>JACSVZ010000015.1:7488148-9988148 GCA_014706295.1 Lycocorax pyrrhopterus obiensis
ATTTAATTAACTCTGAAGTTTGGCAGAAATATGCCTGGAAATAAGAATATTCAGTCTGCAGGATTTGTCTCAGAGAAGCGAGTTGTTCAGCTGAAGCAAAACCACTCAGTTGTTGTGACGGGTGGGCTGAGTACAGCCTCTCATCAGCCTTTTGAAAAGGCCTGTAATTTCATTACTCTGATAAATATCAAGGGTCACTTTAAGTCTTAAAACAGAGATTGCTTTGGCAAAGCTTTTAACCTCAGGCTGACATTCTACCTTACCTCCATGGTAAAGCACATTTTTAGAGATTAATTCAAACACACTATTCACTTTGCAAAGTTAATTTCAAATTCACTCCCTCTGATCTCTTGCAGGTCTGTAGGTTTCCAATGACGTTAGTGTTTGTATTTTTCACAGCCAGAGGTACTGAAGATTCACCTTGCCCTCACCTTCACTATTTCTCAGTAATATCTAGGGATGAGTTAATACATAGTTTCACAAGGTGTTTAAACAAATCTTTCCATCCCTCAGCAGGGGAAGAGATCTGTCATCTTTTGGGCCTGGGGTGGGCTGTTTTAGTCCCATCCTGGATGCTGACACCCCTCTCTAATAATTGTGCCAGGACCAGGCTTCTTATGGATCTACCTCTTTTTGGGCAGGTCTAGGCTGCAATGAGCATCCATGTGCCAAGGACATGCAGACAAATGCTCCAGCATGAGCATCCATGGTCCTATAGAAGACTGGATCACAGAGACTTGGATTCCATTTGCCAGATACTGCACTTTTTTGGCCATAGTCAGCTGGCAGACACACCCCTCCTGTCCTGCTGTAAGTCCTTTGCATGCAAACATCTCAAAGACTGATTAAATACTAATGTACAGAGAAAGACATTGAAATAAAGAAATACGAAGTGGCTTCCCTGAGACAACAGAAGCCACAGTAAGCCTTTAACTAGGATGTAAGTTTTGAGGTGATGTTCTTCAAAAGAATAAATTTTACCTGGGATGAGTCACTGGCAGTGATACAAATGAAAAACATGTCCCTGGAGCTCTTGTTTTACCAGCACACTCAGCTCTCTCTCAGGGACTCACCCCTGCTGTGCTGTTCTGCATCTTCATAAGCAGTGGGGCTGGCACATGAGTGGAATCTCTGTTCAGAAAGCTGGGTTTAAGATGAACCAGAGTGCCTCATAGACTTGTAATTCAAAATATTTTCTTTCAGGTGGGTTTGTAGGGAAAGGGAGCATTGGGAAAGGTGTTGGGGAAAATGGAATTACTTACTACTTTTGGGTAAGGTAGTAAGTTAAGCAGTGGTTTTAAAGAGGGAGGAGGAATTCAGACACCAACATAACTCTAGTGACGAAAGCAAATTCATGAGAGAACAATTGACAAAGCATAAAAACTACATTTACAAGTATTCTACTTAACTTAGTGCCACTTGAGCACTAGCATATAAATGCAGCGAGCTATTTATAGTGCAATAAATCACCTCACCCCTTAAATTGCAAATTTACCTTTGTGGATTTTGAAGACTGCGGTGTGTTACCAAATTTAAAGGTGCTGACAGAGCAATCAGTATTTTTGTGGAGCAAATCAAACTGAGACTTTGTGTCAAAACAACGTAATCCTGAGGGAGCTGGAGAAGCAAACGTGCAGAGAAAGGTATATTCCCTGTTCAAATACTGCCATATTCCTTGTGAGGGAAACAGGTTATACTCTTAAAGATGCTATAATGCTCTTTATAGGACTCAGAGAACCTGCTTTAAGAGACAATTCACCCTCAAACCACACAGGGAGCAACCAAGGCTGACTCTGAGGCATCTCCTCTAAGTGGGGACAGGGCTGATGTGAAATGTACATGTCTGCTCCCTCCTCCTGCAGAAAACCATGCAAAGCCCAGCTGTCCTCCAGATCTGTGTATCCCTTTCCCCAGACAAGTGGTCCTCCCTTTCAGCAAGGGGTGAAAGCCCCTAGGATGGGGGGTGCTGCTCTTCTGATGGGTTTGGCTCCAAACCTCCCTCTTTTTCCATGAATGTCAATAGAGTGAGTTGGGTCTAATGAATGAAAATGTGTGGGAGTTTTAGGAGAGGGAGGCTGTAAACTCAGCAAGACAGGCAAAGAGTTTACTCAGTGTTTATTTTTGAGCACGCAGGCATCTGCCTGTGGCACCTGAATGGCTGCAGAAATTGTTTTCAGAAATTAATCATAATCGAGCCTGATGCGCTGCGTGAATGCGCCGTGACTCATCCAGAGCTGAACTACAGAGAGCCTGCACGGTGACTGTCGCCGTGTTAGGATAAAATAACTTCTCAAACAGATGATGCATGTGACAGTTGGATGTGCTCATCTAATTGCAATAACCAGCAGAGGGAAGAGGAGCTTGTTACGAAGGTTTTGCATTAGCACACGTTTGAGGGTATTTATTGCTTCCAGGAATGCTGAGGATGGAGGCAAAAGGCTCCCAGGTGCCAAGAAAGCTGCTAAGAGCACTGAGCATTTTAAGCTTTGCCTGTCATAGCTGCAAAATCATCTAACAGCTCATGCCCTGCTTTGCCTTACATCAATCCTTATACACAGGAGCAGCCTGATCTGGTGGGTGACATCCCTGCCCATGGCACGGAACAGGAACCGGGTGATCTTTCCAACCCAAACCATTCTGTGATTCTATGATTAGGAGTCAAATGAATGTTGCGTGTTGCTCCTTCAGCCTCCTTACAGCTGAAGCCCCACAGATGGAGATGGGACTCTGCACTGACTTGCAGGTCATCCTGTCAGGGTAGATCAGGCTGCTTGGCCACAGCTTCACCTTGAAGTCACCTTGAAAAGTCATATTTCAGTCATGTGCTTGCGTAGGGCCAGCGCAATTTCACGCCCACGTACGTGAGATCACAGTCTTCTCACATGATGAATTACACCTCTGGCTTCCACTAAAATGACTTTGTTACAATCTCTGACATTTAGTTGGGTGCTTTTTATTTGGAAAAACTGCATTTTGGAAGTTAACAAAGGCTCTCCTGGGAGCAGAAAATCAATATTGTTGTTAATACTGAGTTGCAGTCATTTGCTGCCATTGCATGCGTCAGTGCTATCAGCATTGTCAGCTCAATTCATTTTTGCTACCAACCATAGCAATAATAAGGTGATAAAATATGTCCTATCTACAAAAATTCCTGTTTATCAAACAGGTGGGACTTTCAAAGCATTTTAATGTTGGCTCAGGATGGCTCCCATCGATGTCCCTTGGAGTGCCTGGTATTGTTTTCTTTGACGCTTTCGAAGAGTGAGGAGATATTGTCATTGGTTCAGGGGAAGCAGAAGGACCTTTGAGGGACCATTGAAAATGCAGCATTTTAATCACAAAGCTTCCATCAAGATCAGGCAGGTCAATAGAAAATATGAGCCCTGTTTCCCTCCAGAGGACAGCATCATAAAATCATAAAATGGTTTGAGATGGAAGGGACCTCTAAAGGTCATCTGGTCGAACTGTGTGAAAGCCTTGTGGCATTTTGATTTTTATTTTCCTAGAAAAGCAAGATGTTTCTGATAGGGTAGCTGGGAGAGGGAGTTCTCCTCACCACACTGGGGGACAGTGGCCTCTGACACTTTGGTGATGGCACAAGGGAGAAATGGTGACTGGAGAAGTTGGGCAACATAGGGACTCCTTGGTCAGAAATACAGCACTGCGTGGAGGCTGCTCTGCCTTCTGCTCTTCCGTAGAGCCATGAGTGCATCTCTAGAGCCCCTGCCAGCCTAGAGTGGACGTGACCAGCCTCAATATACCTGGCATCACTATTGAAATGAATACAAGGTTACACCAAATAACTGTTCTCTGCTGCAGAAAGCAATTTAGTCCACGTCACTCCTCCTAACTTAGTTCACACACCAAATCAATGCAGGCAGATCATATAGATTTTAGCTTGCTAATAGTTTACACTACATTACTTTTCAGATTGCTCACCCAGCCTCCCCCCCCTCCCCCATGGCATGTCCTCTTTGGACATAACCATGTCACCATGAGTCTCTGAGAGTCCTCTAACGAGGCTCGATTTTGCACACAAAGTCAAGACAATCATCATTACTCAAAACCCTCTTGCTACCCGATAGCAGATAAATAGGTCTGCTGGGAAAAGATGCCTGTGCATGAATGGCTAAGAAACCCTGATAGCAGCAGTAAAAGGCTTTGGATGCTGATCCTGCTGTCTGTCCCCAGTTGTCTTGGAAATATTTACCCTTGCTATTCCTTCTTACTCAAAACAAACATGCTAACTGATTTTAATGCAGTGATCATCTCTTTTTATTCTGTATATGGTAGGGAGGAGAATCAGATGGTCTGTACATTATAAAACTGAAAATTAATATTTTCCCCTTAGTTTAGAAAGCAAAGAGCTGTCAAATCATGTGGCTATCTCAAAAGCAGAGAAATTCCTCTCTTACAGCTGAATTTCTTGTGATTCAGATTCAAGCAAGGCAGATTACGTCTCTAACCTCTCTTCTCCAGGCCTGTGGATAGAAATGGTGCAGAAGTACTTTGGGTCTTTTATGTCTAACCTTTGCACAGCTAATATTAAATTGTATGTATTCAAGGAGCTGTTCTAGTGCCAAACCAAGAGTAAGATTTACAGGAAAATTCAACTAAAGTCACAATGAGAGAAGGGATGAATAAAGAAATCACAAATTGAAGGCTCCAAGAGGTTTAAAGTGGATCCAAAAGATGAAGTTTGCTAGAAAAGCAAAATACAGGCACTCTAAACATCTCTAGGGAGAAGAGGCAAAAATACAGCATTGAGGAGCAAAGGAGAGAAATGGATAAATGCTGAATGTTACATCTAGGAGTGAGAATTATGAAAAGGCAGTAAAGCTGATCCTGGATTTTCTCTATCCAGAAAGCCTTGTTTCCTTGTTTTTCAGGTGTGGGTTTACATCAGGAGGCTACAGCTATGTGACGAAACTTCACAATTGCATCACACAGCCCAGCAATCCCTGTGCCAGGTCCCTCTCCCTGTGCTGTGCTCTGGTTTGGATGCACGTGGGGCTGAGTGTGGAGCATAAGCCAGTCAGACATGTACCACTTAACACACACCAAAAGCTGGAGGATGTGAACCTTGTTTAAAGAGGACACTCACTAGACAGCAGAAAATGATCTAGGGTGGGCTTCATTTCACCATGTGTAGGTGTCTATATCAGAACTACCTGTGCAGTTAATGGAGAGAAAAGACATTCAACTCCTCCTAAAACAGATGATTAAAACAATGTCTTATGAAGGCTACCTTCACTTTCAGCTCTGGATGCTTTCACGTACCACTTAGAAAAAGGTTTCTGATGTGTTTATAACTTATTTTTTAGGAGAGAGTGAATAGTACTCCCAAAGCCCTACAAGCTGTGGGTGACAAAGTTAAGTGAGGTGAATCCCAGCACTGGGTTCTTCCATGGGCTCCAGGAGAACCTGAGAGAGATCTCACTGCAAATGCCACCCATTTTTTTTATAGTGACTGCTTAGCCATCACGTCAGCTTTCTCAGCAGGGTTCTCCAGATAATTCTAGGATGGAGCCACAATGGTCCTTGAATTACTTGAAAGTATAAGTGATGTCTAAGTTGGTCAGAGCTGAACCAGAGGCCTGGGCATAAACATTCTTTTAGTATTGCTATGTATCTTGAATTTCCAAAGAGCGTGAAGAGTTTGGAAGTCCAAAAGTAAGAACATTTGTAGGAGCAATCATATATTTTAAAGCTTTCTTGAACTACAGTCAGTGAAGCACCAGGATGACACAATGTCTTGAAAGAATGTTAATTTTTGTCTCAGATAAAGTATTCCCTCATGGAAAGTACACAGATGACCAGGTTATATGGGCAAATATATGGTTCACAAGAAAAAGAAGTCTGAGTAGGACACACTGTGGTAGAGCTCACAGATGGACGCCTTAGCAAGATAAAAGAATGTTACCTTCTGTGGGAATACAGTTACTCTTGTAGAGCAATCACAAAATTTAACCACGTAGATAGTCAGCAATGTTAGAAAATGAATTTCAACGAAGAAACTCCATGAAATAGCTTTGTGTTAATTAGCTTTTCCAAAAGTTGCAGTGAAATGTGAGTGCAGGCAAGGTTTTTAAGGTGATTTCACCAGAAACAGGCAGAGCAGAAAAGGGTTAAAAGCTTCATTTACCGTGTGATGTATTCCCACGCAAGCCACTGTCAGCCTACAGACCTGACTAATCTCAAGTGTAGTTACTAATTGCTGTCATCCAAACAGTAGCTGGCAGCCATGTAATTTTCCCTTTCACTTGGTGTCATTAACATTAGTGACATATGGCTCTTTCCCTGCCCCAGCTCCGTGGCTACCAGGGAAACCTATGGCTTGAGCTTTGCAAACATCAAAGTCCATGATTAACTTTCAGCATCTTGCTGGTGTCAGGAAGAATTGTTTGCAGATCTGGATCCTATGCCTGAAAGCTGTTGGTTTTTTCGGGGCACAACTTAGAACAGCAGTATAAAGGTACAATTTTACATCTTTAACTTATTCCAGGCTGATGCACAATAAAATTCAGGCAATAAGGGAGATCAACTTGAAACACATTAGAGTATAAATTATTATTTACTACTTTGCTTTTCTCCTTTCTTATTCTTTTGTACTTTAATGTAGGTGAGCTGGGCAATTGTTTATAAGTGAGATTGCATAAATTTTCTGAATTACTTTTGTATCTTCTCACTTGACTCAAAATATTAGGTCAAGATTTCAGATACAGATCTCAAAACTCTGTTTCACTCCCTGCTATCTCTTCTTACTAGATTTAAAACTCCTCTATCTCTGCTGCCTTATACATAGGTGCTACTTTTTTTTTTGTATTAAAGTTGCACAATATGTCTCAAATCCCACGCTACTTTCCTCTATTTCATTTGTTCGTGTATATCTAAGCTCATTAATTTTTTAAACAGTATACTTTTTATTTTCTGCTGGCCACATGCTTACTATGCTCTGCAGAATTTTTGCCATCCTGCTTTCAGGTAAGATTTGCAGGATTTAATTTCACAGGCATTTCAGATCCTGTTCGAATAGCACAGCAACCAAAGTGATCATACTGCTTTTAAAGATCGAGTAATTTCTGGACCTCGTGTCATTTGGAAACATAAAGTAAGACAAAAAAATAATCTCAGATCTTAGTGATTTTTCTTGCTAAGAAGACAGCAAGTTCCACAGAGGACAGTAAAAAAGCTTTGGTAACATAAAGTGAGTCCTGAAGAAGAGTAGGTAGCCTTTTATTTGTAAATTGACTTCTCCCCGCTCTGAACTTTAAGGTTAAATAATTTAGTGATGCAAAAGGGTGACAGAGCAGCTGACAAAGCACACTCTGGTACTCCTTTTCCTCACCCATCTCTGTGCTGTATGGAAGTTCTGCTCACCTAAACTGACTTCTGCTGTCCCTGGAGGGTCCCTGGGAGTCAGCAGCAGTAACCCTCCCACTGCAGAGAGCAATTCTGCCAGCAGCCCCCCAGACCTGCTTCCCACTCTGAATTCTTATTTGAGGTCAGCACCAGCAGCAAGAAGTGCACTTTTCTGCAAGTTGACCTTGTACCCATTTTCCTTGCGTGAAAGACATGCTGAATCCAACCAATATATTTTTTCCCATATATTTTCAGAGTGAGTCCCTTGCTGTATGCCTGGGAGTGCCTGCAGCTTTGTGTGTTTTATTTTACCAAATGTGAAGAGAAACGCTGCTCCAGCTGAAATCAGTGCTCCTCAGACACTGGGTTTTATCCCGTGGTTAAGGTGAACAACAAATCCTTGGGACCAACCTTGTGACCTACCTACTACAGAAGCACAAAACATAAAGCAGCAGCATGGTTTCTACCCTGTTCTCCACTTTTTCTGGAAAGATAATTTGATTTTTTCATGTAACTGATTACACAAGGTGCTTTGTTTGGCACCCTGGTGAGCGATGGGGCCGGTGATGGAAGCACCATAACCCACTTTCCTTCCTCCAGCTGGAGCTAAAATCAGAGCAAGGCTCTGTACCAGAACAAAGAGAAATTGCAAACTTGTCTCCGTTAGCAGAGTATCACAGAGCTCCCTTCCTGACTCCTCCAGCAAGGGTCTCAAATGACAAAAAATGAGCAAAATGAACCATTTTTATATTAGCATACAGTCACAGCAATGACACCAACCAGGATGGACAGAGGGCTTGCATGATGCGAAGATCTGACTCTGTCCTTATACCCCGCATCTCTTTTCATGAGGTGAATAAAAGCTGAGTCAAACCTGAATCATGGTGAGCAGGAACTGCAGTAAAATTACAAAAAAAAAGTCACTCCATGAACTGAAAGGAAAGGAAACAAAAAAGGGCTATGTATTGGAGTCTGAAAAGGTGGATCAATAGGGACAGGAACATCTTGTGCTAGCCATGAGAAGCTCTGTGCTGGGGTTTGCTAGTTAGATAAGAGGAGGCAGAAAGGAAGACCCAGGAGGGAGCAGGAAAGTGAGCAGGGTTGGCAGAGATGCCAGCGAGGCAGAGGACAATCAGTGCCTGAGGCAGTCACACACTTCATTAGGAATGAGTAGTTGGACATTGCTGGGGAACAGGAGACAAAATTCGGACTGAAAGGCAACCACCGAGGGAGAAATGTGCATAATTCTGGGGATAAGAATAATTTGGGTCAGGCCACGAACAAGCTGCTCTCACATCTCATGGAGCAGGTCGCTGCCGTGCTCTGGCCAGGAGCTGAGCGGTCCAGCGCACATCTTGCCTGGTGGGATCCCGCCTTGAGGGGGGACACGGGCATCCTTAGCGTCCGAGGAGCGGGGAGATGGGTGCAAGCACTGCCATGGACAGGGATGGTGCGGGGGTGACAGGAATCAGACGGGAGACGGCGGGGGATGCGGGCCAGCATCCCACGGCAGGGCTGGGGAAGGGGGGATTCCATCCCACAGCGCCGCTCCCATCCCGGAGCCTATCGGGGCCAGACGTTCCAGGCGGGGGGTGCTGCCGGGCTCCCCAGCAGGGCCCGGGCTGCCGGCGGTGCCTGCGGGTTTCGCCCCCCGCTACCGCCCCCGCCGCGGAGGTTTTGGGGCTGGTGAGATGCATCCGGAGGATGCTCCGCGCTCCCTTCGCCACGCCGGGGCTGGACCAGCCTCGGCAGCGTGCGCCTGCGCCGCCAGCCTTCCTCCCCCTCCCGCTCCTCCTCCTCCTCCCTCCGCTGCCGGCTCCTCCTCCCGGCTCTGGCGGTGCCGGCTGCCGGGGCGGGCGGCCGGCGGGGCCGCTGTGTCCGACAGCTCCGGGGTTATGCCCGGCTGCAGGCGCGGCGCAGGGCCAGGGGCAGCCCGCGGCCAGGGCTCGGAGGTGTCCGGCAGGAGCAGGGGGCGGTGATCCCCACCAGCACCCCCCGCCCCGGGAAGGGGTGCGCGGGCGCTCCGCGGCGGGGGAGGAGGAGGATGATGCTGCTGAGGATGCTGAGGATGCGGCGGGCCGGAGCGGAGCGGGGGTACCAGGGCAGCGCCTGGGTGTGCTGCTGGCTGCTGGGCTGGCAGGCGGCCGCCCTGCAGCTGCCGCCCTGCGAAGAGGTGAGATCTTCCTCCTCCTCTTGGGGTTTTCCCCATCCCGAAGGGCGGGTGAGGGGTATTGCACCGGCTCGGGAGGAGGGTGGCATCCCAGCAAGGGGGTGTTGCTAGTTGTTGCTGGCTCCCCCAGAGCTGTCCGTGGGATGATAGAGGGGTCAGACCCACGGGGAGGACCCTCCGCTGCGGTGCGGGCGGGGGCTCTGGAGCGGCCGAGCCCCCCCTGCATCACGGGTGGAGCGGCTCCCTCGGCCGTCGGTCGCGAATCGCACTCCCCACTCCCCTTGCCCGTGGTGATCGCTGCTCTCTTCGGTGCATGGAAATAGTAGAGTCCCCCTCCAAACGAAGGGGGCTCGGCCGGTCTCGCTGTTTTTCGAAATACTGTGTTAAATCAGTGCAAAGGTGGAGAATAAGGGAGGGGTGGTGTGTCAAGCTGTCCCGCCCTCCCGGTGTCAGCTCGGTGTGTCCGGGGCTAAGCCGTGAGTGTGACAGGGGGAGAGAAACTTTCTGGCTCTCTACTGCTGTAAGAGCCCGAACCTGGAGGGACTCGGTGTGTTCGGAGCAGGGACGCTCCGCACGGCTGTGCGGGATGCGGGGCTGAGGCGGCCGGACAGGGATGCGCAGCCCCGGGTGGCCCCTGAGGTTTTCCGGGGAAGGGAGCTGGGCTTCATGAAGCTCTTTTCCGGGTTTTCCAGCCTCACTCCTACATGCAGGGAGATCCTCTCTGCTGCTGTTAAAGAGCAAGTGGCTCTTTCTTGTGTTTCAAACCAGCTGTAGAGGTGAGGAGGCTGGGTACCACCTTCCCAAACAGGTCTAGGTGGCCGGGGCTCTGCTCAGGCGAGCAGAAACCTGTAAGTCTGTTAACAGCGGTCTGTCCCCTTTCTTCTAACCCCCTCCTATCCGAGGATGCTCTGGGACCAGAGCTTCCCCACTTCACGTCCCGCAGTTGCACCGTTTAGCAAGAACTAATTTGTACATTCTCAGAGTGGGTTGGGGGTGGGTGACTGCAGCAGGTGAGAGCACTTGGCTGGCAAAGGGTCCTGATCCATGCTTGGAGGCTATTGCAGTGTGGGACCTCCTCGGCTGGGGGTGCAGAAGACCATGTCTCCTTCCTGGGGTGAAAGAGGGCATTTCCGACCCAGGGAATATTCCCTCTTTGCCTATGAAATTTACATGTTGTCTTCCAAGTAGCAGAGCTCAGTGCAAGTCTAGCGTGGGAAATCTTGCAGTAGGGAGAGGTGATGTCTGGCAAACCAGTGTCTGTTTTGGGCATGTTTCTCCTAAATGTTGATCATTCTCAAGGCATGTTTTTCCTAAATGTTAGTCATTCTCACAGAGAGGGATTTATGCAGCCACCTGCTTTAAATTACCTATCTCCCTTTTCAGCTAGTGAAGGGAAACAGGTACTTTTAGATCTGTTCTCATCCTAAAGTCTTCACTTCAGAAAAATGAACCTCTGCAGATGGTTAAAGGTGAGAGCTGAATCAGTGCAGTGGTACCAAAAGTGTAGAGCTGGTATTTTGAGTATCTTTTGTTGGGCTTTAGGTGTGCAAATTCTCTCTGGAGCCCCACTCCCGTACCCTTTTGGGTCTGGACCTCTGTGCTTTTGCTTTTGTTTCAGAGAGGCTAACAACGTTGTTTTACTTGACTTGAATACTCTTTAAAACAGAGACAGCCCTCACACACATGGTTAAAAAGCTGTGTGTTACTTGTGCTGGGGTGTGTGCAGCCATGAAAGTGTGTCCCAGGAAATGTAATTACAAACATGTCTGGATGGAGACAGAGGGGACAAAAAAGGAGTTTACGAAGAACCAGGATAGCAGATGAACTGCTTTACAAAAGGGAAAAACAGAAGTTAATAGTTTTGTCTCAAAACTTTGCTATTTGGCCTAGTTCAGCCCAGTTTGAGAGACCTGGGTGTATTGCCATTAAAATCACATTAGCTTCCGATGAGATTGACTCCGGTTTGGGCAGACTCAGACAGGGATGAAGTTGTGCCATAAGAAAGCACAGCCTGTCAGAGGGTATTGCAGTCCTCTAAAGACTTGGTAGACATCCTTTGTTTTATACCCAAAAGGTCTGAGAAGCACAAGGCTTAATGTACTGGCAGGTAGTTCATTTTCAATCTACAGGGGATCTTTCTTTAGCAGCACTTCCCCCCCTCCTTCCTTGACAACTTGTTTTTCTGTTCCCTCGCTTACAAGAAATACAGATATCTGCTGGTTTGTGAGATTTCTGTGCTGGCACAGCATTTGGAGCAGTGGGATCTCTGGCTGTGCCTCAGGCTCCTTGGTGCTCTGATTACATAGATAGTAAAATAATAATGTACAGCAATGCCACTTTCCAGAAACCTTTTTGTCACTGACTTAGCTTGTCAGGGACTGTAGTAGTTCAGCGCGCTGGATTTAGGAGGGGTGTGTTTGTGCTGCAGACCAAAGGTACAAGCAGCTTGAATGAATGTTCCTGTGAGTTTTTGGAGTAAATCGATACAGCCATAAGCTTCTGGTAGAACAGTGTTCAGTCCAGGCTGTGATGGTCATTCACATTGTGATCTCTCCCTGAGCTCTCCAGTGCCAGCAGCAAATTTAAAGGTGATTTGTGCATCTCCAAGAGATGGAGGCAGGCTCAGCTTGGATGGCTGGGGTACCTCTGGGGTGCAGAACCTGGGGAGACCCATTACTGTACCCTATGCCTCTGGTGACTTGGCAACTCAAATTAGGACAGTGGTAGAAGAATAAGTGCTTGGTGAATTCTTTCTGCTATGCCAATGATGATCAGGGTACTCATGCAAATGTTTCATGTGTTGCATAAATTATGACTTTGAGTGGAATTGATGACACCCATGCTTTTCACTGCCATTAAATACACATTAAGCTGTTATGTTGGAAATAATGAGATATTCATGCCAGTCCCCCTGCTGCTGCAGGGACAATGGTTGTTACATCTTATGTTCCAGTGTTTGGTGCTTTTTCTAAACTTTTCAGCTGAATGGGTCTTCTTCAGCTTCCCCTCAGAGATTCACCCAAATCTGAGCAGATTTTGCCTTTAGGACATTTGATACTCAGCCTAAATGGGTCTTTTCTTAATTTCATCTTTCCTTTCCCTGTGTTGAATAATAAAAAAACCCCTAAACTCACTGAGTGACTCTTCTCTTAATTCTCATTCAGCCAAATTGCTTTCATAGAGAGATACAGAGTATCCTGCTGGCAAAGATGTTTTCTTTCATACTCCTGTTCGACTCTTGGTTATTATGCAGATTGAGAGCAAACACATGCCTTTGACATTGATAATAAATGTGATTCTGATACATTGCATGGTTTACCCGCTGTTTCAGTAGACAGGTAAATTAAAGGGTAATGCTAAATGCGTTCTTTAAGGGAATGCATTTTTGCACTAGTCTGCTAGAATGCTTATGGAAAAGACAAAAAAAAATATAAGAAATATTCTTGGAAAATGAAAGAGTCTTTTATAAAATCACTTGCAAGGCAAAGGCAAAGGCAAAGAAGTCTTAAGAATAAAGGGGAAGCATGAACTTGAACTTTGGTCAAGTATGGTGGATTTGGTGTGTTGAAATAGCACCCATTTTCATGATGAGAAAAGGTTAAAAAATTGAGTATGTCTAAGCTAAGTGTGAAGTTTTTAAAGTATATTAGTATGTTAAATCAGGATATTAGGTACTGAGCTAAGCAGCCTGGGAAGCAAGGTGAAATTCTGTCTTTCCATGTAAAGGATGGAGAGGAGATGTGTCAGTCTTGGAAAGGTGTTACATAAGCCTGCACGCCTGTCACCACGTACACATGGCAGGAGTAACAGGGATGTCTGCTGGCCGGAATCTGAATATCTGAAACACTCTTGTGTTGTCAGTGAACTGTACCTGCTTGGGAAGAGGTTTGGAGTCATTGCAGTAGGCTCTGTGGAGGCAGCCCCTGTGCTGATGGTGAAGCAGTTTGGGTGGGTGATTAAAAGAACAAAGAATAAAACCTGTCAGAGTGGTTTTGTGCCCTGTCATTAGTACTCAGGAACCGTGAACGCTGTGTTTGTTCTACAGCTGGTTAATGAGCGCACAGTGATCGCAGCAAAGGGTGGGGCTGCCTCGGTAAGGAGGGAGTAACTTGACAGAGGAAGAGAAAGAAGAACATGCATTAATGCGTGGGGTAGAGAAAATTAATGAGATGCAAATCTATAGCATAAAGTAGAAATAAAAAGGATTTTTTTGCACATGAAAGGCTAAATGTTTTTACTGTTAAAAGCTAATACTATTTTTTTAAAATGTAACCGTAAACAACCTCTGGGACTATTTGATTTCCAAGATTCATTTAGTCTCTGTTGGCCTTAAAATCTCTGAAGGGATTAGGTCATTTAGGAAGGAATTCTCCTTCTTAGGTGGTTTCCTTGCTGTCCTTTATTGGTACTCTTGTCCCTTTCTCTGAAGCATCTGCATTTGCTATTTTGGCAACAGAGCAGGTGGTATCTATACCAGCTGCTGGGATGATCCAGTGTTATACTCCCTAATTTCTAGCCACCTTGAAAGATATTAGACACAATTTATGAACAATTCATAGTCAGCAGAAGAGGCTGTGGAAAGATTCCTACACAGACCGTTTTATTTCTTTCACCTCTTGCTACACAGAGTTGTGTCTCTGTGGGGGAAAGAGAAATGTACAGCTTCCATTTTCCATGGTGATGAAGGGTCATAAAGATGACGAAAGAGGAGCAAAAAACAGGCTACAAAACTGCTGGCAATAAAGCCGATGGAGTGGAAACACGAGCACAAAAGGTGAGGAGACAGATGCTAACACACAGGTACCACAGCAGAGAGCACATGAGCAGACCAAGGTGGGGGGAGCACAGGAGAGACTGGTGAGGTGTCAGAAATGAAAACCTGAGAAGGAAGACAGATACTGGCATAGAAACTGGATAGTGAGCCATGGTTGTAATGATTCAAGAATAAGAGAATTAGTCATAGTGGAAAGTGCTGTAACAGACCATAAACTCAAAAGAGTAGTAGCCATTAAACCAACACAAGATTGCATTTCTCCTATCACTAGACATCCCTGGATCGTTCAGGGTGAGATTTATCATTTATAAAGAAGGCCATGATTTTATTTTCTCTTTTTATTCATAGGCTGAGGTTGAGTGAGAATGGGAGCTGTGCTGGGGTTCCTGACACATCCATGCATTATGGAGTCAGGACTACCAGCCAGCCAGGGGCCAGGATGGGTTTTTGCAGGGATTTGGGCTGTCAGCTGCCTCCCCCGGGCTACATTTTCCACCAGGTGTTGGTTGGGAAAGCTTTGGCAGTGCTGTGTGTTGCTTTGTGCCAGATGATGACCTGGGTCAGAAATGCTGGAATCACTTGAAGGGAACCTTTTCCGCGAGCCTGACCCTGTGCTCAGCGAAGATGTTGGCAGGGCTCCCACCGACTGCAACGACCGTGGGGCAGAGCCAGGGGCTCTCAGACCTGCAGGGCTCAGGCTGTGGGCAGCTGGGAGATGCCTTCACTGCAGGCTTGGCTGTGTCATATGGTAGGTTGCTGTCAACACCTGCTGAAGGAAGTGGTAAGCACCAACTAAGTAGAAAAAAAAGAAATTAGAGAAGAACAGATAAGGGTTGGTAAAAAGAAAGGTAGCCTTGAATACCTCATACTTGAGATGTGAAAGAAACATTGTTTGGAAACAGGTCCCAAATGTCTCCCAGATGGTGCCAAGATTTTTCTAGGGGCTGCTGCTGTGGAGGTCCCATGTTGTTATCCAGAATGGCCATATCTTCCCTAACCCTTACACCTACCTGGAAAAGAGTGTCCCACTCACTACCCCGTGGTAATACCTTAGGTTTTACCCTGGGCCTGAAAATGTGTTTAGATTTTGATTGCTGGTAGTGGGAACATTTTGGTTTTCAGTCTTTTGAAAACAAAAACCTCTGGTTTTGAAGGCGAGAAATAGATAAACACCCCTTTTTGTTTTTTATTTTAACAACCATTTTTTAAAGCAAACAAACAAATAAAACCCTTTCAATTACAAAACATTATCTAAATCTCTTAATGACCTTGTTTCACAGGCATTGTGATACCCTCTTTGATAAAGAGTGCCAGACGGTAATCGCTGTGCACTTGGGACGTGGGCTCAGAGCCGATTTAAGATGATCTAGGACGACATGTGCAGCTGAGCCGCGGGCTCTGCTGTTGGTGCTGATGATCCCGTCACTGTGCTGAGTCAGAACTAACGCGGATTCGGCTGAAAACTCACCTGCCAAAAGGAAAAAAAATAAAAAAGCCAAAAGAAAAGGGTGAGGGTTTAGCTGGGAGAGTGGCAGAGATTACTCAGTCACTGTTTAGTTTCTGGGGGAATAGAAGTGGTACAGGAGGCTTTGGGACCCACCCAAGGGCACAAGTCTGGTCTTCTGTTATTTCTAGAACATAGAATTTTGGTGGGATAGAGCTAGCCTGGACTTACACTGAGATAATGGCAAGGAGATTGTACTTCCTGATGTAGGAAGAAGAAAACCAGAGCTATGTGTTAAAAGTGTGAAAGAACTGCATTGTTGCTCTCTGTTGTGCTTTGACTTAAGAGATGCAAGTGCTGTCCCTGTGAAGAAAGGCATTTACTGGCTGCAAGACATGTTTTCAATGAAAAAAATAATAATTCCAGATGATGGTGTATTCCCAACTAGAAAATTTCTTTGACATTGAGTTTTTACTGCTGCAAAGAAAAGACAAATCACTCATCTCATTAATATGTGATTATCCTCTCTTACCTGGTAGTGTTTTGTGGTGAAGAAATGCAACACACAACAGAGGTGATTTATGGTGATACTTGAAGACTATTGGAAAATACCCGCAAAAAGTGATAGGAACTGTGTTATTCGGTGGTGAAAATGCTGGGTAGCTTAATTTTCATTTGGTTAGATTTTGTTCCACCTTAGAGGTACAAATATTTTCCAGGGATAATCTACAGGGAAGTGGCTCAGGGTGTTTGGTATTGGTTAAAAGGCTATGCTCACCCTGCCAAGAACAAGAACATCAGGAGAAGATATTGCTGCTAAACAAGGTGCGCCAGTCCACGAGTGTGGGCAGATCCCTGTCTCTGTTATAGTTAGTAGGGTAGACTGAGTCAAAAGAGCTATTTTCTGTATGATAATTACCAATGTGGGTTACTAGTGCTAATCTTATAATCCAATTTGATGAAAAACCCCTGCTTTGGGGAGAGGGTGAACTTTCCCTCTGAGGTAGGAACTGACCTGAACATGCTTAGAGGTGCTTTTGATGTAATGAATATGGTCAGAAAATTGAATTGCATTTGATAGCCAAGCCAGAGGGAGGAGCGATGGAGAGTGCAAAACCTGAAGATGCCATTAACATAATTGCTGCTGGCTTGTTAAAATACAGTACACATTTGATAGTAGAGAAATCAGTGTCTAAATTGATTGTACTGTCACAGAAAGCTGAAGTGCACAAGGTGGTGACTGCTAGCAGCCAGCTGAAGGGCAAAGGTGATTTAGACCTGAGCTGTTGACTCTTAAAGTGTTCATTTCCCATAGCGTTTCCTGTGGTGTGTGAAATCCTTCTGGTTTTGTGCTTGCTCTCTGAAGTTTCCTAAAGGAAGACCTTCACACAGGCTGATCGTGTTTTATACACACAAGGGGTGGTGCTGTGCCTTTTGAGAGAGGTACAGCAGAAATGGATGGCTGCTGATTTTTCCCAGCCTTTTATATCCATGGCTCCCTCCTGCTGGCAGGTCAACAGTGCTGATCAAATGCTGCTTGTTTCTGGTAAGCTGCTTTTTATCTCCAGCTCTGTGGTTCCCTGAAGCAAATGAAGAAAAGAAAGATTTCCCAAGACAGTTCTTTTCTTCTCTCTTTTGTTTGTTCTTATTTAATCAATTTTTTAAAAAATTCAGACTTCTCTTGAAAGGAAAGAACAAGGGGCCCTAACCAGACTTCTTTACAGCAGGATTCACGCTTGCATGGAGGGACTAGGAGCTGATGTTCATCTCAGGGATGCTGGGGGAAGGCTACACGATAGAATTGGAGTGGGAAATGATTCAGCTTATCATGTTGCACCTTTGTCACAAGCACCTGCCCTGCAGACCTGCTGATGAGCAGCTTGTCTTGCCTTGTGATGAATGTCAAGTGTCCTGATGAGTAGGAGAGTGGCTCTCCCCTAGAGCTGCTCAAGCAACAGCTGAACCCAGGCCAACTCTCTCTGCTTCCAGAAGATCTGACAGGGTGACTGTCAATTAATGCCTGGTTTTGATGCTGAATGTAGGATACACCAGGGCTCTGAATTCTCCTTTTTTTAGCTGGAAGCCCACTGTTCTCTGTGTTAGCCTCTGCACAGTGGGAGGCAGTGGATCCAGAGGCGTTGCTCTATCCTGCACCAAAGGAACACATCCTGTTAGAGTCAAGCCATCCTTTTAGGGATGCACCAACCAGGTATCACAAATAGTTCAAGACTGAGCCCTGAACTGCTACTGAAATAGCTGTGATCAATGATCACACTCCCATTTACCCCAGCTAAGAGGAGACATAACGTCAAGAACAATCAATTCCTGTATCTTTTTGGTTTGCAGTATTTTTAACGGCACTTAAAGCTAACCCTACTTAAATGTTTGCTGGCTCCTCTGAAAAGTCATTGCTTTGCAGTTCCAGCTTTTAAATTAAAACAACCACAGACAGATCAGCTGGTTTGCTGCATTGCCCATTGTGATACTGACCTGCAAATCTCTTGAACTGCTTTGCTAAAAAAGGGAAAAAGATTTCCTTAAAGCCTCATCATGTGGTCATGCAGGAATCACAGCTTTCAATGAAAAAGGTGGGAGAAAAGAGAAGTTAAGTTGGCTCCTCAGTATTGAAGAGAAGAGTTGAAACTGTGAACTTTGAAAATCTGTAAAGTTAAATGAAGTGGAGCTAAGTTCCATAGTGTTTTAAGGTCCTGTGCCACTTAAATAGGTTATATGAATTTGATGAGGTGGAAGCAATGATGCCTGACTCAAGGTTTTGGGAGGCTTTACGTGACTGTTACTGAAAGTACAATTTGATTAACAAACTTTGACCTTATTTAAATTTAGCATTCACACTGTAGATAGTCTGATGGGAAGACCCAGTAGCACCTCATTGGGCACCACACATGCTAGAAATAAAAATAAATTACTGGCGCAATGACCTGCTCTCATAGGCGGTCTCTGGCCTGCTAAACAGGACAGACCCAAAGAGCTCTGGTCCCTGGGCTGTCAGTGTGCTCCCTGGCATGGATTTGCCCATGGCAGCTGGCACAGCATGGGACACTGCAGTAGAAGCTCTGCATGAACTCCACAGGAATCCTGCAGTTAGGCAGTAAAGATGAGTGGAGGCAGTTTTGTCATGGGATGATGATAACTGGGTACATGTAATGTGTTAGGAAGGCATGTAGCACCCTCTTAGTTCTTCAGGACAGCAGAAAACCATTGTGAAGAGACCTTGCTCCAGTGATCCATGCATAGTCCAAGCATGAGATCCTGATGGTGTGGAAGTAACACAGGGCAGAACCAGCATTTCATACCTTAAAAAGAACTTACCTTGCTTTTAATTGTACAAGTTAGGCACCTAGCTTGACCTAAGTATCTAGCTGTCAAGACAGAGACAATCACCACTCAAGATTAATTTTTACCATCCTCAAAGTGATTTTTCTGCTGAATGTGCACATTTTCCTCCACTGGCTACGGAGGGATGCTGGCTTTTGCCAGGTAAATGCTCTGCTTTTAGTTACCTCAAGTAAAATAAGGACCCATCAGTGGAATCAGTCTCCACTGTGAGTTACATTAGCTGTTACACAAGCTACAAGGTCACTTTGCAGCGCTCTGTAAGCTGCAGGGTTGAGGGTGTTTTGATAAGGCTGGGACATCACAGTGGTGCAGCTAGGTCTCTGCAGTGACCTAATTACACTGAAGAAGGGATCTGAATCTTTGCCTCTGAACTGCTGAATTAGAAGGGAAACACAGCAGGAGCACAGTCTTGGTCCTTAGTTCTGGAGAGCTGTTTGTGAGCCAAGAGTTTTTAGTGCTTTGCCTTGTAGCAGCTTCCTACCAAAGGTGTATTATCACACAGCAGAGTCCCTATCCAGGGAATAATTAACATCAGGCTCATACCAGGGTAAATTTCTGTATTATAGATGCAGGATATATCTATGTCTGTCTGTCTGTCTATCTCTCTCTCTCTCTAGACACACACATTTGAGCTTGCCTGTAACGATCAGCTTGTAATTTGTCAAATGGGCTAGACCTTGTGTCTGTATTTAATTTCCCACTGCAAAAAGGCAGCTGCATGATTTTTTATGGCTTCCCATGTGCGTGGTTACAGGCTGGCTGCATTGCCCAGGCAGGTAAACCAGCTATGAATGCATTTCTTTCTTTGTGTCCTAGACGGGGTCATATCTCGCGGGCACGATCAGTAGCAAGGGAGAGCTGAGGAACTGTGCCTGAGCAAAACCCTGATCTCTCCCTGCTGCCTTTCCCCCAGTCTGTGGGCTGATGAGTCACTGCTGATTGATTTGACTGATGCAGCCCTTGTGATAACACATTACCCTGCCCCTGGAAAAGGCTTTAATGTGGGGCTACGGACAAAGCTCTGCCTACTGCTGTCACGCCAAGCTCATCCCTCACCAGGCCTGGGTTGGATGCAAGAGGGAATCTTGCAGCTCCAGGCACTCTTTAGCTGCTAGAAATGCTGACAAATAACAAATTTGGATTTGTAGCTGCCTAGGAAGCTTCCTTAGCCCTATGGGGAAGTCTGGACTTCAGAAGAATTGTGCATTGAGTAGGGCTTGGCTAGACCCTGCTACCAGAGATCATTTTAACTGGAGTTAGGAGCACAGACACAGGAAAGAGTCCAGAAGCTGAATGTAGCTGATGGCCAAGTTAAATCTAAGATGTGTTTCCTCCACCGTTTACTTAGCTCAGGCTGCCTTGGGCTGCTAGTTTCTCCTTGGTTTTATTTATTAGTTATTCTTGCAGTGGAAATGGGCTCTGTGGGCTTGGAGACAGCCCAGGAGGGCAATATCGGATGAGGCTTGCTCATAAGTGTACAATGTTACATATTTTTCTTGTCAGGCTGTGATTTAAGATATTGCTTTGCTCAATGAACAGGGTTATTTCACACAAGGCAATTAAGTGCTCACAAAGGGCTGGTTCTATCCTGGGATCACTGGTTGCGAATCAGGCAGAAGTTCCCAAGCTAAACCTCCCAAACATGATGTCCCTCTAGTGTTACAGGTGTTATCAGTCTCTTTTTTGTCCTTTTTTTCCCCCCTCAAAATGGAATATTTGTAAAAACATAAAGCATTTCCAAAACTGAGTATTGACAAAGATTCAGCTAAAAATTATAAAGAAAAAAGGTCTTATTTGCTATGGGTAGTGTTTTTTGGGTTTTTTTTCCTGTTTGAAAATACTCAGCCATCTGGTCAGCAAACAAATAAAATGCTGAATGATATTGGCAGCAAAACATCCACTGAAAAACAATGAATGGGAGAAGGAAACAGTTCACAGTCTTTCTATAGCCTGGTGGGTTTTGGTTTTGCAATATTTTTTTCCACAGAGGAGACTCCCGAGTAAAATTCGTATTTGTGAAATGCAGAACCTGGTAATAATCTTCGTGTAAGTAAATGCAGCTTTGGCAAAGCCTAAAGTCAATAAAATTATTTTTATTTTTACTTCTCCACAAGGATTAATTATGTTTGGCAAAAGAAGCACACCTTTTCTTCATTTTCAAAATGCTTAATTTTGTAGTATTACATATAAATGCAGTATTATATATTAGTGTAATATAATATTGTAAGTAAAATTGTATATAAGTGTAACAAAGGCCTGGCTATAAACATGTTTTCTGTCAGTGTGATGACTTTGATTAAAATTATATGAGTTCAAGTTCTAGTGCAAATGACTTGTTTTGACACAAAACTGACCAATACGTGTAGCTCTTGTACCTCTTCTTTTGGGTACTATTTATATTGGTAGAGGAGACTTCGTATTGGGGTCACATTCCCTTCCACACTGAAGGTTTATTTCACTGATTCACTCCCTGGCTGTACCTAAAATTCAGCCCCTGAGGAAGTCCAAGTCTGAAGGGGAAAAGCTGAGCCCAGAAGTGAGCCAGACTCGTCCATCCCCGTGGAGAGAGTGAGGAACACACCAGGAGCACACAGACGTGGGGCACTTATGGCGAGGGGATGAGGGATGGCTTTGTCACATCCTGCCCTGTGCAAGCCAAATACCTAACAGGTGTTTTTTCATATAGCAGCATCTCTCAAGAGAAAGGGAAATGTGGAGCAAATGCATTTGGTGGGAAATTGTAGAGGAGGTGACAGGGCAGAAAAATGATACAAGATCAGACAAGCGAGCATCACCCAGACTTCCCTCTAATAACAGTGTTGTTCCTTTTGTAATATTTTTCTGGTGCCTGCTATGAAAAATTCTTACACCTAATGGAAAGTGATAACCAACAGCAGAGGGACAGCAGTGGAAGCTTTGCAAAACGCTCATGCATGTGCCTGCTTTTAAGCACATGAATAATTCCTCTGAAGTTTGAAAATGAATGCCTTATTTAAGACGAAGTTGATGTTAAATACTATCCTGGATTAAAGTCAGAGAATTCTGTGTGTCACAGAGTCAGTGCTCTGACATAACTGAGATATATTATTGAATTTAAATCTTTTGCTTCCAGTAATTTGAGGATTTTTCTTTAGGTGCAGTGTTGAAAAAAAAGCGTACTGATTGGTGGTAAGAATATTTAAATCTTAAGTCAGTTTGGTGCTCATTTCATGCTCTTTTGTGGGATTTCATAGAAATATTTCTTCTGTATACATTTTGCAGACTTTTAAAGACTAACTGATGATGTCCTCTTATATGCTTTTTAAAGTGGAATTTGTGTGGCAGATTGGACAGGGTGACACTGTGGGACTGCTACTGGAGGGGAAATGCAATGAAATGGGCCAAGTTGATTCCTCAGATGATTAAATCTGGCTATAGTTCAGGTCCTCACAGGATTAAAGTTGGCAACTTGTAGAATATTATTACCTCTCTCCTCCTCTACATGAACCCCCTGGGAGCCCTGTGAGGATGAGACAGTTTGGCAGTAGAGAACTGAATCCTTGCGGATGCATTTTCCCCATGGACAGTGTAACTGTGGAAGTTAAACCTGGTTCAGAGCAGTGGCTCAGTGAGGAAGTGGCTGTACAAGCTCTTGGATGTACTTGCACATGCCCAGAAATGTTTATGTTGAGCTAAATTGTTCACTCAGATTGGAGAAGCCTTGTAGATAAAGATGCTGTAGTATTTGCCTTAACATTTTCTCCATCTGGCTAATTTTTCTCAAGTATGTGGATATAATTTCCCCACTGAAGTTATCAGCTCAGGTCCTCATCTGAGGTAAATTATTTTGTCCTAGTCAGCTGTTTTATGTCTGATGCAGTTCTAATTTGTGGATTCTACACATCTCAGGAGCACCCAAGGTGAGGGTTTGCCTGTGTCCTTTATTTTCAGATTATAAAAGAGGACCCAAATTTATCACCTTGTCTTGCATCTGGTAAAGAAAGGTCATGACAAGGCATGAACAGAAGTGAGTTCATTTGGCTGGTGCTTCAGGAAGGGCTGATATTTGGCACAGTGTTGGTGTTGGTGTTCAGAAGGAGAACAAGGAGCAGAAATAAAAAGGAAAAAACTGTCTTGGGAGATGGAAAACTCAGTGCCCACGGGAAACCTGGTGAAAGCTTATACATCTGTTGGGTGGAGGCTGCCTGGGTCTGCTTGCTCACCTTGAAGCAGTTGGCTCACCTGCTTGCTGTCCATCTCAGGCCTGGGATCTTCTGATCACTGAGTCATAAAATGGTTTGGGTTGGAAGGGACCTTAAAGATCATCTGGTTCCAACTCTCTGCCATGAGCAGGGACGCCTTTCATTAGGCCAGGTTGCTCAGGGGCCCCTCCCAGCCTGGCCTTGATGGCCTTGAATCCTTCACAGACTAGAGGTCAGCAATTTTTGCAGTGGCTTAATTAGAGCCACTTGGGATGCTGCAGGTACCTTAGGTAATTGCCTTCTTGGGATTTGCTTCTGAGCTATTAAATAGTTATACCCTGAACCCTTTCTGTGCCTTTCAGATTGCCTTCTGAATAGGCAACAGTCAGCAACATCCATACTCAAAAAAACCAGAAGCTTCTCTTTTCATTTATGAGTCTTAAGCCCTGAATAGCTGGGAATAAAACATCAAGGTTGAAAAGGAGGAGGAATGAATAAAATCCAGCATATTAAAAGTTATAATTAGAACTGTGATCAACTTTGATACTGTCAGGCCTGTTCGACTGTAATAACTGAGTAGCTCTGAATAAAAAGCTTCACCATATTGGTAGTGAAACATGAATCTTGTTCTAGGAGAACATTTTGGCTGATTGCACAGTGCCAGGGTGTGTGGATCTGAGATACAGTGTGTGGGTGGCTTATCTGGTGTCCATATGCACGCAGCGTTTGCATACGGCGTGCTGCATACTTGGTGTTTGTGAATAATAGGCACTAATATTTACTTTCCTGAAGAGAAAAGCTGGTTTTATGTGTATGGAAGTGACCTTGTGCAAACAGTTCTCTGCCAGCCTGTCTCGATGCTGCTCTGTTCGTGTGGCAGGGAGCAGGGAGGGGCACCCATCCAGCTGGGGACTGTCCATCCGTCCGGCACCGCGGCACTCGGCCCACGCCAGATCCCTTTGGGGAGCACCACTGGTGCCTCGTGGAGTCAGTGTGTCATTGTCCCCTCTGCAGGGCACTTCTTTGCTTTGGGCTCTGACTGGTGAATACCAAATGACAAAACATGAGGATTTAGTGAGCTTTCTCCTTTATAGTTTTGTAGGTAGAAATTTATGACAGTGAGGGAAGGAAAATACTATAAAATCAAGTGTGAAGCACTGCACCTCTTTTTGCCTTTCTTTTATTGCTACAAAAGAGTGTATAAGGGATAGATTTCCAGTAGTTAACAGAGCAACCACTTAAGCCATGCATAGGATACCTAAATATTGAGAGTTAAAAAGCCGTAGCCCATTAATGCTACTTCAATGGGCCTTCATGAGATTGTGAATATCGGCATTAAACCTGACATTTTTTCCTTAAGCCTAACATTTCTGTTAATGCATGATCTTTCAATCCAGTTGACTTCAATAACTGCAGATTTAAGCCCTGAGAACCTACTTCAGCAAGGTGTTTAAGGAATTGGGTTTTTTTTGGGGTTGCGGTCAAGATGTACCCTGCACCGCTGTGACCCTGTTGTCCACCACAAACCTGCACTTGCAGTGACCTGAAAACCTCTTGTCACAAACAAGAACAAGTGAAAAAAAGGTTATTTTTAAATGCTCCTGTTGAGTATTGAAATAGGGATTCCTGCTTTGGAAGAGAGAACCTCAGGAAAGTCATTGAAAAGCCTGGACCTCCTGAAAATACTGATTCTTGCTGTGTGAAAGCAAAGTGATACAAGGCAGTTGGGTGAATATCTGTAGGATTGTGTAAAATCACCTCATGTAGTGAAAGTATCACTGAAGAAGTTTAGCCACGTAGCAAGTTGTGTGCATTTATTAAACTTAAAATATGATTATGTGTGCATTTAAATGTATGTAATAAAAAGAAATTAAAACCCACAAAAAACAACCCATGATGTATAAATTGGAAATGGTAAGATTTTCATGTCATGAATATTAAAGAAGAGTGTCATGCATAGATTGGTAGTAATAAAAGTCATTCTCAGTTCGACAAACTATATTTATTTGGCTGTAAAAATCTGAGGAAAATTACAAAAACTCATAGAAAGCTCGTTGCACTTAATGGAAAAATACTCACTTTGTGGAACTGGATTAAACCTGTCCAAATATTACTGCTGGGTGACTAAAAGACTAGATGACTCAATAACATTAGAACAAGGAAGATAAACATATGTATAAACATCCTTTATCATCATGTTCTTTACTTCAATTTTCTCTTTAACCTGTTTTTTTTCAGAAAGTTTAGGAGCTCACTGAAAAATTATGATTTTCCAATCAGCCTTGTCTAAAATCTTTTTGAGAAGCAATAGAGATTTGCAGATGAATTTGTTAGGTTTCAAGACTGAAGGGTTAAAAACCCCATGACCCAAATCCTGATGGCAGAAAAGGAATCATTGGGATTTTCACTTTGGTTTTGGAGTGAACTCCAGCCTCTGAAGAACTCCCTGAGAAGAAAGGCTGGTCAATTGGGATGAAACCCCAATGTTTATGGGGTAATTAAGGTGCGAAGCAAACTTTCAAAGGAGTATTTGAAAGGGTCAACCTCGTCTGTCTGTTCAGAAAGTAATGGTCAAGTTTTCTGTTAAACAAACCCCCAGTCCGAATTCACATGTGCAACAGCATGTTTGGTGGTTTTCATTTTAATGAGTTGGGCTTCTGTCAGTGTGTGGAGTGGAATTCATCCCCGAGTGGTGCTTCTCCAGTGGGCAGTGTTGCCATCTTT
The DNA here is from genome assembly GCA_014706295.1 of Lycocorax pyrrhopterus obiensis. Classification (NCBI taxonomy): domain Eukaryota; kingdom Metazoa; phylum Chordata; class Aves; order Passeriformes; family Paradisaeidae; genus Lycocorax; species Lycocorax pyrrhopterus. The sequence goes on from JACSVZ010000015.1 coordinate 7,514,161, forward strand.
AACCTGCATCCCAGCCTATCCTGCCTGTACCAGTCCACCCTCCTCATGTGCTTGCTGACCACAAAAGGATTTAGTATTTCCTTTCCTGCTGCAGGGACTTTCACTGACACACTCCTAGGGAAGAAAATGGAGAAGTGAGAGGAACTTAGTCACAGTGAATTCATCTTCATAGAGGTTAATCTTCAAGAGGGAAGGCTCTGAACTATCTGTTGGTCTCTTTTGATATTTGTAGAGCTTTGTGAGCATGAAGGGCTGTGAGTGCTCGGTGTTAGAGTTCACAGAGACCGCAGATGACACGTCGCTACCCTGCAAAAAGCCAATGTGCCTCTGACAAGTCTATTACCAGTGAGATCTGACTGTGGCTTATTGCGTTCGACATCTTTTTACAAAGGGTAAAGTGTTTTAAAGAATGTTGTGGAAGAACTGTGAGAAAATGATGGCAGCAATTTCTTTTCTCCACACCAAAGACAATGCTGATGTTAAAGTAGCTGACCTCCTCCAAAGCAGCTGTTATTTAAGGGCAGAAATGGTAAAATCTGGCCTTATAATCAAGTCCAGGGTGGTATTTAGAGTGCAGAACCCTTTGAGAAAGGTCCTCTGAATCCAAAAGAGCAAGACCCTGCGTGGTTTAAGCATTATAACTGGATGAGTGTATATCAGAAAAACATTGGGTTGCTGCTGAGAATCCTGAAAGGCAAATTGACACATGGGCTAGCAAAACAGGTGCATCCCAGGGATTGGAAAGAACAACTGCTAAATGTGTGGTGAAACACTGACAGGAGAACTGAGTAATGTCCATGGTGTCCTGGCAGGAGCAGGGTCTGTAGAGAAGGAGGAGGTGGGGATGGGTGGTGGGAACGGCTCCCTCATCCTGGAGGTTGGCTGGCTGGACACTGTCTGTGCTGGTTTTTGCCCCAAAATTATATAAATCTATATTACAAACTTAACTAGATTCTATATTATATAGTGTCCTAACTAGGCAGCTTCTTATGTTTTCCTGCTCCTAAAGTTTCTCTGTGTTAATCTGATAAATGCTGCTGGATTACAGGGCACTGGTTATCACAGGAAGGGTCATGACAAGCTTGAGGCTTCAAGCTGCAGCTGTACTGGCTGGAAAGGGCATCTCCCCACCACCCTGGGTGCTGTGCCAAGGTTTTTGCCTGTCCAGAGATGTATTGTGCCCCAGCCCTCATCATCACCTCTGAGCCACAAAGGAAAAGTTTTGTGCCAATACCCCTCAGTCCCTGAGGTTTGGGCAGCCCAATCACTGCATGGCAGTAGTTAAGGAAAGCACATCAGGCTTTGTGTGCTTGGGGGCTACTGAAAAACCTCACTTGCATGGGGAGATCATGGAATTATAGAATGGTTTGTATTGGAAAGGACCTTAAAGCTTATCCAGTCCCAGCTTTCATCTTCCACTATCCCAGGTTGCTCCAAGCCCCATCCAACCTGCCCTTGAACACTTCCAGTGAAGGAGCACGCACAGCTTCTCTGGGCAACCTGTTCCAGTATCTCACCACCCTCACAGGAAAGAATTTCTTCCTAATATCTAATCTAAACCTGCCCTCTTTCAGTTAAAACCATTGCCCCCTCATCCTGTCACTTTTCATCCCTTGTGAAAAGCCCCTCTCCACCTCACTTGTAGATCCCCTTTAGGTAGTGGAAGGTGTTCGAAGGTCTCTTCAGACACTTTTCTTGGAATATTTACCATAAAATAGCCCTTGTGTTCCCTGAGCCCTCCAGCTAAGGGAATAGGCAGTAACTTTGTACCTCTCCCCTCCTCATTAGGGGATTAATTAGGTGTGAGTTTCAAGATATGTTGACAGTCCTGAGGTCTGTGTCTCTAATTATTATGATCTGTTTTGTCTCAAGTGTTTCACCTCTAGAACTGGGCAGTATTTTTCTGCCTTTGGGCAATTTGACTGTCAGAGCTGTTATTTTCACTCAATGTGATGGCCTGATGTAATTTCTTGCTCTAATTCTACAAAAGAGAAAAATTGACATCTCAGTTTCTCAGCCTCCTACGCAGGGTAACACAGTGTTTGCCTTTTATTCCCAGAGTAACAGAGTTAGTTAGCAGTGGTAAAATCTGGACCCGTTCTCTGTTACTGGCGAAGTAATAAAAATAAAATTATAGAGGAAATTGGTTTTTTGTTTGTTGCTATGTTGCCTTTAGGATTGAGAGATGTGCTACTGAAACTGGAGACTTAATGATGGCTCATTCTCTCTCCATTACTGGATGTTGCCTTTTGAATCAGTCTCTAGGTCTTTGAACTAATTATTTTGAGGAGATATGAGGATGTGTAAGTGTTGCTTCCCTTCCCCCATACTGGCATGGCCTTTGAGGAGGGAAAAGACTTACACAAAGTCGGATATAAATCCTGACCCTGTCTGAGTCAATTAAGAAGGAGGTGGAGTTACTGATAGGAGTGCTCGGCTCCATAATCTGAACAAGAGTGAACATTCAGATGAGAAATGCTCTGGATGCTTAGGTGAATCCATAGTGAAGTTTTAATTCTGTCCTTCTGTGACTAAGCCTAAATTGCTGCCTTAACAACTTTCCAATCAGTAAGGCTGGCTGAAATGGTGTTAAATAATGTCACTGTTTTGCCCCTAGTATTTCTTAGGAGCAAGGCCACGCTGTAAATTTTCCATGAGCAGCACACTGTGCCATTCTGCTCTGCTCCAGCTCCCTCGGATGCTGTTGGGAAGGTGCTCGCCCATGGGAGTGGGAGCTGATTGTGCCATGCACAGCCATGGTGGGCACAAGCTGCTGTCAGCATTCCAAGAGCAGCAGGCCAGTGCAGACCATCGGATGTCCAGGGGAACCCAGGGTCCCAGTGCAGTCAGGAAAATTGGGATCTGCGTCTGAATTTTTTTTATTATCAGTGCATGGTTTAGGTTTTGCAGCTATTTGTCTTTGACTGTATAGGGTCAGGGATGGGGATGAGACCTGGTTTGCTGCCTGGAAATTAAGCAGCCCATAATTGTGCCTTGTTTCTGAGTTTTCCATATGCCCAGCAGTGAGGCATCACCCAGTATGCTGCAGCCCTTGACCACTGGTATGGGGGGACATTAACAAGCCTGTGTGTGCATGTATGCTCATATCTGGTACTACCCATGTCTTGTGGAGAAGGGCTTTATCAGAGTATGCTTTCAGGGTATTAGAGATGCAGAGATTTAAGTGGGTGGCCCAGTGGTACTCTCAAAGCACCGAACAGCTCAAGCTGGTGGCAGAAGGAGGATCAGGAGCTTTAAGCCTTATTCCCAGTGTTTGCTCTAAACACTAATGAACACTTTCCTTAATGTAAAGCCAAAGCCTAAAATCTGTGTAGTGAAATATCCAGGAGAGTGAAACTTAGGATGCTTATAAGCCAGTTATCTTCAACCCTCCCAGGCATTTAATGCAGAGTCACAGTCCTGACTCACTCTTCTATACCATTATGAGTAATCAAGGTGGTAAAATTATGTTAATCTCTGATTACAGTTATTTATAACAGTTTCTCATGTCCAGGAAAAAACATGCAACTAGTGTCCAACTTCGGGTAACTACCAAAAAAAACTACAGCCCAAAGAGCAACAGCATTCATTCTTAGATGTACATTTTCATTGTACCTAGTCATCACAGGACTCGTCAGGAAGAAAAAAAACCATATAATTACTTAGATGGGATGTTGGGAAAAAGTGGGTGGAAAATGAGTCAGTGACTGTAATTGTTGTACCCAGATGTGCATGTTATGGACAGGTCTAGTAGTTTCATTTGGATACATACTCATGAGTAATTCCCTGTTCCCTTCTGCCATGCAGATAAGAGCATCTGCACTCTCATTTATTATTTATCTGTGAGCAATGTTTTTCTTTTAATTAGAAATGTCAAAGTAAAATGATCTTTTCTGGGACTAGAAATGGCTCTTGTACGTAAAGGGTAATGTGTGCTTGGAAAATGTTAATACATTTCAATTAGTGAATATCATGTTAAAGCTACTGTACTGCACTGAGCTTTGTAGAAATAGTGTTTTGGAGGAGATGATGAAATTTGATAAAAAGTCCCATTATTTTTGGTCAACCATTCTTTCTATGTGGTTAATATCATCCCCATATGTTACACAGCCTTTTGCTAGTGGATGCACATGTAACCTGTAGGATGAGAGGCACTGCTGTACCACACCTCTGCTCTGTGCTTACCCCCGTTTCACATTTGGTCACTTCTCAGTTTGCTGTGTTGATTGCTCTCTGTAATTAAATTCTCAGCGGCAAATTCAATTTCTGGACAGCTGTGGCAGTGAACATGTTCCTCCTGTGTCTCCTTGGATGGTGTTGCAGAGAAAAGCAAGGCAGCACTTGCAAAAGCTGTCAACTGTCTCTAGCAGAAGGAGCTGAGAAGGGAAGTACAGAGAGGGTAAGGATTAGTCCTGCCAGTCCCACATGCCTTAATAAAAACACTCTTGAATTAATGAAAAAGGCATCTGTATTTTTGGTTTCCATTCCCTCTCTCGAGGCAGCATGGCTCTGGGAGGGTGGATGCTGTGCATGTTGTATATTCAGTTCCATGACAGAAGCACTGGAGCAGGGTGCTAACAAAAGGGATGCTATTTTTAGTGTTCAATGCCACCTGGGGACCAGATCACTCAGGAAAAGATCTGCCCATTCAGATTAACCTGGGCATGCTCAGTCCAACTGTGCTACAGACAGACCTTCCCACGTGGCTTCCCATTTTTAAATGTGGCCAAAGGGGAGTCCACAGCCTTTGGGTTGCCAGACTTTGCTAAATAACCCAGCTTCATCAGCAGTAAATCTTTTAACAGTTTTTTAAAAGGAGCAGCTGTAGGAAGATTAATGTGTTTGAAAGCATCAGTCTATGACAAATGGTGTTTTTGGCAACTGTGGCTCGCGTGGGCAATTTCTCTGGAGTCAGTGGGATGACTTGCTTGAGCAGAGGCCATTAGTCACAGCACCTGCGCAGCCCTAATGAAGTGTGTGGCACAAAGGAAGGATGCTGCTTCTCAGAGGAAGGCACGGATTCAGCCTTACTGAGTAGATGATGTTGTAGGCAATCATCTCTGCTCTGTAGGTCTGTCATTTTAGGAAGCATGACTGAAGAAATTGTTTCCTTCAAGAATTCCCATTAGGTTTTTACTCAGATTGGGTTAGATGCCATTGAGTCAGCAGAAAGAGAGTCTCCACTAGCCTAGAAGCTGTGTACTTTCTTGCCACAAATAACAGTCTCTGCTGTAATCATTTGTAAGCCAGTGATGAGGGCTTTGATGGATTTGGATGGCTTCAGTAGTCATAATTTCTTCATCAGGTTAAAACAATGCAGATAGACTGGGATATAGTGAAACTGTTACCTACAGGTGTCCAAAAGGAAAACCCTGACTAAGAAAGCCACCCAGATCAAGTAATATTAATGTTTCCAGATTTCCCCAGACAGCTGCATATGAAGTTTCTTCAAGTTGCAGTGCATTTTCCATGGTGTGGTATAGGGTGGGAATGGCAGGAAAGGTTTGCAGCCTGAATTGTGCTGCTTTTATCATTTAGTGTTGTTTTTTTTCCTCTGGTGATCTGATTCAACATACAGCTCATAGCACCAAAAGGCTACTTACCAGCAAGCTATGAAGCAAGACTTTGAAATTCTTCTCCTTATTAAAAAAAAAAACAACAAAACCAAAAAACCAAAACAATAAAAAATATTGAACAGGTTAAGACTGGACTGCTGAACCCGATCCACTAATCATCCTGGTCAAGATGAAAGCGATGTTATTATACAAACAGTGGGGATAAAGGTACCTGCTCTGAGAAAGGTAAACAACCAGGTGAAGATAGAGAGACATCTTTGCCTAATATAGGAAAAATACAGGAAAAATAGCAAACAAAAATGAGGAATTATATGTATTATATAAAGTAGGTGATGTTGTGCCAAAATATATCAAAGAAATGGGGAGAGATTTTAGACTCATAGAGAAGAGAGAATAATGTTTACTTTACACTAACTCCATTACTGATAACATCTTAAATGTTTTACGATGAAAGGATACTCACTCATGAAGTACCTTTACGGAAAATAATTAGTAGTAAAGAGCTTGTACGTTATCTGGAAGGATGATGTGAATCTAGAGAACAAATATTCAATTAATGTATATGAAGAGTTTGGTATGATAATGAGTAACAGAAAATTCTGAGAAATATTAAAAAAAGAAAGGTTATTGTTTCTCTAAAAAAAAGACAGCCTCGGCTATCACTGGCCCATAAACCTGACTAAAACAGTGTAACAAATAACAGGGGAGAGAAAATCATTATCTTGCAAATAGAAAAATCATGGATTTCACTGGAACAAATCATGTCAGACAAATGTCATTGCTTTTTTACACTTGGTATTGTATTGCATTGAAATCTCCTCATAAAAGAAATTCAGCCTGTGCTTTGAATCCCATCACACGGATTGATAAGTGATCGAGGAACTGAAAACAAAGCAATGACATGTCCAGACAGAAATACATAGCAGGGTAATGTATCCACAGAGCAAAAAGCATTTTTATTTAGCCTTTCCTTTGATAAGGGCAGGTTTTAACTATGCTCAGCAACTGTGTAGATGGTACTAAACCGGCAGGCATAGGAAACACTGAGGAAAAAGGAATAATTCATGGCATGGAGATATTTGGTTGCTACATGTGTAACTTAGTGACAAAGCATCCAATACATTATTTTTACACCCTCACTGTTAGCTTTATTTTTTCTTCGGTATTTTAGGTGTACACAAAAAAAGATGACATGAAGCTCTGCCTTGTTTCTATGCAAGAGAAAGGGTTGGCCATATGAGGTGAATCGACTGGATGTGCCGTAAGAGCAGACTTGTAGTGCCTTGCTCAGAAGGAGACTGAGCCAAATTTGCCCAAATTTGCAATGGAAATCCAGTTCTGTCTCACATCTCTTTTAAGGTCTGTTTCTGGACATTTAGGCAGTCTTTTGTCTGCATGCATGTTTGTTAATTTTAATTTTAAAAGTTCCATCTCTCCTGTAAATGATCTAATACAACACATACCAGGGCATGCAACTGGTAAGAGACAATATAGATCCTGGCCCCTGGTCCATCAGGCCTCTACAGATACATGCTTAGTTCTGAGGTTGGGCTGGATATGAAAATACTCAATATTTTGGGTTTAAAGGGTAGATCCACATACTGGAATGCTCTCCCAGATGATTCAGTGTCTGCGTGGTAGCTAATATCTACCAATAATTAAAAAAATACTTTCTAATGACTCTTTAGAGGAGAATTGTATTAACCAGTAAAAATTACTTCCAGTGAATAATTAAAGTATCTGTTGTAAAAATAATCTAAACGACGTGTTCAGTGGAATGTAGAAACCTGTAAATAGGAAATTCTAAATGGAACCAGGGATGAAGGGTGTCAGCATAACAGATGAAATTCAGTGTACTGAGAAACATCAGTTTGGTGACAAAAAGTGCTAGTCTCTCTTGTGGCTTTCCCTGAAGCAATAATAGAAAATACCAGTGATGAAGGGTGTAAATAAACAGCTTATGGAAAAATTCAATTAAAATTCAAATTTTATTCAAACTCAATTCAAATTAAATTCAAAAGTTCAATTCAAATTTAAATAGATTGTAAGTGATTGTAATGGGGAGGGAAAATGTGGCATCAGTTTTATTCTCCTGTTTATGGCCCCTGAGCACTGAGTTGAAGCTGAGCTGTCTGGAATACCAACAGGAGGAGATGAGAACATCTCACTGCTGACAGGGTGAACGATTTGGGATGTCTGGGGTGGCTGGGGCTGGCTTCTGGACTCCTGGGTCCATCTCTGCATCCTGTGGTGGCAGCAGTGGAGGCTTTCCAAGGCACTTCTTTTTCACTGGGGAGCAAAGGTGTGGTATAAAAATATTTTCCTGGGAAACTGGGGTGGATTTAGCCTTTTAAAATCAAATACAAGTATCCTGAGGGACAGCATCGGTGGAACTGCTGGCTTTAAAAACGCTTGCAAATGCACGTAAGATGGTTACCAAAACAATCTTGACACAGCTTCTGCCCCTTTCCCTTTTGCCTTCTCAGAGCACCCGTGTGAGCCGTGGTGGATCCTGGCTGCCAGCAGCCTGTCCTGGCTGGCTCGAAGTGTGCATCCACTTGGGAACAGCTCTGATGGCACCCCATGTTGCTGAGGCTGTTTGAGGGCTGAAAGCTTTGTCCCCTCCTGGCTTTGTCCCCTCCTGGCTTCCAGCTCCCGCAGTGCCTGAAGCCAGAGACTTTAATGAGCCTGCCTCTCACAATAGTGGAGACCAAGGGCCAATTACAGGCGGTGTTTGGGTTTCAGGATCATTAAATTAATCAGCAAAGTGCAGCCTAGTTCCTGTGAGGATGTTGTGTTTTGCAGCTGATGAGACTGTTCTACCTGCTGTCTTTGTCCACTGCCCAGAAACAGCAAGAAAATCTGAAAAAAAGGAAAAAATATCCTGTTGGAAAAGAACTGGCTTAATGTTCGGTATTGTAAGATGAAAACAGCCCTGAATGTGGGATGTTCTATTGACTTCATGTAAGCATGCTGCAATATTATCTGCATGTACCTAGTTTACTCTAGTGACTGTATAACATGATAGCTGATATATTTCTTTCTAATGTATCCCTTACATTTAAAACAACCCCCTGCTTCCTATTTGGCAGCAATGACCTTGCCTGCTGCCTCCGTCTTAGTTTTATTTCTTCCTTCTTCTTATAATCCTTTCATTTATCTCCTTTCCCTACTAGGCTTGTACTTCCTCCCCTACTATAGCACAGGCAGGTTTAGAAATGGTCTTATGAACTGAATTTACAGAGATAAAGAGCCAGCTCCTGCAAGTCATCTGTACATAAAAGACCAATTAACCTTGAGAATCAATCCTGAAGGAAGCTGGGGAAGATTTCTGCTATTCATAAGCCTATGGTGTTTTTTCTTTTCCCTTTTTTCTTTGAAATGTGCCATTGGATCAAGCTGTAAAGAAACTCCATTGATTTCAGTGGTGCAAATGAAATTACATTTTGATACTGAGTTTGACTCAGTAGTTTCCTTTGAAGAATGCATGTTCCAGGAAAAAAGCACTGGGACAAGTTGTAGCTTCAGTAAAGATATAACAGGGTGACTTTGGACCAAAGAAATTTCTTTTAATCAAGAGAGTTGTAGAAATCTTTGCAATTTACATTTTTCACAGCTTGCTCTCTGGAGCAGAAATTCAGTTCTGTGAAGTTGGATGTAAATGCACGAGGGGTCATTTTACAGAGCGTCAGCGTAGATAGGAGTTATCAAAATAGAGCAAGTTGTTTGTTTAAAGAAAGAGAACATAGGCAGCAAAGACAAATATTGGCAACCAGTTCTGTTATGCTGAAGGATAGCTTGGTGATAATACCAAAGATGAGAAGTGGCTTATAGATGTGGGGTGAAAGCTTTATATTTATATTGAAGGTATGAAATACAGTGGAATCTCTCACTGCTTTCTTGGAGCATTACATCCACAGAGCACTGACTTTATTTTTTTAATGTACAAATGTGCTCTATATAGATACCTTTGATTTCAGTAAACAAATGACTCTTGGTTTAGAGAGCACTTCTCACCAGTCTAAGTAAGATCTCATGTCTGACATGCTACAAGTTGGGAATTGTATTGAATTTATAATTTTCTCTCTGACTTTTACAAGACTTCAATAAAGTCAAGCTAAAGGAAAAGAATTATCATTTGGTTATTGAATCATACTTTGGAGTTAAAAAGAGATCACATTAGGGAAATTCAAGGAAGGAAACTCTTACTACTAACAGGAAACCGATAAGAAACCTCCAGTGAAGCCAAGTTGGCGTAGGAGTCTGGAAATTCATAGATATTTGCAAATTGCAATGTGACAATCCTGAAAAGCATTGAAGTTGTCCTTGAAGTCGATAAGAGATGAGAAAGCTTCTCTCCTCAGCTGAACTCCAGGACAATTTTTAGCTCTGCAGCAAATATTGTTTGGTTTTTATTTTAAAAAAGTCTGAAATGCAAATCTCCCTCAGCTTCTCCTGAAGGAGGATGGATTCAAAGTGTGCTGAAGGCAGGGGAAGTTCTTCTCTGAATTCAGGGGTTTCTTTAACTGCTCTGTGTCCTTCCATCCCATCCATTTCTCACTTACAGCCTGTGCTCTTGCTTCTGTGTTTTACCTTCTTCTCAATGAAAACACAGAGCTGCTCTTTTTATAGTTGGCTTTGCAACAGTGTCATAGGATGCTATAAGACTAAAATACATTAAAGATATGGGGATGTAGAAGCAGCTCCAGTCTATAATAAACTTTATCCTCAGTCTGTCCTTGATGTCTAGTCATGCTGTGTATAACCACACACATGGCTAAACAAAGGAGTGAGGTTGGGTGATAGACTTGAAGACTTTTATAATTTGGATAGCATAAAAATACAGTGACATCAGTGAAGGCCACGTTGTTATTAAGCCTTTTCACCAGGGCATTTCGGAAATGGTGAATGGCAATGGAGCTTTCTCTCCTTCTCTTGCTACAGTGGTGTGATTCCCCTTGGAGCTGGTTCCTGCCCCAGAGGGATTTCTTCTGGGGTGAAGTTGGGACAGGTGTGTTTTACTGGTCCCTTTTAAAATAGCTTTTTCTGTGTGGAGAACTTTCCTTTTAAAAGAGATTTTTCCTTCTCTCATTTAATTTCTTTATCCACATTAGATTTATTGGTTCCCAGAGTGAGGGTCCTGCTGTCAGCTTTGCTCTGCTCAGTTTGGCTTACTTGGGACTCCAGAAACGTGGCAAATGCAGTCAGACAGAAAATAGCAAAGCGTGAGCTGCTTCTCCAGCAAAGCAGGGGACTCTTCCAGCCACTTCAGAAACAAATAACGCGTTTTATCACACAGTTTTTCTGCTGACAGATCATATTACATTCTTTTCTTACCAATTGATGGGAGTACCAAATCCCCAGTGGCAGGAGGACTTTGTGGATCAAATCCTGGGTGCCCTTTCAGAGCTTCATTCTCTAAAGGCTGCAGCTTTAGTGCACCATGGAAGTGAAGACAGCTTGGTTTGGTCCTGGGTAAGACTTTTTTTTTCCTGCTTGAAACTGGTTGAGAGATAGTTACTGATTTGGTGGATTTGGATGGTGGCCCTTTTCTGAGTCAGTTAAAAGCTGAACCTCTCTGGAACCAGCTGTTTCTCTGCTCAGCAAAACTCGGAACAAACACACACCAGTTCAATATAGAAGTGAAGCTTCATTTTTAAAACAAAAAGTGAAAAAGAAATCTGAAAAAGACAAGTCTAGATGTTAAGAGTTTGTCTACTTGAAGGCTAAAGTATTCTGTACCATTTAAGTAAAAAAGTGGATAGCCTATATATAAAATGACTAGCAAGAATATGTGGGCCATAAAGATTTTCTTAAATGGTTCAGTTTGAAAAGTTTACAATAATGTGGTCACTTCCCACAAAATTTCTCAGGAAACCGATGCTTTTCCAAAGAGCAATTTTTCAACCAGAAACTCCCAGCCAGTTCCTGTCCATAAGTACTGACCTTACTGAGCCAGAGCCTCTGCCACGGTGTAAGGCCAGATGAGGTCCTCCTGGATGAGAAATTTGCCCTGCTGTGGTCTGGAGCATTTTGGCAGCAGCAGGAGCTTTGGGGGATCCTGGGGCCCTGGGAGAGCATCTTTCAGAGACCTGCCAGCATTGTATTCCCTGCTTCAGTAGGAGGACAGGAGGGGATTTATATGTCCTGGATGTATTTATGGGGTAAGAAGATGTTCTTTGAGGGGTGATCATTTCTCTGGTAAACACTAAGCACTTCCTTTCCTAAGTTTAAAACTAGGTTTTTTTACCTCTAGATTTCCTCCTGCTCCTATTTCCAGAACAATTTATTTTCTGTCTTTTCATGTGTAGCCTCCTAGCTTTAAGCTTACAAATGTCCTGTGTTTGTGCTGAGTATAATCTGTTTAATAGAGAATGATTGCCTGAGGCTACAGTTCTTAACCAAGCTTTAGGCAGATCTAATTCAGCTGTGATGCTTATTGGCCTGCAAAAGCCAGTGTTGTTGGGTTGTTTTTTGTTTTTTTTTAATTATTTCCCCTTTCCTGGCTACATAAATCTTCAGAGAATCCTTAGTCATGTGTTAAAGCTTGCTTGGCCTGAGGAGTTAATCCTTTCTAAGACAAGCCTTTTCTCTCTCACATGTGTGGGTATTCATGGAAGCTTGGTGTAAATCCAGGAGAGTTTTCTTCAGAAAGGAAAGCACATTATTCACGTAAGGAAGAGACCACCAAAGCCACTCTCTCTAACATTTTCCTCATATGTCATAATCTTAATTTAGACTAACCTCTGCCCTAACTTTGGACAAGTAAATTGTTTAATTGCTGGAATTTTTTTCTTTCTCTAAGACAGGGAGCACAGCCTACCCTGCCCAATCTCCCTGCAGCAACACCCCAACCTGAGCTCCAAGGGTTAAGAACTATGGTGCGTCCCGTGATTTTTAGTAGGGTTTGAGATGCCAATAAATCCGTGCCTCCCTTTCTTTGTTACCTAAATTCTGCTCATGAAAAATAGTTTTTTAGGTGTCTGGGCTCACATTCATTTCCATGAACTCACTCTGCTTCATTAGGACTTTTAAGGGCAACCTGTGACTGAACGTGATCATAAAAGAGCACCTTTTTTCCCCTTAGAATGAAAGTGAAATGGTTATGTGAACTGCAATATTGAATAATGAGACAATTTTAAAAAAAAAGAATTATGTATGAGATCCTCTTAGGTAAAAAGACAAACTTTACTTGCATGCGAGTCCTAGAAAACCTTTGTGCTTTTATGACTACTAAGTTATATTAGAAATCTTCCTCTCCAAACCACCCAGCTAGCGTTGTACTAAATCCATGAACTCCAGACACAAATAATTACACTGCAAACGCTCCAATTGTCCTGGAGAGCCTGTATAGTCCTACAGTCCTCTGTGACCCCAAATACAGCTCTGAGGGCACATCTTCCCTTTCAGCTCTGCATGCAGCCTCACAGGTCACAGATCAGTTAAGCTTGGCTTTCCTGAGCTCGTTATTCTGTTTGTTGCTAATTAGCAGCAGAGATTTAGGTGTTTAGCTGCTAATTCATGTTCTGCACTGCATGGGGTGTCTTCAGATGATTTACCACTGTTGGAGCTCTGTTACTGCCCAGGACCCAGGTGGGTGAAGTGTCTGTGAGGGGTAATATCCTAAAGCACCTGGCTGGTCAGCTGTGCCTTGCAGGCTGCAGGTTTTTCACCACCAACCCAGAGGGGGGACCTTACTTTGCAATGAGTTTCCTGTGGGCAAAGAAAGACCCTAAAAAGCTGCTTTCCTGCTTCTGTCTACCATCTAACATGATGCAGCTTATGGTTTGGGTAGCATGTGGTTGTAGAGGAAAAAGGTAATTAGAACTTGATTATGTGCCTGGTAGCATCATCTGCACCATTTTTCCTTCTTTAAAAGCTACTCTGTGTAAGTGCAATGGCCCCGTGCAAACAGCTGGTGGTCAGCTACATCATTACCATTCCGAAATACTGAGACTTATTCTCTGTGCAGGATGTGAGAATGGTGTTTAATGGTCCAGTTACACTCACCTCTGTCTACAAAATTTAGGTTCTGGCTCTTCAGAGTGTTTCTCTGTTTGGGATCGCTTGTGGTACAAGCTGGTGTGCAGCTCCTGGCAGCTGAGGGGCTGCAGGCAGGATCAACCACTGGTGCTTATAAATTGCTTCTGGGCAGCAGATGATGAGGATGGGGATTGTCTGTGTGTCTGCAGTGTGCTGGGTTTACAGTTGCACAGCTGTAGTGACTGGCAGAAAGGAAAAGGCGTCAGGATGTGCACCATTATCCTCCAGTGTGCATTTATCACTGGTCTCAGGCAATGAACAACATTTTCTCTGTCCTCTCTGTGAGTGGGATGAGGACATCTCCCACTCTGTTGCAAGGTAAGGTTTGGTGAGGCACCTCCCAAACCCACGAGAGGGTTGTTTTTGGTTGCACCTCCGTGATTTGCCCTGTCAGGTTGTTCCTCTTCACCAGGTACCTTAAAGTGCTTCCCAGCTTTAAACCCAAAGGAAATCCTGGGATTACACCTTCCTCCTCCACTGTACAGGGCACCCATCACCCACCATTGCTGTCAGATGGCCCTTTGGTCTCCACGAGGAGGACGTGACCCAGGGGTCATCGCTCAGTGGCTCTGCTTCCTGACCATGGCTTTCACACCCAGCAAACAGCCGTGGTGCACTGCCAGCATGAGGAAAACATCTCAGAGCTCCTCCTCTGCTCTGCTCTGCTCTGGCTTCTGCTGCTTGCTGACGGCCCTGCCCTTCCTCTTGTGCGTTTTTATCCGTAAGGGCCAATTAAATCCCTAATGCTATCATTTGTCTGCCCACATGACTCCCAAGCACCTTACATTTTGCTGTGTAATAACGCAGAGGCACTTGTTTCTTTGAGGCTGTCTCTGTGAATCACTGTAATGTATTTGCACAGTGAAAAGGATTTGGAATTAATGTAGCCTGAATTGTGGCTATTGATTTAGCCCCCCCTTTCAATCTGGCACTGTGTTTTTAACAAAGACGTGCCGGCCGATCAGTTCATATCATGCTGAATCATTGTTCGGGGGGAATTTTTATTTTAATATCCTTGGATGGTGATAGTGGTGCTCCAGGGGCAACTCAGTCCCAAAGAGATCAGCCACTCCTGGGTTTAATTTTGTCCTGATTTACTGCAGCATCATACAGTAAAAAAAAAAAACCCCCAAAAAGCAAAGCAAACCCCCAAGCTCAGGCAGATGGCCTGTGCTGGTAATCCTTCATCATAATGGCTCCTGACAGAGCAGCTGTGGCTCACTGCTTCTCAGGGTTTTCCATCAGAGAGAACAGTTTTCCTGGGATGTGAAACTTGGCTATAGCAGTTTGCTTCACTCGGGCATCTCTCACAGAAAAGGACAACACAGAAGAGGGAATGATGTTTTTGGAAAGGGAAGCAACCTTATTCCTGTTGAGATAATCTGCTGTCATGTGACTTTTTGCTTACCACTTGTGTTTATGTATTTTTAAAAATACGTTTCAGCCTTTTAATTGGAAAGCTTTTGTAGAGGCTGGAGGTAAAAGCCTACAGAAGCAAAACAGCTTAAAATGGTCACAGATCTTCGCAAGAGACTGCCATGGAGGCAACGGTGAGTTAGGGAGTCTGGTGTTGCTCACTGAGGATTTGATTAAGCAGTTCATTCCTTCTCTTTTTGGGTTCCATGGATGTAAAGCTAATAGTTCTGCAGGAAATCCCCAGGATTTTTCACTGGGGGTTTCCTGCAGAACTCCCCAGGTTATTTTCTGCAGGAAACCCCCAGAATGCCTCATTGACTTTGCCATCTCTTGTGTTGGATTTTCCAGTGCTGCTGGAGACGTCAGGTGGGTAGAAAGGCTGTAACTGAGATTTGCTGCCTTTGGTTCTGTGCCTCTCTGTATGTGTGTGAAATACTCAGCCACTGGTGGAAGATTGATAATTATTTCTCTGTGCCTAGTGGTGCATAGTTGTATATTGATTTGCTGTAGTTGAGATGAGCAGGTTAATTATGATGTTTCATTATGAACACTGAATTTATGGCATTAGGCAGCCAGTTGTTTTGTGTGTGACAGGTTGTGAATAAATATGATAGGACATTGGAAGGAGATAGGCACGTGGAAGGCATGGAGTGGCTTTGTCAGGGCTGCTCCTTCCCTGGAGCCTCCCTGAGCTCTGCAGGAGACCCTTAATTCACATTCTCTGCATTGGGTGTTACAATGAATTAGTGCTGATGGTGTCTCCATCTGATGTGATAAAGCTTTGGCTGGGTTCTGTGGGTTGTGCTGTGGTTAGATTCTGAGTTCTGACAAAATTTGAAGTCTGCAGTATTTCAAATGAGGGAAAATGTTCACTGGGTTGGTTTTGTGCCTTTTTTCTTTCCTTTTTTTTTCCCCTTGGAAGAAAGCGTGCTGGGTGGGATTTGCAATCTTCCACGTTGAAGGGAATGTTTTCTAATGCATTCTGACAAGTGCGTTTTAGCTGGAAAGCAGACCATCTCCTGTTGCATGGATATTTCAGAATGAAATATTCCTCCCTCCTCCCCTCCGTCCTTCCAGCCTTCGGAGCGAATGACTTTGACGTCCTGAGTGGCTTCAGCTTAAAGACTCTCAGGTGGCAGGGACTCCTCTGAGATGACATGTACCATCCTCTGGAGGCCCTGCCTCTCTCCTTGGACAGTCAAAAGTGACATTTAGACTCTTTTAAATGAGGACAGCAAACTTCCAGACTCCCAACTCAGGACAGATTTGATACTGTTGAAATAAGTACAGTTTCTGGAGAAAAATGGAAGCGTAATCATGCTATAGCTATGCTTAATTCGCATTTTCAGAGCCAATTAAAAATATATTTGGTTGCCCACTTCAAGATACAAGCATGTCATGCCCATATAAAATCTCTTAATTTCCACTCTTCTTGCTTCAATGTTGAGCCTTGCTTGAAACTTCAGAGCTTACAAAGTACAGTGTGGTCAGTGGTGGGAGGAGGCTGTGGGAACCTGTGCCAGCATTAGCCTGAGAAATGCAGAGCTGACAGTATTTGGAAATCAGCTGCTTTATATGCACATTGCCTTTCAGTATATTATTATACTTTTTTTCTCTTTTTTGGCACCTTGACTACGTTAACCTTGTGCTGGCTCCGTGGGGCTGGCTGACACAAGATGGATGATGTTGGTGGCCTGGCACAGCAGCCCACATGCCACGTGCCTGCAGAGGGGAAGCCTGTTTGCTCAGTAAAGGCACGTTGAGCAGCACTACCTGCCTAATTGGCTGGGGAACCCTGTGCCCCTGATTTTATATGATGAGATTTCCTTGGCAAGAAAACAGATGGATTATCAAGAAAGCTTTGCAGAATGATAAAAGTGGGGCTAAATGTTCCTATTTTGCTGCTTTTTGAAGCTCTGCAGAAGTGCTGTTTGGAATTGCCATGGCAAGGGCTGCTGCAAGATTTCCTCCCACGGCAAAAGCAACTCCCTTGCAGCAGTCCCTTAGGCAGGATCAACACTACAGATTTAGAAAGCTCTTAAGGAAGAGTTTGATCCAGTCTTTTGACCCTCGGGAGACCTGCATTTGATTTTCTTGTGTGCCACTTGCCACAGCACGTGGGGCATGATTCCAAGCTGGTGAAGAGCCCAGCTGCTGTTGTAACAGGTGCCTGGATGGGAGCAAAGCTCTTCTATACCTTTTACAAATGAGGATCTAAATGTCCTGGCTCTTAGCTCCTGGGCAGAATTACATTTGGGGTAAGAACACTTATCTTCACTGACAGTGTTGAGGGCCAGGTGGGATGGGGCTTTGAGCAACCTTGTCTAGTGTGTGGCATCCCTGCCTATGTCAGGGAGGAAGGAACTAGATGATCTTTAAGGTCACTTTCAATCCAAACAATTTTGTGACTCTGTGTTGGAAAGATGCTCTGAGGATAAAGTCACCAGAATGCCCAAGCTGTGCTTCAGTGTTCTGTATCGTAAGGAAGCAGATGTAAGCTAAACACTGAATTAGAGGATTTTTTAATGGACTCTGATTTCAAGTCTTAGATCTAGAGCTGGGAAGAGCATTACAGAGCAGGTATGGACCTCAGGGCTGTTCTCACCCATTTCACTGGGTGTCACCACTACCTCAGAATTTCAAATTTTCCAATTAGGGTAGGAATATGAGCCCCTGCAGACAGATCCTGCTTCGACATGAATTTGCAGCAAGCTTAGTGAATGTCAGCTGGTCCGGAGCTCGTGTGCTGAGCTTGCAGAATGCTGGGAAAACTTTTGCTTAGTGGAGACTGGCTTGAGTAGGGAGTACAGTCTTCCCTCATGCACTGGCACCAGGTTATGCTCCAGCTTTGGCGAGAGGCATAGGTTTGTTCTATTCTTATCATTTCGGACTCGCTTTGAATTTTGCCTTTGATGCTTTTGGTTGGTTCCCGTACATTTTAGTCTTAGGCTGTGCAACTCCCTTCCCAGTGGCATGGCAAGGATGTGGAGCCAGATTGTGGATCTGTCTTGGAGCAGTGCAGTGAACCTGAGCCTTCTGCTCTGTAAATCCCTGATTATCTACTTCCTTATGCAGTGAAAACACTGATAAACTCGGGGAGACTCATATGCAAATCCTGCAGCCCCAGGAACAAATACGACAGCTCTTTTAGCTCTGTGTGCACTCAAGCCCGTGCAGCCCTTTCTGTGCTCTGTCATGGCAGTCAGCTCGGTCTTGTTTCTATTTCGAGCCTCAATCAATTGAACTTTTGTTTGCTGGGTTTTGGCCCCGTTTCTCCTCGCTACCTGAAAAGGAACTGTGAGAGCAAACAGCTTTCCTGAGCTATTGTTGCTGCCTGGGGCAGGTCCAAACAGCTTGACCGCACCACGCAGCCATCCTGAGGGTTGGCCAAGGGGACTGGGACAAGAGGGGAGTCTGGCATCTGCTCCTTGCTGGAAGGATCAGGCTGATCTGGCTTGGCAAGGACACAAGGAATATTCTCATTGGAATCTCTGATGTCACGAGAGAGGGAAGAGGGTTGTCATTGCCCCAGGAAAAGGGTTGTAAATTGTGTTTCCTGCTCTGCTTGCTGAAGAGTATTTCCATCCAAATCTTTTGTGACCTTTTCCCATGGGAGTTTTACATGGAAATAGGAAACAGAAATAATGAAAGGGGGGAAAGCGATTATGTGGAGCTTGTGGGGAAATATTACTGCAGCTGTTTTAGCTGGAGCTTTAGGTCACAGTCCTTAGAGGAAAGGGAAGAGCCTTTGGTTGCTCCCGATCTGTTGTGTGGGTCTGAATGCTGCTATGCTTTGTCCCGAGTTATTTATTGTTCCTCTTGTATTTCTGGGGCACCTGTATCCCATCTGCTCTGCAAAGACCTGCTCTTGTCTCAGGCCAGGTTAGGGTGGTCTGCTGGCAACTGCTCTGATTCAGAGCACCATGTGCTTTTCTTGAAGTGTGATTTTTATCTTACCAGAGCCACAGGTTCGTCTCCAGCAGGTGAGGTGAAGCACTGAAGCACTCATGGCGCTATGAATGTTCAGTCGCATTGCCCCCATGATGTGTTTCCCTCTCAGTGTCCATCAGGATATTCTCTATCCAGCTCTAGATGCTTGTTTCCTTGCTCCTGACAATCCCTTGTGGCTGGTCTGAACCTGTGTAGAGGTTAATTGGAGTGGAGTTTGTGTATTTGCACGTTTGTTGGGATGCCACAGAGGCCGCAGGAGAGATCACGAGGCTGGAGTAGCGCTGGGTGAGGAGAACAGATTTGTAATCAACAGAAAGGAACAGATGGCTTTAGTTGTAATGCCTGTATTTATATTTGATGTTAATATTCCTCCCAGAGCACCAGCACTTCAGTGATATGTAACACAACTTAAAAGCATCTGGAGAGGGAGGGGATAAAAGAAATGGGTTTTTGAATCCTGTGAGGAAATCCAGCCATGGATTTAGCCACAAGGTTTCAGTGGGTGTTAGCAAGCAGAGAAGGCAGCAGTTAGCTACAATCTTCCTTCAGAGCACTGTGGGCATTGCCCTGATGTGCTCATGCCACAGACCCTGAGGAGCCATGGTGGGACCCTGGAGGGGAGCAGCATTTGTGCCCAGTGCTCCACCTGCAGCAAGATGTTGTGTCATTGAAAGGAGCTCTTTCTCAGAGCAGCTTTTTATTCAAACATGGGGAAAGACATCAAGCACCTGCTTTGTCATCCTTGCCATCTGTGTCCTGGTAAGGTCACTCCCATCCTTACAGCACCTCCTCATGCTGGTCCATGATGGGATTTACTGGCGTGCTTGGAATTGTGAACTGATTCATTCTGTGAATGCAGTTAGTCACCACCAGCACACAGGTGGAAGATGAAAGTTAATTCTGCAGCACTTAATTAGCTGTCATTGCTGGAAGGGTTCAAGAGCTGAGACAAGATGTTTCGGTTCCGGGTGCACCATCAGAGGGTCTCATGGAGCAATGGTCAGGTACCCCAGACTTCACCCAAGACCTGTGTGTTGCTTTTAACAACCTGTTGTCATTCTGGTAAAAGATAAACAGGAAGCTAGAGTCTCCGTGGGTGTAAATCAGTGTGGCTCTGCAGGCAGCAGAGCTGTACCAAATTTTATCAGCCAAGGGGAGATGGAGCCTGTGGGTTAAATGATGACAGAATTATCCTTGCGTGAGTTGCTGTGTGTGCATACGAAAATGCACAGGCAGGTGTGTACCTGCCCACACACTCGTTAAAGGTGACTGGTTTTTTTATTTGTTTGTATTTAGTGCACCTTGGAGGCTTTACCTAGACAAGAGTCGTAAATGAAATGTCATCAGATCGTTAACACATCCCCGACTTGTTTACAAATAATCGCATGATTTGTAGTTAAAAAAGCTAGTCGAAAGACTCGCTGAGTAATATTCCTGCAGGTCCCCCGGCATGTGCATATATTAGAAATCCATGTGATACAAAGCACAGGACAAAAATGATTGATAGCAGGTTACAGTGCTCTTCATTACAATGAATTAATTGATCACGTCTAGCAGATTTTCCTCCCAGCGGAATCGCTGGATATTGGACGTGTCTCTCTCATTTCTCTTCTATCCTTGCTGCTGGAAATATGCCAGGCAGTTTTATACCATCATTTAAATTTATTTGTGACCTGAGAAAGTTGTGTTGCCCTTGAGACAGTTAACTTTTTAACTTCCAGCTAAAGAGTTTGGTGGTATTTTAGGAGATACAGGGATGGATATTATAAAAAGTTTTCTGATGAGGTGGAACTCCTCAATCCAGTCCTGTCAGCAGGTCCCACCTGAGAGCTGTGTTGAAATGTTTTTCCTGATGCTTGAACTGCTCTTACTTGACTGGCATCCTATTCTAAACCATGATATTCCAAAGATATTAACCAGCACTGTTTTTCATAGTCATGGGCAGTGGAACCTAAAAGCAAATGCTTGCAGGGAGTATCCCTTCAGCCTAGGGGTGAGACTTCCTGTGACAGATAATGACAAGGATGTGTTGGTAGGGAAGTAGAATGGGAAACTTCTGCTGTTTTCTGTGCCATGCCATTTGACAGCTTATGCCCTCTTTCTGGTAGGTGCTTTTGGTGGCTCTTATGTGTGGAATGACCAGCCAGAGACACAGAATAGGTTATTAACCTACTGTTTTTACAAGCTCTCTCCTGGCAGAAGTGTCCTCTTTGCTGCACTTGTAACTGGCCTATTGCAGAGTCTCAAGTGTAAAGAAAATAAGTGCTTTCATTTCCCTGAAGCCATGCAAACAGTGGGCAAAATACTGTGGAATTGCATTAGTAAATTCAAACCTGTTTTGTGGTTTTGCCCTTTACCTGTAGATAAGGCAGTACTATCTGTTAAAGAACTCAGCTTCTGGATTCCACTCCTGACCTGCCTCAGAATTTGGCATTAGGTAAGACAATAAAAAGTGGTCTGGTTCCTAGAATAATTTGCAGAGAAACGTATCATCTCCAGGTGTGCCAAATGAGATTATACTTGTAAGGCAGGTGAGTGAAGACTTCTCAGACTCCACAAGCAAGCCAGCAGTTGATGAAGGAGTAGGACTTACGCCTCTGGTCCATGATAACCTGCCTGTGCATTGTGAAAGAGACCCAACCCTGTTTGCCAAAGGATTTGATGTCTCCTGCCATTTTTACAAGGTGCCATTTGCTACATCCATCTTGTGCTTTATCTGAGATGTGTTACAGCCCTCACTCCCCCATCTCCAACTTACCCAAGCCGAGCTATGGGGGGGCAATGACGCAGGGTGGAAGGTTTAACTCCTCCTTTCTCTGTTAGGAAAAGAGTATTTTAGGTCTTAAGATACAATGCAAGCGTGTATCATCATGTCTGAATTTTTTCCTGATGGCTTTGCTGCAAGTTGCTTTTTGTAAAGCGGGAGTAGGAAGTATTGAAACAGGAATCAGCATTTCGCCAAAGATGCAGTTAGAACACAAAGTTTATTCTCCTAACTCTCAATTTTCTATGGTCTGACTGGCATTAAAAAGTCTCTCTTTGATGAAGATTTGTAAGGCTTTGTTGCTAAGAACCAGAATATCCATTTGGAAATTCTGTTGAGTGGCTTTGGAGATGTGTATCCCTAGAGACTGTTTTTAATTTCCATATTCATTAAACTGTTGTGTGGTGCCCGAGAGACCCAAACCCTTGAATAATACAGCTGTGGAAGCTGGGAAAGGAGACATCAGGATCAAGGAGTGCTTTCACCATCAATTTAATCCAGTCTAAGTCTGTGTGACCAATAGGTCAGTCCTGTTCCTGACTGAAAATACTTTTCTTCCTCTGTCCGTCTTTCTGCCTTGGCCACGCATTGCCCCTCTTTCCTGTGTCCACAGCAGTGCTGACACAGTGTGCAGGGAGCTGTTCTGCTGAAAACTAGGAGAAAAAAATGACTTTATGATGGATCAGGTTCTTTTTAGATGTAGTGCTGACACAAGGGAAGAGAAAAGACATGGTTTGGGGCAGGCAAACTGTGCAGTATTTCTTATTAGCTTATTAAGCCATCACTGGAGATGCCTCCACAAATATAGTTTCACTGGCTGAAAATAATCTTTTTGAGGGCCATTTTGTGCCATCCTGTAGAATTCTCTATTTGGTATCTCCTTCCACGAAATTCAGTGTTATTATTTTAAAAGGTAGAAAGGTTTGCTTTCTAAAGAGCTTCACTTACAAGGATGGCAATGACCATCACCTGTTATTGAAACATCATCAGGGTGATGAGTACATGAGCTGGTTAACTGTGGCTCATCCTGTTGTCCTTTGAAGTGAATGGATATCTTTTATTGACTAAACTGGGCAACAGATAAGGCTCTGAATGAAAGAGCCACTATTTTACTAGAGGCTACTTGTTTCTGCAGGTTGCAAAAATAAATAATCCCAGACACTTTCAAAGATGGCTGGGGTTGGGCTGCACACAGTTTTTTTGCAAAGTTTTCTTTAAAAGAAAAATAAATTTCTCATAGTCAAAGGGCTGCTGGCTGACCTGACCTTTTCAGACTGAAGATGGTCCCTGAAAAGAAAAATAAGATAATGATAATAAAAACTGTCCTAGCCATTACTAGATTGCTGCTGAAAGGGATTTGGCAAAGGCTGAAGAAGTGTCAGAGTGAGAAAGCACCATCTCTGCTGGAAGATGATGGTCTCTGACCTGGTGCCCTGTGAGGCTGGAGAAATCTCCACTGATTCCAGCCAGAGTGAGGGTGCCTGACAGCCAAGAGAAGAACTGTTCAGAGCACAGCCCTGTAGTTTCACAGTTGATGTTGTGTTATGTGGGAACGCACTGTCCTTAAGAAACTATCTTCAACAAATCATGTAATAAATATATATAAATGTATAGCATAGTAAATGCAATTTCTTGGGGGGGACACAGCCAGCCTTTGGTGCCAGCCATGCTCTTTGAATCTCTTTATGTGCTGAAATGGTATGTTTTGGGCTGTGCTTTTCAACGAATAAACCTTTCACCCCCACACATATCTCCCAGCTCTTCTGCTCAGCTTCCTTGCAGATGATACCTGCTTCATTAGCTGCCTGATGAATGGTCTGAGCACATTAGCATCATTTTATCGAGCCAATAACTATGAGCCTCATCCTGCAGAGCTGTGCAATATCTGTCATGGGGAGGTTTCTAAAAGGTTAGGCAAACTTCTGTCAGGAATGGTTTAGGGGTGGGGGGCAAGAAGATGGACTAAATGGCTTCTGAAATGCCCTTCTAACCCTGCAGTCTCTTAATTTAAAACCCTGCTATAGAAATAGGACATGATTTCTACGACAAGCATCTCTGGGAGGCTTAGTTGAGAGGGGGACTGGAAGCTGTTCAGAGGCTGCAACAACACATTCAAAATGTGAGTTGCAGCCCAGCAGGTCACTGCTGGGTGCAGCAGGAAGGAACAGCAAGGATTGTCCCACCTAACCTCAGATATTTGTGTGGAAGTGAGTCTGCACAAAGTCTGCAGCTGTGGAGGGAGAAACAGATGCAGTTCACGTGTCCTACTCTGAACATCTGGGATGTGCTGGAACCACCTCCTGGTTATCTCTCTGGTGGTCAGCATCCCATGCTGCAGCAGGTTGACCAACAGCAAAGGAGGTCCTTTGACCTGGTTAATATGAGAACTCAGTGCCTTTTTCATTTCCAGTGGGACACAATATTCATCCAAACGCTTTTTTATCAGTTGTTGTTTGTAAACATTGCTAAGGGTTGTCTCTATCTTCCTCCTGCTGACAGAGCTCCTCATGGCTCTCTGAACTTCACTCATCATTCTGCAGGCATCTGTCCACTGCAGGTCACTCTGCTCACTGGCCTAGCACTGGACATTTATTTTAACACATTTGGGTTAGAATTCTGGTTTACATTTAAATAGGTTATATAAATACTTTGTAAAATGTCATTTATTCTGATTCCTTGCAAATATTGATGATATATTTTTGCTGAATTCTGGCTTTCATTCAGTAAACCTCTTCAGTTCGTCTTTAATTTCCAGATGGCTTTGGCAGTGTTCCAAACTCAGCTTCTGGTGGTTGAAACCTGGTGCTTGAATTAGATTCAAGATGCAAATAGCCTGATTTTCAGAAAGTCTGAATATATGCAGCTGCCTTGTGAAGTTCTAAGTAATGCAATTAGGGCTGGGATTCTTACTGCCAAAAAAACCTCAAATGAATTAGGGGTCCAGAAAAGAGAAATGTGGCAGAATACACATAAATGACTTTAGGAATTTGGGGATTTAGGAATAGTTGAAAGCCTGGCTCAAGTTTTCAGCTGAAAATCACTGATATAAGTAATTTCAAAGGAGATTAAAGAGGAATGTGCTCATGTTGGGGAGAAGTGTGGAGCTGGGCATTAGGTCTGGAGGAGTGATGTGACAGCCCTGCTGACACAAGGGTCTGCTGCTCCCTCATGGGCTGCTGTGATAGGAGCACAGAGGGGCAGCAGGGATATTTGGGATATAATTACAAATAATGAGCGTAGTAGAAGAGGAGGAAGGGATAGAAGCTCAAAACTAACAAGAAATGGGAACTTGCTTCTCCTTTTCAAAGCCTGAATTAGAAGTGACTGATAAGCAGCCCTTGAAAGCTCTGGAGTGGTTTCGAAGTGTTGAAAGCGTAGTCCCTGAGTGTGCTAATGCTATGGATGCCAGACATGCGAAACAGCCACGCAGGGAGAATGCCTTGTCCCTGCATCTGCTGTGTTTTGGGGTGACATTTCTTGGTCTGGCAGGGAAGTGAAAATGTTGACTCATTTTCATTGAGATTAGTCTGAGGGGAATAACAGTAGCGCTCAGTGAGGCTGGATTCCCCTTCTTATCTCTGCCTGTAGTCATTCTTTCCTTAAAAGAGGCTTTTATTTGTGAGGAGGGTTGGTTGGTTTTTTTTTTAATAAATACGTAGCTAATCCCTATTGTACATGTAAATATAGACAGCACAGAGGTCTGTAAAGATTATGGATGCCCCTTTTGGCAAGCAGTATCTTTTAATAGCATTGTATGCAGTTAATCAGGTTAAGCAAAAGTATCAGTGGAACAAGAAGTCCACGTTCAGGGAAGGAGTAAGTGTCAGACCTCTGGAGAGTTTTTGGTTAGTAATATTGGGCAGGTAGCAGAGAAGAGTTTTTTCTTTTTTTTTTTCTTTTATTTGCCTCGGTGCGTCTGTGGTTGGGAAACAACAGGAGTAGAGCAAGCTGTTAAATTGCAGGAGCCTTTTGCTATTGTGTTCCATAACGGATATGGTAAATGCTCATTGCTCCTGGGCTTCATCCAGTGTTGTCTGCCCAGACTGAGTGTTCAGTGCATTGGGAACTGGTTGTAAGGGCTTGTGCCCTCTCTGCTCTTCAGTTCTAATTAAGTGGAAGGAGTGCAAGGCATCTCCCATCTATGTGAAAGGCAGGAATGAAAAAATTGATGCAGAGAAATAGGAAAGGCATTGACGAGGGTGTTCCTCTTTGTCATGGAGAGAGCTCATTGCTGTGGGGGTTGTCTGGAAGAAAGCTCTCCTGTCAGTGGAGAGGAAAACAATACTTACAGAGTTTCAGAAATGCCCTGAAATAGGCATTTACTTTAAGACAGAATATCTGTGCCCTGGAAATGCTTGTGTCAGTCAACTGTTGTAGAGGACTGTAAGATGCCTAGCTCAGATGTAGAGGTCTGGAAACATCTAATGTTACATGCAGTGGGTCTGGGGAGCTGGGCAAGGGGGGCCACTTGGTACCACTTCAAGTGAAGACAAGAATTGTATGAGAAGGGGCAATGGAGCTGCAGGGGACACAGGGTGGGACACACCTTGCTGAAGTGTTGCTCAGCCAGCTCGTGGTGGGCTGGGAGCTGGGCTTGGGCTGCAGGGCAGGGGGTGTGGGTGTCCCAGGGAGCCAGGAGATCCCTGGGACATGGTGGGATTGATGGTGTGGGCTTTGCACAGGGTGTGTGCAAGGGTGCCAGCCCCACACCATCGATCCCATATTGATGAGTTTTGAGCATAGGACTCTGGAAAAATTCTGTCGTGTTTTCCTCCCCCTGGCAGAGCTGTGACCAACACACCATCTCTTTGACGTCATGTGCATGCACGAGGGCTTCTTTTTGGGCACAGTGTCCTTCAAAGAGAGCGTGTGTAGGTCAGAGGGTTTCTCATTACAGTTTTGCATGGTACTGCAGATGTGATTTCACTAATTCTCCAAGAACAATAAAGCAGAATTCAGCACAGGGCAAAGCAAACGCAGATGCCTATTTTTGGTAGCATTTTTCAGGTTACTATTAACCTTTCATTTGAAATTTAATGCTGAGGACTACACATTGATCCTGAGCAGTTTCTTGGAACAGCATCAATTTTCCATTTAGAAAATTGCATTTTTTCCAAGTTTAACCCTATGTGGGATGTTGTTAATTTTTTCCTGAGAGACACTTTCCAATGGAAACTTGATCTTTGGGTCTGAAATTCAAACCAGTTTTGCCAAACCCTAGGAATTATGATCAATAAAATAGGAAATTCTATAGCAAATTACAACTGAACTGGGGGATGGACATATTTAGAAGATGAAGGCTAAGAGCAGAAAAGTAATAAAACAGAGTCAGAATTACAGTTAAAATTAAAACAGGCCTTTGGCCAAATGTAAAGATACTATATGAGTTGATGATAGTGGGAAAAAACATTGAAAGCAAAGCCAGAGTAGTAGCTGGCAACAGATAACATCTGGCAATGTATTTGCCATGAAATTCATTTCAGAGAACTGGTGGGTGAAGAAATTTTTCTGTCATGGAGTTGGAAGTAGACTATCTTAAACGTTCCTTTCAAGCCAAGCCGTTCTATGATTCTGTGAAGAAATCCCAGCATAATGCAATGGCATTTTTCTGTGACAAACAAAGGTGTTGTGAGTGTCCCATGGTGCTGAGGAGGCTCCACGGTCAGCTTTCTATATTTGGAAGTTCAAATTCCTGAGGCAGATTAGAAGCACTGAGCCTGGTAATCGGCATTAATGGGCAATTTCCGTGCCTGCAAACACTATGTGTGATGGAAGGTGAGGGTGCTGCAGCCAAGGTGTGCTTCCAGCTCATAGGGATGGACCTGAGCTACGCTGGGGGCTGAGGGCATCACCATGGCTGCTAAACCAGCTTGAGATGCTGGATCATGTAGCTGAACCACAGCTCCTTGCAGTTACATTCACCCACCATAAGTAGCCACGGTGGTTAATTTAAAGTTGAAGTTGAGAGCTGCTGCTGTGCTTGTGATGCAGCACAAATGTATTCTGGTTATAAAGGATGGATACAACTGGGCCCTCAGTTTTTGTTTCATAGAATCACACAGTGGTTTGCATTGGGAAGGGCCCTTAAAGAGCTCGTGCCAAACCCTGTGCTATGGGCAGGGACACCTTCCACTGTCCCAGGTTGCTCAAAGCCCCATCCAACCTGGCCTCGAACACTTCCATGGATGGGGCATCTGCAGTTTCTCTGGGCAATTTTTTTTTGCAGATTCTTTGCAGGAGGGTTGGAACTAGATGATCTTTAGGTTCCTTCCAACATAGACCATTCTGTGATTCTGTGGTTCTCTGATTCTAGGATACTAGCATTGGTAGCTGGCGGAGATTTTTGGAGCTATGCATGGGTGTGTGACCAAAGGCAAAAGTTAATTTGAAGAGTCTTCAATACAGTCACTTATCAGATAAACAGCCATGTCCATAGAGGTGCTTTCAACCCATAAAGCTGAGTTGAAAGTCAGATAGAATACAAACAAAAAACCCCACCCCAACCACACTTCCACAAGGGAACTGAGCACAGGACAGGGAAAAGTAATGGAAAGAGACCACATAGAACTCTTGTTCTGCTGTACAAACTTTGTGAGTCTTGTGACTCCTCTGTGAACACTGTTGCACACAGGAATGAGGTGGTCAGAGGGAAGGACGTGTTGTGTCCATCTCTCCAGAAACCTCATCTGACTGGTTAAAGCTGGAGAGGTTTCCATGGAGGGATGGAAACTTGACTCATCTGCCTAAACATGGAAGGAGAGCAGAAGCCTTGTATTCTTTATAATTTTTTTTGCTGTCCTGAATTTTGAATCCCTGTTGATAGTTGACAGCTATCCAACCATTAGAGGGGATGTTTCTGCACTGCATGATGTGTCCCTCACAGTTGCCCCACTTCTGGGACCCACTTTGGCTGCATAGGGATTGCACTGCTGGCTCAACATCACTGAAGCGTGCTTTGGGAGAGTGGCTATGAGAGGAGCCTGGATTGTTGACACCAAACTGCTCTCTGTAATTTTTTTGACCTGATATTAAATAGAAAATGGATCTGAGTCAGAGTGCTTCAATATCCTTTTCTTTGCTTCACTCCAGTCTTGCATATTTAATTTAATAGATAATTTTTTTCTTATGTCATATGAACTAGGAGATGGATCTATTACATTTATGTATTCTGGTAACCTTATAGGCAGATTTCATGTCAAGATGTTTCAGGACTTTTTTTTTTAATGTATTCCTGAAAGATTGCATAATGAGATGAAAGAGGGAAAATACATATTATAATTGAGTATATTTGTAGAGTTGGGAGTGTGTTATATCATATTTCGTGTGTTGATCTGGGTTTGGTTTTTTTGAGACAAATAGTTTTCCTTGCCACTGTGCTGCGAGTTAGGTTTCTAAACCATCGATTGAGCTACAAAGATAATTATTCAGCTTTGAAAATATTAATTCCAGAGAAATCAGACTATTATTTGCACCTGGATGCAAAATAGCAAAGGCTTTAATGATGTTTAGGTAGAACTTTATTAACATCTGAATATCTCTGGAGAGCTATGGTAACAGTAGGAGAAGTATTAGACTCGGTATTGTTTGTTTTTCTACAAGTAAATGAGAATTTCAAGTCTTCTCCATGTGAGTCAGATGAATATTTGCAGGAATTAACTAATCTAAATCAGAGCCAGCATGGATCAACTCTTATGCAGCTGATCCCCCTTCTTCTGCTCCATCATGTACAATGTCAACTGCAAGGGAAGAAACACAGAAAGATTGCTCCCAAAATAATCCCTGTGTGCACAGAGTAGCTCCTCCTAGGGTAGCAGAGTGTAGGGCCTGATGTCTGCAGTCATGGCAGGAAGGCAGATTTCTGCTGCCTCTTGGGTGGGGTTTGCTGTAGTGGGAGTGAGCTGCACCAGCTAAAGAGCTCTTGGGCTTGTGCCTTGGGCTGCAGACACGGCCGCTGCCTTCCCTCCTTGTTCACGGCCAGTCCTGCCAGGAGAAGGCAGATAAATTGAAAGGAGCCAACCAGACTCTATGGATCGCCACACCAGACTGCCCCAAAATGATGTTCAGAAACATCGAGCCTGTGGCTAAATTTTCCTTGGCCCCATGAATTTTTGTGTTATTTTTATGGGCCATGGAGGGATGTGCAGTATTGGAAGTGGGGTTCCCCTGAGGAAATGGAGAGGACTCCATCCCAATTAAGTGGCTAGTTTCCCTCTGTAGCCAGTGGGGAGAAAGAAGTGTTTCTAGGATGGGTTATCTCCTTGTCTACTCTGCAGCAGGTGTCTAAAATAGGCACATGGCCAGTGTTTTACCTTGATTACTGCAGAGGGAGCTGGAGGTCGCCATGCCCGTGTGGAGCCATCTCAAGGAGCTTGCCAGGACATTTGAACATAGGTCTGTTCCCTCTTAAGAAAGTCATTCACTGTTTCTGCCAGCTCCACCCAGACTCTCTCTTGGTATCAAACTGGTTGAAGAATGAGATGTTGCTGAGGTTTATTTTAATCATAAACTTCTGGGCTATGAATTTGAAAACAGAGCTATAAACACAAAACTAAAAATGTAATTAAATGTGAGTCTAGATTTTATGTGGGATCTGAGTCAATACTATTCATAAGATGAATAGCTAATATTCTTTCCTAGCTAATGCTAGGAAGTTTCTTACTGTTTTTCACTGAGTCTGCCCAGAGCTTATCTCAGCCACAGAGACCATGGGACTGATCTCCCCTCACACCATCGCTCTGCATTGAGGTACTCAGAGCTGACCCTGGGTGGCATTTTCAGAGGTATCCCAATACTGGGTTTATCTGCCCTAATTTTCCTGGGATTCCTCTGAAATTGTCAAAGAGGGAAAGGCACTTGCAGAAGGAATCATCCCATCCTTCTTAGACATCCAGCCTATCATGGGATGACTCATGCTCTGAGTATGGCTTGCTCCATCGATCAAAGAGGAAGCCTCGCTGGCTGCTGTAGATCAGCTACTGTGATGGACAGAAATTTTCCATCAACCCTGCTCTAAGAGACTGGGAAAAAAATTCTAGTGGAATCTGCATCCTGTCTATCAAGTGCTTTTGCAAATCCCACTTTCTGCCCTAGCATTTGTGCTGCACAGCGTCTGATGAGTGCTGTGCTTGCTCCGTGATGGTACACGGCAATCATCAAAGCTGCACAGTATGTTCCACGCCAGCTACTTCCTCTCTGGTTTAATTACAACTGAGTTTGCTAATCCCAGTCTTGATTAATGAGCTTAATATGCAAATGTTATGATGAAACTGAAACTCTTTGTAATTGCTTGCAGACAGATTACCACTTCGAGTACACAGAGTGCGACAGCAGTGGCTCCAGATGGAGGGTGGCTGTCCCGAATCCGTCAGTGGAGTGCTCTGGACTACCTGACCCCGTGAAAGGGAAGGAATGCAGTATGTTGTGACTTTTCATCTTACAGACTGTTACCTGCTTTTTGTGCTATTTACCTTTGTAGGGCTTCCTAGGTCTGCCACTGATGTCCCGAGTAGTTTCCTTGAGTTGTCCTTCCCCTCCAGTCCGACTTTCTGTCTCCTGGAGACGTGGAGCAGGGATTGTCTTTGCAGTGTATCTGTGCAAGTCACTGTCTGTTACAGGTACCCTTTTATGCTGATTCACAGACAAGGCACATCTATGACAGCACCCCCTGAAGAGGTATGGTTGCTTGTCTTGAGCTGCCCTGCTCCCCAGTTCTGCAGCTCTCCAGTTCATTTGTAGCTGTACTGGCCAAAATGGTGACCAGGAGTGGTCAAACTATATTTACATAGTGTCCAGAGTCTCATTACTTTCATTATTTAGCTAATTCATAAGCTGAATGCATAAGGAATGGTAAATATCTTACTTGCCTGAGTTATTTTTATGATGAAGCTCCTGCATTTTATTTATTTATGCATTTATTTTTTAACAACTTGGAGTGTTTTCATATCACTTGGTTCTGCATTTTTTTTAATGTTGAAACACTTCTTTGCATCTGGGATATAAACGAACTGCTGCTCTGCAAACACATCCCTCACTGTTTTGTGGCTTCCCAGTCTGAATGCTCTTTTCCGTCACACTTCCTTGCTCTAGCAATTCTCTTCACAAAAGATCCTAGCAGTAATTTATACCAGGGGGTATAAATTATTGTATCTGACAAATAGGATGAACAATGGCAACCTGTTTGCAGTTCTATTGTAGCAGAGGTGAGATTTACTCACTCCTGACTCTCCTCCTCTAAAGGTTTATTTTCATTTCTTTATGTTCCAGTGTGAGGTACATAAATGTTTTCTGTAGCAGTGTTGATCACTGGAAGGTTTCTGACTGCTTGCAAGCATCATTTGTCAATGTGTCATTCCTGGTATTCGGGTTTAGTTTCCAAGGTTTTAAATCTGGAATCTCTGCATATCCTTAGGAGGTGCCTTTTCAATTACAGAAATACCGACCTGAGAAGCACCTCAGGTGATCCCATAATTCATCCTCCAGCGCAAATAGCTATAGTGGAAATGACTGTCATTCATGGCTGATGTTTGGCTGGATTGTTTTCAGGCACCTCTTGTGATGAAGAGCCCAGAAGCTCTCCAGATATTTGCTCATATATTTTGATCTTTTCATTTTCCCTCCTGTTAAAGATTTTTCTGCTGTTGAATCTCCCTTGTTATACTTCAAGCCTATCACTTTTTGCTGCCTGCACTATAAAGGAGCAGATAGTTTTATTTCTTCTCCTGCACAACCACTTTTGGTGTACTCTGGAGTACACAGGTATAACTCGTTTTTTCTGACGTGCATTATTTCTTCTTAAATCTTGTGATAAATAGTTTAAGGTCCAGCAACATTACACTATCCTCAACTTTCTGCTACAGATTTCAACAAATGGTTCACTTCCCTCTTCATTTTCTATTATTTGTGCCTGTTTCTGGTCTTAAATCAATTAAAATGAGAATTCAGCTGGTTTATAACAATAGATGAATCTCTGGCTTCTCAGTATCTGGCCCCTGTGAGACAAGGTGAAAACTCTTCCCAGCAGATGGGCTCTGATACTATACACCAAAATACAGGATTCCTTTAAATACACTGGAAAACTCATCCCCTTCTTGTAATGTTGCTGTTAAATCCCATGGCAATTCAGCTGGTTTGAGAAGCAATCAGATATTTGGCTTTTTTACTGAACCCCTCAGATCTCATCTCCCTGGGCTCTTGGAGTTCTACCTTTTTTTTTTTTTTTCTGTCTACAGTAAATTAACTGGCTTCAGGAGCTGTCTGGCTATGTTCTGATGACAAAAGTAATTTTAAGTTTCTCATCTTTTAGTCTTTCACCTTTTGCTTAAAGAACAACCAGTCTTTCAGCCTGAAAACATGAATCTGTCAACAACAGTCAGTCACTGCCGAAATGTGCAGGGAACCCTTCTCCCATTCAGCTTGGCTAATGTGGTGGTTTTTACTGTAAAATATTTTAAACAGAGTAGAGTTTGGCTGACAGTCCATTCTCCAGTGAGTGGGATAAACTGGGAGAGGCAGCTTTTGAAAATTGACTGCCCTACAAGTCTCTAGAGTTTGCACATGGGGGTCTGTTGTTGATGATGAGTTGTGTTGAAAATGCTGACAAATATCTCCTTACTGTCTTGTCATATTCTCTAAGCTGGTGACTTCTGTCTCATCTGACAGCACAGCAGCTGGACCAAAGACATCTTACACTAAAAGCATGCATTTCTGCAGCCTAAGGAAAACAAAAGGTTCTGTATCTGAGGATTCTACAACTCATGTTCTTAGTGGATTGTGTGCAGAGTGAGGTTTGTGCTGCAGGCTTGGCCAGGGGTTGCACACAACTCACATTAATGGCTCCTTGAGATGCCTTCCTTCTCTCTTAGGCCTGGTGCTATTTTATCCCAAGGTCTATCAAGAAATGCCAGAACTATGCCATATCCTCTGAGGTGAGTCTTTCTGGACATTCTGAAATTTATTCAGATTCTCTTACATCTCATAGGACTACTTTGTGCCAGGACATAAGACACTGGCATTCTGGCATTTGGTAGAATCCTGGAGTCTCCTTGGGTCTTTCTTTGGTCCTTCAGCCTGCAGAATCAGGGCCTACAGTAAAATCAGTCTGGGTAGGACGAGTTCCAGCTTGAGAGGTCTGTTATCTTCTGAAGTTTTGTTCAGCATCTGTTAGTCCTGAGATACACTGTGGCCAACCATGTCTCTGCTCTTAAAAGAGAGTTGCACTTGTATAGCAGTTGCAGTTGTAAAGCAGTATGAGCTCTTAGGGCTTTTTTATTGTCTCCTAGAGGTTGTAGAGCCCTCAGTGGACACAATGGCTTTTTTATTGTCTCCTAGAGGTTGTAGAGCCCTCAGTGGACACAGTGGATATAGGGGAATCTGTATGAGAAAGTGGGGTTTTCTGGAGCACATCTGCCATCACTGCTGACTTCACAATGTTTGCAGCTGTTTTCATCTACTCAGAAATGCTGCCGCTTGAGAATATCTGCCACTGATCTTTCCTGCTCCCTGAAAACAGAAGTGATGTGCAGGCTGTCATTAATTTTGAATCCTGAGAATACTGTGCCAGCCTCTCCTTCTTCCAAATGCTCAGCAGTCATTCTCTTTAAATTGTGCCTGAACTAGGAATTTGAAAGATGGTATAACAATATGTTAAATGTCTCCTGCTCTGTAAATACGTCTAGACTGTGGCCTCCAGTGGAGTGGAAAGACACTTGAGATTGCTAAAAATGTGTTAGCTCAGGCACTTCCCATATCTGGAGCAATTGAACTGTGGCACCAGAGCTCTGTCGGTGTCTTGAGATGTGCTCGTTTTCAGGATGCTGTGTTTTACTGCTTTTCATTTCAATGAACCCATTTAAAATTAGGTTGGATATCTCTGTGCTCTGCTGCATTTTGAAGCACACAGCGACCTGCAAATCACAGCTGACTGTGTCCTGCTGAGCACAGCCCCAACATTCCCTGGAACTGCTGTAGGCTCCGAAACTTGCCAGGATTCTACCCTGGTTTTGAGTCTTCAGAAACTTAATCAGCAAAGTTTACCTGCAGAGAAGACAGTGTCCTTTGAGAAATAGTCGTGGGTTCATAGTAGAAAGGGCTGTTGTATTTTGACTACTTTATGACCTGGTTATTAGAAGGGTTTTTTCACTTTCTTCTTGCCACGAGCACGAGCAGCACAATGATCCCCCTTCCCCTCCTGCTACCCTCCTGCCCTCCACATCTCTCCCATGTAGATGGTGGGTGGGAAGGAGGAAGGAGGCTGGCAGGAGAGATTTTTGTGGTGCTGTAGGAGGTCCTGCTATGCAGTGACCCAGATACATGAGGGAAGCTGCAGTAGCACCTCTGCAGTTGCAAGGCACTGGGACAATGTGCCCTGTTCTGTATTTCACTCCTCTCTATTTTTTCTGTTCCCCTTGCCATATGGGGCTGCAGTCAGCACCATTTTCAGACCCTGCAGCCTGTGTTTTCCCATTCAGCATGGTGTGGTACCTCAGTGGTCACCCTGTGGGGCTGGGCTACCTCTGGACAGGCCATGGCATGGCCAAACCAGACTGCTTGGACACCACTCTCAGGTTTCTGTTTGTTCAGAGCTGAGTCACATTTTTGATGCTGCCACATCACGGTTGCAAGGGTTCCTGTGAAGAGATGTATTCAAAGTCCAGAAAGATCTTGGCTAGGAAAAAGGCAATATTTATTACTCCTAGAGCTACTCTGGCTCTCCTCTGCTTCCCATTTAAGATGTCCCCTCCAGGCATTTTCCCAATACTGTTCTGGAGGTAGGATACATACATGGAGGTGGAGGTGGCAGACAGAGAGCCTCCCTCAGCAGAATTCAGACCTCTGAATCACTCCTGGCAGTTGGGAATGTGCTTTACTAATTTGATCTCCTTCATTTTTAATTACCACAGATCTCCTTCTCATCCCTTCATGACTCTGATAGCAGGAGGGAATTTAGCTGATAAGGATCACTGCCATCAGGGCAGTTGCTTGGGGTTTTAAATAGAAAATATTGATGGCAGTCCAAGGGAGCAGTTTGCTTTAGGGCTAAGCCCTTGCCTGCACCCCCATGATGGCTGGTATCTCTGGGAGCCCTTTGTTTTGGTGTGGGGCTGTAGGCAGTGTCTAATGGGGACTTTTTGGGATTTGGCAGTGGGAGCAGCACTTGGCATCGTGCTTATGCTGACACTGCACTGCAGTCTGTTTCCGTAGCCACCATCAGGCTCTTCTGCCAGCCTGACCATATGCTGCATGTTTTACACTCAAGAGTCTGAATTTAGAGCCTTCCTTCCTTCCTTCCTTCCTTCCTTCCTTCCTTCCTTCCTTCCTTCCTTCCTTCCTTCCTTCCTTCCTTCCTTCCTTCCTTCCTTCCTTCCTTCCTTCCTTCCTTCCTTCCCCCCTTCCCCCTTCCCCCCTTCCCTCCTTCCCCCCTTCCCCCCTTCCCCCCTTCCTTCCCCCCTTCCCTCTCTCAGCAAATATAACCCAAATACTTGGTTCATAGTGTGCTCTCGGTGTGTCCAGGTGCACTGATATTCTCATCTCAGCAGAATTTTTGCCCAAGAAGACCTTAAAGGGGTCACATTTTGACCTCATATTTTTTTTAAAATAGTAACTCTTTTATTCCTTATTTCTAATATTAACAGAATATTAGTTAATTTTTACTGTCCTAGGCAAGAATAGGTTGCACCTTATCTCATAAATATCTGCGTATTTTAGTAGTGCTGTGTGCATAATAAAGAAACTATAATGAGAATAATAGAGCATTTTTAAAGGAGTTGGATTTGCTGTGTTCAAGAGGGAAAAGTGCTAGTAGGGTCATTGTTATAGTTAGCATCCAAATGCCAGTTATAATCAGGAAGGTTTCTTAAGAAAGGAGACAAAAAGAAAATATTGATAATATAGAAGAACTTGATCAAAATATTGGAACAGGCTGCCCAGGGAGGTGGTGGAATCACCATCCCTGCAAGTGTTCAGAGACTGTGTAGATGTGGCACTTGGGGATATGGTTTAGTGGTGGAGTTGGCAGTGTTGGGTTAATGGCTGGACTTGATGCTTTTAGAGGTCTTTTCCAATGATTCTGTGATTCTGTGGCCCTGCTCAGCAATGTGCACCTTCACCTGGTGCCACTAAGGTGGGGGCAACTTCTTTGAAATCAGAAATGTGGTTTAGTTCTGAACTGAGTTTTGTGAGCCTGTATCAAATGACAAATGTGAAAAGCTCCACCAACTTCAGATAATAGACTGTCCTCAATTACGATGGGCTTTACTGGGGTCTGAGAGCAAGACTTGACCTGATTTATTGCTACTGAGCTGTGGTTGTTGAGTGTATTCTAACTTGTGTAATCTGCTCCCAGGATACCACAGGAGGAGATACGGATCTTCCTGCTAATTGCAGACTCAATTAGGGCAAATGACCTTTTTAAAGCTGTACGTTTTATAACACTTTAAGGCAACTTATGTGTTCAGCAGGAGTTTTAGCATTTTTCTTTCATAACAGGAAACTTAAATAGAAGGTTTTGGGTTTGATGTTCTCTCAGTCTTTGGTAAGGTTGGATACCCCAAGCAGGTAAGAACTGGGCCTGCTCCTAACTCCCCTGAAATCAGTGGGCATCTGCAAATTTTGTGTGCGCACACACAGTAATGCAGGGCTGCCATGGAGCAAAGCTGTTCAGCCAGCAGGGGTGTGCACAGCACTGTTTGAGAGTTGCTACTAAAAGGCTGTGATTTAGCAAAGCACTCAAGCAGATGTTTATTCCTGTTCCTCTCAGAGCATTCCTGCTAATTCGTGTTCCTAACTGCAGTCAGGTAGGTGAGGCTTACTGATAGTATTAGGTTTCTCACCTGGAGTGAGGCTTAAGGCTACACTTTGCCATGGCATTTCCATGTGGATTGATGCCCTGAGAGATACCCCAGTTTTACAAGTATTTTTTTCCAGAATTTTTACTCTGTGCATGAGCAAGACACTGTTTTTGCAGAACAAGTCACATTGTTGGCTTTTTGAAGCACATATTCAAAACAAAATAGGTAAATAATTAAAAAGCTGAAGAGTTTGCACTGAACCCTCAGAATTTAATTCCTGGAGAAGAGTTACTGGGAACTGCATGTGTGTACTGAGACTATGAAGTGAAAGGCTGGCCTTAGTGTCTTCTGATGAATTCTTGTATACACTTGTTCGTGTATACAATGTAAGTAAATAAGTTGAAAAGAAATTCCTCTGTGTCATTAATTTCTCTCTCGGTGGGGAAGCAGCTGGCAAGACCTTGGGATTTGTTATGGCTTGGTAGAAGGATGAGAGGCAAGGACTGTGTGTGTGCAGAGAACATCAAATGGCACTAGAACCACTTTGGGTGATGAGCAATCAGAATATGCCTGATGGAGTCAGTGGGGGCTGGAGAGCTGCTCACTCTCCTCCAGGTTTGTTTCCTGCCATCTCCACTGGGATGGCTGTTGAAACCCTCGTGGCATATGTGCTTCCTGCCCTCTTGGTGATCGCTGCCTTCCTGCACTCTACACCACGCTGCCGTGAATTGATTATTTCCATTCCAAACCCACCCCTTTCAGTGTCCAAATGATGCAATAAAGTGATAATAAAAGTGTCCCATGTGCCAGGCCAGCTGGGGAAAAGAGGTGAACTGAAAAAAGCTTTGCTCTATTTCATTATTTTTTGGATAAAAGGAAAAATTATTTATTCCTAAGAAAAGGAAAGGTCTCTTCCACAGAAGGCACTCTTCCCCAAGTTATATTAGGCTTCAGTATGGTTCAAGCCTAAACAGTGTAGACAGACTTTTTTTTTTTTTTGTTAATTAAGATTCAGTCTGGTTCCTGGTAACACATTGGGAAATAATGACTGAAGAAAACGAACATCAATTATTCACAGTCTATTGGAGAAGCCTCATATAAATTATTCACAGAAGACATTCTGAAGCTGGTGAGATTATAGGAGACATTAATAATGAAGCAATGATTTCCTCTCATCCTTTGTCTTCCTCTTTTTTTTCTCCTCATTCTGTATTTTGGTTGGTCCTTGGTTCCATGTTGTGTGGACCCTGGTGCTCCAGGGTATCACTGAAAAGCCTCCGTGGGCTTGTCCTTGGCCACATCTGCCCCTCCAGGCATGGAGGCTTGTGGCATGTGTCTGCTGAAAACAGCAGCTGTTCAGAGACACAGCTGCCTGATGCTGCCAACCTCATGTTTCCTTTCTGAGCTACAATTTTCACCTCTGCCCATGGGAGGCTGAGACAGTTCAGCCCTGACTCTGCCCGCAGGAGATGGCAGCATCTCACCTGAATCCCAGGTGGTGAGGCTTTGGATGAACAACACAGGAATGGAGAGGGGACAGATGGAAAGCCAGCTCTTCAGATTATTTTTGCTTTGTATTTTCATTGGTTTGTGTAGAGTTGCTCAATTGCTATCCCCTTCTAATGTTGTTACAACCTGGTAAAATCCAGTCCTGTGTCTTTATTTTTAAATTCTAATTACTGAGAGCCAGGGAGACACAGAAGGATACACATGAACGTGCATATGTTCAGTGGCAACAGAATAAACAGAAGACCTGAGATAGTTTTAGGTATTGTTAAGTAAGAAATGTCTGGAGGAAAAAGTCTGCTGAGAAGAGTGGTGGAGGCTGCAGTAGTGGGTCCAGGTGGTGTGGGATGGGAAGCTGGATGAGGGAAGAGGTAAGGCTGAGTGGGCAGGGCTGCCTGAAGGAGGAAAGCAATCGAATACATTATAGTTTGGTGCTGGACGATGCAGGGTACTGAGACAGCTTTGGTTAATCATCTGGTGAAATCTCAAATATTCGCATCCCTCTAACAGTGTGGCAGTATCTGGAAG
Source organism: Lycocorax pyrrhopterus obiensis (assembly GCA_014706295.1). Classification (NCBI taxonomy): domain Eukaryota; kingdom Metazoa; phylum Chordata; class Aves; order Passeriformes; family Paradisaeidae; genus Lycocorax; species Lycocorax pyrrhopterus. The sequence continues at coordinate 7,553,730 of JACSVZ010000015.1, forward strand.
ATATTTGACATGAGAAAACACTCCAGAGGAAAGTTTCAGACCTCAGGAGAAGCTGTGTAGTCAAATACATGTGAGGATCTACTCAGTTTGTCAATCTTTGTTCATGATAATCCTGTCCTGATCCCCAGCATCAGAGTTAAGCAATGTGAGAATGTTATGGTCAGTTACTAGAAGAGAAATATGCCAACTAGTATTGTTCCTAGTCCACCAAAATCACCAGGAGGGCCACAGCTCTACTAAAAGACAGAATGTGACCCTGGAGACTTGCAGTCAAAGGGCAAATCAGACAAGCTTGTTTATGTTCTGTTTTGCCCTCGGGGGAGCTGTTTCCATGTCTGCAAAGTGATTGTAAAGTGCAATCAGATCTGCCACGAGATGTATTGCAAGCACTCCTTGGAAGCAGTTACACCGTGGGCAGGGCTCCTGCTTCAGGATGCCCCAGTCCTCATGGTGTGTCCCGGGAGGGAGGTAAGACACCACTGATGTTGACTTACAGAGTTTAAGAGTAGGGGGTTTAATTAGATTTGCTAGTCTGACCTTGCAGACCATTAAAATACACCCAGCTAGGCTGATGGTGGGGCTGGTAATGGGTATTTGGCATGAGCTTTTCTTCGTATGGTGTCCAGTTACAGTATGAAACACCTGAGAGAAAAAGGGTCCATCACATTCCATGACAGATTGTTCCAACAATCAGTCATTCTTCCTATTAAAAATCTGTGCGTTATTTCCAATTTGAGTTTGTTTGGGTGCAGCTTCCAGAAGGTGGCTCTTCTCATGCATTTCTCTGCTTGATTAAAGAGTGCAGCAGATCTTGTGTTTTCTCCCCCTGGAGATGCTTATATATTAATCAAGTTGATTCTCAATCTTCTTGTGATAAACTAAATAGATTAAGCACTTCACATCTCTCCCTGCAAGACATTACCCCTAATTTTAAAACCATTTGAAGTCCTTGTTTTGCGCTGACCTCATAAAAATGCCAAATCACAGCTATATGCAGTATTACAACAATCTTCTTCCCTGTAATATGCATTTCATCCTACATATCTCTACCTCCACCTCTAAATTTATCCAGATCTCACTAGTGCATTTTTTGGATGCCTTGACAGTGGAAGCTCTTGATGAATGGTGGGTCTGCTCCCACGCTCAGGCTTGCTGCTCTCTGGGATACATTTCAGCCCTCTGCAGGCAGGGCTGGCATTCCTTACCCTCAGCAGCTTGTCTTTACCTCTGACTCTGCTAAAGCACACTGTGAGTGGGCTCAGGCTTGGTAACAGTCTCTCTCCTGCCAATCTTATTGCCATTCCTTTTCTATTTGCCTGCAGATCATTGATAAAAATGTGGGCAGCCATCAGACTCAGTCCTGGGCAGGCAAAACTGCCCCCTTCCTCCCTGCTCAAGGATGGTTTCCTATCGACAGCCCCATCTGAGATCTGTTACTCAGGCAGTTGTTAATCCCTTTAAGACGTGCCCCGCTGATGGTGTGCAGCACTACCTTTCTTCATCAGAGTGACACGCAAAACCAACCTAACTGTATTAGAAACCCTAATTCTATTACATCCACTCCGTCACCTTTATCAAGTGACTTGTATTCCTTTTAAAGCATGAAATGAGGTCTGTTTGACAAGACTTACACAGTGGTGGCTATTAGTACTGTATCTCATGTCAATTTTTTATTAAGTGCATACAGTGTCAGCTTTATTGCATGTGTGTATGAATGTGTGTGGCTGCCTGTGGCAGTGTCTGGTTAAACAGTGCTTTACAGCATCTTTTTGTCAGAAAGACTAGTCACCTGTACAAACCACAGCATCTTTTTTTTACTTCTGTAGTTGTTTAAGAAGGCGACAGCTGCAAATCACCAATAATTGCATCAGCTCCAAAGGCAGCAGTGTATCCAGCACCACAGTGTGTCATGCTGTTCCTAACTGCCTCTGGATGTTCTTCCAATTTTAAAAATGTCCATGGTGGGGCAAGTCATGAAATCTTTTAATGCATTTCACAGTTTTCTTCACAGAAAGAAAGATGGCATTCGGTCTTCGCAATGTGTGTTGCTCTGTGTAAGTTGGTGTGTATCACCCAAACTGATATTTGAAAGGTGCAATAGTAAAGTGGGGAGAGGAAATAGTGATGTCCAGTTATTCAGTAGAGATGGTTTCTCTGAAAATTAAGTATCAAATGCCTAAACCAATGGACTCTGGGGTCAGGGGTGTTCACAAGTCTCCCTCTCATTGGGAGACTAATTTTTCCTCTGGATTCTGAAGCAAGAGGGAGGGTTTAGTGGAGGATGAATCAGAGCACACGCCTAAAATACAGGATTTAGATTCCCAAAACTTTGCATCACACCTTAACTTCCTGTGTTGTGATGCAGCCCTTCTTGTTGGCAGCATCCTGTGTGTGTCACCCTCACAAACACAGTGATGCTGCAATAATGTCAGCTGTTTCTGTGGCTGCTGCTGAGTGCTGCATCCGTGCTCAGCTATGTCTTAGTGATATGGAGCAGCCATGAGGAAGGAGAAGCTCCTGGGATGCCCTGGGATAGATCATCTGTCTGTGCCCTGTTCTTCCACAAGTGACTCTGACCTCCCTGTCTCCAGCTGGAACAAGCTCCTGAACTGATGCAACTGAGGTTAAAGAGGGTTAAAGAGGTTACCCTGGCTGTTGGTCTCCCCCTTGGTGGAAGACCAAGCTGTGGGACACTAGGAGAGGAGACCATCTTCATGCTCACCACACACTGTATTTGCTCCCTCCAGCTGGAACGAGACCAAATGTTGCATCTGTTCCAATGTTGAAAGTGGTTCATGTTGCCATTAGCCACGTTCAGCCCCAAATTGAACCTGGCAAGCAGCTGGCGTGCTCAGAGCCAGTTTGCTTGCAGGGGAATGTGTTTTGATGAGGAGTGCTGCTGCGTTTGAAATACAATTCTTAGAAGAAGGAAAGAAGATAATTCCCCACCCAAATAAGACAAAGGCTCATCTATTTCCTGGAAGGTGAGAGAGGGATGACGTGTCTTGTGTGGCAGCTGGCCTGATCTCTTATACCCTTTTATTTCTCTCAAATTATCAGTTCAGTTAAAGTAATAATCTCTGCTCAACCTCACTGCGATGGAAGAGGAGGCTCTGCTGCCCTCAGCATCTTCATTATGGCAGGGAATTGCTCACGGTTCTTGACTCCTTAGTTGAAATTCATTACTCTGGAATGGTTAAGCAGCACTCTCAATTTCTTGCTATTTAGCTTTCTTTTAAAAAAAAGTTGAAACTGTTAAAGAATTCAAAGATGTCGTGAGAGAACTCACTTTCCTACTTCCCTTTCTGATGGCTTCTCTCTGCACCCTTCAAAAGGAAAAAATAAAGCGAGATTGATTAATAATGCTAAAGCAGTGAGTCAAGACATCTTTATGTATTTAAGGTGAAAAGCTGTAAAAAGTATGGTCGCAGTTCAGACACACAGAGACATGTTCACTGCTTTTGTCCAAGTCTCTGAAGAAAGCTGTTTCACACCCCAGGTGCAGGTACATCCTGTGGCTTGAGCTGAGGTCACAGAGTCAGTCAGGTGGGGTGTTAGCTGTACCTCGTGTGCCACTGCCTACAGTGAACCACTTGCCCTCACTGAGGGTGGATTTTTTGTCTGTCAGTCTTTCACTGAAATCCATTGTGGCAGGATTTCCTTGTTTATTCCCACCCCAACACCCATCTCTGTGTGGATCCTGCCCACTTTCCTTCTTGGTCCATCACCAGTGAGCAACAGGGTTAGAAATCTGTTGGCTTGAAGGCCACTGGTTCAAATTCAGAGTATGCTGGTATGACCAAGAAAGAAAAATGACCCTTTGGCAGATCATTCCATCAAAATGGACCTTTTATCTGCTTTCCAGTGGCACACATCAAGGACAATTACACAAACAAATCCTGCTGGTACTGGCACAGAAATGGAAGCCTGAACTGTTAGTTGGATTCAGATGGAGATTGGTGTTACACAGCCATGAGTTTATCAAAGTACTTACAGTCATACAAGTTTTTCTGCAGTTTGGATAAACATTGGCACATCTGTGGAACCACATTTTCTGGGACTTGAGCTGGCATCATTGTTTTGGGCCAGTTTCACCACTTTGGCTGCCAGTCTGGTCTCATCCTGCAGTTTCTCAGGCTAATGAGTTTATGTCTGTCAAAGAGAGTGTATGAAATATCTGTCACTGTACAACGTGGCATGTGTGAAACAGAAAATCCCATCATTTCTTGGGATGTGAGTTGTGTGCGTTGCTCTGGATCCTGCTTTGGCTTGCCTGGCATAGTTAAGTTAAAAAATCTGCAAACATCGTAGGAAGTACAATGTGCTGCAGAAAGTGCTCGTTTGTTTTCCATTCAGGATGTTCAGTCTCAAAGAGGACATGATGCAGCATGGGACTGAGGGAAAGTGGGATGGCCTGCCATTGGAATGAGTGTCCAGGCAGGAGATATGATTCCTGACCCAGGCATGGGGCTCTATGGGCATACAGGACTTCAGCTGCTGTCCAGGTTTCTGTTTTGTAATGGGAATAATCTTCCCTTAGCAGGCAGAAATGTGATCAGGGGGACAAGGAGCATACAACTATTTGGAGGAAATAATTTTAGAGACATCAGTAAAAAAAAAACCTACTTTGTGAATATACCTCCTAATTATACTTCCCTTAATTACACTGATTTTGAATACCGTCTTTTGCTGTGCTGACAGTGGTTATTTTCTCAGCATGTTAATGTCACCCTAATCAAAGATCCTCATCTTCTAGTCACACACCTGTGGGTGACCTTTTCCAAGACCACATGGTCTATCAGGCAAGATGTTTGAGGCTTTGTAGGTAGTTCATGTGAGGAGAAACACAGAGAGACCTTTGGATTAGGTCTACTGCTCTCAGCCAAGGTTTGAAGTGTTATATTACTGTCAGCCTGCTGCTGTACACTCTTCTTAGCTTAGGTGAGTGAGAAAAGTCTGTTCTGGCTCTCAAGTACTGATGGTTTTAATTGAGTTCAAGGTATAACAGTTGGGTGAGCAAGGGTGAGGAGAACTCTTATAAATCCTCATTTTCACAAATTGCTTTTGGACACAATCTGTCAATAGAGATTTTGTTTCTAAGAATCTTTTGCCAATGGAGACGAGCTGCAAATCAGGAGCTGTCACTGGGATTTGGTTTCAGTGCTGCCACGTTAGTGAAAAACCAGGTGAACATCTCAATTTTGCAGCTGATGTTGGTAGTTCAGCTGTTGTGTTCCTGGGACTGGGACGTTCTGTTTGGTTCCCTTTAGTGGCAGTTCAATCTTAATTAGTTAAGTGGCAAAAAAATGAATGGAAATAAATAGGGATTGATGAATCCATTCCCATGTTGTAAATGATTGTCTCCCCAGCCTTCTCCTGTGCCTCTGGTGAGTACCTGGAGATGAAGAACCAGGTGTGCAGCAAATGTGCAGAGGGGACCTACTCGCTGGGCAGCGGGATCAAGTTTGACGAGTGGGATGAGCTGCCCGCAGGATTCTCCAACGTGGCGACTTTCATGGACACGGCGGTCGGCTCATCTGAGAGTAAAGCCAACAGCTGCAACAAGTAAGAAGTTCTGTCTGCACCTGGGTTAGGCAGCTGCAGGTAAACCTGAGACAGCTCAGCAGCACAAAGCTGCTTAATGACTCATCTGAGCTCTGCAGAGGGTAACCAGCCCTGCTAATGGCAAACTAAAGTGGCTGGGAGGTAAAATCTGTAGCCCCATCTCTTTGCTGTCAACATGGTCTCCTTGGGCTCAGCAGCAGCCAGTGAGTTTAAGACCAACCTGGAGCTGCTCTTATTTGTAGCTGGAAAGCTGCAGGGTCATAGTATAGTAAATGTGGCTAAAAGATCCTTTTACAGCCTGTTTAGAGACCTGTGGTACTTGCAGAAGGCTGTTTCTGAGTGTAATTGAAGGTATATTGAACCTGTGGATAATAAACCTTTCTTATGTAGCCTGAGTACTAAACTTTTTGTACCCTGTCCTTTTGCACAGTTTTAATGAAAAGTATTATATTGTATATTATTCACCTAACATATAAAAATAGATATAAAATAAAGTTATTATATCTACTGTATCTGAAAAATAAATGGAAATCCTGTAATAAATTTAAAAATTCACTGCAGTTAGCTGTTGTGGGATTCTGGGGTCTTTATTATGTAACATGTTTTTGTATAGTAGTGTACAAAAAGTCTCCTCAGTATGTGATCTCATTTGAGGCTTGTTTTGTTTATGTTCATCAGCTCTTCATGGACGCCTCGAGGGAATTACATAGAGTCAAACAGGGATGATTGTACAGTTTCTCTCATCTACGCTGTGCACCTGAAGAAATCTGGCTCAGTCTTCTTCGAATACCAGTATATTGACAACAACATCTTCTTTGAATTTTTTGTAAGGCCTTTTATATGGTGAATCCAACCTTATATTGTAGGAATTCAACCCAGATAAAGATCATTAGCAGCAGCTTTCCCCCCCCCTTTTAAGTTCCCTGTATGCCCATAGCTTGTTATTGCTGAACAAGATAAAAAAATGTGCTTCTCTTTCTGTCACTTATACTGTCTTGTGGCATTTATTTCATCTTCAAAACTCAGTCTGAACTGATCCTGTCTGCCATGCAGTGGGATTTTTCCATTAGGGGTCATGACTGCCCCAGTTAGTCCAGCCTTTTGCAAGACAGGTATTAGTGGCAGATGATTCCATTTGGGGGTGTTTGACTGGAGTTGTCTTTGAAAGGACTTGTCATTTAAAAAGACTTCTTCCAAGGCAGTAGTATGTGGAAACCTTTAGGTCAATTTGTGTCCTAGTAATTTAGTAAATAAGATGAAAAGAAAAGCAGGAGAAATTCAGGTGACTTTCAGTAGGAATTAGGTGTCTGCACTGCGAAATGGAGGAGCTGGGGATCATTAGCTCTGACATGGGAACAGCCTGGCTGGGCTTGCACCATGGTGTACTCAAATTGCTGGTCAGCAGTGACCAGAATGGGGAAGGCAACCCTGCTCTGCCCACCTGGATGCACTGGTTGGTGTCCAGTGAGCTGGAGGGTTCCCAGCGCCAGGATTTGCCGTGGGGTGTAGATGCCCAACATTACTGAGGTGCTTTGGAAGGTTCCACTGGCACCTGTATCATGGTCCTTGTCATGTTGTACCTTCCATTTGGGATGGAAAAATATTTAATAGGAGGGTGACTCAGAAAGGCAGATGACTGGAAATTTTCAGTCTCCTCTGTAATTGCCCCTGTACCTGTCTGACAAGCTCTGTTTTTCATCAGAAAAACACAGCTCATGACAACTCACAGAAGTGAGAAGTCTTAGCTGGTGTTGGTTAATATTTCTTGAAGTTTGGAAAAAAGTTCAAAGTATCCTTATCTTTAGTAGAGCTGGGGAAGGAAGCCAAAAATTACCTCTTGGAGGCACCTTCATGCTGCTACAAGTGTGATAGATTGCTATTGCACTTTGATAACAGACCATGCAGGCAATGTTATTTAGCCATTTCTGTTTTGTATTAGACTATCCTGTCTTCTTCATGGGAAGAAAGCAGCAAATATGCTTTCTGCTGTCAGGTGAATGTGCCAGGATTATGAATCCCAGCTCCAGTTGCTTGACTGACTGGCAGGTCTGCTCCTGCAATGGAGCAAATATATTGTTTCTCTGAGCACTGGCTTTGAAAATGGCTTCTTGATTATTGCTTTTATCCATATCACTCATTCACCTTCTCTGAATTTATCATTCTCTGTTCAAGAAGCAGTGAGTAGTTCAGTCGTTTATCCAAATGCCCATAAATTCCTAGTCAGCCTCGGTATTTCAGGGAAGCCATATTTAATGCTCCTGTAAAAGTCAGGTTTTTTTCTCCAGCATGCCTTTGTGCTTAAATATATTTAACAATGACACTTTAGCTCTGGACAGTGGCATTTCAGCGGCAGTGGCAGTTTACTGGGAAATGGTGAGGTGTTTGATCTGCCCTTCCTTGGCTCTATTTACATATTGAAGCCATTTACACCTGATGAGAAGAGACTATGTGTTCTCACCTTGTTTTTGCAGATGGGAACCAAGACACAAAGATGCTGTAGCTCAGTTGCACAAGATAATTAGGGATCTACCTTCTAAACAGGTGCTTCTTCTCACCTCTTTTGCTCAGTGCTGTTGAACTAGGTTGGAATTGAGTGTACAGATGCTTTGGAGGATGTGGGATTGCACAACTTATTTCACACTTGACATGGAGCAACTTTAGGGAGGATCCTTGACTCCAGGTCAAGTATCTGAAAGTGTTGAAGTGGCCTTTCTCTCTGGTGAAAAAAAGCTGAGTATGTGATCTCATGCCTCAAAGGGACTTGATACTTTTTCATCTGAGAAGACAACTATAAGAAGAAAGAAGTGCACCAAACCCTGCTGTAAGGAAATGCTTCTGAGCTGCGCTGGACCTGGGCAAGGGACAACCAACCTCACACTTCTGCCAGGACAGACTCTCCATGGCCTGCTGCCTCTCCCTTGATAGCATTACTCTCATCCCTAGGTCAGGTGGCAGCAGGCCAAAGACAAAGCACATGTTGGCTGTAGAGAAAACACTTTGTCTTCCAGCTTTGGCCCATCCACTCCTGCTTCCCCTATGACTTAGAAGCCTCTGGATTTTAGAGAATTAAGTCTTGATGGGCTCAGGAGAAGGAGGAAGCAGCAAGACAAGATTCTCAGCATCCTTGTCTGACCATACAGTGCGAGGACTATTCTGAGATCTTGTCCTGCTCTTTTTTTGCCATCTCTGTCAGAGGGGGCCATTGGAGGCACTCTTAAGCTGTAGCAGATGTTGAAAGTTGGGGGTTTATTTTGCCACAAATAAGGCAGCTGTCTAAATACATACACAAGAGGAACAGAACTGAATTTTGTAATTCCCAGAAGTCATTATGCTGACAGAGATGCACCTGATTGTAGTCACTGATCTTGTGTTTTTATTAACAGATACAAAATGACCAGTGCAAAGAAATGGAGTCCACGGCAGACAAATGGGTGAAGCTCACAGACAATGGGGAATGGGGCTCTCATTCTGTAAGTGTACGAAAAATTCCTTCATGAAGTCTTTTTCCATTTATAAATGTCTGTGATTTCCTCTGTCCAGACACCAAACATGGGCCAGCTCCTGTGAATGCATTTGAAGAAGCAGAGCTTCCCTAGTACTGAGGGGAAAAGTCATAGAGATCCCTAAGGGGCTGATTCCAAAGGAAATGATATAGATGCAAGACTTTGTATTGATTTCCCTGGGCTTTGAATCAAGTGTTTTATAAGGTTAAATAGATTTATGCAAATCTGCATGCCGCAGTCACTTTGCATGATTGTAATTGAAATCTTGTACAACAGTTGTTTGCTCATGAGAACACAGGATTATTCCCTGTGTCTTGGCAGAGCAGTGGCAGTGGGGTGTGTATGTGGAGACAAGCAGGACGGGCATTTTATTCTCAAGTGTGTGCAGAAGGGCTGGACTGCACCCAGGTTCTGCTCCACGGGGGCTTGTGTGAAAAACAAGCTGGCAGCACCAGGGTGGCTATGAGGCTGTCCATGTTGGGGGTAGGAGCCCTTTGGCTGGCCCGTGACCCAGCTGGCTGAGTTTGCTCTGTGAACGGACCATGTGCAGACCAGCTCATCAGCTGAGGCCTGGCTCCCACTCCACCAGCATACCCTTGTCCCCAGAGCCATATCAGCACAGGCCCAGCATAGGTGACATTATGCCAGAAGAAAAAGGCTTTTGTGGGCATAGGCAGCAGCACACTCTCTGTTTTCCATGGTCTGCTTATCCTCCTGGAAGAGAAATTGTATTTCTGAGCCAGGTCTGGTTGGCAGTGCCTGTTAGCTCAGGTGCAACTTACATTGGGAGGCTGGAAAGCTGGGTGAGGAGGGATGGGTGGCATGAGCTGAGAGGTAGATCCAAGGCCAGGGCACAGCTTGGGTGAGCTGAGGCATGTAGGCAGTCTGCATGGGAGATGGTATCCTCTGAGCTCATCACCTGGGGTGTGCAGGTGTTATCACTGTCCATGAAAGTTGTTGGGATGGCTGGATGAAATGTAGACACATGAGCTAGGTGAGATGATGATTCTGGCTGTCCTGAAGGGTTTTTTCTGCACTGCAAATCCTGTCAAGGTGTCTTCTGTGAGCACAATTTTCCAGTTGCTGCAGTCTCTGCTCTCAGCAGGTGAGTCCTGCTGCCCTGGAGCTGGCGTTGGGTACCTCACCTCACACAACCTGATGCCTGTTTCAATATGGTCCCAGTTCCCCTGTTACAAGTGGTAGCTCAGCTCTCCTCTGCCCCTGTGGGTAGGAGATGTTTGGGTGTGGGAGATACAATATGCTGTATTTCTACTTTGCTAAATTTTTGAACTCTTTATCCTGGGTGAACAAAAACTGTGGTCCTGCCAGGCCTGTACAACACTGCTCTAAATCACATTATCCTGGACCCTTACGCTGGTAGAGTTTATCCCTCTGGTGTGACAACATAGCACTTTCAGGCCAGTATCCATCTGTACTGGGCTAGTAGATGTGGTACAGCTTTGCGGGCCAGGCAGGGGCTTGGTGAACCTGCTGCTTTTAGCAATGAGTGACACTGTAGTTACACAAGTGAGTTGAAGATAGAAGGCACCAACACTTCTGCTGGAAGAGTTGTCCTGCCTTCCTACTGCCCCTTGCCGCAGCCATGATACCACCAGCCCACCACCCCCTCCACAGGGTTGTGCAGCCACTTGCTGAACAGTGCCATGAAAAAAAGTGGGTCAGGGCAGTCAGAAACCAGGTTGTTTTCTTCAGCTCATCTGCTGTTTGTGGTCAGAAGTGAGCAGGAGGGATGAGACTGCTGCTGGGGACAGCCGTGGTTTGTGCCTGGTCATGATACTGTAGTGTTACATGCAGGCAGAGCTTGATTTTTAAAACCTATAAACAAAACTCACTTGTGAACTGGATTTTCGAACTTTGGGTCATGTCGAGTTTCTTTATGAAAGTGTATCTCAAGGCTTTAAAAACAAACTGATTGACTATATCTGAACATAAAGCTAGAGATAAAAGCTCTTGAGTGCCAGGGGTAGTTGGATAAAGGCAGGAACAGCTTTTTCCAAATTCTGCTTACAGCAAGGTCAGAAACAGCTCTTGGTGTTTTTCCAACAGGGTTGTTGGAAAACATTTTTATAAAGCACACTTTGGCACTCCTCAGATATGCCTGTACAGCATCTGTCTAGCTGTTTCCCCATTATCTCTTGACCCACTAAATGGCATAGGAAAAGCTGCTAGGATGCAAGAAATTGGAATAATGGAAGTAAGAAATAAAACAATGTCTTGATGAGGGGATGTCTGCTAACTCACATGTGTTGTTGCAGGTAACTCTGAAATCAGGTAGCAATATATTATACTGGAGAACCACAGGGATTCTCATGGGCTCCAAAGTAGTAAAACCAGTTTTAGTGAAGAACATCACAATTGAAGGTAAGTAGTATTTGTCTTTGAGGTTTTATCTCACTCTTTCATCACATTTGCCAAGTGCTATTTCTACTGCTGTGACTACAGCACTGAAGTGGCTTTTCTTAGCCCCTTGCCCCCTGTCTCCTCCTCTGAAGTGTAGAAACAGAACAGCAAAACTTCACAGTAAGGAAAAGGCTGAAAAATTAGTTTATTTTGTAAATGTTGCCGTCTACTGGAGAAGACTGGCTTAGCAAACAGACAAAAAAAGGAAAAAATGGGTTTTCTTTAATGCAGTATAGAAAGACTGTGGTTATTGGTTAGTCTCTCAACAGTGATAAATAAATATATATCATAACAGTGACAGTTAAATTAACATTTAAATGACCTTTTTAATCTAGGATTGCTCTTTTGGTCCTAAGTGTAATAAAACTTGGAGTGTCATGTAAGGTTCTTAGATGGGTCAGACTTGCATTGAAGAGTAAAGATTAAAGACCTAAATTATGAGTCAGCAAAGCCAAAGTGTCTAAAGTGAGTGGTGAAACTGAGTCTGATTTTTATGCCGTTTTGTAGAGCTGGTTTGCTCTCAGCCATAGGCCCAGGTGGGCAGCAGTTACAGGTGTATCTCTTTCAGTGCTCTACCCGGAATTTTTCTTACAGGAGTTGCGTACACATCTGAATGCTTCGCGTGCAAGCCTGGTACCTTCAGTGACAAACCGGGTGCATCTGGCTGCCAGGTGTGCCCACGAGACACTTATTCTGAGAAAGGGGCTAGAGAGTGCACCAAGTGTAAAGAAGAAATGTATTATGCAGGTACATAAACCAAATGGGTTAAGCAAAACCAGGGAGGTCTGAGTATGTGCAGTCATCGGCTGTTTCAGATGTGAGAGTGGTTGTATCCAGCAATGATAGTCTCCAGTTGATATGTAAAAGGGAAATGAATGACAAAATATGCAGAGGGCACATAGATACATAATGGGCCACAGTCAAACGCTGGTAGGATCATCCGTGTTAGTATGAAGGGATGGAGACCTTTATGACCTGGAAGGGGATAGTTCTTCTGACGGATAGAACAGTCGTGCTGTGCCCTCTCGTGGTAATTTATGTTATAGCTTGGCGATGACACGAATTTGCTTCATCACTACCTTCAGCCTTAACAGGTTTTGAGGAATGTCTTTCCCAAGCACTCTCTCCTGGCTTGCCCCTGCCTCCTGTGTGGTAGGAAAATGTGGTGATCTAGTTGCAAACCCTAGTCCCAAAGTCCTCTGCATTCCCTAGCGGTTAGGTAGTGATCATCAGATAACGTGCTCTTAATCTATTCTTCATAGACAAAAGGTCTTCAGATTTCTTCCTTGTGGTAGTTTTAAGAAAGTTCTTGAAGAATCAGTTCCTGACCATAGCACCTGCTATTACCAATTGTGGCAAATGCTTGGGGACCTGTGCCTGTGTTCACAGTGGGAATGGAAATACTGAAAACTTATCTGGCAAGAGTTAAAATTGGGCCAGTGTTGTCAGGAAGTTTCTCCAGGGTTAGAGGGATGGGATATTCACAACTTTTCTGGGTGACCTGTTCCAGTGCTTCACCATCCTCAGAGTAAAAAAATTCCTCCTAAAAATTCTCCCTTGGGTATTTTGAGTCAATAAATTCAGTGTGACAGTATGAGCATAGCTGGTATTTTCCCTGTTACCCTGTTTTGGTTCAGGGGAAGGTTCATGCAGACTCCATTAAGAATTTGATTTTTTTCATTCTCGTTTTGTATTTTTCTGCTGACTCATTTTAACCTCCAGATTTTAAGCTTGTTATGTTTGTTTCCAGGGACCATGTGATCATTTAATATCCTGTTTCTCACCTTTTCTTTTAGAGGAGGGATCCAGTGCCTGTATAGAGCGACCTCCATGCACAAGCAAAGACTTTTTCCAGATCCATACCCCATGTGATAAGGAGGGAAAAGTAAGTAGAAGGCATGATTGACCTTACCGCTATCTCTGCATTTGAAAACAAGGTAGTATTTTTTAGGAATCCCTTTCCCAATTACTTTCCCAATTTTACTTCCAGCATTGAATCTCTCTGAGGCTTTGGGCTTGTCCTTTGCCTGCTGTCTCTGCAGCCTTTATCCCTCTGTAAGAATCTGCCAGATATGGGTCTGCTCAAGGGATGTGCTGTGGTGAGATGATAAGTTCCTTGCACTTGTGATGGGTCTGACGGGGTCACTGGTGCTACTCCCATACTTCCATGCTGGTTGGAGCACAAGGTGAAGTACTGTCCCAGCAGAAACCCAGCTCTTTAGTTGTTAATAATCTTTCCTGGCATGCTTTGGGCTTGTGATAACTGTCCCAGCAGCGCCCAGGCATAATTCAGGTGATACCATGGTACAGGAGCATTGGATATGACCATTCCTGTTTCAGATAGAAGAGTGTTTGGCTGCATATGATGTGTGTCATGTCCATTAGTTTTGGCATCAAAGAAGAGCCTGTGGTCTGGTAAAATAATGGTGTATACATAGCCTAGAGTGTTCATGTGCAGCAGCTTGGCTGCTGCTAATGTGTTTGTCCCATGGGATGCCTCAAATCACCTGGACTCTCAGGACATTGTTTCACCCAGAGACCTTAGATCCACTTGGTCTCTTATAGAGGGACCTGCTGGTGGAGCAGCCTGGCTTTGTCCTAGCAGTGAAGTGGGATTTTTGGAGGAATTTGGAGAAGAAACTTCTGTTTACTGCTATAGGAAGTCCACAGAGGTGTGGACACATGGTCAGGCCTGTTTTGTCTCTTTCCTTTCCCATCTCTCTTAGATCCCATCTCTCAGATGGGATTGCAAATAGTCAGATTCCCTAACACCTGTATGTTGCTGGCCTAATATTTGCTGGCAGAATGGAGTATTCTTGAGTCTCCTGATCAGCCAGTTCCAAAATGCAGCTGAGAGCTCTTATGCTTTGATAATGAAGCATCAGTGAGTTTAGCCCCAGAGCTGGCAGGCTCTGCAACCTGGTCTTGCCTCACTGATTTCTGCTCTGTTAACTGTCTCTAATGACTCAAGAAATTAGCAGCAGTGTTCATGGCTGCACCCCCAGGTACAGCTTTAATTGCAGCCTCCTGCGGATTGTTCTGTCACTGCTCTGTGTGGTCCAAGTCTCCCTGGCACTGGATAGGTTCCTATTATTGACCCTTTTCCTGCCTCCTCACTGGCCCTCCCCTTCAGTGGTGGACATCATTGGAATGCAAAGTGGGTTTTTCTGCAGACACCTGTCATTGTCCAGTTGCAATGGCAGCAGCAGGTGTCACAGGCACACAGACACTGGCTGAGTTTTCAGGATTGGTTTCACTGCTCTGCATCTCTGAAAATCAGTCCAAGTTTGCTGTACTCCCCAGGCATCTCTCCACGTGATGCAGCTCAATGAGAGGGCCTGACTCTGCAGGCCATCTTCAGGAGAACAGTGGCTGTAAAAGACCAGCCTATTGATCCATGCTAAAACAAGCCAGGTTTTCACTGAGCAATAGACTGTTGTCTCCCTTTTGCTGTCCCACTCCATGTGTAGAAGGGGCCTCAGGATATTTAGGCACTTGACTCTTGACTTTTCATCTACCTGCCACTTTAAAAATCCCAAGTTGAGCACTTCAGCCCCAGTCTCAGAACCCTTCCCCACATGGCCACAGACACTCTCTGACCCTCTTCTCCCTGCTCAGATGCAGTAGGATTCCAGTTGTGTGCAGTGTGCCCAGGCTCTGGGCAACCACACAGGTGCTTTGCCAGTTCCTGAGCCTTTTTATTTTAAATGCTGTGCACCCTGATGCTGCTGAAGCATTTCTGGAGCAATATTTCAGAAAATCTCTTAAGTGTTCAGGAGCAGCAAGGGCAGGAACAGGTCCTGATCCATAGGAATAGGTGCCACTCTGGCAGCAGGAGTAGTCTGCTTGAGCAAAGCAGGCAAAGCAGACCCAGTGCCAGTGACCAGATCCAACCAAGGTAGCCAGACGAGTCCGTAGAGATGAGGCACGGCCAGTGTCAAGCTGGAACGCTGTGTCCATGGGTCAGGCAGGATGTGGGTCAGCCAGGGAACACGACCTGGCACAGGCATGGCTGCAACAAAATGCAGGCAGGGATGGAGAGTGAGAGCCTCAGCTTAATTGGAGCTCCCAGGAGCCAGGGCCTGAGCCTGAACTGAGGCTTCTTCCAGCTTATGTTTTGAAACAGTTTCAGGAAGGATCAATGCTTCTTCAAGTGCACTGTGTTACCAGAGGGCTAAGCCTCAGTGCCAGCAGCTCAATGCCCAGGGTGACAGGGGGTCTGGATCAAATTCATAAGGTGAAATCTCCCTTACCTGAGCCTCCGGCCTCAAAGATCCCTGATTTCTGGGACCAAAGGGTGGAAGTACCCAGAGTGGGAGCTGTGGACAGGTTAAACTCTTGCCACTTGGGTTTCTCAGCTGTGGAACTCAGCTAAGTTGCATCTTGAGATATAAAACCCTTTCAGAGACAGACCCAAAGTCAGATGAAATTTGAAATACAGCTTCGTGGGTGATGCATCTCACCTAATTCTTCTCCCGAGGACAGACACTTATGTCCTCAAAGGGGGGTGATGATGATGAAGTGATACTGTTGTATAGGGTAACACCATGGACTGATTCATGTTAGTGTTCATAAACTGCTTCTTATGTGATGACGAGGGATTGGAGGGGTTTTGGAGAGCTCCTGCATGGTTTTGGCATTTTCTCAATAGGTGAAAAATGGCAGGAGAGAAATTGGGGACTTTTCAAAGAACAAGCCAGTATGAATTAAAAATGCAGAACTTGTGGTGCTCAGAACTTGTGGTGCTCTCTCCTAAGAGATGCCTTCCCAATAAAGGGCTTTTATATGGCAGAAGTTATATTTTGTGTTACTGTGGTTAAAATGCAGAGATTGCATATCCAGTTAGAGTTATTTATCTGATGTTCCTCAGAACCATTTGCATGGGGAAATTTACTCGTTAAATAGGCATGAACAGTAGTAATTGTTTTAAACTTCACATTTTTATTTTATTCCTAAAGTCCATTATCGTGGAATCTCCTGTGAACCCAATCACTTCTGTTACCCTTACCCTCCCTTCCCTTTACTGTCCTGGATGTGCAAGGTCTGGTTTTGGCCTCAAATGATGGGAATACCCTAATTTAGTTTACAAGGGGGACCTTCATTGGTGCATCTAGTCCTAAAACTTCATAGTACACTGTGTGAGCTCAGTGTCTCCTCCTTCCAGACTCAGATCATGTACAAGTGGATTGAACCCAAGATCTGCAGAGAGGATCTCCCCAATGCATTGACCCTACCTCCTTCTGGAGAGAGGCAGGACTGTCCACCCTGCAATCCTGGCTTTTACAACAACGCCTCATCTTCCTGTACTCCCTGCCCACCAGGCACATTTTCGGATGGGACACAGGGTAGGAGTCTGCAAAAAAATTCATGTCTCTCCAAAAGCTGTCATCTGCTTGCATGTGACTTAGTTTAGTGACAGATCATCATAAGCCAGTGTTCATTTTGTTTTAAGTACTTGTTAAATAACATTGGAGAGCAGGATGTGGATATCTCTTTTCTCTCCTAAGTCCTTTCTTATCAGGGATTGCTGCTCTAAGTTGACCTGCTGTGTTCTGAATGCATTTCTTGGCTGATACAAACACCCTGAGACTTATTTTAAGGGATTCTGAGAAGGGAATCAGAACTTTTACAGACAGCAATTCCTCCTCACCCGTTCTCCTGTCCATGCCAAATACTTTCTTGCGAAAACCTCATTTTAAGCCCAGTCAGATGAACACCCTGCCAACATTGTCTAGCCTAAACTCTGGCTTGTTGATTCTGAGATACATTGATCCAATGGTCCCCTACAGCATTTTGTGGGAACTCTTGTTTATCAAACCTTCAGCTGAATCTATTAAAAAGTAAGTGTGGCTTGGGGGACCAGTTGCAGATTATTTACCACGAGGTTACAATCTACAATTTATAGAATCCTGGTCTCATTTCCACTCTCCTGGTCCTGTTAAGTCTTTGACTGTTTAACTACAAAGAAATAAACTATTTTCTTTGCTTATTACTTGCACCAGAGAGGAAAAAAGCAGTATCTATATTCTTTAAAACGCTGTTTGAAATGTGCTTTGGCTGTGTGATATCCTTGTCTGCCCTCTCACCCTTAGAGTGCAAAGCCTGCCCTGCTGGGACTGAACCAGCTCTTGGGTTTGAGTACAAGTGGTGGAACATCCTGCCAGGAAACATGAAGACATCTTGCTTTAATGTTGGCAACTCGAAGTGTGATGGGATGAATGGTGAGCCAAACTCCCTGTGTTGTGTGCCTGTCTCCTGCATGGATCCCTGTTGTAATGGAGCACCCATCAAAATAAGTGTGCTCTTGGCTGTATGACTCACAACACAGTTTCCTCTCTTTCCTTTACTTGCACCAGGGTTGAAATTGCCTGTGGGAAGCAATGTCAGAGTATCACAAAGAAATAAAAAATCTGTTGTACACCAGAAGAGGGCAGGAGCTGCAGCCTATATGAAGTTCCCTCAGCAAAGACCTATCCCACCACTGGCTTTAATGCATCTTCAGACGCATTCATATCCCCATTGAAAAAAGCACTGTTGTGTCTTCTCCGTAGTTTATGTCATTTTCTGTTTTGTGATAACTATGCCCAGCGAGGTCACACATAATTCTTTTAGAAAACTTAATTACAGTCTGTGATTTTATTCATTTAGCACTCAGAGCTTTCTCTCTGCACATGTGCTAAAATTGCAGCAGAGAGCAGTCACAGCTCACTGGTGAAAATGATCCTGTTTGGGACGTCTCCAGCCTTCTCTGATGGGTTTTCCTCAGTCTGATCCACCCTGTCAGACTGATGTAACTCAAGCTTTGAATTATGCGTGTTGAGCAGAGGGGAACTGAAGTATGTGCTTAACATTTAACACACAGATTCACTGATTCATCTGTTTTAAGGCTGACAGATATCAGATGGATCATCCCCCTTGAGCTGCACAGCACAGGTCAGGGAATTTCAATTGCTTTGCTGATTTCAAAGGTGACAATTGCCTGTAAAATCAGCAGTTCATACAATTGCTAAAATTCTTCATTCGGAAGCATTATGATATTGCTCTGTAATTTATATCAGGCATCTTTAAAATACACTGAAATACTGAATTGTTTAAAAATTATGGAAACATAGATTTCTTTTGCCACCCATTTATTGAAATTTTTTTGTTTTTCTGTCCTGTAAAGGTTGGGAGGTGGCTGGTGATCACATCCAGAGTGGGGCAGGAGGCTCTGACAATGATTATCTTATCTTGAACTTGCACATCCCAGGATTTAAGTAAGGAATGGGATATTTTTTCATCTATTTATCATTTATTTCTGTCTCTTATACCTATTTCACACTATCCCAGGGATGATCTGAGTCTTCCTTTCTGAAGTGAAATAATGTAATGAATAAGAGACAATGGGAAACTTTTTTTATTCCTGTGTCCCCAGTTTGTCCATTGAGGCAGGCAAGCGTGTAAGACTTTGGTTTTTAGCAGTGTTTGCTTCAGTCCAAGATACAGCCAGTTGGCTGTCTGGAAACTGAGGAAAGATGTTCCTATCCCTCTGTTTCTAAATAATTCCACAGTAACCAGCTAAACCTGCCATGGGGTGGATACTGGTGCCTGCCCTAAAAGTATTTTAGTGAAACCCAAGTTACTTTGCCCTGTGGCTTCAGGCAGCCTGCACAGGCTGTGCTTCCCTTGGAGCCAGTGGGGAGATGCAGGCACTGCAGGATAATGGGAATCTCACCACTCCTGAACCCTCAGACAGGGTGAAATACCTGCTTGAGGTGCTTGTGTCTCTGTCAAAAGAGTGAGCTTAGACTCCTAGCTCAGACCAGGTGCCGAACATTGAGACAGGTTAGGTGTGGAAGATGAACCTCACCCTCCCTTCGCTGTATTTCAGCTGAGGTGGGTGCAATTACATTGGTGTAAATCACTTGAGGTATGTAATGCATTTTAATAATAAGGTTCCCTACCAACATAGTCAAATTTGGGTGTTCATTATAAGGAGGGAACTGTACCATAAAGAACTTAAGATGTGTAAAAAATGACCCTGCTGCACCCAATACTCAGTGCAGAAGCACCTGCCATTCTGCAAGGACAGGTTTTCTGTGACAGGACTTTGATGGCTTCACCGTACAAAAAGGAATTTGAAGGATTGACTGCTGCCTGTCTGGAGAGCACTGTGTAAATGTTTTGTTCCTTCTCTGTTAAACAGGCCTCCGACATCAGTGACAGGAGCAACTGGGTCAGAACTCGGACGGATTACTTTTATTTTTGAGACCATCTGTTCAGCAGATTGTGTGCTGTACTTTATGGCAGTAAGTGAGACCTCTTTCTCCATGACTGAGGACTCTGCCTGGTATTCCACATGTCACTTTAATACCTCTGTGTTGGTGTGATTAGTTGCACTTGGTTTATTATGATTAAGCATGGCATTAGTTTAGTATCTGCAGTGCTCTTGCAGGAAGGATTTAATGAATGACCTAGTGAAATTCCTCCGTCATGTGAGTTGTGAACCATTCCTGGTTATCTGTTTATTCTAAAAGAAATCGTTGGGCACTAAGGAGCCAATTTTCCCCCTGTTAAACTGACTGATGAAATTATCAGTGTCTCTTATGCTGTTGAGTTAGCATGTAGTAACAGCGTGACAAGTCGAGATGTGGGACAGAGGGATGGGAAGAGGACAATTTGGAAATTTAAACTTGATCCTGTCGATGACCTGGAGGATCAGTAGGGCAGCAGACCGATGTTTGTTTGAAAGTCCATCAGTTGAGGAAGGCAACTGGATCTGCAATGGCTCCCTTGCCCCTTCCATTGGAAGGGGAAGCTGGTTCTTTTTTGTGTTTAGTGGGTCTTTAAAGAAACCCGCTCTTAATTTAAAGAGAATTGAGTGGAAATTTAGAAGAGTCTGAAAATTTGTCAGTTGTGCAAAACAAGTATGTTTGCTGTATTAAGTGTTAAATGAAATTGTAGAGTCCTTTTTATATACTAATTTCTATATCATGAAACACTGGTGCTTTGTGTAGTATGACCACACTTTTTGTTGTTCCTTTTTTTTTAAAAATTATGCCCATTTTGTAGGATGTTAATCGAAAAAATACCAATGTGGTGGAATCATGGGAAAGAAGTAAAGAAAAACAATCCTACACACACATCATCTCCAAAAATGCTTCCTTCACGTTCACCTGGGCCTTTCAGAGAATAAACGAGGGCCAAGATGTAAGTACTTCTTTGTGTGTGGGGCTTTACAACACAGCATTCCTTGGACACTCACTGCCAGAACTCCTGCCCTCTGTTGAAGCTCACAGGTTTCTGATAAGGGGTGAGTGGCTCTCACCACAAAGCAGCCCGTGGGAGGCAGCTGTGGATAAACAATCCATGAGGAAGGACAGAGCCATGGATAAGTTGATCCCTGAACTGGTGCACAGAGATGTGGGTAGTGTCTCAGTGCCATGGTGTGATGACCCCGGGGTGGTTTCCTTGGCTCTCGTTCCAGAGCAGGCAGTTCATCAATGACATGGCCAAGATCTACTCCATCACGGTGACCAACGCAGTGGACGGAGTCGCCTCTTCTTGCCGGGCCTGTGCCCTGGGCTCCGAGCAGTCTGGCTCGTCCTGCGTGCCCTGCCCGCCAGGACACTACATCGAGAAAGAGACCAGCCAGTGCAAGGAGTGTCCGGCCAACACCTTCCTGTCCATCCACCAGGTGTATGGCAGGGAGGCCTGCATCCCATGTGGGCCTGGCAGCAAGAGCACCAAGGTACTGAACCTGAGTGTTCCTGGGCGATGGGCAGACAGTGTTTATTGGGCTGGAAGCTCTCAAAGGGCTGCTTTAAGTGCTTTCCTACAGGCATGTGCCTTGTGAGCACTGGAGTATAGTTATAACCAATGAGCCCACTCTTCCAATGTCACTAGTCTAGTTTCTGTTTGTAAATAATAATATAAAAGTGACAATATCAGCTCAAAAAAAGGTTCATTTCAAGAAGATGTACTGTGGACAGTGTACAAACAGGGCAAGCATATAAGTTACTTCCACCAAAACTATCCCAGATGCCTGCTCTTTTAAACTCAGGGACTTCTCCAGCTGGATAATGTTTCTGGGCCTTTAGAAACCTGTAACAAGTTCCTCTTACATGAAACTGTAAGCATAGGTAAACATTTATCATGTTCAAGGAGCTGCACAGGTACTGGAAGAACAGCTCCAGTTTGTTCGTATTCTGCCTGTCTTCAACTGAGTTCATATCCTGCCCTTGTTTCTTGAGCTGTTTCTTGTGTTTCCTTTACAAAATGCAAGGCCATGTTTTGGTCTGTTTACAGGGCTTCAAGCTGGAACATTGGGATCCTAAAAGCACCCAGAACAAAACAAAGCAAGAAATTGCATTCTCTTGGCTAATGCAGAAGACAGCAGGAAAACCAGGCTTAGGGAACATTGTAGTCCTGATATGTGATAGCAAGGGAATTTTCCCAAGGGAAAGATCAGTTACAGGAATAAGACAGAGTTCCCCTTCATCCTTAACAAGGAAAGCAGTCCTGTCTGCACCCTTGCTTTAACTCCTAGGTGAATGTTTTTCTGCTGTTCCATAACTGCTCTTTAATGGATGCCTCTGCTTTGCAGGACCACTCTGCCTGCTTCAGTGACTGCCTGGTGTCCTACGTCAAGGATAACCAGAGCCTGAATTACAATTTTAGCAGCCTCAGCCAGGTGGGCTCATTGATGAGTGGACCCAGCTTCACTTCCCGAGGCACCAAGTTCTTCCACTTCTTTAACATCAGCCTGTGTGGGAATGAGGTGAGCTCAGCTGGTGTTGAGGATTGGGAGGATGAGCCAATTTGTTGCCTGTGTTGATGCTCTGGGGTCACACTGAGGGAGGACAAGGATTCCCTTTTAGCTGAGTTGTCACCAATACTGTGCAAACACTTCCCTTTGGATCTTGCTTTGCAGTGCAAGAGGACTTTTGAGCAGCCAAGTGATTTTCCAGAGCAGAGATGACAGTGTTTTAGGCCGTAAATAATGCTCAGAAGAAAATCCCTGTCGCATCCCTTTTCTTAGCCTTTTCTTAGTTCTTGTGCCTTTGAGTCACTTGCATCACAACCCTGACCTTTGTGTGCTGCCACCAAGGAGCTCAAGTGAAGAGTCTGAGTCTTTCAGCTGGCAACTTCTTTCCATATGTGTTCCTCATGGCTTCACTGGAGATGTATGCAGAGCCCCTGGTCACCCTGCTGTCTGCCAGTGGCCAAGATGCCCAGTGCTGACTTTGCAGCCTTGGTCAGTGGTAGAAAAATGTGTTTAGTCTGTGAGTTAAACAGGCTCTACCACAGAGTCCAGATTTCTCTGTCGGGGGCTTGAACTGAACCAGAGCATGTTACACACATAAATTGACCTTTCAGAGCAGTAACAGTGTTTTGCAGTGTCCCATGAAAGCCAACATGTGTAGTTAACAATAATGCTCAGCCCTGTAAAGTTCTGAAGTCTTTTTCCCACGTAACAAAGGATTTGCATGAGTTGAGACAAATGAGTAGTCACATTTCTTTACAGCATTTTGCATACTTTTAGGCTTCAATGTGTGTTAACAACCACCTGGGTTAGAGCTGCTGACAGCTAGATCCACAAATGTACAGATATGCTTTCTCCTCTGTGGGTCTGGTCTTCACTTTTCCAAGCTACTACAATGGTACTACAGTACAACTGACCGTATGATTAGGTGGTGAGTCCTTGACATTTTGTTAGGGAAACTGAGTCTGGTAATTTGTCTTTCATTCCTGTTGCTCTGATTCTAGCACTGGTCTTGACATGTGACATTAAAGCAGTCTTGAAGGCTATGTGTCTGTTTAGGGATTTCATGTATTTGTGCTTTGAAAATATTTTATCTGGATTAAATCCCAAATAAAGAGGTATTCTACAGTATATTATTTAAAGGCAAGGGAAATAGGGTTTTCCTTTGCAAGCCGTTTTACTATGCTCTGCAAGTAAACATTCTGCTGTCAAGATAAACAAAAAAGGAGTGCTCCAAAGCACAGATTTCTGATAAGACACCTGCCAGAGGTGACATTGTATTTCTGAGTCTGTACAAGTCTTTAATCGGAGCTTTGACAATGGCACAGTTTGTTGTTGTGGTTTGTCCCTCTTATGACAGACACATAGAGACATCAACTTGTTATAAGGTAAAGGAATGAATCTCATCCAGTTTGCAATGAGGAAGTTTGCAATCTCTCCCTTCCCAAACTTTTTCATGTCTTATCAACAATCAACAGCTTCTGCCTTTTTTCCTGATTGTCCACAGGGGAAGAAGATGGCAATTTGCACTGACAATATCACAGATGTTACTCTGAAGGACATGGTTGCAGAATCAGAAGATTTTTCCAATTTTGTGGGAGCTTTTGTGTGTCAGTCCACCATCATCCCATCAGACAGCAAGGGTTTCCGAACAGCCCTGGCTCTGCAGTCCAACAGCCTTGCTGACAGGTTCTTAGGTATATGGTTTGTCTTTTGCTTGTTGTTGTTGTGGATGTACTCTCATGTATATTAGGGCTGCAGAGTAAATCCTTCTTGGCTCAGCAGCTGCATTACTTTGAGGGAAGAGTGGAGGGGCAGCCCAAGATCGGTCTCAGATGGTTCCTGAGCTGTGAAGCAGCTCTGCACAGATGCCATTGTGTTTTGCTGATGTTTCAGTTCAGCTGACGGCTGGAGGAGAAGAGTAAGGGCTGTGCCCAATTTTAGTTTTCTGTTTCTGTGTTACTCACTCTTCCTTGTGCTTGGTCTGGTGGGTCTCACTGTGCCTAGCATTTCAGCACAAAACTCTGGAGAGTGTAATTAAAAAGCACTGGTTTTCTTTTATGTTCTGTACCCACCTCACTCAGGGCAAGACCAATGACTGTGATAATCACATTAATCCAAGTGTTTCTGCCCATGCCAAGATCCCACTTGGGCAATTTCACAAGAAGAAACTGGTGTGGGGACATTATTAGGCAAGGAATCAAGAGGCTTATGGCAGCACGTGGCTGTGCACATCATTAAGTCTTACACTGGTCCAGCTCACAAGTTCCCAGAATCTGAGGCCAGATTAGACAATGAAGTCATTTGGTCTGCTCACCTATCCATTACAGGCACTGAGTGCTTGTACTTTCTCCCTGGCACTGAGCCCGGAAACTCATGTTTGACAAAAGCACATCTTTGGAAGAGCATTCAACCTGGACTTTTAAGACTGCCAGAAAGAAAACTTTTGCCACAGTCACTGGTATTTTTTTTCCACTGGTCAAACACTGTCTCTGTGTTTGTTTTTAAAGGAGACTTGTTTCCTATTTCAACTTCCCTGACTTCAGTTTTCAGCTCTTGCTTTTTGTTATTCTTTCTCCGTATCACACCTACATTTTCCTTCTTGAAGAAATACTTTGTGTACTGGAATCGTCACACCCTTCTGATAAACTAAGCAGACCAAGTTCTTCTAATTATCTTGCTATCATGTATTTATCTTGAGCATCTGAATAATTTTTAAGGCTCTTTCTACAGCTTCTGTAACTTTTTATATTTTCTTAAAGCATAGAATGAAATAATATTCCGGTATTTAATTTGCTATAATGGCAATAAAAATCACTTTTGTATTTGGAATCCCTGCATCCTTCTTTTTCTAAACTCATGGGATTTCATGATGGCTTCTTGGATCTGATGTCCACTCTGGATATTTTTTCAAAGTCACAGTTTCCAAGGGAAAATCTCTCTTTCTTAAGACTGGCCTTCATTTCTTGCTGTACTTGTCTTATATTTAGTTTGTTTGGGACCATCTTCCCAAGTGAACCAAGCAACCAAGTTGCTCTGTATTTTATTTTTAATCCTCTTAATCTTTGTCTCATCTACACACTTTACCAGGATGGATGATACAGTTACTTGCAGATCCCTGATGTTAATCTTGCATTTTCACAGTTCAATATCAATGCCTAGAGAAGCCTGGAGACATCCCATGGCCAGATAATTTTATAATGACTTAGCTAAATAGTTTTTAGTGCAGAGTGTGTGCTTAATTGATAGTACACTGCTAACTTTTAAATTAGAATCTCATGTGGTAATTAGTGAAATACTTGAAAATTTACATAACTTTTTTTAGCTACTACGTTCATCAGCACTCAAGGAATGAGATCAAATTTGTTCAACAAGAGAGGTTCTCCATAAATTCATGTTGACTTTCACTCATTGTGTATCTGTCCATGAACTGAAACCCATTTTCAATTACCATTATTTTGTCTCATTGTAAGAGCCACATTGTAATTTCGGTCACCATATCCCCTCTCCGTGAGTCTTTTGACAATTCACTGTCATCAAAACCTCTGTTAAAGGTCACTCTTAGATATGGGTTTGCTAGTTCACAAACATTCATTCCAAGTAGATGCCAGTATTGTCTCCTGCCACTGAAGGAATGAGGGCAGTCATTGTCTTGGAAAGCAAGGAGATAGTCCTGGTTTTTCCTAATACAAAGAAAAGATACCAAGCTCTTCTGTTGCCTTTCTTTATCTCAGGTGCTAAATTTTAAAATAGTTGAAGTTTGCCTTTCCTAACGTAAGAAGGATGTGGACCTGCTGACGTGAGTCCAGAGGAGGCTAAAACATGATCAGAGGGCTGATCACTCCTCCCATGGAGACAGGCTGAGGGAAGTGGGGTTGTTCAGCCTGGAGAAGAGAAGGCTTCAAAGAGATTTTAGAGCATCTTCCAGTACCTAAAGGGGCTACAAGAGGGCTGGAGAGGGATTTTTTACAAGGACGTGTAGTGACAGAACAAGGGGAAATGGCTTCAAACTGAAAGAGAGTAGGTTTAGATTAGATATTAGGAAGAAATTCTTCCCTGTGAGGGTGGTGAGACACTGGTACAGGTTGCACAGAGAAGCTGTGGCTGCCCCATTCCTGGAAGTGTTCAAGAACAGATTGGATAGGGTTTCAGCAACCTGGTCTAGGGAAAGGTGTCCCTGCCCATGGCAGGGGGGTTGGAACAAGATGACCTTTAAGGTCCCTTCCAACCCAAACCATTTTATGAATCTGTGATTCTATGAACTGTTTCAAGAACAAGTGGAAAACTTATTTTCTTTAGTCTTTCCACCAGTTTCTGACCACTACCACTTTTTCTTGTTGTTCTAGAAATTTTTAATTCCCTAGAAGGATGCAGCCCCATTTCTGCAACTCTCTCTTCTGAAATGTTGCAGTGGAGCACCAACATTTTCTATCTACTTTGGTTCATGGGGTTGGAAGGATCTCTAAGAACTTTGGTTTCTTGAATTTTCCTCCTTTTCAGCTTTTGCCCAAAATCCATGTAGTTCACACACCAGCATATCTTTTTGTTCCAAATGTTGCCATCAAGGCTTGCCTATGATTCCATAATCCTTCTAAGTCTTGTTATTTCATCTCCCACAGTACTGCAAATTGCTCAGGTCGTTACATGATTTTGAGGTGTGAGTGTTATACATTTGAGGTATATACTCTGAGTGGTTGCATCAGGTATCTTCAGCAGTCCTTTGCCAGCCTAAATTATTTTATGTTTCTTTAATATCCAGTGATTGCTTTAAATTAAAGAGTAATAAATATTTACACCGGTGTCTTATTAAATTTTTAATTTTGCTATATCTACATGAGGAAATCAGACTGTATGAGTGTCTTGGGGTGACTCTATCATGTGTATCCCCTATCATGCTCTATGCCCAAAAAGTAATTTTGTGCCTTTTCTGTGCCTTTAAACTGAGCTTGAAAAAAAAAAAACCAAACAAACTTTTCAAAACAGTTTCCCAAGGACACAGAGATACACTCCTCTGCGTTCTCTGGCTGCAGGAGCAGGAGGGAGCACCCTGCTCGCTTTCCTTCAGCCAGCGGTTTCGGTTTTTTTTTTCTTTTCCCTTTTCTTCCCGGCGTGAGACGGAAAGTTGAACTTTTGTTTCCTGGGACTTTGGTTTTTTCCTTTCTTCTCTTCTGGACTGTTCAACAACATCAGAACACATCGGGAGAATTTTTCCCCGAGGCCCGGGGGGTGGGCCCTCGCCGACCCAGCTCCGAGGAGGAGAGAGACCACACCTACAGAAGGACTCTGAAATCTTCCCAGGTTTCTCTCTATAGCGAGAGATTTCATTTCATTATTTAGCATTATTATCCTTTTCCTGTGTGTTTGTTGAATAAATAGTTCTTATCTCATTCACTTTCCTTCGAGGAAAATATTTTCTTTTCCCCGAACCCTGTGGGGGGAAGGGTGGTTGTAACCTGGTTTCCTCTCAGAGGATATATTGCTAGATTTTGGCCAAACCGGCACAAATACTTATTGGCGTAGTCGGCAGGATTCGAAGGAAAGTGAAAAAACCTGTACTAATTACATCTTGGTTTGAATTTAACTAATTTGTGTTGGGGTAAAGTAGATACCATGTTGGTTGAGTTCATAATGTCTCTCTGGCTGGATATACTCACGTTTTTTTGGTCCCTAGGCTTCCTTGAGGTACTGGTGGTTTTTTGGTCCCTAGGCCTGTTTACCTATCCACAACTTGGTCTGATCCCATGGCTGATAAGAAACTTTTACAGAGCAGGGGCACGAATCCGGATTTCTATTTTGCTTTGCTCGGTGATAGTGATTTATAAGAAGTCAACAGAGGTACAGGCAGTGGTTCAAAGTGTGTATGATACGTCGTTTCTCCATCCTAACCCCAGTCCTAGTTTCAGTGGCCTGTTTTGGGAGTTTATTGGAAATTGCACTCAGTTTGTTAGAAGAGGAGGAGACAGAATTTCCCAGCCTTTCATCTCCCTCCCCTTTAAATTTGATACATTATCTTTTGAGAAGGTTCAGTTTCCCCTGGATGTTAAAGATGTAGTTTATCTAGTAAGCTTCCTTTATGTAGTTTGCAGATTGTCTAGAATAAGCGCTCAGATTTCCAGGGTGACTGAGGAGACACCTGTCCCAGAGGTGGAAAATCCTGAGTGGGGTGGAGAATGGGAGGATATGGGCCAAATCCTGAAGAAATTCTCTGACCCGATAATTTGCAATTACCCCCCTGAACAAATTCAGAACCCAGCTGAGGTGGGGAAATATCTGAAAGAGAAATACAATGACAATTCTAATGAGAAACAGCTCATCGCAATATGCTGGGCCTTGGCATACGCCTATCGCACACTGCTGGGTACTGTAGAGCAGCAGATAAAGGCAGAGGGGCAGGAAGATAAACCAGCAGACACCCCAGTCACTCAGGCTGCAGCCAAACCAGACGGAGACACTAAGCCATTGACAGTTGCTCCTGTCACGAGGAAAAAACACACAACCAAAACCGATCGCCCAGTGAAAGATGATGATGATGCAGGGGAAGGAACCTCAAAACCACCAACTGACTCAGGCACAGAAACCATTACTGAGTCCCTGTCCATAAAGGACCTTCACAGCCTAAGAAAGGACTACACCCGACGGCCCAATGAATCCATAATAAGTTGGATGGTCCGTATTTGGGATGCTGCAGGTGATGACGTAATGCTGGACGGAGCTGAAGCGAGGCATTTGGGATCCCTGTCACGTGATCCAGCTATTGACCAAAGGATGATAAGGGAGGCTGACTCTGCTAGTGTCTGGAGACGGCTCTTGAGTGGTGTGAGGGATAGATATCTGTGTGCAGATGATCTCTATATGCAGCAAACCCAGTGGAAGACCATTGAACAAGGGATTCAATGCCTGAGAGAACTAGGAGTGGTAGAGGTTGTCTTCACAGATGACCCAGGATTGAGAAGTCCAGACCGGGCCAGAGTTGGTCCCTTCATGTGGCGAAAGCTCATACAGCTTGGGCCATCAGAATATAAGTCTGCTTTAGCACTGATGAAACCAAATTACGGTGCAAATGAGACCGTGCAAGATATGGCAACGAAGCTCCGAGCATATGCAGATTCCGTGCATGGCCCAACACATACGAAAATCGCAGCTGTGGAAACACGTGTGCAGAATTTGGAAGATAAGATAGAGGACCTCAAGAAGGAGATGAAAGAGGGCTTTCTCCAAATCTCGGCAGTACAGATCCGAGATTCTGATACCCAACGAGGACGTTCCCTAGAGAGAAGGTACATCCCACGAAGTGAGTTGTGGAAATTCCTGTGTGACAGTGGGGAAGACGTGAAAAAGTGGGGTGGACAGCCCACTTCTGCTCTGGCAGCACGAGTGCATGAATTAAAGGAGCGCAAGTCTCAGAAAGGAAATTTTACTAAAAAGAAAGTAGCTCCAGTTGCCCGTAGCCAATCTGCTGGAAATGATAGACAGAAGGGTAACCAGAATTAGAGGGGCCCTGCCTCTAACCAGGTAGAGGCCAGGGAAAACCGTATTTTTTGGACTGTGTGGATTCGTTGGCCTGGTACATCAGAACCACAAAGATATGATGCTTTGGTTGACACTGGTGCGCAGTGCACAATAATCCCATCGCAACATGTGGGGGTAGAATCTGTTTCTATTACTGGTGTAACAGGTGGGTCACAAAATTTGACCCTAGTGGAAGCTGAGGTGAGCCTGACTGGAAATGAGTGGAAGAAACATTTCATTGTGACTGGCCCAGAGGCCCCGTGCATTTTGGGCATAGACTTCCTCCAAGGAGGGCATTTCAGAGACCCAAAGGGACTCAAGTGGGCTTTTGGAATAGCTGCTGTAGAGACAGAGGGCATCAGGCAATTGAATACCTTGCCTGGACTATCAGAGAACCCATCTGCAGTAGGCCTTCTGAAGGAGGAAGAACAAAGAGTACCAATTGCTACCTCGACAGTGCATCGCCGACAGTACCGGACAACTCGAGATGCTGTGATTCCCATCCACAAGATGATCCGTGACTTGGAGAGCCAAGGGGTGGTCAGCAAGACCCACTCACCCTTCAACAGCCCCATCTGGCCTGTGCGCAAATCTGAAGGAGAATGGAGATTGACTGTGGACTATCGTGCCTTGAATGAAGTGACTCCACCGCTGAGCGCTGCCGTGCCGGACATGTTGGAGCTCCAGTACGAGCTGGAGTCCAAAGCAGCGAAGTGGTACGCCACTATTGACATTGCCAACGCCTTCTTCTCCATTCCTTTGGCAGCAGAGTGCAGGCCTCAGTTTGCCTTCACCTGGAGGGGCGTGCAGTATACCTGGAACCGACTGCCCCAGGGGTGGAAACACAGTCCCACAATCTGCCATGGACTAATCCAGACTGCACTGGAAAGGGGTGAGGCTCCAGAACATCTGCAGTACATTGATGACATCATTGTGTGGGGGAACACCGCAGAAGAAGTGTTCGAGAAAGGAGAGAAAATCATCCAGATTCTCCTAGAAGCTGGTTTTGCCATCAAGAAGAGCAAAGTCAAGGGACCTGCTCGAGAGATCCAGTTCCTGGGAGTGAAATGGCAAGATGGACGGCGTCAGATTCCCACTGAGGTCGTCAATAAGATCACAGCAATGTCTCCACCAACTAACAAGAAGGAAACACAGGCTTTCCTAGGTGTCATAGGCTTTTGGAGAATGCATATTCCTGAATATAGCCAGATTGTGAGTCCTCTCTATGTGGTTACCCGCAAGAAGAACAATTTCCACTGGGGCCCTGAACAGCAACAAGCCTTTGCCCAGATCAAGCAAGAGATTGCTCATGCGGTAGCCCTTGGCCCAGTCCGGACAGGACCAGGAGTGAAGAACGTGCTCTACTCTGCAGCCGGGAGCCATGGTCTGTCCTGGAGCCTTTGGCAGAAGGTGTCTGGTGAGACTCGAGGTCGACCACTGGGATTCTGGAGCCGAAGCTACAGAGGATCTGAAGCCAATTACACCCCAACAGAGAAGGAAATCTTGGCCGCCTATGAAGGAATCCAAGCTGCCTCAGAGGTCATTGGCACTGAAGCACGGCTCCTCCTGGCACCCCGGCTACCGGTGCTGGGGTGGATGTTCAAAGCAGAGGTTCCCTCTACCCACCATGCCACCAATGCCACATGGAGCAAATGGATCGCTCTCATCACACAGCGCGCCCGTATCGGAAACCTGAATCGCCCTGGAATTTTGGAAATAATCACAAATTGGCCCGAAGGTGAAAACTTTGGTCTCAGTGATGAGGAAGAACAAGAGCAAGTGACACGTGCTGAAGAAGCTCCGCCGTACAACCAACTGCCAGCAGAAGACACACGCTACGCTCTTTTCACCGATGGTTCTTGTCGCATTGTAGGGATGAAACGAAAGTGGAAAGCAGCCGTATGGAGTCCCACACGCCGGGTTGCAGAAGCTATTGAAGGAGAAGGTGGATCAAGCCAATTTGCCGAACTCAAAGCTGTTCAGCTAGCCCTGGACATTGCTGAAAGAGAGAAGTGGCCAAAGCTCTACCTCTACACTGATTCGTGGATGGTAGCCAATGCTCTGTGGGGATGGCTGGAAAAGTGGGAGAAGGCCAATTGGCAGCGTAGGGGAAAACCCATCTGGGCTGCTGAAGAGTGGAAAGACGTTGCTGCCCGAGTGAAAAAGCTACTTGTGAAAGTTCGCCATGTAGATGCTCATGTCCCCAAGAGTAGGGCTAATGAGGAACACCGAAACAACGAACAGGTAGATCAGGCTGCAAAGATAGAGGTGTCACAAATAGACTTAGATTGGAAACACAAGGGAGAGTTGTTCCTAGCTCGATGGGCCCATGATGCCTCAGGTCATCAAGGCAGAGATGCCACCTATAAGTGGGCACGAGACCGAGGGGTGGATCTAACCATGGACAGTATCTCCCAGGTGATCCATGACTGTGAGACGTGCGCTGCGATCAAGCAAGCCAAGCGAGTGAAACCCCTATGGTATGGTGGGCGATGGTCCAAATACAAGTATGGGGAGGCCTGGCAGATTGATTACATCACACTGCCTCAAACACGCCAAGGCAAGCGCTATGTGCTCACAATGGTAGAAGCCACCACTGGATGGCTGGAGACCTACCCTGTGCCTCATGCTACTGCCCGGAACACCATCCTGGGCCTTGAAAAGCAAGTCCTTTGGAGACATGGTACCCCCGAGAGAATTGAATCCGACAATGGGACTCATTTCAAGAACAGCCTTATATACACCTGGGCTAGAGAACATGGCATTGAATGGGTGTACCATATCCCTTACCAT
This sequence comes from Lycocorax pyrrhopterus obiensis, assembly GCA_014706295.1. Classification (NCBI taxonomy): domain Eukaryota; kingdom Metazoa; phylum Chordata; class Aves; order Passeriformes; family Paradisaeidae; genus Lycocorax; species Lycocorax pyrrhopterus. The sequence goes on from JACSVZ010000015.1 coordinate 7,586,265, forward strand.
GCACCAGCAGCTGGGAAAGTGGAGCGATGCAATGGATTGCTGAAAACCACCTTGAAGGCCCTAGGCGGGGGAACCTTCAAAAATTGGGAACAGCATCTAGCAAAGGCCACTTGGTTAGTCAACACTCGGGGTTCCACCAATAGAGCTGGTCCAGCCCAATCTGAATCCCTGCATACAGTAGATGGAGATAAGGTTCCAGTAGTGCATGCCAGGGGACTGTTAGGAAAGACTGTTTGGGTTACTTCTGCCTCGAGTACAGACAAACCCATCCGTGGGGTTGTCTTTGCTCAGGGACCTGGTTGCACATGGTGGGTAATGCAGAGAGACGGAACAACACGTTGTGTACCGCAGGGAGATCTGATTGTTGGGTGAAAACCACATGTAATGTGAAATGCCTGTACACCACTGCTTGCTGAGTGTCACTGTCACTGTTTGTACATAGCTGTATATATGTATTAATGTGTGTGTGTGTGTGTGTAGTTAGAATATATTAATTTGGGCATTGAGCCAATGATATGTGATAAGGGGTGGAATGTCTTGGGGTGACTCTATCATGTGTATCCCCTATCATGCTCTATGCCCAAAAAGTAATTTTGTGCCTTTTCTGTGCCTTTAAACTGAGCTTGAAAAAAAAAAAAACCAAACAAACTTTTCAAAACAGTTTCCCAAGGACACAGAGATACACTCCTCTGCGTTCTCTGGCTGCAGGAGCAGGAGGGAGCACCCTGCTCGCTTTCCTTCAGCCAGCGGTTTCGGTTTTTTTTTTCTTTTCCCTTTTCTTCCCGGCGTGAGACGGAAAGTTGAACTTTTGTTTCCTGGGACTTTGGTTTTTTCCTTTCTTCTCTTCTGGACTGTTCAACAACATCAGAACACATCGGGAGAATTTTTCCCCGAGGCCCGGGGGGTGGGCCCTCGCCGACCCAGCTCCGAGGAGGAGAGAGACCACACCTACAGAAGGACTCTGAAATCTTCCCAGGTTTCTCTCTATAGCGAGAGATTTCATTTCATTATTTAGCATTATTATCCTTTTCCTGTGTGTTTGTTGAATAAATAGTTCTTATCTCATTCACTTTCCTTCGAGGAAAATATTTTCTTTTCCCCGAACCCTGTGGGGGGAAGGGTGGTTGTAACCTGGTTTCCTCTCAGAGGATATATTGCTAGATTTTGGCCAAACCGGCACAATGAGGAACATATGTATCTGCAAAGTTAAGTTAGAAAAAAGTGTGTGTAATGTATAGTAATGTCATTAAGTGCTATTAAGTGAGATCCACACCTTTCAGACTGAGAAAATATTACACGTAAATCCCTCAAAAATCCATTCATAGTTTGCTCCTTTTTTTTTTCTTTCTCACATTTTAGGAGCTACTGTTGAAACAACGCTGGAAAATATCAGCATCAAGGCAGATATGTTTCCTCCCTCTCCAAGCAAAATACCGGATGTGCATTTCTTTTACAAGTAGGTAAAAAATGATGCTTACTTCTATGTCTAATGTCTTCATTTGTTTAAAGGAAAGTAAAGCTGTGAGGGAGGATCTTTAACTCACCTTTAATCTTTATCACTTTAATCAGTATCTGCCTGATATTGATTGACATGTTGAAGATCATCTTATAAAATCAGCAAGCACTCCTCAGTCAAATCTAAATTATGCTTGATCTGTAGGAAGTGATACCAGAGCTTTGATTCATCCAGATGCCACTTTCAGTGTCCTGTTACTTTCCATATTTTCTCATATATGACTTTGAAATGTCCACTTCTGGTTGCATGTTTTCTTTCACTTTCATTTGTGTTTACTTTGATGCTACAAAAAAAGAACTAATCAAGATTAAAAGTAACTGTTTCGACATGCACAGTTACTAGTATGCTTTTCCTATTCTTCACTCTTCTCCGTAAAAAGAATGTCTCAGTTTGGGTAGGAAGTAGCTCAAAGATCAGCTCAGTTCAGATGTCTACATGCTGGTCTTCATGTCAGCTGTGTTTCTAAGCTGAGACTTATTTGAATATAGGACTTTGTACATCAGCACTTTATGCTTATGTGAATACTTGAATTACATATCTGATTCTGCAAACTGAACCCCACACCAGTGACTCTACTTTGAGCTGATGAACTTGGCTTACAATGTCTATCATGCTGGAGTAAGATTTTTTAAATCCCCTTTGCCCTGTGCTCTTTCAGGACAGTTTGGCTCTCAGGTTGCAAGGCCAGGAGTGAGCCATCATATCCTCTCCAGCAGAGTAACACACCAACCACAGCACCTGTGATTCTCCTTTTCAATCGTTCTGTTCTGTTTTGTGGGAAGGTTTACTCCTTGACTCAGCAGATTTCAAACTAGCTAGAAAACCAGAGCGGTTCTCCAAGTGGCATCTCAGAGCACTTTGAGATTTAAATAAATTGGTGAGGCCTACCCTGATTCTGTTGCTCTTTTTTTTTTTTAAATTTTCAACTGGCAAAGTCAAAAGCGCTGTGGTAAAAGGTATTTCATTAATATTGCAGCTGCATGAATGTTTACAGACCTATGAAAGAGCAATATCCATTTAATGTAGTGGAAATATGTTACTTTTCTCCTCTTGTTTGACATTAGGTCTTCAACAGTGACAACCTCCTGTGAAAATGGCCGCGCCACTGTTGTGACAATGAGATGCAACCCCAACAAACCAGACCAAGGAGAGCTTTCTGTGCCCAGGTATTTCAGTCTTTGTGTCCTAGTAGTGCCAAAAAGCCTTTGCTCCTCAAGTAATCTTTGCAAAACTCATAAGTAATTTTATATTGTAATATAATAACAATGAGGAGTGCTCTCTCCCTCATCAGTCACTTGTTTCTCCTAGGTGTCCATCACTTTCCAGCAGACCAGCTGATCTGTGTTTAGGCTGTGTGGCAGGTTGTTCTGAGTTTAAAGGCAAAAGAAAATGCATTGAGGTTTTCTTGTCTTCACTTCTCCTTTATTTCAGTTCCTTATTTAAATCGTTGGCCTCCTGATTAGAACCGCCTAGTCGAGGCTTTGAGGGGTAGTTTTTCTTTCTTGATCTACAGCAGTGGCTAGGGAAAATTATTTTTTTGGGAAAAGAGCAACCTGTTCTAGGAACTTTGAAATCTGCTATTGCAATGCTTATGTGAGCCCTGACTGTCTATTTTATGTTTGTGACGTATTTATTTATGTGTTTCATCACTATATCCTGGCCGCCTTGTACCAGTTGTGTTCAATTTGCCTGACTTTTTTCCCGTTCAGCCTGATTTGAGGGACTTTAAAAAGCTTCTTTCTTCCAAAATCCTGTTTATGCCTGCATAAACATAACTTCAAGCATAAGCATAACTGAAAAATTATGAAGAAAAAACAAGTAAAAGAATCAATTCTATTACTCTTTAGCAATACACTGTGATTCTCCAGAAGTTCCCCTCAACTCTGATAATCCTCCTCTTTGGTTATCAAGGCCCATTTTAGTCCATCTGGATGTTACTATAAATCTGCTGATTGCCCTCTTATTCATCCTCCTTCCCAAAAGCTAAGTCCTCTTCCCAAAAGTTAACAGTGTGAGAAGTGTGGGATGCTTTGATCCCTGTCCCTCTCAGGACACACAAACTGTGCTTGCCTGAATGAAGGCAAAGTAGAGTCTGCTTCACAGGTGAAGTGGATTGATTGATTGATTGATTGATTGATATCTGAACACCTTTGGAGGTGCTTACCCCAGTTTCTGAGGGACCTGTCACACTACAAATTATGCTGGGCAATAAGCCACTGTCTATCAGCTGCAGTGTGAAAATTCTCCAGTTGTTCTTCCAGTACCACAGGATAAACATGATGTGAACTGTGATAAAGCACCAGTGGTGAGAGAGGAACAAAAGTGTGAGCATGGGCAGAAATGGCACACAGCTGACACATGTATCTTATCTCAGTTCATGTTGACTTCTCCTTTGGTATCCCCCTTTGATTAGCTCAGCAGTCAGCTGTTTGCACACAGTGAGGTATCAGATATATGTCAAATAATGTAGCTCCTTGATCCTCCAGGCATGGTGTTTAGTATCACATGAAGCTACAGTATAAGATGAAAGCAGCTGAGGAGAAAGGTCTGTCAGTGCTCTTGCCATGTAGGTTGGAAAAATGCTCCATAATTCACAGAGGAATGTACCTGTTGTCAGGCATTCAAATCTAGATAAGCCAGAAAGGGCTTTTTAGAGCTGGGGATTTTAGTGCTTCAGATCAGGATATCAGGTTTCCAAATGGTACAGAACAACACAACTTTAAATGCATTTTTCTGCATGAATATATTTCATATTTACATGACCAAACTTCTTGCATGGACTTTTGGCCATTGCTGCTGTTAGACCTGATGTGATTGTCAGTAACACAAGCTACGTGACTGTCCTGCCACTGCCAGTACAACTTTCTCCTGCAGGCTGAATACAAAATAGGCCATTAGCTTTTCTTAGAGTAAGAGAAGCTGTTATCTCTTCATTAACTGGTGAACATCCTTCTAGTAATTAACCATGACAGGACAAGTCCATTCCATATGGACTAAATCACCCAGACATCATTAGAACAACGGCAGGAACCAGATAGCAGCATTCACCTGGAACAGCCACCCTGTGCAGGAGAACAGTAAGGGAGGTGTATACTGGTGAAACACTGGTGTAAGCCCTCCCCTCCCCTCCCTCCCCTCCCCCTGCCAGGAACTGAATTGTTATTTTAGAGCTTTGATAGCTCAACACCTGTTTTCACTTGAGAAAGCATTTTACAAACTGGGAAAAATTCTTCCCCCAGATTCTTCCATCTGCTGACTTGATGGATGTTTACCCGTTTCTTGTACTTCCCACTCCCAATCTTCAGCAGCAGAACGTGGATGAGGATGCAAACCCCACAGTGTTTCTTTCATGACTGATAACTGAGCTCTGCTCTCCTCGTAGCTCCTGCCCCGCGGGCACCTGCGATGGATGCACTTTCTACTTTGTATGGGAAAGTGCAGAAGCTTGTCCTCTCTGCACGGAGCAAGACTACCATGAGATTGAGGGAGCCTGCAAAAAAGGATTTCAGGTACACCACCCATGTCTTGCCCAAGTCAAGTGGGCTCATTTGGGTATAACTTGGACTCTTGTTGAAATTTGGTGAGCAAATTGATATGTAAGTAGGGTTGGAAGATCTCAGCCCAGGCTCTGAGCTGGCTTGGATGCAAGCCAAGGGAGGAGCTGTGTTGAGACTCAGGAATGTTTGTGCCAATGGCAGTGTGGCTCCTGGAGGAGAGCTGGCTTGTGCTGACCAACCGTGTGAGTAAGGATGAGAACTCTCAGTGCGTTCATACATGCGGGCCAGTTATTTCTGAAGGATGGAGTGCCCAAAGGACTTTGGTTCTTTAATAGCCATAAACATCAGGGGCAGGCCTGGGAAGGTTTCCAAATATCAGTTCATAAATTCATCCTACTTGCTTGTAATGTTTTTGCTGCTACCTTCTCTAGTCAAATATTAGGAAGTCCTTCCACAGGGTCAAACTGCCCTGTTGATCAAGAGCTCCTGTGCAGGCACAACTCATTCCCAATAGCTGTCCAACCCATATTGAGTCATGTGGAGAGCTATATGGAAGAGGAAATCCTTTTGCCATGCCTGAACCTGCAGGCATGAGCAAGGGGATAACTGATTAGGCAATATGACTTCACCTAGAGTCTGAAAACCTGAAGGATGTGTTTTGATTTGCTTTCGTTGAAAAGTTATCTGATCTTTCTACCTCAGAACAGCTTGTTTTCTGTAAGTCTAAACAGTTCTCTCTTTTCCTACAAGCAGCTCACTTTTTGGTGTTTTCTGTTTGAAAGGAAACCTTGTATGTATGGAATGAGCCAAAGCATTGCATCAAAGGAGTTCCCTTGCCAGAAAAAAGGACCAGCACTTGTGAAACAGTGGATTTTTGGCTTAAAGTTGGAGCTGGTGTTGGCGCTTTCACAGCTGTTCTGCTCATAGCCTTGACTTGCTATTTTTGGAAGAAGAACCAGAAGTAAGTACTGCAAATTGCGTTCTATATAGTTAGCTAAAAGTTTGATGGAGTGAACAGAAAGACTTCTCCTGGATCTGACTTTATGACACTGTTGGTGAGAAGTACCCTTAGGATCAATCCATTCATACACCAAGGTGATGTTTCTTCTGTCAACAGTGGCTATAAAAAATTCTGGTGAGGAAAGTATAGGAAATCCACAGTAATTTGCAATGGCATAATTTCCCAATAGCAACTGTCTTTTTAACCCTTGAGAGTTTGAAGCTGACTTTAGGTTCTGAAGCAACATGGCTTTCTCAAGCTCTAAAGACCAGAAGGGTATCTTTAGTCTAATTAGTTCCTTTCAGCTTGGTAAAAAATTAGGTTCTTGACCATATTGCTCAGTTCTATTTTGACTGTTGCCCCAACCAGCACTTCTTCATGCAGAAAGCCCTCTCAACCTACTTGTGGTCTTTTGGGAAAACATGGTTCTTTTATGAGAATAGAGGACTAATTGGAGAGCAAGAGCTCAGTGTGTTGTTAATATTATTTTGGTTACATATTTTTAATAATTGAAAAATATCTAATTTCCACTAAATACCTCAGAAGTAATTATGTGGGAGGACTGCAGATAATCTAAATTACTAAAACCCTGAGTATGGGGCATTTGAGAAAAAATCTGTTCCTGTGTGGCTTTATATCTTCAGGCTGGAGTATAAGTATTCCAAATTAGTGATGACAACGAACTCAAAAGAGTGTGAACTGCCAGCTGCTGACAGCTGTGCTATAATGGAAGGAGAAGATAATGAAGAAGAAATAGTATATTCAAATAAGCAGTCACTGCTGGGAAAGCTCAAGTCCTTGGCAACAAAGGTGAGTAGTAATAACCAATATTAATGCTAAAAATAATTATTACCTTTATTTATTACTGGATATGATGAATCTTTGATGCTAAATTCACAGCAGTGCAGCCTCCCACGCACACCTCATCCAGTCCATAGTGATCTGCTGAAATCCACAGACTGGATAAAATTAAAAAATGTTGTAGGGTTTTGGGTAAATGCTCCTTCCTCCACAGAGAGATTTCAGCAGCATTTTTTATTGCATGGGTGACACCAGGAAAAACCAGTTAATGGCAGAGAGAACCTCTCTGCTCAGAATCCTCACAGGCACCTCCATTGCTGAGGCAAACCCAGCTATTAGATATACAAAAAATTAACATTGGCAACACAGCCACCAACCAGCTGCTTGCAGCTCACCTGGGCTGGCTTCATGGCTGACTTGAGAGCCATAATTTTGAGTAGGATTCAGCTGAAGAGGAAGCATCAGCTCCAGCCTATTGCCCAGTACCAGCAGCCTCCTCCATTTCAGTGGGAAGCAACACCAAAAAAGCATTTTTTTCTGCAGTACATGTGATGTGGATTGTTGCATGTCTGAATTGACAGCACCCAAGTCTTTGGTGTCCTTTGAACATTTCTGAGAGGAGCCACAGAGGGCCATCATGGTAGATCCCAAAAGCACTTAGGTCTTTGTTCCAAGTGCCTTGAAGTCTGTGCTATGGGAAGGGTCATGTTTTTAAGGGATTCCAGTGGGGGCATCTGTTATGATCAGGATAAAGGCGAATAACATTTTCCCTTTCAAACAGTTTTGTTGAAGGGAGTTTCTTAGAAAGTTTCTTAAAAGGAAGAACCTTCCTAGGAAGATCTCGTAAAAGATCATAATAAAAATTTATTTTAAAACATCGTACTCTAGTTTGTTGTCCAAATAATATCTCAGAATGTTGAATGTTGAGATTTTTTTTTCCTTGTATGCCTTTTTTTTTTCTTTCTGTGATTGAGTGCAATGTAATTAATACTTGTATGCTGCCTTTCTTTTCCCTTAGTATTCTCTTCTCTTTATTCTTTTACTTTATTTATTAGACTGGTGTCCTCTTGCCACACGCTACCTGCTCCCCAGATATGCCTCCTAGGAGCAGTTACCATTGCACAGATAATGTGCAGAACTTTCCCTTGACCTCAGCCTGACTATTTGTCCTGCAAAATCAATATTGGTCCTTGTGGAAAGGGGCAGAAATTCAATATTAATTCTTAATTCAATATTGAGAATATTGAAAATGTAAATAAAATCAAATCACATCAAATTTTCTGGTGATGTTGCACAAATAGAAGTAAGCTCTAGTACTTCAGTATTCAGACAACTTGAATACCTACTTGGAGATTTTTAATATTCCTGTATTCACTGTAGCAATCTTCCTGAGTGTTCTCTCCTTTCTCAACAAGCCTGTCAGATATTCCTAAGCTTGTTCTTTTTTTACTGCTAGATAACAACAGCTGGCAAACTCAACTTCCAGTACCTCATTAGCTTACTGAGCTCTGTGGCCTGTATCCCTGCAGATAACTCAAATTTAATATATATTTTTCGAAAACAAATGTTATAGGCATCACTTCTCATTTATGCAAAAGATGAAGAAGCTCATGTCCTGCTACATATGCATGTCAAATGTAGAAAAAATACATGGAGGAAAACAGGGGAGAAAAAGGAGAAATGTAAAATGAGAGAAAAAGAAAAATCTGCAGCATCCTAACTATATGTTCAAGCTTCAGGCAATGGCATTTCTGCCAGCATGTCACAAAGATATTAGTGGGTTTGAGAACCCAAGGGATTGAGGGCTAGGCCTGTAATATAGAAGGGGATGACTTATTTTTAATGAGAAGATAGAAGCCAAATAATTACAAACCTGTTTCAGATTGGAGGCTGTTCTAGTTGCGTCTGTTGTCTCCAGCACGACAATGCCAGGTTCTTCAGAAAGCATACTCTGCACTAGACTAGCAAAGGACAGTTTCTGCCCTTCTTTCTCACATCTGCATCAGGCTGTCCTGATCTGTGTGAGATGGCTTTAGAAATCAGATTATGAAAGTCGTTTAAGATAGTTTGTAAGCTATTTGGATGTGTATGTCCACATTTCTTGCTCACCCTGATGCCTGCTGGCCAGATGGCCTAGGCTGTCACCCAGCAAATGGAAACAGAGAAAAAACTCAACCCTCTAGCCCTGATTTTCAAGACAACAGATGATCTGTAGACTCTTTTTGTCCTGTAGGTGCCCCAGAGGAGGTGTTGAGATTGGAATCCAGGAGCAAGGCAGTGGTGTTCACACTCACAGACTATGCTTCAATCATTTTATATATTGTAGGAAACACATTAATAAGTGATAATAACCATAGAGATGATTACCTTGCAATTCCTCAGCTCAGACTACCTGTCCTATTCTATGAATATGAAATGCAGACTTTCCCTGTACACTCTAAAATAAGTATCATGAACAATAACTATAGCATTTTATTGCTTTTGAAAATTTTTACAGAATTAGTAATGTTGTTAAATATTAAAGGGTCAAACTGTGCCCTTAATTACTGTAGTAAAAATAAAGTGAAGTTTTTGGCAAAGGATATTGAGAGAAGAAGTGATTGTGCTGACTGCTGGAGAGATTTTGAAGAAACCCAGTTGATGGGAACCTGTCTTTTCCATTGCAGGAAAAGGAAGATAATTTTGAATCTGTTCAGCTGAAATCTTCAAGATCCCAGAATATATGAAGAATTAATGCTGCCTTCAAAGAAACAAACCTAATTTCTATTTTTACAGGACCATATTTTAAACATATTCTGGCACACATTGTAGTGGTGATCTTGGTGAGAAATGCTTGGCCATTTAGGAGGAAAGAAGACAGGAAGCAAACCAGAAAATTGGATTGCCTTACCATGTGATTGAGTACCTTGCCAAAAAACAGAAAGCAGATGCTTGGATTCCATACTGGGAATGAAATTCAACTCAGGAAGAGATATACATACTGCAAATAACATGTATTTTTTGCATTCACCTGGGCATCACTCAGGCATGCCATATGATTTATAGGTACCTTCGTTTCCTTCTCCCTCCTTCTACACATATTCCTAAGAAATTATTTTCAGAGGGGCCTGCAACCTCCTGCAAAGGTTGTGTGTTGTTGTTTATTGGCATAACTGTGAGTCTCTCTTGAAATCAAAATTGTGAATGGTACTCGGAATGAGCCTCAGGTGAGTTTTGAACTTTGCAAAATACTTTTGATTTTCATGGTTTGAAGGTTTGGATGGTCTCTGTTTACCTCTAATGCAAGAGGGAACAGTGTTGCACCTGCAAATTGAACCCATTCTGGTGCCTAAGTCATGGCCATCAGGGCTGGGGTAAAACCTAGTGCTATTAAATGTGGTAGCTGCTGTTGGGTGAATTGTAGGTCTGGGCCCATGAGTTTATAGGCAGTAGCAGGTTCAAACTCTATAAAGAGATGTAAAGTGGTACCTACAGTGCAAGTTGCACTTGTCCCTCTCTGTGGAAGCTTGTCCTTTCAAGAGATGTCTTTGGCAGATTCAGTGTCCTCCCTTGGGTGGCATATATGTCGTCTTTCACAGGGCTGGGAGCCAGCAAAGCCTGAACTCCAGAGGTACGGCAAAAATCTCTGGTTTTGGGAATCAGGGATCAGCTTTGTCAGTTGGGAGGTTTCTTAGACATACTCAGCCTCCTTTATTCCTGGGCCCACACAAGGAGGGAGGGAGGATGGATGGATGGATGGATGGATGGATGGATGGATGGATGGATGGATGTCCAGCAGAGCTGAGCATGGGTTATGTACTTGCACAGCATCTAAATCCATTCTGTGTCAGTGCAAGTACCAGCTCTGGAGGAAAGGCACAAAGCGGTGCCTTGGAAACTGGAGGCTAGGTGGACTTTTCCATGGAATCAGCCACATTATAAGCATGTGATCTTCATAATATCCACAGTAATAATTTCCTGAAATTCCCACTGAGGTCGAACTCAAAGGAATCTGAAACTTAGGCAAAAAATATTTGAGTAAAATTATGCAAGACTTGTATAGAGCCAGAGAAAATGAGCAACGATTCTTGTATTGACCTCTGGTCAGACTCATATTTCCACTACAGCAAATTTATGTGAATTGTAGAATGCATCAAAACCAGAAAAGAGACATGGGCAGAAATGGTCTTTTTACTATAGGGAATATAGATTTTTGATTTTATATGACTGAGCTAGGTCTATCAATAAAAGAGGGCCCACTTTGAAGTAAAATTTAAATTAAACTGAATTTTCTGCACTCTAAATATTTTATTATACTCTAGATGTGGAAAAAATTTTATGAAGTTTAGATTTTTTTTTTCATTAGGGAAAATTCAGCTCAGTTATTTTATAGTTCCAGTCAAAGAACACACGCTTTACTCTTTTGATGGGAGATCCTTTAGGCATCTTAACTGAAGTGGTGTACATTTTCTGTTGGTCTTAAAAAGGCACTTCACTTTCCCAACAAAGATTTTTATGGGGTAATGTTGAATGTATATTAAATACACATTCCTTTTTGTATATTTTGTACCATTGCACACTTATTATTGTACATTGTATTTGTTGTCATGATGTCATTTATATATGGTTGTCAAAGATGATATGCTCACAGAGTAAATGGTTATGGCTTTGGGATTTCACTTCTTGGATCTTTTATGATGAGGGTTTTTATGTTGTTGATTTTTATTCAACTAGTGTGTTGTAGCATCAAAGATATATATCTGATGGACATTCATAAAATAAAGTAAAAATATATTTGAAATTTTGGACTTGAGATGTTTGGTGGCACTGCAGCCTTTCCTGAACATTGCAGGTCTTCAGCCATGAGTAGGGCTTTTCACTGCCATCAAATTCCATCTGTCTACATCTCCTTTAGTTTTTGCCCTTCTCTCTCCATATGTTTTCTCAGCCATAATTCTTCAGTTCATTCTTCACAACATCATTTCTTTTTTCATCACTGGACCCATATACCTGTAATGCAGAAATGCCTTAATTTTTATGATCTATATTTAATTTGACTTAATACCACACAGGTTTCATTTGGTTCCTTTCTCTTTCCATTATATTTTCCAAATAAAATGGAATGGAATTTTTTGACAGCTGTGACAGACTTTGCTGTATGACTCTTCTCAGCTCTGCTTCCAAATGGTTTATCATGATGTTATTGAACATTCTCCCAGGCAGTCTAATGGTGTATGTGGTGCAGTGCTAACATAGTGGGATGCAAACCAATACTGTAGACTTAATTTACCTTAAAATAAGAAAACTGCAATTCCCAACAATTAAGCAAGTATAAACTGAAATATTTGAGCTGACTTCTGCTATTCTTTTCTTTCTATTAAAGATGTAGTAGAGAGGGGAAGTTTCCATTTTCCCATAAGAGACAAATTTTGGAAGCCTTTAACACTTCACTAAGAAATCACCTGTCTGTGACTTTTTCTAGTGCTCTGCCAAAATATACTTACAGCAACCTCCCCCTTTTCTTCCACATGGAATCACAGCAGAAAACTTATTTGATGCCATAAAACAATGTGAATCAGTCTGTTATGTGTTCACTTGATTAAATGGAATACATTTTATTGCTGCATTTGCATGCTTTTCTTTGAAATCTGGAGTCAAGCAACTGAATCTCTTTGAGGATTAAGCACATTTTAGTGGTGTCTCTATAAATTATTGGCAAATTAGCAGAATGTCATTGTCTCAGATTTGCCAGTGCTTGCTAGGGGGGAACTGCACAAAGAATGTGTTCTAGCTTGGCTCTGATTGTGTTGGTTGGTGTTTGTAATATAGAATACGATTGATTAAGGTTTGGGGAAAACTACGTGTCTTAGAGCCACAGTGGGAAATTGCTGAGTAGCTTCAATGATCTGTCATCTTTGTTCAAAGAAAGGACTTGACTATTTGTTTTTGAAAAATAGATTCTGGGATTCTTTGTTAGTAGAGGGGAAAGTTCACAGTTTTTGTCCTTCCAGAGCCAGTAGTATCCACAAAATCAAGGTACTTAATTATAATCAGAGAGCAGCAGGTGTCACCATTTAGGACCCAGTGGTTTTTGACTCCTCTCCAGCAGTGACCAACACAGATGCTTCAGTGTAAGAGTAGAAGCAGCTACAATTGATGCTGACACACCAATGGGGATGACATTTCCTCCTCAGCAAAGAATGCTGATGGCTGTCCCATATCATGAAGCATGGAGCACTTAAATAGCTATTGTAGATAATGTAACGGGGAATAATCATAGAAGCACTGAATGTTTTGGGTTGGAAAGGACCCTAACGATCTTCTAGTTCCAACCCCCCTGCCATGAGCACGGACACTTTTCACTAGACCAGGTTGCTCATCCAGCCTGGCCTTGAGCACTTCTAGGGTTGAGGCATCCACAACTTCTCTGGGAAGCACATTTCAGTCCCTCGCCACCCTCACAGTATTTTCTCCTAGCATGAAATCTAAATATCCCCTGTTTTAGTTTAAAACCATTCCCTCTTGTTCTATTACTATCTGGCCATATAAAAAGTAACTTTTTTATAAGCCCACTTTAGGTACTGGAAGGCTGCAATGAGGTCTCCCCAGAGCCTTCTCTTCTCAGTGATAACCTGGAGAGAACTCTTGTGAAGTTCTGCTTATCTTTCGTGGTGTTCTCTCTTAGTCTTTCCCCTTGTGTGCTGCTTTCACTGAATCCCCTTGTTTTTATTTCTTGTTGAAGACTTGTGAATGGTGCTGCTTTGGTAAGGTGTAAGGGGAGAGGAATAGAAATAAAAAGGAAGTCAGGCTCATCCTAGAATATAGGATGTGTGTCACAGTGCACAGTGCCATCGCCAGTCACCTGGCTGGATGTGCCCACCCTGAATTCATGCAGCAGGAACGAGGGAGACACAAGAATTGAGTTGATCATAAGCTGACATTGTGTTTTGGTTGTTCCTCTGGATCTGTAGAGTTGGAATTCGTCAGGGAGAATTCTCTAAGGTCCCGTGTACTGTGAGGCTGCTGCTGTAACAGCACCTAAAAGCCACAGCAGGGTTTTGTGATGCGTATTTGCTACCCCATCCTTCTCCTCTTGGAAAACCAGCCCAGCCTGGCCCTGGCCTTTTCTTCTTGCAGTGGCAAAGCTCAGTTTTGCCTGTGTTTATGTTGCTGAGAAGCTTTGAGGTGGCTCTGGATAAACAGCTTCTGCCCTTTGTCTTGCAGACTGCAGGCATTAATGAGTAGGCAATGGCACCATGGACATCAGACTGCATTTAGTGATAAGTTAAGGGTTTGTTTTGGTCTCCCTTACTCTAATTGTACTAATTGGGTGAAGGATTGCAGTGGAAATCTCCTTAAACAGAGCTGAAATTTCTGGGTGTGGTCAGGATATTTTGGAATTTTTTTCCTGATTTTTTGAATTTTTTTCCATTCAGGGAGAACATGATATTTTTAAAATAGGTTTTGATTTTTCAGTTTGAAAAGACAATTTATTTTAAAATCAGTTTGGCCATGAGTGAAACCAGCTGTGTTCAATTAATTAAGGAAAAACAATCACTTGAAGAAAAAATAAAATATTTTGATTTTCCATAGTAGACTTTGGCTTTGCTTTCAAACTTCATTAAAGCTTTAAAAACCAAACAACTCTTCTAAAAAAACCAAACCAAACTATGAAAAAACACACCCAAACCCATGAACAAAGACAAAAAATCCCCCCAAAACCTTGCTTATTTCAGATTGGCCTGCAATAAAGTTTTTGAGTCTTATTTTTCTATTCTGCCAATAAATACAAAGTGATCTGTTTTTCACAAACTTTTCTGCAATTGTGATTTTTATCAGACATCTGAGGTACTTGGGACTTATGGCTTCTGAATAAAAAACGAAAGTTTTCTTCAGCCTCTAGTAAGGCACTGTAGATGCTGGGTTAAGCCTTGCTCTCACCCACAGGGTTTCCTCGGATTTCAGCATTTCAGTCCCGAGTGTGCAGGGCTGAGAGCAGTGTGATGACTGTCAAGGCTCACAGTCGAGGTACTTGGGAGGAACTGTGCCAGGACCCCCTCTGCTTTGAGGTGAATTGCTCAAATGGGAGCAATAAAGAGACTGGAAAAGGTTTGTACTCTAAACCCAAGTTTTATGTAAATGGGTACAAAAACTATAAACTGTTTTAAATAGAGAAACTAAAATAATGATGTGAGATAACAGCAAAGAAAAAAGAAATTTAATTCCCTTTCTCAAAAGGTTTTCATGCCAGTATGGTGTGGAAAGCCTCTGCTTTGAGATTTTCCTTTTCCGTCCTGCTATGCTTTGAAACTGGATTACTTCATCAGGCAATACCAAACAATCTGCATCTGTGGACATCCAATGGAAAGTAGTGAAAGGCTTTCAAGACAAAGCCAAATAAAGTACAAGAACGTCAGGAGCATTCGGTGAGGCTGGAACTCCAGAGCTCTGCATGTTTTGGTTGTTTTTTTTGTATGAAAATCCCACATGGAAGTGGCTTTCAAGCCAACTAAGTATTCATAGCAGGTGTTCAGACACAGACACTGGGCCATTTTCTCAATAGTGCTATCGAAATGAATGAGAACTCCAGCACAGTGAGATCCTCACCTGCTGTAAATTAACTTCAGTAATGTCAATTTAGATTCTGGGACTGGAATTCATCTGACACAATGCCTTAATTTTTAGTGCAAACGCTGTGATCTGAGCAAGCTGTGCTCGCCTTTATTTGGAGAGATTCATCCCTGCCTAAGTGTCTGCCTGAGATAAGCCAGGGGAATTATGTCTACTTCCCTCCACTGAGTACAAGAAGGGGTTTACAATCTCAGATGTAGCTATTTACTTAGTCCTTGTAAACAATGAGTGTTAGATGAGGTGCATTTGACCCTGATTGTGGCTTTCCATAAAAATTGAAAAGAAACTCTCATTGGCCGAGGCATTTTTAGGAGCTCCATAAAGCTGAGACGTCAGCATTACGGTCAAATATTCTGAACTTTTGTCACACTGTGACCAGCCTCTTAGTCCACAAACGAGCATACCAAAGTCAAATGAATGCAGATGCCCAAACTGAGGTGCTTTAAGTGGTCTTGATTTGGAATGGAAGACTCCCAGCTTGTCACAACTTGACCCTGTGCCCTGCATCAAGGTGGGAAACAAGTCTGAAACCTTGGGCATGCCAGAGGTTGTGGAGAGGAAGAAGCTGAATGCAGAGCACTGCATGTAGGGCGGGCTGATCTATGTCTATTTTGGGGAAAGCCACAGGGATTCCTGTTCTGGACAGCTCTATGATGTAGAGGCTTAAACAGCTGCCTGTGTAGCCAGTCATGGAAGTGTTGACCTCAAGAGGTCTTTGCTGGTGGACACGTGGATGTTTAGAAAATACAAGCATCTATCTATGAGTAGGAATTTTAAGAACCTTCATCTTTAATTTTTGCATTCCAAATAACAGCTACTTCCTTTGCCAGTTCAGCCCTAAAGGACTTGCAGCTTTCCAGAAATGTGTGAAAACATCTGCAAGTGCAGGAGAATTGGGCTCCAGAGAACATGTACATCCCACACTATGTATCCATAGTGTCTGACTTTCAGGCCTTGCTGTGTTGCTTTTGAAGTCAAAGAGAATTTTGCTATTGACCTCAGCTGGAATGAGATCAATGGGAACAAGCCCTTAGGTAAATATGCTCAGACACATTAATCAAAGGTGTGTTTGTTTCCTTAATGACTTTTTGGACCTGGCAGAAGGGAGGATTTCAGATTGTTTCAATAGAGTGGGAGCAGCTTTAAGAGTGCAGTTTCAAAAGCCAGACTTTTAAGGTATTTTGCAGTTGTCTAAGTAGGTGGTATGTGTGTCTTGAAGCATTTGGTTTGAACGCAAAGGTCACCCCAGAGACGTGTGTAAATGTCTCCTGCATTTCTCTTTTTTGACTTTCTGGTCTCTGTGGTACTCCAATTACCTTTCACAGCACTGTTGATGCAGACAAGCTGAACCAGCTTTGTTTTGGCTGGAGATATTAAACAGTCCTAGCTAATTTTCTGACAGATTTTCTTCCAACCTAATCTAAATTCTCTTTGTTTTTACATGCTACCAATCTATTGTGTGCATGACAGCATTTAGTCATGCCAAATGAGTGAACCAGGAGTCAAATTTTTTTGCTAATATCTCATTAAGATGAAGTTAGACATTTTCACTTTTGAAAATTACCCTACATTTTAATAACAAAAAATAAAAAATTGAAATGCTTTAATAATGTGGGAGGTTTTTTTAAGAAGAGGGAATTTCTATGTGACCTTGAAAAAGCATTAATCATGAGCACATATATTGTGATATGGATTTTATAACACAGGCACAGACCAACACACAAATACCTATGTACACACACTCCAGACTTTTCATCTTTTTTACCTAATCCGCTCTCTAGAAAAATGTAATGACCTTGAGAGAGTAAGAAACAAAAATGAAACCATGCTGAAAAACTTTTATCTTTTTATTATTGGTGCCTTTACATTAATACTGCTGTTTTGTGCTGAGAAAACCAATCTGTTACACGTAAGGTAACTGTAATATACAACATAGAAATGCAGTCTAAGTTAATTACAACAAGGAGCTACAAAAAAAATTCGTAGGAAAGAAGTCACCTAACATTGCAACTGTGCTTGCAACAATCACTCCCTTACTGCAGGACTATGCACATTGTGAACCATGGTTATTTACATGTCCCTTACAACCGTTAACAACAGGAGGGCTAAAATCAGTCTAAAAAGTTCCAGAACGTCACTATATACTGTACAATCCTCAAAAATAATTTATTACACTGTTTCTAAAAAAAGGTACTAATTTTGCTTGGATGTCTTTTGTTTTCTGGTGTTTTCTGGAGTGCACAACATGTGCAAAATTTTGCCTAACAGTCTAAAAACTCAAGAACTGAACCACGAGCCACAATCACAGAGACGAAGTGGTGGAGTCCAGAACTTCCCTCCCGTTGCACACAGTTGGCACGTACATACTGGCAGATGCTGAAAGAGAAAGAGAGGGGAAAATCAACTGACTTCAGAACAGCAAAAAGGGACAACACACAGGATTAGGCTTTGTGTTCATCTGGACCGTCTCACCCCATTTAACCAAGGTGCCGAATGAAAAGTCACTGCCTGTGTCAGCAGCGGAGCTGATGAAGGTGCTGCTTGCACCTCGACGTGGCACCTCAGACCTGAGGCTGAAGCATCCTCTGAAGAAACCTGATTTCACTTTGCTGACCACTGGGAGCACAGACGGTGATTACGCTTCTCCAAGAAGTGTCAGAATAAAATACATGAATTTTTTTTTAATGATGATTCTGTGCCACTGGGTCTCACTTCGTAGCACTTTGCATGATAGTGTGAATTAACACAGCTAGAATGATGCGAACATACCTCAGTAGAAAAAAAGTAAACCTTTGGATTGTCTGTGTTTTATTGGCAAGAAATGCTAAGGTCTGATCCTTTGAGCTTTCACGTAATTGGAGCGGACATTCATGAAGAAAATATATGTAGTTTTAAATCCAGGAGATAATCTACCATATTAGAATTCTGTGTCAATCACCTTTTAATAAATAAAAATAAGAATTCTAAGAACATATTTGATGAAGTGAAGAAATTTTCTAATAACTGAATTTAAAAGCAAGATTATTTCTCACCTAATCCCAGAATAATTTCTGCCTATAGGCTTCCTTTCTAGGAGCTCTGGATCAGGACTCAATATGCTTCCAGAGGTGAGGGCCAGATTCTGGTAAACTTGTTTAAATGCTATAACATTTTATACATCAATTTTTATTGCTTTAGTGGTATTAGGTGACAACTGAATCTAACAATCTGTTTCCAAATGTATTTGTATTTTGAGCATAGAATATATTACCCGATTCTGCTTAAGTCTTGTGGATTTTAATTTGAAAGCAAACTTTGTTCGTCTTTGTCAAAATTACCCATTGGGCATCAGGAACGTGTTTTCAGATACTCTGTGATATCTCTGCTCAGGGCACCATAAAGCTGCTTTTTGAAAGATACATTAGGTTAATGGTAACAGTGACCCAGAGAAATGTGATGCCTTCATCAGAGAAAACACATGGCAAGCAATGACTTAGTAAACTCAATCATCCAGTGTGAAAAGCAATTTATGCAGCTGACAAGGGCGTGCTCAATCTTCCACATCTGATGCTGGCTGCACTCTCAGTTGCACACTGATTCTGTTAAGATGCTCAGTATAATTTTTAGAACAAATTATTCTTTCTTCAAATCAGCTAGTATTTTTCATTCTTTCATTGACTAAATAAATATTTCATGGAAAACAGAATTGCTTTAACAAAAGAAATTTAGAGGCATCTACTGGAGTAACCTGCTACTCAGAGGGCAGAACATCTTCCTGATAAACAGGAGACCCAAGAGCGAGTCCCTCTTCTGGATTAGGTTGATGGAGTTTGATCTCTCACAAGATGGATGTGTGTTGTGAGGCACAGGTGTGGAGCAATTGTTGTATGTAAAAAGACCACAGGGCATCATGTCTGTGAATTGTAAAAGTTAACTATCAGGTTTTGTATTCTGTTTTTAAGTGGGTATAACATGGCAGCACAATGACCTGAATTTTTATTGTTGTTGTTATTTTTGTTTCTACTTTTTGTTAGAAAAATTGGTTCTGCTCAGGAAACCTGATTCAAATCCCTGTTCTACTGCAGTATGGCTACAGGCAAAAGCATTTTGTTTCCGTGAACATCAGTCACTTACCCAGAAATTTTTTAGCTTCAGGCTTTTCTTTTTTTTGAAGTCCAACACACTGACAAGCATGAATAGCTCAAATACTATGGTAACTGGGTCAGGAGGATATCAAAATTGGACAGAAATATATGATGGTAGGTGAGAAATGAGTGGCCTTGCCTTTTAAGTTTCCAGGCTTCCTGCACAGCACGTACCTCTCTTGTAGTGCTGGGATGCAGTTATTAACTCTGCTGGGTGGAGTAAAGTGTTCACACCAAGCATCCAGCTCTCCTGAGACAGAACAAAAGACTTTGCTTTTCATTACAGACCTCAGCAGTGTTAATCACTGGCCCTGCAGGGTTCTGAGCTACACTCCGTGTCCTACAGCAGCTGCCAAGGGGTTTCCTGGAATATTGCTGGATGTGCAAGAGACACTTCACCTTCATTTTGTGTTGAGACCAAGGACAAAAGTGTGACATCAGCAGAAGTTATTTGGCTCGAGTTCATGCTTTTGATCTGCCGTTTCCTGGCTGTCCCTCAGTTTGCTTAGATAAACCAAGGAAAAGAACCAGAGGTACAATGCAAGAGCCCAGCACTGCCATGGTGACCTTGCAGCTTTGCCTACACAGCCAGGAACAGGCAGATCTGAATTTGCTGCCTGTGTGCCACTTAGAGTCATGCAGTCATAGAATAGCCTGTCTTGGAAGGGACCCACAAGGATCACTGAGTCCAATCCCTGGCTCTGCACAGGGCAACCCCAAGAACCACACCATGTGCCTGAGAGCATTGTCTCCTCTACTCATGCTCACAGCTGCACAAGCGTGAGTTAATCATATATAAAAGCCATATATCAGGGCTAGTTTGGAGCCAGGCCTGGGAAAATAAATTCAGCGGGAAAAAAATTGCCAGTCTGGCTATACCGATAGCTTCAATTCTCCTTCTGACCCCTGTGGAGGCCACCTGAAGGAGCTCAGCTCTGTGTGCAGCTCTCCATGTGGACTAACTTGGACATCGGGGTGTAAAAGCTTAGTCTGAATTGTGTAGGTGCTTAAATCAGACCTGAGTTCTCCTTGAAGTTTTATGGGTGCTGAAACCTATAAAAAAGGAAAACAGGGGAACATCCCAATGGGGATGCTGGGGCAGCAGGACTTACGCAGCACCCTGCCAAATGGGAATTTTCAGGTTCAAATAAATGGGTACAGATATAAACATTTCAAAACATGTCATATACCTAGGTACACTCTTATCCTGCCTCTAATTAGCTTAAATCTATATTCTTTTTTAGTCCAGACTTCAGTTATCAGGATGATCAAAGCTTGGAGCCAACACAGACTACCCAAGACGATCATGAGAGTCACTTACCTTTTCTCATAGTGTCTGACCAGTTTTCATGGTTCAGGGAGCTGTGTTAAAAACTGTTTGTGTGTGACTTGCAGTTCATGACCCACTATGCTCATGGCATTCATGATCAATGGAGTGAAGAGGTGGTGGCAACCCTGAGATGCAATGGAGGTGGGACTACGTGGAGATAGGGAAAACACTGCCCATTCGAGCAACTTGGGTACTCCTGACCTCTAGAGCTCTGATAATGTATAAGAACTGGCTTTTCAAAGTTAATACAATGCCCTAGAGCTAATTTTGATGAGTCTGATATTAAGAAGTTTCTGAATGATGAAAATGCCATCAAGACCAAAATAAAAACAAGCTGACAGCCCCAGGACCGATGAGAGGAATATTTTAGACAAAGATTAGAATCAATATGGATGGCAACCTTTTAGGAGTTTTATAAATGACTAAACAGTTAAGAAAAATAATGGAAATTTATTTAAAATAATCTGCAAATTAATGGAAGGGAGTAAGGGAAGATTTTTCTTCTTGAAAATATTGTCACTGTGATAGACAGTGTTATTTTCCCAAATGATTGTCCTAGATGAAAGCTACAGGGCTGTTTTGTCTGTATGTGATGGACCTTTTAGTCCTACTTCCATGTCTTTCCATGGTCCAAAAAGCCCAACAAGGCGAGCAGCCCTGATTCAATTAGATGTAAGCAGTAAAAGTAAATAACTGCAGCAAGCTTTCTAAACAATGAAGTAGTAAGAGATTGTAAGTCTGGATTTTTATGCTTTTCTTAATGTCCTCAAGCTGCTCACAAGCCTGAAAATGCAGGTTTTAATGTGAAGCTGTGCACTGAGGATGTCTCTCAGTTGCATGCATGCTTACACACATATGTGTTATCCAGCCATTAAAATAAAAGTATCGAATTCCAAAATGCAATCCAGAATCCAGTACAAAGTATTTATGAATCAAAGTGGTTTCTCACTAAGCTCATTCCCCAGCATGAGAGTATTAAAAATTTCTTTATTGGAAAGACTACTTACACAAAATTCATAAGGAAGGAAAATAATCTCATGGGACTTACTATTTCATCAAGGGATCAAACTTCTTAGAGGTTTTGGGAATCCACTGGTCTTTTGGGATTGTTCAGCACTTCAGGCACATAGGGCCATCTCATTAAATCTTCCAAAACAGCAAGGAGCATTTGCTCTCTGGTGTCAGGGCTGGATGCAGTCCTGGTTCTGATGAGACTGGGAACATATAGAGCCACACGGCTGATCTCTTCTTAAGGGACCCTGGGCATTCTTGCACAGTGCGGTTTGGGACGGGAGAGCCAGGGATGCCTGGGATCCCTTCACTTCCTAATCCCTGCTAATGTGATACATAGCAGGGTGCCAAGTTACTTCCATGCTCTGTCTGAAATCTGAAGTGCCAAAGCTTTTGAGACGATTTTGAAATTTAAGTGACACTCAAAAACCTCAGGCTAGGTTATTGTGAACTTGCTGGAAAAGCCTTGCTCTGTGTCCCCCCTTTCCTCTGTTTCTTATTCCCTTCCTCTTTATAGTTGTAGTATGCTTTTCAATTAGATTTCCAGGGTGGACATGCTGTCCAGAGAGCTCTGTGAATGAGGTGCTGTGTGCTCCCATCTTTGATGAGTTAAGTTAGTTAAGCTAGACAAAGAAAAAACCCAAACAAATATACAGGTAACCTATTTTTTTTTTTGTAATCCATAAAACTCTCTGAGCAGCTCACCCAGAAAACGAGTGACAGCCTCAAAACAAAATCACAGCTGTGAACCTGCTTGTGATGAAGAGAGTGAAGATGAAGGAAAGAAGGGAATCAGAGCAAATGAGCTGTCCTTGCAACAGAACACTGATTGCTTCTCCAGGCTGTGGCACTGACAAAGGGTATTGATCATGCTCCGCATACAGATGCAGTTTATGACATCCCTTGGATGCATTTTGGGCAGACCTGGAGCCTTTCCTTATAATGCAGGTGATGAGCCATTGAGAGCACGCTGCGTTGTGGCCCAGATCTTGTCAGCGTGTTGCTCTGACAGGAATACTCCCAGGCAATCTGTTCCTGTCACACTGCCAGAGTGACAGTGAGACACAGGGTCTGTTTGGTGTGTGCAACAGGCTGGAGTCACAGCCCACCAAAAACTTTCTGCTGACTTCAGTGGGCTTCAGAACAGGCTCTGAGCTGATTCCCATGGGAGGGGGATGAGTTTCCTCTCCAGACACAAAGGAAGTGGTGCTTTCACAGGGTTACATAGCTCAGCCCATCGTGTCTTTACCCAAACTCACCACAACCCCACAGAAAGGTGGCAGTCTTGTTACTTACACTGCGAGTAATTGGTCCCGGTCCCACTGACACTGAACCTGTTGAGGTGGAGTCTGTGAGTGACCACGTTCTTCTGGGGCTGGAAAAGGATGATGTGCACCTTGGGTGCAAACAGGCAGCCCAGCACAACAAAGCCACTGAGACTCACAGAGATGCACATGGTGGTGGTTTGCACCTAGGAGAGAGCAGGCACAAAGCACTGTGTTTCAGTATGGAAAGCTCTGAAAGGCAGAATTTTAGAAATATTATCACACAACAGCATGAACCATGGTCCTGGGGATTTGCACTGGTGCAGGCTGGTGTGAACATCTGTTGCATCCTTATCATCCACAATCCTAGGATCATATGAATGAGGTGCTGGTGCTGGTGGTACCCTGTGTCTCTGCATGTCAGGGAGAGATTGATTGTGTTCTCCCTCATTTTAATACAGAAAGGATAGATTTGCTCTCCTTCTCTCTTACCCTTGATTTCTAACTTGCTGAGAGAACCCTCTGTGATGCTTGTCATGAAATACCTGAGCAGTGCTGGCTGCAGGGGGAACCAGCTCACACATAGCATACATTATGTGGGTTTACATCAGGTGCAAAACATCCATCTGAAAACAAGTATGGTCTCCAGCCCCAGTCCTAATCAGAGAACTTGAGTAAGCCCTTGCAGAAATATAGGTGTGATTTGGAGTAAAGATAGTATCTGGTGACTGTTTTCTGACTGGGTCTGAAAGGTGTCCTGATTTTGAGCCATCAGTTTTTCAGCTCAGAAATGAATTGTTTGTTAGGCTGCAGTATTTTAGAATAGTTGCCTTGGGGCATTTGTTAGAGTAGCTTTGCTGGCACTGTTTATCTTTTATCCCTTTTATTCAATAGTATAACTAGGTGCCAGTTTACTGCCTCATTTTCAGTTTATATTCTTTTCTTCTGAGCAGATTCCTTAATTAAGATGTTGAAATAAACTGTTTTAAACTCTACTGCTTAATTTGAATGATTATACATCTATGGCTCATTTTTCCCTAGTTATATTCCTGCAGTTCTTTGAGATTATCCTTCTTCCATGGGAATGCTTCTCGTATTTCCTTGTCAGAAATAATTGGTGCAAATTGAAAAACAGAGTAGGGAATGGACATCATTACTTTACATATATACTGAGCACAATTGGTGTTTTTTCATCAATGAGGATAATTAATGTGATCATTTAATAATCACTCTTTGCACAACATGGGTGTGGCAAGCACCATGAAATGTGCTCAGCTTTCACAGGGTGAGTGAACGTGGAAGATCCTACAGAGACTGCATGAGAAAGGAACACCTTAGCTGCACGTTTTCCTTCACCTCTCTGCTTTTTGTCCACAGAGCTGTGCTGTCAGGTCAGGTGGATATTGAGTTGTATAGGTGAGACGAGATGGGGAGTTTTCTTATAAAACAAGAATAAATGAAGCTACCTTTATTTTCATTAGTTTCAAGGTAAATTTTTTTCACTATCAAAGCCCTCTCCCCCACCCTGCTTTCCTAGGGCTTGTGCTGCCTGGAGCAGCTCAGCTGTGCTGGCATAATTATACACTCAATCAATTAAATGATTTGGGTTTAAAATAGCTCCATGCCAGAGGGCTTCACTTAATCCAGGTCACTCCAGTGGTTCAGTGTGTAACTTGGCCTCACAAACTAGACTGGTGTGCTGGCAGAGTGGAGGAAATCCCTCTAGACCTTGTGTTATGCTAAGGCACATGGAGAACAGGGAGGTGATTTGGAACAGCCAGCACGGCTTCACCAAAGGGTGCAGATGTCATTTATCTGGAATTCTGTAAAGCCTTTGATAGACGCCCCCAAACATCATTCTCTCTAAAGTGAAAAGATATGGATTGATGGGTGGGCTGTTAGATGAATGAGAAATTGGTTGGATTGTCACATCCAGAGGACAGTGGCCAATGGTCTGGAGTCCTGATGGACGCCAGCGACAAGTGGTGTCCTTCAGGAGTCCATATCGGGACCAGTGTTATTAATATCTTCATTAATGACATGGATGAAGGGATCAAGTGTATCCTCAGCAAATCTGCACATGACTCCAAGCTGAGTGGTGCTGTTTCTAAGGCTGTTTGTTGGTGATGCTACCAAAATAGGGCTACATTAGGATGGCACAAGTTGATTCAGAGTCAACATGTGACACAGCATGGAAACTAAATACGGGCTTTTCAAAGGAACCCCAGAAGTGTAGACTTGTCATGAAAGTAGCAAAAAGATGTTAAAAGCATTTTCTGCTAATTTAGTAGTACTTGAGTTGGTTTATTTGGAACCTTGTATATAAATTAAATGCCTACCAGTGGTTTTGAAAACTATATTCAGGAGATAAGGCTGTAAAATTCTGCTTGAACATTCAAGTCATGCTCCTCTTGGCCATTACTGTCTGTACTGCCCACTCATGTGACTGTCTGCACTGATACTTCCCTCCTTCTCTGTCTGTCTTCCTGATTGCTTTGGGTGTCCGGAGCTGTTCCCTAGTGCCTTCTTTAAACTTTTCCTTCATTAACTTCAATCCATTACTTGCTATTCTAATTTCTCCTGAGACTGAATAATCCCTTCCTCTCGTTTTGTTGCCTTGAAATTATTTATAGTCTGTGATCACGTCTCCCTGGGTTTACTCTTGTCTAGACTAAATATATTTAGCGCTTTTACTGTCACTCTGCGTGTCTCACTGCGTCATTTGTTACCTATCCTTGTTTTCTAGCTGTTTTCAGTACATTTCCTAAGCTGGGAAAAATAGTACTAAATATATTGTTCCAGGGTGGCCACACCAGAAGTATGTTAAGTGACATTATTAGCTCCACAGTTTTATATGCTATTTCATGTACACACTATTGGCAGTAACACCCCCCTAAGATAATCTACCTTTCTTCTGGGAAGAAAGTTGAACTAATTCTCTGCAAACTGCTCTAAGGGCCAACTCCCACAGTCACTTCTCACATCGTAATAACTGTGAGATTTCCAGTGGAGCAGATCTGAATCTTTTTTCTGAGACAATTTCCTTCTGTTCAAAAATACGATTTTATTGAACTTGAAGCTTTGCAACACTATCGGACGATTTAAACAGTTTAATGTTTCTCAAGTTTGCTGGTGAAGGCTGAACAATATTTTCTGCTCAGTGAGGTATGTGTTTTATAGTGCAGAAAGAATAAACAGTTCTATATTTAAGTTGAACATTTGTTGAATTTTTTTTTACAACCCTGTTTCATAGGAAATTTTGAAATTCTATCCTTGTATTTTTTATTTGGAAGAAAATACCATGTTTCAATAGCAGATTCTTTTGCAGAAGGAGACTGGTTAGTCCAGATTTTAAGCTCCCTTTCTGCCAAATAACTCATTATGACTAATTCTAGCTCATGATCCACTGGGTTTTTCTGTTAGAACATGACTTCAGATAGTGATGAACTCGAATACTTAATCCATATGTTATGCCTCTACTGCAATCAGACTAACAGTACTAATCCCTCCCAGCTCTGACTGCATATGCTCTTTTTGAAATGACACCACCTTTCTTAGAAGTAAGCCAAAATCTGGTAACATTGAAAGAGAACTTTGCAAGGCACCCAGGGGACAAAAGAACTGGAAAAAAAAGCCTTTAGTAAATGCTGATGTGGTCCTCTAAAGTGTTGCATATGATTTATGGAAACAGATATCCAAAGACTTACTCTGTAGTCACTGGATGTCACATAAAATATAGGGAGAAAGGCCAGCCAAATGATGCACGTTGTGTACATTGTGAAACCGATAAACTTGGCTTCGTTGAAGTTCTCCGGACATTTCCTGGTTTTGAAGGCATACACAGTGCATAAGACTACGAGGATTACATCATATGTTAAGGACATTAACATACTGGAATCTTTGACATTGCATTTCAGGATGACAGTCTCTCTCTTCTCGGGAAGCGTGTACCGCCTGGTGCCCGGCGCCTCCAAGATGAGCCACACGGACACCACCACCACCTGTACCAAAATGAGACTCAGGCAGATGAACACCTGAGAGCTGGGGCTGATGAACTTGGGCCGCTGAGCACCGTTCTTCACGCCATCGAATATTCTGGCAATGCAGTTCGTTTTTGTCAGAAGGGCAGAGTAGCAGACAGCAAAGGAACTTCCTAGCCCCAAACGGCGGAGGGTACAGATGGCTGGAGAAGGCTTGGCTATGAAGAAGAAAGTCATGCTGTAAGACAGGAAGACCCCAAAGAGCAGTATGTAGCACAGTTCACGGCCAGAGGCTTTGACCAGGGGGGTGTTGTTGTGCTTGATGAACACCCCGATGACCATGAAAGTACAAATAAAGCCCAGGCATGCGATGGTAACAGGACCTATTGCCCAAGCATCTTCCCACTTGATGTAGTCTTCTGGTAGGTCGTAGCAGCCAGTCAGGTCAGCTGTGGGCCATTTTCCAGGCCCACAGTCTGCACAAGTGAATTCATCAGCCAGGTACTCGTACGTTTCACAGGGAATACAAATCCAACAGCAGACGTCTCCTGGCTGCATATTCTTCATCTCGTTAGGAGCACAGGGGTCGCTGCACTGGGAGACAGGGACAGAGCTCCTAGACCAGTGGATAGAGTCTACCTCCAGTGACAAAGTTTCTGCCCACTGACCAACCTTCACATACGAGTATCTGTCTCCAGTGAACTGGAAATTGAACACATTGTATCGTCCTATCCCATCTCCGTAGGCATCAAATTTGACCATACTGTCTGCATCATTGGGAGGGTTGAATGGAGCTGTCGGGGGAAAAAAAAGAAAGAAAGAAAGAGAGAAATGTCATTATCAAAGTTATATTTTTTTTCCATCCCTTTGGCAAGCACAGGCACATGACAGCTTAGAGATTACAATTCAGTTGTCAACAGGTAAGTCGAGAGGTCTGTATCTGTCTCAGTTTTGAACTTGGAAGAGGAGCTCAGATAATAGAATTCTATTTCACTTTACATTTATAAATGTAAGATGACCAATGTCCTTACTTTATTTTGTCCTGGATACAAATCAGTTCTCCAAGTATTTTTCCCATTATGTACCACTGCTCTCTCTCACATTTTCTCTTGAAAGAAAGAGGTCTGCTTCTGAGTCTCAGCATTTTTTGGTGAAACTTGGCTGCCATGACATAAGAAAAATTAAATGATCAGTTCATTAAATGTCAGTTTTGAGGCCAAGAATCTGGAATGCAGTTAAATAGAGGATTCATTTTGAGGATAAGGGAGAAGTAACTGTGAAATCCTCAACAATTTCTACTATACTTTTTCACTTCTCCCTGCGTTGTAGGAAGTTTTGAATCCCTTATATTTTGCTTCAATTTTACCAGTTTCTGGTATTTCTGTGTGGTCTGAGCTCCCCAGCACGTGCTGCTTCAGTGCTGTACCTTGTTTGGGGAATGGATGAAAAAACCACAAACTGGATCTGTGACCTTCTGTGAAATCAATATTGTAACACTTCTAACTGGTAAGCTCTGGAGAGTTTTGTTTTCCTCCATCTGAGGTTTATCCAAGGAATAAAGAACTATTAAAAATGTGGGAAGAAATTGCATTTACCATGTGATTTATCGGTCATTTGCTGTAGCATCAAAGGTGAAAATCTTTACAGGCAGGAGGCAAAAGGATTTTTTTTACCATTGATGAACAATAAAGGTGATTTTATTCCCCAGTGTCTTTGGCCATAGAAGTGGTTCCACTGTCATTGCTGGAATAAATCTCTTTCCCTGCCTCTGTGTCCATGCTGTGTTTGAGCTTGAGCAATATTGTATAAGGGTGTAATACCTTCCTCCACTTCAATCTCCAGATACTTTGGATTTCTTGTGGTAGATTTATTTAGCTTCTTTAAAACACTGAGGCCAAATTTTTTCACCTTTATTCCACAGAGTGTTACCTCATTTTTCAGTACTCTGGCTAGAGTCAGTAAACAGGGCACTGGGCTTTGGAACAGAAGCCCCAGCTGGAGGGTTGAAATTGTAACCTGCACCTCCTCAGGTGCTGCACTTGGACTGCATTTCTTTCCCAACTTTCTACTTATTGTAGGACAAAGTTGGGATATAATTTATGGCCACCTTACTCTCTTATGGGTTTGAGTCAAGACTCTGCTTGTTCTCATCCCTGCCCTCTCCTGCTCCTTCCCACCTCAGCTGTGTCAGCCACAGTGGTGGACAGCCTTGGTTTGCAGGATTACAGAATCACGGAATTACGGAATAATTCAGGTAGGAAGGGACCACCAGTGGGGTCCTCTGGTCCAACCCCCCTGCTCAAGCAGGGTCATGCCAGAGCACATGGCTCAGGATTCATCCAGACAGTTCTGGAATATCTCCAGCGAGGGAGGCTCCACACCCTCTCTGGGCAACCTGTTCCAGCGCTTGGTCACTGCACACAAAAGAAGTTCTTTCTCATGTTCATGTGTTCCAGTTCCTGCCCTTTGCCTCTGTCTTATTGCTATTGAGAAGAGCCTGGCTCCCTTCAGATACCCACATACACTGACAAGGTCTCCTCTCAGCTGTGTCTTCTAAAGGCTGAACAAGCCCAAAGCCCTCAGCCTTTCCACATAAGACAGATGGTGCAGTCCCCTTATCATCTTTGTACCCCTCTACCAGGCTTGCTCCAGGAGCTCCATGTCTTTCTTGTACTGTACAAATTAGGACTGGGTAGCCCAGGAACTTGTAAAAAGTTTATTTTATCTATTTTTTTGTCACTGTTGGCATCTAGTTGTACCATTCTGTAGTCCAAGACCTCTGAGTGCACAAAAATAAAAGAGCAGCATAATCCTCCCCCAAATGGCCAGTCCTGCTGGAAGTGACATGCTCTAAATTAAACAGGTAGCTAAATTCAAAATATAGGTCAGCAAGAAGAATATTAAGCAGCTGTCCTCCTCTCCCTCCTCCTCCTCATGCACAGGCATGCAAGCTCTCTCATCCAGGAGCAGCATTAAAACGAAATCATAATGTAGCACTTAACAGCTCCTCAATAATGTGCTGTCATTGCCAATGTCTTCTTTCATTATTCATAACACTTATATAGATTGTAGAAGCTGTTAACACAGCAGCCCAGCTTTAAGAGCCAGTTTATTCACTTCAGTGTTATCCAGGCCAGCTCCTGAGGTGGGCTGAGAGCCTATGACTGCTGCTGGCACCAGTGGAGCTGCAGGTAAGGAACACAAACTGCAAACTGGTTGTTTGACATCTTCTGTCAAGTGCGTAACTTGAAGGGCACAAGAGCCCCACTGCAAGTTACCTGAGGGTCTGAAACACCAGCACTTTACAGGAAAGAATCCCCTCTGTGTAACATGTTTAACAACTTCTTATAGAAGTTCTGATAGAATATTTGTCATTTAAATAGAACAAAGTATTTTCCTTAGACTTTGCAGGTAGGTCCAGAAGGCAAAGCAGGTAATGTCACAGAGTTAGCTTGAAGCTCATGTATAATTGCCTTCCACAGGGCTGTTCCCACGCTACAAGTAGAAACAAAAGATTTTTGTAGGACAATATGTTCTAAGTTAATGAAAGCTTGTAGCTTCAAACATTCCTTTTTAGTGGCTGCTGATAGAGGAAAATAAATCGCCCTCTTTCAGATGGAAAGGATGAAATCATTTAACCAAACAATGATGTATTAAATTATAGTACGGTGAGCCAAAGCCTACAAATGAGCCCACTGGGTGGCAGCAATTAATATACCCACTGATTACATATAAAATCACTAAGGCATTTTAACGTATCATTTATCAACATGTTCTAGATCCTGTAGAATCACTTCCAAAAAGTAATGTTTTCATAAAATATGATGTAATAAAAATAAAATTAGGATGCTTATAGGCAAGAAAGATACTTATCACAAGAAAGCAGGACCTTATGTTTTAGAGTTAAAATAAGAGTTTTTACAAATTGGTTTTCCCAGAGATGATGTCAGGCTGTCGTAAGTCACTCTGTAAATTTTTTTTCCAGTTATATTTCAGTTTTGAGAGGAAACCTACAATCTTTATAGCAGGTATTTCTGGCAGGTCTATTTCAGAGTTGTAGCTCACCTCTTTTACACTAATCCCTTGGGAGAGGACAGACGAGTCTCTGGATGTACTCAGCTGCTAGCTGAGAGGCTGAGTGACAATATGAACTTTGCCTCCTTTGAGCAGAGCCTCTGAATCTTCTCCTTCCCTTGCACTTCATGAAATGTGTAAAGAAGTTACACAAGAGGAATTTTGTAAAAGAAGTTATCAAGGAAAAGAAAAGGTAACTAAAAGTGACATAAAGATAAACCAGTGATGCTTTGTGCTCCAGCTTGCAGCAATTCAGCAATGAAGATGCAACAGCAGTGACATTTATGAGAGCAGGAGGGCAGAAGACAGAAATCTTTGGAACCTTAGTGCAGGCAGCCCAACTCTGTCATCTCCCTGGAGAAATCCTACTGGAGGAGAGGATTCCATTGTGCAAGTGGAGGACAAACTCCTTCAGCTTCAGATACAAGAAGTGACTGTAGATTTATTACTCTTTTAGTAGCAGATACGGATAAGAACATAAAATAACATCATAGCTTTTATGTAGTGAATTATGTAATTTGTTTCCATCTTCCTAAGTGGGATCAATTTTTCCAACAGTCACATAACTTGCAAAAAGGTGTTTATCTGCTGTTGGAAGCAGGTGAGTTGGTTTCATTCAGTAATCTTTATTATTTTTGGTGTCAGTGATGTACTGCTCTTGGTGACATGAAAAATTTCAGAACGAAAGTTCTGAAGGGGAGATTTATTTTATCATTGGGCAAAACCTTTATTTGAAGAACCAGTATGAAAAGTATATTTAAACACTTCTAATTCTGCACATTGCCTCAGTTGAGTGAAAAATACTCCAGGATTTTTTAACAAGGAATGAATAGATGAGGAAAACAAAGCAGTTTTCATCCTAATTAGGCACTGGAAATCTTTTACGGGGCTGAGCAGCCTAGGGAAAGATGTGTGTCATCTTAACTGGCTTGGAATCAGACCGAGTTTTGTTTGTCAGCAACATCTTTGGGCCAGGAAGGATATTTTGCATAGAGTCTTGCATGTGTCTGGCACAGATCTGAGTGTGTAGATGTTGTCCTATAGAAAACATCCTCAGTAACACCTCCTGGTACGAATGACAACAGATATCCCTACATCTAAGAACATTCTTCATGTCCTTTAAAACACACATCTGTTCTTTGTTTGCAGAGCGTATTCTTTCTAAACAAGGTACAGATCACAGAGGCACAGCTCACTAGCTATGAGGCAATTAATTAATAGCAAGGCTTGATGAAAGCACTGCAGTTTTTCAGCTTGGCAGTTGGCAAAGCTGGGAGATTCCATGTGGTTTTGAAAGAGATGTAAAAAGGACTACTGGGTGCACTGAAGGTACCTTCTTCCACAGCTTGTTGTCCCCAAAGACTATAAAGAGATCATGATTAAATAGAAATGGAAATGTAAAGAAAGAACAGGCTGGAGTTTCTGAAAAGTTGAGTAAAACCTCCTTAGTCTCACTAGATGGTGCTGCAAAAACTCCGAACTTCTGATTTAAGACTGAAAAACATGACTTTTTTATGTAACAGAAAAATATAGTTATTTTTGAATCCCCCTACTCTTCCTGTTACATATCCAGGGCAATGCCTTTTTAAAACACTTTAAGGAAGAGCCTAGATAATACTGTAACAGGATATGGTGTGTTTTTCCAAGGGGCTCATCTGTGTGTATGATGCCTTATCTTGAAAAGTATCAGAAAAGACCCTGAGAATGCACATTTCTTTTCATTCTCTTTTATTTTTAGCTAGATATGGCTTGTTCAGGTCAAAGTGACTTATTTCTGCTTGGCTGAACATTCAGACCGAGCAACAGAGACCTGATGCACCCAGTCCTGTTTCTGCTTCAGCACAGCGCAGCTGGTTTCATACCTGATTGACAGAAGGTACACTGAAATTTGGCAATTTAAAAGTTAGTATGGGGAAAGATCATACTGAAGTGCCACTAGATTGTACCTCTCCACAATTAGTAAAATATTCGTTTCCACAGAGACAAGTAGTCACTTTTAACCTCTGCCCACTGTCTCTGGATGTGTTTGGGTCATATGCAACATTGCTTCTTCTCATTTAAGAAATGAATGAGACAAATGAGACAGATTAATCCCCTACAAATGTAATTTTCCCATCTATGTCTATAGATTTTCCACTCAGGTCTATGGTTTCTCCCTTAGGCTAGACGCTTGCTGTAGGGAATTTTAAAACCAGTCACAGACCCCCAAAACTTTTCCAGTGGTCAGAGACAGAAATGTTTTCCTCAGGCCGTTCACTTTAGAGTGGTATCTAGAACAGCCCAGCCAAACTGTACCTGTTCTTTTTCTGCTGACCACCATGAGCATGACTATCTGAAATACATCTGCTATCAATGTGTCTGAAGTCAAGTGAGATGAAGAGCACCAATATCTGGAACAGAAAGGGTCACAGCCGGAGCACCAAGTGGTAACAACACGTCCAAGCTCTCCACAGTGTACCTGCGAGCAGGCGTCTCTCACAAGCTGTCTGCAGAGGCTGCTGCGGGGGCTATCAGAGAGAACAGACTGGGAACATTGGCAAAACAAGACAAGGGTCTGAAAAACTAGAAGACTTCCTTCAGCTTGTCACTATCCTCATTATCCTCAGCCTGGCTGAGCACAGAACTTTCAAGCTACCTCTCCTGTGAAATGCTTGCCTCAAGCATAATGTTTTACATTTCCAGGAATGTGTTGTCCTCTTGCTTGTGTGGCTCTGGGGCATTGGTGTGGTCTTTAGGACTTGGGGAGAATGAACTAGATGCTAAGTTGCAAACCTTCATCAAGGAAATTGAAATTTCCCTTATTTTTTAAGGAAATTTAAGGAATTAAAAAAAAATTTCTTCTTTCTTAAAGCATTTGGATTTCGAGACATGGAAGGTAAAAAGCATGTAAAAATTCTGCACTCTCTGTATTCTCCTTAAAAATACAAATAATCTCCCCTGAAATCAAGAATATTTTTTGCAGTTTTTTTGTTAAGGTTGTATTAGTTCAACTTGAAAATAAAACAAATATTCATGGAAAATCATTCAAGGTGTTTTTCTTTTTTTAAAAATAAGTCTGCTAGGTTGATAATTAATATGAATAATTTGTGAGATTCCAACACAGAAATGACTTTCAATTGATACCATTCGTTTAATTTAAGTTTACCCACTTAAAGAAATGGTTGCCACAAGAGGCAAAATGCACGCAGCGTAATTCATACCAGCAATCAACTTGCAATTACAAAGGAAATTAAACCATGACTTCAAACTGCCTAACTCCTCTCTCAGGCCAACTCACTGTCTTGTACACAGAAGCAAGGGGAACCCATTCCCATTATGAAGAATTATGGCCACTGTTAGGGTGACAACACATAAGCTCGGGAGCTGGAACTGTAAGTTCTGGGCTGGCCTTTGGTAGCTCCTGAAATGTTTTGGTCTGAGGAAGATTTGAGTTGGCTGGTGAGTTCTCTGTCAGTTGCTGAACATTAATGTTGCTGCCAGAGTTTGAGGTTTTGCTTGGGATTTTCTGCCATTTCAGGTGTTATGGGTACTCTGTGTCCAATTTGAAGATTTGGGTGAGGGACATTCCCATGTAACCTCAGAGCAGGGAATGGATGCCATGCCTTTTACCCCTCTCTTCCCAGTACATCCAAGGTGCAGCTGAAAGAGAATGAAGTTGTGGTTTAATTTTGCTAAAATTTGCTTTTGGACTAAATTAGGGACATGGTTGTATCACAGGGGCACGAATCTTTCTCTTTTTGGAGACACTGTTCCATGACGTGTTAATTCCACCCCCAGACTGCAAACATAGCTGTCTAAGGAAGTGTTAAATACCTAATAATATTTTTGCCCTTCTTTGTCAGCCTGAAGGAAATATGAATAGATTTAGTTATTAAGATATTAAAGGAAATTGGTTAAAAAATTCTCTCCTCTGTGGGGACTTGAGGATTAGAGAGGTGTTTCCAGACACAGCTCTGAATAATTTAGTTAGATAGTTTGCCCTTAGAGATCAGAAGCAAATGAACCATGAAATAGACCCTCTGGCTGTTATTTCCTAATTGACGTGATATGAAGACACTCCCATATTAGGTGGACTGACATAGATTTAATTACTTATACTGCAATGCTATTATTTAGTAGTAGTAATATTGTAGCTGTGACAGTCCAAGATGCAAGAAATTTCAAGTGCCTTAGAAAGGCAGTATTTCTTATTCGACTTAGAGATGGAAGAAGTGCACAAGCTTTCAGGCCCAAGGTCACTCCATTAGGTTGTCAGAAACACTGCTCAATAAATTTGACCTTCATTCATTCTGAAGGAACAACTCTGCTCGGAGTTTAGTATATCAGGTTTTTATTTCCTGCTGGAAACACAATTTCCCTTTGCAAACAGCCTCATTACTATCCATTTGCAGAGTAATTGCTGAAAGCTTTTTGTTCACTTCTTAAAAAGTATAGAGTTCAGAAACACAAGGTCTGATCAAGATGCAAGACAAGATATGACAAAGAGATGTTATGCCAAAAGCTGCTTTTTTTTGCAGATATGTGGGCAGTCTAATAAAGGTATTGCCTCTTCCTACAAATCTTATGACTCTATGCTATTATTTTTGTTAAGGAGCTACTGAAAACTCTCAGCAATCACCCTACAAATTGCTAATAATGAGGTAATTTGCAAAATGAAATTTTATTTGCAGTAGGAAAATAAAACCCTAAGCAGTGAATTCTAAGGAGAGCATGTATTTGAAATAATTGAAGCTCAAATTTATTGAACATTTGGGGGAAAAAAAGGAGCTGTAGAATGCCTCAGAGTATGAATAAAGAGACAATACCATGGTGAAACACAGGAAGCTTTAGGCTCAGACGTATTATGTAGCTCAGTTATAGCATTTGGCACATCTGACATAATGCTGGTGGAGGACAAAGAAGAATTGGAGTACAGCCGGAAAGGTAAATGTTTCACACATCACATGGTGTAATATTCTGGAGTGGATCAATTTTCTCTAGGAATATAATATGAGAATGAAAAAAAAGTGACCTACATTTCTTGAACGTAAGTTTAATTAGAGTGTCTATTATGGGAGTGCAGTTTTCTTACAGAGCTCCTATAGTCTCCCACAGTGGAGAGAAACTGGCACCTCCAAAGGTGGACTCTGGCTAATGTGAGATGCCATCAGGAAGGTGGGTAACTTCCTCCATCAATAGTTCTCCAGTTACACTACAAAGTGTGTCAAAGAATACATGAAAGTTGGGTGGCTTCAATTTTGGCCACTGACAGAGAACTCAAACTTATGTTTTCAGTAAGGCCCACCACACACATTAAATGTGCTCATCTTCCTTTGTAAAGGTATGAATCTGGATTTTATTTTCACTCTTTTCCATACAATAAGGTGGTGGCTGGAAATGCACATCTCCTGAAATTGCAAGTTAATTCAGTACTCAACAGAGTCTATCTCAGCTGACCAAATGTTGAGTCAGCCAGAGAGGTGAAAGTGGGCTTCTCACAACAATGAATTTCAGTCAAAAGAGAGTGAGATAAAGGAAAACTCTTGGCTTTTAAGGTTATTCCTGCGTATCACACACCAGCTGCAGAGGTAGCACGTCACCTCTCCCAACATCACCCATGTTCATTGGCATGTGTTATGCTGCAACACGCAACCTGCATGTCCTATTAACACTTGCAAATTTTTCTGTTCTCAGGAATAAAAGATAAAGCTGAGAGCACAGTATCGTTTTTGCTAATATTTTGCTCCACTGAATCAGTTCAGCAACCGCAATCACTGGACCTCAGGGGAAAATGTAGAATGAAAATGTTGATTTATTTGCCTGTTTTATGGTGGAAGCAGATACACATTGATAGGCTTAGACTGATAAAATGTTTCAGAGATCTAGAAAAGACATTAACAGCACTGCCTCAAACCTTCCTCTAACTTGAGATAATTTCTTCTCCAAAGAGCCTTTAAAGACGGGCTTTTTACTCTTTCAGCTACTGGAGCATTAGCTAGCCATTAGCTATTTGTTCAAATGGATGTGCAAATGTAATACAGGAAGTTTAACAAACTTTTTCAGCACATTTTCATCAGTTCCCAATAGCAGTTTCATAGTTTTTTCAGCCACTGTCTGGCGGAGACCTATCCTGGTACAACAGGCCAGTCTTCGACACAAAGCTGATCACCTGGAGCAGTGTTCAGCTGCTGCATGCATCAGGACAATAGAGAAATGTCATGGAAAAATCCTACTTTTGCAGAAACCACAGGTAAAATTTATTTATAGGGGTACATGATGAATAGTTAGTTATGTCAAGGGAAGGAACCACAAGAGCACAACCTTTTGCTGTTACAGGCAATGACATAATTGCTACTTAGGCTAGAAGAGTCCAACAATCCCACCCCATAAATTTCTGCACATGATCAGGCATGTCCTAGTGTTTTGGAGCAAATTTAAGATTTATTGTAAAAGTTTGAGCCACAGAGAAATTGTTCTCACAGGAAGGGAGCAGAACAGTTCTGTAGCACAACAGGAAGATGCTTGAGGCTCCAGACCTGCACATAAACAGTCCACTACTGATCACTACACAAATTCAACCTTGGGAAGAAGGGAGGATTGTTTTCAGGGCATAATTAATAGAAGAACATGTTTGCAGCATATGCAAAACATCCTGTGAATGGTAAAAAAACAAATGCAGTAGCAAGAAGGTACAAGGCCAGTAGCAGCCTCTCCAAAAAAAAGAACTGGGACTGTCCCTTGATTGTGGATGCTGGAACTCATCAGTGCTGCTACCTGAACACCAGGAGGTTCTCCCTTCCCTTTGGTGTGGAAAGACCACTGTTTTTGTATTTGCTGCTTGCTCTTTATAAATGCAATCTCAACAATCATACATCAAGTATTATCTTTTATTATAGAATTAAGTAAAATTTTAAAGAGCAACGCGTGAGGGCTCCTGTGAATGTGTATGCGTGTGTCCCTGCCTCTCTGTGTGTTTTCCAATCCGTACAATAAATGTGGTTTATACTGGGTCACAGAATCAAAGTGATATCCTTTAGGAATCACATTCCACTCTGAAAATCCATATTCTCTCAGCTACAGAGTTACATGGGATTTCTGTAGTACATACATTCTGTGTGAGGACTCTGTTCAAGGCTGGGCTTCCCTCAGGTTTCTCACACCAGTAGTTTCCCTGTTTCCTCTGAGCACAGTGCAATCCCTTCCCTGAATAAAACTATGGTGTTTTCTTCGCTGAGCCTCATTTTGCAGCCACAGAACTGGTAAATATTTCATATGTACAAAGGAATCGTTGCTTTAGCTTATTCCATCAAATTGTCTGGAATCTGTGTATAGCAGCAAGTAGAAAAATGTGCAGCATGGAACCTCCATTGAATTGAGGAGCAATTGCAGATATACATTTAAAAAGTGGATATCTCTCAACCTTCAGAAATGGTCTTGAATGTTTCTTTTGTAAGAAACGTGCTAGATGTATACGTGTCATTAGTCTAGAAGAGAGAAGATGATTCATACATTGCCAAGTAGAAAGATGGGATTGTACCAGAGAAGCAAATCTGTAGGAGATGAAATGCAAATGCAAGACTGAGGGGGCAGGGGCCTTCAGAGTGTGAGGAACAATAAGGCCTGCTTTCCATCTACTGGGTGTTTGCAACCACCATTCCCATCCCCACCACTTCCGGCCCTTAGCTGTTCTTCACATTCATTCAGGAAAGAGTGAGTTTTTGTGTGGAGACCCGGCATGCCAAATTACTGATCTTGGTAATTTCTTAATAAAATACATGCCTTAAGTTTAAGGATTTCTATTTGGAGACATGGTCCTTTCTGGCTTAGTGCTGAACCCCTTTTCATCCCAACAGGGAGCAGGTGAGCTGTCCATGGATGGAGCAAAAAGCAAAAGAACAACTCAAAGGATTGCTCCTGTAGCCATGCTACATCTAGGATTTCATGGACATTTCTGTTAGAAGTTTCTCTGCTTCTGTGCATGAATATGCGTCTTGTTCCCTTGCCTTGAAGAATTTTAGTATTCTTTGTCTTCACTTGTTATATGCTCAGACAAATACACTTTCATGGCAGGAAGAAGGAAACAAAAGGAAATGACTCACCCAGATAACAGCAATGAAATATATTTTTACATTATATTCTGTATCTGCTAACTAAATAACCATAAATACTGCAGTGATGCCAAGGCAGACATTCTCTGAGATGCTTTTAGAGGTGTTTAGAAACTTGGCTCTGACAAATGAGGAAATGAAAATTGCACACATTTGTCGGTCAGCTCCATCCAGTTTGCAGTTGATGGGAGTTGTGTAGAAGGTCAGTTTGTGAAGAGTATACATATGTAAAAGAAATTTCTGCTCCATGAAGATGTAGAGGTCCTTGCTTTTGGAAAAAATGGAAAAAATTTGGGGAAAAACGTATTA
Source organism: Lycocorax pyrrhopterus obiensis (assembly GCA_014706295.1). Lineage (NCBI taxonomy): Eukaryota > Metazoa > Chordata > Aves > Passeriformes > Paradisaeidae > Lycocorax > Lycocorax pyrrhopterus. Next base: position 7,625,869 of record JACSVZ010000015.1, read on the forward strand.
GTGGAAAATGTAAACAATGGCTGTTTTGAGTTTGGGTTGAGTTTCTTTCTCCCCTTTTATAGAGAAACAGGCCTGTATCACTAAGTGGTGGGGTTTTTTGCACTGGGAATCAGAAATGGACAAGACAAATTTGAAGCGAAAAGTTCAGGCTTTGCAGAAAGCTGAAATAGATTCACATGCCCATCTGGGCTGCAGTTTAACAAGTACAAATACAGCAGTTTGCTTGGGACAGGTTTGTCTGCAAACTTGCTCTGTGGAAGAGATGTAAGACTAAGACCACGATCCATGTCTAGATTGCAGCACCAGGCTGGGCTGAGTTTCAGTGTCTCACTAACGCAGCTGTACTGGTCTGGTCCCTGTTCCTGCTTAACCACCATTAGCCTGGGAATATCTTTGTACTGTGCTCTACTGAGTGAAGAAAATGTCTTGCAGTGATGTAGTGAAATTAAGGTTATTTCAGGAGCAAAGATACTTTTCTATAGATTATGCTTTCACTTCTGCCTTTGTAGCATAATTATTAGCTGCCAACAAGGATATAGGTTTTGTAAAAAAAACATAACATTTTGTTATCTTTGGGATTAGACATCTGGATTTGTGACTTTCTGTAGTTTTCTTCATCGCCTTTTGAAAAGATGAGTTTTCTTGGAGACTCACTGGAAGTCCAGGACACACCTGGATTACTCAAAAGAGTAAAATGGAATCACCTTCTCATGTCCTTGTCCTCATCTTCAACACTTCTGTGGTCACGTTCTGAGCACAGCCTTTGCCTTTGTCAGCCCCTATCGTAGTATCTAAGCATGCAAGAGAGACTATCTGATATTAGATATGGAAGTGCTAAAGTGCTCTTCTGTAGCAGGTGGTAGAGAAGAATCTGGACTTTCCATGGGCTTTTCAGAGCCGAAACAGATGCTAAGATGTAAGGGATAGGAATCCTGAACCAAACTCTTCTTTCTCACCTGGTATTTTCTCCTTCAAGGTCACAGGAAGAAAGAAGGAGATCTGACATCTCTTTAGTTATGTATGAACATTTCTCCAAGGTAAATCTGCATGTAGAATAAGAATATAATCCCATGGTATGTCCTGAGTTGCCCCCCTACTGTAAAACCCAGTAGGATTGGGAAAGGGAATGTGCGTAACTGGGGGATGAAAAGGTTGTATGAGACTTCCTGCTCCTCTGAGGACTTGTACAGACCCTTGGTATTTGGGATTCACATATCATTTGCCAGCAAAACAAAAGATAAAACAATAACTATTATAAAACAAGCAGCAGGCAAACACAGGAGCCTGTTATTTAGAGAAATTAGGTTACCAAGCCTTCTGTCTCTCAAATATGTGCTCTGAAAGAAAATCATTGCTCAGTTTGTCAGTCATGTGTTTCTCCACAAACACAGGGTATCTAATCTCATCCTCATTTACACACTCGCATGGATGCTGTGAAATCTGTGAATCTGATTTATGGATGCCTAAAGGCTACATTATTAATAGGAGATAAGCAGCTGACTAGAAATTACATGCAAGGCATAAACTATATAATTTTATGTTCAGTATGTCATAGCTCAGCTGAAGTGGTGGGTTGTTTAAACATTCAAGTAGAGGAAACTGAGATGGAGATCTAGTTGCAATTTTAGGTATGCCAAAGTACTTTCACCTAAATATGCCACTATAACAAGTTTGGGGCTGTTGGCCTGTGGTTTCTGCAGGCTTTCCAGGAATGACACCCAGCTGGGTAAAGGCCAAAGGCAACATACTTCCAGAGACTTCCTGAGGACTATGAAGAAAAGCCGTTGCTGCTCTGTGTCCTGCTAATGCTGCATCTCCCATCTTTCTGCCCATGGGAGCTCAGTGCCCAGGTTAGGCAGAGAGTAGGGGCAGCAGGCAGTGGTGGCAGCAGGCACAAGTACCTTGCTCCTGAGTTAGATGGGGAGCAATGGCCCAGCACACCTTGGCCTCAGCTGCTGGAGCTTATCTCGAGGGGTAAAAACACAATTCAACCTCTGCTCCTGCTCACTCAGGGTAATTACTGTGAATTAGTGCCAAAGGAAAGCATGAAACAGCAGCTTTTTATGATGGTCTCTGGCTTGATAGCAGACACCATTAACAGGTAGGTCACTGACCTGCCATCATGGTGAGACAAGTTTTAATGGAAATTTTATTTGGAACATGTGCCCTAGAGATGACAACACCTGTGTCCTTCTGCCAGCCCAGATATTCATTTCAGAGGGTGCAGTGAGTGATACACAACACATCCAGAGTGCAGACCAGATGCTTGCCATCGTGATACCTCAAACCTAAACTAGGGGTTGAAAAGGTTCTATAGTATTTTAGTTTCAACCAGTTTACATCTACAAAGACCTGAGAAAATTGATCTGATTGCACAGCTGCCTTTCCTTTCAGCAGGAAGTTAGACTAGAGACCACCAAACCTGCTTTATTCTTTAACTTTATGATTTTATATATTATGAATCTACAGCATACACAATAAAAATCTATATAAATGCATATACATAAACAAAGTACATAAATATATTAATATATACACATACTAAAATCTTCAGGAGGACTAAGTAGAGATTAGCTTATTTACTCTTGGAGGGTAAATTTACCCTAAGTAAAGGAACAGCAGATCCCATGAGGCCTGTAAAGAGAGGAGGAAGGAGAAAGAAGATGGGGCCATCAGGATTACCAGGCCATCAAAATCTTGCTGCAGCTCTCTGTGTATTTACACCACTGTAACTCCAATAGAGAGAGAATATGGGAAAATACTGTGCAGGTTCAACTGTTCCTCTGCTCTGAAACAGCAAGTCTCAAGTGTGCTTTCAGAGACTGTCCCTTAGCTGCTTGCAAGATTTTAAACACTATGACACATTTTTGGTCCCAGGGAAAGGCAGTAATTTTTTCCTATAAATCCTAGACATCTTTTTCATGTATATTTTTAATTAGTATCTTGGGGAATTCACTCCACATTTTCCTTGCTTTTATTAGCTACGAATCCATCATGGATTACACTTTTACAACTTTTATGATTAACAAGGTACTGGATGCCTTCTGCCCATGTAAGCTTTACCTTCATCTGAAAGTGTGCTCTGGTTTATGTTACAAATAAACATCACAAGGAAGACCACGAGGACCTCACTGCTGACTGAGTGCTGAAGGCAAGGGGGATCTGACCTGATGAGAAGGAGCTCCTCGGGTGAGATGACGGAGTAGCAGGGCCATCTGCTGCAGAGCCTGGGCTTTGAGCTCCAGCTTTAGGCTGCAAAGGTGCTCCCTGCTGTAAACTCATAGCTGGCCTTTGAAGTTTCTGCAGCTGTAATCTGCTCGTGATAGCAAATGCAGCATTCTCTTGGTCTGTGCTCCGTGCAGCCCGCCTGAGCACTGAGTTTTGAAGTGCACTTTTCACAGGAAACATTTATGGCTAAATCCCAGAGCAGGGACCATGCAATGCTGCTGTGCTCAGAAGTAAGGTGACATCTGCTTGTTGCAGACCATGACTCTTAAGCTCTTTCTTACTTGGATGGAACAGTTACGATGGAAATGGTCTGTGAAATTGTGTTCCCACAACAGAAGTCACCAGTGTTCAAGAATAAAGGAGAAGGTGAATTTGTGCTTTTGCTTCATATTATTTGAGTGTTGACCGGGGCAGAGTGAGGAGGAAGAGAAGAAAAAAAATGAACCACATAGAAATGTAAGACCAGGTAAGAATAGAGGTTTTGTCATAAAGTCCAGTGGAGGAAAGGGGACAAATCAGATCTGGCTTACAACCCTTTTCTCATTTGGAGTAGTCATTCTGGTTAGCCATGGGAGAGGATTTGCCCAGGATTAGCTAGTTTTGATGATACAGGCTTTGCTGTAGAAGAGATGGATTTCTGAACACAAGACAGAAGGGGACATGACAGTGACTCTGATAGCTCAGGAGGAAGAAAGGGATAGGAAAAGACACCGAGTACTTTAAATATGCATTTCCTAAAATTTTTAATGTCTTTTTTCCAAGTCTACTACTTTAGCCAAATTCCTCCAACCATTATCTGTGGAGATTCAGAAAGCTGCATGAGACAGGTGGACATGCATACATCCCAAAATCCAACCCCCCTCTGCCCACGTGCTCCCACACTAGACTGAGAGTAGAGTTAGTCCTGTTATACCATCAGCCCTGCTAACTGGAGTGGGAAAAGCTGGAGCCCAGGCCCACACTCCTGGCTGACAAGGCTGTTACCCTCCACAACCAGATAAGCAACCCTGGGCCAGATGGAGCTAATGCTGGTCTTTCAGTATCATTGCTGCCCTTCCTCACCTCCAGTGCAATGTCCTGGAGGAGCAGCTACAGCAGGCAGCAACATGTAGGGCACAGCTGTGCAGAACCCTGCCACTTTTTTATCCCAAATAATGGACACCCCTCTCGCACTGTCCTGGCACTTGTCAAATGTGAGGCTTGCAGTAGTGCTGTGGGCAATGGCAATGCTGCTTTTCTGTGTTGTCCTGGTGGCTTAAACAAGCTAAAATAGTCAGCAAAGCTGTTTGCTGCACTGTCCCCTCCACCCTTGTGAGGGAGCAAGGCTGCTGGGTATGTGGGTTCATCCCTGGATTCATAGCCCTCCCAGGAGTCCCTCTGTATGCTGCTCTTCAGCAGGCAATAGCTGGGTACAGCGAGAAGTTGAGTTTACTCTGTGCTCTCTGCCATGGAGACCTTTACTTTTGTTCAGCACTTCTTTGTTGTTCTAGTAATACAAGTTAACAGCCTCTTGAACTGGCATCTCTTTATCAGCAGAAAACCATCACGATTTAGAACATCAAGTGCTGCACTTGTGCCCTCAGGAGGGAATGCAGAGGACGGGAAGATCAAGAAGATGAACCAGCCTATATCTCTTTGAAAGGCCAAACAAGCACTGAAATAAGAGTGAGTGCATTTATCTAGGGGCTGGGCTTTGCATTCTCACATCCTGCTGCTGGAAGCTGGAATTAGGCACAGGTCTCTTTTCCCCTTTGTGGAAAAGATTCAGGATATCACAACATTAGTCATGTATGTCTTACCGACTTGCAAGAAAATGATGTGCTTGGTGTACCTCACAGACAATAGGGAGTTAAATCTCACCCTGTCTTCGTGTCACACTGCAGTTCTGTGGAGTTATTTCAATTTAATGAAAAAGAAGTAAGTAGGAGCCCAGAGATATTAGTGAAATATCTGTCACACAGCATGTCAGCACCAGTGGCAGCACAAGGATGCACAAATCCTGGCCAGTCCCCTACAGCCACCCTGCTGTTAGCTGGTCTCTGGGTATTTCCTTGCAAATCACATTACTGCTGTGCCTGAGAGTCTCACTTCAGGCTTTCGGCTAAAAGGCAAGTGAAAATAAACCTTAATAACTCTTTACGCCATCTGTAGTCAGTAGCAAGAGATGTAGGGGCAAATAATGCCTCACATGGGCTAGAACACACTCTGTAAGTGCTGATCCCCTCCATTAATTGTAATCAAAGACTAATCAAAACTAATCTGAGTGTGAAGGCTAAATGTCTAAAATTGCTCCATCCCACACCAGTCATAGAAATGCACCCGATCGTTTACTCAGACTGGTGTGGGTGAAATATACCATGTTCCAGGAAACTGGGGCGATACATTCAGGCTCATTTGCTAGATTTCTTTCACAGAAACCTGAGGTTTTATGCTTGCAGGGCTTGTCTATGTGGACCCCTGCCTTTTAGCAGAGGAGGCATTGCTTGAATAGCTGCTTGTGTGTCTGCAAATATGACTATCACTGTTCTGTTTCTTGCCTGCTTCCTTGTGGTGGGTGTGGATCGCTACCCAGGCTAAAGCAGAGAGAAAATCCACAACCTGACTTGGCTGCAGTGTAGCTGCTGGGCTGGTAACTTCCATGCCACCCTCCCTCTGCACTGGGAAAACGTTCTCAGGTTTGGAGGTGGAAACAGGAGAGCATCATTGATCAAATGTACCATGCAACAAGGCCCTCATATTGCATTAACAACACACCCAAAGACTTTCTAGAGCCAGGAAAGAGCAAAGGATAACTCTTGGTCCCATAGAAATCAATGACAAGATTTATATGTATTAAAATCTCACCTATGTATTAATTTTTCACACCTCTCTGAAAGGAAGAAGGCATGGAAGATTTGCTGAATAATTCGCTACATGCAAATCACTCACCTGCTTAAAAAATAACTTACATTAAAACAGGGATTCACATTATAATGGAAGAACTAATAATAAAGAAAGAAGAGGAGCAAATCATGTTGTAACCTGGTAAAAATATATACGGAACAAAGCCATTGGAAAAGAACTTGACAGGTTTCTTAATGTTTTAAATTGGAAATGAAAATTAATGGAAACTAAACCTCTTCAGAGTTTCAAAGATTTCCGTGCTGATTTTTAATCAAATTAATTTGGTTCAAAAAAAGAGCCTTCTGTTTTCAAAACTGAAAAATTACAGGCTTCAATTTTTTTTCCAGCTTGAACAGCTTCAACTTCCAATTCATAAAAGTATAAAAGGTATTTCAGTCAAAATTAAAATTAATTCTTCTGGCTCTACCTAAATAATTTTTTTCCTGAGATTCTGGTCAAAGAAACTTGGGGTTATTTTGACTTCATATCTAGATTTTGAGTGCAAAAATGCTTGGGTGCTTAAAAATATCTGCATGTTAGAAAAACGATTAAGAATCCTATATTTGAACTAAGGTTGCTTAGTCTTAAGGCTGGGATCTATTAATAGTGTATTCATTTAAGCCCATAAAAATACCTGTAGTGCCAGAAAAATCTTCAAAATCATTGAAGTTTAAGATATTGAAGTGCCTACTCATTTGGGTAGGTCATTACAGTCCTGAAGTATCTCCCTGGCAGGGACAGAAGCATCCCACTGCCTTCCCTCCTGATCAGTACGCCAGGAACCAGCTCCCATGAAGTGCTGTCCTCCTCAAACCAATTGATTTCAACAATTTAAAGACATTCAAGTATCTCTGAGGGCAAGTGCAGGCAAATGAGAAAAGAGTTTCTATGTTGTAAGTGCTGTGAGGAAGGGAAAGAGAAAGGATTCTTCTTAATTTCTGTAAGTCTAAACCCAAAAAGTTTGTTTCATTGTGAGTTGAGTACTTGGCTACACCAGCCATACCCCACTGGGAGCTGGTGAAGCACCAGGGATGTGGTTTGACTCAGACCTAGAGGTGATCTGAGTCAAACACTGAGAAGACCTCTAAAGGAGGGAAGAGTTCAAGCTCCAATTTGAGTTTTACGTAGTTTGCAGTGTTATTAGCATTGTACAATTATTGAAGGTCTCTTGGGATTGAGCATGCTGCATCCTACACATGTTTATCCTTCGATTCCTCTTGGAATTTTGTTCTCACACAAAGCACAGCATGATGTTTCCTTACTGTCGACTCAGTCAGTTGAGAATATCCATTTAATAATACATAGAAATGCAAGTTCAACCTAGATGCTTCAGAAGAAACTTGGATGTGTAGCAACAAAAAGACAGGATGTTCTACACTTTACCTGTTTCCTCTGTAGATCTATTTAGCTGTGCTAAGGTGTAATGTTGTTATGGCATAGTATTAATAAAAAAGCTAAACTCAGCCATATGTGATGGCAAAACCAGAGAGATGCCATGTGCTGTGCAGCCAGTCCCCATGAAGTTTGCTCATATCATTCCCAGACTGACCACCCTCCTCATCTCCTGCACATGTTTAATGTAGTTTTTTTTTATACTTAGTCATTAAGCCTGTAGTTCTGTAACACAGGTAATGGCACTATCCCATATATTTAAATATTTTGTATACATCTGGTTCTATGACAGGAATTATTACTTTACTATTGCAAGGACATTGGCCATGGTCCAGCAATTATGTAAATTCATAGCAAAGAGAGGGAGAGAAGGCCAAGTCTTGGCATGGGAATAGCAGGCAGCTGCCTGGTGTAGCAGGTGGTGAAAGGACCATTGGCTTTCAGACATGCCCAAACTGGCTGTGAATTAAATGGGTGTTGGTGTGTGGAATTCTAGAGGATGGAGTGCAACTTTGCCAAGACCAGCTGTTGCCACCTTTACCTCTTCCTTCTGCTGGAACAGGAGGAGCACCGAGCTGGGTTTTTTAGGGTTCTCACCAAGCTCCTCTTCCTTCTCTTTTCTGTGTTCTTGTGACAGGAGTGACCTTGCCTGGGTACCACGCTGGTCTGAACTGTGAAAATAATTGCTACCAGGAATTTGGCTAGCTGTTACCATGACTGATGAACATTTCCCTAATTACAGTGCCATTCTGTATATACCAAAAGAGGAGTTATTACCTGTAAAGTTTACTTTCAGGAGATAATCTTTGTACAGCTTCCTGCCATCCAGATGCTTCATGGCATCACAGAGTTTGGTGGTGTTTGGGCAGAGAGTCCTCTGCATTTTATGCAAGGCATGGGCCATTGCATACACAGCATTCACAACAAACATGATCTTGGATTCTTGCTCATAGTTGGAACTGTTGATGGTGAAGTGCTTGTCACAAGCCTTTTTATGTGGTTTCCGGTTCTGCAGGCTACACTGGAATTTTTGCTCCCAGAAATCCTTGAACCAGGGGTTGCGTCTGTTGTTGTAAGGGCTGAGACTTTGGAAGTACTTGTCAAACTCCTTAACCGGATGGGAAGCAAGCTCCAAGGTTATGGCCCCGGACGCTATGTGCTCATTGCCCTTGACAATGCTCTCCTGTGCTCCCCACCCGTCGCTGGCAATCCAGGTGAAGGACACATTGAAGCGGTTGGCGGCCGCGATGAGCTCCCGGGAGTCATCGCCTCGCATGAACAGCACCACCACCCTGGCGTTGGGTTTCTGGAGCAGCTCCCTGATCACGCCGTCGTAAGACTTCCTGATGTTGGACCGTCCCACTTTCTCGGAGGTGGCGATGCAGATGTTGCGCAGACGAGCTTCCTGCTCAAAGGCCTCGATCCCCGTCTCCCCGTAGTCTCCTTCGGAAGCCACTGTTGACACATAAGTCCAGTTGAAATACCGCAAGATTTCAGCCATGGCTTTCGCTTGGTAGAAGTCCGGGGGCACTGTCCGTGCGAAATAATCATAGCGGGATTTGTCGCTCAGCTTGGCACTGGTGGAGGCGTAGCTTATCTGGGGGATCTGGAAGAGTCGGAGCAAATTTGCCACCTAGAGACAAAGGGGGGGAGCACGGATTGTTAAAGAGTGGTATTTATAAAATAGAACAGAAATATCCAGGGAAAGGCATTGACAGTGTTTTTCAATGAGAGATGTTCTGACGATCACAGATCGAGGGTGTTGATAGGGGATGTTGATAACAAACTCCAGGGAGAGCACTGCACTGAGCACATGCACAAAAACTGTTCTGATGCCCACTTAATTCCCAGGGTCCTGCTGGGATTGTAATGGACCTTTATTTTCGTGAAACTGAGCCTGTTTAAACAACAGATAATTAGACACAAATGGACAATATATTTCAGTTTCAGACTTCAGTAAGTGTTCCTTACTAAGGTCTGAGGATTTGCATGCCTTTGCTTCTGAATTCTTAAAATTTGCATAGTGGGATACGTATTTGATAACCAAATGTACTAATAAGACATAAATTGCCATTTTGTGCAAATATCACAAATGTACAGGCCTTTTGCAGAAATTTCTAGTCTCACTTACACAAGACAAGTCCCCACCTCTCCTATTTTTCACTCATTTAAACTTTTTTATGAGATGTTCTGACTGCAGACCTGCTGAGATGCCACACTCGTTGCATGTTAGTACTCTTCAAGTGTTGCACAATGTCACAGAACCACAGAATCACAGATTCACAGAATCACAGGGTAGTGTCAATTGGAAGGGACACACAAGGATCATCAAATCCATCAAATTCCACCAAATCCAGTGGATGGTCCATATGGGGACCAAACCCGTGACCATGGCATTATTAGCACCATGCTCTACCCAACTGAGCTAAATGTCATCTTGACCTACAGTTTTTAATAAATAATAAAAACTTTTAATAATCTCTATTTGCCCTTCTGTTTCAATTTATGTGATCTGAAGCCCTGCTTTTTTTTTTTCTTTTTTTCATATGTTGCTATGTCCAGTGCTTAAATATTTCCAAATCTACTCTGCTGCTCTCACAGAAGTGCAACTCTTGACCGCATCTCGAAAGGAATGAAGAAAGGTTATGGCACTTTTTTCCTATGATAGATTCTTAAATAACAAAGGAAAGATTGGTGACTAGAAGTTGTGTCCAGTAAATTAAATTTGAAGCTAATCTTGGAGTACAGCCTGGCAAAACCATTTGAAAAGCCGTAGTGTGCTTGAGATTCCCGCAATAGTGTACTTGAGATTCTCAAGGGAAACTTATTAAAAATTGCGCAATCATTTAATTTTTTTAGTCTTCCCCAGATGCTTCCTTGACCACAGACTGTCTTTAAGAATTCAAAGGCAAAGGACTGTTTTGAAAAAATGCTGTAGAACAGGCAAATTTTGAAGGCTCAGACATCAGTAGCAAATTAGACAGTCTGATTAAAAAAAAAAGGGAAGAATTTTATTGCTTTTCAGCAACCTCTGTGACTTGGGTTTTCATAGATTTAGATTCTGTCTTTTCTGTAATGCAGACACTGAGCTAGTGTTCTGCTGTAGCTCAGTCTCCCCCTGTAAACAGGTATAATCTCATCTGGGCCAGACTCTGCTGCCAGCCATACGTGTACAGGGACTTTCACAAGCCCTGGGCCACATGCAACTGAGGACTTCAGGAAGTCCTTGTCCTCCTGTCCTTCTAAAACACCAGGAAAGACCAGGTGTCCTGGCACCTCAGCTGTAGCTGTTGACTTGAAGTTCGCCTTCACAAAATAAACCACTGGGAGTGGCTTATTTTAGTTTAAACCAAAGTAAAACCTTTTCTACAGTGCTTAGAAGAAGTATCCTGAGCTTTAGCTGACACTCTGCAGTTTTGCCAGTGGGTACAGGCACAAGACTGTGGCTGAACTAGTTACTGTCCCTCAGAAAGCAGCTGATGTGTTCTTAACCTCCCTGCTAGATGGTAACAAGCATTAAACTCCCTTACACTGGAATTGTGGGATTTAATTTGCATTGTGGTGATGTAAATGAACAGCTTTAAAGCAACAGGATGGGCAGAGAGGCTTTTTTTTGTCACCAAGGTACAATGGATTCTTTGAGCATTGTTACGTCCCCGTGGCTTTGTAACTTTGATTACAAGCCCACAGATCCACATGGTTTGGTTCACATGTTCTCTCTCAAGAGCACTCTGATTTGGTAATGAGAATCTACTCCATGCAGCTATTCTGGAACATTTCCTGCAGAACTGTGTGGGCTGGAACTGCTATTCTTGTCTCCGTTTATTCTAGCAGGAATTATTTTATTTGTGCTAAACCATAATGAAGATATGCACACATACCATTCTGCATTTTCCCCCTCAAATTGGCTAAAGAAGAAGTCCATTTTTAGCAGCTCAAGTAATGCTGTTCAGTATGTAGACAACCCTTTAGCTCACAGAAAGGTGCTCCTAAAAATATGGCAGCTTTATAGTTAGTTTGGTTTCTTTTTTTTGTTTTTTCTGTTTTTTTCTTTCTTTTTGTTAAAATCTTTTTGTTTGTTTTGTTCTGTTTTTTCTTTTTTCTTTTAGTCTAAGCAAAAAAAGCATCCCTAGAACTACTCTCCCAGTTTACACAGGGGCCCTCAGCCTCAGAGGCCACTATACTTCTAGGGTCCCTGCAAACAGCTGCAATTCAGATTCCTGTGCTCTGGGGAGAAGAAAGTTTTCATGTGTTTACAGCTGTTTGCTGTAAAGCTTTTCATTATGAAGCTGTCCAGATGGTAGATTTTTCATGGACTAAAAATTTAAAAACATAAGAAAGTCTGATTAATCATAAAGGATAGTGGCCCAATCATCCCTGAAAACTACTAGTGCTCATGGAATTCAGTGAAGTTGTATCTGTTATTCAGATCAGGACACTGTTCTTGAAATTCTCAGGTGGGGATTTTCTGGAATATTGTAACGTCTTGATATTGGGGACTAATTTTTCAAAAATGGTCAAGTCTCAGGCACTCAGCTGATGCAACTGATTTCAGAACAGTCCCTTTTTCCAGCCATTTCCATGCTGATCTGAGTATTTGATTACGAAACTGTTATCCTGGTTAAGAGACTAACGAGAGAAGAGCACAGGTAGCAGGTTCTGCAGAGGAGATGATATCTAAGATTGCCTACTCAGTGTAGTAGGGGACAGTGGGATGTAAACCAGAGTTACGTGCACTGAGATTGAGCCACCTGAGGCGTACCTCCGCTGTAGCTCCGTGCTGCCTTGGCATGTGTGGCACAGCTTCAAAATTGCAGTGCAGACCCAGCTTTTGCTAAGTGAAATAATTTACTCTGGCAAAGCTCCAGGGAGCAATTTAATCAAGCCGTGGTGCATGCAATTAGTCCTGAAATCCATATGTTGGCACTTAAGTTGCAGTAGTAGCCAGGTTTTTTCACTGTCAAAACTGGTGGGTTTTGCAGATACCTTTGAAGACAAGTCTGGATGTTCTACATCTGCAAACCAAAACAGCCACTTTGCACAACTTGCTGTGAACAAAGTGTGTCGACAGGGTCAGCATTCAGCGTGATGGGAAACCTTTATTTGCCCTACACTGCTGGGCTTATTAGTGCAGCCACTATCCTGTGGTAAAGTGTCCAGTCCCCAGGCAAACCTGGCTCTCACTCAGCTGCTCGGATGGGGGGTGATTTGTTGCCCAACATGACCATGGCAAGTCCAGTGCCAGCCACGTCCCTCCGTAGGGATGTACTGCACCAGCAAATCCTGCAAACGGAGTGGCTGTGGCAGTGCCAGGGGAGACCAGTGTCCCTCTCCCAGCACTGGAGCCACATCTGTCACTTCTGCTTCTCTGAGCTGCAGGGACGGGATAAATGCTTGTGGGAAATTGCCAATCTTGTTTAAAACACTGAAAATGGCTTCATAATAACAACCTGCAAGGAGCCATGAATTAGATCCAGCTATCAAACACATGAACCTGGTTTCTGAGTGTATTTGTGGCCATTCAAGAGTCCTGCTGGTAAATGGGGACAGGTAGGTAACACCTCTATGTCTCGGTAACCTTGATCTGTCCTATGATTTATTGAATCTCATGGAACATTTTGCTTAACATTCATAGACTTTTTTTCCTTTTTTTGTTTCCTGGCAGTATGATTTATTCTGATGCTTTTGTTAAAATTTCCTTTTTTAATGGCCCAGAGACTGTTCCATGGATTTTTTGAATGTGTATGAGGCTGGAAAACGCAGGAAACATTATGGAGAAAAGAAGAAAAGATAAATCTCAGAAGTTCTAGAATAGACAGGGTTTCTTCACCATAACACACAAGTGTGTATCACATATTTGTAGGACAGAGGAGGCCCCTTGTTAGATGACAGTGCTCTCTGCCCTTCTGAAATGTAACCATGTGAGAATCTCACGGCACTTAACACGGCTTAATGAGTCTAATTTCACAGAGCTCCTTTGAGACAGGCAAGAGCTACTCTGAATAGACAATAAATTAGGCTGTGGAGCAGAACAGGATTGAGGTAAAGGAGTTTTGTCTCTATTGAGAAACTGGGAAAATTTCTGTCTTTCTGAGCTGCAATCTGTCCTAACGGAGATTCTGTTGCTGCATTTGGACTCCTGAGAAAAGTCTTTCTATTTCTGGGAATAAGTTGCTAGTCCAGATTCCCACAGCAAGACCATGGCAAAGCCATGTCCCAAGGTTTTCCTAATTTCTAGACCATTGCTATAACACAGGGCCTGAGCTCTTGCTTTGAAGGAACATGCACTGCTACCAGTGTATGCTGTATCCCGTTTCTAAATGTTGGTAATCTACCTTGTGGGCTTTTTGTTACTATTTGGGCAGTTGGAAGTCAAACTGCATCTAAAGCATTCATTCCCACATGTAATACATTTTTTTCCTTATTTAAATTTTTCTTCTTTCTTAAATCTAAAAATATACCAAAACTTTGGCAGAAAGTGCTATTTTAGAAAGGCGGGAAAGAAACACTGGTTCTGAATGGGCTGGGATGTGAATGTGTGATAGGTGGCAGGCATAAACCTGATGTAAAGACTAAATGAGGCACCTCTCTAGTCAACAGTCTCCACTGGCCTGTGCAGTCTCCCCATGGTCTCAGCTCCTGGGATGTACCTTTTTTCTCAGGTTAAAATCTCCCTTTTTTCAATTCATAACTATTTTCTTCTATCCTCTGGTCCTGCATCATGTTGATAAAGACATTTACTTTGTGTTCCTGAGAACAAACCTGTACATATTGAAAAGCTGAAAAGTTAACACCAAACCTTCTCTTCTCCAGGCTAAACATGTGCAGTTCCCTCAGTTTCATCTTGTAGGGTTTGTGCTCCAAGACTCTCCTCCCCATGATTATGTTCATATTTATTGAATCATCCTTTTACCGAGGGACCCAAAGTTGGACATTATACTCTACATGTGGTCCAATGAGAATAGAATAAGTAGAAATATTTATTTCCATCTATGTACTGGCCATGTTTCTGCAGATACAGCCCAGCAGGCTGAGAGCCTACTGAGCTGCCAGACTGTATCACTGGCAATAAATATGAGCAATACTGAAAAGCTTGGCTCCACCATAATTTTCCCTGTTCTCTTGGGATTTAGTAGGCTCCTACCTGCGGACTGTGTGACCCAGAGTTACTCAGTCTGGACCCTTCTGACATACTCATGTAATTTGGGAGTATTCGGGAAGAGGAGAGTTCAGTGATGTAAATGCAGCTGCTCAGCTTGGACCCAAGAAAAAAATTCACTCCAAGCTACTATGTTTTCAAAGGGAAATTAGGACCTTAAAGGCCTTACTACTTTCAGAATTGAAAAACCTTTATCAGCCTGGAACATCGTCTCTCCCTAGCCCGTTTTAAAACTCCGGGTGCCATGTCTGGGATATTATAATTGAAGGATATTATACTGAAGGCAGTGACTGCACAGGGGCTGTGTCATGACCTGCAGCAGAAAGCAGCAATTTGGCTTCAGCAGGACTTCAAGCACTGACCCCAGAAGGTCACTGGGAATGCCAATATCCCAGTTTTTAAACTGGGATATTAAAGGCCAGTTGTAAGGAACTCAATTAGATGCAGTGAGGTTATTTAGGAGTCCCAGCCTGGCTTGTTCTCCGATGGGATCTTCTGGCGCACTGCAGGACTGAAGCAGTGGTTTCCATCAGCTTTCTCACTCTTTGGTATTAAGAGGGCTGTTTCCTAGTTTGTAAGTAATGTTCCTTAACAAAATTCCTTCCAAACAGTAACTCAAGAAAAAATAATTCATTATCAAACAAATAAAAATGTCTGGCACTTTTTGTTAGTGGGGAGAGAGAGGGCTGAAGGAAACATTATTTTGAGTCTTGCTCTTCTACTGCAAATTTAGGCAATGAAGCTGGGAGAAATATAGCTAAATATTTGCAGCAGACTCAGTAGCTGTCACACAGAGAGAAGCAGTGTTTGAACGGTGAAATAACTTAATCTGCAAAATGAACATCAGAAATAAGGAATAGTGTCAGAGTAACAGCTAGGATTTCTGCAAAGGACCTGGGAATTTCTTTTTGTATTTGTGTCCGTCCTGTGCAATAAAAAGTAAACCATGGAGGGCATGCAGAGAAATGATGTGCTTTGAAGGAATTGTTTGGAAATCTTTTTTCTTTTTTCCTGCAGGGGATGGGACAGTGAGCTGTTACATATGCACTCTGCCTCCATACAGCTGAAGTGAAGTAAGCTGAGCACTAAAGTTGCACCCTGAAAAGAGACCTGTGCAGAAGACCTTGCTCTGCATGAGGAGTGCAACTGTTCTCTGAGACTTCATAAACCTGCCTGTGAGTGACTCATGTCACATATACACATGATCAGAAAAGGTACTAAAACTGGGGCTGTTGGTTCTAAAGGAACATGGAATTGCTTCTGGACTTAAAAGAGCTATCAGTGGCAAATATGGTTATTTGAGACTCATTAACTGATGAGTAA
The DNA here is from genome assembly GCA_014706295.1 of Lycocorax pyrrhopterus obiensis. NCBI lineage: Eukaryota > Metazoa > Chordata > Aves > Passeriformes > Paradisaeidae > Lycocorax > Lycocorax pyrrhopterus. The sequence continues at coordinate 7,641,854 of JACSVZ010000015.1, forward strand.
GTCCTAGTCAGAAGGGGTAGAATGAGTGTAGGTGATGTCCAAGGGAAGCTAGCTAGTTCTTATTTTTGGCCACTTTCTCTTGCAGTTACAACCTTTCCCACTTGGAACGCTTTATTGCTCTCTACAACTCGCTGAAAGGAGATTGTAGCCAGGTGGGGGTTGGTCTCTTCTCCCATGTAACAAGTGATAGGACAAAAGGAAAGGGTCTCAAGTTGAGCCAGGGGAGGTTTAGATTAGATACCAAAAAAATTTCTTCACTGAAATGGTTGTCAGGCATTGGAACAGGCTGCCTAGGCAGGTGATGGATTCACCAGCTCTGGAAGCGTTCAAAAAACATGTAGATGTGGCACTTGGGGACATGGTTTAGTGGTGGACTTGGTAGTGCTGGGTTAAAAGTCCCACTCGACGATCTTAGAGGCCTTTTCCAACCTTAATGATTCTATGATTCTCTCATTGTACGGTAGAGCTCCTTCCTTCTCACCTGTGATCTCAGTGATTACTTATCCATCTCTGTAAAGTCACGTAATTTCTTCTTAACAAAAGGAGAAAATGCAACACACTGAAAAAAAATCCCAAACATATCCCAAACCCAAATCAAAAAGACTGCAAAGAAATCTGTTACTGTGGGATTTTCAGAGAAGCCAGAGGGAGGTACCCATACTCCTTTGAAATCTCTAGGAAATAAATGTCCAGTGTTCTTTGGAAATCTCAGCCTAGTGCCTGTTCAGTTTCTGAAAGTGGAATGGAAATAAAGAGAGGAACAAACAGCAAGGATCTGGCTGAGAGGTAGTGGAGAGAGGGGAAGAAAGATAAAAGAGGGAGAGAGTTTAAAGGAGACACATGGAAGCTGGCAAGTGCATGCGTAGCTTAAATGCCGGTGGTAGGTGGTCAACCTCACAGCATAGATTTTTTAATAAGGATCTGGTTTACTTTTACAAGCACAAAATCACCAGAGGCTGTCACTGCACAGCACAAATGGCATGTGTGGCCTGGCAAACCCCTGCAACCCCCTGCACATTTCTCCTGTCCACATTCCTGTGGGGTCCATGCACAGTGGGACAGAGCCCCATATGTTATGTTTTGTTTCTTTTTTGCATTTGGTTCATTTAAGGATTTTACACTATTTTCAGTAGTGATAGAAGTCAGAAGCTATTGTTAAGACTCCGGTTGAAAGATGGTTTATCCTTGGAGGAAGGAAATGAAGGTGATTAGCTTTCAGGCTCCACAAGCCCTTGGCAGACTTTTGTGGCTAAGGAGAAATGACAGCCAGGAAAAGATTCCCAGTAAATGAGTACATATTCTGAATTTCATGCCAGATGGTCACTCACTTAGGAGTGGCTTTAGCTTTTGTGATAGCAGTAATGCACTGTTAAACCTTCTCCAGTGGTTTTGTTACAGTTTGCTTGAGAGACAGCAAGGAACTGAAGAGAAGACAGCAGTGAACTGGTTTCTGTTCTGCCATTTTTTCTGGATGAGGCTCTGACTTGGAAATAACTGTCATGGTAGTTATCTGGAGGTCTTGTGGGTTGAAAGCATTAGAAACCTTTACATCCATATGACCATAGTATATATAGAAATTAAAAACCCAGCCCACTGAAAGGAATGTCTTCATTTTTCTAAGAGCTGACTGCAGGGAATGGACCCTCATCTTCATTTTCAGAAGATGAATCCAGTTTTCAGAAACAGGAAAGAACAAATCCAGCACTTGAATAATTGTATTCCTGCATCCACATGCATTTTCCTGACAAGAGCTGACCTAAGTATTTTAAGCATGGAATTGGGATTGGCTATTCAGGCACTCCTCTGCAAATGAATACTGCCTTTTTATCTTATAATTTTTAATGCGTCAATCTCTTCAAGGAAAATACATTTGAAATTTCTGTTGTAAACTAAGAAAGAGTGGATAACCTGGCTCAGACGAAAAGCCATGACCCCAAAAGAAAACCCTCCAAATTTTGAATTCTTCACCTCCTCAAGCTAGATTCAACTCAAGTCAGAATTTTATTTCATGAAAACAGCTTTTTTTTTTTTTTTTAAATGAGCTTTTCCATTGACTAAGAATCCTGGCTTGAGTTTTGAAGGATCAAATGCTGTGCAGATTGGGCTCACTGCTAATTTAAACACAACATCTAAAAACTAATTATCCAGATCATCATTAAGGATAATAGCCTAGTCTGACCAGAAAATAATTAAGCATTCTGCATTCTCTTGTTGTTTTTAGTCTCTGCAAAAAGTGCCTATCGCACATACTGACTCAGTGGGGAAGGTGTTCATTGCTGATTTACCAGCAAAATCTTTTTTTCCTTAGTGGAAGGGTAATGAAAGAAATACAAATCTGACAGCAGGAGCATCATGAAGTGATTTGGCAGACAGCTGTCCAGACAAAAAAAGCAGGAGAGGGAGGGTGAAGGGAGGGGAAGAAAAAATATTGAAATACCAAGACAAATTCACAGGAGGAGGAAAAAAAAGGCAGAAATAATTTTTGTCTGAAGAACTCAGCATGTTTTATTTTAAGGCTAAGAAACTGCACTGTGGACTTTATGGTGTTTACAGCTCTCAGAAAAATGCTTGCCAGGGCTACATCTGGAAGCATCCAGCACCCCGAGTGCTGCTTGAAAACAAAGGGAACGGGGGTGCTGAGCCTTGCACACACATGCCTGGTGAAATATTTTGACTTTCAGCAGTGGGGTGATTCCAGTTGCTGCTGGAGCTACTCTGTACAGGTGACTGGCTCTGAAATTGGGTAGTCTATTCTGGTATGGCACCAAAATGCTTGTCTTTAATGCTTCAAAGTCCTTACAATTTCAGGCTTGAGTCTGCAATGTCTATTATTCTTGACCAGGATTTTCTTTTGAAACAGAACTTGTGTCTGGCTATCTTAACAGGATGGGCAACAGGAGTGAATGGCTTAATATGTCTTTTCTAGGACTTAATTACATCTTTTTTAGGTGGTGTGAAATCTAGAGGAAAGCTAGAAAAGAGAGACTGAAGGAAGGCCAACACAATCGATGTCAAAAGACAATAAACAACTGAACATTTTTTTTTCTAGCTGGAAAATGACTGGTGACGCATCAAATGATTTGTGAAACTATTTTTCTGAAGAACTGTGTTAAGAAAGATCTTATGTTTGAAAAACTATTGACAACTCTAGGGAAGACCATAGAATAATATTAACTAAAAGTATTGTTTCATCATCCTCCATAGGTTTTGCAAACTGGATGACATACAGACTTGCATACACCTATATTGTCATTTTTTACATGTACTGGATGAGAAAATCTTTAATCAGGACTTCAAATTCCCATTGGACAGCTGCTCCAAACCCAATATTTTGGAATATGAAACATCTGTATACACTCTATTATGTATATTCGATGTGTGCTGCATCCAATCTACTGCCTCAGACACGGGTTTAGTCTTAGGTCAGTGATTACCAGAGACTGGCTTCAAAGGGACAGGCTGATAGACGTTGTGCAAGAGGCCACAGACTACTCTAGAAGTGTGACCTGACTCCCTCTGGGTTTCTGGGAGGGAATGAAATACCTGTACCATTTCCTCTGCTCTAACTACTTTTATAGATAAGTCTTTTAGGCTACCTCATATCTTCATCTCCTTTGGACACACTTGAATTTAGGGTGGACTAAGAAACACACTGACCACAAACCAAAGGTACAGCAAAAAGACTGTCAGCCCTCCACCAGTGGGACAGGGCAGTCATATGATGCTTCAAAATATTTTGCCAGCCTTCAGACAGTTGTAGCTCTGAGAACTGCTGAACTAGAGGAGGTATCTTACAGAATTTCTTTTTATTTCTAGTCACTTCTGGAACTCATTTAGCTTTTAGCATCCCCAACAACCTACCATTTTCTGGTTTCACTTGATGTACTCTTTGTCTGATTGGAAGAGACAATGAATAAAGATTTCCTAAACAGTTTGTGCTGCCCAAGGTTCTGTAGCTATCATTTTTCCCCTTCAGATGTCTCTTTTTCAACCTGAAACTTACTTTCTCTTTGTGCTCCAAGTGACCAGACCCACATAACTGGTGAAGGATACATTCCTGCTCTGCTAGGTGGTCCACAGTGGGACAAAACCACTCCTACTACAAGAGATGTCTGAGGTTGTGCTCTGCAGAAACTATTCTCCTGTGCTGTGGGTAAGGATTTGCCCTTATATTCCCTACTATGAATACACACATGAGTTACACACTGGAATACAAAAGGAAATAAAATGTACTTTCTTTAAATTCTTCCATGCTCATGCATGTCCTATGGGATCTGACCATGCTCCCAACTGATGGGATGTAATGCCTTCACAAGAGAAGCAACCAGTTCCCCAGTGTAATTCTGATTGAAACAAACACTGGATGAACTCTTGGCCTATTTATGAAACAGGCAAATGAGGTTCTGTGGGCTTTCTGTCACTGCTGGTATAGTCTGCAGTACAGAAGAATTCTTATTGCTGTTGGCACTGGTGCAGTGATTAAGGCCTGTGCTCAGTCTGGGAAAGCATCCTATATGGAGTCTGAAAAAACATCCTGCACTGTCAAGACTTGATGCCTTTGGAAACCTTCAGCTGACCATGAAGAAATACGACATGCAGGGTCTTAGTCTGTGTCAGTCTGAGCTTAAGACACCACTCACTTGTGATTATGAGTCATGTGAACTGACTTGTTTTATTTGACCCAAAATAATTGGATCACAGAATCACAGAATCATTTAGGTTGGAAAATATCTCCAAGATCACTGAGTCCAACCTTTGACCAATCACAGCCACGTCAGCCAGACCATGGCACTGAGTGCCACATCCAGTCATTTCTTTAATATGTCCAGGGATGATGACTCCACCACCTTCCTCCCTGGGGAGTCCATTCCAATGCTTAACAACCCTTTCCGTGACGAAATTCCTCCTGATGTCCAACCAGAACCTCACTTACCACAGCTTAAAGCCATTTTCTCTCAACTTGTCACTGGTTGCCGGGGAGAAGAGGCTACCCCTCATCTGGCTACAACCTCCTTTCAAGTATTTGTAGCTATAAGGTCCCCTCTGAGCCTCCTCTTCTCAGGGCTACACACCCCCAGCTCCTTCAGGAGGAGTCCTTCATAGGACTTTCTCTGTAGACTCTTCACCATCTCCGTTGCCCTTCTCTGTACATGTTCCAGCACCTCAGTGTTGCAGTGAGGGGCCCAGAACCGGACACAGGATGTGAGGTGTAGCCTCACCAGTGCCCAGTACAGAGGTCACTGCCCTGGTCCTGCTGGCCACACTATTGCTGATATAAGCCAGGATTCCACTGATTTCTTCACCATCTGGGCACCTGGCTCATGTTCAGCCACTGTCAAACAGCACCTCCAGGCCCATTTCCACTGGGACACTTTCCAGCCACTCTTCCTCCAGCCTGTTGCACTGTAGGGGGTTGTCGTGACCCAAGTGCAGGACCTGTACTTGGCCTTATTGAACCTCATACCATTGACCTCAGTCCATCGATTCAGCCTGTCCAGATCTCTCTGCAGAGTCTTCCTACTCTCCAGCAGATCAGCACTCTCGCCCAACTTAGTGTCATCTGCAAACTGACTGAGGCTACACTTGATTGCCTGATCCAGGTCATTGATATCAAACAGGTCTGACCCCAATACTGAGCCTTGGGGAATCTCACTAGTGACTGGAAGTAAGATAAGGATTTATTTTTTCATTTTAAATGTCTGTTGTTAAAATGAAAAATGTTATGCACACGCAGCATGGCAGGAATACGTATATTCAGACACATAGGTGATATCAGTTATGATTGGTGTGAAAGCAGGTATCTGTGCTTAGAATTGGAGAAGTGTCATAAAATGCAAAGTTCAAAATAAATACTAAGATTTTTGGAAACTTCAGATGCCCTCAGCATACACCATAACCAGAGGAAGTGGACACCTGCCAGAAGTTTGAACTACAACAAGTGTTTTAAAGAGTGACTTGAACTAATGTAAATTCAGTAAAAATCATATGCTAGATTGACCCCTAGGGTACAGTGACCAAGCTAAGGCTTGCTTTATTGGAAAACTTACATAAGCAGTGGCTCTCTCACAGGAATTGCAGATGAATGATTCTCACCTGGGGGGGCTGCTGTGACTTACCTGTATGGAGACGCTGCTGTAGGAACCGCCTATGACTCCTGCAATGAGCAGGGGCAAATTCTCTTGGATGGCATACGAGCCGTCAGGGCACATGTACTCTGTTTCATCCACTTTAGTCAAAGATGCCCTGACGAACTCCAAAGACTGTTCTAAGGCATATGTATCCCTGGAACACGTGTCCAAGATGTGAACTCCAAGCTTAATTCCCGGCAGCAAGTAGTTGTCTTTGTTGATTTCATCAATAGCAAACAGCATGGCCTCCAAGCGCTGGATGCCTCGGTCTTCATTGATTCTCCCACATTCTTCTATCCCAGTGCCTTTTTCCTTGATTGGGAATAAGCCTCCTAAGACCAGGTCTCCTTCTATCTTAATTTCCTTCCTGACAAAGCTGTGGTCACTTAGGGAAAGGAAAACTCCTTTGGAAAATAAAGCTAGCGCAAGCACTTGGAGTCTGGTGAACATCTTCATTGGTCCTGTTTCAGCAGCTCTAAGAAACATTGGTGGGAGCAAAAGCACTCTTCAGTCCTTCTGATCCATTGCCAGATATGAAGTGCTGTCCCTCAAGCCAGTGAAGAACAAGCCAACAAGTCTTTCCACTGGACCTCTAAAGAAGAGATGGGAAGAATTAGAAAAGGCAAAAGGAGACACAAAGACGTGAGATGCCTTAATCACACAAACATCCCTCCTTAAGGCAAACGAGACTCTTTTCCAAGCAAATTAAAGTAAGTAGATAAATAGGTAAGAGAGACATGAAAGAGGAAAATAAGAGACATGACAAGAAGGAGTCTCGTGTTTCATGCTTGCTCAGGGCATGAAAATACTTGCAGCTGGACTTTCTCTCTTTAATGTTAATCACAGTTCAGTGCTCGGATCAAAGGAAGAACACAGCAGTGATGCGTGTACTTAAGACGATTTTACTCTCACTAAGGTCAGGACAGTTTGCCAATGACCTGAAAAGGGGAGAAATCAAACCTCAGAGTGAAGATCACATTGTAACAATTCTGTAAATAAATAGACATACACAAAGTCTGTTTACGAAACATAGATGCATGACTTGTCCATAGACTCCTTGTCAATATATCTTCAAATTTATCAAAGTGGCTGCCTTGATCTCCCAATCATGAAATGAACTATGTGGCAATAGTTAAACAGAACACTTTAATAATTTATTTCTGTACTTACCTTTTTCTTAACAGAGTATATACTATTAGAGTTGCAGGGTTATTTATAATTTAGAAACACTTAGCACAAAGAAACTGAAATAAGCAACAATTAAGATTTAACACTGAATAATGAATGAACATGGTTATTGCAAGGCAGTTGTTTATCCTAGTACAATTTCAATGCTGCTGTACCAAATTGTGTGAAATGATAGCTATTTATTCATATCTATTCCAACATTGTTCTCTCATAAATCAGTAATGGGTCAGATTCACTGTTAAAGGTCTCTCTCTGCTATCCTAATAGTCTGAGCTGCAGACTGTCTCAGCAGAACTTTCCATTCAGAAATGTCAATAGAAAAAAGGCTTCCTCATCCCTAACTGATCTCTAAGTAAGCTAGTTTGTTTATCACCAGTGGTTCATTAAACAGGTCCAGAAAATATATTTTCTGGTAATGTTAAGTAAAGTAATGATGTTGGCTGTATTCAGCAGTACTTTCTGTATCAGACTTAGTACTCTAATTTACCAAGCATTATTCAAGTGTATACAGGGCATATAAAATAGTGGTACTATCCCACTGGAAATCATTATTAGACAAAAAGGTGACATTTGTCACATAAATGGCTGTGTGGTTAATAAGTCAGTTGCGTTGACTTCCATTGTTTTCATCACGAATCCACCGTTTGGATAAAAACAGGACTTGGGATTTTTTGAAATGCAACATCCATCTTATTTACCTCTATTGCTCCTCTTGCCACTGTATCTCAGCAAACATTCACACATTTGTCCTTATAACACTGGCAAAATACTGGTTTTCCCTGTTTTACACATGGGAGAAAAAGAGGCACAGAAAGATGAAATAACATTCTCAGAAGATTCTAAATCCAGATTTTGATTTGCTTGGCACTCACAATCACTATCAAACATTGGAAAGGTCAACTGTGCCCTGAAGCCCCTGGTTCCCACTGAGGCACTGATTCTGAAAAACTTCCTAAACAAGTTATTCCAAGCCTGTTCCTGAGTGATTTACCTAAGGTCATCAGCATAGCCAAGAATCAAACTTTGATCTTTCCCAGTGCTCCTCTGATACCTTAACCATAAACCTCCCTTGTTTCTATTGCTCCTTCTGGCTTTTATGTGAGTCTTTTATAAGGTCATATTAAAACAATCTGCTTTCAACAGCCCTTCAACACGACCAAGAACAACTGAGTTACCTGAAAGAAAAGGCTTTAAAATGGGGCTCTCTGTAAGGTTTTTTAAAACTGTCCTGGGACATACCTAGAGCTACAGTGGGTTTACCCTCAACAGCAGGGAGGATGTTCTCATCTCCCTGACTCCTTCGCAGGTGCTGGTTTCTGTAAATGGCATCGCCTTTCACCTTGCATCTCCTCCGTGTCCCAGGAATCTGTGTGTCTCTGATCCATCAGCAAGAAAGGACAGAAAGGTACTGAAAATTATTTCAACATTGCACACTGACAACTGATTTCCCCAGCAAAGAATGCAAAGGATTTCTATGTTCTGTCACTTAAGCTTGTTACAGTGGTACTGCTGAGGGAAACTGGAATCAGTGATGGCACAGCAAGGGATCAGTCCCTGCAGAAGTCGAGGGGCGATCAGAGAAAGTGAGGGTTGGGAACAGGCATGACCATTACTCTGTTTCTTCTTTGCCACTTTGTGTTGACAACACTGGTCAAGATGTTGAAGGTGTCCAGGGATATGAAAGGAGGAGGTGGTGGTGGGAACCCCATATGGATTGGGGAACACAGATGACTCATCCCCATGATCCTGCTCTATCTGGGGACACACTGCTTGGTAAGGGGCGTCCATGGTGGGGGCCACCCACTCATGCCAATTGTCTTACCCTCCCCAGGGCAATGCCTGTGAAGTTCTGAGCTTGTCACGGGGGCATTGAGACTGCAGGGAGACACCATGGATGCAGAATCCTGCTTCCCAGGAAAAGCATCCTATTTTATGTGCTCAAATCCTCTCTTTATAAATAGAAGACAGTAAACAAAAACACAGCTTAGGGTATCAAATGTGCTTCTCTCCTTCATCAGACTTGGCAGCCCGTGCACTGCTGCCTGTGTAGTGGCGTTGCAGTGTCCTGCTGAGGACCAGGGATGCTGAGCAGAGGTTGGGAGTGAAGGCATTAATGCAAAGGCTGATTTGTCAGGGGAGGTTTCCCTTCTGGGCTGTGAGGGAGGGATGCCTCCAGGGTTTCTCAGCGGTGGGACTCCTGATGGAAGCTGTGAGACAGATTTGGGTGGTCAGTGAGCAGTGTCACTATGGTGACACTGAACAGACATCTTGGTGTGATGAAGACTATTTTAAAGCAGATCCGAGAGATGGGCTTGCAGCTCAGTTCCTCTCCTGCTCTCTCTGGTGTGCACCTCCCACATGCTTTCTCTGCAGCTTGCATAACTCAAGACTAAATATACAAACATTTCATACCTATTCCAGGCTGATACAGCTCATATTCCTCCTCTTAAACACGGTGGAGATACCACTGATCATATCCTTCCTGAAATGATTTCATTATACTGACCACTCCAACTGGCTTTTGCAGTATCATCTTCTACTAAAAGCATGTTTCTGGGGTATTTCAAAAAGAAGTCTGTGCTGATCAAGTGGAAATTCTTTTATGTTTTGTTTATATTTAAAGTTTTAACATCAGCTACAGGCAGGGCTGTGTTGTTCTAGATGTTCTGTTAGTACTTAAAGTATGTACATTCCTGCCCTACAGCCCTTGGATCCCTGGTGGAAATAGAAGTAGAGTCTGGGTGTAGAAGCAATGTAAATATCAACATGAAAAATAAACAGGCTGAAGGAAAAAAGTTTCCATGTCTGCATCAGAGGGTTTCTGCCAGCTTTGCTCTATCTGAACTTCAGCCAGAAGCACTCAGCTTGTGAAACATCTTCATTCAGCACTCTGGAGCCCCTTCTCTTGCCACCACTGAAAGTCCACAGGGGGAAGCTACATTTGCCCTTGGGGGACACTGTCAGCACTTCCCTTAGTGAAAGTAACTCACTCGTGTAAATAGCAGCTGTGCTGCTCTCATTGAGAATCTACTTGCCTCTAGGTCTGAATCATCAGTTTTGGTGGATTATTTATCTGTCTGTGAAAAGTTGATTGCACAAATTTACTGTTTCTTGGTGTAAGCTTGCTTATTCACTAAGGGTGGGCACATTCTTGCTTCTGCGAAAGCAACTAAAATGAGAAAGGATGTCTGGGGTTTCTGTGTTCAGTATCCCACTGATAATCATCTCCAAAACTAAATCTGTCTTTCAGGGCTATATTCACATGTCAGCTCTGGTACTCTGCAGGCCTTCTGTCTGCAGCTCACAGAGTAGATCCACCTGTGCTGTTGGTTCAGAGATGAATTCTTATCAGACTAAGCATTTTCAGTCTGCTTTTCTAGTAAGTGTCAAATTCCAAAAAGAATTGCAGTTGAATCTTTCATTTAGCCAGATGACTTACAAATTGAACATCATTGCTCATACATCAGTGACAATTTTCTTCATGCCTTCCATCATACCAGCACCAATGCTTGGTACTGGCAATCCAGCATCCCGCAGCCATGCATTTTCTAGTTTTCCAGTTATAAGGATGGAATCCTAAGCCTTACTGAGAGCTGAGGCACTTCAGGTTGCCTAGCTATTTTTCAACACCATTAACTAACGAATGGGACAATCTACATGACTGGGCTAAAACTCTGGAGAGGTTTCCTCTCTTCCCTACCATGTGCTATACCCTAAATTTCCTACATTTGTTCCCCTCCACAGTGTTTTGCAGGGCTCATCTGTTTATGCAGATTCCTGACAAAGGATGCAACAAGAGCTGACGTGGGTGCTGGAGAAGATTATGTTTAGCTTTGTTGTGGGTGGCTCCCCCTTGGCAATTGAGGATTTATACTGCATTATTCAGAACTATAATGTGTTACTGTGGTGCCTGGAGCCATATGTCAACTCGGTATCACCTGCTGTCCTTTGTAAACTTTCTTTGGAGGAGAACCATGCTCAGTGTAAGGTCACAGAGGAGGTTCCCACCACACCTGTGCTCTTGTGGCATTTTACAAATACTGAAGCTAATAGTTTCATCAATAGATCTTTCTCCAAGGTCACCCATCAGAGAAGTATCTTTCCCCAAGCCCTTGCTCTGCCCTACAAATTTTATCTTAGGGAAGCAGATTTCTAAAACAATTCCAATTTCATCTCAAAATTCTGGTACGTCTTTCAAGACTGACACAAGAAGCTGAATGCAAAGATTTCTTTCTCTCAGAGATCATAGAGAACTTGCACAGTAACACAGATCATCCAACACATTCATCACATTTTTATGTGCCCTAGCAGAACTTGATCTTAATGCCTGATGAGAACTGCACTGAAATGTAGCATGTCTTATGTAATTAGAAAGAAAGTGATAGACAAGCTGGAGTCTCCTTGCCAATTATAATTAGAGACATCGTCACCTCTGGAAGAGAAGTATTTGTAAAGTAACCCAAACCTTGCAGTGACAGACCTGTGCCAGGCACACAAATTGCTCACATCCTGATTGTGGCTGGCTAAAATCTGGTAGCTGAAATCAGGACATAAAACAAAGAAACAAACAAATCAGGGAAAAGTTGAAGAAAATGTGGTGAGGTGGAGAAAACCAGTAAATTTCTTCTATGGAAATGGAGAAGGTCCTTCACGAAATGTTAATCAGGTGCTGACATGTAATTTTGCTGAAAATTAATCAAAGTACTTTAAATTTCAATTGTTTGCTGTTATATCTCAAATTTTTTTTTCTTTCCTGGTGAAAAGTGACAAAAGTGGATTTCCAAGTAGGTGATTTTGTGAATTTCATTTCATCTTGAGAACCCATACAGGAAAAACATTAATTAATGCAATTAACCAGCAGCATGAGGCTACAAACCATACAAGTTCATACCATGCCTAGTATATTGTAAAAGAGTTTGAAAAGCCCTAAAAATTTAGCAGAAATTTCAGTATAAAGACATATAAAGCAAGAGATTATACGTCAGTGTAGAAGTAAGTCACCAGTCCTAAAATAAAAACTTATATTCTGTTACTTTAGAACAAGAAGAAAAATTCAGAACACTGTGTTACTGTTTGTACTGTGTGAGCATCAACATCTGATGCTTTATGTTTTCTACAATGTCAACACACAGCAGATGCCCAGCCCTCTCCTCAGAGATCTATGATATCCTGTTTCAGAAAAAAAAATTAAAATATTAATCATGCAGGAAAACAGATGTCTCTTGTGTGTTACTCTTTAAGTTTCCAGATATTAAGTAACTCTATAGATTAGAACTAGATGTATTAATTTGGCTTGGTGAGGAACAACGAGCTCCTGAAGATCACCAGACCTTAATATGGTGTGGAAATACAGGTCTTTGTCACTCATTAAAATCCATGAGAGCATTTGGCACCGGCTCAGTCCTTCCAAAATGAGCTTTGTCTCAGGAGAGGGAGTTACAACGAGCAGACCACCAGAGGCAGAGCTCTGGGTGAGGCCATGCAGGCTCAGAACTCATTAGAGTTTCTCCCTACTCTGACAATAAGTATATTCAAGTGCACTGAGAAGTCCAGCTGCGAGCCCGAGGCTTTGTGCCATCTGGACAGTTTGTGGTGTAATGATCTTGATGTAATGCAGGGTTAGACCTTTCAAAGTCTCACCATCTTTCCTTCTGTCTTCTTTGGACTGAGCTGAATCCTACTGCTTTTTGTCCATCTGCTTATTTCTTCCAGGCATTGGTGACGGCTGAAAGCCCACCAGCAGTGACTGCCATGAACAGGCAAGTGCCGTGTGCTTATTGATTGTGTGTTAGTTGACTTCAGTCTCAGCCTTCACGTGTGGTCCCAGAAAGACGTGGAAAAGGAAAAATGGGAGGATAAAGCCTTCGGGGACAAAGGAGCAGCTGGCTTCTGTGACCTGTGGATGTCACAGCAATTATTCCTGCTAGGTGGTGTGGGAACACCAGCACCAGGCTAAGGTCAGCAATGTCAAATGTTGGGTGAGAGAGGTGATGGCATAAGTGTGGAGTAGTCCTGCTCAAAGTAAACCATGATGTTTTCAGTGTCATGTCCTGGGATGAAATATTTAGCTGAGACAAGCTTTAACACTTGTGCTTAATGCAAGTGAGGCTTAACTAAGTGAAGTTAACACCATCCAAAGTATAGCCCCCCAAGGAGTATCTGTGCATTTACTCTTTAGACACGAATTTAACCTCTCCCTCTTAATTGATTCTTAAGCATCTGGTTTTTTTCTGCCCACACAGAGATCACTGCTGCTTTGTGCTCCTAATCGCTTCTCAGCTCTCTGCAACGCCTGCAGGGTTTTTCTTGAGGCTGGATCTCCCCGTGAACCTGTGTTCCAGCTGAGGTGCTCTGCCTGGGCATTCTGGGCTCACTCCAGAGCGAGCTGCCAGATTTCAATCTTGCCACTCTGCCAAGATGTTTTCCTCACATTGTGGCAACACAGAAAATATGGCTGAGCCTTTGCATATGTGGAGGGCAGAAAGTCCTTTGTCATTATTGTTTGTGTTGAGGCTCAGTCTGGCTGGCAGCGCAGTCAGCCTCAGTCACACCAGACTCACAGAGCAGCAGAGTGTGCACCCTTTCTCTTCTGTCTGTATGTGGGGTGACTTCTGCTGCCACCCAGCCCACTCTGTTGGAATGCAGTCCTGGCTTGGACCCCCAATAGCAGCATTCAGACCTGGCTTGGTGCTCTCCACATCACTGGTTAGGATAGGAGAAACTGAAATAGCAAAGCTGATGACCAGCAGTGGGCAAAGTCCCCTCTGTGGCTGCTTCTCCCCACCTCAATTTAGTGATAAGTCAAATAAAAACCTTACCAGGTTGGTGCTCCCATCCCTGTCTGGTCTGAGCTGTATCTCCCGGTTTGCCACAGCAGTACCAAACACTCAGCTGGAAATTTTCTAAGTTAAGATGGCTCTTCTCATTTGCTGATCGAGGCAATATTTCCCCCTCTGACACACTCACTGCGAGCACCTCAGAGCAGGAGCTGCTGCCTTGCCTGTGGCTCTGCAGGGCTGAACTCTGGTCTCATCACCACTGCCCGTTCAGTGATGAGATTCCATCTGCCTAACTTGCTCACTAACATATCGCAACATTTTAAGCAGTTTTGACCTCCTCTAGGAGTATCTCCTGCCTATTCTGGTCTAGGAAAGACACTGCGACCCCCAAAGGCACAAAATTACTTCTAATGGACATGTAGGCACTTGCTTTGGGCAGACTGGTTCGCCTAGCATTTACAATCTGAGGTCAAGGTAGGTGCCTGATTACACAGAGAGGGTTTCACCTACTGGTCACTTGTTTTGTCGTGTTCCTGGTAACAACACAAAGCATTGGAAAGGGATCAAAACATGGAACGAATGTTCAGGTTTTTAAAGAAAGAACTGTTTAGCAGTGGATTGTAGCTTTTTTGATGTTTAGTTATTTTCCTTCCTTTTTCTTTTTTCTTTTTTCTTTTTTTTTTTTTTTTGAACATAAAAGGATTAAAAATTTAACAACAGTAGCCTCTGCTGAAACGATCCTTCCCTCCTCCACCTCCGTCTACACCCTCCCCCCCCAGAGCCCAGACGGGGAACTCTTCCATCACATGAATGTTACCTCCAGGCTACAGCATTCAGCCGAGTGTGAAATCACAATTAACGGAGCAAGTGTTTTGTAAGTGAGCAGAGACGGCCACAAATTACATCCTCCCATTAGCTGATTTTAGAACAACACTGTTGAACAGCTTCATGATTACTGGGCTGTGGCGTGTATTAAAAAAACATTAATAAAACATAATTGATTGTGAATTGTGCTTACTGCCTTTATAGTTTTAATCACAAAAGTCTCAAAAGTTTCTTGGAAACAAAAGCTGCCCTCAGCTATTTATGGGAACTGGATCGTACTAAAAATTTTACAGAACTTGATTTGCAGCTGTTGTAAATCGGTAAACTACTGAAGCCTATGGGGTTTTCTGACCGATAGATTGCCTTTGCCTTTTTCTTTTCCAGTCAGCAGAGAAAGGCACAAGACTGCCTTATCTCCACCAGAAAGCACCACTGAAGTGGAAACAATATCCTCGGTCTCTCAGACCTGCCATGCACTGGGCATGTCCTTAGATGCAGGTAATGTCACCGATGGGGAGCAGGAGTTGGTGGCTTCTATTTACTGAGAAACAGGAAAATACAGAGCTATACTTCAAAAATACTCACATTTATGTCTCTCTTTTGGGCCCCAGATTATTTTCAAAGCTTAAATCATGTATTCTTACAGGAACCTGGGATGTTAATTCTGATTCATGACCCTGTCTGGGCTCATGGAGGGACAAGGTATGTCACAAAAGTTTATGGCTACATTATCAAACTTGGATGCCCTGCTATGAATTTATGGACCTTAAAAAGGCTGCTCACAATCAGTCAAATGTGGGACTTTGAAAGAATTTGAAGCCCAGCCAATGACACAAACGGACTACTCTTCATCAGTCAGTGCTTCAGGTATCTAAATCTCACTCTCAGGCTGAGAATTCCCAAAACACTTCAGACACTGCCTGCGCTTGATCAAGGTGATGCTTAACTCCACTCATAAGCCAAATTTAGTCAGAGGAAGATGGACCTCTGCCAAAATCCTCAGGGAAATAGGCTCAGGGATGTGGGCAGGATCTTGCCCTAGCTGTAACTATTTAATCAGTTTCTTCACCCCACAGAGAAGTGCCATAAAGGGAGGAATAAACCTTACAAGTTCTGAATCTCTCCTGCTGTGACCACTAAAAATGCTAGTGCTAGGAGTGTTGAAAAATCTCAGAAGTGGATCTAAAATTAGGTAATATAATGCCTGCATTATTTATTGACTTCTTTTCAGCCTGTGCCCTGGCAAATAAACTTGTATAAACAGTGGGAGTAGATTGCTGAAAAGCATTTCCTGTTAAAGAGCTAGCAGCAAGGGTTATTTTTAATGAAAATAAACCAGAGAAAGCAAATTTCTCCTGTTTCTGCAAAGATTTATCTCATGAAGGCAGCAACAAACATGCCTTGTCTTGACCAAGGGAGTGACTTCTACTGCTAACAAATGAAATGTCAGTTAGCACTCAGGCTCATCTCAGTTTAGTACTCAGCTCTTTGCAGGTGCATCCTGGAACAAACAACTCCAGCCTGCACCAAGCTTCTCCTCTTCCCATACCACCTGTCCCTCCCTCAGATCTGATGTAAACTGCTTGCTTGGCTCCTTTCATGCAGCTCCACAGCAGTGTACGTACATGCAGACATATATTTTTATGAGAAGAGCCAGAACCTCACACCCCCAACACATTCACTGCATTCTCTCACTCTAAATGGCCATTGCTATGGCAACAACAGCTTAACTCAAAATTTAGAGAGGCATTTAGCACAAATTATGAAAGAAGAGATGCGACACTGGGTAAAGCCATGCATGGTTTCATGGTCCACTGTGGCTCCATTCACCGATTGCTTCAGGACACCCTGGGGGCCTTGCCACTTGCAGTCTGTCACCTTCTGCCCAGCACGGTGCAGGAAACAGCTTTCTCTAGCACTGGTTTTGTCTTTATTCTTTTCTGTGCTGACAGTAAATGGCCTTTCAGCCATCTGATCCGCCACAGAACTGAATTTGCAGTCCAACCAGCCTGGTCCTCAAAACCTCTGCCAGAATAATTCATGGCCTGGTAGTGTGAGCGGGGAATTCCTTGCTAATGAAGGCAAGGAAAGACACAGGCCCTATTTAGAGTATCTGGAACAGTGCTAGTGTTCTGCATCAGCATATCTGGCAGCAGATGAAGGCCCAGCTGAGTTGTAGGATAAAGCATAGTGCATGTCTGTGACACTTCTCCTTGTAAGGAGTTGCTCTGTGGTGCCAAATCTCAGGCATAGTGACAAAGTAGAGGAAAGACAAGCATGAATAACCTCAACAATTCCTAGTGAATTCATGTCTTTCTAAAACCTGTGCAAACTTTGTCCTGTGTTCTTACTTATGGCCACATCTTATATATGCCAAGATGAAAGGTCTACAAGGAGAGGTATTTTTTAGAAGGGCATGAGAGGGAGTAGATTTCCAAAAGCTCTAGAGAAGAAATTCTTCGCTATGAGGGTGAAGAGACACTGGAGCAGGTTGCCCACAGCAGTTGTGGACTCCCCATTGCTAGAAGTGTTCAAGGCCAGGTTGGACGGGGCTTGTTAGGGGGATTGGAACTAAATGGTCTTTAAGGCCTCTTCCAACCCAAATCGATCTATGGTTATTCTGTGATGATGATCCTTTGCTTTGGATGAAGCACAAAATTGGCAAAAACTATTCAGAGAAAGTTCATGTCTAATTTTAGACATCTAAAGTGAGGTGCCTTCTTTGGAACCCAAAGCTAAGCAGGATGAGCCTAGGTCTTAACTGTGCTCCTTTCATCCCTCACTAGAGGCAGACAAAGAGTTTTGGTCAAAGAAGAGTTAAAAATGCTTTGCGTGGATGTTTGCATAGAGGCTTCTTATTTCTTGGAAGGTGCAGTCCACAGTAAGGATGTACTCCTGCCTCACTCCAGGAGGAGTTAGTTCTGATTTATTTTGGGAGGATCAGGACTGGATATTCTTTCTGTGTGGCCTGTGTGCCTTGTAATAACAAGCTCTCTTGTTATTACAGTTCTCATTGCAATCTAAGATTAATACTTGTATCCCAAATTTCACCGAGGCCAGCATGAATGAATAATAATCCCATTAAAGAATTCAAGAACTGGCCAAGAGTCACTAGTTGTATTTGTTAACAAAACTGAACCAGAGGTGAGGATTTCATTGCTTTGCTTGTACTTTATGGCTTTGATCAGGGAGAAACTTCATGTTTGCCAGCATTTCTACTGACCACAGGAAGGCAGAGCCATCCACATGGCAGTGGGCATGCAGTGAAAGCCATTCTGTGATAATTCCCTCAAATTCTTCTGTCAAGCAGTGACTGAAAAATGAGAGGTGAGAAACCACAAGACCAGGTGCATGAAAAAAAAGTAGGTTAGGCATTGTACATGCCAGATTGTGAACCAGACTGCACTCCCCTCAAGGGCATATTCTTCCAGTTCCACGGCTTGTTTCATGGAGAGGAAGATGATGGAGAAGAACAATCTCTGGAGATTGTCTGTTTTTCCTGGGGCTGTGGTGTTACTCCACGTGCCAGCGCCATGGCTCTGGGAGGCAAAGGGCCGTACATCCCACGTGATGAACTGCAGAGGTATCTTCGAGCAAGGAGAAAAATGAGGAAGCAAACAGCAGCCCTGGATGTGGTTCTGCTCCAGCAGTAGCTGAGCAGCATCTCAGGGTGTTGCTGAGTCTGGGGACAAGTTCTGGGGGTCTCACTGAAAGTGCCTGGGAAGAGAGGAATTACAGAAGAATAACAAGCATGGATGTGTGAAGGAATTTGAGGGGAAATTTTGAAATTCAGTTTCTAGGGCAGATAGCTTTTGACAACATCCTAGACCTTTAAGCTACATGACAACTTGCAGAGAGAAAGAACTTCAGTTCCCTGAGTTTTAAATTGAATGACCTTATGTGCTTTTTAGGACTAAGTTTGGCATCAAGCAGCGAAATATCCTCCCTTCATGGCTCAGGCCCAGCTGCCTTTTTCTCAGGAAAGCAAAATCAGCATCTTCTGCCTTTTCCTATTCCACAGAGGAATGAAAACAGGAGAGGCCTGTGAAAGCAGGTGACAATATTTAAAATGGGAAATCCTTCGGCATCTCTCCAATATAAAATGAAGACAACACTTGAGTAACAGCCTACTCTTATCACTTATCGCATGATTTTAGTACATCCTAGTGGGTTGTAGAAGTGACATCTTCATTTGCAATAAAAAGGTGTCAAAGATGGCCAGTACTCCTGACCAGAGGAATTCTCACTGGTTTGGATAAGCCACTGCCTGCTTTTACTCTGCCCTACCTGTAACTTTCCTGTCTAAAACAAGTCTGCAAGGCATGACATCAGGGTTTGCTGAATTCAGCGCCAAGCTTTCACTGATGTCAGTCAAACACAGGCTATCCCCAGGTGACATTTGTGTTCCAGTTTGAGTGTTTTCTTTCTGACATAGTGTAAGACCAGGGCATTTTATTTTTCCCAAGACAGATACATTATCTGGCAGTTTCCAGCTGATGTAAGATAGGTTACGATAGTGATACAGCCTATCTATGGAAAGTCTCTTTGCCTGTGGTTTCCTGCAGGGGTTTTTTTTGGTGTTTGCTACTCTTCAGCCTTTCTTTATCAAGGGATTTTAATCTCATTCTTCATTCCTTTATTCAGCCACCTTCCTTTCCTCAAAAGGAAACCTGTAAGAAATTAATGTCTTCAAAGTCTGTATTTTGTACGATTTTGTTGACACTGGCTAGCATTCAAACTTTATTGGAATTGGCAGTTAATGTAATTGCATAAGCCCTATTTCCTTAGGAAAACAGCCTTCAAAAGATCAGGGCATGCTATGAGAACTCCTCTATCCTTGCAGTGTCCCAAGCTCTAACTTTTAAACCTCCCCTGTTGTTACGTAAGCCAATAGCACAGCTTTATTCCTAGAATTTGTCAGTTGTAGAACGTGTTTCATCTAATATATTTTAGACATTGCAATAAGATGAAATAATTTGCACACTACTGTATCTGTTTCTCTCCATGGACAGTGAACAGGGTCTGTAGAACTGGACAAAGGAATTTTCTGCATGGAATGGACTCTTCAGGCTCTCATTTAGTCAGTGAGGCCAACATGGCCAAAAGTTGTTGGCATGCAACTCATTTCACAGAATCAGTCAGTCTAGAAGGGACCACAGTGGATTATCTGGTCCAAACTCCCTGCTCAAGCAGGGTCATCCCAGAGCCCATGGCACAGGATTGTGTCCAGATGGTTCTTGACTATCTCCAGTGAGGGAGACTCCACACCCTCTCTGGGCAACCTGTCCCAGTGCATGGTCACTGCACAGGACAGAAGTTCTTCCTCATGTTCAGGTGGAACTTCCTGTGCATCAGTTTCCGCCTGTTGCCTCTTGTCCTACTGCAAGGCTGAACAGGCTCAACTCCCTCAGTCTCTCCTTGTAAGAGAGATGCATCAGTCCTTTAATCATCTTTGCAGCCTCTGCTGGACCCTCTCCATGTCTCACTTGTACTGAGGAGCCCAGAACTGGACACAGTATGTAGATGTGGCCTCACTAGGGGTGAATAGAGGGGCAGGATCACCTCCCTTGACCTGCTGGCAATGCTTTTCCTAATGCATCCCAGGATGTCATTGGCCTTCTTGACTCCTGAGGCACGTTGTTAGCTCATGGACAGCTTGTTATGCACCAGAACCCCCAGGTCTTTTCTATTTTAGGCTGATTCACACCCTACACTCTATTGACTGTATTGATGAAATCCACATATAATCGCTCAGTTCACATGAGACATCAACAACAAAGATATCTAGATAAGATGGACTCCCCTTCATTCTCTCAGATGTTCAGTATAGCAGAGGACTAGTTCCTCTGTCACATTATTTAGATGTTATCAAAGCCTGGTAGTATCAAACCTTGTGCCTTAGCATTAAAAGCCCTCCTCTGTGAGTAGGAGCAATACCATATGAAATAGGGAGAACTCACATTTTGCAAATCCATTCTCTCTGTGGGCAGTGTTTAGGTTTCATTCTGGGATCATTGATTTGTTAGCTTTGAGCTATTTCCTTCGTCAAGCCCAGAGGATAAGCTTTTTTTGCATTGCCTCTTTCTCTCTTCTATGGCTAATGCTAGTTTATTCTCCTTCAAATCTTATGTAACGCTTTTACAGGAGGATACATCTGTGATATGCTCTTTGGCTGTTTTTTGGAAAAAATATGAATAAGCCAGAATAAACTGGAAGATTGTCAGTGTATTTTGCAGATTATCTGTATTCCAACTCTACTCACAGGAAAATGCAAAGTCGATTAAAACCCACCAAGTGTAATAAATATGTTTTTTGATTCTGTCAGCATGGCTAAAGATAAAAGCTAATGGCAAATCCATAATACAGTCATACAGATCAAACGATCTATCAGTCCATAAGCTTGCATTCATGACAGATAAATACTCTTATTATCTTCACAGCATGCCCCGGTTAGTCCAGCATGAACTTGGTGAGTTAACTTGGCACTGCAGTCAGGGTGTTGGCATGCGGGAAGTTTGTTTGTTACAATAGCATTCTAAATGCTGAAAGTTCCATTTCTTCAGTCTGTGGACTGTTCCTTTCATTGATTACTGCTCAGCTCAGCCCCTCAGCAGCTCTCAGGTGTATCCCACTCCTTGTTCCCAGTTGCAACATCCTTGTGTTCCTCTTCCAAGCCTTCCCCCTCTTCGTGCCAGCAGCTTCTTTCTCCCAAGTTATTTGTACACTGAGCCTCAAGCAGAAAACACCCTACATTTCCACTCACCTAGGGCTTGAGACAACCACATGATAGGAAATATTTGACAAATTTAAAAAGAGGCACCACAGTCAGAGAAAACTTGTACATTTTTCAAGATCAATTCAAGAATTTGTGTCAGTTACCAACATGAGACTTTTGTCTGGTCCACTGGTTCAGTGAGTCAGGGGTTTTATAGACTTGAACTACATGTTCTCTTGTATGAACAGACTGTTTTGAGCTAGGACTGTAATCACAAGGAATAAAACACTATCTAATGGCCAAATCAAGTACCAGTGAAAGAGGCTCCATTTGTGTCAATCATAGTTATCTTGTTGATGGATCTGTCCCATTGTTAATGTTAAAACCCTTTTTGTTCTCTTGTTCCATCTATTCAGAATTATTCATTCATCCTGAATGAATATTTTGTGCTTAAACTGAATCTTAGAAGCTTATTTAGAACCACTTAAGATCTTAAATTAAATATGAGTGTAATGTGGGGAGGCATAGAAATGAAAGATCCATAATTTTTCAAGTGTAAAATTAAATTCCTCCCTCCTTTCCTCTCTGATTTGATGCATCTAGTACAAAGTATATGGAATTTGAGTAGGTGTACTAAGAAATTCAGAGAGTTTTGATAGATACCTGCATGTGAGAGATACACGACTGTTGGAGGTCCACAGAAATATATCAATTGATCTATCTTTTCCGATAGAAGTTGCAGATTTTCCCATTTACATTTAAAGGCCAACAGTACTGACTTATGAATTTTTTCCTGTTTTATCTATTGCATCTCAGGACCCACAGTGAAGAAATTAAAATCTCATCATCTGGCCAGCATGGAGGCTCGGAGCTTTGATGGTTTCAGCTGTTAAGCCTGCTGTTTCACAGAACCCATTTTTGACTCCTAGATCTGCTGCCCAAATCAATGTGCTGATGTTTGGTTGGAAGCAATACAGTTCCAGACAGGGTTAGCAATTTATAAAATTTCCATCAGCCTAAGCATAGCAGTGAGCATATATGTGCATGCATGAATGTGGGCTTTGTTGCTGTTTTCAGCATTCAGGAAACAATTACAGGAGAGCATTAGCTGTGCTTCAGTGCATACTGTGAGTCTAAAGTAATGGCATGATCTTCACTCAGGGACCAAGAGTGTCCCAGATGGATCAGCAAGGCAACAGGGAAGTAAACCTACAAAATAACTAATTTTCTCTAGGTTACTTTTCTGTTTTGAACACCTAACCCTTACATTCAGAAATATTTTTTTGTGGAGTTATGAACAGCTCTCTCCTTTTCAGCAGCTGAACAGGTAAACAAGATTTTTTTATTTCTCCACAGTTACAAATCCCTTTATTACAGGGCATAATGCCATCCCTGCATTTTAGCAATGAGAAGCTGTGGAGAAAACAAAGTATGGCCTGAATCAATGGCAGAAGAAGCAAAGATCATTTCTTTCCCAGTGTCAGCATAAAACTCTCAGACATCATGAATGTCTAAGAACAATGAAGGGAACATGAAGCTGCAAGCAATGGAGTATTATCTTCAGTACAGCCTAGTCCATATGCAAGAAAAAAATGGTTCACGTTAAAAGACTGACACAGCTGCAAAAAGTAAACACCATTTAGGTTATCAAAACACTTTTTCAGGTCTTCATCATCCAAAGCTAATTTGTTTCCCCTCAAAAACATTAATTGAATTCCCATTTCTCTTTACAAGTGCTGCCTCACTTAAACTACACAACTATGGCCACAGTGCTAGTCCTTTACAAAGCTATTTGTCCATAAAGATAATTAATTTCAATGGGGAAATGCATAGCCAGCAGCAGAACCAAGAGAAAGGAGCTCTATGATAATAGGTCAGAACTACTTAAAGTGCCTTGAATACTCATTGTGTTGTTGATGAGAAGGAGCAAACCCTGGCATTTTCTATGAAGGTGTCCTTCAGCACTTTTTGACTGTATGACAATCATCTAATTTAAATACTGACTTCCCCAAATCTCAGAAAAGCTCATGTTCATCACATATTTCCCACACTCGACTCATTAAAGCACATGAGATTTTTTTTTTTTTTGGGTGACTTTGGGGCTTGCAATATAATACACAAAATTCCCTTCCAATTGTTAGAAAAGGCTCCAGTCTAGAAAGTAAACCGGCACACTGGAATCTGGTTCTTGTCTCATCTGTCTTTGGCTCACCTCTTTGTACCTATAGAAAATAGAGATAATATTACTTTGTGACCTTGCAGCTGTGTCCTAAGGATTAATGCTTGCGCTACACGCTCCTGCAGTGAACGGCAGTCGGGTCAGTGGGTACACTCTGTTCTTTGCATGGAGGTAAGTTAGGTGTGCCTCTGATGGCAGTAGAAATTTGGCCCCATTGGATGAATCCCATGATCTCCAGACTTTAGACAGATACATTCAGCTGGCGCCATGCCTCAGACCTAACTTCAGTGTTGTGACATATCTTGCAAGGAAAGGTATTTTTTGGGTTGTGAGCGAGTACATCGATAGGCAAAGCAGGAGCTAGGGGCATGCTGGTAAAACAGGAGATACTCTCTGGAGAATTATATCACCTGCTCCCTCTGAAAGGACTGGTAGAAGGACAATTCAATAGGGCATGTGGGGTCATCTCTGCTGCTAGCACATAGAGAAAAAATCCTAAGCTAGCAGTTTTTCTGGGGCTCCCTCTCCTTTCTGGGCACATGAAAGTTCCTTAGGAAAATCCCATGGGATTTTAGGAGAATCTGGGTTTGGCTGCTGCTCCAAAGTGCTTTCTGGAGAGCCTTTCTAATGGTTGTGGGGAAGAGCAGGGAAGCCAGCTGAAATATGAGGGTGTCAATAACGCCTATTGAGTCTGAATTCCCCTGGGCCAGGGCCCAGGTATAGACAGACGCTGTAGGCAGAGTGCTTGGCAGGCTGACTCTGCTTTCTAAAGCCAGGCTTCATCCTACAGCCATGAGCAGGGTAGTGCTGGGAACTCCTCACTGCACTGAAAATAGCCAGCCCAGACCTCGTGTTGCAGCCCACCGTGTGCTGGGGGATCTGGGCAACAAGGAAGCCCTCTCCCCAAGCAACTCTTAGTCTATCATGCCTTGACAAGCACCAGCTAAAACCTCAGCATATACCAGTTGGGCAAGCACTAGTTATTATTAATAATAACTATCCTTATATTTCCATTTTATTTAATAACTGAGTTACAACTATTCATATTACTGTCTCCTTACTCCAGCACTTACACAGACTCAGCGGGCAGACGATGAATACATTTAATACTTCCTCAAATGCAGATGTTTTTGTTTGTTTTTCAATGTTTACTTGCTTGACTGGAGCATTTCACTTGAGCTTCATACCCCAGTTAGTTATAGCAGATTGCATAGTGGGATTCATGCCTGGGTAAAGGTAGTTTGCTTGCTTTACAACACCAAGATAAATACTGGTCTGAAGCACCGTCATGAGGTCTAAGATTTTAAATGCCAAAAGACTTACAATTCCATCCTGACAGACCCTCTGCTCCTCCTCCATCTTTTCCCCAGCAATAAGACTCATTTAAAGCTTTAATATATGGGAAGCAAAAAAGGAGCCATTAATTTTACTTGCACAACAGCTTTCACACTTGTAAGACTTTGACAGCTTCCTTAAACCCAAAGGAATTCAGATAGCCAGGGCAACGAATGCATACCAATACTTGAATTGGAAGGACATAGTTTTCAGGGCTGAACACATATTTTTGTCCTGCGGGAAGCTGACAGTGATGAGAGTATGTAGGATGCTTTACAACCACATTCACGTGATGCTACTTAATTTCCCCCCTCATCTTGTTCAGCATATTCCCTTTGTGTTTCTTAAATCAATAGAACTGCAGCGAGCCAACAGATTATTTCAATATTTTGTAGGATGCTCTGCCCTTACCACCATGCTTAATGCCTACTGTTTTTGGTAAAGCAAATAAACTCCTTAAATGTTGTATTTGCTACTTAGAAGGAAGTTGACTGTGTGTTTTGGGGGATAAGAAATTCAATTGCAGAAAGCTAAACATATATGCGTGGAGCTGAATGCTTTTGGAAACAAATTCAGTGGGCTTTCATATTTGTATCACTGTCATGATTTTGGATGGAAAATGGAAAACTTGTGATGAATGCATAATAGGCCATTGCATTTCCATCTGAGACAGAAGGAACGTGCTTACTTCTTCAGAAGGGAAGACAGATGAAGGCAGGCAAGCTGCAGAATAAAACAAGAATTAAGTGATAGCCTCTCAATGATCATTGTCCTGCTATCTGTTCATTATCTGTCTGGGTGTAGGTAGCAAACACCACATGAATTTAAATAAAACCCATTACTCACACTCACTTATGGACGTGATGATAGGAGTTGCTTGACAGGTCTTACACAGGAAACTTGGATGTAATTGAGCCCGTTTCTCTGTTGATTCTCCTCCAGCAAAATTCTCTACCTGTGCAGGAATATTTTAAGACCTCACTAAATTTGACAGAGTGTTAGGGTTTTTTGCTTATTTGTGTTTTGTATCATTATTGGGTCTCTACAATAACAGATGGTGAAATCTCCCGAGTAAGCCAAATGCCAGTGATTTTCCTTACAGGATGTCATGCAAAAACACTAACAGCTCGGTTCCTATTAGTACTAGAAGCTGATGGGCCAGCTCCAGCACCTTTTAAAGTTCCTGGGTGTCTTTGGATCCGCTTCTTGACACAGCTGAATGAAGCAGGCAATCTGCTTTAAAGACTCCTTTAATACTCCCAGAGTTTCTGCTGAACATCTTATCAAAAAGGCTAAAAATCTCTCTTAAAGAGCACTTTCTTTTTAGAATACACAGGTTCCTTTAGAGACGAGTAGTCAGGGAACTTTGCAGGTAAATTTAAAACACCCATTTGTTTTTTCTTCTTGAATCAGGGACTTCTCACTTCTGAGATGGCCACTGCTGGTGGTTTGTGTTTGCTGGCAGCAAATACTTACAAGATTGCACTTGGCATAGGTGACAACCAGCTTGGCCAGGCTTGTCTTTCCTTGGTCTTTTCCCTGTGTCTTTTGCTGTGCCATATTGAAGGAATATTGCTTAATGGGTATAATGGGATATTTACATCTATTTCATGCTCCCAGAGCTGTCCTAATTGACTCTTTTCTCTCATCATGATTAACTTATCATCTGCTGATCATGAAATCTCAGTAGAATTCATAGTTCTCTGTCAAGTGTGACTGTAGGGACATTTCTCCTTCCCTGTGAGTCCCATACTCCCCACTGGTGGTATGAAAAATGCTGGAGTCCTTTCAGCATATTCATGGGCTTTAAGAGTAAGTTTGGATGTATTTATGAAGTCCATAAATTTAGATTGTCTTCTACTTATATCTAACTGCATTTCTTGTTGAAATCTTATTTTCAAGCACACATATCTATTTATGATCACTTTTTAAGTTAGATTTCCTTTTGAATGAACTGTTGATGGCCCCTTAACAAAGAGGGTTTTGCTTTGTTGGATCTCTGATCTGAACAGGTTCCAAACTGGGGACCAGGTCTGAGTGTTTTCATTGTATTTAAAGAGAAAGGGGGAGAAATGCTTCTGCTCTCCTTCCTGGTTCCTCTGAGGACGCAACTGAATTTCTGACAAAAACTGTATTTTAAGAAATGTGTAAGTATGAGCAGGGGTCCAAAAGAGGTGAAATGCTCACTGCAATAGGCTTCATACACACACCAAGAGGGAGTCCTTCCCTCTTTATATCTGGGACTGTCTGTGTTGGACAACAGTCAATAGCTGGTAATGGACACTGAGTGACACAGTAGCAATAGGGACAAGATGTCTGTCAGCTTCATACAACCCTAGTTATGTACAAATGTTTGTGGGTTTGGGCTTTCATTACTCTAGGACCCCTTGTTTTCCAGAGAGGTAAGCCCTGAACTTATCCACTTTGGCATTTTCCGTGAGGGAGGAGAGAGATAGCAGAGACAGAGGAAAGAAGGCGATTCTTATGAAATGTCTTCAAGTGGAATTAATTTCTTTTGACTGATGTCTATGGAGTTTTCATATTTATTTGGAAGGAAATCATGCTCAGCAATTGTCATTACCTCCCAGAGAAGTGTTGCATTCGTTTGAAGGTATATTTGACACATATTGTGTCAAAGCTCGCTGTCTCTCAGACATGACATGTGACAGCTGAAATTATTTGACATGCTCCAGTTAAAGGAATTGAGAACCACATTCCCAGGGGCTGTGGACAGTTTCTGTACATAAAGCTCTTTTTGAGTGTAAAGGAGATTTTTCAAAAGCATTCAAAATCGGTTTTTCCTGCTCTCATAGAGTTAATTCTGGATTCTTTTGATCACCAAGGTAGTTCTTCACTACATCTGAGCCAGTTTGGCTGAAATGATCTTAGCAAATAGGATGGGTCATGGAGCACTCTGGTCTGGATACCATCTGACAGATGGGCCATTACAGAGAAAACCTCTGGAGCTCTAGAATTGGAAGGTCCCATCCCACAGATCTGGTGTGAATACTGCTGGGGCTAAGATAGTCTCCAGCCTCTTCCCAGGAGCTGTCTTGGGAGAGTTATACTGGTCAAAACTCCATGGCTGGAGACTGTTTTAGCCATTAAATGATACGGTCATATTCTGGTGTCTGTCACTGTTTAAGAGCTGTAGCTGCAATCTTTGAGCTCCTCTGCCATCAGTACAGATGGTCAGAACTGTGCAGTCCTTCACATGAGAAGCTGCACCCTCATATGTATAGCTATGTCTGGTCTCATAAATTAAACCTCTGTGGGACCGTTCTGAGGCAATGAGATCATTAGCCCCACAGTGGTGGGCACTCATCCAGCTGGCCTCTGCCAGCCTCTGAGAAAGGGGGCCCACACTGTAAATGTACCTGGTAAATGGTCCCCACTATGTGCTAAGTCTCTACACATCTGTGAATTATTCAGAACAATGTCACATCCCAAAAGAACTCCAGGGACCATTCAAGCAATTTCTCAGTATGGGCAATCAGGATTATATTGTCAATGTCTTTTCACTGGCACTGTTTAGCTCATTAGTAATACAAAAAGACTGTCCTCACCACTTCTGCTAGAGAAGTCTTGCCTGATGCATCCTAGCACTCAATTGCTTTGCCAATAGCTGCATCAAGATTGTCCCGGGGCACCATCTCCCTATTGAGAAAACTCACAAGCCTTTTCCTATGAGGTCTCAAGTCTAAGCTTCCAGGTGCTAACTGAAACTCCTCATACTTTCCTGAGGTTGGAAGCTCCCCAGTCAGTGAATACAGCTGCCAGAGTACAGACAGAAAGGGTATTTTCTGCGGGTATAAGGTGGTGGTGTTTGTGCCGTTGCACAGGATACCATTTGAAACTTGTGCATAATCAATGTATTATTGTGAAAATAATAATTGAAGTAGGTATAGGTATAGAGAAGGACTACTACAAAAGACAGTGGACGGATGAGACTGTTTTTAGGAGAAACAATGTGGCTTCACGTGTTTAGCTTAGTGAAAGCTGAAGTTTTTGACAGCTTTCCATAGATACCTCAGGGGTCTGAGTACTCAGAAGGGAGGAGATTAAAAGACATTTCTGGAATTAGAACAAATGACTGTAACCTGGTCCTGAATAAACAGACATTGGAAATTATAAAGAAGTTTCTAAACAGCAGAGGAATGAAGTTTTGGAAAAGCTTTCTGACTGCAGGAATAACAGTCAAAAAAGCAAAATTTAAGAGGTAGCTGAAGAATTCCAAAGAAGGGAGTATATGACCTGATGGTTCATGACCGCAAGAACTGAACTCAGTGACCAAACTCATCCCTTCAGGTCCTGTCTCTGATGATCTGAAAAGTGTTTAAGAAGATCATGTCCCATTGATCTGCAATGACAGAGAAGGTGGAGACTGAGTCTCAATCTCTCCATATCTAAATGCAGCATGATACCCTTGAGCAACAGTCCTGCCATTCCATATAATAGCAAAAGAGCTCAGGAATAGCTTCTGTGGAGACAGTAATTTGATTTACCACAGTTGTGAAAGAATGGACTCAAAGAGTTATTTTTTCTAAACTGTATTATCTTTTTTCCTGGATATGCTATAATCATGAGAAATAAATTGGCAGATATCTAGGTACAAATTTTGAATCCATGAGACCTTAAATGCAAGAGCTTTTGTATCCAAATGGCTGCTTCATGCCCTAAATTCTCTGAGTTGTGCTTAATTCTTGCAGCACATAAGGCATGTAAAAACCACCCACTCACTACTTCAGAGCCATTTTTCTTCATCTAAATGAAATTTCTTTAGTTCCATTCATCTTTACAGCTCATTCAACAGGTCCCTCTGCAGCAGTGAAGGGGAGCATGTTTCAATGTGCTAATCCAGCTCAGAGATGGATGAATTGACTCACATGCCCCTCTGATCACTAGCCAGATGTCTCTCCCCAGCTGGCAAGCCTTACTAATTTTCTTGTTGTTGTTGTTGTTCATTCTGGGTTTCCAGCCAGCGGGGGCTCAATCAAGGGCAACATGCCCTCTGCCAACATTTTGTATTCTTTGGTCTGCTTTCCCTTGGGCAAAGATACTCAGCTACGAACCTCCTTCCCTGGCTCTTTGTCATCTGGCCTGTGGCCCCTGGAGAGAGCTCTCCTGGTGCAGTTGCACTTGTGTATCCGGCACCTTGGGCCACCACGGGGCTGTGCTGTGAATATTCAGGGTGGGTGAAGGAGGCATGTGCGGCCCAGAGGGCCAATTCCAAGAAATGATATAAAATTTCAGGTCTGTGCACTGAATTTTTGGGGAAAAAAAAAAGACTTCTAACAGGAGTTAGAAATACTTCCTTCATCAGGCTATGAAAGGAAATTTCTACAAAATGACATGAGGGAAAACTCAAGAGTGCTTAAGAGGACTATGCATGACTAGACCAGTTGGGACACAAAATTGGGATGCAATGTAACATAAAGGGTGGTTTGAAGATGGGATGTATGTGTGCTCCAGGCTCTGCTCCTTATTCTGTCATTGCCCTGGTGTCTTGGGTAAGACACTTCACTACACTGGTACTTTCTAATGCCTAGGAGAGTTTGGGGTATTTTTAAGATACTTGCTAATGAGCAAGACACTGTGAAAATGAAATATAATATGCAGCACTGAACATACAGCCATGTATTTTCAGCATGAAGGCTTCTGCCATGACTTGCAGTGATTTGGCTAAAACCATGATGCTGCCAAATGGAAAGGTGTCAATTTTGGCCAGACTGTAGAACGCTGTTTGCTCATATCACATTGCTTGTCTTGGGTCATCACCGTTATCCCAGTGAGTAGAAACTTAATGTACAAGAATTCAGCTGGATGGTACAACTTTTATTCACCTCAGCAGTGACTTCCTCACACACAGGTTATTGGCAGTGGTCACTGAGGGAAGGCAGCTGAGAGCACAGGCAGCAGTAGGAATATTTGAAGATTTGTACTATTTAACACCAAGACCCAGAAGTTCAGCTATGCATGCAGCTGGAACATTCCCTGAATTATGAAGATGGAACAATGTTTTTCTAATTTCTCACTAATGGAGGTTATTTATCCCAAGCTGTTAAAAAAAAAGGAATTCCTGGATTATATGAATATTCTCCTTTTCTTTCCTTTTTTCATTTTTCTTTTTTTCCCTTTTCTTCCCCTTTTTTCCTTCCCCTTTTTTTCTCTTTTCCCTTTTCCTTTCTCTCCCCTTTTTCCCTTCCCTTCCCCATCCCTTTCCCCTTCCCTTTCCCCTTCCCCTTCCCCATAATGAC
Organism: Lycocorax pyrrhopterus obiensis; assembly: GCA_014706295.1. NCBI lineage: Eukaryota > Metazoa > Chordata > Aves > Passeriformes > Paradisaeidae > Lycocorax > Lycocorax pyrrhopterus. The sequence continues at coordinate 7,673,260 of JACSVZ010000015.1, forward strand.
CTGACAGAAATTAGTTCACCAGAATAGAAAAGAAAAGCAAACACTTCTTTTTTTTCCATTAGAAAAGAAGTTGCAAAATATTTTTCCATTACAAGGTCAAGAGGAGCACAGCTTGTGAAGAGAGAAGTAAGAAGTTCATCTATGGTGTGAACATTAAGCACTCAGGTGCATTTCTATGGACCCAACACTTACTGCTCCAACTAAATATGTGGACGAGGTAATTTCTTCAGCATTTGAGCAGTTGCTTACAATTCTTAGGGATGTAAATAAGAAGAAAATCTCACTCTTCTAATTTAGCATATTTGGTCATTTTTAGCTTAGGTACAGGCCTTGTATAAATCTCTTTCCAAAACCACAGATTTCTTCCCACATCAGGCATAGCCCCAGGGAAGTTGTTTTACAGGGAAATAAAGGCTTCGACCTTTGATCACTGTAACCTGGCTTCTCACAATCCTGAAAACAAGTTTCTAAAAAATTGAAATGTGAACAACACACACCATCAATATCACTTACTGCGTTGTTAGGTGGTAAATTTTCCCCACAGGGGGTGAGCAATTCACTTGATGTATTTGGCAAAGGGTTTGATTCTCCTCCCCACTGGCAGCGATGTGGTGCTGACAATCTCTCTGTTCTTTGATGGAGCTCAGAGCAAAGTAAGGGAGAGCAGAGTCAGACTCAAAGCTCTGTGAGTGCAGAGAAAAGCGGGCTCTGCCAAGAGAGGGTTTATGCAGTCTGAACAGCGAGCTGCAATCTTTGAAGAAAAGACTTCAAAGAGAAAAGGAGAAAAGAAACAATGTCTAATCTTCATACAAATGTGCTCAGGGGTCTCTGAAATTCAGAAACTTCTAAAATCTAAGAATTAATTATCACTTGCCAGAAGGAAGCTTTATTCACAGGTAACGGGTACAGCAATCCGAGTCCTCTATGTATAAAACTCATGGAATTATATTGAACTGACTAAAGCTCAGTAAACTACCCTCCTTCCCTTTGGTGTACTTGCACACTTTCCAAGTGTTTGATGTTATCCTTCACATTGTTTACGTGGGACACATGACAGCAGCTCCTAAAATTTTGTCTTTGAAAGGAGATGTACTTGGAAATATTTTGGTACAAGAACTGTGACTCACAGGTTCACATTAAAACGTGCAACAAAGCGATGCAGCTCCTCGGCTCCTGTAGAGCAATGCAGCCCTGTTGGCTTCTGTTTACTGCAGCAAAAGACAAGATTCTAAATAATTTTTCAGCTCCACAGCTGCATAAATAACAAGGAGCACTGGGGGTAACTAAAAGCAAAGCACTCCTGTTCCGATTCCTCTTAGCAGAATGGTGTGTTTAAAATGGCCCTCAGACCAGGTATCCAGAATATCTCAGCACCTCACAGACTCTCTTGTATTTGTTCTCATAATACCCTTTTGTGTAAGCACTTCTCATATTCATTTTACACTTGAAGTCTGAAAGCTAAGGAGGTGGTAAGACCCATGGTTGCAGGGCAAGTTAGTGGTGAAATCAAGAATTAAACATTTAAGTATCTGGAGAACTCAGTTACATGATGGTGTTACTGTGCTCAAGAAAGTGAATGATTTATTGTGGATGTCTGACCAGAGTCATACTCAGGCCATGGTAATGTGTAGTTTAAATCCTGCATTTAGTGAAGCTGAGGGTTTGAACCCAGCTGGGCTGGTGTGGCTCACCTGCTGCACAGAAACACATTAAACTGCAATAACTTGATTGTGCATCCCAGCCCTCTCTTTTTAAAAGCTCTGTCTGTCTTTCATCTTTAAGACTTCAATGAAAACAGCTGTTGCAGAAGCTCACGAGAGAGTTCTACCACAGCAGGGAAACAGTTCCCTGACATGTGCAAGAGGGTCTCCAGACCCAGAGCAGCTGTATCTGATCTACAACTGAAAAATCGCCTCTCTTGAAATGTCAGTAAGCCAAGGCACCTGTACTGACGGGAAAGAGAATGGAAGACAGAGACCATGTCCGATGCAGCTACTTTGAAATAATGAAACCCTCTGGCAGGATTGGAATTGCTTCATTTTATGTTTACATCCATATGGCTTTTGAGGTTAAATAGAACTTGCTTCGATATTTGCCCACCAGCAGTCAGGAGGCATCTGTGACTGTGTCTCCCTGTGCATATGAATACTTTGCATCCCAATAATAAGTAGACCCAGCCATTGTGCACAACCAGCATTTCTAGAGATGGCCAAAAACTGAGTAGATATGGCAGTTCGTGATATGGTTTGGTGGGCTTGGTGGCATTCGGTCAAAGGTTGGACTTGATGATCTTGGAGATGATCCTGATGGTCTTTTCCAACCTTAACAATCCTATGATTCTGTGATCTGCTGCTGCTTGGGAGCCACTGACCGTCCCAGAAGATCTAAGTAACACAGGGGCATTGCATTATCCCATGTTTGCATCCAGAAGGATGCAAAGGACAGAGTTTGACCCTGGTGTTGGGTTACAGGCAGGGCTGTGGGTGTTTGTTTTCAAAGGAAATTTTCTTCTGCGAACAATCAGAAAAATCCCAGGCAGTCTCCTCTTGCTGACTGTGGCAGCTCCCAAGACAACAAAACCAAAGGTAATTGGTGCTGCCTCTCCCTCCAAATGGGAAATGTTGATATTTCAAGTATTTGTTTAACTGTGGATAGTTGACACAGCTTGTGAGAAATTATTCTGGGAGGAAAGGAAACCTCCCAAACTCCTCCACTTCCTTTGTCCCCGGCTCCTCTCGGCTCCCGCTGGGTGCTCTGAATCACCCCACCAGGAATGTCCCTGCCCCGGGGCAGGGTCCTCCATCCCTCCTCGAGGCTGGCGTTCTCCTGCCGGAGCCGGGGATGCAGGGCTGCGCAGGGAGCGGACCCTCGGCAGCCAGAACGGGGCTCAGCTCTCCCGGCATCAGCGGGGCCAGGCTGTGACACCCCAGCCCAGATGGGGTAAGTCAGGCAGACTCCGGCCCTGAGTGAGTTCGAACCAAAACAGGCAATCTGGTACTGAGCTATTTTTGCCCAGTGGGGGATATCTGCTGTGTTTGTTGTAAGATTTTCGGTGTCACTTATCACATGCTCGTTATAATGCGTTGCCTGAGGCATAATTAAATTCAAAGGGCATGTCTGTGTTGAAAGGGAGGGCTGCAATTTGTTGCTGTTAGGATTTTTCATTAAAAACCAAGCAGTTTTTCTGCCTGGCAGGAACAATGGTTGCAGAACAAAAATGCTATTAAATAAAGAGAAGGCAAAGGCTTTTCTTTTTTGCCTTTTTTTTTTTTTAATAACTACCTGCCTGACATCTCCACACTGACTTTGAATAAAGTACAGCATTTAAAAATAGCGGGATTGTAACAGTAAGACAAGGCAAAGAAAAGAAGAGCCTTGGCATTAAGAAAGGGCTGGCAGGTGATAGGTATATTATATATACCAGATTATATATGTATATCTATCTATACACACAAATATCTGTATCTATACATGTGTACGTGTACGCGTTTTACCTCCAGTTGAGAAATTTGCCTTTGCTGCTGAAATTTTCCTGAAAACTCAGTTAATTAGTTCTCATAATACCCATGGAGGCAGACATTAGTATCATCCTTATCCACAGATGAGGAGATAGGAAAGAGCACAGAGAGAAGGATGCACAGAGAGATTAAGGGATTTCTGCTACAGTGAATTCAGTATAGAGCTGGGAATTCAGTCCAGCAGGCAAAATCCTAACCCTATTAAAAGCAATGGGAGACTTAACTTACGAGAAGCCTGGATTTGGCAATTTTTGCTTGCTTTGTTCAAACCTCTCTGATCTATTCACAGCTACGTGTGTCCTGATGATGCTTTCAGAAGAAAATTACACCTGTGACTGTGTACGGCTCCTGGTCAAATCTCAGCTGAGTCCCTCTGTCTCAGAGCTTCAAAACAGGGGCTGACAGTTTCTTTGAGGGACTCTACCATACATTTACATATATCTTAAAAATAGTCTGGAGTGATAAGCAAAGTAATTTAAGATCTTCCTAAATAGAATACTATATTCTCCCAAGCCACCAGGGTCACAGAACTGAAATTTTACATCCCTAGTTGCTATATTCCACCTCACAGTGCTATCAAAAAATGACTGGAGGGTTTCAGCTAAACAGATGAGCTACTTTTAAAATAGATTGGGTAAAGTAAGCTCATTAAAGAAAAAAAATAATAATGTCCTCATTTTATAATGGCTTTGTTGCCTTCTTGCTTATATACTTGTTCCAGGGCAGTATTTTCATTTTATTAGGATGTTTTCAGCTCTTATTTTTAAGCTCACTTCATTAATGTTGGTAGAACACTTTGAAGTAGAAAATGTGAGTGCTAAGTGGTATCACTGACACACTTTCAAGGCAACGCTTTTGCCTTCCCAGAAGTCATCTGAAGCAAATTTGTCACACCTGCAAATGTGCACAAATTGCTGCTGGCAGTAGAGGGACAAATTTCCCTCAAAACTGCTGCAGCAGCTGTATGCTGGCTGCAAGTGCCTGGAAGAGGATTCCTCTTTCCAGCAGGAAGCTGGGGTCTGCCAGCTGGAGTGCGAGTCCCCAGCCTTGCTGTGAGGAGTCTGGCAGTGAAGCAGCTGTGGAGCAGAGCTCCTCTGTCTGATACTTACATGCTGGATAAAAACCCCCTAAACTCCTCTGGAAGTCTCCCAGTGGCTCCTCCAGTGCTGGGCACCAAATCTCCGGGATTTTTTTTCTCAATGAGACTGTAATGGACTGAGGAGTGTTGGAAGGAGCAGAGGGTGTACTGGGTTTATGTGGGAGAGGAAAGGCTGCTGGGGTGGGCGGAAGATCACCTGCTGCAGCATCTTTGAACATGGGGACAGTTTCATAGAATCATAGAAAGACTGGTTGAAAGTGACTTTAAAGCTCATCTGGTTCCAACGCCATGCACAGGGACACCTTTCACTAGACCAGGTTGCTCAGAGCTCCATCCAACCTGGCCTTGAACATTTCCGAGGATGAGGTGTCCACAGATTCTCTGGGCAACCAGTGCCAGGGCCTCACCGCCCTCACAGTAAAGAATTTCTCCCTAACATCTAACATCTGTATCTCAGGGCTTGTCCACTGATCAGAGGTTTGCCAGTGGTGCAGTGCTGTTGAACATGAGGATTTACTACTCCCTTGCCGCAAGCCTGGGACATCCCAGGGCAGAAGACAGGTTTCTAACACCTGAGACAAGGGCTTACCCATGAAGAGTGGTATCTATAGAGTCCTGTGGCATGTTTGAGAAGTCTGTGGTGTCAAGGTTAATTTTGAATATCACTGAAACCATGGCCTAGCTACCTGTATCCTGTCCCCACCACCCCCTGGGGTGTGGGATCACAGGAGGGATCCTGTTGGTCTCGGGGTACAGTTTGGACACACACAGTGCTGCTGGCAGTGTGAAATGGGAAGCTGTCCTGGCACTTCCCTCTAAACTGCAATAGCACTGCTGCCCTGCTTGCCTGTGGCTCTGATTTATTACCTTGTCATATTTCAAAAGCTAAAGCAGGTTGAGCTTGGTCAATGTTTAGATGGAAAGGTCTCCAAAGCAAACACAAGAGCTGGAGGAAATGTTCCCTGAGTCAGAGTCAGGGCAATAATCCAGTGTGGTGTTAAGGATGTTGCTTTTGGTCTGATTGCAAAATCAATGTATGGGCCACTAGTGGTCTGTGGGGAGCAGCTGTAATACCCACCATGACTGGGCAATAACTGCCAGGTCTTTCTTTTCCTGCAAGGGTCAACTCTACAGTGGGTGTAAATTGGATGAAATGAAGATGATGAATTTGGCTGATTGCTTTCTCTGTTTTGTCTCGTTATTTGGATTTAGAAGTTTGGTTGTTTGTCATTTTCCTTTGTATGTTTCATAATTCCTTAAATGGCATGGAAGGACACAAAATACAAACATTTAGCATTTTTTTTTCCCCAATAAATTTCCCAGCTTCTGGAAATCCACAACTTAAGCACGGAAGGACACAAAATACAAACATTTACCAATTTTTTTCCCCCTAATAAATTTCCCAGCTTCTGGAAATCCACAACTTAAGGGTCTCCTTAAAGGTTTTGGGGTTTTTTCTGCCTAAAACTCTTGTTATGTGGATTTGAATTTTCCCTCATCATTCCCACAGAATTATCTGCAATCTCAGGCTGCTCACCACTGTCTGCAAGGTTGGATCCGTTATCTACCAGTTTCTTATACTGAGCATCATCTCTGTGTCTGGCCCTCAAAGACAACCAGCCACAACTCTTACTATTGCCCCTGTAGATGTTGTGTTTCAGATACCAGACTCTCTCTGCCAGTGCCCTGGGACAGTGCATTTTTCCACGTCCATCACACAGTTTGTTTGAAATGGTGCCAGTCAAGGAACACAGACTTTTGTCTCCTGTGAAGCAAGGTGCATGTATGTAATAGAAGTTGCAATCCCCTTTGTAATAGTAAAAACTATGTTAAAAGAACACTGATCTGAATTTAAGGAGATAATGAAAATGAACAATTTCATCCATGCAGCAATTTGGCCTCTTGGGTTTTTAAACAAATACTTTTCTTTTTTTCTTCATCCATCCTCCACTTGTAGCACAAAAAGAAATATTTTTCCATGACATGATGAAATTCAGATTCAAAAGCTGTATTTTCATCTCCTGATTCTTTTTTTCTGGTTTAACAAACTGCAAATTTGAAGTATGAAAGGTGCTGAATGAGCTGTTACTAAAAATTGCGAAGCAAACAGAGCATCTCTACCCACTCTGTTATTTTAGGTGGTCCTTTCAAGAATGAACTGACCAGACAGTTTTGAGGATGGCAAGGTGTTTAAGACCCACTGTGCAGACTCTGTGACTGTAGTAATTAGCTGTGGGCCTCCACTAGGAAAGCAGAGCCTTGATAAGCACATTACAAAACCCCTGTCAAGAATACAAGTGCTTTGAAGACAGCATTGAAAGAAATTTTGCTTCTGAATATAAGAAAGTATGTAATGTGAGATTTCTCAAAGGAGACGATTATGCTTTATTTGGGCTTTTCTATACAGATTGAGGAACAGAATGTGAGAAAACTTCACAACTTATTTAGGAGCACAGATATTTGCAGGCTGGACTGCACCCAAGTCCAATCTAGCCCAGCATCTTGTATCAGAGAGTGGCCAGCACCAGATGCTGCAGGAGAAGATTCAAGAGAATCTGTACAGGTTATGTTTTCACAAGTGGGGAAAACATCTCCCTAATTTCCAGTTATTGTTGTTGCTGTTGTGTGTAGATTTATTTTCTTTCTTTCTACAGCACAAAAATTAAACAGAGGTGTCTATTTCAGACTTTAGATATCATTGCCCAAAGCATTAAATGCTTCCTCCCAGTCATATATTGAATGACTTATATAATGAAGCCAAAAAACCTGACTCCCACCCCTGTATTCAGTAATTCCAGTGCATATTTCCAGTAGAGCTCCCCACACTCTGGGATGTGGCATGGAAATGACCACTCTCCTTTGGCCACACAGCAGTCAAGGCAAATGGGAATCTACCCTGTGGTTTTGAATGAGGTGCACGACTTTTTCAGCAGATCAACACTAACAGCCCCCAGCCCTGGCAGAGGGGACACAGAGGAGATGTGGGCCAGGCTGGGACCCTGTTGGTGGGGTTCTTACTGGTACTGACTGCCTTACAGATACTGTACTGACTGATACTGGGCAAGTTGTTTCTCATCTCTGAGTTGTCTCTACAGAGCAGAGATACTGACACTTGCCTTTTTTGAAAAGCAGTGTGATTGACAGCTGTGGCTAAAAAATAACTGTGGAATATAACAGAAGAGACTGTTTCTTAGGACTATCAGCTCCATCACTGAAACTGCTTAAAACCACCCACAAAACTCTTCTGTAGACAGAGAAAAACACATTCACCTCCATGCAAAGCTGCTCCTTCTGTTCCTCTTTCAGAATTAAGATGAGCCTTTGACTTTTAATTCTGGGCATTGGCTTTTTTGTTATTGTTATTGAAAACACACAACATAAACTTAACTGTGGTCAGATCCCTCATTGAGCTGCAGTGGAGGAAGGGCATTTGTACTGGAAATTAATATGGCTAGCATGTCTGCCTTGGTTTTGAGGATAGTGTTTTCATGTTCTTTTCCTTTCTTCCTCAGCTTTCTTCTCTTTTGTATCTGCCTGCCTCTTTCCCGTTTCTTTCACAGCCGCTATTTTTGCTCCAAGCAAAGAACTCAGTCATACTCTCACTCTCTCATGGGCTCTGTGTACACTCGAGGTCAGGCTAGCAAACCTTACTGGAGCCAAACTTTGCACCCTTCCCTTGCCCTTTTCGTACCCTCTGCCTTGTCACAGCTTTCTGTCCCCCGGGTTTTCCCCATGCTCCCAAGGGCAGCAGTCCCTCACTGCTGGCGCATCTGGCTGGGGTTTGCCTGGGCGCTCTCAGTGGCTCTGATGCAGAGCTCCTGTTGGACACTGGGCCAGTCATTCATCCCTCCTCTGATATATTTTATCCATTTCAACCACATGATTTTCAGGGAAAGGGACAGTCTGTTACTCTTTGTCATTACCCACTCTAGCACAGCACAGTTCCCCTGAGGTTCAAGGCACCATATGCCCTCACATTCCTCTGAGCTTACTTCACCCTCATGTCCCTTCCTCTTCTCTCTACTGTTCTTTTAACAATGTCTTCCTTCTCAGCATGGTGGTCCTTCTTCCTTTTCCCCATGCTCCCCTTGCCCTCCTCCTGGGCCGTGCTGCCAAGCCTTGGGCAGCTGTCCTGGGCTGGAGATGGGGCTGGGACCATGGAACACTCAGGATCGGCCAGGAAGGGTCAAACCACTCTGCCTCCTCTCCCTTATGATGCAGCAGGGATTTCTGTGCCTGAACCTCAGTGGGCAGGGAGCTAAACAAAAAGAAGAGGCAGAGCTGTCTAATGAGCCCATCAGAGGTGACATGGCTTGTAGAAAAGGCTGTATGTGCAACGGGGAGCAAACCTTGCTGGAAGGAGTGTTTAACATCTGATATGCAAAGCCTCATTCCTTGGAGGTCTGCAGTAATTTTTTTTCACTTTTAATGCCTTCCATTTTCTCATATCTGCCCTAGTCTGTGTGTTTCCCTGTATGTGGTTTTGTCCAGTTGTGTTCAACCTTCTTCTGACCATTCCCATCAGTGTGGCCTATGGGCTGCTTCATTCCAACCAATGTTCCTAAAGTTCCTTTGGAGGGGTGCTCCAGTGAGGCAACAATTAATTCCTGTATCTGTAATTTGTTTATCTTCTTCTATAGAGTCTTACAACAAGCCTCAGGAGAGGGATATAAATGATGAATGCAGGTTAATAACATGGGAGTCTGCGGAAAATTGCATTAAAATGGCACAGCAATAATGGATATAAAAACAACTGAAGCATGTGGTGGACTCCCTACTATATCAAAATATTTCCACTGGTAATATACATTGTAGTTTGTGCTAAAAATCTGAAACTTTAAAGTGATAAAAAATTAATACCTCCAAACTGCTCGTGAGAAGAAAGAAGGTTAGGTAAATTATTCTCAGTTTTTACAACAGGTGAAAAAATAAGCAAAATGGGTGAACTTAATTCTATTTAATTTTAATCATTCAAAGGCCTGGAGCCTAGCCATATGTATCAACAGAGCTCCCTCCCTCATCAGTGCAGAGAGGCAGAGACCTCAAGGGAGACAGATTCATCCCAACCCAGAAAAAAATGCTTAAAAAGCAGGGACACTGGCTCTCCCTTAACTGGAGACGTTTAATTCATCTAGTCTTACGTAGGCAGGATGTCTAACCCTTCCAATAGCTACACTTGGGAGCTTCCTCCTTCTCTAAGCCGTTTTTAAAAACTGGCCTCAGGTCACTACGGCCAGACTAAGATTAGCACAACTATTTGTAGTTTCTGATATTCCGAAAATGAGGTAAAACCATTTCTATTTTCTTTATAACACAGAGGCAGCTCATGGATTTCACTAGTTGCACTGGAAACTCTCTGCCAGATGTGAGGTGTTGGAAGCTGAGCTACACATTCATCAGGGTGCTCAACAGCCTATATCTCATCTTTGTGAACATTTTGTGTGCCTGCATGAGCTAAGGGGAAGCTACCTGTGTGAGCTGGTATCACAGAGGGGCTTCAGGAGACCTGCCACAAATCTTCAATCAGGCAAACAAACCGGAGGAGCTTTAGCCTCTCATGGCAGTTCATCATTCTGCTTTAACAGGTTGAAAAAAGCTGTCAAGAAGTGACATGAGAAGCAGTCACACTGATGTGGAAAGGGAAATCTGCTTCCCATTTTTTTTCCAGTAATAAACAGAATGAGAGCTGAACACAGTCTTCAGGGCATCAGCTGGACAAATGTGTAGGACATCCCACCCAGCAATCCCAAACCAGACTATGTTCTGTGTCAGGACACAGGAATTGTGGAGATGTAGCTGCCAGGGTGATGGCAAAAGGATGGGAGCAACCTGCTGAACTAAGAACACAGGTAGGGTGTATCATCGTAGTGAGGTATGTTTCTACTAATACACCTTAGCATAAATAGTGCTGATGTTGGTTTTTGAAACAAAAAAGAGGCATTGGGTAAATCCTTTCGTTGGAGGTGCATTCCTAGGGAGACAAGAGTGCAAAATCCCACTTCAAGAGGATAATGTAGAAGAAAGTACTGCAGAAAAGCATTTAGGTGAAGAAAAACTTAATCCATATAGTTGTCTGTTCTTCCAAAGCATTAGCCAGAAATCTGTCTGAAATGCTGTTTTTCAGTGTGTGATCTGGTAGCTCAAAGATTGCTTCTAAGGTAAGGATTTTTTTTTTAATGCTGTTCCCCAATAAGAGTAAAATTTCAGTTTTCAGCCTGTGGTCTGTGATTCTTCATGGGTCCAGGATTAACTTCCTGATATCCATGTTTTTCTACTTTTCTGAGAAACACAACCCTAATGATAATATATTTTCATCAGAATCTGCATCCACAGGGAGACATAGGAAAGGTTTAGCAATGCGGAGTGAAAACCACTGGTACAAAAGGGTTGTTTTTGAACTCAACATGAGAAAATTGATAAAGATTCCTCTAGGCATTTTTTTTTTAATGACAACACCTTGATTAATGGAATAGCACCTAGCCCTGTATAAGGACAGATTGAAATGCAGAGAAGGTAGATGGTCATTGTCATTGACAATGTCAACAACGACACTGTCACTGTCCAGAGAAAGTGAGGAAAGTGCTAAACTGGAGTCAGACTGCTATTTTATTGCGACATTATAAATGTACCATTGAACTCTGCAAGTTCCCAGCAGGCTGTTCTTAGATAATCATGGCATCTATTTTAGTAAAATGCAGATTTTGGGGGTATTTTATTATGCAGCAGGATGGCTGATCTATAGAAGAAATGTTTGCTGGATTTGCCACAGCAATCTGCCAGACACAACATCACCAGCCAAGTGGTAAAAATATGAGTGCATTAAAGAGGATGAGGATTCCAGCTGATCCAAGATGAGCCTGCAAAGTGCATTTTCTTTTACCTATCTTGAGTTTGCTCAGTGGAATAACAGTCTCTGAGGTAAAAATAGTTCATGGAAAGAGAAAATGCTTTCTGCTCGGTGTTGTCTCTGTTCCTCACTTCCTACATGTTGAGATGTAGTTTTCTTGTGTGACAACTTTGTGTTCAATATCCAATGGAGAATTATCAGGTGGAACAGAGATCAAAGTCCTACCCTGCTTAATATCTGCAGCATTTCTCAACTCTCAGAACCAAACCAAACCACACAAAAAATCATCCAGGAAATAGAGTGTCAAATGACCAGATAAAACCCATGATCAATAGGAACAACGAGGCAAAATCCACATTTTTTTAGTAAATCACATAGAGGGTCATTGAAATCACAGAGCTCAGATGTATTATACAAACTACAGATAAAACTTTATGAAATTACAGTCTTTGCTGTCATCTTAATAATCTATAGCTGCTTGTTCATCCGTATTTGTGGAAAACATGGCCTTAACTCTTTCAATTCATTATGCTAGTCTCTTTTTAAAAAGATAGTAGCATCTTTAATATTCTCCTAGGGCTGTTTTGCTTGACTATGACATATTTATTCATCAAAAACAGATGTCCAGTATTATGAAACGTCTAGCCTCATTCACAATTTTTTTTAACACAATATGACACTAGGAACTTAATAATTTTTTGACATGAGTTCTGTACCTCTAGTCATCCATTAGAGTTGGGATTTATTTTAAAAACATGTTGTTAACTCTGGGCTGGAGCAGTTAAAGAACAGTTTGGACCTAGTAATATATGAGTCATAAGGAGAGTTGTTTCCTGGTTCTGTGAGTACTTTTTGACTGATTTAAGCAGTAAATATGAAGCTGTGTAAGATGTAAACAAAGGTTTATCTTTAAAAGCAGCCCCTCTAGTCTATTTAACTACAGCTATGATCACAAGAGGGTTAGTACTAGTGGATTTGTGAATTCAAACAGTACAAAAGAATAACCAGGTCTGCTTCCTTGATATTTATGGTGCTGTAACTCAAAGGTTATTCAGTGAAAATCAGTGGAGATCCTTCGATTTCATGCCAGAGGTATATTTTCAGCCGTAAAGACAATAGCAAAAAAAAAGGACGTTCCTGGGCAGAGTGGGAATATGTTAATATTAAGTTTAAATTTTTGTAATTCAAATCTAGATTAGGAAAATCCAAATCATCAAAACCACTAGTGCAACAGCAACATGCAGGCAGGTCAGCCCTGGGGACTAAGTGTAGCAGGGTCAGGGCTATGAACAGTCCCTGTATAGGTGCAGTGGCTGCCTGTATTGTAATTAGTTCTCTGCCCATTAACAGATATTGGTGCGAAGGGGCGTGTGTGCGGGGGTGTGTGTGAGATTATAGACCCTTGGTACGAGGGTAGAACATAAGGCAAGAAATTTTTCCAAATCCTTGAACCTGAAGTTAAATGCAGCCCAGGCTATAAGACTGGAGCAATGCAGATGGTGTGTTCTTTTGAGGTTCAGCGGGGCAATGTCCTTGTAATTGTTGCTATTTCCTGGTTATGCCACACAAAGCCAGAAGGACCATCTTGAACTAATCAGTTGGACGATTTGAATATGTAAAAGAATGAACCATTTTAACCAAAATCACATCCATTGAACAGAAGATGGATGTTATAAAGGCCTTGTCCTGATCCTGTTAGTATTCCTGTCTTTTGGGGCCTAAAGTTAGCTGACTTGGTGAACAAGTAGAAAATCAAGCAGGTGGGGAAATCTTTGCAAGATTACAGTATGTGGGAATCTCCAGGAAGCTTTGACGGCCCCAGGAAAGAGTTCCCCTAGCTCTAATGAGCCAGCTTCAGAATGAGAGACACTGCAAAGTGCAGCAGGGGAGGAGAAATAAAGGCAGTTTTGAGGAGAAAGGAGTACACAAGGAAAGTCATGAGAATCCACTCCTGGGGGCTATAGGACTCAGACTCCTTCTGTTTTATGCAGAAAGGGCAAAGTCTAGCCTTTAATCGGAGACCTTCAAATTCATGACAGCTTTTAACAGAAGACAGCAAAGGCTAAAGAAAGAAAAGAAAGAACTCAACCCACCAGGCACCAAATTTAAACTAAACTAAACTCTGGTGAACCCTGTCAGGGAATCTGTGCTCCAGAAGGAAATTAGGGAACCGGAGGTCTCAGGGGTTCTTGACGTGAGGAGGAAGAACAGGTATTTATGATACTGCAAACGCCTCTACATGAAAACTGGAGTCTAGCAGAAGTGACTTTCTGACAGCACCACTTGGAAGGAAATGTATTTGCTTTAATTTGCGCAGTGCAACCTCCTCCACACTCAAACCACAGAAGCTCTGAGCCCAAATCAGCTTTATGAACAGGAAACAGTGTTTTAGTTTAAGAATGTTAAATTTTTTGGCTTAGGAAATTGTTGGTTCAGTCTTTATTATAACCAAGATGAAAGTTATCACATATGCATAGTATGTAAACTGAGAAGAGTTTGCATATTTGAATACTTTAATGTTGAATACTTTAATAGTGTTGACACTACTAGATGATTGAAAGAATAACAGTATTTTTTGAAAGGTCTGAAATGCAAATCTCTCAAATCAACAAGATCAAGATGAACAGTGAGCTTAGACTTGAATGCTTGCCAGGTTTTCTAATATATTTCTTTCTCACTTTAACACAATTTTAATTTGGCATCACTGAAGATTATGGATGGCTAATTCACAGATCTACTGACTTTAAAGGCATAGGGCCATAACTGGCCTTGCAGCTTGGCCTCTTGTATAATGCAAGCAAAAAGACCTCCCTGTATTAATTCCCACTTCAAGACTAGGAGTTTAGCACTGAAAACTTGGGAAGCTTTGGACTGGGTTAAAACAAAGGCTTCTGTAGCCTATGTCTGTCATTAGTCAGTCTCTGACAGAGGTCATCTGTGTACACTTAAGGAAGCATAGATATAACAGTGCAAGACATCCCCATCAGCACAAGTAAGTTGTTTCTTTCACATGTGGTTAAAAAGTCAAACCTCAATGGAAAGGCAAACTCTGAATTCTGGGAGAGAAAATTCATTTCGCAAGATAAACTTATCTCCAAATAATAAAGATGACATTTTAGGATCTCAGATACATTTTTGCCTTCCTCCTATGTGTTGCAGAGAGGAAAGTGTCTCTTTTTGGAAGAGACACAGAGCAGACTCTTGTGGAAATAAATGAGGGAGGACAACTTGGCAAGGACCAGAGAAAAAAACAGCAGCACCATGTTTTCCTCTCTCGCTGACATAGCACCTTGTTCGAGTTCAGTCACAGAGCAGGCTATGAATAAAATTATGACTAAAATTTCAAATCATGTGAGAAACATAGATAAAACTGAGCCTGAACTGCTGGAGTCCCACCTCAGACATTTAGGTGGGTTTCTTTTAATGAAACAGTCAGATTATATGGTCGTACATGTGATCTGGTTATTCAAAGGTCCTTTTATAATTTTATAGAAAAAAACAAAAACATTTTTGAACATGATTTCTCTCTACGTATAGTAGATGTCTAAAACAGGTCGGTTGAATCACTCCTTAAAAGTGTAATTCATCTTTTTATCATGAAATATGACTTTCCAAAGATGTCGATCTCCACACTGTGGATTCAGGTTATGTCTGCTGAGGTAAATCCCACCCTCAAATGCTTCTTTTCCACGATTTGTATGAAAATAAAGAGGTTGTGGATGAAACGACCAAAAGAAGCACCAATTCCTTGGTAGTCACAGAAGTGGTGAGAAGTACAAGAGGTCACTACAAATACTTCTCTTCCCCCCTTCCCCCCCTTCCTAAAGTTCACAAGCTTTTTCTGAACTGGGGAAAGCAAGATTTTCTCATAGAAGGGGCAATGGTGAGAGACTGCTTGTTCTTCCAAACATCTGAGTGGGAGCCAAGACAGGTTTTGGTTTTTTAGAGGGGGATGAGGCAAATTAAATATTACTTTCACTGTTGGTATTAATCACAAGCAAAAGGCTCCAATAGAAATCCTTTCATTTGACTTGAAGTGGAAAGATTTACTTGCCTGCTTAGAAAAAGTTTTTATGTGGTGTAAGTATGAAGAGTCTGAGATGAACTGCAACTATTTGGTTAACTGCAAGGAGTTCTCAGGAAAACTAAATGGTACTGGAGACCCAGAGGCAAAGCAATTAACATAGTTGTGCAACCAGCTGAGCCTTTGCAGTTGCTCTCCACACACTTAGTTGGGCTGCAGAAACACATGACCCCAAGGGCTTGGGGCACAAGTTTCTCAGCCTGCAGACAGCGGGAGGCTTGTGGGCAAGAGCGAGGAGACCACTGCCTACGTGCCAGGCACCAGTCCAGATCATATTGTACTCTCTACAGGCCCAAAGGTCCTCCGAGGCATTGCACTTTTACTCCAGAGGAATGTGCCTGAGCTGAGAAAATAACCCTGTTTTGTAATTTCAGGTATTCTTGCCTGCTGTCACTCTGAAAAAGTCAGCAAGGGTCTTAGAAGCTCAAGAGGGCCATCTCCTAAAGGTGCAGGAGGCGAAACGGAGCTTGCTAGGCAATCTGTCCATAGGCTGAAGGCTCTTGGAAAATTTCAGGGAGGAAAGTGACTTAGAAGCATCTGAAGGACGTCATGAAGCTGTGTTCCTGGGTTCTGCAGTGGAATGGGAGGATTAAACAAACAGAGGAAGAGCTCCAGGCCCTAAAGCGTGGCTGATAGAGTCTACATATATCTCTGACCACCAGACAATGCCAAGCTCCTTCCCTCCATCTCAGTAGAAGGGAAGTGAATTGACCCTGGCACCAAGTGAGGTTGAGCAGGGGCCAGGAAAATGCCATAGTGAATCTCCTCATTGAGGAAATGCCCCCCAGCCTGAGGTTTAGCCAAGGCTGCTGTCTCCAGTTGCTTTGCTAGAGAAGAGCAAGCCCTAGTGAAGAGCAATGAACAGGGAGGATAAAATGTTATCAGTAACTGTTTACTGAGGAAAGGCTTTGAACCATTTTTTTTTGTTGCAATAATCAACTTGGGAAGCACTGTGACCCTTGAAGGAGTTTTTATTGATCATAGCAGAATAGGCCATTAATAGAGAAGAAATTATCAGAGAAAAAGACGTTTCTGCCATTCTCAATACTGTTTTCATCAAAGCCTTTAACCAGCAAGAGCTCTTTCCTTTACTTATACTCTATTTTATTTTCAAACCAATGCTATTTTCTTCGCCAAACTCTAAGTCCTTTACTTTGATAGAAACTAAATATATCCTTTAATGAGCATAAGAGATAATAATGCTAAGCATTAGTTGGAACCATCATGCAAGAAAACATCAATGCCATTTAAAAACACTGAATGCACAGGCTGACGTTTGTCATCTCACTAAAGAGCACAAGATTAGAGGTGCTACAACTTAGAAAGGAAGCATTATCTCACTGATGAGTAGTGCTTTCCTTTGTGCTAATCCCACAAACAGTCTAAAACATGTCCTTGTATCCATTTCTTATGTTAAAAACCCTAACAGAATGTTCCTGTAACAGGTGACAAAGAAAAAAAACCCAATCTTAGGACTCTGGTTTTTTCATAAGCATTACTTTGAATCTTCCCAGAGGCAATGAATGTTTCATGGCTCCATGGCCAATCCAGCAGACTGGAAGATCTCTCAGACTGAGAAGTGTGCCAGTTTCAGACCACTAGAGAAGGCATAGACACACTGGCCTGAGACTCACACTTTTCCAAATCCAATCAGCAGTGTCAGGTTCATCACAGCTGTGGCCAGACTAGATTGTAAGCAAAGCTGCATCAAGCTCAGGGGATGAGAAATTAACTGGGATGAAAGGAGAACTTTGGTGCCAGTCTTTAGCTAAACCAGAAATGAACTTAAACCATAAAAATAAATATTTAGGCTAGACACTAGGGGAAAATGTTCTCATCATAAAGGTACTGAGGCACAAGGACATGCTGTCTGGGAGAGTTGTGGAGTCTTTGCCATCACAAGTTTTCAAGAAAAAAGTAACCTTTTTTCAGAAGTGACACAATAATACTGACTCTGCTTTGGGGCAGGAGATAGATTGAATTGTCTCATCTGCCTTTATTTATGTTGCACAACCCCCATATTTCCTGTATTTACAAGCTGCCTCTGTCCTTGGAGCTTGTGACAGTGCAGTTACACTGATTTACACTAGTTTGTGTACTGGGACATGTTCATGACTCATGTTCCCATGCCATCCACTCCTCTGCAGCTTCCTTGGTGATGGCCAAGCTCAGAGTGCAGCAGCCACTCTCAATGACAGGGGCAAGAGAAATGTTTTATTGCAGTGCAAGGACTTTGCTGCAAAGTCTTCTCTACTGCTTGAGTAAGAGTAAGGGAAGGAAGAGGCTGACTTTGAAAACCCAAAACTGCAGATGTTATTATCTTTTGAAGCTATTAAATGATGGAAGTGCAGCACTCCTGACAAATTGAACAGCACTGCCCATTGCTGTAGCATAGACCAGCTCCACTGAGTTTGTTGCTAATTTATCACAATCTAGTATTTGACCCACTGAATCCTGAATTAAATTTTTATACATTCATGAACTATTTATGCTGTATGAAAAATCAATATCTTTTTATTGTTCACCTGATTTAGGACAGATAAAAGGAATATTTCAGTATTCTCCAGGGTCAATGCAGAGAGGCCTTGAATGATGAAAGATACAGTATCTTTTGAATGGAAGAAAAACTTCAGTGTAGAAAGGAAAGAGTGTCATTTACATGAAATATCCTTTCTATCCATGACATGAATATTTTTTCTCAAACTCACACCAAAACTTAATGCCCTTTTAGAAGACAACATCTAATTCTTTATCACTCTTTAAGAAAGAATTATTAATTTTGAAACATTTTTTTATCTGAATTTCTTTGCATTTTGTATGAGCCATAAAACCTCAAAGGATTTATTTGAATTTCAATACCATCTCACACTTTTATTAAAATATACTATAACCCTGCTTCAGTAATTAACATGAAGATAGGACTCTTAGTCTAAAAACTGAAGTCTCTCTGTTATTTCAGATTTTCCCTAAGTATGCTTTTGATTAAATAATTACTGAACAGCAGTGTTAACAATTTATCTATGATAGAGAGTATGTCACAAATTTCCTACTCATGTTCCTGCAGTTTATGCTTTTGCCAATGTGTTTTATGAGTATTTATTAAAGATGACGCCTTGAGTTAATAACATAAACTACCTACTAGTTTCATAATCATCACTGCAGTGCAGAAAGCTTTAGAGTTATGGTAGTTCTGCATTGACGACGTCAACAGATTTACTGCATTCATTTCCTTATGCAAATATTCCAAAACCACACATAACTTTATAACCTTATATAGTGTACTGCCTACACACGAGGGTATCAAAGCCTGTGAACATGCAGAGTAGACTTTTAAGTTGACAGCACAAGTCGTGATGCTCCTTCCTTTCTTGTTTATCTGTTGTCCTAATATTAGAACTCATTTAAAGCTGGGTTTTGTAGACACATAGGGACTTCTGCAGAGCCCCTACAGTAAGAGGGGACACTGCTCATGGTCTTTACATGATGTGTCTGTCTATACTGAAGTCACTCATAAGGAGACTGAATGTGAACTAAGCAGACATTTGTGATCCATTCTTGCCCTGTATACATACAAGATTTGCTCCTGCGTGGCAGAACTTGCCTCTCTCTTGCAGGAAAACCTTGTTTGCTTCTGCAGTTTGTCCATTTTCCCCTCTCTTCCCCAAGAGAAGCATGATGCTCTCTGCTGTGACTGCCTCTGCTGCACCTCGCCAGGAGAGGTTTACAAAACACAGACCCTGGGATAGGAACCCTGAATTATGTTCAGGTCACTGAGAGAAGACGAGGGTTAGATGGGACCCTGAAAGATCTTGATCTTGATCTTCCTTTGCTATTACCCAAATCAAGATTAATTTTACTTATGTCTTCTCTAACTCATGTCTTGGCTAACTTGTTTTTAGACACTTTGGTGACATGAACTTCTTCGATTTCCCAGCAGTTCATTCTGTCTTTCCCATTCCTTACAGTTAAAAGCTTTTCATGAGATCTAGTCTTCTGTGTGACAGTTTAAGCCTTTTATTTACCTGTGACAAATCTGTTTTTTTCCACACCATTCCTCATGTTGATATTCTGTGCACTCCAAGAGATTTATATTCTTTCTTAAAGCATACTTCTCAAAACTGGGTACCATACTCCGGAAGTGGCCCTACTAGTGTTGAGTAGAGATTAATGTTTACATTCCATATCTTGAAGACAATATTCCTGTTTATTAATCCTAGTAGAAAATTTCCCTTTTCCACAACAATATGATACCATGGTGTTGAGTCATGCTACGCTTCTGAACTTCCATAGCCTTAAATCCATTCCTGTTGCTCTGCTACCTGGCCTGTGGCTCATTTCCCATATTTGTGGTAATATCTATGTGAATAATTTTACAATATGTCTATTCTCCTCCAAGGGTCATTTTGGGAGCCAGAATCTGACAATATTAATGTATAGCTGATCTGAAAAAAAAAATTACTTTTTGGAACTTGGAAGACATGATAATCAAGTTAGCTATCAATAACTCTCGGTCTACTGATCTGGCGAACAGATGGTCAATTAAACATCAAAATAATGTCAAAACCAATACATAATAGTAGTCAGCAATCAGCAATAAATTTTAGATCAATTATTTTGGCCAGGTACAGTCTGGACCAGTTTCATAGAACATTGCATAGAACTATGCATAATTTTGCAGAAAAATACGTCTTAATTAAACATGGAGAGTATCTGGAATCGATACAGATGGAGAATGCATTCACCTTAATCTTATTGAAAGAATTTATGTTTTATTTTAGGAAAAGAGCAGTACAGAGAGTTTCAGTCACATCTTGAAGTCCTTCTGCTACTGCTGTTATGGACTTTTTGCTTGAGAAGGGACTACAGAATGCAAGACCTGCATTTTAAGTGAGTTTTTTTAATTAATAAATAAGCATAGGTGAATTAATACATGCAAAATAATTTTGGCAGGGATAATAATGGAAATAGCTAGAAAAAATATTGAATGGATTAGCACACTTAATTGGTCTTAGGTTGCCTAATGAACAATTAGCCTTGTGTTTAATCCCTCTCAATCCATTCGTCTTTGCAGCTCTTAGTCTCTAAAGATAAACATGGATCATTCCAAATGTGCTTTTGTTTTTGAAACTACTTATATTAGTATTTAACTGTAATCATTGGCATGGAAACCATCTTATAAATGGGAACGGACAAAAGTGGGACACACTAGAGGACCTATTACTTGGTGCTTTAAAAAAAGTATTGCAAAAAAATTGCAGCACTCTAAAATACTACTGACATAAGTCCTGTTGATTAAATAGAGATGAATCTACTTGGAAACTGTTTTTAAGACCTTAGGAACACACTGTTGACCATTCAGCAAGTGGCATTACAATGCCAGGCCCTGCTGACCATGATCAGACAGTGTATCTTAGGTACTCCAATTATTTAATATGAGCTAGGTTCAAGAGCCAACATGTCAGATGAGTATTTGGGGTTGCCTGTGCTACAAGTGGAGAGAAGAAGCATCAAGATGCATCCGTGTGTTGCCTGAACGTGCCTCTCTGTGTCTCCCTATCCCAGACTGTAAAAAATTTCTCTCACATGGACATTAATCTTCCCTTTCACCCAGTGCATCCAAGGAGTGATTATTTAGCAGTCCCAGTGTGACCAAGTTAGACAGAGAAAAGGGACTTCTCTCATACATAATGGTGGCTTGTGCTCTGGCCTGTTAAATCTTCAAAGCAACTGCTTGCCTGTTCAGGGGGAATTCAAGGCTTGGAAGTTAATGGTCAGGAAAAAGTGAGTTGGACTGGATGTGTTTTAATTCACTGAGATATATTAAAACAGCATGTTGATTAATTTGAAGGCTAGAGGGAACATTTTTTTTGCAATATTAACGTGAATTACTACAGATACAAGAGTAAATGCTTTTTATTTTTTCCTTTCTGAGTTTTTATTTTTTCTTTTTTTTTTTAGCAGTAATACTCTTTTATGCATGAACCTAACAGATGTAAGGTGTTCTCTAAGGAGCCTTTGGGGCAAGTACCTGTGGCAGCTTCATTAGAACCTCTCTGACATTATCCATGTCCTGGACAGTTTGGGAAATATTCTAGACTGGCCAGGGAAAAGTTTGAGTCTTAATGAAAGAAGAGAGATTAAACAAGTGAGGCACAAAGTGTGTCTAGGGGTCATGAAGTTCTGGATTCTTGCCTAATGCCACATTCATCAGGCTTAATGTAGATGAGCTCTGTGTGGGTTTGCCAGCAGCAAAGTCAAACATCTCATTTGAGACCTCCTGGCTCTGTGATTATGATCCTAAAAGCATGAGCAGCTTCTGCCTTTTCACGGGCCTACAGCTGGAATACCCAGATGAAAATCCATCACACATCTGGATCCATCACTCAGTTGTGCAACATTCATTGGTACATTTTATGCTTGGACTTGGTCTGGAGGCTTCCCTTCTCCTTTTCTTCTGAAATATTCATGTGGGTGTGAGAGCTGACAATTATTTGGTTGGAGGTGGATGTGGTTGCAAACTAGGAATGACCAGAAACAGTCAAGAAAAAGTATAGCAAATTGAGAGGTGACAGGACAAGTACATCACTATGGCTCTGTGTGGCTCCTGAGGGCTCTTGGAGCAAAGTGGTGGCTGGAGTGAGGTTTGGAGAACAGAACAAAGGAATAGTACAAAGAATTTCTTTGAGAAATATTGTATTCAAGACAAGGGAAGTCAAGCCATTCATTGTCTGTACTCATCTTTTTTGTATGGGTCCAGACGAGCTACTGGAGAAGGCAAAAAGGAAAACAGCAAAAAACCCAAGCTGCTTAAAAAATCAAATGGTGAAAGAAAAGCAGTTATTTCACTGACTCAGGAGGAGATGACTGAAGGGAACATTACCTAAATGAACGTTAAACAGTCAAAATCTAATCCCTTTGCAATATAAAAGGCTGGAATGGAAAAGAAAATACTAAATTGCTTCAAATTTCCATAGCAGAGAGGATAAGAGTGATAGGCTTGGTTGCAAAAAATGGGATTTAGTTAAACTTCTGGAAACCTTCTGTCCATAGGAGCACTTAAGTGAATCACTTAAGATATATGCTATTGCAGGAGGCTGTGAAATGTCTGTCATTGCAGATTTTAAGGAAATCATTCAACAAGTATCAGTTAATAAAGACTTAAAGACAGTTTATGCCATCTTTGGAGGGGGAGATGGATCACACAAGGTCCTTACTGGTGTCGTTGTCTGTGGAACTATAAATGCTGCGTTCAGGCAAAGGGAACGTTGTGTACAATCTTTGAAAATGAAGAATCTTACATGAAAAGGGTCTCTTTCTATCCATTTCTACCCTAATGGATACTGCACTCTCTCAGGACAAGTTCTAATTGGAACCTTGTGCCCTCGCCAGGAAATCACGGGGACTAAGAAACCCTATTACTCTGCAGCCGCTCCCTGGACATTGATTTACGGTAGTTAGGGCTAAATGGAACTATTTGTCTGCTTCCTTCCTTAAAAAAACATGGAATAGACAGGCAGATAAGTAAAAGTAATGTAAGACTTGACTTCCTCTTACCTACTGTCCAAAATACCTACATTTTAGGGAGTGGAAGCATCTCCCAGAGATAAGCAGCCAACAGGGCATGGCTGGGTCACACCCCTCCTTGCTACTGCAAGCTTCAATTTACATTCCACCTTTTGGCCAAAAACCTGATACACAAATTAAATCTCAGCTCCCAGGACCTGGTGTTACTTCCAGACTAAACTCTTCCTTTCTTCATACTGAATAATGCCACTAGGAATATGTTTGTCTGAGCTGGATACTCAAGGTACTATCATTAATCTCTAAGCTTTGTCCTGGATATCTGCTTCTGGGAAAAAAATCTTGTTTAGATGACTGATGTTATTGAGAATTTCATAATCCTTAGAAATCTCAAAAATGTCAATGACACAATAAAAATAAATCATCAAACCGTATTCATCAGAAGTCTCTAATGCTGTTGAAGTGTCTGATATTTCCAAGAGTCTTTCAGTCTCTGAAACTGTTAAAATAGAAACACCTTTCCCACATTTTCCTTCTCTGCCTTTAACAAATGATGGTTCTTTTAACCTCCTTCTCCCCTCTTTGTTTGCTTAGAGGATCAAAGCCTTTTTATTTATTTCTTTTTCCTCCCAAGCAGTTTCTGGAGTGTTAAAAAAGCACCACCAGTATACTGAGTTTACATTACAAACAAGTTAAAATTCCCAGTCTGTCAGAGCTTTTCTCCTAGGATACCAAGGAAAGCAAAGTTCAGCTAAACTGCACAATTAATCGGATATCACTTCTGAGTGAAGAAGAAAAGGCTGCTTTAAGCAGAGCTATTCTCTTCTTAGAGATTTCAAGTCCACTTCAGAAAGGAAAGCTATTATTCTCTGAAAGTTATCTGATTTTATTTGTATTCCTGGAGCTGCTCCATTAAGTCATGTTCCCTTTTCACCCATAAAATCATCTTAATGAATCAGCTGTGGGATTGGCCATATGTAAATGCACCTTATGACAGCCACATTGACAAGTGAATGGATGAAAAAGACATGGGCTGCATGTTGCTTTTGTTGGAACAGCAGTGGGGTTTGTTCTGATTTTAAGACCTGAGGCAGACAGTTTATTTCTTTTCTTGGTTATGAAGAAAATGCTCTTTTCTTATTATTCTAAAATAAATGTACTTTGTAATAATGGTGTGATAAAGAAGCTTGAGCTGTATGGTTTAGGAATATTTGGCTAAAACAGACTTGAGTGTTGGGCTACCATTCCCACACAGTTGCTCTCCTTTTCCTCAGCTTCTGAGAGCCAAGACTTGCCTGATACCTCAACCTCGTCATCGGTTGGTGTAGGATGGGCTTGCACCTGTTTAATAAAATGCACTGTCTGCTGATCTCTGGTATTGTCAGGGCTCTTCTAAAGCCGTGGTGGCTGCAAGGAAGAAAATGAGCAGCACAATTAAGAGATCCCAAGGGAATACAATGAAACACTTGCAAAGTAGATTTAACAAGTGTACTTTAGTGTGTTCTTACAGTGTTTGGAAAATATCTAAGAAGATTCCTATAAAGTTTGCCAATTTTCTCGTAAAATGTTATTTTACGGACAAGTATTTCATAATAAGTAAAACAAGAAACTTAATAGTCTCTCTGAAAATAACACACTGTAACATCTATTAGGCATTGTAAGGTATCATTTCACACAATTTTATCAAAGTTTAATCCAATATAACTACATTGATGCCCCACGTGGGTGTTTTTCTCCCCTGCTTTTTGCAAGGCAGAGTTAAATGCTGGTAAAATACGTCTGTTACAAGGTAAAATAAAGATATTTAATTTGTGGTATTCAGAAACATCTGGAAATTTTACAATGGAACCAAATGAAGTGTCAGTTGACATATAGTGAAGATGGCTTTCTGACTGACTAAAGATTAGTAAAAATGCCGTTAAAAATATATGATAAAAAGCAAAGAAGTCTATAGTCATATTCTCGACTGCTGACACTCAACAATCAGATACACACATAATCTCACCAAAAATTATTATGAAGTTTTTTGAAAACTGATTTGTCATGGCAAAACCAATTCTATTTTTGCTGAAAAATATCAATTTTGAAATGATCTTGCAGAGAAAGATAATTTTTGACATTTCTTAGCCACGTGAGCTGATCCAAGCATACTCTTTTAATACTTTAGCACTGAACGCTACATGTGTTACTGCACAATACCTATATCTTTCTTTTTTCCCTCCATCTTTTTGTCTATTTATGTTTTCTCTTGTCATGAAAATACAGAGAAATCAAAGCGAAAAATTAATCATTCTGTGAGTTCTGGAAACATCCCCAAAATTTGCGTCTTGTTTTTTATCACATCTCTGGCTAACCGAAGGGAAGCCAGCCGATTTCTGCTAAGCATTACGAATGTAATATTTTTAAACACTAGCAGAACATGTCTCCTCATGCTTTCCTGATAATTTCTTCACTAGATGATGCAACTAATGTGAATGAAATTAATAATAACAATATCATATATAATGAATATAAAGCAATACAGAAATTGCTAGGCAGTAAGTACTTGATCAAAAAATATCTCAGCCAAAAATCTCTTATAAAACACACATGTAGAAATGTTCCCTCAAGCACAGCTGCAGGTGTCCATCGTGGAGGCCAGGCACATACAAGCTGGAGACAGTTTGGGATCTAAGGAGATGTCTTGGGGTGACTTTGTGGTGTGTATCTCAATCCTTGCTCTTACCGAGAGGTTGGTTTGGTGTTTTTTCTGTGTTTTGTGTTTTTTGTGGTTTTTATATTGCTAGATTTTTGCCAAACTGGCACAGGAGACTTAATCACAGCTACTTTATGAAAAACAGACAAACATCCTGATGTGGTGAGCTGTACTTTTAACTGCTCAAGGTCAACAAGGTCAAAGCTGCTCTAGGAGCCTCTCAGTGAACCCTAGACCCTAGACTAGCTTCCCATAGGGCTCTATTCCTCACCAGGGACAAGGAGTGTATTTAACCTGCATTCCTATAAAAGAGACAAATTCTGGATCATCTCAGCCCTGCTATTGCTATCAATGGAGCAGGGAGTCACACCACTGATGAAACAATATTTAGGAACTTTTAGGGATGAAAAAATTTAGGACTATATTTAGGGATAAATTTTAGGAATTTGGGTGTGAAACAATATTTTGTAAAATTTTCAAAGCCTTTTCAAATGGTATCCCAACCTACACCTCAGCATCGGTTTGACCACATGGTGTTTAATGCCTGTTGCAAGCCATTAATGTCCCTCAGTGTTAGATTTGCCTTCTGCCACATTAGTTTTGCTGGAGGAAGTTTAGTCTCTCAATATAATCGGACAGCCCCTTGTTGCCCACTTATCTCAGCCAGCTTCTTTGAGGGGCTCATTCCAGAGAAGAATCCCACTGCCCAATCCCAGACTTGCTGAATTGCCTGCAGCATCCTCCTTCACAGACCACAGGGCAGGATCTCAGCCACCTCAACATGGCCTTTGGAGGACCAGCCACCACAGCCCACAGAGGCTGAGGCTTTGCAGAGCCCCATATCTGCAGCTATGTAGTTGTGAGTCACTTCTCCAGATGCAGCATTTAGGTAACACAAAAACTGTCCCTGGTTTGTGTGTGGTCTTGTTAGTGGAGCTTTTCATGGGAGTGGAAGCTAATGTGTAAGTTCTACTATATTTCTCAGCTGAGGGTGCTCTCAGTCACTACATTCTGCACATTTTCTCTTCTCTCTGTCTTCCACCAGCATGTCATGTTCTAGACAAAGATTTTTCTCAGTTTTTAGGTTCCCTTCAGCTCTTTCCTCCTGGCATGCCCAAGCCCCGGCTCCTCCTCTGTACCAGTGGGAGGTGACTTTTCTCTACCTCCCACACCCTTTGATACTCTTTTCTTTTCATTCCTTTTTTTTTTTTTTTTTGTCAATCCCTTCTTCGAGTCTTTGTCCGTGCTTTTTCTCTGATGTCATGCCAGTCCCAATTTTTTCATTTTGCTTCCCTATTTTATTCTTCCCTTTGCTCTCTCCTCAAGCACTCCTCATTTTCTCAAGAGCATTTTTGTTTCTTCTCACCGGCATACTCTACCTTCCCTATTCAGCACCCCTCCTTTCAGGTACCCTGTTCCTTACAGGTACTCTAAACTGACATGTTCATCCTTCTTCACATGAAACACCAATTATTCCATTATTTCTCCTAATACAGTTCTATCCTATGAATTTGCTGACTTTGTGGTCACTGACAGCTTTTGCGTTAATTCTCCTTTGTGTAGACTTGCTTAATTTTCCTCTGGAATCTGACAATGTCTCCGTTGACTTCACCACCTTCATCTGCCTTAAAATCTCTTCTTCCCACAACTGGCTTATCATTTAATTTACTTTTCTTCCAGCTTGAATAGTCATTTGAGTATCTCTACTGATATTTTTTTTCCTTTTCTATCAAGCAATTTTCTTCTCTGTATTTTTCCCATTTTGTCTCGTACAGAGATATTTTCCTCAATCATTTTGTTTTCAAATCTTTTTTCCCTTCTCTATTCACTTTTCTAATGGAGAATTTCAAGGTCTGACAGCATCCAGCAGAAGTCTGCTCCAGGTTCCCATTTCATCCATGTGAAGTTTGTCAGTGACTCCCTCTCTATGCACCTTGTTTGATGCATATTTGATCTAGTTTATATACTTGGTGGTCATGCTGTATCCCTTTGGATGTACTGGGAAAGTGACTTTGAAGGTCATGGTCATCAGTACTATCAAGTTCAAGCCACTTGCCAGACTTCAAAGTGCTCTGAAGGAAGGCTGCCTCAGTAACTGGGGTTAAGACCATGCTTTTACATGTGGATATGTTGGGTCTTAGAAGGTTTGGAAAAGCTGCTAACCTGATTCTTAGGTTTTGGGGAAAGCCTGCTGCTTTATATGAGGAGCTCATATGTTCCTGCACAAGCAGTACCATTGCTGACTACATAAATACTCCCATAATCTCAGCATAGCTATGAAAAAGAGCATGATAATTGTTCCAACTACATCATTTTATATTTGAAAGGACCAATGTCAGATAAAAGCAATATAGTTCTACAGCCTGTTTTTTTTGTGTGTAATTTGCTGTAACTCTAGTAAATTCTCTTCTTTTTGACTTTAATAGGTTCACAGTGATTTACCCCCGCCATGAAAATTTGCTGCATGATTCTTAAAATGCAGCTGGAAACAAGACAGTACATTTTTTGCAGTATTTTTAAAAATCTGCACATCCCTGAAATAAATGTTTGAAAACCTCTTAAGACAATAGATAAGCCAGCAAATCCATTGAGATCACACAGAGGATTCTGGGCTTACCTGAAGAAAGAGACAATTGCACTAATCCGCAATAGTTAAAGCACTTCTAACAATGAACTGTGGTTTTGTCTCGGTGGAAGTACCTGACAATTGCATTGAGGCTATTCCCAGGCATCATTGTGCCTTGGAGGATTTTTTTTTTGTCTTTTTACTCCTACTGCTAAATTAAACTCAGAATTTTCAGCCAATTTGTATTTTCGTAAAATGAATTGTGTTCCAGTTTTTTCTGCCAGTTTAGGGCTGGGTTATCAGAGTGAAAGTTGTCTTGCTAAGTTCACAGCAAGAAACAGTCACAGGCAGAGACTTGGGAGGATGGTAGCACTGAAGGATACTGCACTCCTCTCCTGCCACCTTTGGACCCCAGGTCCACCACGGTTTTGCTCTGGATGTTCAGGGCTGGCAGCAGGGGCAGGGTGGCTGATTCTCCCTCTGGTCACCCCGTTTTGTTGGCTGTAGATACCCCTTCATTGCAAATGCAACCCACTCAGGCATTAAAGCACAGACTTACTCTCCACACTAGGAGAGAGCAAGAGAACAAGCTTCTCTTTAACTCTCTGACCCGAACTAAGTTCTTGATTAGGCTTTAAACCAGCTCTCAGTTTTATACCAATAAGCAGAAAAATGTCCCAACAGTCAATATTACACCATCTTCACAAGAGCTTACATAGCTTACCATAGTTACACACATCTCCACATAAACAGTAATGCTGTCTGGTCTTGGAGAGTGTCAAATACCTTGGTGTTGTTCTGTGGCATCCTGAGTGACTTTATCAATGACAAAAATTCATGCCAACTGATCAATTACTATAGTACAACAAGTTGGAGCAAACAAGGTGCAGCAATCCTGATAAAATTTTATAGGACTTTGCAGACAGCTTTCAAAAACTGATCAGAGAATGAAGTCCCTTCAGTAGGATGCCGCTGGCAAATTTAACAGCCTCATAGACAGAATCTCACACCCTGTGAAATCTTGAGGTTGGATTCTCAAATTGCGCTGCTAAACCAGACTTTTGGTGGGTGCACACCTCATGTGACCCACCTGAATACTTGTAGGGAAACAGAGAATTTAGCCCACCAGCTTTAAAGGTAAAATTGCAATTTGACCCCAGCATAAGCAGCATTAGCACCAAGTCTTTCATGTCTTACAGTATTCCATATAGGACTCTGTGAGCTACAGCACAATTTATGTTCTGTAGGACACTGCCATGGGCGAGTTGTGTTCACAAAAAACATCCAAATAGTTCTTTCTTTAAATGCCACTACATGTCCCTACACTGCCTTCATTTCCAAATTCAGCTCCACTTATGTAACACAGACCACTGAACTGAATGATAGCATTGTTTGTAATGTATTTCTTTTATTTTGGCTTTCCAGTCTGATTTAGTACTCTGCTTTGTCACATTTATTTAACTGTAAAAACATTATGTGAATCCAGAAAGATACTTTACCACTGCATCTTGCTTTAGATCCACTCTTTCAATGATAAAATTAGAATCTTACTTCTAGACAAGGTGTCAACATTTGCCTAAAAAAAACTTTATTCCTTTATTTGTAGAAGCTTATAAGTAGGTCATCAACACAAGTAACCCAGGCAAACATCAACAGTGATTAGAAAAGCATCTTTGCTCCAGGATGAAAGTCTAGTTTTAATGTACTTGATACCAATGCCATTTTACGTGTCTTTAAGTTACAAACCAGTAAAGCAACTGATATATTTTCTACTTTGAAGTGTGTTTTGTGCTTAATGTATAATGGAGGGCTCTAGAAATAGTAAGAGTAGTGGACAGCATTATTCTTAAAACAAACCCCTAACAAACAAACAAGAAAACAGCCACAGAAATTAAAGTATGAAATATTCTAGTAGGGGACAATTAACTTGCATTGCTCTTCAAATAATCAGTTCATTAAGAAGCATTTGCATGAATTGTTACTGATTTCACTCAAAGGATGAACATTACAGAAGTATAATTTTCCTATTACCTTAATTGTGAATAAAAGTAGCTTAATGTGCAATTTTTCCCAATATAACTGGAGAAGTTACATTTTCTTTTAATACGTTTATCAACATAAATAACAGCAGAAGAAGTCATCATGATTTAGGTGCATTTTAAGACAATGAAAGAAGTAATTTTCCTAAAATATGTATTTGATCAGGTGGGTTGTGTGATTTTCAAATTGTTGTCATGAATATTTAATCAACATGAGACATATACTTATGCAAGCTGAAATAGGTACCAGTCTGTGTCCCAGGCTGTTCTGTTTCACAGTCTTCCAATTGAGTAGTTTTTAAAGCTGATTTAACTAATTAAAAAAAAAAAAAAAAACTAAAATAATCTTTAGCAGGTGGCATAAACTGAGAAGAAGCCAAAGAACTCACAGACTACCAGAAAATCCTTAGTTCAGTTCAATGCAGTATTGGGTGTGATGCCTGCCTAGTTCTTCATGAATTGCTTGGGTTTTATCAAGATTGCTGAAATCCAGGGATGTATACGTAAAATGATCCATATCCACTGTGATAACCTAGGAGGATAAAGCCCCCAAAATCCAACACTCCCCCCCAAATCCTCCCTATACACTGGTGTAGAGCTGCACTTTCTCACATCCACGTGTGTCCCAGCAGATACGTGTGCCTGGCACACACACAGGTGCAAGGTGCGTACCCACACACCTCTAGGTCTACAGAGGGTTAGATAAACACTGTCTAGGAACAAAAACCACATACCTATGAATCTGTACATGTAAAACATCCATATGCATCCAAGCAAACACATAAGCACAGATACACACACCTCCACGCCCGGAGACACAGGGACATGGGCAAGGCACATCCACAGGCTCCGACAGCTCCGGAAGCACACACACACACCTACACAGCTGGCTATGTACTCACATGGACACACGGATACGTGGGCAGATATATATATCTGAGGGAGAATTACAATGGCTCTGTCATCCATGATAATTTCTCCTTCCTTTTTGAAGTATTCCAATATTAGGATCCTGGAGTGAGCCAGGTCCCTGCAGGGGAGGTATTCCCAGAGGAGCAAGGCACTTCCAATTTCTTTAAGGTTCCCCACCTCTCTCCCCCTCTCTCCCAGCAGCAGATCCAGGGAGATGAGCTGGGCACTCAGCACAGCTCTCCCAGCTGCTGGCTTGGCACTTCCCACCCTAGCTGAAGGAAGAGTATAGGATGGCAGGCTTAAGATCTCATCCCTTCACCCCCAAAGCCTGTGGGAGCAGGAACCTCTGGGCAACATCTGGACACAGCTTCTTTCTGCACACTGCCCTACCCCCCCTCCCCCCACCAGCTGGCGACTTCAGGGGTCCCCCTGCACCCTACCCTTCCCCTGCAAGTGTAAAAGCCCGTGTTGCCCTCCCTCTCCCCCCTTCCCCGTTTCTCCTGCCCCCCGAATCCCGTCAGGAAACCTCTTCGCAATTCGCTGCTCTAAACTTTTTCCTGGCTGCACAACCCGCAACCGCCGGGGCAGCGGCTGCGTCTGGTCCAGAGGGCAGAACGGGGCGGGGGTGGATTGCAGGGACCCGGGATGCAGGGATCCAGGCTGCAGGGTGTGGGATGCAAGGAGTGGGATGAGAGGATTGAGATGCGGGATACGGGGATGTGAGTAGCGGGATGCGCGAATCCGAGACGCAGGATGCAGAGACGGGGATGTGGGATGCAGGGACCAGGACGCGGGATACCAGTGCCCAGCTCCTTACCGTGCAATGAGGATAGGTTCTGGTGAGGGTCTCCAGCTGCTCCCGGGCATCGCGGGCCTCCCGATGTGCTCGTTAAACATCCACCGGGGAGTCTCACCCCCCAAACTTGTGTGAGCTGCTTCCTCTGGGAACAATCACCCTTTCTCCCCCCCACCTTGGATCGGATCCCGATGGAAACTCATCAAGGCCTCCTAAGTGGTCAGAGGTAAGCTGTGAGGGAAGGAGAAGAAGAGGGGGACAACGGGACGGAGAGGTTGTGATCACCAAGCGATGATCCCCTTCCTTTCCCCTCTCCTCTGGAGCACCCGCTTCCCGTTCCTCTGACCAACTTTGGCTCTGCTTAGCCAGGCAGCGCCTGGGACCGGCGCTGTGAATTGGGGTCCCTTTTCGCAGCCTGGCATCTTTCTAGATTTCCTCTCCTTTCCGGGCAAAGGGGATTGGTGCAAAGCTTTAAATTAGAAGTCGACCTAGAGTTGCAAAGACAGGGAGTGGGAGCTGGCTGGCGTTCGCAGACCGCCTCCCCCGGCACTCGGCGCTGCGCGGAGGGGCCGCCTGAGCCTTATTCCTACCATTTATTCATTGACTGCGCTGCTAGTTCTCACTCTGGAGCTGGCTATTGCTCCTGGCACGGCCGGGAGCGGGGCTGTGGCAGAAGCCCTGGGAAGGAGGCGAGCCCCATGCTGCGGGGCTCCCCGCGGCTGTTTAACTGCGCCGGCAGCGCGGGCAGGAGCGCAGCCCGGTCCGGGGGGAGGACACGGGTGTGGGGGGGGGGGACGGGACACGGGGACGCTGCTGTCGCCTGGCAACCCTGCATCCCTGCCCCGAGCATCCCTCCCCCAGTGCCCTGATTGGCCGGGGCCGGGGCGGGGGGAACACACACGCTCCTCCGAGGATGCTGCGCCCCGGCACTGCGACTTGTCGCATCCTCAAAAAGCCGGGAGCGGGCAGGGTGAGCACAGAGCAGCCGGGAGAGCCGAGGCAGTTCAGGGCGTTGTATCACCGTCCCCGTGCCTTCTCGCTTCCAGCTGGCTTGATCAATTTGCTTCTGCTTTACGTCTCCTAGAAAAAGAATGTATTTATGTATCTATGCATGTATGTATGCATGTATGTATGTATCGATGGATATATAGATAGATACAATATATGCACACAAATATATGTATATACACATATGCATTTTTATGTACAGATACATGTATTATCCATAGTTTTTATATTATCTCTCTGTATTCTAACTCCTATACAGGAAGAGAGAAGAAAAATAGTTACTGAGAAAAGATCACTTCAGGGTGCAGCAAAGCTGGGTGCAAAGGGAAAAATAAAGCTACTTTTTGGCTTACATATATTTGAAAACCATAGGTTTACATCAGCTGGAGTGTTAACAGAAGGTTGTGGTCCTAAAGAAAGGATTAAACACAGGTGAGGTGAGAGCTGTAAGAGTCAGTGAGGATGGATGCGTTGACTTCAGAGAGGGTGAGTTTAAGCCATGCTGCATGAGGCACTGCTGGTGTTATATGTGGCTTCATTGCTCATTCTCTGCTGTGAGGGACAGCGAGCAGCTGCTTCCTGCTGGTTGGATGTAATATGGAGAGGATGTCTGTAAAATCCCAATACCTCATCACAGCTCCAGTTGGGACACTGTGAATTTCTCACTCTTCAGCAGGCAGAGGCCATTGTCCACTTCTCCCTGAATGTTTCCCCCCATCTTTGTACTTAACCCCAGGCAGCTCCCCACCAGTGCTCAGTTAAAGCAAGGAAAGAGACACTGCAGTCAGGAGCTGCAATCCAGCAGCTCACATGGGGCCACTATTGTTTCAGCAGCCACGGTTCTGGTCAGGAGTTAAGCAGAAGTAAAAGGAAATAAAACAAAATAATCTGCTTCTGCTTTGTAATACTTTATGTTTAGTTATTTAACATCTGTTTACTTTTGTGATCTACCCATTACATTTGAGCTACTTGGCTAATTCTATGAGTTTTTTCTTTCTTGGAAGCCAAGGACATTAGTCCTTAATGAAACAGTTTAACATGCACATCTTAACAAAAGTTAAGTAGGGAGCAAAATGAAAGACAGCAGTTTCTCTCAGGTTTATCCTCCTTTAGATTGGATCAAAATGTACATGAGACATTGCTATAACATCACAGTAAACAGGAATGAATAGGAAGTCAGTCTCATGTCTTTCAAATCATAGCACAATTTGACAAATAGGTTTGGAATACAATTTTTTCACAGTCTTGCAGGCTGATTGCCAGGTAAGACTAGTGAAAAGAAGGATCTGCTTCTGCATTGCTTCGTACATAGCAATCAGGCCTCAAAGTGAGTATGACAGTAACTTTTTCATTGGGCAGGATATAAAACCCACTGTGAATGAAATTGGCCACCACAGGCACCAAGAGGAATTTTGCTGAGATGTATTGTGTGATTTCCAGCGGATCACTTAGAGCCAGGGAGGTGACCTGGTCATTTGTTCTGTGCTTCAAAAAACATCAGTGGTACCCATGGTTTACTCCCTTTCCATGCCTTGCTGCTGTGCGATGTCTGATATCAGTCCCTAACACTGCTACTACTTGCATTTACACATGATACCTGGCTGCTGAGAAACAGGAAAATAAACCTGAACAGTCAAACAAGCTGTTGGCAAAGGTACAAGGGTTTCATTCCACTTTCTTCCAGGGCTCTTCCTCAGCCAGTTCTCCTGGCACAATAGGGTCTCATTTTAGCCATAAGACAACCTACCCTAGTCTTTCTAAAGCAGGATTCTGGAGACCTCATTTCAGTTTATGACTCTGGAAAACCGTCTTTATTTTTGTAGGGAACACAGCTGTGCCTCAATTCTCTTTTGGGATAGCACATGGTGCATCCACATAGGGTGTGCTAAGATGCAGCCACGTACTGAGCTTGTATTTTCAGTCAGCTGTTCAGGCTTACAGGTACACACACTGTGACAATGAAAGGCCATACAATGATCTCAGTGAAGCTCTGGGCTAAGCTGTGTTTGGGTGCTACTGGCAAATCATTCATTTCAGGCTAAATTGAGCACCTCATGCTACACTTAATTGTAGATATACCCACGGTTAGACAAAGAAACCAGGCTGTGTAACTTCTGCCAGGGGACAGCTTGGAGAAAACAATCAACAGCCCTCAATGTCTTTGACCTGGATCCAAAGAAGGGGTTTTAATATGAAATGTATTTATTTATTTTCTGCCTGTGAAACAAAGATGGTAAAGCAGCATTAAAGATTCCTGAAATAGGACTGTTTTGCCTTTGTGAATTATCTATTAGTGAAATAGTAGTTATGTCTAGTTAAAAGATCGATTCCTTTCAAATGGAGCTCTCACATAACACCAAATTGAGTTCATAGAAAGCTTTGATGAGCTGAAGAATTTGTTTTTGTAAAATTCGTGAATGTGATTAACAGGCTTAGCACCACAAATAAACAGATGCGTGCCTTTTCCTTACATGGAATTTTAGCATCAGCTTCAACACTGTACACATGGGAACTTTCCAATTTTACATTTGGCGGCAAGGTACTGTTCCAGCAAAACACTTTGTAGGGTTCCCTAACTTGCTATAAGCATCTGTTTTGGGACACACTCAAGTTATTTGCTGATTAAAGACTAAAAGCAAAGATTTAGAAGAATTGCAAATGTGCTTGTACAGCCAGTGAGTGATCTATGGATTGGGTCCAGCCTACCTGAATAATTCACGAGGCTTATGGTCTTTCCTCCTTTCCTGGGGACCTCACAGAAATGGACAGGAATAGGGCCACAGATCAATGAGGTTTTTCTAGCAAATTGCTCCCTGCCACTTGATTTCCAATAGCCCTGCATCTCTTTCCTATATGGAAGTGATGTGTGAGTGGGCAGGATCCCGTTCTGTGGCTCTGCTCTGAGCTAACAGTTGTGATCATCACCCCAGGGCCAATCCTGGCTTATCTCTGTGGTTTGAGGCACACATCAGAAGCACCTAGAGATGATATCGTGTTTTCCTGGGAGTCTGCCAGTCTCAGGGTACAAAACCCTCTTTGGATGGTAGTAGTCACAGGGGTCTAGATGTGTCTCCACAACACTATAGTCACCTCAGTCTCTGTCTCCTGAGGCATAAAGGCAAAAAGTTCATAACAGCTGACGCAGGGATCTACAAAACCCCACACTCTGACCCATCCCTACCTGCCAGTTGTAAGGGACATGGACATACTCCAAAGGAACAGTCCAGTGGCACTCAGCTTTCAGAGGAATATGGAAATCCCTAGGGAAGATCCACAGCGATGAAGAGTGTAAGGGGTGTCACTCTGTCATATTCAAGGTCCTCATGGATTGCTGTGGAAAATTATGCACTGCTGTGGTTGCTGGCTGCACACCAGTGCCTGCCAAAGCCCCTCTACTTCCTCAGCTGGGCAGGGCAAAGAAAGTGTAACAAAAATAGACGCTTTGTTTTCTCTTAACAAACAACACTGATGGTCTTCATCATGAAGCTCATCATCAAAATGGAATGTCTTCTTTTCTCATTGTTGAGTGGTTTTGAAGAGATTTTAGGCCAATACATATGGTGCCGAAAGTCCTCATGTACATTCAATGCTGATCCTCTTACAGCTGATTCATGTGGCATCCCTTGGGCCTCCAGTGACATTGTTATTTCCTGTCAGATGCCATGTGATGGCTTTCTTAGCTGGCTGAAGGGATACTGGCCTAGTATTAACATGAAGAATATGCCATGACATACTCAGGCTTTTTTGGGGCATTCTGAGCCTCTCTCATGCACAAGGACAGTGGCAACTCTGACCGTAAGGCTCAACACAACAAAAACCTCTGCTTCATGTGGTATGGTCCGGCACATGGAAGAAAGACTTCATTCCACACTGTCTGTGCACGTGCAGCAGCATCCTCCCTTCTGCCCCCATCTCCCATGACCATCAGTGTCTTTACCTGCCTCTTCTCCTCATCTTCCCTCCATCCAATTTTCCCATTTCCATCAGTCTCCCTCTGCGTTTTTCACCTTCTTCCCTTTTACTCTTTAGATAGCTGTCTGCCTGCTCATGCCTGTTAGCCATGTCTCCAGTTAACCCCAAGGTCTCCTTACCCCTTCTCCACAAAGAAACCTCTTTCCATGGAAAAAACCCAGCAGCTGTTGTTCATCTTCATCAGCTACAAGAGGCAAAAAGGTCTGGCTTCAGTGTGGGAACCAGCTGCCCTCTTTCCACCTCTGCTTCCTTCTCAGAAATCAGGTTTCCCAACATGCTGCTGGAGACACACGTGACATCCAGATGTTGTCCAAATGGGGCTCCTTCATAAAAATACATGAGCAGCAAGGGTCCCTCCAGGTCCCTGCAAGATGTACAAGTATACATACTTCATTTGCACCCTCCAGCCCTTCCCTAGCCAAAACCCTGCTGCGGTTTGTGCAGGTGCAGGGATGAACATAACACAGGCTCTGCCTGATACGTGAAGGGCACTTTAAATCTCCGCTAGCTCATGACTCTGGGTCCAAGGTCCACCATCCTTCTTCATCTTCTCACTCCATCCTTCCTAAGTCTCTGATATAGGAGCTGTTACTTGTCTTCTGAGAGGAGCCTCTAGCCTTTCCCAGGAGGTGCAGGAGACAGGGCATGGCACAGTAGCACATTCTAATCTCTGCCATATTTAAATTAATATGAACAGATGACCCCATTCTACAAAATACTGACTGTTATCTCTTTCTCTTACCGTGCGGATAATTAGGTACCAGATACCAGAATTTCCTACATGTTTTGCTTTTGGCTTAAGTCACCTTTATGTTTCTATGCATTACTATTCTCTTTGTTAGTGTCTGAGCTGCTAGCAATCTGTCTTCTTCAAACTACTCCTTCCTGCCCCCTGAAAATCCCCTAACATTTCTTCTCTGTGAAACACTTTCCCTTCCCCCGACGCCCTTCTCTGTAGGAATTACTGCATTTACATATTTTGTTTAAGGTGCTTAGGAATTATCGACAAGTTTGCCTTGCCCCTGGGGGGTGATGTGACACAATCGAGCCGTGAACCACTTAAAGCATTGACTGGCTCATAGAAGGGATTACTTGTGACTCTGAATTAGGGCACGGGCCAAGAAATGTAGCTCAGTGCTGTCAGGGGCTGTGGCACACAGATCCATTTCCTTTATAATCCCATCATATCTATGACCTACCACATACAGAGCAACGTAAAAGATCTAAATTTTCCCATTAGCACAAGATACAGGCTTCCTGCGAAATAAATTTACTCACAGTCCCTACACCACTGCTTTGCAAGCCTGAAAACCCTGTTTTTATTATGTCAGTGAGTTTATTTCAGAATTCTTTCATGCTGAGAATCCATCTGGATATACTACTTTCGAAATGTCCTGCTGAGATTCTGCTTTGCCACTAGTTAAAAATGAATGGATAAATTTATAAACAGGAAGTTTATTCTATTTTTCAGCTGAAAGATATTCTAGATTTTATCTTGGCTTAGATTTTTGTTCGTGGAATTTTGGTTTTTATTGTGGGTTTTTTTTTTCTTTTTCCCAACCATTTAATTTTACTAGCACCCCTGGAAGGAACAGTGATTCCAGAATTAGAAACCTGAAATAAAAGGAATGAAGTTCCTGGAAATGAGACTGGGACAAAAAAAGCAAGAAATCCAAATCAGTCACAAGCTAAGGATCTTGACTTTCCCTTAACAAAGACAAGCCATTTTCCAACAGAAAAGACATACCTGGCCTTGTAAAACTACTAGTAGCATAAAATATAATTGAGCAGATGGTGACAAAAATAGCACTTGAGCTGTTTAAAAGCCTTTTATTGAATGCCTCTTCTTTTTTTTTTTTTTTCTTTCCCCTCCGGAATGCTGTTGTCCTCTCTAATTTAAGAAAAGACAAGAAATACAGGGAAATTGTGAGATCTGTATGTTTTTCTTCAGCTTGTTCTATTTAAATTGCACACCAGTAAATGTGGTTAAGAGAATAATTTGAAGTTGCAAAGCAATGAGAACTAACGCTGATAGTGGAATCTTAATTCAGCTCCCTCGTGCGTGTGGATACACTCCTTAATTGGTTTAACACTGTCTTTTTTTCTCTTTCAGAAAATCCTGCTACATTGAGCACCCTAAAGAAATAGGACTTTGTCAATAATTTGATTTTTGTGCACTGCTCAGTGACTCTGCCTTGTACTTTGTATACTGTGCACTTGCCTTACCCTGCATTACAGGGAGAATGGTCCATTTATTTTCAGAAAAACATTCAAGTGTTCTGGAAACTTTTTTTTCATTTGGTTTTACTTCATTCCTGAGGTAAGGGCTGGTATGTTGGTTTTCTGTTTTGCAGATAAGACATAGGCCTGAAAAAACCTGAAAGTGTTAGTGACTTCTTAGTACCTGATTTTTCACATTTAGGAGCTCTCCACTTTCAGAATAATTTCCATGATACCTTGAAGCAATGGCTGTTGCTCACCTTATATTAAATCTGTGCTCCCGGTTGGGTTTGTGTAACCCAGTTGTTGGGTTTTATCTGGTCCTAGAGTTTGACTAGGAGAACATTATTGTTTTCTTAGACTCTTTCTCATAAGGGACTAAATCCTTTTGTATGAAATTATGCACAGATGCAGAGAACCAACATGGAGAAGTCCATCTCAACAACTACATTTTGGCAAGGGTGCAAGCCATTGTAAGATGAGCTTCATGATGGGAAATGCTCAGTAACTAGACTACTGCTTGGTATTAATTCTGGAGTTCTAAGAAAAAGAGAAAAGAAAATAAAAGAAAAGAGAAAAGAGAAAAGAGAAAAGAGAAAAGAGAAAAGAGAAAAAGAGAAAAAGAAAAAAAGAGAAGATCCCCAAAGTAGAGATTCTAGATGGATTTTGCCCTAGTAGCTCTCTTATAGAATGGAAGGAGCACTACATGTGGTGAAAGTTATCAGATCCTGGCCAGGGAACAGAAGCAGCTTCCTAAGAACAGTGTTTTGTGATCACACCAAATGTCCACCAAGGAGAGTATTTTCTGTCTAATCCTGGTCAGTAGCATGTACTTAGAAAAACTTGGGAAGTGGACAAAGTAGAATATTTTTCTCTTGATATACCACTTATGGCTTCCAGCAACCTGTGCTTTAGGGACTTTAATCTTCTTTTGATCCCATTATTCTGTTTGCCTTTACAAAACCCTGCTGTGGGGATTTCCCTCACCAAAATAGTGTGTGAAAAGAACTTCAATTTTTTTAAAAAAATTTAAGCCTGCCTCAGCAAGAACCCTGATCTACTGTGTTCTGGGAAACCACAAATACTTTTTCCTTCCTCATTCTCTTCAATCTATTCATGGCTTTAGACATTTGCCATACCCTTCCCCTGCATAAAAGATGAAAAATTCCAGGCTGTTCCGTTTTCCTTCCTCATGATTTCCTTCTGTCCACATTTCTACCCTTCTCTATTCTTTTTTTAACTTCACATTCCCTTTTTCTCAGATCAGCACACCACCATTTGGAGCCCTCCAGGTGTGGGAGAAATACCTATTATTACAGTCTCATAATGATGATATTGGTTTTCTATTTTTTTCTCTCTTCCTTCCTAAAAAGTTCTAACATTTTCTTTGTCATTTTGACAAAGGAAAGCTGAGCTGGCATTTTCAAACTATCATAAGGACTAGTATTTAATTTAGAGTCCATTGTATCACATGCAGAGCTAGAGTTATTTTTTGTCTCATCTGCAGTTTTTCACATTCATCGACAGTGATTTTCATCTGCCATTTTATTGTCCAGGCAGTCGATATTGTGAGATCCTTTTTTGCCTTGTAGCCACTAGTTTGGCTTTTTACTATTCTGAGTATCTCTCTCTATAAGTAACAGTCTCATGTCTCATTAAATCAACCATTTTCCAGATCTTTCCAGAAGATGTTAATCAATATTAGTCCCAGAACAGACCTTTGGGGAACTCAGTGAGAGGGGGTCTTCCTTCATAATGAAAATTGAGCACAAATCCCTACCCTTTGCTTCCTCGTTTTCAGGCACATTCTACCTGCTCTTGTCTTTGCTAAGTTTCCTTTAAACTCTTTCGTGAGGGTATTTGTCAGAAATGTTGCAGAGACCCAAGTACAGGTCACCTGGATCTGTTTGCTTGTAGGACCCAAAGTGCTCCTGCAGCCGTGAGCAGCACAGCTTTCCCCGCATCAAGAACCTATTCCCAACAGATTTTTCCACACATTTTAAAGGCCATTCCTTGCTAGTTTTCTTAGCAATTTTCTGGTATGACAAACAGACTTATTCATCTCTTTTTCTCCAGGTCACCCACAAAATACTATTAAACAACAGGTGACTTATTCTACTCCTTTGGTAACAGGGCTGAATTAAGAAAGAGGTTACAGATCACAGATCAGCAGTTTCATATCTGAATCCCTTTATCACTTGGGACTCAAAGTTTTTTATTGTTCATTTAATCACTTTTTTTTAATATATTCTCACTCTTGACAGCTAGATTTGAGACAGATCCTCAGACTTATCACCTGTAAAGAAAGGCTATGGTGAACACTGATGCAAAAAAATAATTTGTGTTTTCTGTTATAGCCTTAACACCCTTCAGTGCTTTTTCTATACCTGGGCTATTTATTGTCCCTCTAACTCTGGCAGCTTTCTTCTGAGGTAGTAAAGTTAAAAAAATTGCTATCTGTAGTTGTTCTTTTTTTTGCACATTTCACCTCAAGACTCCTTCCTGTTTAATGTCTGACACTGAAGCTTTTATAGATCATAAAGCAATTGCTTAAATCCTATCTCTAAGACCAATAGGCAATTGACTGCAAAAGAGGGGAATAATGTAGATAAGCTATACTGAAGATGAACTTCCCAGCTGTTTGTGAAGACATGGGTATTTGTGGCCATTTGGATGGCACCTGAAGTGACTTGTACAAGTGTGAGGTAGATGCCAGGACTCATAAGTTCAATTTAGTGGAATATCAAAGTGCACTTCCAGCTACCTCTTCCATCAGTCCAGCTACACAGGTTTACTTCATCAATTCTTACCTGGCTGTCAAGGCTTGCTGTAGAAAGTCTTGCAGAGAAGTAAATGGGAAATACTTTGCTGACACTGCTCAAAAGAACTCTCATTTCTTGGACTGGCAATTTCATTTCTGACTTCCTCACCTTTCTGGTCATACTTCTAAACATTAAAAGAGTCAGAGATATTACCCTAGCAGTAAAACCCCCTTTTTTTCTTCTCTCTCTGTTTCATATTTCCTGAATTGCTTTTATGGGAGCAAAACAGGAGAATGGGAAGTGAAATGTCTAACCTATTACACCTGACTGATCAATATATGTCTTTTTTTGCACTACAGTAAAAAGATGAAGTTGGCTTAGGTGGTTTCACAGCTTACAACTAACTTTCTTTACTTCAGTCTAGGCAGCCCCAAAGGAAACCTGTGCATACTAAAGAGCAAAAAGGCTTGAGGACATTTGCAAAGGAAAGACATTGCCTCTGGTTTCCACTCAATGGGCCTTGCTGACATAGTTCAACTAGAGAAAGAGGAAAACTGGCACTAAGTGCTTGCAGAAGGCCTGGCAGATTTATTACAAACACCAACTACCTGTATCTAACATATAAACACATATTGCTGAGTACTTGAGACAGCCCTACGCTCAGAGGGTGGCTGTCAGAATAACTTTAACTTCCTGAATTTGCTAGTCTAGATAAACACCTGCTACTGATGAAGCAGATGAGACAGGCAAAGGAAAGATTTGACTTGCCATAGATTATGATCCAAGCAACTGAGACAGAAAGAAAAAGGTCTGAAAACCAGTTGACACATCAGCTGTGAGTTGTGGCACAGAAAATTAGACCTCAAGAGTGTGAAACATCTATGGCATGAAAGGGTAGAGTGGCCACTTTTGGATCACTGTACAGTCGATGGAGTGAAACAACAATTTTTTCCCCTCTTTGTTTTAATTTAGAGTGTGCAATAGATCTTACCTATTTTTGACAACCCCTTTTAGATATAGGGTGTTAGATGACTCACATCCTTAAACTGCCTGTCTCCCTCTGCTAATTGTAAAGTGAGTCTTGGATGCACCCCAGACACTCGGCCAGATGAGCACCCCTGTAGATGCTGTAATTGATGTCTGTGTCTGAGCCCTAAATGTGCCTGGTGCAGTGGTCAGAGGGGTCTGCAGAGGGTTCCCTGTGGCAAAGCCCGTGCTCCCTTCATGTCACACCTCAGCAGCCCTGTGGTTCCCAGCCCTGCAGCTCCCACAGCACAGCCACGGAACCATTCCCTTCCTCTGCAGTGCTGCCAACGCTGTCAGTTACTGAAACAGAGAGGATTGGGAAAGAATAAAGAAAATCCCTGCTGCTTTTTTGCCTCGGGGCAGCAGAGGACTGCGGGAATGGACACGCCAGGATCACCTTGATTTATAGAGTGGCATCCTAGCTGGTGTCATGTATTTAATCCTTTTGTGCCAGCAGCAAGTTGAAAAGTCTGCATTGTAATGTTGAATTGTATACTTATAAGTCTAATTAAAAAAAAAAGTCTTTTTAGGATTTTTAAAATCTAAAATTTATTTCCATGTGACTGAATATATTCCTATAGCAAGCGTGAGGAAATACCAGTGAAATGGAAAATAAAAGCTACAGATTGCGTGCTTTTTATTTTTTATTTTTGTCTTATTAGCCTTAGAGAAATAGCAGTAAATATTTTTGTATACTGTTTTGCTCTGACTGACACATTCATGTTCAAATTTTAATGTTGCTGACAGCCATTCTCT
Organism: Lycocorax pyrrhopterus obiensis; assembly: GCA_014706295.1. Classification (NCBI taxonomy): domain Eukaryota; kingdom Metazoa; phylum Chordata; class Aves; order Passeriformes; family Paradisaeidae; genus Lycocorax; species Lycocorax pyrrhopterus. The sequence continues at coordinate 7,717,081 of JACSVZ010000015.1, forward strand.
CAGCAAAAACATTTTTTTGAATAAATTCTACTTATGTTATTTCTCACAGTGCTAAAACTCTGTCAAATAACTATGTAAAATACATATCTGTGATAAAAGACGAGTGGGATAGAATGCAGGTGACTGCATGGAAAATGAACTTAGCAGCCTTTCACTTGCACTGCTTCCTAATAAAACTTCTGAGATGCTCCTAATACAGCAAACAGCAAAATAAAACTGAACTCATCTCAAAAATAAGTGACTTTCCATTAAATAAGCATTCTTCACTTATTTCTCTGCCCCCAGAACTACACTTGTCTCAAACATAGAAAAAGTGAGATCCAGCACGACCACATTTTACCCAATTTATGTTTATTTATGCATGCTCCCCTAAACAAATCCTTCCAGTTTCGTACTAACTGTCTGTTTTTAATGTGGAAGTTGCTACCATGAGAAACATGGTAAAATGGTATAACTCTGTGATAAAATTTACCATTCCATAGAATCATTCAGGTTGGAAAAGCCCTCTAAGATCATAGAGTCCAACCATTAACCCAGCAATGCCAAGTCCTCCACTAACCCGTGTCCCCAGGTGCCACATCTACACATCTTTTAAATACCTCCAGGGATGGTGACTGCATCACTGGTCTGGGCAGCCTGTTATTTTTGTATAGGAGACTTCTAAGTATTTGAGTTTTTAAGGCCTTGACTTATTCAGATGAAATTAATTTTATGTATTTTGGGGATTTTGGGATGAGATTTGCAAGCAGAAATTAAGGCTTTGAAGATATACAAATGTTATCTAATGCAAATTCCTCTGGTATTCATAAAATCTCATCTCACTGCACCTCATTTTGGATGTGTCTGGAACCTGCTGCTGCACAGTGTGGAATAAGCCAGCCTCCACCTCTTGGGGAAGCACCAATGAAATAATTATCTGCTTGCTAAACATTTCCTGCCTTAACTGTGAAGCCTGATCCAAATCTGCTTTGCCTGTGACCTTTCACAAATCCATTTCTCTAGGGCTTTTTACACCTGATGGATGCTGCAGGGAGTTTGTGGCATGTTCGCTCTGTGCCTGCAAATCCTGCAGACAGCGAGATGGCAGCTCCCACACCACCGAGAGGTGCAAAGCGTGACTTCCCTTGGGCCCCTGGGTTGTGAGCTTCTGTTTGAGGACACTGTGAGAACAGGCAGGATTCATCTGATTAAAGACAGATATTTATAATGGAGGCATATTTGTGAGCTACTCACCTGAATCTTGCTTTCTATATCTCTACCTAAGGATGAGGTGAAGAGGCGTCTGAAGGTGCCTCTTCCTCTCCACTGCTTCCAAAGGCAGCCTCAGGCAACCAGCTCAGGTGAAAATGTCTGTCCTGCAGGATTAGGAGAGATGAATCCCATCTCCTGTAGCAACTGTCTGTTTCTCCAAACACCTGTGTGTGGGTCGCGCTGTGGGGCTGCTCACATTTTCAGGGTTACTCACCTGCATTGGTGCTTCCTGTGTGGGTGTGACCTGCAGAGGCAGGCAGATCTGCCCCTCTTTCTAGAAATGGGCTCATTTATGCTGTGTTCAGGATTGCCCAGAGAAGTTGTGGAAGCCCCATGCCTGGAAGTGTTCAAGGCCAGACTGGATGGGGCTCTGAGGAGCCTGGGCTAGTGGAAGGTGTCCCTGTGCATGGCAGGGAGTTGGAACCTGAGGATCTTTAAGGCCCTTTCCAGCCCAAACCATTCTATGTTTCCATGTGGTATTTCCAATTTCTTCAGAGTCACCTTCCTTGCTCTGAGAACTGCACAGAAATCTTAGACAGCCAGAGTAGCTGCTGGATTTTCAGATGTCACTATATTTCTGTGCCTCATTAGATGTCTTGGACCTTGGTGTCCTCTTTCCTTTCTTGCCTGTCCCAAGATGATTCAATTTGACTTAGAATTTTGGGGCTTGCCTTCAAGGTCTGGTACTTTAAACTTAAGCCTTGAATGCTTGTGATTCAAATCCCCTTGGATTGCCCAAAAATATAGATTTTCAGGCTTCCCTGTACGGAGTACAAAAGATGGAAGAACTATAAAGAAAAGGCTCTTTTATATAAACTAGTGGATCAAACAAAGCAATGGATACATCAAAGTATTGCCATGCCTGATTTCAATCTCTCTCAGAGGGAATGCAAGCAGGTAAACATTTTCCTAGATCTGGCCCAGAGGCTAAACAGACTTTCAAAGGATATATAACATTTAGGTATTTTGTAAGTAAACAGTCTTTATGTGCTGCTGCACTGAAGCAGCCTGTTTTTAGTTTTCGCATGTAAGAAAATTTTAACTCATCCTTTTAGGCACAACTGTGTGTGGTGGTAAGTTGTACAAGATGGCATCCCAAGGAGACTAAGTTACCCAAATATTTCTAGTATGAAAGGCAAGTGGAAATACAGCCATGAAACATCCTGGCATGCAGACAATAAGCTCCAAAGTGACCTCAGAAGTTTATTGGTTCTTATTTCTGCTTCCAGACAGGAACTCTTGTGTTTAAATCAAATCAGGCAACTTAAAAATTATATCTAATCAACAAAGAAGGTAAAGAGGAGGCTACTGTACTCCTTCACCTTATCTTAAGACCTTTTTTTGATCCTGATGCTGGAATGGAGAGGCCACACCAACTTGACCCAGTCTGGGACCACAAACCGTGTTAGTTCAAATTGCAACATATTTCTACTTTGTCCTTTCCCCTGCTTCATTTATAGTTAATGGCAGCTGTTCCTCATGGGCCTCGACAAAAAAAGGACTGTGTTCAAAAACCAGCACACCACTTTATCTGTAAAATTATTTCTTGACACTTTTGACTCTAAAGTTTTGTGTATGAATAATCCCCTATTCTGTACGTGAGGTTTCATAGGAAGTCTCTGACAAAGCCAGTACCTAAACCCTTATTTCCTGAGTTTTATGCCAGAGTCTGAAGTGTCATTTTTCTGAGATTTGTCAGAGTGAACCTGCATCTGCTCCTTCACTCTTGAGATGAACTGTTCTACCAGAGGCTGTTTTTGCTGTACTCGAAGTCAGCAGCATCCCAGGCTGGAAGAATGGGAGCTTTCAGTGCTTCCAGCATGGATGGCTACACCTGATTGTGCAGTCTGTTTATAGGGCGGAGATGAGCTCCTGAGTGGTGTTTTTCTGACCTTTGGCAGAACTTAATGATGGGAGAGCTCATTTCCTAGACTTCATGAACTATTTTGATTTGACCTCCTTTGTCTGGGAGGGGACATTAGATAAGTGTTCTGAATGTAGGCACCTGGGGTGTCAGCCACCTAAATGCAGGCATGGAGTGACCTTTGAGATGCCCCAGAACATCTGAATTACCTGCCTATCTGCAATACATGGGAATTACCAGAGGCCCACAGCTCTCTGGAGCTGCAGCTAGAAGCCAGTCAGAATACTACAGAATTTTTTGTTCAGACAGCTGATTTTCACTTTATCCTGCAGATACCCATCACCTTGAACTTAGTCAAGAGGAATCCTAGTGCACCTCTCTACAAGTGAGAACCATTATATAAATATAAAATTAACTTTTGCAGTCCCCTTAGTGATGGAAGGGATAGATGCTTTTGCTTTGCTTTTGGAATGTTGTTCAAAACAATCTCAGGCAAGCAAAGGGAAAAAAGATCTTATCCATCTCTTTCTATCTAAGGCCTAACTCTTGGCTTCATCTTCAGCTATATAAAATATGATGCCTTTGGTCAAAATCAATAAAGTCATGCCAGTTGAATTGATGGGGATATGCCCAAAGCTTAACTAGATCACTTACTTCGAATGTGACAAGAAGACAAGGACTGCATCTGTATCTTTCAACCTTAAGTTCCCTAAGCACTAAATTAAATCATGCAGTGACTAAGCATAGTCGTGGCATTAAAAATGTTCAGAGACAGTTAAAAGCCCAACTGCTACTCATGACCCAAATTCAAGATGGCCTTCAAATTTATTTTAGGCTGCAATATGATGCTTTTGATTCCCCTTCCCTTGATCTGTTGTGTAAATTAGACCTGTTGTGGAGGAGCAATGGAGTTTTTGGTGACAGATGATGTTCCCAGTGAAGTCTCTGGGGTGAATTTCCCTCTGACTTCTACTGATGTGACGTCAAAAGTAACCCTTAAGCCAATTAATTGAATTACACAAGTAAGATGCATTTCTGTGGGAGTATACCCTAGGCAAAATTACTTCCTAAATTGCACCTGGACAGTGTTAATGAGGGCAAAAGAAATTTGTGGTATTAACAAGGGAGAAGCTTGGTTAATAATTCATCCATAAAATGTGCACGATATGAATGATAGTGGATTCTTTACAGAGTCAAAACACAAACAAGAATCCCTCTCTCTGTCCTCATAGATGAGACCCATGACATTTAATCTATATAATTTTAAATCTACCATGTAAACATCCTTTTGAAAGTCTTTAAATTTGAATGTAATTGCTACCAGCTCTTGATTACATTCAGACTACATAATCTGTCATCGAACCAAATAATTATTATTGCTGTTGTGAAATAGGGAATTATGCAAGAGCCTAAAGGAGAACTGCATGGCAGGTGAGAAACAAACAAATGAGGGTGGGGTAATCAATCTCTGTACCATAAAATGCTAATGCTGTCCTAATAAATATGAATTCTCTTCCATTGCTTGATATGCTCCCTACCAAGCATGTCACTTAGCCTGTGGTATGCTTTAGTTTAGTTTGAAGTAGCACTACTATTAACACTTTAGCAAAATTATAATAGTTCCCTTTCATTTTCATAAAAATAATTAAACTTACCGGTTTTCTTGTTATGCAACAAGCCAACCAATAAATGGACAAAAAAAGTTCAATTTGTGGTGTTTTTGAATTAGCATCCTATGCACCAGGGATTATTCAGATACGAGATTCTGAATTAATGATTTTTAAAAAATAAATTTAAAAAAAAAGAGGAAAGAAGAATGATATGGGAAGAGAAACATTCCTGTCAGTTCCCACATTGACGAAATTATATTAACCACAGGGTAGCTACTAAGACTTCATTGCAAGCTCATAATTTTTTTCAGATAAAGCTAACCTGAGGACTCCAGAAGGAGGCAGACATTAAAATTGCACTTAAACAAACAAATACCTTACCATAGTGAGAAGTGAATTGTATGCTTGGACAGACTGGGATTTTCAAGGTACACTGAACCTAGAGGATGCACTGCATAGAAGGATGCATTCTTGTCATGGAATGCAAATTAAAGAACTCTGAAAGGAACTGTGCCATGAAATCTGCTCAGAGATAAAGCAATGAGTTAAGAGAGGAAATAATATTCTTTGAGATTTCATCATCTACATGGTCCAAATTTCAACCCCCTCATGAATAGAGATGCTCTATATATTTTAAAACCAGTCCTAATATATTATTCAGAGACAGATGTAGAAGTCTGCATTTGATTTATGACCACAAAGAATGAAGAGACAGAAAGACAGGCAGCCCCCAATCTGTTTTGTCCAGGTGATACATTCCCTAACTGGACTTGTAATATTCCATATGATGAGATTCCCTATCCTTGGAGGTCAGTTATGCCAGAACAAAAGTCCAGCAGGGACTTTCTGCTTGTCTTCCAGCCATATGCTGGCATGGGGACACCTGCACACTCAGCTGCCTCACTCCCTAAACAGGAGAAGAAAAATAGACGCGTGTTAAACTCAGTTGATTTCACCTCATTACACCATGCTGCCAGAAGGGCTGGTTGCTCGAATGTGTTATCCCTGTCCCTCTGCTGGCAGATTAGGGCCAGGGACGAGGAAGCTGATAGGTGAAAACCTACCAAAGAGAGTATTTCTGATCCCAAGCTGCTGAGAGCTAGGAAAGCTCAAATGAATGTTGCCAAGTTTTCTGAATAGCTTCTTTTAGACTTTCTGACTCAGGAAAGTGATTAGTGAGGATTTGCATTGTAGCAAGAATTCATTTTTCCCTTTTGTCCATGACACTTTCATAATACCCTTTAACAAAATATTATGCTTGATAGTCCTGTGGGTAAGATGCTTGATGTGATATGAGTGACACAATCCTTGTTCTGTTGCAAACCTGGTCTTGGACCAGAACTCCAGAAAGGTTTAGATCCCTAAGTATATGTTCCAGCAAGATTTTCAAGTCTACTAGCTTGAAGTGCTTTTACTTCCTTGATTTTATTCAAGCTTATGTACTTTAGGTGCCTATATACATGCACAATTGAACATCTCACAAGGTGTTTATCTTTATCATCCTGATTTGCCCTTATTTTCTCAGTCTAACAGCTGCTTTTAGCTGATCTTAGTCTTCAGAAAATGAGCAGGATAGAAATTATCTTTCTCTTTTTATATACATGTGCAGGCAGCGCAGCATGAGCAGGCAACGAGGCTTCTGTTGTAACAGTGAACACAGTTCCTGCACCTAATTGGATGATCATAAGATTTGAAAGCAAGAAGATTGTCTCAAATCAATACAATTTCTAAGCAAGTGCTTTTCAACTACACTTTCAGATTTCATTAATTGGAAATGAACAGACCTCTCTCGTTTGGGGATCTGTGACCGCAGTGAATACTGGGACCAAAGCACACCAGACCCTTAACTTTTGAAACCATTTATGGAGTAGGGCTTTATTTTCACTCTCTGGCCACATCTGATAGCAAATTGAATTGTTATTAATTTATTATATTCTTTAATATTATGGGCAGGAAGACAAATAACTGTCTCAGTATATAAACACTTCCCTGGAAATGAACAGATGAAGAGATTTCAAACCCAGTTTTCATCATGCTCGTCTAATTAGCTTTCTTATATGAGAGGTTGTGGTATTTCAACAAGTAAAAGATGCTGATTTTCAAGTGAAAGTTTGCAGCTAACTCTTAAATAAATCTGTTATCTTATTTTGGGGGATATATGGAACAAACTTTAGATTCACCCAAATTCCTTTAACTTCTCAATATATTTTAATCATATAATCATTTAGGTTGGAAAAGACCTCTAAGATCATTGAATCCGAAGTAGCTGGACGTGTGTGACTCATGCAAAATAACACATGAAGACAGGAATAAGACCTGGACTTCGGAGTCCTAGTACAGTGTTCTCAATAGCAGGAGTCTTAACTTCTAACAAAACCAACACCTGGGTTTTCCTGCAAGCCTCCCAGACCAGCAGAAGGGTAGTAACTACTGCCTATGCACTAAACTGAATTGACAGGGAACACCGTCAAAACAGCACATTTATCAAAGAAATATTTGAACATTTTACAATATTTTAAGAGAGCAAATGAATCTGTTTTCCCACAGCTAAAATGATTACTCACCCCACCACAAGTTTTGATGTCTGTTTTAGTGATAATCTCTGCTTCTTTGAAATACACAAAATAATGAACAGCTGCTCTGGCTGATGAAATGCAGAAGCAAAGTTGAAGTACTAATCTCTCATAAAAAAAAGTTTATTGTATCTGGAATAAAAAGGCAATAAAGGATTATTGTTGATGCAGAACAAACCATAATAGTGATAAGAACAAAGTAAACATATTCATCCTTTTCCTTTCTGAAATCTGACTTTGCTACCTTTCAGCAAATGTAACAGACATTTGGATGATGTGCACATGCACATGGTTCTTGGGAGGGATGAGCTGCTTCACTTCCCAGTGCTGTGTCTTCATGAAGTGCCTTTACCTGTCCTAGTTTCAGCTGGGGTAGAATTAATTTTTTTCTTAGTAGTTGGTCCAGTGCAGTATTTTGGATGTGTTGTGAAAATGATATTGATAACACACTGATGTTTTAGTTGTTGCTCAACAGTGCTAAATCAAGGGCTTTTCGTTTTCCCATGCTCTGCCAGTGACCAGATGTACAAGAAACAGGGGGCAGCATGGCCAGGGAAGCTGGCTGGAACTGGCCAGAGGCATATTCCATACCACACAACACCATGATTAGTATAGAAACTGGGGGAGTTGGCCAGGGAATGACAATTGCTGCTCTTGGGTGAGCTGAGCATTGAATAGTTCGCGGTAAGTAATTGTGTCGTGGATTACTTGTTCTTCTCTTCATTACAGTTGTCATTATCATTATAACAGTTACATTTGACTTTATTTTAATTTTTAAATAATTTTTATCTCAATTCATTCATTTTACCTTTTTTTTTTTGATTTTCCTCACCATCCCACTGGGGAGCCAGTGGACAGAAGGCTGAGTGGCTACATGGTGCTTGGTTGTAACTGGGGTTAAACTACAACTCTGCACTTAATTGCCTGGTTATGTTTTTGAATTACAAGTGAACTATGTCTGTTTTTCTTTTCACACCCATTAATTATTGTCACTCTAGCCAAACCTTGCAAACTTTTAAAAAGAGGAGTGTGCAAGGAATCTACAAGGAAATTACTTGAAGAAGAAAGGAAAAGCAGCAAAGGCTTATGAAATTAACCTGGCTGATCTAAGCCACTCCTCATAAAGATTCCCTTCCAGACCCTTCACCATCTTTGTGGCCCTCCTTTGGACACACTCTGATAGCTCAATGTCTTTTTTATGTTGTGGTGCCCAAAACTGCACACAGGACTCGAGGTGAGGCCGCCCCAGTTCAGAGCAGAGCAGAGCAGAGCAGAGCAGAGCAGAGCAGAGCGAGAGCAGGACAATCCCCTCCCTTGCCCAGCTGATTCTGTCTGTACAACCATGGTTTCCCTGTCCCCAGGTGCAGAATCCAGCCTTGTTAAACTAACCCTTGTTAAACTTGATATGGTTGTAACCTGAGGAACAGGTTGCAGCCCAGAGGGCAAAGGCTGCAACACACACAAGTGCTGAACTGAGCACACTGGCTCATGAAGCTCTGCAGACATTTCCTTGCTCAAATGCAGGGGCCCAGATGGATTCGGATTCTTGCTGACCTACAAGGTGTTCTCACATCGGGGCCAGTTTTCAGCTGGCATAGGTACACCAGGGGCTTCCTGCCCTCACGATTTGCTGGGCGAGGTGGAGGTAAGAGATGGGCACAATGCAGATCTTTGCCATACTTTTAGCTGGTTTAAGAGTCTGTTGGTGTTAGTTCATGCTGAGCAATCGATTCAGGCAGAGGGCTGTGACTTCTCCCTTTTCCTGCACAGAGCAGGAACTGGGTACAGGGAAGAATCTGTCTTGTGGTTACCCAGCCTGGGCAGTGGAAGTGAATTGCAAAGGATGACTACTTATGTTTGAGAATTTGGTTTATAATCCTTTTTGTTACATTGTTATTAAGAAGATAGTTCGTATATAGTTCACATATAAATCTTTTTAAAGTCATGGATAAATCATCGGCATACATGATGGGTTCTTCAGAGAAAGAGATACTTTAAGACTAAAGTGAAAGTTTCATTTAGAAAAGCTCTATGTGCATATTTTATACCCTTACACCTAGTGATTTAATCAAAACCAATTGAAATAATGTAAGAAAGAGAACAAAATAACACCAATGCTTTTTAGAATAAGCATTGAATATGGAAGGTCAAGCAAACATTGTTACACTTGGTATTTTATCTAGGGTTTCAAACCCATCAGGATATAACATTTATTAGAGACTAATGGAAGGATGAGGTGAAACCTGCTGGTGGTTCAACCAGAAGCAGGGCAATTGTCAGAGAATGCTCTGCGTGCATGTGTGTAGCCCATCACCTCCTAGAAGGAGTCAATCAAAAGTGAAAAACAATCTTAAATACCATGGTCTTAACTGGAGTAGGTCTGGGACAGAACCACAGGTTTTGCAAATTTGCAAAGCTCAGTGATTTTCTGAGTTACAGAAACAGGGGATCTACCTATTTGCAGTTTATTTTTTTAATACGTGTTTGCAAATGACAGAAGTGTTAGTGCAGAGTGCCTGATTTTCTTCTCACTTATGTCAGTGTCAATCAGGGATAACTTCTCTGAATTTACTTAACATGTTTCTTTCTGCCCTCTGGCTTCCCTGTAGCTAGTCCTAATTAGAACTGTGCAAAGAGTTGGCTGGCTAAGTAATTCTCTAAAAAAATAAAATTTAAAAATCTTAGATTGAATAAAGGAACTGAGATGCCATTTTGTGCCAAAGAGGGTTTCTCTTGGCTTGCAATAGAGAACATGTCTATCTAAGTAGCAAAGACTCAAATGACTTTTAGGCTTGAGTGGTGTAAGCAGAGATTCAGAGAGGTCCTATCTGTACTCCAAGTCAGGTAAGAAGCAGTTTGGATATGGACCTTCCCTACACCGCAGGATATTCCAGTATCTGAGGTATATGCAAAAGCTGGGAAAACCTGCTTCAGGCTTGTTGTTAGCACCTATTTCTTTAAATGTTGCCTCCCAGAAAATAATGTTCTATTTTGGAAATGTCAAAACAAAATATTTCGGTGTTCTGAAGAGTATTTTGTTTCTTTGTTTGTTTGGTTTTTTGGCATATGTAGGTGTTGTAACAGTGATGGTCTGGATCCCTGAAAACCTTTTTCATGTAGGACAAATAAGTAATTTGTTAGGGTTGTGTTGTTTTTTTATTTTCCCCCTTGAGTAAAAGTAATTTGCATCTGTGTAAAGCAGAAAAAAAGTCAGACCAATGAGATTATGCTGACAAGTGCCTGATACCAGCAAGAGGAGAATGGGAACTGACTGTCTGATGGAAGCAGACTGTACCTCTCAGCTCAACTAAGTAAAAGTCCATTATTCCTGGGCTGCTGCATCAGCAAAGCAATTAAATTAAGGAATTCTACAGACTTCCCACATAGTTAAAATGAACTAAACCAGATTGAATGTAGAGCATTACACACCAGGGGAGGAGAATAAGGAGGGTGGGGTTAGAAATTGAAAATTCCAGGGTACAAAACAAGGAGAAGTAAAATGCTCAGCCATAGGAAATGATTATTATGATAGTGAAAAAGAAATGCTATTACTGCTTGAAGGATTTAAATTCTATTTTATGAACCCTGGTTTGTATTTATGACCTTCTGAGATCTCTGCTAAGATAACTGTGCTCAATTCTCCATGTGCCATGAAGTGTTTTCTTAGACCATTTGTGCCTGTATGGGTCAAATCTGTCGTTAGTTGCAAGAGTGGGGATACAGAAATATCTGGCTGTTCCATAAATAAATGCTGTACACCCTGTTTGTGAGGACTGACCAATATCAGCTTTTCGAGCTGTGAAGCTGCAAGCATCTGCCTTCAAGCTGCATGACTCCTTCTGGGACTTCTCTGAATCCAAGTAATCCCCTTGAGCAATGGATTCATTTGATGGTTAACAGTATTGCTGCCAAGAAGAGATTTGTCATAGCTTTAGGCTAAGAGAAGGAATTCTGCAGTACTAGCTAACTCCTCTCCACAGGGGAAATCAGCATATTCTTCTGGTTATGCTGCAGTCCTATGATCAATATATTTGTTCACATTTAATGCTACATGTGAAAACCAGCATTCTCATTCTGAAAAAAGCTGCGAGCAAATAGCGACCCATATATAGGATTTGTCTTCTTTCCAGCTTTATTCTTAACAGAACTTATGTGGAATTAATTGTAAATAGTTGGATTTGAAAGTGTCTTGAATTTTTTTTGAGGAAAGTTGGCATTTAAATCTTATTCTGCCTAGCTAGTCAATAACAATGTTCTTAGCTTCTGAAACTTGGACAGATTTATAGCTTCAGCAAACTTTCGCATTGCCATTTTTAAATACACATCATATATTTCACAGATCTTCTCAGCACAATTTTTAGACGTGCCAACGCGATTTAGAAGTCTAGAGTATTTTTAAATACGACTGAAGCATTTGGGAAAACAAACCCCAAAGACTTTCGGTAAGATTTAGACCATCCACAAGTTAATTTCCAAAATGGCACATGTGCCTAGATGTAAAACTATCAGATTCTCTGACACATACGACAAAGATATTAATCTTAAGATCCCATGTTCTTAAACCAGTGGATGATTGAAGACATTGATAACTCAACTTCCTACTGCAAGAGTCTGTCAAGTCCATACATTTGTGGTACCCAGCATATGAAAAACCAGTGAAACACTGAAAGTGCTGGGAAGATCCCTGAATCTTGTGGCTGCGCATCACCTGGGGTATCAAGCAAAGCACAAGCTTCTAACCTAGCCCGGTGTAGCAGCAGTCCTCACATACCCACACACATGGATAAGGAGCAAGAAAAGAGTGTTTCTGGTTTTCCAATAAATTAATTGTATTCGGATGAGGTAGAAAGTCTGTTTAGGCTCAAATGACCCGACTTGCAGAGAGAGATGAACTTACATCTGTCATGTGTGAGGAATTTTTAGTACTATCAGGAAAGAGATCTCTGAACTGCTCCTTCTGATGGTTCCTTGCTGCGAATGGGACGACTAACAGATGACTGAGATGGAAATAAAATGCTGGAAGGAACCTTTAACTCAGGTAGCTAAAGCAGATCTCAACAGAACCCTTATCCCTACTTGCCTCAGAAGTGATGCTTAAAGCTTACTTTAGTGGTGGGGCTCGATGTATAGTCACAAAGAAATGGTGTTTGTTTTGAGGTGTCTCTCCTATCTCCATTTACTGTTTCCAGGCTGCTGGGTTAAAGACCCCCTCCATAGGGTTCCAGAACGCAGTGAGTGCTGCAGCCAGGAACTTCTGCTTCAGAAGTAACTTTTTTCCTTCTTTCGTTTTTTTTCTTTCTTGTTTATGACTTAGCTTGATGCGGGTTGGGACTAAGCCTGCAAGCTGTCTGCTGGATGTTTTCATGAGTTCCACAGCTGCAGTAAGACCTGTAAAATGATCAAGTATATCAAATTTCTCTCAGTGTCCACAAAGGCTACTGAAGCTCACAGCTCTTGAAAAGGCTTTCAAGGACCCTGGAAGCCCTGAAGATACTTGAATGGAGCTGAGCTTTTAGACTGAACTGCAGAAAGCCTCAGCTGCTGCAAACCCACTGAAACCTGGAGTGCCTTTTCTACTGACTGCTCCAGACTCTCAGATCCTGGGAGCCTGTCTCATGGCTTCAAGCCACAACTAAACAGCATAATCCACCTGGATGTTTTAACAAAGCTGGCTGCTCGGAAGTCAGAAGCCCTAGGAAGGCTGGCATATTCAGCTCTAGAGGTTTCCTCCTTACAACAGGACATTTTGGGCAAAACTTCTGCAGCTCAATGAGTACTAAAAACCTATTCAAAACACCAGGCCCAAAGTTTTATGGTAATACTGGACTGCAGGTTATTAAGTTGCAGCCACATTTATAAATGCTGCCTTATGTCTTTCATTATGTTTTCACAGCACTTATTCCAATGGAAATGAAAAGAGAAGAGCTGTAGTACATATGATGTGGGACGAAATGACTGAAACACTAAGTTGACCGATCCCCTTCAGTTACCTTTGTGATATATACTTAGTGCTAATTAGTTCTAAAAATCCTAATTCCCATATTTTTAACTGCAGGATTTTTTGGAATTGCCTTTTCTTGTGGATATTTGAATTGGATGAGTGCTTGAATTACACAGCATGCGAGTCTCTGAATTGTTATGAATTAATAGGAACGTGGACAGAACTGTGCACTGTTATGTTTTTGCTCAAAGTTAATTTGCACAGCTTTTATCTTCCTGAGATCTTTGCTGAATTTAGATTTTAGGATCTCAGCTAATCACCATTTCCAGGCACAGAGAGGATGACAAAATCATTAGGAGTAGTCAGCACGGCGTCACCGAGTGGAAGTCATGCTTGACCAACCTGATCCACATCTGTGGTGAAGTGACTGACCTCTTGGATTGAGAGAAAGGCAGAGGGTGTTGTCTGCCTGGACTTCAGTGAGGCCTTTGACAATGTCTCCTGTTAGACCCTCACAGAGAAGCTTTTGATGTACAGACTGGGTGAGTAGACTGAGGTGGATTGAAAACTAGCTGAATGTCTGGATCCAGGGAGTGGTGATCCACAAATCTAGCTGGAGACAGTGGCTAGCAGAGTTCCTCAGTGAGCAATACTGGGTGCAGTCCTGTTAAACCTCTGGATGATGGGGCAGAGTGTAGCCTCAGCAAGTCTCCTGGTGACACCAAACTGGGAGAAGTAGCTGAAACACTAGAGGGTCGTGCTGTCATCCAGAATGATCTCAACAGGCCGGAGAAATGGGTCAACAGGAATGTCATGAGGTTCAACAAAGGGAATTGTGAAGTCCTGCACCTGGGGAGGAGCACCCCCATGCACCAGTATATGATGGTGGCCTCTTCAGTGGAAAGAAGCTTGGCAGAAAGGGACCTGGGCACCAGGTTGAACATGAAACTCTCAGTATCAAAGTGAATATCTGTACAGATTCCATTTAGATATCTGCCACATTTTTCACAATGTAGGTGTAAATTAACCTGAGGGCCATCATTCAGTCCCCAAACTTAGTTAATACTGTACTGCATCATGACTTTAATATCCTGCTCTTCTGAATTTGCTGTTAATTCCTCCTACAAGTTATCAGAAGAAAAGGCCTTTTCTTAATAACAAAATACTGATCTGAAAATGTTTCATAATATTTTTTAGGGTAGGATAATTTCACCTGGGCATGTTCCAAGGAAACTTTTCTTGGACGACTTTCACTTTTCAGAGTGAAGAATCACAGTGCAAATCTGTTTCATCATCTAAAATTTAAAGACCATTTACATAAGGATAATCAGGGAAAGGACAGAATGATCAGGATTGCAAGTGTCTGAAAATAAAGATAAGACCAGATCTGCCGGTATGAGCTTTCCGTGTGGTGCATCTCAGATGATGGAAATCAGCTGTAAAGTGGTATAGCCAGCATTTGTGATTCTCTGCATCAGTGGAGCAGTGCCAAAGAGTTCTGGTGTATCAACAAATCCAGGGCAAGTGGCAGCTGCATCCTTCTAGACAGATAAAGCTTCTTCTGCTGCAAGCAGTGTGAAGAAAACATTTGCATGTACACAGTAGGGTATTTGTTTGCACGTGTACGTGCATGTGTGTTTACACGTACACACCCACAATTCGGCGAGTGTGGTGGGCCTGGTAACACCATCTGGTGTTAAATTTACCCATCATCTCTGCTGATAAGAGCAGTTGCCTACAGTCTTGCTAAATGTTACTCAGAAAGCTGAAGTCCTCCACATCATCAATAATCCTTTTTGGACTCAGGCAGGATAAAGGAGAAAAATTACAAACAAAACAAAACAAAATCCAGATGCACATATTAGGTAAAAAATTCTGGTGTGTCTGGGCATGTGGAGGAGAGACTGGAACAGATTGTCTCTAAGTGGATACTGGGACTGGGAGGTTTGTGTAAAATGGACAAAGCACCAGGAAGGGATGGAGGTTCGGGGAGTAAAACAGTTTGGAAAATTGTTGCAAGTACATTTGTTGGTGTACATGGAGGGTAGCACGAGAATCTGGAATCTGGAATATGTATAGATAGGATGGCTAAGGGCTGCAGATAAAAGGGAATAAGATTTAACATAAAAGTACAAAAAAGAAAGATCTTAGGGCACTAGGGAAAGAGGCAATCATAGCAGTTGTTCAGGGAAAAAGATTGGCCCAAAAGACCAGGAAGGGGAAGGAAGTGTGGGGGTAGGTCAGTACTGGATGGGCCTATGGTCCAACAACAGCCTTGAGCTGGGTTCAGATATGTGAGAATGTAAGAAAAGAGGGAAGTCTCAAGGAAAAGTAAAGATAAAACTGACTTGCCAAAGAGATAGGAAGTGTTTGGGTCATACTTGTTTGCTGTGTGGGAAGTGATGAATGGGACACTCAAGCACAAATTATCCTTGCTGGGACTGAAGTATGCTCAGGAGAGAGAGTGCTACTGCTAATTTCAGTTGCTAGGCTCAGAATAATCTCTCTTAAGCATTCATGAACTTTTGGGTTTTTTCCCCAAGACTTCTAATTTGCTCATCTCCTTGTAGATTTTCTTATATACACTGAATAGAATAGACCAAATTTCAAATCTCTCCACAAAGCATTCTAGAACTATCTAATCTTTCTAAAAAATATGGTCTTCATGTTTTTTTTCCTCTGGAACAACAGTATTCTCAGTACAGGCTTAGATGTTTTGATTCAAACAAATTAGTTCTGACTCTGCCTGGATAGCCCTAGCAGGGAAAAACCCTTAATCAAGATGTTTAGCAAAGTTGTGAGACACTAATAAAAGATCCTGAAAGAGGGAGTATCGAGCAACACTAATTACAGGAAATGCTAGAATATTTATAGACACATACACAGATATTTGTAGAACAACCTCTAGGCTTTAAACTTTCCTGGCCTATTCTCAGCAGAGAGACCCTTTCAAGTGATAACCTAAATATTTTGGTTCAGTATGTTTATAAGCAACCCATGGATTTCCTTGAAAAAAATGAATGGAGTCTGGCACATGTTTGGGGTTGTGGCCGACTGCATATTTTATTCATTAGGGACTATATTTTGCTATAAATACTTTCTTTATTTGTTTGGAAGAAACTGCATTTTGACTTTGATTTTTTGAAAGATAAAGCTGAAGCAATCATTTACAGTCATGTTTTATTATCTGCTGGAGCTTCAAACAGTGCCTAATCCAATGATTGCTGAAAACATTTTCGATTCAGAAACAATTTATTTTCCCATATTACCAACAATGTGACACTTTGGGGAGTTCTTTGCAGCAGAACTCAGAGAAGTCACACTAGAGGAAAACTTGGCTTGATTTAGGTTTTTGAGCATTGGAATCCTTCATACTGACCTAACAATTATCCAGGATGATTCAAAACACATTCAAAATGGCTGTAATTTCACATTCAGCCCTAAAAGCTGCATTTAAGTTTGGTGTACGGTGTGAAAACACAAATCACCAGCTATGGAAAGCCAGCAATATTGTGGTGATAACCAGGTGCTTAACAGAACAGTCTTTTACAAGCAGAACTGTTATTCACAGAAATTACTTGCATTTTTCCAATTATATAAGAGCTGGAAAACTGTTGTTTTAAACATTAAATCTTATTATAGATTACTGTGGATTACAGAAAAAAAGAGCCTGCTTTCCCTCTACACTCTGTTTGCCTTCTGGTAGGAAAGGAATGCTGTTATTCACAAACACTTAAGTCCCGATTACGATGCCTATGAATCTGTAAACCCCTGTTCAAACCCAGGCAGCAGGAAAGGTGCTGTGTTGATTCATCTGGCTGCAGGTAAGGGCTATTTTCCCTGTTACAGAACACCCTCTTTGTTGCACACCAGTCTGTGCCCCAGGAACGAGCACTGCTGCACAGGCACATCTTCAGGCAAACACTCTGGAGTGTGACATTTACTGAGGTGTTACCAGGAAATGACCACTTAGGACATGAGACTTAAGGATAGGAAAAAAACATCCAATATTAAATTGCCAACTTCTTGGACAGTCTTATCCACTCCACTGAACTTTGTGAAAATGTCCCTTCACACCATCTGAAATCTCGGACCATGATCTTTTAGGATAGACAGCAGTTCATCTAAATTGCTTGCCAAGGGGAAACACAGCACTAGATTTGCTGCTACTCAGCTAGGTGTTTATCATGATACTCTGCTTCAACTGTGTCCTGCTGCTGTTAGGCATTGTCTTCATGTTTCTTCTTACCTAAGATAAATAAATCGGTGTCACCTTGGAGATTTAGTTGCAACTGCAGTTTAGAGGTAAAAAAAATGTACCTTGCGAGCAAGTTTCTTAAAGCAAACAAAACCTCAAAACCCCTCGTAACTCTCCCAAATTATAAACCTCAGGAGAAATTAATTAAAAATAGTAACAAATTGCAGTAGTGAAAGTATTACATCTTGAAAATATTACAGGTCCCTTACTATTCTTTAAGTCAAGCAAATCTAGGAAAAAAAGCAGGCATTGGTGTTTCTTTTACTGCTTACATGAGCCATAAAATAAAACGTTTGGAAAATAGCAGTATTAAATGACAAATGAGGTAATTTAGAGCACGAATAATACTTTATTTATCAGAAGTGAAATAATATAGATCAACCCTTACAACTTCTGAATCAATCTGCTATTTGGAGTAAATAGAAAAATAAAATAATTCCTTAAAAACACTCCGATGATTTGTTTCAGGGCTCATAAACATCTTTTATAAACATCAGTTTAGTAATACCTAATGTTAAGTGATACCAGTGGTGCTGTAACTAATCTAGACTATGGATGCCAAAGAAATAATGTTTAGAGAGCTTTATTAGACTGATCTAATTGAAAAATGAGATCTGCTGTGGGGCATAGAAACATTGTGAAGCTTGTCTATTTTTTTCCAGACTGATGTGATGTTATTGTTGCATATATTGCTTTAAAAGGCACAAAAATGCTGAGGGCAAGCAAAATGTCCTTGGGCTTTTTGAGGCTGGGTTCTCACCTTGAGCTTCTGTGTGCACTCAGAGGATGGCCACAGCAGGTTTGCCTCCCGTTCCCAGGTGTGCTGGGCAGCCTGGCCACCTTCCCTTTGTACAGCGCAGCTGCACACTGGAGGAAGTCTCCTTCCATGGGATGCATTTCAGGAAAAGTGAGTGGGGTTTCTCCTTTCACACTGGTGCTCTCAGAGACCTGAGTGAGCAGGGTGGGTGGGTCGAATCCCTTCACGCGTGGAAGAGTGCTTGGATGTATTTTGGAAACAGTATTTGAATATCTGCTATGTCATTTTCTGATCCTGAAAACAACATTCTGTCATGATGCACACATAGGCTGGCTGCAGTTACACTTTTTATGTGCTGTGATAACATTCCATCATATTAATTAACAGGATCCCTTGCTGCTCTGAGTTCTCCTGTCCATCTACTGATTCCTGCCTTACATTTTGTACTGCATGCTTGTAAGCATCTATACAACACTTATCATGCCGAGATCAGGGTCCATGACTATGTTTCCTACCTCAAGGACTTAGGAAACAGCCCTAACACTGGTTTTAAAGGCCCTGTGGTGGTTTGAATGACTTACTGTGCTGGAAAGTCTGAAGTAGAAAAATAGCCATGCTACCCAAGATAGGTAGACTGTTTATGCTGGGAGTAGGATTCAACTCATTCTAAGACAGATTTATAGTAGGAAAGATGAATCACACTCAAAAAACTTTTTTTTCCTCTCCTCTTCTGAGTATGAAAAAGATGTTTAAAATGTGTCTTTCCTAGATGCCACTGGTAACTGCTGTGTCTTTTTGTAATTTATTGTATAAAGAGTAACATATGTCAGCTCCAGCAAAGAAGATATTTATTTATCAAATAAATGAATA
The DNA here is from genome assembly GCA_014706295.1 of Lycocorax pyrrhopterus obiensis. Taxonomy (NCBI): domain Eukaryota; kingdom Metazoa; phylum Chordata; class Aves; order Passeriformes; family Paradisaeidae; genus Lycocorax; species Lycocorax pyrrhopterus. The sequence goes on from JACSVZ010000015.1 coordinate 7,736,205, forward strand.
AATACATCCATCACTCTTCTTTGAAAAATACTGGGACATTTAAGTCAGGCACTTGAAAGCAACATTATAGTAACAGAAACTGTAAGTGATAGCAATAATGCTGGAAAGCTTTTATCAAATTAAGTGAAGGGTTTGGATCAGCTCCCAGCAGCAATGGCTTCATTTCTCAGAAACCAGCAGCTGGTTACCTGCAGCACCTTTGCTTGCTGTTCCAGCAGAGTCCTCATATCCTGAATGGATGCTGGGAATTGCTTCCAGGCTCTGATCAGTCCTGTAGATTAAGACAGTCTCACACAGCTGTGCATGGGTATGGATTAATCCTTTCATTGAAACACTGGGATTTGAAATGGGAGTTGTTAATTTTGGTTGACAGTATCTTGGCAGAGAGGAGACAGGCAGATCCCTTCTCCTCCATTAGTAGTTCTTGTTTCTGCTGTTTTATTAAAACAGCTCATCATATTTGTAAGCTTCAATGAACTATTCTTTTTAACATACTCCCACACAAGGATCCATTGAACAACTTGCATTGTCTCAGCTATTTTGAGGATAAACATTTGTTCAGGAGTGATCATGAAACCTCTAATCACTAAAGTTTCAAAGACAATAAATACCACCTTCTTCAACCCCATTACAGGGGGTAATTTCTTTGCTACTTGTGAAGATACAAGTTAGGAGGAATAACATCGCCCTTAAAAACAATGGCAGAAAAAGAAGGTATTAGTAGGACCCTGGCACAGGAGTCCGTTAAATGTTCATTCCTGGAAGGAATGTTAGATGAAAAAATATTAATCAGTTACTAATGATACAAGTAACCTTTACAATGAAGGAATCGCCTTTCTCTGGGTTTCCTATGGGTTATTTGTTTTCATACTCCTTAAGCACAAACAGTATTTATCTAAATCAGACAAGATGTTAAAAGAATTTTAATGGATAATACAGTGAGAATCTAGTAAATAAAGATTGTGTAGAGACTAATTTCCTGAAGTGCCTTGCTCCCTTAAGCTTATTCTTACTTTAGAATAGAATTCAGGGATGACTTAGGCTTTTGGGAGCCTCGCATCTCTAATAATTTGTGGGAATCAGGCTCCTCCATCCCTAAAAGTGTATTGCATTCCAGCTGCCTTAGGTAGCTCTAATGTAATTTGCTTGGATGCAAAAAGCAGTATAGTAGGTTTGCATGGCAGTTTGCCCGGACTAATATAGCAACTTCTAGATGTTAATTAGTCACAGTGGAGCTCCACAATAATGCTTGTTTGTTCAGCACTTGCTCAGGTATCTTCATGCTGCACGGCTTTATGACATATAGGTATAAACCTAAAATTGTAATTTCTTGCCTGAGAGAAAATTAACGTAAAAATACCCATGCAGATCCCATGTTTTGTAGCTGCCTGCTGATTTCCAGATCAGGTGCTCTCAGGGGGGGCCAAACCTCCCCTGCAACATCTCACTGCATCAGCAGGGAACTTTTGACAGGACTAGGTCTGAGATGAAACACTTTTTATCCCTTGCCATGCAGTGCTGTTAAAATGGGATCCATAAACTCCAACTCTGTCCTACATTGCTCTGTTGATGTTGCAGAACTAACTTAAATGAAGCATAATTTAAACAAATTTAGAGGAAAGGTTGCCTTGAGTAAATGATTCTCAGTAGAAGCTGCAGGAAGAGCACTCAATAAATCCCTTATATCTGTCTTTTAATTTGAGGAATACCTGTAGGCTTCCTTCAGGGCTGTATTCATCATCCAGTTTGGAAGCAGAGCTGCAGATACAGTGGGAAGCTGTAGAGACCAGGCTGCATCCAGTTTTATTCCAGTTCAGCTCTGTTTGGGATGGTTCTGTTAGGAGTCCGGCTTCTCCACTGAAGTATGGTTAGATACAAACTCAGAGAAGCAATAAAGTGACCCACATTGTTCACTCCTTTTTCAGCTTTCTAAAGCCTCATCTGTTGCCTTCCCCCATTCGTTAAGCTAGGAATAATAACAGGTGTAATGCTTAAAAAGTCAATATTTTGAGGAAGAGAGGGCAATTTCTATTTGGCCCTTTGTCTTGTTGGTTCAGAAGTGTAATTCCACGTTTCTCTTCTCTGTGCATGTAGCACTGGTGAAAGGTGCCAGACTGACATGCCTGGGGAAGGAGTAACTCTTTTTATGCACAGTTGGTGTCTGAGTACATCAGAGGTTTTGGGCTAGCAAATCTTCTTAATCCTAAGAAGTAAATCGCTAAAAGATGTTGTCGGTAAATGTTAATTATTTTCCCTGAGATGGAACTCAAATCCAGAGAGAAAGGAGATCAAGAAATACAGACAGGCCTGATAATTCTGAACGTATCACCAGGAAAGGCCTCTCTGCCTGGCTGATAAGGGAGTGTCCTGATCTTTCATCTTGTTTTGAATATGCCTACCAATTTCCTATCAAATGTCACAGGCTCCAACCACTCTGCAGCTAACCCATGAAATGCAAACACAAAACTGCAAAAACTCAGCCTTTAGCTCCTCGGTGGTGCATTTTCTTTCAACGCAAAACAACTGTGACAGTTTTTCTTAAATCGTGAATTTTCTACTCAAGAAAAACAGCAGTTCAGATTTCTAAAAATAACTGTCATCTTTGCATGCCAGAGCTGAGAGGTCTAAAGGAATGTGCCAATTAATTGACTAGGGAACTTAAAAATGGAAACCTGTCAGATGGATGTGTCTGGACCATAGATCAGGAGGAAAGGAAGATGGAGAGCAATGTGTGTGCTGGCATTTCTAACCAATCATGCAGCTTGGAGTAGGCACTCTGGGCCAGGTGATACTAATGGGGAAGGAGCTATTGCTCCCCATCCTGTCTCCTTTGCCAGTCTTAACTGACTCATTGCTTTGGAAATTCTTGGCTAACATATTCATTCATTTCTCACAGAAACTAAGTGTTGCAGCTAGAAATAAAACAGAAGATGGCTAGTAGCGACGTATCTATGGAGAATTCATAATGCATGATTTCACGTCTCAGAAACTTCAGAAAAGTTATAATGTATTCCTTTTCCTGCTCTGCAATATGTCTAATACTTCTGGTATAAAAACTGCATGATCCAACTGCTCATATTAGCAGCAGTACTGAGAAGTGTTTAGTGGTTATGAACCCTTCATCCCAGCACGCACAATGCCCAGGATACTGGGACAGCTGCACACCTGATAGCGGAAGAATGGGCCACCCTCGATACAGCAGGGAGTTTGAAGACTGATTTTCTTGGTGTCTGTGCCCTTAACTTTCTCCCTGTGCAACTCACACAGCTTCTAGTTCCTTCCTGATTGCTCTACAGGTTTTCTGCCTGAATAGGAGGCCATGCACTGGCTTTTCAAAATTATTAAGGGTTGAATATTGGGGCAGTACTGAGTTAAGTGGCTCTGGTTTCCCTCTCTCCCAGTGCCTAAGAAGCTGACTTTCACCATGGTGGTGGAACTCCTTTGAGTCTCTTACCTACCTCTACCAACATTTTTTATCAAATGCTTATGAATTCTATCCTTGGAATAGAATACCACCTGTACTCCAGTAAAATTAAGCAGCTTTTTAGCAGACTAATTTAGCATCTCATGTATTAGATTCTTGTTATTCTGAGCAGGTGTCAGAATGTTTTTTTCATGTCAAACACTTGGACTACTTAAGACTACCTTTGGTGATGATACATTGTCTTTTAGCCCAGAAAATCTCCAGCACAACTTTTTCTCCTTGCAAAACTGACTTTTAAAGAGAAGCTTTTTAAAAAACGTGTCTACTCTAGATGAGTAACTTTGATATCACCTCCAAAACAAATTCTCCATCAGCTCTAAATAGTTTGAATGTGAAAATTCTTTATGGCAGTTGTGATTAATGGTGTCTGAATGCAGGTACCCTTCTTCTCTAGGTCTTCTTTACTTCCAGCTGACTGCATTGCTGACTGTCAGCTCCCATAATGCACAATCCTCAAGAGAAAGGGTTTATGATCCCTCATGGGAGTCAGAGTTTGCTCTAAAGAGATTTTCTGCAGAGGAGAAATGGACCAAGAAGGATTAGGGAGTCACTTCCCAAAAGGCACTGCAGAAATATTTCTGACAAAATCTTTTTTTCTTTTTCACTTTAAAACAGTATTTTGATTTTTGGGGGTAGACCCACTTCTGATATCCAGCCAGCATATTTGTGGATGCTTTTCTTATTAATTATTCAGTTTTCCTGTGCATCCTCCTTGCCAATAAAACTCTTAGGTTGGAGACAGACATCGGAACGCTTTGCAAGTACAGTCTGCACTGACAGCATAGAGAGGATGATGGAGTCAGCCAACTCAACCAGCTGCCATAGTGCTGAGCTGTCCACAAAAACAGAAGCATTCCAGAGATGGAGTTATGACCGCAAGAGTCTCACAGTCAGCATATTAATTTGGTTTAGAGGAGTAATGTGTCTGATGCCATATGGTGGAGCTAATCTTGTTTATCACTGCTTCACTGCCCCATCTATTTGGTTCATTGTAGGAATTATCACACAAACAGCTACTGCTGAGACCTTCTGCAGAGACAGAGACAGGTGTGAGTGGTCTGGGGAGGTCTCAGGAGAGTGCAGTTGGAGACTGAATAGAGACAAGAAAGCTCATCCTTTCTGAGTTACACCAAAACACCCAGCATGAGATGGATAAATAGCTCAACTCTGAGAGGGACTTCTAGTGGACTAGTAAACTGTTTTTTTTCATTTCACCCCCAGATTTCTACATTTTAGTCAGAATATTTTATTAATTACTGAAGGTTTGTCTGTAATGAATTTATTGACAAATTCCTATGTACTGAAACACATTGAGTCCAGTTGAATTCCATAATGATTACAGGTTCCCTGTTCATGCCTGTCAGGTCAACTCACAATGCAGTAATTATGCTGCCTCATGTCACCAATAACCTGCCTTTGCAGTATTTAATGTTATTTCACTGCCCACCTTGGGCATCTGTGCTGAATTTGATGCTCACCTCAGTTATCAGCAACAGAAGATTAGCCACTGACCACAGACATTGCCTATGAAAGGTCCCTGCCTTGAACTATTGATTGGCAAAGTAAATGCTAGACTGAATGGGGAAACAAAAGACCTTTTTGTTAGAATTGACAAGTCTTTGAACACACTCAAAATGACCAAATGGCTTTTTGATAGAGTCTTGAGTTGGCAGCAGAGTTTCACCCTCTACAATTTTGCTGTCACCTTTTTATTCTCATGTATTTCTAGAGGTCCAGGATTATTCCCAATGTGAGGTTTGCCTCTGACTCCACTGAGAGCAGGCACTTACCCTCTGTGGTTCAGTAGCTACTGGAAGAGCGTGTCAGGGTACCTGCTAGAAGAGGGATGTCAGCTCCTGTGCCTGCTTAGTTCCACCAGGAACTGGTGTATACAGCAGCTAATTCACTGCTTGAACACCTTGATTCAAATGGGTGAACCTGTATAACACCTTCCTTTTCACACTCCACCGTGAGTCATGTTAGGAAGACTGCAGGGTGCCAGCTTTCTAATGTCTGTGAGAAGCAGAGCAGTGTTCACACTCCCCAAAGCATTAGTCATTCAAATCCACCCTCAGTCTTTCTTCTGTCATACATTTATTTGTGCATGAGCAGGTAAGCTCAGAATAAGTTAGAATCTCTTCTTGGAAAGAAGGAGCCGTGTAAGACAAGTCTGCACAAGGTTCAAAATAAAAATCCTGCAACTCCACTGTTATGTGTTTCACTTGTACCTGTGGCACCTGTAAAGCTATCAAGGTTGAAAGAAACCTGGAAGCAAAAGCTGTTTGCATGCTTGGGAAATGCTTTTGAGAAGTTTTCCTTCTCATTCTTCTATTTTAAGGAAGAGATTATCCGACTACTTGCAAGAAAGAAGGATAAGGTTTAACCATCTAAACCCGTCTTCCTCCTTCTGGCCTTCTTGACACCCACTTGCATTTCAGTCCTGAAGCTTAGTTACAGGCTGTGTAATCACTACAGACAACACACCAGCTGGAAAGAGAGCCTGGATAGCCGGTGCTGTCCTGTGTCAGGAGAGGGTGGGGGTGAGGAATAAGAAACCCAAGAAAAATAAATTTGGATGAGGAGGACATTTTGTTTCTCCCCCTTACAAACAGTGGCTGTCTCATGTCAAATCCCAGAGAGTGAAAACACAGCAACAAGTTTAGTTCTGTGGTGCAGCTCAAGAAAGAGCAATGCCATCAAACCTGCCTGCTTTTGGGTCTACCTGCTGGTAGATTCTGCAGGTTTTATGCATGTGTAAATATACACGTACACACACGTATATGTATATCACCTGAAGACAGTCAAAATTGTAATAAATATGCAAAGTCATCAAAACATATAACTCATTCTACATTGTTTGGAATTAAACTGCTAAAGAACACGTGTCAAAATATCTGCAGAATCCCCAATCCCAGCACCAGGTTAAGCACAAGCAGTAATCTTTTCGGTCTCAGTACAGAAATGCACAGAAAATTAAAGGACTGGCATCTGTACCCTGCCAGAACAAGTGCTTTGCTGCTCAGACTAGTTTTTGGAAGAAAACAAATTCTAGAAAAAGGAGATTTATTTCCTCCAAAATTATCTGTTCTTTCAATACACACACTGACAAGAAATACCCTATGAAGAGTATACTCCAAACACAACAGTAAAATGAGGAACAGAAGAGTAACTTCCATTATTTGGAAACAACAAAAGGTGAAGGAGAAATTGTATTTTTGGCATTCCCAAATCCCCTCTCCAGCTGTGAGGAAGACAAACAAGCAGACAACTCTTCTGCAATTTCTTCCCTCTCCCTCTTTGCAGCATTGGCTTCATAGAAAGTAAGCAGCTATGACGTCTCATAGACCCAGAATTATGTTGTGCTCTAAACCTCCCCCTTCCCACCTCCCAGAACTTTGTTGTGCTGGCTGTGCCCATTCTCACGCTGAGTGTTTTCCCTGAGACATCAATGTCTACGAATTTGAATGAATGAATGACATTTTGGTCTCATTTTCTCAGACACATGCATTTGAAAGACATTTAGAAACAGGCGGGACCCAAAAGAAGCAGTGCCAGCCAAGCGTCCTTCCCCAGATGACAGCTACAGAGCGGTCTGGTGGTGGGAAGAGGCGACTCCCAGCACCCCATAGCCCTGCAGTCCATGCTGGCTGCCAATGTTTTTCCTGCTCTTGATCCGTTATCCTCACAGCTCCAGCCCGCACACCAGCTGTCTCTCACCAGAAAGGAACTATTTTGCTTGACCTCAGTGACGCACTTCAGCGATGAACAAAATGCCATAATGCTGTTTTGTTTTCCAAGTAACACAAAAGAAATGTGACAAAGTGGCTGAGAACTTCGTCAAAAATCTCATTTTCTGTGATGAAACTTGAGTGAAGATGCTCGTTGTTATTTCAGGAAAATTTAGGCTTATCCAGCTTTACCAACCATAGCTCTTTTATGACCAAGAGTACCCTCAGGAAGTTTCTCCTTAAAACTGTCTCCCACTGAGGATAGGGACAGTGAAGTTATTTGATAGTTGTCAAAGATAGTTTTTGTGGGTCAGATGATATATAGCTCATTGCCTAAGCCACATCTCCAAGATTTTGGTTACCTCTTGGCTAATAAGGATTCCCTCACAGAAGTAAGCTACAGAGTATTGTGTTAAAGAGAAAAAGCCTGAAATAATGAGCTAAAAAGAGATGCATGGAAGTAGTGCAGATCTTCTATTGTGGGAGCTATATATTTTTTTTTCTAGAACTTATAAACAAAGGAGAAAAATAGTTCTGGCTAAAATAATTGTGAAAAGCTCTACTCGTACAAGTCCCACTGAAAGAAAACTTTCATCTCCAGATTCACCCTCCATTATCTGACAGATAATGGAACTATCTGCAGGAAATGAAAAACCTGACAAATATTAAATATGGGATTCACCTAATCTAACTTCATCTTCTTGAAATTCAGGTGACTAAATTAAAGCCATCCTCTTGGCTCCCTGTATCGAGTACAGAGTGGGAGAAATACCTCCAAAGAGTAATTAATCTTCTGTCTTCCAGTCATCTGTCTTACACAGGCATGAGTTGCCTTCAAGAGGGATGTCCATCTCCACTGACTCCTGAAAAAATCCAGACAGGCTTGGTAGAAAAGTCTTGACTATGAAAAGCCAAGTATGCTCAGTCCCATGGGTCAGAGAGTGAATTGGTCATACCCAGCAAGAGTGGAAGGCAGTGGTTTGTTTTGACTTGGAGAATAGCCTAGGACAGGGCCCAACATCTTTGATATGAAGGCATCAGATACAAAATATTAACAAATCTGTATCCTTTCTCTGCTACTTCCATAAAATATTACATTTTTTCTATTAAAAATGGGTGGTGTTGTCTTGAAAAACAGTTGTCTTTATGAACACATAAAGAGAAATTCTGAAGAATGCAAATACATGGACCCTGAGAGGTTTTGTTTCCCCTTAACTCACTGACTTCATTTTTTACTGTGAGTGGTAAAGCAAAACCCCTCTGTAGAAACATGCACTCCTACAATGTGTTATGGATTTCCAGTGGCGAACTATTAGGTGGTTTGCAATTAACACAGCATGAAAGAACCATCACTTCTATGGATCTCTGAGTTCACACTTTCCTCTAATGAGAGCCAAGATAAATTGCTCCAGTTTCGGTGTATTGGCTACCAAATTAACCCTGATCCATAGCTCACTTCAGGCTTCTGTAATTCCAATAATCTTGCAGTATGTTCAGATCCACCAATTGCGAATGTCTAAAATTCACTCATGCTACTCCAGAAGCTAAAACCAGTAGAAAAATACATATATTCTGCTCAGGTTTAATTTTTTCCTTCTCTTCCTGTGAAATATATCACCTCTTCCACATGCATTTACACTGGTATTTGTCCCAGAGATGAAATACTGCAGAACCTGACCTAGTGCCTTGAGGCAATTTCTTAGTGATGGAATTATCTTTATTAACAGATGGCATAATTTCTCTTCTCAGAGTGCAAAATGCAGAGTAAAGAGAGGTGAAGGGACAGAGGCAACTCTATGCCCTCACCATATTTAACAAACTTTATCCATAGAGTCTGACAGCGCACTTTCTATTCTGGGTCCATTTGTATATATTCTTCAGAAGAGGCAGCACATGAATGAGGCTGCTGATTGTTGCTGTCAGCATCCAAGGTGGATGTTAAAAAAGAATGGATGAGGATATTTCTCTGCACATCAGCACTTCCCAAGACTCACCTCAGTGATTGCACACTGAGAAATAACAGTGCTCATGCTGGGTATGTAGCATAATGTGTGGAATTCCTGGGTCAGAAATCTTCCTTAATAGCTATGGGACGGGGCTCTGGGAAGTTTTGGGGAGGTGGGTCATGAATTTCACAGGTCCTACAGAGCAGCTGGTTACAGCTAGATCCTGAAATAGTGACTATGAATAAAAAACCAAACGGTGATTGTACCTGAGTTCCTAATCCTGGTGAGGAGGTATGAACTGAGTGCCACCCACATGGCAGGACGTGTGAGCAATGATTGATTGACATAATGGTCTGTTTGTGCTCTCCCAACTGCCCCAGGAACAACTCCATGTAACGAGATCTATAGCACTGGTGAGGTGCTGGAGGACAGTTTGGACACGAACCCAGTCCTGTGTGAATGACAGGGAAGTGCTACACCAGTGGGTTTGGTCACATCAGGGAAACAGTCAAAATATTGGAGGATGGGAATGGTGGAGCAGTCCATCACTGGTCTCCAGTATCTGATGCTTGATATGTCTCCTTTTAGAGCCACATTAAAGGTGCTGAGAGCACCCTTGATCCTCTTGGAGGTCAGGCCTGGCTGCCAAGGCTCACAGAGTCCCTCATACCCCAAGGCCATCAGGAAAAGCCCACAGCAGCCTTTGGGGAGGTTACCCTGAGCAGGACGATCCCATTTCAGGGCACCTCACCCTCAGCTCCCACCTGTGCCACAGACAGTAAAATATTGGGCTGTAACAGCAAACAATTAGTGAAGAGCTGTCAGAAGAGATATATAACACACAGACAGTATTTTAAAACTACATAGCTAGCAACTATTTTCTTTTTTTTTTTTTTTGTAGAGTCAGATTCTTCAATATTCATGCAAGTCTGAGGCATTTTCATAGGAACTGTACCCAAAGCAGGACTGCCTCAGGGACTGAAATCTGAAGATTTTAATCCACTTGAGAACCATTCCACTCCACCCCCACGCCCCCAAAGTTTATGCTATGTATTTTCCTGTCTTTGTTCTGCTGTTTTAAGGTTATATTCTTTGGCTCTTGAGATGTTCATGTATTCTCTGCCTGGGGTGCACACACGGAGCAGAGGGGCTGGAGACAAGGGCCTGATTTGGGAAGTAGCATCCCATTGTCCTCTTCAGCCTCCATCTTTCACTCAAGGAAAACAAGATCATTGCAGCAGTAACCTGATTGCCAACCAGTGTGGCAGAAATCACTTGCTTCTCTCATCTCTGTGAATTGCAATATCCTGCAATATCTTCCCACATATTCAGGCATCACTGTTGGTTGACACAAGGTGGGATTCCTTTGCAGAAGGAACTTAATGGGTAGGAAAAATACTGCCTCGGCGTGTAGCTTCCTGATTTACAGTGGTATCTGACATCTCTCAGGGTGTTTGGTCTCCGAAGGAATTTGTAAAATCTCTGTTCATGCTAATTTTGATATCTACTTAATGTTCTAACACACCAAGCAGAGCTTGGCATTTGTGTTGCTGGGAGCTGGCCAATAGGTCACTACTTTGCACAATCAACCTCCAACAGAAAGGAAGCCAAATCCAGCTGAAGTTAAAATAATGCTTCTTGGAGCATAAGAAGTAAGTTTCTTTCTTCAACTATAAGCATTAGATGCTTGTTTAATGAAAAGAAATAGTTAAGGGTGACAGATTTTCTTACATGTCTCTAGAAAAAGGGTATATACATCAGAGCCCATGATCTCACCGATCATAAATCTTCAAAAAGTAAAGCTGAGAAGGATCTTATTTAGCCTCCTAATAGCACACCCTGCACTGAAAAAGGCAAGTAATATGTAGTGAGGCCACCTCTAACAGATATTTGATTTGCAATCTCAGAGGAAAGCAATTCTGCAGCCCTTCTAGGCAACTTGTTGTAGTGCTTCCTTATACTTACTTGGAAAGTTTTCCCTAGTATCTAACCGAAATCTTTGTTTCCGCAAATTAAGACAATTACTTCTTGTTTGACCACTATTGAACTGTCTGAACAATTGATCATTCTTTGGTGTTACTATAAAAACAATAACTACTGGAAGATTAGAATCATATCTTTGTTTAATCTTTTCTAGATTAAATAAATCCAATTTTTTTAGTATGTGCTCCTAAACCTCTTATTGTTTTCCAGTCACTTTTAGACTTTCTCTAGATTATCTCAATCTTTGTCACACTCTTACAGATTAAACCCCTCCATGTTTATTTTATAATCAAGTCTTAATAACATATGTCACATAGCAATATGCCTTTTTAAAAATCATACAAAAATTTTCCTCCTTAATATGTATGTGATTTGTTGTATTCTTTTAGCTATGATACTGGTTTGTAGCTGAAGCTTTTTTTTAACTGAGTGCTGGATTTTCTTCTTTCAAATGTAGCATCCTTCATGCTTTTATTAAATTTCATTTGCTGATTTCAAACCAAACCTCCAGCTTACTCAGATCACTCTCTATTTTGTCATCTGAAAGTACTATTTCACAGATGAAATGCTTTCACATACTGCTGTGAAGCACCACTGACCTGAATAAGTCTTCATTTCAAGGGCTTTTTTATTGAGATTCTGGATGAGGTCCAGGTATGAAGTTATTACACGGTCAATTGTTTGCCAGTCTGCCACAACAGTGTTTCAAGCACATGTACGGGCCCTTTATGTATGTGGGAAATAGGATGAAGAGGAAGAGCTTAAAATACCTAAACTGACATTTCTGCTTTTCCATAATACTTAAGAAGAGTTTCTATATTTCCATTTTTATTTATATACATATATAAATGAACGCGTGCACCCAACATTTTTTTGCCCACATGCTGTCTGTTTAGGTTTTTGCATATTTCTGACATAAACCAATCCTTCTCTTCTACTTTTTTGGGGTTTTTTAGGCTGCTTCAGGGGTCTCTTGCACATAAATAATATTTTTTCATATGGTCTTTTTTCCTCTCCCTGCAATTATCTTTTTAGACTAATGAGCACTCGAAACTGAATTGTATTTGAAACCAATGGAGGTCAATAGGGGTGACTCAGTATTATGCTAATTTAGTTCTTGGGTCCTATTATATATTGTCCAGGTCCATTCAGGTTTAAGAGTGAAGACCAGAAGCTTTTATGTTTCAATGTTTACATGAGTTTTCCCCTTTTGCTGAAGTATAATGGTTGATATTTGCATTTAATTAAGGCTTAACTGGAAGTGATACTGGATGTTGGCTCCATTAGGCTTGAAAGATGTCTTTGAAGCAAACAAATATTAGCATCCTGGCTAAGAGAGAAACTAAAGAAAATAACAGTGATGAATAAAAAAAAAAAGGGAGAAATATCTTTCACACATCACAAGGTTTTCTCCAGATTTATCGTTAAAATGAAAAGCACTTTGAAGACGGGAAATAGCAAATGCAGAAACTGTGTCTTCGTATCTCCAATACGTGTAGCCACATGCTTCAAATGAATGTGACTGATAGAAGTGTTACCAGAGAACTGCAGCCAAGAATCAAAAAGGGACTGCTGGATTTTAAAATGTGTGATTCATTTTCATGTCATTAAGGAGAGAATTGTGTTTTCTTTTTCCTCTTCTCTCTCTGGCTTTTGAACCTTTTCCATAGACGTGGTTCTCTGGAGGCACACTTAACCTTTGGTTTGTTTTATTGTGCTCAAGCATCTGACTAGGAGAGGAAAACGATGAGTTTTCTTTCTTTAAATGCCAAAATGTCATAAATTCCCACCTCCATGTATTGTCTGAGTTTCTCAAGACATAGGGGAGTTTTCCTTCTGAATGTTTTTCTGAAGATCTGTGCAAAAATGACCTATTTAAAGGCAGTAAGATATACTTACTCTGGTAGTGGAAGACAGACAATTTTCAGAACTTTGACAATTACAAGTTTGGCAGGCAGTTTTGCCTTCTAAAAGATCCTGATTTTCAGAAAATTCTATTTTACAATAAATAAATCCACTTCCAGGCAGCTCATATTAAACATCAAAACTGAAGCATGAAAAATCTGAAGCTGCATTCAAAATCCTTACTTAGATACCAGATTTCAGTCATAATCCATCTGTTGCCAAGGTCTTAAGACCCATAATACATCTGATCAAATTTTCTGTTCATGGGACAAGTTTCCTTTGATGCCATCACTGGTTTCTTATCAGCTGAACCATTTTCCCAAGGAATTAATCAACAGGATGACATTCAGAATAAGCTTCTTGGCAGCCTGGAATGAGAGGAATAAGTGTCAAATTGGAACTACATAAAATCTTGTATTTAATTTGATTGAGATTATTAAAATAATACAAAATATTTTATCTGTATCATTGTTATTATTTATTTTTATTAGGTTTCTTATCTTTTATCATTATGACTTTTTGTATAATTTTAATTATATTTTTTTTATTGCTAATTGTTTGATGCTAGCAACAGATCCCAAGTTTGTGTCAAAGTGTGTACCCAATACTTAGAAATTTAGAGAGGAATTTTAGAGGAATTTTAGAGAGGAAATTTAACAACAACAATTGACTAATTTATTTGCTATGAAGTAGAAGATATTACATTAATCTTTACTGGTCTAAAAAAAGACAGTCTTTGTTCTTGTAAGCAGCCTGAGCAACCAAAGAATAAAATGCAAAAGTTTTTAGTAGAAAGCTGCAGTCACTACTCAGCAATGCAAAGTAGAATGACACATGCAAATTAAAGTGCATACAATATTTTTCAAGCTCTAAATCAAATTTGTTGGGATAAAAATGGTGAGAAAAAAACCTCAGACCTGCTCAAATCCCATTTCCTGAATTCTGAGGTTGAATCTCATTTTAGATCATTGAAACTTAAGAAACTGAAGGTCAAAGTCCAAATGCCATCACCTGTACTTCCTCACCTCTAGAAATGGGGAATCCAGGCTTACCTGTGATGTTTCACAGTGACTCAGATCAACTTTACTCCTTCCAAGGCCTTTTTCGTGTCACTGCAGAGAGTCTGTACCTTTGGTGAGAGTCTGTGTTAAGGGGACAGCTGATATATGAGTGGAAAGACAGCTGACACAAACCAGCATGTCAGGTACTCCATCCAGCTGGAATTCATCACAGCCTGCTTTGAGTGGGCATCTGGAATGTGTATGGTAGTAACAGACCATTAGATCATCAATTAAAATAGTCTCAACTTGGTCCTAAGATGTCAAAATGTTTGTTGTGGTCTCTTCAGTTACAAAGTTATCAAATGACTTTAATCCATATTTCATTCAGTGGTTTGTCCAGTGCTGATTTGATGAATGAATAATAATTAACTGTGGTTAAACATAATCACAGAATACTCTGAGTTGGAAGGGACCCATGAGGATCATCAAGTTCAAGTCTTAAGTGAACGGCCCGTACAGGGATTCCAGGAATCCACAACTAGTGTTGTTATCACCATGCTCTCACCAACTGAGTTAATCTCAGGGTGATGGAATTGACTTTCCGTTGAATTATTTCTAGTTTCTAGTTCTAATTTCCAGATGATATTTGTTTTGTCTCGGTCACTAATGAGATCAAAAGTTGCTTAGCCAAAGAACTGCTGTGGTTTTTAAAAGACATTTTAAAGAAGGCAGTTGTAGACATTTCTGCTTACCCTGAGGTTTCTTTAGTCTGGCCTAAGCATTGAGGGTATTAATGACATTTATTTTAAATCACTTTCATATCAATCAGGTTTCAAATGATTATTAACACTGATGTTTCCCCCGAGCAAGAAAAACACACAAAATTTACTTATATTCTGTAATGTTTTTATGATGCCCATTTAGAATTATTTTGATATATCAGTCCTGGAGGTAGAAATACTCATGATTGCATCCCGGGAACTTTATACCTCTTCTACAGTGAAGCAGCCTGATTTCTAATGATACTATGATTTTTTTTTGTGTGTCCCTGACCTAGGTAAGGCCGGTGTTGTTTTGCTGCCTATTAAAGGAGGAGAAAATCGTCACATTTCTAGATGATGCAGCAACAGTGTTGGAACTTGCAGGTTTGAAGTACTCAAAACTTATCTTCACAATAGATATTTGCTGAATTTCCATGAACGTTAAAACTCTTTTTTGAACCTCCAGAATCTTGAAGAACATTTTCCATTGAGCATGTGACTGTGTTTCTGTATGTTGGAGTTATTTTAAGAGCATGGCAGTTGAGGGGTTTGCGTAAAGTGAAGAAGCAAAGACAAGCAAGGAACAAATCACAGCAGGTTGGAGGCGTGTCTTTAAACCACAAAGTGGCAGCATTAATGCATCAAGAGTGGAAAGAAGCCTGAGACAAATACCTTGGATGGTGGGAGGTGTCTGGAAGCCCTTGTGAATGATGGTAGACAGCATATGGTGTGTGGGTGTCCACTGTGATCTGTTTCCCCCCAGCAACACATGAACGGTACCCAGTCTCAAAGTCATATTTCCTCTTAGTTTTAGTTCTACATGCTCTTCATTTTTATCCTTCACGCCCTCCTGAAATGATACATTTGAAATGGTTTCTGGTCTGTTCTAAACATTTAATTCCTAGAAAGATATCAACAAACCAGAGGGACTTTTAAGAGGAGTGAGAAAGAAAATTTGTGGAGGTGGTTCACAGTGAAAGAAAATGTTCACAATAGGTAACAATGGTAACGGTGATAACAATGATTGCTGCCCATTGCTCAGCAGCAATTTCAACATGTGTCCTTACCAGATACACTCACAGTGTCTATTTTTAGGGGGACATTCTTTATTGTGTAACAGTACATTTGTGTATTTAGCAAGATGTAGTAAGGAGGGGAATGGCTATAGGTCCTGATTGATAGAGCTTAGAAAAGGGAGAAAGGAGGGAAGGAGATAAAGTGTTTTAATTGCATGTGTTGAAGATTTGTCAAAAAGAAAAAATGTGGAAGAAATAATAATAATAATAATAATAATAATAATAATAATAATAATAATAATAATAATAATAATTATAGTAGTTATGAAATGCCCTTCCACATTTTGAATGTGGAAACGGTGAATGAAAAATTACAGCCAGATTAAAGAAGGTCAGCTGGGTAAAATAAACCCTGAACTCCATTTCTGCAACAGCAGAATTTTCAGGTTTTGCTCTCTCACTCACATATCCTTCAGGACAAAAAATCTGACAGACATTTATCCTGGTGTCACTGAGATCACATTTTGAGGACAATGATAGAACTGAAAAGGAGATTAGATCACGGTTTGGCTAACACAACCTCTGTTGTCACTGGTGTTGTGTCAGAAAGAAAGGCCCACTGTCAGAAACCAAAGCGTCTCTGAGTGAGTGGCTGTGAGGGAAAACTTGTTTTCCATTTGTATGATGAGAAAATCAAACCTGGAAGTGAGAGAATCATAATGAGTAGAGGAGAGCAAATAAAAAACCCTCGTTTTTTGTAGATTCACTGTTTACAGTAGGTACTAAAATCCTGCTATTAAGAGTTATAATTGTTCAAAGCCTTATTGTTTAGACACTTCGAAGTCATCCACTAACTCACATGTTTCAATTGCAGAGTAAACAAATAGAAACCAAGAAATCTTCATCAGCTAAGAAGCACCTAATCTCAGAACATTAAATCACAGCAAGATATTTTGATTTGAGCATTCACACCTTGAACTGCTCATAAAGCTCTCAAGAGATTTGATAATATGGGCTTTACTCTTACCCAAGAGCAGGTTCACATAGTTATCTTTGTGTTGTTTGTACATAAAGGGTTATTGTTATAGATGAGTGTGTACTACATTGTAAACCATAATTAGCTAACAGAGATTTAGGGGGGAAAATAATGAATATTGATGGATTAATTATTACTTCAGGTGATGTAATTAGCATATAAATATAGCAAGAAGTTGATTCTATGCTTCTGAATTCATACCTGAAAGTGTCACTAGTTTGCTGAAAACACTTAAGTTGTACTTGCAACCACTGAAAGCAGCAGACAGTGTGTTTGCTCTACTAATAGTTCCAAACCGTGCCTTTACTACCAGTTGGTTTCTAAGCCTTTCCTTTAGTATTTGTTCAAATTTCGAGATCAAGTTCCATCAGTGCCTATCAAAACAGGAGTGACATTTCTGGGCAAACCTTATTAAAGCAGTCATTTAGCACTGTAATCATATATTAGAGAGTGAACTTTAATTTGTCAGGTAGCAAACCTGCTTAGAAACACAACAACACAATGGGTATGAAAACCAATTTACTGTAAATGATGCACCTAAACTCATGACTGTACATTGTGTTAGAAATGCATGCTTTGTACCTTTATAGAGTTTTTACTCCTCAAAAGATGCAGCCTGTGTCTTGGCAGGGTGTGTGTATCAATGTGTGGAACACTTGGATGTGAAAAACAATCAGTTGTGACAATCAGCCAGTCAGAAATCTTGAACAGCTTCCATCTCTGCTCCATGTATGGGCATCAGTAAATAAAGCTCTGTTCTTAAAGCTGTGTTTTCATTTATTTTTTTCTGCCAGCTAGTGCCAGGCAACTTAGTGGAGCCTTCCAACATTGCCTCCGTATGGAAATAAATTGAATCAACATTGTATTTTTTTCCCCCAGCATAAAATGTTCCCTCTCTCTTTCACACTCCTTTTGCTTCATGAATAAACAGCTACAAAATAAACAATTAGAGAGCCCTTGTAAAGTTTGCTATCAATTACTTAGATTTGTTTTTGTATTTCTTTTTTAATAAATAGTTACATTAAAGAGGAGAAGAAGGAGCCAATCTAGTTCTACAGCTGCTGGTCCTCAGTTCATTCTCAGAAGAAAACTAATGATCTCCAGATAAATATTACAGATATTGAACCTTTGAGGAGAAACCTGCTTCAGTCTGATCCTTGCAACTTGAATTTGGATTTTAAAATGGTCTTTTTTTTTTTCTAATGGTAGATGAATACTTGTTTTTTCAGTGTAATTTTCTTCTTGGTTTACAGCTGGGTTCAAAAAATCCAGCAGACCCCTTTCCCCCTGCATCTTCCCCCCTCTTCTTTTCTTTCCAGTTATTTCATGAAGAATGACATTTTCTGTTCATAAGGATGAATGTTTTCAAAGAATCACAACATCTGTAACAAAAACAAACAAACAAAACCCCCAAAATGACAAGAGCAACAACAACAACATCAACACAAACAAGCAATCAAACAACAACAAAAAAAAAAACCCCAAGACCTTGTGGAAAACATTCTGGGCTGTGGGACAGAAATCCTATAGTTCATGTCCTGCCTTTCAAATGTGCTTTCACATGTGACTTCAGGCAAATTACTTGATCTCTCCAGTTCTGTATCTACATGAGCTCAGGAATATTTTTTAATATATGGATACACAGGAACTAGCATTCTTATCACTGCTGCTCAATTCTGTTACAGTTTAGATAAAGCTATCTTCATAAAGGTTTAATAGTGTTTAAGACAAAATCGATTTTATATAAAAGTTACATTTATTGCAAGAAAACAAATGGAAGAAGAAAATATCTATGAATTTTCAGCTTATCTGGACAAAGACTTTTATTAGCTGTTTCCTTGGTAACATTTTTGCAAAAAACCTTTAAAGATAACTTTGCATTTGGGGGTAGAGAATCTTGAAATATGACAAAGGCCACTGAGAAGTCTTAACACAAAGGCACAATGTATCCCAAGAAAGCTTTCATGATGTTGCTTTTATGGCTGAATCTCTGAGGAAAATAATATTCTGCAAAGAAAAGCACAGCAAGAGAGCAAAGATGATCAGACGTATTAACACACAAAGTTAGCAACATCAAAGCAGGTAGGTCCTCGTTTGGTTTTGGTTTTGTTGGATGTGCTTTGGGTTTTTTTCTGAGACACTGCACTAAGCTTGGTAGCACTTCTCCAGCTGGAAGACTCAAGAACAAGAGGGAACATTTTGCCTTCCTTCACAGTAGCATTTCTGAAGTAGATTAGATGTGTCATGAGAGATGATGCAGGGTAATTTGTAGAGGGAGATGACACAATTAACAACCACGAATAGAAAGCAGAAGCAGTCAATAAATATTTCTGTTCCATAATTGTGAACAGGCAAGAATAATGTACTTGCATAACATGAAGATGATGAAGTACCTTTCAGTTCACATATCATCTATCCAGGATAAGCAATGAGGAATTTGTGTGACCTAGATGACTTACACATCACAGCCCAAACTGGTGATGAACATTTTGACAAATCCTGAGGAGAACTCAGAAGAAGCTCAGAAGAGCTACAACAACCTGTAAAAAGTATTCAAGAGGTATATTTCATGAAAAATATTTGTGTTTTTCTAGGCCAAAGGAAAATAATGGAATTTGATTACCAAAGATTAAAAGCTTTGAATTTAAGTAATGCCAGAGTACTTTATGGTTGCTAAAAAAAAAAAAAAAAAAGAAAGAAATATTTTTGAGGAAATTACAATTTGTGGGTGCCCAAAGTGCCTGAATTATTCAGGTCATTATTAATTATTACGTTACTTAAACTTTTGTAAGGATTTAGAACCTTATGACATTCTAATTAAAAATATTGCACTGTGAATTACCAAGGAGGAGCTGATGAATTGTATAAATGACAAATTTTAAGGAGTTTTCATTCATAGAGAATTTTCATTATAGGTTTTTCTAGTGGGAAAAATCACCAAGGAAAATGTACCCAATACTGCTCAAGATTTTTATCCGTGATCTGGTAGTAAATATACCAACACTGTCAATAAAGTATGTAATAGGCACAAAGAGTACAGGAATGCTGAAAAATGATGAAGTAGAGCAGTCATATACAATGACCAAGACTACCTGATGAACTGATGTATTCAATCAAGATGCTTTTTCAGTTCAGGCAAATGCAAAATTTTATCCATGTAAGTATAGGGAATGCAGGTCATTCCTACAGCAGAGGAATAGGAACTACAGAAGAAGATATTAAAAATATATAGGGATAATAGTAGAGAAAGAATCAGTGGGTTCTGCAGTGGTTTTCTGCATCAAAAACACTAATTCCAAGTCTTGTATGTGGCAGCAGTTAAAATAAAAAACATCTCCTTGTATAGTACTGATGAGATGATTATTATCCTACTAATAGTTCCAGAGCCTATGATTTCAAAGGAATAATTAGAAAATTGGAAAAGAAATCTATTCTAGTTATTCAAGACCTGGGGAATATACACTGCAATGAATCCTACTGGGGTTTTCAGCACTTTTTGTCTAGCAGGGAAAGCCCACATGGATGGTCTGGACACTAAACGTCATTCAGTTGGGAAAGACAGTTTTAATACAGTGGTTAATCAATAATTAAATGCAAATGTACTTGAGAAATTAATAAAATTTTGCTGGATTCTCCTCTCCCAATTTCTTCATACCAAAGGACATATTTTTGTCACAGACTCTTGCCTCCATAAAGGAATAATGTGGTGAATCATCAATATCTGAGATAGGAAGAAGTTTGGACTAAATGATGGTATAATGCTGCCTGCCATGCAAAGAGATGGTTGTGGAAAGGGGAAGCCTGGTACTGGTGACAATCCAACATCTTTGGATCAGATCTTGGCTGTGTCAGCTTTCAACCCAGTTTGAACAGTTTTAGGATTGTGACAAGATTTAAGTCTGAGTAGCAGGGCAGTAATTCCCAGTGGCCTATCATCAACATTAATAAGTGATTTCCATATCAACAGGAACAAGATCATAGAGATAATAGAAGTTACATTTGTAGAAAGTGTAATTTATATAGAAAGTTACATTTATAAAAAGTGTTACAAATTCCTCCCTCTCTACTCATTCCATCAGGAGGAGAGCTGTTGGTAACAGAGCTTTATAGCTATAACAACTGATATTTTTCTCTGTAGAGGTACTAAGTTAAATCCCAGCAATATCACCCAGCAGAGCAGCTATCACAACATCAGCTCCTATGCTGGTAACCAGACAATTTTCTTTATAGCACTCCTGAGTGTATATTTTATATACTACTGCTAAAAATATCAATTTTATTCCTTCTTTAGTAACCTCTTCCAGAGATCATGCATCAACTTACATATCATATTTCATAAATAATTATCTTACAAGGAAATTTAACTTGGTGTAAAAATAAAATGTCAATTCCATTTTTCTTCTACAGAAATGTCCTTATGCCAAGACAAGATGAATCCTCCACCATATGCTCATAAATGAGAGAGAAAATATGTTATCTAATGGTTCTTTGTTAGCAAACTATTCTAATTGATTTATTTTTCTTAGTAATTGCACTGCTAGAATATATCTGTGCTTAAACGCCTACCAGCTCTGTCTAATATCTCCTATTTTAAACACTGGGCAATGAATGCAAAGAATTTATCATATTGTCACAGATGATGAACTAGGGCTTTATATTTCTAATACTGTCTAAAATGATTGCACTTTTAAAAAAAATCTTAATTCTAGAAAAATGTAAATATTTATTTGACACTGGTTATTAACCCAAAAGACTGGGGTAATAAAGAGCAAAGACAAAGTACTTTCTTTTTGTTCTCTTCCTGAATTTATGAGCATATACAAAGAAGTTTGATATTGCAGATACTCATATTATTCTTTTTTCAAAGCTGTATGGATGATCTTTTAGGCTGACATGCCCCACCACAAGGGATTGAAAATCAGAATATACCAGCAAAAATGAAAACAAAAGACAAAAAAGGAGGGAGAGAACAGTGAAGTCACTAAGCAGAAGTTTTTGCTTTTAAATCACCAGGATAAAATTTATGAGATAGGTGGCCTCCAACATTTATACTGCAGCTTGTCTTTTTCTAGTGTTCTATAGGAGAGCAGAGAGGAAAATCTGTACATTTTCATGTGAGCAACCATGGTTGTTAAAATCACCGATATTGCTCTTTAAAATAACAAATGAAATATTAAGACATTTCACCAGAACAAGTATTAAGTCTGAAAATAATGGTGCAGTTTTATGCTATCCTAAGTGTTAAGCTTAAAATCATGGGAAGTCAGACAATATTCTGCTCCTGGTACTTTCATGTTTGTGGAGGACACAGTGTGGCATGTTACTACCTCATCATCTCATCCCAGTCCTACTGCCTGCTGCAAAGGGTCTTCCTGATCATGGTCTTCAGTGCAGTTGCCGACTGAGCTGGAAGGATTGTTACTCAACAATGTCAATACTCAGGGAATGGCCCAGCTTCATTATCAAACAGCTCTCACAGAATGTGTTACAAATGTGGATTATGGCAAAAATTATCTTTTCCCTGAGTACAGCCATGATCCAACAGCTATTCCAGTTACTAACAGTCTCCATGAACTTTGATCAAGGACTTAAACCCTTGTGAATTCTTCTTACAGCTGGATTATGTAGTCTTTATTTCCCATTGTGAGCATTACTTATTTGAAAGTTAGAAAACTCTTTTGATGGATTCCTGCTGGGAAGGTCAAGTCATATATCCCCATGTAACTTTTATTGACCAAGTTTTGCATAGTGAAAACGGATGGGGAATCACGGATTCTGTGATGGAGAAAGTTGCCTAATAATAATGGCTGGAAAACCTACAGCCCCATTAAGAACGGATCTCCTTCCCTGGTGATATCCAGACAGCTGTGTAAACGACAACAGACTGCAACCTATCATCCAAGGTGTATAATTCATTATTCAAAGAAACCTGGTTTAGGCATCTAGGAAAACTGTTTTTGCTGTAGAAAAAGCAACAGCAGGAAAATGGTATTTTGAAGAACATGTTGAAGTTAGCCATGAAAATGACTGTAGAAAGAACCAAAGAAGAGCAGAGAGTTCAGTTAACCAGCTGCTGGTTGTGAATTTTCAGTATTTAACTTCCTAGAAGCACTCAGGTTGGGAAGGATGTCTGGAGGATTTGTAGTCCCATGCTCAAAGCAGAGCTAATGGCAAAGTTAGATCAGGTTGTTCAGATTCTTGCCCAGCTGAGCTGGCACAGTGCCCCACTACAGCCTCTACAGAATAACTCTCGGATCGAGCTGGGATGGGGCTCTGAGGAACCTTGTGCAGTGGGTGCCATCCCTGCCTATGGCTGGGTATTGAAACCAGATGATCTTTAAGTTTCTTTCCAGCCCAAACCATTCTATGATTCTACGATCTTTTGGGCCCAGCAGTCCAGCTTGCTTTCCATGCACTTTGGGGTCCAGACTGCATTTTTTCAGTTTGCCTACTGGGCACTTCTTGGATAATGTGTTTAAAACCCTGCTTAATTTCAGGTGAACAACATTTTTAAACCACTTCTCATCCACAGACCCAGATATTTGATTAGAGAAGGAACTCAGGTGGATTAAACCTGACTGATCTTAGTAAATCAGAGGTAGCAATTAACAGTCACCTTCTTGTCTTTCATGTACCTTCTACAAATCATGTTTTCTTTCTATGCACTAGTACTGGAGCCTTGTTCATTCTCTTGTTTTATTCTTCTAAATTTCTATTCAAGTCCATAATTGACAAAATCATCATGAGAATAACATATGAAACAGAATGAACTAGTAATCACTTCTTCTCATTAATTTGGAGTCTGATTAAGTCTTGAAGAAGTACTTGATAATTTGGAATCTAGCTCCAAACCTGTTTTAAGTATTTTTAAATCCTCTGTAATTTTTTTTGTCTCTTGAACATAAAGAATCAAACAGTCCTTTCTTTTTCCATTTTTCCAGGACTTGCCAAGATATCATGACAATTGAGATTTTTAATCCACATTTTTCAGACTGAGATATCAAAATTTTAGCGCCCTTGATCTAATGTCACTATTCAGAAAGCAATTTGATCTTCAGGTGTTTGGCACTTCACTTCTGGAAACGTCTTTAATTTGCCTGTGTCTCTCAGTCAGTTAATTACCCACTGACTCGGTAGGAAGCAGACTGAAACTAAGTGTGGTTTTCATACAGCTTTCTGAGCAGCTAGCAGACAGGAGATACATCTTTGCTCTGTGAACAACCTAGGCCAGATATTTTATGTGTAGCTTAGCAGTGAACAGTTCCATATTTCATTAGCAATCTCCAGTACAATTCTGTGCTCCTTGTGCCTTTAGCAAAATGGAAGAAATTACAAGGATGACGTGAAGTGCAGGAGAGAGGAACATTATAAAAGAAACTACTTAGAGAGTGAGAAGTGGCAGTGCTCACTTGCTTAATATTTGTATAAAAACCTCTTGAAGATGAGAGGAATAGACGCATTCTTTTTTTTTTTAATGCATTGGTGTGTTGCACATCCTAATTGAAACTTGTGGAGCAGAAAGCTGATCTTGCAGTAATGTTTGTGGATACAATTATGGAAATCCTTTGAGCATGATTAAATTATACAGTGCCTGGATATTGAAGACGTTTTGATACTTATATCTGCAGCAGAGTCCGTGGCAAAGTAGGAGATGACACCTCCCTGATCAATCTGTTTGAGAAGGACAGAATGTGCAGTAGTTTTCCAATTAGCAAGTTTTTTCCAGGGCTAAATACCATCCATAAAAGAGTCAGTTCTGCATGGTCTATTGGACAAATCTGAACACACATGAAGTAGAGGACACATCCTTGAAGGATGACTAAGAAGACCTGATCAATAGAAAATGGTTGTGTAACAGAAGAAAAGGCATGTCTTAATATTAATTGGAGTAAGGAAAGTTTTTAGTTGATTATTTATTTATTGTTAAATCCAGGTCTTTGGTGCCTTTTATAAATCTAGGTTATGGAACTTGGTACAGTTATTTGTTTGAGATACTGTAATTTACCCACCACCACAGAAATATAGGTTTATTTAGTTCTTCTTGTTCATCTCAAAGAGGTGGTTGATTTCTTTTCATAGGTAAAGAATGTTTTAATTTATTATCTGTTGTGAATACCTGGGCAGGTGTCCAAAGCTCCAGGATTTGTTGTTAATAAACAAAACTTGAGAATAGAGGAAGAAATTTTTTGCACAGAAAAAAAATGGAAGTTGTGTCTAACACACAGATATACTTTAAAAATAGTGTTTCCTGAGAAGAAATATAGTCCATCCAAAATATTAAAATTCAAATGCTTAACAGTTCTGTTTTCTTGAAAAATCACCTAACTCCAGAACAGTGTAGGTTTTCTACAATATTCAGGCTCCTAAAATTCACCAAAAATAGTCAGACTGAAGTCTGTCTTCCCAAAGAATAGATATTCCTTAGCTGCTTCCTCACTTATAGAGAACTTAGTTTTTTAAGGCCATTATCAATTTGATCATCTCCATAACTTGGGGCTAGAATTTACCCAGGAAGTGTTTTAATCACCCTGATAACTTCCAGTTCATTGCAAACTCGCTTCTCATTTTGGGTGAGAATCACCAATCGTCTAAGGGCTCTGGAGGAAGGCATATATGCTATGTCTATTAGTAAATGGTTCAAATGGTTAAGTATGTTCCTGCTAAAAGTTTGCATCTCATTTCCAGTTTGAAGGTTTGGCTCTCAGCCACTGGGTCTTGTTATTATAGATGAAAGAGCCCTCTGATATCAGGCACTGCTCCCTGCGTAGGTGGAATGTTCCCCATGTTGTCCATATTAATCTGATTCATTGCTGCTACTGCATTATCTTTCATCATTTTTCCTAACTGTCAATTTTCAAAATAGTGCTGGTTTTGATATGCTGCTTGTTTTTGTAGCTGAGAAGCCATGAAGTAGCTGGAGAGGACTTAAAAGAGATCTTCATCTGGATGACTTATTACTCATAGGAAAAAAAAATCTACATCTTTGAAGGATGTCTTACACTTTGGACTACAATTTTCGGGCAACTTTCACCACAGAGGTCTCATGTTTGCTTTAATAAATGACTGAAGTGCCTAGACATTTATTTTTCCATGTCTGGTTCCCAAAATGGAAGCTGGAACTCCCATGGTAGGCACCTTAGCTCAAGTTTTTCTGACCTAATTTCCAGCAATATCCCCATGATTCCTACTAGCTACCTGCCCTGGTAGTACACATCTGGCCAAGAAGAAACCCAAGGCAGGTGGATTTACATGGAATTTAGGAAATGTCCCAGTGCCTGGAAAGTGTTAGCTACTGCAGAGTAATCCATGCAGTGTAGCAGATAGCCCTGGGAACTGACTGTAAAGCTGCTTAATATAGTAGAGTGTCTGAAATTCTTCCCCTCCTCTGCAGCTTAGACATATGGCTTAGAGCTCATGGAAAAGAGATGGATTCCAGCATCCAGAAACCTCTACTGTGAAGAAGTCTACAGAAACACTTCCCAAGAACTCAGAAGAGATTGCAAAAGAGACATTATTTTCTCTTTTCTCTCAAACCTGCCAGGAGTTTCATGCATTTGCCTAGCAAGTGAGAAAAGAGGCTGTTCTCATCAAATTCTCATGGGCCAACTCAGAAGGCTCCCTGAACACAGGGATGAGGCCCTTTTTGTCAAAGGTGTACAACTGCATCTAGAAATATCACTTACAGATCTCTCAGGTTCCAATTCATCCCTCTTTCCCAAAAATCCAGGAAATAGCACAGTCACATTTACTTTCCTTTTCTGTGATTTTGTTTTTTTAAGTGACTTACTGAGCCATGACAAGTATTTATTTTTTTTTCCAAACTGTAAGAAAACTTTGTTTATTCAGGAGCATTTACTAACAACTCAAAAATCAATATAAAACACAGTATTGCTGTCATACTTGTATTCAAACAGATCCAAGACATATTACACCCTTGTTTTTGTGGCGAACCTTTCTCCTTTGTGAAAAGCTTGTTTTACAAAGTAACAGAAAGAAGGGTGAAAAGAGTGACTTGCCAGAAACTGTGCTTCCAAGCTGTTTGGAAAGGGGAGAAAGATTTGGCTGGTTGCTTACCCTGAAATTTTTCAAGATGCTTTTTGCTCAGATGAAATTGCAAATAAAAGCTCAGTTTGAATGTGCTGCTGGTTGGTTGAACTTATAATGACTATTGCAAATATGAGAGAATACTCAGAGGCCACAGTGTGGTTTCATTTCCATCTTGGAATGTGAGAAAAATTGTTGTTTACTCTTGAAAGATGATGTTGAAGAATTAAATAGTGCCTCCTTATCTCACCTAGTTCCACTTCTACTCAGATTCTTTTCTTGCCCTTATTCCTGTCACTGACCATACTGAATACCCTTCTAACTGAAAGAGAATTAAGATGTGGGATGAGGTGCAAACAAATGTGTGCCTCATCTAGAGCTGGTGGATGACAAGACTACAGATAAGGTTAAAGTTTGGGGTTTTACGTCCATAGAGATTTCTGAAAAATGCAGAGAGAAAAAACTGAAACTCACAAATTTTGAATGCCCTCCAACATTTGATGATTTGATTATTTTGTTCACATCTCTGTTTACAGACCTCAAAGCTGCTTTGTGAGGTAGTCAGAAACAGAAAACTTTACAAGGTAAATAACTGAAAGAGTTGAGAATGAAAAAAGAGACCCTCTTTGGCTGACAGGATTCTAGGGCCCATAAAAAAATAAAACATGGTCCTCTGAGTAATCTTGAAAAAACATGAGAATGACCATAGAATTCAGTTCCTCTTTAGGGATCAAAATAAGCAGCAACTTTATCAGGATAATACAGCATTCAGAGCCTGGCCTTGGACAGCACAATGTGAACTGACAGCCTTCCCGAGGAATTTTGAGGGTTTGTGTCTATCTGCAGTTGCTTCACATTTCCAAGTTTGGCTCTAAACACCAATAAGAGGCATTTAGCAGAACCAAATATTGGATCCAATTTTCTGAATGAACATTCATAGGACCATCCTTCTTCCCAGACTGAGACATTTTACTAATAAAGGACACACAGAAGACATCCTTGACATCTTGTTTCAGAGTCTGCATCTATTACACTCTTTTCATGAAGAAGGGAAGCAAAATGTCAGAACAAAATAAAGGAAAATTATCAATCCATAAAAGAAAAAATATCAAACCTGCTTGCTAAAATAAACAGATGGAAAAGGCAAATTATTACGAAATACTTGTTTTCTAGCAAAGCTACT
Organism: Lycocorax pyrrhopterus obiensis; assembly: GCA_014706295.1. Lineage (NCBI taxonomy): Eukaryota > Metazoa > Chordata > Aves > Passeriformes > Paradisaeidae > Lycocorax > Lycocorax pyrrhopterus. The sequence continues at coordinate 7,764,292 of JACSVZ010000015.1, forward strand.
GGGGGAAATAGAAGGAATATGAGCAAGTAAATATTCACAGCATTCCTGGAGGAGAAATAAATAGGGATCCTATTATACTGCTGCTTATGCACAGCTTGGAAACTTCACTATAAAAGCTGCAGGGAATAGAAATACACTGTATGCAAGCAGAACATCCTTGGAGTGTTTACGACACTACATGCATGCCATACCCTGAGGTTCCTATAAAATACTTATTATTTGCCAGTTCAAGCTGTTTGGCTTAACTGTGATTTGGGTAATATTTCCTTCCACTGGAAGAAGTGCTCTGCTGTTGGTATAGGCTGGAGTGCTACAGCAGCATATCCTCGTCTTTCTCAGATTGCTCATAAATTTGCAGACCACAGTTATCAATCCCAGGTATTCTAAACTGCAAGTGACTCTGCCTGTGGATCCATAGAGCAGGGAATATATACCAAAATTTCCAAGTTCATTTATTCCTCCATTTCCATGGCTGTGTATTTATTATCACAGATCTAAAATGCATTCATTTACCTGGGCTCTGACATACATGCAGAAGTCCAAGGCGATCTCTGTTAATTTCAGGGCAAAATATAACACTGAGTAAACTCACAGGCTTTTACTATGCAAACTGAAGGTTTTTCTTGGTTTTGTTTGGAAGAATTTTCAACTACTTCAATCAAGAAAAATTTTGTAAGAGGACCAAGTAGGAAAGGTGAAACAATGACAAAACTTGAACTCTTTGACAGAGGACAAGGACGTTTTGATTAGGGGGAAGACAATTTGAGAACAATTTCCTTTCCTGAGGCTACACCTACAATCAAAGGAGGCTATCAACTATTGCATAACACTGAGTACCAAAACAAAGGAGTTATTGGTGAGTGGGCTGGGATGGTAGAAATTCCTCAGGGTATATCCGTAAAGGCTTCAAGGACATAGAGCATGGAGCGAGAAGGGCATAGAGAGAAGCTCATTCCCAAGGATAAATCCCACCTGTGCAGAGGCTGGAAGGGAGCACTGGGGAGACCCACTGCAGTGTGTGTTAAACCTCTCCTGTTAAGCCAGGCTCTGCTGCACTGCTGTGTTAAGTCACATATTCTATTGCAGGACTGACTTCTCTGCCACCATCCCCACAGCCCAGACTTGGGAACACACAAAGCCCGCTGCAAGACTCAGGGGCCATGAACAGCCTGAAGGCTCAGTCACAGAATGTTTGGGTTGGAGACTCTCACCTCAGAGTGGCCAGGCCATGAGCTTTTTGCCTTTAAGGATATCTTCAGGGGATTCAGTAGCTTAACTGCCCATGGGAGCAGAACCCACAGGGAATTTTGCTCCAAAGGAAGTCAGTGATCAGGGTTCTTCTATCTTTTTCTTGGGATATTAAATATTCTCTCAGAGTAAACAATCTATTTGATGATTTTCCACTGACTGATACTTAGCTCTAGGAAAGGACAAGCTCATTTTGCCAAAATTGCCTCTGGATTAGGATGTTGCATACCCCATTGCTAGGGACATGGCCTACTGCAGAAAACATTACAATTTAATTATATTGGTGAATGCAATATTATTTGTGAAATAAAATTGCCTTATTAGGATATATAGCATTCTTGGATCTTTAGAGAATCATTAAACAAAGTAATTCCCTATTACCTCAGTGAAAAGGAATTAATGAAACAGCAAAGCTATCAGAAAGGTCTGAAAGCAAATGATTATGAGTTAATAATGTTTCAGGAATTTAAATGTAAAATCCTGCTAATAATCAGAAGAAATAGCTATTCTGGATCAAACTATCATGCAGAGCCTCCCAGAATAATTTATTCATTAAAGAAAAGGAAAATTATTTTCTATTACTCCAAAGACTAACCTCACAGTGAAAAATAAATTGGCATTTATGGCGCTTCTAGAAGCGAACAGGAAAGATATTTGTGACTTGCAAACAAAAGATTTATTTCTACTAAAAACTAAAAAAAAAAAAAAAGTAGTTCAATTCACTTTCCTGGATACCCTTTTCTAACATATTCATACATTATCCAGCTGTGTGATAGCAAAATTATAATCTAATCACTTAGGATCATCTAACATATTCTAATTGAACACTTTGCAATTATTTCAGTGTTTTGAATAGTACATGCAAATGCTCCTTTCCTATTTGACTGCACGATCCTAGTAAATAAGTTTATGTTTAAAACTCCAAATTTTTGGCAGTGCCTGGAATTCTGAAAGTAATGTTATAGCCATTTTTCCTCCAAAAGCTCTTGAGAATTCTTGGAACAATCACTTCACAGTCTGATGTGTGCGTACGGGAAGCCTGTGAGACTAATTTGTGATAGGCTGTCAAGAATTGAATAATACAGAACTTCAACCAGTATGAAGAAAGATACCAAGTGAATCTCTGGCTATTCTACATCATCTGATTTCAGTTGCCTATACTTAGACTTTTAATGTTCTTTGAGATATCTCAGGTTATTCAGGCTTCTACAAGAGGCAGACAAAGGCACCATCAGACTTAAAGAACACCAGAACTCTTCCTCTTTGAACAGTAGCTATTTGGAGCAATTAATTTTGGGTCATGAAATCCCACCTCTACATTTTTAGGTGTGCGGTAGATGTCTGAGCTTCTCTCATAGATGGAGGATCTCTAACCAGGACAGTCTATGAAGCCTGCAGAACCTTTTGGCTGACCTGGTCTTCTGGAGGACATGGTTTTCCTATAATTCCTGTGTTGCATGTGCCAACTGAATGGGAGCAAAGTTCAGATGGGGTATCGAGAAATTTTTTTTCTCTAATCAGTACAACCAACAGTGAGACAAGTTACTGGCAGGTGCTGTAGTCTCCATTTGTGCCTTTACTCCATTTGTGGAGTTTTTCAAAACTTGGTGAGATAAATAACCCAGAGAAACCTAAAAGGACCCCACAGATGACTCTTATGACCTCATAGAGGAACAGGAAGTTGAAACAGAGACCTTCTGAGGTCTCTTCACACCTGATTTATCCCATGATCTCCCAATCCTTGAATACTGTAGAACACCTCAAACAACACTAACACCAAATGCTGACCGTCTGGCAACTGCATTGAGCTCTTGAGCAGCTCTGGCACCAGCTGGAGTTTATACACCCAGACCATACGCAGACATTTATGTGTTGACAGCTGAATTTGGATCCTAGTCATGAGATGATGAATCCTGCTCACATGATAGTCATGCATATGTAGAGAAAGGCAAGGTTCATCAGACATATATTTTTTCCATCTAATTCACAGTGTGTTTATCCATGTGTGAATGTGAGACACATCATGCAGGGGTACTAGAAAATACTATGTCTATCTTTTGAAAAAAAATGTTGTTTAGTTGACTTCTGTGCAATTAATTTTCTGCTATTTAAGTCTAAGAGTAGACTAGAATGTAAGTGTTGTTTTATTTACAAAACAGAGAGTGAATAAACTGCTTTGGTTAAAACAGCATCAAGGGGTGCTTTATAGTGAGGATTTAAAGCGCTCAGCTTCTGAAGCTCATTGAAGAGAAAATGTAAAAATGCTGAATACTCTATTCCCAAGTAATTTACTCTAATTATCAAGGAAAAGGGGAACAATCTCTCCTTCTAAAGAGATTTCCTTCAGAAAAGCTATGACTGTTCCTCACATCAAGTTTTTAATTTGGAAAATCAGGAAGAGAGGTGATTTTAGAAGGTTTCATGTTGAATCAGTTCTCAAGTACTTACTGAAAAGAATCAGAGTGGTTTTCCAGTAGTTTATCTGACTCATAAACCCAAGAGCTCTGAGTATCGGTGCTGATGTCAAACTCTCCATAGTACTGCCCTTCCAGAACTTTACTGCAACTTAAGGCAAATCTGGAACTTACATAGGCTGTGCAGCTAAATCTCTTTTCCTTTGGTTGATCAACTCTGTGGCTGGGCTACTGAGTAGCAACTCATAAATAGTAGAAATTTCTGTGGGCAAAATTTCTGTGGCTAAAATTCTGACAACTTTGAAAAATATAAAGGAAGCATGAGGGGAGACATACGCTTTAGTAACTGTATTCACAACACTCCTGTAAGGAAGCCAAAAATGTTCCCAGTTGTACAGATGAAAACCAAAGGTGCATAGGTTCTCTCTTCTGAGCTAGTCATCTAGGGCTTCACTCATATATCTAAATACAGGAATATAATGTCAGTTCATATGCCCTCACAAATCCATGCTGTCTCTAGCTGCCAGTCCAAAAAAGGAAACTCTCCTGAAGATTCTGTGTCATATATATCGGTCCTACACAGGCATCTCGGATTCTCCAGAACACCTACTATGTCACTAGACACATTTGTGCAGTTAACTGAATAACTGAATATTTAATCCCTCCTTACAGTCAAAAGAAAGTAGTAAATAACTCCAAGATGCAGTTCATGACCTTATTCAGACATTTAAACTGTTCTGAATCATTACAAATGTAATTCAACATGTCTTTCATAAAGACATGAAAGACTGAATAATATTCCACTTATATGCAGCTACAGTTATTTTATGTTTATATTACATCAGACGCTGAATTTAAACCAAGTACAAAGTAAGTGTGGTCATATTAAGGAATTCTTCCTGTAACACATGTACCACAACACTGCAGGTTTTTTCATAGGAATGTGAAGTTGCCGCGTGTGATCAGATGCTGGCAGTGAGACAAAACACCAGCACAGAGAAGCATTAAAACTTCTCCAAATGTTTTGAAATCTTTCCCAAAAAAGTATTTTAAGTTGTAGAGAACTGTCACAAAAGTCATCCTGGGATACTTCTTCCTGAAAAGAGGTTGTTGTGAGTTGGGGTAGGAACACGGGTTCTTCCCGTGACTAACAAGTAGTAGGAAAAGGGCAAATGGCCTCAAGTTGCAGCAGGAGAGGTTTAGTTTGGATATTAGGAAAAAATTTCTTCACCACAATGATCATCAGAAACTGGAACAGGATGCCCAAGGAAGTGATGGAATCCTCTTTTCTGGAGGTGTTTAAAAGACGCATAGATGTGGCACTTGGGAACATTGTTAGGTATACAGTTGGACTTGATGATCTGGAAGGTTTTTTCTGTACTAAATGATTCTTTTTTGTCTTCTTTTTAAGGATCTCAAGACACCCACACTATCAGGAAGCTTCTGTGTTTTCTGAAGGCTCCCATCTTGCCAATCACAGGGGAACGCTGAGAGATGACATTGAATGAACCTGCTGTAAAGCACAGACATTTGCCCCTAATTGAGTACATCTGTGGTATCTGCAGGAATGAAATACAAATCTTTTCAATTCTCTGCCTTTATCACATATTCACATAAATAATGGAGTTTTTTTCAATTTTGACCTTATCAAGGTCAAAATCTCTCTCTTTCCATCATTGCCAGCTGCTTCTAAATTAACACAGTTTTCCTTTGAAATGAAACACATGAAAGAGTTTTATTGATTATTTTCTCAATAGACAAATTTTATATGGTAGATTATCACATCAAATATTCCTAATACTAATGAAAAAAATTACTAATGGATAACATTCTCTTTATTATCTAGAGAGCGGAGTGTCATCTTAAGTAGATTAATTTTATTCTTTAAATTCTGTGAACTGCAGGACAGCTCATTTAGAATCTGATATGGACAAAATTAAAAGAGGTTTTGAAAGAAACAACCAGTAATTTTAATTTTAATGCTCACCAGTGAAACTAAAAATGACACGTAGTCATTTAGTTTCATCAAAAACAAAGATTATTTTGATCTATGATTGAGTTATAGTCTTTAAAAAAAGGTGTTGGGGTGCACTATGTGCTGGAAGAGAGATAGGCCCTGAGGGCCGGAAAGAGAGCCTCTTTCTTGGACCCAGAGGTGATCCTGGGAGTGCATCCAGGTCACGGAGGATGGGCTGAGAGAGGATTGTGGGTTTCTGGACAGTGTTGGACCTGTGAGATGTGATAATTGTAGTTTGTGACCTTATAGGGTATTGTTTACCTGTTACCATAATAGGTAACATCTGTGCAATACCCCAGGTGATTGGGGGACACTGAGGCGAACATCTTTCCTGTTTATATGATGTGATATCCTGTTGGGTGCTGGTATTTAAGGAATATTTTCCTGCGCAATAAATGCTTTGCACTTCTCCATCTTGTGTGCAGAGTCATGGCCTTGCGTGAATACTGCAAAAAGGGAAACAAAAGAACCTTTAAAAATATACTTTTGAATTAAAAATACCATTTTGAAAATATAAGAATGAATTATTTAGTCTCCTGATTAGATTTTTCCCTATTTTCAGTACAAACAATTCAGAAATGTGAGAAATTCATAGTTTTAGCGCCATTAAATCAGCACTTCCCAAACACTAACACACAAACCTTTTGACAGAAAGGATCACCGAGTTTAACTTTGATCACTTCTAGCTCTCAAAAAGCCCCCATCAACAGATTGTGATTGCAGTTTCTCGAGCTTATCACTGACTTATATAGTTGCTCACCTTCTCGAAGGTCTTTGTTTCAGCCTTCCAGATCATATCTTTACAGGAAGGTCTATTTAACTGAAAAGTCTGAGATCTTCTGCAACACAGTTTTGTATGAATCCCTGAAATTCACCTGGCACCTCTGGTTTAGAACCACAAGTGTCCACATCCCAGTTGCCCATGGGTTTTAAAGTTTACTGCATAATGTTTTTACAGCAGAGTTGTCACTTTTATGTACATAAAAGCACCTCAGGTGCATTAGCAATGTGCTCCTCTGGGGCTAACTGACTTTAACAGGTGTGTAATCTATCACATTACTACACAGATTTATGCACTGTGGATCAAAAATAACGCTTACTAGTGCATATCACTGTTCTCTTTCATGCTCTGGACAAGAGTGTGGCTGTACACTTCTCTGATCAAGACCATGGTGGTTTTGAACATACAACAATGCAAAGGACTCATGGATATTTCCTACTGAAGTTTGCAGGAACAGGTAGGAGCTGCAGTTTCAGGACTGGCACCACGATAACCAAGTCAAGTCTTAAAAGGGCAGCTGGTTATTTCAGCACAGAGGTTCCGATATGATTCACCATAGTTCACCAGAAGTCTACTCTGAGGAAGTGTCATCCCAGGGTGCTTTTAAGAGCCTAGGGGAGTTTAGGCCTTGGAACCAGTCTGAGAATGCTGTGGAAGATAGTTTCCTGTGAAGAAAATTAGAAGAATCATCAATATCAAAATTCAGCTCAATTTATAATACATATATTTAGCTTAATGTATAATATATACATTGTCCAGGAACAGGGCAGCACCAAATCACCTTGGTCTTAACAACAAAGATAATCTAAATAAAAAAAAAGAAGGATTGTGGGAAGCATATGACAGATGTAAAGCAGAATATCTATGTCTGGTAGAAGAGACAGCTCCAGTGACTGAATACACAGCAGCCAGCCCCCTACACAGTGTTTTGAGAACTATCACCCACCAGAATATTTAGATTGAGGAACTCTTTGGTTAAATCTTGACCAGCTTCAATATCCACCGAATGTCATTCCAAGAAGTGTACATCGAATATGACACACACACACTTTTCATGAAAAAACCCCACCATAATTAGAATTTATGCTGTTAATTGCTGCTTTTGAAAAATACACAAAAAATTTCCTTTTTGCCAAGCTCAGAGAAATGAGTGACCTTTGCAAGCCACTGCCCAACCAGCCAGGGAAGGAATTGGCAGAAAAAAAAAAAAAAGCTCTGTACATACCCTTAGAACTGTGCTGTTTCTAGAGTGTAATTTTTTACAGTGGTTGTTATGACTGTCATTATAGAAAAACACATATTGCCAGTTATGCATATCTTTTTATTTTTCTACCATGCATAGTAAATACTATAATCAATAGTTGACTACCATAATCACAGCAATTACTATGCAGCTTTAATACTGAATCACTGCCAAGAATATTTTTCAACATCAAGACTGTCCTACTCTTCTTACTGTAAACATAGCAGTGTGTTCCTCTCCAAACACTGCAGACAGGGACAACCTTTGTCCGATTCATCTCCCATGGGATTCAGCAATTTAGGTCAGATCCTAAACAGGCACAATGCATAAAAATAAGAGAATGCTGGTAAATCCTAAAGCCTTTACAGGCTGGAGTTACAAAGAGATGTCAGGACAAACCAAGAGATGAAGAAGATAAATTTTATTATTTAGTTAGTATTAAAATACATTCTACTAAAAATATATGTAATCCTGTGGGAATATACACATACAGATACATGTATACATATACATCTATTCACACGTGTGCACCCATATCCACAATCAAGCAAAAATGCATGTATGTATGGACACATATAAAACTTTTTGCATCATAGTAATTTTAAACTGTCAGTTTAAAAATATTAAGCCTGAATGAAAAAACAGCAGAGTAAATTCTTGTTTCTGAGTGTATCTCAGTAGCTGTATCTTTTCACTGTAGGACTCCCCTCTCAAATTGTTTTGACACAGATAGGATTACTGCTAAATTGGTCATGAAAGAAACTAGTCTTTTATGCCTACCCCAACTGTTAGTATATTCTTATCTGCACTGGCAGTGTTAAATCTGTAGGTAAATATGAATTTGCTGGCTAAAGTATAGCTTCAAAAGACCAGCATCCTGACAGGAGAACCAATATAGCCTTGATGCTAATCTTTATTTCTACAGACAGTTGCTAAGTACAAATACACTCTATCATCTATGCAACTCTAATCTAAAGCTGTTTATTGCCACACCAAAATAAGAAGTGGAGTAGAAAGAGTTTGAAAGCAAACCTAAACTTCAGAGGATATGTCAATGATTGATGACATTTTCTTGTCAGTTGTTATTTGTATGAATAGATAGCACTACTATTTTGGAAAAGAAAATCTTTAAAAATGCATAGGGAGTATTTGAAATAGGAGCATTCAGGCATTGCAGGGTCATGCATGGTAAAAGAGATGGGATGAAGAGGTGATATTTTTTCCAGTAACAGAATGTCAACAATCAGTAGGGAAGTAGGAAGGGGTCAGTATAATTCTGCCTTCAAAGACTGGCGACAGCACGGGCTGGCTCAAGTAGAACTATCCCAGGATGACTTTTGTGAGACTGGGCTACAATTTAAAACACCTTTTTTTGGAAAAGATTTCAAAACATTTGGAGAAGTTTCAATGCTGCTGTATGCTGTTGTTTTGTCCCACTGCCAGCATCTGATCACACCTGGCAGATCCGTGTTCCCATGGCAAAAGCTGTGTTGTTGTAGCATATGCACTACAGGAAGGATCCCTTAACAACAGGTCTTCTATCATTCTGTGGTGAGCTGGATGACCACACTTATGTGTCCTGACTTTAAATTCAGTATCTGATCTAATACATTAAATAACTGTAGCTGAATATAAATGAAATATTAATCAATCTTTCTTGAATTTATTGAAGACGTGTCAGGTTACCTTAAATTCTTTGGGAACATTTTGAAGCCATTTGAAAGAAGAAAACTGTATTCTGTTTCTTCTCTCACAATGTTATGCAGACTGGACCTTATCCCATTCAGTCATGAGATCTGGATAAGCTACAGAGCTGGGCAATAAACAGCTGTATGAAATTTAATGAGAGCAGGTGTTGGATTGCCCACCTGGCATGGACAATCCTGATTACACATTCAAATTGGGGTACAAGAGTCTGAAAAGCAGCTCCATGGAAAGAAGGTTGAGGATTTGGGTGGATGGCAAAGTGAATATGAGTTCACATGACTAATCAAAAGGGCCAGCCCTATCCTGCAGTTCATCCAGCACAGCATCCATCACTGACTGGTGGGGGGAGATGACTGTCTTGCTCTATTCTGCACTAATTGGACCTGGACTTGAGTGCTGCGTGGAGGTTTGGGTGCCTCAGTGTAAGAAAGATATAAAGTTATTGGAGAGCATCTAAAGGAGGGGAATCAACATGGTGAAAGGCCTGGAGGGCAAGACTTGTAAGGAGCATCTGAGGTCCCTTGCTTTGTTCAGCTTGGAAAAGAGAAGAGGCTGCACCTTTCTCCGGGGAAGCAGCGGCAGGGAGAGTGCTGATCTCCTTCCTCTGGTGACCAGAGACAGGACATGATGAAATGGAATCAAGATGCATCAGGGGAAGTTCAGATGGGACATGGGGAAAAGCTTCTGCATGGAGAGGTGGTTGTTCCCTGGAAGAGACTATCCAGGGAAGTGGTCACACATCAAGCCAGTAAGAGTTCAAGGAGGATCTGGACAACTCTCTTATCATATGGTTTAGTTTTAAGTAGTTTTGCAAAGAGCAGGGAGTTGTACTCAATTATCCTTAAGGATCCCTTCCAACTTGAGGTATTCTGTGAGTCCATGATTTTAAATCAGATATTACAATTACCACATTTTTGCTGGGGGCTTTCACTGCCACTCTGCTGAGATTTGTTCTCACTTACACACCCAGGATGGTTGTGTTCAGCATCTGCTGCGAAGGAAGACAAAGTTTCTTTCAACTTTAGGGGTGAAAGGCCTTTGGGGCACCGAGGCAGATTCAGCTTCAAAACTGATTGGGCTCTTTCAGTATTTGGCTCCCTAAATACTCACAAGATGAATGTGTGCATGCACGCTAAGTTCCCCATAGAAAATGATCTTGGTCTCAGAGATCATGTTTCACATTTGCTTCCTTACTATTTATGTTCTGCTCTGAAAGTAAATGAATACTAAATTGAATCAGCAATTCAGGCTTGCTGCATTTCATTGATCTATGACAGATCAGAGCTTGATGCTGAGCTAATGCGGCCCCAGGCACCAACCTTTACCACTAATACGGTTTTAAAATTCTCTACTCAAGTCTATTTATTATGAATGTAATCTGTTTTAGGAAAGCACCTAAATCTCTACTAATGATTCATTCAGATGCATGCGCTGTCCTCATTTAAAATGTTGGGGTCAACCCCGCTTTTCCTGATTATTTTAATAGTGCACATTGTTCTATATTACCTGGTTTTCTTCCACTCTCACTCTGTTTCATATATTTTTTGCCTGACTCCCACTGATGACAGACTGGGATGATTTATTTCCTTATGCAACGCTCTTTGTATTCTATAGTTATTTTTTGCCACAGTAACAATTTATTACCTTCCTCTTCCAGAAGCTCACTCTCTCAGCCACAGGTAAAATTTAGGGAAGTTTTCTGAAATTTCTTATGATCTGCCAGCCAAAATTTTATCTGGGATACTATACCCCAGATTCTTAACTCAAAAAAAATTAGTTCTGGACCTCAGTGGTTCTCCAGTGATTGTCATCCATCAACACTAACAGGGAAGTGAGTAGATTCAGCCTCCTGATGTCTGCAGATAGAGTTCAAAAACATTTTCATCTGTCATCCGGCTTGTCACTTTTGATAAGTCCTTTCTTTACTCCCTCTACTTTGCTTATTTGATCCACGGCATCCCCTTCAATTTCTTCTTACCTTCCTCTCATGTGCTTATTCCTCCCAAGCACAAAGCAGGGAAATGGATGTTTCTGACTATTTACCAAAGTGAAAAATAAAACTCTGTGTTCACCTGGAATAATAATATTTTGGTCCTTCATCTAAAACTATTAAAAACAAAAGCCAAAAAAATCCCAATATATTTTCAGTCTTAAAACAACTTGTCAATCTATTGTACATGATACTTCTTGGGTTCTCTTTATTTATTTATTTATTTATTTATTTATTTTCCCTTAAAGAGTAGGTAATTTGTCAAACAAAATGCCAAAACTATGAAACCTAAAAGAACGTTTCCTTTTGAAATTATTATATAATATATTTCGATATTTTATAATGGAATCCTTCGTTGAAAAATATTGGCCATAATTGGGCTTAAACTGCTTCTCAGTATAACTTGAATTCATGAACATATGATTTTTTCAGTGAATTTACGGCCCATAGATAATTTGTGGTCATGCCTACATGCAATGAGTAACAAGATATTGTTACTCCTATTGATGTTGTATGCTTTGATTTACAATTTACACTGTCTTTTTAAAATAATTTCAAAATATATTCTGATTTCAATAAATACCCCTAGTGCTTCTGATGAACAGTGCATTCTCTGCAATCAGCTTTGAAATTTGAAGGCTTTGGATTTAATAGGGACATTCAAATTAGTTCAATGTTAGATACATCTATATATCTCATGGAAATACCTTCCATCTCTTGAAATTTCTCATTTAAAGGCTATAAAATAGCAAATTAGATAATCTTGCAAGATCCCTGCCCTATTGAATAGCAGAAATACTTCCAGGCTGGTTGCTCTCTTCAGGGTTTGTTTCATGACAGATTTCAGGCTCAGCTCAAATTTGCCCTTGAACATAAATGCTGTTCCCCATTTGGCTGTACACCTAGGTTTTATTTATCTGAGTTCTGGTAGGGCAGCTCATTGTTTCAGAGGAGTTAAAAAAGCACCTGAAAAGTCATGTGCATCTCGGTTGTGCATTTCTTCTGGTTGTCAAGGAAACCACCCCAGGATTCCTGGCAACAGACTTCATCTCAATCGGTAATGGAAACACCACAGGTATTAGCCAGTCAGTCACCTCCCACCGGGTGCTATTTTGGGAACAAGTCAATAGATCAGATTCTCCTCTTCCAGCAGCTCTGAAGCTGTGTGAGGGTTTGTCGTGTGCCTTTGTCTCCGTGGGGCTCGGGTCTCTGGCAGTTTCTCTGGGCAGAGAGCCCTCCTATGGGTGAGGCTGTTAAACACTGCTCTCAAGGTACAAAAAAGCCTTCAAAGCACTATGGTAAACCTGTCTCTAACTTTCCTAAACTCTGGAGTGAGGGCTAAAAATTATCAGGGGGAAGAGGGTGGTAGCCTTTGTTTCAGATGGACACTCTTTCTCTTCATGTACCAAAACTGTACAAAAGTGTTTACATTTACAGCCTTAAAAAAAAAAAAAAAGCATATTTGTAATGGATACGTATTTAGTCATTAAATGTCCTGAAGATGTTGACTGAGATCTCCAGTTCTGGGAATGGCAGAACACTATGGTTATGGTTCTGGGGTCACCTGTGAGTACTACAGGCAGTCACCCAGACTGAGAGTCAAAGTGCCCCTGCCTGTTCCCAAACTGAGTTTGTCCAGAGAGCATCCAGAAGGGTAAAGTGCTTTATTTTCATGAAGGGGAAAGTAAAGCTTTGGGTGTGATTGGGGATGTTCATAGGAAATGACAGAGCAAGCTGGAATAAAGTTACTTGAATACTAAGGGGAGAAAACAGGACAGGATAACGGGGAAGACAGATGGTAGGAGGAAAAGTAAAACTGATGCACAGCTGAAATGGATATGTAAAACAGGGATTCGAAACCTGTGGGGTGGGAATGAAAGAATGATAAGAAATGTCACGCTGGGGAGAAATGGTTGTGGACAATTGAAAAATCAAGAACAGGGAATTTATGGTAAAAAATGGATGGGCCTGTGCCGTCACAGGACTGCACGGTGTTTCAGTTTGTGAGGGGAAAAGCTGAGGTAACTCGGAGGACAGAAAAAGAACTTTGTAGGGAAGGAATGCTGGAATTCCCTGGTGTCACCTGTAGGGAATGGAATGAATATTTTGGGGTAAAACTGAGCAGTGTGGGAACAAAAACTGGGAAAATCTCTGGAGGACATGTAGCAGAATTTTTGGTGGGAAAATCTGAGGTGATCTTTAGGGGAGAAAATGTTTTTTGGGGAAAAATCTGAGGTAATTTGTGGAAGACAGGTAGAGAAAATTTTGTGATAAAGCCTGAGGTAAATTTTAAGGTCCAGAAGAAACATTTTTGAGGTAAAATCTCAGGTAATCTGCAGGGGACTGAATGAATATTTTGGAGGTAAAATCTGAGGTAATCTGTACAGGACAAATAGGGAATATTTATGAGGGAAAATCTGAGGGGAATCAGTAGTGGACAAAAAGGACATTTTGGGGTAAAATTGGACAGTGTGGGAACAAAAGCTGCGGTAATCTGTGGAAGATGTGTAGTAGACATTTTGGCAGGAAAATCTGAGGTAATCTCTAGGGGAGAAAATTGGTTTTGGGGAAAAGTCTGAGGAAATTTGTGGAGAACAGGCAGAGAAAATTCTGTGATAAAACCTGAGATAATTTTTAAGGGCCAGAAGGAATATTTTTTGGGTAAAACCTCAGGTAAATCTGCAGGGGAATGAATGAAGGTAAAACCTGAGGTAATCTCTATGGAAGAGAACATTTTGGAAGGAAAATCTGAGGTAATCAGAAAGAACATTTTAGGAGCAAAATCTCAGGTAAACTGTAGGGCATATTTTAGAAGGCAAATCTGAAGAAGTCTGTGGGGGACAGAACGGATATTTTGGGTGCAGAATCTGAGGTAACTTGTAGGGGACATTTTGGAGGGAAAACTTGAGGTAATCTATAGGGGACAGAATGAAGATTTTTGGGGTAAAATCTTAGGTGACCTGTAGGACACAGCTAGGGGACGTTTTGGAGGGAAAATCTGAGGTAATCTATTGGAGGGTCAGAAGTCACATTTTTGACAGAAAATTTGAGGTAGTTTAGATGAAACCAAATAAAGGGTATTTTTGACAAGTGAATTTAGGATAATTTACAGAGGAAAACTAAGCATTTTTGAGGGAAAGTCTTTTGTAACACGGAAGACAGAGACAGCATTTTTGACAGAAAATCTGGGATAACTTAGAAGGGGCATAGGTGACATTTTTAGCTGAAAACCTGGGTGAATTTAGAAGAGTACTGTTGCGGGAAGAGTGGGAGCTGCAGAGAAAATCTGCTAGAAAAGCCCTTCTGTTGAGTCATGAGGTGCAAAAAGGACCCCCTTGCTTTCTAAACTCCTCAGAGAGAAACCTGGGTGTGACTGAATCCAGTCTTAGCCCCAGACTTTTTCAACAGTTTATGCCTAAGAGATGTTATAGGTGCAATTGAACCTTTATAAAATTTTGTCCTTTAGGAGAAAGGATTGAAAACCAAATAAATATATTCATATAAATTTATATGACTTAATATGATACTGACTAGACAAAAATATCTTTATCAGAATTATTTCCTACACAGTATAGGAGCTATGAAAACTAGTGTAGTACAATGAACTGTTTTGAAGCAACATTGAAGCGATTATATTAAAGCTAGCAAAAACCAATTATTCAATAAAAGTTAATGTCACTTAGCCATACCAAAAATGGTGGAAAATCTCTTTTTCTTATCTTTGAGAAATAACTGAGGGGTGTCCACACTCAGGGAGGGATCTTCTCACGCACCATTCCAAGAAGGAATATGTTGGAAGACCTACTGTTAAAAATTGGGACTGGGTGGCTCGAGGCTCACCCTGTGGGGCTGTTGGGTCGTGATTCCCTTCAGGCGCAGGAGCTGGAGCTTCTCAGGCCTGAGTGTGTTGTCGTCCATTGCCAGAAGCCGTGGCACGACGAGGAAGAGTGAGCAAGAGCAGCGTGACTTCAAGCTCAAGAGTGGAACGGCGAGGCAAGAGTGAACAAGAGCAGCAGCAGCTTCGAGCTCAGGAGTGGAACGGTGAGGTAAGAGCAGCAGCTTGGAGCTGAAGTGAGCCGAGCTGAAGGTGGAAGCTTTTGTGGAGCTAGGGGGGTCTGTGGGGGGTGGCTTGACGATCTCCCTGTGGGGCTGTTGGGTCACGGTTCCCTTCAGCTCCTTTCAGGAGCTTCTCAGGCCTGACTGTGTTGTCGTCCATTGGCAGAAGCCGTGGGACAACGAGGCAAGAGTGAGCAAGAGGAGCAGCGGCTTCGAACTCAAGAGTGGAACAGCGAGGCAAGAGCGAGCTTGGAGCTGAAGAGGGCGCACAAGAGGCTCTCTGGGCAAAGGACCTTCCTGGCGTGGCCAGGGCACCTTCTTGGTGCCACGGCTGCCTTTGCGCTGGGCGCCTTCCCTGGAAGCAGAGCAGGGTCTTTGCTGTCGTTGGCTTTTTGCCGTTGTGCTCCTTTGGCTGCGCAGAGAGAGGGGCAACCCTGTAAGGAGGGTGAGAGCCCCTGTCTCTGCACTTGATGGGGGGAAATAGAGCTCTCCTGGCCCATGGCCCACCCTGTGAGCGGGGCAGGGCCTTTTCCCCAGTCCTGGCCTTGCCCCTGCTTTTTGAGGGCAGAGCCAAGCCACTTAGGTGTGGTGTGGACACCAGGACCTGCCTGTAGCCAGGGCCTCGGTCTCTGCCTGTGCTGCGTGGCTGCCAGTCCTGCTGGTGACCTGCCAGCGTGCTGGCCCTGTACTCAGGGCATGTGTAATGACTTTGTGGAACCCTTTGTGCCCAGGAGCAGCCCCTGGTCCCTGAAAGCAGGGAATGGATTAGAGGGAGGGGAATTAAATTAAAAGAGAAAGAAAATATTGTCTGGGATGGGAATATTACAGGTAAGAGAAATCCAGTCTTAGTTTTGGAGAATCATCTCTCAGCTTCTTCCAATGTGGAGCTCCTGGGAAAGCCTGTGCAGGAGGTAAATTCTCCCAAGCCTGGATGACCTCAGGTAGGCTACTGGAAGTCCCTAAATTTCTTTGTGGCTCAAGAGGAATCAATTCATTAAAAGCCCCTCTTTTCTCTCCCAGTAGTCTAGGAGTAGTTCTTTGTAGACACATCCAGAGTAGTGTCCAGTCATACTGATGACATGTGTTCTTTGTCCTCCCTTTGTGCATTCTGCTCTCCATGCTGGAAAAGAAAAAAGTGTGGAAGTGGTGAAGAAGATAAAAAGTGATTATAAAAGGAAACAGTTAATGAGGGAACTGTGAGTAATCATGGCACTACTTGCAAATCTCTGCAAGCAGCTTTACAACCTGGTGAGTTCGACGTTTGTGGAAATTAGTTCCTGGAAGAAAGAGTGAAAGAAATAATCACATTCACCTCAAAGTCAGCAAAAAAATAACAGCCATAAACTGAATAAGAATAAATAATACCAAATCAAATCTAATTTCATTGGTTATGGAGTAAGAGGATGTATGGAAAATGTCCTACATTGCATACCTCAGCTTCAAGAGCAAGCACTTTGATAGTCTTCCACAGTAATTCATAAAAATAGAGGAAGGAAAAAATGGAAGAAAGTAATTTAGTGCACAGCATAGGGAAACGTGCTTGGAAAACGATGTGTAATGACTCAGCGTTGAAACTGAAGGATGAATTTAATGTTGTTCCTGAAAGACCAGTATTGAGTCTGTTGCTATTCAGCATTGTCATTAATGAGCTATTCTGATCTTTGCGATTTTGCAGGCGGCATTGATTGGAGAGTGCCTGAAGAACTGGAGGGCAGGAATCCAGGTGATCCTATGGAACTGGGAGTGAGAATTGACAAAACTGCTGATGCTTCATGACAGGGATACAGATAGTGTTCTTAGGCAAAACCAGTCAGCTCTCCTAATACAGAATAGTAAAGAAATTGTTGGGTTGCGGGTTTATAGGAAAAGACTAAGATATTTTTATTGCCCACTAATAACCATGAAACACAATGACAGGTTGTAGGAGAAACCCCACAAATTCCAAAAAAGTCAGTATAAACAAGGAGTAAGCCTCATAACGCAATCCTTCTCTCCATTTGGAACTGGGGGAGACCTCAGCTGGAAATCTGGGTCCAGTTTTCTTGGGCAGTCAGGAATACACTGAACCAACAACCAAACTGGCATAATCGAAGTGTTGCTCCAGCTCAAATTTATGATACCACAAATATATTGGACAAGTTGAAAATAATGAAATAGAAGAGGAAAAAAATGACCCGTGCAACGAGTAATGCAGCAAAGGACAGAAGAACTGAAAATTGTTACTGTTGAGATTTGATAGAATAGTCACACAACAACCTAGTGGACCTTTCAATTGAAAAGTTAAAATTAAGTGAGAGTTTCTATTTGAGAAGGATAAAATTGTCGTTACAAGAGGGAAAGATGCCCTTTCTATTAGAACCATTATTTCTTTTTTTGGAGTCCTTAGAAACTCAATGCTACACAATCTTGAATGTTGATAGTTCTGTTTTCTAACTCACTAACCCGATAGGAGACATGTTTCAAAGACAGGAACTACATTTGTTTGCAAGACAGTGTGTGTCTAAACTGCAGGAAAACAGTTCGGGAGATACATAGACAATATATTGTGTATGTTCGTACTTATCTCTGAAGAAAAATTATATGGAAGCCTTTTAATTTTCTATCACAAAATGGGCAGGGCTCACACAGAGGAAAGATTTTTGTATTGAATGCATGTGATTTGACTCCATGATTGGCCCTTGGTAGTTCCCTGTAAAGCAGTGAGCATGACATGGTTGTATATGCTACATCAACTTTGATGTTTAACCTTGCTGCTTCAAAAGGGTGGTTAAAGAAAAACCCCTCAAAAATATTGCTTGAAGTAATAATTGATAGCGACAAGGGAAAATATACAGTTAACATAGTGAAAGAAAACACGACAAATTTTAAAAGCTTAGTAAAAGGATGAAAGCAGTTTTCTACACTCTTATTATAGAGTCCCTTCTGGTCAAAAAGAAAAAGAACAACGATTAAGTAACTACTGTTAACTGCATTAGAGAAAAGCACCAGAAGATCATGAATAGAGAAACCAGTGCTGTGTTAATGCAATTGGAAAGAAACTTTGCTCTTATTCACTGTCTGTTCCCCTGTAATTTTAAGAATTTCATATGTATAATCTTTTATAAATCAAAGAAATAGATTTATGCTTTTTAAAATTTATCTCTCCATCAACTGGTAATTGGCTTTTGAAAACTTGAATAACCTCACAGTTTGCTTGTGTTCCCCTGCAGATCTGTGTTCAGACCCTCATTCTGTAGTCCCTTCATTATTGTTCCCTCTATCCATATCTTCCTACATGCCACCCTCCTAATGAGAAAGTTATGGGAATTTTTTCCAACAGTGGGTTTCACACTAAGAGATCGAGATTTGTTCTTTGAAAGGCTAAAGAGAATTTCATGGTTATTAACATGCTGGTTTTTTCAATGCAGCTTCTCTATGTGCTTATTCTAGGCAGGGCTGCAGGCATCAGCTTTTATTAAGCTTATTCAAAACTTTCCATTGTAGCATCCAGTTTGCTTATAAATTTGAGAAAGCTTTGGTTATTTCAACCCAAATTTGTCATGTGCGGTTTGAAACTGTGATTTTATATCTTTCCAGACTTGAAACACTCCATCAAATATTGCAGAGATATAAGAAATATGGGCAAAAGGATAGCAGACAGAGAAAAGTTTCACCTCTATGACCTTCATCTGTGTAGACCAAGAAGGAAAAAAAATGTGGCCTGAATTTTTTGTAGAGCCAAGGGATCTTTTTTAACCCCTAAAAGAGAAGGGAAATGACTCACCGCTCTTACTCAAGGCAGGAAGCAATGGCACAGAGGGTCCTAAGTGTTTTGGGGCTTGATGTCCTTTGAGAAGCTGGAGGAGAACAGTCTTGGGTTATTCTCACTCAAGAGTTGTCAGGGTTCCCAGGACACCTCCAGGAGTCCCTCTCACTATAACACTGGAGACACGTATGTTTTTCTAACACAGAGCTTCAGGACCACAGGCAATTTAAATTCAATTTTCCATAATTCATTATTGAGAGAATCAATAGATAAGAGGAAGAAATATCAGGGAACAAAAATGCTATAGAGGGGGAAGAAGACATATGTTGTATGTCACATCTTGTAAATCCTAATACAATGTTATTCAGAAGTTTATAGATATTTATGTCTTTAGCTACAGCTGAACACTGATTCATAGAAAAGCTGAAGACTCTTGGCAACTTAAAACTCAATGAATTGAAAAAGAAGAATAGGCTAGATGCTGTCAAAATGATCCCAAGGATAAAACAGCACAGCAGGAGTATATTAACCCAGGTTAGTGCATGGTAACAATGACAAATAGAATCATAGAATCCTACCATTTTTTAGGTTGGAAAAAACATCTAAAATAATAGAGTCAAACCATTAACCCAGCACTGCTAAGGCTACTTTAAACTATGTCCCCAAGTGCCTCAAGTGCATGTCTTTTAACTCCCTCCAGGGATGGTGACTCTGCCTCTGCTCTGGGCAGCTTGTTCCAGTGCTTGACAATTCTTGCAGTGAAGAAACATTTCCTAGTATCCAATATAAACCTTCCTTGGTCCAACTTGAGTTAAATTGAGCACACTGCTGTCTTATGTTCAGTCATTGCCAATGAACACCCTCAGATCCTTTTCTACCAGGCAGTTTTCCAGCCAGCCTGTCCCCAGCCTGTAGCTCTGCATGGGGTTGGCTGTGTTTGTTTTCCTTATTGCACCTCATAAAACTGGCCTCTGTCCATCAATCCAGCCTGTCCAGATCCATCTTCCTACTCTCCAGCAGATCAAAACTCCCACCTAACTTTTCATGTACAAACTCACTGAGGGAACACTCGTTCCCCTCATCCAGATCATTGATAAAGATACTAAACAGGCCTGGCCCCAACACCGTTTTTTTTACCCAGCAAATGGTGCACCCATCCACACCATGGGAAGCCAGTTTCTCCAGGAGGATACTGTGGGAAACGGGGTCAAAGGCTTTACTAAGGCCCAGGTAAACAACATCCACTGTCTTCCCTCATCCTCCAAGCGGGTCACCCTGTCATAGAAGGAGATCAGGTTAGTCAAGCAGCGCCTGCCTTACATAAGTCCATGCTGATTGTTCCATACAATGATCTGCTCCATGACCTTCTGCTGTACCAAGGTCAGACTGCAATGAGTCACGTGGAATAAAGGCCCAATGTAACTTCCGTATTAAGTTAGAAAATCTAATCTGGTCTGATGTGCCCAGCATCGACAGCTTCAGTGATATGAAGGGTTTTGTATATTATACGGTCTGTCTGATGAAAAGATGAAGGTTTTATTATTCACAGAAATACCTGAGCTTTTTCAAATCCTTCTGTAAGACTTAGCTCCATTTTACCTTGTGACAATGACTTGCACAGATTAATTACTTGACTAATAAACCACTTTCTTCTTCTCAATATAAAACTTGCCTTAAAACAGTATGACGCATCCACATTCCTCTCTTCACTATCCATCACATCTTTTATTTGCCGTCTATTGAAATGCGAATAGCCAAAAATCGTACTGCTTTGTACAGATAACTTTTTCATTATTTTAATAATCATAACTGCCATTTTATAATTTTTTCTTTACTTGTTTCATTCTTCCATTTCTGCCATATCCTGGGGGCAGGGAACCTTAGGAAATCTATAAAGTTGTTCTTCAAACCACAGTCACTCTCTGCTATGGCTTATACTGTTTGAGCAGCTAAAATGTTGCTGATAGTTTTACGTTTTGTCTCTCCTGAGTACTTTGCTTGCAGTTTCCGTATCAATGTAATGATAGCTTTATTTTCAGATTTGACTTTTTAAGATTTTTGGTGAAGATGCTGCTTTTTTATCTAATTCTCTTCCAAGAGGTTGAATAAGTAGGGCCAGTGCCACATCTCAACTATAATAGCTGAAGTTACTAAGTTCTCATTTCTTTAAATAACTGACAGAAATAGCAATGGACATTTGTGTTTAATAGAGTAGTAATGATCAAAAACCTGCCTTCTCGATACAGGCTATAATAACATCAGGTGGTATAAAGCTGGTTTACAGCTGGTGAATCTCAGTGCCAGCTGGATAGACCGTATAGTATAGAAGGACCTCAGAAAAATTCCCTTGCATTTTCCCCAGAGAGAAATAAGGGTTCAGGAGCTGAAACCTCCATTAATAATTAATAACTGCTTCCATGTGCAACAGACCAGTTGCATCTCTCATGTATCACAGACCAAAACATCTTGTTTGCTAGTTTGGTAGGATACAGTAGATCATTCAGACTTATTTGAATAAAGTGTATATTTTAGCTCCAGCAATGGTATTGTATTTGACTGGACCAACATAAAAAAAAAAATTGGTCTTTATTCTCATCTGATTAAAGAATTAAAGTGCTGATTAGTAAGAACAACTTCCTTGAAGTTCTGATGGAAAGAAATGCAAAGATTTGTAATATATAAAAAAATCTTCTAAATCCAGTGTATTAAGCAGCACCACTCAGAACTTTATTAGATATTAAGGTAAAAAAGTAAGAAAGTTTGCTGAACAAAGCAATCCCATCTAGTTTTCTAATTCTCCTTCATAGTTTACTGACATCAAGGTAAAGTCATTACATTAATACCCCCTTTTCCAATTAGCCTTATTGTCCATGACAAGTCCCATAAAGACACAGCACTTCATTAGTTTCAAGATGCATTGCTGTACAGAGTTTAAGGGAATGAGACCTGCCCCAAGCTGCTGTAGACTCCACATGAGTGAGATAGTCCTACAATTTCACTGTAGTGCATTAATGCCTTAACTAGTGAACTAGTTAAACAAGCATCCTCTTTCTAACCTTCAGTGTTTTCTGTATAAATTCATTAGTGTCACCACTTTGCTTGCTGTTTCCTCAGTGATTAATTGATATTGAACAACTTTTAACTGTTTTTCCCCTTCAATGCAAGTGAAAGGTACCGCATGACTGACACAAACTCTCAAGTTCTGTCTGCATTAGAAAAAATCAATCAGGAATGGTGGCAATGCAGCACAGTAAGGGTAGCTGGTAAGTCAGATTTATAATAGCAGGGCACAACTTTATTCTTTTTTGCTGAGAAGTTATGCAAGTGAGCAATAACAGCAGTTATATTCATAGATGGAATAACAGAGGCTCAAGACCAGAAAGTGGGATTTACCTCATTTACTTTGGTATTAAAGAGTTAAACATCTGAGTGAGTTATGCTTTGAAGTCAGTGGCAAATAATAGGCAGTTCAGATGAGCAACTCACCTGAATCATCTTAGATGCTTATTTTGAAGCAATATGAATTGCATTGGGTGCTTGGGTTATTAAAAATTGTCATGGTTTAAGTCCAGCCAGCAACTCAGCACCACACAGCCACTCCCTCCCTCCCCCACCAGCAGCACTGGGGAGAGAATCAGAAGGGTAAAAGAGAGAAAAGAGAGAAAAAGATGCCCACAAAACCAGAGCAAAATAAGGAATTCATTCACCACTTCCCATGGGCAGGCAGGTGTCCAGCCATCTCCAGGTGATTTGGGAAGACAAACACCATAACTCCAAACTTCCCTCATTTCTTCCTTCTTCCCTCTGCTTTGCATACTAACCATGATATTACACGATCTGGAATATCCCTTTGGTCAGTTGGGGTCACCTGTCCCAGCTGGGTCTCCTCCCAACCTCCCATGCACCCTCAGCCCCCTGACCAACATGGCAGTATGAAAAGCAGAAAAGGCCTTGGCTCTGTTCAGCAATAACAAAAACGTCTCTATATTATCAACACTGTTTCCAACATGCATCCAAAATGTAGTCCCATGCTGGCCACTGGGAAGAAAATTAGCTCTACCCCAGTCAAAATAAGTACAAGGGTGTAGGTAAGTTGCTTAAATATGTCCAATAGCAGCTGTGTTAGTGTATTGAAAGCTTGCAAAGAGCTGGCAGATACTGCAGAGAAGCTGTGGGAGGTGTGTCTGTATAGTGGACATCAACATTTCAGTGTCTTCATCTATGAGCTGCATCTCGCCCTTAGGTTAGAAGAAGCACTCCCAGAGTGATAAAAATTTCTGTTTTACCTCAAAGCTAGGTCTGTAGTCCAAAGTCCAAGGAAGAAGAGGTTCATCTCCACAGAGAGAGATTTATCTTGGAAGTAGCCAGGAAAGATCAGACAACCCATAGGTGACTGGGTGTTTCTCTCCCTATTGCTTAAAGCTAGAAATTGAGTCACTTAAGTGTTTGCAAGTACTTAGCTGCAAGAAAAAAAAATAATGAGAGGAATATAGGCTGAGAGTGAAACAGCAGGAGCCTGGTAGAAGCTGTCTCACCAGTACTGTTTAACCTGCACTCACAACACCCTTTGCATAAAGCTGCCTCTGGACAGCCAGGAGCAGGTTACCAGATAATATAACCCCTCAAGTTTGTGCTATAACACTCTCTAGTTTTCTGTTTGCTAACCCGTGTTGTTTTAGCTAGAAAGGAATCTGTATTTTCCAAACTGTGAATATACCATGTACTATTGAGCATCAAGATCAATCAAACTGTGATCACATCAATGAAGCCCAACAAATGATGGTGAGCCAATATTCTCAATTAATGGAAATGGAAATGGTCCCATGTGAATTTTTTTTCCTTATAGGTTTATAGCTAATGAGACATTTCCATTAGAAACTTAGACAGGGTAGGATAGTTCTAGCCTTAGTGCAGATTTTTTGGAGGGGTGAACTACTCTGTAGGGTAGCTTAGCTTTTCACCTTGACTACCATACAGAGTATCTAAGGCAGACAGGCTCCTAATTTAGATGCCTTAAAACTAGGTGGGATGAATCTGGGAGTATTTGTTAGGATACTCCACAATGCTTTAGTGCCAAAATCAAGGAAAGCACAGCCAACACAAGTAGAGGCAATACTATCAAGTTCCTGCTATTTACTAATAAGAGTTAGAGCATTTCACTGACATGCTGCAGGTATTTCTCTGGATTAATTCAAGAGAGAAAATTAACTGTTCCAGCCACCAGCTAGAGAAGCTTGTCTCTTTATCTGAAGCTGTAGCATTTTGCATTTCCTATTTAATATAGACAGCCATAAACTGAACATTATTAAGATTCCTTCACAAGGGGAATAAGAAAGTAGAACTCACTACAGTGTCCCCTGTTTCTTTAATTTCACAGCTGAATTACCAGAAACTTGCTTAAAGAGGAAAGGCTACAAGAAAATTCAGAGCTGCTGGAAACATGTATATGTACATATAAATATGTTCAACCCTTTGGGTGTTATTAGAGTGGAAATAACATCTAGTATATGCTAAAGCTCTGTGTAATGAAGAAAGGGGGTCATGCATTTTTTAATGGGAAATGACAGAGGGCATTTCATCACTGCAGAACCATGTAGTTTTTACTTAAGCTAGTTTAAAAATAGGTAGCTGGTGGTAGTGGAGAGCTCAGAAGACGCTAAGAAAACTGTGAGCGTTTACCTTGTTTTCTTAAAGTGTGGTGGGAGTTGTTTCAGCTCACAGTGACCTCCCCATGACTGACATCTAAGCCAGCTGAAGCTTCTTAAACAACTTATGATAGAAAAAACAGTAAGGATATATTGAGAATTTGCACACCAAGCAAAAGTTAAAAACTTGAAGGCTTAAAACATTTGATCCTTTGACCACTGGTATGGAGTAGTGATTACTTGAATTTTTTTGACAATGTCTCAACAGGTGGGACTGGAAGTCCTAGGCATGTGAGAGCAAATAGTGCCAGACAGCTCATCCAATACATTTGAAGGCACAGTAAAGACAGCATTTAGCTCAAAGTTCTAGATATTAGAGACAGAATTGATTGTAATGAATGAAATTTGCTTAAAGCATTAAAGAATAAGTTGATTCCTATCTGTGCTGTTTTCAAATTCACCCCTTTTTGGAGATGATTATCTTCTGTCAGCTTCAAAGGGTGTATTTGCCATGGTTCTTGGCGAGAAACATTTTTTCTGAGATAATTTGACCAAAAAGGAGGTACAGACTGGTGATGAGAATCACCATTAAATAAGCACACGTGGGCTTATTTCAGTGCAGAGCTTTGATAACATCCATACCTACGGTACAATGACAAGACAGGTGCCAGGGGATCTATCACGGACACAACACTGGTTGTGGCAGCAAGAGAACATACAAGGCCCTAACAACCTCCCAAAGACACTTGCCAGGCTCTCCTGTATGCTTGTCACTCCTGGGTTGTGGGAGTGGTCTGTTTTGGCAGGTTTTGCAATCATACAGCTATGGTAGTGTGACAGGCTATGCTGGGGAAAATCAACAGTTGTCTCTCAGGGTCGGTTTCTTGCACTCTGTGTTCCTCACTGCAACACTTGGGATTTCGCTGCGATGAGTTGTGACCCAAGAGTGCTGGTGAGAGCCAGGATCCACCACAGTCCCTGCAGAAGAAGAAAAAGGCACATCTCCATGAAAGTATTTTGTCAGCTCATAAGTCCTTTTTTTGCTGCTGTTGATCTGGCAAACACAGTCTGAAAGTTGTCTGACTGCATCGCTGTGGCTTTGAGCCCAAGCCAGCACATCAGTCTCACATGTGGTGCTTGCTGCAACCTAAAGGGCTTCTGTTGTTCTGGCCATGCTGCTTTTCTGTCTGTCTCTGGTAATACTGTATGACCTACATTTCTCTCCCTGTTTAATGCATTTGTGTCTGATTAGGTCCTGGTTCTGCCCCTCCTGCTTGCTCTCCAAATATTACTCCTTAACTGAATCTAGATGGCTAGAATTAGAGTCTTCCTCTGCTGATAATTATTTTATTTTAGTCAGGGAGTAGCTTTCTATCTGTATCTGGGTCAGTATTAAGCTTAGCTTCCAGTGTTAATTTTCATGCTAAATATTCTTAATTTGTTCCTCCTTTATAAGAAGCTTCTTGATCCAGTAAATCTTCTTGTCCCTCCTACGGTGTGTCTAGTTATGAATTGTCATGATTCAGTGAATCTACAGAGAAACTATTTTAATTATCCTCCCTTTCTCTCTCTGTCTTCTGCCAGGATGTCCAAGCCTCCCATGGAGGGAACATTCCTATCCTCCTTCAGCTCCCCGGAGGCAGTTGGAAATTTTTCATGTCAGGTTATCTTTTCGTCTCCCAAATCATACTGGATAAGCACTTCCTAGTGCTGCAAGGTTGATTTCTATGGGGAGATTCCAGCTGCAGGGAAAGGAAGACATAAGCTCAGGGGAGACTGCCAGAGAAAATGGATATACAGTCTCATTTATGTAAGACTCGGCAAAACCAAAGAAGGGCCTGATCTGCATCGCTCTCTGGACTTCAAGTGTCACAGATTTCTGCTTGATTCAGTGCAAGAAGCAAAATCACGTTTGCATAATTTGTAGCTGGTAGATGTTTCATTTTTTGGATTCTGAACCCCATCACACCTTTGGGTGAGTGGTGGGCATGGGCTGTGGGATAGAGAGTCTCCAGATTTCAGATGCGTTGAATCCAGACCAAATAGCACAACTGTCTTTGCTCAAATTCCAGTAGTTCTGAAAACTAGTTTCTGGGCATCCTGAGACCTCAGAAGAAAGCATCACAAACTTTGCAAACAATTAGGACTTTGCTGCATGCTCTGACTAACAAGGCAATCGCTCAGATGGCAGCTTAAGCATTGATGCAGTTAGTTGAAAAAAAATGACAAAAGCTTGGATAAAGTGCTTCCCTCTCAGGTTCAGCACTGTCAGTCATCCATTCAGGCTTCAGAAGTTCCCTGGTGCTCTTTGTTCAGCAAGAGGCTTACTGGAACCACCACACACTGTGTCAAACTACCAGGAAATCCTTTATCAGTACATCCTTTTGAAACTGTCATTGAACTGTGTGGACCTAAAGAGTGATAAGCATTAATAATACCATGTTCTTTTTATCCATGTGTTGCAGATTAGTCTCCGTTGGTTTTATCTTCAGCTCAGGATTTTCAGTCCAAGCTAGTCTGCTGCAACTCCCCACCTCCTTGTCCTTTTCAAATGGTGCTTAACCCATCACATACGGATACATAAGGCAAAAAAAAGTCATCAAACTAATTTTTATCTAAGTCAAAGGTTTATGCCTTTTGTTTGTAGCTTGGACTTCTTTTAGCAAGTGCGTGAGCATCCTGTCCACAGTCCACTGGCGTAAGTCCCACAAGCAGCATAGCTTGTCAGAGTGATAATGTTGGGGTTTTGTTTGCTGAATTTTTAATTTTATTTGGATGTCTGTCTGTTTTTTTTGTTTGTTTGTTTAGGGGTGTGGGAGTGTGTGTGTGTGTTATTTAGCATTAATCAAACAAGTAATCAAACAGAGTTGTGAAGCAAGGATCTGAACTGTTTAATGGGCATTTAATGGGCTCATCCTGGCATCATCAGCCCTTAAGAGCATTCATGCAGCCACACCCAGTCATGCAACCACAACAGGATCCAGAAGAATCAGCTGAACATCTGGGTACAAAACCCACTGCTCACTGTCCAGCACAGTTTCACTTCCCAGTGGGCTTATCTTCTCTTTTTGCAGGAATCCCAAAGATTTCAACCAGCATCCAAAAATGCATATGTGGAAACCATCTTGTAAAGAGAATTGAACTTGCAGACCAGTGGGTTGTCTACATGGTGCAAAGAATTTGGGTGTGTTTCAGCAATATTTTGCCTGCCATACATCAGGGATGACTTTGGGGCAGCTGTCAAGGAGTGACACAGAAAGGAAGATGTAGTTCCTGCTCTTGGAGGTAATAATAGATGATGTATGTACTAATCAGAAATATGAGTGTAGACTTAGCCAGGATACACTGCTAAAGTGAAATCACTCCACCAGAGACTTCACAGTTTTCAGCAAGGCAGCTTGGTTCAATCAGGAAAAGAACACAAGGATAAAAGTGCAACATTAGGCAACTAAATCCCACATCTTCAGCATTTCTAATCTGTGTTCTATAAATAGAAAAAACCAAAATAAATAAAGCCTAAGAGTGCCCTGAGATTCTGTGGATACATTGACAGTCTGGAGGAGCTAAACACCCAGTTCACAATAAATGCTGCCAGGTGTTGGGCTGCCTCTAACTGTCCTGCCACTTACCTTATGAAAAGCCTTTTTCCAAATACACACTATATAGGCTGCAGAGATAAACACAGAGACCGCAAAAATAAAGTAAATAATGCTGTTGGTGTGACCATGACTCTTTAGGAAATAATAGAATGGAATGGAATAGTTCCAACTGGAAGGGACTTAGAACAATAGTCCAACTGCTTGATCACTTCAGGGTTGTCCAAAAGTCAAAGCATATTTTTAAGTGCGCTGTCCAAATGGCCCTTAAACACTGATAGGCGTGGTGCATAAAACACCTCTCTAGGAAACCCATTCCAGTTTTTGACAGCCTCTCTGTAAGGAAATGTTTCCTAATGTCAAGTTTATACCTCCCCTGACACAGCTTTGAACCATTCTCATGCGTCCTATCACTGGATACGACAAAGAAGAGATCAGCATCTCCCTCTCCACTTGCCGTCCTCAGGAAGATTAGAAGGCAATGAGGTTGCCCCTCCATCTCCTTTTCTCCAAATTAGTGATTTTAGTGCTTCAGGGCTCTAACACTCGTCTAACATTGCCCATAAACACCCGTCTGTGGTGACCCTGACTGGATGCCTGGTAGCCACCAAAGCTGCTCTGTAATTTCCCACCACGACTGGACAGAGAAGAAAAAAAAAAAAAAAAGTGTTCATGAGTTGAAATAAGGACAGGGAGAGATCATTCAGCAATTACCACCATGGGCAAAACAGACTTGACTTGGAGATAGTAATTGAAGTTATTACCAGTCAAAATCAGAGCAAGGTAATGAGAAGCAAAACAAATCTTAAAAACACCCTTCCCCTACACCTGCCTCATTTCTGGGCTCTACCTCCTACCTCCAGCGGCACAGGGAGACAGGGAGTTAAGGCTATGGTCAGTTCATCACAGGTTGTTTCTGCCACTGCTCAAGGAGAGGAGTCCTTTCCCTGCTCCAACGTGCGGTCCCTCCCATGGAAGACAGTTCTACATGAACTTCTCCAGTGTGAGTCCTTCCCATGGGCTACAGTTCTTCCTGAACTGTTCCAGCCTGGGTTCCTTCCCACAGGGTGCAGTCCATCAGGACCAGCCTGCTTCGCCATGCTCTTCACCACAGGCTGCAGGGGAGTCTCAGCTCCACCACCTGGAGCACCTCCTCCTGCTCCTCCACTGACCTTGGTGTCTGCAGACTTGTTCTCACATTCTCAGTCCTCTCTTGTCTGGCTGCAATTACATCTGCACGATAACTGTTTTCTCCTTCTTAAATAAATTATCCCAGAGGCATTGCTGCCGTCTCTGGTGTGCTTGGCCTTGGCCAGCAGCGTTTTCCTCCAGGGAGCTGGTTCCTTCCTGGGGAAGGGCTGGCACCGACTCTGTTGGACATGGGGGAAGCTTCCAGCATCTTCTCACAGAAGCCATCTCTGTAGCCTCTTCTCAGCTACCCAAACCTGGCCATGCAAACTAAATACAGACACAAAACCACATCTTTAAAAAGATTGAGCTGACTCTGAGACCAGTCTGGATGGAAGACTGTTCTCATTCCTTTGTGTTAGAACAATGGCATCATTGGAGTACTCATTTAAAGAGGGGGTGGAAAAGCAGTCAAGCACAGTCTAAAGCCTACGGGTTACAACACTAGCAGGAATCCGGCTCCTTGTCCATTCAACATACCACATGGATTACAGTAAAGAAGTAAACAGTGGCTTGAGGAAAATAAGGAAAAAATGGTTTTAAAGTTTTGTTTTGTTTTTAAGGTTATTGGCATGACTGAGGGCATTGGAAACTCTGCAGTGATTTCACTGCTTGATTTTTCCTTTTAAGGAAAGATTTTCCAGGAGGTGGAATTTAGGAACAGAATGATCTCCCCATGGGTCAGCTGAGAGCAAAATATCTGACAGCACAGCCACATAGCCTCCCCCAGCACATGCTGACATACTTATAGAGGTTGGCATGCCTAAAGGCTTCTTATAATTTATTCTGCCTCTCCTACAGTCCCTGAAGCACAAATAGTCGGTAAGCTATGAGGTCTTGCTATGCTCCAGCTCTTTTGCTCCCCCATATTATATTCCCTAGAGTAACCATAGGAGCAAAGAACAGCTTCTAGAACTCACAGTAGCATAGAAATTCATTTATATACATCTTATTATTGCAGACCCCTGTCCACCCCCTTTAAGGATGCTGGATCCTAGGCAACAGAATATATTTTTGTGCAATAATGCTGGTAAAGTTCATCAGGTTCAATGAACTAGTTACATAGATTTTCTCTCCCTGACCTAAAAAAACAAAAATACAAATAAACTTTAAAAAAACAATTCTCTTTTCAGGCTGTAAAAATTTGTTAAGTTATTATCTATCTGGCAAAATTTAATATGTTTAATAAAACCTCCTAATAAAATATTTGCTTTAGCCATGACCCAGTTTTGGAAAAAGTGCAGTTTTAGCTACAGTAAAGGTGCAGTCCTGGAAGAGCACAAATATGCATGGCAATATTTCAAACAGAGATCAATTATTAATGAAATGTAAGGACTTGTCTTTAGCCTACAGTTACGACAATATTGAATATTTTTTCCACCTATAAAAAGTGCTTTAAAAGAAGGAGGATTTTTAAAGAAAGTGTTAATTGTGAAAAACCGTAATTTCTGGGTCTTGCTTTTGAAATATAAATAATATCTTCTGTAGTGTCTATGTCTGTGTGTAAAGATCTACTTACACCATCACTACCAACAACAAACAGTTGCTCCACAGTTTGGTATGACATTGATGTGCTGCAAGTACATCCCAAAAGGGACACCTTTGGCTCTTCCATAGTCCATTATCTTGTTCCACACTGCTCAGGACCAGAAGCTGAATGGTACCAAGGAACAGACAGTTCTACAGTTCTTTCTCAGTCATGAATTCTCTGTGCCCTCAGAGTGACTTCTTGTCTCTCATCAGCCACAATGCTGTGGCTGACACCACTGCAACTTTCATCTAAGTCAGGTATCTCTTCATTAGCTGCTCTTCCATTTCCCCTGATGGATTTCCTGATCAAATATCCCTTGCCTCTTTCCCTTTCTGCTCTCACTACCCTTACCCTACCCTTCTCTGTTCATGCACCCAATCTTTTCCACTCTGCTGCTGCATCAGCTCTTTCACATTTCCCCTTGGTACTCCTTCCCAGTTTCTTGTCTGTCCTCCAGGGTTCCACATTCCAGCTCTTTAGACTTATTTTTGACAGGAAGGCCCCAGTCAATCAGACTAATTTCTCATTGGGCACCTGGTCCTGTTTTCATGCTTACTCAGATTGTCCTGATGTTTCCACCTCATTGTTTCCCATTCCAGCTGATCCCTATGTTATAACCCAATATTCCTTCTCAGTCAGCTCCAGACTCTAACTCCACCAATTTTTTGTGACAGCTATTTTTCCTCATACAGACCCTGGAACTGCTCTTTTCTGCTCAGTTTCCTTCCTTATATTATCACACTCCAACTCTACTCTCTCTTTGCATTCACATCACTGATCCTGATACATGTGGGGAACCATATTGGTGGGTGTAGAGAGACTGAATTCATGCCCTCAAAAATTGCGTAGAAAAAACATCTTCCTTCCAGCCCTTCCTCTGAATAGACAGAATAGAGAGGAGCTGGATGTGAACCATCAACAAAGATTTGCTGACTAATATTATTCCTTAGCAAGGTGAACATGAGGACAGTAAAAAGGCTGATATAACAGTGTACTTCCTTGCCAAGTCTCTAATTCCTGTTCCACAGTGTAAGGACACTGGATCTTCTCAAAGGTTAGAAGAGTTTTAATATGGATAAAACCAAATTTTTTCCTCCCCTAGTTACATTCTTGGAAACAGCTGAATAAACTTGGTTATAATTACAAAAAGCAGCCAGAAGCAGATACCAGCATAGAAAATGTCACCTTGAACAGTCAAATTTAAAAACATTTCAATTAGTAAGTGAAAACATGGGAAATATTCTTATAAGAGGAGGTGTCATCCAAACCTAATTATAGATTATGTTTTTGTTCTTGATGTAGTATGATTTAAATTCATTATCCATCTGTAGTGAGAGAAAAGATGCATTTTAATTCACATGCCTCATCTAGCATTGCTGAGTTCAAAAAGCATGATAGATAGCAATGGATTAGAGGTCAGTCTCACCAGGAGGAGGAGTTACTGGTTATCAATTTGGTGAAAGAAACCCCACAAAACCCTTCCAAACCTTCTGAGAACTCTTTTTTGTAGGGAAATCTTCAAATGATGTCATTAATTCTCAATATGGACCCAATTTAATAAATACTCTTTTACTTCCTGAATTTTTTACATATTGCTAGAGCTGTGTGTGCTTGCAATATGACTATCTAAAGAAATAACACAAACAGGTCCTTAAATTCCTCCAGAGTGATGGCCAGCTATATTTTTCAAATTTAAGAACGATGTTTGCCAGCCTATGTGGTTTAGAAAACTTGGATACTCAGTGCAAGAATCAAGCCTTTGCTGAGGTATATAAATAGCGTAACATTATTTCTCTCCCTCACACGCACATTCTTTTGAACTGAATAATTTAGTCCAGCTGTTGAAGCCTATTACACTTTCCATTACAAATTATTTTAGAGAGCATAACATTTAGGTACTTTTAAAACAGGATGAATGCACTAAAAGAGACACTGCATTTGCATAAGCTCGAACTATTGTTTGGGGGTTTTTTCGCTATTTCAGCTAAGAAGCCTTTGTTCTTTTCTTTTCTTGTCTGCTTAGTCCTTCTCTTAGCTATCCCTCGATATCAGTTCCTTGAGCTGATTCAAAGCATTAACATGAAAACCAGACTGGACTGAAGCAGTGCACAGACACCCCTTGGAGATTTTTAAACTTTTGTAAGGAATTTGAGTTTCAGAATGTGCTACATATAGTCCTGTACCACAAATGTCACTTTTATGTCTTTAAAAAAATATCTTTTATGCAGGTACAAAATATTATGCAGTGAAAACACATACACATGAGCACAAACAGATACAAACACGCAGAGTTTAATTGCTTCCTTACGGCTTTTCAGTACTTAAAGAAAGCTTATTGAAAAGCTGGAGAGGGACCTTTCACATGGGCAGATAAGTGATAGGACAAGGGGGAATATTTTTAAACTAAAAGAAGGGAGATTTAGATTAGAAATTAGGAAGAAATTCTTTACTATGAGGGTGGTGAGGCCCTGGCACAGGTTGCCCAGAGAAGCTGTGGATGCCCCATCCCTGGAATTGTTCAAGGCTGGGTTGGATGGGGCTTGGAGCAACCTGGTCTGGTGGAAAGAGTCCCTGCCTATGGCAAGGGGGTTGGAACGAGATGATCTTTAGGATTCCTTCCAACCCAAATTATTCTGTGACTCTGTGATTATACAGAACACTCTGCTAGAGTTCATCATGAATATCTCTAGGACAGACAGGACATAGGACATAAATGCTGTTGTTGGAACACTTACATCAGTAGTTCAGTGATGGTTTGCCCTAAGTACCCATCTGGAGAAACAACACAATACCCACCCTTGTTCCCCCCCAAAAAGAGCCAGAAACCACAAAACCCAAAGCAAAACAAAACCAAACCAGCGAATTCTCCCCCTGCCCCCGCTTCCCCCAAAAAACAACCCAATCCCCAAAAATTAACCACAAAAAGCTCTAAAAACCAACCAACAAACCAACCAACTACCTGGTGGCTGAGGGCTAATATTAAGACAGCATCTTAACACAGGAATTTATCTATTTTTGCAATATAATATCTTTGGATCTGAGCCTTCATTACCTAGTGCAAATAAAAACTCAGAACTAGTAGCAGTCCAATAAAGATCTAGATAAAGCTATACAATTAGTCTGACACAGGTTTCCATCAGAAACAATTGTCAGTCCTCAAATGATACTGGGCAAGTAAGGACTTGAGAAAATATAGGGGAATGCAGCCAAGCCCTTGTCTATTTAATAGAGCACAAGATGAAGTGAAAGACGCAATATGAGCTGGTTGCTGCTCAATTACTGTTGAAGTTTTGTTAAATGAGTTGACTGCTATCTTATTTACATAAGAAAATCTCCACTCATGCTTCACAGAGCCTCAGCCAGACCTTAATTGAGAATTTATGGTTGAGTTCTCAGTGGAGGTGAAGAACTGGAACTTTAATTCCAAGTGCAGCAGTTGGCCTGAATCCAATCGCATTCATGACACTGATGACCAGTGTCCATTCATGCAAAATTCCTGTAACAAGCAAAGGCTTGAGCTGAAATTAGACAAGCAGTTGCCTATACTTTGAAGTCAGGCTTGAATGCACCTGGATTTCCCTGTATGTACGTATGTATACAGAAAAATTACATTTTCCCTGGATTTTCTCTGGCTCATATGTGGATGGTTGTACTGAGAATTTTTTCAACTAAGTCAATATTTTTTTCAGAAAATTGTCAAGTTCGCCACACTTGACAAAGAAAGAGGAGGTAGTTTGCTACTGTCTAGTGCCACACGGATTGCCCGTATCTGTTCTGCATTTCATATATAAGGAGGGTTTTTTTCAAGGAGTGGTAGGACTATTTATCTCACAGTGGTGTTTCATGTGCTTGGGAGGTTCTGTAACCTTGTTGGTGGCTGAAGCATGGGTTGTTTGGATTCAGTTCTCTGTTGTGACAGTCTTTCCTGAGTCACCTTTGGTAAACTACTCAAGACGTCCACCCCACTTCCCTCCCCTAAGTCAGTAACTTTGAGGACGTGCATCAAAATGGAAGCAAATTTTTAGGTTTTAAATATATGTAAAAATTTGTTCCCTAAACAACTCATTGGAGTAATTAAATTTAAATTCATTCTTTGGCATCCAACCATCTACCAGAGGGCCAAGTGGTTATGGGCCCAGCAGTTGTTATGTTTGAGGCGGATTTTTGCCTCGGTTTCTAGAAGATGAATTGTGCTTTCTGGGCTCCACTGGCGAGGGGCTGGATTCAGTTACCTGAACACAGGCTGGAAGGTTGATGCCTCTTCTGCTGTATGACTTTCTCCATAACAAGTTTTCAGTTGTTAAGGCTTGCAAAACAGCAAGCACATACATGATACCTGATCCCAAGCAAAGCTCGAAACAGGGCCATGATATAGAAGAAACCCTTGGAAACTCTGGTTGAAACTCATGATTTTACTCTCTGACAGGGTATACCCAAAACTCACTAGAAAGCTAAGATGAAGAACACATCTGCAAATATGACACAGAGGCCCACTTTGGAAATTACTGAGTTAATGAGATCAAACAGTAGAGAAGTGACTGTAACAGAGAGAAACACAGATTCTTTCCAGTTATGGTTAAGCTATTGAATTTTCTAAATATTCCACATTTTCCCTCAGAGATACCATTTTCTTAGCAAACCTACCATACGTAATTATAGATTTTCGTGTTCCTTACCAGCTGAGAATAATACTGAATCTACAAACTTTTCCTAGTAAGCCTGGTGGGCTGTTCACTAGAATTTTATTCTTAGATCAGCAGCTTATTCTGGCCTTAAGACAAGCACATCTTCCTCTATCTACTTCCCAAATCACCTCACCCCGTGCAGCAGTCTGTGTTCCTTTACTGGGAACAGTGTCCATTACTGGGGCAGTCTGTTCAGAGCATACTGCAGGCACGTTACAGCCCTCAGAGGCCCAAGTACCACAGGGAAGCTCCAGGCACCTGCAGAGCACAGGTGTTCTCTGAGATGGCTCTTTGCTTGTAATAATTGAAGGAAGCAGAGGGCAGAAGAACCAGTGGAAGAAAGCTGCCTTTTGGGATTTCAGAAGGTTGGGGTTACCTTCCACTGTCAGTGACTGGAATAATGTCACATGTAGAGAGACAATAAAGTATTGGCTTTACAGAACTATTTAAGTAGGATTTTCCATTTGCAAGGGTTTGGTTATGTGCTATATGATGGGCAGGGTAGAAATACAGAAACAAAGAAATAAATACTTCCCACCCTCCAGCAAATTTCTGTGGAAGAAGTACACAGGTTGGACCTTAATGATTTCTCTGTCCCTGGGGATATATTACATTATCCCTGGGGATACCTCAGTCCTGGAATACTTTGCTTGGATATCCACAGTACTCACTGGAGCAGTTCTCTTGAGTGAGGAATCTGCCATCCTCAAAAGGCTATACTCCACCTTGACACTGCAAGTTCCAGGTTAAGAAACCTTCCATATTAGCTGAAAAAACCCTCATGTAGTGGGAAGTGCCTGGGGTTGTGCCTTAATTTTTTTGCTCACATACCCATTTTGAGCCTTCCATGCCTGGCTATCAGTTGTTTCCAGAGATTAATTAGTGCTGGAAGAATCCCTACACTCATGACAAGATTTCCATACTATGTCTTGGTTCTGGCTACTGCGAGCAGCAATGTCAGAGCTGGGTTTCACACTCAGAGCACCTGGCACAGCTCATGTCACCCACGATGGCACTGCTGTGAATCTCACAGCAGCCATGCATTAGGAATAGGGAACAGAAATCCCAGTACTGTCAAAGGCTCTGTGGTGAGCTCTGCTGAATTCACTGGTACCTCGGCTTGATCCAGAAGCAGCACTTCTGCTTTTGTGGAGCACTGCCTTCACAAAATAATTATTTGCTCAGGTTTTGTAATCAGTTCAAGCATCTGCACCCACAGCATAGAATTTACTTCCAGCAGCTGAATCTTATACACAGTTTTCAGATCCAGTTGCTCTGGGTCTGAATGCAGCTGGTCCCTTCACCAGCCCAAAGAATTATGCCTAAACGTTGAGGGCATGTCAAACTGAAACCTCTTGGACAGCTGCTGTGTGCCAGGACACAAGGATCTCCTTCAGAGCCCAGTTCCTTCAGAGCTTCATCAACATCTACTGAAAGAAGCACAAATTTCACATTTTAGTTACAAGATTAAAAAAGGCAAGCTGCCCCTGGGGATTGTTTTGCAGGATGCAGTATGTGAGGAGAAGAACAAACACACCAAAAATTCCCTGCCCTGTGCCTTTCTTTTAATTCTAAGATTTGTACTCCAGTAGGACTTAGTCCTGCAATATCACCTTGGCATTCACACAGATATAACCTATGAATCTTACATCATACAACTAATACCTTCAGCTTTGATCTTCAAGGGGTGAAAAATGCTAATACTTTATACTACATTATTTAGGAGCTTCCTAGAGTTCAATATATTAATGCAGTCCTCTCTATTCAGCAGTGAATAGATTTCCTCTTTAGGAAGGTTATATTCATCTGTGCGGGAGAGAATGTGAGAAATAATCCCCATCCTGTCAGGCAATTAAAGCAGTATTATTCCTTGCAATTTTAGGTTTTAATTTACTGTATGAATACCTACACTGTTAAGTCAAATATTTTTATGGAAAAAATCAGTGAAGCTCCATGCAATAATGTTAAAGCCTTACACCTCCTACATATTCTTCATTATGAGACTATTATGGTCTGGCACAAAACCAATATACTTCAATATTTAAACTGAAATTTAGGAAATGAGCTGTATTGTTCTTATACTTACGGACAAATTAATTACTTAAAGAGGGTTCTTTTATTGACAAAATTTATAAAAGGTACAGTTAAGGTTAAAGTAATTTTTTTTCTCATTTTCCCTGCTTTTTCTGTTTTTTTTTTTCCAGTCAATCATTTCTAACATTTTGAAAATTAAATTGTGAACTGGAATTTTCCAGTCATATTTTCAGCTCAGCAGCAGTTCTTGGGAGGTGTGATGATCTGAGTAAAATTGCTTTAGATTCTTATGACTTCAGACCAAAAACCAAGCTGCGCGCTTCAGTCTCATCAGAAATCTTTCATGGCAATAGCTTGGAAACAGATGAATATGTTTTGTTCTAAAGTTGCTTACAATTTCTTGAGTAGATTCCTTTAATGACTTCATGGTTTTATGGTTATAAGCATGAAAATGTTGTTTCATAGATGCACAGTATAATTTTCTACATGGATTATTTTTAAAAAATTGATTTTAAGCTCTGTTTCAACAATGTGCAGAAGTAAATTCAAGTGGTATTTTCTCATTACATGGTCATACATCAAAAATACACATTTCAGGAGAATACACCAGTTATGAAAAATTTTACTCTGTCAGAGAAGGTGGTGAGAGTTTCCAGTTTAGGGGAGAGAAAAAAGTTGTAATTAGCCTCATTAAGTAAGATCTTTGCCCAGTGTATATGTGCAAGCCTCATCCTTCTCTAGCCAGTAAGAGAAATGCTGCTCCTAAGGTGTGAGGCAGATAAACGAAAAAGAGATGAGTAAAACCACCAATTTCTCATCGTCACTTAAAAAAGAGGGTCAAATTAAGATGCAGGTGTTTAAATGGTACATGTGTGTGTTGGGTCAGATACACCTTCCAAAGATATTTTCATTGTCTGAAAATTTATTTGAAAAACAGAGCAGCAGGTGTTCAAGTCCCTGTTTCAATAAACATTTTATGTGCAAAGAGGATCAGACTGACTAACCCCAAAACAGCTGGATATGAATAATGCTTATGTGGGCTGGGGAAGGATCAGGTTCAAAGAGAGCATGCAGACAGATCAGTCCTCAGTGCTTTGAAGGGTGATGAGCTCCTCTTCTTCCCTTGGCCACAAAACACTTTGGGTTTGCCCGAGAAGTGGTGGAAATCCTCCCTGATTTTGTAAAAGGGAAGAGGGAAGAATGGGATTAATATAATATAAATAAATTTAGGTGAGGAGGAATGAATGAGATTTCTCCTAGTGATGTATTGAAAGACACTGGAAAATGATGCAGAGATGTTTTTTCAAATGCTGGCTTCTCTTTGTGACATTTACGATGAAATTCTGCATTACAGTGTAGTTTCCTGCTGTGCTTACCTGTTTTGAAAATGTGGCTACTTCTCTATTAGGGTAAATAAAGTGTGAATTTACTGAAAATGTTGTACCTACTTTCACAGGAAGACCTACAAAATCGATATACCTGTCATTTTAACTTTGACAGCAGGGTAAATACTAGAACAGATTGTTAAACAATCAGTAGATAAGAACCAAGAGCAAAATGCAATACTTGAAAATGTCCAATGTGGATCTATCAAATGAAAATCATGTCAAACCTATTGAATTTCCTTCTCTGATGAATGATCTTGCTTAGCATATGGAGGAGAAGCTGAAAATGTGAACTATTCTGACTTTATTAAGCTTTTAAACATTCTATACCAGCAAAGTTGGAAATTATAGCCACTGTGTGTCAATGTTCAACTGACTAAAAAATGGCACTTAGGGAGTGATTTCATTACTTTCTGTATCAGAAAAAGAGGGTAGGTTTTGCAGGGCACCCCCAAGGTCTGCCTTGGTCCTAGTCCTGGTTAATCTTTATATTTATGGCATGGATGAAGGAGCCAAGCACACCCACAGATGTTCTTGGGTGAGGAGGGTTGTGTGTACTTTGGAGGAATGGATCAGAATTCATAACCATGCTGTTAACTGCAGCAAGTGTTTGAACCATGGGGATGAAATTCAATAATGACAAGTGCCATGAATAGTAATGCCTGCGGAGGGAACCTGAAGTGCACAAATACAAATGGGAGAATAACTGGAGGAACAGCAGTACGGGAGGAGAGGTCCAAGGTCATCATGGCTCACAAACTGCATCTGAGTCGACAAGATAACGTGGTTGCACAAAAGGCAAATCTCATTCTGGGCTGTATTAACAGCATGACAACGGAAGTGATTATTTCGCTGTACTAAGCAGTGATGAGACCTCAGCTGGTGCACCATTCCCCAGTCTGAAAACAAGACAGGTGTAAATAAACTGGACAATCTCTAAAGGAGAGAAAAAAGACAAACAGAAAGCACAGTTTATGTCAAAAGGCTGGGAGAAGTCTACTTATTCAGTAAAAACAAGATCAGGTGGAAACATAAGGATATATGAAATTGAATTAATCAGTTTTAAGATGATGATGGCCATTTTTTTCCTTCACATCCTATGTATGTGTTGCAAGAAATGCTGACTTAATTCAAACCAAAATATTTGAGGCAGAAATTTCAACACAAAGTTGTAAGATAGAGATTGGGAAAAATTTCTAATTATCAGGTTAGTAAGACCTTTGAACAGATGTTTGGTTAAACTACTGGATCTCCTGTGCTGGTAGTTTATAATAAATATTGGAGAACAACTTTGAAATATTGCATGGATTTATATTTTCTTCTTCATAGAGAAAGGATAAACAACTGACCACTCAACATTCTGTAATTCTAATGTGTCTATAAAAATGTTGCTTAAACCAAAATTATTGTAATAGGATATTTAATAAGTCTGTATGCTTCAGTTTTGCACCTGAAAAGGAGCATGGAGAATTTTACATAGCACAAAGAGAGTTCATGAAAATTATGTTAAATTTGCACTTTGGGATGTCAGAGTAGGATTATGTTTTATTCGAAAATGTCAGTAAAAACAAACAAGCACACAAAACCTCCAAAGAATAAATCATCTTTTTAAGTAGAAATGTCACATTCCCCAAACAATTTTTTTTTAAACAAAAGGTAAAGGCTTTTGTAGTAAGAGAATCTTTCCTGAAACATTCACTGGAGCTGAAAATACATCTTTTAAGAGTTTTATCTGAAAAAGTTTTGAACAGTTCTATTTAGTAGTTGTGAAGACATTGGTATTTGCAGCTGTGATCCTGTGGGGCAACGATTTTGTCCTGTTTCCAACCTTGCTGCCTTTGAATTAACAGAGCTTTTTGTTCTTTCCACAATCTATTTTTCTCAGGGTTTTTTCTTCCTTTTGCCTCGCACTACCCCAAACAATTCTCCCGCTAAATGGGA
Source organism: Lycocorax pyrrhopterus obiensis (assembly GCA_014706295.1). Taxonomy (NCBI): domain Eukaryota; kingdom Metazoa; phylum Chordata; class Aves; order Passeriformes; family Paradisaeidae; genus Lycocorax; species Lycocorax pyrrhopterus. The sequence goes on from JACSVZ010000015.1 coordinate 7,805,498, forward strand.
AAGGGAAATTAAAGAAGACAAGTTCAGACAAGCAGATAACAAGAAATCATGGAACACTTCCACAATGGTCTCTTTGTTAAAGCACTTGGAAATTTGTCCTTCACTTCCCAGAATGTCCCATCGCTTTCGGCAGAAGTGATGGTGCTGGGGCAGGAACACTTTGTGGTGTGAAGTACTGAGAGTAATTCAGAAACAACACAACAGTTGAGGGCGGCAAAAAAAAGCCTGTCAGGGAAAGGATCAGAGATGTTGTACCTTGAGTCAGAGTAATGAAGCCAGATGCCAAGAGTTAAAGTCTTACTTGTAGTGTTAGGATAATTAGCCAGCTCTTACATCTTTTGCAATCTCACTGCTGTCTCTATAATCTCAAATGAATCGGTTCCCTCATCCACAGTAAATTATTGACAATAGAGATAATTTTTTCAGTATTTTATCACAGTACCTGCTACATCGGCTCCAGGCTCATTAAGAGATCTTTTGGTGCTACTGTAATATGAATAAATATCTTTGAATATATGAATATTTTTAATGTTCATATAAATATATGAATACAGCTTTATCCCATCAGAGTTACACTGGCTTAAAGTGGAGCAATGCATGAGTGACTCAATCAGAGACTTATTGTTGGCTTGTCTTAACAGCCTTTACTTTGTGCTAGCCCTGTGAGTGGCAGTACCATTTTTCCCATTTTTCTGTGTCTCTTGTTACATTTGAAAAATGAAGGGGTATCTCTTTTACAGTTTTCAGGGGTGTAGTGGGCTTCTGAACCCCAATTCTCTCAGCTTCAAAACCCTAATGGCTGACCTGGGCTTTCTCCTGATGTTTTTTGCCAGAGGCTCCCGGTGAGGCCGTGCTCCCTGGCCACAGTGTAGAGCACATTTTGCACAGCTCGTCCTGTTTGGACAGGCTCAAGAGCTACCATATGAGCTGTCTCCTGTTTGAGATGCTCAAAGGCTTCTTGTTGCTCAAGGGCCCACTCAAAATAGCTCTTCTTTTGGGTCAGAAACCGACTATAACCTGGAATATGTATTCTCCAGAATCCCACAAGGCCTAGGAAAGCTTGTGTTTCCTTAGCTGATGGAGACAGGGTTACTACCCTGTTTATCACATCCATATGCACGTGATATCTGCAGGGAATTTATTAAGATACTCAAATGAAACATAGTCCAAAAGGTGCACTCTTGAACAAAGAGAGCTATTTTATAAAACGGGCCGGGCCCGATTGCTGTGCTGAGCCTCTGGAGGCAGATTTTAGCACAAAACTCCCATTTTTCAGCCAAAAGGTCTTGTTTATGTTTAATTATCCCTCAGCAGATTAAGGTTCTATGATTTTTGCAAAGGTGATTTACCATTTGTTTTCATGGCAATGCCAGTCTGCACATCTTTTATGTTTCTACCATGCTTGTATTTCCACATATCTAATATACATGAAAATATTCATTATCCTGGTTGAGTGATTAGGAATTTTAAAGCATAGACCTTTTCCATGAAAAATGATTCCTGAACTCTAGTCATTTTGAGAGTAAACAATTCAGGTTTTAAGTCATGGTTGTTACTAGCTGAGAGATTCTTGTTATTACCAATTTTAATGCATTCAGGAAAACTGCAGCTACTCAAAAATATAGCAAAAATGATTCAAAATGTAAATCTACTGAAAAACAAAATTTTATCTATCTGCAAAAGAACCATTTGATGGCATTCGTTCTGTTTAAATAGCAGCTATTAAGCTTTTAATGGTTTTATGCTTTAAAGAATGACAAAAATCCTACTAAATAGTTCTTCTGGACCGATTTTAAAATCAACTAATCATGTATGATTAAGATGATAACATTTATCACCATTGTAGCTGGTGACAGTAGCTCTTACTGTATTCTACATTTCCAATGTCTATCAAATCCTTAGAAAATATGATGAGATAAACAATGTATCATTACGCATATTAGAACTTCAGAAAGCTGCTCAACAATGCCATATGCCTCATGTCTCCAACATGTCACTTATTCTCATGATTCACATTTGATATTTTCTGAAAGCCTGAGTTTTTAGAGACTTTAATTCTAAGACACTGTCTTTTTTTTTGCCAGAAATCAAACTAGTAGAAGGGTAGAGAAAACCTTAGAAACATGAACCTCACTATCTAAAAGCAAAAGTATGAAATCTTTTTATTAGGAATGAATAATAATAGAATATATAATTTTCATACAAATTAATGTTTTTGTGGCTTTGAGAAAGATATTTATAGCCCTGATTTTTGCAATAGCATGAAAAAAACCAACAAAAATGCTACCTATTTATTCATGTCTAGCATCCCATGTAGTTTTCAGTCCAACACAAGTTAGCCAATGTGTGGGTGAAGACACACTGTCCTGTTAAGCATATCTCTTTCATCTGTTCAATTTTGGATAGGTCTTGGGTAAATGCTGCATTGCAGTACACTACCAGGGCTCCAGATCTATAGAATGAAAGGAGTACTTTTAGTATTTCAGTCTGTGCTGCTAATTTGGGAACTGGAAAAGATGTTTAAATACCTTAAAGACAAAGAACAGTGTTTGAGGTGATTGATTTTTCTACTTATATTAAAAACCAAAAGCAGCTTCTAACAACTGCATCAAAGCTGCTAACAGCTACGGCTAATTTTCTGTCTCAAATCCATCGGGCTTTTCCTCCAGAGTTTAATTGCAGTTATCCACTTGCCTAGAGAAACCTCAGTTCATGTCTCATGGCACTGAGCAGAGTCTTTGCATCTTTGTGATTGATGAGAAAGGTCTAAACAATGGACATTTATTGTCATATATTTTTACACAAAGCACTGAAATTAATTCTTGCAGAGTTGGGTTGGGTTGGGTTGGTATAAGCATATTCCCCATATTCTGTGGCAGAATAGATAAGTCCATGTCAGTTTTAATCCAATTAGCTCTTTAGACAGTAAAAGTGAGAATCACAGCGACAGACACCAGTTCCGGCAGCAAGAATGCTGTCCAAGGAGTATTGAACATGCTCATGAGGCCATTCTGTACATACCTGCACATTGTCACAGCCAGCTTGACAAAGACATGCATTTGGGGGTTTTTACTACGTGTGGGTCCTATGCCATCCTTAGATTCTACCCAAGGATTCAGAAGAAAGCAATCAAGTTGAAGGCTTTTCTCAGCTAAGTCTGACCGATCTTGTAGAGCCTTTTATTCAAGGGTGAGCAAAATTGCCATCATCAGCCAATAAATCAACAAGCAATCTTTGGAAATGGTATGGCTGTGCTAATGAATGAGGATAAACAAGTTTCCATGGTCCAGACACTGCTGCATCACTGCCCTCCTCGTTGCACACTTTGGAAGGTGGTGTATGGACACTCAAGCCAGAGAAGAACATGTCATAAGCAGGAAGGGAATAGACAGATATTCATAAAACTACAACCTTGCTAACGAGCTCTTATGAGTTTCAGAGGCTTAGATTCAGGGTCATACTTGCCTGACATGCTGCATTCAAATCTGAGTTGTCTTCTCATTTAGAGTCATTGGCTGAGGCTGATGCTGGGTTTGGGGCTCTGCAGTGTACTCTGCTGCTTGAATTCATGATTTCTAAGCACACTCCATCAAGCTTTAAGTTTTGCTTCTTCTGCCTGTCTGAGAGGGGAATATCAAGATTCTCCCTATTATGAGCTGGAATCAAGTCTTAGTTTCCAGTTCCAATTAGATATTGGTACATAGCACTGCAGTTCTCTGGTAAAGAAAAAAAAAGCAGTCAACGAGTAACCAATGCTCTTTTAAAATGACAGATTAGGCAAAAACCAGTTTCCAAAGCACAGTGTTTTTGAAATAAAGCTGCAGTATTTTGGAACAGAGCAGAAATTGGGAAACCTCTTCCTTAGGCCCTGTTCTAGTCTAACAGTTCACTCCGGCTTATTTGGATACATCACCAACATGTGCACCTTCTAATGGATGAGGTTTTACTACATTCAGTACTAAATTAAAAGTTGTCCAAAGTACCATAAAGATGACTCTCAAAACAGAAATATACTTTAGGAACTGCTCTGAATGCTGCTGGCATAGCTACTGTACTGAAAACTGATCAGCAAACGGCAACTAAGAGGTGATTGTAAAAAGCAGAATAAGAACTCAGGCTGTTAAGTTGCATCCTCCTGCCATGACAAGCTGTTCTTTTTCATTTAAAGCCAAATCAGACATGTTACATGATCTACAGTCAAAGAAACATAGACTAGTGGTATTGTTGCTATGTCCTTTGTGGTCTCTCTGAGATCTGACTTCACCAGGTCTTGTCTTCTGCGTGACTGGGGTTCAAAACAAAACATCGCAGAGCAGCTGGGCAAAGCACTGCTGGTGTCAACGAGCAATGCCAAGGGACAGCATGCTTCCTTGGGAGAAAGACGTGATGTTCCACAGGAATGTCAGATTAAAGTCAAGCATCCTGCCTTTCAGGGCTACCAGAGAAGCAAAATATTCACCTTTGTGCATCACAATAGGTATCAAAGTCAGAGTGTAAAAGGGAGGAGGGGAGTTTCTGTGGATTTCACCTTTGACAGAGTCGGGTTTATTTTAAAAATGGGAAGGAAAAGCTTCTGGAAAAATCTGTCCTTATTTGGCCCCTTTCCTCTCCAATTCTTTCCCTTGCAGTTTTGTACAACAGGCCAGTTAGAATGGGAATAGAGGGAGGCTAAATGATTGCAAAATTGGAGTTATTTTGGGGAGAGAGGAAATGAATAGGCAAGCCTGACTGCTTTTTGTTGAGGATAGACATTCTGGAGAATCCAAAAGATGACTGGAGGGGAGGACTGGAGCACAGGTGGGGCTAGGACAGCTAGGACAGGCACTAACTACTAGGAAAAAGAGGGGCGACCAAATCTAAAATGTTTGGCATTATTTAACGCCCTTCTTTCTGTCTCGCACAGATGTGGCATACACATGAAGCCAGGTTTTCTCAAAGAACTGGACTTAGTTGGTCTTGCTTTGCTTGTGTATCTGTCCCTACTGACATTCTTTTGAATTGGTTGATTTCCTCTTCATTTGAGGGGGTGAAAGACATCACAAAGTTAACCATTATGATGGTATTGGAGAGGTGATGGTCAGGAGTGACAGAAAACTTTTGTAGTGTCCTGGAGCCTCCAGACTGCCTTCAAACATTATCAGACCTCAGAGAAACTGCTCTGGATGCAGTTCATCGAGCAAAGCTTCAACCAACACCTGTAATCCGCCTTATCCAGCTTATTCAGTTCTGCTGCTCTTGCTAATGTTTCCTAGTGGGACAGATCTCCTATTAATTTGTGTTATCAGGATTTGTTTTTCCTCCTGTTACCTTCCCATTCTTTCCCTCCATAGAGGAGGTCTCTTTTGTTTGACCACAAGTTATTCTAATTAATCATTTTCTGCTGCTTTTGGATTGTGCAGCTCTGATTAATTTGGGGCACTGGCTATAGGGTTGAGCTGAAGTGATAGTGAGCTGTGAACACAGGCTCTATTGTCTGTAACAGCACAAAATGCTTGTGCAGAGTGGTTTGAAAATTTAAATATTTCTTCCTCCTGTAATATGCTATGCTCGCTTAAAGTTTCAAAGCAATGTTCCTCTTATGTGCAATAAGAGGTTACCAGAAGTTAAGAAGATGATTACTCAGGCATTGGAGCATTGTAAGTCAGAGGCTGGTCTACCATTATTTCAGTCCTATTGAAGATTGGCGTGATTATTATTGTTATTAATACTTATAAGATAAATTTAAGAATTTTATTGGATTCGGGGACTGAATATGATTTCATAGCCGTAATGCTGGGTCCTCTGACTCCCTAGAAATTTCTTGCTGTTCCAGTCCAGCAAAATTTGTTATCTGTTCAGTTAGACCTGCCAGGATAACATAATAACCTATGAACTCATATAAGTCATCTAACTCATCTACTGTTAAAAGCGAACTTTTAATATAAGAGATGTGAGTCCTAGTAGGATTAAGAGCTATCAGTATGTTTTTTATGCCTTGATTCAAGTCTGCTTATCTAATTCTGTCTTTGTACCAAAGTGTGCATCGTATATATGCAACTATCTAAATATATATGTAGAGAAATAAGTACAAAATAATTACAGGTAAGAGACTGTTTCTCAAAAGGAACATGAGTTTAAATGTGGCACTGTACAGCTGTGTGGCTGCTGCTGCGAAACTGGTAATGGATAAATCCTCTCTCCCCACATTCCACTGCTCCCAGCTGTATCAACGAGGGTAAAAGGGAAGGTTTTCCCTGGTAAACATCCATCTCTTCAAGTTCTGACTTCTCTAGGATAGGAGCCTTCTTAAATTTTTGAATGTAGAAATGTCTGTGTATGTGCAGTTTATTCTGGTGCATAACAGACACTTGCAGGGATTAGCAGAGTACAAATACTAATGAATAATGAACAATGAAAAGCAAACAAGATAGCTTCAGATATCGTAAAATCATAGAACATGCTGAGTTGGAAGGGACCCATCAGGGTCATCAGGTTCAACTCCTGGCCCTGCATGAGACACCCTAGGAATCCCACCATGTGCCTGAGAGTGTTGTCCAAGTGCTCAGTGACTGTCAGGCTCAATGCTGTGAGCGCTTCCCTGGGGAGCCTGTTCCAGTGCCCAACCACCCTCTGGGTGAAGAACCTTTTCCAAACTAAACCTCCCCTGACTCAGTTTCATGCTGTTTCCTCCAGTCCTGTCACTGGTTATGAGAGAGAAGGGATCAGAATCTGCCCCTTCGCTTCCCCTCGTGAGGACATTGAAGACCACAATGACCCAAGTCATCTCTGTGCATTTGCCTGACAGAGCTTTGCACATCTATGGCAGTATGTAAAATCTCCTTTACTCTTCAGAGCCCATGCAGAATTTAGCTTTAGTTGCTGTCATGAACTTAAACTTTATATGTTTTGAATGAAAACATAAAGATTATCAACTGACGTATTTTTCTCTTGGCTAAATGTTGTTCACTGAGATGAGCAGCTGAGGTAAAGGTAAAGGTGTCAGACTGACTCAGGAACTAAGGGAATTATGAAGTGTCTGTGAGGCTGATATCAACACAAAAACTTCTGGGATTTTACTATCTTGTCAATTTATGATACTTTCCTGACAGAAGGTCAGCAGGCTGGGAGTTTGTTTGGAGGCCATGCTGCAGAACTGATGGAAAGTAAAAAGCATCTCTGTCTCTGAAGTCTCTCTTTCTTATACCTTTTTTGAAATTATAATGCAGTCTGCAAAGGAAGAGCTTAAAATATCCAGATAGATAGATAGCAAGGGATGAGAAATACAAATCCTTGTTTCTTTTTTCAAGCCATTAAACATCAAATCACAAAGTGAGAGACATTTTCTGAATATCTAAAACATCACTTATTTGCTATAAATAATCTGCTGAACACTTTCAGTGTAAGCAGACTTGGAAATACCTGGAGTGATTTTGTTGGCTTCAAGTTTATTACAGGGTTTTCCTGCTGGATCAAGAATAGGGTACAAAGGAAATTACAGAGTTGCTATTGCACCATGTTAATATAATTATTATTAATTCAATAAATATCTAAACAGTTTTTGTACTTGACCACAGGGAAAGATTAAGAATAAAAAGCAATGGTGTACAGGGAATAATTGGACAATGTAGGTCGGAAGAAACCTCTGGAGGATATCTGGTCCAACCTTTAGCTCAAAACAAGACAAATTTTGATCACATTAGAACTGAAACATAAGTGGAACATGTTCCACATTGCAAAGCATGTCTGTAGAGATGGTACAGGAAAAGATGGGGTCAAGATCATGATTCCATTGCTCTGTATGGCACTCAACTCCCTTTGTGTGTGTGGTCTTGAAGCCATCCTGTGTGACTGGCCCCGATGCTTTTAGGCAAATTGAACCCTTGTCAGATGTAAGAAGTAGAACCGATTAGGTATTATCCAATGAAACATTTTTGGTCTTTAAATTCCGTTTTTAAGCTGTTTCAGGACCAGGATAGAATTTCTAGTGGATGGCTGATTGAATCATCTAGTCCACTTCAGTAGTGCTAGGAGAGAAGGGGGACAAAGAACAATTGTCACTTCCTGTGTCACTTAAGTAACAGAAATAAGTGGAAACAGCAAATGTTCAAGGAACAAAATCTGTTGAGTAATGGTATTCTGACCTCTTGTAACTCAAATGAAATTTTGTCTTTGAATTCTCTAACACTTTCCTTCTCCCTTCATTTCATTTGTATAAATACTCATTTCATCCTTAATAAATCTTTAAATTAAATAGTGAATTTGGCAAGAGTGTATAAGGTGCAAAATATAGACTCATCTGTTCTCTATTGATGTTACTTGCTTGCCCAAGCAACAGAGCTATTTTAAAACTACATTTTTCCATCTGTGAAGAGTTTATAAGGGATCTCTAAAAATACGCAAGGACTGTCATATTTGCTGGTTCAGTGGTGTTCAGTCCTTGTTCCACTGAATGTTTGGCCAGCATTCATCTAAAGATAATTTTATCGGTCTCTTATGTTTAATGTGCACATAAGATGACAATTTCCAGGCTATATAAAAGATCCAAGTATCTCAGTCTTGCTGAAATACATATGAAACATTCCTCCAAACTAATTTGGTTGATTTTTATGGGTGAATTTATGTTTTTATGAAATATCTTTAATTATGACTGGGGTGGAATGAAACTATATGGCTTGTAGTATCAGTCTCTATTATCCTAGAGAGGACACTGGGAGCCTGTTCAGTCTCTTCCTGAATATTCAAGCCCCCTCTCTGCCCGTTGCTCTTTGCAAAGTTGGTGGTATGTTTTTGCATGGTACTCCTGGGATTTTTTTTTTTTTTTTTTTATTTTTTGCAGACAGAGAGATACAGACCTCTCAAGTCAAAGAGCTCTGATTTGCTCTTTGGGAATGTGCCCCTCTCTTCTCTCTTTGGACTATGGCAGTAATTTAGGATGACTGCACTCCTAATTCAGGAACGTCCCTTAGCTGTCCAAAGGAAAGTGAGCCTTTGAGACTACCCAGTGAATGGCTCCAGAAGACGATGTTGAATTTTCTTTTCCTTTACAGAGGTGAAAAAACGGTAAAGCCAGTTCTGCTGAAGAGGAATTGTAAAATCTCTGCAATTAATGAAAAAACAGCTTTATTTTTGGAGGGTCAAGCAATTGAAGTGTTGTTGTGGAAGAGTCATTATGCTGCTTTCTGTAGCACTGTGAGAATAAAAGACTTTGACAGGGAAAGCAGTGTGTAGACTTTTGATAAACACTGTCAAACAGTTTAAATCCAAACAGTGCAAACTACCAAAGATAAAGAAATATACCGGTTTCAAAAAAAGCCAACCCCAAACATGAAACTCCTCCACGAAGATTTTTTAAAATATTGCCCTAAGCTGTATTCAAATAAAATATAGAACTGAAGTTTTGCAGAATTAAAACATCAGGAAGATCAGCTTATATGGACTAAACCATTTAATTACTGCAGATGAGGGCTTGGGGTTGCTGCTGCTTGGTTTGACATCCCAGCATAAACTTCTTTCTGTGAAGAAAAGAAAACCAATCAAACAGAAATGAGACCTAGGGACTTTTAAATAGTGGCTACTCCTTGTCAGACCATGAGAAGGGGCAGCCAGAAGGAATGGGAGAAGGGTAGAAGCAGTAGGTACAGTATTGGCCAGTTTGGTTTACAATAAGCAGCCGAGAGTAATTTGTACAGAATTTAAGGGGGGGAATCCAGGCTCAGCAAATGAGTTCAGATGAAGACCAGATGAGGCATGTGGGCCAGTAAGAAAGAAAAGGGATACATGATCTCAGTATAAGAAGTAAACAATTAAGATTCGATCTTTCTATAGCAAGATCTGAGACTTCATATAATTTTTGGATTGATTCCAATTTGTTCCATGGAGAAGTGAAATTATGTTAGAAATGGGGTTTCCTTGCTGCATATTTAGATGTTCAGAGTGATTTTCTTGTTCCCTGAAGTCTCTGAGGTTTCTTTTTTCTGTATTACTTCTGACATATAAATGCTCCAAAGCAGATGAACCAGAGCTCAGCTCTGCCATTTACAATCAGTCCTCAGGGAGAATTCCTTTGGCTCACACCCTTTAGCAACCACTGAAGCACTGGCAACGCAGCCAGTGCTTTAGGCAGTAGATCCTCAATTTTCAACGCAAAAGGGAACATTTGATTTTTTCCTTCTTTCTGCTGCATCAGTTGCCTGCAATTGATGTCTGCCTTTAACATTGTCTGAAATAAAAATAACTAAATAGCTTCCAGTGTAAGGTAGAAAATACCTACATTTATTAAAAGGCAATATGGTAAATTGCAAATGACCAAACCATACGGCACTTTGGCGTAGGGGTGAGCTAAATTTCCCATTCAGTGCAGCTGATTTGTACCATTGCTGATGGAGGCAGTTTTCCCTTTCCTCTGGGTCTCAGCCAAGCACTTGGTCACCCACTTTCCTAAAGTCAGGACGTGTTTGGTTAGTCCGACTGGGATGTTGGAAGTGTGGCTGAAAAAAAAATCCACTTTTGTGGATTTATGAGTGTTTTTTGAATCAGATGGCCTTGTGGGAAGCTCTGGGAACATATAGCTGAGACTGGGAGGAGAGGCAGATCCACCCCCTTTTCCAGGAACCCACCCATACACTGGGTTAAACTAGTCATGAAATTGCATCCCCAAAGTGAAAAGATTAGGTAGCCAGCTAACAAGAACTTTATATTTAAAGAAGTCAGGTTCTTGAATGCTAATGAGCTCCCATGGATTTTGATGAGAATTTAATCAAACTATGCATCTTGAATCTCTTGCTCCAAGTTATTATATAGTTTTTCTTTCCTACACAAGCTGGTCTGATAAATACATTTTATTAAGGAAAATTTGCTTTAATATATCAGTAAGGCAGATTAAAAAATGCAGTGACTAAGTTATTAAAAATAAGTCCAAACCAAAGACAAGGACTTTTCTAACCTCTGGGGCATGGTGCACACATTTAGTTTTGATGTAGCAATATTTTTTCTCCTTTTGGATCTTCAAGCAGCTACTAAAAAAATATCCTGTAGTTAAAGGTAACCTTAAATTTGTCAGACTTTGTCCTTTGCAGAACCTGCAATGTAACAAAGGAGTCAAACAGAAAAAGCCAGTATTTCTGTATTAGAAAAATGCAGTATTTCTGTATTTACCTTTTCTTTGGACTCGCATTTTCCAGCATCTCTAGCACAGAAATAGCACACAATCTCATGGTATTATACTAACACCTTCATTCCTGAATGCTTGAATGCCATTCAGAAGTAAAGACATAAACTAACGTGTTCTCTTTTGCCTCACATACTGAAGAACCACTGAAAAGTAAAGCTGATAACATGGAAGCACAATTGCAAGAACTCTGTTTTGGCTTAATTATTAAAATTCAAGACACATTTGTGATGTAATTTGAAAATAATTCAAACTGAACAAATACTCCAAGTAGTTCAAGGATGTGTGAATAAGATATGAGTGGAGAGCTGTTCTTAGTTCTATTCCTCCGTGGCTGGCCTTAGACCTACTGAGTGTACCCAAGAGAGCACATTCTTACACCTTGGTATGGGAGTTAGCAACAAAATCCATACATAATTGTAGGCTATTGGCAAGGGACAGATCATCGTATGAGGAATGATTTTTTTGACCAGAAAAATACAAAGTATGTACAGTGCCAAGTCTTTAATTTAGAGATTCATTGAATAATTTTTTCTGTAGTGGTTGGGTAGCAACAGAAGAAATTAGATATCTTTAGGATTCCAGTTGCTCTTGAGACAAGTATGAATTAATAAGGTAGTGAGGTCATGCAAAGATATAACACCGCTATTGGATGTATCGAATTAGAAGGTTCTTACTTACAACAAGTAAGATTTTAAGTTCACTGCATAAACCTTAAGATGGCCTGATGTAGAACCATGTATGTAAATCATGTATCAAGCAGAGTCTATAGAAGTCTCTTTGAATGTTTGGGGAAATACTAAACACACTTTAAAAGATTAATCAGCAGAGCTTGGCTTATTTAGTCTTGTGAGAGGGAAATTAGTTACTTCATGTAAGTACATTTTGGCATGAGAAGAAAATATTTAACAGCAGCAATAGAGTAGAAATATTTGTTAGATGATGATTCTGGAGAAAAATCATAAAGACAAACTTATCACAAATATATTTACACCAAAAATTAACTGACATCACAAGCACTGAAATAGCTTCCCAAATAAAACAGACAATGTCTGAATACTGTATTATTCCAACATGAAGCTAATTAAACTTATGGGGAAAAATTATAGGAGAGAGATGAACCCAGAATGAAAAACTGAACTCTCTGACAAGAAGTTATGGATTTTTAATGTGTTGATATTCCCCAAAATGCAGGCAGGAGGATATGAAAGGATGCACAACTGTGATTTACATGGTAAATCCAAATTACTGCTGTTTGTCTCCCAAGGCCAAGAATATGTATTTTGTCTTCTGAATAACTTGACTGCCATTATTTTTTCTATTCCTCCTTTAGAAGGAAGATGAATGGCAAAGCTGGAGACAAGTCACTGAGTGAAGAGACCTACTGCTTTTGGTGCAAATGAGAAGTGTCCCATGATCACGGTCAGTGAGATTCGCTCACAGTAATCTCATTACCCAGTGGATTTTCCCACCAACAGACTGTCTTGTGGGTTTTTGGCATTTATTTCTATGGGGATCTTGGTTCACCCTACAAATCACCTGCTGTTGCAGGAGTGTAAAACATTGAAGATAATGGCATAAGATATGTACCACAAGTCTCTCAATAACTTAATAACTGCCTCCTATATCACCAGTGGGTGCTTAGTGAACAAGGCATGAAATGTTTTCCTAGCTATGCTTAGGAGGTTTCTGAGGAAGGATTTTTATTCCGCAATAACTCTAAATGGTTATGTCCTCCGTTGTCTTTGAATCAGAAACACCATGGATTTCTTAGGCTTTTTTCCAGTTTTGGAATTCAGTGTTTTGTATCATTTAATCCTTTGTGGTCTGATGGCTTTGAAGGCAGAAGGGGTGAGAAGGACTTGGAGTAGATGTTTTGAAAGGCTCATCAGACTAAAGACTGCTATCGTGAAGGATTAGCACTGATGATCTATGAGTCATACTCATCTTTTGTTCTTGCCTCATTTAAATCAGTCAGTCTTCAGGCCACCCACAGCTCTTTGTTTAATAAGGGTTAGCAGAAGTAGTCAATAATTAAATTAAAGAAGATCAGTTAAAGAAAAATAGGGACACAGATTACACCCATAAACATGTGGCTCAGGTGTAAAACTTACGCTGCAATTTTTTTTTTCTATTGGCTAAAAACAAGATGTGTACAAGAGATTTGATTATAAACCCATCAACTCAGTACCTGATGCTGTACATAATAGGAAGTGATGAAGTGTGACGGCAGCATATCTGGTACATTATCATAGTAATTTCTAGACACACTGGCTGGAGAAATGCATTGAGTTATAAGGCTGCCATATCTGAGTGAAGAAAAGAGCTGTGAGAGAGTTTAAGGTTGATTAGGGCTTTTGGAAATCACTGCCTTCGCAAAGCTGCACAATGTGCTCTTCAACAGCATGGATCTACACCAGTATAAGCAAACTAGCACCTGTCATAACTATTAATTTTCCTTCTTTCTTTCTTGCTGAACAGAAATAAATGTGATTGAGTATGTATTTAAAGATTAGTCTTTGCCCAAGATGTACTGCAGTTAATATGGCAAAAGATTTAGAACATAACAAAGTAAAAAATCATTTTATTATCTTAAAATCACAGTCCTTTACTTCTAGCTCCATTTTTCCCCTCCATGAACTTCAAAGTTCTGAGGAAAAGTAGGAATATAATGTAATCCAACAGTTCCCTGCAAAAATATTTCACTCTTTATTATTGCATGTTGAATGTCTGTGACTGAAACAAGTCTCATGGAAGTGAAGCTTGGCCACTTGTCATTCCAAACATGGGCCAGGTATTAAAGACCAAACAAGGCATAAAGATGGCATATTATCCAGCTGGTTTTTTACCTTCTCATTTAGCCCTACATTTTGCAAGATGTCTGAAGTATCCTATCGTCTCTTCATTGTGAATCAACCAACTTTTAGGCAGTTTCCCCAAGTTTTTTTCTTTATATGGCTCTACAACATCGTACTGTAAAGTCTTACCAAGAGAAAGTTCAACCTGTAACGATTTAGCAAACAGACTCCATCTCATTTGTACCCAGAAGGCTCATGGTGCCCATCAGTTCTTAGTTCATTTGAAGCCAGCTCCAGGAGGAGCAGCATATGGCTTTTACACTGCTGACGTCAGTGAAGTTAGTCTGTGTTTACATCCAAGCCAGTAAGATCAGAATTTTTTCTTAGTATTCCAGAAGTAAAAATCCCCAGACATCACAAATAAATTTTCTATACAAGCCCTAAGTACCTCAGAATGCTTCATCTTGATAAAACACAGGGATGAATTTCAAGAAATGCCAGGTTATCACAGTCTCTAAATAACCAGTTTAGGCCACAGCAGTGCTAGTCTCCTTAGTGTGAGTTTCTTTACTAAATCCAAATAAGTAGGTTACCATAAGTCCTGTTAACCGATTTAGGAACAGTATAGGGAACAGTTAATAAATCCTGAGCCCCAATTCTCTCTCTCATCTCTCCCTTGTATAATACCTCTTGTGCTGTTGGACAATACTGTAAGAAATTAGCAGAGACCTTTAAGTAGTTCATATGAGTTGAAGAGTTGTCATTAAATATATTCACCCAGAAAAATTGTCAACTGGAATATGTCCATGAATGAGACAAGATACAGGCAGACAGAGCAGAATTTCAAAGAGAAAAAATTGCCTATGCCAGTGCTGCAGGTTTACTGTGTTTACAGCTCGTGGTAGTTGGTGCTCTAAATGAAGATATTGAGGACTACTTTGACCATTTAAACTTGCATATAAAGCTGGTTTTGTGGGAAAAAATGAACAGTGTTTCTAGGTTCTTGACGTCTTTAATTTATATTGTCCCCAAGTCAGGAGACGTTTTTTACTTCAGTATCACCTATTCTGCTTTTGTTAATGGATAACATATTTTTCTGTATTGAAAGCTGAGCTGAGCCTAGCAGGAGACAAGGGAAGGAAGGAAGGAAGGAAGGAAGGAAGGAAGGAAGGAAGGAAGGAAGGAAGGAAGGAAGGAAGGAAGGGAGGGAGGGAGGGAGGGAGGGAGGGAGGGAAGTGTGAGGGAAAAGAAACAGAGAAAATTTGGTTTATTTTAATAGTATAACTGAAGTTTTACTCCAGAAAAAAGTAGTCTTGTGATTTTGACCTCATCATATCTGAGGCTTCAGCAGTTGTATCTCAGCCTTTAGTTGCTATAAATACTTGTCTAATGCCTTAATCATAAGACTGTTCAGAAACCTTACTCTTGCCTTAAAATGTTGTTCTTTCCAAAGCAGGTGAATAGATTCTTTCACACTAATTCACATTTGTAAGAAAAATAAGTCAGATACCCTGCCTCTGTTTCTCCATGTTTAGTGTGCCCTTGCTACATGGCCTTCCCACATGCAAAGTGATACCATCTAGAGGAGGTATTTATGTGTTGCTGTCAATTGCAATCACAAAACTCGGAACAGGCCTTCATGAGTTTGTGTCCTATGTCTGCATGGCATAGGGTGGCTTATTAACATTAGTTAAACGTGACAGACTGAGGCACAGAAAAGCCAAATGTTTCCTTTAGAGGAACTACACACACATGGAGAAAGAAACGCAACTTCCAAGCACTTCAGTCAGTGCATCAGCTCCTTCTTCTCATTGGAGTCCATCCTTTTATAAGGTGGTTAACAATCCGTGCCTCACTTTTGACCTCAGTTTACAGGCACGTGTGCCAGAAGGTGAGAGATGTTGGATATTTCAGAGTAGGGACTGACAAAGCACAGGTACTCTAAAAGACACTTGAGAGACACAAAGGTTCCAGATTCTGACTGAAAATCTACCAGTATTCTTAAACTCCTATTTTGGGAAATTAAGGTACGAGCTGGCGTACTGCCCAACCAAAATTGGATGCTGCTTTGAGCTGCTTAAGGCGTGTCTTGGCCTTTTGTTTCATAGAATCTGCAGGCATGTCTGTACTGCTGTGTTAGACCTGTCCTAGAGTTCTGCCCATGCTCTGAGATGTCTAAAATTTAGCTCACTCTTGTCCATGAATCATTTAGCTGCATTATCATATCCATTTCATATGGAAAACTTAGTCTCTGCCTGTGGCAGTAAGAATGAAATTACTGTGCTTACAAAGGAAACAAAGGATGCAAATAGCTCTTACACAGGGAATTAGATCCCTGAATTTCCTCCATTTTTCTGTTTACAGTCTTGGTGAATATTCTCTGCCGTTCTGTTTGCAGTCTATTCCCTGCCTTTCTTTTTTTTTTTTTTCTTTTCTTTTCTTCCTAGTAGTCTGAATTAAATCTAGTCTGCTCCAAAGACTTGGTGTGTTTCTGCTTGGGTTTTTTTGTTAACGTATGTTGCCTGTGGCATCACCCGTTGCAGGCACAGATGAAGGCTAGTACATCATTATCAGCATATTGAATGAAGAGGTCTACTTGTGGAATTTTCTAAGTGATACACCTGCTTATTTGCATTGTAATAAGGCCTGAAGACAAAAACCCTCCAGGTCACTTTGTCTTAGTCTTTGCAGAATGTTAATATGGCTGTAATGAATTGCACCTTGTACAGGGATGCACTTGGATGCAAACCATTCAATTGCTTCAGCAACCTTTAGAAGCCAAGCCCCACCTGTGCCCTTCCAGAGGCTGTCAGTGGCTTCACTGAGGTTTGAATCAGAGATATATATATATCATGGAATAACTCAGTGCTGGAATTTTAGGACTATGTTTATTCAAAAAGCTGGAATTAATATCAATAAAACTCTGAATGCTGGGAGCAATATGACACAGATAAATGCAGCATTGGGAATAATCTGTCTTAATTTTAGGTACACAGATTGTCCACAAACACACCTGTGATAGTTGTCTGGATTCTTTTTTTTGTCAACTAATGGAGAGTCACTGCTCTCATCTTCTCTTGACAGCTGAAATAGGCACAACAAATTACACTTTAGAAGTGTCTATTTGTGTCCACTGAGTGCAAAGGAGTCCATAAAACCAGCTCTAATTTAGACATATGCATTGAAAACTTTTGAAGCAAGGTGGGACAAATCCCACTTCACATCTTTTGAAGTGACACTGGCACCTAATTTTTTGCATGTCTTCTGTATGTTATCCAGACTATTCACTCTCTTCAATGGATGGGACTCATTTCACCTAACTTTAGACAAGCCTGGTGTAGACATCTATGTATAAATGGATCAACCCAAGCTCCAGTTTTCATCCATGAAAACAATTAGACACTTGCGCTACAGACATTTGTATGTGTCAGACGAATTGTACACAAAGAGTCTTTATTTGCTTGCTCTGTCTGTTGACTTTAGGCACCCTGGAGAACAAAAAACTGTTGGACAGGTAAGTGCAGATTCCCACAACTTAAGGTTCTCAGAGAAGATGGAGCCATGCACACTGAGTGCATGAAGAAAGGATCAAGAGGCAGGTGTCAAAAGAGGCAGCAAGTGAAATGCTGGTTATAAATATGGAATAAAAGTCTTCACTTGGGACATTTAGTCTAGTCTGAGAGGCTCACAGAAAATGCTTTGTCACTGGAGCCAAAAGCTTTTCAGCTTTTTGTAATGCCATTCTGGTGAGGGGGCTCGGGGTGCATGGGAAGTTGTGAGGAGAGAGCCAGGACAGGTGACCCAAACTGACCAAAGGGACATTCCAGACCATATGACATTGTGCTCATTATGTAAAGTGGGGGGAAGAAGGAGGAAGTGGGGGGACATTTGGAGTGATGGTGTTTGTCTTGCCAACTCACCGTTATATGTAATGGGGCCCTGCTCTCCTGGAGATGGCTGAACACCTGCCTGTCCATGGGAAGAGGGGACTTAACTCCTTGTTTTGCTTTCCTTGTGTTCACAGCTTTTGCTTTCCCTATTGAACTGTCTTTATCTCAACCCATGAGTTCTCCGGCTTTTACCCTTCAATTCTCTCCCCAGTCCTCTGGTGGGAGAGGGAGCGAGGGACTGTGTGCACCTTGGTTGCTGGCTGGGGTTAAACCACAACAGCTGCACTCTCTCAATCTTCCTGAGATAAATGAAAACTGATCACAGAGTCTCAATGCACGGGCTCCAGGAGAGGCAGTTGTGTGTGCCTCAGTGAGCCACCAAGCACCAGTGATGCTCTGTATTTCTGCTGCTTTAATTGGCCTATGGTTGATAGTAGGAAAATGAGATGCTCTAAAGTGCATTAAATTCCAGTCCATCCCGTGCTTGTTAGATTTATTTTCTGTTTGCACCTTGCTGCTGTTTGCTGCTGGCTCCTGCCCTGGGCATCCCCTCTGAGTACAGAGGTTTACACAAAATACGAGCCGAGGCATAAGGTTGCCCATTGCTTTAAGGGCCACATGAACCTCCAGCCACTGAGGTTCAAAGCAGCATGAACCACTTACAGCATCAAGAGCTGCTGTCAAGGGAAGGGATGGGTTGTGTGCAGCACAAGGCTTTATTGTTATGACTTCCAGGGACTGCTATTTATCAGAGGCCTAGCAGACAGCAACTTCTCTTTTATCTTCTGTTCCTGGGTATTGGGGAGGAAGTGAGAATGGGAGATGGATTTACCTGACTTGGCAGTGCTGCGTTAATGGTTGGACTCAGTGACCTTAAAGATTTTTTCTAACCTAAACGATTCTATGATTCTATGGTTCTGTGATGCAGAAAATCTGATTTGTTTATCAGGAGATGTGAGAAATGGGGACTGTAATTTGTGCACTTCATCTAAACATGCTGTTGTTCAAGGGGGTTAACTAGCATGCTTTCACACTGTATTTTGAATCTCCCCCTGCTAAACACACATAAACTTTTAAATTCAGATGATTTTTTATCAAGAGTTACACCTTAAAGATGAGCTAATTGGGAAGAAGATCAACCTGTTTAAACAGAGAACTTTGTCTGGAACTCAAGATAAAAAAGGGGAGTTTATAGCCTTTGAAAGAAGGGTCAGGCAACTCAGGAGGACAGCAAAGATGTTGTGAGGCTATATAGGGAGAAATTAGAAGTCTGAAAGCCCAATTAGAATTTAATTTGGCTACTGCTGCAAAAGACTATAAAATATTTTCTATATATCACCAGCAAAAAGGAGAGCTATTCTTTGTTCTTTATTGGATGTGTTGGGAAGCATAGTGACAAAGGATGAGGAAAAAGATGAGGTGTTTAATGTTTTCTTTGTCTCAGCCTTTAATAGCAAGACCAGTTATTCTTTGGGTACCCAGGACCCTGAGCTGTAAGACAGGGACAGGGATCAGAGTGAAGCCCTCATGATCTAAGGGAAAATGATGAGGAAAATAATGGCCTGCTACACCACTTGGGCACACAGAAGTCCATGGGTCTGGTTGCGATCCACCTGAAGGTACTGAGGGAGCTGGCAGAAGTGCTCACCAAGTCACTTTCAATCATTTACCAGCAGTCCTGGTGAACCAGGGAGGTCTCAGATGACTGGAAGTTGGTAAATGTGATGGCCATCTACAAGAGGGGCCAGAAGGAGGATCTGGAGAACTACAGACCTGTCAGCCTGACCTCAGTGCTGCGAAAGGTCATGGAGATCATCTTGAGTCCCATCCTGCGGCATGTGCAGGACAACCAGGGGATCAGGCCCAGCCAGCAGGGGATTGTGAAAGGCAGGTCCTGCTTAATCAGCCTGAACTTCCATGGCAAAGTGGTTGAGGGGAAGGCTGTGGATGTTGCTTACCTGGACTTTATTAAAGCCTTTGATGCCATTTCCCATAGCATTCTTCTGGAAAAACTGGCTGCTCGTGGCTTGGATGGGTGCACTGTTTGCTGGGTAAGAAACTGACTGGGCCCAGGCAGAGGCGGGGAATGCTGCCACATCCAGTTGCCAGCCAGTCACTATTGGGGTTCCCCAGGGCAGAGTATTGGAGTGAGTCCTGTGTAACATATTCATCAATGACCTCAACAAGGGGATGGAATGTACCCCCAATGAGTTTGGAGATGACACTAAGCTGGGAAAGTGTGGTGATCTGCTTGAGAGTAGAAAGGCTCTGCATAGGGATCTGGACAGGCTGGATGGATGGACAGAGGCCAATTGTGTGAGGCTCAACAAAGCCAAGTGCCGAGTCCTATGCTTGAGTTACAACGAGCATGTGCAGTGCTACAGGCTGGGGGCAGAGTGGCTGGAAAACTGCCCAGTGGAAAAGGACCTGGGGGTGCTGATCAACAGTGGCTGAACAGGAACCATTTTGTGCCCAGGAAGCCAAGAAGACCAGTGGCATCCTGGCTTGTAACAGAAATAGTGTGGCTAGCAGGGCCAGGGCAGTAATCATCCCTTTGTGCTGGGCCCTGGAGGGACTGCACCTGGAATTCTGTGTTCAGTTTTGGGCCCTTCACTCCAAGAAAGACATTGAGTTGATGGAATAAACTCAGAGAAGGACAATGGAGCAGGACAAGGCTTTGGATCACAAGCCTGATGAGCAGCTGAGGGAGCTCAGATTGTTCAGCATGAAAGGAAGTTTGGAGGGAACTGCAATTTTGGTCCACAATTCCCTGAAAGGAGGTTGTAGCCAGGTGGGGGTTGGTCTCTTCTCCCAAGTAACAACTGATATGACAAGAGGAAATGGTCTTGAGGAGGTGGTTTAGATTGGATATTAGGAAAAACTTCTTCGCCCAAAGGGTTGTCAAGCACTGAAACAGGCTGCCCAGGGCAGTGGTGGAGTTATTGTCCCTTTTTAAACGGTATGGTGTAAATAAAAGGTATGATATAAATAAAATATTTAAGAGATGTGTAGATGTGGCAGTTGGGGATGTGGTTTAGAGGTGGACTCAACAGTGCTGGGTTAATTGGACTTGATAATCTTAGAGAGCTTTTCCAACCAACATTAATCCTTGATTCTATGATCTATAATCAGCCGAGAGATTATGATATCTGTAAATTGCAAAGAATGAAATGAGACCTATTCTTGGAGAAAATACTGTTCAATGGGGCTATGTAGGAGAGGCTGAGATGATGACAATGATGAAAGTCTGGCATTTCTTTTTAATTTCAAAATAGCATTTTATTCATGGAGGGTAGATTTTGATGGAGAGTGACAGCCTGTTAGCTTCCCTAGCAACATTTCCCTGTCTGCCTCTGACCCACCACGAGGAAAAAGTCAGGGGGTTTGTTCCTGTTACTGATTTGTCTGAAGCTCTAGAGCCTGAGGGAGGACATCTTTTTGCCCTGTTCAGCATTACATGAAATCCTTGTAGGAAACAATGAGTAACTTATTGTTTTTCTCAGATGCCTTCCTCCTACTTAAACCCCTCAGTAATTAACCAGCATCTTCAAAGCAGCAATGTGTGAGATAAATCAGAAGGAATGGGAATGACAAAGTGATAATACCCATGTGTTTTGATGCAGAAATGACGTGGTAGTTGTATCAAAACAGTTAATCATCCTTTATGACCTTACTGGCATTTATACCATTGTTCAAGCTTCACAGGAGATATCTTGTCACACATGCCTTATGTGCACTGCATCTGGTTGTTCCCACCACCACATTCCCCTCTCCCCACTGCCAGGATTCAGCTGAGGGCATAGGGAGAGGAGAGGGCCCTTTTCCCATTGAATCATAGAATGGTTTGGATTGGAAGGGACCTTGAAGATCATCTAGTTCCACTCTCCTGCCATGGGTGCGGACACCTGGTTTAGCCCAGGTTGCTCCAAGTCCCATCCAACCTGGCCTTGAACACTTCCAGTGAAGGAATTTCTCTGGGCAGCCTGCTTCAGTGCCTCACCACCCTCACAGTAAAGAATTACTTCAGAAAGATCAAATCTAAATCAACCCTATATCAGTTTAAAGCCATCACCTCTTGTCCTATCGCTATGTGGACTTGTGAAAAGTCCTTCACCAGTTTTCCTGTAGGCCCCCTTCAGGAACTGGAAGGCTACTCTAAGGTCTCCCTGGACCTTTCTCTTGGCAAAACAACTCTCTTAGCCTCTGGTCATTGGAGAGGAGCTCCAGCTGTACGTCTTTGTGCTGATCTTCTACAGGAATTGGTTCTTCCTTTTCTCAGTCCCTGCCTTTGCCTTCTGTAACTTGTGCAGCATGGCTGGAGCACTTGCCAGTGAACACTGAAGCAAAAAAGTCATTGAACACCTCAGTCTTTTCCATATCCCAAGTAACCAAGGCTCCTGTTTCCTTCTGGAGGGCCCACATTTTCCCTAGTCTTCCTTTAATCAACAGTGTACCTTCCTAGTTGCCCTTGACATCCCTGGCGAAATTTTATAGAATGAAAGAAGATAATCTACAGATATTTGTGCTCACTGCACAAATTACACTGCTCCTGAAGCTGTACAGCTTTGTACAAAATGTTCATAAGAGGATGCTCCTTGAACAGCTTCCCTCAGTGGTGCAGAGGGAAAACAGACATCAAATTGGTAAAATAACACTTCCTAAAATTAATGTTTTCTGTGTCTGTTGCTCTTTACTCATATTTATCCGAGACGAGAATACAGACATATTTGGGTCCATATAAACCATATTTATTATGTGTACATACTCAATAAGTTTTCTTGACTAGTTTTTATAGCTTCTAGATCAGAAAACAGAGAGAGTATTTGGCTTACTGAGTTTTCGAGTGAATATTACGTCAATTTAATATGTAACAATGTTCACAGGCTTTATCTTCCATTTTGCACATTTTCCTGAACTCCCTTATCACCAAAAAAACATTTGCACTGACAGACCATAGAAATATCTTTCTATATCTTACTGAGTTTACATATTGGGTTATATTTCTCCTCTCCAGCTCTCAGCTGGAGGATTGGAAGTAAAATCCATTCTGTATCCATTTAGGGAAGAGGGCAGTCAGATCAATAATCTGTGGTAGCTTCTTGGCAGAAAAAACCAGATACATTCACGGAAGTATTGATTCCATTAATCCATGTTCCACTGCAAACTGCCAACAGGTCAGGTCAGTCACATTTCTCATCTTTTTTTTAATTGAAAACAGATTTGGAATAGATTGCAAGGAGTAATGATACTCTTCTCAAGGCACCACAAGAAGTTAAACCCCCGAATTTGTGTTCCCCCTAATCACAAGACTCCCTTGAATATTGTGATATTTAGAATTTAGATAAATGGTGTCCTGGTCTTGTGTATGGGTGTGTGTGTGTCTTCTGTTTCAAAACCTTCTGAGTTTGCATATGTCGCTTTGAGAAACCAATAGAATAGAAAAGATAAATGTCAGACCTAAAAACCACACATCAAATCTACTCTGGAGTTTGTATATAACTCTTTGTTCTCTCTAGGAAATTCTGAATCTGCATACCCTGCTCTGGCTCTTGGAAAATATTTTCTTCCAAACATATGGGCTTCTGCCTTGCCCTTCAGCTTATGCTCTCCCAGTTTGAAAGATGAGGTAAAGAAATGTTCTCATAAAGACGTGCACTGTGTTGCCTTTCGCCATCCCCACTTGCCAGTTTTCATTATTGCTCTGCCTATTCTTTGCCTGGAGCAATATTATTTTTATATTCTGTTGAAAAACCCTTGACATCCTCCAGGAAAATAAAAGAGCCTGAACAACAACAAAGTGCATGTGTGTACGAGCATGTGGAGCTTTCTTGGCAGCTTCTGTGCCAATTGCTTTACCTCTGATCATATCAACATTATTTTCCCTTCAAGCAAACAAAGTGCTTTGAAGTGATGTCTCCCTTGACAGGGCGAGCCATTGACAAGCTGTCAAGAGCAGACAATGGAGAAAAAGGGATGCACGTCGTGTGTGAGGGAGCTGTGCCACAGCTTTGGCTACCAGCTGAAACTCACTGGGGACCATCACATGTGTGTGTGAAGGACATGGTGGTAGTATCAGTGGGAAAGACTGAGCTGCCATTTGCTGTATAAAAAGATACTCTCTTTTCACGTGGAGAAAGTGAATGGGAATCAATCAAACAAAAGGTTGAGATGCAGAAAATGCCAGACAGAAGACAAATGGCCAAGAGAGAGACAGATAGGTAGAAATAATTGAGTCATTATTATCTCTTAAAATTTATAGAATCATAGAATCTTTAAGGTTGCAAAAGACCTCCAAGATCATAGAGTCCAATCATTGAACTGTTAACCACTACTGATGCAGCTGACAGATCTTACTCTTTCATGGATATGTCATGATTGGAAAGCTTCCTCAGGAAGTGGGAACCCTCGATTCTCAAGGAAATCACAAACAAATGGAATTTATCCCTTTGTAATTTGTTTTGAATGGCGATTACCGCATTTTTGCCATCTCATCTGTATGTTAGACAACTGTCTTGTTAGACAAGTGACTTCTATTCCTCTCAGAAAAAGAGGTTTGAACCCCCCTCCAGCCATGCTGCAGCAGACAGCTCCTCAAGGCAAGCAACGGACCAAAGGGGTACCAGCTCCCTCCATTTCTCCTGTAGCATCTGAGTTATTGCTCAGATTGCTACCCAAAAATTAATGACTCCAGGAAAAATAGTAGATCAAGAAGGAGACAGCCTTACTCTGCAGTTTCATCTATTTTATGACAGAAAAAAAATATAGCATCAGATTTTGTGTTTGAATAACTCCTAGCACCAGCACTGGCTCTTTCCCTGGGCTCAGGGAGGTAAATGAGCAAAGAAGAGACTAATCCTGGCCACCTCCAGGCATTAAGCAGCTTGTAGGTTTCGTAGCTTTGGGGATTACTGCAAACTCAGCAGCCAAACTGAGTTTCTGAGACATTTCTGTGCAGTCACAGAGGTCCCTCTGAGTTTGGCACCAGTGGTTTTGTGGTTCTAAATTTTTTACTTTCACAGCCAAAGTGACAGGTAGGCACAGAAACCTTCTCTGAGGCATTTGAGCCTGTGCACTCCAGTTAGTTGTCAGCAGTCTTTTCTTCATCTATTTACAGGAGATGACACAATCTTCGTGGCAGGGAAGGTCCAGATGATGAATGTGTCTTAACTCTCTACAGAGAGAGGCATGTAAATTTAGTTGGTACAATAGAATTAGCATAATTCATGAATTAGGTCAATTTCAATTACTTGTGTATAGAAAGTAGATTTTCTCCTAACAAGATGAATCTAATTTCAAAATCCTACCGCATCTCTCTTTTCCAAGAGACATCCACAAATGGGCCTTTGCTGTTATCAGATGTGTGAAGCAACATCACTGTATATTTTCACACCTAGTTGATTACTTAACCATCTGTTCTCTTCAACAACACAAGATACAAGATGGGAGGAAGAAAGGGCAAGAGAAATAAATGGAAATATCACTGTGATTGTTTTCTAACCTATCTCTTAATTTTTCATTTGAGCCATAAATCCCAGGGCAATTTTTATTAGAGTATGTGTGTTAAAACAAGGCCTATATATATATAAACAAACCTTTTATAACTTCCTTCTTTCTTTCTTTCTCCCCCCACTTTTTTTTTTGTAATCAGAATAATGGAAATGTATCACAACTTTCTTCATATCCTCTCTGGATGACTATATAATGAAGGTGGAGGGAGGAGAATTTTGTAGGCAGAACATTATGTGCATTAGATAAAAACCAGTTATTTAGTAGCTCATACTTAAAAATATTCACACTTAATTTAACTCACTTCATTCTCTAGAAGGACTGTGGGTGTGTTAATCTTTTGAGTTGATAAAATCATTCATCTAGATGGACAGTTTAGAAATTGACTTTAAATTTTCAGTTATCTTTGTTCTAATGTGTCCTCTTTGGCTTAAATTTATTTTTCAGACACCATTAAAAAAAAAAAAAAGAGCCTCGGACAGATTTTATATCTGGTCGAATTACACATTTTAAGTTATAAGTCTTGCAATTATCAAAAAGCCAAACCAAATAACCTTACGATATTTTTTCATTGACATTTTCACTCAAATACAAAACCAGACCTCCTTCATTTTGATAGCTTTGTCAAGAACAAGTATTTTGCTATCCCCTAGTATGTTATTTTCCTTTATAATTATTCGGGTGGCATGTAGAATTATGGAAAAAAAACCCAACAAAAGAAATCTAGAAATATCACAAAGGACTCTGTAATCACAGAATCTCACTGAACATGCTTAACACACAGGTGATACAGAATCCTTTGAAACAGGCATTGTGTACATATACACATACATGTATATATATATATGTACATACGCACATATATGGAATGCAATTGCCAACTTCATAAATAGCCATTAGAGACTCTCCAAACCAAAATTAGAAGTTTTTCTCTTTGTCTTGGCCAGCCAAGGTAACAAATCTGTGTGCAAGTCAGAATTTGAGAAAAAAACATGGAAGCCACATGCTAATCATACAGAGGCATTCCTTACAGGAATAAGTTGTCCTATGTTAAAAGACTGACAAAAGCTAGGGATAGCTGAGGTTAAGGCAAACCTAAATTAACTGGTTTTTGGCCCTTACCTAACTAATCAGATGCCTGACTCTTGCAACTTCGGCACAGTAAATCCGCATCAGTCGAAGGCTGCAGCAAGGTGGGATAATGTAAATGGTCTCTCTGGCTTGAGTGACTGAGGAAGTCATAACAGCAGTGCCCTGTGAGCTGCCTGGGGCTTTAGGATGCTCAGAGCTCTGTGGGTGTTCAGAAACAGCAAGTTTAATGTAAGAGAAAGTGCTTTCTTGGTGCCTTTTTGTTCACAGCTGTTTTCTGTCCACATAAAAAGAAAGGAGTGGGTGGGAGGTTTCTCTTTACCTGCCAGATACTGAACAAATGACATGAGGAAATCAAGGGAGACTTTTGTTGTGACTGTAGGGGCAAGATGGGTGGGAATCACAGTGGGGAAGCTGGGAAATATAAGAGATTCCTGGAAATAAAAACTATGATGGAGTGTTACTTACAACCCAGGAAGTAATTGCATTAACTGAAAACAATCATAAAGTCCAAGCTATATCTTGAGGGAACAGGTGGATGGGAGGGAGTTGTGCACAAACCCTGTTCCTTTCTTGTCTTTCCCCTTTAGGCACTTTGATGGTTCTCTGCCTAAAAAGTGAAATAATCTAGTTCTTATGCAGTAAATCCTATGTTTTGTGTTTCGTTGAAAGTGCACTGCAGAGAAGGTCTAGAGAGAAACGCCTCAATATTTTGGTAAATGTTGGATCTTTCTGTAGACCTTTGGTGGAATGGTCTAACAAGGTTGACATCAGTGGGTCTGAGTAGACAAAGCTGTATTGGGGGAGGGGAACAGCTGTGCCCTCAACATAGTGGGACCAGGTCTTTGTGTAGAGGAGTGTATGATGGGGCCCTCTGCTCACAGTCCACAGAAAGGATGAGGAGTAGAATCAGGGAATCATAGAATTGTTTAGGTTGGAAAAGATCACTGAGTCCAGCTGCAAATGTAACACTGCTAAGTCCAACACTAAACCATGACCCCAAGTGCCACATCTACACATCTTTCAAATGCCTCCAGGGATGGTGACTCCACCACTTCCCTGGGCAGCCTGTTCTAATGCCTGACCACCCTTTTGGTAAAAAATTCTTTCTGAATATCCAACATAAACCTCTCCTGGTGCAACTTGAGTTCATTTCCTCTTGCATTTGTTACCTGGGAAAAAAACTGACCCCCACCTCACTACGCTCTCCTTTCAGCTAGCTGTAAAGAGTGATAAGGTCTCCTTTTTTTTCCCAGCATACTGGAGATAAATGCAGTTTTCTTCAGCTCAGGCTATTGAATGTCTTCTGCATGTTTTGAACTGGAAGCCCAATTTTCGTTTCAGCTTGCTGGATTAGATAAATTTGGTTAGTGAGTTTACCTATCAACCCTGCCTGCACTTGCTTTGCATTCCTCCAGGTATAATCTTGAAAAAATAATGCTTCCAAGAGTAATGGCTGGGTTTTGCTTTCCAGAAAAACCCTGCCACAAGTCTGTGGTTTAAAGCCATAAGTTAGGTTTGCAGTCCATCATATTTCAGATCAATATACTACAGAGAGCTGACACAGATCCTGCAAAAAGACAGATTGCACTTTCAAGGGAATTTCATACCATTTAAAAATGGAATTAAGAAAGATGGAAATGCTAAAAATACATGAAAAATAAAGTTTAAGGCACTAAAGGAAAACCCTGAGTGTTATTCTGCTTATTAAAAGACAACAAGCTGCCACAAAATAAATATTCCCTGCTAATGAGCTAATATTTAATCAGCAGAGTTCTCTGTTCTGAAAAAAAAAAAAAAGCTTCTGCTGGCCACTTTTTGTTGGTGGTCCTTTAAAAAGATAGAGAGAAAACTCAAGCAGACTGTATTTAAATTTCTCTTTTTTTTTCTCCTATGCAGTGAAGCAGGAGCAGGCTCTAGTGCTTCTCATAATTTTATTTGTGACCCTAAGCCCTCAATCTCAGAGAAAATGGAGGTCACGCTGCTTCTTATACATGTTGTCATGCAGATATGTGGGCTTTCAAATGGGGTGTTTACTTCTAAACCTCAAGGTAACATACATTTTTTAATGACTTCCACTTTAGTTTGGTTTTTTTTTTTTTGGACTCCACAAATGGGACTGCTGCTGCTTGTCCAGCTCATTGAACATGGAAAGGATCTGTCTGCTGAATCCCATGAGATGTTAATGTGTTGGGGCTGGGCAGAGTTATCTATACCTCTTTGCACCTTAGGGCCCAGACTCCAGCAGATTTCTGCAGAGGGAGCATAGCAATGGAAGAGGGACAGTCAAACACACATTGGTGAGGAGGGAGGAGATTCTTCTGAAGACCTGGATAAAGAGTGACAAAAGCTGGCACAGTGGTAGGCTGAATTTTGATAAATTGCCTTCCACTTCTGCACCTAGATTTTCCCCACCTTTTCAGGTTTAAAATCAATTTTTCCAATGAACTTTTGAATAGCCAGGGAATGTTTAATTTCCTATTTACAGCTGTGACTGGTGTATGAAAGAGTATTTCAAGCTGTGCAAAATATCACCACCTGGATAAAATTTACCTGACACCCTCCCTCTGCAGTACACTTTTTTTCCCCAGCAGGCCAAAAATTTCATGCTGCTTCCCTTACTCTCAGTGGATTTTGCTCATCCCATAGCATTTCATCATGGATGAAAGGGCACTGGCATGTTATTTAACTGTTGAATAACATGCTAGAGACTAAATTAAGAATGTCTTCTAAAGCACAGTTGCCATTTACTGCATAGAGTCAGAGATACAGTGGAGTGCACAAAAAATTATAGATCCTCCACATGTATTCTTGGCTCAACAACTTCATCACTCTGGATGTTGCCTTTGGGAAGGAATAGGGCTCTCTGTGACAGTACAGGACATTTGCTTCCTGCTGCTTTTGTATGTCATCCTTCTTCCTGGGCAGCCTTCCTTCCTCTGAGAACAGAAAGTCTTCTTAGTCTATATTTCTTAAAAGCAGATCCTTGCTTATTTTTGGAGTCTTTTTTTTTCACTCTTCTGTGAACTACTGGAGAATGTGGTATCTTCTGGCTCCAGCCAGCTTCCTTTGAAAACCAATTATTTAATCCAGAGTACAGCTGTTGAGTTTTATGATTTCCCATTGTATCCAGACATTTTTCCTTGTCAGAAAATGCTAAATTCAAGATGCCCAGAAAGGAGTCTGGTGATACAGCAGTCTTTGTACCAGTGTCTTCTCATTAGCATTTCAATTTCTTTGATTTCACCGGGACAAATTCATGAAACCCTTACACCAGTCAAAGACAAAAAGAGGTTATAGGGTTAAAAGGTGCCATATTTGTAATTGGAGGTAAAGTAGGTTTGCATTCCTTCCCCTCTCTAGAAGAATTTTTGCACCCTTTACTAAAACTGTCTCTCACTGGGACTAACCATGTTCAGGTGTCACTGGAACCAGCCATGTTCAGGTGTAGGAAGTAAGGAGAGAGGTTCAGAGTTGTGCTGGAGGGTGCTTGTTCCCTTCAGGGTTGTTTTTGGTGTTTTCAGCTAGATTACAGATCCTTTAAGTAGTAACTGGACTGAGTAGAACTTCCTGGACATGGAAGATCAGATTTGTTTTAGGGGCAGTATCAAGCCTGTTTATGACAGAGGATGTGCAAGGACTGAAAGCAGTGGTAGCCATTTGAGATGCTCTGAGAGCCTCCCTGACCTCCAGCTGATGCTCTAGAAGAACATGGTCCTCCTTGGAGGTATGTTGTGTCTGCTGGCTCTCACCAAAATTCCTGCACATTTCCACATAAAACAGCAATAGATGGATGTTTCTGCTTACATAACTGAAGCCTGTCTTAGGTGTCTTCTTTTATGATCTGAAATGTTCCCTAGGCCCCAATTAGATTGCATTAACTAGATTTACATCAACTATAATGGAGCTTAGATACTCAGCTCATATAATGATGGCTGCAGATAGACAAATTATGTGTCTAATCTTGCACCAAATCCAACCCCAAATCAGTCATCACTAGGAGTGAAAGAAAGAAGTCAGCTACAGTCAGGGGAGGGCTGTACAAATACTCTTTCAGTCTTTTCTCTTTGATCTGTTGCACATATTTTTCAGTTTGGTGAGTTAATTGTCCTAGCTTTTACTCTAACAGAGCCCGGCTTTTTTAGAATTTAAAAACCTTGCAGTCTTTTTTTTTGAGGAGCCCCTTATAGAAGACTGTCTAGACTGTTGACCTCAGCATCAGATCCTCTGTATATGTGAAATGTGTGTGTGCAATGGACCTATGACTCTGGTGCTCTCAGCTTCCCAGGAGCCTGACTTCCATGAGTACATCAGGCAGATGTCATTTCAAAGAGAAGAGGCTGGGATTGAGGTACTTGCTGCACAGAGACCCTGTCTTGGGAGCAGTGGGGTCTTTGTCTCTTCTAGCTGACACTGGCTGTTGGATCCTCTCTGGTTCATCCCATTATCCAGAGTTCCAGCTTTTTGACTGATCCCAGTTCTTCTGACACCCACTAGCTCGTGCAGTAGTGAGGCTGAGTAAGAACATAGATTTTCAGGAAATAAGTCTTCACACTGCCACTTGATATCCAGATAAAAATATTCTTATGGCCTTTAGAGTCTCATATAGACCTGGATGTTTTATCTCTTTTTCCCCTCTCTCTTCCATCTACTGACTGAGATTTGCTGTGTAATATTGCTTGTAATTTTTCTAGCTTATTTTCAAGTCTGCACTTTTTTTTTCATTCATGGGAGGTTGCCTGGTCACAAGCTCTCTAGCCCTTTGACAGATGATAATCTTCAATAGGTTGCATTGATTCATAAGCTGTGTTACCTCTCAAATGCATGTTGGCTGAGCAAGACTCCTTGCTAAGCAGGGTACAACTCAGCTCAAGTGGTGGGGCTAGAATGGGACTCTTCAAATGTAATCACTACAGAGATAAAAACCAGGGTGCCAGATAAGATTGAAGACCACCTAGTTCAAAACCAGCTAATCTAATTAGATAAAATGTACCCACTTTGGTGCTTAAGTAGGTATAAATTCCCCTACTCGATTGCTGTTACTGTTAATACTAACACAGCCCCTGTTATGGGCTGTGTTACCCTATTATGGACTAGCCAAGAAAGCAGACAGACTGTCCTGGTTGATACATCACCTAGAGACAGACTGAAGAGTAACGAGCTACTGAAGTTCACCCCACACATGTAAGGGAGAGTAAGAGAAAGCAGGTAGGATTCCCCCCATAATGGTACTCACAGCCCTAGGCATGCTCCAGTCAGACTTCAGAGGATTAATCTCAGCACTTGTGTTGGTGTCAGAGATCAATAACGCTTGGACTTATATTTATGATCTCTTTACTGAAAAGCTCTGAGTCTCAGCTTGTGTTGTTCTGATTTCTGTTCTCTTGTTCCTGTGAACTTCGGTTTAGAAGTGCAGATAGGCAACATGCTCTAGAGAGATGATGTACCTTGAAACTCAGGATATTTAGGCACCGATTCTAAGCAGTAGTACCCTATTGGTTTTTTCCTTTAAGTTTGTTTATTGCATTGGATCCATGGGGAACTGATCTACATTGCCTGTAAGCAAGAAAAAAATATGTTGGAATGTGTACAAAAATGCTTACAGGTGTATGCAATGTTTTGCGGCCAAATAAATTCCCTGACACAGCTGAAGGGGTGACAGGCATGCCCCAGGATCAAGAGTAAATGCTATGGTGGAAGGAAAGAGAAATTCCTTCAGGCAGTGCTGCTGCTGCACCTTCTGTGTTTTAAACAATTCAGAAATTCTTTGTTCAGGTACAGTGAGTGGTAAATATGAGAGATGTAAAGGTTACTTTTTTAATAAATACAATATACATCCCAAGGGACTTCAGTACCTGTTTGCTAACTAGCTACAAGTTGTGTTTTGGGATTTGACACCCATCTGCCTGCCAATATCTGTACTGTTAGCATGGCATCCTCTCCATGTTTGGATCTATTCTGACTTACAAATTGCTTTCTGAAGTAGATGTTATAGCGTTTCTGTCCTTAAATTGAGATTGGGGCAGTTAACCTGCAAGTCCCTTGTTCTTAATTTGATGATACAGATATTCTAATATTTATTTAGTGTTACTCATCTAAGAACAAATCTGCTGGAGCAATTGGTGACTCCTCTGTAAGTTTTTTTCATACAGTTTTTATGTTTGCCGGTTTTTGCTGGGGTAGAGTTAATTTTCTTCACAGTAGCTGGTATGGGGCTGTGGGTTGGATTTGTGCCAAAAACACTATTGATAAGTGAGGGATGTTTTTGTTAGTATTGAGCAGGGCTTACACACAGTCGAGGCCTTTTCTGCTTCTCACTCCAGCCTGCCATCAAGGAGGCTGGGACTGCACAAGGATTTGGGAAAGGACACAGAGAGGACAGCTGGCCCCAACTGACCTGAGAGACATCCAGACCATATCATGTCGTGCTCAGAATACAAAGCTGGGGAAAGAAGCAGGAAGAGGAGACCATTCAGAGTGATGGTGTTTGTCTTCCCAAGTCACTGTTATGCATGATAGACTCCCGCTTTCCTGGTGATGGCTGAATACCTGCCTGCCCATGGGAACTGGTGATTGAATTCCTTGTTTTGCTTTGCTTTGCTCTACCTATTAAACTGTCTTTATCTCAACCATGAGTTTTCTCACTCTTATCTTTCTGATTATCTCCCCAGTCCCACCAGGGGCAGGGGAGTCAGGCAGCTGTGTGGGGCTGAGTTGCCATCGAGGGTTAAACCAGGACTGTTTGCATATTATTTGTAGCTGTATGATGAAAAACCAAGGCAGGCAGTAGTTGTTGAATATGAAATGTGCCCTAAAGCCATCTGGGGAAAAAAAAAGTCTAGATACTATCCGAACGTATTTGGTGTGACAGAGGAGGTTGCTGACAGAGGCTCTACCAATCCTATTCAAAGCTTTGTACTTTAGAGAGGCTGCATGATAAACTCTTGACTTTGCAAAGTCAAGAACAGGAACAGCTCCTTGGTCTCAAGGTAGGCTCTGTTATTAGATGGTTTTCAGCTACTTTAATTAAGCTATCTGCAGAGGAATGCTTAAAAAAGCATGCTGATGAGCAGCATGTCTATTTACAACATACTTAACAAAGAGAGGAAGCACAGTTCGAGTGTCAGTGCAAAGTGGGATTCTGTACAGCCTTCTGTGAGCCAAGATTGTTTACTCATTTATCCAGAAGCACAGGCAAAATCCAGGCTGTGTAAAGCAGGCAGAACTGAATCTCCATTGGTTACAGTGCAAAGCGATTTTATCTCAGGTGGGTGTCCAGCTCCAAGGTTTAGATAAAAGAATTGTTCAGGTATCATTGCAACATCCACTGGACAACAAACTGGTTGCTCTGGTAACTCATTATTTAATGTCTGAATGGTGATATAAATAGCAACACAGCACATCTTAGTTGTCATGCATTATTATAAGTGATGTAAGAGATGTCACCAAATTCAGTTTTGAGATTTCTACAAAGCACAATACGTTCATACTTGTGTGTGTGAGAGAGAGAGAAAGGGCTCCAAAGCCCCTTTTTTAATAATTCAGTCCCAGTGTAATGGCTGCATAGAAATATTACTCTATTCAGGTAACTCTTTGAAATGTCATCAAAAGAAATATCTTTGTACAAGGCCACAAGAAATTAAAATTAAAAAAAAAGAAGAAGAAGAAAAGAAAAAACCTCTACTTTCCTAAAGTGATGGAAGCTGTTCTATCAGAAGTCACAGAAACACTTTCTCTCCAAGACAGCCTGGCTTTCAAGGAAAACAAGTAGTCCAAAAGTTACATTTAAAAACTGAAACATGAAGAGTAAAATAGATAAGTAGTAGAAATGAGAACTTGAGTTCCCATTTAGCTTAGTTTGGTGCAGAGCTGGGTACAAAAGCAAGGAAGAGAAAGAGTAATTATAATAATAAAATGTGCTCACCTCTCAGGATGGGTGCGTACCATGATAAATGATTTCAATCTATAACCTTTTCAGTTCTCAGTAAAGTTGTTCTTTCTGGACAAATCACCCACCACTGAACTGAACTTCCTGAAGTTCTCTGAATCTGTGATGAGGGTCCCAAAAAAGGCTCTGAACACATGTCCAGAAAGTTCAGTCTAGTACTGGAGTTTTTAGAGATGATCATGACAAAGTTTGTAGTCGGTTAATATTAAGACATTAGAAAACATTATACGAAGTTAAAAGAGAACCGATTAGACAAAAATACACTAAAGGCATCCTTCATATAAATAATTTACAAGTAATATCACTCTTACTGAGGAGTTAGCAAGGTCGGTGGGTGTCCCTACTCTGTACAGTCCATTCACTGAATGGTGGTGAGAGGTATTGACAGAAGTAAATTATAGATACCTGAAGATGCAGGTATTTCACAGTGCACCTCTCTGTGTAACTGCTCCGTGGTGGTGTCGGAGGTGGCGGAGTACCTGAGGTGGCTTTTCATAACTCAGTACTGAGATCAGCCTGGAGTCCAGTGGTGGCCAGCATGTCTGAAACTACCCCGTTTACTAGGTGTGTCTTGTAAGTTGTGCTAAACTGACCATAATTAGACTCACACTGTTCTCCAAATCAGTTAATTTTAAATGTCATTGTTTTAGCTGCACAAGCTCTAGTAGCATAAATTATGTCAGTGTAACCTTTTATACAGTGGTACAATCACAGTAACCAAAACAACTTGTGGCTATGTTATTGCTTTCCTAGTTGAGTAGTATCCATAGGTTTGAGGTGTCCAGCTTCTCTGTGACTGTTTCAGGAGTAAAAACAGTTCTGAGACAAAAATAGTGCTTAAGTTTACTCTTCTCATTTTTTTGGGGATGTTAAAAAGTAATCACATACAAGTCAGGTTATTCTTTCAGCTGTAAGGGAAGGAATTCTTTGGTTTGCAAGCATACTCCTTCCCACTGTCTTTTGTGCTTCAAAATGTTCACACTAGTAAAAATAAAGATGATTTTATAGGTGCAGTGTTTCTTGATGACTTTTTGTATGTAGCAAATCTTTCCTATGAGTCCTTTCATGTGAATGTGGTGTGAATGTTAGACAGCACAAAGGTAACTCATTTAATTAGAGCTTCTTTATTTCCTCTTTTAGCTAGAGACAACCTAGAAAATCAGCATCATGTTTCTAACTAGCAGGAAGAAAAGGCAAAGCTGGTCAGCCAATTGCAGCTCTATATTTACTTTTCCTTCCTCAAGCACAAGAAAATCAAATGAAGGAAAACACAGAAAATTCAATGGGATGAGTGGGTAGCTGACTTCTAAGCTGTATTCTGAGGAAGAAAGCAGGAGGGAGAGTGAAATGAGAGGATGCAGGCAGAAATCTGAGCATACTTGAGAAGACAGTATGTGCTGTGCACAATCTGTCCCCCTCGGCAACGCAGCACACTGTCATTCACTCATTGTGGGCCAGATTCTTTTTTCTACGGAAACCTATTCCACTTTAAAAAGGGGCTCCATATCAATAATTTCTAGATCCAGGAGGTATTTTTTGACAAACTCCAGTAGCACTTTTCTTGCTAGATACATTCATTCCTAAGAGGATGGATTGCATTGCTGTTTGAACTCATAGTTCAACACATGAATGGCATTTTTTGAAAGATACACAGAATTTTCTTGTTACAGAAATTCTTTTAGTTACTCATTTCACATAGTAACTTGTATATCCATTAGTGGTAAGATGTTCCAAGGGAAAATGTTGTAATTGCACATATTTAAAGGGTACATCATTTACCTTTATTACAACTCTAGTTGCAGCTGCGGTCTCAAAAATTATCCCAGTGTGCACCATGCTGGTGCAATTAGGAGAAACTGGTCCTTTGTCTTTATAATCCTTCTCTGGACGAGAAATAAGAACATTGATAGAGCAGAGAAACCATTGTACTGCATTATAACTCCGTAAGTCAGCCCAGCCCCACGACAGTTCCTGGACAAGTAAAACAGACTTAGAGAATAGTTTGGGAAGGGAAACCTAGTTAGAGCGTTTGCAGTAAATAGGAGAGCTGATGCGTGGGCGTTGCAGTCACAAATCCTGTTATATGCTAATGAGATTTATGCGCATAACACCCAAACATAATTATCAGAGTTAACCCCTGTGTACCTGCTGTATTTAAAATTAAAATGAAGTTATGCTATTTGCACTTTCGGAACAGTAGATCTATATTACACATGAACTTTTAATAATTTAGCTTATTTTTGCTGACTGAATACACTGTGCCAGACCACACTTCTTTCATTTGAACAGTGATTGACATTCTTCTTTAACCTCACGAATCTTGAATTCAAATGAACTGTCTTAACTGCAATTTAATTAAAAAGTATGAGATTTAAATCCCTTAGCCTTAAAAAAGATTTAAATTCCTTAACCAGGGAATGAAGGAGACAGTTTGATACATTGTGCTGTATGAAACTGATGTTTAGCAACAATTTTTCAACACAACCTTAATTCTGGAGTGAATTCATAATAAGTGGACATGGGACACCCAACACAACCAAGTAAATGAGCATCTTCCAGTCTAGAGCTCTCTTCAGGATCATGGTGTTAATTGGTGTGTCTATACTGACTTCATTCTCTGCTCCAGGAGAAACAATATCTATTTTCCAGACCTCTTTTTGCAGAACTGCTTGCACTCTTTATGGTCAACGAGTTGGCTTTGCCCTCTCTGAATGGCATTTAGGGCAGTCCTCGTCTTGATCACTCCCAAAACATTCTTCACACAATGTGTTTTGTGTGCCGAGCCAAATATGTGTATGAGCCAGCTTTGTCTAGGAAAAACCTTGCTGATCTGCTGCAGAGGAAAATCCTGGCTGATAAATTTGTGGACAAGCAGGAGACTAGAGAGTGATCCAGCTTCTGGTGTTGACATAGTCATCTTGAACAGTCTTGTTTAGGCTTTGGTGTAGCAACGCACTCCTACTCCGTTTTTATTTAATGCAATGACTACTTCTCCTAACCGGGGACTAGCCCTCCTTCCTACAAACTGCTAGAGACTTCTAAGAAAGATCTGTTAGTGCAGAAATGGAAAAATAATCCTTAAGATTTTAAAGACTGCTGAATTCTGGAAGGCATCCATCTGCACACACCCTGGGAGCAGGAACTGTGGCATTTCACATGCCTTCTATGCAATACTCAATCCAAAAATCTGCAACCTTCTACACTTGTAAGTGACGGCAGATATAACTCTATTTTGACTAGTAAACCAAAAGATGTATTGACTTAAGAAAGCAGCATTTTTCATTTTGAAAATGTCAAAACAAAGTGTCAGCAATTCTGAAAAGAAAAGGTGCCTAAGATCTGTTTGTTTGCCCCTTCTGTTTGGAAACAAGACTCAAAAGGACTCTCTGTAGGAAAGTTTATTCGTTTGTTGAGTCATTATTTTCTGAGAAGAAAAACATATTCAAAATCTTCTCAGCCATCCTGCTAATTCCTGATTTTTGCTGCTCTAATTTCCATAGGTAAAGAGGAATGTGCTAGTGATTCCTGGAGTTACACATGAATATTTTAGTTTGTCATCTTCAACTCAGATCAGGTTTAAATTCTATGACCTTCAACAGTCACCATCTTGCTGTGAAGGGACTTATTCCTTTCAGTTTGACTCTTGTGCTCCTAACTTTGATACAGGCCTTTGCTTTGGTGAAAGGATTTCTGTAGTAACTCCTTGTTAAGCAAGTTATATACAGATTTCCAGAGTTTATTATTATACTCCGTTCAGTTTGGAAAATCCCGTAGTAACTAGACCTTTATTCCACATCTCTGTCTTGATCAAAATACTGGAACTTTATGAGGTGATAGAGACCTACTCTCTCATATCTTGTACCTTTTACAGGACCCGTTAGAGGAAAACTGTGCTGGAATCCCATTAAAAGGGTTAAGACTGCAGCTTAGCATCTCACAGAACACCGAATAGAAGGATACAGTGGATTCACACAGGAACAGACTATTTTTCTAAGAAAGACCTAGTCCAACACACCTGACCTGGCTGGCATTGGCAACACGTTATGGCCTATCCTTAGCATGGCCATCTCCTGTAGCCACTACTGAGGTGCAATGTGGAAACACTTTTCATACGATGGGTTACTGAGCAAACTGTGCCAAGTGCTGCATGCACAATAGCCTGATATATTGGTTTCACCCTGAAATGTAGAGTTCATCAGTCTCATCCTAAAAAGGGTAGCTTCAGAGCATATGATGGTTTCAGCAATATTCAATCCCTTCCTCAGGCTCAGCTGGGTGGTTAGCAACAAAAGTAGTTGATGAAAGCCTGTAAAAGATACATAAAATAATCTGGAAACCAATTAACGGTTTAATTGGCAAATAAACCTATTCTTTGCCCCCAAATGTTTCTGAGGATTGTGCAAGTAACGAGGTGGAAAAGATTAGCATCAAATAAAATTCCAAAAATAGTACAGCAGAAAAAGTGCAAGACAGTAAAAGGTCAAGCTCAAGGAACATGAAATTCAACATTCAATCTTGACTTGTCTGGCTGGGAGATATGTATGAGTTGAAATCTTTATCTCTGACTAACACAGAGCATAAGGCCTGAAGTTTTTGTAGTGAGATTGCTCCCATTTACACAAAAAAATTTAAAAAACATTAGAAAGGATATCCTTTTTTAATTGCCAATAACCCCTGAAGCTCGCTTGCAAAAAATTTTATGTGGGCATTGGCGGGATCCTGATAAAGATTAGTCCTCCCCAGAAAAACCAACAGCTATTTTACAGAGAATGGAAGTCATAAAGCTGTAAGGTCCTTGCTTCAGGGCATAAACCAACTGCAGGCACAGGAAGTTAAGAACAAATTTCTCCCTATGAGCTGATTATTATTTAATGAGCCATCATAATTTTAGTAATGAATGAATGATTGAAAAATTAATTTATTTATTTTCTTGTGTTATCATACTAATTTGAAGCAAAGAAATCTCCAGGAATCAATGGCTAATTTTTTGAAGATCTAGGCACTAGTCTGCTGCCTGTCAGGGCTGGAATTAAAACAAATTTTCTCTTTTGCAAGTTATATTAGGCTGTAATAACATGGAATGTGTGAGCAACTTCCAATTGTGATACAATGACAAACTCATGCAAACACATACAGTTTTTAACTCTTGCATATCTCTGGTTTTGTGCTCTTGTACATGGTTCAGGTACAAAAATCAGAACTGGGTGGAGTGATACTATCTCCAGGGAACCAGCACATTCAGAGCCACGGAATGGATTCCCAGGAAAAGTGCCATCCAGCTGGTCTTAATAGTAAAAGGTACATTTTTTCTCCAGAAATACATATGGATGTTGAATAGCAAATAGCAATATGAGCTGTTTATTGTGTAGGCTCAGAAGAAACCGACCAAT
Source organism: Lycocorax pyrrhopterus obiensis (assembly GCA_014706295.1). Lineage (NCBI taxonomy): Eukaryota > Metazoa > Chordata > Aves > Passeriformes > Paradisaeidae > Lycocorax > Lycocorax pyrrhopterus. Next base: position 7,845,265 of record JACSVZ010000015.1, read on the forward strand.
AAATCTCATTATTTCCACGCTTAGGACGGTTGAGTGTGCAGAAAGACTCAATATGGAAGAAAGCTGGATTATAAAAACTGTGGGATATGTCTAGACCAAGCCAGAAAAGCAGATTCTTCAGGGCTGCAGACTGCTTCCAGTCAGCAGAATAATACTGGAAGAGAAGAACAAATTCTGAAAATCAAATTAAGAGCTTCTAGCTCTTCACTCTATCAGACCATGCTAATATAGAGAGAAGAAAAAGAGCAAAGGTAAGTCCCCAGAAGGCCATGGGGAAAGATTTGTGTCCTGATGAGGACTTCCAAACCACTGTAAGACTCTTAAAAAGGACTTCAAAGCAAATTACTTTGCTTTTACTGAGAGATCTACACAGAATCAGAAAAATTGTCCCTACTCCAGTCTGCTGGAGTTGATCCTTGTTTTACCTCTGAGGTCCTGTTCTCCACTATGACAGTTTCCAGTGAGGACTGTCAAATTAGTTCTGCCTCTCAAGTGTGAGGTTTTGAGAGATACCAAGTATCAGTTTCCTTTCAGAGGATTTGGACTTGACTTCTTCTGCTTTCATGCATCAAAGTGAAAGACTTTCTTCAGACCATGTCCTCTGGCTTCTCCAATGTCTATAGATCTAGTGAAAGGGAATTAGAAGAGAGAAAGTTAATCCCATGCAAAAACAAAAAGGGAGAGGATGATGAATACCACCAATCTTCTCCAAACAAGGAGAATGACAGACTGGAGAGGAGTATTGAGGAAATATAAAGTGGATGCTAGACAACCCGGGGCTTCCAGAACTCACAGCTATGATCAGGTTGACTACAAGTGCCAAGGTGTTCAGGGAGTAAAACAAAGGATAAGCCTTTCCCCAGTCAGTTTCAAAATAATCAGTTGTGTGTTGAGTTTTCTTCCTGTTACAAATGCATAGGAGATCAAATGTAATGAAGAGGTACTTCAGAAGGAAGAGCTATTTTCTCCAAAATGCACTGCAGCACCATATCCTAACAAAATATAAGGTCCAAGTTAGCAGGTTATATTAATAGATTATAAATTAAAATATTTCATCACAAACAACTTGAATCTAGGAAGTTTCAAATGAAACAGGACAACTCACCCAGCAGGCTGCAAGTGAATCCAAGCTCAGCAGTAGGTGCTGTCTCTCACAAGTATAGTCTGTCTTCAGAGTATGAAAAACAAAAATTTCAGCTCTACAGTTCCAGGGCCGCAGTGCCAGCAGTGGTGTCAGTGGCCTCAGCCTGGACTCTTGAGAGGTTCTCTCTGTTAAGAAGTTTGAAAAATATCAGGATCACCTGGTCTGAGCTTCCAGCCATACAGATGTATTTTGGATGCCTGCAGGACTACCATGGAATTAGTCCAAACCCAGCTTCTGAGTTATGCAGCTCTTGCTTGGAGCTCCGTCAGAGCTCCTTCCAGAGCTACTCCAGCTGTCATGACTAAGCTGGAAATTTCTATGTTTGACTTCCCAGACTTAAACTACTTTCTTTACAATTTTCTACAAAACTCCTTATTGAAGTTACTTTCTTTTTTCTTCCCTGTAGAAAAATTGAAATGACTGTTTTATTCTTTTATTTCTTTTAAGCCTTCAGAAACAGAACAGTTTTCTGTCTAGAGTTCCCTATACGATCTAAACTTACACAATTAAACTTTTATTCCTCTATCACCTCTGGGTTTGTTTTTGCTCTCCCTAATTTTGTTTTGTTGTTGTCGTTGTCCCTTCCTTCCTTCCTTCCTTCCTTCCTTCCTTCCTTCCTTCCTTCCTTCCTTCCTTTCCTTCCTCACATAAATGGCTGAGACAAAGGCCTGTTGGTTTCCTCTGACTTCCCTTTTCATGATTGGCAGTGAAGGTGTTTCCATGGCACAAAGTAGCGCTATTAAATTTTCAAAACATTTTATTATGTATTTGAAACAGACCAAGGTGTTTGGGACATCTATCCTCTCCAGCAGCAACTGGAAGCCACGTGAGATATTACAAGATGTCTAAAATGGAGTAAGATTTTTAAGTCTGGGCAACTGAATCCTGAACCAGATCATCTTGCTGCAAATTCAGAGAATGCTGACACAAACACATGCCATAATCTTCTCAATTCGACCACCTGCATCCAATGGCTCAGTTGTCAGACCCGAGCCCTCTGAGTGTTTTATTGGTAAATGGTGACATATTTTAATGTCTATGCTTGCGGTACTGGAATAATGCTGGTTTTGGCCTTTGTCACTTTTAGCTCACAGCAGTGATCAAAACAGCACTCTGTAAATTCTTTGGAGCCTTTCCTGCTATAGGCAGTAAGAGATTTGCCACTAACTTCAGCAGAACCATTTATGAGTGCCACGTTTAATTAACACGTAATTCAGAGCATCTAATAGGATTGATGTGTATCTGAATTAAAACTGCAAATAAAATGGTGCTAAGGGATAGAAGCAGAGAAGACTTTAAATCTCATTTCAGGACTTGAGCGCGAATGGCAGAAAATACCATGGGCTTCATAGACAGGGAAGAACTTGGCATAAGATAAAAGGCTTAAGCCAGGATTCATCCAACTTCCAGTGTTGCTCAAAGGATGAAACAATCTGAGGTTTATATATTCATTGCTTGACTTGCCCACACAAGGCTTTGAATGCCACTGGAATTTGATTTTTAGAGGACATCAGAAAGACTGACACAAAATGTTGTTGCATTAACAGTCTGCAGGAGGCTTCTGGCTGGTCCACCAGCCTTCTGAGCAGTCAGACATTTTGAGATTGAGAGTGGTTCTCTTATAGATTCACATAATCTCATTTGGAGCTTTCCCTCTGTTAGAATGCAATGCGAGACAGGCTTTCAAGCCCTTTCCTCTGGTGCTAATTCTCTGGTGAATATTGACTCAGGGTTTTGAAGAACTGCTGAAAAAATGACAAGTCAATGAGCATTGCTCCCTTCCCTGCCTGTCTGCTCAAGTAGGGTAGGAGAAGGAAAAAAAAAAGAAAAGAAAACAAAAAAACCCTAAACCAGAAACACTGTATAGCTGTTTAAATTAGGAAGATCAGGACAACAGGAGGATAGGCTATTTGTGACACCTTAAGAAATCCTATTGTTCTTGCTGTCACTGTAACTCTGCTGCCTAGAGCAAAGCAGGTGGCTGCTGTACCCTGTAACACATCTCTCCCTTGTGCCCTAATGTCAGGGTAGGGTAGCGCCATAGTCCCATTTTTTAAAGAATTGAACATTGAGATGAAAACCCTCCCTTCTCCTCTTCCCAGTGTTTTGGAGAGAAGAAGCTGCATTCGGCCTGCTCGTTGCTCCTGCAGAGGTGTACAGTGTCACAGCCAGCCAGGAGCCTCATGCTGCTCTTTCTGCTTTTTGGGGTGGGAAGTGAGAATAGCTGAGACTAGCTGAGAGCCACATTGCCTCTTGCAGAGGTAAAATCCTCAGCTTGCCTGTTCTGCCCTAGTGGGTGAGAGATAGAAGGAACTCCCTGTCATAGGACCACGACACAAACCAGCAGCTGGAGCTCCCAGATGGGACCCAAGGAAGCAAAGAGCTTCATCAGCTCAGCCTTAGTGTCTTGCCTGTATTTAGGTCCCATATTGGTTCAAGGCTCAAATTAATTTTCCCACTTTCTTTCCCTCCTGCCAGTTTTGTCTCTGCTCAAGTACTTTCTGTTGATGTTGGTTTAGGAATCTCCACCCTTTCTTTAGCAAGTGTTAACTGTTATCTGGAAAACTGCAGAATTCACAGCCTTGGAACTGAAATTTTCAATACACTCACAGGCCAAGCAATAACAGCTTCTTTATATGCATCACAGGGCAATGTTGTGTGGAGGATCTAAATTTCCTGTATTGTCTCCTTGATTCCTCAGCAGGGAGTGTCTCTGCTATCCATCACTGAGAGGCACAGAGGCATTAATATCTGACACTTAGACTGGGAAAGAGCAAGAATTCTCATGTGTATTAAGAAGAAGTTACTGACTACTGACAAACTTAGCAACCAGCTTGGATTCATACTGACATACTCTCCATCCTTTCCTCCCTCAACTCCTCCTCTCGTTTTCTTCCCCTCTCACTTGATTTGTTTCACTTTTTTTTTTTGTCTTTTAGAACTAAAGATATAAAAACCTTTCTCAAATTCTCCCTCTTGTAGAAAATAACCTGAGAGCACTGATTTTAGTCAATATGTCATCAGTGCCAGTACTGAGCAAGAGGTTAATTTTCCAAGTATAATATACAGTTTGGTTTTTTGGGTTAAGGAGGTTATAACAGGTTGTATATAATTATTCTTGCTTAGCAATTTTATCTAATAATAGCTGCAAAAGAGTAGCAAAGATTAATTAAGGAGGCAAAGGAAAATCCAGCAGGAATAACGTCTGAAGCAACAGTATTTGTTTTATGTGAGGCACAAATTCTGGAAAAGAAAGTTCTGCTCTTCATCGTAAGATGGAAATAAGTATCAGGGAAGTGAAATGGAGAAGAACTGGTAAGGGTTTAAGGGCATGACTAATCAAGCAGAGACAAGAAATTGAATAAGAATCACACTTTCTACAGAGTCACAAAATGATGGAAATAGAACTGTCATTACAGATGCTAATTAACAGGGCTCAGTATCTCTCAGCTTTGGAGTTCAAAACAGTGGGAAGTCTATGCAACAAGCAGCATGAATTTCACACACCCTGGCTTGTCCTGAAGGAATTCCTCGTGGCTGCCAGTGGCATAACATTATCACAGACTGCTGGTATGATTATTTTTGTGAAAATGAGTTTCCACATAAAAGCATGTTATTAACTTTTCAAACTATCAAGGATATGTACATATGTAAATCCCTAATAAGTTTACATGTTTGTTGTGCCCATCTGGACATGGCATTAGTAAGGTCAGAACTTGATTATTGCATTCATCTTCGGGTAAGCTGTCTCAAAAGATGAGGATCCTAGAGAAAGCTATCCTCTTTAAGTCCATGTTAAAGAGTAGTTATAAAAGCCTTTCAGCCCGGAAATCCAGGTTCTTGCACTCGGGAGTTTGTTGTGTCAAGAAACTCTCGGTAGCATTCATGCTCTATTTTCAATAACCACTGAACAGGAGGAAGTTCAGAATCTTGTAGGGATGTTAATGTAATACCATTGCTTTTAAGGGGTAAATGAGATAATAAATTTGCCTTACTGCCAGTCTGATACTGAGCTCAAGACTTGAACAGCAAGGATTTAAAGGAGTGAAATAATGCCAACTAATATGGAAAACAGATATTTTTGAACTGACTTTTATAGAGTTTTCTGAATAAGTGTATAAAAGGCAAATTAATGCTGAACAGGTTTATTTCTGTTGGACTGCACAGAGATGAGCCATTTGATCTGTACTATTCATGGTATTTATCAATATTTAGGGGCTAAATGCAGTCTCATAGCTGATAAATTTGACTGCAAGGTCAGGAAAGCAGTATGAAATAAGATGATAGGTGATTGATATAGAGTTATTCAAATCACCTGTTAAAGAGAGTTTATGTGAATTAGATTAATTTGCCCTTCTGTGGTCCTTTGGGAATTAGACATCCAAATCTGACTCCCAAGTTCACTTTGTGATCAGCAGAGAGCAGTGCACACCTCCAAAGAGTGTTTTTTCTCATCCTGAGAGGATGATGATGATAACCTTTTCCCCCTTGATCAGAAAAGAAACATAGCTGTTAACTTGAGAGTACAGCAATTACCAGTGTCAAACTGATTAAAAACTCTGAGAGTTGCTAAAGGAATGCACTACTAATACTAGTTGCTGATGGATGCACTACTGCTCAATCCATTTAGGAGAAGACTGAGGGATGATTTTGTCCTATGCATAAAGAGAAGTGATGGCTGATGGTTACATACCTGTATTTTCAGATTGGAAGTAAGGCACTTATTTTTAACAGCAAATGTTATTTATTTCTCAAATGCTTTAAGGATAGTTGCTCTAGCTCTTGTATAAGGTTTTTGCATAATTAAACAGGACTAGTCTTCATTAAAACTGTGATCATGCAAAAAGGAACAAATTCAGTGAAATTCATGACCTGCAATTCATAAGTCCAGCCAGAAGCTCAAAACACACATTTTTTTCTCTACCAAGGACTCACTGTACACATTCCTCTCTTTAGGCACTAACAGTATAAGGACAGGCATAGAAGAATGGGAGAGGGAGTAGCATCAACCATTGTCACTGCAGCAAAACACACTTGAATTTTTTGTTAAGATTTTACTTCACATCAGGAAACCAGCTGTAGTTTCTGATCAGCTAGGCTAAATTGAATTAAAAAAAAATTTTTTTACATGTACCTATTTTCTCCTTTTGTTTCAGAAATACAAAGCTGCTTGCCTATGAACAATGATTTTCTGTTCTGATCATACCTCCAAAAATCAGGCTGTTAGCCAAAATTAATATAGCACTCCTATATTTTGTCAGAATAATTAATGAGGATATGCAAAATCAATCCAATACCTATCCCTGGGGAAGTCCAACCCTATCTGTCTCAAGTCCTTTTATTTCACCCTGTTGACCCCTCCCTTTTAGTCACTCTTCAAATCTCTTCTTACTCATAAATTTTCCTTATGAAGTAGTCATGTCCCATGGGGTACCAACACTGTCAGTGTGATCCAAAACAGCTTTTTGCGCACATCAGACAGTTTTCCCATTCCCAGAGAATCCTTCCCCAGAAGGGTCTAGGCAGTGATAAGCCTCCCACCAGCCTTCGGTGAGTTCACTTTTGGTTTTGCTGCTCTGCTATGAGAGGTATGAGCTCCAGATCTGAGCACTTCTCATTTTCAAGCTGTCTTGGGGTGACTTGGAGTTTTAACACAAGCTTGATTTTCTCAGAGAGGATCTGCTGGAGCTAACTCCGGCTCCTTGCCCGGGAGCTAGAGTACTGTTCCAGCAGAGATGAATTTCCTTTGATAGGAAAGTAATTTTCTTCAAAAACAGAGGCAAATTACTTCAGCATGTACTAATAACCTCTCTATTTAAGAACTCACAAATTAAAATATTTATTATATTCAGCTATTTGTGATCCAAAACAAAGAAAATTACAAAAAACCTAATATTTTCTACTCCTCAGTTTAGGTATGGAACAAATTAATTCCTAATTAATATTAAAGTGCTGCTGGTACTTTACATTGGGGATTGTAAAGGTTATTAAGAAGAAGAAATCACTGTGATGTGTACAAATGTATGGATTCCATTTCAAAGTCCTGGCTGGGCTAGAGTAAAAGGTCTTTAGAATGAATTGTGTCTGTAGATTAATCAGATGGCATTTTCACAACTGCTTTGGGGCAGATTTTTCAGAATTTTAATATTTCCTCTGTTGGGTGCTGCCCGTTTAATACCACAGCTGGGCAGAGCTCCAGAAGACACTGCTTGTAATCCTGGTTCTGGCAGTGCCTACCCTATTGCACATACTACTCTGCTTCTCTGAGCTAACTCTGAGCTTTTCAACCTTCAAAATGGAATCACAATGCTGATCATAATGTATTCAAAATGTGCTAATAAGGTTTATGCTAGTCTAAGATGGAAATGATCAATGAAGGTAGCATTTATCTCTCCTGACATCCACGTTACATCTGTGCTACTTGTAGGATGGGTTTCATCTGAGCACGCAGGTTGTCTGAAGTACTTGAAGTCCATTTAAAAACAGTGGTGAGAAATAACCAATCCTAAATCATAGCTCATCTGATTTGGATTAGGCATGTACCTTCAGATAGGCTTAGCAAAGGAAAAGAGATTCCTACAATATAGATGTCTAAAGCTAGAAGATGCCAACACTACCCAAAGTGGTTAGCAGTCAGAGCCTATAGCTTCCAGAGACTCAGATTCCTTTATCCATTTTATATTAAAGAGTTTTATCTGGATAATTTTGCTTCAACCTGTATGCTCAGAAGTCAATAATAAAACACTGGGTCCTTGAAATACCCTCATGCCATGTCACTTAAACAATTCAAAGGTTGATTTTTTCCCTTTGCCTGAGAAATAACTAAAGAACAAAGCTTTCGTGAATTCTCATTTGCAAATTGTAATTGCTTCAGGAATAGAAACACTTAACACACATTGCTGGCATACACATATTTTTTAAAAAACAGGAAAAAAATCCCAACTAAAGAAAAAACCATTAGTGACTCCTGGAATCTATTAAAAAGACTCAGACCTTATAGTAAGAAATGTAAAGGTTGTATAGCCTAATTTATATAGACTCTGATGCCCAACTAAAATAGTGTAAAAGGATGCTAGTAAAAATACAACTTTGAATCACAACATAGTTGAAATGCATGCATATGATACAATTTATATCAAGGTTTACTGACAGTGAGTGCCATGAAGTTTTTACGCCTCCAAGAACGATGTGAAGCATAAGGATTTACTAACTGTGCTGAATTTTCGATATGTGTCAGAACTACGGCTGTACAAAACATACAATCATTGAATAGTTTGATTTAGAAGGAACCTGAAAGTTCATCTTGTTTCAGCCTCCCACCATGTGCCAACCTTCCACCAGACCGGGTTGCTCCAAGCCCCATCCAACCTGGCCTTGAACACTGCCAGGGATGGAGCATCTACAACTTCTCTGGGCAGCCTGTTCCAGTGCCTCATTGCCCTCAGATTAAAGAATTTCTTCCTAACATCCAATCTAAACCTACCCTTTCTCAGTTTAAAACCATTTCCCCTTTTTCTATCCTCACGTGCCCTTGGGAAAAAATCCCCCTCCAGCTCCCTTGTAGGTCCCCTACAAATAGTGAAAGGCTGCAATAAGTCATCCTGGAGCCTTCTCTCGTCTAACCCTGATCTCTGAGCCTTTCCTCACAGGAGAGGTGTTCCATTCACCTAAGCATCTTTGTGGCCCCTCTCTGGACTCGCTCCAACAAAACATGGCAGTGAGTCTTCACAGGGGCTCATCTAAGAACTTCCTTCTTGATGTCAAGCCAGAAACCAAAGTCTTCCTTTTTCTCTTAAATTCCTCAGAAGCCCAAACCTCAGGACAAAACTCAAGGTAACAGACAGGGTTCCCTCTTTTCTCTGTTAAAACCTACAGTTCACCCACAGAGTTCAGAACTTCAAGGCAAAGTAACATATTAGAAAATTGTTTAGTCTCACATGTAAAGGGTAAGGAGATTACCCTCATCTCATTGGAGTGATTTGGAAGTTGCATGGTTAATTTGACCATACTATTTAAGAACTTTTGTAGTCAAAGGAAAGAGAGGAATTTCTGAAAAGGCAACTCCTCCCATGGTAATGAGATTTCTGCACCTATGTTTCTAAGATAAGCAGGACAAATCATGCTTTGGAGATGCCTGTCCTTCTTGATTGATTAAAAAGAAAGCCTAGACAATTAGCTTAGGCTTATCATCTTTTAAATGTCTCTAGTTAGATGAAACAAAGGAGATCCTAAGGCTGTAATCTAACAGTGTGTGCTCCAAAACCATAGTTGTAGCAGGTGCTTAAGTTTTGCTTACAGAAGAAAAGAAACTTCAACTTTTATCTGACCTGCACACAAAAGTATGAGCAAAGAGCTAGGATTTTCTTTTGTGAGTACTGTTATCGCACTTGGGAAAATGAAAGCTTTGTGATGAGGTTTTGTTTTTGCCTCATAAAAATTTCATTGAATTTCTACTTAAATAATCCACAAGGACAAGATTATTAAGACAAAGCATTTTCATTTATTAGCACTCTCAATATCACAAGAAGAAAAGATTTCAATTTTTTTCCTTTATTACATGTTTTTAGCTATATGTACTAAACTATGCTATATTTTAAGTTAACTTTGAGTGAGACCTTTCTCTTTTATCAACAGAATTTTTTAGGTGGATCAGGTAATAGCACCTTCAAATGTAGGTTCATGGGAAATGATGGCAGTTTAAAGTTTGATGTATATTGACAAATATAAATGTAGAAATGTCAATATGAGGAATAAAAGAAAAATTTTAGTTTTGATTGGTATGAAAATTAGTCTAATGTATGTTTTTATGAAAGTTATATGAGAAGACAGTTTCCTGAAAATTTTGCAAATTAAAGCTAAAAAGGGAAGACATTGCCATTCTATGTGAACAGCAGATTAGCGAGTAAGTTGTAGATAAGGCAGCATAAAACATCTTATCCAGTTCAATTGCACAGGGTCAATATTTACAAATACAAATAAAGCCATGTTAACTTAACCTGAAGGATATATTTTTTCAGACACAGAGGGAAAAGGAAATACATTCAAACTGAAAAAGTATTTGAAATCATGTATACTCTTTAGCACGCTCAGGAGCAAACCAACCTACACATTGGAAGTATAGTTTGGCTGTGAAATCAGATGCCTTCTTCTTTGTGAGTACTAAGGTAAGATGGAGACTGGCTTAACTCCTTTGTGGATTTTGGTTTAATGCTAGCCACTAGAACACCTGAAAACACATATTCTTTTAATGTGATAGAAATAGTAGAAACAAAGATGAAGTAAAGTCTTTATGCAAGTCTTTATGTAGAAACTCAGGTGATAATAACTTCTATTGAGTTGATTTTGAGCCATTTGAATTTCAGTTGTATGCTATTTTGACAGAAGAGTCATGTCTGTCTCAGACATCGTTCTGAATCCCATTATTGCACAAGTGTAACAACTGCATGTGGAAAATATTTATCTGAATCAAATAAACTGCTGAAAATTTAAATCATAGAAAAATTATTTCTCTTTTCAAAGGTCACTCCTTTGCTTAATTTCTTGGGAATTTAACCTGGGAATTTTAAAAGAAATAAACTTGAAAATGTTTCTTCATTCACTTTTTGACTATTTTCTTTTTCTCTCTCTCATTTATGTATATTTTTATATATTTTTTATATATACATCTGAGAAAAAAGGATTGATATAATAGTCTAGATTACCTTGAATAAATAATGTCTTCTTCTTATTTTATTTCATTTTGATCCTACCATATATGTGGATAAAAAAAGAAAAAACACCCCTATCCTGGCAGGGTAGATTTTCTGCCATGTGACTATGTCACAGACTGGGAAGCATGTGGCAGTGCTTCTAATATCATAAACAGAACCATAACTGTTTAGTCAGAGACATTTTGAATTACTACATTTCCTCCTTCAGGTCTTTGGATTCAATTCAAAACTGAAGCCAATAGATGTTGCATCATAAAATCTGTGGCTTTTATCCATCAATTTAATTCAGAATTTTGCTTTTAACCATTCATGGAATAACAATACTTTTTGATAAATGTAAAAGAACAGTTGCTCAAGAAAATGACATTTGATTAAACAGTATTTTCTTTGAATAACTTTAATTATCCAATTAATAGGTATTCAGAATCAAAATGGATGCAATTGAAGAAAAGCTCCGAAAATGAATAATACCTTGAATGCATCCTCTAATCACTTTAATAACAAAAGCTCACAGCATTTTTCTGAGTTTGGTAAGAAAATTATTTGGTTATTGTTCCTACTTAAATTAATAAGATTTTTGCTATTATGTGCATTTTGACATCACTGGGTCGTAAATCTCAGAAAAGAAACATTCTGAAGTGGAAATATAGAGACAATAAGGAGGACAGGGGAAGATCTATGGATGTCATCTATCTGGATTTCTGGAAGGCTTTTGACACAGGCTCCCTAAAACATCCATCTCTAAATTGGAGAGACATGTATTTGATGGATAGGCTGTTCAGTGGCTAAGGAATTGGCTGGGTGGCTGTGTCCAGTGAGCAGCGGTCAGCAACTTGATCAGGGGTCCATATTTGACCCAGCACAATTTCATATCACAGAATCACCAGTTGGGGTTGGACGGGACTGTGAAGGTCAAGCTTGGACCTGTCAAAGTGGGTCCAGAGGGGGATGATGATGATCATAGGGATGGAGCACTTCTCTTACAAGGAAAGGTTGAGAGAATTAAGGCTGTTCAACCTGGAGAAGAGAAGGCTCTGGGGAACTTTACTGCACCTTTTCAATACTTAAAGGCAGTATATAAGAAAGATCAGGACAGGGCCTGTTGTGATGGGACAATGATTTTAAACTAAAGGAAGTTAGATTAGATATAGGGAAAAATACTTTCACTAAGAAGGTGGTGAAACATTGGCATGGTTTGCCCAGAGAGGTGGTGGATGCCCTATCCCTGGAAACATTGGGCAGGGCTCTAAGTGACCTGGTCTAGCTGAAGATGTCCCTGCTCACTGCAGAGGAGTTGGGCTGCATGACCTTTAAAGGTCTCTTCCAGCCCAAACTGTCCTATTGCTCCATGACAAAGGTAAAAAAGCATAATTAGTTTTAAGGATTCAGATATGGGTTCTGCATATCTATAGTATACAGGTAATGAATTTAGATCCAAGATATGCATTCAGACCTTCAGATAGTGAGAAACTGTTATGCTAAAGTGCAGACATCTCTGGGACCATCTTGTGTATATCCCTCTTCATTTAATAATCCTGAAGTAAATTTCTTTCTATCACGGGGAACAACAACAACAACAAGACTTACAATTTGTGTAAGTCCATATAAAAACTATTTTTGTACCTGCTTATGTCTTGGACATGGTTTGGTGCACCCTTGACTGCCACTGATTTCAGTGGGAGTTTAAATTTCTCAGCACTCTGTATAGCAGGGCTCCTGTTTTCGAAGGCCAAGCAGAGGAGAAGCTGCAATGTTCACAGCATGTGCTCTTCATGGACCACATGCCAGCAACATTAGGGTTTTCACAGTATTCCTTCAAGACATTTAGCTGTCACATCACGTAGCTGTGCTCAAGGTCAGCACAGGGAATATAGTTTCAATCTTCTCTCATCTGGAGCTCCCAAACCAATGCTCTCTGTGGATTTGTGTCTCTAATCTCCCCAGGCTGAGGATGCTTGACCAACTTTTAATCTCTCCCCGAGCTCTCCCTTGGGGTTCAGCCTAGGCATTCACTGAACAACCTGCCCCAGGCTGCTCACCTGACTACATGAGACAACAAGGGCTACCAATCTAGTTGGGGTCAGGGAATGAAGGAGAACTTGAGCTAGACCTTCCTTCTGTGGAAATAAAAGTGGTTTTGTTACTTCCAGAGTAAAAGTCTACATGGTGCTTTATTTAACAAATACATTTCAACCAGTAAAAATACACCTTAATGAGGTTTACGCACTTTAATTGAAACTCTCAGGAAATTACTTCTATGTTTCTTTTTTCTTTTTTTTTCTTTGCTTTTTTTCCCCCCATTTTCTTTTCCTTATATCCTGTTATAGCCTTCTTAAAACTAATGACCCAGGCACTCTCCTCCTGAGCTACAATAAATGAAAGGGAACAGATAAGAAAATCTCTGCATCTCCCTTAGAGCCAGTGCATCCTGCAGATATCTCCCAGTGGTTGTCATTAGCCCTAATGGAAAACAGCTGAGCCCCAGCACAGCCACAGTGGTCTTCACCAAGCAGGTGCTTGTGCCTGAAAGGGAATGTATTTGCAAATATTCCTTCTGTGTTACAAGTGTCAGATATTTTACTATGCAGACTAACTTTGGTGCCCTAGGGATAAGCTAAACTCAAACTTCACTCCGGAAGGAAAATTTATCACTGGATGAGGAATTTCTTCTTCGCCTTGAAGAAGACATGCGCAATGTGTGCAAGCCTGATGGATGGATTTATTTATGTCTGGCATCTCATATATAAAGTAGTTATCAAGGAAATATTAATACATGGGAAAGATACAAAGATAGCTCTAAGATGAAGCATACTCCATCCTTAAAAAGGCACCTAGCATAGGTAGGATGATTCGTTATCTATGGTGCCTTCCTCTCTCCATTGATGGTATGAAAACTAAGGTCATGACTCATCTGATCTCAATTAAATGTCAGATTAGAGGAGAGAGGAACTGTTCCCCTAAAATGCCTGCTTCCCTAGAGATGACTATAAAAGAAAAGGAGAATTATGTTCTCAGGGACGGATATTCACTTTTAGTTAGATGAACCTCACCTTATTTATCTAAATATGTGATTCCTGGGTTTCTTGAGCAGGGCCAGGAGTTGAACACGATGATCCTGGTGGCTCCTTTCCCACTCAGAATATTCTGTGATTCTATGAGATTTTATGGGAGTAAAGTTATATGAAGTTAATTCATTTGAGATTATTGTTCACCGAGAATGCATTAAATTCCAGTTGTAACAAAGTTTCTTCACTTTGTTTCTGAACTATTTTTGGTCTTTTTATGCACACTACTTATCATATTAGCTCCTTATTCTTTATTTGGTTTTGGGTTACAATCCCTACACAAAAGGTCAGTACAGTCACGTTGGATGAGACCAGAAATCCTGTCTGGAGCAATGGCTGAGGGAATATCCCTTCTAGAAGAGCATGAGAACCTGAAAACAGCTTTGTCACCTGTTAGAGTCCCACAGCCAAATAGTTGTAGCTCAAGCACTTTACGAGTTGGGTTTTATTTCCAAATAAATTTCAGGCCTTGCTGGAGGTCAAGGTTTAACTTTGAGCTGGATCTCCATTAAAAGGCAATTTTCTCTGACTGAGATATATATAGATATGTGTTCCTTTTCCATGAGTGTCAGAAAGTCACTGGATGCACAGGTTACACCATGGGCTCCCTGTGTGCCAGAAGGGAGCCCGTGACAGGGAAAACAGCAATGCTTCATTTGTGCTAACCTGATGGGTTGGGTATCTGAATTTGATCAGGTCAGCATGCCGGAGGATCAGACAGACCTAAACTTTGTGCAATATTTTATCTCCAGCACATAGTGCTTTAAAGCTCAGGAAGTCATTAAACTCCAAGCTGACACAGGGAATGCCTAGTGGGATTAACCTTCAAAAACTAATTACCAAGGAGATCAACAAAAGGCAGCCTGCATCACCACTGTTGTGACAGCCTACCAGAGAAGTGAGCGGTGTCAGAAAATGTTGTATAAATCTGCTTCACTGCAGATCCTTTTCCTATGGAGGCAGAGTTTTCCGAATAATTACCAATGGCAGATCAATGGAAATCAGGTTTCTAATTACAGATAGGGGTCTGAGTACAATTGCTATGATGATTATTTTTATTTTATCCTTTTTCCTGTAGTTTATAGGAAAGGTTTTGAACGAAGTATTACACCAGCAACTAGGAAGGATCATGCTAAAGAAAAGGGGCGGGCCTGCCTCACCTCATTGGGACACCCACTGAGAAAATCACCCTAAAGTTTCAGTGATGATTAATGAAGAGATAAAGACATGATGAGTATCTGGTTTGTCTGAATCATCTAAGGCCAATAGCACCTTCAAAATGCATGCCTTTTTTCCCCCCCACTCTATCTCTCTTGAATATTAAAAGAGCTTATGATGGCTGCCTGGAATATACAGTATGGGTTTTAAATGTAGTGAGATGAATTCCAACTGCATACCAAACACACAGCAGAAATAAATGCTGAGCTTATGCAAGGGGCAATACTCCAGCAGCTGCCAACCCCAAACCAATGCAGACTAATATTACCTAGAAATCTATTAATTGCTCCTCAGACTTCATGTCCCTTGGATGAGCCTGATCTCAGGTGGCGTGACAAAAAGCCAGGCAGTAGATTATGCTACACACATATATATAGACATGTAGGTTGTGTGTATGTGTGTACACCTATGTATAACAGGACAGTATTAAAGATATCATATTACACAGTATTTTATATATAATAATATCTTTTTGCATTTATTGTATACGTACGTATGTGTGTGTATAGAGAGAGAGAGATGTCACATCACCATTAACCTACTCCAGTTTCTGGACACAAAACTTTTAGACTTATGCAAGTAAAAAATCCTAAAGAAATAAAGAAGACTGGTTTTCCCAATTTTCTGCAAATGCTATTAGGTTAACAATCTCTCTTGAATATCAAGCATACTAAAGTTTGAACAAAACATTGGAAAGCAGAAATCCCAGAGTTCATACAGGCAAGAGTAAAGAATTCCAGTAAGCTCAGAACTCTGCACAGTCTTGCAAGACATATTTGCAAAAGCTACCATCTAGTTGATGCTGTGATCAGAATTCTGGGAACACATGTTAGTTATATAAATATTTTTAAATCAGTCTGATGATAGCACTAATTCAGACCATGCCCTGACTTTAAGAAATCCTCAGGGAGGACTCAAAACAAATTAGTGCATTTAATTACCTTTCTAAAGTTCCCAAATAAAATAAATGTCTATTGAATTTTGCCCCTCAGTTTAAGTCTAAATTCACAAATGCTATTACATTTTAATTAAAGTGAACTCATTTTTCCATTTGGTGGTTATTCCATCTTGATTTTTGTTTTTTTATTATCCTTACAATTTAATAAAGATGCTAATTGAGGATTAGTTTGGAATAACAGCTGACAGGCCCCGAGGATCCATTTTGCTCTCTCATAATCTATGGACGCAGAACAATCCATAAGGCAGCATGGGGGAACCCGTCTGTTACCAGGAGTGATCTTCTTCATTCACAACCAGAGACTGGACACTGCAGGGATCTTGCTCTGGTGAGAGATCCTTCTGCCTTAGAACCTGCACACTACTGCCTTTCAGATGTTGCTTGCTTGCTTGGGCCCAGACAGAATAAGGAGAATTTAGCTTTTACACAATATGTTTGCATGAACCACAGTGATAGCTTGTGTTCTGAGCTGTCTGGAGATGAATCAGCTTTGGAACAAGAGCACAGTATTTGATTGAACACTGAGAGCCTTCAAAATGTTAATAAGGCCATTGCACAACATCTGGATAAGAGCAAAGGGATTTTTCTCTTTGAGGTTATTTAGCTTGACATTTCCAACACTGGAAAGATGATGTTCAGTGGTGTCGGTTTATTCATTTGCAAAAAACCCCCTTAGATAATTCAATATTGAGTAAAGACTGTGAAAGGGAATCTTACATTCTCTCACAATGTGAAGTTACCAAAACTTAAACCATTGAAGATCAGGCAAGTCAGAATGGAGATATTCAAGTAACTCTTCTGACCCTAAAACAGCAAAGATCTTTATGTGTCATATTAATTCATCATTTTGTTTGGTATTGTATTAAAGGGACAGGTTAGGTTATTCTCCAGGTCTGCATAAAGATAGGGGTTCTATTTGTCAATGTTTACTTCCATAGTCCAGCTGGAAAAAAAAAGCATAATCTCAGAAAATCTTTGACTTAAATTACATGATCTTCTTACCAAACCCTTCCCTGAAGAGATGAAGCAACATAGTATCTCCAGGAAATCTTACAGAATACATGAATTTTGCTTAAATTTATAAAAAGCAAACCACCATTAAACAGAATGATATTTATAGTTTGAGCTCACTGACAGACCAGTGCATTGTAAGCTTACCTATGAATTGAGAATACAAACTCTTTTCTTGCCAGCTGCCTGCCCACGGGGGGTTATCTTGAGTCTTGTGAAAATATTGTATCCTCAGTGCGACAAAGGTCTTTGAAGTTTAACTGAGCACAGATGTTTTCCTTAGGCTTTAATTGAAAGCAGTGACAACCCAACTCTTTCTACAGTGTACCCCATGTTTTAAAAGAGATTTCTTCAAATAGGGTAGGACAGAACCCTAAACTTGTTTTCTCTTCCAAAACTCTATCCCTAAATGTTTAAAAAGAAGGAGATTAATATAAGACATTAATATAAGACATAAGCATATATCAGATAATATATCAAGAGGAAGAAATCAAGAAAAAAAAAGAAATATTTCATTCTTTAATATTTTTCATACTCTGAGCATTTGAAAAAGATACCTTTCAGCAACAATGAGACTGAGTTAATTTAGATTTTATTAAGTTTTTAATGTGGAATTTGTTATGCTGACTTTTAAGCAAGATCCAGTGTCCATGGTATAATGTAATGAGTTAATGGAACTCTTAACCCTGGAAAATTTGAAGACAAATATATCTGGCAAGATTTCTCCTTTTTTTTTTTGAAAATTAAAGAGGTTTGTCAAAATCTTGGTTGATAACCATGGAAAAGGTAATGAACTAAATTTAAATACTTGTATGCACAAGTCAGGCAGACCCTTATTCTCAAATTGTGCCATTGATTTCTGCTTCACTGGGACAATATTTGAAACACTATACAGAGACTTTCTGATACCATTTAAAGAAAGTAAATATGCTGAGGAAATGTTGAAACTGATTCTGTAAGAAAGGAGTCACAGGCATAATCTGGGCTTAGCTGTGTACTATAGAAGCAGTTTTTGAAAAAGACCTAAGGGTACCTATTTTCTGCCCTTGGAGAATGCCATTGCAGTAAGCAATAGCCATGTGAAATAAAAAGAGGACATGTGTGTTTTCATGGGGACTAAATAAGCTCCTCACATGGTTTGAGAACTCACATGAGAGGCACTAGAGTCAGATACTGGTAGGAAGCCCTGCTGGAAAGGACCTTCCAGGTGTTCCAGGTGCCTTCTACACCCACACCACTGATTCCATGCTCCCATCTAATCTGGAGTTCAAATCCCTAAAGACGGAGATAGCTCAGCTTCTCAGGCAATCTCTTCTGAAGTTTAACTGTTCCTGTCCCAGCTAAGCCAAGCTTGCTGAGACCAGAAACACGAGCCTGTGTAAGGTAGAAGTGCATGAGTGCCTGTAAGTTTCTGCGATGCTCAGCTCCACGTGCAGCAAAGATGATGTTCCCCCTGTCTGTTGGTCCTCTCTGAGACTCAGTGCCTGCTGTGGCACTGGTGGGGAAGGCTGGTGAGTCATTCCAGCCACCTATGATCCAGCAGAGCTGTGAGTCTATTTCTGCACACAGTCAACAGATGGGAGAATTCACAAAAGCTAAATTTGGCAGACATTACTGGAAGCCTCAGTACGGCCCTCAGTCAATTAGGTAACCCAGCCTTATGAATAGAAGTGACTAAGGGCCATTAGCTTATGAGAACCAAAGAAAGTCAACTTCTTAACCCCAGAGGCACAGCAACTCTATATAGGTTTCAAAATTGGTTTGTCTGAAGTAAGTAATCAAGAAAAGCAAGAAGTGATTTACTGAGGGGTTTAAAATAGAACAGGCTGGCCGACAACAA
Organism: Lycocorax pyrrhopterus obiensis; assembly: GCA_014706295.1. NCBI lineage: Eukaryota > Metazoa > Chordata > Aves > Passeriformes > Paradisaeidae > Lycocorax > Lycocorax pyrrhopterus. The sequence continues at coordinate 7,864,211 of JACSVZ010000015.1, forward strand.
TAGCTTAGCTCTCCAGAGCACCTTGTGCCCACACTGTACCTAAAACAAGCTTTGCATAATAGAGGAGAGTTCACTTCCACATGATTACAGTTATAGGGTCCCTGGAGGGAAAAGAACAAGCAAAGACAGAAGGCTTTTCATCATCATTTATAAAGATTTTAAGGGTCTGTTTAAGATGGTGACAGGCTGCTTACCTTCATTTTACAACACTGTGAGGCACAGACCTTTGCAGAATACACAATTTAACCATTTGAGATCATTACTGGTTAGTGTCTTTCCATTCAGCAACATGCCTCATTTCAAAACTCTTCATATTTTCCCATTATCATACTAACTGCATTTTTTTTTAATTTTAATGTTACTTAATTACAGTAGCAAAAAGCCATGAATGCAAACATATTTAAAATAAAAAATAATTTTGCAAGTAAATCTGAAAAGTACAATGCTGGTTCCTCTATTTAAATGGTAAATTGAAAATTAATACTTATGCAGACTAAATCAACTCATCTAATCATGGAATAAAAGGTAATTAAGTGGACCTGTCAAATAAGAGTTAGAGCTAAATACAGCAACCCTTGATCCTGCAGAGTAAATCTTGTCTTGTGTGATTAGTTGCTCTGCTTTACTCAGGGAAAGGACTTGTGGCATCACACCCAGAAATTACTGCTTGATCCTGGAATTTGGACTGAATCTGTGCATCTCTGCAGCCGTATGATAGATGTAGAAATGCATATGTAAGTACCTCTTGAATCAGGCAGAATCCAAAATTAAAGTCATATATTCTATGCAGTGTCCAAATGAAAATCTCTGATTATTTGAATATAATATTACTTGCCTCTGGCATGAACAATGACACACTGAATTTCAACATGGAAATTCGATTGTTTTGCATTTTCTGTTGTTTTCTCGTTCTATTTTTGCTTCAGATATATCAGCTGTACAAAAGAGGGTTGCTGGATGCACTCTCTGGATTGGATGCTGTACTTTTAGAGACCATTGTCACTTATAAGGAGTTTGGAAACACATATTGCATTCCAGTTTGAGTCACTGACCTCACAGAGATCTCTGTGTGATTGTACTGTGTAAATCCATTTGGATTTCACGTAGATGAAGTCAGATGATCTAGGGTTAAGGAATATGAAGGAATCCTGCAAGTTTTCAACCTGCTTCTCCTGCTATCTTGAAGAATCCATACTGCACTGTCCAGGGGTAAATGCTGATAAGGTTATATAGGCTCCAAAGTTCATTTGGCTCCAAGAATTTTTCCATTTAGACATCCACCCTAAACTAATCCTGTCGGAGCCCTCAATAGCCAGCGAAGAGGAAAAGCACATATACGTTATTTTCATTTACCTCTCTTTATCTCTCAGCTTAGGGCAACGTGAAGCATTTCTCTCCTGAGGCCATGTAGAGCCCTTAGGCTGAACCTTAGCATTATCTTCCAGTGAATTTCCAATGGTTTGATGGTTAAAATCAGGCACTGTTATTACTCTAGGTAGGAACACTATTCAGTACCCTCATAAAGATGTAACAGAATATTCAGTCTGTACAAAATTTTTGGATTAATATGTAAAATGACACCTTATGATCTCTCCTGGTGGAGAACAGGGAACTGGAGAAAACACACTGCAAATAGGGAAAAGGTTGAAGGGGTCAATCTTCTTCTCTATGTAAATCATACAGTCCACATCCAGTGCATGAATTTTTCCTCCCACTTCCCTGAAATGCAACAATCAATTATCCTGTAAGAGAATTGTGATTTAAGATGAGCCTCCTATCAAATATTTTTTTTTCCAGGAAGGGCAATTCTGGTGAAGGTTTATTTACCGCTATTCACACACTTGAGGTCAAATGTCTGTCTTGACAACAGAAGGAAAGACACAAGTTTCCTGACACTTTAATTCTCTTCCAGTGCCTCTATGTACTTCAAGGGGTCTATGTTCATAGAAATATGTAGAAATGTATAGGAAAATGACACCTTCTGAGCATTTCATTTGAACTATGATTCTCCATTAGAAAATGTGGCTTGTGTCTTCACAGATGTGCATATCAGTATATTTTGCTGACCTCTAAAAGTTACTGTTAGACATAAAAACAGCATTCGCCCCATTTTCTTAAATCTCTCTGTAAGAAAAAGGGACACTCTGTACATGGTGTGTGTTCCTCTTTTATAAATTTAATTTATTTTTGTGTGTATTCATAATAGATATATAAAATAATTTTACACTTCTTATCTTTTTTTCTAAACTTTTGTTATTTTCATTTTTTCCTATTCAAGGCTTTTTAAATTTTTTTCCTATTTTGATGAAGATGATGGGGATAATGGGGCTTTGAAAGGGAAGTGTTTTTTCCCACTGAAATTTCTTAATGAAAATTTTAGGTTCCAGACAGAGGCTGGACCAAATAACCCCCAGATGTTCCTGCCATCTTCACTTTTTATGTGACTCCATGATTTAAGATCTTAAAAAATAGAACACAAAGTTTGACCAAATTGATTTGCTTAAGCCAGCATAAGGAAGATTTACCTGAGCTCAAAGAAAATTAGATCTCACTCACATTGGGTTCATATAAGCACATCTACTTTGGAAGAAGAAAGGGAAGGAAAAAAAACAGTGTGTAACCCAGCAGCTCAAGTTTAATTCTTTGCTTCCCTTTTCACTTCTTCTATGACCTTAAATACCTTTCTCTGTGTTTCAGATTTCTGTAAATAAAATACTAAAAATTGTCACTTTGCCCAGTGTTGATGTGAGGGGAAAACCATAAAAGTTTCTTAGAAACCACAATTATGCAAACCATGTATTTTTGCCACAGATAAAAGCCAAGATACATTAGTATAACTCTCTATATAAACACATACCTTTACTCCCAGTGCTGTAAAATATTGCATGTGGTTGAAAGTTGGGAAGGGACTGCTTCCCAACAGGGCACAAAAAGGCAACAATAGAACTTCCAAACAAAATGTTCCATGCTGGAGAATATGACATTATTTTCTGCAAATTATGCCGGTGAGAACCTGAGGGACAACAGGTTTGTGGCAGCAGGAGATGCCTCCAACTGGCTCCACTTCCTGCCTAAATTGCAATGAGGTTCTAACCTGGCATGCTGAAATAAAGAGCTCTCAAAGAGCACAATACATTTTTGCCACAGCTCTGCCTCCCAACATTTTAAAGCTCAATCTGAAAGTCTGAGGCAGACGGATTCTACACAGCAAAAAAGGCCTGATTCAGACTGGGAAGAAATAACTTTGCTCTAAGAAATCAGATCAGCTAAAAAAATTGCATTTCCATGGTTTCTTAGCACATCTGGTTTGAAGGCATAAGTTACTTGAAAGATTTATTGGTGTGATAAATACAGAACTTTACTACCCAGCCAATAATTTGAAACTTGCGGACTCAACTGGAATAGAACCTGAAAGGCCATAAAATAGCAAACCAGATAAGGTTCCACATGTATTCCAAATCATAGACGCAAAATAGCCTTTAAAAAGTTATGTCAGTCTATTTCCACCTGAGCTCTTGCTACCTGCATGAGGATCTCCCCACACAGGCATAAAAGTTTCTGTTTGAAATTAATTTTTCATTTCAAAAAGTGCTGAGATCACAACTCTCATTTCTGTTGGTAGGAGGTGTTGGTGTTATGTCTCTTTGAAAATTAGGCCACTTATTTTAGGCACATAAATATATTGGCCCAGGCTTCTCTGTGCCACTCTGTAGAGGCAAAGCAGCCACATACCTGTCTTAGGTGGTCAATTAGGATGAGAAACTGGCTTGAAGCAAAAGCAGCACTTGTGAAATTAACTGTCTATAATTTTTTTTCTTCTGATGTGCTATAAAATGCTTGATAGGTGTGCTAGATTTATCACCGAAATGTCTAGCGTTGGGGAAATGATCCAAAAATCTTAAAGCTCTGGACTGAGATAAGTAGCCTGTCATAACAGATTTAGCAAGTGATCATGCAAACCATAGGAAAAATACTCAGTGGCATAGAAAAAATGTCCTATTTACAGAAATGCTGTGTTACTTGCTTTTGGTGGAAATCAGAAGATTCAATGCCTTTGGGGTCTATTTAGCAATGCCTTTAAGTACAGCTGCATTGCCAGCTCTCACTGCTTTACTAATATTGTAAGGATATTTGTTGCTTTGTAGAAGCATCTGGGTTAGTTTGAGTACTGGGAAATTTTTGTTTTGCAGGAAAAATGCAAACTTCTCACCAGCACTATCCCAGAAGGAAATTTGAAACACTGACCTAGGTCAAATATAATTGATCCAAAAGATGTGTGCATATATTTGTACACACACACACACACATATATATATGTATATATGTATATACACATATATGTATGTATATATATTTACACACATACATATGCTAATGATATCAGGAGAATCATGACTCAAGATAGGACCATAAATAAGATGTTTGTTTAAACAGGATTGTTTCATTGAATCCAGACTGGAGAGCCACAATTGGCAGATAGACCTACTAACTTAGACACGAACTTTCCTTAATTAGGCAGCAAAACCAGGGTGTTTTTCTTAAACTGTCTTTTTTTCAATTTTTTTTTTTTTGCAGGGGTAGTAAGAGATTTGTAGGGGGATGCTATAACTTTTCTGCCTTCTAGTGAGGACAAAGGGGTTTTTAAGGTGGTAGATGTGGGGATGTTCTCACCGAGAACATGTTTCCTGTTATTTCTCTTGAAAGCAAGACCAAGGCTCAGTAGCAAAATTTGCATCTCATTTGTCCACAATATAGATATCCATAGTAGGATCTCTGTTTCACTAGAAATAGACATGAATGAATGAACTGGCATTTTGTGCTTAAGAAGATGTAATTTTTTTTGGCCTGAAATGCATTAAATCTGGCTACAGAAGCTACAATTACCGCTCCTGCTATTACACAGCTATAATTATTGAGGGACTTTGCCATATGTCTTTGTAGCAGCAGAAATATGAAAACCTTGGCATAAAAAATACAATGTATAAGATCATTTAAAGCATTTAAAGGTTTCTCGTCAGAGGTGTTTCTGGTATTTTGTTGTAAACCAACAGCAGAGTTCAGTGCCATTTCAGCTATTAAAATGTTGTATATCATTCCCATGGAAACTTTTCAACACAATTATCATTGTGGGATCATCAAGCCCATTGTTTAAATAATGCTTTTATAATAGGAAGCTATCAAGTAATAATGAAGCAATGAAAAGATTCTTGTTATAAGGCAGATCGTCTAAGGAAAGCAGAAATCAAAAGGCAGGCTGCTACTTGCATAAAACACTTGGATAATGTGTGTTTTGCAACATGTTATAATGTAGGTTTATGACGACAATCCAGCTGCTTCTTTGAGAGACTATGCAGACAGGAATAAAAAAAGGATCATTTAAAAATGCTTTTTTCTCATTAAGAGGTTTTGTTCTTAAAGAAGGTGAAGATCGTTCCAGTATTCTTATACTGGACGTATAATATAATAGATACCAAATAGCTAGAGCAGGGCTGTACATAGAGTTCCTAAATTGGCACAGAAATCCAGGGTGTAACAAGACAGGCTCTTACATAACAAAAGAATCCCTACATTTCCTAGGTAAAACTGGAATCAATATCCCAGGCAGGAGTCCCTCTTTGAAGGACAGCATTTGAGAATCAGAGTGTTTTACAGATATTCTTCCTTTCTCTGATGTCAACAAATGTCTCTGGTCCACCAGGCTGTGGGATGGTTTAATCAGTGACAGCTGAATTATCTACTGGTCATGGATTCCTTCCAATTCTTCTCGTCTTTCTCCACAAGGTCAGTGTCAGAGTCACTCTGAGCTCACGGTTAGAGCTTTGTATGTTCTCCTTTTCTTTGTCAAGAACTTGCTTTGCATGTTCAGAGTGGTTTTGGGGATTTTTTTCAGGCTTAACGTCAATGAAAGTGAAGGAAGAAACATGATTTTAAGAGAAAAACTAAATCTAAGATAAAGTAGAGCTGCAAACCAACAATAGTACTGACTGTAATTCAAGACAAGTTTGGGAACTTGAGGAAGGAATGAATTTCCATCGGAGCTAATTTTTCTTAATAAGAAATCAATTCTGCTGTGTCTTCTAATGAGTTGTCATGGAATAATTTATGTTTGTAAACTATATGGTCTGGAGAAAATTTTTTTAAATTGTAAGAAACTTCGTGAAAATATATTTCTAATTTTAACTTTGATTATGTTCCGTATTCTTGTAAAATGTTGCACCAATGTATAATAGAGATTTTTTTATTGCATTATATATGTGTTTCATTTTATTAAATTTTTAATAGCTTTGCTATTCAAGACATTGGAGACTAGCTTTAGGTTTCTAAATTATGATTTTAGAAGGTAATATAATATTAAAGAGTGTCAGGATAGCACATAAATTAGTTAAAAATCCAGATGGGCAACTGCAACAAACTCTTAAGGGTTTATCATTAGTACGCAGTTCTGTAAAGTATCTTCTGTCAGTCACTGCAAAAGACCAGCAAGTTTTCACTTGATGGAGACTGTACTTTTAAAAAAATTATTATCAACATGCACTCATTCAGTTTTCTGGCCTCTGTTTTCGGCACAAAATAAGCCTAAATAACATCATTGCTTGATTGAATCCACTGAGTTATGGATACTGAAAGAACTCCAGCAGAGAATTTCTTCAGCTCTCTGCAGCATTTTTGTGAGAGTTCTTTCTTTCCCATTCAAGCAAGACAAAACAATGTTACCGTTTCGTAAACTTCTTGCAGGTGCGGATTGTTTCAGTAAAATTCTTATAGTTCTAGCTAGAAAAACACTCAGAGATGCGTGTCTTAGAACTTAACCAATCCCCTTAGGGGGTGGATGGCAAAAACCAATTACCTTATGCCACTTAATACACTTTGCAAACTAACACATAAAAGTCTTCTAAGAATTCATTAAATCATCATCCATTTATCCCTAAGCCTGGACTTTGCGTCGTTTCTCTACTCGTCCGTGGGGAAAACAGCAACACTGAGTTCAGTGTAGAACTCTCCTAAATTTTTTCTTGGTTTGGTTTTTTGGGAGAAGGTTTCTGTTGGTATTGTCTTGGGACATATTTTCATAATTCTCTTAAACCAGAAATAGTTAATTTCCTAGGATCACCATTTGCTCTTAATTATGAAGGCACAGTATGGCCAAATGAGCCACTCTTGTAGTAGAGGTGTGTCGCTGTTGCACCACGAACGACGAAAAATAACGACACAAAGTCCAAGTCCAGGAGCAATAATGGCTAATAATGGCATTTTTAATTAATTATAAATCGGTTTATATAACCCGGTTTGCAAAGATGATAGAAAGCCATTGGTTCTTTTACCAATCACCTCTTGATTTATTGGTTGAAACTCACAACACCCATTCCATAATATTTGTTTCAATGTGATCCATAACAGTTTTGCATAACAAACCCAGGTGCAAGATAAAGAGTTAGTTTACAAGAACCAGTAGCAATGTTTGTTATAGTTTCTGTGAGAAACACAGAGCTCTCACAGAATGCTGCAGAAAGCTGGAAAATTTCTCTGCCAAAGCTTTTTAGCGTTTACAATGGTGGATATACCCTGTCGTGGTATAATGTGCATTAATAGTTATAACTGTGTCTGTGCAGTTTCATTCCAAGCATTATCTCTGAAAATTCCCACTCACACTTCATACGAGCCTGGACCCTATTTTCTTTCCTTCTCTTGGATTGAAATGGGTTAAAAACAAATCTGACCCTTTCTCTGCAGATTAATTCAATGCTTTTTTTCATTCATCTTCCAACACTCTTGAATTCAATTAGGAAATAGCAAATTAATAGCTGCAAAATTAATATTGACAATTCGCAGGAAGGAAGAAGTTGAACTGCGTTCATCACTTCTGTTTCTGGCCATAACACAATAGCAGCTGGAGCTCACAAATCTGGGCAAGGGTAGAAAATTGTACAGCCACGATCAGATCAGACCCTTCCTCTCTAATGAGTGCATAGGAAGCAATTTTAGTCCCTATGATTCATACATCAGTGCTTTCTTGTTTTTCAGCCCTATTGGACACTCCTTGGATGCACCTGTAATGCACTTTTGACATTTACACTGGGATGAGATGATTAATTTCATAGAGATGGCTGATTTGCTATGATAATCAGTGGCCTTACTAAAAGGCTTTTAAGCAACTACCTTGGATAAATGTTGTTATTTTGTAGAGATAAGAGGCCTCTGTCCCTGCATCAGAGGTTGTGATTTAACCTCATGTGTTGAATGCCAGAAAACAATTTCCAAAATGAATACTGTTCCCTGCAAAAAACGATTTTCCCCTAACAAATTGCAGGAAGAATGAAAACACCAAACAGGGTATCACAGCAACTCGATTAGCTACAAACAATTCCTTTGTAAGCCTTCATTTTTAATTGCTTTTGTGTCCCTCTCCCTTCATCATCCCCTAGTTAAAGAAGTATAAATGAGAGGTTAGACTCTTTCATGATTCTCTGTTTAAAGACAGTCAATAATACGCCCTCCCCCTTCCTTACCCGCTCTTGAATGCAAATTCTTTTTCAGTATGACTGACTCAGAGTTACCTCTGGAGATGTGGACTCTGTGATTAATTGCTATGGTAAGTAAGAAGCTTGTTTATTTATTTTGATTGTTCTGTTCTGATCAACAGAAAAAAATAATAGTAATAGAAAAAAAATCTGTTGATCTGGGGGTTTACTGAATGTTATTTGAGATAATGCAACCAAAACAAAATTAGGAGCCTGGTTTAATTAGCACTCCAATCCAACAGAACCAAGGATGGGAATTTTTAAACAAGTATTAATTTGCCAAAAATTCTCAAAATTCCCTTGAAAAAATGAGGCTCTTATGGCCTCTAAAAGTGGCCTGTATATGACACCATACTATGATACTCAGGAAAAAGCTGGACATTAAATATTATAAGCATATTCAAAAAGAGCACAAAGTCTTTGAATATTAACTGATTTAGCAATTTAAAAGAGGAGATCTTTTTGGGGGACAAAAAAAAAAGTTGTAAACAAAAATTCAGATTGTGGAAGAGATTTTCTGGCCAAGTTCAGGAAGACAGCAATATCACAAAATGTGTTAATGGAGACCTTTGCAAGGAGACAATCCAAGAGCTAAAACTTCTGAACAGAGATATGAAATGGATCTGAACACAGAAAACCCACTGCTGCTTGTGAACATTCTGCCTGGTTGGGTCTGGCAGTGCGCTGAGTTACAGGATGGGTACGTGGGCAGTCCCTTAGAAGCACAGTCCAGGCTGTCATGGTCTCTCTCCCAGCATACCAAGAAAAGGAAGGACTTGACAGAGTGAGAAATTCCTCTGATGATGTCACCCCACCCACTCTCTCTTATAACAACTGCTGTGGCCAGCAAAACACCTCATGAACAGTAATGAAACCAGTGTTACCTTACGGGTTGTATTGAAAGCATAAATCCATGCTAACTTTTCGTGTCTGGGCTCTAAATTCCCACAGTTTCACAGAGCAGCTCTCATCCTTTTGTTATACGCCACGTTGAAATCAACACTACACCCAGGCCATGGCTTTCAACATGTTTTATAGTCAAATGAAATCCGGCAGCATGGATTAGGTGATCACCAGGTCTAAACTGATTCCTGTTGCCAAATAATTCCGTTAGTGGTGATTTTTACAGACCTGCTCCTCAACTGCAATCTGTACTAAGAGAAAAGGCTTTTTAATCCTCCATAACCTTCCTTGGAGTAATGCCTTTTTCACAATAGTGGGCTCTGGCCCTGTCTGTCAACTTAGTGCCTGGAATAACAATGAATGTTGAAGTATCTTCTCATCTCAAGAGCACGCACTTACCTGCATAAATCTCTCATGTAGAGATAAGCAATAGCTATAAACCCAAATGGGCTTTCCTTCTGAAAGGTCAGCTTTTGAAAGGATTTCCTTAGTCCCCTGGAGCCTCAGCAAAAGATAACATTTCAGAACTTGTCTTTTGCTTTCTACTCTATTTAATTAAAGTGCGCTGTTAACTTTGATGAAAGTATGTTCCCCTCATGATTAAAAAGCTTTTTGATTAGATCATTTTGCATAGACAAGTGGCCTGTAATAATAATAATAAATTACAATATTTTTGAAACAACTTTCTCATCCGTTAATAAATTGTAATTCAATTCTACACGAAAATTGACAGGTACACAGAAAACCTCACCCACCAGTTGGATGTATTACTGTAACTGGTCACTAGAACTCCTTCTAGGTGGATTACAGTCTTGATCTTATGCTATAGAGAAAGAAAATGGGAAAATACCAGTCTGAATCAGTGCTAAGAGACCCTACGTATCTCAGCTAATCTTGTAATATGAAATGCAGGAAAGTCCAGTGCAAAGAGCTGAACTGGCTTGATGGGAGTCTTCTCTACTTTAAAAGCTCAACAGTAACATAAATAGAGCACTAGTCCTGAAAGAATAAATCTTTCAGTATGATTTCTAACTACCCCAGGTCCCTGGTGTAATTTTCTCATTTGTGTTGATCTGAGATGACAATGAGCAGAACAATCTTAGACATCTTCTTTTTCATTTGTGGGAGACAGGTTCCAAGGCACAAAGAGCATTTTTGGTCTGCTTAAATGATACATGAGAAGCTTGTAGAAAAACTGGAAAAAAACCATGTATTTCTCTAGCTTGATTAGACTCTCCCTTCTTCTTTATTACTTAGGAAGAAAGGAGAATATTTCACAATAAAAATATAAGGATGTTTAATCTGCAATAGACTAGGGACACTGATGCTTTAACATCTGGGCTGTTTGTATCATGATGGTCCTTGGGGATGGAAATATTTACTTTCTTACTAAAATTAGGATCAAATATCATTTCATAGTAAAGAGAAATTGCACCTTCTTTTTTCTTCTGTAGTATAAGAGAAATATTCACAAGAAAAAGTAGCACTTGGGTGACTAAAGATTATAATATTTGGCCTCAAAACCTATTGTTTGTTTTTTGCATTAAATTTCACATTCTGAAAGTTTATATAGATAGTGATTTATATTTCTGAAAATAAACACAAAATTTGGTTATTTTTTTTTGTTGGTCAGTAAAAAGATTATGGTAAGGAGCTCATTTGCTATGTTAAACCCAAGCTCTCAACCTAATTTCCTCAGCTCGTCTGGGAGTTAATGCCTTCCTTAAACTTGTTTGATCCTGGTGTTTTTGAAGCAAAGGCCACAGTAGATATGAGTGACAGGCTTTTATCCCTGTGAGGCTAAGCTGAAGTCACCACACTGTGACCTGTGCTGGATAAGAGTTAGGTCCTTCAGAGGCAGCAGATAATGAAACGCTGGGCTGCTGCATCAGCTGACTTCTCTGTTCATCAGCCTCAGCTAAAGGTCAGATGACATATCTCAGGTGACAGAAAAGAAATAAACTCAATACATCATTTTCCCTGATCACTTCAAATGCAAAAGTAAACAAGGTAAATATTTTGGTGCAAGTCATTATCTAAGTGTTGCTGGTACAACTCTTTCTATTTTTTTTTTCATATTTAGACGTACCAAGTAATTGTAGAATCTGCACTTAATGCATATGTATTTTTGATATCTAATTGAAACAGGATAATATATCAAAGTGCTCCTTGAGCAAGAACATATTAATAAAACCTCTTCTAGGACTGATGGCACAGAAAAAGCAGATGGGATTCCAGCAAAATCCTCAGGTCACAAATAAAAGTGACATGAATCACAAAGTCTCTTTTATGAGAGAAAAGCATGCTAAGGGAGTTTTAAATTACAGGCACTTCCAAGGAAAGGATTATTTAGAAATCTCAATCTCTCTGAATTGGTCCTGGAAACTCAGTCTTAAACGTGATACCTAGCCACTTCAGTGCATCCCATGCCAAAAGCAGTGAAAACTGAGAAACCTCAGCACTTTAGCAGCTCTGCTCTGTGTGCAGCAGCAGGGGAGCAGAGGCTTCAGAGTAACTGAGGTGCTCTCCTGAGACTCAGGGGAGTCAAGTTTTCATCCTGGATCTGCCACTAATATGCTTTGAGCAACCTACACCCACCTCTTCTGGCTATTCAAATGACAAGTTCCCCAGCAGAGATTGTCACAGCAGAAGGGAACTGCACACACTTCCCAGGACACTGAAGCTCCTCAGGGAGCCTGACACAATTCCCTGTCCTGGACCTGGCAGAGGGAGCTCTGGGGAGGTGCAGGCTCAGCCTTTGAGCGGGGTCTGTGCACTGCTGCTCACAGCTGATCCTCCTTTTACGTGCACAGTATCTTTACACTACTTGAAGGTGGCTGCCAGCACACACAGCTGACATTTTTCTTCCCTTCACTTATTTCAACACATGCAGGGAGGCACATTTTTTCCTTTTAAATTAAGAAAATATGTATTTCTTGCACTGGGAGTCGCATGCTGGCAGCTGAATATGGTGGAACAGATTAGTGATCTTCAACTGGCACATTTTTTAAAATCTAGTTGGTTTTTAATATGCAATTAACAAAATATTGGTCTTATAAGACATTTCTATATGTTGCTGTATGCAATGCAGATATAATATTATCTTATACTACCAAAGAGGTAGTACTATTCTTTAAAACGCCTCATAAATATAAAATGTATTAATTTTTCTTCTTTTTTTTTCCTATACAAAAGCACAGTTTGTATGCTAACTTTAGTAACTGCATTTGTGTGGAAGTGCTCTGACTTCAGTACATGGACATCTCTTCTTTATTCCTTTCCTTTGCTGCTTGTCATAGCAGAGAAGTAAAATATTGTCTCTGACCATGGGAGCAAAAAATAAATGTTGATTAAGATATTGATTTAAGGTCAAGAAAATTCCAAATTTCAATCTAATTTATTAAAAACATGCAGTTTGAAAAAAAGCATTACAGCCTGAAAAAATGTCACCTACATAAATACTCAGGTTAGAGGAATCTTTTAGCTATTAAACACCAAAGAAATAGAATAACTTCCCCTTCCAAAGAATATGTGGTTTCCATGAAAATTGCACTGGATCAGAGATTTAATTTCTCTTGAAACATCATGCATTACAGAGACAAAGTATATCTTCCATACTTGTAACAACACATAGTATGCCTGTAAACAAACTCTTATTTAAAATAACCCATGTATTCTTCTTTGTTTTCTCATTTTTTTCACTAAGGAACTTATTAAAAAGCTTTCCATAGACCAAGCTCTTTAAAAAAATTACATGATTCAATAACATTACAAGATAGGAAAACACTTTTGTTTCAATAGTTTCCCAAGAAAAAAGGGGTAGAATGATTAAGAACCTACGGAGTTCTATTTCAGGAAATTGCAGTTAAGAGGGCAGTATCAGAGAGAAAGAAACCTAACGAGCAATGTTCCCTTTTTTCCATCTCTGCCTCCTTGAACAGTAGGATTCCTCATTTTACTGACACACAGAGAGGTCTGACACCCTGTCCAAAATAAAAGAAAGCATTGACAACAAAAGAAAAACTGGAAATTATCTAGTATGCCTTACTGGAACACAATGCTTCTGAGTACCTAGGAAACCTGTAAATAGCCAGGGATGTAGAAGTGTTGTGACATTAGCCTGTCAAATATTTCAGTGTTAAAGCTCTTGTTAGAGACTCATCAATAGCAGAGTCTCCCCTCTGTGGAGCTGTTTATAATTTTCTGAATAACTTACTTATCCGTGAAGCATTTTGAGATCCTGAACATTTTATCACCTTGTAATATAAAGATCTGGAATGCAGAGAAAAAGCCATATTTCTGCAGGGACAGCACCCAGGGGCTTGGAGAGCAGTGCTGGAGGCAGGCTGTTTGCAATAAACCCGCGGGGGCCAACTGCAACCTTTGATCTTCTCACTTAAATAATTCTGGTTTCCTACAAAACTGCTTTTTGCTGCACCATTTCTGGATAATGAGGAAGCTTTTAGGCATACAAATACTCAAAAAATTATTTTTGTAACTATTTTAATTTATAAAATGTCACCATCACCCAATACAGCTCGAGGTACAATTGTGTATATCTTAACACAGTGAAAAAAGAACTCAGTGGACATACAGCATTTTGTGGGCACCCTGTATACTGAAGTTCATTTGCAAAACATATTTGATTGACATATAATAGATAAGATAAGATCTAAAAGATAATTAAATGTCTACCATGAGCAGAAATAAAACCAGGCTAAGAGCAGAGTAGTTTTCACAGCAAATCAACATGTTGTTGGAAGATAATTTCCCTCTTTTCCAAAAATACCTTATATTTTGTCCTTTAGGGAAAGGATCAAATCCTATAGAAAACAATGGAAAAAACCTGGAAAGGAGTCAAAGACCGTGCTTAAGAAACTACACAACATTCCTTGGGAGATGGAAGGAATCAATAAAAGGGCAAGTGTGTATGAAGAGTGGCTGAAAAAGCACATCTTGAACTTTTCCCTTTGCTTTTAGCTGCCAATGGAATTCATTGCTGACTTAAAAAAAAGCTATAAAAATATGTCTTACAATATGCACCTTCAGCCCATAGATCAATAGTGAGTAGTGGTTTTGTGGTAACCAGAAATGTGCTAGTAATACATTTTTTTTTAAAAATGGAAACCCCTAGAAGCCAGGTACTCACCACAGTAGATTCTATAAAAATGAGAATGTTCTCAGTCTAGAACCATCTTGAAGGGAAGCGAGACTCCTATAAAGAGGCTGACCTTGGTGTTCTGAGAGGGATAAGAAGAGGTGGAATGTATATAAAAGACTGCTAAAAGTTGTAAAAGTTTGTCAGAAGACAGCTTCAGGTGGAGCATTTTAATTTGATAGTAGATGTGTTTGTTTTGTTGGCTTGTGGAATAGCAGAGGTGAGAGATATGAAACTGTATCTGGCAGATGCTGAAAGCAAACTTCTTATTTCAAAGAGACCCAGTCTTTGGGGACTGTCTAACTCCTGTATTTCTAGAAGCCTCCATTTTCTCTTTATGTCTATAACTGAGAGCCATTGGACATAAAATTGCACAATGGTTGCCTTTATTTCTCCAGTTAATTGGTAGACTAACACTTTGAAAAATGTCATGCACTGTCTGCCACACCTCATTTGCCTTGCTCTTCCTTCTTTACCTAAGCACCTGCCCAATTCCTTTCCTTCAGATAGCTGGTATTTTGTCTTAAACCATAAAATATTTGTGTGAGAGCAATTCACAGAGGCGTGAAATAAAGTTGTTTCTAATGGCACGAGTTCTGAGGAACACTGCTCTCTCACAGCTCTGAGGATTACACCAGTTGGAGCAGTCCTCTGACCTTCAAAGCTTCTCATGCAACCAGCAGTCATTAACACCAGCAGGAGGCTAAGCCCTGAATATTTTGGAATGGGGGCTTGACAGACTTACCTGAGTTCAAAGAGATGTTCAACAGCAGAGCAAAGACTTAACCGCAAATTTTGGAAGGACTGTTGAACAAGAAAATCATCCCTTTCCCTTTATGCAGATGGGTGGAAAAGGCAGGGGATAAGTCTGGATGGTTGGCATTTGAGGTTATCCACTCTCAAGGACTGTTGTACTGCTGCACTGCTGTGCATAGGCAGTTTTGAGATTAGGTTTTAGGTTAAGTGAGATATTGTCCCTAATTATGTTACTGCCAGGGGACTCTCAGGGATGCTTAATGATGGTGCTGGCACGTTCACAGAGAGTTAAACACCAAGGCTCCCTTGTCATCCTGGTTCATGAGCCCTGACAATAGCAATAGTCAGTTTATCTAATTTTAGACATCTATATGATAAACATCTGTATCAGAGTTAATTATTCAGAATATTTTTACAGGCAAGGGAAGGAAAAAAGCACCTCTAAAGAATGACACAGATAATGGTTTTAGACATCTGCCTTGAAGCGAGAGGTAATCTGTTTCTCTCCACTAGCTGTGAAGAATCCAAGCAACTAGCTTATGTTTTGTTCCACTAGATTTCCTCTGGTGGATATTTGCCTAGGTGACTACTTCAGATAGAATGCCCAACCTTCAGACTGCAAGGTTCCTGCATTTCACCCTCTGTGTAGCAGTTGCTTCTAGGAGTGAAGCTGCATGATTGCAACTTCAGGCTCATCCTGAGAGAGGCTTCAGTATTCAGGATACACAGGTAGAACCAAGGTACTCGGTCTGAAGATAGTCCTACTGCTGTCCATCTTTTATATAGAATATAAAGTATCTTAGATATTAGAATGAGCCTTGGGACATCATTACAATGGACTGTGCACAGCTCATTTGCACAGAAACCAGACAACGGTGTTAAAGTTTTAATCTACTTTCAAGTTTTCTCATGTTTTAGGTTTATTTATATGCCCGGCACGAGCACTTGCTGGCTGGTGGACAACAGGCTGTCTACCAGGACATCATGTACAAATTCTCGTGATGAGAGTAATGGAGAAGCCACCACATGCAACAGACACTGATTAGATCAATGAATTTCTGGAAATTTCAGAATTTGTGATGGGTTTTTTTTTGAGGCCACAGAGGGCAGCCTGTGACACCAAGATCCAGCAAGCACTGAATATTTTCTACAATTTAAGCTAATTTTCATCTGTGTGGGTCAAGTTTTTTATTATTATTTGTTTGTTTATTAATTTAGATTATCAAAACCATGCTACTGGCAAGTAAATTTATTGCTAAAAGATTATTTTAACTTAGAAGATCTTTTTCTTTGCTCCAGAAGGAATGTTTCCATTTCCTGACACAAATTCTCTGTCCTAGGATTTCCCATGTGAGAAAGACAAATGTGTTTCTCCATTTATAAACTTGGTTGGATAGATAAGACGAGGTCAGCAAGAGAGGCAAGAGATGACACAATAGAGAAAGCTCAAAACCCATCCCAAAACCAGGAAGAATATTAGGTATCTTTTGCAATACTGCTGCTCTGAGAGGATGCTTATGTCTTACAATTTCCTCTTCCCAAGAGTCCCTGAAGCCCATTATCCAGATTTTGTCTAGCTAAAACTGAGTGTGTTAATCCAAGTGCTAACATTTCTAACAGCTATATTGTTTTTTTCTTCAGATGGCTTTGTTAGAGATTGCTCTACTGAACTCCAACAGCTGTGCTTAAAGTCAAATGAGCTGCACAAAAAAAATTATCCCAGCTCAGAATGACAGTTCCCTGTGAGCTACCTAACTTATTAGTCTAAGAGCAGAAGAGAATTTTTCACCAAAGACGAAAAGTAACCTAAAATACACATTTGAACAATTCAAGGGGAGACAACATTCACAGTTCCTAAAGAGGAGAAGGGTGCTGACATCAATTAAAACTTGAAAAAATTGGCTTCCCAGCTTCACTTCTGTTTTAGCCATTAAAACTTTACTGAAAAGGTATACAACTACAACAAGTAGATGTTAAAAAAATCTGTAGATATGGTTCTATGTGGGATTTTGCACCAAAGTCTCTACCAAAAATAGTCCAAAATTGTGTTTGACAACTAAGGTCTGAATAAAGAGCAGTATAATAACCATGCATTGTCCCGGAGCTTGCACAGTCAATAGATACAAAAGAAAAAAAGTTCACTATTTTCATACCGTGCTCAGGTATTCAACTCAGAGTTTCTGAGTTTTGGCAGGTATTCAGCTCTGATGAAGGAGGCTGAGATGTTCATTGCCACTGAAATTCAGATTTAGAGTTAATTTCTGTACAGCTTAGATTGACAACATCAGGGTCTTAGCCTTTCTTTAAAGTTAGTGTAGGTCAAACGCTAATGAAAGAAACACCCAAACCTTGAACTTCTCTGGGTCTGACCACAAGAAGACACAGAGATTTCACAGTGGGAGCTGAGACAAAGACTCGCTTTCCGTATATATTTTTTCCCGTGTTGTGATCAACATTCTTCAGTTCTCAAGAATTTTCTCGAAATGGAGCAACTTTTCTAACTGGCCATGTCAGCAGGTCATTGTTCCTGTTTGCAGTGCTGAGTGTGATCAATGAAGCATCAGAAATGTTTTGCGTCTCTACAAAACAGGACAATTTATCATATTTTCTGCTTCTGTTCTCTGCTTTTTCCACAATAGGCTTTTATTTTGGGGCATTATGGTGCCAGCAGGAATGTGTAAAAAGAAAAGACTTGTTCTGGCTGTGTATTAATGCTTGGCACAAAGAGGATCTCTCCTCAGAGGGATCGTATGTGTAATTTTTTAATTATTTTTTTCCCTGAGCTTCTCGCCTGAAAACTGTCATCGCCTGGCTGTTCTGCCTTGCCTAGAGCCAAGGTGAAACTGAACCCTGTGCCAGCTACCTACTCCCAAAGCAGATGAACAACAAGGGAGCGAGCATTTTCCAGGTGCTGTTTTTCAAGGAATTATTCCCTCAGAGAGCCCTGGAACGCCCGTCCATCCTGTGTTTGCTGACCTGTGCCTGAGGACAGTTGCCAGAAACGATTCATCTCAAAAATGGATTAACTTTCATGGCGTCTTCATATCACCAGTGCAGGACAGATTGAATGAGCAGCGCTGTGAAAGACCAAACACTTAAAAGAGGCTGCGAAATGGAGCATTTGCCCTTTGTTTTACCCTTCCCATGAAATGGGGCTGAGTTGGCTTTAGGATTCAGAGTCCTTTCCAGCTCTCTCCAAGGGCTCTGTTCTAAGTGTGCAGGAAGGAAACACAGGGTCAGGTACGCTGTGTGTAACCTCATCAAGGGAATCAAAATACAGCCAGACAGTGAAGTGCTGAGTGCTGAAAAGCCCAAGCCAAACCAGATAGGCACCAGAAAAAGACAAATGCCAGTATGTCTCATCCACTCTAATATGCAAAGGTAAGTATTTTTTTAAAAAAATGAATATCAGACAAGGTCTTCAGTAAATGTGTTTCAGGATACTTATATTAATAGTGGCTGGCTTGTATCTGCTAAGATCTGGTTGTGTGTTTTTCCGTACCAGTAAACCCACTGCTGTTCTCCGCCCAGTCCAGTCCAAGGACTTAAGCTCTTTTCCCAGGTGATTCCCATTAGTGCCTCAGTTCAGCTCAGCAGTTCACTCCTTCAGTGTATCTCCTTATCATCACCACGCAGACACAGATTCAGATTGCAGATGGGGCTCCTAACACAAACTGCAGTCCTTTAGGAAATCATTACCCTGGAATAATATGTCAGCACTTAATTTGTCCTAATTGCTATCAGACATCCAACCTGCAGCACCAGAGCTAGCCTGAGGCAGGTGTACAGAGTAGATGCCAAGTGCTAAGCATCACTTTGCCTTCATACTGGGTTCACAGCTTGCTGACGTAGACCCAGCCATTTTTTTCTGAAACTAAAATTTCTTCAAAATCTTGTTTCAGCATCTTTCTCGTCTCCTCCATGGTGGTGTCTTGCCCACCATGCATGGTACATTAAATTTGCACTTTATACCCTTGCCCTTCTGTAAACACCTGCCATCAAGGGTAGCCAAAATCAAAACAATATAAAAATAATAACAGATGCCTCTAAGCTGTGCAATAAAATAAATAAACAGCGAGTGGAAAAGATCAGCAGCAATGCATAGGGGGGTGTGACAAAGCCAAGAGACACAGGGACTGAGCTTCCAGGGACTTGGAAGCTGCTAAGAGAGCAGTTTTACGCTCCAGCCCCAAAGCAAGTACTGTAAAATTCCATTTGAATTTTTTTTTTTTTTTTTAGCTGGAAGCTCAAACACTGCCACATGCTGATAGTGATAAATCCAAAGAGGCACAACCTTTGCAAAGCAATTTTTATCAACACTAAGAGGATGCTGCCTCAGCAGCCTGGAAAAGCAGAAAACGTTGAGCTTCCTCTAACACATATGGTAATTTTTGCTAAATTTTTGAACGAGTGGTGAATTTAGTGCTGTATTGGGGAGCTTTACGGACAGTTGTGTTCACTTCTAATTAATGCGATGTTAAAAAGGTAAAAAAAAAATTAATGAATGCTGATAAAATTGTTCATGCCCTTGGGCAGGGTGTTTCACTTCTAAAAGGCCTTTCACATGAGTTTTGCGCAGTGAGGGCTCTGCCATGCAAAATCACCTTATCAGCTGAGGGAACAATATTGGAGAGGTCAACTTGCTATAATGCAATGAAGCCAATAATATTTTAAACTTTATTGCTGTCCATTAAATACTGATCTCCATCATTAGGTGCCTAAAAAAGCAGTTTTTCTGACATAGTGATCAACTCCTGATGAAGCCAATGGAAACCACGGCTTCACTGGTCTCTCAAATGAGATGGCTTTTTATCTGCATCTGGTGGTGGATTTGGATTCTAGTCCCAGAGGTCTGACCCCCCAGTTCTGTGAACTACCACAACTATTTATACTTTGAAGAAAAGCACAGAAAATCGAGACACTATTCATATGATCAGACACATACCCACAAAAAATATTGAAAAAAATCTAAACCAGCTGAGATGTTGGCTATAAGGTGGTTGGATTCAATCTCGGAATTAGCTGGTGCTTTAAAACTACACTTACATCAACTGAACTTGTTAATTGCCCCTCATCTTTCACAAGACCCTCTTCCCCAGGATAAGGATTCAATTTCCTGGCCTCGCTGCTCAAATATCAACTCTTTCACATGGTAGAGACCCAAGCTTTCTTGTTTTCTCCTCGACTCCTTGGTGTCCTTTTTATATCTCCCCACAGGAAGAAGCGAAGCAGATGCTGCCTGCTGTCAAACTTCTCCCACTTCCCACACCTTTAAATCAGGACATGAACTCATGCCCTCCATTTTACGCTTCTCTCTTATGATCCAACCTTTCACAAGCAGACTAAGACCTCTGTCCTATAACCCCTGACATCTTTCGTGTATTCCTGATGTCCATCCCAGCTTATGAGTTCCCTAACATTGCTGTCTGCAACCCCAGTCACGAATTCATGTCCCCAGATGGCAAATCTGCTGCAGAGCGAGCACCAATTAGTTGCAACTTCACTGTTCATTAAATATTATTGCTTTGGGGTTTTTTTGCAGATGGAGACACTGAGGTCAAGGATAAATCATCTGTTAATTTCTAGAACACTTGGAATGTGGCTCACAGGTCAAATTCAGTCCCTTCAAACAACTAATTGGGTTGCCTGGGTCATATGAAGGACACTTGAGAAAGAAGGTGACAGAGAACGAGTTGGAAGATGGAAGAATTACTCCAGGAAAATGGTCTCTACTGTTCTCTTTACCAGAACTTTCTGCCCTACATCCCTTTGCTATCTTAATAAAAATGCATTTCCAACTGGACCAGAATGCTGGCCTCTCCCACAAGAGATTAGTGGCCCTCACTCTGTGCCGGTCCTTATGTCTGGTCCCTGACACGTGCTTACACATTTGCTAATGCAATGGGCCAGAAAGCCACAGCGCCTGCACCTTGAACACAAACATCTCATTTCTATTGGTTGAGGACATCAGTATGAAGGCTGAGAATATATTTAGGAATATCTTGACCCAATATTTCTTCCAGAGGGTGTATTGTCTTTCTTTTACTTTTCAACCTCCTTCTTTAAGGTATTAGAAAGAGTGTAATATGAAAATATTTGTGATATTTTTCTTGAGTTAACAAAGATATGAGGAGACCATGATTATGGTTACTACCTCAAGAGAGAAAATTGGTTTTGGAGGAGAAAACTTACAGGCAAAATTAAGAAATTCTCACTTGAAGTTAATGCTGATGCTTTATAATGTTTCTGCCACAGTGTCACCATGGACACACTATCATCTTGCGGGGATGCTGGAGATGTAAGCAGCTGACATTCCAGCAGAGTCAGCTCTATATGTCACTGTAGGTCACAGAAACTAATGGCTGGCAAAAAAAGTGAAGCTCAGTAAGAAGGAAAAGGTTTTTTTTTTCAAGTGTGCTTCAGGAAAGGACTCTCTACGAGCACAATGAGTTTGGAATTATTGAAATAGTGAATAAGAGGGACAAATGTGCAAAGATCCTCTTTCCCCAGCTGCAAGCTGTTTTTTCCTTTTTGCAGCATGGGCAGTGGTGTCTGTGCTAATCTGTTGTGCTCTTTACTCCCACCTAGAATTGTGCTGTACTTTTCACGAGATGTAGTTACATGACTGAACATTCTATCTCTGTACTTTGTGATAAAATTGATGAATTTAACATCTCAATTTATGAAATCCTGAAATACAGGAGATGACTACTGCTGTGAGAGTGGGGCTTTGTGTAAACCACAGAGCAGCCACCAGCAATGCATTCTAAACTGCCTTGGAGCCACTGTCTTTAGGTAACTCCAGGTGAATCCCAGAAAATTCTCAGGAGGGACCTGTGTTTCTCTTGTGTGGTGTACAGATTAAAGGCTAGGTAAGGTTTCACCAAGTCTATTCAGCTTAAATCCCTCTACCCTCAATGCACACAGATACAGCATGTGCACAAAGTGACCCAGGGGTTGTGATGTCCCTACTAGTCATGGAAGGAAGACTAATTTGAAGACCTTAGGAGAGTTCCTACATTTAGGCAACAGGAACCTAGCTTTTACAAAAATTAAACAGTACAGCTAAGAAAGAGAGTGAATAAATAAAAAGAACCTAAGCTTTCAGAAAATGTCTATTGAAGAACTGAAATGCAAACCAGATCTGGGAATTTGGAGCTCTCACAACAGCAACAACAAAGCTACTGAAGAAGTCTTAATTCTGGAACAATCTCCTGTAAAAAAAAACATTAATGTGCAACCTAGGTAGGAGGAAACTAAAGTTACATCTGCCAGGACTGAGAGCTCACCTTTTCTTTGTATCTACAGACATAAACTTGGATGAATGTTTTAGTTCTGCAAACTCCCAAGAAACTCAGAAACATGGTGGCAGGCATGACCTAAACAAAAAAAGAGTTCAGAAAGAGGTAGGGAACATCTAAGCAGCGTTTTATACTCTTTCTAGTAGCCAAGAGAGTTTATCTCCCTTTCCTTCACTGAACATCACCCTCGACTTTAGATACCTGAAAGTGCTTTCTGTCAAGGCCAAGTTCTTACATCCTTTTCACAGGCAATGAATAAGAACTGGTGCTGCCAACAAGCATTTTTTAAGCTTATGCTAAAGCTGTGTTGGAATTAAAGTCCTCTCCAATCTCAACCATTTTGTGACTGTGGGATGTATTATGTGACTCTGAAGGCATGTGCAAATGACAGGTACAGATACTCAAATTCTAGGTGTCCTAGGGTAGTTGTATCCCTTGAAAAATAACATTTCTTTGAGGAATAGGTTATGGATTTCTCATTATCAGTACAAATACCAGGTTGCTTTAGGTATCAGCAGATTGGTTATGCAAGTATACTTGCATATTCAAATCCCACCCAGCTTTCTTTGCGCTGTCTTTTTCAAGCATTCAGTGTTTCAAAGGGTTAAAATACAGGACTGACGGGGTTCTGAGTCAATTCAAACCATCAAAGATCCTTGATGCAATATTTCACTTTTACCTCCACTGAGCCTGGCTGTATTTGGTGACCTTTCTGCACGGAGGTTTTGTCTCAGCACTACGCAAGAAGAATGTTTATGAGGACAGGGAATAGTGTTGCCAGTAAGGAGGCCCAGCCCCGTGATCAGGGAGAAGGGAAGCAAAGATCAGGCCATCCAAGGGATGCAGGGGAGAGGGAGGGTCGTTCCACCACTGTCAGAAAGCAGGACCAGTGGACTGAGGTGGGGAGAACTTGTCAGTCCTAACTTTCCCCTGATCCCAGAGGCCCATCTGACAGGGCTGACAGTCCATGATGGCTCATTGTTTTCAGCTGTGGTTTGTTTATGCTTCTCTTTCAGCTCTCATCCCTTGCAATACATTGTCGTGCCAGCTGTTCCTATATGAATTCATCCTCATTTTTCCCCCTTGTTTGAGAACAAATTAAAGAAAGCAGAACCATGAACTAAATGAAAAAGTGTAAAGTTTCTCCTCCGGCTGGCAACACATTTGGTAGGAGTCGTAATTTGATTTTTCAGTATTAAAAGACTGCTGTCATCTCTTGCAATTTGTGAGCCCCATCTGAGCAATGAACAGCTTGGACTTTCCTGAACTTATATTTGTTATTATTAAAAAGATCTTTGTAATGGCTGAGAGTAAATGCTGACACTGACTTGGGTTTGTGACTTTATTTACTTACTTGATTCTTATTTATGATGGCTTGGCCATGTAGTGAAGCTTCTCTCAGTACTGAAATAAAGAATCATTAGAATCAAGCAAGGAAGCAAAGTGAAATAAAGGTGATATGAATGCCGTTTGCTTGCTTATTCATTTAAATCGATTTTTCTTTACTGGCTGAGAGCATCTATCAGAAGAACAAAGCCAAAAAGAAAAGAGAAAAGTTGACTTTGGAAGCAGAATTCTGGCAAACTATTAAGAGTTATGTGATCTACAATATCATTGTTTCCATCAATGGCAATGGCAATTTTTTTGCCATGGATTTCAGCAGAGAATGGCAGGCATGAGAAATCAGACCAATAAAACAAATGTCAGCAGTCATAATTAGTGCTTGCCAACTCTCATAATTTCATCAAAGTGCAGAAATCACTCATATGCTTAAAGCTCCCGGAATCCTAATATTATGAACAATTTATTTTCAATAAATGATACTCTGCATGACTGTGGAAGAAATCTTGTATCTATGAATCCCAAATGGTGAAGGAATAAGCACACACATCTGTAATATGTTAATTTTGCACTGATCTCATGAGTTGGTTGTGCATTGTGTGCTGAAATAATTAACAATCTCTTTTGGCACACCAGGCGCCAGATCTTCAGGTGATAGAAATTGATCAAATACCATGGATTGCAGAACAGCAGCTGCATTTGCCAAGCAGCTGAAATTACTAAGTTAATTTACAAAAGTTAAAAATATCCCTCATCATTATGAATTGTGACATTAATGTATATTTTATCAGGATAGATATTCTGGTGATTCTCTTGTGGTTTTGCTCTTCATCACATCTGTTTGTCTGATTTCTAATTTTCTATAATTTAAACAAATATTCTCTTCATTTATTTTTTGCTGCCTTCATCTTGTACAGACAGATTTGTTTCCTTTACTAAGATATGTTGGTGCCTTTTTCCTCACTGAGAACTCAATGCTCCTTGTGGTTCTCTTCCAGCTCAGGGTATTCTAAGAACAGGTATTATTCATTCTTGGAAAATGGTTCAAAAACCTGCAAGCAATGAACTTACAACCTCTCAGGAACCTGCAGTCTTTAGGTTGAGGGATCTGGGAAGCTTTTCCTGACCTACTCTGGCAGTGTCAGATATTTCGTGCCTTGCCTGCCTGCTGTAACCTGTTCCTGCCACTTGCAAGAGAAGCAGAGAAATGTGTTACCATGCTCCGAGCAGGTCAGTTTGCTGTCCAGCTTATCAGCTTAAGCAATTAATGAACCCAAATATATGCTCCTGTTCTGTGTTGTAAATGCTGCTGCTTTAGATGAGGTCGTGTCCTTGTGGACATGGAACTGACTTAAGCAAGACAGAGGAGCCTTCACTCTTTGTCAGTAGTGTCTGTGCAGGTAGGACCTGATGTGGGAGCACACGTGTATCTGCCGGGGGGACTTAACCTGGCCAATCAACCAGTTTTGGCTAATTAATGAGGATTTGAGGAGGGAGAAGGAAAACCCCTTCATGATCTGAGCTGGTTCTTAATCCTTCACTTAAACCAAGCATTAAAATGATGTCTTTTGCAGATGAGGGGATGTCTCAGTTGACAGTTATATCCATGCCTTGGTTTATGAGTGGTTTTTAACTCACACTAACTTGAATTTTTAAAATTGTGCAGAGACACTTGCAGATTATTTCCTTTTGATAAGGCTTCTTTCTCCCACTTGGTTTGGCATTAAATTTTTTTTTTTTATCTTGTTTAATTTTCATCAATTATTTTCTTTCTTCAGTTCTGTGTTTTTTCTTTCTCTGACTTCTCCCTCAGTGTGTGCATTACCCTTGTTGTACACACTGTGATTCACTACTGTGACACTGGAGCAAACAAGTGAAACTTGGGTTCACTAGGTATAGCCTTTCCCCAAGATTGACATAGGTAATATGCTTTGTCTTAAATTTGGAAGATGCCAGTTGGATGTTTCCTACGTAAATCTGCCATTACTCCTAACTGAGGCAAGATCTCCCACACAGAAGGAGTAGAAATACTATTACATTAGTGGTGAATCACAGATTATATTTGATCTTTCTTTTCCCATTTCACCAACAGTCCTTCCACAAGAAGCTCCTGTTGGGTTGGAATTTAGTGTCCTCTTTGCACAAATGAAAAATACTAAACGATCCAGTCTCATTTGTTTTTATGTACTTCAGTTCTGGCTACCTATGGACCCTGACATGGAAAGGGACTGGCTTTTCCTTTTAACAACTGCTGGTGCTAAAATGGATTTTAGACTCCTGAAGAGCACAACATGAGCAGTGGCTTTCCCTGCATGGCTTGGAGACCTGTCAGATGCCTTCAGTCGTACTTGTCTCTTGTGTAGCGAAGCACAGATTGTGACACTGTGTTTGTTTTTATTCCCATTTGAAGAAAACTTTGGATGTAGAAGAAGTGATGGCAGAAAGGATATTTCTTGGCGTACAAAGGCTTGTTAAAACTTTTCATATGCAGATGCAACATATGAAGCTTGCAATTCCAGAATGACGGTGAAGCTTTATTCAGTAGCTCTGGGTTCTTCCTGGTTTTCTTTAAAACACTACAGAAAATATCATTTATTGTTAAATAAAACTTAATTTATTGTCACAGGCTTGTAAATTCAATGGGTTTATACATGTATGCACTCACACATGTGGGTGTCAGTCTCTTCTCCCAGGCAGCAAGTGACAGGACGAGAGGAAATGGATTTGAGTTGTGCCAGGAGAGGTTTAGATAGGATGTTGGGAATTTTATTTTCACTGAAAGGGTTGTAAAGCATTGGAACAGCTGTCCAGGGAAGTGGTAGAGTCACCATCCCTGGAAGTATTCAAAAAACGTGTGGATTTGGCACTGGAGGACATGGTTTGATAATGAACATGGTGTGCTGGGTTGATGCTTGGACTTGATTATCTTAAAGGTCTTTTCTAATCTTAAAAAAACCTATGATTTTGAGATTTTAAAAGCTTTCTATAATTTCAGGACAATAAATAGTGCCAAGATATTGAAAAAATTATCCAGCTGGGGTAGTATGTAAAGCTGTAGATTTTCAAATTACATAGTGCAACAATACAGCACAAAAATCATATTATAATTTTAATACATTCCTCTGGAGTTTTCTTTATGTCCAGAGCCCAGGAATGACACCAGATTTATTTTTTTCCTGCTTATGCCAGATTATTCTCCTTAACATCACTTAGAAATCTGTAAAAATGAAAAGACTGCTGCTCCATAGACAGTCGTAGAGCTTGAGAAGTGACAAACAAAGCAGCATTTGCTGAAGAGCAGACTGTCAAGCAGAAGTGACAGACAAGGCCAATTACCATATGCAAATAAGACAGCATTCATTATATAATTAAAAAAAGAAAAGCCATATTTGTCAAAAGTACTGCTATTCAGAACCGATTCTCTGGCAGGATGAACCCTGTGGAGTTTCAGGTTTTATGAGCTTCTGCATCACGTTTTTTTAGAATGGTAAAATGTATTTTTGCTCAACTCAATTTTTCCTATGGTTTTGCATACTACTTTTCCCAGTTTCTCCGCAGGAAAATGTTGAGAGCCTTTAAAATAGACACTTTATTGCCATTTTGAATCCAGACTGGCCTATCTGCTCTGATATTCTTTCTCAGAAAACTGCAGCTGCTTCAGGGAAGACACAGGTTACTCTGCAATGAAATGGTTAGTCTCACTTTTTTTCTGCTGTTCTTGGGAGGAGCCTTTGCCTGGATGAACTCCAAAGCAATACCCCAGCTGACTTAAATGTGGCCATGGCTTTTTTCCCTACGTCCAAAATATTGACCTAGGTGTCGTGTATGATCATGGCATGTTTCTGGTGAGAAAGCCAGAAAACACGTTGAAATATACTTGGAATTTGGGAGTATCTGCTCCAGTGATGTCCATCTACAGAGTGGTTGTTCTACATTACCCTTCCCTACAGTCACATGGATCCAAGTGAATTCATGAAAGAATAAGAATGTGCAGTCCCCACAGGCTTGCCTACATGCGGAAGTTATTAGGAATTAAATTAGAAGAATTTGAGGTTTGGTAGCTATTTCACACTGTATCTGATATAGAAGCTAATATTCTGCACTTCTGAGGGATATTGAGTTATCTTCACAGAAGCACTGGGTACTATTTCAAAATTTCTTTCCACACATCTGGATGGCGCTGGTGTTATATTCCTGCCCTCTCTCTTGCCATGGCCTAGCTATAGGCCAGATTGGAGAACTGCCTTCCAGAAAACTTCCCCAAACAAACAATAGTTCTAGGGCTTTTATCTTAAGTTGCTCTTGGAGAGTAAGAGCACCAGGACACATCCAAATAAAAAAAGCAGGGAGGGAAATGGTTGGCCAAACACAGCAGTGAGGTGGTACAACTGATTTTTGTGGCACTGCCTTCATCTGAGAATGGCTGTGGAAGCCAGAGGCAATGTGCAAGAAGGGAAGTTTTGGGCAGGAGAATGAAGATGTTTTCCATGTCATCTATTCTGTACATGCAGCTTCAGGGGTGCAATCTGGAGAGCCACTGACAGTGGCATCTCCTCCACAGGAGTGTGCAAGCCTTGTGATCTGCGTGACCTCTTAGAGAAGCTCACTGCAGTCCACTGACTATAAACAGCTTCAGGAGATGAGACTAATGTAGATGTTCAGAAATGCTGGAGTTTTAGTGCTGCTTCCTTCAATACAGAGTAACAATAGCTCCTGTTTAAAAGTTTCTTTTGCCAGTTTGGCTAACATAATTAGATAATTATCACAGTAATTGCTGTTCACCATGGCAATCAAGAGTAAGTCTCTGTTGTTCTAAAGCCTGTGGAGCTGATTAAGATGATCACTGACCCAGAGAACCCATGGACTTAAGAAAGTCAGTGAATGGTTTCCCCAGGGAGAATAAAGGCAGATTTCTGGGAATAAGATCCACTGCTTGGATTCCTGTGAGAAAAGTGCTAACATATTCACCTCTTGCTCACTATCTCCAGCATTTTTCCAAGCTTTTAGTCTCCAGAGCAGAATTATGAAAGTTATACGTTCTTGTTTGCAAAGCTGCTGTCAGTGCTTTACTAGCAGTGCCCCAGTTGAGCATATTTCACTGTGTGCAATGGCTGTATTTAGTGAAAGCAATCGTGCTGACAGTCTGCATGATGGAAGCCCTACTCTGTGCAGTGTCATGCACTGTGCATCACCACGAGGGAATCTCTAGTGACTTGGTATTAATGAGAGGGAAGCAGTGGCATTGTTATTATTTTTTATGACTTATCCTGCTCCACAGATGTTTAAGGCACTTTAAAAAACAAATAAAGCAGGTATCCCTGCTGATAACTATGCAGAGCAGCAAGGCACAGTTGGTATCCTCATGATTCCTGCTGCAGAGGGTCTAAAGAAAGAAGGCTGGGAAACAGTGAGGAGAGCACCACCTTCTAGTGCTGTCAGAGATCTGGGTAAATGGAGAATAGTCAGCATTGTAGACCCCTTAACAGACAGAAGTGTTAAAAAGCCATGTGGATGTGGTTTAGTGGTGGACTTGGCAGTGCTGGGTTAACAGTTGGACTCAAAGACCCTAGATGTCTTTTCCAACCTTAAAGATTCTATGATTCTATGAAAATTCTGCTTACTATTTCCATTACATAGTGTTTTAGTGTCTCCTTCTCCCATCTAGGATTAGGGCTTCATGCATAAATGGCATGAAGAATTAACTCTCAGGCTCACTTTTCCCGCTGATGCAAACCTAAATTATTCCCCCAAAACACAGAATGTAGGAAAGCAAAGAATGCATTTGCCTTGTCTCTCTTTTGTGCAGAGAATATTTCCATGCAGACACTCTTCTAACAGCTAAGAGTAGAATAAAGTATTACTGTTATTAGTAAAAATCACCTCCTGACTTCTGGGTATTGCTCTATTTTCTTCTTTTGTAACTGTGTTTTCTGTGGACCCCAATCTGTGTCACAGGCAGTGATAGAGTGATATGGAGTATATGCAGGGGACATAAGTCTTTCACCTCCTGCTAAATTTTTTAACTTAAATATGATAATAATAATAAAAAAAATGCAGTCTGCATTCCAAAACTGTGGATTTCTCCAGTTACAGGTAATTTTTTTCACTTTCCTCTCTATTTAATCACCTGCTTCTGGTGCCAGCTTCTGTGGTTTTCAGCCACCAATGTGTATTGAGGCTGAACTGGTGTGTCCCAAAGTAAAAATGGCTCTGAAACAGCAGCTCAGGAGTTCATGCTTCACATGCTTCATTTTCTCATGTCCTTCATGATCAAAACCTGTTCTTTCCATCTGACTAGTGTACTAACCTTGGTCTGAATAAATGTGCACCTTCAGTCACCACTAGCAAAAGGTGCCCAAAATTACTCAGGCCTGGGTACACGCAGTGGAAGTGAAAGAAACCTGCCAAGAGATCATCATTATCAGCACTGATAGTGGTTTGGCATATCTCATGTGAGATGTCTGACCATGAATTCACCTGTGGGATCAGTGTTTCTTTCAGGAAGGTCTTTGGTTGGGAGAAAGCCATAACCTCAAAATGGGGCTGTCAATCCTAAGCTTATTGCCTCATTTGGTTCAATGACGAGGAAAGTTTGATGGTGTTCATGGTGCACTGCAAAATATATACATTTATTCAATCATTTCTTAACTGAATGTTCTGCTTAATCTTAAGAAAAACATTCCAAATTGGCTTGTCTCCACTCAGTTTCCAAGAACACCTTGATTTCTTCACATTACCGTAAATTTTACAAAGCTAACATCCCCCTCTATCCTGATTTTAGCTCCTTATCATAAATATTGCTATGGCTCTGTCTTTACTTCATTGCCTTTTATGTGATGTTATAGAACAGCTTGCAAAACATCTGGCAGTAAATGGCTTATATTTTGAGGCTATAATTTTGCATGAGGAACTTTTAGAGACATTAGTAAGTTTTGGATGAAAGTCATTGTCAGAGCGTAGTACTTTGCACTATTATAAGATGATCAGAGAAATTTCCTCATGAAACCAAAATCTTGAGAAAGTTAGAGATTTTTTTTTTTTTACCTTGCTAGCACAAATGATGTTATAACAGAAAGTATTGGTTCTGAATTTGCCATAGATGTAACTTTGCATAAATTTTTCTTGGTTTTGGATGAAAGAAGGATGCTATTTTCAACAGCACATATCCACATCAAGTGGTTCAAGGGAGTAAAGTTTTACTGAGCTTGGTGAAGTTATGCTGATCTATTGCTATAGCCTAACAACCAGTTCTGGGCACTGTAATAAAACTGAATATAGTTAAATCATACTGTAGGTAGTGAAAACAGTGTCACTGTTTCATAAAACCCATGAAAAAATGTGATGGATAAGTATGCCCTGATGCTACTGCAGAAACACTGGTTTCTGGGGTCAGGAAAAAGCATGAGCGTTCCTGTTATGACAATATTAAAGATAAATGTGTGGAGAAGCTATTGGAATTAAAATGATGGAATAAAAAGTTTGCACTTATACCATATATTTATTTAATAAATGGAACAGAACTCTTTATATAAATCTCTGAGAATTTACAGACTAGCTTGTGCTAAAAGAAAGATTATTTGGACACAACCAGTTTTCTGGTTTTTTGCTTACCCAGAAGTGTCCCCTCTTCCAGTATATGAGACGAGAAAACTTTTATCTAATGTATTTGGGTCTCAGTGGTATGAAAAGATATTTCAATAGTTCTAGACCTTGTACCTCAAATATGGGTACCATGACAAGTTATATATTAAATTATGTACCTTTCCTCACAATTAACACATAACAACATGGGCTGTTACATTTGGCTGTTAAAACCAAAGTATTCTAACACAGAGGATCAAAGTCACTGGGCTCATGGCTTTGTGAGGATTCATGACAGTAATCATAAAAAAGGTTAATGAGCAGCACAGACATGGCACATCAAGCACAATAAGTCACCATCTAATCCAAAGTATAATGAAACAGTTCAAGTTTAGAATTAAGTATAATTCACCTGCTTCTGGTGCCAGCTTCTGTGGTTTCCAGCTACCAATGTGTATTGAGGCTGAACTGGTATGTCCCAAAGTAAAGATTACTCTGAAACAGCAGTTCAGGAGTTGCCTACACATGCTCCATTTTTCCATGTCCTTCATGATCAAAGCCTGTTCTTTCCCTCTGACTAATGTACCAACCTTGGTCTGAAGCACCTTCAGTCACCACTAGCAAAAGGTGCCCAAAATTACTCAGGCTGGGGTACACACAGTGGAAGTGAAAGAAACCTGACAAGAGATCTTGTCTCCTTTCTCAAAAGGAAAATCTTTTGTTGAATCTCTCCTTTTTATTTCTCTTTCAAAGTAACTATAGGAAACACTAAATGCAGGATGACACAGAAAATCTTCATATAGAAAGGACAGAAAACAAGAAAATAAGGAATCTTTTAGGCTTAATGATATATTTTTAAACTTTTTCTCTCTTTCCTTTTCTTTTGACCAGCCTTAGGCTGGTGCTTTGATCTATATTTCAGTCACCAAGGTCCCTTATCAGAGAAAACACAAGAAAAGGACAGTGAAAGCTACAGACAGAATGACAATAGATGTACCTTGAGTCACTAGAGTGGCTTTTATACTCTTCAGAATTAAATCTATCTGGAAACCATATCTGCAATGGGAACGGACCAGAGCTTTGCCCTGAGGGTCTAAACCAACTCCCACTGATTGCAAAAAGCACTTTTTGATATGTAGACTGATCAGTCTAAGATTCCAGAGGATAAAACAATAACATACAATGTTCTGGCATTCCTTGGATGCTCCTTTTTGTGTTCCCCTCCCTGCCTGCACTGAGGGCAGCTCCTCTGTCCCTCCGTATGCCTGTTTTCATGTGTGTGTACACCTCTCTACCTTCTAGGAATAACTTTTATGTGCACAGTGTAAGGCATACAGATCAAAACCAGCCCAGCAGTCTGTCTCTGACAGACCAGGGACAGATGCCCAGGGTAAAAGAAAGGCCAGAAAGCCCTTCACTGCTCGTGTTTTACAAGCCAGAAACAGAGGTGATAGGTCTCTTAGGTCACCCTCAGTGTGTTCTCCTTTCAGACATATGAAGCAACTTTCCCACAGTGGTAATTTTTAGCATCAGTAGCTTTCACATATGTGTGAGGAATTACTCCAGTTTGCTTGCTTTGAACTGAGTGTGTGGCAGAATATTCTCATGACTTTAACCTCATGTATTAGAAGTTGATCCCTCTTCATGTCCTTCTTCGCCCCTGCTCGGCACCACCTCTTCCCCAGGAATCCTGGTCCACCTCATTGTTTCTTGCACAGATGGCACCTACACCTTTGATCAGCTGTCATGCCCTTTTCCTTGCCTTTCCCACTTCTGGGTGAAGCAGAAAGACCAGAAATGCACAGAGCATTGAAGGTGCAAGCATATCATAGATTTATACACTGGCATAATAACATTATCTATTTGTTCTCTATTCATTTCCTGATATTTCCCAAGGTTTGATTTGCTTTTTGACTTCTAATGAATATTGAGTTGATGTTTTTATAGAACTAGCTATGATATTCCCAATATCTTTCTCTTGAATGATTATAGTCAGCACAGAGCCCATAATTTTGTAACTAAAGCTTTATTGCTTTTACCTGTGTAAATTACTTTTCATTTATCCATATTGAATTTCATTTTCCATTTTATCTCTCAGTCACTTAGCCTTGTACAGTCTTTTTGCAAATCTTTGCAGTCAGCTCTCCGTTTTACTAAGCCAAGCAAGTTCATGCCACCAACAAAGTTCGTGTCCTCATTCTCTTCACTTTAGAGACTTGTGCACTTTCCTGGTGTTTCCAAGCAGCTGATTCAGGGCCATAGTACCAAGCAAAGTGAGACAAACTAGTCTTCCTCAGCCTTGCTACTAGAATTATTTGTACTTCATGCTTCCAAAATTTTGCATAGCTGGCTATGGGTCATCATCTTCCCATCTATTTTTATCTACTTTTTCACTTCTTTTTCTCATATTCGTCCTCCTTATAGGGAAACTGCATTATTCATCTCTTTGAACATGCATAGCATTTTGAGATGGAGTTTGGAATAGATCTGTTTCATAGAGGAAAACAAAGCTTTCTCCAGAACAACGTTCAGCTTGAGGGCAGCTAGAAAACTTGTGTAATGTCAAGCTAAGAAAAAAGTAATGGTATTGTGTGTTTAGCTGTCATGTTGGATAACGGTGATTAAGGCACATTAATTTTTGTAGCCAGTAACACACACTGAGTCATAAGACCAGCAGCACATCAACCCTGCTAAGACCTAATGGTCTTACACACTTCCACCTGAGTCAAGAGCAGGTGACTTCAGAGGAAAGTACAGAATGCAGCTCTTGCTCTTGCTTCAGGACCCATAACAAAAATACCTTAACTTCCTTCACGGAAGATTTAATTTGGTCACAGTCATTCTCAAGCACAATTTCTTTGGAAATTTGATCTTGTTCATTTTTCTTGGTTTATTTTTTTTTTTCTCTGCAGATATTCCTCTAACCTAGAGGCTCAAAGAAAAAGGACATAAAATGCTGTCTAGTGAACACACATACCACCATCCTAAAGGAAATCTGGACAGATAGTTCAGTGGTACCATTGCTATGGTGATTTGGTGACTAGCACACCACTGCCATTACAAGTTCATGGAGATGAACAGTCCTTCATAGTTAGCTCTTAACTAAATCCACCTGATTTGCATGTCCCACTCGTGGTTAATATACTGAGCTTTTCCCCTTTCAGACTGTCTATAAATATGCCGTCATGTCCTCTAAACCTTATTTAAACTTCCTGAAGCGCAGTAACAACAAACTTCCCACCACAGTCAGCAGCAGATTTCAATGGAGCTGCTCATGAGTATGGACTCTGCGGTTTGGCACAGACAAAAACCACTGGTGTGTAGGCTACTGCACCTCTAACCTCTTTTACAGTAAGAATACAATCTTATTCCTCCTCCTTTTTCCCTATCTCCTAGTGAGGTCTTAATCCATGTGAAGTTTTAACTCTCACTCCATGGTTACCAAGTTTCCCTAACAGTCTCTTGTAAGGGTCTTTACCAAAGGTCTTTTGAAAGCCTGAATAAATTTTATCCACCATTTCTCCCTCATTCACTATTTTGTTAACTCTGAATGAGTGTTGGCAGCTTAGAGAGCTATTATTTGGCCTTGAGAAGCCTGGGGCTTTTTTCCTGGCAGGTTGTATACATTAAATGAATATGTAACTTTATCTTTTATAATTGTCTTGACTATTTTTCCTGCTACTGAGGTATGTCATGTGTGTCTATAAAAGACAATTGCCTCTGGCACTTTATGGAAGATTAAGGCAGTCTTGGCTACAACCCAGCTGGCTATGGTAGCAGGGTTTTATTTCAGATTTTAAACAATAAACTGTGTATCTTTAAACAGCAATTCAGCTGCTTCATTATTTAGTCCCTCATAGATCCTAGACAGCTAAGACACAACAGTGATGATTAATTACTATGTAATGTGTTGAGTTATTCCACTACCTTTTTTCCATTTTTGTTTTGTGTTCACAGAGAACATCTCACCCTTGCTTCATGTTGATAATAGAACCTATTTAAGTTATTTTTGTAAACAAGAGTTTAAGCTCGGTAGCATAAGTCAATGTATTTTTTACTTATCACTTCTTAAAATTGCGGAGAATGTGTGTGACTGACACCATGTGAAAAGCAGAGGTAAGCAGAGGGAAAAAATTAAAAAAAAATAAATACTTCATGCTACTGGTGAGGGCAAATCATTCTCTTTGAGACTGAGCTAAATACTGCCCTGGTAAGTGAGCATAAATTGGATCTACTTTGAGTCAGATATACATTTGAAGAAAATTGGTGTAATTTCCCTTAGACAAATGAAAAAGCCATTTATACCACTTGCAGCTCTGTCTCATTTGTTTCAATGAAGTTATTCTGCATTTATGTGGGTGTAACCCAGAACAGCATTTAGTTCACTGTTAAGGTAGTAACTTCTCTGCTCCTAATCCTGTGATGGTTGGTAGCAAAAATAGTCTGTGGGAGAGTGAGGAGGAGAGGAGAGGGAGAGGGAGAGGGAGAGGGAGAGGGAGAGGGAGAGGGAGAGGGAGAGGGAGAGGGAGAGGGAGAGGGAGAGGTCTTTACGTGCAGAGAAAATAGCTTTTGTTATTTATTGAAGCAATAGGTGGAATCTTACTTGAACCTCTCATTCCCGTTGTGCCAGGCACCACAGCAGCTTCACCGGGTAGAGGCTGTTGCGACAATAACTTGTTTAGCTCTTTTGCACTCCCCTCCCTCCTGCCCCCCAGCTAAACTGCGTTCTGAACAGCCAGACAGCCAACTCGGGCTCCTGGGCTGCTCTGGCTGGAAAGCAGCATACTCCAGCCTAATTCCTTGTACCCACTTCAGTGTTTCTATCATTTCTTTGTGCCAAACACAGCAGAATGCAGGACAAAGATAAAGGGAGAGACAATACCCTGCTCAAAGAGCTTCCAGCAGAAACAGGCACCTTCCAAAGAGGGAAATGGAGAGGCAGTCTGCCTGAGCTCTCACAAGAATAGAAAACTAGAAATAGAAAGTGAACTAGCAGTTCTTGAGACCCGTACGCCTTTACAATGCACATTTTTTTAGACAAACCACATCAGGTAATAATACCTTTCTTAGCTGGGTGCTGGAATTTTTGAGTACTGCTGCCCCAGGATTAATTGCAGTCTTTGGAAATGCTTTGTGTTATCTCTCTGTTGCAACTGATGATGATTTGTTTCTGCTTTGCAAGTTTGAGTTGGTTTATTGGAAATTTTATGAGGGTAAAAGAGGTTTATGGGGGTAAAGAGGAAGAATTATCACTGTATGTTAAAGGAAGCGTTATTACCACTACTCATAATAGCAGCGGGAAGGATTATCACTAGCAAAAGCTCAAGAAGATTACTTGGAATTCAGCAATGTACAGTAAACAATCTTTATCTCTTGCAGAATGTCAGTGCATATTTTACAATATAGTTGGTGTTGGTGATCCATGAAAACAAATCTGCTGCAATTTAAGTTTAATCATTCTGAATCTTAGAATTAAATTAATATTCAGTAGTCACAAAACCAGTGGAAAAAAAAATCTGCTTAAGAAAGGAACAGGGAAAAGCACTGTAATTTCATTTCAGTCTAATTCCAATTTAAAATCTTTGTATCAGCATCCCCTTGGCAAGTTTTCAGTAGATTCATAAGACTCAGCAGAGCAGTATGAGCATGCAGATGACAGACATGAGATCACTAAGCAAACTAGTTTCAAAAGCTTCTGGTTTACATTAAATAGTTTTTTAAAAGTACAGAATATATTCCTGGTTTTCCTATGTCACTGTCATAAATATCAACTGATTAAATGTTGTTCTTATTTAACAAAAGTACAGATTCTTCAAACACATTCACAGGCATACACACAAGCTCGTCCTGCCGACAGAGATTAAACTCAGCACAGCCAGGACTAAAAAAAAGGGTAATGAAAATAGTATAAATGAAATTTATGTGAGGATTTCTTCCGGTAAGAAAAAATAAAGTAATCAGAATGAGGTTACATGTGACAAAAACATTTCATATTCTGCTGGAAATTACTTGGATAATGTGAAGATAGGCAGCATATAATATAGTGAAAAGACGTAAAAGACCGTGTAAAGAAAACGAACCTGTCTAGGATATGATGGAATTATGTGAACTAATATTAGTTTTGCTCTTGTAAATTTATATTCATATTTATAGTTATAAATATAAAATCAGATTTATAAATCAAAAATACCCTGAGATGAATTCTGTACCAACACTTGTCTTGCTACTCACTTATCAATGGGAGGATTCAAATCAGCCTCTGCCAGAACTCAGGAATGTGAATGATGCCCTGTTCTCTTTCACACCTTTTGTAGCTTTGTTCAGTAACTGTATGGAGTCATAGCACATGTATATATACTGTAACATCTATGTATATTTATATATAAAACTATGCATACAACAACACACAAGATTCTCAAATCTCTGATCAAGGTGCCTCCTTTTGGAAAGAATTCTTGGTTATTAGAGAAAAAAAAAACTCCCCAAGACAAAATGACATGCTAGTTATACATTCCTCTTCGTTTTCAAGACACTTGTTCTACGAGTTTGTTTTGAAGTCACTCTTTTGCAATACAGTTATGTAATGGAAATTAGGGCTGGAATTACAAAGATGGAAAACTGTGAAAAATAAAATTTTGGGATACTCTGGATCATTAAAAAGGATAATTAACATTGTTTTACAAAAATTATGGAAAGCTCATGCAAATTACATCTTATTTTAAATAAAGTTGCTATGCATATATACATACTGATTTTGAAAGATGAGTTTCTAATTTTTAGGAAATAAATAAGTTGGAAAATTAATGCTCTCATATTGATGTATTTATTATGTTTAGGCATTTACTATGTTTAGGAAACTTAGATTCTCCTGTTCAAGGTACAAATCAATCATGAACAAAGCCACCTTTCCCAAATGCACCCGGCAATGTGTCTCAGGTCTCACCTGGAGGATCATCTCAGGGATATGCAGTGCAGGCAAATTAATCACAAGTCTTGTTCAACCTTCAAAGTCGGCCAAGTTAACAAAACAAGTTGATAGTGATTAAAAAAAAAATTCATATGAGGGCAATCCTAGTAGACAGGAGTAGTGACTGACCTACTCTTGGAAGCAGAAATATCTAATTTTCCCCTCATACACTGCATCTACAACTGAAAACCCTGGTTATTTACGATAAGAAGGGAATATGCCATACCAGAGGAAGGTAGTTTACACTAACAGCATTGCAGGCACACAGAAGTTCCAGTGGATCCCTAGGAAAAGGTTTTTCTTAAAAGACATCTATATCAATATGTACTGACAGTTCCTGACACAAGTTCCTGGGCATACTTTTCAGTGGCAGTACACTGGTGTATTCTGCTTTCATTTACAGGGGGCCCAGCATTACTTTCCTGAACTGTAGAAATCTTGCTTTACACAGAATTAACACTTCAGGTGACAAAACACCTGTTTATTTTCTCATTTTGGTACATGATTCAGGATGAACAAAGCTCTTCCACCTTTCACATAGTACATTTCCAGCTTTCAAAGCAACTCTTTGGAAAAAGTCCATTTTCTGATGGGCTTTGGCGTGTGGCCTCAGGAGGCGAACCCTCAGTGAGGCACAGCAGGCAGCACAGAGGGAATGAGATCACTCACAGCCTGAGGTAGTGCCTGATACAGACCCTGTTAGCAAGCACGTTTCTCCTATCTGCTGGGAACTTTATTGAAACAACTTGGTTTTAACAGTACATCATTTCCTAACACAGTTCCATCTCTTTGAAATTGCGCCTATGGTTGTCCAGGGGCATCTTGACTGCAAGGAGTCCATCCTCCAACAGCTTCCAAGCCTCCGCTCAGGAGGCAGTCTGCAGGTGACAACTGCAGTCTACTTCCATCATACTGTTCTTTAAATCTTGTCTTACCATGTAACCTCTTTACTTTGACCTTCAAGCCAACCAGGATCACGTGTCCTGACTGAACCATGTGACAAACTTGAATTTATTTAGTCTGGGCTTTTCAAGGTAAGGGGATAAACTCCTGTGTCAAGCAGGGTCTCCAGCAGCCTCAGCCTGCGGGCACTGCTAAGTCTGCTAAGTGGTGTGAAGATATAATTGTGATAATAATAGCACTGCTGAATCTCTATTGAACTAAGGCATTCTGCTACACTTTTGACCCCTGCACATTTATACACCTTGTCCTGACTCCTCAAATGTTTTCAGAAGGGCTGTTTGTTGCTGCAGTGTCCTTGATGTGCACTTCTGGAGGCTGAGCCAGTGGGTGCTGCAGTGCTTGACAATCTTTAAATGCTTCAATGCTCTTGAATACCTGATATATTTTGCAGCCTTCCTTCTTTTTGAAGCAGCTTTGAAAATGGTAAGACATACCCAACAGCAGTTCTCAGGCACTTAATGGCCACTGCTTCACATCAAGTTGGCAGCATCTGTTTGCCAAAAGACAAACACAGCCTGGGTCGGGTAAGCTCCAGGTCTCCACATAACAAATCTGCAGGTGAGCAGAGTTGTTTTTTTCTCTCTCTCATAAAGCTGCCATTGACACTGCTATGGAAAGCAACGATGTTATTCCAGGGTACAGCTTTGTCTTGTCAAGAATGGCAAAGGTGTTTTCACCTATTGTGTGTCAAGATGCCTGAGATCCACTTAGTGCTTGGCCTACATCTTTTCAAAGAGTCTTCCTAGAATAAAAAATTCTCTCTTATCTCTTTGATCGCTACTTTGATCACTTCTTTCATCTCTTAAACAAAGTGACCCATGCTTTCTGATGTTCATCTGGACTAACGAAGCATTTTTAATGATTGTCATTGTCTTTACACATCTCATGATCTCTAACTGTACTGTCACAGAATATTTCTTCATCACCTTGACTTCTATAAATGTATATGCTCTGTATAGATACCTTTAAGTTTTGCTGTAGTGTCTAAGATTAGGAGGTTCATGGTGTAGGTAGTGATCAGTAGCTAGAGATGAAACACTATTTTGGAGCACTGTGAGGTGCTCTCATTTTATTCACCACATGTTTGTTGCCCATGAATTCTGTATTATGTGTTTATCAAGAGATAGATTCAGCTTTGATTGGTCAGGGCAAAGAGGGAATCACAGGCAGTATGAATAACAGACAAATGTAAAGTTAACTGCGCTTTCCACTGTATACCAAGTAATCATTACTATTTTCTCTCTCCTTTTTATTGCTTTTAAAGTGGAAACTGTGAGTTTGTACTGTTATTTAGAACGTTCCTCTTTGTGAAGGCCCTGGGACCGGAGACTCATTCTGCTAGATTCTGTGTGCACACAGAGTTTGTTTTCTGATGTAAATGTTTATGTAATCTTTGGTGATGGAAGGGGATGCACCAGTGACAGCTACAATATACAACACAAACACAGGCAAAAATGCAAAAGTTATATTATGCATATCATATAGAATCAAGCCACATCATATGAAATGCAGTCTTTTTCATGACTGAGATGATGATTCCTAAACATTGCCTTGATGATCCTATGCTGATGCATATAGAGTAAGCCCTTATCTGTCTCTAGTGACAATATATAGAAGCATTAGAAAAATCACAGTCTCAGCTTACTGTCTTTGAAACATTAAATTCAACAGTTGCCACCACTAACCTCATTAATTCCAAAACATTACTTAAAGCATGCATGTTAAACAAATTCAGTTAACTTGGTTGGAATAACCTAAAAATATGGACACAGTCAATTATTTCAGCTCAGTTAATCAGAAATAGCTCTTTAAAGTCAGTAGCTTATATTTTATAGAAACTTGTTTCCTATATATATTATCATAACTTCACTTTCCATATTTGCACTTTTATTCTTTAACAGAACCATTCAATAGCTTTTCTGCTTATAATACGAATTCTGTTTTTACTAAGCACTTTTACATATTCAAAATTCACTAAAGAACATGTTCAAAGGATAGTGCTATAAATGAAAAACTAGTTGAATTTGCAGGAAGAAATATTTGCCATTTGAAAATATAATGTCATTGAAACCAAGGAATTATCATTAAGGTTACTTTAACTATGAAATTACAGTTCTGAAAGTGTAATATAATGCTCCTTTAATATATTAGCTATACCACATATCTTTTTTTTGTTAACATTCAATTTCATTAAAATCAGAACAAAATAACACTTTTAAAATGACATCTTGAAATAACAGTTTTCCTTTTTTTTTTTTAACTTGAAAATGTTAAAGAAAAAAAAGTTATGTGACTTCTGATGCAGAGCTTTTGGGATTTTTTTTTCATTATAGACTCAGATTTAGACTAAAAAAGAATTTAAAAGTTTTATCATGCCCCGAGTGATAACGCAGCAATGTCACTAAGTGATCACGTACAAAATTTCTCTACGAAGCAGTTGTGTGATTGTAAAGCAAGGAGGTTTCCAATCGGTGCCTCTTTAAGGAGTTAAGCCAACATTAAAAGGAAGGCACAGCCCACAGTGGAAGTAAATAAACCTTGGTGGAAGATTGCAGTGCAGCCAAAGGCAACTCTATGGATTCAAGGGTGTTGCAGTGGGGTTGTGGAGCTGCAGCTCTGCCAGTCTGTGACGGTTTATTGGAGACATGGGAATGAGATGCTATGGGATCAGGAGGGATGTGGGGCAGGAATAGCAGCTGCAGGTACAGTGAAATGGGTAGAAAAAACCAGAAACTGCAGCACCCAAATCTGTTTTAGTGAAGACTGAGGGTTATTGCTCACTGAAGAGCAAACCAATTTACAGTAAAGGTCATATCTACTGCACTGGGATATACATTTTTAATGAAAATAGCAGGGATTGTGGATGCTCATGAATGAATAACTGTGCATGAAGACCATCAGTAGTGCTGTAACAAACAGATAATGCCCATAGTTCACCTTTCAAAGCTATTAATCTTCTAATTGGTATTGTCTGGCATCAATATCCTATACTGTTCCTAACTATGAAATCAACCACGTATTGTCTTAAAAACTACATGGTCAAAAGAGATTTTCATGCCAGTGCACCTTTAATTTAGGAAGAATGTTTTTCTCTGTCAGTAATCCTTTTAGTCACAGATGTTTAGCTTGGGGAAATGAAATAGTTCCCGGTATGCTGAAAGTCTGTCTATGATTAAATGTAATCACTTTTTAATTAACTGGAATTTTCAGTATCTTGCAAGTACTCTTTATGAAGTTTTATTCAAATGAGGACACAGTTTACTTTAGTTTTTAAAGTTTGGAGCTCAGAGAAAAGGCAACTGAAGAGACAGTACAGATAAAATTAAGCTTAGCACAAGAAGAATGATGCATATAATCTGCTTAAAAGCTGTGCAGGGTGTAGGCCCAGACATGGACCTTGAGCAAGACCTTAACTGTGTATTAGTCTGATATAAACAGCTATACAGCTGTTCATATGTATCATTATCTTAACTCTAAGGTTGATATTAATTATTATGGATAAAACTGTAAATGAATGTATGTGTAGAGCAGTTTCAGGCTGCTCGAGCAGTGGCACAGAGAGCTCCATGTGTGACATCTCCCCAGGTGGACTGGCAGTCCTCCCCCAGAAAGTATCACAGGTGCTGTGCTTCAGCAATGCACTACAGAAGTCTCCAGGGCATCA
This sequence comes from Lycocorax pyrrhopterus obiensis, assembly GCA_014706295.1. Taxonomy (NCBI): domain Eukaryota; kingdom Metazoa; phylum Chordata; class Aves; order Passeriformes; family Paradisaeidae; genus Lycocorax; species Lycocorax pyrrhopterus. The sequence continues at coordinate 7,907,364 of JACSVZ010000015.1, forward strand.
TGAGCCAGATAAAAACTTTCAAAGCCTCATGAAGCATAGAACTGCATTATTACAAATTTACCTTCCTGGATCAATGGGCAGACAAACAGAAGATCATTATAAACCAGAGCAGAAAACCTATGATTATTTCTTTTGAAAAGATCAAAGCTAAACGCTTTCCATCCAAAAAGACATAAAAATTTCTTTTAATAATAACCAAGGATTTTATTCTACCAAACTGAAAAATCTCAATTATATAAAGGAAAAACTTTTCATTTCAGTAAATACATACTAAGGAGTATTGCTTTAACATCATATAAATGTTATAAATACTATATAAAAAGCAATATTATAAAATAATATTGAACATAATATTAAATGAAAACTAAAATTATAAATGCATTTTATCTCATTAAAAAAGAGATGTTTCAAATATATATTAGAAAATAAAAAAAAATTTTTCACACTTTGTTTTGGAATTTTTGACACAAAACTTAATTAAAATCAACAGTGATCTATTAAATATTTTGTTTTCAATTGAATTTATCTTCTGAATAATCATTTCTATGTAGCTCTCCTCTTTCAAACAAACACTGTGTTGAACAAGCATGAAATTAATTTAAATATATTCCTACATTTTTTGCTCTAGTGGTTATAATGCTATTCTTCTGGTGTCTGAATGGGCATTTAAAATGCCACCCACCCACCATTCCTTCTGAGGAGAATTCTCAATCTATTGTACAATCAAATGGAGCAGGAAAGTCTCAGTCTAATTCTTGATGCAGATAAGATGAGACAGATGTATTTCAAGGCTTGGAAATGTATCTGAGAAAGGCATCTAAACAATAAAAACCAATTTACTTGATTCGGGCTCAGGCCAAGCTCCCCTGATTGCAGAGATCCAGAAGGAAGAGGCAATCCTTGCAGTCAACTTTTTGGCTTAGACTAAAAGAAAATCTCAGTTTGGGAAGCAAACATTACACGGTCCTTTCAACGCCCCTGATTTGTTTGAGCTGGGTGTCAGCCCTCTGGTCACAGGGTGGATGCTTTGTCAGGCAGGAGACATCCTCCTTGCCCTCAAGAGTATGGGTGTAAGGAAGTAAATCATCCATTTTGCTACTTTTCTTGAGATTTGTGAGGTGCTTCTGCAAAACAGCAGTGGCACTGCCTGCACCTACGCTGGGGTGGCATAGCTCAGGGGAGTTTGGGATAGCAAATGCATAATCATTAGGTGTGAAAATATTTCTGTCTCTGAGAACTAATCGTAGCAACCTAAGGGATGCCCAAATGGACTTTCTGCCCCCCATCTACATGGTGACATTCTCTGAGGGAAGGTGTTTCTCTGCACCCAAGAAGGTGAAGGAAGAAACCATGGTGAGGAGGAAGCTCTTTCTGTCCTTCCCACAGACTGGCAGCAACGCGGATTTTTGTGTTGGCAGCGTAAGACTGTGTGATGGTCACGAAATGGGACTGCAACCAGCAAGCGTCCGGTGGCAGGAGCTGGGAAGGGGCGGCATTGGAACAAGTAAAAAGCAAAGGAGTTTCCTTCCTTAGGAAGAGGAGCGAGCAATTGGCTTGATTTAAAAAGGCCTAGCTTCTAAGCTCTAATTAAAACTTCAAGTGAAGGGGAAGGGGAGGATGAAGGGAATGTGATTGTAGCACTTTCTTCTGCAAAAACTGCTCAGTGCGGGGGTCCCATTCATCTCCAGGAGGACATTCCGCCCTCACAAAAGCAGCCCAGCCTGGCACCAGCCTGCACAGCCCTGGCTGCTCGTTAGAGCCAGGCACAAGCGCTCAAAGGACGTGTGAGCCGGATGAAAGGGACATTGGCACAGCTGTGGGGGGAAGTAGCTGTCACTCGTGGCTGTACCAGCATGGGGCTTTCGTGATCAGCAAAGCTGCTTCTCATCTCTCAGATGCTCTCTATGGCCTCATTCCCAAGATCACCATTCACACAGTTCACTGAAGTTGAGGATGGGTTTCCTTCCAAAGAAGGGACGAGGTGGGGAAGCTGCAAGACTGAAATATATTTTCAAAATGAGAGATCTGCTTCATAGTACAGACACTGTCACTAAGCCCTGTCAGCCTGTGGCTTGGAGTGTGGACCAGGTTCGAATGCACATGTACACAGCCTGGGTGAAGCAAAGACAGTTTACTACTGGTGAATCTATAGAAAAAACAGTGCTCAGAAAGCACCAAGGCCAAGTGGTGGCTGCCAGCCATGTACTTAGAGAAAGCTAATGGAGGAAATGTGTGGGAAATGACAGCCGCTGCTATGGCATGTGAAGAAGGGGTGTTAAATTTGCAGGGGGCATAAGTTAATGCAGAGGAATCCCAAATGCATGCTGGATATACATTTCCATTTTACCCATAATAACCTTTCCACTTCCCATTTAGGCCTGAAGGCACAAGCTGTGGGTTACCTCCAGTCAGACAGTGTCCAAAACCCATCTCTATATGAAAGGATATTTTCCACTCTGTAGGAGCGATCTGACCCGTGCTACCTGTGCAGCAGGTGTGAGCCTGTCTCCACTTTGGGCAAAGCTGCTGCTTGCCAATGATACAGGCAATTAAGGGTTTGGATGGGAGTGTGAGCTCAAGCCTGCAGCTCCCTGGCAGCACAGACATAGTCTGAATTTCCTTTCCTCAGGGAGGTTATGTCCTCCCCTGCATAAATATATAGCTATTCTTGCTGTATACATCTCCCCATTGCCACTGAGAGTATCTATACATCAATAGGGTTCTATATTTTTAAATGAATGCATCATTATGTACTGTGACAGCTCTGGTAATGCAGACTTTTCTCCATTAACATATTTTTCAAAAAGTTTTTATGCTGCTAAAAGAAAAACTGCCTTGAAAAATATTTCTTTCTCCCACAAAATATTTCAGTTTAAAATATTGCCATTAATATTAATAATAATATTCTAAGAAGTATTCTTGCTTTTACTAAAGTGGCAATTGAAAGCAGTCCTGAAAGATTTTTATTTTCTTTCAGTGTTGTCTTTCTTAGATCGTGTATCTGGCAGAAGAGAGTGCCAATGGGGAAAAGAGGAGAGAAAAGACCACAGTCACCAACATAGAGTATTTTAATACAGAACCCAAATGAGTGCTGCAGCCTTTGTGTGGGTAATAAAGGAACAACTGATGTAGTTATAATATACTATAAAAAATAGCCAATGTTTTGATATAATAATGCTCCCATTGCTATAGGGATTTTTCTGCAGTTATTTGGTTGTGTAAATCATGTGTGTATATATATATATAAATAAAACCAAGCTTCATGCCAAATCTTCAGGCAATTTTTACAGCCATTAGCAAGGCAAACATCAAGTACAGGAGGTTTCTTAACAGAAAAATAAAAGAAAAGCTGGAAAAAAAGTCCTTTTACAAGCTTAAACTATGCAGACAATGCATCTTCTATCAGCAGGCACACAAACATACTGGAAGACAAAGCCTGTCCTGAATAGCTAACAATAAATCTAGAATCATAGAGCTGGGCTTTAAGGGATCCTCTTACAACCTGCACTGAAGCAGCACCAAAATATATGTACCACCCTGTATCTCAGCTGTCCTTGAGAACCTTCAGTAAAGCAGCTCCTCAAGCCCTTTCCAGTATTTCATACATATTGGGAGTGTTATCGTATAACATTCATCTTAAATTGGCACACTTTTCATAAAAATTCTTATTTTATACCAAGGACTGTGGAAAATAATGAATCACTGAGTTTTTTAGTACAAATTGTGTGTACTGGAAGACTGATAACTGTATTTATCACTCTTGTCTTTTTCAGATTGAGCCCAGATTATTCAACTTAATCTTGCTATTCTTGTAGGGTTCCTTGTTTGTCTTAAACCAGCACTAAAGCTGATACACAGTCTAGATAAAGCCTTGTGATGGACAAACAGCATTGAACCATGAAGGAAAAAAAATAAAAGAAAGGCTTGCTCTGTTAATCTCATCATACATACAACTAAGAGCTGGTTTGCCTTCTATTGATCAAAGACCTCTACACAGATCAAGGCAGTTCCTGCCCTCCATGGCCAGTTAGCACCACTCAGGACATAGACACTGCTACCCTCATTTGCACAATGTGAGAACCTGCCCTGAAAATCTCTGAGTTGTTTTAGATTTCTATTCTGTATAAGAAAGAGTATTACAGATCTTGCAGTAATTAAGCTCTGCATACTGCATCTTCCAGCCAAATGCTTTCGTTTTTAATAACCATTTATTTTCTCCTTTTTATATTCTTTTCTTTTTGCTGCTGCAAAGTGCAGCAGCTCAAGATTCAATGGTGCTCGAACAGAGGAGGCTTTGTAAACTGAATCAATAATGCTTAAAATTTAATTAAGCTGTTGCACCTGAAGAACTGACTCCAAAAAGTATATGTGATCCATCATGATACAGCCAGTGCTGTTTCAACTACAGCAATATAAAAGTGCCCATCCTTTCATTGTAAGCCTTTGGCAACATGATATTTTTCTGCAGAGACACAGAAGAAAAGAACAAAATCCAGCCAGGAACACCCTGCAGTTTACTTTGAAGTGTTCACCACTCTTTGACCTTCATAGCTAAGCATCCCTTCAAGCCCTACAAAACATGCATGGATTTCTGATCCCTAAATGTTTGATTTTCTCAAGGTGTTTGGCTGTCCTTGCAGAGAATTATCACTGGAAAGGAGAGCAGGAAGAACGCCAGTCAGGGCAATCCCAAGCACAAATACAGGCTGGGATAATGGATTGAGAGTGAGATTTGGGGATGTTTGTTGATGAGAAGCTCAGCATGGCCGGTAATGTCTGCTTGTGCCCCAGAAAGCCAGCTGTATCCTGGGCTGCACACAAGAAGAGAGGCCAGCAGGTCGAGGGAGGGGATTCTTCCCCTGTACTCTGTTCTTGTGACCCTATCTGGAGTGCTGCATCCAGCTCTGGAACCCTCACCATAAGAAGGACATGGAACTTCTGGACTGAGTCCAGGGGAGGGACATGAAGATGCTCAGAGGGCTGGAGCACCTCTCCTATGGAGACAGGCTGGGAGAATTGGAATTGTTCAGCCTGGAGAAGAAATGGCTTTGTGGAGACCTTACAGCACCTCCTGGTACCTAAAGGGGCAATAAGGGCTGGAGAGGGACAGTGGACAAGGGCTTGTGGTGACAGCACAAGGGGGAAATGGCTTTAGACTGAAGGAGGGCAGGTTTAGATTAGGTATCAGGAAGAAACTTTTTACTGTGAGGGTGGTGAAGCACTGGAACAGGTTGCCTAGAGAGCTTGTGGATATCCATCCCTGGTTCAAGGCCAGTTTGGATGAGGCTTTGAGCAAATTGATCAAGTGTGTGGCATCCCTGCACATGGTGGGGTGTTGAACTAAAAGATCTTACAGGTCCCTTCCAACCCACACTGTTCTGTGATTCTCTGAGTTGTTTGGGGTATAATTTTTGTACCTCACTTGTAAAGGGAAAAGAAATATTCCAGCTCATAAACTCTGACCAAAGGTGTCTTCTTGAGAAATTGCAAATGCCTCTAACACCTTGGGGGTGTGCTTGGAGCTGGGAAAGCACCAGGACTCCCCTGACACTTCACAAAACACTCACATGAGCTCTTTGGGCTTTGCAAGCAGATCCCTCAGAGCCTGACACATCCATTAAACTAGAAATTGTAAGTACGCAGCCCAAGCTTTTAAATAAATTTAATTTTATTTTAAAATGTATGTCCTAAATCACCACACAATTGAACATTTTGCCTATCTGACTTTTCATTCTGAATTTCTTTCAGGGGTCTTATTCCAATTAAGTATAAGAAAGAAAAAGAAAAAAAAAAGGGAAAAGGAAAAAAAAAAGGATGTCATGCTTTTGTGCATAATGCATGAACAGAACTTTTATAAAATTCTGAAATATTAAAATGGAAGTTTATTATGTTGTATAATGATTAATAATATTATATGAATGTATGAGAAATTTCCTAGAGAGATATTTGAAAAGAACTCAGAACATGGCTTTGTCACAGCTCTTTCAACGCTCTATTTTTATGTGTGCCAAAATTATTCTTTTTTAACATGTTCTGCATTTCTCCACATTGTGCTTACTCTGCCTCACCCGGTGTTGGCATCACTGCATTGTATAAGAGCTTGAGGAGAAGGGACAGCTGGCTATGGCAGAGTCAGCTGGTGATGTTGACAAACTTCTTGATACACTAAAAAGCCAGGGAAAAACGGGTCATGCTGTAAACACCAAAGTTCATTCTCACCAGAGGCTGCGGGAATATGCAGGTCACATCATAAGGTGTTTATACTAAATATCCTACAGCAGTAATGTCACCTCCACCCGGGCATGACTCCTGCTTCTTACATGGAATGGCGACAAAGGTGCCTCCTGCCACCTCCCAGTCACTCCCTGATGCAGGAATGCTTCCCTGAAACATTTACAAAAACATACCATAATATACACTCCTCCCTTAAGCGTCTACAAAAATAAAGAAAATATCAGAAGTTTTTACTGAAGTCCACAGAAATATAGCCACAGTCGCAGAAGCTGACATGACACCCTAAAAGCTGGGTAGGAGCCTCACCAAGATGCATTCCTAAGGAATTACTGACTAGATTCAAGCAAAGACAGTATTTTTCAATTTATAGACACATAAATTTCATAAAACAGAGTTGTGCTCCAAAAGTATTTCTACTTTGGGTCTGTTTTTCCAATATTATTCATTTTTAAAGGAGCAATTCAAGATTTTTTTGGTCATATTTTCAAGATTTGAACATTTTTCTAGTCCACGAAGCACAAAAACTACCGCTGCTTCAAAAGTTTCTCATAAAGTCGTATTTTTTAAAAATACAGGTTACAATGCTGCAACAAAAGGTACTTTTCCGTGTATTTTTGAAGTGTTTTTCCATTGACTTTTAGCAAGATAAACCTACTATATTAGCAATTAGAAATGAAAAGTAGTTATCTTGCCAGTTTTTGCAAGGTGGTCTGGGAAGTGCTATCTTTTGGAGGATTTGGGATTTTTAGTGCAGAGGGAGAAATGTCAGAAAATTCCCCTATTAGTACTTCTGAGATAATTTCTTTTCTCAAGTATATCTGTAAAACAGGCTGCAGAATGGGTTGGAACAGGGAAATAATTGGACTGGGGTTTGGTCAATGCTTTATCCATTTCACTTTACAGCAATTTCTCTGCATAAAAGACCCTAATCAGACATTGCCTGCATTCCTAATGCCCTGCAAAAAAAGAGGAAAGTGCTTACCTAGGAGTAAAACATATGGACTATAGGATAGGAAGAAATAGGGTCATAACTCTGGCTCTTAACACCTGTTGGCTCCCCAGTAGCCATCAATATAGTGATGTGTGTTTCTTTTGTGAAAGCAGCCACATCAGAAAATTAGTAGTTGTTTGGGGCATAAAGTGGACTGCTGTTTCCAAATTTTGTAGCTTTTGGAATATCTAATTCAGGGTCTAAATTTATGGTGCTTTTTCCTACCGTGCTTCTACACATTTGAAAAATTGCCAGTGTTTTCTGATCTGGCTTTTACAGGTTGTTTCACAGATCTGCATACTCAGCTCAAGCTCTTAGGCTGTATGTACAAGCAATTTGAACAAGCATTTTGTTTCTTCTACTTCATAAAATATCCATCAAGCCTAAACATGCACTCCTAATCATTTTTCCCCCTGAGGTTTTTTTTCAGACTTACTCCATGGTCTCCTTCCTGTCCCTAGTCTCTTATTTCCACTCCCCCTGTTTCCAGCTGACACATTATCCATTTCATAAGCCATGAGCTGGAGGTTATTTCCACAGAGCAGCATCAGTTAGCCCTGGATTTCCCAAGCTGCCATAGTCAGTGACTCCAACACGTTGCTTTGGCTCTCTGCCACTTGCTTTTCCCACCTCCCTTTGCAAAGACTTTCCCTCCAGCATCTGCCTTATTAGGCTGAGGGACAAACCCCACACTAATGGACACTTTTCAGAGCACAACAGGGGCCTCTAAGGAACGCAAAATCCTGAGCATGCCCACTACAGTTGGTCCAAGGCAAATAAAGGCTGCTGGATGCCAGTTCCATGTTTTCCTTATCTTAGAGCGCAATTCCAATCCTAATGCTCTCACGTTTCCAGTGTGCGTTCCCTATACATAGGGCTTAGGCTAAATGCTTGAGTCCTATGTCAAGGATATCCCTTAACTCTCAGCTTAAATCATGGAGCAGTGCCATGGTGCTTCAAATGGGAGATTGTCCTCTCCAACAGGTCTCATATCTAAAGCTCATACCCGGGTACACACCAAATGCTGATCTGTGCAGAGCTGTGGCCCCGTGCCTGTGAGAGGTCAGTTCAGAGGGATGATCTCACAGAGGAGAGAGGATGATACTGTCCCCCCAAAGAGGGAGCTTCAATCATTGAAGTAGAGATTGCTCCTCTCAGTAGATAATTTTTATTCTGACTAGTCTTGAACTTGTTAAAATCAGTGACAGGATTGCAATAGGCTTAAACTGAATCAGAATTTTGTCCACCATATTTGAAAAAGGTAAGATTGAGGCTCAGTAAATTTTCCTTCCATTAAAAAAAAAATAAAAAGCAAAAATAGACAAAACCCTCAGAAATACTCAGTTCTTCAGAAGACTTTATATGGTAGATGACAATTCAAAACAGACCTATTCTGGTATGTTATTAGGATATAACTGGGCACTTGCTCTGCAAAGATAAAGAGCTGTGCAACCTTGCACTTCTGGAGCCATCTGCTTTCAAACCACATTATATTCAATAAATTCAATAAGAATTCATAAGAAATCTGAAGGTTCTATCAGATCATCTAGAAGAAAAAAAAGAAACAATCACAAAAAACTTAGAACTGAGTACTTTTTTATTCTAAACAAAAATTTGTCTGATACTAGGCTTACTTCTTATTTAAAATGGCCTTGAGAAACTGATCTGAATTCTGCTACAGGTAAAAAACAGTGTAAGTTTCAAAATCACAAGATAGCCATCTTAAGGACATATCTTGGATAGAAGGACATATGAGGAACAAAATAATTACATATAAATTTAATCTAGGGTAGTTTATGTTCATCACACAACAGATGAGGCAGTATGAAACTATATTGGTGGGGTAGAAAGCTTATTTAAATACATTTGAATAACTTATTTCCTGAAGTCTGGATAAAAATAGGACGGAGTGTGTGTGGGCTACATTACTGAGACATGTTCCCATTCAAAATAGACATATTTCATCAATTTTTCCTTTCAATAATCCAATTGTCAGTTTTATAGTCCATAAAAAAAAATGTGCAGAAGGGATAGGAAATGACTTTCATACATATCCTGACTGCTGAGTTGCTCTGTTTCATTACATTGCCCTGCAGATGACTGACAGCTCTGTAATCAACTTCAGACTGGATTTAGTGGTTCCACATCCCATTCTCTCATTAATTATTGAAGGCATTTTTCTCTGTTGCACGCCGGATCGCTGTATCCACTGTGCTTATATTTGCATCTCCTGAGCAACAGAGGAGTTGTTGTTGAGCAGGGAATCAGTCATCACATGCACACGCACAAGAAAAGATGAAGAGGAAGAAAAGTAACATAAAAGAACCACAGAAGTGTTTGCAAGAGGCCTGGAGCAGCTCCACTGCTACCTGTGAGGTCTCAGCACACTGTGCTCAGAAACAAACGAGTCGCTTACAAGAGAGGTTCTTGTTTTGCAAATGCTTTTGGTTTTACTCTAAACAGAATAGGTTTTGGGTTTTGTTTTTGGCTTCTGGTTTTACTGTTAATGGTGCTATTCACCCATTTCTTGCTGTCTGTTTAATTGGACAGTGCAGAAGAAAAAGAAATACTCCTGAGAACCCTGCATGTACAAATAGCATAAGAGTAAAATTAGTGCCCTCTAAATGCCATATATACTTAAGATTATATTTTTTTCTGAAATATTCAGTTAACGCTACAATATGCCATGGTCAAAGTTCTTTCGTGGAAGACCAGGTGACTGACCAATTAAATATGCCTATAGAAATAGGTCAGGTACACATCTTCTCATCCACTCCTTCTCTGAGGCGGCTCTGGTTTGGTGTTAACTAAAACCTGTGCCAAGGTAATATACAGCTTTCTTTGCTGGGCTATAGGTGCCCAGTTAATATACAATAATATAAAAGGGTCATAGAATCACAGAATGATTTGGGTTGCATGGAATATTGAAGATCATCTCGTTGCAACCCCCCTGCCACAGGGAGGCCTTTCACTGGACCAGGCTGCTCCGAGCCCCATTCAGCCTGGCCTTTAACACTTCCAGGAATGGGGCATTCACAGCTCCTTTGAGCAATGCACTCCAGTGTCTCACCACCCTTGGAGTAAAGAACTTCTTCTTTATAACTATCCTAAACCTAATTTGTTTCAGTTTAATGCCATGCACCCTTGTTCTATCACCACACGCCCCTGTAAAAAGTCCCTCTCCAGCTCTCTTGTAGCCCCTTTAGGTCTCTCTGAAGGTGCTCTAAGGCCTTCTGTTCTCCAGGCTGAACAACCCCACCTCTCTCAGCCTGTCTCCATGGGAGAGGTGCTCCAGCCCTCTGAGCATCTTCATGCCCCTCATCTGCACTGGCTCCAACAGGTCCATGTCCTTATGTAGGGATCCCAGAGCTGGATGCAGCAGCTGCCTTTTTCTTAATTCACAGTATCATAGAATGGCAAGTTTGGGTTGGATGATGCATGACAGCTAAACCGTAAACTGAAAAATCTCATATCTACTTACAATTAGTTTTAATTGCAGGCTGACTGACCTACTCACCCATCTCCCAGTTCCTACTCCTAAGATCTCCGACTGTATCCTTCATAAGTACCCACCTGCCTGCATTGATGTGATGATAATTTCACAGTGCACCAACATCCTGCCTATGAAATAGAAAAAACACCAATTTCTGACCTCATGGGCATGTTCCATGAGCAACTGTCCATGCTTAAGAGAAAACAGAAATTTCATTTAAAAGATAATGCCGAGGTTTCAAAATTGACCTGCTTCTAAAAGAGAATAAAATTTAAAAAACACAGATGAAACAAAAGTCAGGGGAAAATGTCTGTCTAAATATTAAAAAGTTTGATTTTTTGTTTTAAATAAAAGAATTACTTTAGAAAATGAAACAGAAGAAAGAATTGAATATGTGTGTTTCATGCTAAAATATTGAGACTTCCAGACACTCCAATTCTAGCATAAAACAAAAAGGGCCACAATATTGATAGAAATATGTACAGTAGACTATTTTGGTAAGTTTTTTCTAATGAATGTTTTTTCTAACTTTAGTAGATGAATAGGGACATAACCCAAGATTTACAAGACCCTAATGCCACATTTTTGCGTATTGCCAAGGGAACATAACTGGGAGGGACTTCTGATGTTACTGAAGGCAGTTCCTTCTGATATTAGCCACAGCACTGTGTATCTCAACAATAGAAAACATAAATAACCAACCTGGAAATTTCTCAGCTGTTAAGGGTACATCTCAAAAATTGAGACTGTTGATACACTCCTTCAGGGGCAGGACTGATGTCTAAACAACTGAACTGAACACACTGTAATGAACAATACTTGACAACACTTGGAAAGATGAAATATTCATCTCTGGAGGATGAACAAACCGAATATTTTTAAAAATTGAATTTTTTTTCTGATGTACGAGAATGGCTGAATTTGTGTATAAGCAAATACTGAAGGCTTTGAAGAAACTGCAGAATTTGATCTATGATTAATAAGTTGAATCAGATGAAAAACACTTTCAGCAGGCTTTTGAACATAATAAAATAGTGTTATTAGAAAGGTACCATGTAGTGGGACTAAACGTATGAACATAAAATTTATTCATGAGTTCAGCTAAAGTAAGAAATGCCATAATTTCACTAACACTGGGGAGAAGAACAGGCTCTCTTAATGTTACAAACTGTGGAAAAACAGCTATTATATGTGAAATCATTTCAATGCATCTTGCTGCACAAGCCAATACTGCTGCTAAAAGAAGGGTTTGTTTTACATGTAAATAAGTTTTTAAACACTTGAAGTAGCAGACTCACAAGCACAGGTCTCTGTAATACTTATTCCAGGTGACATTTTTAGCCATTAAAATTGTTTCTCTTGAAATATGTATGAAATATTTTCTCATGCTAGAAACACAAATATTGAAGTTAATATCAAGAACAATTTTTTAAAGTTTCTTCACATTCAGGAAAATGTCAATAACTGTTCAAAAATTAGGTTAAGAGGGAATAAAATGTCCATTTTCTTTCCCTCACAAAAAGAAACAGTCTTACAAGGATATGCTAGTGCTTTTGTGTTTTTTCACCACTTGACTTATAATTAACTAAAAGTTTAACTTAGATATAATTATGTGACAGCACAGAATGAACATAATAAATGAGAAACCTTTGCTAATCTTACTCTCTCTTTCTGCTATTCCAACGATCGCATTAAAGAAAAAAAGCACCTAAAAAGTTCTCAGTTGCACTTGTTGGAACTTAGGCTAATTAGCACATGGGATATCTCCATGTCAAAATCATATTCCCTTCTTGAAAATCTTTACTAATTACTTTCTTTATAGATTTCATATGCATTAAAAAAACCCAGCAGCCTGTAGACAAAGGAGTGTGGATTCTAATGGAACAGCTCCATGAAAGGAGTCATGAGGATAGAGCTGATATTTGAAGACAAGGTAAGATTTGGCTTTTAAAAATAGAGGAAAGAGAAATGATTTTCAGAAGAATGCCTGGTAGAAGACATTATTTTATGTGGATTCACTGCTCAGTAATAGTCAGAAATTTTCATTGAAGATTTCTGTGACAACAAGGGGAATACAGAAGTGCTCTGTGACATCACCTGTACTATGTCACCTCCAATATGAAAAACTCCTTCAGCATAAGAGAAAAAAAATTATCATCCATATCATAATATCACATCACTGACAAACCATAATATTCCCCATCATAAAGATAATGACTCTGCCAGCCCTTTTACTAATATTGAGAAACTCATCAAAAATAGTAATAACATTTCTTCTAATTTGCTACTTAAATGTAATTGAGTTCAGATTATACATAATAGCTCCTGTGCTAATATAATATTTTCAGTTTAAATAATCCCTATTTTTTTCTCCAGAATTGTGCGCTACATTTTCATTGAATGCTCTCTAGGAAGGCTGGAATTATCTCATCTGAGTTGTTTGAGGATCACATTTGTCGTGTTTAAGGATGCACCATGCTGGTGGCCCATAGACGACGTGTTTCCAGCTGATCCACTGATTACTTTCCCCTACTCTGTTATTTCCAGCTTACAAACACATAGCTGGAATCAGCTTTTTCTGTAAGCCTCAATGCATAACCTTGCATTTCACTCTGTTACGGCTCATCCCCTTCCCACTGTTCAGCTTTCACTGTCATTTCAGTCTCCTTATACAATATTCTAACAGCTGACTGGTGCCAAGACTGAGTAACAGAATGTCATTAATAATGGTGTTATAAAGATTGTTTTTTATGGACAAGTGCCGAAAATCACATAATCAAACCCAACAGACTGATTTTCACCTCTTTGAATATGCAGAATAGCAGAGGTCTATGAGCAGGAGCTTCACACAACTCCTGCCAGAAAACCAGCCTCTTTTTCTCTTTGAAATGGAACATTTATGGAGACCAGACTGAACTTTTGAGAATGCTGCTTTCCATGCAGATTCCCAAAATACAGTTATGTGGGAAGCATATATGCACATACCTGCGTCCTGTTCTTTCAGGTAAGCTCACAGCAACCTGCATGTACCTATTTCAGGGTACCCAGGTTTTGACACCCTATGGGTCTTTTGGCCCCCATTCTCATTTCTACATTTCCAAATATAAACCAGACAAAATTGTAAGTGGCTGAATATAATTCAGTATTTCTGTATTGGAAATAAAAGCTTGTTTTGTCTCTTCTGTTCTAATCCAAACCTCTTTTCCATAAAGCTGGTACTCCAACAGCTTTAGTTAGAGAAGAAGGAGGGGAGAAGAGGGAGAACCATCATCCCTTTTCCTCATGAGTAGAAGTTAATTTCTACATACTGACATAGGTAGAAATACTGGACTCAAAAATATTCTACTTTTTTTTTCCTACCTGTATGTTAAGAGCATTTAAGAAAGTTGCCTATAGAGAGAGGTTGTGGATCTGTTTCATCAACTGGAAATGAAAACTTTTAAGGTTTGTTCTCATTTAAGTTCTAATATTAAGAATGCACAAAAGAAAAGCAATGTTTTCTTCATGTAACAACATACAGATGAATAATCTGGTCCTCCAGGTGAATAGGATTTGAGACTGGGAATTTATCAACAACAGTATTAGGAAAATGGCACTTTTTATTTAAGGCAAATTTCTGGTTATAAGGATGAACTGTAGAAAAGAAATGGCAATGAAACTGTCGCTGTCTGGAAACTGAAATGGATGCAAGAAAATTGCACAGATGAAACAGTAAGTGAAACAAAACTAGTTTGCATGACAGGCACAAATATCAATGCATCTGCCTGTGCAGGCAGCAGCATTTTCTTGGTCTCCTACTGTGAAAAGTGATTTTTATCAGAAAACATCAAACTTTTACCCAGATAATAATCCATTCAGGTATTTGACACATCTGAGAAGCATCATTATTGTTATTTTCAGTGTATGGCAACTCAGGTAGAGAGACCTGTGACAAACAAGGAAGTTACGGGTTCTTTAACCTACAGATATTAGTCCAGTCTTTGGGTCACCTTTTCTCATACCAAAGGCTAAAATAAAGGACAGGGAATTTTCTCATTCAGAATAAGTCTGGAATTGTGACAGATCAGTGACCAAAGTCTGTTCCATGGTCAGCTTTCTGTCTGTTTCTGGGGGAGGATGGTAGGTGAGATGGTGGGTACCAGCTAGAGGTGGTAGGTAGAATTAAGCCCAGAGTTTTCTTTACAGCCTCTGGAGGAAAAGAGACATTTACACACACAGTGTGCACAGCACACTTAATCTCATCCTAAAGCAGGTTTCTAAATTGATCAGATGAATCGTGCATTATTTTGCATATTTCCTTTTATGGACTATAAAAGGTAGCTGTGGTAATAAACTCAGATATAAATATTGAAGTGGCTGCAGGCTAAAATTAGTGAGCTGAAACACACCCAGGAAGACAAATGTGCTCTCAAAGACCTAGAAATGCTCTATTTAAAACAAAACCAAAACAAAATCAGTGTTTATTTCCACTCAGAGTTTATAGTTTTGGTATAAAACAAGGGTACCCATATCCTTTCAGTATCCTTGAAGCATTTTAAAAATACATGCTGTGAGTATTTTAATATATTCGTCTTCAGTGGACTAGTGAGTTCAGATTTCTTTTTCAAGTTTCAATGTTTTCCTCACCCTTACCACCCCTATGACTTTTCTAGTTATTTTCAAATAGCATTGCTTCTATCTTCAAATATATAAAAACCATGGAAACATAAATCTTGACAGGATCTCAAGAGAGCATGTATTAATCTGTCCCCTAGATATGAGATAAGATGGGTGTATCTTAACCATTTCTGTCAGATGCTTTTCTGAAAATAATTTCTTAAAAATATCCAGTGGGGTAGATTTTACAGCTTCCTTGGGTAATCTGTTCCAGTGCTTTACTCCCTGGTAATCTGAACGTGTTTCTTATTACAATTTTGCAAGTTAAACTAATTTGTTTTTCCCTTATCCCCTGTGGATGTAGAAAGCAATTAACCATCACCTTTTTTATAATACAATTTAACATATTAAAGATAGCCAACCTGTCTCTGTCTTCCCTTCTGTAGACAAAAGGAGTCAAATTTTTTCAACCTTTCCTATAATTCATGTCTTACAAACTTTTTTCTCTTACTGTTTCTCCTTCAAACTTTCTGGGCTATGTCTATCTTCAACTACAGCGAAACTTAAGATTTTACAATGGAACAGTGGTAGGTGAACTTTAATCATTATTTCCCATATCTTACCTCTCACATGGTCTTAATGAATCCCAGAATGAGATTCACCAGTTTTGAGTTATCATCTCTCTGTTGACTTTCTTTCTGCTCAGAATGTACTATCATTCCCAGGTCTCACGTGGCACACTGCTGCCTTGTGAGCTATCCCTCATTTTGTAGTTACACATATGATTTCTTCTTCAGGGTGCAGTGCCTTTTACTTCTCATTATTGAATTTCATCTTGTTAGATTTCATCTTATTTCCCCAGTTTCTCAAGATCATTTTGAATTTTAATGCTGCCTTGTGGGTTGCTTGTGACCTCCCTCCTGGACCTGCTTGAATTCATCAGTGCCTCACAGTTTAGAAAGGAAACTGATAATATTACTGAGCTAATCAGTGTGTGAAATGGAAAGTTTAAAGCAATGGTGGAGAGTGGAAAACTTTGCTGGAATTAGTTGGGAATAAATGCCTTGTGTGTAGCTGCCAGCTAGGAGATATCAACTCTTACATGATGCTTCTCCTGACACTGCATATTTTGAGAATATTTAGAACCTGCTTAGCAAAATGATGATTTGCAAACAGAGCATAACTTTCAAGTCTCTAATTCTTTTATCTCATGCCTGTCTGCTGAGAACTTGTGTCAGCCTTCTATGTGCCAAAATGATGGGTCTGTCTCGACTGGGTGATTATCCTGAGATGGGAGGCCACTTGGGATGTGTAAAAATGTGTGTTGGTGTCATACCAAAGGAAAAAAAACCCAGTAACACATTTTCTAGGACAAAGCTATAAAGCTATGCAGGTCAGAAAGCAATTCCTGACTATTTCAGCAGGACAACTGCTGCATCTGAGATATTGATAACATTGGTGGGAGGCACATAGACAACATACCAATGTCTGCAGCCCAAGATCTGCACAACACACCTCTCATATTTTGTCAAGGATTATACACAGACTGCAAGTTTTCCAATTTTAAGATGTGGAACCTGAACTGCAGTACAGCTAGGAGCAAAGTTTCCATACAAATTTAACATAAAGTAATCGACTAAAGAGTGCATGTTGCCTGACTGAAGGAGATAACAAAAAAGAAAAAGGATATTAAAAGGGATAAAAAGTGTTTTAATTATATGTAAATCTGTAGATTACATCTTTTAATTTGGAAATTGTCTTCTGTATTGGGAACAGTGGGTCAGGGATTCTGGAGCTCCTGAAAGCCTGTAGTCAGACAATGGGTGTGAGGTAGCAAATAACAACAGACATGAGATGCAGACTCTGGAAGGTGCATCCAAAAATTATTAAAAAACCTAAAAATCAATAAATCTATTTTGTATTCCTTTACCTAAGTCATTAAAGGAAATACTGATCAGGAA
The DNA here is from genome assembly GCA_014706295.1 of Lycocorax pyrrhopterus obiensis. Taxonomy (NCBI): domain Eukaryota; kingdom Metazoa; phylum Chordata; class Aves; order Passeriformes; family Paradisaeidae; genus Lycocorax; species Lycocorax pyrrhopterus. The sequence goes on from JACSVZ010000015.1 coordinate 7,924,639, forward strand.
CCACCTTATAGGTATACCGAAAATATACAGATACACCTGAAATATCTTCATAGCCTAGCAATGAATCACTAACTGTGGTGTGAGGATGTTTTTTACTCACCTGATAGTGACTCTGTCTCTTCCTTTCATACCAAATACTTAAGCAGCTCTTCTCTGCCTGTCAGAATTAAATCAAGAATGGTTATTCAATAACTTCTCTCATCTTCTAAAGAAAAAGTTGATCTTAATAAATTTTAATGACAAATTTCTGTTCTAACATTTTTCAAAAAATATATGTAATTCAGGTTCTTCACTGCCACCATGCACAGCTTTTTTTTGTAATTGTTTAAAAACTTTCAATATTTGCCTCTTACTAGGCAGTCTGCAGCATACCCCATACATCTGTTTTTCTCCTTTTACATTTATTCAGAAATTGCTATCACTTCTTCATGAATGAGAGCAAAAATAAACTCTTTTTATATGTGGAAAAAAAAATCTTAAATTTCCCTCAGATATTAATTCTTTTTGCGTAAACATTCCAGTTCAATGACTCACTCTAATGTGTCTCTTTAATGATAATACACAATTTTTATGGTGTTTCAAGATTTCAAATTTTTCCAATTTCCTCCTGGTATCTGGATATTCCTGTATAGGTGCCTCAACTGCTCATCAGGCAACTCTCATTTTCCTCTGACAGTTTTCAGCTAGCTTCCGTGTTTTTAACATCCTCATCAAAACAGTCTTTACCAGGATGATTAATTATGATGCTCGTAGGTACTCTTCCTTTGTTTTGTCATCTGTGCATCCCATGCTCCTCATAGACTTTCCTCAATGAGCACTGGCCAGGAAGTTCTGGGTCAGAAACTTTCTGTGACTTCCATAAGAAAATCTTCCATGAGTTACTCTAAAAGGTTCTTACCTGACTGTATAAGCCCATACTATTATATGAATTTGGGGGAACAGAAAGAAGCACCTCATGTTATTCTGATGTCCTCACCTTTGTTCTCAGAATTTCGTAGCTATTTCTAGCTGTCTTGGGGTCACTAATACCAATGTGGATAAGCAGCTTAGAGTGGCACTGATGTATTCAAGGTTTTGCAAGATCTTGAAGGTCATCAAATTCAGATGCTTGGGCATGTCACAGCAGATTCTATTTGCAATTAAAATAGTGAGAATAACAAGAAGATTAATTGCTTCTGTTGGAGGTATTACAGATCCATATCAATGTAATTGAGCTCATAATCTGGCCCGTTGACAGGTGAGTTCATTTATAAGGAGGGATTTCATTGTTATTGTTCTTGCAACAGTGCTTTCAAAAAAATGTAGTCCTTGATCTATTGTCACATTTCAAATACATTAAAAAATAGGCATAAAATAATATAATTTCTCCTAAAATATATGCTTAGTTAATTTCCCTTCATCTCAAATAAAAAGATTGCTTTTCTCTCCTTCATCTTCCTGTCAATATGCAATTAATAGGTGGAAATGAATGTATTCTCAAAGATGTCAGTGCTGATATTGGTAAGTATGGATGAGTGTCTCCTAGCACAGTGGTGAACCTGGGCAAACTGCTTGATTTCTGCAGCCAGGCTTCATCTGGCAATGGATGCAGTTCAGTTGTCAATATCTTGTACCATGAAGCCATGCTGTGGAGGAAAAAGTTAAGTCACACAGTGCAAGGATTTCCAGTGAAATCCATTTTTTCTGTGACTTTTCTGCCTGCATTGTTCAATGTCAGAGGGCACCATCCTTGGCATCCCAGTGTGAGCCTTCACAGTCACATATGAATCCAATGTTACCCTGGGAAATCCCTGGACTCTGCAGTTATTGGTTCAGCTCTGGCAGCAAGAGAGGCAAACAAAACAGTTAAAGCCTGCGTTAAATTTTATGTGTATCAGCAATACCATAACTTCAGAGAAAACTGCAATCTTACAAAATGACAGTACTTAAAATTGCTGACCCAGAGTGGAGTCTCCTTATATGAGGGGTTCTTACCTGTGCCCATGCCCATTCATTAGGGTCTTCACTGCTGTGAACTCGGTATGGACAAAGTCCGAGAGTCCTGGTATGGTTTTGGTAGGTAAAGTGATATCACCTTGAATTGAGCCACCACTGGAGAAATCATCTCACTTTCAGATCAAGGCTGCAGCAAAACACACAAGTGTTGTTGTTGTTACAGAACAATAACACATAATATCAAACCCAAAAGAAGGTTGTTCCCAGGTGCTGGAGAATCATTTGCCTTAATTACTGTCTTTAACTGAAGCACCTTAAAAACCGATTGTTTAATTGAAAATTGTGGAAATAACACACATTAGGCAGGGGAAAAAAGGTGGTTTTTTTTGGTCTACACCTCTGTTGTGTCTAAAATAACCACAGTTACACTATCTATTGGTAAATGAATGCTTCTTTTGGTGAGTACAAGAGAACAGAGGGTATGCAGTTAAAACAAAACCAAATGTAAAAACACTCTTTTTTCTGCAAAGAGGTTTTTAAAAACTAAAACATATTTCCCCTATCCCCTCCCAAAAGCACTGCTAACATTTTCACTTTTAGCAAAGTACATCAGAGATAAGTTATTACGTAAAGAAGCAAATCTCCAACTATAAAGACTTTAGATGATAGTGGTACCAAGACTAAACTGTTTGCATAAGCTTGAATCTTGGCCAGCAGATAAAAACTCTAACTCCAAGGTCACAAACCTTTCCAATGTGCCCAAGGGGAAAGAGGTAGCTTCAAGTCTTTCATAAATGAAATAGTAAATCTCTTAAGAGCAGCAGTTCTGAGGAGGATTTGCATTCTTCTGGATTTTTGTACTTAGAAAGTTCATCCTTTGATTTTCTGTCTTCCCAATTTAGCAAAACATTCCTTTATTCACTGTATTGGGAAACAGTCCAAATAAGGCTAAATAAATGATGCACCTTTTATTTTATCCCTGTAGCAAACTGACTTTATCCTGCATGTTCCAAATTTCCATTTAAATATTTTAAAATATCCAAGTTAGAATAATTTTATCAAGATATAAATTTTAAGACAGGATATGAGAGGATGGAACCCTTATTCCCATAAATGACTGCAGGAAATTGTAGGTATGGGAAGCCTATTGCATTAATACAATGTGAGGTGGTAAACTCCACATGACAAAATTTCTCATTTATGTCTCTCATTGCTCTACATGACCTTCATGCTATTGAAGGCTCCTAGGCTTTACTGCAATTACAGTATTTATATCATATTCTTTGGAAAATATTTGGAAAACATACTTTTTTCTTTCAAAATTCCTATTTTGTACATCTGCATATTGTCTCACTTCCAGCTTCTGAAAATCCTAGCTCCTAACTGAATGCTTGCATAACAATTTAGGAGCCCAGAAAAAGATTAGGAGCATAGATATTAATTGTATCTGATCTTTTATGCTATTGATATGCCATCTCAAATGGCAAACATGGAAATTTTTGACATTTGATGTGTCCTAAGATATTCCCTATATCTGCTGCTCTAAAAGGTGTGGTTTTCCACAGGTGCCTATAACATTTTCAAAGACTGTGGAAATATTTCAGATACCATGATACCATAAGGGGTTTTTGCAGAAGATACCTTAGGTGGATGGCTGATTTTGAAGTCTTACTTTAAAAAGTCAAGAAGGTTAAAAGAACGACTCCATTTTCTCTAAACTAGATATATTTGGCCAGTTGCATTCCTTAACAGGCTCCACTCATCATACCAAGAGATCTTCTTTATCTATAACGAGATCTTAAGCACTTAAATCACACGTGGACAACTACAGAGAGACACTCAAATGTGTGTGGCTTAATCTGAGTCTCACGCTAACTGTCAGATGCTGAGGTCAGTAAGGTTTTTGATTCTTTCTCCCACTAGTCTCAGAAGCCAGTCAATAAAATTGGGTCAGTTTAAAAATACTGGATTTCAGTTTGGGACCAAAACCAACTGCATGGCTCAGTTTTAAGTGTGATGATCCACTAAGACTAAATATTGACTTTGTGATATGTTCATTACTAAAGTGTTTTTAGGAAGAGAATTGCTAGAAATGTAATAGAAATGGTGTTGTAGCTGTGACATTGTAGAACCAGGTTTTCTAGGGAGAGGTAACATTTTTCTTTAGCCCTAAATGTCTTTCATGGTTAGAAAAATGGAAGCTCTGGGAAGACCTGTTTTAATGTGTTTCTAGATGAAAAGCATCGTGACAATAATATGTAAGATGGTGTGGTTTGGGGGTTTTTGTTAATTTTGGGTTTTTTTACAAAGTTCTGACTAGAGAACTACTTGTGGTGCCTCCAAGGGCCATTTTTTCAAGACTTGCAACATAAGTCTAGAGATCTTGGTGGCTAAGAAAAATGTTTTGTTTGTTTTATCATCAAACTGTGTTTTTATAGATTGCTTGAGGTAATTTAACAATGCATACTTTAGGAACATAATTTCTGCCTAGGCTTCACTGAGAGCATGTAAATACTGTTTTTGAACTTGCCTTTAGCTCATTATGCATTTTAATGCAAATTTGCAATGGAGAAGGTTTTGTTTTTTCTTAATTAGGTTTATAGAACTTCAGTCTGATTTAAACCTGTCCTAAAATAAATGACATGGCACCCGAGTGATTTAAACCAATGGTTTAGTTCACTGTATAAACGCTGTACTTAGATGAGCTACCCACAGGAATTCCTCCATAAGAAGGAGCAGCTCATGGAGTTGAAGAAATGGAAAAGCTGAGCTTGAGAGGCTTTAATGCATTCCTATTTATAAGTGCTATTTACATTATTATGGAGTCAGCTTTTGCAGTTTGTACAGTGTGATCCACTGCAGTTTGGGAAACCGCAAAGGCAGGATCTGACCTCAAGCCCATATGCCCGGAGCCTTATCCTTTCTCTGCAGCATGGCTAAAGAAACTTCAGCCCTCTCGCCCCCAACCTCCAGCCTCTCAGTAGAGCAGAAGATTTGCACTTCATTTGTCCTTCTCTCTTTAGACAGAACTGCTCTTATCCTCACTTACAGCCATCTGCCCAAGAGCTACACGAGGTGCCAGCTATTGAAATTTCCCAGCACCTTCACTCCCCCACGGCAGCAGCCTGTCTTCCTCTTCTTCCTTTCTTGCAACTATCCTGCTCATGAATCTTCCTATTATTCTCTTCTATCAGAAGCAATACTTTCCTTTGTGCCCTTAAATGCAAGGAAGGACGTACAATCAGTCAAATATCGTTCTACCAAGGGAAGCCAATCTTCTGCCATGGGGAAGATGAGGAGGAAGGGAACAGGGGATATGACAGATGCCAGCCCGGTAGGAGTGACCACAGCAGCCACTTCTGATAACAAGGGTCACTGCTCACAGGCAGTATCTGTCATCTCCCATTCTCCTGAGATTATCTCAGCTGGTCAGAGCATGGTGCTAACAACACCAGGGTAGTGGGCCCAACCCCTGTATGGGCCATTCACTTAAAAATTGGACTTGATGATCCTCGTGGGTTGCTTCCAACTTAGAATCTTCTGTGATTCTCACACAAGCAACAGCAGTAGTCTGGCTGTTTCTGGATAGATCAAAAAGATACAGAGGACAGAAATTACCTATTTGGACAGAAATTGTTGTTGCAATAGTCACCATCCTATGCTTATGAAGGAAAAAGCTTTGGGCTCTACAGAAACGTTTTGTAGGCCAAGTCTACCTGTAGAGTGGTATTTGGATTGCACTTTCTTTCTGTATTACTTGCCCTAGAGAGCTGTATGGGTTGCTTGTCCTCACTTTCTGTCTTGATTAATATCCAAATAAAACATATCTCTATAGACAGAGATGTCTGAGTTAGTGACAACCACTCCCTGGCTCCATGGTCAGCTAATTCAGAAGGGATGGCTTTGCAGGAAGGCTGACAAAAGCACAAGAACGAGCTGGTGCTTGTGGTCAGGTGCTGAATACCTTAGGGAAGGAATAATTTCTTTGGTTTTCCCCTTAAGAAAACATTCTGTTAGCAGATAGCAGATGCTCTTGTCACACTTACATGGGTGTATGGTAAGCCTCAGGGTGTCAAAGAATGGGATACATTCATAGAAGGAGTGTGTCATGCTCTTAGTCCTGCATTCTACCAAATGTCCACCAAATCATTCTGCCTGCATAGCTATTGTGTTTTACTGAATTTTTACGGATTGGAATTACTATGATGCTGGCTATTGTCTGTGGCAGAACTGGAAGAGAGATGTGTTTGCCCTGACTCTCAGCTGCAGCTGCCAAAATCTCTTCCTTTTGTTAAGTGTTGAAGTGATCCAGGATGGTTTGCTCTGATGAACACTGTCCACTTGACACCATGAATTATCATCATCCATAGAAGCAAGAGACTGTATTGATCAAACATGGCTTCTGTGCCTCAAGTTGTAAAATCTGATTTATCACCTCACCCTTGACAATATCTTACTTAAAATCCCTTGCCAGTCTGACATTTAATATACTTTAAATGAAAGAGCATTTAACCTGAAGAGGATGCATTGAACCACAAATTTACAAAAGAGACCAAACTGGAAATTGCAAGATGTGGGCTTGCTGACTGATTTCTTACCAGTGTCTGGAGAAGTCAGTCCTAAATGGTCTTCACATGTAAATATTTCTGCCTCTTTTTTTTCTGTTTAGGAAAACAGCTACATAGGAGCTCACAGGGCATGTTAAGGGACTGATTAATTTCTCATCCACATTTTTTCCTCATCCACTTTTTTGAAGGAATGATTTTGGGGCAACCCAGCTTCTGGGTGAGAAGTCATGAGCATGTTTTCTTCCTTCAGTAATATATATTCTCTGCTTCTTATTCTATCAATTATCACATCAGTTCTGGGACATCAAGCAGAAAAGACTTTCCCAAGAGGGTTTGGTTCAACTCATCTGTGTTCATGCCAAGACTGTCCAGGATTTTGTGATAACGTTTATTCTAGTGTTTTTTTATGGGGCTACTGTATCTGTGAGGCCTTTCAAAATATCAGAAGAATAGATCTGGGAGGAGTGTGATTCTAATTTCACAGTAGCCCAAGCACTTTTACTACAATATACTCTCTGCATTAGTGATTTCATCAGGATTATGCCCCAAATCAGAAAAAAGTACTTCACTTTTAGAGAGTGAAAAGGTGAATTCTACTAAGGGCAACCCCAATACCAGTTTTATATGATTGTGTATTTCATGGCTCCTAAAATACATCTGTTTCTATTTTTGTGGGCTAGACCTTTCTTTTTAGCTTGAACCAACTTTGAACCAACCGAAATAAGCTGCATAGCAGAACAATTAGTTTGAGATCCTCTCCCCAAGTGATAATAAAATATTTTGGAGTTTGCTTAGCACTTTAGGCACATTCATTTCTTTGTCTCTGCAACTGTGCCCAAGCAGGACAGCAGTCATGCCACCCGAAGGGCAGCAAGTGTCTCTCACAGTTGTTTTATCCCCCCTGTGCTCTTTTAGGGAGTACAGCTGTAGCTCACCCTTCCTAGCCTGAAACATGCAGTTTTTCTACTGCAGCCAACCATCCTGTTAGGAGTACTGCAAGTGCTATTTGTAGCTGAGAGGGGTGTTTATTTTTCAGTAAAAGACAAATTTTTATAGGTAAGTTTCCCCTGTCCTGAAGGCAGGTTTCTTACTTTCTATACAAATTAGTTATCATGCACAGTCTGTTCTTTCAGACCTTTCTTGTAATGGGTCGGAGGCCTTTGGGGGTCTTTGGTGGTCTTGTTTTCCCCTACAGTCCATGCCCATTTCTTGGCCTCATTCCTGCACTTGTGCTGTACAGTGTTGTGCTTTTCTCCAGGATCTAGAAAGGGGATGTTTGTCTCAGAAAAGTGCTGCCCTATGTCCACATGGCCCTCTTCTCCAGCCACACCTTGTTCTTTCCTACAGCGTGTTATTACCAGCAACCCTTGGTTATTACCAACAACCCTTGTTCATTATTACCAGCAAACCTTGGTTGGCTCCACAGCCATGCAGACACTGTTTGAGACATACACATTAGCCCCTTATCTTTTGGGATTCTACATCTCTACAGCTGAAACTCCTGAAAGAGTTCTGCTGGAACAGACAAGCTTCATTCCAAGCCAGGGCTGCCCTGATGAGGAGAGAGTTTTAAGCTGGATCTGGTCTGCTCTTTTTTCCCACAGAAATGCAGGATAGCCTGCAGAGAAGAGCCTGGCTTAGGAAGAGCAGAGAAGATTTTTAGCTTTTGAAGGCTATGTAAAAAGCAATCAGCTCCTCAAAGAGAAATGATTCAGTTATTCAGGTAGTGCTCTTCTCCTGGGTAACCAGCTCGTCACCTGGTGGGCAGCACCAACTCACACATTTCTATTTTTTACTCTAGATTGCACAAAGCAGGGAGCCAGGTTACCCACAAAAGGCTGCCTCCCCAGTCATCAAAATTTTGCACTATTTAAACATTTTAACAAACAAAGGCATCAACATTCACTGGTTACAATGTTGCATAACTTTTTCATTAATTAATACTCAAATCCCTGTTTGCTAGTTATACCTCTTGCTAGTCCACATGTGCAGTTCTTCCTTCTACTTGAGTCTGAGGTCTGTGTTAAATAGGTGTCCAAAAGTCAGTGGTCATGGTCTCCCACTGCTGGAATTACCTTTCCCCCAGTAACTGATAGGTTCTGATGATTTCACTCCACGTGGCAATTGTCCAGACAGCCCATTCATCTTGGGATTGTCTTCCCTTTTCCTTAAAACAAAAGATTAGCCAAGGTTACAATGTGAACAGTGCAATTGTTTAATCCTGACTGTCCAGCTATAGCTACTGATTAACATCTAAAAAGAAATTGCAAAGTTTGATTCCAATCTTGAGAGGCTCAAATCTTGAAGGGCTTGATATCAGTGACACTGAGATGCAGAGACCACAGGCCACTTGACATCCTTTTACAATCATGTAAGTTGCCTCTTTTCCTCTAAGGTAGATCAAGACTATAAAAAGCTTAAGCAACTTTTTCACCAGTTCTGGTTATACACTTTAATTAAGTACAGATTATTCCTGATTCCTACAGTTTTGTTTTTAAAGCATCCAAAGCAGTACCTATAAATACTTAACTACAGAATATTTCATAGGCACTTGAGGCTGGCTAGAATGTGCTCTTAGGTCACGTATATTTTGTGCTGAGCACTGTTTTCGATGCATTTTTGTCATCAAAAAGGTGAGTGCTCTCTCTGTGATCATTAAAGCAAAGCGGTCTCTAAGTTAATCTTTCTAAGATAACTTTTCAGATAAGAAAACAAATCAAAATAAAGTGGGGAGGGGAAAGATAAATAACACACCAAACCACGAGTAGATGCAAAAGGTTTATTGTATTCCCAGGGCTGCAGGTGCCCCAGGGACTCTCTCTCAGCCAAAGCCTCCTGGGGAGGGCTTGTGCTGAGCCCCCCTTTAGCTGTGGGGACACCAGGAACAGGTGGTGGCACCGGGGGGGACCCAGCTGGCTGTGCTGGGTGACCCCTACTATGACCCCAGCTGCTTCTTCACATGCAGCAACACAACTGACTGCAGCTGCAGGCACTTACCCTAAACACTCATTTTCCCTCTTTTTCTCCTCCAGAGGACACCTGTTCTCTGGTGCTTTTTTGTGAGACAGGGCTTTCACAGCTTCTCCCAAATGCTCCAAAAAGCTCCTGGCTGTCACCAGTTCTTCTCCTTCCAGATGCTGCCGAACTGTGCCCCCTCAATCAGGATATCCATGGCTCCTGACTTAGCTCTTCTTAGAGCAGCCTTCTTCCTGCTTTTCCTGACACCTGACATGTTGGTATGCCTGCCCTAATAAGACTTTAAATTATTGTATTCTTCAGTTAGGGACCCTTTAGTTGTCTAGCGTAAGATAAATCTTCATCATTAAATATCTGAATGATTCTACCTCAAACATGCTTCAGCAGTCTGGCTCTGGCAGACTTTTGTTCAAACCCTTTCAGTTAGCAAAAACACATCAAACAAATAAACAACTAAACCAAAACTCTTTCATGTTACTTAGTACGAATCAAAGCAATATATTATTATTATTATTAGCCATGCATTACTCAGATTCAGAAAGAATAAAGCACAAACAGAAAACATTTATTTAATGAGGGAACGAAAGCTGACAGCTCTTTAAGTGCCACAAACATCAACAACCTTAAATTGCTAAACTGAAGGGAAAACAAGTTTGATGAATGACTCCAGCTAAGAATTTACTTTCACAGAATTTTGACAGCCCTAGAAAACAAGGCATAGTCCCATAGGAGACAGGTCATTCTTAAAACACACATAATACAAGCCACATAGTTTCTGCTAATGGAAACGAGCCCAGGTATACCTTCCTGGAAGGTCCACAAAAGAGTAATTATAATGAGAAAAGGTGAAAGGCAGCGGAAGTATTTTATTCTGGAAGGAGGGATGGAATATGAGAGTGACTATGGAACCATGAATGGGATGGGGTGATGTATAGGGAATGCTGAGTGATTGTCTGTTTCTCCATAGCTCATAAAATGAGACATCCATTTAAACAACCAGGTAAAAAATTTGTGAAGTGCATTTGATCCAGAATAGGTGAGGTGCCACTTTTAAGCTTTTCAGGCTTTACTGGTGGTTTTCACTGAGGCAAAACATCACTGCATTTGCAATAATTTTAGAATCATAGAATATCCTGAGTTGGAAGGAGCCCATAAGGATCATCAAATCCGTCTCACGGTCCCGCACAGGACAGTCCCAGAATTCATTCCATGGGCCTGAGAACATTGTCCAAATGCTTCCTGGACTCTGTCAGGCTTGATGGCATGATTGCTTCCCTGGGAACCCTCTTCCAATGTCCAAACACTCTCTGGGTGAAGAGCCTTTTCCTAATATCCAACCTAAACCTCCCTGACACAACTTCATGCTGTTTCGTCAGGTCCTGTCACTGCTCACCAGAGAGACCAGTTTTTCCTTAAGTCTGTAATATTGTTCACTCCTGAGACAAATACTGTGCTGGGGAATTCCTGACTAGGAAACCCTTTCATCTACTCTGAAAGAGGCAGAGAATAACAGAAAAATTAAATATGGAAGATATGTGAGATGAACGGAGCAAATCCTTGAGTAATTATTGGATCAGAAGCAGGGAATTAACAAATAGCTAAAGTTAATGAAATAAACATGTGGATGTTTAAATATTAAGTCACAGAGAAATTTAAATACTTAGCAAAGGGCAGAAAAAATACCTTCAGAAGTGCCAGGGGTATCAAATCCTAGTTTGCTACTTTAAATGCAACTTCCATCTCTAGTTTTCAGCCCATTACTAACTACTATTATTCAAGAAGCAAGAGACTTCAAATCACAGACAGTGGAAATCTAAATGTTCTAAGCATGTTTATATTTTTCTCACAGGGAACAACAAACCCATGAAAATCATTGTCCAAAATAGCAGAGTTCAAACAAGGACTGGACAACCACGTGGACAATGAGAACCAAATGACCTGAGATGGCTACAAGATAACCACTAATGGAAAATGTTATCAAGGAATTTTCCTCATGGGCTTTCCTTTATCTCTCTTTGAAACACATGAAAAGTGCCACTGACTGAGAAAAAATATTCACCTGGCCCAGTATGACAATTCCTAAGTTCCTAGTAGTCATAAAGATAACACTTTATGAGAGTTTTATCGACCCAATGTGTGGCTTGTTTTTCAAGCCTTCCCTTGCTTTTATTGTCCCTGACAATGTAGCTTTTTTTTTGGTATAAAATCCAAGTGAAAGATGAGAAATTCCCACATCTGATGTGTTCTTCACACTCTTTCAACTTCATAGCTTTGTGTTTTCTGAAGAAAGTCAGTATGAGCATCTTTAGGTGGAAGATTTCAATGCATGTTCTGATTTCAGTCACTCAGCAGAGAATACAAAAACTTCTATATGAACGTGACTATAATTAATAGAAGGACAACAGGATATTTAAACCTACGGCTCCATTCCTCATATATTCTTTCTTTTGTGTCAGCTCCAGAGCATTATTCTTTTCCTTTTCTTTCCTTATTTCTCTCAGTGTAGTATACATTTGTGCTCATTTTGAGTATTTAATCCTTATTCTCAGTTACTTAGGTTCACCTGTACCTTTTGTAAACTTTGCTTTAACGACAGTAGCAGTGATCAACTGCTCATTCTGCACATGGGGCTTGCAGAGCTATAGTACAACTTTTTCCACTCTGTCCTTTCCAAGCACTTCTGCTTGTAGACCCAGTTTCTAAGAATTGGCTTTGTTAGTCATGTTTGGTCACTCAGGTTTGAACTCCTTTCATGAGCTCAAATGTGTTCTACAGGGAATCATTAATTGTTCATCAAAGACATCCACAGTTTCTTGCTTCCTTAAACATTTGTTCCTTATCAGATGTAATTAAATTCCTTGAAAAATAGCAAAGTCAAAGAGAATTAGAAATAGTTCAAAACAAGCAAGTCTTCTCTGATTTTACAGATGCAAACCACCCTGGTGGTTTCCTCAGATAAGAGAAGGAAAGGAGAGACAGCAGTTCACACTGAGACAACAGATAAAATAAGCAAGGAACAAGAACAGAGTCTGAGAGCATCTATTAGTTGGCATATAACTGGTATCTATTATTTTTTTTAACCCACTACAAGGTTTTTAATTTTGGAACTGTTTATAGATTATCATTTATCATTATCATCAATTTTTTAATATCATATATACATTAGAACAGCACAGCCTGAATTCAACTTCTGACGTATCCCTGCCTCCCAGCAGAGAGATAAGCAGAGAATATTTCTGCTCCTTCATAAGTAGACTGGGAGTCAACACAAGGTGATGCCAATATGAACTTGAAAGTCAGACTGAGGGCAGACACTGCCATATGTTATAAACCAACATTATGCCATAGCTGGCAGAATTGTCGGAAATGTAATTGCTAAAAATTATTAATGAATAACTGCTGGGTTATACCCATTTCTGATGCAAATGCTGTTTGCAGTGGAAGACAGCCAGGGACCGAAAAACGAAATTCAGAGGGGAGTATAAATATGTCTTCTTTGATGTGCTACACCTGCCCAGCCCTTATAATGAAAAGATTCATTGCAATTTAAAGATTGATTCTTAGGAAAATGTAAATAAGCAGTAAAGGTCTTTTCCCTTAGCTTTCCAATCTCAATGATTTATTGCTAAAACCTCTTCCATTTTTCAGAGTGATTTAATTGTTTTCTTTTTGATATGGACGTGAAAAGATATCTTTAAAAGAAACTTAAAACTTTCAAGAAACTTTCAAATAAAATAAAATGCAGAAACTACAGTGAATAAATAAAATGAAGCAAATAAATATTTTAAATGGTGTTGCTCAACACAAGTGATGATTTCCTGGAGAGTGGAAAACAACTTTTGTCTTGCAGGCACGAATTTTGAGTTATCTTTTGGCAGTCAGTATTTCTGTTGTGGTCTGGTTTGTGACTGGAGAAATTCATGTCTATGTGAGAGATAAGGAAAATGTGATTGCCTTAAATATGCACACATTCAGGTGCCGAAGAAGGGCCTTGAATCATCAGTCTGAAGGTTCTGCATGAAGGATGCAGTTTGTATCTGATGTTTTGTGCTTGTCTTGATCCAACCTGAGATGTCACAGCCAAACTTGTGCATGTACTGTCAGGTGTTTTTGGTATTGATCAGTAAAGAACAGGAAACCACATCACGTTCCCAAGAGGAAAAAGGAACTGGGTAAATCAGATTTAAGAATTATATTATGTTCTGGACTTTCCTTAGCTGGTAGAAACTCCATTTTACTCTATAGTGGGTTTTCATTCCCAGACCTCATTTGGCTCATATTAGCACAATCTCTGTAATGCAAAATAGTGTGGCTGGGCATCCCCTGGTTTTTTGGTTTTTTGTTTGTTTGTTTGTACTGGGCATGCAGCTGCAGCAATAACATTATTCCTATATCACTCTTTTCTCTTGGTGATCAATTTTTTCCTATTAATTGTGATGATTTTGTTAGCTGGTGCTTCTTCTCTTAATATCTCTATATGCGGCTCTGTCCTAAATGTCTCTAATGTTATTAATTTTATTTCTTGTCTTGATAGGAAAAAATTGATCTTATAAACAATGCAAGCTGTTCCTAAGAACTTAAAGTAATTACACTTGTGTCTGCAGATAACAGCCCCATTTAACAAAATGCCTGGACTGTGGATGTTAGCAGTTGAACAGTGAGCTTCAAGGAGCATAGTGCAAGTAGTACTGGAAATTATATTTTATAAAGAATTACTTTTAAAAATTTAAATGTCCTTTAAAAAACCTTTGGGCCTCTTTTGTGGTTATGATCCTTATTTTTATATTAACTCATAAATAACTGAAAAGATACATATTTCATTAAATTCTATACAGCAATATCCTTTGCTGATGGTCTGTAAGAGTTGATTTTGCTTAGTAAGCACAGTGGCAAATATGCATATTTCATGCTGCCTAAATCACGTGGGTACAGATTTAAAACAATAAACTCTGCACACCACCTGCTTCAGGACACAGAGGAAAACATAAATGAAATACAGCTTTTAGCATCAATCAAGGCAGAAGACAATTACCACTTTACCTGTGCTTTGCAGTTGTTCATGCTAACACCTGACAGGTTTTTAAATTACTTAATATTTTAGTGGTGGTTGTGGTGGTGTTTCAAACACACAGAATCCTAAACTCAGTTGTGGTATAAATGGATGCAATACAATTATTCACCTGCATAGTCTGTAAACTCTGTCTGGAAGTGGGATTAACTCCTTGCCCAAACTCACACACAAAAAGGAAGAATAGAAGGGTGGAAGCAAGGATGAAGTTAGGAAAGTTAAAGTCCAAACCGAATTGAATCTGGCTAGGGATATAGGAGACAACATGAAGGGCTTCTTAAAGTGCATAGATAACAAAAGCACGGCTGGTTAAAGGAATAGAACATCTCACCTATGAGGAAAGGCTGAGAGAGCTGGACTGTTTAGCCAGGAGAGTAGAAGCCTCAGGGGGGATCCTATTATGTATACAAACAACAAACGGGAGGGAGCAAAGAGGGTGGAGCCAGGCTCTTCTTGGTACTGCCCTGTGACAGGACCAGTCACTGTAAGGGTGACGGAGGCAGAATTCTGACCTCACTGAAATTAGCAGAGCCTTGGTTTATGTTCAGTGGGATTAAAATTTGGCCCTTAAAAATTGTGATTTAAAGCCCCTTTAAGTCAATGGGCAGACTCCTATTCTATAGATCCATAACAAAACTGTTGTGCTTAATCCTCAAATAATTTAATCAGAGAAAAATGGGAACTTGACTAGGTTACCTGAAAGAAAAAGCCTCCCTCAAGTAAAAGCAGCTTTCACAATTTCTCTAGCTCCTTGTGCTTGAGAATTTTATGGGGACAAAAATCTCTCTCCCTGACGTACTACAGATGGGCATAAAGATGTGGATTAGAATGAAGTTACATTTGTGCAGTTCTGTAAAGAAGGCTCTGCATGAGAAATGGTTTCAGTGCAGTGATTTAGGTGCAATCCCTTTTTAATTGTATAGACTTTTAATTACACTGGTGCTACACCTTGGGGAAATGCACTGGGGACTGATAAGGAATCTTGTTTCCAAAGTCAGAGGAGGATAAAAAAAAAGTGGTTTGCATCAAGCGAAGAGCTCTGCAGATGCAATTAATTGGTAGATAAGAAACTCGTGGCTGTTTCCTTCTTAAGTTAAATAATATTAGCTTTTTTAAAGTTTCTTTTTTGTGTGAATCATCTGTATCCTTTATAAATCTCATGACCACCTCAGTACCCACAAATATTTATTCTCGGCTTTGATTATTTGTGCTTGATGTCAATGATGTTGAAATATTTTTTCTCATCATTACATCAACAAAATGTTTCAGAGATACAGATAAAGGCCATTTCCTTATGTGTTTGGAGGTCCTTACTTGTGTTTCCAGGTGCAGATTTAGCAGAACCTATTGTTAGTTCCCATCTTTCAAGTTATCTCAGTTTGTAACTAATGATTTTTACAAATTGTACCAGACTCCAAGGTGGAGTTTTTCTTCTTTCCCACATACAAGCTGGTCTGTTTCTGCTGTGGATTTTTTGTTGTAGGTTTTGGGGTGTTTTTTTTCTCAGAGCTTTGAATGGATTATCTTCAAACCATCCTTTCAGACTGATGCCAAGTTTCATCTATATTCAGTTTTATTGCAAGAGATAAATGGAGGTCTCTGTTCCTGTTTGGTTGCCTTTGATCCACCTCTTCTGTACCTGGTATGGATACACAAAGTGTTGGCTTTTATCTTTGAGTCAGTTTCTGCTTCTTGTGGACACCTTTCAGAATCATTCCTTTCAAAATTTAATGCCATGGGGAAAGTGCTTTTTTCTTTCTTCATGTTTGCTTTTACAACATGTGAATATTTGGGGATGGACGGTGTACTTCCAGTTCTGTATCAGATCAGAAGCAATGGACTGGACCCTAATTTAGGACAAAGTTAACTGAAAATTGTTATTCCTTTGAAATACATCTATATTTAATGTTAGATGTGGAAAGAGATCTGTTATACACCTGAAAAAAAACCCAGGAGAGACTGCGGAAGTAAAGTAGCTGAGGGAGATTTTGCAATGCCTCTTATCTGAAGTTCATCTCACAAACTGAAGCTGTTTCTCCTATTTTTAAATGACTGTGGAAATTGGGAAGGACCGCAGGAGCCATAAGCAAGATTTACAGATCGTTTACAAAATCTCCTCAGTACTTGTTTCAATTTTCTTCCCTTTCAGAAGCTTTACTTCTCATACTATCTCACAAAGTAGGTTGGAAACCTGAGGTCAGACAGGAGTCATAAAGCTATTTTCAATAGACCACACTGTGATGTCCCTGGAGCAACACAAAATCTTCCTCTGGCTCTGCCAGTGCCTCAGTAGCTATTAGAGTGGTTGGGAAAAGTCAAGTGGCCTTAATTTGCCTCATGAGTTTTCTGGCTTAAGTATTTTGTCACGTTCCATTAGCGTTTCACCAATGACATTTCCCTGGAACAGATGAATGAAAGATTGGGTGAATGTTTCAGCTTAATATTTGCGTACATTTTCGGTGAGCATCAAATGACATTTCAGAGACTGTTATTAATATTGTCAGGAGATACAGTTTAGCTCAGAATATCACTCCCAAGGGTCTGTGCTTTTGTCCTCAGACCAACAAAAGGACAGTATCTTTGAAAAGGTGACCTCGTGCATTGGTGCCTGAGCACACCAAATCAAAAGAGCCTGGGTTTGAAGGAGAATGACAGTACTTGCTAATAGTTTGTAGTTTGTTCTTATTAGTTCCTAATACGGGACTGCAATGACTCCCTGGCCCTGTTTGCAGCATCCTTCCCAGCCTTCAGCAATGCTTGAGGTGGGAGGGAGCCTTGCATCCCAGCTGCTCATATTAACAAAATTTCCATTAAGCAAGCAAGGAACATGCACATGTCAAAGTCATTCTGCAGTGTCTAATGGATAACGATTTTCCCTTGTTTGATTTTTGTTTATTCATCTATCTCTCACATTCATTATTGGCATATATGATGACAAAGAGTTTCTTCCATGGGGAATTAAAATTCCTTTCTTAAATATGAATTTGAATATCAAAGATTCATAGAATATCCTGAGTTGGAAGGGACCCACAAAGATCGTCAAGTCCAACTCCTAGCCCTGTACAGGACAACCTCAAGTATCACACCATGTGTGTATTGTCCAAACACTTCTTGAACTCTGTCAGCCGTGGTGCTGTGACCACCTCCCTGGGGACTCTATTCCAGTGCCCAGCCACCCTCTGGATGAATAATCTTTTCCTGACATCCAGCCCAAACTGCCCCGACACAATGTCAGACCATTTCCTTGAGTCCTGTCACTGGTCACCAGAGAGAAGAATTCAGTGCCTGCCCCTCCACTTCCCTTCATGAGGTACAGAGCACAATGAGGTCTCCCCTCAGTGTCCTCTTCTCCAGGCCAAACAAGCCAAGTGACCTCAGATGCTCCTCATACGGCTTCTCTTTTAGACCCTTCACCATCTTTGTAGCTCTCCTTTGGATGAGTTCTCTAACAGGTTTACATCCTTCTTCTATTGAGATGTTCAAAACTGCACACATGGCTGGAGGAGCAGCTGCACCAGCGCAGAGCAGAAAGGGACAATCAGGTCCTTTGGCCAGCTGGCATCCCTGGTGCCTGAGGCACACGGTTGGATTTTAATTTAAAAAAACATCCAAACAGAATAGTTCGATGGTAGAGATTTTTGGTTTCGTTGTTAATGATTTTATTTATTTAAACTAGACTCCCTTAGAGGCTTTCCAGGGAGATTCTCTACAGCTTGTCCTGGGGCGAGGGCAGAGCGCAGCTGGCAGCAGGCTTTGCCGGCGAGCCCTCGCACGGGGCAGGGGCGGCGGCCGGGGTGTCCCCGGCACCCATCGCGTGTGCCCGGGAGCCGCGGCGGCGGCGGCGCCCGGGAGCGCCCCGCGGTACCGAGGGGCGCCGGTGACACCTGGCGGCGGCGGGAGCGGCGGCACGCTCCGGTGCTCCCCTCGGGAATGCGGAGGGGAAAACGGCGCTCCCCCCCTGCTGCCATCCTACCTGGCCGAGCGCCTTTCCTCCACCAGCTGCGCACCACTGCTCTCTATGCACGTAGATGATGCCCCAGCCTGGGAGTGTCCAAGGCCAGGTTGGATGGGGCTCTGAGTTCTGTTGGAAAAGTGTCCCTGTCCACGACAGGCGGGTTGGATTAGGTGATCTTTAGGTCCTTCCAAAGCCAAACCATTCTATGATTCTATGATCCGAAGCTCTTAGCTGTGTTTATTTTTATTTCCAGGATGCTAATTGCTGCTGTTTGCCCCATTAAGGAGCCTAGAGGGTCAATCGAGCAGTATTCCACTTCTGGATGCTGTACTTAAGGGCACAAAGCCAGCCAGCCTATGTCTGTCCCAGTCTGAAATCATCTGCCAGCCAGGCTGAAAATGGCCCCACAAGCAGACGTGGTGATGTGGCTTTAGGCAAAGCAGCTTTAGGATCCTAAGTGGTGTGATATGGAGCTGTAGAACACAGTGTGGGCCGTCCACTCTGCATTTACTCAACACTTTTGAGAGACTGCTAGGCTTCCTCCTGCTCTGGGATTAAACAAAGAAAGAAGAACAGCAACAACAACAAAAAAAAAAAAGAGAGTGAAGAAGCATTATTATTGTGTAGAGGAGAGACTGTAGCAAAGACCTATTAGAGTTTGCCCAGAATCACGAGGGAGATCTGTTCTAACAGCAGGAATTGAACAACTGTGTATCAGTTGAATTTAGTGCAGTAAACACAGCAGTGTTTGTCATTTACTGACGTAAGTCCTTTGGACTTGAGTCTGCTCTGGGTTAGAAAAGTGGAGTTAAGAACAAGACTTGCTCAATAGCCACCTATTACAGCCATTCTTCAGTTCCCTGAGAATTATCACCATTCAGCCTTTCAGGGATAAAAAGGGGACTGAAGAGCAAACATATCATCACCTGTGCTGTTGTATGACTAACCTTAGCACAACAGAGGTGAACAAGTGTTTGATCTGCCATACATGACAAAATACTTCAGGGTCACTTACTGATAGCTTTTCTTTGGGAAGAGAAGGATTGTAGGAACAAATGTGTCAAGAGAGAAATTCTGTTCTTGCTGCATCTGTCTGAAAAGTCTTTTGTATGTGATTAACCATTTCCAATTAGTGTAATGCATGGACACCCTTAGTTTGCAACAAGTATCCTGCTTAGTTTTGGTAAAATTCAATTCTGAGTTCTTACTCTTTGAATTTAAAACTTATATTAACACCAAAGTCCCATCCAGATGGATTCAAGCCTTGACACTGCTGGAAGTCCAGAGTCAATGAAGAACGTTACTTTTCAATTTATCATGAGATTTGCACACAAAACTTTAAATCCAGACTAACTGTGTTTTTTAGAATAACAAAGCTAAGGAAAATAAATTACCGTGTGGACTGAAGAGCATGTGGGAAGTAATCTGTTAGTGTCAAGACAAAATTAGACAAGATTTTTTAACACTGAGTAAATTGGGATATATTAAGTACTTTGAATAAAGTTAAGATGACAGCAAAAGCCATAATAATTTCACTGTCAGTTAAAGGTGCAATTGCCAGAAAATTGAAAAATGTAGAGAAATTCTCTGCAGTGCTTGAAGAATCAATGTTGGCCATATGTGGCAGTACAAAGCTGCTGTGGAGCAGATAGAACTGACTGATCTTTTCAGTGCAGGCTCTGATGCGTGAAAGTCATTCCGAAGTTTAATTGAAGTTGGGAGAAGCAGTTTCTGACAGAAGATATTTGTTTTAACTGTTTTGTGGGAAATGAATGAAATCTTTCATTTTCAGCATGCAAAACACTCAGACATTCATAGATAAAGGTGGTCTATTAAAATGATCACCTTCTTAAATTTTGGGGAAAGCAATTATTCGACCAAGGTAATATTCCAAGCTGTAAATATTATTTCCTTTTTTTGACTCAGGAAGCAAGCAACGAGTTCTCTTATAAATATAATTGAAGAAGGAAATTCTAACATGACCTCTGTCATCATGTCTTTCAAAAAAGGTGCTTAAAATCGACTTGAATATGAGTGCATTATGGCTGGTGTTCAAATCACTTATTGCAATCTCAATGCTGCTTTGCTGCTGCCTCATTCTGTGCACTCAGAGTACAAGATCTTCTGGTCAGGATCTTCCTTTATGATGCATGTGGATAATCTCCCTGGCTGGACACATAAGCAGAATTTGCAGCTTCTGCAGTAGCACTCGTAGTAAAGCATTTCTGTTGTGACCTCCTAAAGTCCCTTTGCAATGGCACCTGTGCCATTCATTAATTTTGAAGGATAACCTTGGTCCCACCAAACTTCTATGGAACTGCACAATGGGAAGGTATGTTTTCCAGAAACTGAAATCCTGACTGGGATTCAGTGACTGAATTTTGTTTGTCTGGGAGAAAGACATCATCAAGGACCCCAATTTCCTCCTCCTCCGTAGACAGGGACAGTGCTATTGATCCTGGGTGGTATCTGCTCTGAGATCTGCAGTTGCAAAGTGTTGAGCATATATCATCATGGTATCATTTTTAAGGAATCAGACCTTACCAGGGCTGTTTTCATACTCTCATTCATCATTCTCAAGACAACCGCTTTGCACTCCCAGTCTAAGCACCAGCACAGATTTGTTTTGTTCTGCTCTATAATTGATATATACTGCTGAACTTGAAGCTGGGGATATATACATAAAGTTAATAATAAGCTTATGAAAGGAATATAATTCTAGGACACACAGTTATGTAGAGATCCTTTACAATTTTTTCAGTGTGGGGATCAATTTTTGTTAAAAAGGTGTTGTATAATGTATTTAAACCCTGTTGGTATGCACTAGCCAAACTCTCACTCAAGACCAGGATCCACACACCAGGATCCAATTATTGGCTCATTAACCTCCGACAAACAGCTGTGGCTGCAGGGCGGGCATTAGCCCTATAAATCAAGTCCTGGGAGGAGCCAAAGAAAGGAAGTGGTTGTTCCTGGTTGCTGAGTGCTGAGTGTTGCTGGAGCTCTGTGCTGAGAAATCATAATCCAAGGATCAGAAGACTGCGAGCTCCGGCACAAAAAGGTATATTGTTGTCTTTGCAAATATTTGTTTTGTAGAGTATTACAGAAAAAAAATTTAAGCTAACCATTTCAGAGTACATAACTGACTGGTTTACAATGATAAATTACTATTTTGTTATATTATAAATTAAACTCTTCCTTAATATTAAATTAAAGTTTATGAATTCTGTGATATTGTGATATCTTTGACAGCAATAAAAGGTGAAAACACCTAAATTTGAGACAGCTTTAAAGAATACAGACATTTAAAAACCATAGTGTTACAATGCACAATCTGGGCTCTACTGAAACCTGACTTTTATCAGGAAATACAGCTGTTAACAAAATGTCACATCTACTCAGTGATTGTAGAAATGGGAAAAAAAATTATTAATTAATTTTAAAGGGTTATCTGAGGATTCAAATAAAATAATCAGTGAGCAAAAAATAGTGACAAGATAACAATCACAGCCTTATCCTGTTTTGAACTGCTGAATGACACTGAACAGGCTCTTAATAGCACTTATGTGCTTGGAGCTATATGGTGCATTCAAGGAAGAAGATCAGGACAAATTCAAGAAAAGAGTACACATGTACTTGTTTAGCTAGATATTAATTGCTAAAGAAATTGTTATTTATATAAATATGATTATATTTTTCAAAATAGAGATGTATTTATAGAAATGCATACACAGGACATCATCAGAATGCCCAATATAACTTTCATGCCATAAGGACAAATTAAGGGTGGGTAATGCTGTTTTCAGTTCTTACACCTTGGATTTCCCTGAAGAGTTTTGTTGTCTACACTGTACAGGTCAGTCTTGCCTATTGGTATTTTAGGATCTGGTGGTTCCTCACAATCTGAGGACCTGCAGGCCCAGTTATTCTTGTAATTCCTCCTGCTGCCAGTAATTGCTATTTCAATTACAGCTCTGAATTTCTACAGTAATTAACTCATAACAGCAAACACGTGAGAAGACATTGAACCCATGTTCTACTGTTACAAATATCCTTTACTTTTTGGCTGCAAAGGCTTTCACAAATACAATTCCCTATCATGGTACATTTTCTGTTTCACTAAATCTCCTTGCAGCCATTTGCAGTACCTTTGTTGTTAGTTTTGTGTCCATACCAACCAGGCTGTTTCTAAGCTTTGTATTGAGTCTTTTACAAGTTAAACAGTTTAAAGTCAGCAGTTTCAAAGTTGCTACTCCAGTTTTACTAGTTCCATCATGCTCTGACATTGTCCTCAGAGGAACCAAGAGCAGTTTGTGATACAACATGGAAGTGCCAGCTTTTCTTAGCTGATGTCTGCTGCTAAACCATAAATTTGCCCTGTTGATCATGTTTTATCCGTCAGCCCCACAGAAATGTCTGGGAACACCTAGGAACACTTAAGTGCTCTTCAGTCCTAACTGTTTGGAAAATGAAGTCACTGCTGAGACACCTGGCTCCCACATCCCCACTTGTCAGCAGCTAACTGTTGAGGTGTCTATACCACAGGCTTCTGCCTTGTCATAAAAGGTGGCATAAGATCACATTGTGAGCAATAGAAAATAGCAGAACTCACTGTGTGATTCTGTCCTCTGACTGTCACCCAAAAAACCCTGTAGGTGTCCCATAAATGTCCCATAGCTCCTGTGCTGAATCTGCCAGGTAGACATATCAAGGTATTCAATATTGTTAGGTGTTTCAGGGGATGTTAGATCCCTCTGCTTGGGCAACTGAACCAAATTACTAATGTCAGACAGATCTTGCATTTCCTTACACTTGCAAATGTACCTTTCCAAGACATATTGATTTTTGCACCTAGCTCTGAGTATTCAGAGTACAAATAGTCTTTCCATGATGTAATCTGACCTTTACCTATGTTCCACATGACCAAGTTTTCTTTTCACATACTTAACTATACCTTCAGCTATCACAGATAGCTGTGCAGGTTTTAAACCTATAATTAGAAAGAAACATTCCTGATGTTTAAAGTAATTGTTCACTCACAGTGTGTAGCTACTCTTGAGCAAATCCCACCAGGAAATGTTCTCTAAAGTAGCTGTTAGTATTGCAAACACCTCTATGTTGAATACAGAGGCTTCTCGTCCTATAAAACACGCGTACTATACTCCTTCATGGATAATTTCTGTCCTTCTCTGCAGCCTTTTGGAAAATGGGTTTGCATCTTGCAGATCTGACAGTCCTGTGAGATGTTAGGACATTGCCAATGTCTGCAGTTTCCCTTGCAGGCCATGTGCTCTTCCTCACCTCTCGCCTATCTTCAGACTCTTGGAGTTTTACTTTTGTTTTGTCTTCGATACTTCCGTGGACCCCTGTTTTCAAAAATTCAGCCACAACTTTTCTCTTCTAAATACGTAATCTCTGACTACATTCTGGAAAATAACAGGATGGCTTTTCTTTTAAGATTGAGTTGGGATGTTCTATCTCAGGTCTCTGAGCATCGTCATAATCTGTTCTCAAATTAGGGATTCCACAAAACCTTCAAAATTGCATGTCTGGCTTAGTAGCCTCAGAGGTGGTATAAATGCTTCAAGAATTTCTCCCAGTTTTTGATCTGTTATGACACTGATATAGTTCTTTATTTTCTCTGGAAGTACAATATTATTTCAAATCTCTTTAGAACAGTTAGATAACAGTTCATTCTTCTTCCTGTAAGGGCAGTCTGCTAAACAAATGCAGCACTTCAGACACAGCAAAATGGGGAAAACAGAAAACTTTTGCTCATGTTATTTTTCAGTAGTTCTGCATCCTATCTTGAAAAAACTCACATTTTCTCTTTGGATATATATCACTTTCCTGGACAATTTCATATGCAACTACAGACTCATCTAATAGAAAAGGGATACTGCCCTATTTTGCCATCTTTTACTTCTCTTCTAGAACCTGTCTTCATACCTTGATATCTACTTCTAATGCCACTGAATGCTCAGGATTTCTCTGTGGAGTTTATTGGCTTGAATGTATCAGCAAAGAAGTAAATGAAAAATTGTATGAAAAAGGTTGAGAGGAAGACAGAGAGAAGTGCTTATTATAAAGCTGACCTTTCAGTTTAAAAGCTGTCAAAGCAGAATATTCCAGAGTGTTGGATTTCAGCTTTAACAGCAAAAGTCCAAATAATTTTAAAAACAACTTTTCACAGAACCAGCATATGTTTGAAGATACACTGGGTAATTGCTTTGGGGGAAGAGCTCAAGGGAATGGGAAGATTATTGGGCGTCTTTCTATGATGCTTTTATTTTCCTTTTATGTGTGTATATATATATCTCTCCTTATTTTTGTTTGTGTGCATGAACATGGATGGCTAAATGAGAAATCTTATAGATATGTTTGCATGCAAATGCTAACATACATATACATATATATGCATATTTATGAAGAAAGTGGAGAAGAAAGTTAATTTGTCTGTGTATCTCTTACTGACCAAAGCAGACTTCTCTGAGAAACCTTAATCTACACACAATGATATACAGAATTAAATAACATGTCAGGAACACACTCTGTATTTGATTTGTTGCATAGCAGATAAACGCCTATGCATAAGTTTGCTAATGTAGTAAGTAAACTTAGTAAAGTAAAGTAAACTTAGTAAATCTCTTCTTAAAAAGAAGAGATCCAGAAATTAAGGAAAAAAGGCAGAAAATATTTATTTGGTCCAAATGTCTTTATCTGGAATATTTTAGGAAAAAAAATTCTTCCACAATCATCTTCTCTACCTCAGTCTTTCCAGTTGCATAAGAACAGCTGACAGCTCTTTGTTCCTGAATTCTGCAGGAAATGTATGAATTTTTAAAACAAACCCACACCCCTTTCTTTTCATTACATCTTTCCCACTGTGTCTTTTTCTGTTTAAAAATATCTAACCTTGGTGTTTTCTGTTTACATAAGCATAGAAATATACGGGATATGTATTTTCTTTTACAGAAAATATGGTGCTTTTTTTTCCCCTAGCGATGACTGTCTGCATGCCCAATGTGGTGACACAAGAGGGATAAATATGGGACATTTGCCCTTTTAGAGCCTCCTTAGGATCTTTTTCATAAAAATGGATTACCCGTTTGCCATTTTCTTTTCTCATTATAACCTTTGTCATGTGTGTGGGCTCCCAGGGCTCTAATGTCTCTTTCTTCATGAATTAAAGGGGGAATTCTCCTTTTCTTTGACCTTTTCAGTATTCTGCACTTCAGTGGGGTGGCATTTCCACTCCTTAAAGATTACAACCTGTGCTGACTAATCAGCCAATCAAACGCCAATTACGAATGTAAAATCAATTACTGTTGCTGTTAAAGCCAAACCTCATCTGACATATTTTGGCCTCCTCTGCCATCATCCACTGAGAGGGTTAAAGCTCTAATGAGAGGGCTGTATATGGAAACAGGCCAGATCCTTTGACACATACTGCAACACCTTTTACTTGACTAACACAAAGAGGAATTTAACTTCTGTAATGGGGAATTCAGGGGTTAAATTCAGTATTGCCTTTAGTCCTGTCATTTGTGTGACTTTCAGCAAGACATTACATGCAATTCCACACCCTCCCCAAAGGAAATGTTTAAAACCATCATAGTTGAATTAATGTCTTCCTTTTTCCGGGAAGAGGATGCTGGAGCTCAACACTTGATCTGCACAGGGCTTGCCTCTGAACCCTTTCAGATGATTTCCCATCAGAGATCTTTGTTTACCACAGTGTTGGCTACTTTCAGAAGTGGGCACAGTGTCTGGAATTTTAAATACACTCGTGAGTCTCATATTTCCTATTAATCAACTGTTGGCAGCTTCAACAGGCAAGAAAATTAAATCATCTTAGAGGCTTATAGGCCTTACATACAGTAAACAAGGAGATAAGAGTGTCTGACCTGGGCAGCCTTTATAAATACCTGTTATCTTTGTTGATCTGAGAGAAATTTAAGTGTGTGAAGAAGACTCTTTGAATTAGTCTTCCAGATATCCCTCTAGGCCTCACAATGCAATGTATCTTCTGTTTCTTTGGTTGTTGGACTGCTAGAAGTGTAGTCTAATTTTCCAGCTTTCCTCTGCGGGCATCCAGGAAAGAGAAAGGGTGAATCTCACTTCTAATCAACTGGTTCTGAAGTTGGCTCCTATTGCAGGAATTATTGTGCTGCTTTAAAATCTTGTTGGAATATAGGTGATGATGGTGAAGACATTTCAGGGGAGGATGAGGATTTTACTAACTAAATATTCCTGTCAGTTGTTTTAGACTTGCTATTCTGTTGACCTGTACCAATCTTTATTTTGTACATGTGATCCTCCCTTATATCTAAAATGGTTCTGGAAAATCTTTACGGGAAGATGAAGTGTTACTTCATTGTGCTGACTTCCAGATTCTTGTGTTATAACCCTCAACAGCAGTTAGAAAACTTTTCTTTAAGTCATGGATAATAACAATTTAAAAGACATGAGTTGAACTGTTTCCTGCAAATCCCATTGGAGATCTGTGAGCAGTTGCAATCAGAATTCCTGGACGTCATAGAAGAGATCTTGTGGTCAAAAGACTGAGTTTTTCTTTGTATTGTTTCCCTTTTTCCTCACTTCTAAAGGAAGAGGTAATCAATTATCCCAGGATGTTACTATCATTCCTCATATGTAGCAAATACTCTCTCATAAATTGGACCGTATTTTGAGACAAAAGGCAAGATTCATCTCAACTATCTTGAAATAGCTAGAAGTTAGGGAATTACTTTAAGGGTGAAATTCAGATTGTTAAATTTAGTTGTCTGAAACCATCATCTGAATCTCAATCTGAACCACATGTCTGTTTTAGATCAGAGGAATCCCACCACAGGTTTGTGGTATAAACCTTTTATATAATTTCCCCGTAAATAAATTGCTAAAATGAGACACCTAGCTTTTAGATGAGACACCTCAGTTTTTCAGATCATGTATGTCTCACCCCAAAAGCCAACATGATTTTGGGATGATGTTTTCAAATATAACTTATGGCAAACATCCTGCAAAGCTTACACACAATGAAAATTCCTTCAGAATGTCCAAGTGTGATCCAAAGCCCTTTACAATCAGTGGGAGAATTGTTGATCCATTTTGGAAAGGAAGCTGTTCAAGAAGGAAACAAACTTTGCTGACAGATTCCCCCTCTCCAGTAAAAAGAGAAGTCTCAAGGGAATGATCGTGCAACAAGATCTATTTTTTCTGTCTCTGTAATGGAGGAGTGGCTGTCACTTACACACTGGTATATTTTAGCAACCAGAGCACATATTTTAGCTGGTTAGGCAGAACAAGCATTGCTGACGTTCAGACAACTCTCCCTTAGGGCTGTTATGGACAGTTCATCTATCTATTGAAAAGATATTTTCCCTCCACAGCAGATTTTAGTAACCTGGAGTGAAGTCTGCATTGCACAGGGGATGAGAACCCGGCATTTGCATCATTCAGAGTCATTGAGGTTTCCAATGCATCTAAGTAGATTCCTTGAGAAAGGACAATTTTATACTTCGGTATGCAAGGCTGTTAACATGTTATGTTTTGTTTGCATAATTCGAGTGGTCTGTAACATCATAGAGTTTTGAAATCTCATTTCTCTGTTAAAAATAAACATATGATCTCTCCTCTCTGGTGGGCAGTGACAGGACCTGAGGGAACGGCACAAAGTTGTGTCAGGGGAGGTTTAGGTTGGATATTAGAAAGAGGTTCTTTTGCTCAGAGGCTGTTTGAGCACTGGAACAGGCTCCCCAGGGCAGTGGTCACAGCACCAAGGCTGGCAGAGTTCAAGAAGTGTTTGGCCAATGCTCTCAGGCACGGGGTGTGATTCTTTGGACTGGTGCTGTGTAGGGCCAGGGGCTGGACTTGATGATCCCAGATCAGACATGCCAATGTGTAGCTGAAGCAGCTGCTGTCTCTTTGCTGCCTCTCTCCACACAGTTGTCACACAGCCTTAGCTCCCAGACATCATTTTTGGAGTCCAGGAAAGCACCAATCCCCCTGCCATGGGCAGGGACACCTTTCACTAGACCAGATTGATCAGAACTCCATCCAGCCTGGCCTTGAACACTTCCAAGGATGGGACATCCACTTCTCTGCACGACCTGTTCCAGGGCCTCCTCACCTTCACAGTAAAGAATTTATTCACAATATCCCATCTAAACCTACTCTCTTTTAGTTTGAATTCAATCCCCCTTTTCATGTCTCTGTAGGCTCTTGTAAGTAGTCCCTCTCCATCTTTCTTGTAGGCTCCCTTCAGGTACTGGAAGGCTGCAGTTAGGTCACCCCAAAGCCTTTTCTTTTCCACGCTGAAAAATTCAAATTCTTTCAGCCCTTCCTCATAGGAGAGGTCCTCCATCCCTCTAATAATCTCGGTGGCTTCCTCTGGACTTGCTACTACAGGTTGATGTCACTTGGGCTTAAGATGGAAGATATGCAAACTAAAAATGTGTCTATGCCTAAAAATAGGATATTTTAGAATCTAGAGTCCCTTCTTAGCCAGTGGAATGAAATAAGTAACTTCAGAAAGCAAATCTTCCCACTTCAGTAATTTTATTAGGATGAGATTGATCACTGTCAGGGGGTGCATATTTTATCACAATGTACACAGACACTGCTAAAATTTGATGCAGCTTGGACTTTGATAAGTAGCTAAAAGTGGCTTAGACCCAAAATATTAATTGTGTGTAAAAATTGGCTAATAAAATATTAATTATTAATATTAATAATATATTTTTCTCAAATGGAAACCTCCAGAAATATATTAAAGAATGAATCTATTTTAAGATCTATCAGGCTGATTTTATGATGAGAGACAAATATTTCCTCAACAAATAGATTTTGTTCATTATTGATGTAAGCTAAGAGAGAGGAGGAGCAGGAGAATCAATGACTGGAGTACCAGGCTGCACAGACTATCTATAGATCTAATTTGGATATTTCAGACCATTCTTTAAACTACAACAAGTAATAGATCTCAGTCACTGTCATATACCTTCCAGGCAGATGTATTTTTACGCCCATTCAGAACTTCTGGGGGATATGGAAATCATGTGAACACGGGAACAGGGAGAACTGGAGAAACAGTGTGCTGGTCACCAGACACTTGGCCTACATGAAAACAGAAGAAATGGTAGATGAGCTGATGAACCTCTTCACTGTGGAATAAATTCTGAAAACCTATTAATTCTACAACTATGCAAGTTATACTGCAAATGGACACAAAGACCCTCCTTCATGTCATGAGGAAGCAGTTGCAGAGTGATTTTCTTCATAATTTATTGCCTGTCCTTTGTTTTGGAGCTCACTACACTAGAGACTAAAGCAAAGTAACATACAGCCATTATCTTTCACGTCAGATGAATGGTTAATATGCTTCCAACGTGGTGAGTATAAAATATAGAAATATCTTTTGGGGGAAGAGCAAATAACAGACCCCCCACATCACAGTCCTTCTCATCATTTTTCCCTAGGAAAAAAGCCAGGGATTGTTCCTACAGCGAAGCTAGAAGTAACATTTCTGGTGTCAAACAATTCACCTCTTATTAAACAGTATATTTTGTCAGCAATAAAATTCAATAAATAACTATAGAGCAGCCAAGTAAAAAGGCAAATAAAACCCAATGAAAAGTGTTTGAAAAAGATCTGTTTCCAAGAGTATATTGACCAACCTTCCCACTTCCATTTATGGTTTTCAAATAAATTAAAAAAAAGTTAAAATTAAATTTTTTTCATTCAGATTTCTTCAGCACTTGGGAAATTACATGACATGGCAAAGCTCATTTTAAACAACCTCCGCTTAATCTAGGCTTACTTAATTTTATCTGAGATGACTTCATTAATCTTTAGAACCAGAAAGAAGTATCCCAATCAACACGATTGACTTAATGTTAAGGATTTTTTGCAGATTTTTTTTCCAGAATTGTTAAAAGATAAAGACAGATATTTTGCCAAAGCACTTCTGAGAAAGGGACAAAAAATGTGTTTTCATCTCTGGTCCAACTCATACAGAATAATCCTTTCCTTCTACTTTGCTTTTACTATGTGATTTCTTGGACCTTTATACCTAAATTTTTCTAACCTGCCCACTTTACATCTGGAAACTTCAGAGGATTAAGGTTATTTGGTTTGTATATCAGCATTTCTTATCTCTAACTTCTTTTCCGCAGCATCAGATAATAAAATGTGTTTATATATTTCTTCTGGCCTGAAGCTCATTCTGTTCTTCATGGTTATCTTCTCTTGTGCACTTTCCTCTCTGCAGATCCACACCGCAGAACTCTGCCCTCGGCAGCTGCTCCTTCAGAAGTAGGTACTATTCATTCTAATCTCCTGAATTCCAGGGAATTTTGGAAAACCCATGTAGCATTCTGCCAGGGAAGACAGGCCAAAGTTTGAGAGCAGATCTGTTACATCCATCAATCAAATTTATATCAGATAATTAGTAAATGCTTTTAGAATGTATAAATCATGGTTAACCATCTTAGGCTGGTATAAAAGATATATGTCTTAGTAAAAAAATGAGATAAAGCACAGAATTTTCCACAGTAATTTTTGCAGCACACATACACACACGAAACAGAACAAAAAACAACCCCAGGCTTTATGACTAGTTAGAAACATTTTTCTTTATTCTTTTAAAAAATTCATTCTTCCTCCAAAGGTGTAATACCATTAGAATGCATTTCACAACCCAGCAGGTTTATGGCCTCAAAACAGTAGCTACAATTTGTGTGGGAATAGCAGTGTGTTAATGTGCTGGATAATATTCAGCATGAATAAGATTATTCAGGCTTCTGGGAGATGAAAAGCTTGATAGGCTGTGAGATATTAATAACACTGCGCTTGTTTTGGTGGCTGTGCCAGATTGCAACAAACTCATTTCAAACCATCTCAGGACATAAAACAGTCTATAAATAAAGATTTAATTACGTAGTACCTGAACTGTGCATTGCCTATAAACTGTAGACTGACCAGTCTTAAAATAAAATACTTCAAAAAAAATCTTCTTTTAAATTTTTAAAAAACTTTTCCTTCATGAGAAAAACAGTGTAAAATATTGGTTCAACTTCCTTGTTGCTATTTTTGAAGAGCGATTCCAAGCAATGAACAGCCAGATCCGTCCAGTAATATGTTTTCCTGGTTCTGTGCTCTCCAACAAAAATTAAGAGTTCAGAGTTAGACTGGAATTTGTCTGAAGATCTCGATAGATAATATTCTTGAAGAACATATGGCAAAAATATTTCATCAACACTTTTGACAAACACAGTGTCGGGTTTTAAACATGGTTGAACAGTGCTGTGGGCTTTGATTCCGTTTTAATCTACAGTTCTGTGTTTCTTGCCAGAGCCTGTGTTGGCTGATGTTTAGTTAAATGAATGACCATGTGTGCACCAGCTGAAAGAAGCTCCTTCTGAGGCCTCTCCAGTTACCAATGAATTACCAATGAGTTATCAATGCATCTCAATGTGTGTGAGGTTTTCACACCAGGCTCTGACTGTAGACCTTCGCATGGGAGAGCAGTAAACGCATATAATTCAATTAGTTGGTTTTTTTCCCTTGCTATCTTACACAGTGGATGCTGTATCCATGGGGGATAATATCCTGTAGCCAGGAAATATTCTGTAAAAAAGGTGCTAGCAAAGACAGCTGTAGCCATGTTCATCTCTGTCTTCTTTCTTCTATCTTTCTTTCATATGAGTTATGTGTATAAGAATAACAGATCAAATGCTTGAGCCTATATTTATAAAATATCTTGGGGTTCTCCAAACCATCCATTATATCCCTTCGTCAAAGCTGATCTTGCAAAAAAAGTTTCTATAAATAATTCAAAAACTGTTTCTTAGATTATCAATTCCTCTTCATTCTCTCTGGCAACTGTTGTTCTGCTTTTGCTAAGTATAAGTATAATGTTGTGTTTACCTTAGAGATTTAATCTGCTTCTTCATATTATCTGGATCTGAATTTCCAGACTCTGATGCTCCTGTGTAGCTTCACTTAAGTGGGCTGCTCTTATCACCACACAGTAAAACAGTACTTGAAGGGGACTCCAGGTGTACTAGAATGAGTAATCAAAGTACTGCTTTGGGTAACCCCACCCTGGCATGTTGTTACTCCATTTTATTTTCTTTCAGAAGTACAGGTAGGCCACAAGACACACCAACATCATCTAACTCACTATGGCCTCTGCCTATCTACTGACATATGCAGCTTTAAGACTCAGTGCTGAGCACTGACAAATACCATTTCAAGGACTTTCTAACAAAAATTGTGGCTCTAGGCTCCATGACTTCCATTTTAGGAAAGGGGAATCTAAGACCCAGAGTGCTGTGTGATGTTGTCCTTCTGTCCATCCCTGGGTTGTAGTGGCCTTTATTTCAGGCTTCTCCTTTTGAAGTGCCTTGTAGAAAGTGGAAATCCATTCCTTATTTCTTATGTAGTCGCCTTATTGCACTAAAGAAGTAATAATCCAGGGTATCAGAAAACAATCTCCAGTTTTCTGTTATATTAGATCACATGTTGGCTATGCCTAAATCAGAAGGTCCTTTTTTCTGTATCCCCTTATTATCTAGTGTCATTTCTGTCTCCAAATAAATTAGACTTTGCGAGAAAAATTGCTGAATGTCTCTTTCTGTCTCCATTGCACAGTATTTGTAATAGAAAAGTCTTTCCTGTTCTTATCAATAGCTTCCTCCTGAGTGCCTTTGTTCCAGGGTTATAAGGTTTAATGAAAGCTAATGCTTCAGGCAACCATTTACATTTCTCTTGAACACTACAGATTTTGGAGGCAGCCTTTTGAAAAAAGTTGCTTTGTGCTGTAGTGACTAAATGAACAAAAGGAATTTCCTTTACAGATTAACAACTACTGTACCATGGGGAAGATTACATCAGGTCTCAGCAGTTTAACAGTAGTGTACGATGCTATGGGCTTCATAGGACAACAAAATTAGATGGGGGACTAATCCAATTTAGAATTAACTCAAGTCTGCAATATTCAGTTCCAGATAGCCTATTGGGGAAAAAAATGAAACAAAAAGCCTAAACAAACAAAAAAACCCATGCCAAATAAAAAACAACCCCAACACAAAAAAGCCCCCAAACCCAAACAGTAATGTACTGGCTTACTCACGACATGTACAGAATACCCTTAAAGAGGCCAACTGATGTGGAAATTTTCTCTTCAGTCCAGCACCAATCTGTTTTGGTTAGCTTTTGCAATCCTTGTATCACAACATAAAACACATTATATTCCTCAATTTTAGGGTACTCATTTAAATTTTTTAAGATGATAATGAAGCACAGCCAAGTTCTTTGCAGATTTTAGGACCCAGTTTTGTTGTACAGGGAGAAGTATATTGCAGAAACCCATTTTTTGATCTTGTGTAGCTTAGTAGGCGAGAACAGGAAGAGGCAGGACATAAGGGGGCTGAGGATCCCTTATTCATCTTTTAGTAGGCATTAACCCAGAATGCCATAATGAGGAAGGTCTTATTAATTAAACATCAGATGAATATCTGCAGAGTTATTTGCACTGGAGGAGAAAAATCCAATTTCTTACAACAGCATGAGAAAAGCAATTGACTGTGGTGCTAATATCTGTTGATCTCTTTGTCTCATCAAGAAGATACATTCTTCAATGAAGGATGGTAAAAATGATGTCAAGATAATAAAGGTTGCCCAGCCAGACATTGAGATGTGATTATCAGTGTTAAATTGCAGAGCTATTACAAAATGGAATAGCACAAATGAGGAAGGAGTAACCATCTGTTGATATTGTTTCTGATAGAAAACTGAGAAGGAGTTCATATGAATTGTTGGGGAAACACAGGGAGAGAGATAAATAGGAATGAAACAGTTCTATGATTTGGGAGCCATTGATTCACGCCTTTACAAGAAAAGCCTTAAATGTGGCTGTGGTATGGAGAGTGGGGACAAATGCCTGGAGTACCCCAAGGAATGGCTTTCTGGGTGAGTGTAGTTATCCCTTCAAGCAGAGAGAGAAATTAAGAATTTTGCCATTTAATTGTTAAGATGCTCTGGTATCAGTGTTGTTCTGCTTGACAGTTCCTGTGTGTAGTTCAGGGAACTTCATGTGTCAGGGCCTTTTTTAGCAGAGACAAGATTGCACGAAGTTTAGCTCCCTTCACTTCATGCCATTCTTGCAAATATCTTAGCAAGATTCGCACCACCCTCAGCATATGCAAAACATGCCCCCAGTCTGCAGTTCCTGAAGCTACAATGGTTTGTCCCATTATTTCAGACTCTCTACAATATATTTACAATTTTTAAAAGTCTTGCAACAAATATTAATTCTCTATTATAACAATGGGAATGTGATATGTGGTCTACAGGAGACTGAATATATATGGACAAAACTGACTCTTTCCCTTTTCTCTTTTACCTAAACTAAAGAGGGATTTTTTTCTCTGACTTTTCATAAATAGCAGAGTCTTAGCTGGTTGCTGGTACTGTCACTACATTGTTTAAATGTAGCTGATAACCTGCATTAAAGTCAGCAATTTTAGTGTTTTGAATGTTAGACTGGGAAAGATAATTGTAGAAAATTGCATTTTAAAGAGATTTTCTGTGATGTACAAGTCCGTGCTGGAGCTGTTCTCTTAAAATTCAGTTTTTAAAAAACGACTTGTCTATCCCAAATCTGCTCAGAGAAGTTTATAAACAGCAATCAGTTGAACTCAGGTATTCACTTACAGCGTTGATAGAAACACCAAGGTCAAAACTCAGTGGAAAAACAAGTAAAAAAACAACCCCAAAAAGGACCATTCAGTTAAAATCTCTACTGCAGTTACCTCAGTAACTAATGTTGTTAGGTTCAAGCATGACAGAGTGAATTGATTCCCTCAACACCTGATATGGTGAAAAGCCAGCTCTATAAATAACAGTAGTATGAAGGTCAACATTTATATCCAATGTTCATTCACATTTACGTCTAAGAAATAAAGAATTTATTGAAAGAGCAGTTGCATATAAATTCCTAATCTCTGACATATTGCTATTATTCCCTCTTCAAAAAACAAAAGTATAAAACTTCCTGACTCCTGCTCTTGGTAAAAGACAGCTGGAAAGCCAAAAGTTAGGAGCCTAATGAAGAAACCACCTTTGCCATCATAATTGATTGAGATTTTTTTTTAATGTGACCTCTTGCCAACTCCATCACAGAAGTGCATCTGTCTAATAAACCTGGATGTTATTAGACCGGGTTTTACTTGGCCATGTTTTATTGGAAAGAAATTTTTTTTGTCTTTTCCAAGGCCCTTGTAATCTTTAACATGTAGATCAGAAACGTGTCAGAATTAGTTTTTTTGAGTTGATAATTTTGAAATTTTATTCCTTCCTTCCCTTCTTCCAGTCTCCATCTTTCTCTCTTATTAGAAACAAATGAATCCAGGGATTTCAAAATCATTCTCAATGCAAACTACACAACCAAAAATAGTATGAAATGTTCTGGCATCTACAAAGCAGCGTATTTCAGTTCACAAATTTTCATGAAAATACTCTATTCACTTCCAAATACTGTTTTGAATTGAATGCCAAACATGCAAGTTTTGCCAATGTCTTGAATGAAAACAGAATGAGGGAAGGATGTCACAATGTTTCTCTCCCCTTTGCCCCATGGTAAGTGAAAGTTCTTCATAATTTAGGAAGAAACAACAGATTTAGTAGCTCAAATACCTTTTGCCAGTTTACTCATGATGTCATGTCACGAAACTTCTACCTCTCTCCTTTTCCACAGAAATTGCTAAAAAGCTGCTATACGCAGAATCCTTTTGGTTTCTCAGTATCTTGAAAATAACAAGATTGGCAGACAATTGACCCCTCATAGATGAACCCAAATTTAAGGTTAAAAAGAAATTCCCTGCACCCTGGCAAAAGCAGTTTATCAAATCTAAGATATACAACTGGCATTTCAGCTGCCAACCTGATAGCTCTTTTCAAGATGATCTTTGTGAAATATAAAGGAAAAATCCTTTAGGATGGTGCAAGGTAGATCTACTATGGTTTACTCTCATTGCCTCAAACTAATTGACTTGGTACAGAAAATAAAATCCATTTTTCTGTCATTCTGCCTTGTCTCTTCAAAAGCTAAATCAGAACATGCTGGATGGAGGCTCTTTGACATTCCTGACAGCACAGTTTGTATTGCATTCAGTCAGTCTCTTAATAATGCCATCAAAAAACTCTAGGCCACCTAAGCTCTACCCGTAGGAGGGTTTAATAGACAATTTTTTTTTCAGCAGGTAAATCAACATGGGACTTTACAGCCACAAGAGCCACAACCTAACAGCAGCCTGCCGTGCTGTGGGAGCCTTATCAAAGCTGCTGTAGCTTAAGTCCATTTTCTTGATCATAGCCTTCAAAGGAACCCCTCCTGATCAGCTGGATTATGAACGCTCCTTTCACGTGACAGCCTGAAAATCAAATAAAAGAACAATGTCTGTTGAAAGAAGACATTTTAGTAGACCCTGATATTACATCTGTGAGCATTTCTTTAAATAAGAGGCATTGGTGTATTAAAAGTCCCTGACTAATTTCAGCTTTGCTTTTTCTACCAGTTTTATATAGTTTTTTTCAACTTGACATTAAGGGTCATTGTGAGTAAGAATGGCACAAAAAACAAGTTATAAAGACATACAGCTGTAAATTGTCAATAGTCTTGCATTTTGGAGTCTGGTTTTGGGGTTTTTTTTCCCCAACAGATCTGTGAAGCCAACACATTTAGAAACATAGGGAGATATGTGAGACCATTAAAGTATCATGGTCAAATTCCTAAGATTACTTGAGCAGGTAGTTTTTAACTCTGTACATCATAGAGAGGAATCATGAAAAGTATTTCCTACCTACTGTTATATAAAAATATCCACAGTCTTTATGTACTAAAAGAGTAAGCAAGTCCACACTTAGTTCCTTTTGTACCACAACTGTGCCTACATTTTCAAGAGCCCTTTGAAGTTTATTTTATTTAGCATTTATGCAAAAGAATTAATGGAAAGGCATGAATGAAAAGCCTGGGTTTCTCTGCTCTTTGGTATGTCAGAAGAGAGGTCATTGCTCTGCTGCAATGTGCAGAGTCCAGCAATGAGAACAAAGGCAGTGGAGCCTCTGCAAGTTTTTCTAAAAAAAGCAATGTTAATCCGAGTAAAATGCCAGCTGCAACACAGTTTGAAACACAGATCTGCAAAGTCTATTCATTTTGTGAGCTGTGCTGCTTTGCTGGTCTTTTCTGGACAGCAGGGATCAAGCTTTTCCTTCCTTTCACAATTCACTAGATGTTTTGAGCTTGGAAAATGCCACTTTTATTGTCTGTATCTCTCCCGTGTTTAGGAAAGGAAAGCTCCTTCTCTACATGGCTGTGAAATGAAGAATTCATTTCCTATTTTAACCTACCCTAATTATTGCGTGGTACAGAGAGAAAATATTCTTCTAAAAAGGGCAAAGAGAGACACCTTCCTGAAAATGGGGTGAGAACCATACATCTCTGGGACTACTTTTGGTTTGCCCTGGATCCAGCTGCAAACACTTTGCAGCAAAACCTTCTTCTCCTCATCATTTGAACAAGATATGGGACTGGGAATAGGTCCTAGAGCAAGTGATGCACAACTCGGGGATCAAAGACAGGAAGCTGAGTTCAGTCTTGTAGAAATGTCTTTAACCCCACTGAGATTACCTGACCAAATCCGCTGTGGGACCTTGGCTTCTGCTTGGCACAGACCCTGCACACTGAATGGATGTGCAAGAGCTGAGACCCAAACCAATAAATAATACTGCTGTAGGGACACAGTCGAGGAACACGGATAAAGTGAAGGAGAAGCAGACTGTACTGGGTTGATCCTAAATCGACAGGCAGCTTTTTAGACCAATCACGCTTCTCTCAATTTTACATATTTAAACCCCGTGGAAGGCGGCATTTTTGGAGGTTTTTTCCATTCCGGCTTAGTTCAGGGACGGGAGACGGGGAGGGGTGGGCCCTAGTTGCCCGGCCCGCAGGGCTGGGGACGGGCGCCCCTGCCCCCTGCCTCTCTGCCTCCTGCCCCTTTTCCCAACGCTGCAGCACAGACTCTGGATTGTGGAGAGGGAAACTATTCCCTGAGCTGCGGGTGGCTATGGCTGGCCACAGGGCTGAGGTCATCCGACGCGGTATCCTGAGGAAGACGGAGCCGGCGGAGCCTCCAGTGCAGCCAGCAGACTTCGCGACGAACAGAGGAAGACACCCCTTTTCCACATAGTGCATCCGGCAGCGCAGAAGGAGCAAGGGGAGGCTCTCTCTCCACCATGGAGCCCAGTAACACCCTACAACATGGTGGCTTTCAGAACCAGAGAGAAAGAGAAAGCGAGATCACGTGGGACGAAGCTGCAAGGGCTGTGCTGCATGGTCCTGCGCGGAGCTTAAAAATCTCCTTTCCTCGCCGTGGTATGAACTGTAATATTGCAAACTGTTTGTCTCTTTAATCCATGTGAAAGTACATGGGGGGATGAGCATTTTTTTCTCGAGTAGCTTGTAAAAGGTTGAAGAATGCCGATGCCAGGCTACATATATAAAGCAGGGAGAGGCTTTTAAAACCTGGTGGTGAAGAAAAAAGCCTTATGTTCAAGCCAAAAAGGAAAAAGATTCATCCTTAAACGAGTAATAGCCCCATGTGAGGGCCTGTGTTTTACAGTTGAAGGAGCTGTGAGAGGGCTCATGGAAAAGAGATGTGTTACACCTTAGCAGAGATTGTTTAATTCTAAGCAAACCTGCAAATGGTGGCAGTTTGTAAAACCACGTAAAGCAGGAGGGAAAAACCCTTTTTTTCTTCCCTTTCCTAAAAGTGTGATACTGATTGGGAGAGGGGAAAAGTGGGGGAGAGAAAGAGTTCTGAAAGTTTGTTCTGTTGTTGCCTTCTTTACTTCATCTAGGTCTGTTAATAAACCTCTTTATATTCTGTCAAGTTTTGTGCCTGCTTTGCTTTTCTTCTAATGCTTATCTCACAGAAATGACATCAAGGAAGTAATGTATAACTTGGCTTAAAACCACTACACTAAATTGGTGTTTCCGCCTGGTTACCGATTTCAACCCGCGACACAGACCCATTCCAAGAAGGGTGAGAGAACCTTTTCTAAGCAGACACACCCCTATGATAAAACTTTATTTTAAATTATTTTTTCTGATGAGCTGTGGCACAGTCCTGGGCTCTGATGTGTCAGGGGTGTGAAAGTGTCAGTATTACATGAGACTCCCAGGGTGCAGCCCATGGTATAACAAATTAGCACGGCTTCTACCAGAGTGTCAGCGATTGACAGGTGATGGGTCAGGTGGTGACAGCGCAGGGTAGCTGAAGCTGCTGCTCCACTGCCTGAACAGCTGAGCTTGGTTTTTTCCTACCTTAAAGAAAAGTGAATGCAGTCCACATTTCCCTTCCTGTTGGGTTATTGATTGCTCTCAGCACAGGATGTGCCATGGAGGGATTCTCTCCATTTTAAGCAGAATATGGCTGGACTATTAAAACAAATGTGAGAACTTTGGAAATATGAGAGTTTAGTTAGTGGACACTGAAGGCACATGTGGCTCTAATTAAGAGTAGGAGAGACATGAGATCTCAGCAGGTTATGATAAGGGTGGGTAAGAACAAGCTCTCTCAAGGGTGAGGCAGAAGAGCATCAGAGCAGCATCCCTACTGCAAGGGGAGGCACGGGAGCCTCATGGGAGCCCCCACAAAGTTTGAATGGATCCTCATTGGTCTCTCCTGTGCTGTGCTACATTCAGCCATGCATCTAGCTGTCTGTTCCTGGTACTCTGTACAGCAACGAAAGGGTGTTTGCAGAAAGGGAAGAAGGGGGGGAAAAAGGGTGAGAGAAGCTGCCAGAATTTCCTGCAGAAACCCAGGATGCCATCAGCCCAGGAGAAAAATTTTGATCCTGGTTTTAAAGATTTATGTGAA
Source organism: Lycocorax pyrrhopterus obiensis (assembly GCA_014706295.1). Classification (NCBI taxonomy): domain Eukaryota; kingdom Metazoa; phylum Chordata; class Aves; order Passeriformes; family Paradisaeidae; genus Lycocorax; species Lycocorax pyrrhopterus. The sequence continues at coordinate 7,965,085 of JACSVZ010000015.1, forward strand.
ACATCCCCTACCCTGCTGCCTTTCATCTTTGTCCATTATCTGGCCATGGAGAGAATCACTCCTTCCTGTGCACTACTTTAGTGCTGCTGCTGGAGTATGGAGCCACCAGCTGGTGCCATATTCCTCCTGCTCTGATGGAAAATTAAATTATCCCTCTGTCCTTCCCACAACTTTGCTACAGGTGACACCGTAAAGAAAAAAATCTTGCATGGCCTTGAGCCCATCCTCCGACAGCCCCCCAAGATACCAGACAGAGAAACAGAAAAAATGTTTTCCTGTTAGGGATTATTGAATAAAGCTGTTTTGAAACAAAACTTCTATAGTGCAACATGGTCTTTGAATCATTAAGGCTTTGTGGGGAGGATTTCAGCAAAAGATATTGTTTAGAGTATGCTTGCTACAGTGGCATTCCAGTGAGGAACCGAAGGAGAGTAAAGCAATAGCTAAGGGAGTGGTTGATGCTGGTGAAGAGCACTTTTATATTGTAGGTGGAGTGAAGTATGGATGTTGGCCTCAGTTTCCTCATCCGTGAATTTAATACTTATTGGCTTCCTGAAGAACTGAGCGGTATCTTGAGCACATTTTTATTGTCTCCATGTAGGATTCACATACGTGTTCTCCTGTGAAGTAGAGAAAACTGTGATTGGTCTGTTTAGTAGTGCTGGAAGAGCAAACATTATTTTTCCCTTTACTGTACTCCTGAATTCAATAAATGGGAGGAGAAAAAAAGAAAGATGAAGAAAACATAAAGAGAAGAGGTTGTTTTAGTTACTTTACAACAATCAGTTCAAAAGCAGAATTCAGCATTACGGCACACTGATGTGCGGTTGCCAGAAACCCATCGAACTACGTCTCTTGTCACACATAGTATTCATTGTGAAATCCATCACTTTTTCCTCTTCAACAGTCTTTAGGAAGGTAGCTTGGAGTTTGCTGGCACCACCTGCAAGGGTGAATGATCCCTTGTGGAAGCCAAGTGCCAAAAGGCCTTGAGCAGAGCAGAGGTGGTGCAGCTGCACCTTGGAGTGTGACAGCTGGCAGGGAAAGCCTTACTGCTAACAGAGGAAGGAGATGGCCTCAGTCCCTGACTGATAAATCAGGAACTATAACTCATTTTACACCCATAGTGTAAGGTCTAGATCAAGACAGTGCTTCCCAGTTCCCATAGCTCAGTAAATGTCCTGTGCCCTGTGCCTGTGGTTTGAACTCCAGTATGGGATCCTCTGCCAGCAGTTTGTGATGTGCTTAAATGTACTGGGCTGAACAAAGGCAGGAGTGAGGCTTGTAGAAGCTCCCAGCCATTTTTATACTGCACTTGTTCACCTGGGACAAATGGTATTTTTTCCCTGCCTGAAAATAAAGCCTGGTGAAGAACTGATAACACAAGGAAATGTTCAGCTCGTGCTGATTTCTCTTGCATACTTTCCATTCCTCGGACTCTGATTGAACCATCCAAATGCAGTGCTCCACTCAGTTTACTCATTCCAGTTCTCTCTGTGGAGAATGGAAGAAGGTTATTGCACACATTTGATCAAATGTGCTCAGTCTTGACCAAATATTAATGGTGGAAGAGCACAAAGTCAACTACAAGTGGTTTTTTTGACAGCTATTTACACATAGAGACAACACCAAAATCACTTCAAAATAGTCTCTTTCTTAAATGATACAGAGATAATTGCATCCAAGTTTCATATATGAATAAAACCACATTATTGATAATAGCTTCTATGATAGTATTGAATACCTGGGTTCAGTTTGGATTTCTGCAGAGTGTGTGGATGGCTACGAAAAGTACTCTTAACATCAAAGTGAATAATGATCACACTTGGTCACTATCACACTTGATCAGTGCTGAGGAACTGACTTGGAGGTTTACTCTCTCTTTTCCTTTATCAAAATTATTATTTTTTCCTCTGTGCTCAAACCATTGACAATATAGAGAACAGAAATCATCTCTTCCTCTATTTTTTTGTCTTTCTTTTTTTTCCTCTGGATTTTTCCACTTTCTCTGTTCTCTTCTGGTGTTGTTTTGTGAAATGAATAGGTGTGGGAGGGAGATGACTTACCCATCTAGTTACACAGGCTGCCATCATCAGTGAATTTTCAATATGGTCTTTGGACTGGGCAGACATTTCCAACCTCTCTGGCCTTGTCAGAGTTTGCAGATGTCTTGGGGCAAAGTCCTTTGAGTCATCATGTCAACCGACACACGTTTCTTGGCATTCAATTTACTTGGACAGGGAGAATGTAATTTTTTTACATGCAGTTATAGAGACAGCAGTTATGTTTGTCTGTTGTATGCAAAGAAAGTGCCTGTTTACTGCTACACATCCAAACCTCCTGTTCCTTGTTGTAGACTATTGGGACTAAGAACAACAGGGTAAAAAAGTGTTTGTGAAAGGCTGGCGTTGGATGCCAGGGGAAAGCTTTTCATGGAGAGTACAGATACAGAATTTTTTCTAAGATCTTTCAGCATAAATAAAAGAATCCCTATCAGGTGACCTGTCTAGAATTTAAGAAAAACAACAGACTGTTAAAAAGTAAAGAAACAGTTCTGAAAACAAGTGTACGATGAGGAGGGAGAAAAGAGTGTCTACCGGGTATTGAACCTGTCCTAGCTGTCAGAAAGCTCATCTGGATGCTCACCCTGCCCTGAGCCCTGTGCTGGGGTGTCTCTCTCTGCCACAGAAGCCAGCAGGACCTCCTGCAGGAGCAGGGCTCTCCTGGGCACAGACCTGACAGCAAATCGAAATGAAGAACAAAATCCAGCCACCTGCAAGCCAAGATCCTGACTGATGTAAAGATTACCGTGAGTATTACCCTTCCCTGTGAGTGGAAATTTACTGCATGGCTACAGTGTGTGTATATATGCATATCTGTGATCTATAGTAGATACTATATGTAATTTATAGCGTTGTCTGTAAATACATTCACTCACACTCCCAGATTACCACACACATGGGTGACATTCAAAGACCCCAGCTCACAGAGTGTTCTCTCTTTAACCCTTTTTGCATTTGCACTGTAGCCACACAGATATCCGAAGTCTCAGTATTTTTATAGAAGGATGCATGAGATGGATGCTACAAATGTACACTTTATTTCCCGTGAGCAACACTTCATTATGGACAAAAATATTCTCTCTTAATACAGGTTCTTAGAGGAAAGATCTTGTGAGACACAAGATCATCTGTTCTCTGCCTCTGTATGTCTAACTAGAAACACACCTGAGGAGGAAGAGAATCCATGGGATTAAATCTAATGTGCCTGAATAAAAAATTTAAAAGATTGGAGAGGAATGGAATGGAATGGAATGGAATAGAGTAGAATAGAATAGAATAGAGTAGAATAGAATAGAATAGAATAGAATAGAATAGAATAGAATAGAATAGAATAGAATAGAATAGAATAGAATAAGGTTGTGGATGCTCTATATCTGTTGCAGGACAGGTGAAATTAACTAGTAAATAAAAAAGTTTACACTAAGAAAACACACAGCTGTGTGAAAAAAATCATTGAATTTTTTTTAATGTTTCCTACAATTGAGAACCAGTGTGTTGGGCCCTTATAGTTTGGTATAGAGGCAAACCAGATAGTGTGATCAACAATCAAAAACTACTCTAGTGATCTTTACCAGTGATCTGACCTGAACTGATTTTGTTACTGAATGTTTGAGTGAAAGCATTATCTACATCAACAAAACATCCTAAAAAATGGCTGTTTATTTGTTCCACTGTGGGAGAGGAGAGGTGGGGGAACTCGAGCAGACATTTTATTATCTTCTCAGCCATGCTACAAAATGCCATGTCACCCTACTTGCACATTAAATAGCAGTTAGTAAAAATAGTTGCCAAAAATCCTGGCGGCACACAATTGCACTTAAATGTTTTAGACAGATTAGAATTCTACGTGCTCATTATTCACCATTTCCTAATTTAAAAACCAAAAAAATCTTTTCTCTGTCCCATTTCAAGCACAAGGCTTTACAATTGCATGCTCTTGTCACTTCCAGCTTTCCCATCTGTTGCTGCAGAGCTATGATAAATGAAGTTTCAATGCAATCACAAAAGCAGGCTTATCATTTTGACACAAAACAAGACTTAGATAACAAAAAATAATTATAATGTGCTCTTGTTTTTGGAATGAAGAATTTTCATGACTTCAGAGGGAGGTTTAAAGCATGAAAATAATGATGTGTCAGAAATTAGAAAAATAGCAATGACAACTGAATTCCTTAGAACATATGAAGGAACAAATTTTTTGAAGCTAAAAAGCTTCTATAATTTCTTGGATACACTAAGTAGATTTGGGACTTTCATTTGATGCTTGACATTGAAATAGCACGTCAGGTATCATCATGCATCTCAGATGTTGCATTTCTGATTTGATATAATAGATTCATTCAGTTTGATAAATAAGCTGTGAATATGTTATAATAGGGATAGAACTGTGTTTTCCATGATAGAGAGAATTGAGAGGATAATAAGAATATGAAATATCTTGGATGATATTCATTAAAGGATAACAATCCTGCTCAGTGCCATTCCATGCTTGGTTTGACAGAGGAATAACAAAAAGCTGATCAGGAAACCCTACACTTTTATGCCAGACTCGACCAACTTGTCTAAGTTACTGCAACCTCTTTCCAAAGATACCCATAGGTTTTACTACACTCACTTCATAATTTGTACTTGTACTAAGGCATATAGTTTGAAAAGATAAGCAAAGTCTGGTGTAAAATCTTCTTGTGATGGAAGTACATCACATTAGCCAGCATATAGATGGCCTTTTTTTCACTTGGTGGGGAGGATAAAGTTAAATGAAAAGAAAATTTTCAGTAAGCATCATTTTAACTGCCGTGCAGACTCTACAAATGAAGTCAATTTATTTCTAACAGTAAGTTAAAGGAGGTCCTGCTTCAGACTTAGAATTTTTTATTTTTAAACTAGATTTTTTTTTTAATATAGATTTAATTATTTTGGGAAAAAAAAAAATCATTCAATCTTTTAGTTTTTGTGGAGTCTCACCTTTCCGCCTTCCCAAGACAGTTTATGCCAACGATTCATTACTCCTTTTTCAAAGCAGGATTTGTTTCTGGTCCCCATCCAGCCTCATCTGTTAGATTAGACAGTTCCACCAAGAGAAACATTCCCTTTCTGTGGACATCTGCAGAATGTCGTCAGATCTGTTCTTTCCACTTTCGCATTACTGAAACAGATTGCCTCTCTCCCTCCGTCAGGCTTCCTGGATTTAAGCACCTTGTCGTGCAGTCCGTTCCAGGGATGAGTCATTTGCAGAAGCAGAGATGTGCAGAAGCAATCCTCCTGGCCACGGCCAGTGCCTGTACCAGTGCAGCAGAAGTGCATCTGTTCCACCACATTTAAGCCCACACAGGACTAGCAAAGTTTAGCAAGCATTTGTCCTTAGGACGTGAGCGTGGAAATAGTGGGGCACGCTCCGGAACAGGAGTTGTTTGAGCCAAGGGAGCTACAAGCCTGCAGACCACACATGTTAAATTTTGGGTTTGGAGAGCACTCATCCCTCGTGACAAGAGGCTACAATGCTGAAATTGGCTGTGTGATATCACAGTCTGTCAGGTGCCATTTTCAGTAAATTATGCTACAACTTTTTTATTATGGCAATTGAGAAGAAATCAGTTTTAAACAGAGATGTAGTCAAATAGAGAAGATAGCTGGACTCGAGAGACCTGGTATTTTAGATGAATAAAAGAGACTACCGCTTACATGTACTGCTTTTCATCTTCAAGAAATCACACTCATTTTGCAGGACCAACGAGCTGATATGAGCTGCAGACAAACAAAATTTCATGCACTACTAAAGTGCAGCAATCTCTGAATGACATTTGGCACATGGCAGACTGTAGCCAGCAAATGCACAGAACAATAAACCAAAATGTTAACAAACCTAACAAACTCTTCCCCAGGAACCTGCTCAGTGTTTTGAATGAATATGTGCATTATTCAACAGAGCTGGCAAACTCCATCAAACAGGGAGCTGCATTTAGAGGCAAGAACTGTTGAGTGATGTGTCCCAAAAAAGTATTTCAATCTCTCATGCACATGTAGAAGACCATCTCAGTGTAAATATATATATATATGTATATATATATATATATATATATATACCAATTATATTTATTCTGACTACACTTTTTGGCTAAAACATGGATTTTATTCTTCTTCCTGCCTCCCATCACGTGCCCCATCCCATCCTGCCCCTTTTAAGTCCTTCTCTCTGAGATTTATTTTCTTTTCACAGAAAAAAACCCAACTCCTTAGTAGGAATGACTGAGCAGAGGGAATTATATTCAAACTTCAGCTTTCTGCAGAACTTCTGATGTTTTGTGCAGAGTTTCTACATGGTTGTGAAATATTGTTGCCATGCCTGTGCTTCAAATCTAAAACAGATTGATGTGCTAGTCATGATCTTAGTTATCCAAGGTTATAAAGCAAATTCTGGACAGTAGACCAAACTGTGCCAGAAATATTAAATTTCTTTTTCTGCATTACTAAATTAGGTAATCTAAGTTGATTTTAAAAAAGGGTGATAAAATTTATCCATAATGGCACTTTTAAGCTGTGTTTTATCATTGAAAATAGCTACATGATTCCAGTGTATTAAGCTAGAATGTACTGCCATGATGTCTATTGTCAATCATCTAATTCAGATATTCTTTTAGCTTTAAAAGTAATGGCTTTTATACTTTTACCAAAAGTTTCAAGTTGATTCTATTGTTCATTCATTACATGGTGATTTCCAGAAACAAACAGCTCTCACTTCCACTTTACTAGGTCCTATACAAATATTGTAGCTACTGTCTAACTGAACTGAGAGGCTTGTGGTGGAGTCTACAGGCTTATTTTCTGATATCATTAATGCTATTCAGTTGCCAAATCCAGTAAGGACTGGCTTCTTAAGTTCTGAGCAATATTTATAATCAGTGGATTAATACAAGTATAGATTCGAGAAGAATGACTTGAGGAAAAAGGAGTGTGGAGAAAACTTGTCACTACTTTACGTTCCCTAACAATATCTTTCACTTAATTTCCCTATTTTTCATGTCTGTTTTTCCAAGCTATGGTTATGTTTCAAGTTTTTTGCCTCCCCTGGCTGCATCTGACCCATGAGGGTCTCAGTCTCCTGCCACCTTCCGTCAGCTCAGCTGCTGGTGACACAACACTGCTGGGAACTGTGGCTCACACCTTAGAGGACATTGCTAAAGAGTTCAAAGAGCCTTGAGAAATTTCACAGGCCAGAGCCAGCTAAAGGAGAAGTAATATTGTGAGACAGAGAAAACTAGCACCTACAGGATTTAAGGTTTAAAAATCACACTGAGAGAAGGCATTAAATCAAAAAAAGAAAGCAGAGAGTTGCAACATGGCAACTGAGCACTGGCAGGATGTGACCAGGGAGTAGTGTAGCTCAGACATCCCTTCTGCATTCTCCACATTTCTAATGACTTATAAGAGTTGAACAGCAGAACAAGAGGTGATAGCATTTTATTTCTGCTTTTACTTTCTGAATATTTGAAATTCAGTAGGTCGTTGGTTTGTCTTCAAGGCTCAGGAGAAATTCGCGGGGCTGTCTGCAGCTGCAATACAGAAATATTAATTTGTTAATGATTCTGCAATAGAACAACTTACAGGCTGTCAGAATTTAAAATGCGTCAAAACAAAGCAAAAGATTAAAATAAGTCTGGTGATCTTTGAGAAGCTTTCAAAAGAGTGCCAAGATGAAAATACTATTTGGTCAGCCTTCTTCACTGACTTGGCTGTAGCTAATGAGTCAAAGCTAAGGGGAAGTTGATTTAGGAAGCTGGGGTTCTTCCAGAGATTGCTATGATTCTAATTTACCCAGGAGCTGTTTCCGTACAGTTTTTTCACAGAGTCATGATCCAAAGCTCTGCCAGGGCTTTTCATGTCCAGTCAGATGTAGACTGGGCACTCACAGCTTCTACTGACAGCCTAGAATGTGCTAAATGCAAAGCAGCCTGTAAATGAGCAGTGAATGCAAGAGATCTGAATGCCGAGGAGGAAAATGGCAATGGGGAAGAGGAGGTGGAATTAGGAAAATGAAAGGAGCAGAAAGAGGAGTAAGGAAGGATAAACAAACAGCAGATGATGAGGGAAGCTGAGGGAAATACAGTATGCAAGTCCTGGTTCAGCTTTCAGCCAGAATGTGTATCTTGGGACCTGCTGTCTTTGTGGTGGTACTACAACCCAAAAGTTTCACTGAGAGCTTAAGGCTTGTATTGCTGGAGGGTTAATGCTGCAGTTGTGCAAATATTTTGTTTCAGTGAGGATAATTCTTTCAATTCAAAATAAGCAGAAATAGATTTTGATTTAAGGGTTAAAAAAAAGTTATTTTAAAATTATTTTTTAAATCACATAAACAGGTGTTTCATTCATGTTTTCTAAATGAAAGGTTACAAATTTTAAAATGGAATCTACGATATGTAGGAAAGATCTATTTTCTATATAATATGTATTTTGTATGTTTCAGTATTGCTGAATACATTTCTCTTCTGAAAGAAATAAAAGATTAAACACTGTGTCCATATCTAAAATTTTTTCAGGAAAAGGTCCCTAGATGTAACCCTAAAGTAGCAAGATCTGCTTTTTACCAAGCTGAGAGAAAACAAGCTGAGTATAGTCTATTCTAGAAAAAAATATTGTATTAGTACCATTCAAATAACACAAACACTGCCCTTTCCAGTGCAGTTTTTCACTGCCTCTCTGGAGCTACATATTCATACAGTTAAAACTTTATTGGTCTTATTTTACTTTTGGCTACTCCAAAGTAAATTATTTCTACTAGCAGATCAAGTGGCGCCTCTATCCCTATATTTGCATCTATAATTGCATCCAAATGAATTTACAAAGTAGAGTAACCACTGTACAATATTCCACCCCGCCTTTTAAATAGCTCCATTAGGTGAACCTTCACAGTGCAGATAAGAACAAAGCATGTAATGAAAGTATCTCTGTTCAAGTAGTGTTTCACTTGCAGATAACTTACGAGAGAAAGTTACATTTTTTAGTGATTATTTAGAGCCTTAAACTTCAAGTATTTTATTAACTTAAAAATGGTACAGCAGTTTTGTATAAACTCTCTTAAAAGCACATTCCAGAGGCATATTTAGGTCATGTTACATATTCAAACAGTAGGTTTAGTAATAATGATAACTACTTAAATATAGAGCATCGCATTTACACCTATCCTTCTGTTTAAACTTCCATCTCTTGCTGTATGCTATTCGATGGAAAAAGCTGAAAAATTACTGCACAGCTGTTTTATATCTCTTTAGTGTCACTCTGAATAACATTAGTTGAAATCCTAATTTAAGAAATCAAGTCGGTATTTTTTAATGGATTAAATTTTCAGATCTTCAAAATCTGCATTAGAAGAATTACATAAAGTAATTCCCAGCCTCATTAGTTTATAATCTAAACAGACATAGAAAAGTGCTCCTGCATAGTGGATAACATGATGTCTAACAAGCACTTCTACAGAAGATTATTGAAAAGAAACATATTTGCTTTTCAGAATTTTCACTACAAATATTCAGCAGGTAAGTAGATGCCTTAATACCTTCAACACTTGTACAGGCATTGAAATAACAGGTGGAAAAAGAGTCCCAAAAATCAGATCATGAGCATCTGATAACAGAAACAGCCCCTATCTGAGCAGCTTGCAAGCCAAACACGTGCCTTACATGTGCTGGTGAACATTGTGTTTACAATATTGGAGTTTGCCTCTGCCACAAAATTGCATTTTCATTGCATGTTTCTTAGATAATTGCTTTGTATAGCATAAAATTCCACTGACATGTCACAGGATATTGTCAGCTGTAGCTATTAGAGGCTGCTCTCAAGCAATCTCTCCTTCAGAATCATTATATTTATATTTCAGCACCTCTTAGAGAAAGGAAGTGTCATAATATTTAAAAATCACTTAGTCATTATCATAATAGCCACAAAACATGGGATGGCTGATAACATACATAGAACTGTGAGGCACTATTGCACATGTGATGGTTTGGAAACGGTGACTTGCTGACATAATATATCCCCTTGGCACTTTTTTCTTTAAATAGAATTCTCAAAAAATAAAGGCTGTATTTTATGGAAATTGAAGTACAGATGATCAGTTTTGTCCAAAGAGGAAGGTAGGAACAAGATGCACAAGGAAAAAATTTAAAAATTACAAAAGTCCAAAAATTTAGACTTTCCAGAGAAGATAGATTTTAATTTCTTATTTAAGTGTTGTGGCCAAAGTACAACAAAAAAAGACTTGCTGCCAAATTCAGTCAAGCATGCTACATCCAGGGTCTCTGGTTGCTACTCCTCACACAAAATCCAGGCAATCACCTAAAGAAAAATGCTGTAAATATTTGCCTGTGTAACAGTGGTATAAAACAATATATAAAACAGATGAAGATTAGAATAGTGGATTCTCTATGAATTAGTACCAGGATTTTAACAACAGTTTTCAGAGTTCTCTGGGGATAACATACTATAAAATGTTAGCATTAAATAAGATATCCTCAAATGCTTAGGTAATTAGCATTTTAATCGGTAAACCAGTAGAAAATCTATGGTCTGAACTGTTAAAAATAACTTTTCATTCAAGTGCACCAGTCACAGACCAAACTTTTCCTATAACAGTTATTGGTTGGATAAAAAGATTGCTTTAATACTGGTGGCATGGCAACAGATCTGCAAATACAGAAATACAACTTTATTTATAAGTGATTTTTTTCTCCATATACTCCTGGATAAGTTACTGATATGTTTTCTCCAGAGTAAACAACACTTAAGGCCAACAGGTCAAATTTCAGAGCTTCATCTAACTGAATGGATAGGCCATTAAGCTGGTATACACAAATCTTTCTTCAAGATCTTTATGTGCTTGTCACACCCATTCCGACACAGCCATTGCTCTATCCATAACCTGTCCAGAACTCCTTAATTCGCCACATTAGAGCAGGCACTAAATGTAAGATAACGTGCCTTAGTGTGGTGGGAAATTATTAAATGGGAGAACATGAAGAATGTAAAATAAAGGTTAATGCTTGACACACCAGACCCCACAGTGTACACTCAGTTAGTTTAGCCCCTTGGTTTAAAAACTGATGCAATACTGTACTATTTTTGATTGCCTGTAAGTGGGCAGAGCTAAGGTAGTGCAGAAAACTTGACTTACACAGGTAGCCCTGAACTGGATGCAGCAGAAAGGATGGGTTGCATGATCTTTACTCACTTGCCTCTAAGGGCAGGGGTGTTCTAGTGATAGATAATCTTGAGTCTATGGGAATCTATTTGCAAATTATTATAAAGTATTCTTTATATTGTAATTTATTATCTAATATATCCAAAATAATATAGAAAAAATATTAAACCCAAGGTGATCGACTTTCTGTAGTCTCAGTAGCAAGACTCATTATACTGACGAATTTTGTCACTACCCATTTGCATGATGACTAAAGATTAAAAACAGCATTAGGCTGGGATAGATTATGTGGATCAGGCAGTGACATTATACTGTCATGTCAAAGTGCCTCTGCTGCAGTCACAGGAAAAGCTTACCAAAGCTCTTTGTGTTATCCACAGCTCTAGAATTTCACAGAAGTAACTACAAAGTAGTTATATCCAAACAAGTTTTGATTAGCCAGTGCTTCTGCAAAGAGCTGGTACTGCAGCAGTGGGAAGCTCAGCGTATTTTGGGTGATATCTAGTTTGATATCTACTTACCTGGCTCCTAAGCAGATCCAGAGAGCTGCAGCTGGAACAAAGCCCGCATGGTGCCGGGTTTATTTGTGCTGTGCTGTAGGCACAATAGAAATTGCAACTGAGAAACTGTGGAACTCTGGTAAAATTATCTTGAAGACACTTATGTAAGTTAATTAGGGTGTCTCAGACTTGTTGGAGGCAGACACTGTAGATGCCAATCTGCAGAGTGAAGCAGGCAAGTCTAGCCTGTTCTCCACCACGTTTGAAGACAAGAACAGGATGGAGGAGGTGGCACAAATATTTCTCAAAAAGAATTCCTGTTAGTGGATTTTGGGGTAGGCGTGGGAAGTTCATCATTTCAGCGGACAGCATGTTAGGAGTTGAGGAAGAACTGCACCACACTTCTGCGAAGTGTCATCCTGTGTTTAACTGTCTTTGCTGGTGAGAACCCGGGACAAGATGCGGCAAGCGCTGAGGAGCTCTTTATTGCATGCACCAAGTGAGGTGCAAAGGTCTCTGCACAAGTAGAAAAGCAAAATGTAATTCTTTGTGAGGACTCTGAAGTGCTACAGAGGGGTTCTGGTCTCCCTAACACACATTTTCCAAAAGCAGCTAGGAAGGCTGCACAAGAAATTCTGTTCTCAACGTGGTGTTTGTAACATGGCAGCTGGACTTTGCAAAGTTGTAATTTTGGGGCGGGCTCTGTATGTGTGTGCAAACATTCTCAGATGTCTTCTGACTTCAGGTTGGTGTACCTCAAAAGAATGTGAAGCTCTTATTCACTTCTCATCCTCAGAGAGTCTTTCTCTCTTCTCTTGAGGTTAAACATATAACAGCCAAGTTGTATAATATGCCCACAATAGTAATTCTTGACACATTTTGAGCATGTCTGGATACAAGATATGTTAAACCATATGGAAAGAAGAGATTTTGCAATATTTTAGGGGTTTTTTTTGACAAAACTGAATTTTTTCACTCACTGAACTTTGCTTTAATACCTCAATTTTGCTAGGGCCTAGGCACTTCAGTATCTTATTTACAAGCTGTTTCTGAACTCTGCTACAACTTCTTCCTTTCAAGGTATGAAAACACTTTTTCAACAAAGCCTATCAACAAGCAGAAATGTAATGAAAATTAGGTGATTTAGGTGAGAACTTTTTGGCTTTAAGCAGCATACCTAGCAATCTCAGTGTGTTTATAATGATGTTAACTGTGGAGGGAATACTTTCTATTAACGCACCATTCTTCACAATATGCATCATCTGTGAAGACATCATCTGTGAAGACATCTCTAGGCTGGTCTTCATTACCCAGTGACCATAGTTCTTTATGGAGTAGAGACACAGTACAAGTTCTGAAGTGCTGGGATTTGTTCAGGCACTGCCTTTGGATAATGACCCTACTTTAAACAAAAATTATTTTCACCTTGAAAACCAGGAATGAATATCTAAACATTCAGAATAAATAGTTAGAAGTTTTACTTACAGATGTTGCCTCCAACTGGAGCTCCATGGGACTCAGCTCCTGTCCCATTCCTCCTATCCAAGTGGGAATTGAAGTCTGGTTTTCACTGCAGAGGCAGCAGAAATAGAAGGAATTGATATGCTCTAATACACTATTTTTTCCTTTTGAAGAGGTCTATAACTCATCAGTATTTAATAAGCAGCTGAATCTTTCCAGCTCTTCTCACATTTCTCACATTTTACAAATTCATACAATGAAACAGATACAAGGATCATCAGTTAGGGCATCTCCACAGCTTTGCTATGTTTGAACCTGTTGTCTCTCACAGGCTTCCTAGTAAGAGGTAAAGGTTGTTGTTTCTAAAAACCTGCATTACAGCATAGAGATGCCTGTGTTTTTGTGTCAAAAGTGTTTGAATATTTTCTTGGTTTTTACCAACAAGGGTGATGCAGAACAGGGCATAACTGTAGTGTAGTCGGTCCCATAGTAACATGCCTCCTGAGTGAAATGACACTAATCCATGTATCAAATGGTGGAAGAACTTCCTCACACATGATTTACTTACTTTTTAAAATTATTGTTATTAATTGCTTTAGTTTCAGCTAATAAAAATTGTTCCTGACCTTATGTGATATGTCTTTTTAAATAAATTATTATTCCTCTGACTGCATAGCCTATAAAATCAATTATGGAAGAAACATTTAAGATTTCCCTCTCCATTATTTACTATAAAACTTAATGAAAATTAGAATTAAAAGGTATCTCCTGTTCCTGTTGACTTATGACTGTGAACAGGAGTATGTTTGCAGCTTGCTTTTGAAAGGGCAGAAGAGAGACAGAACAGCTTTGTAATAAAGAAGCTGGTTTTCAAAATATTGGTTACAGGTAACAGGAATATCTCATCATTCAAACAACAAGGGAAATGTCACTTGTAATTTAGTGACCTTTTTTGAAAGGTGTACAGCAGAATCCTCCTCTTTCACACTGAAAAGGGATGTGAAACTTTTCAAAGGCTGATGAACTTTCTTCTATGGAACTCCTCAAAACTAGTCCTGAAACCTGCAGTTATGCTGAGTTTTTAATTTAGTCAATGCAAGTCACGTCCATGAATACATGTAGTTTTTAGATGTTCACAAAGTGTGTGCAGATCACTACATCCTTGGATGCACAGGATCCACCAGAACAGTCATGGGATGGTGATCACTTCTGTTATGAAGCCCTCATGCAATTTATGCTACCATTTAGGGCAGAATAGGGATTTTTGTTTTGTTTTCCTTCAAATGGCATGGAAATAAGGCAGGAAGTATTGAATCAAGTTGGAGCATATTTGAACCACTATTTCTCAGTGTCTAGTCTTATTTACCTTCTTTCTTGGATTTACCTTTCTAATCTACTGTTTTCCCACCAGAAAACAGTCAGGAGTATCAGTCAGAGATCCAGACGAATGCATTGCTTCAGTTTCCTGAAATAAGCTGTAACTGCAAAAGATCTGCATTATCCTAGGGGAAAACATATCTCAAATATTTCAAAAGCATGAGGTAAATACATGCTACAGAAGAATTAAGCCCTAAGGAGTTAGGAAAACACTCGAGATCACAGCTTCCCTGGAGAGCTTGTCTCTTTTCTGGACAGGCACAGGCAAAAACAGAGAGGAAAAGAGTAGAAGAAATAAAGCTGAAACACAGCCTAACATCTTTTTTTCCACTTGTGTGATCTATCTCAATTGCTTTCAGAATGTCTAAGCCAGAATGAGCATACTTTTCTGAAATGGAACACCAGAAAAAACATATCCAGGCTCTAAGGCTGCTGTTTTTCTCTAATTAAAGCCAATGTCCCTCGGCATTCTCGTCACTAAAATGTCACAGTGTAGAGCAGTGTATTAAAAGTACCTTTCCCAATTTAAATGTAAAGGGTCAGTTCTAAAAAGAAAAAAAATCATGCTGTAAAATTGCACAGGACTGGATATAAAGGTTTAAAAGAGCTCTCGGAAAGCTTAACTCAGTATTCATGTGGAAGTGATGGGCCAAATCTGAAGTTTTGCTTAGGTGCTGATACTTTAATTGAAATTGCTTTTGTAACTTGAAATTACTGATGTATTTTTCAATAACTTTAAATTGTGCAATGTATGAAGTGCTCCTCCTTTCTGCAGGCAAACATGACTTGTACTTTGCTCTTCTGGATTAGAATATTAAATTTCTTTATTTTTTGTCTGCATCATCATGTCTGGCAGCTTTGGCTTCAGAGACCTGAGCCGGGGCTGACTTGTGGCTGTAAAACTCTCCCTGCTCATGTATTAACCTCTCCTCAGAAAGCTCATTCTGTGGAAGGGACATCTCCAGCCCCTGGCATTTGTTCAGCCAGGAAAGGTCCTTCCCTCTAGCTACACAGTCAGTCCCAGGATCCCCAGGCACATTTAGTAGTCATTTTTGAAGGAAAGATATTGCTGCTAACCATAATAACTTGAATGAGTGAATTGCCAATGTTCATCAGCCTATGAAGTCTACTGATATTTTTCAATAAAAAGAGAGACAGAAGGCTCAACGAATTTAAATTATTTGATCTGAATGACACAGCTTCCTTTTAAATAAAGTAACTACATTCCTGAGATTGATATTTTTTCATTCCTATGCCAAACTGAACAAAGACAACTAGTTTTAAAAGGTACTCTACATCCCTCTGTAATTCTATTCCCTCTTATGTAGGATTTATCTACAATATGGATTTATCTTTAAACTTCTAAGAGTTACTGCTGAAACAATTTATTGATGAAATGAGGATCCCTGGAAGGTCAGTAGCTAACTATTTCAAAAAACAGTAAAAAGCTTGCTTTTTACCATTCTTACCTCTTCCAAAATATCCATGATTACTTTGGAAATTATGCATAAATAGAAGCTGTCCCTTTGAGAAGATGGAGGAGACACTTTTAAACAAATAAAACTTATATAACCCTTCTATTGAATCAAATAAGTAGACTAAGATTAAAACAAAAGGTGCTTTCTATCACCTGTGAAAGTCTGTGTGCATATCCTCGGGTTACATGGCTTTTACTGCAAATTGCAATATATCCCCAAGGTGCCAAACCCAGCTTTGGGAGGTTTGCTGAAGCCCTCAGAACCCAAATGAGAGTGCAGTCCTTCCTCCTGTCCATGTGAAGGAGCGCCACAGGAACCCAGCTTTGTGTCTGTCAGAAGCTGGGAGCCTGTGGGACCCAGGGACGAGGAGCTGTGCCTCATCTCCTTGCACAGGGCCCCCAGCTCGGGCTCAGCCGTGCAGAACGTTGCCTCCAGCACTTCACCGCCTGTCAGCTGAACCACAGGGCAGCGCCATGTCCCACCTTCTCCATGGCACCCAGGAGAACTCAATGGAGCAGAGAGAAGGTCCCTGGAAGAGTTCAAGGCCAGGCTGGATAAGGCCTTGGACAAGCTGATCTAGTAGGTGCCCTCCCTACTCATGGCAAGGAGGTTGGAACGAGATGATCAAGGTCACTTCCAACCCAAACCTTTCCATGATTCTGTGATTCTCAGATAGTGGGTTTGGTGAGCTACTGTGTTAGACAGCAACAGTGTTATATTCCTGCAAGTGTCCAAAATGTGCTGGTTTCCCTTAAATATGGAGTGGCCCAGCCTGTGCAAGAAGTGCACTGTACTTTGTCTGTTTGAACACCATACCAGCTTGAGTCATGTCCTTGAAGAGATGACTCTACCTACAGGAAACTGTGCGGTGAATATACAATTTCTTCTAAAGAATTTTACAGCATGATTTAGATTAACTGTTATACATCATTAATATTTGTCCAAACACATAGTTCTTGCCCTTCAGCAGAAGGACGGAGAGGCACCATGCAAGAGATTTGCCCAAGGTAGAAGATCAAGTTCTGGACTGTAAACTCTAAATTAAGAATCAACAGTGTATTAGAGATGTGCTCAGCAGGGCCAAGGAAAATTCTGGAGCTGCAAGTACTGACCTCTCCTATCTCCTGCAAATTTTTAAGTTTAAATTGGGAAAGAAAATTATATTCTCACGTCAGCCTTGCAAGATAACCACAGTAGTTCTATTCTCTCCCTTTTTACAGCATCCTCTCAAAGAAAGAATATAGTAATTTATTTGTGCTTATTCTGAATGATCTTTCAATCATTGCTCTGCTTAGGAGAATTCTTTCTCAGGGAAGCAAGTACTTTAAAAAATACAGAAATCTTTATAACCTGCAAAATGTATAATATTTGTCTCTGGTCATTGAACTGCTACTGTAAGAATGATTTTTTTCTGCAGAAAGATGAACCTGCATATCAACTGAAATTCCATTTGACAGTGGAGGGAAGGAAATACCTGTCATCTGAACCACTCAGTTTGAGATATTAAATTATTCCCATCATCTGGAAAATAATTCCAAAATTCTCAGACTGTTGGGAGTTTACTATTGGAGCAGCAAATTGCTTGTGTCCTAAGAAGCCATTAAGCCCCTGGGTATTTATAGTATTACCCCTTTCCTTGCTGTTGTGACAGTGCAGGACAATCAACAGAACAGCGTGACAAAGGGACAGGTGAACACAAAACTCAGCTCATAATGGGCTGGGAGTTTGAGGTCAGTTTGAAGGTTCAAAGATTTAGAAGCAAACTCAGGATATTTTGATATGTTACATTCCCATAGACCCCTCAGGTATGTGTCTGGTAAAGTTGACTGCCATTTTCATGATTACTGAGATCTTCTGGCTGACATTGTGAAAAGGGAGTCTGTATGAGTACAAAGGACTAGTTGTTACACCAAAGAACAGGTAGAGTCATAATTAGGGCAAATTTTTGGATGTAGTCTGCTTGATACAAGCTCCATTGCACAATCTGTAGACACAATGAAAGCTGCAGACATTATGAGCAGCTCATGGACTGTGGAAAAAACCTTTCTATTGAAAGGATATTGAGAGAGAAAAACAGATGGAAAGAAAGGAATCTAAAAGCAATACCGAAACAAGAAAACACTCCTTGTTCTTACTTCTTTCCTGTCTTCAGTGATATAATAGTGAAAACACCAAGACCACTTTTAAAGAACTCCACTATACCCCTATGGTCTAAATTTGATTTGTCCATTGTATGTTTTCCTGTAGCTATAATTTCTAGGTTTCTTGCATAATATTAGCCAGAAATCAGTTTTGCATTTTAGCTATTTAATAATTCCTGAAACAATGTCTTTTCCAAAATCTGTAAACAATGGAAGATATTTTCCCCAGCTTCCATTGATCATGAGAAACTCATCTGTAGATGTTAGAATTTCTTTACATACGGGTTGTGTTACTTGCTGTCCCCACATCATGTACAGGGTTAAAAGTGAGCTTTGACTCTCTTTGGGGTATACACAGGTTCAAAAGGACAGCTATATGTTTTATGCCTATGCTAAATAGTGAGGGAGTGACAACATTGACGATTTAAAAAATTTGTCTCTTTTGGGGGTGGTAGAGAAATGAACTTACCAAGGATGTCATGACACCTTCTGAAAATTTTTCTGTACAGATGGAGATGGATAGCTTGAGTTTCGTTGTTTTTCTTTTTGTTCTTGTTGTTGTTTATTGGTCCTCTGTCAGATACCATAAACTTGCTGTAAGCTTTTGTGTAACTTTCTGAAAAATCAATGGGCATTATATGTATTTAGCAAAATGTAATTAATAAATTTGAATGTCAAAATAATACTTGTTCTTCATACAGAGCAATATTTGCTCTTAATACAGAACACATCAACACATCAAAATCTCACAAAATCCATGAAAATCTGTCTCTCTCTGTAACAGCTGCTCTGACTACTCAAGAGAAAACCTGTCAATGTGTTCAGCAGACTGGGATTGTATGCCTCTATATTTTCATGCTGGCACAGTTCTTCTGCTTATTTAACTGCTTAAATCTGTGGTATATTCTTATTAATATGAAGAGTCTGAAAAACATAGAAAATTCCATATGTACAGTTCAACCTTTGGAACTGCAGACATGAGCATACAGCTGCCGCCAACATAAAACTAAAAGGAAAGGTGTTGATAGGAAAAAAATAGCTAATGGTTTGGACACTTTTTCAGATACTTAAGCAAAAGCAAGATCATGCTCTGAAGAAAGATACTGAATTTCTGTTCAGTAATGGAGAAACTGTTTTTCACGTTTCTGTAGATGTGGTTCTCACCTGGTCTGTAGCCATGAGATCACCATCAAATCAGCAAGGTGTGGGTTGCAGGGAATTTTATGGACAAGTGCAGTGCAGCAGCCAGGGTGCTGACATTAGTGCAGGGGTAGTTTCGCTTGGGCTTTTTTGACTAGAGTAGAAGATATTTGGAAGTGTACAGATTACAGTGTGAGTATTCAGATCCACTGTTCCATAAACTTAAATTCTAAAAGTGACAATTTTTCATGTTGTTTTATATCATGAAAAAGAGTTTCTAAATAGCTCTTTGGAAATTTTTCCGAAATGAATATGAGAAATCCTCACAGCAGTTTAGTCATTTGGCCTGCAATTGTCCATTACTTTAAGAGATGATTATTCCAGTTGTCAGAATTTGCTTTTGGGAATGTGCTTATGTACCCTATTGAATTCAACAGGAACTCCATTTGGGGGAAAAAAATGGCTTTTGTCATACTGTGAAATTAAGCTAAAATCATTACATGAAATTCCAGGTCTTTAAAAATGCTTTCCTGTATTGTAGGCATTTAAAAAATATTTTCTTCCAATTAAATGGCACAGATTAAAGGGCAGATTTCTTACAGGCGAGATTTTATCCTAAATAAGTACTAAATGCCATTATCAACTCTCATGTATTTATATTTTACAAATCTCCCCTATATTTTCCAAAGTCACGCAATCTAATCAAGTCTAATCTACCTTGCTCATGTCCTTCCATTATTCCTGGAATAAGAAAATACTTAGAAATTGCCTTTGTCTTTCAACCATGACATATTTCTTTGGTGAGTTGGTTCAGTTTATTTTTTAATACTGTCACTATCTACCACTTCCATTCTTCTCTGGTAGAGATTAATCAATCTCAGCTTAATAAAAATGTATCTTTCCACATGGTTTCCCTAAAGCATTCATATAAAGTACAATCACTTTTGGAACAACTTTTTAAAAGTTTATATCTTTTCAGAGGTTTATGATATAAAGCTTTTTCTTTTGCAGGGTAGAGATTAAACGTTCTGATAGGAACTCAGCAAAACTCAGAAGACATTCCTTTCTGAGAGAAAATGCAATTGATTACCCCACTGATAATATCACACCTCACTGTGGGAAGATGCAGGTCCTGTGCCAGATCTAGCTCCATATTTAGCTGAGTTAGAAGCTCAAAGCAGCACCTTCCCATATATGCCTGTTTTCAGTACATCATGCTTCCAGCTTTTGACCTGGTCTGGGCCCCGTGTACCATTTAACATCTGCTCACACAGATCTTTGGCATCTGTACTGTGGCTCCTTGATTTGTGACTATACTGTGCCTATTCATCTTGACTATTTTCACAGTATCTCTGCAAAGAAATATATTTAGCATTCTCCAGAAATGCCCCAAGCAGGCCAAAGACAATGTCAGGATTTTTTTCTCCCATGAATTAAATCTTGCTATGAGCAATGATTGATTATGTACCTCTTATTGAAAGATAATTTAATTGCAGCATAACTTGAGAAGTAACTTTGAAACCATTAGAATGACTTGCAAAATAAACTTTACTACAAATGACTGAATAACCCCCAGTATACAAGGAAGCTCCTGGCTTCTGTAAAATTGTTCATGTAGGGGATCACGCACCAAACAACGTCAAAGCTTAATAATGTAACGCGTTATTTAACACATGAAATCATCCTGCTTTTATTATTCCCTTGAAGGTTAATTAAGTTAATTTTGTTTGTCATTTTATTCTGGCATTTTGTCAATCTATCAGGGTTGATTTTTACTTCATGTTACATCTTTATCCATTCCACCTAATCTTTTTTTTTTTTTTTTTTTTGTGAGGTTAGCTTGTCTGATTGCAATCTAATTATTTAATCAGGACAACAATGTTATATCTAGCTAATACCAGCAGTGCTAGGGTAAGCTGCAGTGATAAACACAACCCCCACATGAAAGAGAAAAAAAGTCTCTTTGTCTTTTATTACCTGCCACATTACTGATGAAATATTTAAAAGTGTTTGAGAATTTTGACTACATTTGCATTAAATCCATCTTTGCCATCTCATCCTAAATAAATATGATGTCTGGCTTTGGGGGCAGGTTTTTTGTATGTTATATCTCTTGGACATACTTCATGAAGATACTGGGTAAGACAAAATCCTCTTTTCCTTATTCATTCTCGTCAAATCTAAATGAGAAATTTTTAATAGATTTCAGAAACCTCATAAAGTTCAGGAATAAAAATTCACAATAAATGGAGTAATAGAAATAGGAAGTGCAGAAAAGTTCTCTAGAAATGATCTAGAAAAAAATGTTTGATGTTTGGGTCCTTTCGATGACTGGATGGCTACTGAAAGAAGAGACTCCTGTGGACAAATTGTTATCTGACCTAATTTTGGCTTCTGGGGCTTGAACAGCTAACAGAAACTCCTGTATATTGTGCAATGCTAAAATGCCTCTTCTGAGGCACCATTGTTGGAGCCCAATATCCCAAAGGGCCAGAACGTGAGCTCCTGGGTGAACTAAAACCCTTTTTTATTTGAGAATTTATCACTTTGTATATATTAATTAAAAAAAAACAAACCTTGCATTAAGAATACATTGAAATTAAGAGAACAGAACACAGCTTATTTTGTATTACAGTACCCCTCCAGTAGAAATGGAGTTGGTTTTGCAAGCTGAGCACTTTTTTGGGGTTTCTGGCCATTGCAGAATAGCAAAGGATGGGACTGAGATTCATCTTCCCTGTTTCCGTGCTGTTGCAGAGCGCAATGTCTTCAACAGACCATCCAGATAAGTAACCTTAAGCATTTGCATTTGGGGGGAAGGTTTTCAAGCTCCCACAGCTCTAGTCAGTCACAGCTCATTGCTCCTAACCTTGTTTTCTCTTTCAGGATGGATTTTATCAAGCCTCCCGCTTATTTCACAGCCCACATGCTTTGCCAGCTGTCCTTGCATAATGCAAAACTCAAGGCTGTTACCTATTCAAAAATCAAAGCAGCCTCTGAATATAGCCTTTACAGAAGCCCCTTCTGCAAACTTTTAAGATGAGCGTTAACCATAGAGATAAGGTAAGATACTTCTCTTTTTCCATTTTTTTTGTTAATACTCAAATCAACCGAAGTATATGTACATAGCTTTGAAGGCAAATCACCTTCTGTCAATGGCCTGTTGCAGTTGGAAGGACTCTTGAGACTTGTCATGCTTGGGGTCCCTAATAGTCTCTTCTGTCAGAAGAAAATTGGGTTCCTAGTAAAATGTTTGCTCTAAAACTGCATAAAAACTAATGGCTGTATCAAGCTATGTGCATTGCCGGAAGCCACAGTCTGCTAGGAGAATTGCTTTTATTTGGAGGTTTGATATCATCATGCTGTCAAGGGCCTCACACTGGTGTTTGGCAGCCAGGACAATGAGTTCATTGCGCTTTTTATTGTAGGAAACCTTAAAGCCAGCCTGCGGCTCCGTCCCCAGTGGAAGCTGATAATTTTAACAATGATGCTCATCCTGAAATTTTCTAATCAAAAAGTCTAGCTTCATCAAGTTGCTGAATGCCCTTCAAACTTGCATATGACCATTCAGAACAGACAGAGCAGGTGGTTATTGCTTGTGTTGCTCCTGAGATACGGGCCATGTAGGGCAAGTTGGGACAAAAATGTAGCAAAACTGCCTTAAAAGTCAAACATCAGAAAGGAGCTGGAGAAAATTCCCATAAAAATATAAATATAAGCCAAAATATAAATCAAATTGTCAGCAACAAAGAAAAGAATGGTTTTAATGAGCCATCCACTTCTTTTGTCCTAAAGAAAGGATCTTTGAGAAAAATGTTTTTCTGAAAGGAGTGAGACCAAGGGAAGGCAAGAATTTAAGCAGGGGTCTGGTCTCTTTTATGTTCAAAATAAATTTAATAACTATAGTTTTAGCCAGAACCAATAATAGCTGCCTGTGTTCTGACACCTGTAAAGTAGAAACGTTTGCTTCCAGCTGTCGCATTTCTATTTCTACATCAACATGGAAAGGTTTCCATGGGCACATGGTGCCAGGGCACTGCAGGGCTGGCAGGTCCCTGGGCTGGGGAGTGGCAGGGGCTTTTGGAGACAGCACAGTCAGGAGCAGGGCAGACCAGGGGGAGCCAGGGCAGCTGTATCCTCTAGTTTCCCTGGGGATGGGGAAAGGACATTGGCCTGGCTCATGGCTGGGCAGATCAGGGCTGAGGCAAGGCTGGAGATGTTGTCCTGTGATCCTTCCACCAGACCAGGTTGCTCCAAGGCCCATCCAGCCTGGCCTTGAACGCTTCCAGGTATGGGGCATCCACAGCTTCTCTGGGCAACCTGTGCCAGGGCCTCACCACCCTCACAATAAAGCCTTTCTTCCTAACATCTAATCTAAACCTACCCTTTTTCAGTTTAGAGCCATTCCTCCTCGTCCTGTCATTTCTTGACCTTGTAAAAAGTCCTTGTCCAGCTGTCTTTAAGGCCTCCTAATGTATTTCTATTCTGATCAATACCTAATTGAATTGCAAATTTTACAAATGTGAATTGAAATAGAGGACATCTCCGGTATTTGAAACTAACACAAAAATCTGGATTTTGGTCTCAGTCTGTTAATAAACATTACATTTATGCACTATGTATTGTACTATAAAGCTGTCCATGCTAAAGAAATATCTGGATGAACTGAAATGCATAAAAGTGCTGTACAAAGTTATCATCAAATTTTTTATTTAGATGTGAAAAATATTTGACATGTAAGAGTACCTGTGTTAAAAAAAATGAAGAAGCTGAAATAATTTTAAAGGTGAAATCTGTTTTTCAAAAGATTGTTATGAAGACATTTGAAGTCCCTGTATGTCAAAGTGTGAAGCATTAGCCTGGGATGCAGAAAATGAAAATATAAAATATCTTTTTTTGTCTGAATTACCATTTTGGAAATAAAAATTTGCCTTTCTGTCCTCTGAATTGGTCTAGAGAGGCTCTTAAACTTGTTTGTCTTGTAGGCTAGGGCAGCACTGTCAATATCGACTGTAGAAGCCCTAATTCTGTGTCTTCTCCCTCAAGGTTCGAGCCTTTGGAAAAGTTTCTCCTTTTGCACTGGACTAATTCTGAAGCAGAAAAATAATTCTCCTGAAATGGAAATTCAACAGACTGTTAAAGTGCAGGTCTGTAAAGAATAAACAAGCTATCTAGCCAATCCTGATTTAGTGAATAAAATCCTGCATGCTGATGCTGCTTGGGACTTCAAGAACACAGTGTTCAAAGAAATAGAGGAACAATAAAGCCTGATATTCCCTTCAGAGCCATCATTCCCTTAATAGAGGATTTCCCTGAGGTTTACAGACATCTAGCAATATTACTTCACTTCTCTGCATTGAATTAGACCCAAGGACAACCATATAAATGAAGCTGATGAAACAGAGTTCATGAAAAGGTAAAGCAACTTTCCACATGCCTTCACCTTCTCTAGTTTTTGTTCCATTTCTTGCTTTGCACATTCAACAGATTACTGACATTGATAAACTGCATTAAAATGGAGATAAGTGTTTGTGATGCATTAGGAAGAGGGAGAATTTATCCTGTATTTTTAAGGCATCTTTCAGAATGTACCACACAAACAAAAGTCTAATTTATGCCCATCAGCCTTGAGCCACTGCATTACAAATGATATAGCAACAATTCAAAGCCCAAGATGCTAGATTCTTGTCTATTACTCCATAGTGTTGCCTGGGTAATTTTAATCTTTTTGACTCAATGGAAGTTTTGTTGTTAATTACAACGGGACTAAGATTACACTTTAGAGTTGACACCAAACCTGAACCCCTCTGCACCGAGATGGGATCCTTTGCTCACCACAGCCACCTCAAGAGCTTTGTGGCCGTAGCCCAGCTGGCCATGAGCCAGGTAACCAGTGGCATGTGGAGGTGTCTCAAGCACAGTTTGTGTTCCTGGCTCAGACTCAGGCTGCAATTGCTGCCAAACCGCAGAGCACGCATGTGTCATTCATGTGTTTGGAATGGGAAAGGAGAGGGATCTGGCAGAGAACTCAAGGCAGCGCAGGCTCGAGCTAATAACATCACATCCTCAGGTTAGGGATGAGATCCAGACAGGCACTTATAATCCTAATATGCAGCTTGGGTGGAATAGAGGCTCTTAAAGCCAAGTGGTTAGGACATGCCCCAGGGAAGGGAATCCAATGCTCAATGGAACCATTTCTACACTTTACACACTTTGTCTGGTGATGCTTTAACACAGAGTTTATGAATAGCATCTTAGTGTTCACATCTCTCCTCAGAGAGTGAATTCTCAATTAAGCCCCTCTGTTTTGCCTTCTTGTGTTTGAACTTGGTGAAAATCTCAGCAGAGTTGTCCCACTTCAAGAAGTAATCTTTAGGCTTTGGCTCTTACATGTTGTTAGTAGAGTTTCTTGGGATGGAAGAGATTTAAGCTGAAAATGTTCCACATCAAACTTCTGGCATCTAGGTAAAAATCTTAAAAGTATAAGACTATTACATAAGTTTGTAGAGGTCACTGATCTGTTTGAAAAGCCTAACACACACCTCTTGTATAACTATAAAAAGCAATGCGCACACAGAAGTGTTGAATGGTTTTCTGCAGCATGTCCTGTGGGGTGGCTCAGGTGTTTCTTCCTCAGAATATTGGCTGTACCAACGCAGCACTCTTTCTGTTCCATGTATAAGATATACGAATGCTCAAGTGAATAGCAAAAATGCTACACAGTAAGCCAGGAACCTACAGTGGCACCATAGTGATGCTTAATCCTTTATCAGCATCATCTCAAATCTCTGTGAGCACTACATCCAAACTCTTATATTTTAGCTGCATTTCCCAAACATTTTCTCTTTTTTGAATAAAATTTTTTTGCACAAATATTCACTTATCAGACATTCCTTTGACCAATGACCATGATCACTTTGAAGGACAGATTGTTTTTTAGAATGTGGTCATATCTCGTCTAATTGCACTCAAGCATCCAAGAAGAACTGGAGAAGAAATAGAATAGAAAAATCACTGTGTATTCAGGTGAGTTATGGATATTCAGCATTAATAATTTTAATATGAAGGTCAGTAATTAGAACATCATATTCTGCCCAATTCTGGTTCAATGTCAAATGCCAGAAACAAGCAACTGGGTTTTATCAAATCAGAACAATGCACCTGCCATATTCTAAGCACTACTATAAGACCATATTTTTCTTGTTCACAAAATATTATGTGTTCAATATGTAATCAAAACATGTAAAACTTGGATGATTCCCTTGCTTTAACAAACATAAGAAGGTATGAAAAGGGAAAAAGCATATGGTCTTTTTTATTATGGGATCAGATTTAGAAAAACAGGAAAGCTGTGTCTGGAGAACAGGATAAAAAGCAAAGCTTTCAGATAGATATCCTTGTTTAATGAATTAATGTTTCATAACCTGAAAGTTCATACATTATTAAGAATCTTAATGGGGAAGTAAGTTTAAAAATCTAAAATGTAAACATTATTTCCTTTTGCTGTATAAAAGGGACATCGGCTTTCTGTGTTGAAACATGTGACCGAAACTTTTCACAATCTGGCAATCTCTGTCCTACAGTTTGACTTTCTATCCCTGGAGCTTTTATGCTTCACTCTTGAATTTGTGCTACTGAAAAATTTGATAAATTAAATATTGTGTATTCAAGCATCCAGGGAAAAGGGAAAAGGGGCAAGGCAAGGCAAGGCAAGGCAAGGCAAGGCAAGGCAGTCAAAATAAGTGTGAAGCCAGGTCTTTAGTGCTAAAATTGTTTAATTAATCAATTGTTTAATCATTTAAAATTGTTCTGTCCACACTTCCAAGAAGGGAGATCCAAGAATGGGTTAATATGCAAATCATCAGCCTATTTTAACAAAGTAGGTTAATCCATCTGCAAATATTCCTGTGTGACTGAAAAGGACTTTATATATGGCACTTGGACCTGTGCTTGGGACTCTTTTCTGGAAGCACACACAGAGCCGGGAGGTTTAGATTTCAGATCCATTCTGCTGTGATTCAAAGAAACAGGTGAGATGGGATTCACCATAAGAGCTCCCATACTTCTGTGGGTAAAGAAATGCTCAATTTCAAGTTCTGAAACAGTTCCACTGACTTTTGCCAAGTGTCACTATGGAGCAAAGCATTCATCATTTGCAGAGAACACATAGTAAGTTTTCAATACTGTGGATTTCTGTGTTCCGTCACTTTAAGTTATCACTATTTGTAGTCATGAATCCTCACATTTTCTTTCCAATGAAGACATTCGGGATGAAGTTCTGCATTTTTTCACAACAAAATATGTATTTTCTGTTAAACAGGAAGGCACAGACTTAACTTCAGAATATAGTGATTCATTTGTAAGCTTAATGTAGGATAATCTACCGACAACCCTTATGCTTTTGTGTTTCATTATTCTCTGGATCATGGCATTGTGTAGTCTCTTCTAGGGGCAATCATTATACCATTACTCCTAGAAAAATTAGAGTAATGTAGCTGATGTTTATCAGCAAGGTATCTGGTTTTCCAGGTTTCCAACAGTTTAATTGAGGCTAGTTTGATTTGTCTAGTGGAATTATTCCCCACTAAAATGCATTTTAAAGAAAAGCTGGGCTACTGACTTTCATGCTGTCAGCTTTCACAAGCCTGTCCCCTGAGATTTCAGCTATGAAGATCAGTCACTACTTGAAGGTTAAATATGACACATAACTTTCTTGTGAAGCCTGATAGGTTCCAGATGCAAAATGAGCTCAGTGCATGCCTGCTAATGAAAATTTTCTGTTTTACTGACAAATTTGGATGCTTTTATGCTTGTAACAATTGCTTGCACAGCACATCCTCTGCAGCAAAATATGGCGTGGATCTGTGTTTGGCAGAGAGTTTCTCCCCTCTCTCTCTTGTCTCCCACCATACCTGGCAACTGCTCTCTCCATGATTTCCTGTGCAAGTCCTGCATTTCTTACCTAGGACCAGGTCTGCTGAGGTTTCACCGACAGCACAGTGAGATCTGCCATCAGCTGGCCTGTGCCTTTGCTTTTACACTCTCAGCCTACAGATCACACTGCATGCTTACAAACCTCTTACTGGAAATCAGTCCTGATCTGTGTTAAATTTCAGTTCCTGCTCTCTCAGATTAGTACTGGGCTAGAGACCATTTTGATATTTTAGATCTATAGCCAGGGATGTCCCCTTGCCCTCAGTAGTACAAACCCAGCAATAATTCCTGACGGTAGAGTCGTACTTTAACTGAAAATTACCTGTTACTGAAGCTAAGAGCAACAGGATAACAGCAAGCACAGATGAATTCAAATAAGGGCAGAGTTAATGAAGCTGTGATTTTAAAAAAGTATAAATAAGTGACAAATATTTCACAAAAATGGTTTGTCTATTTGTTGGAAACAAACGTTTCCTAATAGGAATTAGATTGCATTTGGACAGGATGTAATTAACTTTTGAATTTTCTATGGCATATAAATATGGTTGCTTCTACATTTTTGGTAAGACTTAGAAATAATCCTTTTACTGCCTTCATCCCTCTTGTAAGACATCAAAACCAGATCTATTTACACTGCATTTATAATAAAGAATAAATACTCCTACAAGGTCTGATCCTGTAACACTCACTTGGGTGATCTGGCCCGTTAACTTATGTTAATGTTGGATCAGGATTCAAGTTGAGTCAGAAGAATCTTTTTTATTAATTTCCACAGGTTTTGAATGAGATTCTTGAGTCACAACAATTCTTTTTTGAGTAAGTTATCCAAAGGCACTCAATTAGTCACTTAGGTATGTTTGGGCATCTGGAGCAGTTCTCATCATGAAGTGAGAAAAGCATTCTCATTGTCAGTGAAAAGCAGTAAAGACTTTCTGTTCTTTACCAAAATCAATATCTGTGCCAAGAGAGTTCAACAAACTCAAACTCCTATGGAATGATTAGACCAAGTACATCCAAATCTACATCAATCTGGAAAACAGATTTTGGATTCAAGCCCTTACAACAAACTCCTTACAAGAATGGGAAAAAAAAGGAAAGAAAAATAAGGAAAAAAAACCCTCATTGCAATCACCTTTAGAAGAGAAGATATATCTTCTAGGCTATAATTCTTGGAATTCTCCAGGTTTATATGGGGATTTAGTTGGGTTTGGGGTTTTTTCTTGACTTTCTTTCTAATCAGTCAAAGCCTAACCTTCCCACTGTAAGCTTCATTCAAGCTTTTCAGCTTATATTGGGCCCTTTTAAAGATCTCCTCTGTTATGAGGCACGTGTTACGGATAAGGTACTGGAAAAATGGTGTATGATGAATCTCAGCTCGGCTGCCTGAATAAACCTGGGCCTATTTTTCAGTAAATGTTGTATTTAGTAGCTTCCATGGATCTCAGTGACTGCTTGAGCTCTTTGTGGAGCTATATTTTATTCTTTTAAAGTGATGTGGATGATATTTTTCTTGACTCAAATAAAAATATTGAAAAAAGTTTAAAGATTTAAATCCCAAAAAATCCTAATTTGAATTGCACGTGTTGCATATCAACTCAGTGTTTGGTTACTGCTTTCCCTCACAACTTTTAGCCACTAAACTCACAGTTTAGAAAAGATATATAATCAAGTTTAAAAAAAAGAAAAGGAAAAGGAAAATTTTCATAATTTGACCACCTTTCTTGAACAGCAAAGAACTGGCACCAGTTAACATTTTAATACATATGAGATGACGTGTTCTCTATCCTTCCCATGGCATAACTTTTATTTTGCCATCCCCTTTCCAACATATAATTTCTCAAACTTCTGCAGTGTTGACAACAGCTTCACATTTCACAGCTCTTTCTCTTCATTCATAATTCCTCAAGGCAGTTCAGCATCTGACAGTGAAATTCCTTACATGGAAAAAAGTATCAGTAAGGGAAAGTGTAATGTGTTTTGTGTGCAAGCTAGCATCTGGATATTTAAAATGTCGACATTCTGAAACTACTGATGTCTCAGCAAAACACCAAAAATTTTTCGGATTTGCTAGTGAATGACAGTCAGACAGTAGTGATCCAGCTCTTTGGCCTGTTCTATTTGATTTGATGATTAAAACTTAATGCTGAGATCAGCCATCTGAAGGCACAGATTTTACTAACCATGCAACCACAAAGGCCTGTTACACATTTCTGAGTTCCTAACATTAAACTATGTGCAGGTTACAGTTAGTGCCAGCGGCACAGTTTAACAATTTGCCTTATGTTTTCTACTTTGAAATTCTATCTTCAGTCGTGTTACCTGTCCAAACTGGAACTGGACACTTGCAATTTGAACACCAGGTGTCTGCCTCAGGCTGAATTTCTCTAGAAAGTTTCAGCAAATCTGTTTGCTGACAACAGGGTCAGAGGACAATGAAGTTTCCATGGAAAAGTGCTGAATTAAATAAAACTGTTTTTCTTCAAACTTTCAGTTAAAAGCTTTTGCTTTGTGAGTCAGCTCTCTTGGACACCACATATTGCCAGACTGGGAGAACAGTTTTTCAAGTGTTTCTTCTGTCACAGTAGAAAAATGATTTTTAGCAATCATTTTGATTGAAAGATGTGACTATTTTTGTATATAAAATAACTGCATGTTTTGGGTTTTTTTTAATGTGGTTGAATGAACAAAAACCTTTGGTGACTCTACGCTTGAGATTGCTCCTCACACACAAAAATTCAAATGCTCATATAAATAACTTAAATAATGTTAACAACATAGCACTTTCCCTCTTATTTTTAAATATATTTTGGGCATATTAAAACCAGAATTAATTACAATCCACCTTTTTGAGGAACATAATAGACATATACCCTCACTGCAAAATTCTGATTTCTACAGAAGAATTTTTTTTAAGTCAGTGGCTGTCAGCTGTGCAACCATACATCTGGTCTGCTCTTTCAGTGCCACAGGAGTTGTGCCTTTCTGGCTAAATCTTGGAATTTAGAAATCTACTACGTGTTGCTTAAAAGTCATACGAACTGGATGCTTGTTTTGCTTTGCCAAATGGACAAGCTATTCTTTTAAGCTATTAAGAATTATGCGAGGTTGAATGTTGTACTAAACACAGATAATGCCGAGATGTTTTCCTACTGAAAATCTGGTCTGTAGCTTGCACACAAGCTCCTCCCAGAGGAGCTAAGAATTATTACAGCATATGCAAAGCACTTTATTTTAAAATAATCTGTGTGATATTTACCACATTTTGCCTATGCCAACAGACAGCTCAGAATTCTCTCATCTGAGCTACCCCTACTATCCCTGAACCTCTGGTATTGGCCCAAAACGCCAAAATATTTGGTGTGATTTTTCGGTAATAGCATCATTCATGGAATCATAGAATCATAGAAACATTAAGGCTGGAAAGGACCTGCAGGATGATCAGGTCCAAACTTTGACCAAACACCACCATGTCCACTGAAACACATGGCAAATTGCCACCTCTACAGGTTTTTTGAAAACTTCCAGCAATGTTGACTCCACCACTTCCCTGGGCAGCCTGTTCCAATGCTTAGCCACTCTTCCAGTGAAGAAATTTTTCCTGATATCCGATCTGAACCTCCCCTGGTGAAACTTGAGGCCATTTCCCCTTGTCCTATTGCTAGTTGGCTGGGAAGAGAGACTGACCCCCACCTCACCACAGCCTCCTGTCAGGAGATGTTTGAATGAGAAAGTGTCATTCAAAATCCTTTGGGGTGAGCTGCGTACACACAGAGCCCAGCTCTATTCTCAAATAGCGTCTAGGTCACCCCTAGGTCCAAGGTGAAGAAAGCTGAGAAAGTGAAGGACTGGTGTATCTGTACCTTCTTCACCATCCAACTTCATCTGCAATATTTGGCTTGGGCAAAAGGAGACAAAGGAATTAAGGAAGAAATAAAAGTGCAGTGAGTGCACCTCACTGGCATGGGTCCATATTTCTGCTGAGGAGTGGCACTACAAGGAATTGAGCTTTTTCTATTGCTTAAATAATTATTTCATTATTTAAAAATTATTCCTAATTTATAAGAACAAAAAATGGGAAATCAGACGAAGTTCAGTCCCTTAACAAAAGACCAGCTTACTTTATACTTGCCTTTACATTGGTTCAGTGTGCTCTTACCAGGCTGTGAAGATGCTGCCGAGCACCTAAAATTAGCAAAAATGACGGTAACTGTTTTCTGGAAGACAGCCAGAGCCACACCCTTCTACCCAACAGAAACTGAATTTCATGGTACAAAAGGAAGGCTTTTCTTTAGCAACGGTGTTTGAGGTATTGATGTCTGGGGGCAGTAGATCTGGAGCATGTCTGACAGCCAGATAAAAATGGATTTTTCTGAGCCTTGGGAATCTTATGGAAAAAAATCCCTTTCAGCTGCAACCCCCTTTATGATATCAAGGGGAGTCTAAAACCAATGTTTCTGCTAATTTATCCACACAGCACACTGCCACATATGAAAAACAAAATAGATAAAACTGACAGTGTGTGAGAGAATCTGGCATGGGGATGAGTGGGATGGGAGGCATGAGAAGTCCCCAGACTCAGAGAGGAGTGAAGACAGTGCTGGACTGGTTTTATAAAACTAAATTAAAACCAGGATGTGTGTGTGTGTTGGGGGTTGGGGCATAAGGGAAGTTCTGTTCAGTCTTGTAAAATGACCCTTTTAAAAAAATTCATGTGTGTGAGTGCACAAATGCAAGGTCAGGGTGTGAGGGGAGGATTTTTAATCCATCTGGAATTTTAAATACTGTTACTGTAGGATACATGTTTATTTAAAAAGAGCTTATGAAATGGAAATCATTTTCTATCAAATTTAAAATGAATTTCTAGGATTTTTCCAAGGCAGTGATGTTAATATGGGTTTCCATAGCCATCTACAGAAAGAGAAGTTATGATTAATTTTTTACATACAGTTTTTTTTTCTCTTTGAATTTAATAATCTGAAATATTTCATAATTGGGCAAGGTGGATGACAAGGTAAAGTAAATTCAGGTTGAACTGAATATTTTTAAAGCATTTTTCATTGCTTATTATCTCCTGTTATTGTTGATTAGTCTGAAAACTTTTTCTGGCAGAAACAGTGAAAATGCACTATGAAGAAGATCTTAAAGAAAAAAATCAAATGCTGATTTCAGATTTTTTAATACTTCTAAAAAGACTCAACTGCTTACCTGTTCAGAACAAACAGTGCCACATGGCCTGTGCTCAGTCACAACACACATGCTGTCTAATAATAATAAATATTTTTAAAAAAAGAAAAATTTAGATAAAGATTCACTGTTAATACTGATAACATTCATCAGTTTGTGATACATTCCCACGCTGCTTTATGGAAGAGGATAAAGGATGGAAATGCAACATCCAAGGGAGAAAAAAATAAACAGAAGAAAATCTGCTATAGCAGTTATAAGGAAACAACGCAGCAGTCTGAGTGAAAGTTGCCATGACAGCTGCAACCCAATTTCACTGCAGCTGGTATTGACTTCTCTAAACAGGGATATAAAGTGTGGGTCTCTGTGTAATGACTCTGCCACAGTATTCAGGCAAGGCAGGATGTGTTACGTAATTTCATAATATCAGCACTCTCCATTTCTCACTTTCCAAAGCTTTCCCTGCCCTTTACTCAAGAAGGGCTGAAAAAAGGGAGCTTGTACCTCAAATGTCAGCCTACCATTATCTGGAAGAGAACTTCATGCCAAATGTTTTCCTTTAAGTGCAAGGCAGCAGTGGCAGCACTTGGCCACTCTTCTCTTCAGCTTTGAGTTTGCAAGTGCCCACACAGGCACCCCCTTCGAGGGAGCAGCACCGTGGCTGAATTTGTATCTGTGCCACAATGTGCAGATTGCACTGGCAAATACTACAGCATAGTACAGCTGCACAGTAAGATTCACAGTAAATGAATGATCCCCTGTCATTTTGAGTCTTACCAGCAGATTGGTGGGATTTCAGAACTGCTTTCCAGAGGACCAAAAATACAACTTGCTATAAACTAGTTTTGTAAATCTATCAGTAGGATCACATGGCAGGACAAATTCATATCACAACCCAAGAAGGCAAATTTTACCCCGTGGTCTATCTCAGCACACACAGGACTGTATGTTTGATAGCTGTCAATTGGCTGTTTGCCTGACTGCTTGATTCCAAAGTCACTTTGCAAACTGTTATTCCCAAAGTGAGGCAAACAGCATCATTAAGGGCTGAAGATAAAGATACCGCTTCAGTCCCCATGGAAAGGTAAAGCTGTCAAGGGGAAACAGACTTAAGCTCCATACCTGCAGGTTCATGGTCTTAATAAAGAAAGAAGGGGATAACCATCAGTGCAGTGGACAAACAAATCCATCTCAAACAGAATGATTGTGAAAAATTTCAGCTCCATAATCCATACTGAAAACAAATTACTCTCTTCCACCTTAGTTATTTTGTATAACTTGAGAATGGGAAAGCTGCCGAAGAGTGACAACTGACCTAATAAACGGAATAAATCTGTCACTGCTGTTGTCAGGTTCCTATCTTGTCTGACAACGCATTTAGCTCCCAGATCAGGGGCAAAGTGAGGCTTGCAGAACATCAATTCCATTTAAATGAGCACAGGAAGCGGCATCTGCGGAAACTCCTCTTGTTGCCAGGACCGTAGCTGTGGCATTTTCAAGAAAGCTGTCTCCACTTATCAGGAATTCAGCCTTATCAATGCCTGAAATGGCCTTTCTTCAGAGTCCCATCTAAAACACCTCTCTACCAGCAGACACCTTGAAATACTGGATACATATCAAAAGCAAGAAAGTTTTGCTCTCTGCATTAATTTTGATTAAACAATTACTGACTCTGCAAGTCAGTAGAACTGTGTTGCCTCTTGCTCTTGGTTTAGAAAGATGCAATAAAGGACTGAAAAACTGAGATCAGAACAATTGCATACCAACTAGCTTAAAAATATTTGAGAGGAGAACGAGTTATACTTTCTACGAGCTGGGGAAGAACTTTTCCATCACTGCCAGTACATGTGCACACCTGGGCAGACCCAAGGCCCAAGCGGCTCTTGTCTTTTTAGGTAAAAATGAAAAAAAAACCCAACCAAACAAAAAACCCAAACCAAACAGCTGAAATGGGCTGTAATAGTTGAAGAAGCATGAAAAACCATCAAAAAATGCAAAAATGCCCATGGATATTAGTGGGCAATGCTTGCACAAGAGTAAACCTGTCAAGGGTAAATTTTTTGCAAAAATTAGAAGCGTTCTAAATATTTGATTTTTTTTTATTATGATCCAATTAATTTTTGAACTAATTTCCATTACATATTAAAGGAGAAAAATAATATTTAAATTTTTTTAGGGTAAGAAAGGTCAATTTGTGAGATCTTCATTATGTGGTTATTTGAAATAACAGTGGATTTGGTGACATGACCTAGAGCCTTTAAGCCTTTTTTTCTTTTTCTTTTAACACAAAAGAGTGAATGTTATTTTCTTCAAGATGGTTTCTTTATTTTCCCAATTTATATGGCTTTGACCTTCCTAGCTACAACATGTTCAGTGTCATAAATTACCCATGTACTTTTCAACTTGTCTGAATCCTGACATATTACCTGTGAAAGCCACCTGGAACTGAACAATAAATAATTCCTTTGGGGGGAAATATTCCCTTCCGATACTTACACTACAGACATGCATTTATTTGTTGTGGGCTTTCACAAATGCTTGACTTCACAGTGTTTCCTGCAGAGCACCATCTCCTCAGACATACTGAGAAATTGTGAGCTAAACCAGCAGTGTCAGCAAATATAGCTTCTTTCCCTCAAGATTGATATGCATAGTGTATCTTTCTTTCCAAAAATGCAATATCCTTAAATTAAAGAATCAGTGTGAATCACATCAGAGCCCCCTTTTGCCCTCTTATTTATAACTAGCAACATATGATATTTTATATGAAGCTAAGACCATTACTATTGTTTTGATATATTCATATCAAGAATAAGGACACATTTGTAGGCTGCCATGCAAAAAACACTGCATTATTTCTGGATATTCCAAACCCAAGTTAATTGAAATACTGCCAATGTTGCTCTAAATTTTTTTTTTAGAAAGCAGTGTAGGACCAATATTAAAAGCTAGGCTAAACACCTCTGCTTTCAAAAAAACCCAACTGACAGCTTTCTCCTTTAAAGTGTGAAAAACTGTGATAGAAAAATACATTTTAGTGGGTAAATTATCACAGTTCTGTTGATCTCAGCTGACAGTGTTATTTTCTGTCAGCTGAAGGATTGTCCCACCTTCCTCCACAACAAAATACGTATTTCTTGTTTGAGGCAGTTGAAAGCCTGATGGATGTGAGGTTGCTGTGGCTGTGTCCCAAGGTAGCAAGGCTGAGTGTGTAATCACTGACACACAAATGCATGGATACACAGACACACACATGCACAGCTGCCACCCAGATCAGCACAAACAGCAGGGCATCGCCAGCACCCACAGAAATGCACACAGCACCCACACAGACAGGAGCAGTGTGGATGGCCTGACCCTGTTCTGGATTTCTGGCTATTGGAATGGAAATGCAGTGGTGGAAAAAAAAAATAATCACTCTAACGGTGAGCCTTAGATACTCAGCCCACCCAGTTGCCGCTTCCCAGCTGTCCTGGTCCCCCCCAGCTGCTGGGATATAGACATACAAGCCCCAGAGATTTGCAGTTGTGCTCCAGTAGCTGGTCTCTTTTATCCTGTAACTGGTACTTTTTGTCCTACTTGCTGTCTAATTCAGTTTGAATTTCACCAGTTTTCACACATACTCAGAATAGAGATCACACCCATACAGAGCTAGAAAGAAGACTTCATGAGAGCACAGTGCAAACTGCAATTATGAAAGGCAGTTTGACAAATGTAACAACAACAGACAATTAAGACAATTATACCTGATTAGTTTGCTTTATTGCCTTTTCTCTCTATTCTTTCCTGCTTGTTCCCCCATAATCCACCTTGACAGCTCCCTTTCCCACTTCCATTCCTCCCCTAAGCATCCTATAATATAGTACACATTGCCGCAATTCCTTAAAATACCCCATAATAAGCTTTATGCAATCCTCAAGTACTGCTTCTCCTGGTATCCCATAATGAGACCTGTCCCTGTGCAGGCAGTAACTCCATCACTCTCAAGGTTCTCTGAGAGGGAGAGGTAAAGGGCTCTGCAAGGTGTTCTGAGGTCCTTGGGTCTTGCTGAGCTTCCCACCAGGAACAGCATTCCCACCATCCTCCTGGGTTCCAAGCAGCTCATTCAGGGTTCCTCAGTTTATCTTCACCGGGCCTTTGTGTTCTTGCTGATTAGTTTTTAATCACATAATGGTAACTGGCAGTTAATGATTCCCATGAGATCTCCACAGTGCCAGGCCAGTGGCTTTGCATCCATGTGTCTCAGACTTCATCCACTTGTGTGTTTGTTGCTTACTCCTGTTACTAATGTGCACGAACAAGACATGGATGTATGAACTATCACCAGCCAGGTGCTCAGTATGGTCTTTCCAGAGGGTCCTGGGGAAATGTCTGCCACAGTTCCTTTCCCTCTCTTCTTCCTCTTTCCCATCTCCTCAGTTAGTGGTAGTAGTTTTTCTCTGTCCTTTCTCCACAGCTCGTATCCAATGTCTTCTTCAGTGTTTTATCTTTAGAAAGTAGATGTAACAATATAATGCTCTCTATTAAGCATGGTTGTAGCAATTTAATTCTCTCTATCTTCTGGACTTGGGCACTGAGATATACAAACAATGACAATTATGGAAAGTGTGAATTACTCCTTTCAAATGTTTCTTTCCATTTCCACATCTGCCATATTTTTAATCAGCTCGAGAGACACTCTATTTCCAAAAAAAAAGTGATTTTACTTAATGAATTATGAAGTGTTATTCTAGATTTTTTTAGAAATCATA
Source organism: Lycocorax pyrrhopterus obiensis (assembly GCA_014706295.1). NCBI lineage: Eukaryota > Metazoa > Chordata > Aves > Passeriformes > Paradisaeidae > Lycocorax > Lycocorax pyrrhopterus. The sequence continues at coordinate 8,003,304 of JACSVZ010000015.1, forward strand.
CATGACATATGATGACAAACTTGTCATTTACCAATGACTGATTTGTTACTTTGTGTGGGATTAATTTCAAGATGAAGACACCTACATTTAGCTGTCTATATAAGCTAGATGTCTAAGATCTCTTAGATCATGGCATGCTAGGCAATACAGTCAGCAGAACCTGCCAGAGGAAATATATTTGGGATATCAGCACATGGCTGGTAAACACACCACTGGACCTAAGAGGGTCAGATCTGTTGCAAAAACCTTATAACACTTCCTCTACTTTTGGATTTCTAAAACTTTCTTATGGGCCAACAGATATGATGAAGGACCTAGAATGGGTCACATTTTCTAAATATTAAAAAAAAAGAAAAGAAAAGGAAAAAGAAAAAAATAATCACTTCATTACTTTATTGCTAACAAAAGCAGCACAAAACGATACACCAAAAAGAAATTCTTAGAGCACTACATATTCTCTGCCTTGGAGTTAAAATGAAACCCTTAGACAGCAAATTAGGACGTTTAGGCAACTGAATTGAATGCCAGACACAGTGACTATCATGGGATTTTGGCTCTAGATGGAGTCTTAAATTCAGGTAAAACTACTTTGGGATTTGAGATTTTTCTTAATTAAGAACTTCTATCAATATAATCCAGAAAAAGTTGTAAGATTATAACAATAATGGTTTGTCTCCAAAACTACCACAACTGAATTAATTCAAAGGATTATTCACTTATTGAATGACCCGTGATCAAACACATATCTTCAAAATAAGTCCCATGGAACTAAAAGTGAATGTCTTTTAACTTCAAGTGGATGTGGAGATCTGAGGATAAGACAGACACAATGTGAACGGACTTCTAACTTAAAATATTAGAAACATTTTTTAAAAGTTTCCAAAGCTTTCAGAAGAGAGTCTGAACTATTTTCTCAGTCTACAGTTTTGCTTCCAATCAGGTGATGGAAATTGAAAATGTTCAGGTACATTAAAGGGCTCTAGGAGTGAAATGTTTCTTACTGATTGCTTATTGTTAGCAACCCTTTGATTTTGGTGTTAAAGTAACATCATACTTTCTATCTCTTTTCCCCTTAGTGAAAGACAACCATCTAATCTTTTTTTTTTTTTTTAATGCAAGATTTTCTTTTTTAATATGCAACAGAGATGGAAAAGAAACATTTAGTCAACTCAAGGAAATGGCTTGAAATCAGATCTTCAACACAATCACTATAAACACAACCCAATCACTCTGATGTACATCTCAAAAAGCCACAGCTTAACTAGGGCTGTCAGGTCTTACTCCAGTATCTGGGTGTAGCTGTTCCAGACTTATAAAATTAATACCCCTATTTGGAACTTTGTTTCACTTTGGATAAGTCAGTTGCTCTGTCTGATTTCTGTAGCTGCAAACTGTACTTTTTTAGCATGGCAGCTGTGAGATTAGCATTGAAAATATGAAAGAAAAAAAAGAGGAATGGGTAGTTATTATAGGAAAATACAGATCTGTAATCTTTGTTGGAAGAATCCTGCTGTACTTGCAAAAATTTTCTCTAAGACAGAGAAGTCGGTCTGTAGATACTCTCATGGGATTTAACCTCCAAATGTAATAGGAGGAAAAATACTTTAGTGTTGACTTTGGGATCTGGTATTACTGCAGCTCTGTTCTAAAAGTCAGAAGAGAAATATTCTTTTTCTCTTGAGTACAAGATCATAAAGTTCTTAAATACAAATATCTAAATGAGAAAGCAGATTCAGATACATTTTTTCAGTTTTTATTCTGCTATCAATCATGTGATTTCAGATGAGAAACTAACAAAAACGTCCAATGAAGACAAAAAAAAAAATTCCAAAAACCAAAGTAAGTTTTAGTGAGTGAGCAGAGAGCAAAGCAGAACCACACAGACATGACTAAAGCAATGCAAATGCACAGAATTTGATATTTTCCTTTTACCTGATGTCTGTTTGGTACAGTGAAAGAGCAGCTCCTCACCTAATCTAGAATGGAGTAACTCCAGTAGCTTTAATGGCTCACACCTTCTAGTTTATGACCTTTCTTTCTGCCTCAAGTTATAGCTGTCCATCTCAGACAGCTGTGTCTCCAAAAGTTATATTTTTTTTGTTTCTCAATTTATTTATTTTCTATCTCCTAATGTTTATCTCCTGTCTGGAATATGATAAAATTAAGCATCCAGTTTTCACACGGGCCACGTGAATGCAATGGCAGGGGCGTCAAACCGGTGTGAGAGACTGAATTGTTAAGGGATAATGACTCGAAACATTCCCCCAGGTGTGGAGAGGCCAGGGTGCTTTGCTGAGATGGAGGAGGTGAGCTTTTATTATGAGGTAATCTCACAAGACAGAGGGTGAATGGTGGGCTATGAGCGAGACCGGCGATGAATCCCGTGGGGATGGATGGTGTCACTTGCCATGATAAGCTGCCCTCCCTTGCACAAACCACTGGGTTGTGGGCCCCCTCTTCCCCTGGGACATTGGCACGTGTCCTGAGGGTGTTCATCACTGATGGGCCAGAATGGGCCATAATTGATTCAGCTGAGGGGTGCAATGGGCAGCTGTGTTATCTTAGACGGTGTGAAGGGCTCCCTGAGCGCTCCATGATCCATCCCATCCAGTGGGAAGCTCCCCCCCCCGGGGTGGGGGGTACCTGCGCGTTTCCGCCTGAACCTGAGTGACTATAAACCCAATAGATGTTGTGCTCTGGGGGTTTTTCCGAGGATGTTTCCTAACTCCTTCTTCGGGGCTTCTCTCACCACCTGACAGATCTGGTCTGTGACCACCGCTTTGACCAAGACTGCCAGCGACCAAGTCTCGTCGTGGCACCTGCGGTGGTGAGAGTCTCACGCTCTTGTCCTTTCTCTCTTTCTCGCTCTTCATTTCTTTTGTGCTTCACGCTTTTGTCCTTTTCACCTCTTTCTTTTCCCTTATGCATGTCCTTGGGTGATGGTTTTGCACTTTCATATTGCAGTGCTTTCATGCTGTTATTTTACTACGGATAATAATAACTGAAATGCCTACATACCTGTTTTCTATTGCAACCGAATTATTCTACAATAAACCCTACATGTCTATATGTACAAACACCGATCATTCAGTGTCGTTTCACTCCAATCCACCCCAAGAGATCTAGTAGCTAAAGCGTGTGTTTCCCTCGCCTTCTGCAGCCGGTCCTAAGAACCAGTGCCATGGAAAGATGCTATGGAAGCACAGGGACCTTACGGCTCCATGGCAGCACATCCCACCCTGCTCCTGTGTTTCCTCCGTGAATCTGTTCGGTTTTGGGGGACAAGTTGTTATCTAGGCAAACACTACACTGAGCTGCTCTGCTTACGCAGTTTGAAATTTTGCCAGACTGTTGTTCCACTTATTTACTCTATTAATCCTTGTAAATTTTGCTCATCTGTCCAGAGACTTGTTGATCTCCATTACCTAAACAGATAATCTCCATGAATTAATTAAGGCTGTTAGGATTCCAGATGCCTCACTTTGAAAAGATACCACCAGCTTTCAAGGTCTTGTTCTTAGGTGCAAATTATTTTAATGTCTTATCACATAAGACTTTTTATTTCAGCATGAGATAGTCTTTATTTGCTTGCTTTTAATCTACCTATCTTTATATAATGTATAATCTTTCATGATTAAAATACCTTTGAACACAGGCTGTTTTATTCTAATTATTGAAAATACATAAAAGCCAAATATTATATGTAATTTTGTCTCAGTCTAAATTCTTCCTTCCTCTCTCTCCCACCTGCTAATCGTCCTTCATCTTTATCCCACATGCTAATCAAAGATAGACAAACAGTCTAGTACCTTTCCTTTTACACTGTGCTGTCTCTTCGTATAATCTCATTTTAAATTACAGAGATGCATGACAGGCGAATATATTACAGCAGGAAAAAATCTTTGCTAAAGAGCATTGTGTTCTCCTTGAATAAATGTTAACTTGAAACCATGAGAGTCTAATCTTGTTGCTTTTGCCAGCTTAATTCCATCAGTTGTTTCTCTGAAAGAATAATTATCATAGTAATTGCCAAGTAAAGAAAACTAAATATTTGCCTACTATAAATGATCCCGGAACTTCATGAATTTTAAGGGGAAAATTATGTGGAGAAATAATCTCTCTGGCTAGACCTGTTGCCTTCTTTCAACTGACCAGCCATGTATAAAAAATATTTAAGGGCTCAGACCTCATCAATTGTGGTTTCAGTTTTATGACTAAATACCCTTCACACTTTCCCCTTAATGTTACTGCTTTATGCTCCTGACAATAGAAAACCACCATTGATCCTTAGAAATGCTTGAGGTTAAATATAGTAAAGACAAATAGGTGCTTAAGAATTTAGCCCTAGTCTGACTATGTGCTTGGAGACGGTAAATCTATGCATCTTACAATCCTTACTTGACAAAATTTGAAGGGTCCATCAGACATCTGTGGATATTTTATATCTGTGAAAACTATTAGCAAGAACTGAAAAACTTGAATTTCTGTTTAACCTATAATCGTATTATTCTAGTGACACTTGTCATATCATTTGGAGGAAGGAAGCCTGTTTTGTTTTCTTCTCCATTCTGATAATTCAGGTAAGAGTCTAAAAAAATATCTCTGGCAATGTAAGAGACAAGCTGTCAGTGAAAGATGCAGACACCTTTACCACTTCCGTAAGAGTCTTGCTGGCTGCAAGTTTACGTTGTGGATGAGGTTCCTGCCATCAGAGCCGTGCTCAGAGATGAGTTCAGGGCTTTATTCTACAATTCAGGCTTGTATTGCAGTTCAGGACTTCTGTGGTGCAGCTTGCTGCAGTGAGCACTGAGACCAGACCAGTATGCTAAAAGGATGGGTTTGGCTACAGGGTGTTTTAGGAGGGGTTTTGTATTTGAACATGGAAATCACACCTGGAACTCACTGCACAGCCAGATCAAAACTGTATCAGTTTCAGAGCTGACATAGGCCTTCCAAACTCCTACAGCTTGGGCATAAAAAATAATTATCTTGGAAGTCCAAATTAAACATAGGAAATTGGAAACTGGGATAAATGCAGACCCAGTGAAATTACAGGTGTGAGTTGAAGTAATTCAGTTTTTACAAGCTGTAAACTCCTAATAATAGGGGGTTTTGATACAGAAAGGAAAAAGAATATGTACATGTTCACTCAACTTCATATCAGAAATCATAAATTTGTCATATATAGATAAATCTATCTATATCTACATCTATCTGTGTATCTATATCTTTGTAGCAATAAAGTGACCATGTTTTGGGCTCATAGAATAATTTGGGTAAAGAGCATCTAGTTCCAACCTGCCTGCCATGGGTAAAGACACCTCTCACTAGACCAGGGTGCTCAAAGTGTGCATTAGTGCACACTTCAAACATTAGCAGACCTGAAACTCTCCATGTTTGGGTAGTCCTGTGACTTTGTCAGCTTCTAGATGAAGCCGATGTTTCTGTTCCTTGTCTGGCTGAAAACTGGTTCTTCTCAGTCAATAGGAGCATGTGATACTTGTTGGGGTTATAGGGCAGGAGGAGCCCCAAGCATGCAGCTTTGATGTGGACTTTCTAATTAAAAACCATTATTCTCTGAACTGTGCTATGTGATACATTCCCTGGCACAATGCAGCCCCACAATGTCTCTAGTTTTATGATTTCATACACTGGACATTGCCTCAGGTACTGGCTCAGCTGCAGAATGGGCAGCAGGGAGACTGCACATGTGCAGGTTGTACATTTTGGCCTGCCAAGAGTTACAGATGTGATTGATCTTACTTGCATGTTTCCATTTTAGTCATTATTTCTAGCCCATTCTGTCACTCTGAGCTGAAAGCAGCACTCATATAATGTCAAATTTTTAAAACTGGGGGAGAAAAATACTTTAATTCCCACACTTTTCTGGAGCATTACTCATTCTATTTATTAATTGGCTAGGAGTTGGTTCTCCTTCATCCATTCCTGTGGAATTTCTTAATGCACCATTTACAATTTCATTTACAATATTTACTTCAGCTTACCTTACCTTTAGGCTAGACTTTTCCCTAAGGCTAGAGCAAGAAGTGAAGTCTTCAAGGTCTGGAACACACAGAGAAATAAGCACTAACAGTTGTAATTGTCAGGGATCCCAAAAGACAGTATAAAGTTTTAAATAAATATTTTGGCATGTAGATCACATTGAACATTTAGGATTTACCCTGAAATGCCTTTACTAACACATGAAATCACTTTTGAAACGAGCTGCAGAGTACTGTATGAGATTATGGTGAAGACAAGGTTGTGGAAATTGCTAGTATTGTTCTCCTTGTTGGGCTGAGTCAGAGAATTTCTGTAAAATATTATGTGCCTTGATTTCTCTGCTGGAAAAACTAGAAATAACTTTAGTATTGCCAAACATCCCTCTGGCTTGCTTAGAGAACTTGCTTGAAAACGTTGCTAACCTTCACTAAGGAAAGCTCCAGTGGGGCTCTAATTATGAGCATGGCCTTGAGATACTACAAAACCACTACTTGACTTGCCTAGAAAACCTGAGTGAATAAAGTTTTCCACACTGCAGATCCTTCTCAAAAATAATACTATTTCCAATATATCTAAGTACTCCCTATGTTCAGTTTTAAATGTGGAAAGATTAATTCAGAAGTCTGAATTCAGAAGACTTAATTCAGAAGGCCAAATGGAAAGATTCATTAATAACTGGACTTTCTTCCTAGCGTTACCAGAAGCTCCAAGCCACTCAGCATTCCTGAATTCAACTTTTATCGTTTATTTGCGTATCTGTCACTAGATGGCAGTGTCAGTACTAGTAAAAATCCACCAGAAAAGTTGCTCTCCAGCATGGAATAAAAAAATACAACTGTTTGTCCATGCAAGGGACAATGAGATTGACCATGCAAAAATGAGAAGATTTAAAACAGCTTTGATCAGTGATTAAATAGTTTATTTGTTACATTTTGTTGCTGTCCAGTTCATGTTCTGAACAGATCTCTCTGTAATGTAATTTATTCCACTGATTACATTCAGCTGTTAAACTCAGGACGCAGCAAATGATCTCTAGGCAATATCTGTCTTTGGGTCCCACATCCAGTACAACTAAATTTTTGCCATTAGATATCAGTCCTCATTATCTATATTAGAATAATTCACCATGTGTGTCTTTCAAGATCGAGTGAGATCTACTAGGCTGGTACTTGATTGTCAGAAAAAGCCAACATCTAGCGCTTCCCAGACTTCTCTTTTGAAATCAGTAGAGGTCTAAATTTCCAATAAAATTATGCAATGTCTCTGTGTGGTAAAGAAATCATACCTTTTTACTCATCTGGAAAAAAAACCCCACAAAAAGCACTGTTTTGGGCTTCATTCTTGGCATCGGTTTATAATTTTCTCACCTGTCATGTTTTTGCTGATGAATAGAAGATCTGCAAACAAATTTTTAGGGTAGATACAGATGGCTGTAGCATCTGAATCCCTGTATGGAAAGAAATTAGTGCAAAGATTTATTTTGTCCACTAGATGGTAGCAAGACTGCACACCTGGAGGAAAGCAGCCTAAATTTCTGTTTGAGTTTGAGCCAAAAGTGACCAGAACTAGCTGGGTGGCAGGTGGTCATCAGTAGGCAGTTCAGCCTCCAGGTGAGTTTTACTAGGTTTAGTGTTTCACCTCTACATGAAATCAGTTTTCATCTCCTGAATCTGTGTCAGCAATCTCTGAAATTCAGAATTTTAGTCCAGGCATGTTTACATAATTTTGGTTTTGTGTTTTGTTTGTTGTTGAAAAGAAGAGAAAAAGGAAGGCAAGGGATCAAACCACTGGACATTAGATGAACCCGAAAGGTTAGTAATAAACACAAAAACTAGGGCCTTAGAAATAGCCACTGTTCTTTTTCCACTGGTTACCTCCTTCAAATTCATAGATTTCAGAAATACAGTGATAAAAGAATAATCAAAAGACAATATGAATTTTCACATTTTAAACTTGAATATCATCTTTGAGAGACATAGGGTTTCACTGGTAAAAGCAGATACCCATGATCATTATTAAGCCCCTCAGACAGTTTGTTACGATGTTATCATATCTGTGTCTGTCGGGAAAGTCTGCTCATGTTTAAGGGACGCAAGACTGACCATGGTAAAGGGAAACATACTGTATCTTAGGCAAGTAAAAGATTTGCTGTAGTCTGGGTCTCTGATACAGTTCAGAGCTTGTGTTTAGGGCTGGTTTAGGTGTCTGAAACTGCTGCAGTGCATTCTGTGGAAAAAATGAGCCATCCTTGGCTATGATGATGGAAGGAAACGGGGATATTGTATGAGCTGCAAAAATATTTCACGACTTTTCAGGGATGGGCCTCAAGTGTATAAAGAAGTAGCTGCCTTAATTTTCAAGGACCATTTATAAAGTGCTTCAACATCTGTCACATTTTCAGAATTGGCTTGTGAAGACAGGCGTGATGTTTCGAGCAGAAGGGAAAAGCTGAGGTAAAACTGCGTGCAAATATTTTGGCTTGAAAGACCAGAGCAGAGCATTGATTGTGCCAGTATCTCTAGATTAAAGTCTTTGGCTGTTCTCTAAATCCATGTTACCATATCTGAACTCCCAGAAAGCACGGCTTCAGTGTAGTAAAATTGTCATTAACTTATCCCCCTCCCAATCATCTGTCATTAGGACTGTATTTTAAAAATCTGTTTACAGTATAAAGTATTTCAGAGGTTTGTATGTATCTGGATGATATAAAAATAACCATGGTTCTGGATCAAATGAGGGGTTCATCAGTATTCTTGGAGCTCCTTTTAGCTTTTTAAATATATATATCTGAATAGAGGAGATCAGGAGCCCCTTGGTAAAGTTTGTGGAAAATGTTATCTGCTAAACCCAAAACTGAATAGATTATGAACAGAAGGAATGACAATGGAAAAGTATTTTAAGCCTGTAAAATAATAGATCTGAGTCCTCCTCAACTTCATTCTGTTCAAAACTTTGCTTGCTAATCTTTTATGCTGTCTTAAAGTTCAGAAGCAAAACAAAGAAAACACAGCTATAAAGGGATTTAAATAAAAACTAGGTTTCAGTTTTAAAGCCGTATGCTGTCCACAGGATGCTTTTGCAGAGGTGTGGGAGCTCTCAGCAGCCATTGGAGGGGTACCTTTGATGAAGGACAAGTTGGCTGGCTCTGGAGCAGACATCTCAGGGCTGATAAGAAAAGAGTCCCCAGGACTAGCAACAAGCTTGCCAAGCCTTCTATTTAGAGACTGAAACCAGCCTCAGATCAGAAGTGAACATGTGGAACCCACATGTGTTTACAAGTTAGCTGGGGCCTAGGAGAGCCTCTGGCTATTTATCCATGTGTCTGTCAGTACCCTGCCTTCCTGCACGCTGGATGTCAGGGTGCAGTCCTTCCCTTGTGCTTCTGAGTGCTCAGATTTTTCTTTTGGTGTGTGTGTTTTACAGGGAGAAAGTAAAAAAAAAAAAAACCAAAACAACCAAACCAACCACCTCTCAACACTATCTTACTGCAGTTAATGTATGTGCTATGGTTGTTGGTATCACTTCATTTTTATCACTCTTAGTGCTTCCGCTGTCACATAGAGGCACATAAGCAAGAATATTCCTGTTACACAGAGTCACTTTCTTCTAAACTTTAGCTGTTATCATACCAGGAGTCACAGACAGGGACAGTAGCCTCTGCTGGTAAGAGGAAATCAAAGATGTTGATGTGGATAAGCTATTCTTTGTTTGGGATTGAAAATTCTTCGTTCGTGGCCCAGTAACATGCTGTGAGGACATGCCTTTTTCAGGCAATTTCACCTTTTAATAAATGTAGTGATAACTGTGCTCTGAGTGACTGAACAATCCTCAGTTTTGTACAGGCAGATAACCCGAGCCTGGGAGAGCTCTGTGTGGGAGAGGTGTCAACAGGGCATAGGCAAGGGGTTGGGCTCAGGAATATGATTGTGATTGGACTGGATCATCAAGCTAATATTCCTTACACATTCAGTGCACTAATTTGAAAGTGATGGTATCAGCTGCTAAAGCCTGTGCCTTCTGTGGCTCGGTGAGTGGCTGTGAGCACCCTAAATGCCTGCATGAGGACTGATGCTGAATGAAGAACAGCCTGAAGGAGCAGGGAATGAGGCTTGTGACAGCTTTTCGATAATGGGATTCAGCACTGATTTTAAAAAGTCCTTCAAAAGTACTGTAGTTCTGGTGCCTCTACAAGAACTAAGATTACAGAGGCCTTGTTAGCTTTGGCATTCAAGCCACAGGATTCTGATTCCTCACACTATGGAGTTAGACCAGACTTCTACAGAATTACTCCCACTTGAGGCTTGTGTGATCTCTCTTCCAGATTCACTTATTCCTTCTCTTCTTTCCTCAAACTCCTCACAAAATATCTTTGTTATTCAGACTATCACATTAAAGAATATCAAAGGTCCAAACTGGGAGAGGCAAGGCAAATAACTTGCTTCCCTTATACTGCTTTATTCCTGTGAGGGACTGCTCGGAGTCCTGTATGTTGATAGAAGAAAGGGTGTATCTTTAAATTTCATGTCCCAGTTCTCTAATTGCCAAAAGTTAATATAATTAGGGAGTGTTCAAAATGAAAGAACTGACAGAATCCGTGGCCTTTTTTTCTCACAAAACTGTGATCTTAGGATCTTTTATGCAGGATAGGAGAAGAGGAATATAGACACTGGGGTGGCTGTGTGACATTAATCTCCATTTCAAATAAGTAATGCCTTGAAGGAGGAAGAAAAATAAAATTGTATTCAATCACGAGTAATGCCTTGAAGGAGGAAGAAAAATAAAATTGTAGTCAATCACGTTGAGGTCTCATCACTCCTGTATATCATTTTAATTTCTTTTTACTTCAATTTATACTGGCTTTTTTCTTCTTTCAGCAACTGTTGTGGCACTTTTTCAACTCTAAATCCACAAGTAGAATAATTTATTTTAATAATGTCTTTGCTTTAGCTTCTAGTTGAACTCCATTTGCAATGTTCCCAAGCCTTGCTAACTACAGCAGCATTACAGCAATGATTTAATTATTTCCTTCTCAGTATTTATTTGAGACAAAAGTTCCCTGACAAATCTCAGATCCTCTGCATTTGTTTTAGAATAGGAGCATATGTTATGAGTACTAAGCAGTCAGGTACTCCTACTGAAGTAGTCCCTAACCACTATTCAATCATGTTAGCAAACTGTGAACATTTCTGGCTAGACTTACTGCACTACCAGCAAAAAATATCTTTGATGCTCCTTCTTTGTAGACTTCCCAATCCCTGTTCTTCATAATGAAATAGAAAGAGCCATCATATACTACAGATGTATTTGCAAAGGACTTCTACAAAGCTTTGTCCTATAGCACACAATAATCCTTATCTGAGGACAGATAAGGGATCTGGAATGTACAGAGACTAGTTTATGAGACTTTTTAATATGGAAAAATAATTGGTAAAATATGCTTTACTGGAACACTTTAATAAAGCTTTTCAGGGAAAAGATTTTTGTTCCCAAAAGTAGTAGGTCTCTTCTGGGTGACTGAGTTTCCTGACAGTGTCTTCTCCTGCAGACGGTGTAAGATATTCACCTCATACAACCTGACCATTGGGGGAGGGAGGGGATGTTTCAGAACACTGAAAAGGAAGACCTTTTCCTGCCAAACATTGCTTTTTAGTAAGTCTGAAACTCTTATATTTTTCAGGTTATTGGGGTGGAGAGTAGTGAACCAAAGCAGTCTCACATGAGCAAAAACCTCCCAACTTGTAGGGGCTGACCACAGAAAAAAGCACTCTGAAATCCTCGTATATTACTATTGTTTTGTACCAACTCACAGAATTTTTAAGGTATTTATCTTGAGGACATCCTGCTAACCATAGACATGACTGAGACATATAAAAATGTGAGCGCAAAAGCAGGAGAAATCATAGCAGGAAAGGAAAGCAAAGCCAGGCTTTGGTCTCTGCACTTCCTGCCCTCATTAACGACACCATTTTTCTCTGCTTGAGGAATGAAACACAAAACAAGGGAGGATTGCCTGTGAGGAGACGGACAAAGTTTCTCTTTGACACAAAAGATTCCACCATGATGATGGAGGAATATACTGATCAAACTGATTAGATAGATACACAGACTTCCAGAAGTTGTAAGACTGAAAATACAGGAGTAGCAGAGCTGCAGCTGTCTCTGCAGTACAAGGGATTGCCTCATCTCTCAAAACGCTCTAGCCAAGCTTCCATAAGAAGAAGTCCATATTAGGTGGCTAAACAACGAAAATATTCATAGCACAAGATGAGACAATGAACCACAGCAATACTGATGTGTTTTGTGATGGAAGGACACCATCCTTCGAACCCTTGAAGCGTATATTAATAGTTCTCAACATCTGTTACCCATCTTCATCATGGTAGGACATAAAAGGACTGGATTTAGCTTCTTTTTGTACTGCCTAGACCTGCATCTCAAGGGCCACTGTGAACTGTGCTCTTGCACTACTTTCACTGTAATTATTCTTGGGTATCTGTAATTAAAACCATCTGAGAAAGCTACAGAGTTAAGGCATCTCCGAAACACAGGGAGTTAAAACAGTGATTGTGTAAGGTGAGTCACAGTGATGACTATGAAATTTTGGCAAACAAATCTGTACCTTTAAGTTTCAGCCTCTCTTCCCCTTATTTAGCTAGTAATTTTGCTATGGACATCTAATGAGTTAATAATAAAAGAAATATCTTCCTATGGTCTCTTCTTGCCATTCATACAAATACGTCCCAGAACATTAGAGTAACTTTCCCATGTCAGCCTTCATGTAATTTTAGAGGGTGCTGACAGTGCTCAGATTTCAAGGTTTGTTAGGAACCAGCAGGATGCATGGGGCTGGATTTGGCACCTGAAGATACAGATAGATATTCATTAGAATCCCCATAAGTAACTGTGCTTGACTCCCAGTTTCTCATGAATTAATTATCTAATTATCAAAAAAAATCTCAGTAGTTGCTCACCCTTAAGGCATTCCTAAGGTTGCCATTCCAGACATAAGTCTTGATGTGAGAAGGCCTGCAGTTGCCATGTATTGTGGAAAAAAAAGAGGTTTTCTGCTTGAGAAATGTAGTGTTCTGCTGCCAATTATATACCCAGTCTGAGTTGTTGACAGCTTCCTTTTTCCTTCACACTTAGGCAACGTCTCTGGTCACAGAAAATGAAGCAAAGGCCTCAGGAAAGAAACAGAAATTTATTTTAGGGGAGAAAAAAAGTGAAGCTCTGAGCAACTCTGTGATGGCTGGTCTATTGAGATTTACACAGGATCTCCTGGGCTGGATTTATGAGGGATTTTTCTGGGCCAGAATGAATTTCTGAAGAACATTGTCTACACAAAGTAAAACAAACAAAAGAAAGCGGGGATCATGACTATAAAACACTGCATGTACTTTCTTCCTCTTCTGAAACTACTCTTCAGTCTGGTGATGGTGATCCTTTATCACACAGGAGAGCCATAGCAGTGCTAGCAGGAATAACTGGAGACAACACAGAGAAAAAGCAGGCAGAGATCTGAACCCACACACAAAAAAAAAATTGGAGCAATAAAATATGGTAGAAAGAAAAACACTGGAAGGCAGTAGACTAAGACACGTAATTAATTAATAATGCACCATGACATAAAAGGAACTTGGGTTTTAAAAAACAGTGGTAGGTCCATGAAGTTGGGTTTGTGTGCTTACTAAGCATGTATAGGAGCGAGAAAGAACTCACCTATAGGATATTTGTGTGTGGATGTGGGGTGTTTCTTGGAATAGGTAAGTTTCCTTCCTTCAAAATGTTTTGCTCCTTCACTCTTGGATCTAATGAGAACCAAATGGTTCCTGGATGTAATTATTTCATAAGATCTGTTGAACAGACATTAGAACTTTCACCTGCTGTAATCTTAGCTCAAAGATGGTTTGTGAGGAGGAGGAGTGCGGCGTCCTAGAGCCTTGTCGACTGAAATCTTTCAATTTATAGATAATAAATCACTTAAAGCTGAAAACCACATTTAAGTAACACTTCATTGAGCCTTTTTAAAAACATTTTCTCTTGGTCTACCACATGTATAAATAGAGTTGAATAAAAATGATTTGTCTTGTTGATAATGAGACTAAAAGCACCAGTAGCAGAGTAATAATATATACTTTCAGAAAAATCCTGTTAATGTTCTTTAAAATACTTGCCATCATTTAGACAATGGAAAGCTGTGTATTTTGTTTGTTATACTGGAGGAAGGAAATATTAAAGCAGAAAACCTTCTATGTTTTTAAAGGACAGATTTATTTGCTAATAGGGGAAAAGGAATGTAAGTTTGAAAGAGCATGGAGGAACACTTTCAGGAAAGTGCTGCCATCGTGGTGAAAGGTGCTGGTGTCCTGCTCGCTGGGGAATACTGATTTAGATATCCCAAGGTGAAGGCCTTAATGTTACAATGGAACATAGAGGGCCATGACAGATACCAGGGGAGAAAGTCCTCTCCTTTTATTTTCTTCCTCTTTTTTTTAAATTTTTATTTTTTTAATTTTATTTTTTAAATTTATTTTTTATTTCTAGGGACTGTTCTGCTCTTAATTTTTGTTCCAACAAAGCTTTCCAGATGTTGTGTTCACAGCCAGACTCACCTTTCCAGAAAAGGCTGCGATAAGGGATTTTTAAATTGCAAAACGTTAAGTGCCAAGAAAAAGGAGAGAGATGGTAAATCAGTTACAACTGTGAGAGAGACACAGAGGAAAAGGCTGCCTCTTCCAAGAATGACACAAATCGCTTTGAAGGAAGTGTCTGCAACAGTAAAAGTTTCTTATCTATACCTGGTTCCCCTATAAAAACACTTGTATTTGAAAAAAACCCTCTGAAAAATTAAAAAAATATTAGAGAAAAAAGACAGAATCATATTATGAGAGAGAAAATATGGGAAGACTGTTAAGAAGCATCTCTGAGGAAAACCGTTACTATCTCACACTGCAGCTGATTTACTTGATAGTATTTTGGTTCCTTTCTTATACAGACATCCGGAAGTTTATTTGCATGAAAATTTCTCTGTACATCCTTAATTAGAACTCATGCCTCAGAGACGCCCTTATGTCTTGTGAATATATTGAGAAAAAAGTAAAATTATGCTTTAAAATTATCTTGCACAGATTTCTGATCTTCACAATGAAGAGACCATATTGCAAACCAAAAAAAGTACCACAAAACATCTTTCAGCAAGGATATCTTGCTGCATATGCCTCTAGGGTAAACTGTGAGATGTTGTGGTATCCTAACAGAGTTGGAGAGCCAAAGTATTGCTCAGGCGTTTCTCAGATCGTACGTCTCCCACAGAACTTGCTTCAGAAATTTAAGAAAACAGTCATGGTTATTTTTCCGTGTCAGGGTGTAATGAGTTATGTCACTCAGCCAAGACTTTTAGGAAATGAGACTGAAAAGCAATGAGCCATACTTTAGACACCAGGCACATTGGCAATGCTCATTAGAAGGAAGTCAGACCTTTTCCTGGTAGATTCAAGGTACACAAGAGATCAAACCAACATCCTTGCCCAGCTGCCTGCCTTCTGACAGTTCTCAAGCTGCTTCATCATGCACTACATCTAACATTAATTGAGTGTAAGTCCATGCAAGAGTGCTAATTAAAACAATGTACCTATCACATACTCTTATGCCTTCCAGGCAGCAAGAACACAAGAGACAGCTGCTGTTCCACGTCAGTGTATGGGAGGATAAGAGGTAATTGACCCTGCAGTTGTTGGGTTAATTCACAAAGGGAAATCTCTTGCACAACTGGTGTTTCATCTGCTCTTGCATTAAAAACAACTGTACCAAAAGCATTCTCTTTATATAAGCTATTAGTATACAGTCATGAAGACTAATTACTTAAACAAAGACTTCCACAGGCACAGGAAATAAGGAAGTCTCGTGCTCCATATATTTCTGCTGCATGCCTGACTGACTTCAGAGTCAAAGAAAGCACAGGCTCCGTTTGAAACTTTTCCCCTGTCTGAGGCCTGCTTCAAAGCTCGTCCCATGTGGGAGATGCATGAACATGAACATCTCCTTTTTACCTCCATTAGGCATTACATATAGTTTTTCTTGCTGTAGCTGGTCATCCATTTTCACAAAACAGGTATAAGCTTAATTATATTCGGTACTTCTACTCCCCTGCTGAATTCCTTTAATAAAGTATTGGTTTCACTGGGAGGAAAAAGGAAGTGCAAAATTAGGAATACACATGGACAGACACACTGTCAGCAAACCTCATGTTGCCCTTGTGAAGTTAAAACAGCCACCTGCAGTGTCAGATAAGATAATTTTCTTTACATACACGAGACTGTTGACTTTACTCCAAGGGTTCCAAAGAAATTATTTTTTTCTGTAATCAGGAAGCCCACAAAATCCTGCAGGAACCCACAAAAACTCAGTTGTATTCAGTGTACAGAAGAAAATGTACACTTTATTTGCTGGTTGAGTGGCTTTTAACATCCATAATTCCTTGACGGAGGAAGATATGATGTTACATCCCTCAAAGGTTCCCTCTAAGAAGAAGCACAAGATGATTCTCAGTTAATGGATGTGTATCTGTTGAAGAGGGTCTAATCCACACTGTTTGGATTCAAGCTTGAATCTGAACTCCCTTAAGGTGCTCATGCCTGAGGTTTTGGGTTGATTTTTATAGAGATAAAATGACCACCTACATGTATTCATCTAGACCTCAGTCTAAAGTTTATGATTAAAAAGTGGGCTGAGTTTTCACTTAAGATTAAAAAAAAAAAAGCATTGATCAAATCAAAGTTACATTTTTCAAATATTTTTCAATTTGCTTATGGGAAACATTCAAAGGTGTTTCTGGAATGTAGACAGGATTGTTTAACAAAATTAATAGAAGAGTTGAGCCCAGCCCTTTGGATGAAAATCTCAATCAATGCCTGCTAAAAAATAAGAATGTTTTTCGGTTTTCTCTTAATTGAAAAAAAACCCCAGAACCTCCTCATAATATTATAGGGCTACATGCCAAAGGAGCTTCTCATCCAACCCTGCCCACCAGCATCTCTTGCCTCTCTGCACCCTGAAGAGGCAAGAACCGATTTTCATGAAAACAATTTCTAAAAACTCAGGCTTAGGTATGCAAATATGCACAGCTGATAAGAAGTGTACTTTGTCTGAACACTGGACACCTTCTAGAACACCTGAAATTAATTTGGTTTAGTAATCAAGTAATTGGCAAGGAACATAAATTAAAGGTCTGTTCAGGCATTTCCAAAAGGGATGCTCAATAACACAAAGTCATGCAACGATTACCAGCTTTAATCTGTCGTTCCCCCAAAGGTGGTTCACACCCCTGTGCTGGAGCATGAAGGGAAGAGAGTATCAGTTAAACCATCTGTGTATCAGTAATGCTCTCTGCAGCTGCTCCTTCTTCAGCTGCTGTTACAGCACTTTACTCCTAATTGGGCAGTTGCCTCTCCTGCCTGAGTTAAGAGCTCAATATCTTCCACGTTAGCCCAACAGCTGGCAGTTCAGATAGGTAAGAAAAAGGATTAGGTATTTTTTAGCTTCCATGACTCCCATAATTTAATTTGAGATTCATGGCATTAAATGATGTTCACACCCCCCCCCCGCCCTTTTCTTTGAAGCATTGGATCTCAGATTTACAAGAAATTTCAGCTTTCATCTTCCTAAAATGATGGTGTTACTTCTGATTTATTTAAAATTTTGGATTTATAGTGTAAAAGCAGTGTTGTTGCAATCCACTACGTGCTAGAATTTTATTGTCCTTGTTTTATGATCTAAAAATAAAGTCAAAATAAAGAAGTTACTAAAAAAAGTTATTATTTAGTGCTACTGGTTGTCTTGATACAGTTATATACTTACACAGAGGAAGAACAAAGTAGCTTAGCAGGATATGGCTGAATTGCTGTTAGAGTAAACTTATTTAATTTAGGCATCAGGAAGCTCTTGAGCCTGAACCCTAGTGTTTTTATGACAGAGCGGAGATATTCTGCCTTCTTCTTGAGTGCCATGAGATAGAAATACAAAGAAATAAAAAGATTTCCGGTAAACAAAGGGAGGAAAGGAATCAATCCACTTTGGGCAGATTTTCAGCCTCATTACTGCTAAATAGTAGAGTATTTCTTGTATCTTGAACCTAGATAATGTCGATGGCTGTGTTAACATGTGGATTACTTATTCCTGATTTTCAAAGTAGTTGCAGCAAGTGTAAAACAATTTTAAGGCATCTGTAATCTAGTCTAGCATATAGATACTGAAAGATTAGGAAAGCTAAAGCCACCTAGTTTCCACTATTTTGCAATTGCATTTATTTCTCCTTAGATAGAGCAGAGAGAGGGGCTTGGATCTGCATTCTAAAGGAAAAGAAAACAGAGTGAAAGAGGGGATTCAGTCTTGGCATGAATCTATCAGCCCATAAAGTGATATGAAACAGGATAACATGTCAATATACCTTTGAAGTACAGGCAAAAAATAAGCAATCCAAATATTTAGATATTCAGACTGTAAGGGGGAGGAGGAGGCAGGAAAGACATTCTGCTCATAAGAAGAGAAAGACTGTAGAGATCTATGCCTTTGAGAAACAGCTGTGTGGTCTGATTTCATCTCTTGTTCAAAATAGAAATGGAAGCTTTCCGAAGTTCCTAGAGAAAAAGTCATCCAGAGAACTGTTTTATGACATCCCAAAATGAGCTAGCATGTTATATGGTACAGAAATGCTCAGTGATTTCTCATGGAATTCCCTCCCCCTTTGAAGTAACTACATGAATTGCTCTTTACTCCGTGGACAGTTTTCCAGTTGTCCTTTATGACTTAATATTAAAAATTTCATGGAAAATACAATATTTACAGCTGAGGGAAGCCCTTTTCGATGAAGTACTTCTCTGCCCTTGTTTTTTGAGAATATCTCTATGTAAAACAGAGTTGGTTACCCTCTCCTGTTGTTAGTATTGGGAGATGAATCTTTTAAACCATAAAACCTGCTGACAATCACTACTCAGCCTAAGCCACATGAATTTCTCATTCACATCTGCCTTATGCCTCAGAGCCTATATCAGAGCAGTGAAACACATATAAAACAAAAAGATTCCCTGGATGAGATGTGTGAGCCAAAAGAAACTTACAGGCAAAACTGAATCTATGTTTGGAAAAAGTAAAAGACAAGTCAGCCTGAAGCGAGAGTTATTAAATCTGAGCAAATCCTGGCATTGCCATAACTAGTTTAACCTTTCAACAAGGAAAAAAACCCCAACCAAAACAACAAAACAAACCAGCAAACTAGCAAAAACAGTCTGGCCAATTAAGAACATAGGTTTTTCTTCCCAGTTAATTCACAGAAAAGTAATTCAGGTGACAAAACTCTTCAATTCAGTGCCCAGTTTGCAACAATAGCAAAAAGAGAACGAAAATTTGGTGGAAAGGAGTGGGCCTGTGGAATAACTCGTCAAGCAGGGGTGGCAGTAGTTCTCACATGCACATGTTCAGTCTCTAGAGAACCTCTGTGGGCTATGGTGGACAGAAGTTCAGAGCCCCTTTTCTCCCCGTGCAATGTATTTTGTGTCTTTTACATTTCAGATTTATGTCCAAGACACCTCTTTATAGGCCTTCTTATCAACTATTTGAGTAGTAAATAGCCCAGAAAGAGGAAGCAGATTCTCCTGTCTAACAGATACTTGGGATGGGGGTAGTTGTAGCTCTGATTAGATAGAGAGGTGTTTGTTTATAGCATCCTGGTTGAATACATATAAATCTACTCAAGGTGTTCTTTCTATAGAAAGTGACTGGAAAAGAACATAAAATAGTTCTGCAGTATTTTTATTTCTGGTTGACTTGAAACAATTTTACAGTGTTTATTCATGGTTTTACCACCAAACAGAAATATCAGCTACTTGTAATCCTTGGTCTTTGCTGATAGTCTAACAATAATTGCTGATCTTAAGAGAAAAGCTTTTCTCTTTGTAAGGCCATCCCTGTATGTGTGAAAGACTTTGCCTTTAGTTACTTATCTGTCAGCAGCCTACATAAATTATATGACTGCCGAGGCTGGTGTGAAGAATGCTTAAATATTTTTCCTTGGCTACAGGTATCAGAAGTGTACTTCAATTAGTTAAACTGAGAGACTCCTTTAAAATAATTTTTAAATTAATTTGTTTATTTATTTATTTATTTTAGTAAAAGATGGCCCATGTTTTAAAAAACATTGTTTTGCACCATGGACTTAGATTTTGGGAAATGTTAGGAATACGACATGATTTGTGAAATTCATAGTTCTTAAAAGCTCATTTGCCACAAGATGGCAAACTATGTCTGCAGGTCCAAATTGAAAACAAGATTGTGTCAAGACAACTCAGAAAGTCTTTTATTTCTTGTGCTCAAATAGAAAACAGTATCATATCAATACCTGGTGTATTGGTACCATGAGTGGGGAGGAGGAAATTTTGTTCTTAAGAAGCAAGACAACATGTAGAGGGGGAAAGAGGGTTCATCATGCTAATGCTTTTAACTCATCACTTAAATCACGGAATGGGCATTTAAACGAACCTTCCAGATCTTCCTGAGACAGTACTCTAAATTTCATCAGAAAAAAAATATGAGTCTACGGAAGCAGCTGCTATACTCATGAATAACAATTAACAGAGTTACAGGGCTTGGTTTAGTGGAACTAAGTTCTACACTGAGGTCAAAACTTTTTCTACCTAATAGGACATTTTAAATGATTTTCCATGGGGACTGGACTTGCATGACATACAAAAGCACAGAAAGAATATTTGTTAAAATATCTTTTAAAAGAAATAAACAAAAGAGAATTCCATAGCTAGATGATCCTAAATATGCATGTTGCAAAGATAAGTGTACAGTTAGAAGTTAATTTTATTTTTGTATGTATGCATGTATATTAAATAGAATAGGTAGAAGGTAGTTGGTACTATTATTAGAGTAGCAAGGAAAAAAAAAAAACAAAGCAACAAAAAGCAAACTTTTTTGTCCTTAACAAAAGGCTTTTGCAATAACAATGAGTGTGTCATAAGCGTGGAGAAATCTGTAAGAAAGGAAGAATTCTGGACATTTCTGACTTCTATTACTTCACTGTAGCTGCATTAAGTAGTAGTCTAGTGCTTGATGGGTTTCTGATTGTAACTATTTAGATTAACTCATGCATCTTTAAATACCAATGCAGATAAGCCACTGTTCTGAACCAAAGAACAAGTGCAGTTTGGAGAAAGGTTTTTGTTATTTTATCAAGGTATAACTAAAATTCGTGAAGTGACCTGTTGGGTGTTTAAAGAGAGCAAGCCAAAGCAAAAGGAAAAATAGAAAAAAAAAAGGCAGCAAATTTTCAGTGTATGGAAAGGAAGAATTTGTCTCTTTGAACCCAAGTTGTAGGTGAGGGTCTTACAGTACTTCTTAGGAGGTGCTGAAGGAAAAGACTGAGATGATTATTCCTTCCCCTCCTGAGAGTCTCCACTTAGTTTTTTCCTATCAGGTCCAGTCACATTGTGTGCAAATGCTTTTTGGGCAATCCAGAGTGAACACTTAGGGGACCAAACCCTGAGCTAGCAAGAATTATGTTAGGCTGCCCTCTCAATATAGAGGTAAGTGACAGACCTGCTCTAATGGCTCTACAAATGATCCATGTAGAAGGAGTCTTTAAATAGTTGTTGACAGTGGATCTTCTCATTTTTGAGGCATTCCAGTGCTAATGGAAAAAACAGGAGAAAGAAAAACAAATCCTCACATCTGTATCCATTCCACAGAGACTTTCTTTATCTGCCACGTCCAAAGCTCCATAAAATGTACAGAACCTCACTGACACTAAGGAGTTAATGTCTAGGATGAAATCCAGCTTTGGGTCTCCCAGACTTTCCCCCTAAAACGAGACTGAAAACTTAAAAATAATGAGCTCAGCATGGATTAGTGTCATCATGCTTTGATAAAGGTTCCCAGTCCTCCATGGAAAGACATGTTGGGTTTACTATATGAATGTACTTTTTTTTACCCTGTGACACATTTTCAGATTGAAATACCTAAAACTTTGGCCTCTGCATCTGGAGTTTGGTGGCTAAAGAAAAAATTTGTGCCCTAGTAGCTGACAGATTCTGAGTTACTGCTCTGAACAGCTGTGTGACACATCTGCAAACAAGGACAGCTGAGTGCAGGACTCTTTCCCTGCTGATGAGTAGCTCTGTGGTGCCAGCAGACATGGGTTGCTGTGACTGACTAATTACAATGAAGTTGATAAAGTCTGATAAAGAACAGCAACTCTGCTCAGAGAAATCAGTAAGGCATCAACGCAGAGCATGGAGCACACGGCTGGAATGTGATTTCATCTATAAATATGAACTGCAGAAATTGAGTTGTCAGGAAACAAATAGCTGTGTTAGAGGGAATGCAATGTCCTGGTCAACTGCAGATTGAAGTTTTCCACTTGCATGTGCACTGGACTTGCACAACCAGTGGTGTGACCTGGCTCTAGATTCAGGAGGTTCAGCTTGTGATCCAGGTGTAGCAAGCACTGAGCAGCAGCTGTTGTCTGTGAGAGAGCATATAGTGCAATAAATTCTGCATAATAAGGAGGTGGAAACAAAGTGGGATTGCTATGTTAATAAAGAGTTATTAATCAATTTTTCAGAAGAAAAACACCAGCAGGAAAAGGTATGAAATCTGAGGAAAAGAGATAGATTCAGATGATGATCAGCAATACTGAGGATCAGTTTATTTCAAAGAACAGCAGAACTTAACACTTCTACACTTCCTTGGTGCCAATATGACCAGCAGACACTCTTCAGGTGACTGTACTGCTGTGTGTGAATATATTTTATGTTATATTCTGTTGGGGTGCTTTGGACCACTTGGGGTCCGCCCGCTGCCCATCACGGCATGCCTACCCAATGGGCTGACGAGTCAGAGAGCAAAGGGCAGTCCGCGGGCAAGGCCCAGGTCTGAGCCCGTACCACTTCTCCAGAAGGTTCTGTTAAGTTTGATTGTTCATTGGTTTGTTCTGTAAATTCCCTCCTCTGTAACTTAGCCATTGGTTCTGTGTCCTCGGGATCCTCCTCCGGGCTTATCCTCTATTGGTTGTTTGTTCAGTACAACCTCTGTTGAAAAAGCACCTGTAACCTTGGACCCACAGCCATTCCTCCCCTTTGCTTTCGGGGGAAATAAACTCCTGGAAGGTTTCACGGAGTGGTCCTCTCCCTTGCCTCTTTCGCCTCTGGGATACCTGAGGGACTCAGACCTCTGGGTCTCCTCGCATTGGGTCTCCTGCTGCCACAGAGCCAGTGCTGTCCGACCACGCGGCTGCCGAGACTCGACAGTTCACAGTGCCTGTCTGCGGGAAGGTCACTGTCGCCTCTCCGGAGCGGGACAAGTGCCCCCTGAGGCTGACCCCTCTCCCAGGGCAGTGACAATATTCTGCCACATATCATCACCTATCCCAAGGCAAGCCATAGCTTTTCCTCACAACATACTTGTTCTAGCCTATGCCTGTATGCACTAGCTAGTAAATCATTGTGGTGTGTCTCTAAGTGCTGTGCCTGATTCTACCCTCAAGTCTCCACACTTGACAACAGAAGCCAAAATGAAAGTGATTCAAAGATTTGGGATCTCTAAAAGAGATCTGGAAGTTAAGACATATACAAAAAATGACTGTGGTCTTGACTGAGTTAGACTGACAGATGTTTTGAGCCCTTGCTTCTTCTAAATCTTCAGGTTTGCTTTTCTTTAGTTTTAACTACTCTCTATTTGTTTCTTTTTGCTGCATATATATATATATATATAGATAGATATAAAGTTATGTCTTTTCAATTCTGTTTCTCCCTGGTTACTGTCAGAGAGATTTTCTTGGACAGCCTGTGAAGTTTGTCTTTTTGTGCAAATATGAATGAATATTTAAATATACCACTGCTGAAAGCATTGTTTTAATGAAATTTGTTTAATTAAGAACTACAGCTCCCAGTCACACCACATTCATGAGTTTACTCTGGATTTACCCCATCAAGAAATAAAGGCTAATATGGACCAAAATCCATGTGACTGACAGTGAGTTTCAAATTGCAGTTATAAAATGCTTGATGTTCCACCTTGTTCCAACTGATTTTGTCATCTTCAAATGTTATTGTTACCAAAAGGCATTAAGCTGAGGCTTCAAAATTTTTACAAGTTATTCTTTCATTTCAGCTGACTTATGCCAAATAACTGTCCCAGAGCAAGCATATGTTGAAAGAGGAGAATATGTGCTGGGAGGAAGATCTGCCTCATGTTAGGTTCATTGTGGGCAGAGACCCATCCATCAGACACAGCCCTCGAAAAGCCCTTCAAAGTAAATAAACTAACTACCAGACACACCCAAGACCTGCATTTCCAGCACAGAATTTATTTTCCTACAGAATATAATCTACATATCTGGAAACAAAAAAAAAGTTCAGAGTTGCATGTTAAGATTCTTACATTGAGAGAAATGAGAAATGTGATTTTGATCTTGTGTTGATTTGTAAGCAAGAATTTCCTATGGAATGTTACTAAATTCAAGTGCGAAGGTCAAACAGCAGAATGAATTCATATTTTCTGTTTATAGCTGCAATTTAGCCAAGAAATACATCTATTAGAGTGTATACTGTATAATTTCTAGCATAAAGAATTCCATCTGAGCCCAGTTATTAGAATCTTTTTTTCTATGTCTTTGTTTTTTTGTACAGTAATTTTCCCTGTACATGTACAACATGTGTTGGATGTGCTATTAGTAGTGCTTCCATAATAATAATATCCTGTTCTCACAGACTGTTTTCCCTTGGTAAAGCTACACAGAGAAACTTAAAGAAGGTACCACTATTGATGTCCTTTTTGCATTGATGAAGAACTTTGCCTTTATGTATCTGGAAATATTTCTTCAGAAATACATCTTACACATGCGAGCTCATTTTCCTCTCTGCTCTTCACAGTTGGTCTGCCCAGTCCATTGATCAAAAGAATATAACATGTTCTATTACAGCAACTGGTCCAGCTGGGGGGAAAACAGTAAATAGTTCAGAGAAATCTTTGTTTATGTTGACAGTGAATAACCTGACTAAATAAATCTGATGTTTGTGTAGAGGAGTTTGTTTTGCATTTAGCAGAATTTACATAACAAGAGTATAATTCATTGTAAATTCCTATACCCACAACTTCAGAAAGAATCAGAGCCTGGAATAAAGTATAAGTCAATGCACAAGTAGACAACTTCTAAAATATCTTCAGGCCTTTGGCTCCTGAATAATATTTAATGTCTGTGAAATATGGGTACCCAAGTCCCATTTTCAGAACAGCCTGAGATCACTTAGGTTATTTTGCTGGGTAATATATAGCAAAACTTGGAGTTATTTCTATATGCTCGAAGATTGAATTTGATCCTTCACCTCAAAACTACTTGAAAACTCTTTCTTGGGGACGAGTTTTAGGGAATAAGTGATTAATAAATCAAGATGCTAAGAACTACCAGCTCTTACAAAGGTTAGAAGTGCCTCAGTTTTGAACCTCCTAACCAAAAGTGTCAATTATTTCACTTCTAAACTTCTGCTTTATTTCTGTGTTTTAAACAATATAGACTTTTATTGCTTTTGGCGAGCAGTGAACATGTCTTTGATATAATACAGTCCATAATTTTGCACACAAAAGGGATTTTGACACAAAAATTGTAATAGCTTTGGATCACTCCTCAGGAAAACCAAAGGAGTATTAGGCTTTTATTTTTTGTTTTCTCTTCCAATTATATATCTAAATTCTTCCATGAAGAGTGTCTTGACAGAATAGATAAGAAAGATTCATTTTCCCCACAGTGGTAGAAGATTATAAAATACCTTAGTAATAGAGTTTAAAACCACAAAAATATTTCCTTTGTTAAAAGTTGATTCCTTTGTTTTCCCTTTCATTCACGAACTGATGATCTTCAAGAAACAGACATTTTTGAGGAATGTGGAAGAAAAATTAAATCCTCTTCAAAATTCTGCAGAGCCAGCTGCTAACAAAGTTCAAGCACTGAAGGGTAGCCCGTTCTGAGCTGTGGCCCAAGATTCACTGTTCTGTGGTCTGGACCTCATGATCCAATTAGTGTTTAGGAGCTTTTTAAATATTTTTTTCAGTTAAGGGGCCAGATAAGATAATGTGATGATGCATGGGAAAAAAAGCTTCGGCTGAAAATCCATTGGTTTAACATATGGTTAACCGGTATTTTGAAGCATGTCTTAATCTTTTTCTAATCTATTAGATTAAAAGAGCTTTATTTTATTACAATAGGGACTCTAGTAATTCCACTGTTCTGCAGTTAGTCTTATAAATAAGATCAGAAATCTATTATGTTTATTATGATATAAACATAATAATTGATATTAGCATATTTGATATAAATAGACAAGACTCTTGTCCTAAAAAATTTAAAATAAGAGATTAAAAAAATATTTTTAATGCAATATTGAAGAATATGTGTTTTGATGTACAGACAAACCATGTGCAACTACCTTGCATTTACTGAGGGCTGAGGTTGCATTCATGACTGGGCACTGCACCCAAGTAATCTTTTAAGTGTCTTTTAAGTATCAGGGAGCACTGCTTGGTGACTTTAGTTTGGGGCATATCTGTCCTTCAGCGTATTTGTGATTCCAAATGAAACCAAAAGACATTACTGTGTAGAGAGAAATTGTGAATCCTGTACTATTTAATATAGTTCAGAAAATTCTGTTTCTATGCATTCCCCCAAACTAGATGAGTGAAATAAGAACAAAGAGGAAAACCAAACTGCAGAGAAGGCAGCCCTGCTTCTGAAGAAAGAAATGGATCATCCCTCGCCAGACATGCTGGAGAGAATGTTTTGTGGAACAAATCTCATATTGATCCTTGCTGTAGAAGGAAGACTGTTGTTGCATCCTTCCTTTAAACAAAACTGAGGGTGCCTAAAGAGCTGCTCACCAAAGAAGGGAGTGATCAGCTAAGGAAAGACAGGTGACAGATGGCTGAGAAATAGAAACATGGTGAAGAGCTGTATGCGGTTCCACCTCCCCCAGGCAGTCTGAAGACATGTTCTATTAGGTCTGTCACTTGTTCAGACATCTTTGGTAGCAGGACAGTGGGCAGATATTGTATCAGAATTCCAACAGGGATTGGAAGTGTGTACCCACAGGGATCAGAGAGGTGTAGCTGGGCAGAGAGAGAAAGGATGTAAACCTGAGATGGGGTCAGCATGAAACAGCTGTCAGAATGAACACATGTTCCAAAATTACTCCTGTTTCACTTACATATATTTAAAACAGAAATAAATATATTTTAAAATATTTTATCTCAAGTGATTTAGGGAGGGAAGCAGGAGAAAAGGGCAGCCAATATTATATCCTTCAGATTCGTATCAGATACATCAACTCAGGGATAAGCATAGTGACATACCTTAATCGGTTTTATACCTGTTAAAGCATGTGTCTTGTGACTTCCCTGCTTGAAGGAATTAGACACTTGTTTTGAAGTCAAACAGTCATTTACATCTTCTTTATGATTCGAGCCTGCAAATATTGTGTTGCCATGGATGCTGGCCTCGATACTCCCGGAGTTTTTCAGTACAATTTCAAAAAAATCATTAAAGATAATTGTTTCTTTTATTTATTATTTTTCCTAAAAGTGGAGTCTGTCTGTGGCAGGTACAGACCTGGTCACTCAGCTGTTTTCTCCAGCAACAGGAGCAGTGCTGTTCTGTTGATATGAGGTGTAAATTCCACAGAGGTGTGGCTCAGGACTAACATCTGGTTTCCAAAAGCTCAGGTCAGTAAAGGGAAACAAATTAAGTATGCTAAGCCTCTGTTTAAAGGATTTAATATATTAGTAAAACAAGAACAAAAAAAGAAGATGGAAGGAGAAGCAGTGAGCCACCCAGCTCTGTGTAAACAGAGGTACTAGGCTTAGTTGCTGAAAAGATATGCAGAGCCACAGAGGACTTTTCAAAATCTTCATCTATATTTCAAAGACAGAAGAAGGTGAAGGGCCGTATCCAAATTCCGCTGAGGTCATTGGAAAGTCTTGTGTTTACTTTGATGAGGTTGGATCTAGCCTTAAAAACCAAGCCGGTTTCCTCATATTACATGACAAATGTTGCTCAAGAGAAAGGAAAAGTACAGATAGACTGAGGTGTGTAGGCTATGCTTGGCCAGCTGGCACGGAATACATGGCTGATGATCATCCTGTGCAGATGGTTGGTTTGGATGTCTGAAAGTTATTAGATTTCCACTAGCCCACAAAAAAATCAAAAGATATCTGAGGTACAGTTTGGGGCCAGTCAGGCTGATGCTCCTGGATCATTGTGGTTCTTGTCCAAGGCGTTAGACAGTTTGTCCTTCAAAATATGCTGGAAAATAAAGACCTTTTCCTCCAGAGAGCATCCAAAACAAGAGTGATCTTTCTAACTTGCTGTGTTTTCTCCAGAGGTAGTCTGACCTAAATCTCATCCTTTGGCTCAGGGCTTAACTAAGATGCTTAGTTAGACTTCTGGAAACCACTTATGCCTTCTCTGCCTACATTGATTATGCAAGTGTCCCAAAAAGTTACCACTGGGTTCTGGAGGCTTTATATGCCAGCTGTTGCTGATGTTTGGCCCTCCCAAGTCTGGTATGACCTGCCTCTCCCTCTGCTGGAAAGCTGCTTCCCCTGTCGTCCCGGTTTCTGACTCAACTCCACCCGCTTCTGCACAACCTTTCCTTTTCCATGAGCAAAGCAATCCACTTAATGCCTGTTCCGTTGAACAACAGAGTCAATTTGCCACAGCAATTAAAGACTGTTTAAAAAAAAAATTAAAAACCCCAAACTTTTTGAACTTATCTGCCCAGTATAAGAATAATAGTAAGTTACCTACTAGTTTCCTGTTGCTGAGCCAAGCATGAAAAAAGCTTGACATTCTTTCACAGTTGAAAGATGTAATGAAAAATACATAATTTTCACTTTATTTAGGGTTGCATTTTCCCTAGGTAATCTCCAGTTCATGGAAATAGGGTGTTTCTGTTTTCTAACATGAGCCATCTGATGATTAGAAGGACCATGAGCATGGCTAGGACTAATTGACAGAAAAGTAGATAGTTTTGAAAAAGTTATAAAATGGAAGAAGAGTCTCCCGTTAATAGGCAAGAGCAGTTCTAGCAGAGGAAATGTAGAAAATGTAATGAACAATGAATAGAGGAATAGTTGAAAAATATGTTTAAGAGCTGACAAGAAGGGTGGGGTTGGGTGAACTGGTGGGAGAAAAATCTTATGTTATCAGCCAAAAAGAAAACTTTGAAGTTACCTTCAAAAGCTGTTTTCAATATTTCCTTTTTCTTATTATCAGCAAGTCTTGGTGGAAAAGAAACATGAACTTTTTAATTGGGACAGAGTAAAATAGATAGCCTGATATCATTTGTACAAAGGGCGACTGCAGTGTAATACTGTTACAGGCAACAGCAAGGCTAATGTCTTTAAGCCAGCTAAATCATGAAATGTTTATCTAACTTTCAAGACCCCCACAACTATCATCATTTCTTTTTGTGATTTCTCTCTTACCATTCTTTTTCCTTAGATGTCCTGTTGATGTCTCAGGGTTGACTTTAATATCCTCCCAAAGGAAATAGCTGAAAGATCCAATATGGTTTCTTCTTTAGAAGCCAAGAATGTTTTAGCTCTTTCAACATTTTTGCATGGAAATAGGAATAAATGACACATGGAGACTGCTTCATATCACTGTTAACAATTTGACATTACTTTCCTGAAATACTTTATTTATATAAGAATGAAGTTTTAAATAAAGATACATCTCTTATAAAGGGTATTTATATGTGATATTCACTATTTGCCAACAGCTGTAGATTGTGAACCATGGAAAATATTTAGATCATTCTACTACAGCCGTAGGTATTATTTGGTTTCTCTAAGCTTGCTTTGCATCTGATTGGCAATTTTCCAATCTGTTTTTGAAAGCAGAAGCCTAGTAAAAAATGTAAAGAACACTGGTTTAACTGCTCTTCTTTCTGATGTTCTAGGGGCAGTTACACACACTGGTGTCAAGAAACAGTGGAGCAGATACACAAGAGAATGTTAGTGACAAAACAGGTAAGAAGTTTGCTTTCCTGATCAATACCTCAGCTGTCAGTAATACACCCAGGGGACAGGTTCACTACATGTGAATTTGATCAGGCTGCTGTTAAAGTTGGATTCTGGACAAGCCGAACTGCCTGTTGAGTGAACCGCTCGACATCAAAGAGGAGCTTGCACATTGCCCTGTTTTCTCAGCTCTACCCAATCTCTTTGTTCTGAGCCATGGCCTTATTTACATGTATTCAAAACCAAATGGAAAATAAAATTGCCAGCAACAAAACTGCTTTTCCCTGTTAAAATGTATAAAAATAGCTGTTTTATTTCTTTTCTGAAATCTTCTGCCCATTATATTACATCTCGAAGTGCTAATTTCTTTTTACTTTTTTTATTGTTGTTTTCTTTCCCTCTCGTTTTACCAGCAGAATATCAGACTGCTTGGACTTGGATAAAGACCATTCCAAGACAGCTGAAATGCCTGTCATGGTGCCACGTTTTGCTAATAACTAGTTACTAGTATTAACAGATGTGCTGATCAGAGCACAGCATGCTGCAAACTATCTTCAAGAAGCAGAGCAAATCACTGCAACCTGAGTTTCATACATGTAAAAGTAAACATTTGCAAAGGTCTGAAACAGTTGTTTTAGTCATGTTGCTCTCACTGTGGTGCGTGTAAAGCAGATTTCTTCTGAAAGGTCAGTGTTTTTACTGGCATCATAAAGATCCGTCTTTCTAGGGCCCTAGCGTGAAGGTTCCTTGTGCTGTAGTAAATTTAGCCTTTGCTGACTTTTCATCAAATTTGGGGAAAACTTGTTGTTGTGGTTTAAGAACTGTTGGAAGGCATGAGATGCCTTCTGTAATTAACTGCTTCAGCCCTTCTCTTTGCTTGCCATGTCCTGAATGTGCACAACAACCATGTTTAGGTTTCAGAGTCAGTCAAGGCAGCAGCAACCTGATTTTGTCCCTCCAAACCCTCGAGGTTGTGCTAGGCTGGTTCTTACCCTCTTACTATCTGTGAGTGATAGGACTTCTGTCTGTGGATAGGAAAGCTGGATTTTTATACTAACATTGAAGTTAACTCCAAATGGAATTGCTTTATATGGCTTTTGTGGTGATTTATCAAGCTAAAGGCTCTTTTCTGATGGGAAATGTGCTTCATGGTCTGCTCTAAGATGTTGTGGTTATTTTAGTTATGCAGCACCACAGCCCACTATTATAACAAACTTTTAAGCTTTAACAGTGTTTGTGCTGATGCCTAACAGCTCTGTATTGTCCATCCAGCTCACTGTTGTAGGTGATTGCATAAGAATTAGAAAAACAAATGTAAATATAAGGTAGAAACCTCTTCAAACATTGCACTGGAATGACTTCTTGCACCTCGGGTACTCAAAATAATTTTCATTTGTAAATCCACCTGTGTGGTACCCCACTACACCCATCATCTTTTGTGTTTTGGGGGGAATCAAAACTCAGTGACCTGGGAGTGGAATGATCAGAAGCAAAATGAGGAGTCAGGCTCAGCTGTGAGAAAAGGAGAATATAACACTTTGTCAGTGAGTACGCTGAAGGGACATGGGTGCTTTAATTCATTTCAGTTTCCCCCATTTCAGGGAAACAAGAAGCAAGAGAAATGTATGAGAAATACACAGGAAGATGCTTTTACTTTAAGCATTGATTCCTTGGGAATTCAGGTATGGATTTTGAAGGCATTCAATGGAATAATAAAAAATTATATTATTTTTATACACTTATGCATTTGATTTTGAAATCTCACTGGGTGATTGGTCACACTAATATCTTTTGAAATTTAGTGAGTTCCTAATAGGTGAATCCAAGTTTGCATGGGACTAAAGCTTGAAAGAAATGTCAAATTTTGAAGCTTTCTTTTCTATCTTTTCAGGGCACATTTTTTTTTCCTCTGTTGTAATTACATACAACTGCACTAAAACGAATTCGCTAAAAGGAATGCAATAAGGCACTTTAATAAGTTGAAATTCTCTCACTTATTAACAGGAAAATTATTAAAATTTCCATGTACATTTCTAGAGTAGTTATTAGATTTCAGAGTTAGGAGACCAATGGTTAATAAAACCTAGCTATATTCATAAATCCTTCTACTGATATCATGATTATGATTAAACCGTATTTTATGTACATTTCCAGGACAACTTGGCATAGGGCGACTCTGCCTCCCTGTTTGCATCTTAGAAATGGCTATGTCTGACTTACTGTGTACTTTAATGCTCTTAGGAAATCAACCAGCACATGATGAAGTAGTTACTGTCACAGCCTGAAAATTAAATGGAGGCAGAAATCAAGGAAATAGCCTTGCTTAAGCTGAAGGCTTTTAATATAATTGAGCTTTCTGGTATTCACAAGATACTTTATTATCTTGCAATATATTGGGTTATTACTGGCAAGCACGCTGCTCAGTCCTTCATTTGGACGTGCTGAACATCAAATCCTTAATTGACTCAATCCAAAGACTGGATTTATAGCTGAGGTGAAAATGACTTTTTAAGTTTCCTAAGGCTAAATTCAGTGCAGCCAGATTTCAGTGCTTAGCAGCTGGTGCAGCGTGAGTAGCTGTGGGTTTCTTCACTACATAAAAGAGAGAAATGCCTGGAGGCTTAGTACAGATCTTTGGTGAGCTGTTTCAAGGCTCAGGTCTGGACAAAGATCTCAACAGGACCACACTCCTAAGACAGCTGCCTGAAAGTAGGTAAAAAGAAACTGATTCTTTTACACTATTACTTAAAACTTCCTTCAAAAGTTTTTCAGTGCAGTTTTAAATAGTTCAAGTCACTGTCCATCCATCACATTCCTCCAGATGACGTTCTACAGTTGGATCAGGATTTTCCTAGATGTGGAAATAGTTAGTTGCTAGAAATACTTTTCTCTGTACATTCTCTTTTATATGGAGGTGTCAGTAACTGTATCTCACCATTCACTTCATATAGTTTATTCCACATGAAAAAATTAGTATATAGGAATCACTGTTTGGTCTTAGGTAGAACAGCTTGAGGACAACTTCTACAGTTTCAGAATAGCTTTCCCTTTCAGCAGTTTTTATGGTTCATGCCTGTATATGTGCATAAACACAGACACACATACGTTCACGTATAGACAGAATTCAGTGCAGAATGCCTAATTTCACTATGTTTTCTCTACATTGTACAGCTGTAGCCTTAGAATTCAGTTTAGCAGCTCTTTATGAGAGTCCTGTAATTATACAAAGCAGTGAAAACATTCATGAAACTGTTTTTAAGGAAAAATTACTGAATTGTTCATAATGAAATGGAAAGCAAACTTAAACTTATAAAGTCCAGCTTGCTGAGATGTACCTGATGTTGTCTAAAGAGCTTAGATTGAAATTATATATTCCTGTAGCTAATTAAAACCGTAGATGGAACTTCTGCTATATTTAGTAATCCATAAGGTTTTATTTTTTATGTTTGTAGGCTGGAATTTGGCTAAAAAAGTGAAAAGGCAGGATGATTAACTTAGGCTACAAGCCTATGTGGCAGAAGAAATGGTGCCTAAATAGGTTCAGTTCAACAACAGGCTTAAAAGCTTTGGCCTCCATCTGGCATCTTTCCATTCTCAGAGCTATGTGTTGGCCTCTTAAAATGTTTGGGTATAAAGGCAAATTTCTTCCCACCTGGCCTTTGGCTGAGTTATGTCTTCATTTTTTGCTAAAGATGAGTTACCCTTAGTGGTGTTAAGGAAGCCCATGAAAAACACAATTTCATTTCCAAGTTCAGGACTCAAATCAGCATTGGTAAAATACGAAGTTGTGCTTGGTGGTGAAAAATTAAAGCATTTGATGTTTCTGTGTTGGACAATGAAATAGTAGATTTTGCCCAAAGAACATGTACTCCCAAGATGGCAGGACTTGCTTGCTGTTTATATTTTATTAATCAGCATTCTTATCATCAATGCATGTGTTTTCAATTTAACAGGGCAAGTCTAAGGACATGATTCTATTTGTCTTATTTAAGGAAAACTTTACTCTTTCTACTTTACTGATCAATGTGGATAAAAATTGCAGGTTTTTGTAAAAACTTTCAAAGAAATATTTTTCTGACTTAATGTTCTACACTTAGAAGTAGTTTACTATGTTATTATGACAATAATTGGAATAAAATAGAAGTCCTTGGTTGTTTTATGTTGCTTATTTAAAGATTGTTTGAATTGGATCTTCCACATGTGGCAGACTCTTTGCCTTCATACATCCAGTGTGATTGAGTTACATTTAATAGGAAAGTGGCACTGCAGGACAATTTACTAACCTGCACGTGCTGCTCCAGAAGGCTGCGTATCTGTCAAAAGTTCTGTTCTATACCCATTTATCCTGTGGAAATAAATATCTCCAGTACCATGGGATACTCCATTGTTGCTGGGTACCTGTGTTTGGCAACTGAATGGAGACTTGCTCCAGATGCAGAACACACTAAGTAATTCATCCTGTGTGTTTCATCTACGAAGAAGATCAGAGGCACTCAGAATAAGAACACAGAGGCATTTTTCTTAAGCCCAAAACATGATTTAAGAAGTTCAGCTTTGGCAAAAAAAAGGATTTGCCTGAGTTGATCTGTTTATACCTTCCTGCCCTCCTATGACAAAGTTTTTTAGAGAGGCCTTCCTTGGTCTACAAATAAATCAGCATAAAGACTTTCAGCAGATCCATTTAGGGGAATAAATAGAAGTTATGTGGCAGTTAAATTACCTGAATATGCCCCAAACAGAGGGAAGCACATTTGACCCTGGTTTGTTAGTACTTCCTGTCCACAGTGAGTGTATGGAAGGCTGTTTCCTTCAAATGACCAAACTGCTGTCTGGATCCTAAACATTGAATGTTACATTTTGGTCCTTCAGTGTCCACAGCTGAAGTCTTTAGACTCCCTGAAGACTTCTGCTGAGCACGTGTTCCCGGTGCCTGAAGTATGAAGTTTTTTGCCTCTTATCAAGGTCCTGTCATGGTTCTCAAGAGAGGCAGTGGAACACACTTACCTTGTTCTCTGGCTGCAGTGAGGTTTCTTCTCAGAGCACACTCAGCCTCTTTTTCCTCTCCCCTCCCTGCACGATTGACCAGGGTAAGGAAGAGGAGCTCTGCTTTTCCTCAGGAGCCTTGCGTTGAAGCACACCCTGCTTGACTTCAAAGACCTTCACTGCCCCATATTTACCACATTCCAGAAAAGTGCCAGAATTTTCTGGGCTGGAAGCCCTCTAAATCCTTCCTGTGCTGGCTTTCATATTTTACATAAAATTATTAAATATGCATTGGAGCAGAGCCTGGAGTCAGATTTTTGGTCTTGTTTTACCTGTGTGCTGCAGAATCCTGGGCATGTTCTTCTCTCTTTCTTCTCCTTCCTACAAAACTAGGCTGTGCAAAGTGGGTGATCTTTCATAGGAGAAGCTGGAAAACATCAGTACCAAAATACTTTCTATCTTCCAACTAGGATCCCATTAAACATGCGGATTCGAGTCCCTGCAAAGAAAGGATAGCTCTGAACAGACATTGGGAGAATCAGTTGTCCTTATGTTAAAATAAACCACAAAAAGCTGTCTGATACCATGAACTATCTATTACCAATGGGAGGTTACAATGTCTAGATAGTAGAAAGTCAGGATAATATAATTTTAAAGAACATATCAGGCATAAATCCAGAGGATGACATAGCTGAAATGTGGGAAATCAAGTGCAGACATCTGCATGGTTTGGAAAGAGTTGCTGGAGTAAAGTTGGGCTTATTTATACTCATCTTAATGCTGGCAATGCCATTGGGTGACTCCTTCCAGAGACAAGAAGCTTCTGCATTGTCCTTAATATGTTTTGGGAGAGCTGAGGTTCCTTCACATGTCCAGTTTGTGTCTTATAGGGCTTTTTAACTCAGACTCAGCACAAGTCATTCACTTGTGTGCTGCGTCTGGTCAGCAGTTTCTGGAGCAGAATAGTTACTATGGAGAAGTTGCCCATGAAGTAATAAAGCTTATTTATGATGACCTAATCTGGCTTTCCGTTTAGACAGCCTCTGTCTCTGCATCCAGGACATGGTTAATCCAGCACCCACTGAAGCAGACTACAGAGAACTGCAAGTTGACTGCAGGCAAGCTGAGAAATAACACACAGGGTAAAGGGATGCAGTGGTTCACTTGAGAGAAATGGTTGTATATGAAAAGTGGTGGAGAGGATGGTGATGTTCACATTCTGCAGTCTGGGGTCATGTGAAATGCTGCACAAAATTCTAGCTGTAGATTGTATCACTACTTATTTAGGATGCAATCTGCCCTGTTCAAAAGACAGATTCCCTGAAACAGTGAACAGTGAGCAGACTTCACTTCATGAGAGAATGCAGGAGAGACAAAGGAGCTGTTCTATCTACCTCTTAATTTTGGGAGTCAATGTGAAACAAAGAAAAGGAGTTCTAAATCCTGCCCTGCCGTAAATCACAGCTGTCTCTGTTGAGTTGTGCTGTCATGCTTTGCATACTAATGTTTTGTTTGGTGCAACCAAATCAAGTCTTTTCTCTGATTATTCTTTCTTACAGTGTTCATTTTTTTCCAGTGCAAGAAAAATAACTGTAGACATGAAGACAGTGATGTTGTTGTGTAGCAGAAATTTTTGCAGTAATGCATAAATTTGAAAACCCTAATTCCTGCTCAGTAATTTCCAGCTCAGGATGTGTGTGGTAGTATTCCCAGGCACAAAGTTCATCTGCGGTTTCCCTAATAAAATTACGAACTGCTGTTTATGAAGAGAAACTTGAAGGAACTCCTAGGTTGCGAGGCTTCAAGAACCCAGTCCCCTTTAAAATGCAGGGGGGGTGGGTGCCTAAGTCCCTCAGGGTCTCTTGGTCTAAGAGGCACCCATATCCTATGGATTAATCCCCTCTCCACATCCTGGCAGTGCAGAACTCCCCTGAGCGGAGTGTGATGGTCATATATCCCTGCTTGAAAGAACGCTTACTGCAGCCAGATAAGGAATATTCCTTTGGCCCTGATTCAGATGGAATTGAAAAGTGTGCTTTTTCTTGGAAGAAAACTGAATCCCTTAACTGTTTTCTCCTGCCGCCACAGCACAGCTACTGATTTACAGCAGCATGAGGTCTACTTTTCCATCTACATAATATTTGGAGAAAGCTTATGGCAACATAACGTGTAAATGAGTATAAGCAGAGTGTGTTTGCTTTTCCTTCCTGCTTGTCTGTACAAAGACGATCTTGCCAGTATCTGTTTTGTGTTGAATGCTGCGCACCAGGGGTTCTTTACACTGATGTTTGCACTGCAGGTGACAGCTCCTATTTGCCTACTGGGAATAAATCTTACAGTTTGCACCATCTGGGAACAGGAAAACACAGCAAATCCAATCTCCCCTGAAGTAAAGCAGGCACCTGAAGTGGTACCATCAGCACACTGGGTGTTTACAGGGGAAGCCAACTTTAAAACCTGGATAACTCTCCCGAAAAATGGTGCTGGGGAGATGCTGTGAATGAATGTATTTGAGTAGCATAACCTTACCTCTTCCCTAGCTGGCACAGGACTTTTTTTCCTGGGCTGCTCTCAAGATTTCTCTGCCTTCCCAGTAATGTGTCTGGGCTTCCCAGAGCAAGGTGTGGGTCAGTATCTTGTCAAGTCAATTCTCTGATTCTGCATTTTCCCCAATATACTGCTCATTTCTGTAATTACATGTGTAGCCCCAGGCATCAGAGGTAAGGTATACAGCAACACCAACAACAGAAAAAATATTAATGAGCTTCAATATTAATGACTATTCATTTATTCTGTTGTGGGGTTTGTTTCTTTTTCTCCCCAAAGCTCTGCTACCTTTCTGGTATTTACCCATTTCTTTCCTGTCCATGCCAGTGGTCAGGGACTGACAACATGCTCTGCTGATCAGAGCAAACAGCTTTTGAATTTTTACATGTTTCCAATTTGAAGCATTCCTAACTTTCACAGGGCAAGAATTATAAGGCTCCCTTTCAACTACTTGTAATTTATTACTGCTTTCGTGAAAGGATTAAATGCATTAGCTACAAGCCCGGTCTTGCATTCAGCATAGCCCCCAAACCTCTACCAGTTGTAATGTGCGTTTTTGCAAACACACTTTTCATGCAGTGTATCACAGAATCATAGAATATTCTGAGTGTGAAGGCCACAAGGATCATCAAGTCTGACTCTTAGCCCTGCACAGGACATACCCAAGAGTCACACCCAGTGCCTGAGAGCATTGTCCAAACACTCCTTGAACTCTGTCAGGCTTGGTGCTGTGACTGCTGCCCTGGGGAGCCTGTACCAGTGCCCAAACACCCTCTGGGTGAAGAAACTTTTTCTAATATCCAACCTAAACCTCCTCTGACACAACACAATGTAGTTTTATGGGTCTTTGGAAGAGCACTTACATGTTTCACCAGAATTCAATCTAACCATACACTTATAGAACAAAACATGGCCATACACCAGAATGTTGTTATTCTTCACAGATACATTGAAATCTGGTGCAGCATATGTTGGTCTCCAGTGAAAGCCCTTCTGAAAAAAGCAAAAGTAGGCAGTGATCTGGTGCTAACATTATAGGTATTAAACCCTTTATCCCAACAAATCATGTCATTACATAAGCACATATCATTAATTAAGTATATTTTACTGATGGAGAAGATTATTATTACTCTAGATAGATTGTATCTAGATAATTTCTCTCACTCTTATATGGTAAAATTTTTCTACATGGAGTCTGTATTCCCTCAGTATCCACTCATCTGCACATAACCTTGCAAGATTAAAAGACAAAATAAAACAAAACAAACAAAAAAACCCCAAACCACAGCATACAAACAAATAAACCCATAAAATCATAATCACATTTCTCTGCTTTTTCTCAGTGTTCCAGACTGCAATTTTTTTTTCCTCAGACAAGGCAAGTCCCTTTTAGCAGTTTGATTGTCACTCTCAGTCACATTTCTCATATTTCAACTTTCAGTTACATTTCTGACTTTTTTCTGAACTATTTCTAGTTGTTTAAACTTTCTTCTTGGAGCAGAGGCACTCTAAGAAGAGATAGTAACCCCAGAGCAGTAAACATGACAAATAGAGAGGTAGTGCAAGCTTCCCACTCACTTTCCGTGGTTTTCATTATACTATTTATTTCTTGATAGACATGAATCAGATTGAGATCATGATCAGCTATATATCCACAGTGCCAACTCTCCATTTTCATGGTCACTGCATCCCAGGAGGCATTCAAATATTTTAAATTCATTGCAATTTTATTATTCGGTATATACATTTTTATTGTTGGTAATAAAGACCCTGTTAATCAGTTTTCTTCATTACTCTTCATTTTCATATGATTTACTGTGTGAAGGTATTTAGGAATTGGGTGTTTTCAAGACTGTTGATAAAAATATTGGATGGTAATTTAGTCTGAAGCATAAAAAAAATTACCCACTTGATAAATCCTCATTGAGGAGTGTATGTGGAGATTTAACCACTAGCAAGGTTTAAATTCTCATAATATGTCATATGTTGATTTTATAATGTGCCCTTTTCATAGAATGTTGTGTGATAACAGTCAAATACCTCGTACAATGTATATTGCATCATTTACCTTTGTCAGTGGGAATGTGTAATCTCACTGAAAGATACTTGGACAAGAATTGTTTTTATAAACCCACATTGACTGACTTTAATGACATTACCCTACTTTGGATTTTGAGTAGTAAAGCCCTATATCAGCTATGCTATTATTTTGCCCTATGTCAATGTCAAGTTGTCAGGAATATAATTACCAGATTGTCCCACTTACTTGTTTAAAATATTGGCATAACATTAATTTTTTCCAGTTCTCTGGAATACTCCAATATGCCAAGAATCATGCAATCAAAATACTGTTATTGTTGTTGCTAAAAGCAAAACAAACACCATTACCCAGAGATTTCTTCACTTTGGTCTTATAAAACTCAAACTTTATTCTGACCTAGCTACTAAATTAACCCTTCCCAACTGCCTTCTGTCTGCAGGTATTCTCGGACTGGAAAGTCTAGTTTATAGTACTTTTACTGATTTATACAGTTACTAAAATTTTTTAAAAATGAAATATATAATTAATTCTGCCAATTCACACCCAGAAAAAGTAGTCTAAAATAGAGGTTTGACCATAAAAATTAACACCACCTTTCTATGTTCAGAAAAAACAATAAGACCAGATATTCCTAAAAATACTTTTAACATGCTAGTTGGCTCTAGATGTATGTTAGCTACAATCCTCACCACTCCCATCATTTTTGATCCAGATCTGAAGCCATTGGAATGCACTATTCCCTTCTTGTCTGTGGAAAAACATGTTACCTTTCACAGAAAACCCTTCTTGACTTACAGAGAGGTGATGCACGCCCAGTTCTCATCAAACAGCATGAAGCTGGCACAAGATTATCATGTATAACTGGGAAAGCCTCATTGGTTCCCTTGACTAATGAGGTAAAAAAACAACGAAAAAAATTGGCTTTAGATCTTACGTGGTACCAAGCACAAGCCTTCAGCAGGCTGCAGCTGTGGCATTCCTCCAAGTTCCTGTAGAGATCCTCCGTGTAGGCAGTCCCACCTGAGCTGGTTGCCAGTGGCAGGGAGAAGTATCTCACCCCAGTCAGCCCTTGTCATATCAGTGGGATGAACTGCACCCTGGAACACTTCGTGCCCTCCCCTCAGGTGAACAGCAGCTGCTTTGTGGTGCACAGGCACCTTGCAGATGTCTAGAGTTAGTGTGGAGGATTCCAGCGTGGGTGCCCAATTCTAACACTGTCAGACATGTCTTGGGTGAGCAGTGGTCAGTATATGAAGCTCAGACATAAAACAGGGATGTTGGCATTGTCACCACCAATTTCATGTTTAGGAGCAATGGGCTTGTTTAGAACTTGCAAGGAATGCATTAAAGTACCTGTCCATAGTAACTTCCCAAATCAGACTGCATTGAGGTTATCTCTGTGGCTTCAGCAACATTTTCTGAGAGGAAGGAGCCACACAAATGGTCTCAGAATCTCCAGTACTTATATTTTCTGTATATTTACTTAAGACTTATCCCCATTCCTCCTGCTGAGGTTTGCATCACTCCCTGAAGGCTGTTCATCTGCAGCATAGAACAGGATCCTCTGGATTTTATGTTCATATTTAACAGAAGAGCAGTCAAAAATTAAAACAGTTATGCAGCAACAGGTACCTTAATTCAGATTTGCCCCATATTGTTCAAAAGAGAAGAGAATAGCTCTGATGTATCCAATGACGTCTCAGAATAAAATTTTTATCATTTAGGGCTTTGTTGTTTTATTCAAAAGTTTTTTAAACATCTAATGAACTTGAGATGGCTTTATTTCCTTAAGTGATACTGTGAAAATTAAGGTTTGCACATATTTTCAGCCTCCATGTTTCTTAAATGACATCAGTCTTACTTTAAAAAGAAACAGGACTGCAAATGATCTCAAGTGTAAAATTAAATCAATGATTAAACTTTTCAAGCGAGTCTTATTCATTCAAAAAATATTTGTACAGTCCCTATTCACAAGCTTGCTTTGTTATGTTTTAAGCTATCTGAAAACATGTTTGATTCCCGGTATGTTTATTTAGTATAACAGACATATTTCTAGCCTCACCTGCCCGCACATGATTTTCTTTCTATTCACTCCAGACCTTGCTGTGAAAAAAAGCTAATGACTTGTCTGTCTTCATTCATTTAAAGAATTTGTGTTATTCAGCTTTGCAGAGGAAGGAAGTGTTTTCTAGTAATTGAGGGCCAGATCCAAATCTAGCTAAAATGAAGAGTAGAGTTAGTTCAGGAATTTTTTTGTGGAATGTTTTCATCAGGAAATTCCAATTCATTAATTCTTTTCAAAGGACCATGCTGGTTTTGATAAAAACTTCATTAGGAAAATCTTCTTATATGCAGTGCACAATTTTTGGTCAAAACCAGAAACAGACATGCTTGGATCCAAGCTACCAAGATGCCAGTGGCAAGAGCAAACACTCTTTTGCAAGAACCAGATTGAAATTCTTCCTTTGCAGCAGACAGGACAGACATTTAAGCTTGAATTTCTCTCATCCTTCAGGAAGGCACACGGGTCAGCGGCTCCTTGCTGCTCCTTACTTTCCTTCCAGTGTGAAGAGGATTACAGCCAACATCTCTAATCTCTGGTGAGAAAGAACCGTGCTTTTTCCTTGCTCTAGAAGAGATGGTCCTTCCTCTGTATCTGGCTCACATTTTAGTTTCAGTACTCGTGGGCAAATCCATGATCTACCAGACCCAGGTCTAGATCCTCTCTAGATCTAGAGCTGCTGCTGTGACTTCGTGTATTTCTGTTTGAAAATAATTTTAATTTCATCATTTTCAGCATATAAAATAGCATCAAAAGGAAAGAACTTCCTTTAAATTTCCCTCTGGTGCATTGTCCTTTGGTCTGTCCATCAATAGCTCATCATTTTTACAGAGAGGTTTGAAGGATGAGATTTTAGAAAAACACCAAACAGAAGTTCACTGAGAGCAACTCGGCAATGGAAAAGCAATAGTTCATAGGAAGGAAATGCGAGAGAAGCATCAAGTGTGGGAGGAAGGGGGCACAGAAAAGGAATATTTGTATCAGAACTCATGTGTGAAGGTATTAACAGGAGCACTTACGCAGGTACAAGAAACAAATTTGAATATTGTGAAATGTGCCAGAACAGGCAGGGATTTTTCATTGCATAAAGAGATAATTTTCCTGTGATTATCCCCATATGAGTTTTAATTTCTAAGTAAATTAGATCACCAAACAAGTCAATTTCTAGTAAAGATTTCATGGTACCTTCCCTCTGTCCTTCTCTAGCTCCCTCTTACAAGATCATTGTCTTTACCTTGTAAATTTGCAGGCTTAGACGGCATGTTTAAACATGCTCTCGACCACTTCACAAGTCTGGCTATCAAAGGCTCCATTTTGCAGTTGACATCTGCCAGAAACTTCAGATGTCCCCTATGACTGATTCTATGGAAGTGCAGATGAGGGGGATTTGCTCACAAAGGCCGGATACAAACCTTGGCATAAGTCAGTGCTCACTGGAAACACTGGGGCTTTGTTCAGAAGTTAAGCCTTACCTCTTTAAAACAGGGGTGTTGACTTTTCCTTTTCTTACATGCATCTTTTCTGAAGTTCCTTCAAAGCAATAGAGACAGGAATTTGTATTTCTTTTGTGTATTTGCTTCAAAGATCTCATTAACCTTATGAAGTTACAACGTTGAGTCTACAACACATTGGTGAGATGCCTTGTAATTCTGCCTTACAATTAAGCTCTCACTCAGCAGATTCTCCCAACCCCCAAGGGCTGTGCTCAGGGAAATCTTAACAATCAGGAGAGTGTAGCAGGTCTCTGTGTGACACTAAAGTGGAGTGAAGGAGCTTAACATAAAGCCAAGGTAAAGCAAAGTAGATGAGAGACTGGCAGATGAATGAAGGGCTGAACAGCTGGTTTTGGGAACCCTTAGGGCTTTCTTAGTTTGTTTTGAATCTCTGCTGATCAACATTTTTCTGGCTTCTGTCTCTTCTGCTGTCTGATAGGTGGCAGACAGTTTCAGATGAGCCAAGCCCACAGTGTTTAGGTCAGGTTTAGATTCAATGTATTTACACCAAATTGCATCAGTCCAGCACTACAGCCCTACTGACCTTACAGAAAACAAATCCAAAATGTCAATAAAGCATTGTCTTAAACTTGCCAGATCTTTTACACAGAAGTTAAAATATGGTTTTCTTATTAATTTACTGAGCTTGAATTCCCTTAAGATGAAGGGCTGGATGTTGATTATTACAACACTCTTTCTTTCAGTGTCCAGATATGTAACTTGCTGTGCTCAGAGCCATTCAGAGCATTGCTCATCAGTCATGTCCTTTTACAATGTAGCACTTCCCTTTTGCCCCATCCCTGGATCTCCCTTCTC
This sequence comes from Lycocorax pyrrhopterus obiensis, assembly GCA_014706295.1. Classification (NCBI taxonomy): domain Eukaryota; kingdom Metazoa; phylum Chordata; class Aves; order Passeriformes; family Paradisaeidae; genus Lycocorax; species Lycocorax pyrrhopterus. The sequence goes on from JACSVZ010000015.1 coordinate 8,047,318, forward strand.
TAAAAATCTAACAGAAGCCACTTGTCTTCAATTTTAAGGTCTTCTAGAGGTTTCCAGATTTATTTCTCTTTTATCACCTAAATGGTAACTCTGGGCCTATTCAGTGTTGTTTCTTCACTACTTACTTGCTTTCAACAAGGACCTTAGTGGTTCTTCTCTATTTCCATGAACGTCAGCTGATGGCCAAGCTTATTTCAAACATGATGCTTTATGACATTAGAACAACTTCTGGTGCAGTAGGTCGTCTGAGAACCACATGTTCAAATCCCTTTCCTGCCACATGACTGAAGGTTCAGCTATTGTGACAGCTGACTTCCAGAGCAATTTGTTGTCCTGCAGCACTTTTTTTATCTCAGAGTGGATGAGAAAAAAGGAAACTGGACCAGGCTGGTGACTGAGTGAATGCTTCAGGTGGCCCACAACAGATGCTGTAAGCCTTAGGTCAGGGACTGTCACTTTATTTTCTGCCTGTAGAGCACCTATTACAGTGGAGATGTGTTTTGTGATGGCAATGGAATATTATGAAAATAAAAACCATCATACTACAAAACCTTTGTATGTCACAAATACTTCCTTTCCTAATATATTGGCTTTCCAAACCTTGTGCCAGAGTCCTCCAGAACTAACAGAAATACTAATTTGTACATTTGCAGGTGTAATTGCCTATTAAATGTGCACAAAGCTCTATATAAAGTTACTGGGCCATGTAAGCTCAACTATCCTAATCTCTAAAAAAAACCCCTCCCTTTTAAGAACTACAGGCTTTCATGTTACCCAGTATTATCTGCTAAAAATTTAAAAGTTCTTTATGTGCTTTTCATTTACACTTCTACCATAGTAAATGGAGGGGTTGCTCATCTCTAAACAGCAGTTGTTCACATTTCAGCATTGGTGGGATAAATATATCTAAACATGCCAATACCAATACTACTCTACTAACTTTTACCAATAACTTGAACAAAATGTTGAGATGAAGTCTGGTGAAACAGTGTCCTTTTGCAGTGTGACCAATACAAGTACTTCTATAGTAGGAGCATCCCAAAACCAGACGTAAAGGCAGTTGGAGATGCTCCAGATTCTGTTACCTGAGCAAGTGTGAGCTTCCCCATTTTTATAATGATGATATCATTTGTTAACCCAAATTTTCATTTTCACTATGACTGGAAATATGTATAAAACATTCACCAGTAACAAAAAAATACACATGGGCTTAATACTTTTACATGCTTTTCCTACTGTAAGGTACAATATATAAATGTCTGCAAAGAGCACAGAAAATTTGAAATAGTAGCTCTGACTAGACTGCTTAAACTAAAGAATCATGCCAAATCCAAGAGCAAAACATAAACTTAGAATATCCCACCAAGGAAGAACCATTATGGTAAGAGTAATCACAGGCCCTTGGAATATCATGTTGATCTGTAAAAAACACATGAAGATGAAATAATGCAATTTCCACTGGCTTATAATTGAAACCACTGATGCAGTCACCCTATCCAGACTTTGGGAAACATGAGAGGAGTTCTCTGGCTAAACCATACCATTTTAGTGCATTAATTTATTATCTTGCATACAGATTTTGCTGTAATGATGCACATCAGCTAGTGTTGGATTAGTAGTGCTCTCTACAGAGTTCCTATACCTGGCATAGGTAACAGGGAGGCTTTCCAAAAGATAATATGTCAAGACCAATCTGCCACTTAAATTATCTGAAAAGGAAATGTACAGTCAGTAGCACTTGGCCTTTTTTACACTAAATCCTTGACATAATCCCAAACACAATAAAACTGTCAGAATATTTCTTCTACTCGCTTCTAATAGGACATATATTAATTAAAACAAGCAATGTGTAATAGGATGCAGAACTTGCTCAAGTGTGCTCATGTATTGAATTTCAGAGATGAGAATTCCTCCAGACTTCTGCTTTGCAGTCAAACACTGGTTTCTGAGTCTTAGATTTTAATGGGGGTGTATAGACTGATGACTTCTCCCTGCACTTCAGAAAGGACTAACTATACACCAAAGCCAGGGTCAGGTCTTCATTCCACTTTAATTTTTTTCAAAACTCAGACCATCAATCATCCATTTCTCTCTGTCTGGAGCTATGCCACTGAGCCTTCCCAGCTCTCCAGAAGTGCCTCCTCTGTGGACCATTTGAGTAATGCTCACGAACTCTCAATTCTAGTAGAAAAGGTAACTTCTATCATATAGCTGCCCCTCCCCAGATGAGTTCTTTAGATCATTGTAGGAATTAGAGAGAATTTTATAAATCAAATAGTGGTACTGGATGATATTTAGAATACATTTTCCATCATCTGAAGAGAAGGGCAAGAAAGTGTTTGGCTCAAAAAACCTGAAATCTTTCCATCTCTTTTCTTTCCTTCCTCCTCTGAAAGAAGCTGTTGCCTCAGTCATCCACACTGTTGTGAGTAATCGCATTTCTAGTGCAGATGTAGAGTTCTTCCCACTTGATTGCACAAGTCAGGAGGGCTGTAAGTTCAAGTGTTGGTTTCCTGAAGATCCTTTGTCCAATATTTTTTTGGCTTGGAGTGCAAAACTGTGAAATTCAAAAACCTAAGTGTTGCCTTTTGTCCTGTTTTTTGTGTCTCCATCAGTGAAACAGACGTTAATTTACGGTCACAGTTTCTCTTTTAATATAGACTGATTCACAGCGCTTAATATTTGTCATTGTTGGTCATGATCCATTCAAGCTGTTCGCTATCTGAATTTCATTGAATAAAAAAAGGTATCTAATGGTAGAACTTTCTTTCTTCATCTGTAAAACAATGTACAATATCCTTAGTGCTGAATCTCTTGAATCAAATTATTTTTAGCTCCATAATTCAAGTAGCTCCATTTTTTCTGTTCGTCAAATGCAGATGGTTAAATGTTTTTTGAAGATGAACCATAGTGTTTCATCATATAATTTACTCAATGGTCAAGCAGATAATTATCTTAACTTTAGTGAAGTTTATTCATTACCAGAGGTGTTTCAAATTACTAGATTCTATTATATCCTAGAAAAAAAACCTCACAAGAGCTAATAACCTCAGTATAGTGAAGAGGCAGTTTAGATTATTTTTTTCTCCCTAATAAATGTATCTGCAGGCTTAGGCAGTCTAAACCCATATGGACTATTGCCACAGTAGGCAAAGAAAGACCTAAACTCAAATTCATTCCCCCACAGAAGTCCAAACTAGTTACTCTTTTTTGTATTTTTATTTGCAAATATCTTTTAAACCGAGGACAAAACTATTCTAGCTGAGATTAAAGCTACAGTGGAACCATTTCACATTTTAACATTTCTTCTAACCCTCATTACCCAGGGTAGAGGAAAACCTATATATTTTTATTTTTTCCCTTGATTCTTCACAAAGCATCACTGAACATAACTGAGGTTTAGGATGGCTTTATTTTTGATGTTTCTTGTTTTTGAGCTTCAGCTTTTGTGTTTTTCCTGAGCTTGAGCTTGTATAAAAAAGGCAACACTGGAGGTATACAAAGTGAAACATGCTGTGCTCTCTAATCTATTGGTTTTCCCTGCTGTACCATGGCATCCTCCCTGTTTCTCTTCCTCTTTGGTGTTACAGTAAGGGTAGATACAAAAAGAGTTTAGATTTGCTCTCGGAATGGAATCCAGATTGCTGTGCTAGGTGCCAAGGTTTTCTTTGCAACAGTAAGAAAAAAGAAAAAAGATTATGCTAAGCTTCAGAAGAGTAACCGAGCCAGTCCCCTGAGCAAACCTAGTTGATTGGGAGATCTAGGCAACAGGAAACATATTAGAAATACAAGCAGTACGTTCTCTGAAATATTACCTCTCTCTGGAGCTTAAGTGCATTACTCCCAACTTTTGTGGTTGCATATTTAGTAGTAAGCAAAATAAGCCACAAACCATTCAGTGATCCTAGGATTAGCTGGCATATGACATTTCAGCTAAACCCTCTTCCCCGCCACAAAAGAGTAGCCACAACAATACGATCTATTCGCCTGTGCCGACTCCTGAGTCAGGTCTGGGCATTGCTTTCAAGAGTGTTCCTTGGCCTGGGCCAAGACTTCTGCTGCTCCTGCCAGGGATTTGGCTGTGTAAGTCATTGTGTGACAGCTCATGGGCACGTGCCTTGGCTTTGTCACTTTCACTAATGCAGATATAAGTGGTAAGGTATCTTCATCACTTCAAAATAAAGGAGGCACAAACCTTGTGTCTTCTCTCTCAAATAATGTCTCTATTTGTTGTTCTACTTTTTAAGCTGTGCTACTTTTTAAGAGGAGTGAGACCTCTTTTTGAACTCTAGATCTCTGAAGTGTGATTATTAAAAACATTGTGTTCTGTAGTTCCTATACTGTACACACATGATAAGGCATGTCGGCTCATGTTCTCTACTTTTCTGTGATAAGACCTTTGAAAATACCAGCTGCTATCAGCCTGATTTTTCACAGGCTGAGCTGCAGCATTCTCATCTTCAAAGCCTAAAGTAATTGATCATCTCTCTTCCCTTCTATCTGAACTTTGTCTGAGACAGATCCAAACAAGTATCTCATGTGTTTAGCTTTTTTGTTGTTCTAGGAAATTTCTATCACAGAAATTATTTGCTCTCTGTTGTCCTTCAACTGTATGATTGCTTTGACACTGAAGTTCAAAGAGGGAGGTTAAACAAACATTAATTACTGTTATTATTACCATCCCCGGGGTAGCAATATAGATTATTTAGCATTTTTATGTAACATTTGATTTAAGGAGGGAAAAGGTGAGCAACTGCAGGATGATAACTGTGAATAGAGTAATCCCACATGAAGCTGGAAAAGGCCACAGATCACCTGCACCTTGCTGCTTTGTTCTCTGTTGATAATCTTAGATTTAGAGATTGGGATGTTTCGTTACAAGTATGCAAATTAAAGGGGATGAAGGTTCTTTCAGTATATGAAATTCTGAGGCTATACAGCTGTTATCTAATTCTGCATAAGTTGCAGAAACATGATCGTCAAGGAGTTCACTTGAGCAGAGATTCACAACAGCAATTAAACAGCAATGCAGGACTCTTGGCAAACTGATTCTTGTATCAGCATTCACAGTTGTGACAACCCATCTTCCCTATAAACATATCGAGGAAATTTCACCAGTGACTGCATAATATCAAATATCTGGGCAAGGAGATAGAATAACCAAAGTTATATAAAATCGTGAATAGTATGGAGAGGGCCATGATGACTTGGTTATTTGCTGTTTTCCAGCACAAAAATGAGGGCACATCACATGAATTTAGAGATTTCATAGAAACAAAAGGAGATGGTTTTCTGGCAGTGGGTAGTAGTTCTGCAAAATTCCTTGCCAAAGGATGTTGTGTACACAAGAAGTTTATGTGGATTCAATAAAAAATTAGTCATATACTTAGAAGAGACATCTGTTGGGGGTTACCAAACAGAAAAACCACACTAGGCTTAGGAATTCTTATACTGAAAAGAGCTGGAAGATTTAAAAAGATGATGAGGGGAGGATCCTGTATTTTTGGCTGCCTGCTTCCTCTTCCCTGGCATCTGCTTACATACTCTGGGCCTTGGGTTTGGCTGTTTAGAAGTGCACCAGCCCACTGGTGATGAAACATAAAAGACCTTTTCAAATGTTCTTCTTCATTCAGGTGGCTTCAGAGAAATTCAGGGGAGGGAGGAGCCCTCTCTGCTGGTGCTGAACATGGCACACTGCAGCTGGGAGGCCTTGGGACTACCCAGAGCCCTTGATCCCTGCTGCACAAGATTGCAGAGAGGGTTACTGTGGGTGCTGTAGTTAGGAGATGGCCTGGAACTGCTGCGGTTTTGAGCAATTTGAGGATGGCTGCTTTCATGAGATCATATCTTACTCTCTGTAGGTGTAGGGGCTCTGAGAGCCATTCTGGTCATGGCATAGGGGTGGTTGTCTTCTTTTTATGAGGCAGGGTACAGGGGAAATATGTACAGGGAGATATCTAGGGAAAATGATCTGCCACCAGCATACCCCATCCACCGAGCAGCAGGGTGTGGGATCCATTCTCCTGATTGAACACTCATTGCACTGTTCAATTTAATTCATTTTCATGCCAATTCTATTATTCCCTTCCTTGAAACCAACCAGAATAAAGACCAAGGCTTACTCAGCTGGCAAACAAAGTCTGTACAAATGGTGTACACAATACTCCACTGTTCATGGTAGTGAAGATGTTGCTATAACCTCCAGCACAGCCTGTACTGAGCACTTCAAGAACATGTCAGAGGAGAGATGGCTCCTGCACACTCAGGCCAGCCAATAACCGTTCATATTAAGAGAACAATATCTTAGTTATCTGTCTTAAACTTGTTGCTGATGTAGGAAATATAGGCAAAGGTCAGCTTCCAATACATGGACTATTCCAAGCCTGGATCCACAGTTCTAGTTGATGAAAACAGGGAGGGGATTCAATTCTGTAAGGGCTGGACATGACATAACCCTAAAACCTTGCTTTACATCCTGCTCTTGGCCCCTCAGACTCCTGAAGTGCACTGCTGGAAATGGGAGAATCAAAGATGGACCTCCCATTTGAACTAGTGCAGCTGTACATGTGATTTTTGATAGAACTTGGCATAGACACTGAAATTTATGCTCCCTATTCCCAGTCCTTTCTCCAAGGCTAGAGACATTGTGCATTTTCCCTCCTTCTCTCTGATTCTAAACGGAATGGCTCAGATGAGGAAGGCAAAACAATGCCTGCTTCATGCTCCCAGAGTAGTATTTGCATACAAGGGTCAAGTTGCTCAGTGGAGTCAGGGGTAAAACACTTTCAGGCAGAAGTTTCACTGCCTGGAAGTTTTAATCCATTAAATTTAGTTGCTGAATGTCTTCTGGCATCTTCAGGAGGTGGTAACTGCACAGGAGTTTTAAGAAAATGCCGATTTTAGCCCCGTGGTTTCCATTGTGGCAGATGAGAGCAGTCAGGGCTGTGCTTGACCTTCAGGATGACCTGTTCCTCTGTACTGCAGGAAATCCCTTGACAAGCTGCACCAGCAAGAGGCTGGGAATGACAACGGCAGCCAAAAGGGAGGAGAGCTATAGAAAGGTGAGGCAGGGAGCACACTGCAACAGCCTGAAGGGTCACTGAATGTGAAGTGTGCTTTATGTCACTGTGTCAAAATTATCTCCCCATGGGATGGCTGTCTCCTGACATACAGATATTATTGCTATGGAGGGGACAGCCTACTCTAAATCCTCAAGTGGGGGAGGTTAAAAGAGAATAGATCACGTTGTGAGACTGAGGTTAATATAGAATAGATCATATTGTAAGACTTCCTGTCCCAAGGGCAGCTTAGCATGTGTCTGGAGAATAAAAACTTTAAAAATAATTTATTTTCAAAGGTTTCCCCTCATCTATCCAGAAGATTGTAGATAAGTATTTGCCTTGAGCTACAGCTTCCCTGATTTTCCTGTGAATTGCATTTATATGTACTTTTCTCACATAGCAATTTTTGTAAGGATGAAGGCCCACCCTCGTCAGACCCTCACTCTGGTAGGACAGAACTCTTTTAGTTAATTTGCAGTCTTTGGAATTGGCTCAAGAAAGAATAAATATACAACAAAGCAGCCCCAATCTCTGATATTATAGCAGCTCTGGTATGTACATACTGCTCCTCTTGTCTTGGAAATTCGTAGGAATTTTCTAGTCTTCTATAAGAGCAGCATAATTCAGAATACGATGGATGTATTTCAGTGTAGATATTTAGACTGCTGGGCTCATGTTTTCCTATATTTTATAGTTCAGTTATGTATAAATAATTCTGAAACATAATGCAACGAATCTCTGTTGTTTATGCTAACATTGTTACCTACAACACAGTGAAACTGAAATTCATTGGGATGAGCAGGGTTCATTTATATTGTTAAAGGTCTAGCATAGTCTGTATTTTGCAAGTAATTGTGTTACACACATTGAGATTTTATTTTGGTCATCAGTTCTTCTTACATTACAAATAGTTGTTTAATTAGGTCAGGAGCATAGATAATGAATGACAATTTAAGAATAGTTTCCTGATAAGCAGTTGGAACAAAATTCTGCAAAATCTGCTAGGATTATAACATTTAAATCTCTTGTGATGGCTTAGAGTTCAACCAGAGTAAAACTCATAAAATAGACTATAACTGAAATAATTCTTACTGATGGATAAAGTTTTGAAGGCAACACTTACACTTGATAAACTACAAGAATCTTAAGGTCATTATTTACTGTATAGGGTTGTATGTGATGTACATAGTAGGTTAAATGTTGCTTGTACCTGTTTAAAAGCTATGAGGACATTTATAGTGCCAAAAAAGACTTTTATTTTTTGTAAGTTATAAACACAACCAAGTGGAAGCAAAATAATTGCAGACTATGGCAAAAAAAAATCTAAAGAAATAAGATTAAGCAATTAGAGATCTATTATGCCCTGGACTAACAGGGCGAGGAAAAGCACCTCTAGAGGTCATGTAAGTCCAAGTTCTCCACTGGTAGCAAAAAGTACACAACATTTAGAGAAGTCTGCGGAGCTCTAGACGATACTCCAGCAAATAATTTTCATTTGTGTATCTGCAAAAGCCATCAGCAGCAGAACAACATCAGGCAGTCTGGAGCAGATTTACAGTCCTGGCTGCACTTGGTGAGGAGCAGGGCTGCTGGCGCATCCTGACGTGGCTGCACAGAGCTGCAGCCTTCTGCTCCCCCAAGTCACAGCAGGTTTTGTCTCTGTGCAGGCACTATGAAAATGGAGAGGAAAGGCATTGCCTGATTTATTAAACTCAGAGCTCACAGGCAAGATGGGCTTGTTATGACAGTCACGTGTGACTCAAGAACTTAGGTTAATCTAGCCAGTCTGTGAATTTTGTAACAATGTGGACTGTGGTTTAAAATCAAAGATAATTTTTGGCTGGTTTAGGTCCTTAGAAAAAAGTCTTGTTGTGCCCCTGTTTTTCACAGTGTGTATCAGAATATCTATTTACTAGGAGGCAGTATCCTCAGTAATCTCAAGTGGTTTGTCCCCAATTAATTCATTTTCTCTAAGCTAACTTCACACCAGTTGAGAAGTTTGTCCACTGATTTTGCTCAAGAAAGACATAAACCAGACGTGAACTAACAGTTCGAGGGAGTCCTTTAGACTGACATTTAAATAATGCACAATCAGAGAAAGAAAAACTTGTTCCAATTACTGCCTTCTTTCTACTTCATACTTATGAGCATCCCTGTGATGTTTAAATATGCATTGATTTTATTAATTTGTGAGTAAAGATAGTCTCTTCCCAGACTTTTCATTAATGTTGATCCTTACAGTGTTCCCACATCAACAGCTCTTTATCAGAGTTTTATAGTACAGATGTCCCACTTTCTGTTCAGTATTTATTCTTTGAGATTGTCTTTTTGCTCAGAGTGACTCTGTTCCTGGTTTATTACTTGTTTACAAGGATATCCTTAGTTACACACATGTTGATGTAAGCTTTTGGATGAACTTTTCAGGCAATCCTCTTGGGGCTAGAATTCACCCCACCTTTTTGCTGAATGGTGTCTTCCTTTGCAATCGCTGCCAACTCCTCACATGTTTTAAACTTGTCATGGGTTATGTTACAGCAGCTAAGAAGTCAGTCCCAGAAATGATTCCTACACCATTACTTGTGATGTAACCTTCTGCTTTTGTATAAAAATGGCAATCATATCTCTGCTGTTGAAAGAAGCAGTAAAGTTAGAACAGCACATGCCACTAAATTATTAAAAGTAGCCTAATCATGGCTTTAGATCAGGTAAGGACTGTGTGTTGTACTGTTTTGTGATAAAATGGAAGAGGGAATCAGAAATCACTTTTATAAGCTGCAGACACAGAGTTTTCACTGCAGATAAGGAAGGAAATTATTTTGCTTTGGCTGCACCCACTAAACAAATGTTTCATTGTATCACAAGTTGTCCCTACATTTTTGTTAGGAAGACATGAAAACCAGAATGACAACATCTTATTGCTGAGACACTGAAGCACTCAGAGCTCTATTATGGATTTCTGAGAACACAGCAACCTGCAGAGAAATGCACAGACTTGCCTTGAATTCAGAATTACTTTGAACGTACTTTGGGTGCTTGGGTGTTCAACCACTGAAACGCCTTGAGGTAACCTTCCTATTTCCAAATGCCTCTCCAGGAGTACAAAATCCTATGCCGTGTCCACTCTGTGAAGTCTCACACAACTGAAGCAGAATCTCTGGTCTTCACAAACAGAGTGGTATAAAACACGTCATGGTCTAGGGTCAGGAGTAAATAAAACATTACACCTGGAATATTGTAAATTTAGACTCTCAATAGCACTCTGACTCAAGAACAGACAATACTAAAGTGACCTGTCATTATCAACAGCTCTCCATGCTTTCTCTTAGCTGTACAGATGGAAACCAGAGGATACTGAAGTTGAATGCTGAAAGCTCTACTGGCAAAGCTTTTAGGCTCAGAGTTTGACAGATCTTTTGTTTTTAAAACCTGTTTGCAAAATCCAAGGCTTTTTTAAAAGGTTTATTTTCCCCTCAAGGAGTCTAAGCAATTGGTGCCAACAGGCCAGCTGTCAATTCCCAGTACTATATGTCTGTGTAGAGTTAAGTTGGATTAATGGAAAAATTCATAAGAAAGCATTTCAGTGTTGAGATTTCCAAATAGTTTGTATTAATAATAAGGGGGTTGGGAAAAATAATTTGAAATTATTTATATCTGGTTCTGGTTTCTCAAATCTGGCTTGAGTGGACCGATTCAAAGATATGCCACACAGCTATGGCTTTGTGAAAAAGGAGATTATTAACCGTTATGGACTCCAGAATAGGTAATGAATTGACTGTATGCCATTGCCAGTCTTTAATAATGCAAAAAATAACAATAAAACTCTTTTAAAATCAAGATGAATACATAGTACCCATTAATATGGATCTCATTAACCCCATATAAAAAGGGCAAATGGGATTTTGGATGCTAGTGATTCACTGGACAATAGGGAATTTGAATGAGATGGATTATAAGGACAAACTATCTAGAACATCTGCTAATTTACCAGTCTTAAAATAAACTTATGACAACAGCAGCATGTGCAGTCAAATCTGCCAAGTATCAATTATTTATTAAGTGTTGTTGAAGATTTTGTATAATTGCTTTACAAGAAATAGTTATTTTCCAAAACTATATCTGATGAAAGATCAGACAATTTCCCCTAATACTCCAGTCCTTCACTCACTGGTATCTTAAACTTGGGTTGGTGGTAATTGGATGATCAGTTGTGCAGTTACAATCCTTTGTTCATCGTTCTAAAGTAAAACTGTATTTTCCCCCAGTCTACCCTATAACCTCCTCCTCTGTGAGCCAGAACATTAAGATTTTGCTCAGTGTATTGTCTTCAGCAACTTCCAAAGGACTGACTTTCACCTGCCCCTTGCATCTAAACATAAAAAAAAAAAAAACAACCTTTTTTTGTTTGAGAGTGGTTGAACACTCGAACAAAATGTTCAGAGAAACCGTGGAATCTCCATCGTTGGAGATATTCACACCCATCCTGGACACAGGCCTGAGCAACCTGCTTTGAGCAGGCGGGTGGGCAAGAGGCTCTCCAGAATCCCCATCCAACCTCAACCAGTTCTGTGATTCTTTTATTTTCACTAGCAACAGATACATGATATCCTTTAAAGGCTAAAAGGGAAAAACATTCTTCTCTTTGCTTCCAATATGACAGAAAAATGTTTTTCCAGTGACAAATGAGAGTCACCAGTTTACACAGGAATGCCAGATTTTTTAAAAAACGGGGCCTGCAGATATTTAGGCAGCTAAGTAGCTACATTTCAAGAAGTGCTGAACTGGTCTCCCCAAAGTGCTATGAAAATCAGGCCAGTATTGGTTTTGCACCCTGGAATCCTGGGTGTATCAGGTGGTTCCTTCACTGTTGAACTCTTGTGCAATTTTACATAAACAGCTTTACTGGTCCTGTTTCCCTGATAGCCGGAGACTCAGGCAATCATCTGCACCACTGAAGTGAAACACTTTCTCAGCTTTCTTCAGGCAAAAAGCAAATGGGTAAAAATTAATCAGACTTTGAAGGCAGAAGAAGAAAAAAGGGGTCTGGATAAAGAATTAACATTCTGAAGTGGAATTTGGACTCTGAAAAACATGTTTCTTAACTAGGGCCAGGTGACAAAATCCTTACTGGCTCTTCCCTCCAAGGTGTCTTTGTTATATTGCTATACATTTAAAATGCATTCTCCTATTTGTTTGTTTTGGCAGGAGTGAGCAGAGTTGTTCATTAATTGTGATCCAGAAAAATGGAAGTTCCTACAAATATGTTTTCTGAGATGAGCCATTGGTGTTAGGATCCTGATCAAATTCTCTTCTTGCCTCCACTTTCTTTTGAAAAAAATGCACATACCAGAAAGATACCAATCAGTGTTTATGCCATACCTTAATGGTGAGAGCACTGTCTGTAGAATTTGCAGAGCTGAATTTCATTTCCTGTTCAGCCTGAAAGGGTCCAAATTCAGAAATTCTCCATCCTAGGGAAGTTCCTCAACTCTGTGGCTGAGCTGGGAACAGTCAGACACTTCTGCATCCCTCCTTTTAGTATTATGCTATTAAGCAAAGGCATGAAAGATTTATGAGCTCAGCAAGCAAAACACTAAAAGAAGTTTAGTCTTTCAGCTGAAAATGAAGAATTTTATTTTGTTTCCTGCCTTGGTCCCTGTTTAAACATTTTTCATTAAGCAGTTGTTAAATGGAATACAGAAACAGGAGTCCAAAGCATCCTGATGTTTTCCATTCAGCAGGGATGGATCCTTCTTTTAAAGCACTGAGGAGGAGGAGGCCATGATTCCAAGGGTTAGTTTGCTTCCTAGCAAGCATGAAACGTGGGTTCTGGGTCTGTTTTAACATTAGGGATTCAAAATTCCTTTCCAGAAGACTTCCTTACCCACAAAGACATATTAGGTATTTAGAGGGAATAAGCATTGTTTTGCAGTTGGCCCAGTGTGCAATTCACAGGCTAAAACCAAGCACAAGAAAATGGAAGTTACTTGATTTTACAGGCTGGGGGCACAGAGAAGACCTAGTTTCTAAACTTTTTTTTCCCCCTATTCCAGGGGTACTGTTTAATGTAAACTGCATAAACAGCTAACAGAGCAGGAAATTGAACTCAGATGTAAGTTGAAATCGTCCGAAGTGAAAGAAACTGTGAAATCATAAGGTCCTCCCTTTTGTTGGAGAATTGCACGAATGCTCATCTGTTATGAAAATGCTGGCATAAAGCTGGCATGGTACAATTTAAAAGAGGTGGGCCTGAGTTTTTATTTACCCCAAAAAAATTTAATGGAGCTGAGATTTGAAGTGAATACAGGCAACTCCACCCTAGCTCTGGAGACCGCAGGTTGGATGGTGGCAGAGAACTCAGGTCCACACTTGTGATTGATGTTTTTGTTCCTGGGTATCTTTCCATTTCTTGTGTAGGTACTGGGTTGCTCTAACGAGACACCTCGTTCTCTCACCCAGTTCGGGGCACTGTGGTTTGGCTCCTTGAGGGAGACACCCAGCATTGAGAGACAATGTGGTGCCCAACTTTGAGGTGTCTCCTCCCTTCACCAGCCCAGGTTCCAAACTCTGCATTTGTTTTCGTGCCTGGAGGATGGCTCTAATCGTACTTACTTGTGTATTTTTAATACATATGCACAATTCTTTGAAGATTTCTAATGCTGACTTACAGCAAACCCATTTTTTAATCTCATAGTAAATCTCCTGGTCCTCATTAAAATGAATAACATACGTTTATATGGGTATAATTCATTTTGCATTAAATAATACAGCTACGGCAAGAGCTACAGCTGTAATACATCTTACAAGGTAAAGATCAACAAAAATGAATCTTATGTGCTGTACTATTAGCAAATCACTGATTCTTTCTCCAGGTGGAGGCAGGCATCTCAAGAGGGGAAAAATATTTCTAGAATGACAGTAAATTAGTTAACAGTAAACATGCAGTAATGAATTCCTGGATTAGAAGAGCATGGCTATTCTGCTGCAGAAATCAGCCAAGTTAGTGGGGAAAATTTTTTGGATGCAGTCAGAAAATAACCCAAATGGCACCGGAATCTAACAAATGCAGGCACAGTTTTCAATCCTTTCTTCATTGCTCTGTGTATGAAGTAGAAAAGGATTTAAAAGGAAATTGATGTCAACAGAAGTGAGGGTGCCTTGAAAGTACAGCTCCTCATGAACCTGACTACATTCTCATGGTTACCAGATAGTTATCTCCTCACCCAACTCAAATGAGCCCATCTAAGGCATATCGATGTATCACACGCAGTAATTAAAGCAAGCACAGCTTAGGGGAGATAAACTGAAAACCCTGACAGATCCTCAGCTGGTTTAAATCAGTGCAGATCCACTGATGTCAACAGTGCCAATTTACACAAGCTGAGAATCATGTCCCATGTGTCCGCATTTCATCCAAGCCCAGTGTGACTCATTGCAGCTAAACTGTGAGATGGAGAAGGTGTTTCTAAAAAGCCACTCTGTTCCCTTCATCCCAGACCATCATGGTGTCAGTGTGGCTCCTTGCCTAATTTAGGAAGCAGCTCTGGCTGCTTGGGTACCTCTTCTGGCTGCTGCAGTGCGGCAGCTTTCGGGTCAGCAGCACAGGAGGGGCATCACAGGGAGGAAACAGAGTGAGGAGGTGGAAAAGGTGAAAAGAAAAGAAAGAACAATCAGTTATAGAAATAAAACAAGCTTTGCCACTAAGTATCTTGGACAAATCTGGTTGGCTTTAAACCTCATATTTTTCCAAGTCACTGACTAACTTCTGAGTCTTGGTGTTTGACATTCCATCTGAGTCACCACAGAATTTTGTACCCATCTGCTCATCCATTCATTCTCCTGGTCTGTTGCCTCTGCAACAGCACCAGAACAGCTCTATACCAGCACCTTTTCGGGTCTCCAAGCTCCATCATAATTTTTTTTTCATTCTTGAGAAAAATACAAAAAACCCAAACCCAGATTTCTCAACTCTTCCTTCCTTAATGGTGTCTGATATCTGGATTCACAGGATGTTTTTAATTAGTGATCACCGTCTCCTGATGTCAGAACAAACTATCTGATGCTTGTCAATTATGTTCCACATTTACAAGGAGCCTTTGTGGCCACAGACAGATCTATTTATTTCATAACCTTTTCCTTCCAAACGGTTCCCATTTTCAACAGATCTTTTGCCATCTTTCATTCATTTTATTTTTTTCTTTCAGTTGCATTAATATTACATGGTTGGGTCACTATTCTTCAGTGCCACCTTCATTTTTGTTTCCCACAGCAAATGAGGTAAAACAAATGGATCCACAAACAAGTGTGGGAAATTAAAGTTTATTTTTGCTTTTTAAATCATGCATATTTCTTTTCTAAGATTCATGACAACAAACAATGGACTTAACCTGTGACCCACTTAAACTTGTTTCAATGTTTCCAGTGAGAAACTTCTAAAGAAAAAAAAATCAACTGTCTGCTTCCCTCAGAATTCTAAAAGAAATAAGTAATTATTTACAATTTCTCCTTTATCAGAAATCAGTCTAGTTATGCTACTTTTTCTTGAATTTTATTTCAGAAAGTTGAATGAAATTCTATATGTGCAATGGACTGTCCATTTGTCCCACATATACAAATTCACGACAACTTTTGATATTGTTCTGGTAGTTGTCATTATGCTGTGAAAATTTACATTAACTTCCAATTTTTATGTTAAATTCTGTTGCTTTATTATCAGAAACATTCATCTGTGTGACTGTTTTGAGTGACCAAAGACTGTCCATTGTTTATTAGCCAGGAATATTTGAGATTAACAACTCTTCTTGCAATAGATGGCAACAATGCTGAGAGCTGGAAAATGACGTAAGGATTTACACCAACCAGCAGTGCAGTTCTGACACTTTTCTGTTGTGTTTACTGCCAGCAGTGCAGTCTCCAGATCTCACATGCAGTTTGCATTAAAGTTGATGGGAGATGTTTCAGTGGAGACAGCCATGAGGGCACGTCTTACCCCAATGTGTTTGACACATGCGCAGCCTCGCACCAGCCCTGGCAGACACTCTCACACGATATCTCACCAGGTTGTCTCTCAGCACCCAGAGAAGGGCCATGCAGTTGAATATATATCTCTATTGACAGAGAATTTGCATGATTTTGTCTTGGCTGAAAACCTGGTCCTCAGGTTGCTACTAGGGGCACACTTTCCTTCAAAACAGCTCCCTTTTTCTTTTTCAGTGGTTATGACACTCCCGGAAAAAAAGAGACAGAGACAAAATATGAAAATTTAACCAAACATCTAAAGACTTAAAAGCTAAATTTAGATTTTGACTCTGTAAACATGACTCAAAGTTATCGAAAAATTCAAGACTATTCAGGCTTCTAGAGAGGAAGGTTTGTCTTGTGTAAAATTCTTGACACAGTTTTCTATAGACACACACTTATATATCCTACAGAGCACACCTCTCGTTTCAAAAGGGATTTCAGTAGAGGAAAACTCTTTTACATATACCTGCTACTATGGTTATAGTATTCTGACATCTCATACACAAAATCTTGCTTGCTGTTGAGTGTGCCCCCTTCAAGTCAGTGGAATTTGTCCTGGATAAATATTAACAGAATATGACCGTGAATTTACCCCTGTATTTATTTCCTGAAAACATGCAATTAGAGAAGAAAGAGACATTAAAGATACAGAAAATGAAAATACTTGGGACCCACTTTTTTCCCAATGGCTACATATTACATATTGAAATATGCTTGAACTATTTTACTGCTTTGCTGAGAGACGATATGCAGCGATAGTTTGCAAGGGGAGAAGAGGTAAAAGGAAAGACATGCCAAAGATATGCAGAAATAAAAACATTTCCGGGCTGGAGTTTCCTTATTTTTTTAGCATCAGTCCTAGAAAAATATGTATTTTGGCTAGCAGGTTTTGCTTCAACCTACTTCGAGGGCAACCTTTAGTATGATCACAAGCAGCCAAATACAAGCTGTTACAGTGCTACCGATGACTCTGGTTTACATCCATGTTGAATCTGGCCTGTGATTGTGCAATTAATGAAAGAATAAATTAAACAATTAAGTCACTAAACTAAATATCATGTTATGCCAGAAGAAGAAATGTAAAAAATCTAACATTGGGTTGAAAGACTTAAATTAGCAACAGTTTTCCACTTTTAACAACTGGAAGCAAGATGTATTTCTTAATTCTTTGAAACACAATGGATTTTTTTACTTCATGTCATATACTATTAATATATATAAGCCATGCTAAGTACTTAATTCTGCCATGTATATAAAAGCACACAAGCATAATTTCCTTCTGAATTGCTAGTGTTAAAAGTTATTTTTAACTGATTTAATGAATTTACAGATATATACACAAGTTTTTGTATGAGACAGTTATCAAGCACATATTACTTTGAAAATCCTGCAATATGTCTTTTGTTCCTTAATAGATCTTTGGAAATAATCTCTCTCATACTTGAACCATGCCAACTTCTACTTCCCAGCATGTGCACTCACTGTAGGGCAACAGCTGAGCTTTCTGTGGCACTGCCTGGTTATTTGAGTCTTTTTGTGAGAAATATACTACAGGGAGAAATGCAGACATTTGGATAAGTGGGTGTCTTGCTTTGTATGCCTGGGGACAAAACCTACTGTCAGGCATCCAGGTGTGTCACACTGTGTAGTGCTGAGCAAGAGCTGCTGTGCAGGTCTATAAATGTCACAGATCATATCCAAGATCAAACCTGGTCCCGAACTGTTAAGCTGTGCTTTCACCAACACCCTATACTCCGTTCTTTCTATCTGGATATTTTGAGTTTTAGTAGTGATATATTTTTCCAAAAGACCAGATGGAATTTATTATGATTTGAACTATTATAGCATTACAAAAATATGACCTTTTTTTAGATGATGTGTCTTTCTTAACTCTTTGCACCATTAATTCTGTATTTCTGTATTTTAACCACACAGTTAAAACGAAAAGTTTTAGTGTCAAGGAAAAAGGAAAAAAAAATTTAAGAATACATTGAAGTACCTGAGGTTTGCACGAGCCTAAGACCTAATTTTGGCTCTCAGTGCAGTGCCTCTGTATCTTGGATAAAGCTGTTTGGTCACTTGATGTTTGGGTTGCAAAAGTTAAGAATTTACCATCTAACACTGAAGTCATATGTTTGTTGACTTGATAGCATGAAAATAGGATCACCTTGGAGACACAGAATCACAGAATCATCAAGGCTGGAGAACACCTCTAAGATCATGGAGTCCAATCATTAACCCAGCAGTGCCAAGTCCACCACTCAAACATGTCTTTAAGCACCACAGCTACACATTTTTGAACATTACCAGGGACAGTGATTGCAGCACTACCCTGGGCAACCTACTCCAATGCCTGACCACCCTTTCAGTGAAGAAAGCTTTTCCTAGTATCCAATCTAAACATTCCCTGGCGCAACTTGAGACCATTTCCTCTTGTCTTCTCTCTTGTTACTTGGGAGAAGAGCCCGACCCCACCTGGCTACATCCTCCTTTCAGGGAGTTGTAGAGAGCAACAAGGTCTCCCCTGAGCTCCTTTTCTCCAGGCTAAACAACCCCAGTACCTTCTGTTGCTCCACATAAAACTAAATAAAACCTAAATCTTTTTTACAGTTGGCCCAGTTCTTCACTCATTTAGGATTTTCCTGCTAAGGGTTAACTAAAGAATATATGACATGCAAATGCAAATTCAGTGAGTTAGCACTGGAACTATAACCTTTCCCTGGGCAAGAATTAGGATAAATTAATAAAGTGATAAGTGATCCCCCTGTGTGGTCCATAATCCCAAACCCAACAGCAAAGTATCCAAAGGGTTAGCATTTCAAGCAGGGATGAATTTTCAGCTGTTCCAGAAAAACAAAATGATATCATACTTGCAGTTGCTCAGCAGACACTGGACATGGAGGTATTTAGTGTGAGTGAAGGAAAATGAGTCAGATCCTCAGCTACTGTGAATCAGTGCCATTGCACAGGACTGATTAGATTAGCTAATTAACAACACTTGGTGTTACACCCAAGAGACCAATAATCAGAATCGATTAAAGAACAGGGAGCTTTACATACAAAATTGGTTTTCATTTCATGTAAATTTGATATAGAGGGCCACAGATGAGCAAATCAGTTTAGGAGTAGCTCACTTATTCTAAGTAACAGTTTTACTATATCTCTTTTTCTTCCTTTGATTATTCAAAGTGTGTGTGCACTTAACTTAAATCACATTTGTCTTTTAGACCAATGCAACAAGTCTTTTCCCAAAAGCTTTAAATTTGTAAGAGGCCCATGAAATAGAAAGGTAGCCTAAATTTAGTGCCTATGAAAAAGTGTCAATACTAGAAAAAAAATAACCCTGCAAGACAAGAGAGGGAAAAAATGAGGAAAACTACTGATAGTCTTTCCAAAACAGGCATTTTCCAGAAATTATGTCATCATAACTAAGGACAGTCTGAAATTTTAGGTCAAACTTTTGCAATTGTTTGAAGTAAGAGTAGTATTTTTAGTTTCATTTAAAATATTCTTCATGATTAAGTTATTTAAAAGATTTTTTCCTCAATTTTCTTTGTTTCCAAGCAAAATATTTTGTTATCTTGGACTGGCATGATTTCATTGAGAGAACCTTGTAAAGAAGGATTCTGGTATTTTTAAAATTTCCCCCAATTGCCTCCAACTTCCATTTCCTTTCCAGCTTTCTCAGTCTCGTATGCCTTTTCCCTTTTTCTTATTGTTGCTAAGGTACAGAAAATAACCTCTTGTTTTAACAAATCTGTATATTTGAATTCAGCAGAAACTCCACATTTGGGATGATCTTAATATCTTTTTTAAAAAAAGTTAATAATAATCCAGGTTAAACTATAATCATGGAAAGTACTGAAGAAAATACAGAGGAATTGTCAATGCACACACACAGAGTATAGACTCAATATTGCTGTTGTCACACAACTTTTTACTCTAATTTTTAATAGGAAATGGAAAACCTGTGCAGGGAAGCTCTTTTGCCTGAGAGGTCTGGGCTGGTTAGAGGAATGGTCCCAGCTCTGGCAGCCCTCAGCACAGGTTAGTGGCTGCTGCAATGACCTGAAATAGATAATTTAGAATGGTTTTTTGAGTCTGGGCACTGCTATCCATTACCCAGACCAGTTTTAAAATAGATTTATGCATGTGTGCATTGCAAGCAGATTTCCAAATTAGATTACTTTTTTTTTTTCCTCTAAGGTATTTGGAACAACTTGCCAGTTAAAGGAGTGTTTGTTAATTGCCTTAAAAAGGGTATTTCCTATTACCATCCTGCTCCTCCTGGAAAAAATATATTTAGTCCGTTTTTGTCAGTGTCATACACGCTGGATCTTTTTTAAAACCTGATAACCAGATTAGTTGAGAAACTGGAACTCTTCCAAGACAGCCGTTTCAAGTTTCTTGGTAAATAGTCTGTACATTGTATATATTTGTGAAATGTACATTATTTACTTTATAAAGTCTACTGATCTTCCCTAAATCTCTGCTCACAGAATAAATTTTAAGGCACTGTTTCCCACTTCTTAGGAGCTGGCCTCTTCATCTCTGTAATACCACACATGAAGTCACATGGAAAAAGGTTCATGTGGGATGTCTTTGAAGTGTAGCCATCAGACATCAGATGGACTGGCTTTCCAAAGTGAGAAATACAAATCATGTCTGTTTATTGTCTCCGTGAAAGAAATTCAGTGCTTTGTTCAGAGTCTATTCTGAGGTGAGCACATGCTTGTCTGTTGTCACTGAATGACACCTTTTCAATAACATGGAAAAATATGGTGAAAATGGTGAAATCCTATTGTTTATACGATTTGATTCTTATATGATTTGAAGCTTGCAGGATGATTTTTTTTGTCATTTTTGGTGGCAGTGGCTTTGGTTTGTTATTTTTTTTGTTTGGGTTGGGGTTTTTTAAACTATGCTGTTTGACTGAAACACGGTAAAGAGAAATGATCCTGTACTTCTGTCACTCTTGGTGCTCACTGAAAGCAGGCTGGTAGTTGCAGACAAACCAAGCCTGCTGTGCCTGCCTTCAGCCTGAGCAGAATGGGCAGATTGCAAACCAGCCTGTGTCTGAAAGCTGCCAAGCTGTGTGCAGGCAATGCCAGCCTGAGCTGGTAAGCCCTGGACATGAAGATTTGCCTGTTCCTTTGGCTGATTTTCCAGTGTGGTCATGCTCATGATACAGTCCTGTTCTGTAGTGCTTGTCTCTGCGGGCAAGGATCACTTTACCATCCAAATGTCAATCCTCACCCAACTGTAGGGAGCTGTAACAGAATTATTACTCTTCCATCAAGAGATTAGACATCATGATGTAGCTTGACAGTGTCTCTGTGACAGAACCAGAAGCTGAAGCCAAATCTCGCATAGAGTCCTCAACTCTTGTCACGTTATGGGGTATCAAGAGAAATTTCACGGAAGTCAAAGAAATTGTTTTTCTTCTAAATACATAGAACAGGCTGAAAAATGAGGCATGACAACCTAAGAATTCCCACTGTTCAGCAGGTATTTGCCCACTCTACAATGTCATTTGGACTTGAAAACCAGCATCCTTCAAATAGAGCACCCCTGTTCTGAAAGAACCATGTTTTAAGCTTCTGATGCAAAACACCTCAAGGTTGGCATAAATTCAAAATCACACTTAGGTCCAGATCCAAATTTTGTACTGTTCCTCAGAAAGCTAAGCCAAGGACCCCTCTCCTAACATCTGTGGATATTGGGGTATTTGAAATCCAACTCCAAATTCCAACTTAAGCCACGGTCTAGTGTAAACAAAGTTAATGGCTTGTCAGCATGGGGCTGTAAAACAATGTGGGTACTGTCATAATATTGATGTAAGGAAACTTTAAATATATAGCCATTTTTCTGAATATAACAGTGGCTTTTGCTCTTAGGGAAAAGTCATTAAATCAGTATGTCCAGGTTATGTAGCAGCCAGAGAAAATATACAATTGTGGCAGCCAAGAAATTACATGGAAAAAAAATTGTACCTTGACCCATTGACTGCAGTGCCAAACAGTGAGTGTCATTTAGTGTTGTATCACCTGGGTTTTATACCCACGTGTTACAGCTCACAGGCAACTGTGGTTGTATGGAAACAGGAGAAAAATGTGTTTGACCTGCAGCTCTCAAGGGATGGCTGAAGTATGAGCCAGGCAGAGACTTTGAAAGAGTAAAGAAAACAAAAAAGAGATACTGTACTGGAATATATCATCTATTTTTGGTTTGTACCAATGAGGAGTTGTTGTCAGCAGTACATCATTAACTGATGTTGAATCAAGGTCCGTTTTAAAGACTCAGGTGACATACTACAAACTCACGGTGTGGTTCTTGTTGTTCATCTGAAATCTCAAACAAATATGGGAATTCCCTAAGGATTACCTTCTAATACAACATAAAATAATTTGAACTGACTTAATGATTCACAATTGTTGGAAAGTAAGCTTAATTTACTTTGCAGTGATTTGTAGAAGCTGTGCATATTTAAGTATTTCAGCCCCTCTCTGTAATTAATTCTTTTAGCTTCTGAATTGATTTATGTCAGTATTCTTTTATTTTCTCAAAATTAACCATCAATTTATAATACTGAAGTGCCAAAAATGTATTTTATATTTAATAATCCTTATGCAACTTTATGTTGCATTTTTAATCTACAGAAATCACTGCACAATATATTTTTTTGTGTGAAACTGTGGCCAAAGAACTTTGTTCAAGCACAGCAACAGCTACTCAGTGTAAAACATGTGCTTGGACACATAATAGTTTTGCTGAGTTTTTGTGAGGTGTGCTCTGAGACCATGTTCTCTCCATACTGCTATTTTGATTTATACCAGTAAATAATCTCACTACCCTTGTCTGTGTTACATTAAACTCAAAGTTGTACATGATGGGATGAGTTCAGATAAAGATTTGGACTGATTTTGGAGCTTTGGAGAGATAAAGCATTAATACTTTCCAAAACTTCAGCAATGATTTGGATTTGGGTAAGGGCCTGTGTCTGATGATGTTTAAATATTTTGACATGCGTGGTATTCTATTTTATAAGATAGAGATATCATAAGAACTTCATTTGTGCTGTTAGTCTATACTATGGAAACAAATGACATGTTTCACCCATATTGAAGAAATTCAGGATGAAAGATCACAGAGCAAATCATGTTAATATATAACACATACAAGAAATATTACAATTAAGAATTTACAGATGTGACTCAGGGATAGGCACTAATTACATGAGAAGTAGAGTTTTATTTAAACCCAAGCCTCCAAATTAGTCACCAAGATGAGCTTTCAGCTTTCTAGGCTTGTGTGAGCAAATGGTGTGGTAACATATCACCATGGTAGAAACTTATATTTTTAGTAAGTTTGAAAGGAGTGGTGGTAAAGGTTGAGCAGCTTTTTTCCATCCCTCAAATTTGAGGCTGGACAGTCTATACTGACCCTATTTCTGCTGAACTGGGATTCTCTGAAGCCTTATGGTTTGTTCAGTGTCACCAGCTGTGTTTCTCTCTAGATGCTCACTTGTGACATCTGTCCTGATGTGCAGATCGATTTGTGTCCTGACACTGATTCAGCAAAGTAGGTGTCTAACCTGTCCTTTGGTTGCAGTCAACTTCAAAGAAAATGCACAAAACTTTAAGTCCCTTGCAAAATTGTCTCATGGCGCTCCAAACCAAGCAAGCAGGAGTCTGCAAGGTGAGGGAAAAGAATGTAGCTGATGTCACTGTTTTACCAGCATGCCAGAGGACACTGCGAGCAAAATCTGATGAAATGAAAGTTGACTTCAATAATTTACCATTGCTTTAAGAAGCTTGATATATTTTTTATCCTGTTTATACATTGTCCTTTACCGCAGACAGATGAATACCTAGTCAAGAACTTGGACAATAAGTGCAATGTCTTACAACATTTGTCATTTAGCTTTCTGACAACTCACTTGAATATTGACTGAAGTGCTCAGTCTTTAAATTTAGCACTCCAACTGATTTGTTTTCCTGAAGATGACCACAGAGAAAATACACTAAACATGAGATGTTGTTAAAAGTAATATTTCAGTTATTATGTGAACCTCAAGTTGATTTTTTTTTTAATCTATGACTGTATTATAAAAATTTCTTATTTAATCCTGACCAGTATTTCATAGACTCACAGAATGATTTGGGTTGGAAGGCACCTTAGAGATCATCCAGTTCTAATCCCCTGTTTTGGGCAGGGATGCCATCCACCAGGTCAGGTTTCTCAGGGCCCCATCCAACCTGGCCTACAGAGTTTACAGTAAATATGGATTATCTCTGCATCACAGTTGGTGTTACCCATCAGAAAACACAGGAAATACCAGACTAGGCTAAATGCATTTTCTTCAGCTCTTCCTGCTGATTGTGTCCAATATTGGGATTCTTGAGAGGTTGCAAGAATTCCATTCTTCTTTCTTACCCTTTCCCTGCATTCCTCCTTTCTGATACTTAAAAACTGTTTTAAATCCCTAGCACAAAGGGACAGATACAACAATTAGCCTTGAAAAAGGCATTGCTCTATTTACATGTAGACGTGTACATCACCCAAAGCAACAAGTCTGAATTCTAACTCTGGCTGCTAAATTTGACTCTGCTTTTATAAATCATTAGTTTGTTTAAACATTGTTAATTGTCAGATATTCTTAAGTGTCATTAAATTGTGACACATAAAGTTAGAGCACAGAATTATGTTTTATGTACATGTCTTTAAAATTAATGAATTATGAATAAACTCCCTAATTGCACTGAAGTACAGATGGAAGCAATCTTCATGAAATTATAAATAATCACCATGCTGCTGATTGCAACAAGTGGAGTTTAAGCTTGCCAAGCAGTCTTAGAAGTTTAATTAAATGTACTAAAAAAGCAATTTGATGCTTTAAAAGCCAAGCTGTTGCATGGCACTGAAGCAAATCAAAACTTCAGTTAGGTTTGCAAACCAATCTTTGCTGCTGACCCCAGAAATGCCAACATTCCCTGTTTAGAAATTTTATGCTTTGCAAGTTCAGTGCCTCGAATAAATATAAGACTTGACTTTTGGAAATACTGTTTAGGTGAAGACATGCAGATAAGCAAAACTGATTTTCAGACAGTATAAATTCACATGCTTAACAAGACTAGTAATTTTATATAGTATTGAGAGAAGAGACCCTCTCTACAGTAAGAAAGAGCAAGATGTGCCAGATGTCATCAGGCAAGCTTAGAGTTTATGGAGTGTAGACAAATATAAAGGAGCTTATGTTTAAGGTTGTCCCTTGACCCTTCATGACCTTCTGGATCTGTGAATCTACACTCAGAACAACTAGAGCAAGAAGAAAATTTTGGCAGAATCTTGGCTCCATAACTCTCCAGTGAACTATCAACCCTGCACAGACATGTGTAACCTGGTACTTTGCTCCTGATACACAATTTCTTCCTTAGTGTGTTCTTCAAGTACAGCAGCTGAGCAATGCAAGGCAAATGTAGTGCTTGGCTTCACAAGTAAAGCTCAGATCCCCAAAGGAATTTATCTTTTATTCATTCTTGAATACTTGACTTGAAATGAAGCTGAAGTATAAATGCTGAAAACTGCAATATGAATAAACTTTATGCCAATGCCTTCAAATCCCACACTTCCATGGTGAGTCTCTACTTGACTTCTGAGGTCTGTTTCTACTTCAGGTTTAGATGGAAACAGCCCTAGCCTGTGAAATTCAGATGTTATTTCAGGTTTATTAGCATACATGTCTGGAGCCTTTTCAGAAGACTGGGTATCTTGTATGGGCTTTTCTTCCAGTCTGGAAGGGCACAAATATTTTTGGTAGGTATTTGTGTGTGTCCAGCAACTTCAGAGCGTCTCGGATCAGGATGGCTTGAATCAACCAGGCGAGTGAGCTGATGCCTCTGTGTTTAATTCCCACCTAAACCTAATCAAGATAGAGGCAAAACGCTTCATCCCATCTGAGCTTTTGACTGGCTGCCTGTGGCCCGTTAAAGTGCACCTAATGCATGGAAAGATGATGACTCTCACTAAATCCATCTGAGACAAACCCTAATGTGCTGACATTGGATCAGTAAGTAATTGCAGAGGTGGCTTTTAGTATAATAATGTACCACTTAGACCACTCGCACAGGAAGCGAGGAAACTGGTTTCTCTTCCTTCCTCAGACAGAGGGGACCAGACCCGTATTTCCTCATTCCCAGGAGTGTGAATGACAGCCAGAATTTATGTCAAGAGGGTTAATGGGGGAGGGCAGAGGCACCTCCTACCTCTCCAATGGGGAAATGGATACAAGATTTACTATCCCCAAGAGTGAATTAGGAAAAAAGCTCTAACTGTGTAATATGATGGTTAGGGCTTCTTAAGAAAAACGGAATCACAGGTTTTGTTTCCCCAGTTAAAGGCCTATTTTGTGTCTTCCAGTAAGTCCTAATTGGAGAAAATTAGACTAGAAGTCAAAATTCCATGTTGTCAATTGACTGTCCTTATTCACAGTGTCAGTAGATCTTTTTTTTTACCCTTGGCTTACACTGAGCAAAAAGTGTAAAAATGTTTTGTTGTAATATTGCTAATTTAGAAAAATAAAATATTCCAAATGAGGAGGCTCAGGGAGGACCTTACCGCTCTGTACAGTTATCTGAAAGGAGGTTGTAGCTGGGTTGATCTCTTCTCCCAAGTAAAAAGTGGCAGGAGAAGAGGAAATGGCCTGAAGTTGCAAAGGGAATGTTTAGATTGGATATTAGGAAAAAATTCTTAACTGAAGGAGTGGTCAAGCAATGGAACAGGCTGCCCAGGGATGTGGAGGAATTGCCATCTTTAGATTTGTTCAAAAGATGTGTGTATGTGGCACTTGGGGACATGGTTTAGTGGTGAACACAGCAGTGCTGGGTTAATGGTTGGATTTGATGATCTTCGAGATCTTCTCCAACCTTAATGATTCTATGATTTTGTATTTCTTCTTCTGAAAAAAAAAAAAAATTGTGTCTGGATGGCTGAGAAATTAAACATGCAGATCAATTTGTTTTCAGGGAAATTGAGGATTGTAATGTATATCCAGGACTGTATCTTTAAAACTGCAGCAGTTCTTTTTAGAGGAACATGTGGAAATGGTTAAATTTTTAATTAGAAAAAGTAACAGTGTAGTTTAAAAAGACTGTTAGTGTCTCTTGGTACCTCCCCAGTTCAGTCCAAAACAGTGATCTTCATTTACAGGGGCAACCTCTGAAGCACACCTTAGGTTTTTGTGTTGTACATTCAATCTGTTACTGGATGTAGTACATCCAAAGAGCATTCGGATGCAGCACAAAAAACAGACGGGAAAGCAACAAAGTCACAATTGCTTTAAAAGATCATATTTTCACATCTGCCTTGCAGGATATTTGGCAATTTCTTTTCTCTGTAGAAGGGGCTACATAAAGAAAGTACAAAGTTCTTTTGATCTAAAAAATCTCTGTGGGATTTAATAATTTATATCAGAATTTAACAGCGCAGAGGAACCCCTTTTTATATAGTGGAGTAATTTTGCTTTGCTTTTGTCAGATCAGCTCTACTTGAAACAGAGAGTTGCTATTAATGGAACTGAACTATATTTCAATGTCTCAGATATTTTGGTGGCTTTCATTCTACCATATTTCACTCTGATTCCAGTTCAGCAAAGATCCTAAACACATTCTTAAATCTAGTAATTTCAGTGGGACTGAAGACCATATGTAGATGTTTTATAAAAACAAGGTCAGCTGATAAACTCTTGTTTATAATACTTTTGATGAAGAGTAACACGATGAGACAGATTCTTTTTGTTTAATTTTCTTTAGTAACTTACTCTACTGATTGAATATGAAATAAGGCACAAATATGAGGGCTGGAGGAAAAAATCTTGTGACTGGCTTCTGCATAGAGCCATAGTAACAGGAGTCACACATATCTGACCCAACCTATATAATAGATACCCTCATTTGAGACAGACATCTACATTTTCTTTAGTATTGGTGGGTAGAAATACGTGTGTTTACAGTTCATTTTGCTCCTCCCTAATACAGACGCCTGAAACAGTCCAAACGTCCGTACTCCAGGAGGGTCTGTTGCTCCTATCGGACTATGGAGAGGACTTTCACATAGGCATTTGCATAGTAGATATCCGGGTTTGATGGATGGGGTGACATGCATCCTATGGGATATTTAGAGTATTTAGGGGAGAGGACCTATCAGACCAAGGTCCTCCACACCTACCATCTTCTCCCTGAGGCTGGGCGGCAGCAGACATGTAGGCAAAGAGGAAAGAAACAAATTCATATACAAAAATGTCTTGGTCTAGCAAATTTTCCAGTAATCAGTGGTTTCAGAACTTCCTGATCCAGATTTCTTTCTGGCAAATCATGTTTAGTAACATCAGCTGATTGACTCTCCATTAATTTGTTCCTTTTTACATCCATGTGTATTTTTTACCTCCATGAAATCCTGTGGTTATGAGCTCTATAATGTAATTACATGTTGTGTGGAAAAAAATACTGCGCTTTGGTGTATAACTTACTCCTTAATGCTTTTATTATATGTCTGCTAATCCTTGTGCTATGAGGTGGAGTGAATATTCACCCTGTTCATGTTCTGCAGAGAGTTTATGACTTAAAGCCTTCTGTCATTTCCCCCTACCAGTCATCTTTTTCCCAAGCTTAAGAATCCTAATGTATTTGCTCTTTCCTCATGTGGAAAACATTCAGATCTAGGCATTACTGATGCAAACAGGATTTTCAAAATCAGAATTTAAATGGCTTTAGTATAGAGTAAGTCAACAATGACAGGGGAACTAGACTTCATCAGAACAAGTCCTCACCCTAACAGTGTGATATGCAATAAACCCCACACAAATATTGAATGCTTATTAATCATTGTGGAGTCCATTATATCAAATTTATGTGGTTATTGTGCATGATTTTTTTATAAAGAAAATTGAAGCTGGTTATTTTTTAGCTATTAGAAAAACAAAATCCCTCAGAAGAAAGAAAAATGGACACACTAGGTTACTTCTTTTATCTCCATTTTTATATATGAGACCCTTCAAGTTGGAATGAAGGGCATGCTGATTCTTCATCTCTGTATTAACAGTTACAAATCAGCCAATACCTTATGGCCATTTTGTTGTCTCCATCATTATGTGGAGATTGTATTGTGACATGAATTGGTGGACTCAGTCCAATTCCTAATTGAAAGAATCATTAACTCACAGTGACAGGAGAGAGCAAAGAATTGAACATGCATGAAGGTATTTCATCTCCCTTAAGATATTTTTGTGACTCTACAACCAGTGGTGTAGCCAAACTTGTATTCTGGGTTTGTTCCTGCTATTTATTACCAGTATTAGTGCACCCCCTAGAAGCTCCCTTCAAAAATGGAGTCCCATTGCGGAACAACGTACTGGTTTCCAACATATTTTATGCACACATCATTCAGTAAGAAGTGTGTCTTCCAAAGCAAAACAAAACAATATGTTTTGCATGATTCACTACGCTTTGCTGCAAGAAATACAAAATAATGGAGCAAGACTGCAGTAACTCTCCAATACTTTGTTATGGTTTTTAGCTGTACTCAGCAGAATAAAGTGACCTTGGTTCACAAACTCCCAAACTGTATTTGCAAAGGTGAAATTACACACTGAAAGGTTTCTGTAGAGAATGTAACTCTAAAGGCTGACATTTTAAATCTGTAAAGTTCATGCAAAGGTACAATGATGAAAAAATAAATGCCTTTTTCTCTGTGGTGTGTGACAGGTTCAAGTTACCACAATTTCACTCTCAGTGGCTGTGCTGAAGAACAATATATTCACAAATTGTCACTCACATTCACCATTTGAATTTGTGTGGTGTTTAAAGCCCTGCACTTGTGAGCTGTATAAAGAGGGGAAGAACGTTATTCCCGTCACTGAGGAATTCGAGGTACAGGCAAGAGCTGGAAACAAGCAGGTGGGGGTTCAGGTGAACAGGCTGACAGGCCAGCTATGGTCTTCATGCACTGGCAAGAAAACCCCTGTCAGGGAATGCTTTAGCTTTACTCTGGAGTTCAGTGCTTTAGCACAGCAATATTCTGCTGAGCTGCTCTGTCTCATATTGGAGCAATCTTCACCCATGCCTCTGCAGTCAGCAGGAGAGCCATTACCAGCTCCATGGCCATATAAAGGCCACAAGTGTAATCTGTGACAGTTTTGATGACAGCAGGGGAAACTCCTGAGGACTGTATTTGTAAGGGCTAACTGCAGACCCAGATAGCTCTCAGCTGATGATCAGGAACAGCCCCAGAGTCAATGGCTGCTCAAGCTTCAAAGATAAGAACATGCTCTGATTTAAGAGCCTATTTCTGTGGGCAAGGCTGTGAACTCTTCACTGCTGTTGAAGACATCCATCAGCCCTTTGACATTAGCGGGATTAATTCCTAGTTAGAAGGGCAGCAATCTAGCTCAGAGACACTGATAAATTTCTGCTTGTGTATTGTCACTTTTTTCAAGCCTGCACAGGAAAAAACCCCAAACTTGGGCAATGCTGGTTACATAGAAATTCTCTCTGCAAGGATGTATAAGAATGGAATATGGTTCTAAGGATTTAGCTCTCCAGGATCATCATCAGTTTATTTCAGCCTGGATGCATTTCTGTGTCCTGGCCCTAGTGCTGTTGTCTGGTGTGGTTCCCATGGATCAGTTTGTTACAAATAAGCATAATGAAGTAGAACAATCTGTCTGTATCCTTAGGAAGGAACGTAAGTCAATGTATATTATAGAAAAGGTTACTTTTAGGCATGCTGCATTTCCATCCTGACTAGTACATAAGGATTGGCCTGCTTTTGTGGTGCCAAGATGAGTGTATCACAGCAAAATGAGTGTATTCTCATGGCTAAACTTTTCACCCAGTTCAGTCTGGGAGTGTTAAGGACACCCCTTTGGTGACAGTATAAAAATTGATCTCCATGTTTCACAGGCTCTTCCGGAGTTCCACCTGCAACAGGGAGATGATCAAAGTATCGAAAGTCTGGCCTCAGCTGAAAAGTTCAGCAATGGTCACTCAAAGATTTGGTCAGTAGAAACCAGAATGTACTCAGGTCTCATCTGAGATTAGATGGCAATAGTTAAGAGACAACAAAAACCTGGGCTTAATTTAAATATCTGAGTAATCCTATGGCTACTCTAGCATCTTTCTCTGCAATGCCACCAAGAGAGCAGTCACTGAGAGCAGTCACAAATCAGCAGGCAGACAGTCCCACATTTTTCCATTCAGAAAAATGGAATTCTAAACTGAAAAATTAACATTTTCAAGTTGGTTGCTCGAACACACCCTTTCAGTTCCAAATTTTTATATCCATTCCACTCATAGGAAAATTAATGTCCTTGGTGTCTATTTGTCAGACTAGGAAGACTAAAAAATAGACCACAATAATCCCTGTAATTGTGCAATTCATGGACTAAATTGCTAATGCTCTGCAATGAGGTAACAGGGACTGGCCTAATTTCAGCACATTTTCTTCTCCAAATTTCAAAGTGGGTACTTTTGAAAGAAATATGCAGCCTTTTGCCTCTGACTGCTGTAACTAATAACCATATTTTTGGCTTACGTGTTACAGAGTGGTAAGGGATTGTGGATCAGGAAAGCCAAATTTTCTGTGATTTGAGCTGCAAGTTCATCACTGGAAACTACAACAGTTCATCCTGATTTTGAAGTGGCCCAGAAGAGGGCCTAAGATGTATCAACCAATGTGCTACTTCCATGTGGAGTTTGTGCCTACTCTGTGCATGGAGTATAAGAAGGTAATGAAATGCATTCACATTTTCATATGCCATAAAATAAAGGCTGTATTACTCTATAGCATTACACAGGCATGGTGTCATGAGATGAAGCAGAAAATCTCCCAGGCCTGTTTCTTCAGTAATGCTTGTGTTTTGGTTCAGTCCCCAAGGTTTCTGGCTTATCAGATGCAGACAAAGTGAAAAGAAACAGTACCAGTGAAAACTGCTATAGATCCATACATCGCGTGATGCAGTATGGAATGAGACTGAAATGTGTTCTTTAATAATGAATACTAAAGTCAACATTTATAATAGTAACGGGAGATACTGAGTTTTCTTTTCATTTGAGGGTCAAGAGTTAATGTCATATCTCAGCTAGGGAGCTTAGACATACAGTGCCCCATTTATTACTACTGCAGTGTGTCAGTCGGATGCCGGCAGACAATGTCAGTATCTGGCACAGTTTCACAAGGAATGAAGTTTTTAAAAAGACAAGAACATTTCTCTATTAAAGTTTGATGATATTATTTCTTAGGTAAACTGCAACTTCTCTGACACTAAATGTTTTCTGGCTGACTGAGACCTTTGCTATGAATGACAATATATTTTTTGCCTTGTCTCCATTTCTCATTTTAGCTATGGAAAGGAGCAGAGTTGGAAAATGCTGTCCTTTGTAGCATTTAGTAAGGCAAGGGTCTTGTTTCTGTCCTGAACCCACCATATTCCAAGTCAATAAGGTAATAAGCCAAGTCCCTTTGTTCATCTCTATACTTGTGTGCATGTGTTTATAAGAAAATTGACAATTGATCATGAATTTTTGCCAAACACAGACATGTAGTGTCAACACCAGCTGGAGAAATAAGCAGGGAAGTGTGCAGGGAGCCACATACAGACTACTGTGTATTCAACACCAATCCTGAAAGTAAAAACAGGACCTTAAATTAAACAATAGGCTCCCGTGAGTGTCCCACCCTTTTTGTTTTCAGTACCATCTGTGCAACATCAGTGTTTTCATCCAGTACTAATGGGAAAATCTGAGTATCTCAGTTGATGTTAAGCCTCAGTTGACCAAGGCATCATTCTCATGCTCAGTGGTGAATATTGACTTGCATCTTGTGCTCTTTAATATTCCCTGTTTCTTCCTGCAGATATAGAAGTCATGGACTAACCAGAATCACTGTTACCCAAATGGCTGTTACTCAAAATGCTCTTGAAATGATAGGAAATCTTGCACAGAGGCACTTTCAGATGGTTTTTTAATATACTGATGTAAGAAAATATAAAAAGAAGATCAAGTCTCCACTTACATCTTCTAAACCACTGCTGGCATCTATAGTCAGCATATTCAGAAGGTCTGCTGTGATTGCTAAGACACACACAAGTTTTGACACATCCTATTCAGAGACTTGAGATACCACCTTGAAGAGGTGAAAGAGTTTGAAAATTTACTATATGTGCCTAATTTAAGACTTTTCAGAACTGTCTACTGACTGAACAAGGTACAGAAGTTTGACATTATCGTCACTGAGACATCCCAGTAGACATTTAAGTCTGTGGTAGCCTTCAGAGATTCTATTGTGATTAGAAACCTTTTCACCTGTTCATACTCTCAAGAGAGGCATCTTTGCTCTCCTTTGAGGTAAGGAAACAGAGAACTGCACAGGCAGCAGCTTGGTGAGGATATCTGTTCCGTTGCGTGACTTCTGGTGGGGTGGAGACCACCCTCTTTTTTTGAGTGTCACAGAACACAGCTTGATCTCTGTGAGCTGGGGCCAAAGTTTTCTTTCTTTTCTTTTTTTCTGTCCCTGCTCCCCTCCTTCCTTTCCCCCACATGGTGTCTGCTTTCAAGATTGCTTCAACAGCCAGCATTGTAACACACAGAGATGGATTTCCACAAAATTAATTTCAGCGCTTGGATAGGAACTGATTATGAATCTTTGTAGTCCTACAGATGAAGTCATTAAGAAAGAACTCAGAGTGGAATGCAGCCAAGGTTCTTAGCAAGAGCATGGCAGTGATTGCGCAACAGAATATGGGAAGAGTAAGAAAAATGACAGAACATAATCATTTCATACCATTCATTAGTTTCTCCAAACAATGAAAGAACACAGTGGCACATGTTAAATCAAAACAGGCCTCTAAAAAAAGTAGCAGAACTACATGTGTGATCCAGCAGGATTTTGAGGTGAAAGATATTTGGACGACAATCTTAATTGTCACAAATCTGTTTGAAATACATCCATAATATTGCAGTAATTTCAGTGGTATTTTAAAGAACCATTTAAAGTTCTTCATATGTAGTAATGTAATACAGCAAATAGAATTATAAAAATTGCAACAGTGCAACAGTGGATATGATCAACTTATGAAGTTATATACTTCATTATATTATAAAATAGGTTGATAATTTTCTATCATAATTTTGCTAGAAATTTTTTTTCTTGACTTGTTTTTTCTCTCAAAAGGAGAGGGAAATAGTAGTAGAGAAAGGAGAGTGCTAAGTTCCTTAATTAAACTAAGTTTTGCATCATGCACAGTTTTTTATGGTCCTCAGTTAACATTACCCACAGCATTCCCATTAACATCATTTATGCAATTACAGTTGTTACAAGATTAAGTTTGTTCTAAAGACCTGTAGTTTATTTTTCAACTCAGTATTTAATCTTCAGAAAAAGCATTTATCAGTTACAAAAAGCCCCACAAACAAACAATCATGTATATGGCTAGGATTTTAACCCCAAGCACTTTCAGCTGCATGCAAAATATAGAAAATATCTGGACAAGACACATGTTCAGGATGGATTAATTTATTCCCTTTTCTGTAATTCAGCTGTCTGGTGTGTAAGACTACCACTTGGAATCTGGAAAAGTAAGGCTCAGTTTCCTGCTCTATCTGATCTCTACTAGGGATTTCCAACACATCCCTGGAGTACTCTTCAATACTGAAAATGGGATGTCTTGAAGGATTCATGATCTGTAATTCCTGCAACCCTGAGCATAACTAGTTCAGACATAAAAATGATCTGATAAACAGCTGAGGCAATTTTCCCTTTGAAGTTGGTTCTGTCTACAGATAAATGTGTTGTTGAAAGAAGTATTTCTCCTTCTCTTCCGCTAGTGCTGTGTCCATATGCCCCATGTTCTGGTGGTGTGACCCAAGTAGGTGACTATAATCCCTCTCTGGGATATTTAAGAGTTTTGTATAAAGTCAAACTGCTTCAAGAAGAATCATGGGAGAGCATCAGGCATTATTTCATAGAATCATAGAGTGTTAAGGGGTTGGAATGGACCTTAAAGTTGATCTAGTCCCAACCTGCCTGACATAGGCAAAGACAGCTCCCTCTAGACGATGTTGCTCAAGGCCTTATCTAATGTGGATTTCATTATCCATTTCTTTGCCTTACCCATTTCTTGTGAAAGGGTGTAATTTCTGTTGCAGGTTATATCTACACATCCCAATGGAGTGTTACCCAGAGAAATTATTTTTCTGAAAACCAAATAGAGATATTATAACAGACTTACACCAAAGTCACCAAACCCTGCTTCTAAGTTGGAGCAGCTTTATGCTGACTTCCTGGGCTGGCTTCAAGCCAGGTCCTTTTGCTCAGGTGTCTCTAAATTACAGTCCCTATCAGAGTTGCTGAAGTGGCCTTAGATAAATCAGGTGGAAATGGATTTGCTTCTTGACACAGCATTGAGAGTGGTGTCGATTCGTGTGAACTGGAGGCCTCTGAGATTTGGATTTCTATGTGTTAATTTTCCTATGCTCTATTTATATTCAGTGAAGAGAAATAGAAATTCTTGTGGCCTAATTTATCTCATCTACTGAAATATTTCACATGGATGCTAAGATATTCCTTTTTCTGACCAGTTACTGTAAAGAGAGCATCTGTTCAGCAGCACATGCTTATACTTTATTTTGGTGAGAAGAATCTCACCTTAGTTGTCTGTCACTTGCTTCACACTTCTTGCATACCAAGAACACACCATTATACGGGTCCTGAGTGTCTGAATGCTTCAGGCAGAATTCACTGATGCACTGGGGATTCAATAGCACAGAGGAATTTTGTAGATGGGAAAGAGCTAAAATGACATTATGAGGTTGATATTATGAGCTGATAAAGCAAAAAAAAAGCAAATAAAACAGCAGAATTGCAGAGAGAGAAAAGGTTCATATGTGCTGACATGCCTGTCCTGGCACAGTTTAGCTTAATCCACCCTACTTGCTTTTTTCACCCTATTCTTCAATCCTCCCTTCCAGAAACAGATTTAGGTATCCCTTTATCTCTGTGTGACTGTACTTCAGTTACCTTCACTAGTAACTTATTCCATATGTCTCTTTCTCTGAGAGTGAAGCAATGCTGCCCAAGTCCCTGTTTGCTCATTCTTACCTAATATTTCAATTTAGTCCCTTAGTTTTCCCCTTTAAGTAGTAATAACAAAAGCCCACCCTTTGAGGTTGCTTTATATTTTCACTCCCTTTCTTAATACTGGAAGTTTCAACTACACCATCTCCCACATTTTCTTGTCCATGGAGAATTGCACCCATTCCCACGAATTTTCTGCAATTTGCATACATATATATAATCAGAACTGTTAAGAATAAAAATTAAAATTTCCTCTTTTTTTTTTCTTTATCACATCGCAAGGACTTGATCCTGCAAAACAGTCTTTAATCAGGGGACTAATCCAATTAATCCAATATAGCAGACAACATATAAGAGTTTCTAAGTGATAACTTGGAGAACATAGAAGCAGAGCATAGTCTCATGTCAGGTAGTCATAACACACATAAGCTTCTCCAAGTCATGCCACCAGGAATAGGTGGGGTAGTATAGTACTAGCAGGACCAGCAGGAAGGAGAAGAAACAGTCTGAAAAGCTTTGACATTTCTTCCTGGAAGGAAAATGTGTTTTAAACATTTTTCTGTTAGTGCTGGTGCTAATGGTGAAAAATCAGATTTTCTTATCTAGAGAAATATAGTGAAATAATAAAGCAGTGAGGTGCCAGAATAAGCCTTTTTTTTTCTTTTACAAAGATAATATAATTGTTTTCATATACCTTCAAAGAGGATTAAAGTTGAAGAGATAAAAATGGAAAAATGGAGAGGAATAAGACACTTTTTACTGCCTGATTCTCTTCTATCTTATATTGAGCTCTGGTTTACACTGGCAACTGTCCAGTGGGTTGCTGCTGATTTATACCTTCATTTGTGAACTTCAAGCTCTGAGAACAGGCTGCTCTTATAGTTAATACACTAGACACAGAATAAAACAATTTGACTTTAATTCCTGGTGTTGCCAAAAATGTCCTAAGAAAGAGCCTAAGAAAGATGTTTCTGAAAGCAGATCTGTGATTGGGATCTTCCTAACCATTTTGCTAAGTTGCTTGGATACTGTGTCTGGTCAGTTTTCCTTGAAAAAGGGTTCTTGGCTGTATTCACAAAGAGATTTATAGGTCTGCATCTTTGGTACTAAAATGAAATTTGAATTTTTCATGGACCACCTTTTCAATTCCTAAATTTATAAGTACTGTTAGGTCCATTTCCTTCCTTTTGGTATGGTATTTTACAATCATCTTCAGTTCCCCCTAAGAATCTGCCTTAACTTCATTTGTCCTCTCTTCTGTCCCATGTTCAAGTGCGCACACAAAGACTTCCTGCCCAGTAGGGTTGAATCCACTTAGTGTTCTTCAATATACTTGGGATATGAGCTTCTGCACAAAGTATTGATGAAGATTTTGCATTCCCTGGTTCTGCTATTAATACATAGCCCAGGGGTTAGGACACTTATGAGGAAAGTAGAAAGGCTGCCTTTCTTTTTAGCTATAAGGAATTTGAACTTAACTTGCCCCACGCTTTTTTCAGTCAAAACTGCTCCAATTATGCAGAATAATTAAATATTAACTGGGCCCAATACAGTGACCTGGTTTACTTCTAGCTCTTGCTCTGCAAACTAGTTAATATAAACCTGGGAATTGTTAACTAGAAAAAGAAATAGGACCCAGAGCTATTTTTGTTCAGGTGAGTTCTATAACTGTTTAAAAAAAAAATTGTTTTCTCTTGTTTTGACCTAATTTGTACTTTAATATTCCATGCAAAATACAGCTGTTTCCACAGGAAAGACAGACATCTTGTAATACCTAGGTCATGTCAGTTATTCTTCTAGAGAGTAATACAATGGATTTGGATTGCTATAGGTAGTGTGAAAAAATAGATTAATTATTAATTTCAGGAAAAAAACCCCAACTCTCAGAGTCCCACATTAAATAGGAGGTGGGGAGGGTGGGTGTTCTGCAATCCTACAAACTCACTTTTGTGTGGCTGTACTTTGAAAGACAAAATATGAATAAGATCCAGGTCCTCCAGTGAGAATTTGATGGTTTTCAATCCCAAGCAGAAGGAGACCTTAGAGACCAGGGTAAGAGTGTAACATCTTGGAAGAGTTTTTATTATTTCCTACAGGCTGTAGTAAGTAGCCACAAACTGGGACATTCAGATAATAGGGCATATTGAGGATGCTTAGCTACTGGAGGTGGTATATTTTACATGAATGACCTCCCAATGGAATCCACAGCCTCTGAAACAGTAACATCAGCTTCCCACACAATGAGGAGCAAAAAGTAAGCACCTGAAAACAGAATTCAGGAAAGCCAGGACTCTGAGTGAATAAGAGCTTACACTCAAGATGGAAACCCTTGGGAGAAGATAAGGATTACTTAAGTAGTAGATCCTTCCATTCAAAAAGAAAACAAACCACTTTCCCTTCATAATAAATAACTCAGCACACCGAGCACTCTGACGTTAGATTAGATAGCTCAAATTCAAATCTGACTTAAGGGATTTGAACGTACAAACATACCTTCACTGTCTAAATCTTCAAACAATGAAACTCACTGAGGTGTAGCTCTTCTTGAAACTTGACTAAAAATAATATCTAAGAGAGAGGAGAAAATAACTGTACTGCAGGTGACTGCCACACTTTCTTGAGAGACAGATTTAATTTTCTAAAATTACATAGTTGAGTACGTCACAAGAGGTGAATATATCTCAGAAAGAAAATCAGATTCTTGCCTGAGGTGGTATTCTAGACCAAGAGGCAGGAGATCTCTGAGAGGAGGAGGTGGACTGGAAGCCTTGTGCAGCAGTTTGTGATGTGGGTGCACAACTCATGCCCTGCCTGAGCCACCCAGTCACTTAGCAGAGCAATGCAGGCTGTGTCACGGAGCAGGCTCAGCACCCCCACACCCCAAGGCGTGCACCCTTAGGAACCGAAGGCCTAATGTAGAGAGGAGTGAATTGCCTACAGGAGTTACTTATTTCTTCTACTTCGCTATGGAGAAACCAGGGACATGGAGTTGAGGGATTCTGTGATTCTGAGTGTCCTAGAAAATGTCTTCCTTAAGCTCTCTGCATCTTATAAAATAAGGATGATAAAATAAGGATGATGCTTTGTCCTACTTTTGTCTCTTCAAGTTTAAGTCACTTCTACCCTGTACTGCCCAGCAGCAGTCTTGTGGCATTTCCCAAGCTTGAGGCGTGTGAGAACTATTTGCTATTGTAATAAAAATACTAACAATGGGATCATCTCAAATCAATGCTCCTCTCCATTTCTGACTGGTTTAGGCTGCCTGTGAGGCCTAAATCATATAATTAACGAATTTTCTATCAGAGCTTTTACCTAATTTGGCAACAGCTGTTAAAATGTGATTATATGCTATGAGCTGGTTCTGTTATAAAATGGCTCTATAATGTTTTTATAGAAAAAAATCTTAGTTTACTTTTCATGATTTCATTGTACCATGATTTATATTTAACACCTCTGTTTTCCATTGTCAGCAGGAGCCAGTATTTCCAAGTGTTCATTTTACTGATCAGAATTTTATGAACAGTGCAGAAAGCTCACAACAAGCTGGTATTCATTACTAGAAGCATAGAATTTTAAGATTAAATTTATAGTTTAATAACTCACTGATATTTTCACCAGGAATGTGTTCACTGTTGGATACTCAGTTGTTTTTTTAAATTTAGGCCAGCCATCAGAAATTAATGCCTGCTTCTTCTGAACTTAATCTGATTTATAAAGTACAGAGGATACACACACACACACGTCCACACTCTATCATCTTACACAAAGTGCAAATGATATGTGACATGACATTGCATAGCCTGTTGCTTTAAATCAATACTGTCAAACAATATTGAAGTAAGAGTTTAAAGCAATGGCTTACAGGAATTCCAGTAACACATACAATGTTTTGTTTCTTCTGCTTCTGAACTCACAGTTTCAAGCCTTTCTCAGTGACGGAGAAGAATAACAAGGATGTTCCGTATCACTGAATGAAATAATTGACAGCAGTGTCTTCTCACTGACATGATACATTTGAGATCTATAATACAACACTTCATGCTCCAAGAGGCACATGCTCATACCTGCATACATAAACATACACACGCATGTCTATGTTTGAACCTGTTAAATAGCTCCACACAGTGAAACAGTCGTATAAATAAAACCTTTCAGTCGAGAATAAGTATTTGTAACTGTGCTGAACCCAACACAACTATATCAGGTGAGACTAAATAAAAATTTGGCCCAATGTCAAATGACACTAAATAAAAATTTTGCCCAAATCTTCTCAGCTTGACTTACACAAAGTAGTAGCCTTTTTTATTGTATCAGCAACTAGGTTTCAACTCATGTAAACAATTACTAATTGTACCAATACCATGATGAAAATCTTGGGGTTGAATACTGTTTAATTCTTGTAACCCTGAGGTGGCAAAAAGCAATAACTACTCATATTTCCCTTTAAATGAATTTTCTTAGCAATGAAGTAGGATGGATTGAATCAGTGTTCAAGTAATGGAAGTGAACAGTATCGATAGAATAACCAGTGTAGAACAGCTGGGTTTTTAAGCACAGTTGTGAAATTGCTGAGGAGATTGGTGTAACTCTATAAAAGGCAAAACCAAATTTTCCTTAAAAAATATATTTAAAAAGTTACGCGTTGAAGGAAAAAATAATATGACTTGAAATAAACACTGATTTTGCATCAAGATTTTAGAATACAATTTAGCAAGCAAATACATTTTTGGGGAAAAAAAGACAAGTTAACACGTGAAAAAAATACTCCAAAACCCACCATTGTCTTCCTTTCATTCTCAAATACATTCATTTTTTGAGGCTAGGAACAATTATCTTTTTTTGTCTGACAAAATATTTTACTGCAAGGATTTATCCTATTCAGCTGCTGATACCATTAAAATAGTTTTCTTTCTTCTACAGTCTGTAGTTTTAAGGATTTCAAGAGACATCTCACTTAACGTATGAGAAGATAGTATTTTCAAAAACCACGTAGGTTTCCCTAAAGTAAATTCCCTAGATGCTAATTTGAGTTGAAATTTGTCCATGTTTTTGATTTTGCAAAAATTCTGAGAGGATTTGATTCCAGGCTGAGTGAAAAATCACTTACTGGCAGAGCCATATGGCTGGTGACCTGGGCACAGGTCAACTTCATCTGAATCAATCAGTTAGCTTCCATTTACACAATTAAGACCCATGGTGTTTGGCCAAGCAATGACATTAAGGTTCGTAAGCTAGGAGGGCAAGGCTTAGTAATTACTGTCTTTAATGACTTACCTGGAGAAGGCTTTAAGCACAAAGAGGATCAGAATTGGTGTTCATGGATGCTCTTAGAGGACCACCAGAGGACCTTGTCAGAAGGGCTGTATTTATCAGTGTGGCTCATTGGAGTTGATAGCAGTGTTTGACTCACATTACACACAGGTATGAATAACTACTGAAGAGGAATGGGGGCCAGTGAGCTCCAAGCTGTATTTCTCTCCCTCTTCTCAAGCTGGAATCCTCAAACATATGTTTCCCAAAGACTGTACTCTTTTAGAACTTTAGACTCAACATATTTCCAATAATTCCAGTCAATGTGTTTTAGACTTCTCTTTCGTCTGGAAAGCATCCAATACATGACATGATTTCTCTTTCCTCTCTATCAGTTATTCTTATGTTAAGTGGAGATATGAAAAGCACAGAAATGTTCCCAATATCACTTACTCATTTGCACAGACTTCTACCCTCCCACACTGCCTGCTGTGCTCAAAATCCCTTGTCTTCAGTTACATACTTAGTTAAACAGGTTTCCTTTAATCTTAAACTATTTCAAATGTAAATCTTGAAGGGCATGATATTGCACTCACTGAAGTCTATCCATGTAGAGACAGCCCAGCTATAAAGAACTATCACCAAGGGAACTCTGATGCAGGGAGGGAGATGAAGGCATTGAACTAAAGGCTGAATAAAGATGACAGTATTTCATGAGTGACTGTTCAAATGTAGATGGCAATATTGTACTTTTTCTGCCACTGGTGGATCTCTGAAAGTCAGCCCTTGTGAGACCAGAAACTTGACTTTACCATCATGTCCCTTTTTAGTCAAAATAATCAACAATGAAATTATTTTTACAATTTTCAGGAGGCCATAAACAATATACTATAAATCTCTTGCCTCTGCTGTTCTCACAAAGCTTTCTGTGAAAATTCCCCATTGCCTTACACCTGTTATAATGGGACTCTGGTTTGTGCCTTGCACACAGAAACTGTAAACGTGGAGAGTAAATGAATGGGACTGTGTGATCAGGAACTCCAGCCCAGTAAATATTTCCTTGTAGACTGTTGTAAACCAAAATACATGAAAGTCCCCAAACCTTAGAGCTGGCGCTGGTTACTGCTACCATTATTGTTGAGGAATGGCTTTAAACCAAAAGAGAGTAGGTTCAGATTGGGTATTAGAGTGGTGAGGCACTGGAGCAGGTTATCCAGGCAAGCTGTTTATGTCCCATCCCTGAAAGTTTTCAAGGCAGGTACAATGGGGCTTTGAGAAACCTGGTCTAGTTTGAGATGGCCCTGCCCATGGCAAGGTGCTTGGAACTAGGTGAACTTGGTCCCTTCCAACCCAATCTTAAGACAAAGTAATGTATGTCATGAAAAATGGTATTTTCTGAAGAACAGACACTGCTGCTCACAGCTTGAACAATATCGTTTTCTACATTTCTAATCCTTTCAGTAATTAATGCCACTTATGAGCATTCCATAGTAATAGTAATGTTTAAGATATTTAACTTGGTTTTAATTTTTAGTCTCATGAAACATTTTCACATATTTTGCCATCTAAAGTGATAAAAGCCTGAAGGAAACGCTTGGTTGTATTATATAACTGATAATCCATAGATGTGTTTGACAAGAATTGTAAGCAACTGGGGTTATTCATATCCTTTTACTTCTGGTCTTTACCTAGCTTAACTCCAGAGTGAAAAAGCACAATTTTGAAGCACTTATTCACAGTTGATGGATTTGCTCTCTTAATTTTGTTATGTTACGGTGGATTTGGAAATGGAAACCTTGCAAGCGAGATAATTTCATATCGCTGTTGGTATACTCATATACCTCTTTCCCACAGCTTTGATGGTGTTGTTTTCAGCTAATGACATGCAATAAATATTTTGTGAAACACAGAACATTGCTGTGGTTTTATTAAGGGATATTTAAAAAATATACAGCTCCACAGCATTTCCTGAAGGATTTAACCTTGATTCTTTTTAATGAGCAAGTAATGCTTATCACAAACCTGAATTGTGTTACTGTAAATTTTCCAGTGGTTATAAAACACCTTTTTTTCCAGAAACTTGCTTTAAAGCACTACTGCAAAAAACAAATTATGTCCTGGACCCTGTATTTGCTTATGGAAAACTGGAAGCCAGCATATTTAACCATCAAAACTGGTATTTAAAAAAAAAAAATTTGAACAGAAGCAAAATTGAGCATTCATTTCCATACAACCAAATAAGCATAAAAAAATTAACTAGTCCAAAATATATACTAGATTTAAAAAAAAATACACATGCAAATTCTTGTTTCTGGTATGGCAAATTAATTCCTCTAATCATAGAATATAGAGATGAATCTGAATTGCAGAGTTATGTTAGGCCAGAAGGAACCTCTAGAGTTATCTGATCCAACTCCTTTCTCAAGAAAGGTTTAATGAAAGCAGGTGCTCAGGACCTTGACCACTTAAGTGTTGAATATGTCAAAGTACAGTCTGTACATAATCCCATTAGGTATTTTTAGACTTATTTTCTTAAGACTTAATAAGTCAATTCCCTCCTTAGAGGTCACATTTCACTATTAGTTTCATTTTTCTCATGAAGCTTCTTATGATTAATGAGAAGTAGAAGCCCTGCTTATACAAGCTGTGGTGTAAGAGGATGCAAACAGGAACTTCATCATCTGTAATTTATACCTAATTAAATTAGCCTTGTGTCTTGGATCATGAACTCATCTCATACAAAGAGAGCCTGTAGTTCAGGCATCCTTAGGATGAAACAAAATTCATGGTCCTTGGGGCTCTACGTAACCACACCCATAAGCCTCCAACAACTGCGGCTTTGAAAGCTTTTGGAAAAATAAATAAAACTGTGATAAAAAATCAGTAATGGGGAAAAAAACCTAAAAATAACCCACAACAACAAACTTGGAAAATCAAAGCGTAGCCATAAGTAAAGCTTTGAACTAAGCCACAACTACCATGGCAGTCCAAAACCTGTTGAGAAAAGCATGTTGCACATATTAAGAGTGTAAACTTCCAGTTAAGAAATATAATTCTCGCCTAGGAATTCCTGTTGGTGAACTAATACTAATATGAAAGGCTGGTATCAGCAGAAGTCTGGTTGTGTTGCTGTCCTCTGCTGTGGGTGTTCCCAGATGAAGTTGCTCTAAACCACAGTGTTTTTTGCTGTGCTGTGCATAAGGCTTTTTTGTTTCAGACCAAGGTGAGACTTGCAAATCTCTTCTTTCATATTTCCCTTTACTTTCTGCAGAAGTAAATCTGTACAGTCACTGTCAACACAACCATAATCTCAGTGATTGCTTGTTGGCTATTTCATGTTCTTCTGTTAACTGATAAAGCAACACCCACTAAATGGGAGATTATTCAAACCACAAAGCTGTTCTGATTTGTTATTGAAAACAGAATTGTTTTAATAAGACAACTTTATCCAAGCCATAAGAATAGAAACAAATACACTGTAGACAACCAGATGATCATTTTATTTACAATTTTTCTTTTTAAATTG
The DNA here is from genome assembly GCA_014706295.1 of Lycocorax pyrrhopterus obiensis. Classification (NCBI taxonomy): domain Eukaryota; kingdom Metazoa; phylum Chordata; class Aves; order Passeriformes; family Paradisaeidae; genus Lycocorax; species Lycocorax pyrrhopterus. The sequence goes on from JACSVZ010000015.1 coordinate 8,092,300, forward strand.
GAAGTTTCACAGGGAATTTGCATCATGAACTGATCTGTGCATTTTAAACAAGAAATATAATCTTACTGGAATATGCTTCAGGATTCTTGGGTTCGTAAGCCTATAATGAAAAGGCAAATCCTGTGCAAATTAAAGGAATTTTTAAAAGGAATTTGGGAAAGACCTGGTGCAAAGAGGTAAATTGTAAGCAAAATCAATGCAGATAAGTTAACTTAGAGCAGTAGAAAATATGGACAGAATTTTTTCCTATAGGAATTCCTGTAATTTTGTAAAGATCAAATTACTCTGTTCTTCTGGAATTGTGTGGAAAATGTTGTGACATTTGGAAAAACTTCTTGGAGAGATTTTCTGTATTTTCTGGGTTTGGATAGGCTGTGAAACTCATAAAAACCCTCCCTCTGAGCCAAATGTAGTAAATTTAGAAATATAAACATATAGCTGATATTCATTTTCTTCATCTTCAATGAAAAAGTTTCAGCTCAATTTACTCTGAGTTCTGATTCATTTCTTTATACTGAAAATGTCATCTGTCCATCTGCCCTACACATATATTGTAAGTTATATATTTGAAGACAAGATTGAAGAAGTTCAGGTTTAGCAAATAATTAAGTCATTCAAAAACTGGCCTGTGATCACAAGAGTTAAGGTTTCTCATTAACTTGGACCCCATGTTACAGATCTTGACTGAAATTGTCAGCTTGCTAAAGCCAGTGGGATTGCTGCCATTGTTTTCCACAGCTTTGGGCTTTCAAACATCCTTTGAATATATCTTGTAAAATATTCCATCAGAAACTATTTCTATTGGATTGAAATTCTCTCTTCTTTATCAGGATATGATCATTATTATCTTTGCTGGGGTCCACATTGTCTTTGGAATAAATGTTCAGAATTACCTTCCATCACTCCTCATAGGTGACATGACTGATTTCTCACTGGCTGCTGTCCATGTTTTAAATTAATTGTGTGGCAACAGAACAATCGGAAATAAAGCCCAGTATTTTCCAAGAACCTAAGGAAAGCAGTATTCAGCCTTCCTTGAAGTCAATAGCAATTGTACCCTTAATTGCTTTAGGCTTTTTTGATTATTTCATGCCTCCAGTTGATAAAAAAGTAAAGTTTTTAGCCTCCTTTATAAAAAAATATTCTATACATCCCAGTGTACCTACTATTGCAAAGGAGCTGTTCCCTTCTCATTTTCTAAGTTCCTTAATTTTATGCACATGCCTCTCACCAGTGTCTGTGCCCAGACTGAGGAGAGAGGTGTGTGTCCAAATGTATTTCTAGGAACAGACTGCAGAGCCGATTAGGCTTTAAAACTTGATTGCCCATCAGCTGTTCTCTGCAATTGTTTGCTTATTTTTTAACTTTAACAGAATATAAAGAGGCTCAAAGCTGAGCTTACAATGTGTGCATTTTAACTCTTTGTCTCCTTTTCTTATTTCACATTACCTTTACAAGTCATTACTTAGCATCTGTAAGACAGGCTCTTAGCCCTGAATTTCTGCCACTGGGAATTCCCCGAAGTGCTCTAAATTCAGCAATGCTTACACACATGAAAAGGTTACAACAATATCGTAACATCAGGGCCCTGTAGTCTGTCAGGACTTCTCCATTCTGTTTCTGATTGTATCTCCCTGTTGATATAGCAACTTGCTCTTCACTACAGATGGCCTGGAGAAAACCCTCCCGTGGAGCAGCTTTCCATCAAAAACACTGTTCCACCAAAATAAGAATGTTCAGTGAAAATGTTTCAATCCTGAATTTATTTTGTTCAAAGAGAAGAACAGGGAAGGACGCACCAAAGAGGGGGCAAGCCTGAAGTCTGTTCTTCCTTGTCTTAATACTTAGGTTCTGGGTTTTTTTGAGACAGTGACAACATGCTCTTGGGTGTAAAACTGGTATCAGCATCAGGAATGTTGATCTGTTCCTCCTAGCCAAGAGGTGTTTCCACCACAAAATGGTGAAGAGGCTCATGATCCCTCTGGCTCTAGAATCCTTTTGTCTGTGATAGTGGCTGCAGGGCTTTGCTTTCAGCAAAATAGTAGCGAGGACATGGGCTCTGCTGCGAGGTTTGGGCACTTGCTTGAGAAAAATTAACTGTAATTTTGGGTAACTTGCAGTGAATTTGTACAGTCTGAATCTTCTTAAGCAGTTTCAAGAATCTTACGAGCACATGCGCTCAGCTTTCAGATATTTTATTTAGCCATGCATAAAATTGAAGGAAACACTTTGTCTAGACTAAAAAGTTATTTAGTGGAAAAACATTTTGCAAAGTGACAAAAAAATAGGTACTTCTTGCTCTACAGGATTAGATTGGTGCTGGAATTGTAATTGCATATAGACTTTCAAAGATCCAGGTAAGAAAGCAAGATTTACCTTTCTTTTTCCTGATTTCATTTTGACACATTAGTTAAAAAATCAATCACCAATCTGTCAGTTAAATATGGTTTGTTTCAGGTTAGTATTTTTTAAAATAATGTCATTTTATCTTCCATCTAGTGTGTCAAATACATATACAAAATAGTTTCACATCGTAATCTATTAATCCATGACTCTCATGAATTTTAGAATAAAAAGAATTGTTTATGTATAATTTTCTATGGTGTAATTTTTTTCTAATTGGAACATTGTTGCATCGTTAGGAGGAAAGGTCTGAGTAAAACAAACATGGGAAACTCAGAGCAGATAATTACCCAGAGATCACCAAATAGAAATGTTACGCACCTTCAGTTCTAAATTACTGACAGCACGTGTTTAACAGAAATTTGAAAAACATGTTTGTATTCTTGCTTATACTGATCCATAAACTGTAGTCAACTGTCTGAATGTCCTGGGATAATACTGATGTCCTGTACATTTTTGGCATGTAAGAATCTCATTTGTAGTGACTTGAAATTGAATCAAGCCTGTCAAAGGGAAGCAGAGTGCCTGTATCGTGTTTCCCAAAGTTTAAGGGAGCAGGCAACATTCTCTTTTCAAGCTCAGTTAATGTAGTATTTCATTAAATGCCTCCTGGTCATTGCAAACATCTTCCCAAATACATAAAGTTTTGTAAGAATCTGAGCAAGAGCAGATACTGAGAGCAAATATTTTAAAAGGATCTAAGAAAAATATAGTGAAATGTGTAAACTAAAAAAAAAATGGTGCCTAGGCAGTGGGTTTTTCCTTAAATTTCTGTTAGTTTTTGTTGTTTGGGTTTTTTTGAGTGAAGAAAAAAAGGCAGGGACACACACTGTCCCAAAACAAAACCCAAAAAAAGGGGTAAGAAGCTGATGTCATCCAAGATAATCAGATGTTACTGATTATCCTGCCCTCTCAAGATGAAGGAAAAAGGGGGAATCAGCTCCTGTCTTCACAGCCATTGTTTCAATCTACCAATCCATGACAATTCAAGTAGTAAAACTCCCCAGGTTTTCTGTCAAGCCCTGCAATATCAATGCACGTCCCTCCATAGCCAAGGAGGGAGGGCTTTGTCAAATCAAGGTTTGATCATGCCTTTTTGATGGGGAAAATTCTGTTATGAAGGTGCACTCTAAATATCAAGAAATCCCCAGGGAAATTTCTCCCGGTCATAGCTTGGGATTTTTGAACAGGTCAACAAGATATAATGGACTATGGTGGGATACATTTCTATCAAGGACAGAGATGTGGAAAAGGACAAAAGCTGTCTGGTTTTAGGGTCCTGATTTCAGTTTATCTTTAAATTAGACACACGTGACCTCTGTATGAGTCTCATAGACTTACAATAACCAAATTTTTGGGGAACCATCATGGAAAAAGCACAGGGAAATTAATATTTTTCACTTTTTTTCCTGTAGCTACAGAACATAAAAAGCATCAAGACTGTATGCCAAAGCGTTCTTTCAAAAGCTGCTATTGGTTCTTATAGCTTCTGTATTTAAAGCTGGAATTTTGAAAACACCTGGAAAAATAAACCATGAAATTGTAAAAATAAAGGTTTAAAAGTGAAATAAAAAAGAGACTGACCTAAACTACAGCGAACTATTTTTCCTTCCCCAGCAAAAATATAAGTGTGATTGGGTTTTGCGTCCCCCAAAGCTCATACAATCCCTCTTTACTGTTAAATTCTTTCATGCCTCAAAACTGCTCTAATATCAGTTGAACCTGTTTGAACTCCGCACCCAACAGAGCCATTGGCAGTCGCTTGACTTTCAGCTTATGAGTGACTGTAGCTAACAATTAGTCTGTTATTTTACTTCAACATCTTAAAAAAACCTACATTATGTCAAACAGCAGTAAAATCTATTGCTCCTCTCTCTACGGCTTTTGCTTTGTGTTGTCAGTTTTGCCTCAAACTCCGGCTCTGTGCAGATAAGAAGTGAATTTCCAGCCCTTGGTGGTGGTGACAGGACACCCTCATGCAACTTCAGACATTATGGGAAGGTTAAAGGAGTCTTTGGGGTAGCTGACACCTGCATTTTATTTTTTCTTCTGAATTTTGGAGACTCATGTTTTTAGAACAAGCAGTCTGAACACACTGCCAGAACTGAGAAGTACTGCCCACTCAATGAATACTTAAATGAGTGAAGTTAAGTATTAGAATAATAGTTTGCAGGATTAAAATGTCTTTTCTGAATGTTTCACTCTACCAAACCTGGAATACATAATGCCTTCCAGAAAATTCCATCCAGGTTTTGTTCTGGTTTTTTTTGTTTATATTACAACTACATATATTGTGAAGAAGGTTTGGATTTTTTTCTCAATTCCTCTCTCCTAAATACATTTTCAAATGAAATTTTAAATTATGTAGCAGTTCGGAAGAAAAGTGCATCATACTTTCCCTCCAACTTTGATAAAAATTCAAATAACTAAAAAAATTTTAAAATGTCACATCCTATCTCAGGATCTTGCTGTCACAGTCCTACATGCTTAAATCCATGCAGTAGAAATCATCTGCTCATACTGACGATGACTTATTTTAGGGAATTGCTCACACATACAAAATCCAGGGAGGCATAAATTACCCCAAAATCCAGGGCATTTGTGTTGGACGGGTGAGGTGAAACATGGTGGGCTTATACAAATCCCATCAATGTTAGAATCTGAAATGCCACAATATTTCCAATTTCCAGATAGATTTATTGAAGAACCAGCATGGGATGACTCTGACAAGGTGACACAAAATCATAGAGGTGAATTAGATTTGCTTAGAGGCAGACTGCAAAATATAGGTATTTTGGATCTGTATTTATATAAACATACATCAGCCACTATTTTTATGTATGTGTAAACACTGTATGTGTATATTGACACACAAGCATTGATTTGTTATGCGTTCAATACTTAAAAATATATTAATTTGGGCATATAAATGTAGAAAACTGTTTCTTGTATTACTGACAATCAGTAATGAAGGCATAAAACTTGACTTTTATTTTTTTTATTTTAATTGTTTCTTTACTTTCTACTTCTTTCCCTCTCTCTCTCTTTTTTTTTTTAAGCTCTTTTATTCAAACATAAGATGTCTGCTAATATCTAAACAGGACAGAGGCATTTACAAGTAAGTTGACCAATGCGCCAAATCAAACAACATTTATTTTACCAGGGGAGAGGAATATGTTAAAAGAGAAATCTGTTTTTATATTTAGAATATATTCAGAATGTTTGAAGGGAAGCAGAGCAATCTCCCGCAGTTTTCTCTCAACAGAACATACTGTGTCACCAGTAAGGCTGTGTCCAAAAGCAATAGTTTTACCTCTCTCTTCTTCCAATTTTCCACCTCAGTTTTTCTTTTCCTTGAAAAGGTTCGTGGAGAAAGCAGAATAGGTATAAATCAATGAGCTTGCAGCAGACACTCAGATCAGCTGCGTGCCATCTTCCTCAGAGAACGCAGTCCATTGAGCACCTCTGGAAGCTGATTTGCTTCCTCTGGTGCATCAGCAGAGGTTGAATTCCTTTGAACTTCAGTGTGCCATGATAGGGATGCTTAGGAGGATTTGACCCCAAGTGTAAGGAAGCGCAGTAAAACCTCTGCAAGGCAGCAATCACCAGCAAAGCTTGTTCATTCATTTGTTCTCTTAAGGGGGACTGCCCAGCCACATTAGTCCCTTGGTCTACACTTTCCATCTTTACAAAAACATTTTTAGACTTTGTCCTTAAATTTTTTCTTAATAAAATTGCAAAGAAACCCCAAAACAAAACAAAAAACCCCTATCCCAAAAAAGCCCCAATATTTCTACAAAGTTATTAATATTATTTAAAAAGAAGCAGTTATTTTAGAAAATCCTTTACACTGGTGTCATTTTTCAAGAAGCATTCCAAAATAATTTGCGAATATTATTTATTTTAGCTACTATCATTTCTTTGGATTTGTTTGCTTCCATGCATCTCTCTCAACAGAGACCAAGGTTCCAGGAAACCCTCTGCTAGGCACCCATGTACCTGAAAGGAGCTGTTGTTCTAAAAGTTTGGATTCTTCTTGGGTCTTGCTTGATGGATGCTTTCTGCTTTTCACTTTTTCAAGTAGTTCTTTGTCCTTCTTTGGTAATTTCTTATTCTATGATTGAATGTGCTGGTTTATTGGTTGAAATACCTGCTTTGCTTTAATAGAAGGGTTAGGATTTTTTTTTAATAAGCAGGAATACAGAAAATTCAGCAGATTATAATCATAATTTCACTTTTTTCATATTGCTTTCAGCATTCATGGAGCTTTTAATTGAATTTTATGTTAGTCCATAAATATACAACCAGAACACCTTAGAATTGGTGATTTTACTTTTATCCAGATAGCCTGAAAGTTTACAGCCTTGTTTCAACAAGTTCACTGATGGGCAGGGGGTCAGCTTGGCTGGAAAAAATCCAAGGTCCCTACAGGTGTTAGAAGCCAGCACTGCTGGCAATTCAGTGGTTGGCAGTTTTCCACCTTGTGTACTTCATAAGCATCTTCCTTAGGATTTTATGAAAAATATGAGACTTCCCACAGGTGGATCCAGCTTTCAGACAAACTGGAACATCAGATTGCTGAAAAACTAGGCAATTATACTTTTCAGAAGAAGGACCAATACATGTCATAATGTGATCTTTTGAACTGAGCATCCTGACTCAGATTTCTAGTTTCAACTTCTGTGTTCTAAAGACAGATGAATTACAATAATCTATATAAAATGCACCCATGAATTAGTGTTGAATGTTTCAATTTTTTTTTTCTCGAATTTATGAGGAGCTGAAGAATCAGAATCTTACATATACTCAAATATTATTTTGGAAAAAAAATCCATCAGGTTCTTCGCGTGCAAGTGCAATGCCTGAGTACATCAAGCACTGACATCAATGGTCCTCTCAATGATTAAATGTTGGCAATATGCTGGCTGTATCAGCTCCAAAAGGTATGTCTCAAATCATGATTTACTGACACTTGTATGCACTATTGACCAGCTCATGTCTTGTGTGCTCAGCAGAAATGATTTTCAGCTTGCCAGCTACTCAAAAGATCACTTGACATGGCTTTGTGCGTTTCTGAAGTGAAAGGCACATGCTTTCATCAGCTTTTTCATAATCTTTGCATCAGTGTGCCCACAAAGTCTCACATTTTGCCCTTTAATATTGACTTATTTCACAGCTATATTTGGTGAGTGCATTTCTGCCATTTAGTTTTGTATTTTATTATACTTTCCACTTCTTTAAATTTCCCCTTTTCTTGATAAATTCATTTTATAAATTAAATCAGCATGGCCTGACCCAGAACATATTAAAATGCCATTTGAATCAGTTCCAAATTCAGGTGCTTATAAAAACAAATTTGAGGAGCAACTGTAATTCCAATCCCTCCTATGTTATGTGAGCAATTTAAAATTATGGAAATACTTCCAATTTTATAGGCAATTTGAAATGGAAAACAACCAGAGTTCTGGGCATGTGCTCTGTATATAGGGATTTTGCAAATAGAAATGCTTTTAAAGTTAATTTCCATGTGCACCCAGTTACCTGGTTCTGTATATGTTAAAATGAAAATTGCACATTTATATTTTAAAATTCAAAATGCTGCTTTTATTGGACTTCTAGCCAGTAAAGAGAACATCTGTACTATAAATGCAATCTGTCTGTTCAATTTGTACTAAATTCATGGATCTTATAATGGATCTGTATATTTACTATTCTTTCCATATAATAGAACACATTTTGGGGGGAGAGGAAGAGAGCAGGCTAAGTGTTCATTGGCTCCTTAGGCTATAAAATATTATAATAAAGTATATAATCTTCTACTTATGCCCATACATTGCATAAGATAAGCACACAAAATCCTGACATATAGACATGAGTCTCTTTGTGTAATGCTCAAGTTTTCTTTGTTCCTTGCTCACATGCATGTTACCTTGGTTTTATCCTTTTCCTGCCACAGTGAATCAATTCTTTAGGCAGGTGGAAGTAGCAGAAGAATTAGGTACGACTGTGAATATCAGTGGTAGAACTTCACTTTAACAATGCTGCTGTTTATTCCTTCATTAAATGAACAATTATTTCCTAATTTACACCTTAGGCACCCCTAAAAAATATGAAAGGTTGTATAATCAAAAATTAGGGAACATTTTCTTTGTAGTAAGAATAAACCCATAGGAAACTAAACCTATTTTTAGTCAATATGGTTTATATAGATCTGGTGTAATGATACCTTTCACTGAGGATAAATATTGCAGTTAATCAGTAAGTGCAGCAAGGACTTATTAGATCATCTCGAGGTGGACTTACCAGTATAGACATACCCTTGCATTTTCAGATGTCTAATGAATAATAGGTAATTAAACTAAAAAAAAAATTAATAATAATCTAGTCCCTTCTCTGAGGAAGCTGTGCTTATACCTGTGTATGAAAAGACATCAGAGGAAAGGTTGTTAAAAGCTTGTGTTTGCAGGCTTTTGTCTGGTGTAGACCACAAGAGCTCCATGGATGGATCCGGGCATCATCAGAGGGTAACAGCACTCATCAGCAGCTGGGGTTGCTGAAGAGTGAAGGCCCAGAGCATTCATGATGGTGGAGAACTAGAAATTAACCTCCACATGACCAGGCAGAAATTTGGAAAAGCAAAGGCTTAGGATGACACTACAAAGGTTGTACAGGGAAGAGTGGTTCACATTTTTCAGGAACTAGGCTATCTGTTAGAAGAGAAAGCATTAGATATAGATTTTGTCTAAACCAAAATAGAACTAAGGATCTAAGAGCAAAAAATTAGACTGAACATTACAGAGAGACCAAAGGTGCAGAGAGACACAGTGTGCAGGATTATTCATTTTTTAATGACAAAGATCGAAACTTTTATTCTTACGCAAAAGAGAGTCAGTAAAATATCCTTGAAAGAAAATGTGTTCAAAACCCAGATAAAAAAATTCCTAAATGAAAATCAATTAAGGACTAATATTTTGAAGACATTTTCTACTGCACAAGAAGTTTGCAAACAGAAAAACCCTGGAGGTTAACCAATTTTTTTAAGGGAATGCTTTTTAGAAGCGGCCCTCCATTTCCATCCTGTCTTTAAATTCTTCCCTAGGCATCCATCATGACTGCTGACAGAATATGTGACTGGAAGCACTATTGCCAAAATCTACAGCTGTAGAAAATGCAGAATACCAGAAAGTTCAATATCATACAAGCATACTTCAAGCCAGAATGTAAATAATTGTTAATATGTATAAATATGTGTTCTTGTAGGTCAGAAAAGTTACTCTAAATTAACATGGTTTTGACCTAGTCATGCCTACTGTGAAATGTCTCATTTGATGCCAGTCCTTCCAAAAAGAGATGTTAGAGAGGTGGACAGGGGCCACTTCCCTGCCACAGCAAGCAGATCACTTTAGGTAGGTTTTCCAGTGCAGCTGGGCTTTTTTGCATTTTCACTTGGTCAAACACTAATAATGCACTCTTGTGTAAGCTATATGACTCATGTCATAAAATATTATATTAATATAGTTTGTAAGCACAGGGTGTTGGACTGTATGAGATGGAGCCTTGCCCCTTCTTTGTCAGAGAGGCATAAAAGCCTAACTTCAGTACACAAAGTCAGAATTCCTGTCACTGTCTCACATTTCCAGCATATATTTGTGTTTCCAGGGCTCAGCTTCTTTCTATCCAGCTCAGAACTCTGAAATGTGAAAGGTTCAGAGGTTTGTATTCGTCTTCAATACTTCCTGAATTATAAATTAATGGACACAAGCTTAAAAAGAAAGGATTCTTTTTTAAATGACATGACATTTTTTGTTTATTTGTTAGCGTCTTCATTAGATATTCCATCATAACCTCAAGGTAGCTACACTTGGCCTCTGAGATAATCTCATTCAGCCAGTTGTGGAACCACCCAGCAATTTCATCATTCCAATGTAATTTGAAATTTTCAAAAATACGCTTTATTATTTTCTTACAATTTTTTTCTTACCCAGATTTTATCCAATCCTAACTTACAGTCAGCTTTTGCATTTCAAAACTGAATTTTCAACTGTTAATTAAGATAAAATGTTTGAAAAGTACATCCAACAGTTATGGCTGTGCTGTTTCCCACTTCTCAAAGGCAAGTTCTGCTTCAGAATTCAGTAAGACACTGGACTGAGCTGCAGTGATTTTGTTCCTTCTACTGGCTACCTGTGAGCACCATTCACAGCTTACTGACTTCAATGGGGAGAGTCCAGTGACTTCCATGAGTCTTTTATTAGTTTTATAAAACTAATTAGCACGATATTTAACAATAACTAATTAGCAACTGATTAGCACGATTTTCAACTCTGTTGCATGGCTCTTGTATTTAGTCTTATTTTTGCACACAAAAGTGGTAGTTTCTCATGATGGTAGATGAGTAATACAACAAAAAATGCATATTTTCTATCATGTAGAATTCATATTAAAGAAGAGGCTTAAGAAGAGACTTCTGTGCAGCTGTAATTGTGCTGCATCCAGTTGGCATCAGGTTACGGGTGGTGTCCCACAGGCATCAGTGTTGGGCCCAGTTCTGTTTAATATCTTTACTGACGATCTGGTTGAGGGGATCTAGTCTACCATTAGCAGATTTGTGGGTGACACCAAGTTAGGTCAGAGTGTCGACCTGCTGGAAGGTGGAGGGGTCTGTAGGGGGACCTGGAGAAGCTGGATAGATGGACTGGGGCCAACAGCATGAGGTTCAACAAGACCAAATGCCTACAGGAGGGTGTAGTCAGGTGTGGGTCGGATTCTTCTTAATCAGCAACAGGACAAGAGGACATGGCCTTAAGCTGTGCCAGGGAAGGTTTAGGTTGGACATTAGGAAGAAATTCTTCATGGAAAGGTTATTAGATATCAGAATGCACTGCCCAGTTTGGTGTGGAGTCAGCGTTCCTGGAGGTATTTAAGAAAAGCCTGGATGTGGCACTCAATGCCATGGTCTGGTTGACAAGGTGGTGTTCAGTCATAGGCTGGACTCAATGATCTCAGAGGTCTTTTCCAACCCGATTCTGTGATTCTGTGAATTAAGACAGTCCTATCAGTAAGATTTTTACCAGTATATCTCACTATGCCTTGAATACCTCTCCATGTCTCCAAGAATTCAGTGCATTTGCAGTTCATCCTACAAAGGAGTTAATCAAGAGTCCTGGACATGATGAAATAGAAAAAGTTAAAAGAAGTGACAAAAAAGCCCTGACTTAGAAAGCAGATAGTAGGATTAAAACCAGATGTATAATATAACAGTTTTGGACCCCTTTAGGTGCAATGAATCTGCTGAAGCTGCCAGTGTTTCTGTGCTGACTATAGAGGAAGACCAGATGATGAGTCAAAGCAAAGTTACTAACGTTTGACTGGCTAAAGTTAGGGTGAGTTAAATGCCACCTACACGCTTATGAAGGAAATGTGAGACAAGCTTATGAATTGTTAAAGCCGCAGTCAGTTTAGAGATGGTAAGGTCTTGATGAAAGAAGGGAAAAGCAAGAAGGAACACTTGGGCGATTTATTCAACCACCCTGTCCCAGACAGCCCTGCTGTGCATGATGGGGATGATTCATTCAGTTAGTCCCAATGCCAAGGAAAACAGCTCTATGCAATCTGAAATGAAAATGGGCCGTCATGAAGTTGAGGAACAGCACATTTCCCCGGGGTGGATAATATCCACGCAAAACTACAGAGGCAGAAAGGAGACTTTAAGATATTTGGTAGATTATTCATCATTGTTTCTTTCAGAAGTGAGTTGGATGGCTGCCCTTCAAGTGCTGAAGCAAGAACAATCATGTAGTGTGGATATTTTAAAAAAATATATCCCAGTAACTTGGACATATAGTCCCACTGGATTTTGCTGAGATCTGAGTGCAGACTATTTATTTAATCACACCAGCAGAGGAAAACACAAGTCTACCAAATAATGTAGCAAAAGAGCATTCTTGGCATGATGACCAGGACTGGGCTGTCACTGAGGGAAGAAAGTTGATTGTACAGCTTAGGGGTAGTGACCGTATGAGATGTAAAGAGATTAATAGGAGAGGCACAGATTGCTGAGGAATGTTGGAACAGCAGTGGTCTGCCAGTAGATATTTATATCAATATACCTGTATTGTGCCACTATACCAATTTTATTGGTTTATCAATATATCAAGACTCATATGAATACCAGGAAATAAATATATAGATAGATATAGACATAAATAGATATAGATATAGATTAGATATAGATACAGATATAGATATAGATATAGATAGATATAGATATAGATTAGACATAGATATAGATATAGATATATATTAGATATAGATATACATCAGCACAGAGATTCCCACCTCAGTTCAAAAGTTAAGGTAATCAGCTTGTCTTTGGCATATTATAGTTCCTTCTAAATGTAGAAGTGGAAATGAAACTTTGTCAACAGAAAAGGCTTCCCAGGGGAAGTAGCTACGGCAGCAAGCCTTCCAGGGTTCAAGGAGCATTTGGACAACGCTCTCAGGCACGTGGTGTGATTCTTGGGTTTGTCCTACGCAGGGCCAGGGGATGGACTTGACAATCCTTGTGGGTCTGTTCCAACTCAGCATATTCTGTGATTCTGTGATCCCATGAATAGCAGGTGTGTTGAACACATGCTGCTCAAATGGACTTACAACTTGGTCCACGCTTGTGTACAAAATAAACACGTACTTGTGCGAGAGCCTGAACTTTACTGTAGAAACTGCTGCAACAAGATTAACTCAATTAGTGGCTATGCAGACTGCTGCAATCTGTGCTGAGCTAAAACACATGTGTCTGGGTGACCTTGGGTCCACACACCTGCAAATCTCTTTGCATTTTATTCAGGGTATTTATTATGGTTTTATCCTATTTATTTTGATTGGGCGGCATTTGTTTTTGCACAGAGCCTCATGTATTTTAGAAACAGAAGTAACATATACATAAATGTTTCATTATTAGTACTATTACTACTACTTCCAGCATCTGTAAGTTGAGGAATTGGTTTGGAGAATTTTCCCAGATGTTAAGCAGAATTTGTATCGGTGAGAAATGAGCAGGAGAAATGGGACAGAACAAAAGTGGTGTGAAAGGAGCAACTGCAGAGCGAAGGGAAAAATCGCAGAACCATCCAAGGAATAGATCTGACGCCTTCTGAATCTGCAACAGACCTCTCTAGAGAAGAGCAGCATGATGAAGTAGGGTGTGATTTAGCTCCTGGTTACTACCTTAAATTTTTACTGTCACCAGCCAATCTAAGTCTCATTAACATTGTTAGGGAGAAGGGGGAAATAAGGGCATATATGTCAGATTTAGAGGCTGTTCCTGAAGCTTCCACACATGATTTCTGTTCTGCTGAAATATTATTTCCTCTCACCACATTTGAGATGGTTTCACTTGGAGTCCAGGTCTAAGAGAACGCCTTTTTCTAGCAGTGAGATCAGAAACCGATTTAACTTGAAAAGATGATTGTCACTTAATAACACAGATAGAAACCTTCACATAAAACTCAATTTATGAGATGAAAGCACTGTGAAATGAGAAAAGTGTGACTAAATATGAAGGAAACGGAGAGGAATATTTAGAGACACAGCTAATAAGCTGTCTTTCAATGAGCTTTTGGGGCCTGTTCTGGAGTTACTGTCAGAGCCCTTAGGAGACTAAAACTGGAGATTCAGTATTCACTGTAGCCTAATGAGAAATTCAGGCATTTTTCTTGAACCTGGGCGGGCAGGTTAGCAGTTTTCTAAAAGCAGGGGGTGTTTGTCCCATCGGTTATTTTTTTCTTAGTCAGCTGGTTTCCCTCTGCCCCTCGCCTCCCGAAACTTTCTGATGACCACGCAAACAATTCACAGGCGTGGGCCAGGAAGAGATTCACGAATGTAACTCATCTTGCATATGTCATTAATTTGAATGTTATAACTTCTATGTTCATGACATTTAGATCCTTTGCTTGGTGATGGCCACTGGTTGTTGATTTACTGAAGCTTTGAGCCTTCTCCCAGCGGGGTGGTGTTCGCACCATGTTCTTCTCTGACCAAATCCCACAGTAATGCTTTTGTTAGTTCTGACTTCAAAACCTATTTCTGCCTTTCTGAAAACCATTCATTCTTTTAAATGATTTTTACTTTGAGATAAAGCAAATCTCTATTAACATCCTCTCATTTAGTTTGCATGGAAATCCACTTAAAAACTCCCCAAATCTCTGTCAAGAAAGTAACTAAAAAAGTACAAGTAACTACTTCCTTCTTACACCCTAATTCCTTCTCTTCTTACCAGAAATCCTCTAAAAAATGTAATACACTCTGACAAAAACTGAAATTTGAGTTTTCTTTTCAAGCAGAGAAATGGATAATGCAAGAAACAGAGAAAAATAAGTTGACTTTAGTAAGATTTCTCCATATCTTTTCAATCAGCATTTATTTATACTTGGAAAACCACTTCCCTTTTGAATGCTTCCCTAACATTAAGGCCAGAAACTTTCATCAACATTTTACAAGCATGACTGAAGCTAAACAGCATACTGGATGGCATCAACCCAGTTATAACTTCAAGGAGATAAGTATTGCAGCTGAATGTGTTGATGCAAAATTGTGGTGAAAGGAGAAATAATTCGATATTCTGCTCAGAGATATATAAAAAATATGACCAGGTTAGTGCTTTAATTCAGGGTTGGATGTTCCCAAAGAGTTTGGGGGACTGTTTGGTATTTTGAATGTCTGCCATGAAATGTCTGGCATTGATTTGGAGAAGATGATTTTATATGAAGTTGTTCCTCTGCAAACCTTGAGTCATTTGGGTTATGATTTTTATATAAGAGCAAATATACAGGGTCAAGGTTAAATGTTTATCTAGTCCCGTGTCCTGTCTCTGACATGTCAGCCAGCTGCCACGGTGGGGGAGGACAGGGTATGAACAGGGGAAGGATATAGTGACTTTGCAATTATGGTCCTCAAGCTTCCAGGGATATATCCCAGCTCCAGGACTTTCTCTGCCAGAAATTGTAACCTTGTGGTTTTGGGAACATTACAGGAACAAGTCCAAAATTTATAATGATTAAATCCAGCTTTTTTTTTTTTTCCATTTATTTCTTCTTTTTTTTTATACATTTCACAATCCCTCAAACTATTGGAAATATGCACACAATTTCTTCATACTTGATCATGGAAAGCATAGCTATTCCTCTCCTGTGACTTATGATATGTCACAGGAATGCACTCCCTTGCAAATCTCTGTAATTTCAGGTTTTTAGCAGAAGCTGAAGTACTTCAAATATATATATATGTATATATATAAAAGAATGTGTTGTTTGAAACAGTGCCCACCTTACTGCAAGCAGGAATTATTACAAATCTCACAGGAAAAATTATTCTTGTGAGATATTTTCCTTCATTTTTAATAAGAGTCAGGTACTTTGTACTGTTCTTAGATAGTTCATACTTAAAGAACAAAGTTTAGTCTTACTCTAATAAGAATTTCAGATTAGATTAAATTAAAATAAGAAGGGATAATAAAGGGATCAAACTTTATACCAAGGTATTATTCTACTGTTATTTATGTAGAATAATAAATTACACACACACCCACACACATATATATATATAGACATTTATAGATAAACACTGTGGACCTGAGGCCACTCTGATGAAAGGATGTAGGTAGTATAGATGCATATATCAGACATAGTTGTGTTTTTCCCTTGTGTTGACTTGCAAATTATTGTAGGACCTATCTTTGCAAGGGGATGGGAGTCAAAATTCCTGCCAGGTCCCTGACTCTTATATTATGGAAGCCAAATCCCCAGAGTCCTCAGACCTCCGTCCAGATGCCGAGTGTAACTGTCAGCCAGATAAACATGCATTACTGGAAGGTTTTTGCTTTTATATCTAGGTATAATTTTGCATTTTATATGTAATTAGTCTGTAAAATAGATACACACTGAAGGACCACAGAAAGAAATCTGCCATGGCTGTTCCTCTGGCTTTGAGAAGTGGTGGCGCACCATGACTCGCATCCACATTCCCCTGAGGAAAAAGGTCTTCTGGACACTGTCTAAGCACTGTACAGTGAAGGCACAGACTGAAAGCAAGCCAAAGCCTGGTTGAGCACACTACAGAGAGGAGGGGGTACAAGGCCCTGAGCCCTGATCATGCACCACTACAGTAATTACGGGCTTTTCTGACAGGCAGTAGCAACTCAGACTCCTGTGGTTCCTGACAATGTTATTAAAAAGAGCTGTAGGTGAAGATCAGAAATAATTTATTTATGTAATAACCAGCCCTCCTGGAAGGCTTGGGTGTGCAAGGGCAGCAGGGCCATTGTTTGAATTTATGCAGTTTAAGAAAGTAATTTCACAGCTAACCTTGGAAAATAGTGTGGACCTTGTCTTCACTTCGTTTTCTTTTAGTATAGAACTGGGTGGCTATATTTGTTGTGGAAAGCTTGTAAAAGTAAACAGTGCAATTATTTTAATCTCTTAATATGTTTGGAATTACAGCTCATGGCTGTTCAAAACACTCTGGTCACTGGGGTTTGCATAACACATATGCCATAGAGTCAGCAAATGTCTACCATATGAGCAACAAATACAGAATGATAAAATAAATTCAAAAGAAGACCTTTCCAACCCTGGATACCCAGGAGATGAGGGAAGCAAAAGTGACAGCTGTCTTCAGCAAGAGAAAATCTATTCAAATATTGTTTTTCAAAGGATTCCTCTAAGTAAGGAAGATTTATTTTACCATGGGCATGCCAGAAATGCCATGATGTTAGGAAAAATATTAGAAGAGTTATCTGAGACCCAAAACTCCACCACACCATGAGTCAGTTATCAAAAAGGAAATAAATGGACACTTCAGTCCTCAGGCACACAAAGTAAAGTAGAAGTAGGAAAGTTTTTGCCACATTTTCTGCTTTTGTCTAGGGTATATTAATTTTCTATATTATTCAGCAAAATAGATTAGAGTCAGATCATGACAACCATATTCACATTGCATAATGATTTACTCATTCCCATACAGATTACTGGGAGTACTTGTGGATTAAAAATGCCATTCACAGGTAGTTAGGTACGGTAATTTTACTAGTTGTGATTAGAAAAGAGCAATACTTCATAAGGCAAAGCACCCTGCTGGTGGTTTTTATTAAAATGACATATATCCTAAGACATTCCATTTGTTTATTATATGGGATATGGCAAAGATACTGGAGTATGAGAGCCTTTCTCCTCAATGTCTTAGCTCAGAGCTAGGATTGCTGCTGACTTTCAGTTCAGTAGGGAGGATCCAGTAAAACATTACTTAGAAGAAAGGCATGTGGTTAGGTTAAGATGATAAATATGGCATCTTGTTCACAGACACAAAGTGAAATTAACATTTTTTTTAAGGTAGTGTTTCTCCATGCAAGTAAACTCACTTCCTAAAACAGTTTATGTGCACTGTATCCTTGACCACATATGTGGAGTTGGACCCCATCAAATGCCCATTTCTGGTCTCTGGATATATTATCCAAAAGCTCTGATATCACTTCCTAGTCTGCTCTTCGTCCCTTGGTCAGTCATCTTGCACAGATAAAAGTGCTTCAGTGCTATTTTTCAGTATCAACATACTTGTTTATTAAATTCCATTGAAACTTTCTCTTCTCTGCTAGAAACCAGCTTTGTGATTTAATAGAACATAAATTAAGAAAAAAAAAATTGCTAGACAGATTTCTCAGCTTCCCCACAAAAAAAATCCACGAAAAATTTTAACACCTACAAAGAGGGAAGAAAGTTAACACAAAACAAAAGAGTCAGTCACAGCTTTTGTGTAAAAAATAATTTCCCAGAAAGTACCACAAGAATTTTCAAAAACCGTCAGGATTTTCCTCCTATTGATCATAATGACTGTGTTTAGAAAACACAAAGAATAAACTGAACATCACATCAAGCACTGAGCAAGTAGCCTCCAAGGAAGGCAAAAGATAGATCACCGTCTATAAATTTACAACACAGCACGAGAGTACAAATTCCAGAAAGAAGTTGTTGAAGTACAGCATTAAACTCCTTTATAAATCATTTTTAGTACAGGTAATTAAGCAGAGGCAAAAGCCATAGCAATTTGGGTTAGATTTGGAACTGTATTTTACAATCTGTTGTGTAATTCCTTAGTCTACATGAAAAAATTTCTGCTTGAAATTTATATTCCAAGTGAGAATAATATGGTCCATAAGTGAAAAATAGCAGGAATAACTTGATGAATGGAAGAAAAGATATGATTGTTCTCCCTGAAGTTTAGGATAAAGTTTGAAAGAGTAAATGTGAACAAAAATATCTTTTTTTTTTTTTTTTAAATCTAACACAGCAAGAATCATGAATTGCAAATGGCTGAAAAATATTATATTGCACATGATACTGGTTTAAAATAGTGCTTGATTAATTCAGCAGCACACAGCCTCAGTCTCTAAGCACTATAGACTTAGTAAATCATTCTCAAGGAGAGAAAAGCTGAGATTCAAAGAAAGCAGTGACTAAGCTAATGAAAACATGACTGCAAGAAAGCTTTCTCAAAATAAGTGTTCATTTCATTTAAAGTTGAACAATCATACTATTAGAGATTATCAGACGTCTGTGGATTTTTACTCTGCTTGCCCTCATAGGAACTGAGTGTGTGTTAGGAAGTTAACTAGACAGCTCAGTGGGGTCTTGTTTGGGAAGAGAAAATAGAAATACAAAGAGGAAAGATTTTCATAATTTGTTTAGGACATGTCTTTTGGCTGTTCTGAAGGATTTAAATACAATATGACAAGATCAAATTACAAAGGAAGAATTCATCACTATCAGACCTAGAGAGTATAAAAATCTTTTTACCAATTAATTTAAAAGGAAAAAATGATGAGATTGAGCAGAAAGTAATAAAACTATTCAAAGATTATGAAGGCTGTACCTGAAGATGTGTCAAGTATGTCTTGAATTTAATCTAACAAAGTTATTCTAATTTTAACTCGTTTCAGCCTAATGTTTTCAAACTGAATCTAGAATATTGTTTTGCATTAATGGCATTTATAGTAAACTAGAAAAAACCCCAATGGCATTCCCATCTGGAATATCCCATGTGAGCAAGCCATGCTGCGCTGTTTGCATTCTGTCTGGGCTGAGCTGTTGGTGAAGGGACACTTCTGCACGTGAACAACTTCAGGAAGCAGGAGTTGGGATGCACCTAACAAACACATTTTCAGCTGAAGCTGGAAGTGGTGTAAGGCTTTAGAAATTCACCCACTAAAAAATACTGAACAGCAGAGGTCAACCTTAATGGTTGAACTCCATTTAATGGTTGAACTCCACTTCTGTAATGGGGCCTGGGTTTGCAATGCTATCTTTCTAAAGATGGGGGTCATGTGGGGCCAAAAGGGAAAGGAGGAGCCCAAACACATCAGGGACTTGATGCAAATTCTGACACCAATAGACAAAGTCAACAGCAAGGCTCCCTGTGGTTTCAGTGGCCCCCAGATGTATACTTGAACTTTTGCAGGCCTAGCAGGACCAAACCAAAGCTCTTGAGTTTCATTTATGATTCATCTGGCAAAAGCTGCTGTTAAACCTATTCAACAACTAAAATGAGACATTGCTAAAATCTCCTTGGCAAGTAACTGCTACACTGGAGCTGCCTTTCAAAAACATCCACAACTGCAGTTGGTTAGGGTTGGTTCTTACTGCTGTTCACTGGGAGACGAAAAGAGGGGAAGTCTGACTGGGAATGAATATTGGAGAAAGCAATTTTAGTCTTAAGAAAGGAAGGAGGTAATTTTAGAAGTTCCGTAGCTTCTGAAATGTACATATATATGTGTGCATACATACCCACACACATATATAGCATGTGTACATAAATACATATACATATAGATAGCATGTGTATATATGCACATATAAATCTACATCTACATATCTAAGAATGTAAAATATTTTCCCAACTTGTGTCAAGTTCCTTTTCTCTGAACACAAACCATTAAGCACTCTGCAAGTGTGCCAAATGCTGCTTTGAATAAGAAGGGAACCACTGATGTTGTTTCCAGCCCGCCAAAATAAACCCACCCCGGCTGCTGAGATGGAGACCAATGGGACATATGCATGTGATAACCTCATTCCAGACTAAATCCAACCACGATACTAAGGTGTAATTTGAATAATAAAAAAGTTTCATTAACTGTAAATCAAAACACATTTTATGCCTAGGAGGCGATTCTGAGCTTTCTTCTTCTTCCTACTCCCTTCCTGTACCCTTCATTACAATATAATCAATTAGGAATGAGCTTGAATCAAAACTAGGATGCCAAGAAGCTCTGAACACCGAAGAAAATTTGAAATCGTGTATATCCGCATTCAGTGGATGATTACACATTTCTGGCAGAATTTTAATAAACCCAGGTAAGGTGTGTTTTCACCAAAGGGTAGCTTTCATGTGAGTGCCTTTGCCTGTGACTCGATTAGTAGTAGCTTTCTATGTGATTTCCTGCCCCTTCCTACTTGCAAAGTAATGTGCTATGTCTTTAATCTGCTGCATGATGGTTTATGCTACAACATTTAATGCATATTTGCAGTTAGCCAGAATGCCACGGTCAGCAATCACAATTGGGCTGGAAAGCAACAATGCATTAAGCTGTGATAAATTAATCACTTGGAAACTTGTGAACATGTCCTGAGGAACTTATGGCTGCCCCTTAGTAGAGTATTTGTTCCACTCTATCATTTTAATGGCTTTAGCCTCTCAGCACTACTGTGACAAAAGCAAATTCCCTTTTCTTCCTTTCTTTTTTTCTAAAAAGGAGATTTAAGTCACAGAGAGGAATGGTCACATAAGATGCATATGTCTGAAAAGGAAATTAAGGCTTAATCTTCTCAATATTATGTGGATTCATTAATTGCTGGACAATTCTTCCTCTTGGGTTATTTTCAGCCATAAGTTTTTAGGCATTTGGGTGGATGAGGAGGGCGAGGAGGCATATTAACATTAGGAATAAAGAAGACCAGATTCAGATAAAATAAGAGTTGGCTGAAATCCTTCCTCAAACCTCAAAGCCCTTCTGAGGTTTGAAAAAGTTTAGTACACTCCTTTTATTTGCTTCATCTGCTCCAATGGCACTTCCTGATACTGGAGCGGGGAACAGAACAGTGCAAATACCATCGAAAAGCTGAGGTTTGAGTGTGTTTTGCCAAGTGTACACTCCCTCAGTGTTTTTGTTGAGGATGCTTTTCAAGATTATTTTTATTAGGTTTCTATAAACAGAAAAAACAATACCAGCACAGTACACTCAGATATCACAGATTTCTGAGCATCAGGCCTAAAGAATGCTGTGGTATGTGGACTAGACACAGCTCCCTGGGCTCCGGATTTGCTGTCAAGCCCTTTGGATGCACCCTGGCATTGCTTCAGGAAGGCCCTAGGGAGCCCATGAATGTGACATCACCTACTTAAAACCTTTCATGGTGGCTGTCAAACACATGGAAAAAACTGTGGGATGGAAAGAAAGGAGGTACAGATTCACTACCGATGAAATCTTTTTATTTTACTTATGTTCTTTCAAACATAATTTCTGGCAATCACAGAAACACCAGAACCACTTCTGGGATGTCTGAATTAATCATATGTCGGTTATACATTTGTCAGATTATTGGAAAAATATTTTTGAACAGCCCATACATGCATGCACATCTATATTGTCATCATCAATCTCCCTGAAATCCAGAAATCAGAGGAATATCTCCTTGCAATGTTCAAGTGAAATTGTGCTTTATGGCCATAAGACCTGACACCCAAGCAACCTCCTAAACTGTCACGGCAAATTTTTTTTCAGGCTTTTGCAATAAATTGTACTCCTTTTATTATATTGAGGTTTTAAAAAAGTCATGCATGTGTTCAAGGTATTCCAGAGTCACCGTGAGTTTTAGGGGGTTTAGCTGCTTTTTTTCACCTATCCTGTCCACCTTTTAGTATCTATATATGATAATCACAAGTGAGGGTTTGTGATTGAAAGATCCTGGCAATTTTCGGTCTAGATGAAATGAGTTACTGCTATCAGACGACCATCTAGAAACCTCAGCAATTCAATTAGCACTAATTGAAATGGTAATTGATAATGTCAGCTCAATGGCCCCAGAACAAATGAGCCTTAAATCTGAACTGCTCCCTTATCTCCAGTACTTAGATTTATATCCTGGAAATGCTTATTGACACAAAAATGCGTTTGTTGGCTAATTCGTTGGAAGAATTACTGGAAGTGTATCAAATGAAACTGGAAGAAACGTAAAATTGAAGAAGGACTCATGAATGCATGATAAGGTATAACTCTGCCCTGATAGAAGGGAAAGTGAAACGTCCAGATGCTGTTATTTGAAAACAGGATTCATTTTCCCTAACTTTAGACATTTATAACATAAGCTTCTACTTCTGAGCTAAGGTTTTAATTCAGGGGTCTAGTAACGGGCACCTAGAGCCATTTTTGTTGACCTGTGAAATCCTGTGTGATGCCCAGCTGCTGCTCCAGAAAGTCACAGGTTTTCTGGGAGTTCTATGTAATTTTTTCCAGCTCCGGATTCATTTTTGGGATGCTACAGAGCACCTCAAATGGCAGTAGATACCAAAGTTGAAGCAAATGAATCATGCCTGTGGTGCCTACACTCTTTTTAGGGGAGCAGAGATCTTTATTCAAGGAACCAGTCTCACAGACTCTGGCTGTGATGGTGAGAGGCTGCCCACATGTAGGTCAGCAGTGTAGTTTGAGATGCCTTAGGACTAGCCTAAGTACAGGTCTCCCATAATTCACATCCCTCAGCAAATACCACAGACAATCCAGGGCTCCTCAAATGGCACAGGATACCTACATGTGGACAGCTGAAATGACCCCATCTATCTCTGAATTTGGAGCTATATCTCACATTTAATGTTAGGGGAAGTTAATCCTGTCATTTATGTCCCTACTTAGGAGTATCTCCTGGATATATTCTGTGATTCAATACAGGGAGTCCATGCAAAAGGGAAGGCATCAGTTTTCTGTACTGTGGACACAGCACTCCCACTGAGCTTTGAAACTGAGGATGTGAAATGAGAATGGAACTAATACATGGGGATCTCAGTAGTTTAAGTTTCTAACCTTAACCTCTAACCTTCTCTTAGTGGGTTATTTAAGCAGCTGACCTGGCTGGATTATTGACATAAATCTGTCTTTGAAATATCCATCCTGAGCTATCATGGTAAACTTATACACTCAGAACAAATAAGTAAGGAACAGAGAACAGAGGGTCAAATCCCTAGCTGAAGGAAATTCAGCAAGTACCTGGCTAAGCATAAGTCCTTATAATGGAAAATTGTGTAGCAGAAAATCGATTTCCAGTTACTGAAGGGATGTATGTACACATGACACCTGGTGCTCCAGAGGGAAGCCATAGGACAAATGAGTTTCCTAAACTTGTAATTTATCGAGGCTGTGGTCCAGAAAGACACTTAAGACATTTACATCTGAGTATCTTTCATCATTGCTGTGAAAAGGAATAGGCCTGCAATCTTGCAAGAGTTTAAATATCTTATTCTAGTTTGTCAGAAAACTACTTTGTCTGGCTGATCTATTAAGCTGCTCTACCCAGCTGGAAAACACTGTGCACTTTCATGTCCTCTATTATTCCACCACTCTGTTTATTTTGCCCATTAATGAAAATGCTTTCAGAGTGGATTAGATATAATCAAAATATTATGATCTCCCCACCTTCAAGGTTTGGCAGAACATAAAGCACAGGCCAAATGCAGCTGACCAGCCAAGGAACAGATTATCTGTGAGAGATAGAAAGTGTCATGTTGCTGTTGCAAAACAATCCCCTGCATGTGTGAGTGGCTGGAGGGAATGCATTACAGAAATAAACTTGCAAAGAAAATAGGATATATTTGTAAACACAGAATGCTCATCTAAGAGTTACACAACCTAACCACTGCCTATGAATACCACTTGAAAACCTGCTAATATGCATCAAATAAACTCTAAAATGAGGGTTTAATGACAAGATGACAACCCATTTCCTAAATGACTCAAACTTCAGAGAATATCAAAGGTTACCAAAGGTGACTATCTATGAATGAACAAAAATGTGTGTTAAAATTTTTGGAAATGGTAGCAACTTCAGACATAAAATTTATTTTGACCCAATGCTCCCATGAGCAATTAACAGTTCCATATTTCCCACATAACAACAGATAGGATTTTTCTAGTGGATGTAAACTGCAAGCTTACAGAGTGTAATTTTTTTTTATGGATCATTATAATGATCAAATCATTATAACACACTGAAGGCATCTAAATATGAGCAATGCCATATAAAAATAAATGAGAACAGAGTGGATATTCATATAGTTCCTTCTCCAGAGGCAAACAGGGGATTAAGTAACTTAATGAATGATGATGAAAAGACAAAGCACTGCAGTAAACTCAGTCCTGCTGTAAATGCACACAACCCCATTGACAACTGAATCTGTTCTTGTCCAAAGCCATATTTAGGATGGAAGGTTTCCATCCCCATGGTGCATTCATTAATTCTGTCTCACACTAAAGCAGCTCCATTGCTTTCACTAAATGGAGCATGTCATTTTCTTAAATAAGTGCCTGGCCATAAAAAACCCCAAGCATATATAGAACACTGTGAGAAAAACAGCTTCCTATTCTGATTCGTGCCTTTGATTTCACAAGTCCTATTTCTATCAGCAATCACATTTACAGCACATTCATTTTAATTCCCCAAAGAACTGCATTTATATGAGTGAACAAACCAGTGTATCAAAACAGAGAGTCCTGATGTGCCTCCACAGTTAAGCTCATGTAAAACACTTGACCTCAGCTCTTGAGAAAGTACAGCAGGTACACTGCAGGCTCAGACAGCAAAAGTGGAAATGTGAAGTTCTTGCTATCAATCCAAGTTTTTTGGGACTTAGCTTTACCAGAGATTTCTCTCCTGGAGCTGTGACACAGAATCCAGTCTCTCTCCAAGTTTCTGGAAATGCCAAGACTCAGGCACCAGAGTTCCCACAACAGTTCAGGGTTACAAGAAAAAGTGACCACAGACTTCACTGACACATTGCTGGGTTCTCATTCCCCAGCTATCAACACCAGGTTTCTCTTTTGCATACTGAAGTTCCTGCCTGGAACGTGTGCCTGGATTTCCTTTCTACAAAATGCCTGAGCACAAACAAGAAGTTGCTACAACACCAAAGTTTCTGGGGGATTGGCACATTTGCTGTGCTCAGTATGAATTGAGAATATAAAATTTTCTGATGGGTCAAAATAAGGTCAAGTGTTTTGTTTAGTTATAAAACCGTGTTGCCATGACTACGTAGTTTTCATTATAGATATGATTACATCAGCATCATGGTTTAATCGCTAATTGTCAGATCATGATATAACTGTTATTTCCTGCTGGCGATTAGGAATTTTGAAAGTATGTCTATGTCTTTCTTTGTGTCCAAAGAAGTTTCATCAACCTCAGAAGCACTTGTGTCAGATATATGGGGAGGAAATCCATTCATTCTGGGTGTCAGAAGGAGAGAGTGTTGAGCAGATTTCTAGAAATGATTGAATGTTTGCAGCAGACTTCATAAGCCACAGCGGGTTCCTCCAAAAGATGTCACTTTACTCCTGAGGAACAAGTTGCCTACTCCTATACAGGTGTGCATTAAATTGATGTGGAAGTAACTGAGGTTTCTCCATGCATTTTAGAAAGAATTGGATTAGAAGCATGATCCATCTCTGCTCTGATCTCACAGCATGCAGACATACCAATATGAGTAGTAATGGGTACAAATCCAAATGACTTGCTCAAAACAGTCCAGATTGAATAAAACTTAACCTTACTGCTCTGTGCATCTTTACCCAGTCTCTTCTGGGATGGAATTGCTGTGTTTGCTTCATGGATGCAAAAGAAAGGCATTCAGATAAATGGGCATACCTTAATGGTTGCATGATGAAGTGCATGCAAAATAAAAAATATTACCTTTGTTACTGTTAATCCTGCATTTAACTGAATTAACTGAAGCATGGAACCAGGATTAGGAGAGGAGTATATAACAAAAAAAAAAAAAAAAAAAGACAATATATATGCATTTAAATGAGGGGAAAGGTGGAAACGTATGGTTAATAAAGACAATGTGTCATTCCTTGCTCTCCAATTCAAAATAAATAAAACAACTCTGTTTTCTTTCCAACAAATCAATCAAACCTCTGCATGAGTACAATGACACCATATTGTTTCTTATGGCTTCCAGAATGAATGTGAAGTTATGTATGTTTTGCTTGGCAGAATTGAATCTTCCCCTCAAATTCCACCAGCCAGGTCCCAAGACTTATCTTTCTCTGTCAGAACCCCCTGTAAATCATTATTTTTCATTTGAAGGATCTCTCTGAAACCTTTCCTGCTCTTCTCATTCCAGGCATCTGCAGGGATGATGTGTGTTTTGGGAACACGAGGAAATGCTGTCTGTTTTCAGTTCCTTTGCTGTCCCCACCCAGAAGCCACTAGCATTTTTGAAGAAAAGTTGGAATACTTCCTTCAACACTCTTCTGACTTTTAACTGCATGGGAATGTGAAGTGAAGGCAAGCACCAAGACCAAGGGCATGGCTGAAGTGCAGCTCCTGGGTAAGGAAGCAGCAGGTGAGGCTTCTCACTGTTTCCCCACACACTTGGCTGTATTTACAGTTTGATCCAAGGTTTTGTGGCTCCACCATATCAGACCTGACCTTGAACACAGGCTGCTAAAGCCCTGTGAGGAAGGAGAGGGGCTGCTGACCCTGTGGATGCACTTGAAGACTTGACACCTCCTTGACCACGATGCTGTTTACTTGTCTTTAAAGTCTTGTTTACTTATCTTTAAAAATGTCCCTCTCAGAATGCCCCAGAATGGACACTGGCGGGCAACAGCTCGCGTTTCCCCAGAGGGGACAGTGAGCATTGCTCCTGCACAGCTTAGTGGCTGTGGAGCAGCACTATGAGCTCTTCTGGATCTTTTAATGGATCTACAGTGATGTTAAAGAGAAAGCAAGTTTTTTCTCGGAGTTGTGCTCAGACAACTTAAAATGGCACTTAATACACTCTGCCATCTATTGTGCTATCAGTGCTCAAAAGTCAAGGAATGCAGAATCCCTTTTTTCCCCTGATCTTATACACTTAGAGCAGAAGGGCAGGATCTGCTCAGTAATAATTTCTGACTGTGTTGGACTTCTATGCCATTGGGAATTCTTACTTCCATTTTCATAGATGATTTATACACATCCTTGTGAAAAAAAATAGTGGAATTCATTGCTGTAAGTATTAACTTATAAATATTATCATTTAAAAAACTAATACAATTATCACATGAATAGGAAACAAAGGCCAGCCTGGATCCATAAAGTCTTCCAATTTCTACATTCCTGTGCTTTAATCAACATTTCCCCCACAAAAAAAAAAAACAAACCCAAACAGATCTACCTAGTGGTTACAGACTTAGCAGTCTATCCTTCTTAAAACATTTATTTTCACCCAGTTCAGAAGCAAATAAATGTTAAAACCATCAACATTGCTTTTATGCACTGTGGTCATGCTCCTGACTTCTCTGCTCAGCTTCACCCATGTGTAGAAGGAAAAAATACAGAAAGGGACTTGTTAATGTAATTGCCCTGTCACTGATAATGTTACAATAAAATAATGTTAAGGGTTAAGGAAAAGGGCTCTTCGCAGTAATGCTGGTTAAGTGTTTGTGAGATGGCAGGAGAATTGGTGAGATAGTTCTGGCAGAGTAACTCTTGG
The DNA here is from genome assembly GCA_014706295.1 of Lycocorax pyrrhopterus obiensis. Classification (NCBI taxonomy): domain Eukaryota; kingdom Metazoa; phylum Chordata; class Aves; order Passeriformes; family Paradisaeidae; genus Lycocorax; species Lycocorax pyrrhopterus. The sequence continues at coordinate 8,120,494 of JACSVZ010000015.1, forward strand.
GCCTCTCTTTAAAATTTAGTTTAGCAGCAGTTGCTCCACTTGAGTGGGTCTTCTAGTGCCTTAAAATATTTGGTGTCACAATACATTTATTTCAACTACATTCATTGCATCCAAACATTTCTGTTTAGTAACATAGGAAAAATGAGATTGCTGGAAGTCTTCTGTATGCTCATTTCTTCTTCCAATTTCTCATTTGCTTGAGGCAAATGATTTTCTGAGAACCTCGTATGTGATTAAAGATGCAATAATTCTTCCCAGAAAAAGCAGTAATAACATCCAGCAGTATCACATTCCCACTTCTTAATTAAGGTTCTATGCTTTTGTTATTTCTTGACAATAACCAACATGCACATACTTCTGCATAATTGTACCACAGGTTCATTAGGATCCATGTGAATGTAAGTGTTTGCCATTCGGAACTCACATCCATCCAAGCCTGACAAATCATGTCAATGAAAAAAAAACTAGTCTTAAGAAATGAAATCTAGTAAGCTATGGGCAAAAGCACTTGAACATTTTAGGGGAATTGGACTTTATGGAGATCATCATTTTTCCACACTACAGAACACAAATGTTACTAATATAAATTTGGGAAATGTACAGTAACAGCTGAGGTACAAATTGTTATATAGACAAGGCTGAAATTCTGCTCCTGATATTTCTCAATGTGACTTGCAGTTATTTTGCACAGTGTAACCTTGGATGTCACACTGGGATTTAACATGACTTTTTAACAGAAAAATTTCTGCAATCAACAACAAAACCCAAAAGTGTGAAGTCTAATGACTGTGGCCTAGAGTTCATGAGAGACTTTACAGTGATGCCTAATTTAAAATGTCCTGTGCAGCTGCATCTGTCAGGGCACATCTTTAACAAAAAGCTCTAGAGACTCTTAGGACCAGATAGATTTTGCATCCGTTTAAACATTTAGCTGAGATATTTAAGAAAGGAGTTTGATTATTGTAGACTCTTCATTAGAGTTAATGAGGACAGATAAAGACCTACAGAGGGAGAATTAGTTGTTAAGTAGATTGAAAAAACCCTGGTGTGTACATGGAGCTGAAGCACTCTCTGAGATGCACAACTTCCTCTTGTCTATTGACTGGCACCTGAAGTGGAAAGGAAGGAATCCAGCCTCCAGAGAACTACTTCTGCCTAAGCATCCTCCCCAGTGTAAGTATTTCAGTGACTGTGTCAATTCTGAGTTCTATTTATGCTGTCAGGCAAGCAGCAGCTTGGATCCTGCTCCTTCCTTGGTCTGGGAAACTACAACTCATTTCTCTGAAAAGTGACCTAAGCACCCATAACTGAGATTGCAGACACTATTTACTCCTTCTGCTGAGAATATATCACTGTGCAGACACTAACGCAGAAAGAAGAAAAAAACCCCAAAAACCCAAAAAGATGACTGCCTTTAGCTGAGGTACAGCAGCATTAATCTGTACTGGGCTGGGGACAATGCCTTGAAGCTAAATCCAGGAGTTTCAAGAATCTCACTGCCATCCAACTGCTGATGTTTCACACCTGTTTCCTTTATGGGTCTGCCACGTAAATACCCAGTTGGGACTGGATATTCACATGGTACAGGAATCATTGGGAAAAATAATCACCTAAGTCCTGATGCATCAAGGACAATGCTGAAAAAAAGCCATGTAAAATACCTTTGGACATAACTCTTAGGTGTATGATAGCTCAATGTGATGGATTCATCTGAATTCAGCCAGTGAGTTGGGAATATATCTTCAAATTAATCTTCTTTGTATTCTTATGTGATTCTCTTGTTCTAAGAAAAAATCTTAGTAAGATGAATTTTGTAGGGTTCTTTTATTATTCAAATTTCAGCAACATTTATAAAAAGAAGGGCAAAACATGCTAGATAAATTTCAGCAGTACTGTGTGAGGTCCCATTTCCAAATTAAAAAGAAATGTTCATTCAGAGTAGGATCTTGAAATGTAACTTGTTATAAACTTCGCAGAAAAAGAATGGAGCAGAAGAGATTTCCATTTAAGGGCTTTCCAGGATATGCCAGTTGCTATTAGCTATCTGCACTGAACAGCTAAGGAATGCTAGAGTAAAGCCTTTAAGTATGATCCTAATTTAATTTAACTTTCTGATATTTATTAAATGCTGCTCTGTTACTGAAATCAGAATTTTTCAGTTAACATATCTTTTTAAATTTCAAAGCTTTTTTTGATGAAGCTGATTCTGAATAATGTTTCTGCTCCTAAGACAGCTGTCATTCAGGGCAGTGATTTTTACGAGCAGGAAACTGAAACATTTTCAAAGCATTCAGAGCACTTTCACAGATTCCCCAGGGTTTCTAAGAAATGTCTTGACTGGTTGAATGAACTACTCTGAGTGCTGGTAATTCGTGGATCTAAAGAGAAGGCTGTAAGGTAGTAGCTAATATTAGCCAGGAAAGCTCTGTGGTATCCTTATGTTTGAACCATGAGAGTCTCAAGAGAGTTCATAACATCTGCCTAGAACTCTAACAAGGTTAACTCTACTCAATGCTCACTCAGCTTTCGTAAAATAAATCATGACATAATGGTAAATTAAGTATTCCACTTCCACAGCTTTATGTGCAAATCACCGAGTTCAGCTATAAAACTATCATCTATTTCCAGATACTTAACATTTATTTTTCCTTCCATAATCAAGAATTACAGTCATAATAAATAAAGCTCAGTTTACTCTGCTGTTATTCCATGGCATCCCAGTGATGTGAAACACGAGCAAGCAAGGCTTTATTGTCAGATACAAATGTCCAACATCCCTTTAAACATCTCTGTGTACATACACTTCCTGTGGGTTGTACAAACCCATCTAGTAAAACTGCTGCTGTAATGAGACTGAAGTGTAAAACTCAACAGAAAACATATTTTTATTGAAGTGAAATGGAATTCATGTCTGATTATGCTGTCTTTTTAAAAAATCATCACCATGATATGCTCTGGGGAATCTCTGCAAGGCTTTCCAGTCTATACGAAAATAAACTACTGAAGTAAGAATAATAAACAGTTAATTAACTGGTCCTTCTGCATGGCAGCTACTGGATACTGAAATAATATGGAATTCTCACAAGTCATATTGTCGACTTTACTGGTTTTGGAGGTTTTTTGTTGGGTTTTTTGTGTGTTATTTTTTGTTTTTTTTTTCTTTAGGCAAGCATTGTGAATTTTTTAAAAACAAATTTGGTAAGAGCAAAGCACAGATGCTTTGTGGGCAGCTCATTGTCCATAGTGTTTTATTCATGCTTGGTTGACAGAATTACCCAGTAACTGTTTCCCCTCAATATTTTTTAGATGAGTAAGAAATCGTTAGATGGATTTCAGAAGAGTGTTCATAGTAGTTTTGGGGTTTTTGTTAAGTTTTTCAAGCCACCATTCATAGGATAATTTATCTAGGACAGTTTTTGAAGACAAAAGACTTTTAAAAAAAAGGTTTTAATTGCTTATGAACAGTGCTAGAACCAGGGGTGCATTCTTTTAAAACCATGCTGAGATTCAGATTGAGCTTGTCAAGTTTCAGCACTAAAATTTATGTATGCAGCCTCAGTCAGCGGGGCAGGCTCGTTCCACAGTGCAGGAAAATAAATGGAGAACTCCATTGGGGCATTTGTCTTGTGTATTCTCAAAACCTGTCTTCAGACAGATCAAATAATCTCTTAGCAGTGCCTGTATCTTTGGACTGATGAGAAAGCAAGATTTGGCGGTTAATTTAGTCCAGAAATCTATTTTAAGCCACAAAAGTACTGCCAAAATGAATCCCACCCTGAATGAGAAAAGAAAGATTTCTAAGTGTCTTTGTGTGTTTCTGTTCAGAAGTTTCAATATTTTATGTATCAATTAGATATTCCTGAAGACTCTCTGGACCGCAGAAAGAAAGACATTAACATGCTCAGTTCTGTGTAACACTGGATGTGTGAGCCTGTCTTTTGGGACATAATTCTGAAAATCAAAACCCATGCACAGGTATGAGGTGCACTTACCTTAAACATCTCAGTTAAGCCAAAATTAAATGTGACTTCATGCTTAGACTCACAGAACAACAGAATTTTGAATTTTGTAAAATTGGGCCTCTGGAGATCCTCATGCCTACCCCCTCATGCTCAAAGCAGGGATAAATAGAGCAGGTTGTGCAAGGTTGTGTCCAGTCCAATTTTAAGTATGTCCAAGAGTGAAGACTCCATAGCCTGCCTCTCTGGACAACCTTTAATATCTGGAGTTTTGTTTTATATGTTCTTTAATTTTATTGTTTTAATGCAATTTTGTAAGAATAACTACTTCTTTGGTAATTATATTCAGAGAGATGGCTGCAGCTACTGCAAATGTATCAAAATTAAACTCTCTGCTTTGGGTTTTGGTAATAATGCACTAGGAACAGAAAGTGTGCCTTTGGAACGAAATAATTTTACTTTTGTTTGATTTTTGCAATCCTGACCTCTTTTCCTGTCATACAGAAGCAAGGTTCATCAATATAGTAGGTACTGAAAAAGTATTAGAAATATTTTTATCCTTACAGAGCTCAGTCACTAGTGGAAATGATGCAAAAATTGTGAGGGGTATTGTTATGTTTTGAGAGCTAAATATTGCATGTGTTGCTCTTTTATTGTCATGGGCTTTTTGAGAAGAGCACACTGCATTGGTGAACTGGCTGAGATGTTAGAAGACAAACTGTCCTAAGATGAAAGAGTAAAAATGACATATGAAAAATGAAAAGCAAAAAAGAAAGTGCATTAAAAACAATATGAGAGAGAAAAAACATGATTAATCTAATGGAGTGACAACAGGCATTCACTTGTGATCTAGCAGAGCTGAGCTGCCTTTGCAGACAGAGCAGGGAACAAGGCATTTCTAAAGCTCAGTTCAGTCTAAAGCAAATACCTGGAAGCGTTCAGACAAATTATGTTACAATTTCTCCCCACTGACTGCAAATAGAGCCCAGAGTGACCAGCTCAGCTATTGACACCTATTAATATAAATGCTTTGGGTTAGGTGAGACACATCCCACCCTAACAGTCTGCAAGAGGATGTCTTTTCCAATCCTCTTTTTCTGTCTCTCTTTCTCTCTCTGGGGTAAGATGGAATTTCTGGGAAATCTGGACTGTCACAAGAAAGGAAGTTACAACTACAGCAAAAACTTTTGGGTGTGTAAAGAGCCTATGAATGTTTAGGCCTCAAAACACCCTTAACAGCATCAACAAAAATGGACTGCTTTTGTTTCCTAGGATTAAAAGGAGAGTTCTATTCATGCATACCTAGAACCAAACTGTTGGTTTAATCCTCTCAAATATCTGTATTGCTTTTCAGAGGGAAATGACTAGCAAACCATGCTGTACTGCAGATCATATCCTCTGTCATTAGTTCACTCGAACAGAGGGAAGCTGTATGAGGAGGTGAAGTCCACACTGTGTTACCACTGTGCAGAGACAACATGAGCAAAGGAAATGCTTTAGGAACCTGTAACCCAGCCTCACTGCACAGAGACAATAACAGGGCAATGAGCCCCGTGTTATCTTGTTATACAGAGTAACAAAAACCAGCTTAGTTCAAAGATTATAGACTTCCCAGGTCTCCTGCTTGAGGGAAAAGTTTATATAAAGAACAGAAGAGAGTTAACTTTTACTTGACTTCTGGAGGATTCTGTTTTTCCCTGTTAAGTCATTCTGGGAATAGAGTGCTTCCATAAATTTAATCTTCCTGAAGGTATGTAGGATCCTACATTGAGGACTGAAATGTATTTCCCCTTTTCAGGATCAGTTAAGTGTTATGAATCAAGAAAGAAAGTAAAGTTACATTCAGGAAAGGGTACATACTGTGTTGCTACAACTTCCCAGCAAGAGTTAGGTGAGTAATAAAGCTGTAATCCATTAGTGGTGCTGAGACAGGGCAAAGAACTGGCTTGTTCTCTTTCAATGAGGTTATTTCATAAGGTAGATTGAGTTTATTAAGAATAGAAAGTAACTTTTTATTTTTCTCTTTAACTCTGTAAGTTCTCTTGTTAGTCTTAAAAAATCTGTTCTTCCAAATCTGCTTGCTGAGAGCTGCACAATACCAATATACACTGTGTTAACTAGCCATCTGACCTCTTTAAATATGTGCCTATGTAGTCTAATAATATTAAAGAAAGGGATTCAAATACAAATGATAGACTGTTTTATATCTATAGGGAGAGAGAATCCAGTCATTAGGGATGTGGGATATGGGGAAAGACACACGGCTGTGTAGGTCTGGATTAGAAAACAGCTTCCAATTGCTTCTGTCTTTGATGCTGTGGAATTTATTGGCTTTGTTCTTGTAAAGTCATAGGAGAGCTGGTAGGGAAGAACTATAAATCTGTTTGAACCCCCAGAAATACCAGGTGTACAGAATTAAAGTAAAACCTTTAAAAAGTTCATATCAAGCAGACTCTATGAAGCATATAACTCTGATCTATTCTTCCCTGGGTAAAAATTCAGTGAAAGTAAAAAAAAATTACGCAGTGTGTAAGTACAGAAGGTTTACAATTTTCCCTTCTGTAGTCAGCATTTAAATTGGATGGACATGGGCCAGTGGCTGGAAGAGTAGAAGTTACATGGGACAAGTTAATATGCGTTGGCACAGAGTGCTGTATTCAGGCTTGCTTGCATAGCTCCTGCTGTTGTTATTAAAAGCTCTGGATATCCATTATAGAGTCATGTACTTTAGCAATCCATACTGTGGAGAGTTTTACTGAAACAAAATTATTACTTTCTTCTAGTAATGACTTTTCTAAATGCCCTTTTCTTACCATAGCAAAGTTATTTGAAAAATGTGATTTGTCCTGCAACTTCAGACCAAAGAAACATACATATATAAACAAACAGACCTTTTTGCTTCTCCTCCATTTCTGTACAACTACAGTATTTAAATGCCTTAAAACCATTGCTCCAACTGGCTGCTTAGTGTGCCATTTCCATATTTTATATCAATTACTGAAATAAAAATATTCTGTGCTTCGTTTGCTGACCACAAGCTGAATACTAGCTTACCACCATGAAGGTTTATTTGTTAATGCTTTGCTGGTATGAAGCTGAAAATATTCTCCTTTTTATGAATTGGAGTACCTATGGCTGGATCCATTCTCCTTTTTCATTCTTTGTCATCTTCCTATGTATGCATCTTCCTGCTCCAGTATCACCACGTGGTTCTGTAGTTTGATCCCGATCATGTGGCTGAGTTTATCTGTTCAGGACAATCCTCCAGTTACAATGATAATAAGTATTGTGATCATGGTTAGACACATACAAAGGAAACATGTAACAAAAAGAAACACTTCCTCTCTCTTTCTTCAGACAAAAAAAATAGGAATAATTTCTGTTCTTTCTGGAAAGTAAGCAAAGATTCTGACTTGAGGACTGCATCTGGAGTAGGAGTTGGCCACAAATTTGTTACAGCTTGACTTCTATATATGCGTGAGGTATCTAAGGCACTGCTGAAGTCCTTGAAGATTGAGTCAATACAGTCAAGAGGGCTGAAGAAGGAGGGATGTCACCTCTGTTTTTACTTTTGTTAAGCTGTCTTCACCAATATTTTTCACGCAACTTTGCTCCCTTTCTCTGTTATCTGCTACCAAAGACATCTTGCCAGTAGTGATGCAATGTAGAGAGAGTTTTGCAGCAGATTGGATGTGCCCACACATGAAGACAGCAACACCTCCTCAGCTACTGCTACCACCTTCTCTCTCTTCCATTTTCGTTCCTGCTACATCAGTCCTCTGATTGCTCCCTTTGCAAAGCTGAGGTAATGCTGCAGAGAGGAGCTGAACTGAGGGGTCAGAGCTGGGAGAAGATCAGGACCTCAAGGTGGCCTCCATCACCCACAAGTGTGACCTAGAGGGATGCAGTTCTGGACCACACTGCAGCAGTCACTGTACAAACAGAAGTAGCTCACCCTCATTCAAAACAACCTTACTTTACTCATTCTTTCTATCAGGAGCAGTCCTGACTTGTGCCATGTTTCAAGGCATTTCTGAAAGAGTGGGAATTGATGCAAAGCAAATGCTTATCCAGGATGTGAGAAACGAAACACTATTTGTAGCTACAGCACAGCACTTGAACTGGTTTAGTTTCCACCACAGATGAATCTTGACAGACCAAGGCAGCAATGCACACTTCAACATGCACCCAAATTGGTCTTAAAAATGGCTTTTTTTTTTTTTAGGGTGGGAGAAATCAGTTGGTTCAATTAAAAATGCACTCAGAGAATGTAGGGGTTTTCTTCTTCTTTCTTGTCTACTGTCTAGTTGGGGAAAAGGGAGGAAAAGGATAAGCACACTGGTTTTTCAAAGAAGAAATCAAGCTGAAAAGAACTTTTGGGGAAAAATAAAAAAAAAACAGCAAAAGAAAACACAACCATAGCTTCAGAAAGGATCAAATTAAATATTTCTTTCATCCTTTCTTGCGACTGAAACTATTTGCTGCAGCAGTATTCACAGATTTAATTGTTCCTAAATTACATTCATGGAAATTGCTGTATTGGTCTGAAAAAGCCAACAGAAACAATTTTAATAGTTAAAGGCTACCATTAAAATGTCTTCTGGGAAATTATTTTCTTGAGTTCTCATGGTTGTCTGTGGTAATGTGGCAAAATGTCTGGTGCACGTGGGAATCCAGGTATGAAGACTCTAGTTGTGTCAAAATTCCAAACAAAATTAACTGCTTTGCTCAAACCCATAGGCATCTCATATACAAAATAGTTAAGTTTTATTTTCTCAATGGCTTTACATGCTCTGTGCAAAACATATTCTTCAAATATGGATAGCAGCACCTATACCAAGTGCCAGTTTAATCTGATATTATCGGGAAATATGAAGTTTCCTTCCCATCTGTTTCATTGGAAGCTCCTGCAAATTCTACTCCCTGAGAGAATTTTGTCTGGGAATTGTGGCTAGGTTTATGCTAATTTAGGTTCTTGTTAGTGCTCCATGGGGCCGAATCACTGTCGTGTCTGATAAGTTTCCCTGTTATTTGTGGTGGGTATGTACATAATCTAGTTTCACCTGGGGTAAAGATTACATTATTTATTGCTGTTTCTAAAGTATTCTGGATGCTCAGAGTTAAGTCATGCAAAAACAAAACATGAGAACTGAAAACTTGGAATCTTTCCAATGTGTATCTGTTTCATAGAGAGAGATGAGACAAAAAAAGGAAAATCTCATTGTTCAAGTTGTTGGGTTTTTTTCCTACAATTCCATAATATTCTGTTTATTTTAGAATGATCCTTAACTCTGTAACCTGAACAGGTAGTTGGTGCTACATGGATGTACTTGCACTGCTCTAATTTTAATTTCAAACAGTATAGAGATGTATATTGACAATTATATTCTGATTAACAAAAATCTTGACAAGAAAAATTGAGGTAAACATTTTTCTATCCTTCCCTGATAATTTTTAATTTTTTTTTTACTAGCATGTTCTGATTTTCTACACAGACTGAGGAATATCAAAGTCCAGAAATCATCTCATTTTCCTTTGTTCAGCCTTAAAACCTGATCTGGCTGAGATAAAATTAGCAATGGGTAAGCATTCAGTATACTGAACACTGCTCTCCTCTTCCTGGCATTTGGCTTGTGTGAAGTGGCAACCCTACTATTACTCTAGTGCTTGTTTGATCACGTCTCTTCAGGTTTCCAGAAGCCTGCTTGCAGAAATCACAAGAGCTCTTTGCACTTTTTGCATCCATTGTGTTAATTATACAAGTGACAGAAGTGAAACTGCATAACTTGGAACCATCAGTTCAGTGCACTTAACAGCAAATGAGGGAAATTTGCAGGAACAGAAGAAACCTAAGAGTGTCCCAGTCTATCCACCACCATGCTGATGATACATCCAACCATATTTTTCATACATATTTACTTGCACTACTTTCTTTACTTTGGTCCTGTTCAACAGTTAGGACTTGGGCAAAACAAATTAACAGTGGGAATGAAAGGGAAAAGTAGAGGTAAGTCTCATAATTAATGTCCTTCAGAAAAACTTGAACCTTGTTTATGGACTTGTTGAGTTTCCCGCTTTGCATGTGAGATTCTTATAATTTATAGATCATGGTTTCCCATTCATAGGAAAATCTCATACACTTGTGCAAGCCATACTAATGGCAATACTATTCTGCAAGCCCATATGTTACATGTTGAGGGGGTTTTGTTTTTCCTTTCTCCAACTGCCACATGCTTGATGTTCTGGATGAAGGAGCAGGAGGGTGGTAGGAGTATGCACCTACTGTAACAGTCATTCTTCACTTTCACATATATTCCCTACTAGCAAAAAGGATATGACATAAATCTTTGTGTGCAAAAGAAAAAGGAACTGTAATAGTCACTTTCTCTTGCCTACGTCCATGCTGACAGTCACATCAAAGAGCTCCCTTGACAGCTGCTGTGACCCAACTTATGCACATTTACTCCTGTGTCAGAGTCATTAGGGGACTGAGATTCCCACTGTCCTGCTTGTCAGAAGCCAAGCAATGAGCAGCCAATTGCAATAGTGCAAGAAACACTTGCTTTTCTTTTGCTAAAACATAAGAATTTTTAGCACATTTAACACTCCTCACTGATCTGGGAGAGACAAGCAAGTTCCTCACAAGACCAGAGCACACTGAAATTCACATGTGGTGCAGGTGGAATACATGAATATGAGCTCTGACATAGGCCAATCATGTGTATCTTGTCTAATTTTCTAAGAAAACCAGATTTGCTCCAACACAATTTGCATACTCTTGGGGGGTGTGTGGATGCTAAGACAACAATGATTCAGAGTTAGAAGGCATGAAGCAGCACAGATGCATCTTTAGTCTCCCCTTTTGTAGCACTAGAATAATGAAGAAAACTGCCTGCTGCGTTGCAACCACCTTCACAGAATGACAGATCACAGAATCACAGAATGGTTGAAGAATCACAGAATGGTTGAAGTTGGAAGGCACCTCTGGAGTTCATCTTCTCCACCCGCTCCTGTTCAAGCAGGGCCACCCAGTTGCCCAGGACAGTTTTTTGTAATATATCCAAGGATGGATATTCTGCAGCCTTCCTGGGCAACCTATTCCAGTGCTTGGTTACACTTAAAATAAATGAAAAATGTTTCCTGATGTTCAGATGATTCCTCCAGTGTTTCATTTTGTGCCCATAGTCTCTGGTCCTGTCACTGGGCACCAGTGAAAACACCCTGGCTCTTTCCCTTATGTATTCTCCCTTCAGTTATTTACACACACAGTAGGATCCCCCAAGCCTTCTCTTCTCAAGGCTAAACAGTCCCAGCTCTCTCCGCCTCTTCTCATAACTGAGGTGCTCCTTGCTTTCATATAATTGAAATGAAAAACACAAAGAACTGGAATTCACTAAGCATACGTCATTTTTTGGCTTAAAAACACCGCTACATTTGTAGAACAGCCAAACACCAAAGGATAGTAGTTTTTAATTAGTCCGATTCATTTGTTCAGTAGTTCAAGTGTACGAACAAGATGAAAATCATCGTTTAAAAGGTTCACACAAGGACTCTGTCTCATTGTATGATGTCTGTCTCATTTCAACAGAAACCTCTCCTAGAACTTCCCCCTGGCTACATCTTGTTGCTCTAGTCATTATTTTTTATAATCTAGTATTTCAATACAGGAGGGAAATGCAGTGATTTTTATCCTTTGTTATTAAAACACACATGGGATCTGTATTGGATGCAGACAGCCTGGCCCTTATTGCTCATTCTGGTTTGTGCCATTAGGAGAAACTCTTCGCTGGCTGGTGTTTCAGTGTGTCAGTTTGGGCTTTGTTTATTTTTCCCTTCTCACAGTAATGACTACTGAATATTTAGACAGAAAAATATACAGCAGTTGCAGACCTTCTTTACAAAAGGAGATCACTGCACAAAAGAGGTCAGCAGTGGGACATTCTGAGGCCACTCTCCCACTCACAGCCTATAAAAAAATGGGCTTCTCTTAGATATTCCCTATTCTGCTTCAACAGATATATTTCATATCAGGGTTTTCTTATCAGAGAAATATCTTGTCTTGATAAAGCTGTTTTGGTTAGGAGCTTTGGAAGGCTAAAGAAAAGGTGGGTGTGATCTTAGTGTTGCTTGTTGTAACATTTATGTGGAAAATCGAGACGCAGGTGTGTGTGTGTGGGGGGAGTAGCTTGTTGCCACTGCTTGTGTAAGCTGTGGGAGGGAGAGGAGATCAATAAATCAATCTCACTCATGTCTGTGGTCTTTTGTGGGGCCAGAAAATCTAGCCAGATGCAGCTATAATGCATCCCAGGTACCTCCTGGTTTGTGCACTGGAATTCAAGTCAGACTGCGGTTAAACGGTAAAATAAAGCATTCCTCCACAAGCAGACATTTAACCACTCTACAATAAGTCTGTCCCAGAGGGCAGCTTGGCAAAATGCTATTAATAAGGGAGTGTAGCAACATGGAGAGCTTCCTGGCACAGCTTCTGAATACTGGCTGGTGTTACGCAGTTGTAACTGGAGCTGTTTGTAAATGTTGTGGTACAGCTCTGTTCCTTCAGAAAGCTAAATCTGAAATCTTCTGGTCACAACATTTGTTGAACATCTTCCACCAAACACAGTGTCTTGACTTCTTGCCATCTGCTGCATCCAGTGGCTGACAGAGCTCCAGGCATGGATGTCTCTACCAGGGAATCGATCCAGGACCTGGGGTTGCTGGAAGTATCGTGTCTCTGGGTCTGCGGCAATGTGCCATGGGAAACGCCAGGGAAAGAGGGACTCCAGGGACCCTGGGGACTGGGACAAACCAGCGGGGGGATGTTTAGGCACAGGCAAATACAGACAGTTAACAAAGGCATCAGGATAAGGGGATAACATCATCAGGTCCAAGGGAAAACCCAGAGTCCACTACAGGGTTTGTGGATTTTTCCCTCTGGATTTCTGGGGATGGGTGTAGGTAAAGTAGCAGCTAGACAGAAGGGTTTGCACCCCTTTCAGGTTTGGAGAGGAACTTGTACTTTGTGTGCATGTAAATCTTTGCATTTTTAGCAGGATTCCATTCGGAATAGGGGACTCTTCTGTCATTCACTCCCTACTAAACATCTTTCAACTGCCTTTGGTTCAAGGCCATCAAGTGTAGCACTAGTTTGCTTTGCACCTATCACAGCAGCCTGATTCCCCAGCAAGATCAGACTTGTTGGGGGCTAGCAAAAGCAGAAAAGGGCAGAAGATTCACTAGTTCCACTCTGCCTGTAACATGAGTGAGCTTTTCTGTAATTACTACAGCAAGGAATTTTCTTGCAGTTAGAATGAGGGCAAAATTGTGAAAGAAAAGATAGACAAAACACACAATGCCATAAATGCACAGCTGGATAGAAAAGACATACCAAGTACCGCTCTACTCCAGGAGGTTTAGATTCCTACTTCTTTGAATTCTCTGTGTATTCCTACTCTGGCTGCCATCCTTGGGCACTGTACACTTCAGGAATCTTGTAAGATGAGTTTAGAAAGAAACATTGTTTTTTAGAAGTTAATTCTTTGTATTGTATAGAGCAGTGAACCTCCCCCAGTCACACACGTTGTAATTCCTGTATTAGTTACAGCATAAACATCACTTGGATATTGTTCACATGTTGAAGATTTCACATGTTGGATAATTTGCCACATCTTTCATCAAACTTTTGCAATGATGAATTATTTATATTGTTAAAATGTGAATTTCTAGTCTTAATTTGCTTCTGGCTGTTAGATCTCACACATGTTATTTCTGATCTGTTAAATACATACTGTCAGAGGTGTCTGCCTCCACAGCACCTCGCAATACCAGATCTCAAAACAGCAAAATACCAAATGAAAAGGGCTCTTTTACTACTTGTGGTATGTGTACCTTGCAGGCTGATTTTTCCTCCTATCTTCATTCAGCAGTCTGAAATCCTTCCAGCCAAAGCTGTCCACGAACAACAGCTCTCGTCAGTCTTGTACCTTCCCTGACTTCACTGCAAGACAGAGGCACAAAGAAACAAGTGTGAAAATTAACCCTCTGGACATGTTTTTCTCCTCACCTCATCTGCAGAGGGAGCCTGGTGAACTCGGGAGGCCAGGCAGCTTTTAGAAAGCTGACTATAAGCGTGATGGATCCCTTTTTACGTGACACAGGCTGTTCAAAGGACAACTAGTACTAAGATACCACAGTGATTGGCACTCTCAAATGAAAATATAGGGAACAAGTCCAGCATGCCTAAAACCCGTGCTTTCTGGTTGTCAGTTGTGACATTTTAAAGTGCCAGCATTGTAAGTGCACTAGGGAGGGTCGTGGGAACCCTGAAATTTCTGGCCGCAGCAGAACTGAGTGATCCATCGATAATTTGCCACTATTAAGGTTCATTTAACTTTCCATCTCAGATGTGTCCAGGCCCATACAGCAGTCAGAGGTCCTCGGTTCAGCTGAACAGCAGCATCACAGGGTGAGCCCACAGCACTGTGCGGGCTGACCACAACCACGGAGGGACGTGTGCCCACTCGTGGTGGCTAAATGAGAGGGAAGTGTTGGCACTGGCAGGCTGAGGGGCCAGATGTGAGCCTACAGCCCCAAGGAATCCAAGACAGGGACGGAAGGAAGGGGACCCGCCGTGATCCACAAAACCAGGCAGTGACCTCATCATGTTTATAGTGGAAAGCAAATGAGAAAGGAGAAAAACAAGGCAGCAGCTTTATTATGAGTATAGTTCTCAGTGTTGTACATGGAGAGTACTAGATGTGGTGAGGTACTCTCTGCTGGCATTTTGTGGAAGGGTTTGGTAGTGTCTGTGTCTCTTTCTGTAGCTCTTAGAACAAAAAAAACCTGTTGACTCTGATGCTCTTCTAAAGACTCTCTATAAGACCAGCCTTCAGTGAAGCATTGTGTACATGAGAATGACCAGGGATGTCCAGGGCTGGGTGGAGTTCAGAGAATAGTGGGCAGCTGAGAGAAAACGCCTGATTCCAGAGCCTTGGAGAAGTAAGCCAAAAACTTGATGGAGCCAGACCACAGCTAGAGCAAATCTGCCTACTGTCACCACCTGCAACTAATTTAAATTCTACAGGCCTGCTGGGAGCTTGAGGCAACCCATCAGCTATGCTTGACCAAGGCACAGAAAAGATGTCCATTTGTTGTACATGCTTTTCACTTTTTTAAGCTAAAGGCAGCATCCAGAGAGGCATCAGTCTGAATCCACAGACTGCAAAGCAGGATGGACCAGAGATCTTATAGACGTCCCTACAAATGCATCTGAATTTCCTTGTCACTGGACCAGAGCCTGAAAATACCTATAAACTGATGATTAAGTATGTACACAGGAGCCAGACATCTGGGTTTTGCTCTCATCCGAGGTAAAATGTCCTACAATTTTAGGTGAACATCCTGATTACTGCACTATTTGCACTCAACTGCAAGGGGATAAACTCTCTTCCCCTTCCTCAAGTTTCTGAATTGCCTTTTCATGTCTAGCACTTAACAAAGCACTTGCTTTCAGCATCTCCAAATTTATTACTACTTCTTGAATGAAAAAAGTCCAATTTACAAACTGCATTAGTTCCCCAAACCCACATACTGAGTGAATAAATAATTTTTAGCACAAGGGAGAGGAGAGCTGCTCTGCTTTCAAACAAATGGTGGTGACATAGGCAATTCTCCTCTGAGCCACCTAATTCACTGGTATTGTGGGTAATCTGTGGATCTTTTTCTACAACTTTTTCTATAGTAACTCAGAATTTAGGTTGTGGGAGTACAGTAGTTGTTGCTTTACTTTTTCACATTTCTATTTTATTGATGCAATATCCTTTTTCTTTTCAGTTGTCTGTTGTTTTATTTAAATAGTCAATGCTCCTGACCTTTTACTCACAGAGTGCTTGGCATAATGGGCTCTTACTTCCAGCATACAGATATTTCCTGATACAATGAGATCCTCAGCACCGCTGACAAATGCTATTTTCATATTAGTAGTAATAAAAAACCTCAAAACTAATTATGGTGAAAATAAAACAACCAAGAGTTTCCCAAATGAAAAGACAGTAAGTTTGCTTAGAGATGCTTTCCCAGCTGCAGATGGGAGACTGGAATCATTGTCAAAGCCCAGTGGCAGCATGACCCTGCAAATGCAGTTTGCTGTGCAGGAGAATCATAGAATTATTTAGGTTGGAACAGACCTCTAAGGTCATCAGGTCTAACCGTTAACCCAGAACTGCCAAGTCCACCTCTAAACCATGTCCCCAAGTGCCATAGCTACACATCTTTCGAATAACTCCAGGGATGACGACTCAACCACTTCCCTGGGCAGCCTGTCCCAGTGCTTGACAACCCTTTAGGTGAAGAAATATTTCCAAATATCCAATCTAAACCTCTATAAGTATGGCTGTGGTGGTGGCTACTATAGGAAAAAAGAATTTCTAGCTGAGAGATGGGTAGTGTGATCGATGTAAGCTGTTTTTCTTACTCACACATACTCCATACTCTGAGAAAGAGCAGTATAATATTAGGAGCCCTGCTTGGACTGGTACTGGGCTGCAGTTTTTTATTTATGGTCTGCTCTCTGAGATTTACAGCATGCTCCAGGCTGGAGCTTGGCAGGCTGTAAACACCAGAGTTCAGGCAGGGAATGAATTTTTATCTCTGAGTCACCAGGACAGGGTGGGTGACCACAAAGCCCTGTGTCCACCCAGCCATAATGCTGAGTCAGGAGTCAGCTCGTGGCACAGGCTTTACACACCCCCAGAGTGCTGAGTCTCAGCAAAGAGCTGAAAGAAGGGGACCCGAGTGAAACCACAGGAGGAGGCTCCTCCAGCCAGCACAAATGCTCTGTGTGACACAGACAAGGAGGGCAAAAATCACCGGTAGGATTAGAGATGCATTAGTTTACTTCAAGCACTTACTGTGGGGAAAAATGAACACCAGGGGAGCAGTAAGCACAAACACACAAAACGTGCTCCAGTTTGCTTTGTAAAATTAATCTCTGAAGACAAACATACCAGACCTATTACAAATTGTAAACCCTGTAGTGTGCAGGGCTTTTCCAGCCTGTTTACAACCTTCCTTTTTTTGGCAAATGCAGAGAGATGTGAAAACCCAGAGTTTAAATTGTGAAATGAGCCACACAAAAGCAGAGACTGGCTGGTGCAGCTTTCAGCTTCATGGAGAGCAGCCTGTGAGCAGGACAGCAGTGGTTGAATGGGTATTGAAAAAATATTGCTTCTTTCCTCTTTCTTCCTTCCCAATCCATGATTTGCTCCCAGTCCTTTGACATACCTGTTGTCTCAGAAAAATAAATAAATTAATAAATAAATATCCTGCTTTAAACCTGGACATGTTCCTTCCTCTCATTCCTAATCCATCCACTCAAGTAGATGCATGAGAAAATGAGTGAGTGAAGCTTGGGCAGAAGCAAACAGTGCCAGGAAAAGGGGAGCAAATACTGAAGTCATGGGGTTAGCAGAGCAAAGCTGTAACAGAACACCAGTCTAGATGGCCCAGTCTTTCAATCACTCCAAAGGCTGTTCATTGCATTGGTGTGAGGTACTGGGATTCCTGGTAAGAGGCCAGCATGTCTTTGTGTTAACTGCTGCCCAAACTTACAGTGAAAAGCTGGTTCATGCCCTGATCTGGTCAGAACTGCAGACTATAATCAGTCCTGCCTTTTTGGATGCTGGAACGGTAGTTTAGGATACCACTGCCTCCTTCTGTTTTTCATGAACTCTCTCATCAAGCTGGCTAACCTTCCCACATCAGTAAATGCCACACAAACTGCTTATTACAACCCTCAAAGCCACTCAGCCCATTTTGCTCCTACCTGATCTTTTACCACATCTCAGTTACAGAAATGATGAACACTAGGTCATGGGCAGTCACAGGCAGCTCAAGGTATTTGCTAGATCTACCAAAGGACATCTGAATATGCCTCAAAATCAGGACAAAATCGCAAGACCCTACCTGGCCTAGAAGAAAAACGTAGTCTTAACACTGGGGTTGAGAGACGTCCGTATCCACAATATAAATCCAAGAGCTCATAAAATATTTTAGCCATGTCTTTAGGAGTGATGTTTTACACTTGGAAATCATGAAGACAGTGCATAATTGGTGTTATATTGCATCATTAACTTCATTCCTGTAGGATGTATGGCATTCATCCAATGTAGGTGTGGATTATGAAGGGAAGAAACTTCAGGAAACAGGTCCCACTCATAGACCAAGATACTCAATTTTGATGTCTGACTGTAGGTTTTGGACACTTCCCTCTCACCACTAGTGATCTAGTACACATTGGCCAAGGAGCTATGCAGCTCTCCATAGAGTGCTCACCTTTTTGGTCACCTGGTGAGCTGTATTGGCATCACTAAGCAATTAGGATCTTGGCTTGATCAGCTGGCTATTCACAGGAAGCTGATGTCATCTGTGGTGCTCCAGGGATCCTGCCTGTTCACCTGCTGTCCCTCTACGAGGTTGCCAGGTGTCTCTTAGGGGCCCATGTCTTTTCTGCTCCTGTCTTGAACAGTATCTAGCACCTCATGTTATAAGACACACAGATTTAGGCAGTTGCATCACATCCCAAGTATCTGTTTCATTCTAGAAGGGGTCACAGAATGAGTCAAGCAAATCAATAGAGTGAAATGGTCCCATGAAAAACTCCAGTGAAGTCTACGGGTTGCACATAAATGCTCATGGGCAATCTGTTGTAGGTGTGGGGACCACAAACAGTACACAGTCCATGCCTTCAGGAGTTCACAAGCACTGTCATGTATAAATCCAATAAATGGTTCTGCCTGTATGTTGCAAGACCAGGAGGAACTGTGAGTAGTGAACCAGACCTGCTTGTGGTTAACAGAATTCTTGCAGTAACTCTGGGAAGCTTACATTGGAGCACACATTGATGCCTAGCTGAATGTTTCCAAATAAGAGCCAAGAGGAGCTGCCTCTTTGCTGCCAACACCAGGATCAAGTCCACATTAATTTTTATGTATTTTGTGTGTACATTGGCTTGAGGCCATGGTTATACCTGAGGTGTAGATAAAAATCAGCGGTTACATCTGCTCTGGAGGTGCAAAGGCCTTCAGAGTTAGCTGAATACTCTGCTAACATGATGTGGAACTAAGGGTGACCCTGTACAGCACACACAGGCAGAGTGTATTATAAGGTGTGATGTACTGTGCAAACACGTGGTAAAGGTGGTCCCTGTGTCAATAAATATACTTTTTTTTCCAGAAAAAGTTGGGAGATAATGGCTACATAAGCAATTATATGGGAAAGATGACCAGAGCAAGGAAAATTAAGTCAGTCATTCCTGTACGTATTTGGAACCACAGCTCTCCTTTCACCTGAAAGTTTTGCACACATCTGCAGTTTTATTTTCACGTGTGTTTAGGGGTGCCTGCTTTTCTCATAAAACACGTGGCTGAATTCTTAGCTCTAATGAGACCTCTGGGTTCAGTTTTCTGCTCGGTCTCCAGGGATTCACAGCAGTACCTGTTACTTTGATAGTGCATCTTCCACAGATGACTTGGCAATGGCACTCTACATCTTACCTGGGGAGTCTGAGGCACTGTTCGTAAAGAAGCTCAAATTTTGTGTGTTAAGAAAGCAACATCTGTTCATAGCTTGATGAGGATATTTGGATGAGAAAAGGGAGTCCTATCTATGAATTCTGTCAGCATGATGTATTTTTACATACTTGAGTAAAAAAACCCACAGAAAAACCTCAAACTAATGATTCAACTTTCACCCTTCAAGTTTTTAGAAGGCCTTGGCCAACTCCAACCCAAACCTTTTGCTCAGCCTTTTTGGACAGGCCACATGACATATTCTGGTGGCAGGAAAAGGCTACAGGCTGTCATCCTTCCTTAGTCTATCTGTGTGCCATATAATCAATTTGTGTATGCAGTAGATCTTATGTCTCTCCGGCAAGCTGGGCTTGCTGCACACTTTGCATGGCTACTGGGAATGGTTAATTTATCTATCATTTTCAAAAGCACACTTACAGCATGAAAGCATTGCGGAGGATCTCTCCCACATGTTTTATTTCTCATCAGCAGTTCTGGGACTCTCCAGTACTGTCCTACCAAGGCTGAAGCATGATCATACAGGGTTCCATGTCCCCTCTGCTGCCGGGTCCTTGTATCTCCCGAAACTTAAGGAGGGAGGAACATGTTTGCCACCTAGCTACTCAGAGAGGAAGAAAGCAGCCGCCAGTATCTGTAAGGCACTCAGAAACAGCTTTCTGAACAGCTATGACAGCTGTATCGCCCATGGACCAGCACACCTTTATTCTGGGCCACCAAACCTTTCCAAACTTTAACCAGAGATCAACATAGCCCAGGCAGAAGTCTTTAAAAATGTGAGCAGGAGGCATGGTATGGTGTAAGGCCCAGCTCACTTTTATGACAAGTACATAGTGTAGACAAAGACACAGAGTTATGAAACTAGAAAAATTTGAGCTGCTCTCATTTACACACGCATGGTTCAACATGGACATCATTTAAAGTACATTGTTTTCCATGGTCTTTGTGTTTTCCTGAAGAGTAGGCATGTCACCTAGTAATTTAATGAGCAAAGCTGAATACTTGCAAACAATTTCTGAGAAAGCTGTGAGATTATATCAGAGCCTGTCTATAGCTAATATTAAGGTGGATTAATAAACATCCTAAGGCAGCATTTATTTAAATACTTGGGTTTGTGTTAAGACCATTTAAGAACTTACTACTTGGAAACTAAATCCTTAATGTTGCTAAACTGCAAGTCTTTGCAACCTTTTTCTGTACAGAAGCACACAGAAGAAGAATAAGTTTGTTTTTCCTCTGCATATTGTAATGAAACCCAACCCAATGTTACTGTAGCAATAATAAAAAGATTTTATTCCAGAACCCACATGATTGCATCTCTTTAACATCCCAGAACAGAATCGCTGCTGAAATGCAGGGCAGTATGAGTAACTCGGTTCTGTCGTTCCAGCTCATTTCAGTATTTTAATACAATGGTCTCTAAAACAGTGGGGAAAATATGAGTTTCACAGTGCACCTGCTGGGACGATGTGTGACTCACTGGCTGAGCAGTCTGTGGAAGTCAGCTACCATATAGCTGCAATATTAACAGCAGATCTTATTACTGTCATCCCCCATCAAGAACATGAGCAATGTGGAAAGAGACACACAAAGAGAAAAAATATACACTTTTCTTCACTTACAGTAAAAGTTGCCATTTTGAGCAGCAGAAGCCAGAATATTTCCAAAGTAATTCATCCCTTTTGTGAGGCACCCTCTGTAACATCAATAACTGGAATTTATTTACATTATAAAAATTACCTCAGTGCTATAGAAGCATCATTCATGCTGCTACGCTTAAGGTTATGACAGTGTTTCCAGTAAAAACTTCACTTTTCAAACATACAGGGTTCAGCTGTGCAAATCTAGGACTTGAAATGAACGTACCCACACAGAACGGCTGCTACGGTGGGACCTCATACGGAGAAATGCATGCAGAAGTTGTGTGGAGCTGGTAGATAATTACAGAAATTATCTACATAGGCAAAAAGGCAGGAGGAGAGAGCTTGCTTCCACCCTGCAGGCTCTGCCCAACATGGGAGGCACATGCAGTCAGAGGGAATGGGAGCCAGTGCTCTCCTTCTTCCCTCAGATCCCAAAAGCCTGCAGGGTACATCCCACCCTCTTATCTCCTGGCCTGGAAACATTCTAGTTCACATGTAAATGGGAGCAAGCAGGACAGAGTATTTTTGCCTCTGGGTTAGTTGGCACCCAAGCAGAGGGACTGCTCATGACACAGCTCCTCAGAGATCACAATTTACAGAGCAGAAGATTAAGGCAAACCAAAATAGCTGATATTTTATTTTAAAACACTCCCCCACAAACAGTGCTGTACTTTTTCCATCAGCAGCTGGCTAGTGGGATGTTTTGCCACAGAAACTGTACTGTGTGGCCTCATGACCCCAAGGACATCTTCATTAGTGTTTTAATTCACATCAGCGGTGTGAACTTGAAGCAAGTCGCCTATTGTCCCTAAATATCGTGCTTTTGGTTTGCTTAGAGAAGCAGTCCCAAGGCACACAAACTGTTTCTTTTCACTAAGCCACAACTGTTTTCCTAAAGCAGAAGATAAGGTTTGGGAATGCACTAATGCCAAGGGGCTTCCTGGCAGATTACAACTAGTTTGTAGTTTTATCCTACAGATCCCCCCATCTTGGGCTGGATTTTAGGTAAGGAAGACAGTGTTGATACTTGCAGGTTACATCTCTGATTTCCTGGCAGATTTTGTTTTGCTGGATTTCTTTTTTTCTTTTTTTTTTCTTTTTTTTTTCTTTTTCTTTTTTAGTGATGCTGCTAAAGAAAAGATATCATCATTCCATGAAAATGTAAACTTTTCAGCTGACAAAAGACAGAAAGACACAAAAGAGATATATTTTGACTGATGGTGCTGAAAAACAACATGTTGAATTGTATTAAATACCTGTCAAACACTAGCTTTTTAAATTCTATTATTCTATTCTCTTGAAAGGAGCTGGTTTTGTTTGCTTTAGCAGATGATCAATGCTTTAGCTTCCCAGGAAAAAAATTAAATTTGGACTTTTTCTATACTTTGCATACTGTTTCCCTAAATCAGGGAAAAATCTCTTCTGTCATTGCTTAGGTTATAATTGCAGGAGTGTTATCTCTTGACATACATTTCTTAGCATATGTTCATGTTAAATTCAATCCATACTGATGTAGTTTCGCTTAGAGTCAGTAGCTGGTGAAAGGATAAACCTACTGGAGAGCACTGCAGGTGTCCAGAAAGGCAAGATATGGTACCCTTAGGGAACTGAGCAGCAGTTTGAGAATTGGTGTGCCTGCTGGTGTAAATATGGAAACCATCAGAGAGTCAGGGATACATCAAAGGTCTGACAAAACTTTATTTGACTAAAGAGAAGTATAATCAAACCCTGACAATCTGCACTTATGTGGTTGTTGTTGGCCATTTAATGACATGTTAACTAAGCACAGCTGACTAAAACGTCACTAATTGGTCTAACATATATAGCCTGCTTCTCATACAGTATAATACAACATCTAAGGGTACATGTGTTTCATATCTATCTTCAGAAGCTGTGTGTGAAGGTTGCATGTAGGTTACAGCACCGTAAAGCCCTAAAGTTTATGAAGGTGCCACATAAGTGAACAAAGTATGATACGGGTCCTGCTATGTGAAATTTTCAAAGAGAAATTACTTTTTACAGATTATATATACTTGAAATGAATTGAAAAAGTTTCAGGTTTGACCCCTGTGATGCACACTGCCACAAGTTGGCCATACAGGCTAGCTAGCTCTAAAAAGGATTACAAGCAGCAGATAAAGTCTTTTAGAATAGGGGAAATGCGACAATAGTAGTCTCCAGCCAACAGAGACAAAAATTACTAAAAGGATTGTGCTACCTTATAAAGATACACTTGAGACTGCTCAAGCCTTTTCAAGACCAGAGTGGGTTGCAGCCCTGTGGCTCAGGGAAGATTCCAGCCAAATGCAGGCTCTTCCCTCCCTGTATGGGAGAGTCCAGTCTGCACTCTGTGTAGAAGGCAGCCAAATAACAGCATTTTACAGGTAAGAAAATGAAGCCCAAAGTACTTCCCTGTCTTTCTGGTGCTGAGTCTGTCACACAGGCAAGACGGTAGGGCAGTGCTCTCATCTCCAGTTAGGTCTTTTTGTTTAAGCTCCCTAAGATATTGGAAAATATTCTCTCAATGGAACTCCACCACTGAGGGGAAAGTCAACATGATTGTAGTAGTTGCTGTGAACTTGCGTTCATCTTAACATCTGCTTCCTTAGAATAAACAGATTTGATAATTAAGAGTAATATCCCATAGGACACCAATGCCAAAGCTGATCAAACATAACAAACCCAAACCCAGTAAGCCTCTGACGTCCTTCTTACCATTTTGCTCAATGGGTCAAATAATAGCCATGTCTCTCTGTGAAAGGAATAGCTTTTTATTTTTAAGGGTTTTTTTTTTCCTGACGATGAAAAGCAATGGAGACACTCGTAAAAAGACTGGGTTTCTTGTCTTGCTTGTCCTTGCCACATATTTGCTAGAACAAACCTTCCCACTTGGCACCCTTCCTGCAAGGCTGGGCAGAGCACGTGGGAGTGAAGGCGTGTTTGACATTTAGCGTCGCCAAGCAGGGCCCGTGGAGTTGCCTTTCACTAACCGGGGGAGAAAATGTGTTTTTCGGAGTTAGCTCACCCACTGTTACCATATGTAGAAGGGAAATGATGGGGTGCTGACTAACACTGTGGGGAAGCTTGGAAAATCCTCTGAAAACTGAAATAGGAGACTATCTTAGGCATTTCCTTCACCTCTGTCTTTTAGGTGCTTTCTCTTCCCATCTGCTCAGCCTACAATTGCTTCTGTGTTCTTTCTGCCTTCTACATTGCTTATTTTGGGCTTCTGTTGGAAACTGGCTTGAAACTAGAAAGGTGTTTGTTTTAAGCTAGACAAAACATTGAAAATATATGACTCTAGAGTGACAGGAAAAGACATAACTATTTCAATTCAGAGTTTTCCTATTTCTAGGTTCCATGCTTTTCCATAAGTTAAAAATGCATTAAGAAACATTTAGTGAAATTTTTTGAAGTGTACCATTTTATGCCTTTCTTCTCATAGAAACCAAAGAGAAATCACCACTGATGATAATGCAACAAAAATAGAAACACTATTATTTTATGCAAGGACGTTTTAAATTTCCACTTTTTGGCACAGAGAGAGAAACACAATATAGAAATGGCCACAAACACATTATTGTTATTATGATTATAGTTTTAAGTTATAAATTGTAATTGCTAGGCATACTTCTTCATTTCTATGCTTCTGGTTATCTTGCAGATAACCTGCCAGTGTGTTACCAGGACAACTCCTGAGGGAACAGATCTTCTGCAAAAGCAATGAAATGAAGAGATTACTCCTCACAGAAAGGGAGGAATGACAAAAGACAGAAGCCTTTCATAGAAAATCACAATAAAATGGATGTTAGCATCCCCTTGGCCAGTTCTATGTCCCTTAACCTTATTTTTGCCCAACATGCTTTCTTCCCCCTCCTCCCATGGCTACTTTGTAATAGCAGAACAACTACTCCTTTCTTCTTCAGGGTAAAAATGTCATTTATACTGTGTGAAGGAAACTGTTTCTGCTCACAGATGAAATTTCAGTGACATTTTTAATCTGTAAAGTACTGGTTCATAATGTTTACAGCGATGGTGTGCCACGGGCAATTTAATAACTTATTTACTATCCTTCTGAGCTGAATGTATGAAGCTTTTAGATGTGTAATGAACAATATACAAAATGCCAGTTTGTTTCAAAGAACTGCATTTAAACTAATTACATGCTGAAGTACAAAGGAGAGTTTAGCAGTGCTCTCCACACTGTTTGTCAGGAAGTCTGCGAGGACCCCAGCACTCATCTTCTACAGAAGCAACATCTGTTTCCCCCTTCTGAGGCCATTTCACTTAGATTGGATGGAGAGGATTTGTTCATTTTTGAAAGAAAATAATGCCAAAGCCCCCAGAGCTGGGTCCAGAGGCAGATTCAGCAGATCTGTGTTAGCTCAGCATTGCTGATCTTGGCTGTGCCGAGTGTCAGAGCTGCTTGGATAGGATGGTAAAGTATCAGTGCTGCCCTCATACCCAGGCTGGTGTATACAGTGCCATACCATGGGCTGTAGGTGAACAGGTTTTCTTGGGAGGATGTCCAGCACGCATCCCTTAACTCTTGGCAGATTTTACCAGTTTGGTCCAACCACAAACACCTATGAATCATTGTTTAAAAGCACAATGAGATCTCATGACTTGTCTTTTGCTCTACTGTTTTGAACATAATGTTGGGTTATGTTATTCATTAGCTGATCACATGGAAATAAATACTTGGGTTATGCTCCTGGGATGTGCATATTATCTTAACTGTTTGCCGAAGATTTGATTTCTTATTTGTGTTTGCACAGCTTCTAGCACAACACTGTAACCACAACATTGATTGTAAAAGTAAAACTAACAGAAGACAAAAGCTGTGAATCCCTGGAAATATGGCGACATATTAAATAACATACCATTTTACAGGTGAAAGTATTTACTTCAGAAAGGTGAATTCTTTTCTCCTTTATTTTTCACCTTTTGGAAAACTGTTTTGTCCATAAGCACATTGTGTCTTTCTGAAACATGTGGCACATGTCTTTTAGGGATGGCCTAAAATTGTAGAACAGAGAAAATACAAATAGCATAATTATGGCTTTATTTTGGTCAGCTCATGAAATTGAAGGATTAGCTGTACGGGCTAGCTGTTAGTCAGGGAGGTGGCTCAAGGTCAGAAGGTTATTCTCTTGACTCCAAAGAAGATCCCTGTACTAGAGAGAAGAAAACTTCAGAGAGTAGCAAATTGATGTTTCAGCTTAATCTCTTAAGAAAAGAGAGTTTATGGGATCACTTATGTATATATACACATTTTGTCTTATCCCCTTCCTCACAATACCTTTTGAATCCATTTGTCAAATTTAGTGCATTGTGACAGAGATCTGAAGTTCTCAAAGATATTTTGTCCCTTCATGTGTTGAGGCAGCTGACTAAAGAGGGAAACAGTATTTGTTTTCCACTGAGTGAAAGACTTTTTTGGAGGCTTAGATTCACCAGATAGGGTGAGACATAATGAAGATGCCCACTAAAGGGAGAATTTCTGTCAAAGCTCACCCTAAATACCCCAGCTGTGAAGGATTCATCAATAAGAAAACAGATTGACTTAGCTATAAATTTTACTGTAGAGGATATGCAGTCGTACAGATAAGAGGTTTATGTGAAATATGCAGTAGTGTGTATACTGAGATGGGTGTAGTTTGCTGTGATCTGGCTCATCCTGTCCTTTGAGCCGACAGAGGCAGCCCCAGAGCAAAAGTGTGCTAACCATGTTAATGAAGAGATTT
Organism: Lycocorax pyrrhopterus obiensis; assembly: GCA_014706295.1. Taxonomy (NCBI): domain Eukaryota; kingdom Metazoa; phylum Chordata; class Aves; order Passeriformes; family Paradisaeidae; genus Lycocorax; species Lycocorax pyrrhopterus. The sequence goes on from JACSVZ010000015.1 coordinate 8,147,424, forward strand.
GTTTGAGCTGATGTCTGCCTTCCAGCAAGGTCTTTATTATCTCAAACACAGAATGATATCCTTTATGTTTGATCTACCTGGGAAGAGAAGGTGAATGCTCAGAAAACAATTCCAACAGACACTGTGATCAAAGCTCTCTCCGTTTCAGTTCAGTTGGGTGCTTTAACCACAGCTTGCTTAATGGCTTACATTGAGCAGAGGTTTTATCCTGCAGTAGGAAAAGGCTGATGCTTAAATCAGGAATGATGTGAAAATGGGCATTTGGGGTTTCTTTCTGTTGAAAATTCTGGTGACCAACATGGGGAGAGTTTTAACTGAAAGACTGCTTGCTGTCTCTTTTTACTCCTCTCTCTTCTGAAGTGTCCCCATAATGATCTCCTTCTTGTGTGTTTCTTTGCTCACTCAGCTTTCCCTTCCCCTGCTTTCTCCAATGCTCTGATCTTCCTGGAACAACTTTCCTCAGAGGCAACAGTAGTCAGCAACCACCTTAGCTTATCTCCTCTTTTCTGTTTCTTCTGGAGACATTCACATTTACCATCATCTTCTGCTTCTTGTGTCTGAAGTGGCCTTGTGGGACACTCTCATCAGGCAAGTCCTGTACATCTATTCCATACTGCTGTTTCAGGGATGAGTCTGCTCCAGGACCTACAGGGATACACGTACAGGGCAAGACTCTGACCAACCCCAGAACTGCATGACCTCAAATACTGTGGTGATGTGTGCTGCGAGCAGGGAGTGAGACCAGGAGGAGGCAGGAAACACCCCTTCCCTCTAGGAAGCGAGTTGAAGGAGCAGCAGGAGCCACCAGATTTGGCTTGAAACTAGAACTGAGAGTCCTGGATCACTTCCTGCCTCCCCAGCAGCCAAAGTTTTACTCTGATCAATTTTCTCTATAAGAACATGTTTTTACCTGTGTCACCAACAGAGCTTTGATACATAGTGCACATAAATTGTGTAATAGCCTAAAACTTTCAGTAAAAAAAAAAAAGAATTGAACTAGAGCTGTCAAATTCAGAGACTTTGATCTTTGAACAAGGCATTCAAAGTTAGATGCCAGAAGTATCTAAAATAAATATGTGGCTGGCTCATTGAAAGTGCAGAGGACCTTTCAGTGCTGTTGAAATCTGAAAATTAAACACCAAAGCCAACAGGAACCAATGCTTGTCACTCTGCCAGAAAAAGAAAAAAACCACCAACCAAACAAGCAACAACCCGCCACCTAATTTAAACAGATCATCACCCTACAACCTTAAAAAATACATTTACATTTATCACTGCAATCAAAAATAAGGAAGGCAATTAAAGTAGTAAAACAGCAAACTGAAGAAATAGTATGTAGGTTCACAGAAAAATGGCATTCATTTAGACCCACTGATCTTGTCATCTGTGATTGTGAAGGAGATTATAGATTTTAAACTTTACCTTGCTTACCAGGCATGCAGAAAAGGCAGGTGTTAGTGGAAGAAAATGTGGAAGTTTGTGAATTCTTTCATCTGCTCTCCAGACCCTTGAGGCAGTTTTTACTTTAAAAAACCCTCCTCAAATCCCCCTTTAGCTCAGGAAGGGGGATTGCTTGAGACTGTCCCTGAGGGGCTAGTTCCATGCTTATCTGAATGACAGATTCCTGGACAATGGGATACATGAATCTCCACACCCCTTCTATCCAAGAGAACAGAAAGGTAGGAGAGCTGACAGAATACAGCAGGACCTTTTTCAGGGGATTATGTCAAAGTTTGGTACCAAACCTATCTTCTTTTCTTTTGAGGGTTTATTGGGGGTTTTGGTGTTACTCCTTTTCATTATGCATGGGATTAAGAAGATTTTCTGCCAGTGTCAAAAAAATAATAGATTTGCAGAGACTCTGAAACCCACCAAACCTGAAGGTGGGACACACAGGGAGAGGTAGAGCTTCCTGAGCCCAGGTTGATACTCTAGGATCAGGATTCTTCAACTGAAGTGAATAATATTCCTGCAAGACCAATATCTGTCCCTGTGTTTTCAAGGGGCACTCAGAGAAAAATAAAAATTATTGACATGGCTTTCAAAGGATTGAAAGTAGGAAATCACGTCCTCTGTGTGGAGGTGAGAGACATGTCACCTCATTTCAGCTATCTAAGGGCTAGGCATTGAATTCAAGCCAGCCATGCCAGTACTCTGTAGTTTATGAAGAGGCAGGCACCTACAGAGGACAATTCATCTTCTCCAAGGACAGATGTATATGAAGGATGAGGAGGAAGTCTGTCTTTCATCAGAGGCTACTGGGGGAGCACAGATGATGAGCTAAGGCCAGATGCCTAACCTTTAGACAGCTGATGATAAAGGAGATGAATCTGTGACTTTATCACAAGATGAGAGGTGATTGTACTGCTGTGTGACCTGACAAACTGGTTTCTGAAGAATATGTGCTATCAGTTTTTTTAAAAATCGAACTGTATTCTCTTCTGATAAGAAAAACTCATCAATATTTGATACTTAATTCACTGGACAGCCTTTGCATGGGTTTCTCCATTAGTTTTGGACAATTACTTTTCTGACAGCAGAACTGGAACATGTCTAGCCAAAATTCCTTACAAAGGATGGGAGAAGAGAGGATCATGAAAAGAGACGAGCTTGCTATTAAAGTACATGACACTCAATAACTGCTACTTTAAGGATGAGGGAGTTAAACTGCTGCTCTGATGTGTTGGCTTTTTTAAGTACTGCAGGAATGGAAATAAAAGAATCATAGGATATGCTGAGTTGGAAGGCACCCATCAGGATCACTGAGTCCAACTCCTAGCCCAGCATGGGATACCCCAGGAATCCCACCAGGTGCCTGAGAGTGTTGTCCAAACACTTCTTGAACTCTGTCAGCCTTGGTGCTGTCACCAGTGTCGTGGGGAGCCTGTACCAGTGCCCAACCACCCCCTGGGTGAAAGAACCTTTGCCTGATATCCAACTTAAATTTCCCCTGATTCAGTTTCAGGCCATTCCCTCAGGTCCTGTCACTGGTCATGAGAGTGAAGAGTGAGGTTTACCAGCACTTCATGCAGTCATGGGAATGGATAATTGGGATCGAGGCTCTTGTTGACCTCAGAACAATATTAATGGCATAAAACAACATACCAAGCACTAGGGGGCTTTCTTCCATAACCCTCATACAGTTTCAAAGCTAGTTCTGAGAATCGTAGAATCATAGAATCAATGACTTGGATTGGAAGGGACCATAAAAATCATCTAATCCAACCCCCCTGCTGTGGGTAGGGACATATTCCACTAGACCATGTTGCTCAAAGCCCCACCTCCAGGGATGGGGCAGCAACAACTTCTTTGGACAACCTGTTCCTGTGCCTCATCACTCTCACAATAAAGAATTTCTTTCCAATATTTAATCTAAACCTACACTCTTTCAGCTTGGAGCCATTCCCCCTTGTCCTGTCACTACAGGCTCTTGTAAATAGTCTCTCTCCATCTTTCTTGCAGGCTGCCTTCAGGTACTGGAAGGCTGCAATTAGGTCACCGTCTCTTTTCCAGGCTGAACAATCCCAATTGTCTTAGCTTTTCCTCACAGGAGCGGTGCTCCAACCCTCTACTCATCTTGGTGGCTTCCTCTGGGTTTGCTCCAACAGGCCAACGTTGTTCCTGTGCTGGGCACTCCAGAGCCAGATGCTTAAGAAGAATGACACAGGAACCTTGAAGTATCTAAAAACCCCTTTTCTTGTTCACAGAGTCTAAAGATTCTCATATGCAGGCTATTCACACCCCAAACCACCCAAACACCGCACCTCAGTTCTTCTTCCCTATACAGAGCATCATCTTGCAGCTGTGCAAGAATCAGCTGAAAGTCTTATTTTTCCAAGAGGGTTTAAACACACAGCCAAACTCATTCAATCACTCAGGACAGTTGTGTTAGCCCTGATAACAATAACACCTCCTGTTGGCTTCTTACATTAACAGAGAACCTCTGAGTCATGAGCCATTCACATGAGGTATCCAGTATGTGTTTGCACACCTTACCAGCCACAGGGCTCCCTGATAATGACAGCACTGCTAGATAACATAAAAATACAGGAGCAAATGGACCAGGTACTGTTCTTCACCTTTTTCTCATTAAATCATTCTTGACACCCTTCAGCTTAGCACATACTGGGGTTGTGGAACCTTTAGGACTTTTCTCCTCAGAATTATTCTCTTCCGGTCAGCTTTTTCAAATTCGTCTTTCACTTTCATGTTCAAAGCTAACTGGTTTGCTGGATAGGCAAAATTGCAGCCGTGCTGAGTTTCCCGAGCTGGCGTGGCAGACCCTTGTTCCCAGGAAAAGGTCCTGAGCTTTGGTCCAGCAAGAAGTAGAAGGTGACTGCTTGCAGCCTTCAGTCAAGTATCAGACTTCTTTGGATACAACCCTATGCTCCTGTTTGTATCAGGTAGTTGTAAATGACCCACCTGCCACACAATATTTCTTAATGTACTTCATTCTCCCGGAATTTTCTTTGAAAAACTGCTTTCTGCTGTACTAAGACATTTCTGATTTCCACTCCAAGGGATCAGGATGTCTAAAAATGAAGCACTATTGCATTTAATTTGCAGACAACGAAGCCTTTCACTGGGCCTACCTCTTTCCCTATAAATCTTGTCAGTAAAGGAGAGGAACTCACTTGTCAGTATCTAAGCCATCTACAGCTACTTATGGGTAAATCCGGGCAGGTGTGGTGCAGTTTTGGGTTTCCTCCTATAGGCCTGCAGCCATATTCTTTGCAGGAGACAGACAGAAAATTTATAGCCATGCAATTATTGAATAAGCTTCAATGACTCCTGGGGAAGCCTGTATGTAAAGGAATCCCTGCAGAAAGAGACGGTTTCTTTTTGTTTTCATGCTAGTCTTCTGCATTGATAATCAAAGCAATTATATCTACAGAAACATCCTGCCTATTAATTTACTTGGGAGTGTTTTCATTTTCCTGCCTTCAGTGGAGAATGTCAAAACTGTATTAAATCTGTTGATTCTCATTCATCTGCTTGACAAAGTAAATTCAATTTCTACAGAATATTTCCCATCAAACATAATCAGCCCCCTTGTAAATAACTGAAACAGCTACAATCAGTTGTCATAATTAACATATTTAATTCTTTCTCCAACCGGGGCAGCAAAAGCTGTTTGGTTCAAAGGACCAGGGCTGTGACTTCATGAGACGGTAAATCTATTTGTAACACTTTTAATACAGGATCAAAAATTCTGCAATCATATGAAGTAAAGCACTGATACAGTCCGTGTTTCAGGTTTACACACTGTGCTGGTCACTTTGCTCATTTAAGATTGTTCAAAAAAATGTGACTGGCTGACTTAATTCCAGGAGGTCAGCTACTAGCTCTGATGCTGGCATCTAAATGGAATTAGCTGCTATATGATTGTATGTGCCTACCTGACCTCATTCAACCTGAAAATCCTTGTGTCACCTACCTGGACTGGACTGGAAGAGTCCGCCAGAGCCAGGACATCACTGTGGCTGCTCTCTGCACAGAGGGGCAATGAATCTAGTCAAAGATTTTTAATGGACAATTTTGGCCTTTTCTTATAGCTGCAGAATGCACAAATGGAAAATGTTTGTTAGGGTTTTTTTTCGTAAGTGTGTATTTCAGGAAATGTCTCTCAGAAAATTTTCTTTTAATATTCTGTAACTGAAAAAAAAAGGCTTTTAGAATAAAAAACTTCTGGACTAGAATTTCAGCTGGTAAAACAGATGGCGAAAAATTTGCATTGTAATAACATTACACATTTTTGATATTTTCAGAATATTTCCACTTTCCCAATTTGCATTTGTTTACTGGTATTAAAAGTTGGAGATATACTCTTTTCATCCTGATCTGTGAAAGGGGCTCCTTGATTTGTTTGTTTATCTTTTTTGAAAAGTCTAAATCTTAGAGTTTGAGAAAAACAGCTTCTCCCTCAGCATAACACTCCCTATCGACTTTAAAAGCCTGTCAAACATCTTTCTGTAGATCTGATTTATTGACGCCATGCCAAAGGTGGACAGCACAACTCTGTGCTTACTTGACCAATTCAAAGGGGGTGTTTATGAGCAGACACTGTGGCCTAGATGATGTTATCTCTTTCCCACCCCCTGCCAGGATGGAATCTGACACTTCTCACTTCGTTGATGTTTTCTTCTCCCTTGCCCCTGGCTGTGGCTAAGTGATTGTTTATGGCAGATACTTTAAATCATTATCACCTCCTGGGCCTTTGAGCACGGCTACATAATCTGCTGTTGCATCAAGGAAACTCTTCTCTCAGTACAAAACAAGGCCTAATGTTTATCTGGTGAGATGATAGTCAAAGTGTCTCCTCTAATATTTAAAAACAAACAGCAGTGTCCCTGCTCTGTCGCAATGAGCATCTGCCGGCTGAAGCCGAGCAGGATTCCCGACACTTGGCAGTGTGTGACACAGACTCCTTGGAGGCTTGTTTTTAAACATTAATAAATATTCAGGAAACTTGGAGGATGGTAAAATATATGAATAAGCTCCCCAAAACATGGTTTGTTTATGGCACTACCTTAGCACTTAGAACCCTGGTTTGCAGTGCAGGGGTGCCATCACACCACGGAGAGATTTGCTGTATCCAGCAGGGACTCCAGCAGACAGCAGGGCAGGGCAGAAGGAGGTGCTGGGAGCACCAGGAAGGCCGTGACCTCTCTGCCCAGCTTGGGAAACCAAAGCTTGTTTTTGCTCCTCGGGGGAAGACAGGAGTACGAGGGCTGTGATTAGTGATTATCAGCCAACCATATCCTGGGCTGCATCAAAAGATGTTATTCTCCCCCTCTACTCTGTTCTTGTGAGATCTCACCTGGAACACTGTGTCCAGCTCTGGGGCCCCCAATACAAGATGGGCATGGAACTGCTGGAGTGAGTCCAAAGGAGGCCACAAAGATGCTCTGAGGGCTGGAGCACCTCTCCTGTGAAGACACGCTGATAGAGTTGGGGTTGTTCAGCCTGGAGAAGGGAAGGAACTTACAGCATCTTGAGTGCCTAAAGGGGCTACAAGGGCTGGAGAAGGACTTTTTACAAGGGCATGTAGTGATAGGACAAGGGGTAATGACTTTAAACTGAAAGAGGGTAGGTTTAGATAGATATAATGCAGAAATTCAGCCTTGTGAGGGTGTTAAGACACTGGCACAGATTGCCCAAAGTGACTGCCCCATCCCTGGAAGTGTTCAAAGCCAGGCTGGATGGGGCTTTGAGCACCCTGGTCTAGTGGAAGGTGTTCCCTTCTATGGCAGGGGGTTTGGAATGATACGATCTTTAAGATCCCTTCCAACCCAAATGATTCTGTGAGTGATTTTATTGAAACAGCCTCTTCCTGAATCCCAGTGACTACAGTTATGACCTTCCCAGCTTCCTGGGAAAAAAAGTGCTCTTTCAGAGTGGCTTCCACGAACCCACCCCGGCTCTTGCCTCCTTGATTGTGCCTCTCACCCTCTTAGTTCTCCTCCTTAAGGCAGCAATATTCAGGTTTTTTAAGTGGGTGAAAGACCTTCAGCAGGCTCAGTCAACTGCTATAGCAAACCTCACAGCTCACTAAGGGTTTCTAGTAGTTTTCAAGTAGTTTGTTGGCAGAGGAGAGTTCAAAGGAAGCAATGGAAGGACCCCTGTCAGTCAGCTGGTAATAATTACATAGCTCCTCTTACACACTGAGGCCAGGCATATATTCTGGGAACCTTCTATTTGAAAAGGACTTTGAAAACAAAAGTCTCACCTATTGAAAGGGCTCAAGTGGGTGTTGAATATTTTCTGAATGGAAATTGGCCCAAATTTTCAAGTCTTAGGAGTTTTAGATCACTTGTTACTAAGTGAATGAGAAAAAACACTGTCAAATATTACTGTATAAAATCGTAAAATGAGAGTTTGCTTTAGAATCCACATGGAATTTCATATTGGAATTGAAGTTTAATGATTTACTTGATAAGGACCTGGTGTTAGTGTAGGAGTTGATGTATAGGCTTAAATTCTGGTTGAAATTAAGTTCCTCAGGGCTTTGGCACTGATCAGAGCTTTTTGGAGCCTTTTTTTAAGGAACTGAATGGAGAGAGAAGGGAGGAATAGCGGACAGTGATTAGGAAAGAAATAAGCAGGTTACATGGATATTCCCGTTCTTCAAAGGGAAGCTTGCTGTCCAAAAACATTAACATCAACAGAAATGTAATGGGTTTACATTTTTGGTTAACCATACAACACAGCTGTTACCTCACTTCACTGTTCAATATATTGCAGATTTAGTGCATGAAATCACTCTGACATCCAAACTAATCCAAAACATGGTAGCAGGAATAAACACAACTAAATAAAGAAGTCCTGGTTGTGGCTTTGAAAAATTCCTACTGTTGCACTGCACTGAAAATGTCCAGAGTTGTCACCACAGCCAAGGCTGACTCCCAGCATGGGTGCCTAGGAAATGTTTTAAACAGCTAAAGGAGCTGCAGTTACAGTTCTAGCCAGAGACACAGTAGTTGTTTTGTCCTTTCTATTATATTACCCCTTTCACAGTAATTGCCTGACAAAGGCAGTAGTGGGGAACAGCATAGGAGCATTTTTATTGACTTTGCCCCTTTGAGCATGAATTAAAGGAAAATCTCTCTGTGCATAGGAGAGTTGAAAGGTAGCATTGTTTCCTGGCTTGGGATATCAAGGACCAGACATGGACTACAGTGACCTAATGAGATTTACATTTTCAACATTCAAAGAGAGCTTGAGTCTGGCCCTTTCCTTATTCTTTTGGCTTTGCATTTAATAACAATACTGAATATGTTACCTTTGCACTCATGTCTTTCAGTCAAAGTATTCCTGCTGTTGTAGTTGCATCTCCAAAACCTAACCCAGCAAGTTAAGCCTAAAAGGACATTTAATCAGCCAGCTCCAGAACTTTGTGAATCGGACCTGAGCAATCACATTTTCTCTTTTTCAGCTGACTGATTTATTCCTGGATAGATTTCATTCTTTCTTTGTCTAAACTTCCTAAGCATTACTCTGCATACTTATTTCTCATGCTTTAGAAATAAACTATTCTCTGCCTTATTGGAGTCTACGACACAGCCTCACAACAGCCTTCTTCGTGCCCTATTTTTACCTGTATTTTTTCTTTCTGTCTAATCTGATCATTATTTACCCAGCTTTGCCTTCTCCTTCCACTGCCTCAAAATCTTATGTAGTCTATTCCTTTTTGTCTTGCTTTGCTTACCTTTCCCTTTAATGACCTCAGGATATGAATGACTCCCTTAAAGTGGATCCCTCATACCTACCCTTTTACCTCAGCAATTCCAGATCGGATAGTCAGTATGGAGTTATTTTTCTAATACCTCCCTTTTGAAGTTCTAATGCCAGTTTGACCATCAATGTTTCTAAGGAGATAGAAGTACTAATTCCTCCTGGTATCTCTTCTGCTATCTTTTCTCCACAGCTGTTGGAAGCTTCACTTCTCCATGTTCACATTCTTGATGTAATTTGAGTTTTTCTTCTCCTTGTCTCCCATGCCTCCAGTCTTCAAGTAATTTTTATCATCTTCCTGTCCAGTATTGTCAAACTTCTTTCTCTTCAAACTTTTGTTGTTCTGCTGTTAATCAGCCACACACCTGTGCTATATCTTGCTTCAATTAATGTAGGCTTTAGCTTTTCAGGTTTTTTTATGAAGGTGCAGATTCTGTGTTTATCCATACCTTGCTTACAATGTCTCCTGGGGATCAAAATATTTTTTCACTATTAGTGTGTCAGTCACTGTCAGGTTCTTGTCCAATTTATTTTTTAAATCCAGTGTCTGAACAAAAAGGTTTAATGAATGACCCGACAGTAATTTTTTAAAGCTTTGATTCCCCCTATGCTTTTCCCTCTGGGTATTAAAAGTATATGAAAAAGGCTGATTCCAGACTGAGGAGAGGTGATGTTACAACATGTTCTTTGATGTATAAGCCAGAGTTACGTAGGACTTGAAACATCCTGAGTCAAATATTGAATCTTTGAAACAGAGCAAAAGATTTAGAACATTATTTTTTACCACCAACTCCAGTTTGAGAATTTTCTTCCATAAACTTTTCAGACTATGATTCCTTAATGTTGATATATTCTGTGAAACCTGGTCTAGTCTTCAAAATACTGGAGTGCTCAAATGGCAAGAAATTAGGATCTGGATATCCAAACTATTAGATTACAGAGTTTCCTCAGTTCAATACTCCTCAGTACGACAGAGAGGATTTTCACTGTAAACTATATTTCAGATTACCCTGACCATTGAATTATAGGGAGTCACTTGCTCTAGGGATGTCAAAACTAATTAATGCAAAAGGATTATGATTTTAGTAACTTTTTTTTCCTAAATCTGGCCATACTTTTGAAGTGACCAGAACACATTGTATATAGTGATTGATTTTTGAAATTCACACATCTAATTCCATCTAATGTGACCGAGAAACAATCTGACTTTGGTGGCACATTTTTTTGTAGCAGCATACCCTGGTCTATGTAAATCTAAAAGAACCGGAGGAAGAATATTGAATGGAGTTATTGGCATTCTTATCCTGCTGTTGGAGATCTAGAAGAGGTTTGTTTGTATGTTTGGTTTGGTTTACTTCCCTGCTTAAGTAACATTATTTAACTGTAATAAGGGAGAAAGCGGCGGGGGCGGGGGGGGGGGAAGGACAAACAAAGAGGGGAAAAAAAGAAACCCATGTTTGTAGATTACAAACACAAAGATATTATGAACATAAATTTTGTTTCCAGCATGACAAAAACGATGCACAAACCCTGAAACCCTTTAGTTAACAAGAAGGATTCACAGAAATGTGTCTTCATTGGAACTTGGACTCTAATATGGCCAATACTTGAGAGCTTTAATTGCCTTAAGGAGGGAGTTCTGCTGTATTCAAACTGTTATTTGAAATATCAATTGTTGTGAGTAGAAGTAAAGGGTTATCCTTTCAATTCTACCTTCTAGCTTGATGAGCATTTCTTTTCCACTGACTGTAGTCACAGCTACTTGTTAAAAGACTTTAATACACAGTGCAATGCAAAGGAACATCAGCAATGCATTTCTGGAGAACACTGTTCATACTGTCTTAGATCACAGCCCAAAATGAGCTGTTGATCTCACCAGTTCTCATTTGTTTGCAGTACAAAACCACCACATGGTTTGGCACAGAAAGAACTCCCTGTCCAGGGAAAGCTGTGGTTTTTGAAGGGTGTAGCAGGTTTAGCATATAGTTAAACACAAGGAATACAAGAATAGCACTGTTGTTTAATCACTGAACTAATTTGCACATGGAAGAAATATGCTATTTGTGTTTTCTACCACCAGATACCTTCCTGGCTTGATTATTTTTTCCTTCTCTTTAAATTCTGTGATCCTTTCTAATGAAGGGTTTCTTATTTCCTATCAGTATTGTGGAAACAGTCTAGTCAGAGTATCTATGAGTTCATTGTCTAGATGTTTGCATCATTTAGTAATAAACACAGCTGACACTGTTTTAGCTGATCAAGTCAAATTAAACCTTCCTTTCTCAGCAAACAAACCTGACCTTAAAGACAATAACACCTTGGTCTATTGCATGGCCTCTCATTATTTTCTGAAATTAATGTTAAATGAATAGGATGTTGAAAAAGGTTGTTTTGGCTTTGTGCACATGAAACTTGATTCTGCCCTGAACTGTTGCATGCTAATTAACTCTTCATTATTGGAAGTCAACACACAATTACATCTTCTATGTCAGTGTTCAAATTTTGAGGAGGAAGTATTCAATTAGCATTGTCAAATGAAAATGTAGACATTTGCTATAGAGAAGGAACCTTTTGTTGATTTAGAGTCAAGCGGTGTCAAAGGCACAGCAGGAAATCGCCATTAGCCAATCTGGACTTTCTCAACATGCAGCTCCACATCCCATAGTCATCAGCTCCTGAAGGAGAGCAATTTAGGTAGCAAGTCAATCACATCTGTAACTTTGGCCAACCCATCTATGGCATGCATCCACAGATGGGATGAAGATTGCTTACACATTCCAGCTCCTGGACCTACTGCTTGACTCTTTTCTTTATCAGATGTGCCAAACACCATTGGGAGACTGTTGTTATTTTGGAGGCAAGAGATTACTGACTTATCTTTAAAGTTAAACCAGCTGCTTCATTTTATACAGCCTATATTGCAAATATTCAAGGTTGCATTTGGTAATTGATATTTATTGCCATGTTCAGGAGATGAAATTGTTGAAAATTGGGATTAATATTCAAATGGAAGACTGAGCCATATGGAATATTTTTAAGCAAATTTAGAAAGATGTGCTGAGTATGAGTCCACAATTCACTTCCAAAAACAGTCAGTATTGGAGCCATGTGTCATGTTTATCCCTTTTTTCCACCCCACAAGTGATGCTCTGTGCTGTGGTTGCACGCAACGATTGTGAAATAGTAAGCTCTGACTGACACTGTGCAGCAGCTGTACTATGGGGGAGGAATGGACTTCCAAATGTCCCCCTCACTCAGCTGTATGGAAATTTAGCTCACAGATGTCTACTTCGTAGAAAAACCTTACAGAACTTAATGGAATTAAAATTTTAGATGATGGTGTTGAGGGTAGACTGCGCCCTTGTTCATTAGAAACTGCAGTTATTTTAGTTTTAACTAAAAAAATGATTAGACTCAACATTGAAATGTGCAATAAAGATTCATTTGGTTTCTCTTGGAGATTCAGGTTAGTTGCAAACTCAAGTATTAGAATTAAACAAATTAATTAGTTAAACACAGGCTAATATAAATTATCTTCCTATTCTTACTTGTTCTTTCATTTTCCTTTGTATGTGTGTGAAATAATTCAGCTCAAATATAATTTCTATAGCTTTTAAATTGAATTGAATGATTGGAGAAAACAGTACAAATAGTGAATACTTTGTTTAAAAATGTACCTTATCTGGAGGGGGAACTTTGCTGAAAATGAGTAGGTAAGTATGGGTAGCAATAAATATCATGAGGTAAATGTTAACTTAAAACAGCACCCTTTGTGTATTTATTGCCTAAAGAAGGCACATCAAGAGATAAAGCTAAATATTCCTTTAGGCTGTAGATAAAGAGTACCATAAAAGACTGAGTATGCTCCTTGCAATCAAATGCCTTAGAGAGGCTCAGCAAGGCTGCCAAATAAATTGTCTGATCTTAACCTGACTTGCTATTTTTTTTTTCACATGAATTTGCCTTTACATTGGTTTGAATAATTGCTGAATCCATAGCCAGGCTAATTTTGGCAAGAAATTCCAGAAATGCTGAAAGGATAATATATAGGGTGATAGAATCATAACTCAGCTGACAGATGGAACCAATTCTGGTATGCTGGTCTGTACTTGTCCATTACAAAATCATCCCTGGCTCAAAAAAGTAATTCAAATCATGGAGTACTTTTCAAGTGGCACATAACACAAGACCATGTGTTCTTACCTTGAATAGCAATGAAAATTTAGTTTAAATGTCTGGAAGTTGCTGTCGAGTTACAAGTTAGGTTCAGCCTACTCCTGGTGATGCAGTTGCAAATCCATGATGACAGAGTAACTGATGGTATGTCACACCACTGATGAGATAATGTCATTACTGATCTACATTTTAATAACAAAACAAACACTATGATTACTTCTCTACTGGTGACCTAATCTCCCACTTCTGAAAGAGTAATAAATATCTTGCCTTAGAGGATAAAACACACACAAAAGTAAACCATTTCAAAGGAAGTTGAAGCCATAGTTTCCAAGTTTTATGTTATGCAACTTTTTGTTATGGTATGAACAGTCATCAGTTTTCCTAATTGGTAGAAATATAGCAATGTTTGCAGTACAGCAGAAAACTAGTTATTTGATTTTTATAACCTTAAAAGAAGATTTTATTAGATGTTAAGTGGGTGTAAACTCCTTTGCAGATGAAATTGGAATACTAATACAGATGTATTATTATACTTAACAAAGACCTAAAATCCAAAAGTCCATTCTGTGGGAGAATCCAGTATTTCAGGAGAAGTTTTATTCTAAATCTGAACAAAACCCAGAAAGTTTGAAGTTTCTCCTGGAAAACAAAATTCCTAAAATTTTACCAAAGATTGTGGCATTGGAGTTTTAGCTGCTACCCTGACTCAGGAAGATCCTCATAGCGCTGAAGGAAGTAAGCATTGGTAGCATAGGGAACAAAGATTTGCCTGCGTCTGGGTAAGAAGCCCAGAAGATTAAGACAGCCAGAGAGCTCTCCCCCAATTACAGATCCATGACGGACCTGGAAAGTTTTCCATCTATCTGCACAGCAAGATAGTTGCAGAGTATAAGGTCTTGTGAACCCAAGAAATGCCTGAGCAAGTAGTCTTAGGACCAGGAAAATATCCTACTGGTAAATTATCAGGCAAGTGGGATACACTTATGACCAGATTTTAGGTCATCTATCCTTCTGATCCAAGTCCCCTGTGACCAAAGAAAAAAGATATAGAGATAGATAGATTCATATTATATAAACAAAGATTCATAGAAATCACTATGATCTCCTGGAAAGAAAAAGGCTCTGCAGGAATCCAAATGGAAAAGTTCTACTGCAGGTTTTCTTTTTCAGACCTTTTCTCTTCTTTTGTTTCCTTGATTCTTCCTAGTGAAGAACAAACCTTTAGAACTGAAGTTATGAATTTTTAATTTTTCTCTCTGCTGATGAAAATAAAATTTGTTGACTTTAGTGTCACACGGAATGTATACAAAAGCAGACAGGACAAAAATAATTCAAAGGCTTCTTACTTGCTCGGATGCTGTTAAGTAGGGCTTGAGAATTAGAATGTGGCAGTGCTTTTCATACTGATTTTTACAACGTGTTTGTGTAAAGGATGATAAATGTTTTTCTGGATATTTGTTCTAATGAGCTGGAGATCTCTACATTTGATAAAGTTCACCTCTCCTTTGTGTGAATAAGTAGTGCCATAAATCTATTTTTTTTCAATTTATGAAAAATAGGATTTTATATTAATGTGTTTTTAATTCTTGGGGTTTCTTTCTTCAGGGACAACTCAGTGTCCAGAGAGTACAATTATCACTACAACTCACTGAATGCTTTATCTATATTGTTTGTGGATTAGGAATCTGATTTAACCATTGACTCTATCTGAGCCAGTCTGGATTTTCTTCTCCTGGAGAAAAGGAAACTTTTTTTTCTGAAAACATCCGTACAACCAAAAATATTTCTCAGGTCACTTTAGAGGTTTGTCCAATTATTAAAAAGAATATGAAGAAAAGGTAATACATAGAGGCTAAGGAAGTTAGAAGACCAGAGAAACAGCTTTGGTAGAGATGGTAATAGATCTGTCATTCTTGGCTCTGCTGGGTGATTTCATTACTGAGAAATTAACACTCTCCTGAAGTTTAGCCTGAAAATACATATAAAAAAGAAAACCTAAATATACTGTGGCTGTACTGTGACTTTTGGATTATGAATTCTGTTACTGAATTACTTTTTTTTAAAAAAAATATTTTTTATTAGGTCTTCAGAATTTCAGACCATGTGACATTCCACTCAAACCAGCGGAAAATACATCACTAGCTGGCTCTTTGTTTTTGTTATGCCCCAGTTACAAATGTCTTTCTCTTCACTGACACAATGCCACAAGCCATGAAATGAGTTTCCTTCTCCAGATTCTTGGTGCAATCCACAAGAATGTAATTAGATCTTGGTCATATAAGCTCAAAGATGCAAAATTCTGTGTTCAGAGGCTCACTGTTTTTAAGAGAGGTACAAGTCATGGAATGTGTCCTTCAGCACATTTAAATTGTCTGGAAAATGGTTAAGAATACTAGCCAAACCTCCTAGTTGGTCAAATGTCTCCATTTGTCCCATTATTACCCTGTTTGTATGATTCTGCTTATAGCCTTGTTAAAATTGATTAAGGTGAAGACTGGTTCCAAAAGCTTCTTGAATCTGACCACTCCAAAATTGCTTGAGATGAATTAGCAGTCAAGAATAACACATGTAATTTTTCTGCTGGCATTATGCAAGATGAGTGCAAGATATTTTTGGGGTGGGTCAAGTAGGGTGGAGTGACAGGGTGGGAATAAATAAAAAAGAATGAACCTCTCATGGAGCTTCCCTGTAAGGTTAAAATACAGAATATTTGTTGTACTAGGCTATTAGCAAAGTTAATTGTATATTTTTACTGATCCCTTAGGAAGAGCTTATTACCATCACTCTTTAATAGAGATCCCAGTGATCCCAGTGAAAAAGTTAGTGATGGATAAAAAGATAAAATTCCTCTGCTTTTACGTGAACTTAGTGTTTTGTCACATTGGTTGTTGGAAATGATGGTTTAGATGATACAAGTTATAGTTGTGATTCAGATTTTCATAAGCAATTAAACCTGTGATGTGGTGGATCAAAAACTCTTCAGCTTAGATTCACAAAGGGCTAGATGTGACCTTATCACCAGAAATATTTTCAAAAAAAATTCAGCTTCATAACCTGTGTCACCCTCTTTGCCTTCCAAGGCTGAGTCCTCCCACCTTCTCATCGAGTAAGTGGATTTGCAGATGTGGTAAAATTCTTAGGAGTGGGACCATATTCAGTTCTATTTCAAATTAGGAAGTGGTAATTGTGAACCTGAAAAATAACCTTTTTATACAAATAAGATTCCATGACATTTCATATTTTCATAAAATACCTGAAGACAGTAGGAGGTTCTCCTGCTACTTCTGCTCATCCTCTGTGGTAGCATCTGTACAGAAAACAACACCGTTTTAAATTCTAACTCAGTTTGTGCTTCACTGATGAAGGAAAAGAGAATAAGAGAAAGTGACTTGGCTTCACGCTTGGAGCAAATGTGAATTTTCTTGTGGATTTCAGTGTCCAGGATTTAAACCAGTAAGGGATTTTCTTCAATATATCCAAGTTGGCTACAGAAACCCCGATCTGACTCAAGAGCTCTTCTGACACTACTGATAAGTGCTGACAGTTGTCTGTCTGTGATTCATTTTATTCAAGCCTGCCTTCTCAGACTGCACATCTGACAGCAGGGCTTGGTCCATTCAGCCTGCGGCAGTTCCACAGGAAAGACGTTGTGAAACTGGTCGCACATCTTCACAACGCTTCCACTTTAACATTTTTCCCACTATGTTCAAATGTATTTGTCACCTTCCTAAGGAGTGCACTGTTCATAAAAAAGGAGACAAGACTTTTTGTGTAAAAAATGAGAGACCTTGAACTGCAGTGGCACAAACAACTCTGGTGTAATACCAGCGTCAGATGGCACGGGCCTGAAAAACACACTAATATCGATACTAACAGGCTTAGGAGAGACACAGAGCAGGGTGAGGTATTCCCAAAGAAGGTGAATTGACAGCGCAGAGGAGAGTTAATACCAGCCAGGTGCTCAGTTACTTTATCAGAGCTGCCCCTGTTTTCAAGGCCTGAAAGAACAGCTCAGCGACAGAAAAACATCCAGATCATTTGGCTGTGCTTGCTGTTATTGAACACTGTTTTCACTTTCCATCCTAGTGTGGTGGCTGCATACTACCCACCAGCTAAACCCAGCACCTGAGCTACACAACAGCGTTTCAGTGGCAACCCTGAACAGCTGTAGGTTCCGCCCTTCCCCTCCCCCAGCATGCTCCTCAGACACACAGCACACTTGCACTTGCATCAAAACTCACAGCCACACCCACGGTTTAACCACTTGCAGTAATTTTGGCCCTGGCACATCTAGCCCTGGGTGGATTGTGCAGCAAGAAGCCATGGGGGCCCTGCTTCTCCCCGACTCCAAGCATCGCTCCAGAGGCCACACAAGCTGTGCGGTCAGGCCGCAAGGCTCAATGACACACTGAGATCAAGCCCTACCCACTGAGAGCACATGTCCTCGTGGAAGGGGCTGATGAGCACTGGAGCTGGGCCAAGGGAAAGGGCAGGTCTCTGCACCTGGGGACAGAGGAGAGGGGAACAAAGTGGGTGTGTGTGTTTGGGGGGAAAGGAGCAGGGAGGGCGTTCTCCTCCTTCCCCAAGCAGGGCCAAAGGGGCTGTGGTGGGAGCAGTGCCTGCCCAGCAAAGGAAGCAAAAGGCAGGGACCTCAGCGAGCACAGTTGTTCCCTCCCAAGGGAACAGCGAGTTCTGCTGTTGGCACTGATCCTCCTCGGGGAGGTTCCTGCCTGCTCTCCCCACAGGGAGCTGCTTGTTCCTGTCCCCACAGAGGGTTTCCCTCTCTGACGTGGGCCACAGCAGCTTTCTTTCCCATGCTCTGAATGAGGAGGGGGAACTTTTATAACGACAGTGGGAGGATTAATTAATATTTTAGCTGTTTCGACCATCATGACTTCTGGTTGAGTTCACGAGGCAAAATTCATAGCCCTGCTCTGAAGTGTTGCAGAAGTGCGATACCGAGATGTGAGTGCTGGACACAATCACCGTTTGAGTCACTTTGTCATTTTTTCAGGTACCTGCACTGGATGGACATTCTCTAAGAAACAGTGGGTTAAATATAAAGAAGGACACTTTTCAGACAATTTGAGAAACTTCTCTCCTTTTATTGTTTTTTCAAACATTGATATCTAGATATTACTGAAAAGGAGCCAAGCAACTACAGCAGTGTAGTTCACTTGCCTAAACTAGCCTAAACTAAGGGTAACTTTGCAAAATAGTTATACGCTGACAATACTAAAGGGCCTCTTGAAGCATGGATAATATAAAAAATTCCCATTATGAAAACTTGGACTACCTATTCTTCCATAGTAGAGTGAATTAAAACTATCTGTTGTACTTTGATATACTAAGAACTACATCCTTAAAAAAACCACAACAAGTACAGCTTACTAAAGAACTACATTAATTCCCTAACAGGCTAAGTTTTTGGTCTTGGAGGTGTGCCAAGCAACCTCTATCACGTTCCGTCTTCTGTAATGATGTGCAGGTGGAGCCAGTTTCTGCCTTGTAGACTTAGGCAACATCACAACAGCACCGTTATAACTGGAAGGTGAAGGGCAAGGCAACTCAGAGATGTGTGCCTGCACAATGAATTCATGTGCCGCAGCATCTTCCTTCCGCGGGACCAGGAAAGCAGCTTCAGGATTGCCAGTGACAAATGCAACAACCACGCAGCATTCACATGGCTTCTATTGGGTGTGAGCCTCCCCAGCACAGCTCTGGGCAGGGAATTCCTCTCAGTTGCTGGAGAGCAGTACCCAGAGGCGAAATCGCAGCTGACCGTAAGCTCGCATCGCCTCTCTGTGGGCGGCTGGATCTCGGGCCAGGTGCTCAAAGAGGTTGAGCGGCTCGACCGTTCGCATTGCCGGCGGCAGGCTGATCTCCGCAGGAAGCTTCTTGTTGCCTAGGACAAAGTGCTCCAGGCGTTTCAACTGCAGGCAGCGGCGCAGGTATGCCATGATGTCCCACAGCCGCCGCGCAAATTCCCTCCTGCGCCACCGGGACAGCGGTACGGTGGTCAGCACGTGCATGACCACAGTCTTCCAGGTCGAGCTGGAAAAACCTGTGCCCCTCAGGATGCAGGTGAAGACCTGCAGGCATTTCAGGTGCAAGCTCTCACACGGCACCTGCCTGGCGATGTGCCGGAAGAACTGCGCCTCTGCCACAGCGTACGTCTCAGGCCACGCTGTGCTTGCGATGGAGACGGCCTCGGCGGGCTGGCTGCTCACAAAGATGCTGGAGCCGCCTTTCTGGGCCTCTGTGGGCTGGCTGACCACAAAGATGTCGGAGTCCCCGTGGCGCACCCCAAAGAGCATCTCCACCATCAGGCTCTTCTTGCCTTTGCTCAGCCGGAATTGGCAGGACCGGCTGCAGGGCTGAAACACCAAGTGCCATGAGTGTGACTGAGGCAAATGCAGCCACGAGCATCTCACCAGCTGGTAGAACCACTGGGAAGTTTTCTCCACGTCCAGGTAAGAGCCTGTGCAGAGCGTCTCTAGGAGGCTGGGCTTCTGCTTCCGCCGCAGCTCCTCCTGCGAGTCGTGCAGGAAGCACAACAGCTTCTCGCCCAGCTGCTCCCTCTTGCATGTGCACACCAGCTCCACACGGACGCAGAAGGTCCTTGCTGCCATCTGCCCTGCACTGTTCAGCTCTAGGTGGAAGGTGTGCCCCGGCGGGGGATTCAGTGGGACCAGCACGCGGTACACCACATCCTGCTCACGGGGACTCCAACCCTCAAAGGCACTGCCCACCCCGATGGCTTCTTGAGGCACCGGGTAGAAGCTATTGCTCACGCTGTCAACAAAGACACGCGTGAAGCTCTCCATCAGCTCAGCTGCCACTGAGCAACCTCTCTCCAGGTCCTCGACAGGCCACTGGATGCGATCCACTAAAAGGATTCCTCTCTTATTACCAATGTCACGGGCATCTTCTTCGTCTTCAATTCCACCATGGCTGCCTTTGTCCTTGCCAGTGTTACTGCCTTCTTTTTCACTGGCAGCCACATTTCCACCTTCTTCTTCTTTGCCGTCTTCATTCTTCTCACCTTTCACATTTGCATCCCTGTGTTCTTCATCCTTCCCTTTTCGATCACTGGTTCTGTGTTCACTGGAATGCCTGTCTTCCTTCACCTTCACATTGTTGCTGTCTCCTTCACTTGCTTTATCAACACCTTCTTCAGCTGAAGCAACATTACCGTGTTCCTCTCCATTTCCATCTTCATTCTTTTCTCCCTTCATATTGGCAGCACTGGGTTTCTCATCTTTGTCTCCATCATTGCCTTCTTCGTTTCCAACGTCATTCTTGTCTTCCTCAGTTGCAGCAAAACCACAATGGTCTGCTGCATTCCCACCATCACTGCTGTCTTCCTGCCCAGTCCAATCACTGCTTCTCTGTTCACTGGCATCACTGATTTCCTGCACCTTCACATTCGCGTTTTCTTCCTTTCCATTTTCACCTTCACATACATCATCATTGTTGCCTGCCTTCATATTTGCATCATTGTTTTTTTCATTTCCATCTCCTTCTTCTTCCTTTCCAGCATCCTTGTCTGGCTCCACCTTCACATCCTTGTTTTCTCCTTCATTTACTTCATCTAGGTCTTCTGTATTTCCATCAACATTGCCAGGTTCTTCTTCATTTCCTTCAGGAGTATTGTCTCCTGGCATATTCCCATCACTCCAGCCTTCATCTCTCCTTGCATCACAGCCATCGTCACTTTCAACATCACTGTCTTTCTTCAACTTCACATCATCATTGCGCTCATTGGCATCATCGTCGTCTCCTTCATTTGCAGCCACAGGACTGCCTTCTTCATTTGCACTGCAGCTATCTTCTGCTTCCATAGTCACGTCAATGTTTTCTCTGTCTTCCTTGGAATCAAAACTGTCCTCTTCCTTTTCCCTTCTCCTCTTCCAAGGGCTTGCAGGAGCTCTGGTCCTTGCCGCTGCCGTTGGCTTCACGGCTCCTTCTCCTGCAGCTAAACCACAGGCCCAAGAGCAGCAGGAGTCCGGCAAGAGCCCAGAATGGCCACTGCTGCAGGGCACCAAAGAGCAGGGCTCCCCAGCCCTCGTCCTGCTGCTCCGGGGGCCCTTGCTCCAGCTCCTGCAGCAGCCGAGCCATCTCACTGTCCAGCAGCTCCCGACGCTCCTGCATTCGCCGGTGCGTGGCCTCATCCAGCCCATCCCCAGCTGGCTGCGGGTACTGGATCAGGCTTTGCACGAGCACGAGGAGCAATGACAATAAAGCCATGGTCTGCAGGAGGACACAGAGAGGGGGTTCAGTGGGGCCGGAATGGAGGCAGCCAGTGGGAGGCAGGAGCCACAGGGATGTGGCAGCAGGAAGGACAGGGCCCCCGGCAGCTGGCAGGAGGCAAGGCCTGCACCGCTGCCCCAGCAAGCACCGAGCCCTGAGCAAGGCGCTCCCGCCAGGGGCTGGGCCCTGGGTGCAGGGGCAGAACACACGCCCCGGGTGCCAGCGCTTCTGCCCCAGCCCTCCTCCAGCCCTGCCTCCCCACCGCGTGTGTGCACTCACCGCTTGCCCAGGCTCTACTGGGGCAGCGGCAACCAACGGGGCCTTTTACAGCTGCCCCCATTGTGACACGGCCCCTGTGCTGTCACAGGCCCCAGAGCGCATCACAGACCAGCCCCGCCCGCTGTCCCCAGCCCAGCTCAGGGAACTCATCATGGCCCTGGGCACCCAAAGACCCAAAAGACAAAAAGTGCAGACCCATCAGTCATGAACCTGGGAACCCCAGAGCTTCCCTTTACAAAGCAGGCACACGCACCCTCCCACACAACCCTTCTCAAATATGAATATGGGTGACATGACCCATGGATGTTCTTGGTATACAGGTGTAGGCTTTTATTTAATTTTGGAGGGGGACATTTTTTATTAATAATATTTATATTTATGACTTTTGGGGCAGGATGTCATGTAGGCTAATGTTTTGTTACAGATTTAGTGAGACATCTTTCTGAATGAAATCCAGGCTGCTTGGATGATGCACAGGAAGATGTAACACCCTCCTAAAGAGGCCCGATAAGTTAATTACAAAATGTTGGTGTCTTCAACAACCTCTCAGCTCTTAAACTCTATGGTTCAACACAGTGCAAAATTCTGGGATAGCCAGGATTTTGTTCAGAAAGTAGAATGTCTGTTTTTTCAAATTTGTAGGAAAGATGTACATCTGTCATTCCCACCATCTTCAAAATTGTCTGCCCGAAACAGAGTTAGCCAATCTGACTTGTCTGATATTGCGCTGGTTTATTAAAGGAAACTTTGACTCTTTCTGCTATCTGTGTGTATTTATCTCCAAAGGACTGTGAGTACAGAAGAGTCATCTCCTATATTCCTCAGCTCTTCTTTGGGGAACTCACCTAGAAATGGAACCGCAGAAATGGGGAGGGAGGAGAAGGAAACAGGATGTGAGTCAAGTACCTGCATAGTGACCACAGATGTCCACTGCTAGACAGACACTGGTGTCAGGCGAATCATGCCCTCCAATTAGTGTTCAGAAAGAGAACAAGTTGCTCTGAATTGGATTTGCTTAACAGATGTCATTAGTAAAAGTAATCAAAGAAAGAGTTTTGAACCCTCTTCCAAGCTGATGCCACTTATCATGTATCTTCCCTGCATTCTTCTAGGGAAGCTGTTTTTGATGTTGTCCCGTCCTTCTTTTTATAAGGGAGCAAAAATTCTTTGCTAAGTATTACTCTTTCGGTTTTGTTTCCTCTCATCTTCTGAGCTATAATAAAGTGAACATTCAGCAGAATAGTTTTGTATTTTTTGAACACAATTCTTCTTTTATCCAATTGAGGCCCTTCTGTGATCATGAAAAAACAAAAACTGTTGTGAGCTACAGTTTACACTCGTAAGAGGTTGACATGGGTCAGTTCTCCAAGGTTATTCTTAGTTCAACTGCTATGTAAACTGTTGATGTCACTGACTGGAGGCTGCTCTTCAGGACATTATATATATGATAATTATATGACAGAAAATGCAACATATAGTTGAATCTGACCTTCAAGTTCACTAGCTTAAAAAAGAAAAAAAAATGTCTGTAAGAAATTTGCTGCTTTTCCCATTACTAAGATGTAATAAATGCCTTCAAGTTTATACTCAGTCTACAGCATATACACATGGACAGCAGTGCCCATCCATCTTCAAAGCTAGGGTACATTTTAAGTCTCAATGATCACTGCCTCCAGAAAGCATTTTTGAGACAAAACAGGCGAAGTCTTTTGCATATCTAGACAATCATCCAATACTAGGATCTTCACTCTCACATAAACACTTCATGTTTTTCCACAGAGGAATCTGAGATAGATTTTTCTGAGAAATAACAAACCACCAAAAATTAATTAAACAACAAACAAGGGAAAAGCACCTCTTCCTCACTCAGCACATTTTCCTTGACTTTCATAAGCATTCAGATTTACAGATGCCGATATTGCCAGAAGAACAGTTTTTTTCTGGTTTTACTTTCAGTAGAGCAAGTACAACTGCAAAATGCAAGCTCATTTTTAGGCTCTCTTGCACATCACCAGTTTACCACAGTCCAGCCAGTCAAAGTTGTGCAACACCCCATCAGGGTACTGGGATTACTGCAGTGTCACAGACAGTTCAAGTGAGGCTCATGGAGCTGTACAATTTTAACTATGTTTTATATGTATAATTAAATGATGCATGACATGGAAATAAGCCAGCTGTACTGAAACTGAGCAAGCTAACTGCTCTGATGCAACAGTTAAGCATCTCATCAGTTATAAAATGAAACCGGTTTAAAGCAAAAACCATATAGAGAACAGAATGCTTGACACTGTAAAATAGCACGTTCAAAGGATCATTTTTGACCACTACGGAAATGTACTCATCCAGTCAAATTTTCAAAAGAATTCCTGGCACCAAAATGTTCTCTGTTTGCTTTTTCACCATGTTTTAAGAATGGATCACTCTTAGGGGGAAGAAAATCCTGTGTGCAAAACACTGCGTGAAACTAAACAATCCTTTAACATGGCTAATTTCCATGTGGAGCTGATGATTTAGCACTGTCATCCTTCAGCAGAGGAGAAAGAACTGCCTGTCTTTAGTTTACTTAGGTCACATGAAAAAAGTGAGGAGTGTGAATTTGATCTTGCTTCAATTTACTTCAGTGAGAAAACTCTTGCCATGACTTCAGTGAGGGTGAGACTGCATCTGAATTCATTCAATGAGGAGAAAAACAAATCAGCTGAGAATAATGCTCTTGTTTATTAGATTTCAATTACTAATAGTCGTTTTTAACAGTGCTAAGTAAATCCTGTTTTAAAAGCCGAAGGTTGCCTTCTGTCATGCTTATTCCTATGTACTGTATCACAATGCAGGATTCCTGGTCCTCTGACCAAGTCACTGCTGTTCACAGTGAGCATGGCTTGCTCTGGGGTATGGCCACATTCCCACATGGGTATGATATATTTTTGTGGATGATATATTGATATTGATATATTGGTTTGTGGATGCCACTGGTGACAATGTCCAAATCTCGGCTGGGGCATGCCCCCCAGCCAAGAAACCTGGATGCACACTTTTGTAATATAAATGCATTCACTGAGAACACAGACTACATTTACTAAAATGTCCATGAAAAGCAGCAAAGTAAATCAAATCAGTGGGGTTAAATTTGCAATTAGGATTCTCTCTTTCTGCAGGGAAATTTTAGGATAGCCACAAATTGAGAAAAGTGACTTTTTTCTTCTTTTTCACAGAAGGTAATCAATTTTCTGGTCTGGCTATTCTTTACTTCTCCCTATGAAGTAAAAAGACACACACAAAATATTTATGGAAGTACCTCTCAATGAATTAAGAAAAATTATTACTCAAAAGATAAACAGAAACAAGACTGTCTACACTGTATGAATTAAACATATATGAATTAGGACACAGCCTTCCATTCTTTAGTAACAGAACTGATGCTGTCCTGAAAATGACATTAGTGAATTAGACTGGTATATGAAAACCTTCTGCATCTGCTCTAGAGGTTGGAATGAGGATGTTAAATGAGGCAGCAGACAACAAGGATGTGCTGCTTAGGGAAGCTGAATGTCACTTCTGTGCTTGTGGAGTTGTGCAATTTGGATGAAGGTCACAGGTTATCTCCAGCTACATGAAAATGAGTGATAAATACACACTGTTGCTCTTAGACCAAAAGCAGTACTAGACAAAGAGTGTTAAAATATGGAGTATTACTCAAAATCATCCCCTGGTTTTCTAAAGATGGTAATCTTCTATTAGAAGACAGTTTGTTACTTTCTCCTAATATTAAAGCTATAATAATAAAAGTACCTCAATCTTGTAAAAGTATCTAAGATACACAGATTAAGTAAGGTCTATGCAGTGAGAGCACCCTAAAAACATGACAAGAGGAGTGACAATTTCTGGGATAGTAATGACACGAACAAGTATCTAAACGTTAAGTCTGAGTGAATAAGAGAATTTTTCAACTAATGGATCAGGGAAAATGTGAAAGGATAAGGTATGTGATAAAAGATCACAGTGTATCAGATT
Source organism: Lycocorax pyrrhopterus obiensis (assembly GCA_014706295.1). NCBI lineage: Eukaryota > Metazoa > Chordata > Aves > Passeriformes > Paradisaeidae > Lycocorax > Lycocorax pyrrhopterus. The sequence goes on from JACSVZ010000015.1 coordinate 8,173,380, forward strand.
AACACAGGTGGAGAATATATGACTTTGATTCTGTATTACAACATATTTCAATTCATTTGTGTGTAGTTTTAGTTTTATACATGCACAATTTTTTAGAACACATCTTTAGACTGGGGCAAACAATAAAGGAAATCCATCGTATGACATTACATTGATCCCCATATCACTCACTGGAATATCTTAACATTTCTGGCACAGATTCCCACTCATTAAGATGAAAACCCTGAGAAGAAGGAAACCTATAACTGCCATTCAGAGAAGGTCTAAAATTTTAAGTGCTGTTTGAACACAAAGGAGCTGTGACATGCTGTGGTTTATTGAAGCACTCCTGCAGTTATAGACACATCTTTAACCACTCCACCCTCTCCCTCTTCCTCCATCCACCACTGATTGATGCAGCTGGAAGATTCAGTAACTGCAGAGCAAAGTCCTGCTTACTTCCAGCTCTCCTGCCTCAGCAAATGTTCACCTCTTCTGGGAAGATGGAGCTATGCCATAAACACATTGCGCCTGAAAGGAGATGAAACCTGCCCTTCAAAGACACATGTGTGACCAGGTTTTTGGAACTGCCTGATGTGGCCAGTTTTCATCTATTTTCCATAAAGAAGGAGAAGAGCCCTGTATTCTCCTCCTCCTGACAGCTCAAATCTTAATTCCAAAGAACAGAGATGCCAGGACTTGTCAGTGACATGCCTAACAATTTTATGAGAACTGGCAAGACAGTTCATTTCTGCTACATCTTATTCTCAGAAACCTTGGAATTGTTTTGTCTGAAAGATTTGGGGGGAGGAAGGTAGACTTAATTCTCACAACTATATTAAATATTCAGTACATCTGATATCCTGTTGTCAACACACAAAAATATAGTTTAATTATGATAACCCATACTGGAATCATTTACAATACATAAGTTTGAAAAAACAGCATTAAATTTTTTCTTGTTCCATGTGGAAAAATATACACCTTCCAACCCCCAAAAAAAGTAAGACAAGGCACAATAAATTCTGGTAATTCTCTTTCTTCTGGCTTTTCAGTTCCATCACAGCTCTCCAAGTTAAGATTTATGTGCTATTTTGCATCTGTACCTGTTGTTGATTTTCCCCCCCTACAGGGATATAGGTGGATAAGTTTGGACAGGAAATGGTATCCCTCAAGCCAAACTGAAAGGTTTATAAAGTTGCTAATAAAAGTTTGGGTCAGGGCCTAAATATCAATCATCTGCTCATTGTCTTTTTAAACGAGCTCAGGCATTTTCCCAACTGCTTCCAGCAGGTCTCTGCCACTATTTTAAACTAAGATTTCAGCCATTTTTTTTCCCTGTGTTGACCTCAATAATTTTTCTTTCTCCCCCTCTTTACCTGCCAAAGGCATCCATCAGGATTTTGCCAAAGGCTATCTGCTTTTGAAGTTGAGAGGAATTCACTAATCATGAGTGTCAAATCCACAATAAATGCCATCGCCATATGGTATATGCTGCTTTTGGGAATTATCTCAAAAGGCCTAGCTGTGAGAAGGCCGGCTGTATGTTAGGAGGGTTTTACTGCTAACTTTCATAACTCATGTCAGGTCTTTCAGTTTCTGTATTCATTGGCTTCAGTGAGTGCAACCGTTTCCTGAATTTATAAAAATGTTGTCAAGATCCCTTGATCTTGCTTCCGCTGTCTCTCTCTCACACAAACACATCCAAACACATCTATACACAGTGGAACAGCATGCACAGTGGCATGCAAATCTAGCAAAAGAGAAGCTTTTAAATAAATAGCATGTCATTCTGCTTACTCAATAAATTTCTCTGGGTGTTAAACTCATGATAAACATATCATAAGCCCTGATGAAGGCTTTATGGCATGTCCCATCACACCATCCTGAGTGTAACTCTGCAATGCATAGGAAGACACAAGTTTGAAAAACAGAGCAGAAATAGCTCCCATAAGGGCAGGGTGCTGACACAGTTGAAACATAACTAACTGGAGAGCATTTGTTTTTGCTAAAGAAGACAGTATCAGTGACACATCTCTGTGCCTGTGGAGGTGTACTGTACATTCAAAGCAAAAAGAAATCCACCTTCTTTCAAAAATTGTCCATTAATACATAAATATGTCTGTGCTGAAATCCCTCAGACGGAACCATTCTTAACAAGAACTACACACAAGACTAAGAAATTCCACAGAGAAACATGCTTTTGTGATCCAAAGAGGCAAGGAGAAAGAAAACCACATATGAAGAGTTTAACATATCCACTTAGTGATAGAAAAAGAATTATTACAAAAATAAATCTCAGTCCCCTTGAAATACTTGAGGCAGCTCTTTCAGCTTTCTCTGGTGCTCTAGGAAGGTGTGAATGTCCTCCATGTCTCACATCATCCCCACCAGCCACATAGCAATGTCTCCAATGCGCCTCAGAGTGTTTCAAGTACCACTCCCCTCTAATTTATGTATAGTCTGTTAACATCCTCTTGGAGGAAACAGAAATAATACTTTTAAAAGACAGTTATACTTCAGAAACGTGCCCCTACACAACAAAAACACCCCAGATTTTAATACTGCCCCTAGGCAGAATTCATCCATCTTTAAGGCTTCTACTATGTATTTCTGGCACAGCGTTTTGCTTTCCTGGTTAGTAATACAAAAGAACTGCTGGCAGTATCATATCAAAACAAAAGTGGCAGAATCAGAAAAACTACTGAAAAGTTTACCTTTATAGGAAAGCTTCAGTCTTGGAATGTTTTGTTTTGACGTTCCAGTGACTGGAAGGAACAGCATCACTAAAGGCAGCAGGCTGCAAGCATGTGGCACTTGCAAAGCTCTCATTCTGCTCTCCTCTTCTGTATCTTCTTTTGCACTATGGTGAAATATCTCCTCACTTTTCAAACAATCCAAGTTTTATCTGGAAGAAAAAAAGAAAACATCTGTAGATCTGCTTTACTGCATAAATAATAATTCTGTAAGCAAGCCAGATCTATCTTTAAAGAGCAGCTCATTTAATTTCTTTGCTACAAAAGTATTTTTCCTCTAGTACAAGTAGAAATGTTTTGTTTCTTTAATACTAAATTTACACATTTTGACATTGGAAAAATATGTAAACTTTTCAAACACCAGTGTCTAGCCTAGCTGAAGTTTAAGCACAAATTAAATTAATGCAGTATCCATAAAAAGAACATTTGCCATTCAAAAGTGACCATGTGACTTGTTAGTTCATACCAGTCCATTGGAAATCTTAATGTTTTATAACTCTTTTTATCTCAGTACAACAGCTATTGTATGTTTATGCTATGGCTAGAATGAACTATCATGTCTCAGATGCCATGGGGGTACAAGCTGAGTTAACAGTGAGTACATACCCATCAAAAACTTTTCATAAAGAAACTAAGAAAACTGGATAGAGCAAGCAGTTGTGTTTAGTTTTAATAGAGAAAAAAGTCAAAGCGGATGATGGATTTAAAAGTGCTTTCAGTATGATATTTGCAGCAGAATAACTGCCTCAACTCATCCACCAAAATGTCCTATAAACTTTAATGAGTGTTTCAGGCTGGGGTCAATAGGCTGATATGGGATTTTGTTAGCACAGAGTGCAACTAAGCCAGCTTTGCAACACTTTTCACTTAGTAAGAATTGTTCATATTACATAAATCTTGAAGTGTTTTACAAATGAAAGCAATTATCACTGCCCTTATTTTCCCTATGCAAAAACGGAACCATAAAGCTGCAATGAACCTATTTCCTCAAGGTCACACAGCCAGCACAGTAGTTGAAAAGAAAACAGCAACAGCAGTCCTGCTGTCCTTTGTACCCAGCTATCAAAGATCCCTTTTGCCCAATAACTCGACTTTTGCACATGAAATTATTTGAAATGGCATCTTGAGTTCTGAAGGCAAAACTTCATGGTTAATAAATCACAGAGATCAGAGTATGAAAATATTTGTGAGACCAGATCCTTCCACCTGCAAGTGCATGATGCTAGAGGTCAAGGGAGATGGCTGGTGAAATGACAAATGTCAGTGTTTGAGTAATGCTGTAAAACCAAGGAGTAAGGAAATGTTATGGTTAGTCTAGAGATTAATGGCTCATGACTTGCCATGAAAATTCTTTTCTGAAAGGTACTGGAGCTGCCTGATTAAAAGAGCAATCCTAGTGCCCGCATCAGCCAGCACTTGCACAGACACCAAAGGAGAGGCTCCTTGAAAGCCCATGAGAGATGCAGCACAGCTTGTGGCCTCTGAGCCTTTCCAGTGGTCTGTTACTTGAACTCCTGCAGCACTGGGTCAGGCAACTCTGTGAGCTACAGCAGCACCCAGAACCAATTCAGCACCTCCTGATGCAGGCAGTTCATCCTTCCTGGCATGAAAGGATGGAAACGGAATCCGTTCAGTTCTCTCTGACACAGGAAATCTTTCTCAGATGAAACTTGGGCTTTCTGAGCCTCCAGACTTTCTGTCAATAGCAAAAGACAAGGAAGTGTGCAAGAAGAACATGATGGTGAAAGAGAAAGAGGGAAACAATTCATAAAATGCCCAAAGCATAATTCCTATTGCAGAACATTGAGCTTCTCTCTTCTCAGTCCCCTCTTCAACACTCACATTCAGTGTCTGAATGCACTACTCTTGGCCAAATGTGAGTATGTGTTCATGAGATGACATGGAGAGAAAACAGACAAACATTAAATGCCTGTTTCATCTTTCCCTTCCCTTTATTACAGTATCAGATCCTAAGAGCAACACATCTATTTGAGGGTGGACCATGAAGGACTGATGTGGATTAGACTATCCCAGGGTTAAATCGCCTTTAAGAAATTTATTTAGAGATGAAAAAGGGGGAAAGAAGGGAAGGGGAGGAGGGGGAAGAATATATGAAGATGAGACACCAGCCCTGTTCATCTTCAGCAGGATGATAGTGACAAACTATACTTCAAAAAGAAGCAATTAAGAGGGAGCCAGTCTCACTGCAAGTATGTTGAAAAGTCATGGCCTGAAGGTCTGGGCCTCAGCCAATAGGGAACTCACCAAAGGATATGGGGCTCATTTTCTCGAGGCAAATTAGTGTGAAGAATCAGGACTAAATTTGACTAAAATAACAGCTGCGTCAATGCACTGTCATTTGCTGAATTGATTGAGAATCAGCACCAAACTCGAGCCTTTGGCCGTAGCTCACAACCTCACTTTTTCATGTAGGCTTTTTTTGCTAATGGGAACCTTCCTTTTTTTTGGTTGGATTTTTTTTTTCCCTTTCCCCTTTTATTTGAATAATGTCTGCGAAAAACCATTTGCTTTCACAAGGCGGTTAGTTTACACTGGAGGCAGCTGCTCTGTGAGCTCAAGCCAACCGTGTCCTGTCTTTAGATTCACTGCAATGTGGCCAGATTGTCACATATATTTTTAGTTTATGATGATCCTCTAATACAATTCCAGCTTCCACACAGAGTCCCTCCAACAGTCTAGCTCAGGTTAATGAACTTCAGGCCAACTAACTTGCCATTAATCTTCAGGATCCTCCTTCCCCTCTGTAACACATGCAATGTCAATCAGTGTCCTGTGCTGAAAAGACCCACGGTCACACTGCTCAGTAGCAAACAGTTCCATGAGCAGAAATAAAACATAAAACCTAAATGCAGATTTGACTCCCCCATTCTTTCCTCCCCTCAAAAGTAAGAAGAATCTGGTCAGAGAAGGAAAAATTACTGGTTTGTTTAGTTCTTCGATACTTCAGCTAAGGACCGACACATTCTAAAACTTCCTCACCATGAACAGATCCAAAATAAATGAGGAAAAAGAGTCTGAAATGAAAAATGCTGAGGCTAAAGCTGGTTTCCCACCTTGGCTCCAGCTAGGAAATAGCATTGCACTGTGTTAATTACCACCTGCAAGACCGACCAGGGAAGGAAGCCACGCATACACCTCGCTGAAACAGGGGCATTTCCAGTGGAATAAAGAAGCTTTTATGTGCCCCATGTAGGGGTGGGAGGCACAAGGCTGAGGAGGGGCTGAGCAGCCTGGCTCCATCCTGCTAGGACCTCCCTGCGGGGCCCATAAATTCGGAACAGGCTGTAGGTTAAACTGCCAAAAGACAGAAAGTTGAACTGCTGGTGCCCGGCCATCCTGATAGAGAGAGGGGCTGGACCTGACTGGCACATGCGTGATGTCACGTCTCTGAAACGAGGTGTCACCTCCCTGCAATTGGTCAGATTTAGTGGAGCCTATAAAACAGATTGCTCTGAAGCTACTGTCTGAAACGAGAAAACCTGGAGCCAATTTACTAAACATAATTTATTCCAGGCCCTTTGTGGCAATAAACAGAGCTCTTCAGCCTTCTCAAACACACAGACAGTAAGGAGTTCTGTGCTTATGGGAGCTTTTTCAGATCGTTCAGCTCAAACCTATCTAAATGCAAAATCTTGCATTCACAAATACTGTGTAGTTTCCGACTTCTCCTGGCGTCGTGAAGTCCAGAGCTGAAAGGACTGTGACCCGTCTGCAAACACACACTTTTTAAACTGTATTCATGTAACTCTTGGTTAGTTCTGTAAAATAAAAACCTTTACAGAACTGGAGGATAATTTAAAACCTGTTTCCAGCACTAGGTTTCCAAGGTCATTTTAAAATTCAGAATTTTATATTCCAATAAAGAGTTATGGCTCAGTTTTAGTGAATCTAATAGCAATGTTGTAAATTGTGACAACTGAAAATCTAGAGCAATCTAGTCACTATAAGCTTATAAATTCATTATAAACTTAATGAATAAGTTGCCTAAGCCAAGTAGCCTCACTATGTAATTTACTATTACTAATGCCAGAGTTTTTCTTTCTTTTCGTCATCTATCCTTGTTTGAGATCTTGGGGTTTTATTTTATTTTGGTCTACGGAGCCAGAAGCCAGAAAAAGATGTCCTTTCTAGACATCAACAAAATAGCATGAGTGGCCTGTCAGACAAACATACTGCTTTAAAAGATTTAAAACTAATCAGCTACAAGAAGAAACAAAAATTACCCCACCTACAATTCAAATTTATTGAAAGGTACATTATCTCTTTATCATCTCTTCATTAAGTATGTGTACTTTAGATATATGCACACAAATTTAAAGCATTTGACTTTAACTACAAATATACAAATATATGTGTCCAATGCATTATGTAGATGTCTCACCTTGAAATTATCATACATATTCCAAAAGAAAAATTACTATGGTTGTCTATTGAGTGGTTCAAAACTGTACTATAATCATGAACTGGATATTGAATTGTCTTTGTTAATAAGAGGGAAAACTATAAGCATACATGACTCAGATTAGTAACTTATAAAATCAAATAGACTAAAAATAAAATTACATCTTTATACTTACTTAACATTCTTAACTTAGTTCTGCAATAACAAAGATGACATTCATCCAGAGCACAATGAAACTATGTTCTTGTAGCCCTGAGATAGATGGTCTGTTGATATATTATTTGGCAGAAGATGCTTTTCTCTTCATTGTGAAATCTCAGTTAAAGCTAACTCCATCCAAGAACTGGTAAACAGTATTATTTATCACTATTCTCCTACTTATTGAGTAGGTTTTGTGCTGTTTATAGTCCAGAAAATGTTCTCTTTCAGGATTCAGAAAAATACTACTTTTTACATAAACCTCAGATCAGCATTGCCTCACTTCCCAACACCAAGAAAAATTAATGAATAAAAAGACAATGGTACAATCAAAAAACATGATGTGAGCCTACAGTAGGTGATTTTTTTTTCATTTTGTTTTGCTTAAATCACTGGGTTTAGTGTACCTGGTTTAGATGAGGTTTTGCCATAGAGCAGTCTTCGCTACTGTTAAATACCCAAACGATTAGCAAAGACTCCTAAGAAGCATAACCCAGCTTACAATGAGTTTTACAAAACTCTAAAAGCTTTAACTCTTACTGAGCTTCTCACAGGATTTATACACTATCCATTCAACACCAATAACTTGGCAAGAAAAATCACTGCTCTGATTCCCACTTGAGAAGAACTAAATAGAGCAAAGAAAAATGAAGGGTCTGAGAGACAATGAGGATGCAACTGAGGGAACAAAGACTCAGCAAAAAACCTGTTTTTATTGCAGAGAACCATCTGATAATAAATAAAGCTCTCCAATAGACAGAGAAAATACATTTGAGGATTACGCTGGATTTTCTGTACATTGAGATGAACTCAAGCTAAAGTAAAAATGGTGACTAAGGAAGTGAAACTTGAGAGAAGAAGAAGGAAGGAACTCCCTTATTTAGTTTACTTTTTCATACTTTTCTGCATCTTTCTGAAGGGACTCTACTGGTGGAAGCATTTCTAACAGGCATGTAGTCTGTTTGGAGATAAACACTGGTAGAAATGGGTAATCTTTACAGAGTGATCTGTGTCACACTGCTCTGAAGAGCTTATCTGACCATGAAATTTACTGTCAGGCACCTAAAATTACACACATAGGAAATGAGCACTTCATCCTCAAAAAATACCAGGATATTTTTCAGGTCTATGTCAGTGAGGTCAGGATTACACCCAAAGATTTCATGCAGACACAGAAGTAATCTTTTCAGAAAGTGGCAGGTAGACAGCCATGCACACAGATATGTTATGTATCATTACAAACGGTGATTCTGAGAAATTTTATCTGTGGCATTAAATCTTTTGGACATGTAACACATAAATCCAAGACTGACGATAAAACAAATGGTATTCGCTAACCCTAATTATTTGTATATTGTGTCTCCTCAAAAAAAAAAAAAATCATACTCATGGTTTTTTACATTCTATAGACTGTTTCTCAAACACAGTATCTATTGTTCAAGAAAAAGGATGGGATAGAAAGCAACTTGTCATCTGATAATGATACTGCCAAGAGGAGGTAGGCACATAAATAAAATGTCCCACCAGTCAGATGTGCAGCTGGGATCTTTGCACAGAAATATCAACATGCCTTTCACTCTAAAGTTAGATGCATATGCATCTCTTACGGATTCTTTTTCCGCTTATTTTTTCTTGTTTTCTTTTGGGGAAAGAACCATGACTTCAGGTATTACGTCCATAATAACAGCTTTCCATAGGCTCTTTATTTAGGACATGAGAATGCCCGACATGCTTGATCATAAAAAAATAATAAAAAAAACAACCCAAAACCCAAACAGAAGCCAAAGAAGAAAGCAGTGTAAGGCACGATTTAGCAACACATAAGAATCAAAAGGAGCCCTAAGCCAAACCTCAGTGTTACATTATTTTAAGTACAGCATGTTTCCCCAGAAGACCAGAAAAACCACTAAAGCTATGAAAAGTGATTCTAAGATGAGTTTTGTAACTTTGGTATCCAAGAAAAGAAAAAAGCAGTAGCATGAAAATTCCCAGAGGCATTAATGAAAAGGTAGACTAGATGTAAACCACTTTCTGCCAAGTACTGTGACGTCTGAAGGGTTTCAAAGAGAGACAGAGAATTTTCCTCTCAAATGTCTGTCACCACCTGCAGCACTTGGGGTGGTTTGGCTCAGCTCTGAGTGAAGGAGACAGGGAGAGAACACTTGCAGGAAGCTTAGCCTGTGGAACAGCCTTGGCCTGCTCTTGAGAAAATACTGAAAAGCCAGAAAATTGTCATGATGGCCATCAGAGAAAATAAATGCTCATTTTGGGGAGACCTTCCTGAGCATTTAAACCCTAGCAGACTGCATCTGTCCTGCTGCAGCCTGAATTAACCCCAGGCAGCACTGTCAAGCCAGTTAAACCACTGACCCTGCAACCACCATTCTTCTGCTGGAAGAAACATAAACCTACAATGGCCAACACAAAGGAAGGATTAGGTCTCTTTTTCACCTCCAGGAATTCTTGCCAGTGTTTTGCTATGGAAAAACTGTTCTCTGTATTTCCTGTCATAGGAGACCTTCTAACATATGCAGGAGTGGAGCACGAATCCTCTAGCAGGGACCAGAAGTCTGAACTGGCTGATATTTTTGGGGGTTACCAGTAACTAGTGGCAATGGGGTATTTTACAGATTAGTTACTTGAACTTGCCCTACCATGCCTTTTGTATGTTTATGAAAAACCCAGCTTGATGAGAAGGTAGTGCAGCACTCTGGTGAAATCTGTGATATATCAAATCCAGACTTACTGCTCTGCACGATACAGCAGCAAGGTGGGTAACAGTGAAAGGGTACAGCCAGCAAGCTGTCTGCATGGATACATCTACAGATGCAAGTAGTTGGGGCTCTTCTGTCCTTGATCCAAGCAATCCAGACCTCAGCCAGCTTCTAGCGCTGGATGTCTCCATTAATTGTACACTATACAACAACATATTACACGTTTCAGCCATACATGCATCTGAGGCAGCACCAGCCAGCCAACTCTGTGTGCAGGCTGAACCTGCAGACCATGCACACAATCACAACTCAGCAGACCCTTCTAAACCAAAAACTCAACCAAAACAACCCCAAAACAAACCCTCCTCAAAGCAGAAAGAAATAAAGGAACAAATATTTACATTTACAGAAATATTTATAATGTCAATTTCATTTCACAGCCAATGCTTTACTGTGCTAAAATTTGTAGCTAGATTATCTGATGTAAGCATTAATGTATTGCCAAATAGTTCGTAATTTTGTTTAAATGCGTGCAGGCACTCTCATATTCCCCAGCTGTATCTAAAGTCTACGAGACTCTCAGAGAAAAACAGAATGTTACAAATGTTAAGTAGAGGCAACTGCATGTTGTAGTAGGCACCTTAATATAATTAAACATTTTTTTGGATTATTTCTATTTTTCAAATCCTGATAGGATGTTTCCTTAACTGCCAGTACTACTTGGTTTATTGTCAGCTGTGTAAAAGTCAAATCATAGTTTTCAAAAGAATTCAGGCTAATACAGTTTAGCAATGGTTAAAAAATGTGTACTTCATATGGCAGCTGGGCTTTGATCAAATATGTTTGCTATATATCCAATGGCATATTTTCCTAAAATTCCTTTCATCAATGTATGGCCTCATTATTTGATGCACTGTCAGTGAACTCTGTACAGCACAGTCTGCAGGGTTTAATACATAAACTACACTACAGGGAAAGACATGCCAGAAGGATTTTAATTTACACTTCCAACAAATTGATTTAATAATTCATGACTATATGCTTGATCTCTATTGGAGGAGGGTTTTTTAATCCATTGTCCAACTAATTTTGGATCAACATTTTGTGCAGCCAGAATGTAAAATGATACACATACGAACGTGTACACTGCAGTGCAGTGATCTCTGTTGGCCCATTAACCCAGTTATTTTATTGTTGGGCTGAACACATTTGCTTTCTTCCTCATTTTTTTAAACATTTGATTTCATTTAAATTTGGAGTATGTGTGACAGGGAATCAGCAGAGCCTCTATAACAAATCCCACTTGTGAGCTTATACAAGTCACTGACTCAATGCAGACCTATTCCTCTTGATGGGTTTCCCTCAGGTACTCATCATCACAGCATCCGAGCAGTTTAAAAGCTTTAATGCCTCTATTCTCTATCCTCTATCCTTGTCATTAGGAGTTAATTGGATTTCTTTTAATGCTACCGTAGGAGATGACATCCCTTGGATAAGGTCAAGGTAGCAGTCAGGACCAGTACCCACATCCCCTTAGTCACAGAGCCAAACTTCTCCACAGGGACAACAGACTTGTGACTCCTGCAGTGAGATCCATGACTCAAATATCACTTCTTCCAGTGTTTTATTCTTGATTTAAGTGCTTGTGCGAACTGCAGAAAATTACAAGCAATCACAGTTTCATTTTCTCTAAAGAACTTCACAGAGCTGGTGGGTAAGAAGTAACATGCTGCCAGCGTGAGTTCAGACAGCAGGTTATCAAAGCTTTAACAGTCCTGTGTCCTCTGATCATCAGTTTTACCATTTTCAAGGGTTACAACATGCTGCTATCAGGCCCTCAAAGAACTTTCTGTTTGTGTCACAGCAGAAATCAACTTACATTTGGTGCAACAGTTTTTTTGCTGATCTATTTTTAAGCTGCTTTGTGAAGGGTGCTATCATGACAGTTCCTGGAATCTGAAACAGCCATACCGAAAAAGAAACCAAGAATTCAGGCATTACCTCCTCCATTCAACACAGAAATACTTCCACTTTAGTTTAAAACCACAATAACTTTCCTTTGTCTCGTGAGGACAAAGTGAGGACACAGAGTACACAGATTAATCAGTATTTCACTGAAAAAAAGGAAAGATTTTTAGATGGTTAACCAGTTAGTTTCCATAACCAGAAGACCAATACAAAAAAGGTAGGATGTAAAACACCACTTCTAATTTCCTTTTCCCCAGTAGTCATTTGTCCCCTAAGATGATGAGGCAATCTCAATCTTGAGGGAGTTCTGAGGTTTCATTCCCTATAAGGAGTGTCAACACTGGAACAGGAGCTCAGAGAAGTCATGGATTCTCCATCTTTGCAGACATTTGAAACTTGACTGGACATAACTGAGCAATCTCATCCAAAGCTGAAGTTATCCATTCTTTGAACTACAAACAAAACTGTATGACCTCCTCATGTCTCCTTCAACCTTAATTTTTCTACTACTTCCTTTAGCAGTTAATGGACAAATGAATAAATGAACTGAATCACACACTGAAGGTCCTGCTCAACATACAACGCCCCTCCACCTAAACTTAGATGCCTGACAGCCATCAAATGACTTGTTCTACTCTCTAGTCATCTTATCTTCCCAAAGACTCTTCTGATAAGGGCAATGCCTACCTGATCCGCTTATAAATCAACTACCTTACTATTAAAATCTGACTAAAAACGAGATCGCTTTTCTTTTATAGAACTGTCCAAAAGCTGCAGCAATTCAAGAACTGATTCACAGGCAGATCATAAACCCCACTATCAAGAACAGCAATGTGTGCATAGGACAAGTGAAGTACACACAGCATAGGGGCAGGCACTGCATTAGCTGTGTAACTTAATTCAGTATCTCACAGCTGCCAGGTACTGTTCATCCACATGGTCCTGGTTTGCCCATCCCATGAAAACTAAACACAGACCTGAGTGTCAAAATTATTAACACGGTATGTGAAATAAGGCCTGCACTGATGAGACAAGAAGGGGATTTCTTGCCGGACTCCCCCACTGGAGTTAGAAGAAGGTGGGTGAAAAATGCCACTGGATGAACTGCTGACACCCAAACCAAGCCAATGACTTCTGCTCACCCAGAAGTCAAGACCATCTGCATGTTCCAGGCTGACCTCTCTTTTCTGTCCAAATCAGCAACTCCTTCCTGCCAGTGGCATCAACAAGTGGAAGCCATTGTAGCTACCACATTAAATATTTGTCAAGGTTGTGGGGAAAAAAAATGACTAGAAAGGATTTGGGCTCCACGCTGGCTTAGCTAGGAAAAGAGAAGATTGTGTTTCCATAGCCACGGCTGAGCAGGTGGCAAAGACCCACCACAGGTGCTTGTTCCATAGAGGATTCCACTCCCTGGTAAAACAGCCACTCCTCAAAGAAACCAGGGCTTGAAGATATCCAGGACTCTTCCTGTCAGATGAGTCTTGTTTAAGTTTATGAAGCCTTGGGATCACCATGATTAACTATCTTCCTTAAGCCATTCCCCACCAGGCTTTAGTGCTTTTAAACCACTGAACCCTTGAATTAAAGAGGGAGATTTCTCTTTTCACAGCTGTTACTCAACACAGGAAGGAATTCAGAGACATCTGAAAACAAAGCCAGGCAGAATTTAAAACAAAATCCTTCAATGACAGATTTAGCAAGTGATGGGCACAGCTGGAGCTTACAAATATAACTAAGCAAATGAGCATGCATTATACAACAACCTTACATGGACATATCCTATGAAGGGCAGTTTCCTCACAAGGAACTGGAAAAACCAAACTGCTATGAATAAATCATCAGGAAAACTAGATACTGGCTGTTCAAAAGGAATCTGAGTCCTTGGGTCCTTCAGCAAACTAAATGGTAATCACCTCTAAAACGAGATATGTGACAACCAATTAAGCAACTTCAGCCTTGATTTTTAGTTGTCTATTTAAGTCACAATGCAAAATCAAAATTCCTGTGCCTAGAGAAGAGTAAAACACTACTAAGATATAGTTTTCAAAACTTATATAATAACTTTCATACATTCAAATTAAAATACACCGTAACTAGTACATACATCATTGAGTCATTACAAAGGAAGTGCATCCCTACTTTTTCAGCTGAGGAAGCTGATGCTAAATGTACTCAGTAGATATTCTACGAGGAATTGAAGTGAAAAAAAGAGTGGAATTAGATATTAACAGCTAATTATCAGTGTCACTATCTTAAACATGACATGCTTCTTTCTACCCAGTCAAATGGGCTACATGACACAGCATATCAGTTTTAAGAAGCAAGCACAAGGTTGCAGATGAACTTTACAAAATGCAACAAATATCTTGAAGATAATCAATCATGAGGAATAAACCTCTTGACCACCTTCACACAGTACTGCAAAAGCAAAACAACGACTACTGAAAACTCTGCTTCCCTTGTCTGCTCAGCTGGGGTATGTGACTTGCATTAATGGCACGGGGAATAATGTACTTGCACTTAGAGCCTGGACTGACTGATGTCAAATGAAGTTCAACCATTCATATTAATGGGGATCAGCATTTGTCTGAGGGAATGGAAGCCTCTCAGACCTCAGGGTCATGAATTGACAAGCTATCGAACATTCTCTCTGTAGTGCTGACCATCCTCCATCCCCACTGAGCTCAGCTGTCTAGACCCTTAGTCCCACTCCAGCTGCTTTGTGCTCCTCCTGAGGCACAGAAAGAGCTCATTACTGATTCTTTCTGTGTAATGTGCAATGCGGGCTGAGGTCTCACAACTCCCTTTCTAGGAAACACAGAAGAGTCACATTTTTCTGCACCCCGAGAAAAACAGAAACATACATGCAAACTGTGAGTTTTGTTATTCTGGAGATCCGTAAACGACTGAGCCATATGGTGACAGAAGTGCCATTAATGCCAAAATAAAAAGAAGAAAAAAAAAAAAGGACACTGAAAATATCACCTCAAAAGAACACAGATGACTAATAACTTGTACCAAGAAAACGATTGTTAAATTGTTACTGTCTCATGCCACTAATAAACTGGGAGGATGCAAACAGCATTTCTTCTTACAGATGGACTTTCTGGAAAAATACCTTCTCACAGCACTTATTATTGAATGGTTTCAGAGTATCTATAAGCTCATGGGTTGTAGTCATGCTAATGATCAGCAAGCAGTAACTTCAGATGGCTGATGAAAGTCTGTAGCTGATATTATCTGTCAAAACATTAAAATATGCAAAAAAAACCACTGCAGCAGAGTTTTGGTCTCAATATCAAGTAGAGCAATTTTGGGAGTAAGGACAGTTATAATTTTCACCATCATCATTAATCCTAATAATATTAAGAACAGCAATAATAACAACCATAACCGTAACTTTTTTCTAAACTTTTTTGGTGAAAAAAATTCTGCCAGATAGAAATTTAAATTTTATGGATGATAAGAAAGTCGGCTCTTTCCAGTGAGATTTACAATTATAACCCAGCTCTGGTAGTCAGGACATGCAGAGTGAGTGAATTCAAAAAGCCCACTCAAGCTTTGGCATCTCTGTTTCTTAGAGGCACTTCAGCCACATTCTTGTTTTTAAGAAGTGCATGTGTAAACATTAAAAAACACAAAACAATAAAAAGATAAGAATCCAGCATGCAAGGCCAACCCTAACAAAGGATGAGACAAATTAAAGAAAATAAGATTAAAATAAATGCCTTATGTGCATAATAAATTTCAGTATCATGAGTCACTAGACTGACTCATGAACTGTAACTTGACCATGCCTCCTTTAATTGTTCCCTATTGATCCCCATTCTGAAAAAGAATATCTTTAGCAGACATAGTGCTACAGCTGTTTTTTTCTTTATCAATAGTATATGTGTACTGTAGTGCAAGTTATGGAACTTAAGTTCTGCTACAGGTTTAGAAAGAAGCATGTAGGATGTAGAAGATATGCAGTTAGATCAGAAAATGCCTTCTATATGTACTTGGAGAACTACCAGTAGAAATCACCACAAAACCAATGAAGATCTATTCCTCACAGTAATGTCAAGTGAAATATAAAAGCTAAAAAGGCAAGACTGCAAACCTATGCAGTCAGTAACAGAGCAAGTAATCACATTTGATCTTCTTTCAGCATTAAAGTTTTCTCTCAATTTTCTTTCCTTAGCAACATGGACCACAAAACACATTACTAATTTTCTCTGGGTATTCTCCACCTTCAACATTCATTTCCCGTTCCAGAAAAATCCTCTCATACAACAACTCATTACTTAAGTAAGAATGTAAAAATGTTTGTAATGGCAAGACTGAAGGCTCATCCAGTCTAGTAGTCTCTTTTCAACAGCAAGAATAATTACAGAACATTTATATATGATATTTCCCCACCCTTATTGCTCCCCCTTCTCGCCATCTATTTTCAGCTCAGGAGATTTCCTGAGCCTATTGTGGCCTGTCTATTTTGCAACCCCCAAGGAGATACCACTTTCAAGTACTTGTCCAGCGTCCCTTTGAGCCCTTGTAAAATTCTTGCATCTGCAACACCATCTGGCGAACAATTTTATATGTCTGCTACCCAATGTGTGAAGAACCACTTCCAAAACCAACAGTGCAATGTGATAATGTATTAATTTCCCCTCATACACCACCACCTTCATAATATTAGCCAGAAAGTAGATCCCACTGGGCAATAAAAAACCCAAAAATTCTTATTTAGTTGTGATGATCATCCAGCTGTCTCAACGTTAGAGGCGTTACACATGCTACCTCATTATTTTATTTTGCATAATCGTCTCACGGAGTGAGTGGGAAATTAAGTGAAAATTGGTCAAGAGAAAGTTAAGAAGGTGATAGTAGTCATCAGTTCTAATGAGGGTTTGCTGCCAAAGAAAAATATCTTGCTATGGTCACTGCACAAGATGAGATACAATATTTCACAACTAAATATTTGGTGAGAATCCAGGACCAGCTTTGAACAAAGTTCAATTCAACAAAGTGTTTTTGCCAAGGCTGGCAAATACGTGGGCGGTGCAAAACCAGAGGTGAGATCAGTGAAAGAGAAACCCTTCAGGTTTCACAGCCATCAGTGGCTCCACACCAGTTGCAGAAGGGCTCCCACACATGAACTGGTGAATACCTGCAGGCAGGCAGGATGAAAAAGGCACCCCAGCACCCAGCAGTTGGGGAGCTCTGTCGCATCTCTCCTTGACAAGACCCTTTGCCTCTCTCACACTGCAGTAAAATTCACTTTTAGTTCACTGAAATGGCCAGGTTTTCTCATATCCACAACTTTTACTCTAATAAAGGCGGCATGGGGGTGAAGAGTTTTACTTTTGAACTAGCTGATAATGTATCTTTAAAATCTTCTGCTCTTAAAATTACTGAATAATTTAAGAAATGTGTTTTAAGATTTATGCTACAAACTGACTACGAAGAAAGAGAGTTATAAGCTCTATTAATCTTCATGTTTCAAGGTGTAAGTGATGTAAGAAACACCGTCTTGCAATACAGAACAGTAAAATTGTGAAGATTTATGCCTTCCGTTGAAACATCTGGTCTTACACACTCTTGGTGCCAGAATGGCAGACTGGATGAGCTGCTTGTTTATTCCATTCAAGAGTTTCCTTGACTCCTGGACTTCATGTTAAGACATGATGAACATCTTACTCCCACTGGAGAATTTTTACTCTCATGAAGTCAATAGGTCAGAACTTGAAATTTACAGCTCATGAAAGGGATTCCTCCTTTGAGTTTGTTAGATTCTAGTGCATCAGTAGACAAATATGAATACTTAAAACAATTGTACTTTATGTACTCCATACCTGTGCTTCATACAGGCATAGGCATTAATTTAAAGGCCTGTCAGAACACAACTTCTTTAGCAACAGAGTGCATCATGAGGGGTAGGAAATATCCAGAAGGGTCACATCTCACAGAAATACAACAGTGAGCCCTATCAAAAAAGTTCCTTTCATTTTACAACAACAACAACAAAGTTTTCAATTCAGTATTACAAACTGTAATTATTTCAGAGGATCAAATTAGTTACATTTATTTACTTAGAATTCCGAATCATTTCATTCTTTTTATTGTATCTATCAAAAGTCAAATTTCAAGTTAAGTTAGTATCTGCAGTGGATCACTGTAATGTAAAGGCATTTCTGTCACTGCCTAATTAATTTCAGAATTGTTTCGAAAAATACATACATCCAAAAGTTTCTGGATTTATCAAAAACTAACATTGAAACAATAATGGAAAGCATTACACTTTCTGAAAAAAAAGTCCTCATTAGTTTTTAAAATAGAAAAGTTACATCGCCTTTTTCAATTACAGCTACTTTTAAGATTTTCCAGAGGTAGCTACAGTTTGGCTTTGACCCTACTATTGCAAAGTGCCAGAAATACCAAATTATAGTAGGGAAAATGTTGTGTGTGCACACATGTATGTGTTTGTCTACAGTCTGCATGAGCACTTGAAAAACATCCAACATATACACACAGCAAATCACATAATTAAAATTTCTCTTATGCAGAAGAGATTTGTCTTTAAAGTAGAAAATAATGGAAGGACAGCAGAGATTTCTCAGTACTAAAACATAATGCTTCATTTAATGAGTAATCCCTGGAGCATATGGATGTTTACCTCACTCTGGGCAAGCTCAAGTGCATAGACAGACAATTACAGTGCTTCAGCTTATGTATGATAACTTGTTAAGCTGCTGTAATGCAGTCACATTCTTTCATGGGCTTATAGACTGCATTTCTTTATTTTACTCCATGCCAATATGACTTCTGTCTTCCAGATTAAATGGTTATAAGATATAAATGGCATGTTCAAAGTTAGAATGCCTGAATCTGAATGCACAAAGCCCTGGAAACTTAAAAACTGGAACCTCTGCAGTCTCTCTGTGAGTTTGGCAGGTACTGTGTCTGCATCCACTCTGCCTTCAGAAAAATAAAGTATTAGTAAATTAAAAAAAAAAAGATAATATTTTGCAATAGGAAAATCATGATACAATTTGGTTGCATTGCTTCTCACATGACTAATGGCTGAACAGCAGACTTATTTACATGACCCATTGAATACAGTTCAAAAAAATTTTTAGTATGTAGATATAGGCTGCAGATTAATAGCAAATGCTGGCAAATGGCTTCAGAGAGACTCCAAGTTTTGCTTTGGGAGAATGGCAAAAGGAGGAAATATATTGCTAAAGCCTCTCTTCCCACCACTTTTACACTGTTGCCTCTTATCAGAGTGTAGGGTGCAAAGTTCTGAGGCTGGTATTTGACAAAAGCACAGCTTAAATTATATTAAAAACAAAAAAACCCAAAAAAACCAACCAAACAAAAAAACCCCACAACCAAAAAAAAAAAAACCCAAAAAAACTCAACTACTAATGAAACTCGTTTGGTCAATCACACATAGCTATTGAACAGCTCCTTTTCTGTGGTGAGTCTTCACTTCTCCAAGAAGTTTGTGAAAGCTGAAGGCAGTACTTCAAACTATTAATTTTCTAGGCTTTTAGGCACTACATAAAAATCTTATTTTTCTATTCCATATTACTGGACAAGGAAAGTTAAATACAGTAATTGTAAACTCTACTGCTTGGTAATATGTGAACTCTTGAATCTCAGAAATGCCCACACTTCTGTATTTCTTTCAATGTATTTGATCCAAAATTCTGTCAGTGTAAAAGGAATTTTAAAGTGGTTTTAATGTTCTTCTACTCATAACAATCTAACGATATAAAAGATGCAAGATTCACAGAGAAGCAACCCATGCACACTCAGATACAGACATACACAGTATGGATAGGTGTGCTTTGTTCCACAAGAAACTCTTGTGATTCACAGCACCTGAGTATGAGTTTCCAGGTTATGATGATCTTACTTCTTAAATATTAAAAATACAATGCATTCAGGAAGTTTTTTTGGTTGTTGTTTTTTGGGTTTTTTTAAATGAAGCCGAAAGTAGCAATCAATGGTCATCTATGTTTTGGTTGGCATATTGCCCACAAGAGACCCTTGATATTAAACCATGGTTGAAATACCAAAATTCCTACAAGTACTTATATCTGTTAATGATAACTACAGCTGCACTCAAAATCTGCTGCCCTTGATATGACTTACATTCCCGCAGGAATATAAATCTCCAGGTTTAAAAAACAGTATTCGTCTCAGGGCTCTGGAGAAACACACAGCTTTATTCTTTTGATGCTGCATAATATTATTATTGGGTTAATATGATGAAATCGACTTTCTTTTTTCTTTTTTTTTTCCCTGAAGCTTATCTAGTCTCACATTATTAATCTGAAAACAGGCCAAAAGAAGAAACAGGAAGAGAGATACAACAAATTCAGAGCTCAAATATGGTCATTTGGGCCACTGCACATCTTCAATAGAAGCAATTTGGTCCTAGACATGGGAATATTGAAAAAGAAACATTATGAAGGGAGACTACTGAAAGCTGTTTCCTATCTGTTAGAGATCAAAGAGGATCAGACCAAATATGAAATTATCTTGTAGCTGAGGTAGTAATGTACCTAGTGATCTTGAAATGAAATGTTTAAAAATCTATATTTCTACCTTTCATTTTAAGAGATGTGCATTTTAACCCCACAAGTAACCCCACAATGATAATAACAAAATTGTAACACATAATTAAATTTAAAAGCAAGATCTATTCCATCCTTGAATCAAAATTATTCCTTTCATCACAGCAAAGTCATATTGTTTTTAAAACCTAGTGACTATATTTGTTTCATTTAATTCATAAGCCCCTGGTTATCACTGTATTTTTACTCATACGCAGGTTATCAAATGTGCACTGCTATAGCTGTTTGAAGCGTATTTCTAAAACAAGAAAAGAACTAAGACCCAAACACACATCAGCACCTCTTGCAGAAATGTCAGTCATGCTATGAATAAAGCATAAGCTTAGAAAAACATCGTCACCCAGCAAACAAATAGCATTTGCTGAACCAAACGTGTCTGGAGCTGTACTCCTGAGCTAACTGGAGGCAAATCCTTGTACTGTGCCGCAGGACGCCGCAGTTGAGAAATCCCTCAAGCTGGTCATGGAGAGTTCAGCATGCTGTGCAAGGGCAATTCCCAAACTCTGGGGCAGGAGGTATGGCCAGAAATCCCAGAAACCAGGCTAGGAAACAATGCTGTCATGTGTCACGGACACCCCTGACAGGGCGAGGAAGGCAGCAAGGACAGGGACCAGGTAACGCTGCCTGGGAAGCTGCAATGAGCCATTGCAAGGCTGAGCCCTGGTCTGGGGGATGGCTGGGGCTGAGAACAGGGAGATGAAGGGTAGGTGACACCAAGGAAGGATGATGGAGCCAAACGAGCAAACGAGGCCAGCACCTGTTCCTGCACGTGATGGCCCAAACCACCACAGCATCTGTGTTCGGCTGTGTCCAGCCCGGCTGGCACAAGACTACGCCAGGGATACCATGGAGATTGGGATGGGAGCGGTTATTGCCCCCTGTCAGTCTTAAAAACTGGAGGCACACTTAGATTACACTGAAATTATTCCCTATCTAAACAGCAAAAGTTGAATGGGAATAGGCATACCTGCAGCTGGCAGACTGCCTTATCCAAAGACACTATCAACTCAGTCACAGGAGACCCAAAACCTCTGTGCTCATGTTAAGCACCTAATTCTGAAGTGATGTTGAATTTAGAATGCTAGATAGTTAGCTATGACTCCCTGGTATATCCAAAGAGAGAGGGAAAAAAAAAACCCAACAAAAACAAACAAACAAACAAAAACAACAACAAAAAATCAACTGAACTGTCAAAGTGCCTGTTCTAGAAGCAAGTAATGAACTGACGGGTACATTCACTGGGATCTGGCCCAGCCTCATCTCCAAGCTGGAGGACAGAAAATTACGAAACTCTGCAACAACCCTTCTCTTCTTTCCTGTGTGTCAGACTAACCCTGACCCGGCGTGTATCATCTAGTTCAGTGTTGTCCAACATACGGTTCCAGGCAGGATGTTGCCTATAAAACGCTTATGCACTAATTCCACTAATTAGAGCATTCAAAATAAAAGCAGAGCTTTCTGAGGGTGACCAAAAGGCAGTGCTGCCTTTCCGACAGATGTGCCATCAGCCACAGCCAAGCCTGGGAACTCCTGGATGACTGAGGTACTGAGCTAATGTGTCTCCAAAAACACTGTGAGACCCTATCAGGCAAGCTGTGGATCTTGATTTACCCACCCGACAGCCCTGTTCAGCCCTGCTGGGCTGGACTTTGCAGAGCATCCCCACGAGAAGCACCTGCAAAAGGAGAGGAAGGGAGGAACACTTTGGGCTTGGTAAAATACGTTTAATAGAGTTGGAAGTGGCTGAGGTGATTATCCTGTGTGAACTGACTAAGGAACAATACCCAAGCAAAAGACAGTCTGACACAACTGTCACAACAAAGGCAGTTCGGAAAGACATCTGACAAGGCAACATCTATTTTAAAAATCCTCAGGATATTAACTGCGCATTTACATTTTGTATAAAGAAGACTAAACATCATAAAAACAGCTGAATTTAGCACAAACAATAGGCCAATAAATACAATACCAGTGCTTTAAAATAATTAAATAACCATTTGTTCTTGCATTTATGTTGCTTCCAAATACTGGCAGAATTCCTTCAAATAAACAAACTGCTACGTTCTTGTTTTGTTTTGTTTTTAATTTTTAAAGATTACATGTTGGCAGTAATTTCGGCAAATCTGGACATTTGTTCCATTCATCTGAAGTGAAAAAAAGCGATACATCTATCACATTGCATTTTCACTCTTAGGAAGCCAAAACTAGGGCCCTCCAGGGAACAAGAAGTTTAATTATAAACTATCACTGTACAACAAGATAGATTGTTGGACATATCTCTGGGAACACATTCAATACAATAAGCCAATATAGTGTGATATGCAATTTTTTTTCTTTTTTCTTTTTTTAATGCAAGACCATGGTTCTTTTTCTGGTGTAAAAGGAAGAAATCAGCAAAATAGTGATCAATTAGAGACCTGCAAAATTTGTTGCAAAATAATGTTCATAATACAGTTAGTGATTCTTCAGAATCAAAAGAACAGAAAAACAAAAGCAGTGTCACTAACTAGCAATCTATTTGTTGTTTAAATGGTGCCTAAATTTGTGCTAATATTGAGAAAATATAAAGTATAAAGTCACAATGCAAAACCACATTGTAGTTTCCAGTTTCTATAGAGCTTTTTATAATTTTCTGTATCAATTGTGGAAGCAGAAGTGTCTGAATGCAAAACAGAATTACCCCCACACTACTTTCTCCCTTTTCACCTTCCTCATCAAGCAAAAGTAGGGAATTTATTCCAGAATCTCCAGTTAGAAATATTTCTTAATTGCACATGACAGTTAGTTCATTTCTTTCCACAGAAAATTACCATAATAGGAATTTTGTTAAAAAACTACATTTAAATTTTAAAAAAAAATTGAAAGTAGTTGTAACTGTTGTATAACTCAGTGAGACTGTTTAATAAGGCTGCATTTTAGATTTCCATTGTGCAACAGAGAAGAAAATGAGTTATGTCAATAGCACTGTCACCAAGGTCAAGCCCCATAGGAATCCCTATGAATTCCTTCTAAAATCCTGTGTAGATCTGTAAACTATGATCTGACCCACCACATCGGTGGAGTGTGGAGCTTATTTTAAACAACTGCACACTGACAGCCTCACTCTGTTTTCACAAAGGTGAACTGGATCTCTAGAAAGGCACAGAGCTGTGGCATCACATGAGAGGTGTCCATCAGGTAAACCAATTCTCCTGAGCAAATGAGTTGCAGAAGTAAACAAGAAAGCTTTGTACTGAATCTAATTTAGATAAATAAATTCTGAAGACCCACACATGACGCTAAAAATGAAGACTAATTTATCTTCTCTAAGAAGACAGATGTCTACTTAGATAATATATATAAACTGGTATGAATACCATTATCCATGATAATAATATTTTCCGTGTTCAGTAGCTTTGAAAGTTTTCAAGCCTCTTGAGATCATGCAATTTCTAAACATGGTAAAATAAAAATGTAGTTATTTTGCCTCAATAATGATGTTCAATACTTTAGAAAAGCTTACAGTTGCAAATAGCAATTATCCAATTATTCATTCTCATTTTTCTTCGTCTTTCTTTTCCCAGCAATTAACTTCCTTGTGAATCTTTTCACATTTTTTAATGAAAGTAGAAGTGATTTATAATAAAGATTTATAACGAAGTCTTCCCTATGGAGTTGTATCAGAGTAATGCAGAGAGGAATCAATAAGGCATCTGTTGGTGTGTGTCCACTGATTTCACTGAAGTTGCACAAATTAGGTAGAAAAGGATCATGACCATCATGACCCTATAATATTGGTGACATTTGTAGTCACTACTACACAAATACTTGATTTCTTGTCTTAGTTCCAGTTGTAAACTCCTTTGACAGAACAATTAGCGAACACAATCATTCCAATAATTGGAATGGAAGTCGAGTTTGTCTTTAATTACTTTGGTGTAAAAATATTTGATAATATCACTAAGGCTCAGACTCACCTCCATTCAATTCAGGTACCTGAAAAATAGAAGGTGGCAGCCTGGTCACTTGAAGCTACACACAACCAACAGAGAGGAACAGTAACCACCAGGAAGTGAAACTACCAACCTGAGCTGCTCAGTGCTTTCTCATTACTCTATTTAAGGTTCAGATTCTATAGGGGAGGAAAAATGTAGGTCTAGGCTGACACTTGTTTATACATTTCCCTATACCCAGACCAAATAAATGCTCCCATAGCCAGCAAAAACATTACTAGAACAATTTATTTTGTTTCTCCAGTTCCAAATCTACAGGTAGTTACTCCCTACATAATGCATTTTGCTGAACAATCACAATCACCCCTGACATATCTGAGCATGGTCCTCTCCTGTAGGGGGTAAAGAATCCCTCCAACAGTTATGTAATAGGTTCTCATCCTCCTGCTACTAAGACAGAAAAGTGTATCAGTGATGTTAGGTGTACATGTCCTTACTGTAGTAATGGTATTCTCACTTGAGAGGAAATGAACAAAAATGTCAGTTTGCACAACAGGGATTTCATCACAAATGAACTGAGAACATTACATGGCCAAGAACAGAAAAGCTGCAAAAATTACATCTGGAATGGATGTGATGGAAAACACTGTGATCCTGTCCCTTACGGTAAAACTGTGAAGCAAAGAAAAATTAAAGGTAATGTTTCACTCAGCTCATTTAAAAATAACAAGACAATGTTTCTCCTTCCTTGGTGTCCTTCTCTATCAGTGTCCACCCTCTGCAGGAATGACTGAGGAGTCCTGAGGAAGACGTGCGTTCTGATTTGCATGACTGCATCATCAAAAAACGCATCCTAGTGCATATACATTGGAGAGTGTGGAGGGATGGAAGTGCAGACAGTGATCTTTTGGGATGCTGGTAATGAAAGCACTTGTAAGTTATTTCTCATCGTTTCCAATGGAGGGGAGCATGGCTGCAAATCACTGAAACCTGATACATATACGTGTCTAGTGATTTATTATTACTATTGAAAATAAAAACAGTTTTATTCAAATGTCTGTGCAGATATACCCTCTGTATTCAAGCAGTTAAAAGAGGCATGATTAGTCCTGTATGCTACTGGGGGTTCTACCCCTGCCTACTCATCTTCCAAAGCATCAAAGTGTTCTGAGCAGTGGTTGTCAAAGAACCAGACTAGACAACAGAATTGCCACATCAGGTACCAGAACTCTTGTGAAAAAGTGGCAGAATATTGCTGTCCTGGATATACAGGAAATGGAACATGTCCCAGTCCTAGATTAGAAACTGAATGTAAAACAAGAAAAGTCTCTTTTTTTTTTCTCTCAAGCTTTTTCATTTACAAAATTTGTCATTCTGTTCTTTTTATATATATAAATTTGCAAATGTAACTGAAATAAACTGATTCAAGGAACTGAAAACATATCACTACTGGTTTTTTAAAAGCTCATATTAGTCAAACCATCTGACTAGCTTGTGATACTACTTCTGTCACTGAGGTTTGGGTAAAGAGCAGAGCAGCTTTCTCCTGGAAGGTCCCAGGACATTTCACTTTATCTTCTGCCTCCCACCCTGGGACTCACTCACATATTTCAGTTTGTCTCCCTGTGTGGCCATACTGGGAGCATTCTCAAGATAAACCCACAGGAAAGAAACAGAGAAGAACAGGAACCATGCAAGAGCCTGCCTGGACAGATTGAATAATGCTCCCAATTTGTTAAGATGACTGAACTTCCCCAGTGTTATTGTTTTATCATTCCTTTGAAATCATAACTTAATACTTTTATTCTCTGTGAACTAGTACACTAAACACAGTTACTTAATGGTGAAGTATTAGAAAAACATTAATGTAAACATATAATAATAATGTAAAGGTACTGACATATGCTTATGATTATTGTTATAAATACCTCTTGGGAAAGCCATATTGAATTTATAAAACTTAGCTTTAACCATGGCCCAAAATTCAGGGTTCTGTTAAACACATTCGGCCTGAATCTTTTTGAGTCTCCATGTGAAGACATTATTGGCTTTCAAAACAGACTGAGCCTGGCCATAACACAACAGGATCAGAGACATACTTCTCCCGCAAGGAAAAGCACTTCAAACACCAGGGTGCCAGTCTGTCAGCACTTATCACTCAGTGGGTTATACTATCTTTCCAGCAGATTCCCCTTCCAAACTTATACTTCATCACACTCCTGACCTTGCTGCATGCGGCCCCTTCAGCAGAGTTCAAGTCTGCCCCATGTAAGACACAGAAAGTTTATTCACCACTTCTCATTATCATCTCAGAGACTTGTCCATTGTAAGCCAAAATTATTTACTCTGCTGCTTTGGGGGCGTTCGTGGAGGAGGAAGAGTCTAAGGAACAAGGAAGTCTAACCAAGAAAAAGTAATGCTGCAAAGAAAACGAGCAAAAATCTGCCCTTTCAGAAGTAAATGATTGCTTCTGCTCTTGTTTGGTGAGCAACTTTCCATCCAAAAATGGGATGGAAACTGAGGTGGCCAGACCATTTTGTGCTCCAGCTAATACAGTGTTTCAGATCAAGAAAAACAGGCAAGGCTGCATCGCTCTGGCCTGCCTCGTATGGACTAGGTTTTTTTTTTTTCTTTTGAAACATTCCATTTGCTGTTCAAGCCAAGACAAGAAAAGAAACATTTTTAACCTTAAGGGTCTGACATAAGCCTACAAAATTAAATAGCCAGGACTGAAGTGAGGCAGGTTTTACAGTTCTTAGGAGGCTATCCTTTGTTCCTTCCTTAACAGTACATTATAGCCAGGGAAAACTTTGCAAGCTGAAAACAAACAGGCAAAAGCAGATTCAACTGCCTTTATCTGAACTGAAATCTGTGCAGGTCAGGACCACATGGTACTGAATAGTCTACAAATAAAGAGCAAGTATCAATACCTTCCCTGACGAGGTTACATCTAGGAAGATAAACAGAGGATGAGTGGAGGAAAAGTCTGTGTAATGACAGGAATACAGTACAGTCACCCCTAGAGCTGCTCGGACTTGAGCTTCCAGACCCCAAGTCTAAGTTTGGAGCAATAAATAAAATGTGCCAGACACTATTTGCAGACTCTGAGACAAAGCAGCCTGGAACAGCTTCTGTCTGTACAGCTAAACACTCATTCCCTTCAAAACCAAGTGGTTTCATCCATATTATCTCCTGGGAGCCCTCGCATCCCCCCAGCTTACAATCAGGCAGTTTGGAAATGTGCTCGTTGACAAGAGCAAAAACCAGCCCAGTGAACACGCTAACAAACATCATAGGCCCGTGCAGGGTAACACAGTCTTCTGACCTTGTTTAACTTGCAAATACAGATGTGACTCATCTGTCTCCCCTGTGATCGGCTTCAGAGTCCCTGCACCCACAAGGGAAATGTGCCACTAAAGCCATCAGCCAGTGAAAAGAGCAAGCAAAACATCCCATCAAGTTTTGGCACTTAAAAAATACTGCCTTTCATTGTGTAATTCCTGTGGAAAATACAAGACGTGGCAGAACCTTGCAAAATATTCCAACAGTGTGAATACACGTCAGAATCAGCCTAACACAGCCATCAGGTAGAAATCAAAATAGGAAGGGGATTCTAGGTTTTATTAGCGTGTGGATGGATAAATTACAGGTGAACTCTCTTGAAATTTTAACTCTGGTTTGTTGTTTTTTTTAAAAAAGGCAGTGCTAGGCTAAAATATCAGCTGGTTGTTTATGATCACTGAAGACATTTTCAGAAAAGCTTTGACAAAACTGGAATGAAACAGCAGAGAGCTGATATCCACTACCATGCACACAAGTGTCCTCCTACAAGGCACTGCTGTTTTAGAGCAGAAGTTGACCGACGTCTTCACAGATGTGCTCATTTCACCTTCCACAAGATACCAACCACAAAAGACAGGGGATAAAAGCCATGCAGACAGCACTGTGACAGGGGAACACTACTGATCTCCACTGCTTGTCACAGCCCTCATGCCACATGTCACCACCTCCTCCCCTCTGCCAGAAGACCCATTCAAGGAGTCCGTCTCAGCCGCAGACAGCACTGGCTGAATTATTATAAACACCTGACATTCAGTGCTGCTGTGCTGGGTGCAAATGGATCTGCAGGACTGAGGACAGAAGGCTTATGATGAAATGAGAGTGGAAATAGGAAATAACCTTCTAAGATGTCACGGTTACAGATAAAGAGAGATATGCGATGAGTCTCTCATTCTCTTCCACCACATGCTCAGAAGAAGGGATTAATAATTGATGAGTTAAGAAACTAGCAAAATTATTGCTAGCATCCTCGTCATATTCAGATGAGGTGCCTAATTTTTTTTTTTAATCAATTCATGTGAAAGAAAAACTAAAACAAAAAAATAAGCATGGATCTTGGAAGAAATAATTTCAGGAAGTATTTTATGTCAAAGAACAGCCCTTCTGCCAATCAGCTGTTGGGGTTTTTTTTAAAAATTTGTCAAGAGTTGAGTTTCTGCAGCTTCTTTTCTTTTTTCCATTCCAGAAGCCTTGGGGATGTTTCTCTTCTACTCTTGAGCCCACTCATAAGCTGGGAATTCTTTCCCCCACATGTGAGTGTGAATGATATGAATGGAGATTGCACAACTGCTTCTCTTCTCTTGCTGCTTGCTATTTGCCTAACTTCCTGAGAGCAATGGTAGAAACTTTCTCATGGGTTTATTTGGGTCTGTGGAAACCAAAGACTCAGTCTCCCTACATGTATTTATAAAGTCTTCTGTAGAACAGGAAGACTTTGTTTAGTATGAAGAAACTGAAATCGGGAGCCACCAGTTTGTCTGATACAGGAAGAATTACAGAGTCTCACGTGCACAGTTCTTGGCACTTGCACCTCCAGGGATGCTTTAAATAGGAAAGGACTTACACAGAATGATCTTTAAAATTGAAATGGATCAACGGTTTGAAAATGCTCTCAATTTCTCTTGAAAAGCATCTGAGAATTGGTGCTACAGGTCCAATGCTTTGCTCTCACAAGAAATGTATCCTCAGTGGCCATGGACTTGTCCATTTTCACCTTCCAAACCCCCCCTCAGCCATCCCATCAAATTGATTGCAAGGAGCTATTAATTACCTATAACTGTGCAAGAGCAAATCACTGCACCTTCACAACTCCAAGCTGAATGAAAATGGTCATACCTCATTTCCAAGGTTTATCTTTCATCTCTAACACACTTGCTAATTCCTTTCATCAGTTTCAACTCACGCTCTTTGTACACAGCAAGTAATCTAGTGAGGCTCTGAGTGCAGATGAACTTTAGTAGTGCAGGTAATAATAATAATACCTATTTTTGTTGTGTATTGTACTTGCACTCCTCAAAAGCTGTTTGCATCACTTAGCTAAGTTGTTTTGCTTAATGTAATCCTACCTGGTGCAACATGACCAGTCAGTGCTGTGTCACGAGAGAAGAAACTTCTGCAAATGCCCAGGCTATTGCAGTTATTGCTGCAGCTGAAGTTTGGTCTGATTGCTTCGCTTCCAAATTTTTGGTTGCTTTTTTGCTATTAAATCTTGGAAAGCCTCCAAAATAAAAATGATAAAATCCTGAAC
Organism: Lycocorax pyrrhopterus obiensis; assembly: GCA_014706295.1. Lineage (NCBI taxonomy): Eukaryota > Metazoa > Chordata > Aves > Passeriformes > Paradisaeidae > Lycocorax > Lycocorax pyrrhopterus. The sequence continues at coordinate 8,203,567 of JACSVZ010000015.1, forward strand.
ATCACAAAAGATGCGTTCTTCCACATACTTGTAGATCATCTTTGGCATACTTCCTGATTTTAGCAATTACAGCTTTCCCCCAAGCTCCCTGCACGCTGCCCATAGATACAAGGCTTTGTATGATCTGCCATTTAATTCAGAAAACTATAGCAAGCTAGGGCAGGAACCCTATGATAGACAGTAGAGCAATTCAATACTAAAGCACTGTTAGGTCTCTGTATGGTTTTCTTGATCAATGTTACACTGCTGATCTATTTTTATGTATTATTTACACTGGGACAGTGCCTAGAGGCCCCAGCCAGGGCAGGACCCCACAGTGCTGCACATACTATCAAGGAGGATACAAGAGGGCTGCTCCCCTCTTTGCAGCTTGTAGTCTAAATACATACTGAATGAGACCAGATGGAGAAAACAGAGGGAGGAAAAAGTGAGACAATTGTTAGTAAGAGTAACAGGCAGAGCACAACAGCTACTTGGCAATATATAGGCAATGTACAGTTCCTGTCACTGTCGTCTGTTTTCTCTCTGTCCTTGGTATCGTGTTGTACAACCTGCAGTGACCTATGGACAAACACTCATACACAGAGTTGTCCTCTGCAAGTCTGAAGCTCTGGGCACTTGTGAACATCTTTCACTGCCCACTGAATTAGGGCACAAAGTGGGTGATATGAAATCACAGGTTTGCAGTGACCCATGGGAGGATTACCACTTTGGGGTGTCAAGGGAGCCCAGAAGGCAGCTGATCTCAGTGCAATTCACATAATCTCTGTCTTATTCCCTTACACATTGGCAATGCAGAACATTGTCTGCAGCAGGAACAGCCAAGAGTCCTTATGGTGTCCAGGAACACAAGCCTTAATTCAAGCCCAGGCTCTCTCGGGAACCAGCAATGGGTGCACTTCCCACCTAACTCACTAAGTCTCACTTTGGTTGAAGATGGGCTTTTAAGCTCACAGCCTTGTGACCCAAATATATGTCTTAAATTAGGGAGTACTTATTTCACATCCTGATCAGAGCAAGGACTGCTTTACACACAGATAAAATCCCCACTGCGTTTAGGTCCTCTGTGCAAACCTTAAATCGCCCTCTATGTTCTCAGGACTGTTCAGCTCTGATTTCCAAAGCAATAGTGTTGGGTCTGCAAGGTCAAGTAAAAACAATAAACATAAATTCCTGCAAACACTTCCGAATTGAGCATATTTTAGACATTCCCAAGCACAAGTCTAGTCCAGTATCATACTGGAAATCCACAGGCTCTCTGACACCAGGTCCCTGTCCCTGATGAGACTGATTGCTCACACATCCCTGTCTCTTCATCACTAGATGAGCCAGAAGACAAGGGCTGGAATAGCAAAGTGACTCTCCCCTTCCCTGCAGAGCCAGTGAAGTAGGGCAGTGACAAGCAATTGTGAGGGAAGTCGGATTCCATCCGTGTGGAGGTGAGCTCTGGAGGGGCTGGAAGTGGGAGCTATCAAAACAAGCCTGAAAGCAGCCCTCTTCTTTCCAGAGTGCAAATCAAAAAGAGTAAACTACTCACAAAGTCACTGCAGGGTAATGGATGTAATAGTACAACGGGGGAAGGACTCTGACACGAGTCACACCAACAACAGGATAAACTAATTAAGCTCCGCTTTCTTTGAAGTGAGAACTTGTGCCACTGCATCGGTCAGCAAAGACCTCAGATAGGTCATCTTGGTCTTCCTCATGGATCTGTATTGCTTAACTTTCCCTCAGATCCCCAGCATCCAACAGCTGCTTTACACATGGACCTCCAGCAGCATCCATAGAAGCTCTCAAAATTTTTTAACTCTTCTCTGAGTAAGTTTAATTTTCCCATTTTCTTTAAATTCGCAATGTCCATAACTGCATTTTCTCTGAGGATCGGTCCTTTTCAAGGAGACAGCTACCACCTAGAGCTGACACAGTATTTCTACTTAGGCTGTTGTATGAAAGCAAGAGACAACAGAAGTAGGTTGCCAAAAGAGCTCAGCTCCCATTTAAAGTCTGGATTTTCAAGTGCAGTGTTAGGTAATGTGGGACATGTAGGCTGCACCTGATACAAAATTTGTTAGTAACACATAGCACAGTAGCACTTCTTGGGATGTTGCTACTCTGTGTAAGGACTGCTTCAAGGAAACAGAAGTAGGAGCTCTATAGAGTAGCTAGATTTTAATAAAAGATTTCCTGAATGTTTTACAAGAAATAACAGGAAGAAAATACAAGTTCTTTGAGGTGGTTTCTGTAATTCTTTTAACAGAACATTTCAGCAAATACTGAAATTATTTATTGAAAAAGACATTCCCCCCCCCCCCCTAAAATCAAGGTGAGTTGATTTTATTTGATCCTTTTATTCTTAAGATAACATTCATCTTGCCTAATTTCAACCACCTAAAGTTCAGGCATTGTCTTGGCTCCCTCCAGAGAGGGTGGAGACAGGCACTGCCAGGGTGAATTCATCCCCTGGCTCAGATACTGCGTTGCCCCTGGGAGCACCTCATCCCTGGACAGAAAACAGAGGAAGATTAGGTGACCATCTTACACTTCAGACAAGTGAAATAAATCCCATCTTAATTAGCTTTTCCACTCACTGTACTTGCATTGTTACAATATCTGAACATCCATGCTTTCCAAACCTGTAATTCTCACACTCTTTCTATGATAAACAGTAATTTTTACTCATTTACAGATACATACAGCTGAGGCAGGTAGAGGCCAAGTTCTAGACCTGTAAAGGTATTTAGCAAGTTAATTGTCTAAATTAGGTGTTTTTCAGTCAGCTGACAAATACTCAGTGATGCAGACAAAGAAGTGGCAGCTGGGTGCCCTTAGGAATTTGCTAGGATCTAAGCAGAAATGACTTGCCCAAGGATATATGTCATGGAATTAACCCCAGGTCTCCTGAGCTGCTGTCCTAGCCTTTGGAATGTCCTTAACATCAAGCAAATCCTCTGCTGTTTTTTGAATAAAACTTTTGAAGTATTTACAGTTATGTCTTCTTCTCTGTCAAACTCTAACAAGCTATGCACACTCCAAGCCTTTCATTCTTCCTCATAAATCAAACCTGACTCCAAGCCTCCCTTCTCACTTTTATTGGTCTTCTCTAAGCTATCCCTAGATCTTAACTTAGCAGTAAGAGCACAGTGAGGCCAAAATTCCAGGATTTTTTAGGTGTTACTGTGATACAACTAAACACAGGAACGCCAGCACAAAGTTGGATCTTGCATTAAAATCAGTGAAAATACTACATTTGCTTCAGAGTTCTACTCTGGTATGCAGCATCTGAGCACCCTGCATCACAGCACAGTGCATTGACATCACGTCTCTTGCACTCAGAGAAGTAATTGACCGAGACCTTAAAATTTAAATACTTAGGGCATGTCAACACACAAGTCCAGACACAGTAAGATGTGAATTAGCAGCACACTGGCTGCTCTGCAATCACATCACACAGAAGTGTGTATTAGGAGGGAGCAACTTACTTAATTTGGAAGCAATTTACTTAATTTGAACAACAGCCTTAGGGCAGACACCCGGTGACAGGCAGGCTAATGCAGAGTCAGTGTGAGGAAGATACCGCTCTGCTCACTGTTATTCCAGTTGAACAGCAGCTGACTCCCACATGTAGACAAACTTTATCAGTCCAGAGCAGGCTTCAGCACTGGGTGATACATGCTTCTTAGAATAATCTTGGGGAGAACTGCTGAATGCTGAGCATGTCCTCTGACTTGCCTGGAACTTGCACCTGGGTTGCAATATGGATCAATTTATAAAACAGGCTCTGTTCCTTTCATCTGGGAAGATTTTTTTTGGAAATTATCTCATTAAAGTATAACAGAAAAGCAAGTTTCTGTAGAGAGATAGGTGTCAGCCCCATACTAGTCAAACAAATTACAAGATAAAAACATTATTTCTGGTACTACATAAGTGCAGTTCTCTCCTTCTACGATAGCTGCCTTGATCCCTAACTAATCAAAATGATCCTATATCAACCTTGAATGATCATCAAAGCCTAACCATGTTTTGTTTTCAGAAACTGTAAGCACAGAGTATGGACAGCTCATGGGAAACACACAGGTAAAGTATCATGCATCTTTCAAGAAAGATATTTCAATAATTGTAAAAGCTTTTCCAGCTTCAGGTTATTAGAGGGATATTTGATCATCTCCTGTATTAACTAGACCACCGAAACCTTACACTGTTACCCTTATACTGAATGCAGTAGCTTGTTTATGGCCTAGCTCTTATTGTCCAAATAGGATTCAGTTTCTGGGGATATCAAGAAAACAAGATGCTGCAATATCCTTTGCATGGAACTGCCTTGTCCACCTTCCGAAACAGAAAAAGTTAAAACTCTTACACCAATATGAGAAAGTTCTGCCCAATCACTCAGCTTCAGAACAAGGAATCATGTTTGTTCTGTGTCAGGGTTTCCAACCTGTGTCCTGCAAACCACCAGAGGAATAAATTACTTCAGAGTTTTGCACACACCAGAGAAACCCACACACCGCCCTATCTCTGTTGGGGAATGAAGAATTAGTGCTTTGGCAGCAAACACTGCCAAAAACTCAAATGCCTATTTTGGGACTTTCTCTCAGCCTAACAGAAAAGCAGGAGGTGGAAATGACAGCTACACAAGAAAATATACCCATGGGACTGAGGTCACATCTTCAACTTGAAATGTCCAAAAAGAGCTCTGAGCAATTGCTGCAGCCTCCACAGCACAGCTGGGTTTTCTTTCTGAGTGGTGGCACACACAGGCTAAGCCTAGAAAGATTTCCATAATATACTGGCAGCTCAGACCAGATCCTATCGCTGAGATTTGGTAAAACAAGTTGGAAAAAAAGCTACTGATCTTCTAGGAGAGAACACTGGAGCCACTGACAGAGGATCCTGAGTCCTGAACACAAGGCCCACGTGGTCTCAGTGGCTCTTCAGAACAAAATGTTTCCTCATTGTCAATCACTAATTTCTCCATCCTCCATCAGCACCTTTTCAGCTTTTCTAACTGCTTGTGCTCACACATCTTCTCCGATGTGGCTCAAAGCAGAATAAAGAGAGTCAGCACAATTTAAACAGGGTCATGCTTTCCAAGCATCAAACCAGTATTTGCTGAGAAAAGAATGAAAACAAATCGTACACGGCCTACTGCAAGGCCTTGTGAGATTCCCCCAGGGCCGCCACAACAGACGACTGTAATCTCTGCTGATGCTTGCACCAAAGATAACAATGCTGCTTGTTATCAAAGCCACTGTGTCCCAGTTATTCTGGTCTTACACACTATTTCTCTTATAAAGATGAGTGCAGCACTTTATAGATTGTCTAACAGTCTATCTTGGAGATATCAAATCCTGCTTTCCATTGTGTCATGCTGAATTCCTGGATGGAAAATAAAACACAATGAATGCACACACATTCCAAAATGCTTTTCTCACATCACTTCAGTGGCATTTACCTTGTTTGTAGGGAAAGGAAGGAAGGAAAGCACAGAAAGCATGGAAAGTACTTTTTTTTTTACACCATTTACTAGAGCAGATTTTATTACCCATAAATAATGGTGGTAACCTAGGATAAAAATAGAAATAAAGCCTGTCTTCACTAAGAAAATGACTATCCATATTTCATCACTGACCAACTGCAGAACAGCTGTGCCTGTGATATCAATGTTATCACAAAGGCATTTCTACCACTGTCGTGAAAACCTGGCACAAGACCTGAAATCTGTCTGAATTCTCTCCCTTTAACAGTTTAACACTCCACATGTCAGATTGCTACAGTAGAGTACCCCTGGGGAGTGAGAGATTTTCCTCATGTCAGGACCATTTCTGGGAATTGACAGGATACAGGAAAACTATGCCTGAAGCTTTTACAAAAGCACAAGAGAGAGTTTAACTGTATGAGATGCAATGAGATGAAATTTCAGAGGGGAGTTTGGAAGCGGGAGCTTGAAACCACCTGGGGAACTGCTGCAGCAAAAAGGTGAGGATGGTCAATTCCTGTTAGGAAAGACCAAGCCCTTGTGCCACAGGACATGCTGGCAGTAGCACAGACCCAGCACAATGGAAAAAACAAGGATAAACCATGCAGAATCTCACCTCAGCTTTTAAACTCAATACAACAACTGCATTCTGCTTTTTGGTTTTTTTCCCTTGCTTTGAAAGCAGATGTTTGGGATTGAGACAAACTCCCTGCACTGTTTTCTGCACACACCTTCTGCTTGTCTGTCAGGCTGTGAAAAGCAGAGAAATTGGCATTGCAGCTTTCAGTAGTGTATTGTGCCTCAGTATTCATTCTTCATCTTTACACATCAATGTACAACAGCAACAAATTGAGAAAAAACCCAATCCTTCCATCATTCCATCACTTTAAGAGCCAAAGCACAGTAACTCATCTTTCACCAACTAGGAAGGATTTGATTTTAAGCACCATTGAGGAGATAACTGTCTGTGTTGTGAGTTTCATAATGGTGCTCATGTTGCCGTTTAGGAAAGTAATGAACTGTAGCAAAGTCACAGGAAGCAAAGGACACAGAAGCTTCAGTCTCCTAAGGACAGCATAGTAATTTATCTGTACTTAGAAGTGTAAAACTTTTCAGGGAAAGAAAAAAAACCCAAAAACTAAAAACCAAATCACAGACACGTGAATTTGCAGTCAGATACCTTAAGAAAATCAGCCCATTTCCCTCTTCAAATAAATTTTATTATGTGAGTTTAATCAATCTTCAGCCTAAGCAGCTTATTTTATCTAAGGACAGAAAATCTTTCCGTGTGTAAACTCCCTTAATTTCACTGAAAGATGCACAGGTTGCTGGGATGTTACACTGGGGAAGATATTTCTTTGGCATAAATCAATTTTTTACTTTTTTTCAAGCTGAGGCAGCTTTATGAGATGAAATATATCTGCTTTTTGTAGATGTCACTAGAGGACTCTAAACACCAAATCGTAACTCCAAAACAAACCTGTACACTGCAAATAGTATTACCCAGGACATTCATCTTAAAAAGATAGACAGCACAGTGCAGCACAGCTAAATGCACCTTTTTTTCCTAGAAAGAGCACCTAAAAGACCCTTGGACCTGAACAGTGTCAGTAACTCCCTTAGATGCACCAATTCTCTTGCTTTTTCCTCAGTCAGGTGGGGGTGATGTTCCAAAAATTACATCAAGTCAGCTTTTCCTTAAAGCCTTTAAAGCTTTGGGTTCAATTTGCAAAATAATAAATTGAGTCTTAATATAAACACCTTGGATTTCATGAGGTCTGAGAAAACCTCACTTCTGACAAGATTACAGATTGTGTAAGACATCAGATCAACTGACCACAATGATTCAGGCTGTAGTTATGTAAAGCATCCTTGCCTATTAAAATAGTTCTAGGAAAAAATCAGATTAATAACAGAGATTTATGATATTAACTGACTCTTCAGTCAGCCAAGTTCAGCCTTAAAGACCAGGATAAAACCTGTCTTCTGCTTTTACCACGTTTTACATGCACCCAAACCTGCCCATAGCACCCGGACCACGGGGTGCACTCACAACAGAGCTGTGACTGCTCAGTGCCCGTGGTGCCCAGAACCAGGCACTGCCCTGCCCACCTCACCTGCAAAGCTGGGGTGGGCTCCACGTGTGCCCAGTTCTCCCACAGACTGAACGGAGAAGATCCACCTCTCCCAACACCTTTCATCCAGCAGCCCCAGGGTTAGCAATGCTCCTTCAGGAACAGGTAGGATTGGTCTCCTTATGATTAATTCAATGGTGTAGCTCAGTATCAAGTAGGAAATATCAACACTGATACCAAAATGTTAATAGGGGCAGATCCGGTAAAAGAAGTCTCCTTCCTGGAAGAAGGTGCAGCAACTGTGCCAGTCTCTCTCTGTTGGGCCTGACAACAGAGCACTCACAAAATAGTGAAACTGAGGTGGCTGAGAAAGCCACGCTGCTGAACACCAGCAACACCACTGCTCTGACCTACAGGTGGAAAACTGCCCTTCCAGCTCACCTCAGCACCTGAGCCACTGAAATACGTGCTGGAGATTTCTTTTACAATTTATCTTTTATTTTAAATATTGGCAGAAGTAAAAGACTGACCCTACATAGTCACAGACAGACCTACTGACTCTACTCATATCTGTGTGCTGGGAGAGCTCATGGCTGAGGATCCCAAATAAGTCCCATGGAAGGGGGCTTTGGAACTTGATGATCTTCCAGGTCCCTTCCAACCCAAACCATTTTATGATTCCATGATGTCTGACAGGCCCCTCCCAATGCTACTGAAACATAGCCAATAAATTAATGAAAGCCACTTTTAATGAGAAAAAGTCCACTGCTTGTAACTACTGACTATATAAACACAAATGACAAATTTGTTCCTCTGTCTTCTCTGATTTCTATTGAACAAAAATGGATCTTCAGAGAGATATAACATGCAATTGCTCTATTAGTAGGACATAGTATAGCAGCAGCTTTGAAGATTTATTTATGCTTTTAATAAAGGTTTTCAAGCACCTGCTTAATAAAGGGAAATAAGACATGAAATTAAGTAAAGGATTTATTTAAAGGTAATTTTATAAGCAGGGGGAACTTTTCTTTCACAAGTCAAGAGAACGGATATGGGAATGCTACATCCTGCAAAGCTACAGATTATGATAGTGCAGAGAACTTTACAGTTAGAGCTGGTTCTTACTGTAAATCTGGGAGAAAAGGAACTGCATTTGCAACAGCCTATTACTACTTGTCATTGCTCTTTATTTTATTTCCCTCTCTCAAAGTGGAGCTCTCTAGATACCCAAGGATGTTATGAACACTTTTCCTTTATTACACTGTTCTAAAGCCTTTTAGTATAAGCCTTCATAAAACTTCACACATATGCATTATAAAATTACAGGGAATAAGTTCCATATGAAAAATTCATCATATTTCTTCTTACTATTTTTTTTGCAAAGATTCTGACACTAAGCATGAGATCAACAGACATTGTTTTACTTCTTCATTGTGGAAGGGGAAAAAAAATCAACTTTTTGCTTTTGGTTAAGAAAGAATTTTCTAAATACTCCCTGTTTGCATTCTCTCCCTTGCAAAACCAAAAAAGGATTTTAGACAGACAAAAAGTAACCACAATTATATGGAGTGTGTCATTGATAAATTCCAGGGGAATACAACAAGCTAGGTAGGCACATACCATTAGATCTAGCTGTTCAAAATCTTAAAATTCTAGCCAAGATTAAGCTGGAACACTTGGCCACATCAGCCCTCAGGACTGCACTTAACTTTTAAATGCTTGATCCCTCTCTAGGCTTAGACTTTAGGAAAGTAACTCTTTCAAGAGAACATTTTACACAGCAGCCTATCTTTAAACATGTGCTCAAGTCTCTTGAAGTCACTAAGGACAGACGGATTGAGAACAGGCCCAAGTCTTTCATTTTATGACAGCCTTAGTTTTGTATAATTTTAGTTAATCCTAGGCTTTCTGTTCCCAGTGCATTTAGTCGTGAGTTATGCTGACACAAGATGAGATCAGACTTGGTGCTACAGTGTCTTCAGGAATTTTGGAAGAGGATGTTCCAGGAAAATTGGTAACTTCTCTTCTGCCCACCCCCTTGGAGAAAAAAAGAAAGCAACAACAACCCAGCACGTCACTGGAGTATGTTTAGATGTTACAAAGGTTTTAGCCTCTCTTCTGCTGCATGACATCTGCTTCCTGCAAGTCTTCTGATTCCCTGACCAACTAAATTGGAAACAGTTTAATTATGGTTATTTGTTTTGCTTTTAAACTGACCACATTATAAGAAAAAGCTCACACAACTCTTCTGTTTATAGTAGCACAGGAAGAAAAATATGCAAAGACGTACAAAAAAGGGTAAGTGTTACTGAAAGCTGAGTAATACGCACAGTGTGAAATTCATGCAGTGCAGAAAGTCCTCACGAGTTACAGGTCTCCATGTACTCATAAGCTCTACAGCATGAATTTGTCTTTAGCCTTATATATTCTGAGCCCTTTAGGATTTGTCCTGAAAATGAAGTTTGAAAATAAATGCCTCTAATGTCCTGTGCTTAGTCTGACCAGGGAAACTATTAGGTAAACTCTCAGGTACCAGCAGAGCTCTGAACATTAATCACATTTTCCAGTTACGTTGTGGGGAAGTGCAATGACTTAGTTAAGGCCAGTTTAATGTCCCAGGCTTAAACTACCACACCCATCACACTGATAGTCAATTGAGTCAATGATTCAACACAGATGGGAATCCAGGTTCTTCTTGGCTTACTGTTATCTCTTCTGCCCATTAGGTTATGTGACTTCCATAAATTATTTTGCAGTTCCCGTTACGAGAAAATAAATCCACATGATGCTAAATGCTGCCTCCCAGTTGTAATGCAAAGTGGAATTTTGGACCACAGTGCTGCTTCCTGACTCATCCTGGATCCCCTCCATGTGACGTTGGATGCATCTAAGCTGGAGAGAGCAGAATAGAAGGGCTGTGTTCTTTTTCTTTTTGCTTTTTTCACTTTTTCTATCACCCACTGTCAGATAACACGTGCATGTTCTCGCAGCATGTCTCTAGAACGTGGAAAAAAACCAACAATACCAGAGAGAGGCCTTTCTGAATACACAAGGATAGAAAGGAGAAGATAAAAGGGCTAAAGATTTATACAGGGATTATTTAAATAATGACTCACTGCCATTGCTAAGTTTATAAAATACATAAAACCCAGACAAATGTTGGGGCAGGGGAAAACTGTGTTAAGAAGTGCAACAGACGTGCAGCATGATGAAGTTAAAAATAGCACACCCATGGAGCAAAATTTCCTTCACACATAAATACAGCTTCACATCTCATGCACATGGCTCTACTGTGAGCTTCTCTGTTGCTTGTTTGCAGCTGGAGAAAATCCAGAAAGCAAGGAAAACAAACACATCACACGTTCCCTGCGTCTATCTGATTTAATGACATTTAGCACACACCTTTGGCTCTTTCCAGGGGTTAAAAAGACAAAGGGCCAAATATAGCTCCGGCAATCCCGCAGGCTGCCGTGCCAGGAGAGCGTGGTGGGAAAGCCTGCTTAACCAGCCCCAAAGGATTCCCTCATGGAGGAAACCTCAAAGAGCACAAAGGTGGCTCAGTGGCCAATTCCAGCACCAGGGGTTTTAGCCAAAGAAATCCTGGCATGTGCTGGGAATTCAGCTGATTCCCAGCTGATGAATCAGCCTTTCTGGATCCACAGGTGACCGGCATGTCTACGTTGCAGTGGCATACGGTGAAGAGACATCTGAGATTACAGCTGCTGGATTTTTAACAGCAAAAAGGATGAGAGGAAAAGCAAAACAGGGATTAAGAAACAATCCAGAAAGACATCATTATTTTGGCCACCCTGAGCTAACAGCAGGCTCACAGGGTGACTCCAGTGCTTATGGCTTTCTGCCAGTTAAACTGTAAAGATCCTGCCTGTGTGGGACATTTGCTCCTCCGCTTGTTTTGTGACATGGAAGAGAGGCTGAGCATATCCCTTCTGCTAGGATCAAAATAAGGACAGGTGCTGTTGGGAGTGTTTCATCCTTTGCCTTTGCTTTTGAATACCTTGCTGTTTACATGGTTAGCTGCTTAATTATCATAACTTGATCTCTGAGTAATAAAGATGCAGTATCTTCAAACACTTTAAAGGGCTCTTTCCCAGTGAACAACATCTATTTCCACTTAACATTCTATCTTAATTAAAACTTCTCCCCCTGCCCAGGGCCTTGTTTCATTTAATTCAATTGCAAAATCCCAGTAGAATGTCCAGGCTGTAGCATAATTTGCGTAATGAACACAGTGGTAGTATCTGGATTGAAAACATCACCTCTCAGAAAACAAAAAAAAAAAATTGGGAAGCAGAGTAAGATCAGAGCAATTACAGTGTTTTGGAAGGTTGGGTGATGGCACAACCTGCAGCTGGGAGAGAAGCAGGCAGAGGCCAGTACTTGGGACTGGGGTCCAAAAGAGGTATCAATCTTCTGGGGATCTGACAGTAGCTACTCACCAAGACAAAGATAAGGGCAGGAACACAACTCGAAATTACATCTTTCTGATATTAACCACCTTACTCAGTACTACTGAAAGGCACTTCTCCCTTCTTGGGATTATTATCCTGAAAGCAACCACCAGCTCTTGTAACAGAAGTCATACTTGTATTTTGAGACACAGCATAGACTGGTGAAGCTGCTATTTCCATTTCTAGTTAAAGCACTCCTTGGGCAGAGCCCACATAATGACTGTAGGAGACTCTGATTCACAACTCTCAGTGCTTCAGCACTGCACCTAATGGGAGCCTGTTCTGTTGCCCACACCCTGAGAATCCCTGCTGGATCGATCCAGTTGTAAGAAGAGGGAAAGCAAATTTAGTTCCTGGATCTCAGGCTAGTCTGGATGTCTAAGCCAAAATAAAGTTCAACTAAAAGTGAAGCCAAGCTGCTCAGCCTGATCAAGACTAAAATGCTTCAATTTATGAGACATCTCAGAGCAGGACTTGTCTTCAAAATTTTAAGAAAAAGAGGTGTGGCACCTGCAGAATTTGGATATCTCTGTTTGACAGCAGGTTTACAATTATGGATTAAAATACCCCAGTTCCTCTTTAGAAAGCTATTTAGACACAAAATTTTCACCGAAGACCTTGGCCCTTACACACTTTGCAGGAGACGATGTACTTTCCTGGATCAAACTCATAATAACCTAAATAAACTAATGAAAAAGGAAAATTGAAAAATCACATCAATTATACTAATGAGGACTTGAAAAACAGTACTGAAGTGATGTGCCATTAGCACTAAACACCTCCAAAGGGTAAACAGCAAAATCAAGTCTCTTTACTTGTCCCCCAGATTTGCAAGTAAAATAAAGTGACATGCTACAATTCTTCAAGTTCTTGCCTCCAACTTCCCGGCCTCTGTTAGAGACACAGACACAGTGTGAGCTGCTGCTTTCTCAGCTTCTGGTCCCATTTATCTCTAGTATTCTTGGGCAAGTCGTCCCAATTCAAATCGAAGTGAAGCTCTTTCTGAGGAAACATAGGTGGCTGCTTTGTGCTTCTGCAGCACAGTCACCGATTACCTAACGCGCTCAGGAATGTTTCCCTTCTACAAGCAACAACTTTCATTTTGCAATATTCGATGCAAAACAAGGAGCTTTCCCACCCTGGGAGTTCCTTCCCAAAGTGAAGTGGAGGTGGTCCCTGTGAGCAGGCGAACGACCTCCTTTCAGCGAGCCCCCCGGGCCAGCCAGGTGCTCTGCGCTGCCGGGGATGGACGCGCTCAGCAGTCGCGCTCAATGCGATGTTGGAGGACTGTGTGGAAAGGAAGGAATTCTGCCACCGGTCCAGCAAGCAACAGTTCTGCTGAGGAGCATGGGCTGATCATGCCCTGCTGCCTTCCCAGAGGCCGGAGCCACCTCTGCGGAGCAGGAACAGGCGCAGGGGTGCAGGCTGAGCGCACGAACTCCTCTCCCATCTCACAGCCTTTAATCCCCGCTCCCCAAAACTGCCTCCTTCTCTCCTTTCACCCCGAAGCCCACCCCTGGCAGAGCCTAACCCTCTCCTAAGCCAGCCCCATCTCCCCGCTGACGGCGAGGCAGGTGGCCCGGGGGCCGCCAGGTGCCGGCACCGCTCCGCTCCTGCCGGAGCAGCCCCGGCAGCGCCCGGGGCAGAGGCGAGCGGAGGGTCCGGGACAGGCAGAGGGGACCCCCCGCACCCTCCCACACCGCCCTCCACCCCTTCTCCGCGGCGGCGGAAAGCGCCCCAGCGGCCCGGAGCCGCGGGACCGGCCGGTACCTGCCGGGGCTGGAGAGCGGCCGGAGCGCTGCGGGGCCGGGGCCGGGGCCGGGTGTCGGAGGCGTTGCGAGCGGAGCGCGGCGGCTCCTCCCCGGCGGCGGCGGCGGCGGCGGCGGCAGCGGAGGGTCTCGCTCCTTCTGCGCCGAGTGTCAGACTTTCCCTCGGCCGCCCGCCCTCCATCCCGCCACCCCTTTCCACTCCCTCGCACGCACATGCACACCCCTCCAGCAAATGGGCTGCCGCCTGAGAGTGCGCCTGTGTGTCCGGGTGTCTGTCAGCCGGCGCAGGCACACCCCCACTGCTCCGCCGCAGGTCCGGCACCCGGTCCGGCGGACGGCGGCTCCTGAGAAGTGTCGGAGTGCGCACACCAACACCGACCGTGGCAGCGATGTGCCCACCCTGGGACCCTGAGCCCGTGTGCTTTCCCTGGACCACAGCCCCCTCGTACACTGCCAGATCACGCACCTGCGAGCTCGCACAGGAGCATCCCGACCTAACGCTGGGATCGCCGTGCGCGGCTGCTGCTCCTCATCCGTATGGCTAAAGCAGCCTCAGGTCCGCTCACGGTGTTCCCATGGCACATTCCCACTGGGACAGAACTGCGGGTCACCGGCTTGTAGACTGAGTGAGAACAAAAAGCCAGCTGGCCACACTCACTGGTAAATAGCCCGGAGCTCGGGGCTGGTGCGTATTTGAGAGTTTTCCCGTGTACGGAACTATAGCTGCCAGGGACACATCTGCCTTTGCATTTATTTGTTTTGCCCCCGGAATGTGCTACATTGGTGGTTCTCCGGCTTTCGCATGCTGCAGACCACTTCCTAAGAGAGAATTTCGCTCCTAGACCAACCCACTCCCACACCAAACCATTCTCTCCAGCATATTTCCTTCTGTGGCTGCCCGAGGAATAGCCTTCCTGCCCACAGGCTGAGAGCCACTGCACACATGGCACAGACAGTATCAGACACTTCCAGACAAGACACACTGGGGTTCTTTCAAGAGCTGTGTTTCCCTCAGTGAAGGGCTCAGATTGAAAGTCTTCAGCTGGCAGCTCAGTTGTGGAACAGACCCCGACTGTTGCTCCCATGAAATAACAGCAGAACCAAGGAAGTCCAGAGAAATATACTGGAGTTTCCACCATGTAACTCACCTCAGCAGAACTTCATCCTCACCTACCATTCACACACAAGTCAGATGGGTGGTCTGGGTATACAGGACAGGAGCTAAATAAGAGAAGTTTTTTAAGTTCACCAAAAGTCAGCTTTACACCTTTTTAACCTAAGTTTTTTTTAACAGTTCGTTACTACAGTACCAAACTGATGTTGTTTTTATAAATTCTACACACACAAATACAGACTGTATTTATCTACATGTGCTTTATATTCCCACAAGACAAAAGGAGGAATTTGGAGACAGGTTGACTGTTGACTTTGCTGTTTAAGGCCTTAAAAAGAAATGAAAGGATATTTTATACCTGAATTTCCACATTGACTTTATTATCACTGATAAAACTTTCCATTGTTTTAATCCCCGCATGGCACTGCTTAATACCAATATAATTGGGATGAGTATGATGCAGATTTGAGCCCAGTTTGTGTTTTGAATTTCTGTAGAATAATTCTTTCACTTTACTTTGTTCCCAGTCACTTAAGATCACAGGCACTCTGCTGGTAACCACATTCTGCAACTGAAGAAGCTCAACAAATAGAAAATGAGGAGCAGGCTGATGGCAGAAAAATCCTTGTGGGTTTTTTTAAGCATTTATTAGAACTACAGAATAGGGGTTTGAGGTACTCTGTGAACATGAATCCTTATAAAAAGAAAATGTGCTGGAAAGTTCTGTTTCACGTTCTGGAGATGTTCCAGACTCCTGTGAAAAAGAAATCAGCATGAATGTCTCAGTTTCTCATTTGTGGAACAAGTCTACAGACTCTGTGAAATGGGGTGGGGGATCGGGGGGGTGGGAGTTTTGGAAATGGTTTTATTTTAGCAGCTACTTACTTCTTGAAAATCATGACAACAAGCTTTTTGGGGGGGGTGGAATAAATAGCAGAAGGTTTATCTTTCAAGAGTTATAAAACCTAATTTATGAAATAGTTAAGCTCTTCGTGAAGTGGAAGAAAGCAGGAAAAAATCCGCCCTCTTGTGGCTGTTGCGTAAAGGAAAGCTGATAAAATAACATTTCTCTGCAGACTGCAGGGAACGAACACGCTTTTGTGTGCCTCGCTACGAAGGCTCTCAGAAAAGGTTACACGAGGTCATGCCATGGACACAGGCTGAGCAGGTATTCGCTTTCTGCACAGTATCACTGTAAATTATCACTGGATGCATTCCTTGGCATTGTATTTTAAGCCACTGTTCAGAAATTCCCACAGCAGGTAAGTACAGCTTGACAGGGAGACGTCAGAGGGAAGTTTACCTATCTCAGCGTCTGCATTAATGCCACCTTTTTGAGTGACCTTTTTGGTGGGGACTGCATTTGCTCTTAATAGGGTGTTGGAAATGCCCCCCAAAACAGGAATTTCTGCCAAATTTACAGAAATGGTCTAAAGTTTTCAGAGGAAGAGACAGGTTCCTTCCCATGTTTTGAACATGTGATGATTATAATGATGGTGAGGATGATACCATTATTTTTCATGCAGAAAGGTCACTGACTATTGGATGGGAGAAGTATTCAACATGTCCTTTTAAACACGAATTTGAGAAGTGGGGAAGTGGGAGGGGGGTTTTATCTTTTTTTTTTTTTTTTCCTTTAGTAGCTAATTTGAGGCTTCCCTAAGGCCAAATTCCACACCCGGAGCCCAGAGCAACTGTTCAAATTTCCTGTAAAGTTGAGTGGCTCATGAAAGAGCAGAAGTTGAACATCAGATACGTGCATTTTCGTTTTCTCATCGGGCAGTAACACAAGCATGAATTAAATGACCAAGTAGATCTTTCACAAATAACTAAAATGAGGAAGAGAGGTCAGCTATTTTTGTTACTTTCCATTCCCTTCCTTTTGTGCTTGATCATAAGTCTGAACAGTGTCCAGACACTGTAATGCCAAACTGGCATATTTCAGGCAAAACTACCTTCATGTGAAATTAATTGTCATGGTAAAATAGACAGTCCTTTAGTAAAGACTGCGGGAGAAACATGAGACAGCAGCCTGCTGCCACACTGTAAGTGTTTATCTTTATGCTGAGCACTATTATTCCTTCTGTAAGCAGTGACAGAAATGCCTGCAGCATGATGCAATGCAATGGTGTTGCTTAAGTCTCTTAAGGAGAGGGATTGTCTTCCAAATGTTGAGCTAAGTTGTGCCTAGTGGTTCGCTTCCAGTTGAACTACTGTGCATTTAGTGACTCTCAGGTCCTTCATGAGAAGGTCTTGTAATTCATGTCCAACTCTGACAATTTTCAAAGGAACCTCCCACTCTACTGACAAGCCCAAGAAATAAGGTGTTAATTTACACTGCTTGTTCCCAGCCATCTATCTCTGTGTTTGCTTCCAGCAACAGACAAGAAAATGTTAAACATGATAAATAAAGCCACTGAAACCAGAACTGGTTTACCTTCATGTACTGGAAAGCCAGCTGGAGCAGTGAAGGATCCACAAGTAGGTAAGCCTTTGTAAGGATGAGGAGAGAGCAATGAGCTGGGCACAGAAACCACCTCATCCAGTCAGCCTCAAGTGCCTGTGTTTGTGACTCAGCCACCAAATTTCCTTCCCTGGGGAGGCTTGGGTCACTAAATTCCTACAGTTACAGTGCAAGCACATTGGCAGACTGAGTTCCACACTTGCGATGAAGTCAAGTTCAGATCAAACACTGTCCAAGAATTGGGGACAATATTCTCTGAAGACATAAGTCGTATTTCTACTTCCAATAATGGCCCCTACAGTAGTTAAAGGACTGAATAGAGAAGATATTTCTCTCTATATATATGTATATGTATATAGTCACACACATTGGACAGTTAATAGAAATCATGTGTTTTAAAGAGGATGAGTAAGAAACAGAATAGTAGTAGTAAGGTATGGAATTTCCATCTTGCAGTCCATCAGGATAAAGGCTCTTTTTTTGCAGTCTTTATGCATGGGAATAGCCAGAGTTTGTCCATTGCCCTGTGCTGTTGCAGCTAGGCTGACCCTTGGGGGTCTCCAAAGCAAGACAAAGGACTCTGCTGTCTCCCTCTCCCACCACTTTGGGAAGAGGAGAATCTGTTTTACTCCAGTGTTGGTAATCATCATGCAGCACCTACACAGTAGTGCATGCTGATTTTATGTCCCTGGAAAAAAAAAACTGGAAAAAAAACCCACCTATCCCTGAGCACAGCTGTAACCCCAGGGTCCTGGCCATGTCCCTCCTGGCTGCTGCAAAAATTAATCCTGTCCTGGCCAGGACCAGGACAGGCATACAGTGAATGTGGGATCTGGCCCAAATATGGTGAAAAGAATAAAACTTTTGTCTACAGATCACCTCTATGATTAATTAATTAATTAATAAGGATATTAATTCAGTCTCTTTAAAATAAATAGTATCTCAAGAAAAAAGTTTGTTGTATTTCCACTTATGTCTGGGATAGGAAAGAAAATCGGCTTCTGAGAGCCTGCAGTTGTATGTATTTTATGAGTCAGACTAGAAATTAATTTCCATGAAAAATTAACTGAAGCTCATTTTCCTACTTTGTATAAATTAAATTTTTGTATTTCTACTTCCAGTTAAATCAGCCGTTGAACTAATTGGTTTAAGGCATTATCCTGCTCTCCCTAAATGGCAATGACTGCTGTATTGATTTATGGACTTCAGCACCAAGCAGGGGAGGGTAAGAATAAAATCAACTCTGAGCTGTGTCCAGAGAACTCCACTTCCCCTCCGTGGTGGCTGTAGAAATAATAAAAACCCCTTCATTTTAATAAAACATGAGTGCTATTACATGAAATGATACCATGTATTTTCTTATCTCAGAACACAGGATATCTAGTTCTGTTTATCCTTAGCATGAACAAATCTTTGTGAATGCCTGAAAGTCACATTTTTCCAGTGAAAATATGTACTTGTGGTTAACAGAAGACAAACATCCAAGCAATGGTTCTATAGATAGAAATGTTCTTTCCTCTAAATGCCTCTACAAGATAGCTTTGTCCAAAACACACCCTATTTATTATTTATTCTTGCATATTTTTGTTTCCTACCCAACTTAGGGCAAACCTTACCTCTAAGTGATCACTTTTCAAGCAAAATAGTGTTAAATGGAACCACATGCCTTAATGATTTACAGCATACATTATGTGGGCTCATGTTCACTGTCCTCAATAAATAACTATTTTGATTGTATTATAAGATCACCTCCCTTAAACTCTTAAATTTGTTGTAGCCTCCTCAGTGAGAACAGATTGTTGTCAGTAGCTTAAGACGGTGTGCTACTGGCCAAGTCAATATGAAATTTTTCTGGAAGATGGGAGTTTTCAGCACTCTCAGTAGGATGAAAACACTTAAGTTGGTATAGCAGGTTTGTTTACGTGCGTCCTCTGTTCTGTGTTGGTATTCTGTTTAAAACCCTTCATGATTTGATTACCTGTTGAATACCTGCAACAGTTTTGAAGGAAAGGAGCTCTTAACTTGAAGATCACCCCTTCTAATGTAGACAGGCATATATTTATACAAGTTGTGGATTTTGAGAGCTCTAGAAGAGAATTTCAAAGGTTTAAGTTTGAGTTTCTCTGTACAAGAAACCTAGCCTAGCCAAAAGAGGTTAGTGAGGCATCTGAATCCCAGTGAATGGAAGCCAAATCCCAAAAGCTTAGCAAAATCCCTGCATCATCGTATTTTGAGTATCTCAACAATCCACAGTGAGCTACATTTTGAATTGAAAGAATGTTTTGTGGGGAGCTGTTGGGAAAACACCAATACTATTTTTTTTCCTCTTTAATTTATTTACCATTCAATAGAACTTTTTACAGGAGCACAACTCATTCTTCCCACATGGCCAGATGTAGATTTATAGTAGAAGAGCCCCTCACCCCATCAACCGTGGTTCTGGTCCATTTGATGAAGCGGGTCCTTCTTGCTCACTGCTCCCCTTTGCATCACAACTGCATCCAGGTCTGATTGTCCTGCAGCATCTATGGCCTGTAGACTACCACTTTCCAGCCACAGGAGACATCAGTCCTTACTAATACATGCTTTGCACTAAATAAAGTGATGAATGTTGCAGTGATTTGGTCTCTCCACGAGGAGCTCAGCTGACTTCTGTAAGGATCCCAGACTTTGCTCAACAAAAACAAATGCACTCAGATTTCCAAATAAGCTTGTTGCATAAAACTGAGGTTTCAAATTGTAGCTGCTCCTTATGTGGTCAACAGAGATCGGTGCCAATCTCTCTCTGTGATGAAGTACCCTGTCATTTAAAAAGAAAAAATTAAAAATACTTCAGACAAGGAACAAAACTTGCTCCTTAGTGTTTTCCATATCTCTCCCTTGACTGCAGAGGGAGCCTCCATGTCTGCTTCAAAATGTCTAATGCTAAATGAGTGAAACCCACCTTGAAGTAGTGCAGCTGAAGCCAACATAATTACATACAAAGTGTTTTCAGGATCAAGTCCAGAGGTTATTGAGGATTCTGTTATGAAAGGTGCTATTCATCTCAGCATTACAACCTGGAAACAGAGCTGCCACATGTTGGTGTTCCTCATTGAACAAAATTGCCTTCAGAGTCTGATGGAAAGTTATTTTATTCAAACTAAACTAGCAGATTGTTAATTGATTTTGTATATTTCTACTTTCAGTTTAAGTCATTTATTCGGCTTTATACTAGATTTTATTCAGTTTACATCAGCAACATTTCTAGATGTGACTATGCCTGGCTGCCATTCAGTCTTCAGGGCTAGGGCTTAAAAAATTAAAAAAAATGACGACAACAACAACAACAAAAAAACTATCTAAAAAGTTTAGCATCATTGAAACCATGTGCATTTATATAAAATGCTGATATATTCAGTGTCTCTATCAGATGAGAAGACTGTAACTTGACCCGAAATGGGAAGGATCCCAGTGCATTCAAGAGCCAGCATTTTATACTTTGGTTTGAAGAGATAACTTCTGTCTTAGCAAACTGCAGCTATGAAGTGCAGTGTGGAATATAGATTGGTTTGGTTTGCTGGATTTTAACATTTTCTATTTTTAATTTTCTTTTTTCAGTAAATGAAGACTTGGGACATTGATTGCAATGAGAGCAGAACCTGAGGCGATAGAAAAGAAGCAGCACTGCAGTTGCTGAACTCACAAAATGCTTTTGAAAACAGACATTTACACCATGGATAGTTACATGTGGAAAGGTGCTGCATCTACCCAGTCAATGCAAAGCTCCAGGTGCTTTCAGGTCACTAAGAAACTTAAGTAAACCAGAGATTTATATTAAAAAGGAAGACTGCAATTTCTACAAATTGGGTACTTTTCAACAGTTTTCTTCAGCACAGAAAAATATTATCAGCTTAATGTTTTCCTAGTTACATATGTAGTATATTGGAAGTAGAAAAAAAATGAAATTAAGCTAATATCTTATGTATATTTCATTGGTACCACTAGACATATTTCCATAATATATTATTATTTATTAATTATTCCAGTCTCAGCTACTTGGCAGCTACACATTAATGTCAGTTAGATGAGAAGACTTCATTTATGTAGGGAAGTACTTTAAGGCCAAAACTGTGATTTGATCACTTATCTCTGACTTGACTCAGGAATTTCAGTGGATGATCCCTGAATTCTACCTTCAACGTGTTCAGCTAGAACAAATACATAAGAAAAAGTGCCAGTCCTGAGCTAAGTAACTGGGAAGAAGAGAAATAGCCAAGTAACCTGAAAGAAGATAAATCCCTGGAGAAATCATTCCAATAGCTAACAACCATGATCATTAACAAGATAACTGATTTTTAGGTAGTGTTAGAGCAAATCCCATTGTAGCAGTATGTTTCATCATCCTGATTTTTGGAGGGCAAAGGTACAACAGCAAATTATTTTGGCACGTGAAGGTCTCTGAATACATGAGACCCAATAGACTATTTACCAGACATAAATGTATTGTTGGCAAAATTGAAAAGCAGAGCAGATCCAGATGTATGTTAGAGATTTCTGGGTTATGTCTAAACAGGCTAAAAATACCTGATAATTTTAGAGTTTACCTGGGACTAATTACATGGGAGTACTTAATCTATTCTATATTTGGATGTCAAAAGGGATCAAAGAATCACACTGTTCTATTTGTGAAGCTCTTGGTTGAGAAATAAAAAATACCCCCATGACTAAAAATGTATTTCAATAGAAAATAATAAAACACAAATAAAATAGAATGAGGGAGACAAATGAAGTGACTGGTCACAATAGAAGCATCTGCAAGGCCATAAAAAGCTCAAACATATAACTGAGCTGTAACTTATGTGACTGAGGGACAGAGGCTGATCCAGCTTCCTACATTCTTCCAAGATGTATCTTGTAACACTGAGGAGTGCTGCCAAAATCCCTCTGTATTACAGCAGCCCTCTTCTAGAGAAGACCAAAAATAAGATAAAGGAGGAATATTCTCATTAAATAAGGCATTTTAAAAAATACTGGTGAAAGTACACTTTTGTTTCCTCACTGCCTATGTTTCAGCTTGTGACCTCTTCTGTTCCTCTCTTTGGGATACTCTTTGGTCATGCAGAAAGATCAACCATGCAAGTACAAGCCAAAAGTAAGACATTAATTATTACCCAGTCACCTGAGACTCCCAATTAGTCCAAGAAGGGAAACAGGCGACTCCAAAGAATATGTGATCCTGCTCTAGAAAGGTCAGATGACTTCTTCTTTGGAGAAGCCCCCCAAAGGCAGTGCATGGTGACTAGTTCATTGTCTGAACTTTAATCTGCAGATATGTCAAGTCAGGTGAGGTGACTCTTACCCATAACTAACCCACAGGGGATGTTTGTCTGTACAGTGCCATTATTCTTATTGTCTTTGATGGTCAGTTGCCAGTTTCTGATTAAAATCTGGTGTAGCCTAGGAAAAGAATGGATTTTCCTGTGCATTTGTATAACATCTGATAGATAGATCCAACTCTTTCTGAAGTCTTTAGTTACGGTACCAATGTTTATGTTTTACATATAAATCAATGAAAGCAGATTGAACTGGCAATTGCTTTGAAGAACAGAAAGGAAATTTTCACCTGCATGTTTTACTGGCATGAGAAAGTTTAAAAGCAGTGTGTGCCTTTGTTGATTAATGTTGGGTTGAATTCTTTCATTTACATAAATTAGGTTTTTTTTTTTTTATTTAAATTGTACACTGATATATAACTCTGGAGATCACCAAGGAATTGTATTCATGCTGTTGAATTATTAGGTGGTAACTCAAGCTTAAGTTGGGGGTTTTTAAATTCACTTCTATAATTTAAATTGTGAAGGCTGTCAGTCTGACTTAGCAAAATCTTTCTTCTGATTTTAGTCAGAATGAAATCCCAGTCTTCTAACATCGATAGTAAAAGGTTCCCCCAAATTCAAAAGGCAGAATACAAGAGCATGACTCTGAAGGCTATCAAAGGGCAATAAGGATACCCACTTACCAAAAAACTTTCATAAACCATAGGCTCACAGCTTTATTATCAATGAACAAAGCCAGTGTAGTAATGTGTCTAAATCCTTAGGAAATTTCACTGCAAAAAGAGGGATTGATCTGCCTCAGGAATATTCACAAGCCTTTAGTTTCTGGAGCAGAACTAAATGCCCAGGTTGGTCCCAATGTTATTTGCTTTTATTTTCTATGGAATGAATTTTAATACCGTTTTCTTGGCCTGCAAAGCCTGTTTGGAACTTCAGTCTTTGATATTTTTATTCATCTCTTACACATAACATCATTCATCTGCCTGGTTTTATAAGATGTTGGCTGTCTGAAAGCACAAAAGCTGTTTCTTTTGGCAACATTGTTCAGGATCTCGGTTTCAAAAAAGGACCATAGCTAAGGAATATGTACTTTGTGTACATGTAATGCAGTATTTTACTTTTCTACAAATCCAGCAAAATCATATTGCAGGTGCAAGTTGTCAAAACTTGTGGTTCTTTCCATTCAGCCCAGAGACATAACTGTATCCATATTTTTATGATATACCAGTTGCATGCTCTAATTGTAAATTACATACATAGCGTTCATTTGATGGACTTTTCTTTGTGTTTATTGACTCTAGAATTAAACTATAAAGGCAAACAGACTTGGCAAGGTTCTAGGTGGTTTTTGGAGTGATCTGAGGCAACTCACTCCCGGTTTTTGTGGTGCTTGTGGCAGAAATGGGTTCCGTGCTCTTGGCTTTGTGGCATATCTTTGGATGCCTATGCAGGCACACATTCTTCATATTCCAAAACTGTTAGCTTGGACTTCACTGAGACGTATCTAAGCCTGGTTTTGTGATACCACACCACTGACGAGGCAAAATACAAACCATGTATCAAAATGTTATTTTTGTAATGGACAATGCCCATTAGTTCCGCTCCTTTCATATGTGGCCATCAGAATCAGGTCCTGTGCACCAAGAGAAGCAGTTCATGCACGTCAGACTTATTTCTGGGATAGAACAATGACAGGTTTTGCAAACCTTACACACAAAAAAAAGTAGTAGCAGAAGTCATTATAATAATATTTCAATGCAAAACCAAACATGCGCAAAAATAACAAAGGAAGATCCCTCTGGCAACAGAATTTTATGTTTTACTTTCATCTGGAGACAATCAGGAGATGCAAATTTTCATTCTAATCCACAGAAAAAGCACCAGAAAACCAGCACAATTACAGAGATGCAATCTTTAGCACTGTAGCTTTTCAATCTAGGACTTTTTTTTCCCTTAACTCCATTTCTGAAAGATCTACGCTGTAGTAGGGGCTGCAGTGGGAAAAGTGACAAATAGCAGTGAAGGTGAGGAAGGAGGATGTGTGGGAGAACAAACTGTGTGAGAAGGAGGTAAGCTGGGGATGCACAAGCACCTCAGCCAAATTTAGAAGGACAAGCTGAAGAGCACAGGTGTGGGAAGGAGCAGCTGGACAGAGATGAAGGTGGGAATTTCTGCCTGCAATCACTGAGGCCCTGTTAAGGCTGCTGCAGAAATTTGTCTGTGTCAAGACCTCTCCATGGCACCAAAGGGCCTCAAGTTTTTTATTTTTTTTTAAGCAGGAAAGGCCATAGCCCCAGAATGTCACTGTTATTCCTGTGCAGTCCAAAGGGGAATATGGGCAGGTTAGAAGTCTGCAAAGCAATTAAGGCAAGATAGAAACCACCAGGGAAAATTCCCAGAGCCAGCCAAATTTCACTACTCCCCTGCAAAACAAGGGAGGTTTAAGACTTGTGAATCTCAGATCCAATGAGTCACAGGATGGATTCTTCAACTGCTAATCTCAACTTTGGGGAATGACTCTTTGAGTTTTGAGTAGTCACATCTTCAGGTTAGGAGGAACAGCAGATTCTTTTCTCAGGATCAGCCACTTAATTAAATATACAATATCTGCTCAGTTACAGTCATCCAGACCCATTGACCTCAAATTTTTAGTCTCACAGTACTCCTTTAAAGTGCAACATCCTGTCCGTGAACACTCAAGAAGAAAAATGTGATAGAATTTACAACTGTCATGTTACATGTGTTCTCCAAAGAACAGATAATCTTCTGGCAGACATAAACTCACCAATTTGTGAAGGAAACTGTAGTACAAAAACCTCCTGCATTTTTCTTAACTGATACCCCACAATGGCACTAACATTTTTCATAACATGATATATTTAAGATACATGTATACATTTTATAACATTATATGCATGTAAAGATATTTTATATATATATATATATATATATATATAAAGATCATGTGTGAAAGTAGACTTAAGGTTCGGTTCTACCATTTTTCAGTGAGGGAACCATTAAAAAATGGCATACATTTTTCTAAGCAGATCTTCCCTTCTAGCAGATTATTTTGCATGTGTCCTTCAGAGGAATCTTTGCACCTTCCTCTGACACTTGGAAATAAAAAAGTGGCATTTGCTGGAGCAAGGATGAGGAAAGGAAAAGATTTGGTTTTGCTTTGAGTGGTTGTGCTGTTTTCTCATTTCTGGAGCCAGAAAGAGGGATTTTAAGTGGTGCTTTAGATTGTCATGTTTGATTAAAGCAAATACACTTTTTCATTTTAAAAAAAAGGCAAATATTTGTAATTTGTTGCTCTTTTTTCATCTCAAGTCTTTCTGCTGACATAAACAATAGACTTCTCAGAGAGGTTTTTTTTTGTTGTATTTTCGGTGTCCCAGGTATCTCTGCTGATTTCTCTGTGTCTGTGTTTCATTATGTCGCTTTGCACCGTCCGTGACCTTTAAGCTGTGTTATTTTCTGTATCTGGTATAGCAAAATACCCCGAAACAAATACTAGTATGGCTTAGTGAAGAGTGAATTGTGAGTCATTGAAATCAACAATAACTGTAACATTTTTTGGTTGCAGGAGGTTTTTTGACTAAGGACTCAAGCCTTTCTTCCTGCTTTTGCATTATGAATAGGGCTTTTTTTTCCTGTCTCTGTATGTTACACACTAAATTTGCAGCTCAGTTCAATAGCAGATCCTTGGCTGATGCAGCAGCACTGACCTCGGTGAAGCTGTGCTGAAACATTGCAATGGACTGAAAATATGAACTCTGTTGTGTATTGCACAATATCCTACCACTTATGCCAAGGAATACAGTCTGTTTTCTCAAAAAAGGACAAGTGTTGAAATAATTTATTAAAATAAAATTGTAAAATTACTCATTTTCCATTGCAGGAGTGGGTTAGAGCTAAGGTATATTAAACGTGTTGGTCTTCTATGTATAGCAGCCATAACTTCAGAAACTTGGTTTCCATACAGAATGGCCGGTTTGTGCTAGGTGTGGGCAGACCCACCTGGCATGTCAAGTGAAAGCAGTAAAATCCTTTATAAGTGTCGAGAGGGGTTTTGGCTGGAGTTTGTTTGGGGTTTGTTTTCTGAACTTCAAAAGCATTTTTACCTTGACAAACATTGGTTTCCCCAGGATGATTTTCGCCTTTGGCTTTTCATCCTCATTATTGATTTGGAATTCTACACAGATCCTCATCAAGCTATGGGCAGAGACAATCAATTGTGAAATATCAGCAGTGTTTACAACATATTGCTTTTTCATATACAAGCATTTCTGAAGTGTTCACAGAAATAATGTTTTTTCGTTCCATACCAGTTTGATCCTATCTTAGCTTTATTTTGCTTCCGTTTGTCAGACTAACCCACACCATCATCTCAGTTTTGCCTTTTGTCATTTTATTCTTCTACTGTCAAACACTCACATGTGTGTAAGTCTCAGAATTTCTACTGTACATTGTCACATAAGAAGAGACCATTAATGAGAATAAAACTCTATGTAACACACACAGTTTTCTAAAATATTTTATGACACTTAAACCACTGTCCTGATTGATAATCCTGATTGGAATCAGCAGCTGTGAGAGGAAAAGACCCACACACCATGCACGTTATGGTCATCACAGCCAGGTGTTATCAGCTGCTGACCTGCCTGAGTAAAGGAATTGCACCAAGCACTTTTCATATATATATATATACATATGTTTCCATTCCACTGTCTGTCTCCATTTCTTAAAGGGTGAAAGAAACACTGCATATATTTGTCCTGCTGTGCATTACCAAAACGCAGAAATTCAAGTAAGTAGAGGCTTGCTGAGAAGCCTTGCAAACTTATGTCTTTCATTCCAAATAAAATAACGTGTAAAACTATACAAAACAAATTAAATTATATATGGATGGTTTGTCATTTTTCATTCAGTGGGAGATCTTTTCTTTATAGCAAAAGATGGAGTTAAAAAGGTTTCCTGAGTATCTCAACATATACATTTTGCAGTGTTCTAAATAGCCCTCCCCAGTGCCTCACTAATTTTAAGATTGTCTTACCCTTTAAGTGACCGGATCATAGTCACTTATGCAGCCAACTAATTCCCTGACTTGTTCATTAAGATTATTATTGAAAATCTTAAATATTCATTATGTGTGAGCGCAATGAGAACAGGACAAGTTCTTGGCTCACTGCTAATAAAAGATAAGTTTATTTTTTACCTTGAAAGGGAAAAAGAAAAGACTACTATTTCTCAATGTAAGCCTGTAAGAAAAATGATTCTTGAATATCTTAAATGTATGCACATAAAAGACATGTAATTCCTCCATATGAAAAGAAATCTGTGAAGGGATTTTTCTCTAGGGCATGAGTTGTTGAGTATATCAAATAAATTAAAATAAACCATAGGAAAATTATGGGATAAAAGACAAAGCAAGCTCTTCAACCTTTGGGAAATTGAGCAAATCAGACAGGAAGTTCTGTATATACAAAACTATAAAAGATATAGTTTAAATTACTATAATTCCAGGAGTTGATGCCCTGTGGAATAAACCTCTTTAGGAAGTTTGTTTTTACGACCTGAACCTGATAGAAGATGAATTCAGGTGAAGATTTTAAGGTTCAAGCAAAAACTGAAAGGTGAAAAATCCATGGTAGAAGGCTTGGCTACCATTATAAGGATAGCTATAGATCTACCTGTATATAGGTATAGTTATGAGGGTAACTATGCACTAAGTGTGTTAAAGGGTGTTGCTGGACCTGAACAGAACTTTGAGCAGCCCCGAATTCAGTTTCCAGATTCTTCGCATTTTTATTATTACTTTTTATGTGATTACATATGTGCTAGTTACAAAATTCTGTGAAATGCTATGCCAAAACTAACATGCAAGATGAAAAATCAGAGCAGCTTACAGAGGACATTTTTTAATGCATGGATAAATGAAATGTTCGTTTCTTTAGATCAAAGCATCTCCTGATGGAAGCAGTGTAACGTTGTATTTAAATATATCACTGTTGCTAAAACAACCTTTTTCAGATGAAAAGGTGCTGACAACATTTTTTTTAACCATTTCTACACATGATGAACAGCTCTCGTATGCAAATCACCTCCATCATTTTCTTCTGTCAAGGAGGAGAATTAATTGCTCTGTGCAATGTTTTGCAAAGTGATTTCTTGGACTGATTTTTCTTGTTCTGTTTGTTGAATAGGTAAGTAAAATTTTTCCATGTTCAGAACAAGTGATGTTTGTGGTGGTGTTCAGTTCTTCTCTCATCACGTTTGCACTTGGTAACAGCAGGAGCTGAGTTGTCTCTGGATGAGAAACAGGTTTGGGATTGGAGCATTTTTGTGAGAAAGAGCAAAGTGTTTGGGAGAGGTTTGAGGGTAGTGGGAATAGCTCTGGCATCCAGAAAATGTGAAGAAAAGGAGAGAGTTGGCTGCTAGTTCTGCCCCTTCTAATTTCTAAGTATAGTTTCAGGATTTCAGGGAACTTTCTCTGTTTTGGAAAAAAAAAATCATTAAAAAGACCCTAGGTTTTGTTAAAAATAATTTTAGAAAAAGTTTCTCCATGTTTCCAATTGGCAGTAAGTTTTGAAAAGAAATCTTTCAGTTTGATATAGAAAGATAACAGATTTTCTTTAAGAAAAGCCGTGAACATTCATCTCCCCATGATTTAATTAACCTTATAGATAATTATAACAAAAACACAAACAGGTTGTACAGAAAATTACATTCCACTTGCCGCTCAAATCAATAGTTTTGAGTTCCATACAAAATCAGTTTTAATCTCAGAAGAAGGGAATTTGCAACCTATAAAATATGGAGTGTGGGGGAAGGCACCAATATTGCACTTACTGATCTGTTATGGAATTAGACAAGCTGTGAGCAGGTCTGTTGGGTCAGACCATGCAGGTGAAGTAGGCAAGACAAGAGGATGAAGTCATGCTGGAGGGTGAAGGCATGAGTTCAGCACCTTGCTCCTGGACATCCTCAAAATAGACATTTCCTGACACAGAATTGCAAATTCTTGGACTGCTCCTAAGCTGACCTGTAGCTCTGCACCACAGAAGACACTGCAGTGTTTCAAAACAAAGACCCCTGAATAGTTCACCATAGATGACGGTCAGCCTGGGCCTCTGTTATCTTTCCCCAGTAAACAAGATTTGGGAGATGTCTGGAGGGTGCTTAAATCCCACTCTCACGTGGAGTTAGGACAGGCTGAGATTTACATTCAGTTCAGGAACCTTCTTCTCTGGAGTTTCTCAGTTTAGATGTCACATGGGGAGTTATGTGGAATAATCACAAAGGATAATGTGGGAGACTAATGTCCATCTTTTAATTCCCTGCAGAGGAAAAGGATCTGCTCTGAAGGGCATTTCAGAGCAAAAGCCTGATGCAGCCACTTGGACTCAGCCTGTAGGAGTTATTTTCTGTCCATTAATAACAGAAAAAGCAGCGTGATGCTGTAGTTTTGTCACTGGCACCTTAATCTGTTAATCTAGGCACTTAAATTACCTACAGGGTTAGGTGGGATTTTGATGAATGTCAGTGGCGCCTAAAAGATGGCTTGGGATCCCTAATGCAGATCCCTGCTATCTCTTTGTAGCTGTGAATACTAATTTAAGGCAAACTTTTTCTGTTTCAAGTAGCATAGGCACCTTCCTGGCACAGTTTTTCAATGTGAGTATGTGCTTCCTTATATTCATTTAACAACAAAATGACCTGCTCTTAGAATTTTGGTATAAAGTTTTGAAGCTTGAATGTTTCATATATGTGGTTAGAAACAAGACTTGGAAAAAATAGAGGAGAAATTATTAACATCTGAAGTTAAGTCATATTTATCACATAGAAAACTTTCTATACAGCTGGATGAGGTCAAGACTGGGACAGCTGTACTCAAGTTTAAGGAGAAGGGAATACTGCTTGTACAAGAATGTGTTCTCTTTTTAGCAAGATATCAGTTTATAGCTTTACAAATGTGCTTAAGAAATATTACATGTGGTTACTTCATAGCTCCACACTCTCAGGATACTTTCTTTTGTTCTTGCTTTCAAAGCTGAAAGCACTGTTATAGCACCAAGAGTCAAACAGCAGATGAAGTGGTTCATACTGGAGCACTGGACCCATAAGCTATTATAGTTCAGTGGTCAGAGCAAGCCAGTTGTTCCAGAGATGCAAAAATGGGACTTCAGAGGACCTACTCCCTTTGACACATGCTAGCAAGTTTGGGAAGGAGAGGAGGAAACTTTTCTAAATGACCAGCTTCCTCCACTGGCACCAGAGCACAGTGGCCATCTGTCCAGTCTGGCTCCCAAGGACACGTCTGCCCCAAGAACCCACACCCAGGCTTTGTTCTGCTTAATTTACAGGCTGGGTTAAACTACCATATAAACTACCAGAGAGTCAGGATTTGAAATCTGCTTTTGACTTTTTCCCTGCTTAAGTTCCATCCTTCATACCTTATCTGAACAGGAAGGCACCTTCTCATTTAGTATGTTGAAAACCATGTCTAAACAAAAAAAACAACTTCCCATGACCTCAGAACAACAGTCCTGGAACAGACCAAGGGCACATTTGTATCAGGATCTGTGGTAATCACAGTAAAAGAAAAAGGCAAGCAAGTGGTATTTTTATGCAAGAACACACTTAAACAAACCCGGCCAAAGATTTGATTTGAAGCTTAAATGGCTTGAAGCTTAAATGGCCTCCTCAAGTCTGAGGTCCTCCCACGGTCCCTTCATTTCATGAATTGGTCAGTTGAGCTTTTTGATCTGATTGTCCACAACATTTCAGGGGTTCCATTGTTTAATTATATATTAACAGTTACCTCCCTTTGATGGTTTGAGCACTCATCTTGTATAGCATTTGATGCCCCTGTATCATGAAGCTCGTGTATCATGATAACTTGTCAGCAGTCACTCCCTCTTCTCCTTTTCTCATACTACTTACCTTTTGGGGCTTTTCTGCAGTTTTTAAGTAACCATATGAGTAGCAGGTATGTATCATCCAAAATTTTTATTTTTATGGCATTTATCACACCTTACAGATATAAAGTATTCTTGCAGCCATTTTCAGGTCTATCAGAGGCTATGAGCAAGTAAGCAGAGATCATGGAATAGGAACATAAACAAAGTAGATTTATTTTCAGATGAGTTAGGTTTAGAAATTGATCTAGAATGTGCAGAATGTGCACTTTGCAGATGGATTTAAGATGGAGATACTTTTAAATATTAAAACAGCCTCCTTTCCTTCAAAATAAAGAAATACATTAAATTGTCATATTAGTAAAATCTTTCAGTGATAGCTATTTCTGTTAAGTCAGCAAAGTTTGGGCCAGATTCCTAATTATATATTCTTCTCGTATAGAATTTTAAGAACACATTTTTATCAGATTAAAACTCAGACAGTGTTTATTACTCCCCATATCTATTTTTAAGTCATACAAATTTAATCCAGCAAGTGTATACTGAGGTCATGATTTCTCTGTATTTAATTCACAGTTCTTTTATGGTGCTCTTGTGAGACCCCACCTGGAGTGCTGCATCCAGCTCTGGGGCTCTCAGTACAAGAAAGACGTGGTCCTGTTGGAATGGGTCCAGAGGAGAGCCATAAAAATGGTCAGAGGGATGAAGCACCTCTCCTGTGAAGAAAAGCTGGGGCTGGGGCTGTTCAGCCTGGAGAAGAAGAGGCTCGAGGAAGATCTTAGTGCAGGTCTGTGGTGACAGGATAAAGGGAAATGGCTTTAAGATGGAAGAGTGTAGGTGTAGACCACATATTAAGAAGAAATTATCTCCTAAGAGGGTGGTGACAAGTTGCTCAGAGAAGCTGTGGATGTCCATAGAAGTGTCCAAGGCCAGGCTGGATGAGGGTTTGAGCAACCTGGTCTAGAGAACCATGGCAGGGGGTTGGAAATAGATGATCTTTAAAGTCACTTCCAACCCAAACCATTCTGTGATTCTGAAGTCCCTGTTTTCTTCAGTGAAGAGGCAACAGTTCAGAGAAGTGTTAAACAAAAGCCTGCCTTGCATTTATTCTTGACAAAAGTAATTGGAAGAGTCTAAATGACTATTTTTATGTTTGAAAGGGTATGGATAATTACTCCTCTGTCTGACTTACTTATCAATACCTCCTGTTACGTGCTCACCATCCAAATAACGCAGTCAAGGAAATGACAGTTTTACCTAGGGGTTTGAAGGCAGAGTTTTAGCCTTAGAAAAGTGTTTATCTTAGGAGTTCCACAGAAAAGCTAAATTGTTTTATTTCTAGCACTGGATGTGCAAAAGTATAAAGACAGAAAATTTAGTCTAGAAATTCAGATGCCTGTAAGAAATACAACTACTCTACTATATTATATTCCATTACATCATCTGAAAATGTTTTACCTTCACATAATATGTTCTTGCAAGACACACTTGGTATACACAGCTTTTGCATGCATATGTCTATTAAACCTTCATAAAACAGGTTGGTTTATGGAGTGCCTTTGAATCTATGTTTAACTACAAATCTTGTCAATCTCTGTTCCAGCACAGCCTCTGCCTCAGGAGTAATAGCATTAGCTCTAATTATTACAAAACAAGTCCCTATCAATCTTTTCAAGAACTAATTAACAGCTTTGTTATGTAAAAAATGTCTGCTTCCATCAGATAAAGGGAGAATGCAGATAAAGCTGTGAAATGCAGAAGTCATGCTGCAGCATGGGAGGGTTATCTAATTCAGAGAGGTTGATTACTACAGCATGAAAGTCTTCGTGGAGAGGATTGTATGTGTCCAAACCCACTGCCTTTCCAGTTTCACACATCTACAGAGAACATACTCTGATGTGCAAAGGGAACTGGACCATTTTATGAAAGGAACATACCTTTGTTAACTTTTTTCACTCAAAAAGTTTGAAGTCTATAAACAGTGTTGTCTGGCAGTGCTATAAAATAAACTATTGAAACAGATTGGAGGGCATGTTTTTACTTATTCAACCCAGTGGTTTTTAATTTAATGTTCTTAAAATGCTCCATGAGTTGCTATGTTCCAATGCACCACTGTGTTGGCACACTTGCATTTTCAGATGCTAAAGGAAGTATCAAAATAATGGGAAACCATGCTTATTTCCTAGAATGTTCTTTTAAACTGTGTTGCTATCCTGTAAACAAGCTATAATTGGGGGCTTTTCATGCTTCCTGCTAACCCTACTAATCTTTCTCATTTGAACTGACAAGTTTCATGCTTATTAGTTTTGTAAAGTTAAATATAGGCCTCTCTTCTAGGATTTTTTTTTTTTGAGTACTCTGGACTCAAAGCAGTAGCTTAAATGTAGGAATTTAGTGTTATCTGAGGTGCTCCAATACACATCTGCATGTGCTGCCACTACAGTGGCAACTTTAGCACACACTTTCACAAGTAGGGATATACATATAGATGTCTAAATTTAGGTTTAGTCCATGAGCTGAATCTCATTCTGAAAGACAAAATAATTAGCTTTGCCTAGATTTTATCCAAAGTCTTCCAATTTGGAAACATAACTACCCAATTATCCCAAATACTGAAGTATAGGACATGAAGGAAGGATATTGAATAATCATCCCAACAGTTTAGATAGCACATAAGCATCAGTAAGGGGTCACGATCTTTATTTATCACAGAGAATTGCCACTGAATTGTTTGCTACAGAAGGAAAGAGTTTCATTTGTACTGGAAAGAACTATGGGGTTCTCAGCTCCCAACAAGAATGTGGAATGGGAAACAAGCAGCTTAGGTAATAGTTCAGCTCTTGGCTAGAATGCCAAACTAAAATATTTTGTAACCATTCTCATGGCAAACTGGCAGCTTTACAAGTTTCACAGTGATAGGGTGTTTTGCTAGCAGGAACACTGCTGTTGCCAAAGTAGCCTGAGCAGTGTATTAATAAACAGATTGGAAAGTGTGTGAAGAAAATTTGATCCTATTAACAGATGCATACTGAACATTTCCAGGGAAAGCCAATGCTTCTGTTTACATATTGCAGCATATGTGCAGATTTGTCACAGGAAACCTGTGAGACATATTCACCTGAGGAACAGCAGGGCTGTTGTCAGGAACACGAAACTCTCAGGAATGAAAATGGCAGGGAGATGTTTGCTATGGCTGAATGCTACTCAGCATCACTTTGCCAGGCTGGACAATCTGGAAACAATTCTGAGTGTACATTCATAGAAATGAGTGCTTTGCCTGCTGTGCTAACCAGCTGGCATGGGGTTTTGTGAGTGGAACACCCAACCCCTATCCCTGACACCACCCAAGTGGTACTGCCAAAACATCCACCTGCCTTTTCTCTGCCACACACCTCAAAATCATTTCATGTGTGTTATAGAACTTTCCTTCTCAGTGTGCAGAAGATCCAAGATTCCAGCTCTTTTGGCCACTGTGATGCAATTTCAGAGTGATGATGCTAAAGAACAGACTTTTCCTGACAAGTAAATGCACTCATAGAGCAACTGGAAGTGGAGGTCATGAATAAAGTCGTAGGATCCTGAATAGTTTGAGCAAACAGTATTTCTGGGAGAGGTTGCTGATATAAAGGAAAGCATTGAGGTTGCCTGTGTTCTTTGTTAGTTACTTTTGTGAGAGTAGTTGTCCTTTAGGTTCTTTATCACATCTGTGCATCATACAGTTTATCTCTGCTACTCCTGATCCCTTCATATTGGAATCGTTTCTTCCTGTGATGCATGAAACAGTTAAGTGTCAAAAAAACTACCCAGTGTCAGGTCCCAGGAAAACATCTGCTCACCCAGTGCTGAGTTAAACTGTGGTGTAGCAAGACTGTAGCATGCTGTGTGTGGAATTAAAATAAGGATTAAACAAATGGAAATAAAAAAATCATAAAAATCAGGCTTATATTAGGAAGTCCCTATCACAGAAAAGTGATATCACAGTAAAGAAGTTCTTCTTCATGTTCAGGTGGAACTTTCTGTCTCTCAGTTTCTGCCTGTTGCCTCTTGTCGTATGGTTCAGAACCACTAAGCAGAGCCGGGCTCCATCCTCTCGACACTGTCCCTTCAGATACTGACAGACATGGATGAGGTCACCTCACAGGCATCTCCTCTCCAGCCTGAACAAGCCCAGCTCCCTCAGCCTTTCCTCAAGTTTTGCTCCCTTTCCACAGCCACTGAGGACACGAGGTGCATCCAAAGATGGTGAAAAAGGCTCTCCAGGTGATCATGGAGCAGCTCTACACCCACCTTCCACAGCAGCAGCGCATGTGAGCACGTTGTCGTCATCCCCACAGGGAGGTGGGCAACAGCAACACGGGGTATAAAGCGTATCCCTCTGCTGCAGGGAATGCTGGAGACAGATTGGTAGTTTCACACAACACTCATGATGTAGTTAGAGCAATTCCCTGATTTATTCTTCAGTCTGTTCCCACAGGTGGAGAAACAAGGAGAAGTACTCTGCAGAATGATTGCTATGAGACATAGGTTTGTCAGTGGGATCCCAGTGCACACTTGGGATTTTCTGTAGCAATACAAACAACAAACATAAAACTTAAATCCAAATTCACCCTCTCTAGGCTCTTCTTCCAACAGAAACTCCAATACAAAACAGAATTTTACTGAAACATTTAGTGTCTGTCCTGTTTTATTTAAAAAATCCAAGTCTGAACTATTCAGTCCCAAGGGAGTGATTTTTGTGATGAAATATTCCCATGTGCCTACAAACAAATCCGGTAACTCTCATGTCTCATTTCATGGTTCCCAAAAGTGACAATGCAACAAACTGCTGTGTTAATACCATTATGAATTAAAATCATGTTTAGCAATCCAGGATATACTTGCTAAGAACGAGTAAAACCAACCACTTTGTACAAACCAGTTGCAGCTTTAATGTTCAAAGAATTCAGTCCTCATCAGAATTAATCCTTTACTGTCTAATAGTTTTCTTACTAGCCTCAAACTCTGGAGGATGAGATGCCTTCCTTTTTAAAAAATGTATATATTAAGCAATTTTATGTGAAAGTACACAACTATATGTTGTTGCTTATAATGCATATTAGACATTCCCCTTTTTTTGGTAGATATGTAAATCCAGAATGCGTTTGGGTTAAAATAAAAATAACAAAATTATTTAAGCTATTATATTAACACTGAAATTTTGCATGTCGGTACTTTTTCGACAGCTTCATAAAAATTGATATCTACATTACTGTTAAGATTTTCATCACCATCAATTGTTTTAACCTTTTCTCACTATTCCTAGCGATGGATTGAAATATAAAGAAACAGCAAAGGAGTTCTGGGAAACATTAAATAAATCAATAATTTTAAATCCTTTTTCTTTCTCTCTGCTTGATTTGATAAAAAGCATGAAAAAACAATTCTGTGGGCTATAAAAAGTATTTGAATGTGCAAGCTGTCATTGTAGGAATGTCAGCTAAAATTATCAAAGTTAGATGCAGAAATATGGGAGTTCACATTAGATTTCAAGCTGGGTCATTCAGAAATTTGAGTCTTATGTCTAGGGGCTATAATGTACTTTTAAGCATTTTTGACTATTCACAGAGGACTGGTTCTCTGCAACATTTTTTGCTTCCACATAATAACAGAGTCAGCAGAACCACTCACATGTGCAAGCATTCAGAGAAAATGTATAAAAAATTGACATATTTTGATGTGAAGAGAAAATGGAAAAAAAAATAATGAAAAACCTCCCCAACATAGTCAGATGTGAAGAAATTCATAGATCACCAAGTGTAGGTGCAAGGGAGGTAGGAGATGTTCAGCCAAGAAAACTTTTGGAATGATTTATTTTTAATAAATTACTTCTGCATAGAATTTCCTCTTGTAAGTTGTAGAGGCTGCCCAAAAAGATTGAAGTTGCAAGTAAAGCTAAGCTGTGTAAGCAAAATGAGGGGGAAAAGAGGTGTAAGGAATTGACTGTCAGCTCTTGTAAATCTGTTTAGTTCCACTCAGCTCAACTGACCCAAGTCAGTGTATGCCAGCCAAGGGAGTTGCTCTGTGGTTGTAAAAAGTGTGAAGAGATAATGAAAGTCAATGTATTTAGTATCTAAGTCTCTTTGTTACTCTTCAAAAATCCATCTGCTGCCTCTGTATGATGTCCTATTACAGTGGCTATAATGTATTCTGCGTGGCTAATTGATTAATCTAACATCAGTTGCCCTAAAGCAGATTAATATAATTATTTCATTTTCACTGCAGCACTGGTTTTGTTCAATTTTTAATTCTTGTATATGGCTCCTATGAAACCAAGTATCTACATATTCTACCCAGGTGACCTCATACCTGGCATCACACACATTTCAAGGGCAGTGAAGGTGGGTGATGTCCTTAAATCCTTTCTGTCTTCCACTAAAATGGACTTTTATAACAAATCTTATTCCATACGAACAGTAATGTTTAGAATCAGAAATGAAGGATGATATTCATCTAATCTGGGTCTGGGATCCAAACAACTTAACAGGAGTTAAGATGGCCAAGCATTTGTTGTAGCTCCTGATTCCCCAGTGCAAGAAGATGTGCTCTGCTCCCTATAGCAGATCAGGAGATGAGTCATCATCAGGAGAGAAAAAAACTGAATAAATCAAAGTTACTATTGTGATGGCTTGGAAAGTGCCTCCCTGGTCTGTGGTTTTATCTATATCTGTCCTCAAGGTTTTGAGTGGGCCTAAAGAACTGAATCAGAAATTTTCTAAGAAAATAGTTTTGGATATTTTGATGAAAAAAAAATGGTTCTACATTGATACCAAATACTTGTAAACATGTATCATTTTCAATAATATATTTGTGAGGAAGGAGAAGTATCTGATCAGAAGTATGCAGCCTGTCATGGTTAAGGCATCCATCAGAGGTGATGGTCAAAAGCAATTCTGTAGTTAAATCATCAGAGGCCCATCTGTGTAAACAAAAGTAAAAATATGACAAGTGGACTTTATACTGTGTATTGTAAAAAGATAATATCTACTGTCTTCTTCTGAATGTAATGTGCTCATCTTGCATTTTCACCAAAGCCCACATCTAATTTATGCCATCTTTTACATCACTGCTGACAGTGACTGAATGACCTTTTTTGTGATATAGCTGAGTACACAATTTCCACTTTCGTATGACAAGAATCCTTCATCTTCAAATTCACTAACTGTAGTCTTTTGGTTTTTGTCAATTTATAATAT
Organism: Lycocorax pyrrhopterus obiensis; assembly: GCA_014706295.1. Classification (NCBI taxonomy): domain Eukaryota; kingdom Metazoa; phylum Chordata; class Aves; order Passeriformes; family Paradisaeidae; genus Lycocorax; species Lycocorax pyrrhopterus. The sequence goes on from JACSVZ010000015.1 coordinate 8,242,405, forward strand.
CATTTCAGTCTTACGTATGCCAGATGTAGATTGGAAATTCGGGAATGCCCTATAACAGATATACTCCAAGGCTGATGGGATCTGAGTCGCACAGAGAGTTCATGTTACACAATGGTTTCACATAAAGTTTTGTTGTATTGATTCCTTCTTAAAACAAATTAGTTATCTGGGAGTCTTGTCATTCTCTGCTGTTAAAAAAAAAAAAAGAGAGAAGATAAGGTCATGATACTCTTAATGGCATTACTTAAGGCTTGAAGAAAATGTTGAAGAAAAGAAATAATAAATTTAAAACAAAATTAATTAAGGAAAGAAAGTCAAATGAAAATATGACAAAAACACAGATTGTCCCAGATGTTTCTATTAAAGGTATTCAATCTCCCTTTGATAAAACACTTCAGTTCCTCATGAGGAAAATGCAGTAAATATCTGGACTTCAGTAAAGTATTTGGGACTGAGTCACAGGAAATTTCTTGGGCTGGAGACAACTAATACAAGAACTGGAACCTGGCTAAAGAATTGTTTAGATGGAAGATGACAAGCTGTACCTATATGAGAAGCCTTGGATCACATGGACATTGCAGTGGGATTTCTCGAGGATCAAACCTGGACTAATTGTATGTAATGTTTTCATTATGACTTTGGCACAGAAACCCAGAAGTGAGCTAATAAAACATGACAACACAGCATTTGAGTCATTGTCACTGTAGTGAAAGATGGGGACGCTATAAAGAAAGAATTGGAAAGCCTTTTGTTAGAGAGATAGAAATGGGAGAAAATTCCGTGCCATGAAAAGTGAGAAGACTCATTTAGGCAGTAATAAAACTTTCTCCTGGAGGGCTTGGATGCTGAGGGTTTGAAAGCAGCAAACAAGAGAAGCAGACTGCAGAGTAGAAACTCAGCACGACTGTGAGCTGCTGGTGTTGCAGAGCTGTGTGAAGGCAAACGAGATCCACAGACAATGAGGGAAAAATGCCTGGGTGCAAGGTCATGGCAAGACACTATCTGGTGCAGTACTTGCATTCTGATACTCAAAGAGTAGAAAGAGGGATTAAAATGGGGAAAAATGCCAGGCAGAACCATAACATGGAAGTCATTTGAATACCTCTAAGTACTTATATATAGAATAATAGAATCCTAGAAAGGTTTGTGTTGGAAGGTTTTCCTAAAGATAATCTAGCTCCAACAGCCCTGACATGCACAGGGATAATTATGGTTTGTTCTTTGTTGTGACTGCCTATGGCAGAGCTGAGTCCTGTGGTTTAGCCTTGCTGCCTCTGCAGAGCCATGGCCAGGTGAGAGCATGGAAAGCCTGACCATTAACATTTCTTCAAAGACACCATATTGTGCTGAAAATACGCAGGGGAGGCTGAAAAAAATAATGTTAGTGCTTGAATAGCTTTCACTGGGAGATTTTCTGTACAAGCTACTTCACAGCCTCTTTGTGTCTGTGTGTTTTCTATATACAGCATCATCCTCTGCTATGATCTGACTCGGAAAAATGAATGAATTAATGTGGTAACAGTACACTCCAGTACTGCCTGAAATCCCACCCAGTCTTTGAAAGCTTAACCATCTCTGTGCTCCTGTCAGAACTTCTTCTAGTTCATTCCCAAACCAGACAGACAAATTCAAGTGTCTTAGTTATCCTGTGGAAGGAAAATATTGAGAACCGTCTTGCCCATCTTAGTTACAAAGACTGTAAAAGCTTTCCATTCAAAATGACCTGTTTTTTCTATAACATAAGAAGTGAGTAATATTAACTTCAGCTGCTGGTACACTCTGCTCAATCCATAAAACTCTAATCCCTTGATAAGGAAGTTAAAGCCAGCCTAGAATTAAAAATAGTAATAATAATAATAATAATAATAATAATAATAATAATAAAATACAGCTGAGGCTTATAAAACTTAAATGTCTACGAGAAGGCAGTGAACCAGGACTTTAGCATGCAACTATTTCTTATATCTTTCTTTTCACCAAAAGACACAAAGCCCTTAGTCAGCCTGATTATTAGATTAGGATATTATGAGGAATTGATCTGTCTAATGAAATCTGTATTTTTTTTCATATTTCTGTTCATCTTGCAGTAGGATGTTTGCTGGTTCTTCTTCAGTGTTTTCTTTGAAAACATTTTTCATTATATTTCCTTCCAAAGTGATTTTCCAGTGCTGAGTGATGCTTTTCAGTAAATACTTTATTTCTAAAATTGCTTAAAAATAAATAAAATTTTAAAAACCCCAAATGCCAGAGTTACCAAATTAGGAAGAAGAATCTGAAAAGTAGTTTCAACTCAAACAAAAAACTGGAGGGGAAAAAACCCATCAATTTTTCTTTTTGAGTCATAAGCAAATATGTTTCTAATTCCAGTTTGAAATTTTATTCTACATTTCAAAAGTTGAATTGAATTTAAAGAAAACAAGCATGTTTTGAAAAGGACTCAAGAGCTTAACAGCACCTTCCTGGGTGCCCCAGTGTAGAGGTTTTTGATCTGGGCGTTTTTCCTACTTAGCCTAAAATTCAGATCCTGGATACATATTTTGATTTGTTTTTACATTTGGCTACTAACACCAGGAGCCCAGAGTTAGTCTGGCTCCGGTGACTTGGAGGCTCTTCAGCTGAGCAGAGGGAGTCAGTAAATCCCTCGGAGCATTTCAGCCGGGGGGATTACAGCCATGCCAGCGTTTCCCAGAACAGCTGCTGCAAGGAGCTTGTTTAATACCTGCTGCCTGTAAAAAGAATTAAGCAGTAAATGAGGGCTTGCCACAGGACCTGTGTCCAGGTTTGCTGGAGAAGCAGAAGCACAGGCATTTTGCTTTCTTCAGGCATGTATAAGGCCCTTAGCTGGAGTTAGCTGTGGCTGGGGAAAGAGGTGTTTAAGCGTTTAAAAGAGACGAGGAGAAGAAAACCTGCTCACACCACCGGTGCTTCTGGAACCTGTGCATGAACTTTTAAATCAAGTAGCTTTGTTCATAAGCCTCACTTATCTGGCATAGAACAGCTTCATCACTAATGCCAAAAGAACCCCATGTGGTTTAGAAAAAGCAGTCAGTCCCCTCAGCTTGTCACAGCCCCTTAAATACACTAATCCAAGAAATAAATATATAAATGTGTTACAAAAACTCATATTATCCAAAATTTGTTTTTAATGGCCCAATTGCTGAATAGTAAGGCTTGAAGATCTTTTTCATCCAAATGTTTTGGAGAGATAAAAGAAAAACAGGTTTTGTGTGTAGAAAGCAAATACCAAGCAAGGTGTTTCAAAAAAGCTAAGTATTTTGGTTTTAATAAAAACCTTTTGTGTTTTTCCTCAACTCAGAAATCACACAGGTCAGTTAAAAAGTCAGGCTACTTGCCTGATCAAAATAAAAGGCAGATTAATCTGCTACAACCCTACTGTCTTTTTTGGGAGAAAGTAAAAGTGCAGTTGAAACTCCAAGTGTAATTATAGGGAAATCTATTTTTGTGAAAGGGAAACAAAGAGTGAATTCCACCTGTCTGTGTTAGGCACAAGTGTGTGGTCTGATGATGGCCCAGGTTCAACTCCTTTGAAGACTTGTCCAAGGTAATCTATCTCTGTGTCCCGTCTCTCAGTTCATAGGAAGGTCTGATACTAATTCCCTGAAAACTGTTGAGAAGATGAATACACAAAGACTGTTGTGAGGAAGACATCATACAATTACTTTAGAGTCACACTTCTTACAGTCTGATGAAGGAAGTAAAACACATTTCACAGATAATGAGCTTTTTAAGCATCAGTCTTGCAGTGCTGTGCTCTGGTCCCTCACACATTCTGGGGTTCATTGCTTCTCTCATAGAGAGGCAGCAAGTGGAGCTGTCTGTCAGCTTCACTGCACCACATGATGCAGAACTACACAGGTGTGATGAAAAGATCCCAAGGGATGAATTCTTGGGCCCTTACAAACTGGTATGGTCCTCTCTTTGGAGCAAGATTTTTATGGAACAGGCCTTAGCTTTTACAGTAACGCATTTTGGGTTTTTTGGGAAGGGAACCTCTCAAGTGATCTCCGAATCACGGAAGCAAAATGCCATAAGGTGGTTTCTTACCTGCCTCTGTTACTCCAAGTCTCATCATATTATCTCAAGACTTACAATAGCTGACAGATTTCTGAAAGTTCAGCTCCAAGCTGTATGTTCATATAAGATCAGTTTCCATTAAACATAGATAAAACATCAGCTTACAGGCTGTGGCAGAGAAAAGCTTGGAAATTCAAACCATAGCAACTTCAGCAATCAAAAGCAAATAGAAGATATCTGAAAACCATGCTTGGAAAATATTACAGATTTTGAGTCTTATGTAAGCCAATGACTGATTTTTCAAGTGTTTGGGAATGGTAACAATTAATGTCACCTATAGAATTCCTGATAATATTACTCAGTTTGTGTTCCTTTGAAACTCCTGAGGGATATCTTCTCATCCTTGGAATTTGTTCCTGTTCATTTTAAAAGAATTCTTCTTTGTTTCTAGGCCTTGACTGAGGAAAGCACACATGAAATGAAGACTGCATGAAAAAAGCTTTATGCAGATGATGTTGTAACACCAGTCAAATGAAATCCAAATCCTCATATTAAAAGCAATTGGTGATACAGGAATATTTAGGCCAATCCAGCAAGAAGCTGGCAGAGTAGCTAATTTTCAGTCTACATACAGGTGCCCCTGATATTTTTCCTTTATTTGTCCTTGTGAGGTTCTTCCAAATAGTTCCTTAAATTCACATTCAGAAATGAGCTTGGTTGTATGATCTTGGCTCTCAATTAAAAAGTATGTCCCAGATTAATATCAGCCAGGAAAACTAACTTCTAACTTCAGGGAGAAAAACTGGTTGATGGCTGATAATCAGCTTGAAATCTGCTGTCATGGATCTCTGCTAACACAGAGAATGGGAAATCACCGCATGCAAGGACTCAGGAAATCAAACTTTTCTATGAGTGGAGCAACCAACTCATTTGGTAATGGAATTTGCCCACAGATGATATAAGTCCTGGTAATATCTGAATTTAGAGTTAACAATGAAGCTTATGCCTGTTACACCTCAAGGATGAACAGAATTAAACAGAAAGGTCTAAGCCAGAGGCCAGTGTTGGAATGAGCATCCTTTTCTAATACACATGGTTTCCAGATGCAGCACTCTCTTGTCTTTCTTCATTTAGTATTTATGACTGAATTGATAAATCAATCCTTTTTCCTCACAATTCATGATTTTTTTCTTCAAAATATAGTCTGTAATTCAATTTGTCGATAGTCTAAAAAAATTTCTAGGACTAATGACCTTTTTAGACACAAAAATATTACACATTTTCTAAAATGAGGAGTTACATTTCTTTGATAGGATATTTGAACTAGGTGACTCATATGACCCAGAAACATTTTCATTATAAAAACTTAATTATGAAATAAAATATAAAATCTACATCTGTATAAGGCAAATATGAACAGATAAAAATTCACATCGGTCAGATATCTTGTTATTAGCCATGTAGCATGTTGCTAAATTCTAAAGCCTGGACTTGGCTCAATCTAGGCTGTGCTCCCACTTTTAACTGATTAATTTTTTGACATGTAAAGTGTAATGTTGAGCTTCTCAGGTTTACAGCATTATGACATTTTTGAGGGAATATCTGATCCAGGCTTGTCCATTTAACTTTCCAAAGATTTTTTAGTATGCATCACTCCGTAGTGAAAGACATGCATCAGTTCTCTTGCCGTACAAAGTTACAAAGCTGGAGAGTGATCTGAAGGTTACATTTATTTGCTTTAATGAGACTTTACCATGCTCAAAGTACAGTGTATTGAGCAAAAGGTGAAGAGCTTTAATCTAAATCAAGTATACTGCAATAATTGAACAAGGGTATCATGTAAGAGGGGAGAAAAGAGTACAAGGGTTAAACATTACTTTGGATATTTGGATTGAGAACATTGTTAACAAAGTGAGTTTGTTTTAAAAAGCAAGGATTTTCAGTCTGAGTGGGTCCTTTTGTGGCTGCAAAGATTTATATAGTTTTAAAGCTATTTTCTAGCATTAAATGCCTTCTTACTTAGCATGACAAGAAGCAAATAAAAGCTGTCTGATGTGGTCAGCAAGAACTTAATCCAGCTGGACAGAATGAGGTACAAATGCAATTAATATCTCTTTACCAGCAAATATATTATGGTTTATAGGGTCTTATTTTTCAGAAATTATTCAAGTAAAGCATCCTGATCAGTATCTAGCCTAGAAGATGAGGGTTTTTTTAGCCATTAGGAATTCTCTGAGCAATTGAATTTGCATTTTGTAGGCTCAGCTGCTAAAACTAACTGGAGATTTTTGGTTGTACCTCTTAGATATCTCAGTTAGAAACTGATTTTCCAGGTCAGTGCTCACTAGTCCTTCAAATTATGTCTCCATTAAAATTACACAAGCTGGACTGAAAACCTCCTTCTCTTGTGATCTTGGTTTTAGCAGCTTTCTCTGCACTAAGACAGCTCCTCTAAAGATAGTGAGGATGTTGCTGGCCTTTCTTTTGCACTGTTTTGTACAGAACCCAAGAACTGGCATGATTTCCACCTCTATGGAAATGCCAGAGGATGCCAAAGATCAGCTCTTCATGAATAGTCTTCTATTTGTTATTCTTCTACTTCCTATCCTGTCTCTATGGCCCCTGGAATACGCTTTTTTTCTGTCTGGACTTTCTCTGTTCCTAATGCTACTTCCTGGAGGAACAAGGTTTAAGGATACTGAAGAGCTTGAGAAGAAAGTTAATGCTGAGAAAGAAAGAACAAGGAAAGATGGTCTCTACTCTAAAGCTTTGAGTATTTTCCACTTCTTTCAAAGGTCTCAGTAAGACCTTGGCAAAGCTAAAAGGCCATAAAAGGACAAAAGCCACTTCATTTTTGTACTGTTTCGTTGTGTGGGTTTTTTTTTTTTTCATGTGTTTCAGAAAATAGTCCCTGGATAGGAAAGGTTGATGGATTTTTTGTCTGGTTGGACTGTTCAGGTTCAACACACTGTGTTGTCCAGTACCTGTGGAGAAGGAGAGTAATTTTTGCAGGTCAGCAGTGACATCAACAACGTAACTCCAGGACCAAAAGTAGCTTCAGGAATTTAGATCAGACCAGAACTCAGGCATCTTCCCTTCTCCATCATTTTTCCTAGAAGCATCTAGGCATGTGGCTATAAAACTAGGAGCCAGGGGATTATAAGTACTAATTCTCCCTCTTTTCCTCTTTAAATGTGAGTATTTGGAGGGAAGCAAGCCTCTAAAATCAGCAGTAAGTTTCAGATGTTATTACTCCGACATAGACTATAGAAAGTTGATTTTTAATTCTCTTGCTGTTTAGTTATCAAGCAAACAAAGGAAAACTATGTTATACAAATTGTTATACCTTCCAGCTTCAATGTAACATTCATAAACTACAGATTACAACTGTACATGAGAAGAAAATTCATATCCACACATTGTATATTATATTCTATGCACTTTCCATTTTTTTCTTCCACTTGAGATAGGATTTCAAAGTCACATCTAACCCTTCATTCACAGGGCTTATGCAAGCTTGCATTGATGGATGAAACTCATACTCACCATGTGTATGGGAAAAAGCACTTTGTGTAATCCTCATAAATCCTGTAGTGATGTGAGTGCAGTTTCAGCTGGGATATTCCAAAGGAAAATGGAAGATCAAATTCCAGTTGCATGTGTTAATTAGATAATATTCCTTTTCGTGCAACTGTTATCTCACGGGATTTGTGTAAGGATAGACAAATGTGTAGTTGATTGGGATATTCACAGATTGTCTCTGGAGGCCCAAGTCCTACCAAGAGTCACATGCGTTAAGTTATCCCTCTTAATTTGCTATTAGACAAAACCATGACTTAATGTGGTAAAACTGGTTCTTTTTGTTCAAGGAGAGGTCACGGGCTGTACTGACAGAGATGCTGTAGTTCAGGCCTGAGATGTGCTGGAAGGTTTGTGAGGAGGAGTCCAGCAGAGCTTCTTCTCCTACTATGCCCTGCTTAAGCAAATGCATCTCCATGGGGTACTGAGGAGAAAAACTGGAAGAGCACCAGGAGCTATTTACACAACTGGAACCATTCCATCCTCAGTCAAGTGAAGCAAATAGCTGTAAAAGCGTTCTCTATTTCAGCCATCCAAGAACAACACCACAAAATGGACATCATGAGAAGTCAGTTGCCATGGGCACACAAGTGTCTAACTGGGAGAACACCCACAGATGCTGAACTTTGGTTCAGCAAACCCCAGCTCCAGCTCTCTTTAGTGCAAGTGTTGCTATCACTCAGTTTTAAAAGCAACCTAGGAGCTTCAGGGGAAATATGTGGAGGCACTGGATAGGTCCACTCCTGAGATGAGACAGGAAAAAGGCAAATACAAAATGCAGTTTAGACAGAGGTGGGATGTCTTGTTTTCTCACCCCAGGCTCCACAGACACTGGTTTCACTTGACGAGCTCTCCAAGCCTGTGTATCTAACCTAACACAGCCTGCCCAGTGTTCAAGTCTCAGGGAATCCTTAGATGAGTTCTGATAGGGATGGATAATTGTTGTAATTAATTAGAGAACCAGAAACAAAAACTTGAGTGACACAGCCTCTGGAAGCACACCAAGCTTTTAAAATCTTACCCATGTTTTTTTCAGTTTTGAACATGGCTAGCAGATTTCTTCCTCTGCTTGACTAATTATAAAGCCCAAGGGCAACCGAGCAAAACTTGACCAAACTAGTTGGACAGTAAATTCCTACTTTTACACATTATTAAAGCTGGACTAAATGAAAGAGGTCATTCTTGCAGATGCTCCTGCATGTTCTTTTTATTTTAGAAATAAATTGTTAGGTTTTTTTTCCATTTGAATGAGGCATGAACATAAATTCCTATAACAACACAGCCATTTGGTGCCAAATGCAATAAAATGTCATGACAACAAGAGAAATGATTATTCATAAGTCATCATTTAGTTCTGTTGCCTCCCTTTCTCCCAAGTCAGCTTCCCTCACTCTCTGCCTCCAGCCTTCCTTTCTACCCCTCATAAAAGAATTGAGTGGAAAAGAGATTCTTAATCCATGGCCAATGCCTTTCCCCAGGTTTTTTTTTTTTTTTTTTTGGACTTGCATGGACCTTCTGAAGAGCACAAACCTTTACAAACTGCCAAAGGAGAGGTTTTATCTCGGTGTCCAATGATCTAAACTGAAACACACTCACCTAAAGAACGTGCTCCACAATAGCCTCCTACAACAATTTTATGACCCAGCCAACAGAGGTCAAGACTGTTACTTTTTGGAAAACATGATCTGCATCTATGTTAGTTTGAGTAGTGATCTCCAAAATAAGCAGTTCAAGTATTTAATCTAGGAACACCTACTTATTGTAGGTCATTTTTTTTTAGTTCAGCTTCTCTCCAAGTGAATTCTACATGTCTATTCAATTTTGGCTGTAGGAAACCCTGTACCATGAGAGTTGTATTTCTTCAAATAAAGTGTATCACAGCAGATGCAGTGCAGAACACAGTCTGACCAGGCAGTAAAAACATCCTCTACCCAATATATAATTTGTTGCTCTCTGATTTGGCTTCTTCAGATTTCTCCCTTCTTGCATTCCCAAAAAATCCTAGTGTGCCTTCCATCAGGAATCATTGTCTCACTGTATCAGGAAGCCCATACATCAATCACATAGCTACAGTACACATTAGAAGATGCAGAGAATTTTCAGAATAAATAAATGGCAAAATACCGATGTGTGAACACAGTAATGAGACCCTGAACTGTGTGGTGCATCTGAGAAAACTGAGAAGCTAGGATTAGGTTAGGTTAGATTAAATCTAAGAATAAGATTTACTGTGAAAGCTGGGTAATTTGGAATATTTTTTTCCTTCTTCTTTTTTTTTTTTTGAGAAATGGTAGCACTCTTGAGTTCTGTGTCCAGGAAATTTTATGAGTTTGGACGGAAAAAGGCTAGTTTCTTAAGTCTCCCTTAAAGAGAAACAGAAATAATGTCTCAATTTTTACTCAGTAATAATAGAATTCATGCAGAATTTGGAAAACACAGGATCAAATTTTGTTTCTGACAACAAAAAAGTAATTGAAATCTTTCTCCTCCCACAGCAATCCTCTCACTGTTCAATAAAACAGAGTATGATTTCAAGTGTGTATGGCAATCTTATAATGTCAGAATGTTGGAGGTCCCTCCAGTCTCTCCTTTGAGAACTTTGATTTAAATATACATAATTCCATATAAAAATATCAGCACTGGTTATCCCACACACTTTTTTTGAGGTATTCACTTGGGAAGTGGTAGTTATGCTCCACTTTTGTGAATCTTAATCTATGGAAAGTGAAAGAGCTGAACCATAATGCTGCCATGAAGCTGCACTTAAGGCATTCTTCTAGGTGGGATGAAGTAGGTTCAAATGTCCTCAGCAGAGTGATGCATTGAACCTGACCCTAAAATCCTGAAAAATCTTGAAAGCCTTGAATCCTGCCCAGGGCTTGATAGCTCATACTGACAGGATAGTGAGTCAGAAGAGCATCAGGCTGTTTTCCAGGAGTAGCTTTTTTCAGGACTGTCTTTTAGGTTGGGTTGCTGGACAAAGGAACAAGTTTTCAATTTTTAACCTTTCCAGACCTGATCTTCCTCTTGCATGTTGTCAAACATGACCTTCTTTTTCTTCTTCTCTCCTTTTTATTCAGTTGTGGAACTAAAATAAACAAATTTACAGGTCTACTCTTTTCACAGCCCCCTCACAATCTATGCCAGCTGAGTAATTGCTATCAAGCCTTTTGTGGGCCTCACACTTGAGACAACTGCAGAAAAGTCTGGAAGAAGGGGAAGACAAAGACCAGCTGTGTCCATCAATGCACAAGGGTGGCACAGAGAATCCCCCAGACTATGTCACTTGGGATTGGAGAGACAGGCAGCAGAAACCCAAACTGAGCAGGGATACAGCTGATGCTTTGACAGCAGGTTAGAGATAACAGGCACAGGATGACCTGTCAGTGCTCAGGCTTGGTGGGATGAAAGGAGACCCCTCCACTGCTGCCAGTCAAGTCAGCTTCAAGACAGGGGGTGTAGTTTTCTTGTCAATCACATATTAAACAGGACTTTGGAGAAGCAATCCAGTACCTCTGAGGAGGCTGTGTTGTTCAAGAATAGTATGTGATATGTTTTACTGGTTTGGATGCTTTGGAGTACGTCTGTAACTCAATTCCCCTCCTGTTTTTATGTAACATTTGCTGGCTGTTTTCCCTTTCCCAACACCAGAACGATTCATATGAGAAGGCCAGGCAATTTTTCTCTATTAAAAAAGAATCAAGATTATAAGAAATGTAAAATTATGTAAAATACTCAGCCAAAATGTCTCACTGATCAGCTGAAAATCATCCCCACAGTAAGAAAAGACATCTTCAGTTCAAAGGAGACAAGGGACCATCTTGTACCATGCCTTAAAGAGCTGCTAAATCAGACTGGCTTGTGATATTAGCATAATGTTCACATTTAACGTGTATGCTGCAGTAATTCCCACGAGTTGGCCTTTAAATTGCCTCAGCTACTGTAGCAGAACAAACTAATGCAGAAACAATGAAGAATTTTCACATACTACACTTCCAATGACTGTGGCAGTGGTCTCATTGCAATAAACACAGCAAGGGTCACAGTCTCGGTCTGAACAAATTTGCTGGTTAATACCATTGCAACTATCTCTCTCAGAGAACACTGAATGGTTATTTTATTTCATTTTATTTATTTTTTACATTTTATTTTATTTGGAAGTCAGTGGGAGGACTGTGACAAGCCCTATCCCATTGTTACACTGCCATTAGGTCACATTAATTCCCTGGGGAATTTTTAAGAGCTTTGCTGATTCTGCATGCCCAGCTGTGTGAGCAGAGCTTAAAAACTTGGGTTTCATGTGGAAAAAAAATGCTTTTCTCCCATAGCTTTGTGGTAATTGACTTTGGGAAAAAAGGAACTTCAACTTTGCACACTTTAAGTCATATAAGAAAGCCGCAATAATTATATTGAGTAAAATTATCTGCTTCTGATAGCTGCAATCTGGGCATGTTCTTAAAATACCCACAGTCTGAGTAACTGTGCTGATCATCTATTAAAGCCGCGTGGAATCTTCAAGCTATGTTTACATTTTAATTGACAAAAAAGTCAATATTCACAATGTATATAGTCAAGACATAATGAAATCATGCTGCACTTTCCCTGCTTTATTACAAAAGTCTCACGTCACGGCAAAAAAAAATTTAAAGATTCAGTGTATTATTCTTTTTTCTTGGAAAAAGTATCTCTAGGGGAAGCCATATTCTATTGTTTTAAGGCCCAACTTTAATGAGTGGAAGTTCAGGATATTTGGAGCCTACTGGGACTGTGCTGTTTGTTTGTGATCTTACCCACATTGCTGGTTTGGAGCAGCAGGAGATGGTGCTGCAGACAGTTCTGGCATTCACGTTACAGTTCACTTCTTCACCAGAGTAAATTTAAAAAAAAAAAAAAAAAGATAGGAAACTTACTCTAGGACCATGTTAAAAAAAAAAAAAAAAAGAAAAAGAGAAAGGAAAAGAAAAACCACAAAAAACTGTATGAATTCACTTAGAGATTTCAGGTCACAAGTCGCCATTTTGTTCAGCATGTAAAATAATTAAGGTGGGACAGTTTTGATCTCTTTGTGGAAGAACATTGCAATATTAATACCAGAAAGAAAGTGACTTTGCTGGACGTAGATTTATTTCACATTTATTTTCACATTGAGGAGATCTGATCCTTCTTCTTAATGGTTTTGTCATTCAAGTTATTACTCTGCCGAGACTACTGGTCTAAATTCAAGTGACATATTTGACTTACTATTTTGTACACTTTTTTACTGGTTTTATCCCCTTTGTGGATGCCTTTTCTGAAGGACATCAAGTATGACTTGCTTGTCCATATTTTCAAACCTTTATAAGTCTCTTTCTACAGTTTCTCACATACCAAAGGAGCTGTCAGTCTCAGCTATAAGGCCGTTATATGGTAACTGATTTAACAGTAGTCATCTTTGGAAAATTACCTTTCAGGTTTTTTTTTTTTAGCTTTTCCTAATCCATGGCAAAAAAATGAACATAATAGCGACTGTTGAACATTTTATGGGGTGTGTTTGAATGCTTGTCTGGGAAAGGTCAGGCTTCCACAAGGCAGATCAGCCTCGAGTGGAGTAGGAGAAATGTGCTCTGCTTCATTTGTGTCCCACCTCATCGCTCTTTTTTTTGTATGAGAGCAGAATTAGCTTGAGTGTCCTCTCTCCAAAGGAAATTGTGAAAGCCACCAGTATGGGCAGGGGGATAATAACAATGTGGCCAATGCTAGTTTCTTTATAATTTTTAAAACTAATGTGCATTTCTGCCTGAAAAGCAAAACCTAAAAATCCTGCCCTATTATCTATTCTCAGCATTTAAGCCAGGCTTCATTATTTCTTTCGTCTTGACCAACAGATTCTAGAAAAGCTCCTTTTAAATACAGTTGAGGCTGTGCCAGTATAGACAATGTTTCTCTAGGTGATGCCTCACAAAATTTCCTTCCTGTGGGCTGATACTCCACTGTCGTCCTCTGTTGCCACTTTCCTTGTGCTTCAGCTGCAGACTCCCTGGCTGTGACTGAGCTGTAAAAGTGGACAAAGACCGTTCTGTGCCCCTGACCCCTGATGACATGGCATGGCCTGACTTCACACACTGGGTCTTGTTTCTCTCCAAAGGACGCCAGGATGAAAATGCCCAAACTGCCCACGGGAAAACAGGCATGTGCAGTCTCTTGAACTGTGCCCAGGTATTGTCTGGATAACACTAAATGGCACAAGGCAACACAGGGATTATGGCAACTGTTAAATAACAGAGATACTGGTGTGCTCATGCTCTGACCTGTACCCTGGTCATGGTTTTGTACACTACTAGTATAGACATAATCTCTAGGGCTGGGACCAGCTTTTATTTTTGTTGGTGAATCAGTGTTAGCCCAACAGGTTCTTTATTACTGACGAAAGCTCTTTGGAATGATGGAAAAGGTATCCTGTTACTATAGTGCACTTCAGATTTTCCTGGGAAACTTAGCTTGTGAAATTAGAGTAAGATGAAAACGACTTTGCAGTGATATTTTTCTGCATTTTTTAAAATTATTATTTTTCTTTCTGTAACCTGAAACAAAAAGTCTTGAAGTCTTCTAAGCGAAACTACTTAAACCATCTGTAATATTTTCTGTTCAGCTGGAAAACAGAGAATCATTTTTCTTTCTGAGTACCATCGAAAGTGTGGCTGTCCACACAGCCCCTGTCAAGAAATAATATGGATGATCTAAGAGAAAGAAAAGCAAACCAGGAAACTGCCTGCAGAGATAAGAGGGAGGAGGATTTAAAAGGATAGTGTTTCCATAAATCAAGGCAACCGGTGACAGCTTTAAAGTAAGGGTCAAAAACATTGCGAGAGGTGTCACTTGGATAAGAAGTTAATCCAAGTTTCCATCTCTCTGCCTTTAGTGCTTGTTCAAGTGGAAGTTAAAGATCTCATGGCATTATTTCAGGATCATAAGAGATTGATATCCTGCCCGAATTCTCTCTTTCAGGATCATCAGAGACCTTTGCACCAGTATCAATACGCGCAGATTTATGCGATTGCTATAAACAAAGGGGCACATTTGTCTGCATGCCATTGCTACAGTTTGTTCAGTTCGCATGGCAGCAGAGAATTTGAAATTGGCACAAGAATCCTGGGTGGTGTACACTGCAAAACCCATCAGGATGGGTTTGCAATCAGAAAATAGAAAAAAAAATATAATAGAACTCTCTATCACAGAGGTTTCCAAGTAAACCTGCAAAATGACCATCAGAGAGTTTCCCAATACCAACTGAACCGAATAAGAGGTTTGGCACAAATTTCTCAAAAATTCCCTGAGATACCCTGTCTTTGGCAAGATGCTGTTACATCTTAATAGAAATTACTATTTCCACCTCAAAAAGGTGGAAACAGCTCTTGGGAGTCTGAAACTAAAGAGCTGAAATGCCAACATTATAATTTAAGGACTGTGATTTTTCATTACTTTACACAGAGTAAGTAGCCTTTACTCATGGGACATCCTTTAATGTGGGATTATTTTCTTGCAAATGAATTCAGTTGGTAGGTTTTGACATGGAAAGTGCATGA
This sequence comes from Lycocorax pyrrhopterus obiensis, assembly GCA_014706295.1. Lineage (NCBI taxonomy): Eukaryota > Metazoa > Chordata > Aves > Passeriformes > Paradisaeidae > Lycocorax > Lycocorax pyrrhopterus. The sequence goes on from JACSVZ010000015.1 coordinate 8,257,581, forward strand.
GATAATTGGCCTGAGGAGGAGGCAAATGGTTCTTATGTGTCAATGAAGCAGAAGTCAAACACCTGTGCTACTCCCACAGCATATCATCAACAGCAAAGGTATGGTGTAAAAATGCAATAAAAAAATCTTTAAAATAATCTGCTGGAAGTAAACTAAACTGTAGTAAGTTTAGGTATCCCCAATCCTGTTTCAACCTTCCTTAATTTTATTGGCAGTCAGTTAAGCTGCTAAAGAGCTTTCATGAATAAGAGATCTATCCAGTGAGTTAATTTTGAAAGTAAAGACTTAATATTCGTCTGTTTAAAACTAGGGGAAAAAGGGTTCCACGTTCAGAAAAAAATAGATATATACAAACTCAGTAGGGAAGCATGGTGCTCAGAAAGGGGAAACTGAAAGAAGTGCTAATATGATTTCACTGCTGTAATGCTGCCATGCGTCTTACCCTTCTATTTTCATTATCCAAATGGAAAAGGGGGGAATGAAAAAGGTCGAGGAAGTGACATTTTTCACTATTAATAGCAAAAAAAGGAAATTAACTGAAAGGCACTTAATAGCTGGAAAAAAATGAAAATTCTGAGTCTGATTTTCCTCTTACACCAGTCTTATACCAGTAGACTGCTGGAAAAGTCTCAGGGCTTGATTCCCAGAATGATGATGAAGTGGAAAGGAGTTTCTTTAGGTGGCTGAGTTCCTGTCTAAATGATTATTTGAATGCTAAAGAGATTTTGGTCTAAGTGGACTTTTGGTAATCTGCAGTCTTGCAGAGAAGCCTTTATTATTCAAATCCAAATATAATAAGTCTTTTTCCGAAGGCTCCTTTGGCTTCCACCAGCTATATTCTGACATATCCCAGTGGAGTGAAAGCAGTTCTTTCTAAAGGGAACAATATTGCAGGTGTAAGGTGGAATTTAAGTGGCTGCTCTAAGGGAACACACAAGCTGGAGAGGTTATGATGGGGGATGCCAATTCACACAATCCCTGGGGAGGCAACAAGGCGATTTGCATCTGTATGAGATGATTTCAGTTTTAAAGTGAAACACATGTGTTAGTGAGTCTGAAGCAAACTGACAGAATCTTTGTAACAGAACTGGAAATTATGAGCAGCAGGAGTGGCCTGGCCCCACAGAGCACTAATGTTTAATCTACTTATCTAGATAACAATCAAGGAAGAATCAATAACATAAAAACAGTGGGGTTTCCTCCTAGGTAACAAGCAAATAAAGGAGAAAAAAGGCTTCCTGATTGATGCTTCAGTGATTCCCCAGACCATGGTAACTGCCTTTGCTTTGATGGCTAATTCCTGGCGGACACTGGGAGGTGGCTCTTCTAAAAAGGTGTTGAGGTAGCAGAAGGGCTTAAACATTTGAAGAGTCTTCAGCTGCAGTCATGACAACTACATGCAGATTCAAGACTATGATTGAAATCTATGCAATACTGCTATGAAATCAATGATTTCTTACAGTGAGGAAGCTGTCAGGATTAATTCATCAAGAAAGCAGAACACAGTCCAAAGGGTCATTACTGAAGCACTGCATGTTTGGAGTCATTAGAAGACAAATTAAGCATAAAATGATATTTTAAAATATGCAAATCCCTGCCATAAATAACAATTTTGAATTGTAATGGAAAATTGCTCGTTTAGTCAGGGAACCTTTACATTGCATGGAGATTGTAACAGTTTGCTGTTACATGAGTATTGTTAATGGTCTTTAAAATAGTCATGGGCAGCACAGCTGGAGAGAGCAGGGATCACAGCTGTTTGGGAATTTATTTAAACTCATATGATTGCAATGAGTACCAGAGTGGCTATTGCCACCTCACTGATGAATGTATCACTGTAAATAAATCCCTTGTAATTTCTTAAGTGTTGTTTTTTGTTATCCAAGAACAGAGGGAAGCAGAAGAGTGTCAAAATGTCAGTGGGACGGCAGAAGGAAAATATTACCTGTCCTATCTAAAGAGATAAATTACTTTTTATAGAAATACTGTTAAAAAGTGACTCTTCAGATAAATTATATTTCTTTTAAAAGCTTCTCGAAAAGCATTGGAAAAGATTTAATAAGATGTTTCACATGTTTGACTAAATGAAAAGTAGTATAATAATATTTTTTAAAAAAAAATTTTGTTTGGGATAGAGCGAAGAAATGACTTACTGATCTGAGAAAAAAAATATTCTTAAATGGAAGCAAGAGCTCTTTTGATCAGGGAACAAAGAAATCAATAGTTCACAGTTAGCTGCAGATCACAGAGCACTTTAAACAAGAACCATAATTCCCATATTGCAGGTGGGGTGGCAAATAGACTTCATTGCAACTTCTCTGTGGGTTCTCCAGGATTAGGGTGGGAGCAGAGCTGGAACATGTTTGGTCTCTCTGGGAGAATGAGGCCCAGCTGGCGTAACAAAGCTGCTTTCAGGACACCGAGGTGTCTGTTTCCTGACACAAGGGACATCTCTGTGGGTTGAGGCACCTCGCAGGTGGGCCATCTCCCCATTACACTGCAGAGCACAGCACGGACTTCAAGTTCCACATGGAAAATTCTGGCTTCAAATCACAGCCTGGCGCTCCATATGTCTTCCCACTCTGCTGCTCTGGAGTGTTTTGTGCAAATTGGGGCTCTTGGTCATGAAGCAGTTACATTTTCAGCTTTACACTTGAGTTTCTGTCCCCAAGCCTCTGTGTGCTCCTGCCTCACCTTTGATGGGCACAGACCACTCCTCCTGCACAGGAGGACACAGGTCAGTGTCCCTCATGGGGACAGTTGCATTTCTGGAAGATGTTCAGGCTTTGTGATGAGAGGAGGTCAAAATTTGCCTCCCTCATCACCAGGTGGGTGGGAACGGATGGCAGGCAGCTCTCATCTAGCCAGAACTAAGCAAAAAGTAATCAATGCCTGTAAGAGAGATGGCATCAATCCTTTTCACGCTCTCAGGGAAAATGAGGACCAGTTTGCTTCCTGCCCTACCCTGGGAGCAGCTATACACAGCTCCGTGCTCAGGCTCACATTGGCTTTAAAACTGAGCTCGATTCAAACCTTTTTTTTTTTTTTTTAATTTTTATTTTCTTTAATAGTATCTTTTGTAAAATTCAATTCTATTCCTCCAGTTCCTATTTTCCAGGACAGTTCAAGTGTGCTGGCTGCATTACTCAAGTCAGGCTTTGGCTGGTTGGCATTTCTGTCCCTGGGGCATTTTGCTGGATTACACTTCTAGTGCCTGTGCTGCTGCACTGCAGGGACTGAAAAGTGCCAGAACAAATGCAGGAGATGTGCCAGCTCTTGGTACACACCAAAGAATCCTGAAGCAACAACAACATTTGGCAGAAACAGAGACATTGTTAATAAAGCAAGCCACTAAAATCTGTGTTTAATCACCAGAGCACAATCTCCCCGCTTGCAAGAGAATTTTCAAATGAGAGGAAAACTAAAAAGACAGCTTTGAGTGTCACAGAGAGTGGGAACAAAGTATGAGATCGGAGGTTTAACTCCTTAAAGCAGAATTTTGCTTCTTAAGCCACTTTTCTTTTACAAGTTGGAAAAAGATCATGCTCAGATGTACGTGTTTTTATCACAATGTGAGTGAAATGGCCATATTTCAGTTAAGTCCCCAGATACCCACTAAACCATGCTTGTGTTGAAAGATTTTTTTTTAAAATATGGAAGTAAAAAAGACCTATTAATGCTACTTCTGCTGGTTGCCAGCACAGATTTCTCTCCTACAGATCATTATCTAGTATTTTGGGTGGGATAGCAGAGTCACTGACAACTCTGGTGAAGACAGCTTCTTCTTTTGATGTGAATAATCCACACATTCTGCCTCAGATTTGTATTTGTCTATAGGTCTAATTTATAACTTCCCACCCCACACACCACTGAAAAGGAAGTTTCATACTTAGAAATTGCTGCAATAGCATAGGAATGCAAAATAGTCAGCAAGATATGACAGATATAAAGGCCATACTGGCGTGTTTCTAATCTTCCTCATTTCACAAGAGTGTTTGGGGGGGTATTGTTTTGTTTTGCTTTATTCCTGCCAGGTTAGGTAAGTCAGTTGTTGATTTTAAGGTATGCAAAACATAAGGCAACTGGAGATGTGAACGTGCCACTCTAAACAGAAATGTGACCCCTAGTTTTCCATCCCAGATCTGCAACGCTATAACCACAGCTTGTGAGAATCAATCATCTGGGATTAATCAGTGTTTCTCACTGAAGACTGGTAAATTTATAGCTGAGGATGGAGACCCTCTTCTAAGCCATTGTCACTACAATGATTACTTTCCACTGAAACACGGTGTGCAGTTGTGAAATGTTTGCCAGGTAGAGTTGAAAAGAGTAAATAAAGTTCTATATGTGCAATCCTTCAGCCAGACAGTTTTATAGGCTGGGTTAAGTTTCTAGGATCACTAATAAAAACAAATTATATCTCCCAATGAGTATTTTGGTAAAATCATAGTGAACTATCTAGGTGCTCCTGCAATCAAGGAGAAAAATACACCATTTTTTGAACGTGGACTTAGAAATGTGCAGCAATAAAAAACAGCATTATGTACAATCAGAAGTTATTCTTTTCCCAAAGTACTTCTGAAAGCATCTTAAGACTTCTCCTTTAATTTCTTGGGAAGCAACTGCATGGGCAACTGGCTGCTTCCCAGACACTCTATATTAATGCTCCATTCACAATTTACAATTTCCAAGGCTTTGACAAGAGTCATGAAATTTAGTAAGGACACATCTAAGTTCCAGCTGACCCAGAAACGTGAGCTGCCATTCACTGTGCTAGTTCTCTTGCTCCACTAATCATCTTTATTTTCCAGTGATTTCTACATTTTACTGAGACTACATGTAGGATGAAGGACCACACACAGTTCTTCCTGCTAGGAGGAGACTTAATAGTCTCTTCTATGTTTCCTTATGGTTTGTGACTATTGCACCACTAAGCCACAAAATGTTGCCTTAAATTAGTGTAACACCTCAGCCCAGGCATGCCTAAACATAATTAGGTTGTTCAGATTTTCGCAGATGAATATTATTAAAGCTGTAATTTCTTCCAGGTTACAGCAAGCTAACTTAAACAGAAGTGTTCCCAAACATGCCCGAGAAAAATCCAAATTGAACAAGATTCAAGGTTTCTCCTCAGAGTCATTAATGTTGTTCCTATCTTCACTATTAGATTCCAACAGAGAGTTCCACCTTGCTTTGTTTTCCTTCTGTCTGAATGCGTTCTACTGTTGGCTTGGGGGTTTTTTGTTTGTTTTTTATTACTGTTCAGTTTCCAAACACCAGAAGTACAAATTACATCAAGCATTTCCAAAAACCCCTCAATGTCAGAAAGTAAACACACTGTGCTCATGCTGCTCAAAGAAAATCTTTTAGTTCCTAAATATAAAAAACAGAGGAGCAAGAACAAATTCTTGGCCAATTTCTATATTTTTCCCCCCAAGGATTCTGTGACCATGCTGATTGAAGGCTGAGATTTTGGGGAATGGGGTAAAAAAAGAGGAGAGGATCCTGACCCTTAAAAGCACCCCATGCAGCTGTAAAAATGAGACAGCAAGGGATACATCTCGTTCAGTTACAACAACAAGATTGTTCATTGGTTTTACTGAGTTGCCTTGGTATTAAAAAAAAAATCCATCTGGGCCTTGATGTGAACAGTTGTCTCCCAAATACACACTTTGCTTTCCAAAAGTTGCATTGTGTACTTCTATATAATGTTAGTTTTTCTCTTCAATTGCATAAATGCACACGGACAGAAAAGGTTTCATGCAAATGAAACTAAGAACACATGTTGCTTTAACACAAAAATTGTGCTGGCCCATTTTGTTTCCAAAGGGATCTCCCCACACCTGCTATTACTTCCATCAGACTAAGACCAGCCTCCCATCAGGTGGCCTGGACAGAATTCCATTTGGAACTCCTGTCTAACCAAGTCTTTAGGCAGAAAAATACAACACTTTTGGACTGAGCACCTACAGGGATGTTTTTTTGACTGTGGAGCACAAAGCCAAAACCACAGGTCAGCTGGTCTCAAGGGTGTGAGTGTGGAGTGCTACCAGCTACTGCTGTCCCCTGCTGACTTACATGGATATACTCCCAGCTGTTCTCCTGGATCTGTGTATTTGAACATGGGTAGGTGGAAAGCCTGTCCCTCTGCAGGGCTATTTAGAACTATCAAAAGACTGGCATAAATAAAATTTAATGTAGTGCAGATTTAGATTGTATAAAATGTGCCTAAATTTAGGAATATATATGCAGACTTTTATGTATTCAGTACCTGTCTAAGATCTCATAATTATCAACAGAGATTTTGATTTAATACCATTGACAGCACATGGAAAAGCCATTCAGCTCCTCTGAGAACAGACATCTATGGCATGCCTCGTTTGCATGATGTATTTGCATCTCGTGCCACACAAGACATGCTGCTTATCAGATGATACAGAACAACGGGGAGATGTATGACAGTGACAGCTGGAGCATGGCTGAGATTCTATGAAATATTTCAAATGGCATTAGATTAGATTAGTTTAGGCAACCTGGCTTTTGGCCAACTGTGATCTCTAGCTTTTACTGTATTCAGTTAATTTATCTAAAGGTAGGTGTCTGACACCAGTTGAAATGCTGTAGGGAGTCTGAGACTTTCACAGGACTGGAAAATACAACAAAGGACTTACAGGGCAGCCATGTCCTTCTCAATTGGCAGAGGAAGGCAAGCAGCTGCCACAAGGTGCCTGAAATGCCACCAGACATCTAACCAGACTAATCCTGTGCTAGGTCTCCACTGACTTCTATGAGAGGGAGAACCATGTCTCTCGCTCACCTGAAGATATTTACATCATAGACTCCTAAATTTAGGGGTCCGGATTTAGATCTGAGCCCAACAAATTGCTAACTGCTGAGTTGTTAACAGCTTTTGTTTCCTCCCAGTTTTTAAATTCAAAGTAAAAACTTGATTTTTTATTTGAGGTTGCATGGCACAACGCTGTCCTGGTTTAGGTCATGGAAGCAACAGAAAGGAAACTTCTGTGATTTCTATTCTGAAAATCTATCTATTAATCCCTTTTAAAAATGCCTTCTTACTCTGGTATATATTTTCTTCTCTAGTTTTTCTGCTCGATATAAGTAATACAATGATTTTTAAGGTGCTAAAGTAAAAGGATAATATCAAGATAATCGTTCAATGTTCTAACTAAACTGAATGATGGTGAAATGTGGCAGATGACAGCTGACAGATTGTCCATAAAAAACGGCAAACATTGTTGTGATCATTGATAGGTGGTGGACCTCATACACAGGGCTATGAATTAAGCCTAACAGCAGAACAAGATCTGGAAAGGAATGAAAGAGAATAGTGTGCTGCTTGTCCCTGATGTGATGAAGAAGGCTGGTTTAATAGTTTCCCTGAATGGGTCACACCAGTGGAAAAAGAGATCTAAAAGCATGAACCCTTGTTCAGGATTTAGTAGACTTAATGGCTACAAGCCAGAATGGTCTGAAATCACTTTATCTAATTACAAGAGAGAATGTGACTTAAGTTTAAATTATTCTAATATTAGCTATAAACCTACTGTTCAGCCAGATGTTGGCTATGAATATTCTTTGCTTTGCTGAAGCTCCATCACTTACACCCTTACACATTCTAGTTACAAAGCAAAGTTTTCACCCTTACACATTCTAGCTACAAAGCAAAGTTTTCTGCTAAAGAACTGTTTCTAGTAATGCTACTGTAAAACTGCTCTGAGTTTCTCTACTTGCACAAAGTAAAAATGTTGTTTACTGCAACAATTCCAGCTTTATAGAAATAATTTTCTATGTGTTTTAGCAGCAGAGGGGTTTATGTCCATGATATAAAAATGAACATGAAATTATGAATGAGAAGAAAATAAATTGTCTAAAGCTCTCAGCTCTTTATCTGAAATGTTCAGCATAGCAAGGCTGCAGATGCTATACATCCCATGCAAGGCTTCTCCAATTCCCATTTGTTTGTTTCCATTTTTCTGAGGTTTTGTTTTGTTTACCTTAGATTGGTTTGTATGGAGTTTTATCCATGTATCAGATAACAAAACTTTAGAGTGACCAGACAGAAAAAAGTCAGCCAAACTCTAGTCATCACCACTGAGTGAAAAAATTCTCCAAGTGAAAAGACCAGAATAATTGTTTCAGGCAAATGAAGCACAAAGCTATTAGCTTGGCTTGCTGTGCTAAATTTCTGAGGACCATATGAAACAATCTTAATTTAAGCAAAACAAGTCCTAGACAGTGGAACTGCTTATCCAGTGACTGATAAGGGGCATTGGCTGACTTTGGGGATGTACAGTAAGATGATGTGTTTCCATTGTAATACTTAGATCTCCAAGACATCCAGGTGTCAGTATTCATTAATTCTACACATTTCTCTGCAAATAGAAAATATTTCACAGTAAAGTAAATTAATTGAAGTTTTCCAGAGCCTCCATACTCAGAGAACCATCATGAAAAAATACCTTCCTTTATGTTTTAAAGACACTTGCAGCTTTATTCAGTTTACAGGAACGTTTATGAGCAGCCCTATAAACATACACACTACTAGCTGTAGTCTGACATCTGTATTAGGAACAGTCAGCCTAAACTCACTTTATATGTAACAGACTGTACTCAGAGGATGATATTGTAATGGGGGACTTGAATCATCTTCTGGACCTGTCATTGCACAGAGGGAGTCTAGATTACAGTGCCTAGAAAATCCCACTCTATATGTGAGGTGAACAAGGTAAACCTTGTCACCTCCAGCCTGGAATTCAGGGTCTCTCAGCTCTAGTGAAAGCTCCTCACACTTGATACTCCCTAAAACCACTATTTTTTTTTTTTTAAATAAGGTGCAGAATATTAAAGTACTGATTTTACTGTGGGTGAATTTGGGGTGAAGATTAGGACTGTGTATAGAGGCAATGTTCTACTGCTAGCGACTAGGTTACCAGTGCTTAATATTTTAAAATACTAAGCTAAAGGTACATAAAAATACAGAACTGTGATAGCCATCACAACATACAGAAAGTAGGTTATACATTCACCCATAAAAGAGAAACTGTATCAATGTTATTGTGTAAACATTTAGATAATGATAGACTTTAACCGCAGAAAAGGAAAAATCAACATCCAGATAAAAAAAATCAAGTTCCAGTTAAATGGCTTACACATAGATTTCAATTAATGTGACCTTTATAGGATTTAATAGTTCAGGCTCTTCTCATTAAATTGTTTAGCATTTTGTTGTTACAACAGAGAATTCAAACTCCTGAGTTGCCATTGGAAGTACCTAAAGAGACATTACCATTTTTATTCCAAACATTTAAATAACCTCTGTAATGGGTCATTTGTTAGCTCACTGCTCAGATATCAGTCTGTTCCATGCTCTAGTTATAAGAGCAAGGATCTGTTTTCCAAGCTTTTTCTGAGGTTTTACTGGGCCTTTGCAATGTACAAATCTTGTGATGAACACAGTGTTAGAAACATGCACTTTACAAACTACCCATGACAAATGTACTTGATCACATCATGGGGAAAAAAAAGATATTTTGTTTCTTTTAGAATTATTTTATTGGACAAAAGTTTTGCTTTCAGTAAAGAAGATTTTTTGTGTCTTGTTATTTGAAAAAATCAGCTATTTCAGAACATTGAATTTTTCATTTAAGCCTGCTTTTCACATTCTTGAAGAAATGCCAAATGGACATCCCAGAGCCTGAAATATCCCTTTTAAACTCAATGTATACAAAAGCTGCACAGGCCTCCACAACCACATGACTCAGACTTGAGCCCTCCTCTCCCTCAGAGATGCATATAGTGAAACAGAAATGTATGACTACTTTCTGGAAGTATTTTGGATGTCAGTGGTAGAGTATCTCTGGTATCTTAACACCAGCCTCCTGAGGATTTACTCAGTGTGCTAGGCTTATGTCAATTTGAAGCCAAGTTTGCTGTACTGATCCTGTTACTGGAACTATTTAATTTAGGGTGTGCGTTGTTGTATCAAAATTGGCACTTCAGAGAAAAAAGTTCCATGACCCATTAAAATGTCTGCTAAAACAGTAGTGGGCCATCTAATTTTCACTGTTTTAAAATAGGAACACAAAGAGAGTGTGAGATGTCAATGCTGCTGAACCTAGAACCTGACATATCAGCTAGGTAGGTGATGATTGCTTTCATAATTAGACAGAAGACATTAAGTTCTTGAGGCTGCTCAATCTCAGAGATCTTTTATCTAAATCAGTTAATTTCTATATATGGAACTGTGAAAGTCTCACTAAAGTCCCTCAGTAGATAAAGGTTTTAATAATTCTGAAGAATATGGAACAGCCTAAACACATACATCCAAATTCCTGACTATTGTTCCAAGTTCCACACATACTCCAAAAACTTTGTAGAAGAAATTGTGTCATTGGCCAACTTGATGAAAGGAATGGATTGTAAAACTCCTCCACAATGATGGGAAGAGATAGGAATATTTCTAAATGGTTCTATAAATACAGAGTATTGTCAATGACCTTTATAGTCACTTCTGCTCATTACAGTAAAAGCATGTCTAGTCGTATGCATTAAGGAGAAAAAAACGTCTTTAGCCTTTAAGATAATATTGTTCAGTCACTGAACCTCTTCTCTGAGGCTTTTATAGTGCTTGGGGCACATTAAGACCCTTAACCTTACTCCACTGGTGATTATATGAGCATTGTCCTAAGTGATTAAGGCTCACAATGATGCAAGGAAATGGACAAACAACATCTGACAGTTTGGATGAGAAAAAGTCTGGGTTGGAGGAAGTGCCTTATCACCCAGCTCACAGTCCCTGCCTGAACACAGACTTGGTGTGCCAAGACCATATTCCAAAAGAGTTCTGCTTTGGGAGAAGCATCCTAGTCAAGAAATGCATTGTGGTATTTTGTTGTTTTTTCCACTTCCAAGTGGTTTTTATACACTTGATATTTAGTTAGGTTTATGAAGAAAGAAAGCAAGACCAAATGAAGTAAGAAAGGAGCAAACTTCCCTCTTTTGCTCCTACTTTCAGACACAGGTAATGTGTCTGGGACACAACCTTGCTGAGCAGATCTGCATTTGCCAGTAAATTCACTGAGACAACGGGTGTGATTTGCCTTTTTCTTTATGCAAGGCACCTTCAATCTCACATTATACTAGGCAACTTTAAATTACATTTAACATTAGACATCATGGACATTCGCAACCTACTTCTCCTGCAATATGTGAAATTTTGCTCTGTGCCCCTCAATGTAAACAGGATCTTTTTTACAATTTATAGAAGGTAACAAAAGATGAAATTGTTCATGTTGATTAGAAGCTCCATCCATGGCTGAAAGAACATCTAAAAATAAAAATGCTTTTGGATTCACAAAGCAATACAGTGGTGATGCTTTAGGCACACAAATACATTACAACTGCAATCAAACTAGAGCATTTGGAGGGTTTTTTTAGAGAATTCTTGTATTCTGTTTTAATATTTCCTACCATGATTTTTGTGTGAAAGCAGAACATGCATGCATACTGTGGATTTGGACATGCTTGAATAACAGTACCGGTTTTCCTCAATAAGCCTTTTGTGGGAAATATTTTAACACCTTGCATTTTAGGCTCATTTAAATGGTTCTGTGGAATTTTGTTTGTTCTTTTGAAGATAAAAAAGAGAGAGGTGGGTGATGATTTCAGATCTGTATCAACCCAGGAATTCAAAGCAGTTGTTCTCTGTGTAAGTCCTCTGGGAGAAGGTAATCACCACCAAAGCCAAGTCTCTAGGGCTAGAGAGAGAGTAAGGTGGGAATCAAGCTTACTTCCCCCATTTCTTTGGGACAATTTCAATGAAGATAAGAGGATTTAGGAAGTTTACCTGCAGGACCATCTTAGCAACATATAAAATAGAATCATTTTCCATGAAAAAAATCAAAAATCAGTCAGGCCAGAGCAAATATATGTTTTAGTCCCTTTAGAAAAATTAGCAAGTATTAATGCTAGATGAACAATGACTATTTGGCAGCAGCATGGGAAATGGTTATGTATATCTTTCATCGGTTAGATTACAATTCAGTCATTGTACCAAAATTCAGGTTCAATTCAGAAACTATGGTAATCAATTTAAACAGAGTAATTTAAACCTTGTTGTTTAAATCCTCTTCAGCACTTAACATTTGAAATTCGCAGTTGTGGCATTCCTCAGTGCACATGTTGCCATTCTTGGGAATCAGGCACTGCTCCACCCCCACTGCCTTGCGTGGCTATAGTCTGGGGCTGACTCTGACCCTCTTCCCTCGTTTGGATCCTGACCCCCACCCACAGGACAATGCCCCAGGCTGGCCTCATCCTGTCCCCATCCCTGTGAAGGTGTCTGATGCCCTGGTCTGAGGCTGCCCCAGCTGTCCCCTGATCTGCCCTGCTCGTGGTTGAGGGGCACTGGCCCTGACTGAGATGTTTTGCCCCAAGCAGCCTCCTTGTCTCCTGTGTCCCTCACTCCATGGCCCTTACTACTCTATGGCACATCCACTTTCCTTGGTAATGCTTTACAGACCTTTTCAATCTGCTGTCTACTGGTTTTGCTGAATTGCTTTTCATGGAAATACGTGTGGGTGGCTTCTTGAAGTGCCATATCCATCATCTGTGAGTAGGTGATCTGAAGTAATCCTGAAGTAATTCTCATGCTGCTACTGCTGTCACAGCCCATCAGGATTGTAGAGCGAATGTTCATGGCTACAACATAGACTAATTTTTATTGCTTCCTTAAATCAAGGTAATTGCAGGAATTTTATAAATCAATTTTGTATTGATGAGCTACTCTGGGAGTCTCTGAAGCAGCTTGAAATTGTCTCTTCTTCCTGGATGCAAACCTGCATGGTAACAAATTACTTCTGCTCTCTCTGTACTTTACAGCCACGATCCCTGCCTGTAGGTGGTAATATTTTTCATTGTCATCTCTAGACTTCTCTTATTCTTCAGCTCTGTGTTCCACACTCTCCCATGGGATCCATCTTCCAGGTGGCATTCCCAAGTTCAAGACACCCCTCTGAATTTTAGTTCTCCAATCAGAGTTTCTTTGTGCTTGAGCTCCCCTAGCCCCTGCATCCATTTCCATAGGAAGGACTTCACCTTCTTGAATTCATCTCCTGCACATCTTCACCTACATATTGCCACTTCTCCAGCTCCAGTTGTCTGGGTTTTCTCCATCCTAGTCTTCCAGCTGCAGCAGTTTTCAGCGCAATGATCAATTAAGGATTTATTTCCCTGGGATAGTGTAGTTCTAAGTCATGAATTGCTTACTACCTTCTAGGAGCAATTCCTGTTTCCTTCAGACCTTGATCCAAGCCCTGGAATTTAGCAAGAGCACACCATCACTTTCAAACCCCTAATTCCTCTCAAAATATAGACCCTACAATGAACTTACTTGCAACACTGATTTATTTGGGTTTTTTGCTTGAACATGTGTTATGTACTCCCCCAGATTTATCTAATCACTTTGAATTCTGGACTTAATAGGAGGACAAATTGTATTCCAGCTAAGAAAAAGAGTAAGATACGTAATTATAAAACAGGGAGCACCTATAAAATAAATTGATAAAAATAGGGAAACAATCTTAAATTGTGTCTTATCCTAGCTGTCATATGGGAGGGTATTTCTCAACTAGTGAACTGAGGAGTTGCTGAATGAATTTATTCTTCCACTGTACTTCTGCCTTTCACTTACATTTGAGGATTTTCTTCTGAGTGCTGGCAAAGTTTCAGTCTGTGTCTTAGGAATCCTTTTATTTCTTTACTGTTTGAGAGCCCCAGGAATAGCATGGCCTTTCTTCTAGCTGCTTGCTGTCTATCAGAATGCAGAAGGAATGTTCCTAAGCTTATTTGAGAATAAATCTCTTTAGGTACAGAGCAATCATGGAGTGCTGATTCTTCTACCCTGTTTACCTTTTCTCTCAGAAAATCAGCTGAACTGCAGTGATAAAAATGAGTTACAGTAGTAAACCTACAATGTACCATTCTGTCAGCTACATATCATGAGATGTTTTTGGCACAAGGAGCCATTTTATTTCTGGTTTACTGGCATATTACAGAGACTGCATATAATACATTAATACACTTTCGGGGCTGGGTCACTGTGTCACAGTCCTATTCAGAGAAGCACTTAAGCATCTGTCTAATATGAATCATGTGCTTAGGTCCCACAGGTGCCAATGGAAATTAAGCAACTACTCCAGTGCTGCCTTGAACAGAGATTGATTCTTAAACCATGTTTCTATAATAAAATATTTTCCTTTAAACTAATCAAGGATGGAATAAACTGAAATGAAATGCTTCTCATACAGGATTTTGGTTGGTTTTTCTGTTGTTTGTGTTGAGTTTGGGTTTAGTTTTCTTTTAAGAAGCTTTTTCAGAATATGTAAAAGTTTCCTATTCATTAAATGTGTTTATCTGCAATTATGCAAATATTAACATTTACTTAAAGCCTCTGAGATAGATAACAGTTGCTATTTGTACAGAGATGAATCTGATAAGCTTTCACTGAAATATTTTCACCTTCATTTCTGAAAAACATTGATTTTCGACACACAGCAAAGGCACTACAATTCATATTACCCAGTGAAGGCAAAAGAGCTGTATATCTACAAATCATAAAAGCATAGCCAAGGTCTCTAATTCAGATGTTCTTTAATGCCTTACACAACCTCTCATTTTTCTTTAAAAACCTGGGGCTTTTGGAGTTCACCCCTATTCCATGCTCAAGCCTGTCTCCAAACTTGTCTCATCTCCACTGTAAAATTGTCTATAGCTCAGCCAAGCTGCTGTGAAAGGTTAGGCCAGAGACCACTTCTGCCTCTACTTGCTTTCCCAAACTTGCTCCTTTCAAAAAACAAGCAAGTCCTCCTTTCTGGAACAAAATCCTGGAAGCAGCAACCCAAAAATTTTGTAGTTTCCACTTTACAGGTTTCTGTTTACAGCTTCTTCTTTCACTAATCTCCCACTTTCTCCTCCTTTTCTCCCTTCTCCCTCTCTCCTTCAGCCCCTCTCTCCTCTGACTTACAGAACTTTTCCATGAGGTCTCCATCAGGGAACCAGTTTTCTTGTACTCAAGAAACAAGCAACACAAAGTTGGCATTCTCCTGTCATGTCACCTCCCAGTGTTAATCAAAAAAACTTTCAAGAACGTAAAAATGAAAGGAAAATGAGTTATGTTTCCAACCAGAAGCCAGAATTAATTCAAGAACTGTATTGGAGAAATAGGTGGTTCTCATTCCATTTCCAGGCTAGCCGGGAGCCTGGGTCTCATTTCAGAGCTGGTAATTTCTAATGCTTTTGGAAAAAACAGACAGCCTGCTGTTCCCAGTAATTTTTATAATATTTTCCAGCACTGGAAATTGTTGACTAGCATGGCCTTTGAACAAAAACATTCACTATGCTAAATTTAGGCTACAGTCCTGTAGAAAGTGTATTTTAAAAGAGCAATTACTAGATCAGAACCAGTTTAACCACCAGCTAGATCAGAATAAGTCTTCTTTACTAGACTTTCAGAATGTGTTCTCTTCTGGAAGGAAAGATACAAGCAACTTGTCCAGCTGGTATCTTTTATCTACACCACAGACTGAGTGGTTTAGAGGGAAATAGTTCTGAGAAGTGTCTTTCCCTTGGTCTTGGCATCAACCATTAATCACAGGAATTGCATGAATTTAGAAACAGAGAGTTTGCCAGACTGGGGAAGACCAAATGAACACATGCACAGCCCCAGGAAGGTGTCTACAGAAAAGAAGAACTTTGGATATACATCTGAATAGAGATAATATTTAATGGGCTCCAGGTAGCTCAGCACTCATAGAAATTTCCCAATGTTTTTCTGCCACAGATACTTTGGCTCTCCATCTTAATGACAGAATAAATTTACATAGTCTAAATTACCTTCTACATGCAAAATGTGGAATTCAGACTAAGGACGCAATATAGACCTCCAGTGTAATTTGGAATGACCTGAAGTGATGCTTCAGAAGATCATCGGTAGCGTGTCAGGCCTGTCAGTTCTGTGTCTGTATCTTGGACACTCTCAAGCATCCCAAATGGCTTTAGATGCCTAAGCCTGAGATACTAAGCTGAATTTGTTTTGTCTCTTTAAAGGTGAATTGCAGGGCTTCACAAATGCTATTGATGATGTTGACTATATTGTTAATAAATAAGAAAGGATATTAAATACCTCACATGAAAGTGTCTTTCTTGTAAATCTATTAATCTTGATCTAAATCCCGTGCCAAGTCTGTTTTTATAAAATGCCACAGTATCTACATTGTATGAAGAGAGGAGGCCTACTGGACCTTGAACCCATATCACCAAAGGCTGAAAAATACATGTGGAGGTGAAACTGTTATGCAGAGGCAGCCAAGGGCTTTTAAGGAAATTAAATAATATTGGTCTATCTGGTGATCACTAATAGTGGTCAAAGGTCTTATCTTGATGTTAGCTTGCTTATTTGTAAGCAGCCCAGAGAACAATTTTAAGGAATGCTTTGAAAGTTAAAGGGATAGCCCTGTGGATGTGGCATGAGAAGCAGCATGGACAGGAATATGAATATAATCCTTCTGAAGCTAAGCAAGTGACCATATTTTGACATGATGGAAAGTATTTCTGTTCTTGTAAGGCTGAGGTTGGAGTCAGTTCCATTAAACAGAGCTACAAAAAGAAGCCTTTAAAAAATCATACAGCTTTTGAAAATGCATACATTCCAATCAGGCCTCTTCCATGGGATTTCTGGTATAAAGCTAGTAATTATATTGGAATTTCAGAAACAACTTGTAGAGCTCCCAAAACACAGGGAGGAGTCCCTCCCAGGGCTGGAATATTAAGTTGGCTGGAAGAGTTGTTGGCTTTACAAAACACCCAGGACCATATTGTGATCATGTTGAGGCTTTCTTACATTTTTTAAAGATTTACATTAGAGCACTGCACGGATACAGGCCACTTATCAGAGAACTCACAGAAAAATAACTTGTTTGGTGTGACAGGCTTTCTCTGAGGCTGCCAGATACAGTCCATGAGCACACATAGTCTGATTTTTAAAAATGCAGTTTCTTAAAACCTCATTAGCGGCTGGTAACTATGCAAAATGTCATTGCATCATGGAAAATACAGCCATACCATCAATTATTTGTACACAGATCTATGTTTAAAACACAAATAATCACGTTTCATTTACTGCGTTAATTTAATACATTCATTTCATACATCAAGCTCCATGGAAAGAATACAAAGTGAAACTACTTCTGACAAGTCAGTCTAATAGAATAAACCCTACCTAGTGTATACTTTATTCCAAGTCAGCTGTTAACAACCCTGCCCTGCAGCCTTAGGTGTGAATTTAAATAGCATAATGAAACTTTGTGGGAAAAGACTCCTTGACACTTAAGTTGTTTATGTGCTTCAAGGATATTAATGTTTCAGGTATGGATTCAACGCCTCCACAGTTCTGAATTATGAAATATTCGCTGCAGGTTACTGTAACTGGAACAGATTGCATCTTTTAATGACTCTTCTATGGGCTGCCAAGCAGGCTCATGTTTAACTGTAGATTTAAAGGAAAAAACCTAGCAAGCTGGTAATTGCATATAGGAAGCTAGCATGTTTCCTTAAAAAGTCCCACTTTTCATGAGTACCCAACACCAACACCAGAATTTTCTTTAAACAGATCATTTTTTGCTTTCCATTTAGACATAAGAGCAGTGTTTCAACACCAAGGAGACTCTGCTGGGAGCAGATAAGTCTGTTGGCTGTTGAACAATCAAAACTCCTCATTTCTCTTTCTAAATGGACCCTTGTGTGTACTCTAAACCTGGCTAATTTACATTGGAAAGAAATTTATAAGTGCATTTTCCTTTCAGTTACTATCATTTGAAAGACCCAGAAACTTAAATATTTCATGTTTTTCTTTACAACTTGTTGGAAAATTTAATTAACAGCATTAATTCAGGAGTGGTTTATTGAACTCAGATTGTTTTGAAGCATTTCCAGTTCAATGACCATTTTGCTAACTCCAATAAAGGGTTAAGTGGATTTTTCCCTAGGGTCTCCTTACCTGTAAAAAACAGTTAAGCCACAGCTTCCATGGTTTCCCTTGGAAGAGTGATTCATGTGGCAGACTGTAATTCCTGATTCAATGAAGTCACAGAGTTTTAGCTGGGCTAAACTTTTAGGATTACAGTGAGGTGTCCAGTGGCCCTGAACTCAGTTTTCCAGAACAGTCCGCATTTAATCAGTTTTTAATGATCTTTTATGGTTTTGTTGTCTTCAGAGACAGTCTTCCTTTAAGAGAGGTACACCAGAATTAATGAAACTTCAAGACCTGTTTCCCTGTACATAAGATTTTGTGAATAAGGAGGAAAAAAACCCCACCAAAACCAAACAAAAATCCCAGAAATGAACACTGCAGATTTCTGATCCATGTGATACTTTGGAAGTGTGTGATTTTGACCTGATTGGATTAAATCCGTTCTTGCAGTAAAACGTAACTTCTCAGAAACTGACCTGTCTGCCTTTTGTGAATGCACAGATTTCCTTTGTTGTCATCTTCAAAAATCATGTTGATTTGGAAAGGGAAGGTTCTCCTAGACAGTTTACAAATTTGTTCCTGCATGAAATCAAGGTTATTTTTTCCATAGACATGAAAGAAGTACTGCATGCTCCTAAGTGACTGAGTGTAGATCCAAAGGCTCAGTGACTTGAGTACACAGCCTAATTCAAATTTAGACAAGTTGTTGCACATTCATATTTGAGCTCATCCTGTTTCACACATGAGACAATGCAAATCAGTTTAAAAATCTCACAAATACTTTATAACCTCACAGCTGGCAGTGGGCTAATAATATCCATTATTTCCAGAAAACCATTTGAATTAGTAATGAGTAATGACAGTAATGAGTTAAACTATGATAATTCAATCTTGTATCCCACGTACTGATACTATGATTTTGAATACTGGATAAACAACATACATGTATTTCTATTTTTGTCTCTTTCTTTCTTCCTTTCTTCCTTTCTTCCTTTCTTCCTTTCTTCCTTCCTTCCTTTCTTTCCTTTCTTTCATTTCTTTCTTTCCTTTCTGGTTGAATAAATCCAATTTTTTCCTTACCCTGTGTTACACACCTGAAAATGTGCACTGTTCCAGAGGCAATGGTTTAATTGCTACTGGGTCTAATCTCCATACGTCCAGAGGCTTTGCTCAAAACAAGGCATGATATGTATTGCCTCCTTAATGGAGGTAAATTATACCTCAGAATGATGATTGTTCTATATTTGTTAAGGTTTATTTTTCCCTGCCCCGGATTTTCCAAGGCTTTTGGACATATAAATTAAAGCTTGCTGTCAGACACACCTTCTAAACTAAACACTACCTTATTTTCTTATCATATTTGGAAATCAGTCATTTATCCACACCTTTCTTTCCTACTCTACAGAAATGAACTTGTTATCAGTTAAAAATATAGATTGTTTTCATGAAGTGAGATAAGATACACTCATGAAACTCCCTCCAATCTATTGGGGTTATCTTTATATCAAATATAGCAAGACTTTTGGTTTGAATCCAAGAACTGTCAATTATCAACAACCAGAAAGACACAGAAAGAACCACTTGGCCCTCTTTTGCTTGTGATTTTATCTTCTGTCATCCTATTGTGTTCTCTGCTGTAACAATTAGTTTCTTTACCCTCTCTGACCAAAACTCTTTGTCTTCAACATAACTGCTCTAAATATCAGGGTTTGTTTTTTATTAAGGTACTTTAAGGAATTCCATCCTTTTTGAGCCCTACTGTTGCTTTCTTTCTTTTTTCATGACTATTCATGTCAAGCAGAATACTTGTTATCCCTTAACATTTCTTTCATTGCTTTGTGCAGTCTGTACTACTGACAAAATGTGAACTTGGTGCTCATTAGCTGTCATGCCAAGCTGCATTGCCTTCTCATGAATTTTGCAATCAGCACACACAGACCTGTGCCCCTGCATGTGCCACTGGAATCCCAAAGTCAGAGAAAATAAAATTATCATAGTTCCAAACCGATTTTTTTTTAATTCTCACTGTGGAATAAATACATCTCTTCAACAGCTGGACAGATTTGGAGCAGAGGCTTCAGGAATGTTCCTCCAGTCACTTCAGTGCTATTTGCAAGTTCCTAATCATATCTGACAATGAAAGTATAAACACTTGTGCTCGGATTTCTGCAGCAGACATCAAGAGCTGAGTTTGCAAATGTCAATAGACAGAAATAAGGACTTCCAGGGTGTGATACACTTGAACCATTTTTGACATTTACTTTAAGATGTGATGAAATATATCTCTGCTAACTAACTATGCTGTGTGCAAAGAGAGTCTCAGGTGACCAGCCACAGATTTTGATGTCGAGATTTTGTCAGTTACTGCATATACTTACTTATGCTCTGCATGAATAATTTGAATCCTTAATGTATATAAAGGCAACACAAAATAAACTACGATTTTAAGCCGTATCCAGACAGATCAAAGCATTAGAAGTTACAATGAACACACTGGTATTGATAATACTAAAGAATGTAACTGGTAGTATCAATCCTGTGTAAGATCCAGAGCTTGAACAAAAAGTCTTAGAACGACCAGCCAAATATTAGAAATTTCGTAGTTTTTCAACCAGAACAGTATTTCCTGGATTTCTTCAGGAGATTCGTTGTTTTAAATCCCTGGATAACATCTAATAAACACAATCTTCTTTTATTACATTAAAGAAATAAACATTTCCACCCTACAAGTTAGTTTTCATCTGACATATAGAAGATTATTTCGGACCTTTATTGACTAGTCTAATAACAAAAAAATTAATGGCTTGGATGAAAAATTCCCATCTTCTACTCTCAACATTTATTTGTTTGTGCACAAGTGAAATTATAAATCTGAGATGAATATTTACATGAAAAAACATAAGGCTTTTACAAATGTCTTCTTGCAGATAAGATTCACTCAAAACATTGATTTGAAGTAATACATCATACTAGACACTGGCCAGATTTAAGGTACATATTAAGCATGGTTCATTGTCATTTTTCTAGACCTGATAATGGCAATATAAAACCAAAGGACTGTAACAGTTTAACTATTTTTTTTTTATTTCCTTCTTTCAGATCAAACATGCTTTTCTAATTACAATTCCCACCAAAGCTTGCATTCTGCTTCATCCACGCTCAGCCACAGAAACTCTAAAACATTTTGTTTAACTAAAAAATAATAATAATAGAAAATAGAAGGGCTTGCACACTTCAGTTTAACATAAATCTAGAAGTGTTGCATGAGATGAAATGAATGTTGGGCAGATAACACTTGCAGAACGTGAAAGCTTTCTCCTAACCAAAACCAAGTGTCTCAATTTGTTAGACTTACAGGATAACCAGGATCTTTCCAGATAGATTTATATTTATTCTGGTATTAGATAGCCCATTTCCACTAGCAAGGTCTTTAATGTTTCCACGGGATGTGCTCTGAGAATTTAAGGCCCTCTCTTGCCCATGCTTGTGTGATTAAAGCATGGTCAGTGTTGGGAGCGCTGGATTGGTTTGAGTAGGTTTTTTACCCAACCTATTCAAAACAATGACACACAGAGAAATTTATTCTTTACAGTGATAAAACCTAAAGATTTATTCTCACAAGCAAAATGAGGGTTAAACTGGGTAAGTGCATCTGTATTAGACATTTCCTCCTTTTGTCCATGATTTCAAGTTGGCAGTATTTTAATGAGCCTAATTTAGTCATATAAGCACTTTCAGTCATGTCGAAAATGTCAAAATCCCAATATTGAGTGTAATGACTGACAGTACAATTGTGCAGTATTAGACATAGAAGGTGGAGTTGGGGCTTGGTGATTTTTATGGCTGGTCAAAATTATCATCCAAAAAGAGTACTTTTATAGCACAGAATATGAATGTGTCTCAGTATTACAGCATTCACAATTAAGTTTATCATCTCAAATATCTTCCAGTGGTTTCTTCTTGAAAGGTCAGCATATTAATTTTATATTGTTTAAAGAGATAAGATTTTGCAGATAAAGTTAAGAATTTTCCTAGTAGAGCATTCTTTCATCTGCTCACATTAAATGGATGACAAATTCATTTGTTTTTCACAAGTTTAAGAGTTTAAATACATCCAAAAATACCAATATGATTTTTTGTTATCATTACTATTTAATTATCACAGTTCTTTAGTTGTACTGCACTTGCTAGAACTTGTATTTCAAGGAATGTGTTTGCTCAGCATATGAATTTTAATTTAATATCCTTTTCATGAAATGGTAATTCTACCTTCAAAAATATCAGTTGGAACCAAGAAATAATTTGAGAAGCCAGGTAATTTTATCTTAATTTCAAAATATGGACATGAGCATTCAAATGTTACCTTCTGGTTCAGCTAATTCTAATCTCTGCCGAGGCAAAGACAACAGAACCAAGCTTCGCTCTGAACGAGCTTGCTTGGTCCATACCAAGTACTGCAGCTAATCAGGTAATTAATCCCAGAGAATTTTCCTCTTCTACAGAATTCCTGTTTATCATCCGTCTCTGTATGTGAAGGCTTTCTGGCCAGGCACTGCAGTAGGCAAGCCAATGTCTACAGGAGCATTACTTTTGTCAGGAAGGATGTCAGGGAAGTTCTTGAAAGCACTTGCACATCTCATAAATACAGGATCCTATTTATTTCCTTAAGCTTTTTACTATATTTATCCCGAAGCATTTTTCAGTTGCTTCTACTTCTTGACAATACTTGATCACTTACTACAAATGCTTAAAATTTTGTGACTATTTGGTGATGGACTTGTTTAATTGCTCTCCATACCGGGTGTCACGTTCCACTGTGGGGAACTGCGGAGAGTTCTTTTAAAAATGGATGGTCGGGAACAGAACGAAGCCAAACGAGGCAAACATTGTATCTGAGAACCGTTTATTGATAACAAAAGGAGAAGGAAAAGGAGTTGCCTGAGTGAAAGACGGCTAGAGGAGGCAGAAAAGAAGAAAGGAAAATTGAAAAGGACTGGGGGAGAGGGGAGAGAGGGGACAGAGAGAGATAGAGGGCACTACCACCAGCAGGCAGTCAGGGCGGTGCTGTCGATGTCCGGGCGGGCGGTGCGCACGCTGCCTGCCTGGGGCAGGGCTGGGTCCGACCGAGCCTGCGCGGCTCCAGGGGCGCAGCTCCACAGGCGACGGCAGCGGCCCCGCGGTGCGTGGGTGCTCGGACAGGAGGAGCAGCACCCTGGGCAGGGTCGCAGCGAGGGGCTGGATCGGGGCGGCAGGGCGGGCAGCGACGGCTGGATCGGGGCGGCAGGGCTGGAAGCAGGCAGCCCGGGCAGGAAGGCAGGGCGAAGCAGCAAGGCGGCGGTCAGGGGCACAGGAAGGCAGGACAGGTGAGAGGGCGAACCAGCGAGGGCAGGAGAGCCAGAAGGCAGGCAGGCAGGCTGGGGCCAGGGGAAAGGAGGAAGCGAGCAGGAGCAGTGAACAGTAGCGAGCCCTGATGCAGTCGGATTTTGTATCCCCCGGCTCCTCCCAAAGTCCGCCCGAGGACAGGGAACCATTGGTCCGGTCCAGCCTTTCTTTGTAGTCCGTTGGTGGAGACCTTTTCGTGACTTGATCGGAGAAGCCCCTCCACAGTGTCTCCTGCTGCTTGCCTCATGGGAGGTGTTGCCAGGCGAAGTCCCTCCAGAGACAAGGCTTCTAGTTGCCTCCTGCACGTGGCACATGTGCACCCCTCCTCCATATACCTCTGACAACCAGTGTTGAGGCAAATCAAAACTGAATTGGCTCCTCACACTGGGTCTGCCTAGGATGGCATTAACCCACCACACTGTTAACTATGTGGAGCAAGTCACGCCTCATTAAGTGGAGCATTCATTTAAGAAGATAACTTTGCTGAGTCCAGAACAGTTGTAGGCAAGGCTACCTGTGACTGCCTGGTTTAACTTACTGAGAATTGTTTTTCAAGACAGAGTAAAGAAGAAATTATGTCTGGTAAGTTTCTCCCCTTTTTCTTTAAACTCTTACTTTAAACTTTTTTGTAAACATTTCTATTTAATTCGAGAAGATCCTTTCCACTTTGCCGGTATGTATTGCCTCTTAGTTAGGATGCCAGCTAAGCCAAAACCTCCATATCCCAAAAAAGTTCCATGTGTGTTTATAACACCTGACAGTTTCAGCAAGGGGTGTAGCCATTCATGAGTCAATAAGTGATTTCCTGGCAAATAGAGATGCCATTGAGAGCATGATGTTACTTTTCAGAATACTGAGTCTGTGCCAATGGAAAAACATGACAACATTGCAATTGTTTCTCTTAGTGTTAAAACAAGAGTAGTAGAGGTAAAACAGGGAAATGAGAGAGTGAAAAGGGGTTATTCCTTTCCTCCCCCACTCTCCCAAGCTGTCAACCTAATATCATGTAGATGAGGGAGAAGAATTGAAAAGACAAAAGTAGAGAGGAGAAATAAAGAAGACACTAGCAAGGCAAAAAGTCTGAAATGATTCACCAGACCAACTCCAAAGTCCTTGAGGAAGCTGAAACCTTCAGGAGACCAATTAATTTAAATTTTAATTTATATATATATGTGTATATATATACATAAATAAGCAAAACTTGTCTTAGGATCAGAGTTCTCAAACTAGAGGCAAAGAGAATGGAAAAGAAGAGGGGGCACATTGCCAGGCAGATTCCCACAAGAAGCAGTGGCAGTTAAGAGTCACGAAGTTTCTATCTGTCCTAGAAGTAATTTTGATTAGGGGCACAGATGGACCGCACACGCAGAAGCAGAAAACAGGGGCTATAGTTCCTGGGAGCCATAGACCCAAATAATTATTACTGTGTCCTGTCCCAAGGCCCCCCATTGAGAAGCAAAGAAAAAAATTAGTTTGAGAATCACTGACCTATCTGGAAAAAAATTTCTGTTATTGCTGCCTAAAGAATAATCACACCCCCCGCTGCTGCCTACAGAGAACTTGTTTGGTGGTGAAACTGGGTGGCCCAGAGCCTAATAAATTACTAAAAGCCTAGAGAAGAGGACTATATTTTCTTTGAGTTATGCCAAAACTATTAAACATTATGTGAATAAGTTACCTCACCTACCAGTCATCATTCTCATCCCAGCAAGAACTATGCCATCAAACAAAAATTCTCTCGTCACCATTACCAGTTATGTGTCTCAGTACACACGTGTCCTAACCTCATGGCTGTCTCCTAAGATGAGGATTTCCTTATTCACTTGTGATACATCCAGTCTTCCTTGTTTTCTGGTATTCTCTCCTCTTCCAGCTGTGTATTTCTGGGCATTTCCTTAAGCCTCATGTCAAACTGTAAATAAACTGTAGTAGTCACACTCTATGGTGCCTCAGAAAACAGACTCTCTAGGCAAAAAGCTCTTATTCATGGCAAAAGCAGGACTAAGCTGAGGCTCTGAACACCTAGAGGTCAAAAGTATTTCCAGAGAAGCATATTAATCTGTCTATAACTACTACGTACTGCAGCAGAGTGTATTATATTCAGTGCTTCAGTCAAGCTTCTTACTCCCCTTCCATCCTTGCCCAGGGCTTAAAAGACAGGCAAAGCTTTGACAATTTCCGCTACTGCATGAATGTTATCCAAAGTGTACAGCATAAATCAGGGCAGAGGATGAATAGTTGATTGTCTCTGTTCTAAATATTATCCTTTCAGTAGTACAGAAGAGGACTCCAAGCCCTGGGGGACTCTTCGGCCATGACTGTTGCAAAAAGACATAGTTCTTTTGAGGAAACCAGAATGCTTCCATTAAGTTTTCCATCTCTGAAGCGGCATCTTTATCAAATTTCCAATGTTACATAATATCCCTTTCTGCTACTAAAAAAAGTGATGTGAATGAAGTTTTTGTACTTTTTTTTGTTGGTTAGGCCAATATCCCAGGAAGTACAAAGGCTGAGTGTACGTACCATCTGAACTGTGTTCAGGAAACCATCAGCATTTGAGGCCATAATTTTCCCAAGTTAGTCAGAACCCTTTTACTGCCACTAGAGAGAGGGAAACTAGATGAGAGCTGGTTATGAAGTGGTGTATAAAGCACAATGAGTTGAATTGTGTTTTTTGTACCTCCTCACATAAGTGATGGGAGAACAAAAGAGGCTTTAAGTTACTTTGGTGTTTTTTTATATACCAGACCCTGCCAGAGAGCTGATTAGTCAGTAATGAGTTAGAACCAAGTAGAAGAAGTTGTATGCAAAGTTAATCCATGGGTTTTCTGTCTGGAATTTCAGTCAAAAGGGAGTTACACAGTTGTGTTAATGTAGTTTGTGTGTGTAGAGAGAGGTTATAAACTGAAATATTGCAGTGGATTTAATTTTTTTTTTCAGATATTTATTCTCAATTTGGGCAGTGAAAACACCTAAGAAATTCCATGGAAAGTTAATAAAACCTAAAAATTCACTGAGGATTGTGGCATATGGTAAAAACAAAATAAATTTAAATTATTCATTATATTATTCATAAAGTGTATTTAACATTCAAATTTTCAAAATTCTTAACATGACTTCCTCTCCAATTTTAGGACACTGTCAGTGACCATTGCCTTGCATGAAGAGCTGCAGCAGAGACCAAATATATCATCTCTGAAGGCAGGGAAAAACTGGAAGAGAAAACATGGGTGAGACAAACAGAGCTTCAGAGAGGAGTCTAATTTTCAGTGTGGAGCAGGAAATTCAGTCCAGCTATGGTGTTTGGTATAGGTAATCTTGGCTTATATATAAATTATATATAAATAATAATATATAAATTATAAGCTACAGAAACAGTAAAGGAAGTTGAGGTCAAGCAAATGTGTCCTACTGACAGAGGTCTAACTTACTTGTATGTTGTTCCTGCAACCTGCTTTGGCACAAACAGAGCAATCAGAGGTCAAACAGAGAGCTTCTGCCTTCCAGGCAGAGGTCTTGAGTTTATGGCCTGCCCAAAAACCTAAGCATTGAAAAAGTTAAAAAAACCCTGAATCCCTCTAGGCATAAGAGATCACTTTAATGGGTCACCCATGGAACAGGCAATTTTATAGATCTTAAGGGTGACACATCCTTTAAGCCTTCACATAGATCTGTAATGGTTCCATAATCAGCACAAACCAGGCTAAATTTAATTTTATATCTGCTCGATGCCTATCAACACATACATAGGTTTGCTTCCAGCCGTGAATATTTTGCCCTCCTTCAAATTCAGAAGCACTGACACATGGTTTGTCTAATACCTGGGAGGTTATAATAAAGAGATAGTTGATGATTGATCTTTTTCAAAATATTCCCTAAAGATTGACTTGATTATATTGCAATCATCTGTTCCCCCTCCCCCCCCAGATTCCTCCTTCAGACACTTCTGGTATGAATTGCTGGGAAATTCCCAGGCAGCAATGAACATTAGTGATTATGTGAGTAGGTTTAGGCATATCACAATTTATAAATTTCTCTTTTATAAATTTATAAAGTCTTCTCAAGCCAGTTTATTTGGCTGCATATGTAACTAACAATCAGACCATATGTGTGAATATGTCCTCTAATTTCAGTAATTTCAAGATTAGAAATCTAAGCTCCTTCTAGCCCAAAGAGAACAAAATGGACATCTCAGCAATCAATTCACCTTGGCATAAGAGAGGAATATAAGATGGATAAGAACAAGCATCTTCTGGAAGTAGCTTTTCCTCTTTTGTCTAGGAAGGTAGACTAAAGACTACAGCACTGAAGGCAAGGTTGGGTGGGATGAATCTGATTCCACCTGAACATGTCAAGGCAGCACATCAAGTACCAGCAGCTTTATCCTCACCATGTATTGATAAGGAAAGAGAATATGTGTCATTAAACAGAAGTATGCACAGGTTTTGGCTGGGGTAGAGTTAATTTTCTTCACTGGGGCTTGTATGAGGCTATGTTTCAGATTTCTCTGGACACAGGGTTGATGATACAGAGATGTTTGTGTTATTGCTGAGCAGGACTTACACAGAGCCAAGGCCTTTTCTGCTTTTCATACTCCCATGTTGGTCAGGGGGCTGAGGGTGCCTGGGAGGTTGGGAGGAGACTCAGCTGGGACAGGTGACCCCAACTGACCAAAGGGATATTCCAGACCATATGATATCGTAGTCAGCATATAAGGGGAGAGGGAAAAAGGAAGAATGGAGGAACACATTTGGAGTGAGGGCGTTTGTCCTCCCAAGTTACTATTACATGTGATGGGGCCCTGCTCTCCTGGAGATGGCTGAGCACCTGCCTGCCCATGGGAAGAGGGACTTAATTCCTTGTCTTGCTTGCATGTGTAACTTTTACTTCCTTTATTAAAGCGTCTGTATCACAACCCATGAGTTTTCTGGCTTTTATACCCTTCCAATTCTATCTCTGATCCTGCTGGTGAGGGAGGGAGTGAGTGGCTATGTGGGGCTTGGCTGCAGCTGGGCTTAAACGGCACCAGGTAAAGGGGAACTGACACAAAGAGAGTGAGCACTTTCCAAGGACAATATAGAAAATCTCTGAATTAGGAACTGCATGTTTCTTAAGACCTTGGGCAATATTTTGGGGTTTGCCTTATCATTCCTAATTTCACAATGTATTATATCTTATAAATATATTATGTATTAAAATTATCTGTAACTCCTTTTGTATACATAAACCTAAAAGAAAACTGACCATATATATATATATATACACACATACAGGAATATTACATTGACACCAAATCTCACATGTACGGTACTGAGCCAAGTCAAGATTCTTATAAAAAAACCAAACTTACGTTGAAAGTCAATTCCAGATTCCAACAAACAAAAGACAAATACCAATGTAACTGTAGATTCCAAAAATTAATAACTGAAATATCATTTTGACTAGGATTGCTCTGCCTTGCAAATGAATCCAAGTGATACATTCTTATTATGTCTTCTTGGAAAATATTTGTTCTAATTTAATTAATTCAGAAGAAGGCATTAATCGCTGAAAAGAGAGGATGACTAATTTATAGAAACAAATCAGAAGTACGGAGGAAAAGTGGAAGAGACAATTTCTCCAGCACAGAAAGCATTACATGAAACATTTGAAACTTTTACAAGTAAAATCTTCAGTTGAGGATTTAGTCCAGAATTAACTGGCGTAACTCCACTGAAATCAAAGTAACTATGGCAATTTGCATCAGCTGAGGACCTGACCCAATCTCATTCTGTGAAGTAATATTCTTTCTGTCTTCCAGAAAACATCACTCTGAATGTGTGATATTTTGCAGGTGGATCAGTCTACTAGTATACAATGCAAGTTACAAGATATGAATCTAAAGTATCCTCACCATACTTACATATCGTGGTATTGGTCCATCTGGAGTTTTATTTCACCTAACACAGCAAAGCTGAGCAGTTGTTGAATCATTTTTTAATTTATTTTTTAGGTTTTCCTAATGTCTTTTGTTATCAGTCTCTTAATTTTTGCACATACTTGAGTTGTAATTTAATTTACTTTCCAAACTGTCTGAATTCATTTCCATCTGTCTAGCCATCTAGAAGTGGTTCCAGTTGCCCTTTATAATCTGCTGCTGCTACTTTTACGCTTCCTCACAAAACTGGCTGCTTCTCTACTGCTGTTCAGCTTACACCTAATATTTGCTGCTGTCAAAAGGAGAACCTCCATCGATCTGCCGACCAAATACCTGTCCATAAGTATGTGCCTAGTGATCCACAGCTGTTCTGGAAGGAATTTTAACCAAAGATAGGTTAGCACTATAATAACATGAGATCTTTGTTTATGCCTTGGAATACGTGTTCTTTCTTGTTTCAACTCCCAGGCAAACAGATTGTATCTGCACTGAGTGAAAGTTTAATTACTGATAAACCTTGGCAATAGCGCTTCTACCCTGAGTCATATGTTAAAAAAACCCAGCTATTGACATTTTGTTTTGAAGAGTTCAGGCACTCAAAAGTTTTACTGCCAATGACTAAGTTGCTGGATATTCCATTTGGAGCAAGAAAACAAAACTTGTATTTTGGATGAGAGAAGTTTTCAGAGGAGACCTGTCCACACACACAAACATACACATGCAGTGTCAAAGTCTCTGTTTACCTTCATCTCTCTGCAGGGAGTAGTCTTAGAACACATCCCAAGACCATTCAGTAAATACAGTTAATTAAATCCTTTTGGAGCCAAGGTTTCAAACTACACTAATTTGTAGTAATATTTATCACACTGAGTTCTCTTCAGGGATGCCAGATGGATATGCCTTAGCACACATGGAACTGCTCAGACAAAATATCTTCTCCAAAAGGTAAGAATTTGACTGTCTTCTTAACTGATGAGACAATAGAAGACTCAAGCTGTCTTGGAGATAACTGAGCTAGTCTGGAAATACACTTCTGAAACAGCACAAAAAAGAGCAAAGAACACGCATGATACAAAACTTATTAATTTACATCTGCTCTTGGATAGCACAGTTTGTGCTATCACTCAAATGTCTTAGACTACCACATAAAATCTGAATTTTTACGACATATTTCAGTGTACTGTGTCTGCAGTATGTCATTTATACAGATGCTAAACCACTCTGGGATTTATTTGTCAGGGAAGCGATGGAGCTGGATTCAAATGCTGAAATGGAAGTACAATTGCAATTGGAAAATGTAGGCTGATAGTGAAAGTGCAGTTGGATAGTGAAAAAAGACTTCATCAAGCCAGTGTCAGGATATGAAGGCCACTGCAAAGTCACTTGAAAGGTGATGGAGAAAACAGACATTCCTGAGGAACCATAAAATCATAGAATATCCTGAGTTAGAAGAGACACAAAAGGATCATTGAAATCCAACTCCTGGCCCTGCACACCAGTCACACCCTGTGCCTGAGAGTGTTGTCCAAATGCTCCTTGAACTCTGTCAGGCTTGGTGCTGTCACCACTCTCTTGGGGAGCCTGTTCCAGTGCCAGCCACCCTCTGGGTGAAAAACCTTTTCCTGATACCCAACCTAAACCTCCCCTGACACAACTTCAGTCCATTCCCTCAGGTCCTGTCACTGGGCACCAGAGAAAAGAGATGAGTGCCTGCCTGTGGTGGGTTGACCTGAATTGACAGACAGCCTGTTAAACCAATTACGCTTCTCTCAATTTCACATATTTAAGCCGCGTGGAAAGCCGGGATTTTGGGGAGGTTTTTCCGTTCCAGCTCGGTGCCCGGATGGGACGGAGTGGGGGGCCTCAGAGCCCAGGGCCCTGCCGGGCCGGGCTGGGCCGGGCGCCCTTGCCCCTCCTGCCCCCCCCACTCCCAACGCCGCAGCACGGACCCTGGGTCGCTGGGGGGGGGAACTATGGAGCCGTCCAACGCAGTTTTCTTCCAGCCTACAGCCAGCACACTTCACGCCGAACTGAAGCGAATACCGTGCAGTTAGTGGCGCAGGGAGGGCAGGGGGCTCTCCTCACCGTGGACTCTGAACAGTAACAGCAACTTCAGAGGGAAAGAGAGAAGTAAAAAGCTGATCATGTGGGACGATGCTCCAGAGCCTCTAAAGATGGCTTCAGAAGAAAACGGAGGGCGGTGCCGCGCTTCCCACGCGCAGCTTAAAATACTTCTTGCAATGCCGTGGTAAAGACTGTAATATCATAACTGTCTCTTTAATCCATTTAAAGTACATGGGGGGATGGACAGTTCACGTGTGGCTTGCAAAAGCTGAAAAAGTGCCTATGCCAGTTTCTTTAAAAGCTGAGAGAAAGAGGGGTTTTTTTAAAGACTGAGGGCGAAAAAACTTCTGCGTTCAAGCCAAAATAACTCATCCTTAAAAAATTAATAACCCCATGTAATGGTCCATGTCCTTCAGTGTAACAAAACTGTGAGTTTTCATGGAAGAGATGTGTCACACCACAGCAGTTTTTTGTCCTTTTTTTTTCTTCTTAAGTCTGTTAGTAAGCTTCTTTATAGTCTGTAAGTTTTGTGCCTGCTTTGTTTTCTCCTAATTTTTACCTCACACAAAAGAATCCATATTTCAAACTGAAACCACTACACTGCCCCTCTACTTCTCCTTGTGAGGAAGTTACAGATGATCATGAGGTCTCCCCTCAGTCTCCACTTCTCCAGGGTGAACAAGCCAAGTGACCTCAGCTGCTCCTTGTACGGCTTCCCCTCCAGGCCCATCGCCATCTTCACTTACCCTTATTCACAAAAAGCATTTCACACAGGAAGCATTTAATTAATCTCTAAAATGTAGTAAACAACAGTTAGGAATTGAGAAACTTATTACAAAACTTGAGGTTCCTGGATATTTATTGGATGGGCCTAAAAAATCATGGCAGGGTTCTGATTCAAATATGCCTCACCCTTAGTATCTGACACTAATGCTGAAGCCTTTGTGCCTTATTTTTGTAAGGGCATACTGGTATATTTAATGACCCCTGAGCTCTAAGCGTAACATCATCTCTGGCAGAACAAATGCCTGAGCATCCAACTCTGCTTTTGATTTGGTTCAGAGTGAAAAATGCAGTGTTTTTTTGACCGTTTTTACTAGCAAGTGAAAGAAAATCACTTTGAAAGAGCTCTTTTGAGGTCTAGAATTGCATTGTATATCCAATATGTATGCAGTGACCTTCTGTGAGAGAACAGTATGTTCTTAAGCATTGTACAAGACTGGGCACATAATCAACACCCAGAGAAAAATCAGAAAGAGCAGAAACATCCTGAACTAGCTGCTGTGTGTTGTGCAGACAAAGACACAACATATCTAGCACAGGGTCTAGTGCAAGGAACAGAGCAGAGGTCATTTGTCTGAAAATCTCCTGGGCTTTCCTCTGGTTTGAGAGCCTGGTACACGGGAAGTTTTAGACTACATATTAGGAAAAAAATCTTCACTGAGAGAGTGGTCAGGCATTGGAATAAGCTGCCCAGGGCAGTGGTGGAAGTGCCATCCCTGAAAGTGTTCAAAGAAAGCACGTGGATACGACACTTGGGGACATCATTCAGTGGTGAACAGGGTGGTGCTGCATTAAGGGTTGTACTCGATTGTAGAGGTCTTTTCCAACTTTAACGATTCTAGGATTATGATTCTAAGTGCATCAGTTTTTCTCTCTGTACTACCATTAGTGTTCAGGTGCCTGTAAATATAGAAATGGCCTGGAGTGAGCAAGCAATTGATTTATCTAAGTCTAACACAGGCTCTGAAAGCACCTTGCTTCTGGAGATCAAGAAATCTGAAGGAGAAAAGGTGATAAGAGGGTCATGGAACAGGCAGTGAGCAGCAAGACTAAAGATGAAGAATGGCCAAGCACAAGGAGAAAACCTTCATGATAAATGAAGATGGGCTTTTCCACTTTTAAAATATTCAGAACAGGACTGCACTGGAGTCCTTTTTCTGTTATCAACTAGAGTCTCATAAAAAAACTTTTGTAACCGTTGGTCAGCAAAATCATCTGTGTAGGAGCCATTTTTTTTCCTGCAACAGTCTCCCAGATCATAACCCAAGATAGTGCTACTCTTTTAATGAAAGCAGAGAGAGTAATATTTAAAAGGAGTAAAAATGAAGGTGGAAACAACATTCAGAGGAAAAATTTTTCATTATTTGATGTTTTGAAAGAAAGGATGTTGGAACATGTGAGTGTACTTCTTATTAAACAAAACTCAGAAGGCATTAGAATAATTTTCTTTAGCCTGACAAAAGTATTGGAAAAAGACGGATCAAATTCTGTTTACCACAAAGCAGTATCTACAGCAAAAAGAATTCAATAATACATCTCTTTAAAAAAAAACAATTGGAAAACATAGAAACAGAAAACTGAATGAAGCCAGAAAGTGAAATGAAACAATTTTTTATAAGTTGTTTTGAAAGACTAGCTTAATTTCCATTTCCTAAGTATTTCTGGGGGTTGTGTTTTGGTTTTTTTTCATTTAATGCTTGCCGCAATGCATATTTTTCTCTTCTTAAACAGAGGGTTCTGGCCACTTAAACAAAACTGATTATATTGCTCTGCTGATGCTAAGGATACTTATAAGCACACCGACCTAAAAAAAAAAAATCTTTTTTTTTCACAGATTTTAGATTGTAAAGTGTGTTTCTCTTCTGATGGAGAAGGAAGTCAAATCAAACCTGGCAAAACTTTTTCAGAGGTGGGGGAAAGGAGACAAGGAGAGGGGGAGATAGAGGAAAACGAGAGGCCTAGAGTAGAACCGCCAACAATGTGGAGGATAAGCTTCTTATCTGGCATGAAAGGAACCAAGCCTTGTGTTCCTCTTCTGAATTGGGCAGATTGCCCCCATTTCTGGTCTTTATGGGTTTGGCATGCCTACATAAAAATTAAATCCTGAACTCAAGAAGCTAGTTCAACAAAAGTTTTGTCACTTCAGAGTAAAAGACCAAATTATATACTCATGTTTTGGAGATAATAATCTTTGTTACAAGCTGTGTTGAAAATCAAGGTATTATCATTTAAATGCTAAGGATAATCAGGACATCTGTTTCATAGCAGGACAGGTAGGGGACAGAAAATAAAGAGGTATTTAAACATTAGGAATATAACTTGAGACTTCTTCAATGGAAAGGTTTACTTAATATCCACTCTATAAATTCTGTTTATGGCTCCTTGGACAAATGTGCGTCTTTTGTGAGAAATGTGTATTTTATACTCTGAAGTGTTTATTTCTCCCCACTGAG
This sequence comes from Lycocorax pyrrhopterus obiensis, assembly GCA_014706295.1. Taxonomy (NCBI): domain Eukaryota; kingdom Metazoa; phylum Chordata; class Aves; order Passeriformes; family Paradisaeidae; genus Lycocorax; species Lycocorax pyrrhopterus. The sequence continues at coordinate 8,292,226 of JACSVZ010000015.1, forward strand.
CCTAAATGACTAGTTCAGGTGAAGATGTACCTACCAGGCACTGAAACCTGGTGAGGTGCATCCAATATTGAATTATCCTCTAGTCACTGCATAGTCAGCAAATACCTTTTGAAAGCCAGTTTCAAATGAAAATCTAATTTAGAGATTCAGAATGATCTTTGGAAGGAAGACAGTCTTCTCTGGGTTATACAGATAACCCAGGAAGACTTTTGCTAAGTTAAATTTAGACTTTCAGTAGCTTAAATTTTGATATCTATAAAACCAACCAAATAAAGTAATCACCAAAACAAACCAAACCCAAAAGCCTACCCATGGTCAGAACAGTACATTTAGAACACTTTTGATTATACCAATTATACTGGCCAAAACTTGTTACCATCTGAAATATTTTTAGCTAAATGATTGAGAATTATCCTAAAGGCAGACAGGGAACAGTCTTTTCAGTGTCTCAAATAATGTTTCAGCACCTTGTACTCCACCTAAAATAGCCCTCCATGAAATCAGCTTATCAGTCCATCACCTCCAAGAGGTGTGCAAGTACTACAGTAATTTTACAAGTAGTTATTCAAAGGGAGAGAGAAACGGTCCATACAACTTATTTCAGTGCCTAGTCCATCCTGATATTTTGTTTTTACCATACAGCTTTCCTTTCACTCTGTATTACTTTACAACATGCATAGCTGGGCTCCCAGCTGGAGCTGAAGTTACAATGAAATGCATGTTTGTTATAGTCAGAGTTTAATGCAGTCCCTGCCCCTAAAGCTACACAAAGATTTCTCTGAGACCTCTTTCAGTTCCATTTACCTCTCTGTTCTAATTTTTCCATCTGGAATAGCTTGTTTCTTCTCAGTCAAAGTAGTAGTCTGAAATGATTTTTTCCCTAGAAAATCCAATCTTCAAAAATAAGGGATGGCATTTCACATTATTAAAAAGGCTTTCCACTGAATCTCAAACACATCATGACTGAAGGATTTGGATGGCAGACACTTGAAATGTAATTGGCAGGTCAGAGACTTGCTGGCAAACAAGTGCAAACTTCACATATTTCACATCAGCCCATTTGTCAAGCCTGTCAAGGTCAAATGACAGCCATCAGTCATACTGGGGGATGTCAGACATTGCAGAGAAGTTCTTCATAACAATGCTGCAGGAAAGTAAACATATTTCCCTGTAGAAAATCTGCATTACCTGCAAGAAGAAAAGGCTTACCATTCTCCCCTTTGAATGAAATTTGTAGTGGAAATGGAGCAATTTGAGTGCTGTGAGGATGGAGCAGCATTAGGGACAAAAGCTGGGGCAGCTGCTCTATCCCTGTGCTAGGAGTCAGCAAATAACAGAAGTGGTAAAACTCCATTTTCCAAACATCTGTCTCCCTTCATGTAGGACTGGCTAATGGAAGCAGAGTCCTTTGGCTGTGGAAGGCAGTATCTGGCACCACAAGACACTTTCACTTATTTTGTCTCCATCTCAGTGTTGAATCATAGAATCAATTGTGTCATTTCACTGCTGTCCTTCTCCAGACTACTGCCCAATATTTACCCAGGAAGTAGAGCTACAAAGTGGAATTTCGGCTTTCCTCTACCACTGCACAATCCAACATAACTACTCTGAGTCTGTCCCAGTGACTTCGGGAAACAGCCATTAAATCACAAAGTGATCTTAGCCCTGCTGTGTTGGGTTTTTGCTACGTGAGCCCACTGAGTTCCACAGTGCTCACAGGCAGCTCCTTGCTGAGCAGGGAGTGCCAAACTTAGCACTGTGCTGCAATGATGTTTGCTAGTCTTAGTACTCTTACATTCATTGTGGAGACCACAAGGAATAGTGATTTAAACCACCAAGCACAGAAGAGATTAGGGCACTAGAGTGCAATCTGAGAGAGCTGGATATTTTTTGAGCCCTTGGCATTTGCTCCTTATATAATACAAAGAAAGTGGCTTAATCTCTTCTTTCTCTGCCAAATGTGTATACTACTTTTTTGCCCCAAACTGGGAACTAAGGAGGAGTTTTTTCTTGTTGAAGATGTGCCCAAATACTGTTAGAGTAAGAATCAGAGGGGCAACAACAAACAAGATTCTTCTGTGGAAACTTCAGATAGTTTGGAGTAAATGAGGCATAATCTTATACTGAAGGGTAACAAATAGAAAGAAATCTCAGCAATCTCACTCATGGAATACTGCTCATCCCATGCTCTGCTGGATGCAGCTGTACTGCGGGAAGGAGAGGCTCACACAATAAAATAGGGTTGCAATACATTTGTGCAAGGGGGCATGTAATGATCTGATGCTGAGTCCTGATGACATGTCAAAGCAGGGGCTTGAGATGGACTGTGTTATTCATACTTTTACTCTCTCTGGTCATGCCTACAACCCAGAGCAGTTCAGTACTTAGGTTGGTTTATTATTTTTGCTCTCAGCCCATGAAAGGGTTTTGCAATATTATCCATTTGTCTTGCAAATAATGTCCATTTCCAGGAAATTATGAGTAGTTCTTTCAATGTAGTATATACATCCAGATGGAGATGTTCTCTTACAGTGATTATTTCATACCACTTATAACCAAATTTTGTTCTGTTTTACTCAATACAGAAATTAGGTGAAATACAGCATTCTTCTTACATCTGTGTTCTTTGGCATGAATAAGAGTTTTCCACATGCAGGTAGATCAGGAGTCAAACCTTGCAAAAATAGTAACATGAGTACAAGCCCCATAGCAATTTGCAGTGCAGTTGAGGTGTTTTCTTCCTGATTCATTGGCAATGTGGAAAAGGAAAGTACCAGCTAGGCACTGGCTAAGGATTACAGGTCCTATTACAGGCCCAATTTCTAAACTACTGGAGTAATCTATGAATCTAAAATACTGCAAAGAACACATTTGCTTCTTTTCTTTGCCAGCTCCAAGTTTCCAAGTGCTCAGTCTGTCAGTCAGTAATTTATTTTCTTTTGAATTCTATTACTTCTTTAAAATGCTTATAATATTTTTGGCTTGTTACATTTATTTTAATTCTTCTAACTATGATTCTTGATCTAGCATGACCTTTGAGTCTAATCAAGCTTCTGTTGGTTTGTTTTTCAAAGGCAGTTGACCAAGGCCAGACCACTTTAAAAAAAAAAAAAAAAAGTAATACTCAATTTATGCTGGGTTTTTTTTCAATTTTCTCATAAATATAAGAAAACGAAATTATTACCTTCTTACTTTGTACTTTCCTAAGTCAAAGCTGGAAAAATGGAGAAGAAAAAGGGTGTACAACTTAAAAAAAAAATCAGTTGCAGCAATTAGTTACAGATACACGCTTCAAAGTTCTCAGTGAATCCAACACATTTTTGAATTAGCTCTGCTTTTCCTTTAATGCAGGAAAAAAGTCTTAGTGCCAGGTTATACTTGTATTTGAATTCAACTCAGGATATTACCCAGAAATCCAAACCAAGTGTGATTATTGATAGTCTCAGCATGTGTAGTGGAAGACAGCTGAGTGATAATGGATTTGTGTATATTATGGTATCTCATTAAGTAGTATGGTACCTCATCAAGTATTGGATGTATTTGTTCCTCCTGCTATTTATCTCTGGCATGTCAAAAAAACATCTTGAGTACTTTAAGATGTGAAGCATGATGTGTGTATTTCCTCTCCAAGGAGCATGCTTTCCTCATTAGCATGAGGAGAACTTGCACACACAGGGGGAGGGATTCTAGGGATCTAGGTCAGGTGGAGCTACACAGTTTTACACATTAACACTTACTGTACTGTACCATTCACATTAGCTGCAGCAAAATGATCACCCTTCTCAGAGAGATGAGGAGAAAGCACCACAAACCAGTGTTTAAAGCATTAAAATATTTTCCTTTTGTAAATTAGCAGATTAAATTATTTACAGAGGTAACTGCAGCAAGAGATATGAGTAAGGACGAGTTCAAACAGCTACTTATCCACGTGCACTGCAAGGCTTTAGACAACACAGGATGAGCAGTCTTGTCACAGGGTTATTTCTCCAAATGCCTAAATGGCTCAATCACTGAAGTGAGGATACTCATGCATTTGACAAAATTCAGATTTGCCTTTTAGATCAGATCTCTGAGACTTTCAAGATCTGTCATCACAATGGCTATTCTGTACCCGAGCTGCAAGAACATCACTAGAAACTTAGGGCCTTCATGCAGGAAGACAACACTGCAAAGGGTTGATCATCCTCAGTCAGATCAGTACAAATACCCTGAAAATCCCCATGATAATGTCATGGCAGATGTGTTGTTTTGGAGATGAATGTGTGGCTTCTGGAAGCTTGAAGAAACAGACAGCTGTGATCAATACGAATCCTCTCTCTCTTGGAATATGACAGAGGTAACGAAAAATGTGTTGGAAGAGGATGTATCTGAGGGATGAAAAGTTTTAGGGAAAGGATCCCAGGTTTAATTTTCTGTGCTAGTACTGTCCACCAGACCCTTTCAGAAAAGCCCGGAGTACTGGCCCTGGGACAAGCTCTCAGCAGCACGTGTACGACCTCTGGTTTTCCATTCCCATACTATCACCTCTTTCCCCCAAGCAATGACTGTCCACAATATACCCTCCTCCCACCTTCCACTAGAATACTCTGGGGTGAAAATGGGGATCCAGTATTTATACCCCGTCTGTAAATTCGTGTGGTTGGTACTGTGAACAAAGCAGTAACAAAATGCTGCTACCAGCAGATCAACGATGGGGCAGCCACACCTGGGGCAGTACTGTCTAAACCACAGTGTGGGTATGGAGCACGGAGGTGGCACCCGGGAATTGGAAACCTTTGGTTTAAAAGATCATGGATGGCATATAGAGGCTACTGCTCCTGCTCAGCAGTGAACCAGCATCATGAAAGTGACGGGGTTCTGCACAGGAAGGACAAAATGTCTGTTGGAGTCCAGAGGCCACAAAGATGATTTGTGGAACACCTTTCCTGTGAGGAAAGGGTGAGGGGATTGTTCACCCTGGAGAAAAGAAGGCTTCAAAGTGATCTTATAGTGGCCTTCCAGAGACTAAAGGGGGTCTACAAGAAAACTGGAGAGGGGCTTTTTCCAAGTACATGTAGAGATAGGACAAGGGGAAATGGCTTTAAACTCTTAAGAGAGTAGATTTAGATAGATATAAGGAAGAAATTATTTTCTGTAAGGGTGGTTAGGCACTGGCACAGGTTGCCCAGAGAAGCTGTGGCTACGCCATCCCTGAAGTGTTCAAGACCAGGTTGGATGGGGTTTTGAGCAACCTGATCTAGTGGAAAATGTCCCTATCTGTGGCAGGGGGTTGAAACTAGGTGATCTCTAATGTCCCTTTCAACCTCAAGCATTCTATGATTCTGTGATTTTAAAGTGTAGCTACTCTGATAATAGTCATTAGTTTCCTCTTTATTCCTTGTTCACTAGGATAAAACATCGAACATCTCTGTCCATATTCACTTATCTTATGGGGGTCAACAGTGCAGATATAAAATCTAAACAGCTTTCTTGGCCTCGGTCTGAGAAGCATTAGTACAGAGAGCAAAGGAAATGACTCCTAGTTGAGAAGTGGGAACAGATTCCTATGTTCCTCTTTTGCTATCATACATAGGGAAAAAGTACATTCTGGTTTCTGGACCGGTGACTTCCCAGGAGCTTATACTGATTAAAAACAATTGCTTACAGCAAAAAGAAATCCAAAAGCCTATAAATATTTATGTCAGAGTCAAGGCCACAGAAAGATGAGTATGAAAAAAATAAGTTTTAAAAAAAAAAAAAAAAAAGCAAGTACAATGGCTGGCACGTGAGGCAGAGTGAATTCCATACTGCACTCAACCCCACTATGAGGATTCTGCAATGGGAAAAGGTGCTGCAACAGAAGACTTTTGGAAAGATACCCAAAGGAAGAAGAGACCTTCTTGCTTTCTGTGTGCACAAAAAATTCTAGGTTGTGTTTTTTCCACCTTCCCTGGATGGGAGAGGAGCCTCCCTGTGCCAAAGGTTCAAACAATACATGGTGTTGGTGCAGAAGTAAGTGCTGTTCCCAGGGTGTCTTCTGTTTTGCAGCAGGACTGTAACACTCTGTGTTTTATCTGATACAAATAAACCTCTTTTAAAGGTATTTCAGTCACAGGAAAGAAGACAACAGCTACTGTTGACTTCTCACAGATCTTCCCTATTCATGTTCTTCTAATCAAGACAACATTCAGCTTTCTTTTCTCTCCCACTGAAAGAAGGGATGCAGCTTGCTCAAGTGGCTGCAAATTTCATTGATTTAAAGTATTTATAGCTGTACTCTGTCTCTGTATAAACCTTAAAAGGACTCCAGCTCACTTGCAATGTTCAGGGACAGCACAGGGACACAGCAACATAGCCCTGAGGTAGGCACTTCCAGTGGATATTTTAAGTTTACTAATGACATATGGTGCGCAGAAAAAGGAATTAAATTCCATAGCTTTGAATAAATGGTGGAGGTTTTTCCTTCCTGAAGACACAGAAGAATTGCCATAATCACATCACATTAGCTACATCTGGACAAAACTTGTCTTAAGATGTGTATTCAAAATTTATTTATGTGTCATGATGTATGTATGTCAGGAGACTTCTGTAAATCTAATTTAAAAAAAAAGAAATACTATATCTAATACTTACAGGCTCTATAAAGGTATGTAAAATAAAATCTTCTTCAGAAAAAAAGAAACATTAAGAAAATTAATGTCCTATGTGACTGACCCAGTGTAGAGACACTCAAATGATGCATCTCATATTTGGTGTTATACGTAATTACACATATACAAAACATGTTTTGGATACTCCATACAGTTTGAAAGAGTAACACACTTTAAAATATTCTAGATACAGTCTGCTTCTCAGACATTTCTGAACGATAGAGCAGCACTAATCAGCCTAGCTCAAAGAATGCTTTTTTAAAAGCTGCTGTGTATTTCACGTTGTGATTAGAAAGGAATTCCCATCTCCTGCATCTTCATTAGTCACGGAGGTTTGAGACTCTCACACTGTGTGCAACCCTATGTTGCAGAGAGATTTCCTTCAGCCTAAACAGAGAATTCAGAAGGAGGAAAAGGAAGACGTTCTATGTCTCCTGGTTAAGAAATACACAACATACAGGAAAGATCTCGGGCACCACACTGGTCACGTATTCTTTAGGTCTTATTCCCAATCCCCTCACTTGTCCATATTTTCAGAGAAGTACTATGGTAGCCTAAAACTTTTGCAAGAAGATAAATACTCATCTTGAGCAACTCTAAAACCAAAAGCCATTTCCTGGAATGCAGTGGAAGTCAAGGAGCCAACGTGGCATGTGTTCAGGAAGATTGGTGAGCTGAGGAGAGTTGGACTGGACACAGAGGTATAAAAACCACATGAGAAGAATAGGAAACTGAGCAGCTGTGAGGGCAGTCATAGACCTGCCACACTACCAGGACAGGCTGCAAACATGTGTCCTATCCTCCTCCTAAACATAGGCTGAAGGATCTCTGACAAACCCCTGCATGCCTAAAGGAACAAAGCATCTTTCTCTGTGAGCTAAATGGTACAGAGAGAAGTCCCAGAAGAATGGTGGTCGAAGACAGAGAAGTATTTGAACATGTGTAATTGAAGGTCATATGAATGCTTGTCACATCATGTCCTGAAATCATATGATATTTTGTTGTCCAATTACTCCGTTCTTACCTGATGCTCCTTGAATTTGCTGTAGTCCTTCAGCAAATGTCTAGTCTTGTGCTTCTTTTACAGTCCATTTCTTCCCCCTCATTGCTTCATTTCAGACATGAGGAAGAAGAGGGGAGAAGGGAAATAAAAGCAGAAAAAACATATCTGGAAAATGCATTCAGTGATCAATCAAATCTGAGCAGGAAGCCTTCAGGAAGAGGGGCAGACTGGAAAGTGAGGATCACCTCTTATGAATCATGGGTCAGATCTCATAAAGACAGATAAAGGCTGCATCTGCTCCATTGTCATTGTGTTTCATGGGTGTAAATGCTGAGAAAAATGTTCAGGCTGGCTTAATCACGCTCCTCTGCAGGAAGAATCACTGAGAAGGGCACATTGTGACAATGTGGATACCCATCCTTCATAACTTTGAGTGTCATAAGGGCAAGCTAGCCATGTTGAAGATCTCAACTCAAGAATCAGAGGCTTTTACATACTATTATGTCACACTTTTGCAAGGGATAGGAAGCTTGACAGCAACTCACTATTACATCTGCCACTTCCTGGCCTCCCTCATGCTCATTGTTGTACATTTTATCCAAGTAAGGAGGAACAAAGAAGGCAACACCAAATGTTTGATTTGACTTCTTCTGGATGCACAGATATTTGTTCAGAAAGATCTGCGCATAAAGAATACAGCAAATACCTTCTTTTTCCCTACTGTACTTCAGACTTGTTTCATTCCCATCTCCAGTATGGCCTGGAAGTTCTCTAGATCTCCTTTCAGAGAAGAACTTTTCCTCATAAGAACAGGCTGTTCAGAAATAGCAGAACAAAAGCCCGCCATATTCAGGTTTAGTAGAGGCTGGTTTAGATCCTGTTAGAGCAGGTTTCTATCCCAAAAGCTGAAAATATGTGAGCACAGCAACAAGGTGGCTCTTCTCACACTATGAAGAAGGAAACCTGCTGGCGTTAGTTCAAAATAATGTCTCAGACCAGAATTTCTTTAAGCCTTAACCATGAAATTATTTCATCGGTAAATTAAACCTTTTCTTATCACTTTACCTCTCCTGGCAACTGTTTACATGCAGCACACAACCTCACTGATAAAAGAATGAATGGTTCCTGAAACAAAAATTTTCAGTGCATTCTCTCCTGAAAACCCCGAAGTATTTATTGCCCTTACATTCAGCAGGGAGGAAGCAAGCTGCAAGAGAACAAGCTGTTCATGTAATGCCTCTCCTTAATGTTTTATTGGCTAGAATAGAATTCCCCATTTTCCCTTCTCCCTTTCTCATCACTCAACACAGCTTCTTAGGAGCCAAATCACTCAATCCAGCAAACTCATACCATCCCTAACACCTCCTTCCTTTCTCTTCACACATTTAAACCTTCACCTTCCTATCACCTCATGAGAACAATTTTTAAAATTTTAGTATAGGTTTTGAGAGTGATGAAACAAACTTGCCATCAGGTTTTGCTCCTACAGACTCTCAAATCTTCCAGGTCTTTTCCTTTCATATGCTGATTATATATTGTGGATTTACAAGCGCTTTATTTTAGCTCTCCCATTACCATCATCTATCACGATGCACAGACTCAAGGAGACCTTCACTGGCTTCATTGCAGCTCTGTAGCTGCTTGTATTTACCCTTAATGAAGTCAAATTTCAGGATCAGAGACTTCCAAAACTGTTGGTCAGGAAGCTGCATAGTGGTTTCCATGGAAGACTTTTCTACCATCTTCTTGCTTCTCTAAAACCAAAAGATGGATTTACCACTAAAATAGAATAGAAATTCACTGTATTTCAGGAAAGCCCTGAAAGTGCAGCTTGTGCTTTCCTGAGTAATTAGGAGATAAGACAGTCCTGTAATGTCTGCTGAACAACTGATGGCTATCAGAATTGTTAAGACAATTTTTATCTTTGTTTCCAGGACTACTGAACTAAATAAACTGTTTCAGTTGTGCTGAGGAAGAGAGAAAGGGGGGGAAAAGAAAATGGTAAGGTGAGTAAGATTTTTCACTGACAATTTGTTTTCTGTGCATAACTTACAAGACATAAATGAAGATGAAAGGTGCTGTCATTAAGAATTACAGTGAGCGGTTTTCTTGGCAGAACCAAAAAAAAAAGTATTAATATGCTGACCAATAAAATACATAGGTACTAGTCAAATCACAATAAAATGCATTCTCCAAAAAGTAATAGATGTGGATAGAAAAAAAATCCATGCTTTTTGGATTTTAACATCACTTTCTCCAGCCAAGACCATGCTGTCCTTCATCTTTTTGATGGCTGAGGAACCTAATTTGAGAGTAACAATGGCTACAAAGAAACTGCAGATTCATGAGAAACATAAATACAAAACAATAATTTACATTTTCCTAGAAGGAAAAATTCACAATGAATCGGACACAAGAAAGAAAGTAAGGAGCTGGTTTAAATTGCATGTGATTACAATGAAAGAAAACCATCCTTAATTGGACTGTTATCTGTGCCTTCAACATAGTGGTGCCTGTTATCATTCCTATAAAGTAGTGTCTGGAAGCCTTTCCTTTACAAACCAGTTTTTCAGGTATATGCAACTCTGCTCTTAAATGGAATGAGAGCCCACAATAGATTTAATTTTCATTTGGTAAAAACACATTCTCTGAATTTTTTTTTTTCATTTTATCTCAAGGGCTGTGTCTCTGGACACAGAGATCTGGGCTATAAGATGTAGCGAAGTCATCTATCTTGGCTCAGTGTTGCCATGTTCATGTCCAGAGATTGCCCTGTTGTCAGAAGCCTTTCTGAAGACGCAGTTAGTTGAAAATTGCAGGTGCAGGTGCTTGCAACTACTCTAACCTTTTGTGCATCCTTCTGAGGGAAGCATTGTCTGAAATGAAGAAGTGGCAGTATTTTGAAGGCAAATGCAATAGAAGGAGGGTAATTTGTTTGGAAAGGTGGGGATAGCACTGCCTATAATTTCACAAAGCATACTTTGAGAAAGGAAGAACTGCGTGCCTTAAGGTGCTAAACATGATCAGCATGTTCCATTCTGAACACCTGGACATGCTTGCAAAATACAGGACATGGCTCCATCCAGGCTGGAAAGAAGGAGCCCACTGCTGCAGGGTGGAGTGGGTTCCTCTGTGCAAGTCAGCACAAGTGCCAAACCCTTGAGGTGGATTTGAAGGTAGAGAGCTTCTAGACACAAGCTGTTGCCAGAGTGTTTGGTTGCTGTTGCCTGTTCCTCAGAGTGTGGATTAATCTCCACTCTTCATTCCCCGTGTCTGTTTCCTTCCTAAGGTTCACGCCTTTCTGATTGCAGGTCATGTACTTATGCAGCTAAAGGTAGCTGGGAGGCTGCTGAGCTGAGCTGAGCTGAGCTGAGCTGAGCTGAGCTGAGCTGCGCTGAGCTGGTAGGCTAAGTGGAGCAGTAAAAGTGATTTGCAGTCAGTGAGTTGACCTCAGGTCCTCCAAATAATGGAGTCCTAGAAGATTTTGCCAGTATTTCCTCTGGAAGCCTACCATGGGTCACTTGCTTTTTCTGTGTTTGACTGGCTGGTAGATTGGGAGGGACAAGAGGGTGTGAAATGGTTGACCAGGGCATGAATGAAATGACTTTTTTCTTTAGTTGGTCCTAGGCATCTCAACCTGAAGTTCTAAGGAGAGAGAGTGGGAGTAGCAGAGTTCGTTTAAAGCTGCCTTTTCTCCAGGTTCAGCGAATTCGTAGGCTGTTTACCACTCTGGGTCTGGTAATGTGGGCTTTTGGAATAGCTTTAGCTATAGGTGAGTTTATAAAACACCTCCCTTAGAGTAGGGCAGAGGTTTTCTCTTATCTGCTTGACGCTCAGGTGACTGGAGGTCAGAAGAAATTTTTCCTCCTATTCTGCATCTTAGTTACTCATGTCCCAAAGGTGAGCACTGTGATTGGACATGAAGCTTGTCATCAGAAGAGATTTAAAAATAGGAGGGTGATATGGGCTGCTGAAACAGAGTAGCCTGTGAATTTCCTAACTCTCTCCTCTTTCTTTGTGGTGGTGCCTGTGAATGACTGATCAGTGGCTGTTGTGATCCTGCCTTCCTCTGCTTCCCTCCCTGCTGGGTACCACTTGGGACATGGAGCTGTTCAATAAGGACCTCAACTAGGTAGCAGAAACTATAAGGAACTGATTGTTGTTATTATATAGGATGGTTCAGAAAACCGTGTTTTCTGAGTGCACCCAGCTCTCGTGTCATGGCTGGAGAAGAGAAGGGTGATCACTCAGACATTCTGTGCTCTGTCGACCCTCAGCTGATAAAGAGTATTTCAGAGATCATCCAAGAAGAATTTGAATCGCCCAAGGGAGAGAAAACCTCCTGCTGTGCTGTGATCAGCATCAGAGAACCTCTTCCAATAAACAGCACCATCATATCCAGTAGCAAGGGTCTCCAATCAGAAAAAAGCAAGGGAGGAGGTTCCTACCGAGCATGGCATCTAAATGCAGACACAACTACATCCCTATACAAAACAGAGCTCCTCTCAGAATGGCTGTCATACAAGAGAGAAGCCAGTTGCTGCAAGTGTCAGGAGGAGCACATCTTTATGTGGTGTTGGAGGAGAGCACATTAGGGTGGAGTGAGCTAAGCTTCAGAAGTTCTGTGTTTCGAGGACTTTTCTTTTTCCTTTTTCAAACTCTTATTTCTTGATTACAGTGGCTTGTCCATTTTTCAGCCGGGCTATTGATCAGCCACATGTAGCGTAAGAAGTAGTTTGGAAGGGCCTGAGTATTTTTACAGTGCTGTGCAAAGCATAAGTTGGTTGTGTGTGATCTTTTGTCAGTCAATCAACAGATTTTTGAAAGTGTTCCTAATTCAGGAGAGAAACCCTGACATCTTTGTCTTCACAAAAGAAATGTGAGGCAGGACAGTGCTGGTGTAAACGAAGGGTAGGCCTTAAGACTGGATGACATTACAACTTCCTGTGCATCATTCAAGCGGCATGAATTTCTTTATTTCTCACTAAATCAGTAAATAAATATTAGCCTTTGTGACATGCTGCCCCCGAAGTAATAGTCACAAATGAGTGTGCTTGAGATCGCTGAAAAAAAGAAAGAGCTGAGCCCAGGAGGTGTTTTCAAGGCCAAGGCCTAACAAGAGTTTCTCAGATCACACTGCAGCCTGGAAAGGAGAGGGCAGGGGAGATGTACCAATACAGTAATAAATAGAAATATTAATAGTGAAGAAGTTCTTGAATAAAAAATAAAAGCCTACACCTGTATACCAAGAACATCCATGGGTCATGTCACCCATATTCATATTTGAGAAGGGTTGTGTGGGAGGGTGCGTGTGCCTGCTTTGTAAAGGGAAGCTCTGGGGTTCCCAGGTTCATGACTGATGGGTCTGCACTTTTTGTCTTTTGGGTCTTTGGGTGCCCAGGGCCATGATGAGTTCCCTGAGCTGGGCTGGGGACAGCGGGCGGGGCTGGTCTGTGATGCGCTCTGGGGCCTGTGACAGCACAGGGGCCGTGTCACAATGGGGGCAGCTGTAAAAGGCCCCGTTGGTTGCCGCTGCCCCAGTAGAGCCTGGGCAAGCGGTGAGTGCACACACGCGGTGGGGAGGCAGGGCTGGAGGAGGGCTGGGGCAGAAGCGCTGGCACCCGGGGCGTGTGTTCTGCCCCTGCACCCAGGGCCCAGCCCCTGGCGGGAGCGCCTTGCTCAGGGCTCGGTGCTTGCTGGGGCAGCGGTGCAGGCCTTGCCTCCTGCCAGCTGCCGGGGGCCCTGTCCTTCCTGCTGCCACATCCCTGTGGCTCCTGCCTCCCACTGGCTGCCTCCATTCCGGCCCCACTGAACCCCCTCTCTGTGTCCTCCTGCAGACCATGGCTTTATTGTCATTGCTCCTCGTGCTCGTGCAAAGCCTGATCCAGTACCCGCAGCCAGCTGGGGATGGGCTGGATGAGGCCACGCACCGGCGAATGCAGGAGCGTCGGGAGCTGCTGGACAGTGAGATGGCTCGGCTGCTGCAGGAGCTGGAGCAAGGGCCCCCGGAGCAGCAGGACGAGGGCTGGGGAGCCCTGCTCTTTGGTGCCCTGCAGCAGTGGCCATTCTGGGCTCTTGCCGGACTCCTGCTGCTCTTGGGCCTGTGGTTTAGCTGCAGGAGAAGGAGCCGTGAAGCCAACAGCAGCGGCAAGGACCAGAGCTCCTGCAAGCCCTTGGAAGAGGAGAAGGGAAAAGGAAGAGGACAGTTTTGATTCCAAGGAAGACAGAGAAAACATTGACGTGACTATGGAAGCAGAAGATAGCTGCAGTGCAAATGAAGAAGGCAGTCCTGTGGCTGCAAATGAAGGAGACGACGATGATGCCAATGAGCGCAATGATGATGTGAAGTTGAAGAAAGACAGTGATGTTGAAAGTGACGATGGCTGTGATGCAAGGAGAGATGAAGGCTGGAGTGATGGGAATATGCCAGGAGACAATACTCCTGAAGGAAATGAAGAAGAACCTGGCAATGTTGATGGAAATACAGAAGACCTAGATGAAGTAAATGAAGGAGAAAACAAGGATGTGAAGGTGGAGCCAGACAAGGATGCTGGAAAGGAAGAAGAAGGAGATGGAAATGAAAAAAACAATGATGCAAATATGAAGGCAGGCAACAATGATGATGTATGTGAAGGTGAAAATGGAAAGGAAGAAAACGCGAATGTGAAGGTGCAGGAAATCAGTGATGCCAGTGAACAGAGAAGCAGTGATTGGACTGGGCAGGAAGACAGCAGTGATGGTGGGAATGCAGCAGACCATTGTGGTTTTGCTGCAACTGAGGAAGACAAGAATGACGTTGGAAACGAAGAAGGCAATGATGGAGACAAAGATGAGAAACCCAGTGCTGCCAATATGAAGGGAGAAAAGAATGAAGATGGAAATGGAGAGGAACACGGTAATGTTGCTTCAGCTGAAGAAGGTGTTGATAAAGCAAGTGAAGGAGACAGCAACAATGTGAAGGTGAAGGAAGACAGGCATTCCAGTGAACACAGAACCAGTGATCGAAAAGGGAAGGATGAAGAACACAGGGATGCAAATGTGAAAGGTGAGAAGAATGAAGACGGCAAAGAAGAAGAAGGTGGAAATGTGGCTGCCAGTGAAAAAGAAGGCAGTAACACTGGCAAGGACAAAGGCAGCCATGGTGGAATTGAAGACGAAGAAGATGCCCGTGACATTGGTAATAAGAGAGGAATCCTTTTAGTGGATCGCATCCAGTGGCCTGTCGAGGACCTGGAGAGAGGTTGCTCAGTGGCAGCTGAGCTGATGGAGAGCTTCACGCGTGTCTTTGTTGACAGCGTGAGCAATAGCTTCTACCCGGTGCCTCAAGAAGCCATCGGGGTGGGCAGTGCCTTTGAGGGTTGGAGTCCCCGTGAGCAGGATGTGGTGTACCGCGTGCTGGTCCCACTGAATCCCCCGCCGGGGCACACCTTCCACCTAGAGCTGAACAGTGCAGGGCAGATGGCAGCAAGGACCTTCTGCGTCCGTGTGGAGCTGGTGTGCACATGCAAGAGGGAGCAGCTGGGCGAGAAGCTGTTGTGCTTCCTGCACGACTCGCAGGAGGAGCTGCGGCGGAAGCAGAAGCCCAGCCTCCTAGAGACGCTCTGCACAGGCTCTTACCTGGACGTGGAGAAAACTTCCCAGTGGTTCTACCAGCTGGTGAGATGCTCGTGGCTGCATTTGCCTCAGTCACACTCATGGCACTTGGTGTTTCAGCCCTGCAGCCGGTCCTGCCAATTCCGGCTGAGCAAAGGCAAGAAGAGCCTGATGGTGGAGATGCTCTTTGGGGTGCGCCACGGGGACTCCGACATCTTTGTGGTCAGCCAGCCCACAGAGGCCCAGAAAGGCGGCTCCAGCATCTTTGTGAGCAGCCAGCCCGCCGAGGCCGTCTCCATCGCAAGCACAGCGTGGCCTGAGACGTACGCTGTGGCAGAGGCGCAGTTCTTCCGGCACATCGCCAGGCAGGTGCCGTGTGAGAGCTTGCACCTGAAATGCCTGCAGGTCTTCACCTGCATCCTGAGGGGCACAGGTTTTTCCAGCTCGACCTGGAAGACTGTGGTCATGCACGTGCTGACCACCGTACCGCTGTCCCGGTGGCGCAGGAGGGAATTTGCGCGGCGGCTGTGGGACATCATGGCATACCTGCGCCGCTGCCTGCAGTTGAAACGCCTGGAGCACTTTGTCCTAGGCAACAAGAAGCTTCCTGCGGAGATCAGCCTGCCGCCGGCAATGCGAACGGTCGAGCCGCTCAACCTCTTTGAGCACCTGGCCCGAGATCCAGCCGCCCACAGAGAGGCGATGCGAGCTTACGGTCAGCTGCGATTTCGCCTCTGGGTACTGCTCTCCAGCAACTGAGAGGAATTCCCTGCCCAGAGCTGTGCTGGGGAGGCTCACACCCAATAGAAGCCATGTGAATGCTGCGTGGTTGTTGCATTTGTCACTGGCAATCCTGAAGCTGCTTTCCTGGTCCCGCGGAAGGAAGATGCTGCGGCACATGAATTCATTGTGCAGGCACACATCTCTGAGTTGCCTTGCCCTTCACCTTCCAGTTATAACGGTGCTGTTGTGATGTTCCTAAGTCTACAAGGCAGAAACTGGCTCCACCTGCACATCATTACAGAAGACTGGGAACGTGATAGAGGTTGCTTGGCACACCTCCAAGACCAAAAACTTGCCTGTTAGGGAATTAATGTAGTTCTTTAGTAAGCTGTACTTGTTGTGGTTTTTTTAAGGATGTAGTTCTTAGTATATCAAAGTACAACAGATAGTTTTAATTCACTCTACTATGGAAGAATAGGTAGTCCAAGTTTTTAAAACGGGAATTTTTTATTAGCATTGCTTCCAGAGGCCCTTTATTATTATCAGTGTATAAGTATTTTGCAATATTTGTCTTAGTTTAGGGAACTGAGCTACCCTACTGTAGTTACTTACCTGCTTTTCAGTAATATCTGGATAGCTATGTTTGGAAAATTAATAAAAGGAGAGAAGTTTTACAAATTGCCTGAAATGTGACATCCTTTATATTTAACCCTCTGTATCTTAGAGAATGTCCTTCCTATATACCTACCTGAAATAATGACATTTTTCAAACAGAAATGTTGGATATGTTAAGTATGCTCTCTCTTGAGCTTTCCCATAGAGATGCTTGAAGTGAAAATGCCCTGAAATTCCTGAAATTCTACAGCAGAGTACTCCTGAATTTTTTAGGAATCTTCAGAAAAGTGTTCTTTACACAGTCACTTTTATAGCTGTAATACCCTCCTGGGGAACAATTCAGTCCTAACCCTAACTGCAAAACATGTGGTTTAGTTATAGTTCTTTTCTAGGCTTCTCATAACCAAGGTTTTAACACAAAATTGTGACAACAGAAAGTCATGTTTTCTCTGTTCCCTATTATCTGTATCCTTTTGGAGAGGCCCTGCTGTTATATGTGTATTACGTTTTTCACCAGCCCTAGTAGTATTGTATAACAATGAGAGCCACTTCGCATGCACAGCTTTGTCCATGGTGACATGCAGCTAAACAAAGTGTAATTTACTTCTTGCAGAACATAGTAGAGATTGGTAGTAGTCTGGAAGTATTTATTCTCTGCCTTCATACCAATACATCTGGGGTCAACTGGTCAATTTTAAACTCAGCATACCTTAGGAATTGGATAAATTGCTGCAGTCATGCTGTAAATACTTTTCTTTATCCCAGAAATTTGGTTGATAATTTCTACAATGCCCATGGAAATCTTTATCTTCATGTGTATTTTCCAACATGAGAAAGGACTTGCTCCTAACTGAAGGAAAGTGATGCAATCTTTGTTCTTTCCTGTATATGAAAGTTATACAGCCTGTAATTTCAGAGTCCTTCAAAGTTGTCATTAGATGTAACTGTTTTGAAAGAGGCTGAGATGTTCCCTTTCTGCTAATTTAGGCATGGCTTGTCATTAAAAAAAGTTTGTAACTGGTCACAAAGGGCATTCTGAGTCTGAACCAGGTGGTTCCACATTGCTGCATTCTGGCAGTGTGCTGGAGTTGAGGAATGGTAGCATGGTCACCACACATGTGACTTGATGCTAAGAAGTCTAAATATGTTGTATAAATGCAAATATATATTATGAGATCAGAATGACATTTTTACTTTTGAAGGCTCTTTGCTGTGGCTCTGCTGCTGGAGATTTTATAAGTAAGCAGTGATCGTGCTGTTTAGAGCCAAGTCCACAGAGATACTGTGGTAAATGAATAAAACCCAGTCACTATACCCACTTCTGCCTCTCAGCAGTGAAATATTAACCCAGAAGGGGAGTTAGCTGGATACTTATTTAATCACCAGGCTGGAAAATAGTATTTAATTTTGAGGAAAACAGCAAATAGAGACCATAAGCTGAGTGCTGAACATGTACTCATGAAAGACCATCCCTGTAACTAACTTTGTTACTGTGCCTTGTGAGAATGCTGGTTCTGTGTTAGCCAGGCTACAGAGATGCAGTGATTCGAATCAACAGCTTGCTCTAAGCTTGAAAATCATTGGGAAATGTGCTTTTCACAGTAAATTTTTCCAGTGTAGTATCCTTGGTGATAGTAAATATGTCTCACTGTGAAGGGAAATTTCAACACATAAGATTGAATTATGTTGTTTTATGGAGTGAGAACAATGATTAATTTGGCTGAAATTTAATCAACCCTCTGTTAATATTTACTTGTAAAGTTTTGTTAGGTCATATTACAGTTATAATCTTATCAGCATCCATGCTCAGAGTCTTATTTCCAAGCTGTTTTCAATACTAAATAACTGACCAAACCTGATTCTTCACCACTTTGTAGCTTGTGTTATTTGCATTAGTAAGAAAGGAGTGTGCAGTGTTGTCATTTCAATCTGGAATATTCTACAGATGTTTTCCTTATGATGCAGTGAAATAAATGATTATACAAGGCATCAGGCAGGGCTCATTCACACTTGGGCATTTCAGTCATGAGGCAGCATTTTCTCTCACTGTTGTAGCTGTTCTAGGTGAGGTTTTTTTACTGAGAAATTCTAGAACTGTTAAACAACAGAAGACAAATGTCCATTTGGGATGGTCTGTTCAGAGATCATTCCTTTCAAATAAGAAGGAAATTGGAAGTAGACAGCAGTCACAGTCATCATCCTTCATGTATGTGGAGAAGAATCAAATCCACATATTTTTGCAATTGACACTCTTGCAAAGGCCCATGCTTTGCATGGCTTTACGTGCTGACAGTGCTTTAGAGCATTTGCACAAGCATATAATTTATCCTTCCTCAGATCAAATTCCTGTGGCTGCAGATGGGAAGGAATTTTCCCTCATATTCTTTATGTTAGTAACTTGTGTCCTGCAGGTGAGGACTGAGGTTTTTATAGTACCATGTTAACCATAAGATGCTCCTAAAGTGATCTTGCTGGCAATTAATAAACAGATCTTTTAAAGTGTTGTTACTAGTTTAGAAAACAAATCCTGACATCTTTGCCTTCACAAAAGATATGTGGGAAAGGATAGTGCTGATGTATAGTAGTGTAGTGCTCAGCATCGGATAAAATTTTTCAGTGTGAAGCAAGATTTTTTCCCAAAGTACTGCCAAATAAATCTCACCTAGGGGAATAGGAGCTGCAATGCATGACAATTTGTTTTTGGATTCTGCCGTAACAACATCGTGCACTGAGCCAGACAAAAGTACACAAACTTAAGTGGAAGTGACTGAGCCAAAAAAATAATTGTCATAATTATATACCAGGTAGTCAGATTAATAATGATAAAATATTTTTTCTCCCACAGTGCTGTTCATTAGCCAGCACCAGAACTTAATCTTTTCTTGCCTGTCACTTCGTTTGTGAGAGACCTTGAAGAAAAACATTTGGGTGGGGTTTTTTTCCCTTTATTTCATCCAGGACTTCTTCTCCAGAACACTGGCCCTAATTTTCATCATGATCAGGATGTGCCAATAACTTGTGCAGTAAGTCTGGCTTTTCTAGCAGGAATGCTACGTTGTCCATCCAGTGCCAGGAGGGTGGAAATACTCTTAATTTTATGTTCGGTTGTATACAGGATTTGCCTTTCTGAAGATTTCCAAATAGTTTAGCTTGGGGAGTTTGCTTGTGGAAGAACTGATTCATATGTTTATTTTCTTTTCCCCAAAGTAATGACTACCCAACAAGACTTAACTATCCTTCCGCTCTTTTCTATATGTTGTTTGTGTCCTCATCCAGAATTACGTCCACAGAGTATTCATTAGGCAAAATGCTACAGAATTTTTATTTTACAGCCTTTTAGCTTTTTTGCAACAGTATAGGTTCTTTCATTAGTTTCATAGAACATCTTTTTTTTTTTCTTAATTACCTACAGTCCTACGTTCAGTTCTGGGGCACCCAGTTCACGAAAGACATGGACCTTGGAAGGAAGAACCCTGAAAATGATTAGAGGGCTGTAACACCTTCCATATGAAGACAGGCTGAGAGGTTTGGGGTTGTTCAGCCTGGAGAAAAGAAAGCTCTGAGGAGACCTTATTGCAGCTTTTCAATATATAAAGGGGCTTGTAAAAAAGATGTGGAAGGACTTTTTACCAAAGCCTTTAGTGACAGGACAAGGAGCAGTAGTTTTAAACTAAAAGAGAGTGGATAGAAACTGGATATAAGAAAGACATTTTTTATGATGAGAGTGGTGAGAAGCTGGTACAGGTTGCCCAGAGAAGTTGCAGATGCCTCATCCCTGGAAGTGTTCAAGGCTGTGTTAGGTGGGGCTTTGAGCAAGCTGATCTAGTGAAAGATGTTCCTCGTCATAGTGAAGGAGTTGAACTGGATGATCTTCTAATGTTCCTACCCACTGTTTCCTGTTCCTAATGATTGTTGGATGGCATTGACCTTCTTTGCTGCTTTATGTCTGGAGCACCAAATATGGTGAGGTATTGATCCTTGATCATGTGTATCCATGAGTATGGTGATATAAAAATTAGTTTTCTTAGAATGAAGGAAAGATGTAGCACACATTTTGCAAAGATCGGTCTTTCTCGGTTTCTGATTTCTGTTGAATTTCTCGTTCCTTTATGCCATACAGATAATTTACTAAGAAAATTTTATATAGAAAAATATTTTGTGAAAGTAAATACCCAATTTGGAAGTAACAAAAACCCCAGAGAAACCTGAAGTTAACAGGAATTGTATTATGGCTCTGGAAAGACATGCTCCAAGACTGCACTTATCTCCCTGGTACACTCCATGCTGGTTGCATATATTTATAAAAGACACCGATGAGTCATATATAAACATTTTGATTATAAAGATTTTCTTCGTTTTCCCACAGACTTGCTGCTTTCAAACAGCTGCATCCCATTCCTGGGCTCAACAGAAGGGCTTGATTTTCGAACCCTGCTGCTAGATGAGGAGAGGGGCCGGCTACTAGTCGGGGCAAAGGACCACATCTTCCTGCTCAACTTGGTTGATGTAAACAAAAACGTAAAAAAGGTCGGTGCCTTTTCCATGGAGTTTATCTCCTAAGTTAAATTTTGTTAAATTATTTTTGTTTGGTTAGTTTTGTGTTTTTATTTATTTATTTCTTCCCTGGGTTACTGCAGATTCGTTGTGCAATGCTATTTACCAAGATTTGATAATTTCACCTCCCATAGTTATACAGATTATCTTTAATCAATTGAGTTTCTCTTGCTGTATGATCTCCTTTGTGACTGATGACCTGCAAGAGATCAGCTATGTGGTAGAGCCCTGCAGTACATGAAAATAGCATCAAAGTATCAGCAAACAGGAAGAATACAGCTCAGAGTGTTCACTTCTCAACTCCTCTGGTCATGGTTACCCTCCTCATTTAAAAGCATTTGGAAGGAAATAACTGCAGACAGTTCTTTCATTGCTTCCTGGCATCACTGGGATTACTTTACTGTAATACTGAACAGAGCAGAGGCAATTTGGATGGTTTAAATTATAGTAAAATATAAGTGGCAATTTTAACATTTCTGTTAATATCTAGAATTACTAGTTTTAGGAAAAGCTTCCACTGGGATCTGCTGTAGTCCCTTGCCCGTGCCCAGTGACAATGTGTTAACTTGAGATAATAAGATGACAATTTAGCCTTCAATATTTCTAGCAGACATGGTGAACTGGAGCTTTTGTAAGCACAGTTGACTGCTATGAGTGAAAACCAGATGCTTGCACAGGAACACATGAAAACTGGTTTCCTGCTTCTCCTAGATATGAAGGAAATTTGAATTCTCAGCTGTGTTTGGTATTTTCTTTAAGCACCAGAGGGGGGTTTTAAATTACTGCGTTCTGCTGCCAGCTCTGAAGAGGTAACTGACCCTGAATTAATGCGATTGCAGGCAGGAGCTGAACAGGTGGAGCAAGAGACTATTTTGCCTGCATGTTTGAGAGCAACGCTTGCTGTCATTGTATAGAAGAGATACAGTACCAGGCTGAATATCGTGTTCCTTATCTTGACTTCAGCAATGCTGCACATGCCAGTTTCTGTAAAACTCAGATTCTGAGTATTTCAGGAAATTTCTTCCTGGGATGCTTTATCAAGCTCTTACCTTGCTCCTGTCATCTCAGTAATTGACTCAAAATCCACCTCCCCCCCAGGATATTGCATGAATAACAGCACTACTCATAACCGCAAATTTTCAGACTACAAATTGATTTGTGGTGCAGGCTTTCTGTAGAAAACAAATTTTGTTTATGTGAAAAGCAGACTTCTGTTTCTGTGGGATTGTGCTTGCCTCCTGAAAGATGCTGAGTGCTGTCACCTCCCATTATGTTCAGTGGGGCTTTATAAGCCCAGACCTTTCTGGAGGTGGCAGCACTCTGCGTGAGCCACCCTTCAGTCCAAGCTGGTGACATTTTCCCTTTGACCAAACCATCACTGATCATTATGGACCTTGTGCTTTCCAAGAAGAGCAGAACACAGATGGAGCCAGGAGAATTAACATGCAGTCAGACAGTGCCATTTGGTATAGATGTTGTAGAGAAAAGACTCACTTTGTATTGGAAGGAAAATTTGCATTTCCTAAGATGAATAGAGAATGTATGCTTACATATCTGTGGTAACCAGAAAGGAGGGAATAAAATTCCTAACCACTTGCATATCTGGACTAAATATGTGTGCAGGTCCAAATACTTCTTTTAGTAGAAAACGGATAGTTTAACTATTCAGATAATATTTAACTTTTCAGGAAAAAGCACTGAGGCAAAATATATTTAAATGGATAGAACTGACTGAGAAGCCTTGCAGAGCATCCTGGTGTGCTGATTTCCCAGCTCTCCATGGGCATTCAACAACTTTATAAAAAAATCTTCTTGCATGAATGCCCAGGTAACACAAGGCAGTGTCATGTGAGTGTTTCTCTTTAATTCCACTGTGCTTGGCTGGTAGAATCTTGCAGTGGAGGGAAGGGACGAGATAAAGGAAGTTGCTTGAGGAGCTGTGTATAAATCTCAGCCGCTGAGGAGGATGCTAAAGGATACTCTACAGTAGCAGTGAAGTGTCAGAAAGTAGCATTTGCCGATGCTGTGTTTAGACTGACCGTGGTTTGGGTTGGCGCCGGGCCAGGCGGCTCACTTCCAGGCCTTCCCAGTGTGAGGAAACCACACATGTTGGGACTACAAGGGTCTGAAGTGTGTCCTTTGTACTCCTCTGGAGTACGAGTCATCTGGAAAAAATAATCTGCTTACATACAGCCACTAAAACGAGTAGAAATTGGTTAGAATATTAAGTTTCTGCCTATAAATGATGTGTTTATTAATGACTTTGAGGAAGGAGTGTTAAAAACATGCCGATGAAGCGAGGGAGGTATAACAACTTTGAGACTACAATGCAAGACTGTGCATAGTTTGGGGTTTTGGTTCTTTAAAACAAAGCTGAACATGAACTTTAGAATACTCTATGCTGGGTAGATTCATCTTATTTTAATAAAGCTCTCAATTTCAGATATTTGTTTTGTTAGGAGCTACTGATGCCTCCAAAAGCCAAGTCAGGATCCCCAACAATTTATTCTCATATGTGGGTATAATTACTTGGCAAGATTATATTTTAGAGTCTAATGCTCTATATTAAGACATTTCTGGCAAAGAAGCATCCAAAGCATTGTATCCTGCTCCCTTCTCTAATGTATACATCTATATAATTTAATAACTTCCTTTTTAAAACCTATTAATTTACCTAAATTAGTTAATTTGACTTACATATATTAAGTTATAGCTTTATTTCCTGGTGTATTTTTCCTGATGAAATAAATCAATAGTTCTGCTGGAGTCGCAATTTCTTAAATCATTGTAGTTTATTCAATTTATTGTGAAATAGGTTGAAAACTTCCTTAGCTGGCAGCTTGAAAAAAAATCCATCCGGTTTCTAGTGCTTGCAAACCTCATTATAAAACAACAGTAAGTACCACAGTATAATAAGCAAGTCCTCCAGAATGACAGACGAATGCAGAAAGCTAAAGTGATTATAGTCAATAAATATATAAAGTTTAGCAACGAATAATCATCTTTCTGTAGCAGGGATGTATTTTCTCTGAAGTTTTCCTGTACAGAAGCCTTTAACGCCTGTTGCAGGAATGGCATTAAGTGCCATAGTCTTTTTCTGAAAGATCCTCACATGCCTGACAAATTCTGCAAGCTATTTGCAAACTGGAAAAATTGTGATTTCTTCCTATGAGTAAAATAAAGATGGTCAGCAAAAGAAAGTAGTTCTGCTGAAGGCCTCTGTGCCATTACCACCAGAAGTGCAGTGTGAAACAGAGAGATGTTTAATAGCATGAGAGACTGGAAAGCTGGAGAAGAAATTCTACAGGAACCCCAACTTCTGTGATCCTGCTGGAAACATTACTTTAGTACATCACATTTTCTTGTGAGTTTGCTTAAAGCCTTTTCTATTTTACTCCTTGAGCTAAATAAATATGAAATACAAAATGTTGTCAGCTGGGTAAACAGTGGGTAAGTAGCTGCAAAGCAATGGTGCCCCTTTCTGTGGCTGTGCTAACAGTGCACGCGGGGTTACATGTCAGCGCGATTATCACGGTGTGATCCGCAGCGCGACCCGCCCAGCTCCGCAGGAATAGGAATGCTATCAAGGCCTGACAAGCTTTTGAAAAGCTGCCAACCTGCAGGAGCTGTCAGTGCTAGAAGACACAGCCCCATGTGGGCCAAATAGATAAACATGTCAGATCCCCAATAGCAGCTTTGGAACAAGTTGTTTTCATCTGTCCCAGTGTGCACTGGCTCAGGGTCACAAATCATCATCGCTTGGAGCATCCTCAGTTTGTAGTTGCTGCTATTTTTCTGGCATGTGCAGCTGTCTTGTGACATCCTTGAATGCCCTTTTGTATTGACTATTATCTGTATTTCACAGGGAAAAATATACGTATGCATAAATATGTATTTATCTGCTGGGTAAATGCTTATGAAATAGCTGCACATAATTTTTTCTCTTAACTCCAGTGCTTGCCAACAGTTAAAGTGGGTTTGTATTTCAGCACTGTTGTCATTATGCACTATTTGCAGTGTGACCCACCCACCTCTGCAGGAAGGGGAACATATATGCAAATATATATGCATATTTATGTAAAGTAGCACCCTCGAGATACAGGAGCAGAATTTTGCATTCATTGCTCTGAGAAACTTTCTGTCAGTCTGTATAAGCGTGGTCTTAATTAGGAATGAACCCAGTGGGAATTTAGCCAGTACTGAAGGGAGGCTTTGGTTCTTGCCATCAGGCCTGAGCCTCAGGAATACATACAGAATCTGAGGTGTTTATTGCAGCCTTGAAACACAATAATACCAAGATTGGTCCTTCCTAAAAAATATGTGCTGCTTATTCTATAACTCAAAGGAAGTTAGCTTCCTGCCTGTCAGCAAAACTGCAGACAGTCTGAGAGTGAAGCTTTCTTGACCTGTCAGAAGAAAAAGTTTGCCAGGAAACATAATTGAAGGCTAAATAGTCATGTGGAAACCACTGGAGATATTTAAACTTCTGAAAGTGGGACATGAGGATTGAGATAATGTAGGATAAACCAAGTGAAACTTCAGGTTAGGGACTTCCAGAGGCAGAGGTGATATCTTTGTGCTTGCTAGCCCTTGGAGGGGTCTTACCACTGAGCTATTTACTCTATAAAGTTGTTTGACAGACTTAAATTTAGGCACCTGTGTAGACAAAGTGAAAGCTTTTGAAAAGTGTTCACAGACACAAAACAACAGATGGAGCAAGACGTGAAGAAAGCAGTATGAATCCAGAATGACAGCAGTCCTAGGTGGAAGAGAGTGTCTCTGTTATTTCCTTTTGCATTGTTGCTGTAAATTATGTTTCCATAAACATCCGCGGTCATTTTTATATTTTACCCATGTGTTTAGCTATAAAGAATGGCCAGTATCCTGCTCTCTGAAAACATTTGCTCATATTGGTCATTGGCTTTTTCAAAGGTAGGGTTTGTTTTTAGTCTGAAGTGATAAACATGTCAGGAGCAATGCCATTTACCCTAAAAATCCTGGTGTACAGTTTCCTTTTAGGAGAAACAGGCAATAGTAAGAAGTTTGCTGTGGTTACACTGTGGAAAATGAAGTGTAGAAGCACTGAAGCCTTTCAAGATTTTATCCAATGTAAATGAAATCAGCATCTGGTCTATTTTCTTTAAGCTTTCACATGTGCTCATAACGTATACATGAAAATGCACTTTTCAGAAAACCCTTGAGGCTGGACGTATTGGCTGCTACTTAAGTTGTGTTGGAGATCACTGTTTAAGAGGAGTACTGGGGCATGTGGAGATGTTGCTTTGTCCCAGACAGATGCAATATTAAATCCCATTTGGTTCTAATATGAGGTTTTAGTCTAACAGCCACCTGCCAAATTTTAGCTACCAAAAGTTTGTGAATGCATCATCCAAATACACAGCTTTTATTTCCCTTTGACTTCCAGTGCATTTTACTCAGTTCGACAGCACCATGAAAATAAAGAATGCCATACACTGACACTGACATTCCTGCTGTGTTGTAAATCACTTTGAAACAAGCCTCATATTCTCTCTTTCCCCCTTCCTGTTATATCAGATTATATCTTTCAGAGATCCAATTTTCTGTTACTATGAAATAATTGGAGGTGGAAATTCTGATCAGTTAATTTCCTGGATGTGTATTGCAGGTACACATAATAATAACACAGGTGAAGGTCTGTGGCAGATATAAACAAGATTTAAGGATACATTCTTGGCTTTTAATGATCTCTTAAGTATTTCTGAGAGTTAGCTGAACCTTGATGAAACTGCTGTAAAGAAAGCTAGATGAAAATCTCCAAAGACAGCCTGGTTAGTTTTCAAATACAGGGAGAAATTCAGATGAGGAACCTTATATGTATCAGCTTCCTTTGTTTGCTGTTGTCTTTAAAATACTGAATTCCAGAGTACAGCAATTACAGTGGGAGTCAGTCAGGGTAACCTTCCTGTTAAGATTTGTATATGAGAAAAATCTGTCCAGTTCCTCAAGCTGTGGACTTCCATACTGCACACATTAATGCAGCAGATGTGAGGTATTTAGAGAACAACTGGTATACGAATATGGTGTGCTAAAATCAGATCATTTTCTCCTTAATTAGTGCAGTTGTTTATAGAGTATGGTGCTAATAATATCAAGGTCATGGGTTCAGTCCCTGTACAGGCCATTCATTTAAGAGTTGGACTCAGTGATCCTTGTGGGTCCCTTCCAACTCAGAATATTCTGTGATTCTGTGATAATTGTAACACTCTTTGTTTTCCACAAAATAATACTGAGAATGCATTAAATTCTTTCCAGTGTTTTCTGGGAAATTCAGTAAATTTTTAGTGCTTGCAGTAATTTTCTGTGAAGTGACCTGAGGTCAGTATACAGCAGTGACAAATGTCCTAGTTCTCAAGATGCAATCCATGAACACCCACTCTTATGGCATTGGGGCATGACATTCATGATATTGTCTTATGCATCAGGGTGACATTCTTATTGGATCACTGTCGTATGTTTGCTCAGTGCTCCTTGATCTTACTGTTTTTCTTTGCTTTTAATTTTTGAGCTATGAATTACAAAGTTCTTCAGAAAATCAAGAAAAAAAAATTAAAAAAAGAAAGTCACATTATTGTCATTTTACTGGTGGGAAAATTGAGACCTGACTGTCACATATAGTAAGGCAGTAACTAAACTAGGATTAGACTGTCTCCTGGTTTACTTGAGTCTGTTTGGATCATGTTGCCCTCTTTACTGTACTCGTTTTATGGTCCCATTGAGCTAAGTCATGAATCCTTTTTTTTTTCACACAGGGGGGTAGTTTTTCATGGAGAAGAGTTTCTCAAGGGGAGTATATTGCATATGCCAATGTAACAAAGGGTTTACAACTCAATCTGGCTTTGTTCTTTGGAAACTGCAGTTGGGACTGTCATATGGGGAATTTACCCATACCAATGAGCCTAAGCTTCTGAATTATAGTGTACATGCCTCATGAAGCCTTAATAAGACATTTTGATGCCCAGAAAACTGTAATTTTATTTCATACCTTCCCTCAAGCATCAATATGATGAATATCTAGTCCACAGAATAAAACAAGGGAAGAAAGCATCAAGGAGCTGTTTAAAATCAGTGTATTTTCATCTAAGTGGTTCTAGCACCTCTTAGTCTTTTGAAATAGGAATGAAGCAATCCCTTTCTTCACAGGCCCCAAATTCAGTGTGTGAGTGTTTTGAGACAGGCTGATCAGCTGATGTCCTTCGCTCCTGGTAGGGACACACCCTGCTGGTGCTCCATGCACCACTAATAAAGCACTTTGGGGTGTCCTGTACCAGGGGCTGCACTGATAGAGAAGTGCTGAAGCACGTGAACAGCATCAGGCACGGGAGAGGCTCCAGTGAAAGCCCCAGGGCTGCTGAAAGCCGACAGCCTCAATGGCACACTCAAGTGCTTGCTGCTGGCACGAGCGTGGCTATCTTGGGGACCTGAAACTGGAAGGAGTCACGTTGGTCAATTGGTCTCACTCCCTGCTATCAGCAGCAGCTACCTCATGGAGCAGTTATTCCTTTCATAACCCAGTCCAAAGCTGTTGTAAGTGGCCCTTTGGGATACTTCATGCAACTTCTTTAGGAATGTTGTTGCTGTGGAACAGATCCTTGTTACTCCAATGTTTCAGATTTAATTTTTGTTAAAATCTACAATCTGTTGTTTATATTTATTTATTAGCAGTTTATACCTGTTTCCTCTGGCTGTTTATAATTCTGGTCTTCAGACCCTTTGATTATTCCTGCATAATTTAACTTCATTTGTTTTAGTGACGCTTCCCAACTTCGTGTCATCTACAGGGGTTGTTGGAGAGTCCTGGGTTTTTACCAAGGCTACTGAAGGGTACATGAAATAGGATGAGCTCTGACACTGTTTCTTGAGGAACCTCATGAGTAACTTTCTACATCAAGTTCTTTACTTATCAGACCATTTTTTTTTTCTTCTACTAATGCCTGTTTTTGGCAGCTGAGCTAATCAGTTTCTATGTGACAATTTAGTAAATACTTAAATGGAGCCCTGACGAAGAGCAGCTCTACCACCTTAATGTAATTCAGCTAGGTTATTAAAGAAAAGTACAATATTAGAGTGGGATAATGGCTGTTTACCAAGTTATATTGTCTTCTCTACCACACTCCATTTTCACTGGAAGCTTGTATTATTTCTTCCCTAACTAAAGACTTATTTTGAAACCTTAAAAACAGATGAAATAAGACCAGTGGGCTTTTAAATTGCTTAGATAGCTTGTGATCTTCCTTTTTTGTATTGTGACAATATATAGCGTTTTCCACTCATTTTGTAAAGTCCTGCCCCATCCTAGATTTAGTAGCCTAATTAGAAGTGATTCTTGAAAAAGCTGTACTTTCACACATTTTTTTGTAATCAGATTTCACTGTTTTATTTTTGAGCATCCCTTCTCCTAAAGATTTATAGTCTTAAGTGTTAGCTTAGGAGCAAAATCTGATAGAGAAAGATACATACATCAAAATGAGTAAAATACCAGTATTATTAATTCATGACAGATGGCTGCTGGAATTTGGCTCTTAATGGTGGATCCAGATATTATTTTTATATATATATATATACATGCATATATATATAGCATCCACTTATGAATTTATTTATATATAAATAAAGTATTTAAAAAATAATACTTCCCTTTTCATTCCTTTCTTATAGTAAAAATGCATATTTAGAGGAAGGGAAAATGTTACTTTTAGAAATTCACTGCTCCTGATCTGGAAAAGACCTTTGTGATTTTAAATGTTTTGTTTTAATCAGAAATCAATTTCCAGCTACCTTTTAAAGTGATACCTTATCTGTCCTACACTTATGTACTGCTTAATTTTGTACTCCTGGGAGGTTTTCTTTCTCTCTCATAGAAAGGAGCTTATTAACTTTCATTTATTAGGAGAATTTAATTTCTTTCCCGTTCCTAAATTTAAGAAAATATTTGAAGAATGATTTAAACGTAATGGTAAGGTTGTTTTTATTTTTTTAATTGGGCAATAGAAGATAAAATCTGGAAATCATGACAGTAGCCGACCTTTGGAATTTTGATATGGTTATTTTAAAAGGAAAATAAACTGAAGATTAAGAAAAGAAAAGAATCCTATTTAAGTATATCGTTCACATATTCCAACTAGTTGCATTCTTGCCTTAAATTCAGTAACTCCACTTAGCAATTCTGAGATTTCTCCAGACATTTCAGATACAGATACAACTATAAAATATATTAAATATATAATTTGTACTGATTGTAACACAAAATGATTATAACTTTACAAGTCAATGTTGTTGTCACCTTTAGTATATAGGGCCTGGTTATCTGGGGTTTTTTTTTTTCCATTCCTTGAGGTTTTTACTTAGTGAGGAATTCAGGAATAAAAGAATTTGTTAATAAGATGTTACCATTGTGAATAAAGCATATAAATAGAAAAAAAAAAAAAATGACCAATTTCAAAGCTTCGAACCATTTACAAGCTCAATGATTTTAAATCTAAAAGAAACTAGAGGAGCATCCAGTCTTACTTTTCTGGAATATTGTAAAACTAAGTAACTCATCGGAATAAAATATAATAGTAAAATTTTATTTCACCCCCTACAGAAAAGTCAATACAGATGTATAACGTTACTTGTGTCAGTGTTTGAGGGAACCAGACCTGTGGCACTGTTACACAGCATGTCCTGTAATAAAAAATGAAGTTCATACTTTTTTGCTCAGCACATCAACTCATTATTTTATGCAATTTTCATGATGCAACTCATTAAATTATGCAGTTTTCTTGATCTATTACAATTTAGAACTGACAGTTTCTGGGAACCTCTCATTTCTCATATGGAAAGCAAATAAATATCACTTTTACTCCCCCGTATATAACTGAAAATTGATTTTCAAGTTGGATCACTTAGCTTCACATTTCATTGTCTAATGTGGCCTTATATAATGCTAAATACTGAGGCTGTTGAGTAACTAGAGAGTAAAACAATTGATTTTTTTAATGATAATTGTCTGTGGTCAATTATCATAGAAGGGGGGTGTGTGTATTTCAGCCTCGTAGGACAAACACTGATTCCCATGAAGGAATCTGTAGAAGAATTGAGGGAAAGTCAAGTCCCTTAACACTTCCGAAGCCTTGAAGCAGAGGTCTCTGTTTTTAACTCCTCCAGTTCTTCTGTGTAGTTGGCAAGGAGAGCTGGGCATTTTCAAAAGCCTACAAAGGGACATCTTGTCTACCTCATTGGATAATTAAACTTTGGCCAAAAATCTCCCAAACCCCTTGAAGACCTCTAGGCTTTCCTGTAAATAATCCAGGGATCTTGGGCAGAATTGGGCATAAAGTTTATGTACAAGAAAACTGAGGATCAGATCTCAACTCAGACAAATCTCCGTGGCCAAATGTGTTTGGAGATCCATGATCTTACATTCCTCTTATCTGTTCCTTTTCGTCAGCTTTTCTTCACTGGTAGCTTTTCATCAACTTTTCTTCTTAAACTTACCTGTGTTGCAGTGGAGACTCATCCCACTCTGCCCAGGTAGAGACCAGACTGGACCTACCTTCAGCCCTTCATGATGTTCCCAGTACTTTCCTCTGTGCTTCCTGGCACTGTGCTCTGTGCCATCAACACACCCCTGGCATGGCTGATTTCAGACTGCAATTTCATACCTGGGAGCTTTGACCAGATCTTTCTGAGAAAATGCTCTGGGAAAGCAAATTTGTGCTCCAGTGCTGCAATGCTGTTACACTGTCTTATCTCTGACTCCATGTAAATATTGTTGCAGAGGGTTAAGGTTTAAGTAACTTAAACTACATTATCTCTACTAAGAGGTTTTTATCAGAAAGGTAACTGAGTTCACTTGAGAGGAAATTAATTTCCTTGCAGAAATCCAATACATCCATTTTCACTGGGAAGGAAAGAGAAAGCAGTAAAATCCAGACTGTTTCCAGATTGAGAGAAACAGTGACTGTAGGTTTTGGAAAGTGATAAAGGTACTTGAGGGAGGCCACTTGCTTTTTGCTTTCCTTACCCATGTGGGACTGGGCCTGTGTATGTCAAACCACATCCTACAAGGTGCCAAGAGCTGGGTGAAGGGGAATATGACAGCAGTCAACTCCTCTTGCATGCCATTGAGTTGTGCGTCCTTCCTTGATGATGTTTTTATTTCTCATGCGTATTATAATAATTCTTCATTCCTATACATTTGCTATTTAAGATTTTGTAAAGCATGATTGGAGACTACTCTAAAGCATTTGTGACTACTAATGACCTGCTGACTGGTGCCTGGGACTTGAGGCAATTTACTGATTTATTGATTTACAAATCAATATTTGCTTAAAAATTAGTGTGATTTGTGGTGTTTTTATTACTAGTCATGAGAAATAACAATTGGTTTTTCTTGTCAAAATTAGAAGTACAAAATATCCGTATTTAACACAGTAATTCTAGAAGAATCTGTATTTAGCTTCTATTTTTAATTTAATAGAATCAGACATACTCAGTCATACCCAGTTTTGACTGCTTAATTGAAATCAATGAGGCAGAACCTGAACTGTTTGTTCATTGACATTTCTTCACTAACATCATTTGGATTACAGTAACTGATAGTATTTTGTCATCTGGATTCATCTGCATCAAAACCTATTTTATAGAATTCTGCAGGGCAGATTTAAAAAGAAAGAGAAACAGTATCAATACATACTGGCAATTACCTAAGGTCCACAATTCTACTCTAAACTTCTGTGTCATTTTCTCAGTAAACTCAGTTAATGTTGATGGGTGACATTTTTAAACCATGCACTGTTGATTCCTGTCAAATGTACTTTTTGTTCTACAAATTTCCCTTAAGCTATCCTTAGTTTTTTGAACCTAATTCTTTTCATTTGAAAATTGGCAGAAAGAGCTAAGTGGTTTTTTATAACAGTGACGCCAAGTCCACTGGACCAAGTTCTTCACAAATGTAATTTGCCTGGCTTTGCAATCAGTTTAGTTTCTGGATGATTTGGGTCATCATAACTTTGAGAGAAACACATAATGGTGACAAGGTGCCCTGGCCAGATTAACTGAATGCTTTTTAAAAGTACATGTAGCCAATGAAAAAATAAACAGCGATCAGCGGGGTTGATTTAAAGCCTCTTAACTTTTTGTAATGGAATCTTGTATTTGAAGTCATGTTCATTTCAATTTACATGCAAGGTCCTTCAACATGCATAAATCTGTTTTAACAGTTTATTCGTGGAATAATTGATCTACAGTCACAGGACAGTTTATAATCTTCATAATCTTTGTTTTATTTTAACTATGTTACAGATTTACTGGCCTGCAGCAAAAGAAAAGGTAGAATTATGCAAATTAGCTGGGAAAGATGCCCATGTAAGTATGATGTATGTTTTTTATTATTGCTGAGAATTATGAATATCTGTGTATTTTTTATTAAATGCAAAAAATGCTTTACTAAGCTCTTGTTACACTTCTTCTGACCTAATTTCCTAAGTGTTTTTTCTTAATTAAAAAACAAGATTACATTTCTATTGTTTTTTAAATATTAAGACTTCAAAAAATTCAATATTGCAGGCAGCAATCATGGTAGGTTGTTCTTTTATGTAATAAATGCAGATGAGAGATGAATGGACTTTCCTCAAAAATGTATACCAGGTAATATTTCCCTGAAATCCTCTTTTCTCATGTTAAAATGCTTCTTTTTTCCTGGGTATATCCTGAATGTAACTTCATTATAATTCATTAAAGAAACAGTAGTAGAGCAGTGTACAAATCAACTTAATTTGCAGGCAGCTGCAGTTAGGGTTAAAAGAAAATCCCAGACTCAGTGGCTTTTCCCAGAAACCACACATCTTCTTTAGGAAGTGTATTTAAGGTACATACGTGTATACAGTACAACTTTTATATGTTTTGTGCAGCACAGATTACATCATGTGTCTAGAGCCCACTAAAAATGTAAACATTTCCTGGCTGTAAAATAAAATTTCTTCCTCTTCTCTCCAAAAAAATCTCCTGATTTCTATCCAGCATATCCATTACCAAGGTATATTCCAGCTCAAAACGCTCTCAGCTCTCTGCCCGAAGAATTTAGCTTTTTATTCTAACTTGTTGCTACCCTTACCTTTACAGCAGTCAGAACCTAAACAACACCTTTGCTGAGCATTGGGAATATTCTGATACTGGTGTATATGGAAGATTTGTGCTGATCTATTTCTACACTAAGAGAAAAAGGAGAGGGTCCTGAGAGGGGAATATTTGTTTTGGACTCTCACTTAGGTGCAGGGTGATGGCTTGAACGTATGAACAGATCCTGTGTGTTCCCTCTGAAGTATTTGTTATGTGTTTTTGTATTAATTTCGTTTTGGGGAAGGCTACATCAAGGCTTTTGCCCCCGCCCATGTATCATCCTTGCAGCGTGCAGCAGCTGCCTGTGCTGCTTACCAACACACGGACCAAGTTCATCTAGAGCCAGGACATCCCATTGGACTCAGAAATGACCAAATAAAAGTCACCGGTTAGATGTGGTTGGTGCAGAGACAAAGCATACACTTGGAAATGTGTTGAAGCCTTTCAGTCCCCCACAGTTATTCTAATCGTGATCTTTGGTGATAAAGCATGTGCAGCACCCTTAGCTGGGAGCAAAGGCAGGAGGATTGGTAGCCAGAGAAACCCAGTGGCTCTGCGACCTCTGCCCAATTGTTGACAGGCGTTGTTTGCTACAGCACAGGCTGAACAGATACCCTCCAAACCATGCTGTAAGCACACAGCTTCTCGTGGCTGTAAGCATACAGCAGAATTAGGTTTGCAAGTCTGATTGATGAACTGCCTGGTAGATAGCCACTGTCAAATTGTAGTCGTAACAGGTTTGAACTACTTGTAAACAGTTTCTGCTGCAGTAGTTATTGAGTTTAAATACACCAATGCTATGGCTGTAACTTAGTAGAATGTATAATGTGAAAGAGAAGAATAAACGTGAAAAGTAACCTTTATCTTTCTTTTCCCAACAGACAGAATGTGCCAATTTTATCCGAGTGCTTCAGCCGTACAACCGGACCCATGTTTATGTCTGTGGCACAGGAGCGTTTCACCCTCTCTGTGGATACATTGAGCTTGGAACTCACAAAGAGGTAATTTAACTTTCTCACTAGTCTGACATGTCAAGGAATAGCCCTCAGCTTGTTTAGCATTCATCATAGATTGGAAAATACTATGTGAGTGTGTAAAAAATGACCTGACAGCAGCTTGCATAAATAACAGGGTAAATGGTGGATTCTGCGGGTCAGACGGGAACTCTTGTTCTCACATTTGGTATGTGCATATCGCTTTTGAACAAAGCACTTTCCTCAGGCTTAATACACAGAGTTCTTCAGAATGACACTTCCATGTGATTAACTAAGTGAAGAGAACATCTAACCCAGATGTCTTCCTTTCTAGTAAGTCATTTCTGCACATACTTTCCTTACGCACATACATTCAGAGTTCAAGATGAAACTTGTGGTTCTATCTTTTAATGTACATGTAACACAGAGGGTTTCCTATGCCTTGTGCATGAGAGTAATAAACACTTTGAAAGAGGTCTCTGAGCCTGAGTCCAGGGACAGCATTTCAGGACTTTGCAGCGTGTTGCAGTCTGGTCACCAAGGAGGTGCTGGGTGTCCTCCATCACTAGTGGCATATTCCTGAGCTGAAGTTAGCAGCTGATTGGTCTTCATTTACTGGTGACAAAGAAATCACTATCCTAAGTGGTAAATGTTTGAGACCTAACCTCCACAACAGAAGAATTTTGGTGTTGTGTCAAGCAGCCACTTAGTACACAAGTCTCTTTTTAACTCCTATATGTATCACACCTTGGCTATATTTATCCCACTGGCACTGTTCTCAGACAGTGTTGAGATGTGACCTGTCTGGCTGCTTGCCTGTGGTGCAGGCTTCCTATGCTGCTGTAGAAATAGCTTTCTCTTTTCTTCAGGGCTTGGTGAAATTCTAGAATATAGGAAATGAGGTTTAAAGCTAATAAATGCAATAACCTGAAACAGAATAATAGAATTATAGAGTGGTTTGAGTTGAAAGAGCCTTTAAAGATTCTCTAGTTTCAACCCACTTGCCATGGGCAGGGACGCCTTCCACTAGACCAGGTTACTCAAAGCCCCATCCATCCTGGCCTTGAACACTTCCAGGGATAGGGCATCCACAGCTTCTTTGGGCAATCTGTGCCGGGGCCTCAACACCTTCAAAGGAAGCAATTTTCTTCCTGCTATCTTATCTAAACCTACCATATTTCATTAAAAGCCATTCCCCCTTGTTCTGTCACTGATATATGGAATCAAGGGAAGATCCTCATGGAAAAAAAGAAAAGTGATTAACGTTGCCCAGACTGAGACCCATAATTATGTACCCCACAATCTGTGGGTTGGATAGCCAACCCAGAGGGGCTGCCTGTGCAACAGAAAACTGAAGCTGTGAGAAATCTACATTGTGGTGTTCTTTCCCTAATAAACCAGTAATGCTCCTGGTATTGTCTGGTATATGTTGTATAATTTAGCTTACAATGAAATAATTCTGTAGACTTATTTGCTTTGCTACTTTAAGTATTCCAGTTGAAGCAACTGAAATTTTAGATCCCTTGTATCATGCTGGTTTCTTAGCTGAATGATCAAATACACAGCTGAATGGAACAGAACAGCTCTCAGCAAGAGTATAAGTAAGGCTCTGGTTTACCTCTGGCTCATTAGCAAGATTCCTTATTCACTCTACCATTGCCCTACTTAATTTCAACTACTTCATTTGTGAAGGTTGTTTTCACCAGACCTTATGAAATTATGAATTTGGTCTGACTGTTCAGTCCAGCAGCCAGTCTAGACAAGGGGTCTGTCTCAGTTAGACAGGACCAATTACCTTAGAAAGGAAATGGAAGAAGAATCCTGGTATCGTATTTCCTAATCCCCTCACTGTCTCCCAGTCCTGTCTCTCCCACATTCCTCCTGGTTGCTCAGCTGCAGTGGTAGGTTGGACAGTGTTCAGCACTGCTCCTGGCTCTTCTGACAGAGAAGCTCTTCTACAGCCTCCTACTGAGTTATCAGCCTTGAATGGCATCAGGCATATTTTCCCTTTCCTTCTTGGAGCCCCAAACACCCTTCAGCCGCCATCCTTCCACCACCTCTCCAGATAAATGTGACAAGGCGGGAGGGTGCGGAGGATAGGCCCAGTGATGTGAATTTGACAGGCAGTTGAAAATGTCTCCTTGTAGGAACGGAAGCCAGGAGTCCTACAGGATAAGTCAAAGCACTTTTAGTGCAGATCCATTCTCTTAGTATTTTTTCATTCTTCCCTCCTTCCCCTTTTTAATTTTTTTTTTTTTTTAATTTAAATCTCTGGGTTGTAAGACCAGATAATGAATGTCTGGTAATTAGCAACCTTTCCAGGAAGCTGTGGGATGCTTGGGAGAGCCAGGCCCTGAGATAGCCTCACGGAGGCTGTGAAACCAGGCAGTGCTCTGCTGACCTTTGAAAGCTGCTCATGGATCTGCACAGTGCTCTCCTGGCCAGTGCCAGTTCTGTGAAAACAGAGAGGAAAACAGTGTGGATCAGGTGACTCAAAACCACAGCAGACACTGCTTTTGAAGCAGTACAAATCCCCAACGGGATCACACAATTAAAGGGGATTAAAGTCCTTGTCTTGTTATTGCTCGAGTCGCTGCCAAAACTTCTCTTGGCCGGTGAAGAAGAGGTTTGGCCTGGTTGGTGCTGTTAGCCACAGCTCTCCAAGGGATGGATTTCTTTGAAAGCTTTGCCCAGAGTGAAAGCAGGAGGTTAATGCTGTGTGAATGCTTGGTAGTGTCCATTAGTTTGTCTGGGTGAAGTCTGAAATACTTGATGTTGATCTATAGCTCCCTTGGTCCCCTGAGTACTGCTGGGCTTGCAGACAGCCTCTTCACATGTGATGAGGCAAGGGTTCCCTGAGCAGCTCAGGGTTGCACATCCTAGAACTAAGGACAATGGGACACCAGCATAGCATTGTCAGAAAAAAAAAATTTAGTTTAGTTTTGTCCTTGCTCTGCTCACTGTAGCAGCCTGAGAATTTGGTTTGCTTGATATTCCACAGGTTTGGGAAGGTAACAGGTTTTTTTCTGATTAAATTCTGCTTTGTATGAGTTAGGACTGCTGGAGAAAATTGAATTTATGTTCACAGATTGGAATTGATTTTTCTTTTCTCTTAAGGAGCTTAATTATTCAATATCCTGGGCTTTTGTCTTCTGAGCCTAGAGAGTTTAGGAGGCACCTCAATAACATAGAAAGGTTTGGTCATTTATAATCTAATGTGCATTAAGGATGAATTGAATTAGTGTGTTGTGAAGTCTAATCCTATGTGGCCATCTTTGGACATACTTGCTTGTCATTTGTACTCTCCAGGCCTCTTGCAAGTCAGAGGTATGGAAACAAATAATTAAAATCACTTCACCTATTTTTAATCATTTAAATCATGGAGGTGTTTCAATTTTTTTTTTAAACTAGCTTCTAAAGTTTTTTCTCTACAATAGACATTAAATCCACATTGAATGGATTTCTGAGTACTAGTGGGATTTTAAATATCACTGTAAGTAGGAAAGCATGTTAAAGGAAAATATGTTAAAAGCAATTCTCTAGGCAATCTCCCTTCTCTTAATGGCAGGACAATTCTGAAGATCACGTCTCTATGCCTGCAGAGAGTTCACTTTACTCCTCTGAGCTATTAATTTGCCTTCAGCAGGACTCACTATGGATTTCAGGTTAAGTGTGCTTTCAGGAAACCACTGAAAGGGGCAAGTAAAAGAACCCTTGTTGGCAATTCAAAACTATAATAAAGCTTCAAATGGATGCTTACAGGAATCGAGTTGTTGATTACCCACTGAAAACATAGGGAATAATTTTTAAAGAATTTATTTTCTTTATCTTCCTCTATGCCCTTGTTCTGTGGCCCAGGAATTAATCACACTGTATTTGGAAAGTACAAGGAAGAATCTATTCTGATATCTCTTGTGTCATTAACCTTGTTAAAAATAATAAGAGAGAGCATATGCTGCTTTCATTTTAAAAGAGTCTGAACTGTGTCTGCTGTGAACATTATTCAGCAGTCCCTGGAGAAATTTCCCAGTCAGCCAGAATCCCTTCAGGGTCTCCTGTTGCAACACAGTCTATCAGCACTTTCCCAAATAGAAGCCAGTGCCTTTTAAGTACAATCCAGCTTTTAATTGGAGTAGAAATGAACAATGCATCTCCTTTTTTCTGAAATTAATTGTATTTTTTTAAGATTTGTGTTTCACTATAGAGTGACCAGGGTACAGTAAAAGACTGAGTGAAAAAATCCAGATATAAAACAGACACAGACTGTAAACATCAATGCTGAGATGACAGCTACACGATCTAACACATCTTTACTTTGTACATTAGCAGAACAGGCTGTCTAAATGAGTTTTTCTCTGTAGCCACACCAGGATAATGAATTTGTGTTTATTCTCAGGAAATGGTATTCCGTTTGGATACCCAGAACCTGGAGTCTGGCAGGTTGAAGTGCCCGTTCGATCCCCAGCAGCCGTTTGCTTCGGTGATGGCAGGTAAGGAGCCACCAGAGCCAGGCGCTTCCCTCGGACCCGTGATGGCGCAGGATGCGAGCCCGGGGCCTCAGCAGATGTCACCGCTGGAGCTCCTCTGGCACTGGTCGTGTTTCCAGTGCTGGTTTGTGCTCTCAGAGCTGGGGAAGCCTTCAGGCTGCAGGCGGCAGAGAGCTGGAAGGGCAGCAGTGCAAACAGAGGCATTAGAATGGCTGTAAAGCCTCTGTCAGCCGGGCAGGAAGGCAGTTTCACTCTCACCCAGTCATTGCTCCTTTAAGAGGACAACAAAAAAACCCGCATGGACAGAGAGTGTTTGAAGCCCTTGTGGGCCTCTTTCTGCAATTATCAATATGTTCTGCCCTTTGAAGTCTGCTGACATGCACTATTTCCATAAATACGTTTCTGAGGTTTCTATTTACTCGAGTAGCCACTTCTGAAGCTGGGAGCCAGGGAACAAGATAGTGCACTCTGCCTGCTGCGTGCATCGCAGCACTGTGTGGTCTGACATTTGGGGCCGAGGAATGTCAGCTTGACCTCCGGATTTCAAATCACTCTAAGAGCTACTTTTGTCATGGTTTGGTTCATAGCTTTGGACAATTTTCATTTAACTTGTCCGTCAAGCATATGAATACAAGATAAGAGTGAAGCACCATGACATTTTCATTTACAGCCAAAGAGCAGTGGTGACAATGCTTTGAAGTATCGGTCACTCTGTGTTATAAAAAGAATATGACTAATGTTCAGTCTTTATTCTCAGATAATAAGATAGATGATTTGTGATTCTGACCCTACAGATGGGGCAGGACTTCCTTTATTAAAAACAATAGATTAAAGCCTGTGCTTATTCTTCTCAGAGACCCCTAGTACTCTTTAATGACCGTGAAGTCTATTTTTAAAATGGGAATCCAGAAACTTTAACTTTTTTTTGCTTTTTTTTAAATGCAAGCAATAGAACTCTGTGATTTATTACAGCATTGCCTAATTTCAGTAGCACTCTAGTGCTTTGACTGTTCTATTAAATCTTGTGAAATGAAGAAGCTACTGTCCTTTAGCTACCTAAGACATGAACTTCCCTACATAACAATTTTTGCTCTAGATAAAATTAATGGTCAGGGTATTCTAGTATCCCTTTTTTGACTGTGCCTGGCGTCAAGTGCTTCACAATAATGTACAAGGAACACTGTAAAGAGTTACAGGCCTGACCAGAGAATGTGTTTCTGGTCTGTCTTTGGATGCTTACCTTATTCCCAAATGAACTAGGAGAGCAGTATAGTTCATGCATAAGATGCTGCCCTGGAGCTCAGGTGAGATCATTTCCCATCTCTGCCACTGATGAGCAGAGTAACCTTGGTATGTCACTTCTCTCTGTCTACTGCCGAATGGCAGTAAAGGTTACTTGTATCCTTCAGAGAACACTTTTTATTCAGTTATACATTTATGAGCTAAGTAATATCTAACTATATTTTCACTCATATATGTAAGTTAATGCAACTGAGTAATTTTCATTCTTTGTAGAAATAGGTAATCTGAGTACTACATGCCGTATCACTTCAAGTAAATCCCACAGATAAATTTGAAAAACTAGTCCTTTTGACTGAAAAATTACCTACTGATCATCCATCCTCTATTACAAATTACCACTCACCAAAACTGTTCAGGACGTAACAGGAACTTGGAATGAGAGGTACCAAACGCTGAGAGAAGTGTTGAAAATGCCTTGTCAGCAGAGCCTAAGCAAGGATGGAGAATTTCTGTTGGCCCTTCAGATGTATCGATCACCCGAGTGCCTGTCAGTTAGCAAACACCAATTACCCTGCCCATTCCTCATTATGACAAATACCTTTCAGAATGCACTATTGTTTCTTTACAAAGGCAACATGCTGTCTGAAAGATGTGCTTTCCACAACTGTCATGGAAATAATACAGAAGTAACAGTAATAATGAGGTAAAAAGAAAGATGATAGATCTTTTTTGGACAAATAAAGTGCTTGTGGATCATGGTTGGTTTGTTGATTTTTTTTCCCCCTTGATCTTACTTTTTTAAGTGCATTTACATCTTTCGCAAATGAAAGCCCAAACATCAGTGTTGAATGGTATTTATTCAGCATTCACTCTCAACAAAGGCTTCTCTCTAAAAGATCTTGTGAAATGTTTCAACCCAGGAGTATCAGAAAACCTGGAGAAGGAACTTTTGGAAGGGGATTTTTATGTATCATATAGCTTTTTATAAGATTATAATGTACGAACATGAACTTTTTTGTTTTTATGAACTCTAGGGATTTATTTCTGCAAGTCATTAAACAAAAATGTTTCCAACCAATAAAGCTATCTGGTTATTTTACAGAAAAAAAAGGAGTATTTTAAAATGCACTGTGTGGTAAAAAAAAAAGTTCACAATGATACTGTTTCTTTGCTTCTTTTTGAAAAGTACTGAGATCTGAAGGGAAACAGAAAATATTGTGCATTTCTTTGCATTTTCATTGCCCACAAAAGTGGCAGAAGAGCAAATAGTGACTGCACTTGCAGCAAGCTCATGGCACTGTTATAGATGTAGTGTCCTTGTGAGGCAAATTCTGGCTGCCTTATTCAAGCAAGATGTGTCATTTATTTTGGTGAGACCACTCTGTTAAAATGATGAGGATTTGTATCTGTAGCCATATTCCTGACATTAACACAAATTCCCTGAATTTGTGCCTGAATTCCTCTTCGTGAATTAAGTGTTGGATAGAGATCCTTGCACCAGGAATGGGCCAAGCTGTAACATTCTGGTGGGGAAGCATCCATCCCGTTTTCTAGCTCAGGAGCAGCAAAGCCACTGGGGCCATGGCAATCCTGGGGCACAAGAGGTAGCTGGAGTGGATAGATGGCCATGTCCTCACCATGGCTCCCAGGTGCATGGGACAGGGTGTTCAGATTAAGTAGACCTTTATACCCTTAAGAACCCAGTACCCATTAAAGCCTGGAAAATTTACTTTTCTGAGTGCCTAAAAGGTCTGAATATTAGTCTTTGACGATGCTATTTCTCAGACATATAATTACAAATATCACTCTCATTTAAGTGTAAGTAAATTCACAGAACCAAAAAACCCATTAAAATGTGACCCAGTAATGTTTTAAAGCATTAAATTAGTTCATAGACCAATTAAACACAGGTGGTGTTCACCCAACAAAATGTAAATAGTTTTAATTTTTTTGTGCCACAGCTGTAGGAAACCTGTTTCTTTTTCATTTGCAGATGAGTATCTTTATGCTGGAACAGCTTCTGATTTCCTTGGCAAAGACACTGCTCTGACACGTTCTCTGGGTCCTTCTCACGACCACCATTACATCAGAACTGACATTTCTGAACATTACTGGCTTACTGGTAAGATCCCATACATATGCTGTTGTAATTTGCATTGTCCCTGCCTCTCTGAAGTTAATAGCTCCTTCCTTATATAAATATATGTCCAGTAACTATAAATATAGATATTATATCATGGAGTCTTTGGATTACATAGGCTTTTTTTAAAAAGCTCAGTGGAACAGAAATGCGCTTGAGAAAAGTCACAGAGGTGAAAATGCTAATTAAGGCAAGAGTAGGAGCATAAGACCTAATCATAGTTTCCATCTTTGATCTATATATCGATGTATAATCCTGCAATTGCAATAATATCATGGCTTAAGTGCTTCTATATCCAGTCTTGTTGGAATAATTTTAAACTTTTTTTTCCAATTACTTGCTAAAAGCTATTCCATACAGCATGTTGAAACGACAGACTGGAAATTCCACATTTTTTGGTAGGAGGTCTTTTTTTCTTTTCCTTTTTTTAGGGGGAAAAATACCCTTTGTTGCTGTGACGATCATTTTAAAACCACTAAGGGCGCACTAAAATAGCTTCCCAAGCAAAACACTGCTTTTTCTTGCCCGTTTAAAAACACTGTGAGCTAGTAAACCCTCTAAAAAACTGGCTGCATTTGCACCCAGCCAGTCTCAAACCACACACAGAGTAACATGGAAAACTTCACTCATAAGCTAACCCTGCTCAATTAAAGCATCCCCCGTTTAGCTGTCAACTGTCTT
Source organism: Lycocorax pyrrhopterus obiensis (assembly GCA_014706295.1). Lineage (NCBI taxonomy): Eukaryota > Metazoa > Chordata > Aves > Passeriformes > Paradisaeidae > Lycocorax > Lycocorax pyrrhopterus. The sequence goes on from JACSVZ010000015.1 coordinate 8,336,010, forward strand.
TAAAGATGTGGCAACGCTGGCCCTGGCTCAGGATGCCTGTGTAACTATTATGGGTGCAGTGTAAAGCCAGGGCCTGCTGACCACAGGGTTAAGTTGTCTTCCCAGCAGACAACTTCTAAAAAGGATAATTTTGCCTCTTAACTCTTTGAGACTTCAACAAGAGGAAATGTTCTTTTTTTTTCCTAATACATTTTCCCTACACCTTCTCTTTTTCTGTATTGTTGCCTTAAATTTCTATTTGGATACAACTCCATAACCCCAGGATTTCTGCTATGAGATGAGGAGGAAAAGGAAAAGCCACTTAAAAGTAATTTTTATCTTTCCAAATAGGCGAGAGAAGAATCTCCCATCTGACTCTGCTGACCTATCCCACTTTCATTTCCTGTGCTCAAAATCTTTCATGTCCCATCTCTCCTATCTCCTCTCTCTCGTTTCCACGCACCCCTTGTGCCCTGCAGACCAGAATTGGACTGTGGTATGGACCAGGATGGGTCCTTCCAGCAGTCAGTTCTTTAAATCTAATTAGCCATGCAACTGCATATGCAGTTTTATCACTGGTGGCCTGCAGATGCTCAGTATGGAAAGGTGGCTGGGTAGCTGCTTTCCTAAGGGATGCAATAATAAGCTAAAAAGAAAGATTTACTGTGGTTTGGCCCTGAGGAGCATCTGGTGTTGCCATTAGTATAGATCCACCTTGATGAGCATTACAGGGTTCAGTTCCCAGTCCAAAAGAACTTACAGCTTAAAAATCCAGTTCTAAACATTTCTATCTCTTATTATTGTTTCTTCATAAGCAGTTTGAGGCAAGGGAACAGTACAAGAAAACAGAATAAACTGCAGATTTGAGAAGTGTTTAGATGTTTTAGTTTGGAGACTGGGTGGGGGGTGTCTGCCTTTCCTCTCTTAGATTGATTCATGATTTATTCTGTTTTCACTTAGAGCGTCTGTATTTGTGAAAGTTTTCTAAGGAGAACAGTATATTAATATGTCTGGGTCTGAAAAACAGCTTTAGTATGCTAGACTGTGAGGTGAAAATTGCCCCACACTATATAAACACTGAAGACCCCATATATTCTTCAGGTTTACCTTGTTTCCAGCCATATAAAACCCTACAGCCACAATTCTGTCTAAGACTTCACAAACACAATCCATTCAGTGTTATACTAAGAGGCATAGACATAAACTAGGTGCTTTTAATATTTTGAAACAGTCCTTTTAAGGTTGAGGAAAATTTTAAGTGCAACTTCAAATGACGGCATCATTCTGCAATAAGCCATAGGGTGGCCAGTATATTTCTAGTTTATTGTGTAATGTTACCAATCACATACTTTTGTGCTTTCAGCCGATACTGGTATAAAGAAAATACTTACTTGATTTCAGGTTTAAAACTGCCATCTCATCTAAATCCCCTCTTCCCTAAATCTACCATCCATTTACCAAGCATGTGTTAGACCTCCAGCAAAAGTTGTACATACTTGAATAATCGTACAATTGAAAATAAATTATTACCATGCATGACTCATGTTTTACTTAGGATAAGCATAAAATGTACAGCTTGTTTTCTTCCAGAGGGCCAAGGAAGTTTTGCTATAATGCACCTCGATATTTTTCAAGTTTACTCGTATTCTGTTTCTGGAAACAGAATTACCCTTCCCTGAGGGAAGCATGAGGGAAAAATGCGTGGGATACCTTCCAGTTCCTTGCAGGGCATCTCTATCTTGACTAATTAAGACATGTCCTAATCTCAATGACTGAATAGCAGCTCCACAAAGGGGAAAAGTAGGAAGGCAGCTAATCTTTCCCATGACTCAGGCTCACACGTGCTCATACTCCCGCGAGGGTGGCACTGGAGCAGAGGGGAGCCGGGCTGGGGAATCAGGCGTTCCCACTGCTGCTCACCGGAGCTGCCTCGCCCGGGGAGGGGGCCCGTGGGGCTGGTGGCCCCTCTCCGGATGGCAAAGCCGCCCACTGGAACCGAGTCTGCCTCGTGCCAGCCCCGTGGGCAGGGGAGAGCATCCCGCCAGCCCTACACACAGGCATCCACTGAACAGCTGCACATTCCTCCCTCCTTCTGAGGAAGAGAAGGCCATAGCTGAAACGAGGGCTTCCTTGAATTGCATTCAACTCTTTTTTTTTTTTTCTTTTCACTTTTTTCATAGCAATTTAGTCGTCTTTTCCAGGGCAAAGTCTTGCAGGCAATGAGTTCTTTATATCCTGCGAGCTTTGGATGGGATTCAGCTCCCTTAGCTCTAAAAGGCAAAAGCTAGCATCCTGTCTGAGCTCAGTCCTTTCACTTGCCTCTGTAATTTACTGAGAGAGGTGGCACTTCCAGAGGCTGACACACCCCACCTATTGTAGGAATCTATCTTAAAATAGGATTATTCATTGTCACTTTGTCCCTCCCTGAGAGAGGACCTGGCTGAGAATGGCTTCGGAGCTTGACTTCTAGGTGGTTATGGTAAATGAGGTAAGCACTGTCCTTTGCATTCTGTCATGCCACATATTTCTGGCAGCCCAACTACGCAGAGGTGCTGCCTCCCACTGCTTCAGGTTGCTTTTTCATTTCTTCATGTACTGGGACAGCCACTCCTTTGTTGTCTCTTTTTTTCTGAGTATTAACTTCTCCGTAGGTTGCACTGCCTAAAATAACTGCTGGTTTCAGAAGGAGGTGATGGCCAGCAGGTACCCAACACAAAGGACCAGCTGTATCAGCTTTTCCCACCAGGCCACATGAGCGTGTTGAAAAAAGCACCAGCAACACCTGTACCATCTATTGCCAGAGCTCATGATGCCTTTAATCCCCACTTTGGTTACATACAATCTAGCCATGAGCTTAATATGTGGGAAAATCTTCTGCTGAAGCATATAGTGGGGGGGATAGCCCTGTCTATGAGAAAACAAACGGTGGTTTAAAATCATCATCATGAGTTTTTTCTCCCATGCAAAGAATCCAAAAGCCTAATTCACAGTTAGTTGAAATGCTCTTCCATATGTTGGATAGATGGGTTAGAAAAGATGAGACAAAGATCTCACTTGCAGAACATAATGTGCTTTTCAGATCATAATCTCTTCCATTTAATTGTTTTCACTTTGTATCTTTTACAATGTATTTTTGTTTGGATTTAACTTTCAACTTCAGTGTTTTCATTTGTGATTTAAAATTGTTAAATATTTGTGTTCCTTTGATTTGTTAGAGATTCTTCTAAATCTGTCCCAGGAGTTGGTATTGAGACATTTATTTTTGCATTTGGCTTGCCAAGGAAAGCAATGAAGTTTAATCTTAAACCCCCCCATATATTCAGTGTTTTGTTCGGTGAATGTGGATTAAAAAAAAAAAAGAGGAAATGAATTTCAAAAACGTGGTATAGAAGTATTTCACAGGTTTCTTCTTAAATGGCTGTTTAACTAACCACATGTTTAAGAAACCATACTGGAAGCATATTTATGTATTTATTCATGCTTACAGATCTAATCTTCAAAGTAGCCTTACAGGCCCTGAGGGGTAATTGAATATTTTCCTCAAGCTCATTTTGAAATCCTGACTTAAATTTATAGATCTTGATGACTGCATCATTTCATTTTTTCTGCTGACGCCATTCTCTAGTGTCAGAAAGGTTTAAAATGGAAGCAGCACTGTGGCTATTTTCACCCGTAAATTTAGTCTTCTGTCACAAAGGTGCACACTGAGCACTTAAACACATCCCATTTTGTCTCAGGCCCTTTGTCTCAGACTGCAAACTTTTGAATCAAGCACTCTCTTTTTCTTCTGTGTGTACCGTAGAGTTCATGGTGAAATTCCTCAAGGCTAATATAAAGTAACAATCATTATGAAAAGGACAAAGGCATGAAGATATATTGAAAGCTGATAATAGTATTCCCCCGTATAAACAGTGTGCTCTGTTTGCTCTGAATTCTTACACCACCCTCCTTATTGCTTTCTACTGCAGCCTACCTGATAATGGGGGACAAAGACTGCGTATTTTATTGCTGAAAGAATGTATTTTAGAGTCAAGGGTCTCTTTGCACTGTATTTGTATAGCCACTTCTGTTTAAAGAAAAACATCATTGATCCAAGTACCCTCAGAAGAGCTCATCTATTGTAGCACGCTGGGGAATGTCTTAAAAATCACTGCCCCAAGTAGCTGGTTCGCTTGTGCAAGGCAGTGTTGTTGCCTGCTCTGCTCCAGTCAGGGACCCTTGGATTGCTTCAATTTCTGATATTAGTGCAAAATTTAAAGGAAAAAAAAACCAAAAAATCCCAACACTGAAAACAAAAGCCCTCAACAAGTGAGCAGGTAGAGCAGGATTGGAGACCATGGATGAGGGAGTTTGAGAAGACAGTGAAGAACATCTTGGCCCCAGTAAGCATGCCTGAAAGATGCAGGCAGACACCCAAGCTTGCCTTGGAAGAGACTAGGAATAATATAATGGCCCAGCATGCCAAGACAAGGCATTTCTTGCAAAAGCAGATTTAAATAACCCAAACAAACCATTAAATTGATATAGCCAATCTGTTTTCAAGCACAAGGAACTGTGCCCTTAAGACTGACCAGCCAGTTTTGGAGTTTGCTGTGCTAACTGGGGAATCCCAGTGTGGCACTGTGTTGGATTTGGTAGATACAGTCAGTAAGATTGCTGTATCAGAGATATGTGGGAAACATTCCTTTGCAAGCTCTCTCTAGTAAACAGTAGTGTATTTCTGTATTCATAACTTCTGCAATGAGTAATTAATATAAATTCTACCAGGTGATTACAGAAAATCTACTTAGCTTCATTTTGGTAGCAAGAGCTGTAAGGTAGATTCATGTAGGCAATACTTTGTACTGAGAGTTACTCTATTTTCAAACAAAGAATGATAACCAGTGCTGCATACTTTTGAAAGTGGTAGTAATATATATATACACAAAAACATCAGCCTAAGAGAAAATACTTCAGACGTCATGGTGGTTTTCACTTGGAGTTAGTAAGAAACTTGCTACTGCATATCTATATAATGATATTTTCATTTCACTGGGAGATGCAACATAAATGCAGAGATTTAAAAGCAAGCTCTAAGGCTTTTCTTCAGATTTTTAAACCCCCCCCCCTTTTTTTTTTAATTTCTAGGAGCAAAATTCATTGGAACTTTTCCCATCCCAGATACCTACAACCCAGATGATGATAAAATCTACTTCTTTTTTCGAGAAATATCACAAGATAGTGGCACATCTGACAAGACAATCCTTTCCAGAGTTGGGAGAGTTTGTAAGGTGAGAACTCTTATATTTTTATTTATTTAAATATCAAAACTAAAGAAGTTTGGTTTCTTTCTGGGAGAACTGTGTTTTCCCCTTTGTTACCCAAATGAGCCTACACAGTAATTTTTCTGGACATAGAGTACTAATGCCATCTGAAATTTACTTGTAAAAAACTAGACTTGATAGTGACTGTGTACCTATTTTGAAAAAGTTAATATGTTTATAAATTATAATGCTGTATCCAAAAGATGAAGTATTGACCTTCAGAAATGCAATGATGTCCTGCTTTGTTTCATGAGCTGTCAGTGAGGGCTGATGTGTCAAAGTGTACACAGTGGGAAGGTATTTGGAGTTTTATGGAAAGTGGCCACTTAATGCGTGGATATACAAACCCATCCCTTCAGCCTGGCTCTGTACATCGTTCCTGGGCATTACTGAGAGCTGGGGTCAGTCATTTGTTTCTGCACATTCCTGAAAACCAGCTGGGGTAAAGGGAGACTAAAAAAGTACACAGTTTCTGAACTACATCCACATCTGCCTGGAGGTTTCCTCCCTTGGGAAGAAGAGCAATCCTTGACCCATTGACCAGGAGGAACCAGACCCCAGGTCTGCTGCAGTGTAAAAAGTTCATTTGGCTGGTGCCTGCCCTCCTTTAAATGATTGCTCCTTCGCTTTCTCCTTCATTATGCTTGGGTTTGCCCCTTGTGAAAGGTTTGTGCCCTGATGGTATATACAGACTTAGGCTTTCACAAACTGCTCTCTTCTTGGAGAAGCATCTCTTTCAAGGGCAGAAGCCTCCTCAAAAGGTAATGGGAAGAAAAAACAGTTCCTGCACGTGAAGACAGCAGTCAGTGTAGTTTGCTGTTTAACAGCCTGATGGATTTACTGAGGTCTCTAGCCACAGTGGCAGAAGTATCTGTAGACTTCTGTGTCAAATACACCCTCTCTCCACTCCCCTTTCCCCTAGGACATTCTGTTCCTATCTTCTGTAGTAACAGAAGCAGTCAGTGTAAGTGCTTCCACCCTGTCCTGAGGTCCTCAGGAATCATTGGTAAAAGACAGGAAAGTGGAATTTGAAAGCTGCCTCCATATTAGTAACATAGTAAACATAAGCCTTGAGCAAGTGTTCATAAATGTAATAAATTAGGTATCAGCAACACCACAGCAGTCACACAAGTAGGTACATTTCTATGATTTTTTTTCAGAAGCTTTATCTGACTTCCATTTTCTGAGCAGTGTGACTCTGCTGGCAGTGAAAATTATCTTCTCGAGAAACTTGAAAATTAGTAAATGAACAAGCATTTGTGATCTGAAATAAGATGTGTGTGGGAGAAGAGCACTCATTTAGCTGTGGACACACTCTGAAAAACAAAGACTGGACAAGTGTGTGGATGTGTAAATCTACAACTGCTCTGCAGTCCAGCTAACTCCCAGCTCCAACTGAGATTTCAGTGGCCACAGCCATTTCACACTTCTGTCCTTGACCTAAAGTGTTAAGAAAACAAAACATTCGTTCATAAGTCAGTTCTCTAGTAGGTTTTTAGCCAGATGAAAGAATGGATAATCTTTAGTTGGGTATTTCACAGCAGTGTGATTAATGGCAGAATGGAAATGCAAACATACATGATTTGCTGCTAGACATGGCATTTGCTGATTATGAGAAAGCACTTAATGCATTAGGAGAAATTGATAGACAACATTTTCAAGCCAAGGCACATGAGAGAGTATAGTAAACTAAGATATATTGGCTACACATCCCCAGCATCCTTTACCTAGAGAAAAAAGGAGATAAGCTATCATAATAAAAGCAAATGTATTGTAAGGAAATCCTAATGACTGTGTATAATCATACCTCAAATGAGAATGAAATTGTAGAGTAATCATGTTAACAGGAAAAATGTCATGAATTTTATTTTTAGTAGTCAAAGCCAAACAATGAAAACCGATAAGCAAGGTGATTATTATTAATAGTTCTGCACTGTCTTCTTTATTTACTGAGCACTTCCCACTGGTTGCAGAATTCTTTCGATAATCCAGACTCCTTTTTTTTTTGTATTTGTCTTAATTACCAACAAATTTTAAAAAATTTGCTAATTATTGTAATAAAAATACAACTATCATAGGTATTTAATATAAACTAAAATATGCAAATAGCCTTGTCTGTTTATGGACTGAGATATTTTGTATCTGTGCTGTGGTATGAAACATCTGCTGTGCTTAATTGTCTCTGACATAGGAACAATGCCTTTGATTGCAACAACTGATAACAACAATTTCTACTTGCACTGTCTCATTAATGTGACCTGTACTGCACAAAGTTAAGCCTTTGCCCCCTTTCCCTGTTTAGCAGAGAATAACAGTGAATGGGAGGAGCTCAGCAACTTCTGAAATAATTTGCTTGGTGTAAACACAGTTTTTTCCTACTACAACTCAATTGCTCCCTACCTCACTGTGCCTTAGGGCTCCTGTCCATTAATGCCAGAAACACATGCTGAAATTAGAATAGGCTTAGTTTTTAATAAGAAGCTTAGTCAATGCAGCCTATTCTTTGGCTAATTTTCAAGGGTTCAACAATATGGTCTCTCAGTGATCCTCTCCCTTAGGGAAAATCTTCTCTGGGAAGCATTCCCGTTTCCCAGCTACTTTCTGACCCAGAAGACTGCAGTGCTCCTGCTGGCAGCTCTTTGCCCAGAGTCCAACAGCTGTCACTTGTCCTGTTCACCAGACCGTCCGTGCCCAGTGTCCTGCAGCCTGTGGCGTGAGGACGCAGCCGCTGCAGCTCTGCACAGCGCTCGCTCGGGTTTACGTCATCTGCTCTGTGTCACTGAGCGATATCACTGGCACTGGGGAGGAAGTGCTTTCAACAGTCACTTTCAGAACCAGTTGTGTCGTTTATCATGGCAAATGGCATTTCCTGGTTTTGGTTTGAGCAAGGCAGAAAAAGTATCATTGCCCTGTCTGCAATACCTGATACTACTTATGGTATGTTCATACTTACATAAATCGCAATGTTTGGGGTTATTTGCTTTCTTTTCGTGTAAGGCCATAACTGAAAAGAACAGCTACTATTGAAGATTAGCTGGCAAAGTCTCTTTTTTAAAATTCATTCAGTTACACACGTGTATATTAAATGATCATGCAAACCTTAACTTCTTAAGGTCATGGATCCAGTTATTTCTGCTTCTAGAAACACAGGCATAAGCTTTTACAGCTACACTGTCTTCAAGCCCACAATGCTGAACTGCTTTGCATCAGGTGAAGACAGGACACAATAATTACACATTTAGCAAGATTTTGAAAAAAAGATACAATTGCAGCATCCATACACTGTGCCCTGTGCAGTCCAGTAACAAGTCAGCTACGTTTTTGTACATATCCACCATTAATGATGGCAGAATTTTAATTCTATTTATCTACAACCTCATATATACACTAGTATAGCCCTAGAAAAGACCCAATTTTCCCTCCTATTTTCCCCACTCAAATAAAGTGAGAAAGAAAAATCTAACCTAGAGGAGTCACATAAAAGGTTTTGAAGAGGGAGGAAAGTTTTTGGAGCTTTTGTTTGTTTGTTATCTGTATAGAAACACATCTTTTCATAGTTACAACCTCATCCTATTGGAATGGAGTGGAAATTAGCCAAATGCAGTAGTCTCTCTGCTGCAGTATGAAAATCCTGTTTATTATTACAGCGGTTTGCATTTGCTGTGTTACAAGCTTCTCTTTAATGGTTTGGGTGATGTATTGCAAAAGTTATAGTGTGCAGTCTTAGAGGCTGGTTTCCGAGGCCTCAACTGCCAAGAAATCAGACTTCAGCCCCTGATGTTTTTCCATATTTCCCAAAGTGTTCGGTATCCAGAAGCAGCTTTTGTTCTAGTGGGAACAAGTGAGCTCTTTGTCTTTTTTTCTTTCTTTTTTTTTTTTTTTTTGAATACCATTCCACCCCTATATATACCAAGCTGTACCTGGGGAAAAGAATACTGCAATTAGGCACAGCCCTCTTGGTTAAACTGTACTTTCTAAGCACACTGGAATGTAATCATTTTAAGAGCTCTTGAGTCCAGAGCCCTGGACACACCCTGCATTCCACCTTTGGGTAATGTAATTTATTTCCAAAGCCATGAACATCAGCAGAGTTCAAGGCTATGACCTTGCCTCCTGTCTGGTGCTTTAAGCAATTTGTATTCCTAGAATGGCAGGAGGGAGCTATTCCTCTGCAGCTGCAAGTCCAGAGTCTCCGGTGGGCTTTGCCACAGGGCTGCTTGAATGTAAAAGTTAAGAGGTGTTTTTCTTGTCCTGGAAATAGTCTAGCCATGCCTTTGCTGTGACTAGGGATAACCGGCCCATTATCATTATTGGTATTTCTATATTGTGTAGATAATTGATCTCTCTCCAAAGCCCTTGGAGCTGTCCTGGCAGTGTCCTGCTTTCCTGTTTAGGCGCACTAGCCGGGTCCCGGAAGCCAAGTAGCCATGTTAACATGTTCTCAGCAGGGCTAATTAGTCTGGGCTCAGAGCCATGCTCGTGCAGCTATCCTGCTTCCAGTTCTGGAGGCAACCCATTCCAGACAAGATTTAACTTACTGTGTGTTACATGCTTACATACCTCCTTTGTCACCATAATGTTGCCTAGCCGCAGTGTCAACCGGGAAATACTTTCTTTTTCTTGATTTCTCCATGATAATGATTAAAAACTCTCTGAAAAGGTAATCCCTGGAAGAACAATGGCCCTCGTTTGCCCACTGACTGTCTCTGCAGCCGTGAGTCTTTCGGCAGGCGACTCCTTGGACTTCCAAATTTGATATTTGCATATCATGTGCCATTTGAAAGTTTTCGAATTATGTAGAAAAGCAGATGCTCATCATGATGATTTCATTTTTAAGGGCTGATGTGCTGGAGACAGGCCAGTTCCATAGAGTATCTGCTTCTAACTGTGATGGATTAAGAGATATAACATCAGGCTTTGTCAGGTCTTTTGGTCCAACTTTCCTTATTGGCAAGGGTTATGTAAGTATAGGAAGTTTTGTACATTTCTGTCCCTCATGGGTGTGTTTCAATAATTGGTGTTTTGAGGGGGGGAATCATGATTTACGGATGAAGCAAAAATATGTGAGATATGCTTATATGTAAAGAGGTGTGACTGAATTTTGCTGAGCCTCATGGAAAGGGAAATAGAAGTTGCAGTGTTGACATAGATCTTTAAACACTGGACTATGGAAATGCAGCTGCACAACCTCTGAAGCAAAGTCTGGAAGCCATCCTAGTTGCCAGAGAGACTCATTGCATACGATACTGTCAGTATACCCTGGCTCAGAAGTGGAAACCTGCAGAGTTAATTGGAGTGAAGTTCCCATGGCTAATCCAAAGTCCCTGACTTGTGAGTGCTTTGATTCAGATGTTCAAATATCTGTAAGAGTAGCAAATAATGACTTTTTGATTTGGAAGTTTCTTCATGTGATTAAATTATCTTCTGGTCTTTTTTCCCCCTGTCAGTACATTTACTATAAAAATGTGCCATGGTTTACAGTTTTGCTATTGTTGGTTGGGTACATTGTTGTAAATGCAGATGTTTCAGGATTCCAGATTCTAAAGGACTCTCTAAAGTGATGACCTACCTTTGTTCTTTGGTCTCATGCCCTTCCCAGCTCTCAACCTGTGGTTATCAATGCTGTGGTCACAATAGGTCATGCTGGTGACTTCAGGTACTTGTATATATCCAAGTGAGGAAACTAATGATCAGGCATTCCCTTCTTCAGTAAAGGCAGATGACTAGTTTCTGGAAGAAGACTCCTTCCGTCTTCAGCCCAGATCACTCTCTGAAGGACATATTTTCCACTGTCTGTAAAGGGAGCTCTGCCCTATTGGTTCCCTGGAATATGAAATTCAAGACGTTCTGATTTAAGAATGTGAAATTCTGAATGGCAAATTCAAGCCTATTTGTTCAGAAAGAAGCCAATTTATCCCACTGCTGGGTCTCACACTGCTCCAGTTTCACAGTGCTCTCAATCTGTTTAAGTCATATAAATTCTCATCTCCTGTTTGACATTAAGTGCATGATCCATCTAATTACTTGACTTGCCTGTAGCTTCATTATCAAGGATGCTGCCTTTCATAACCTGAAGGTTTTGTTCTCTGTCTTTTTATATCCTTCTTATGTATGTATATAATATAATTTATATTATGTATATAGGAAAATTTAGATGAGAGACAGGTAAAGGCAAGTCAAACACACTGGAATAAACCATGGACAGTTTATACTCAAAATTTTCAGTAGATTTTCCTGAGAATCCCATTAACATATTTTATTAGTTCAGCCATAAGTCTTTGCTAACTTCAGGTTTCTACTGAAACTGGGATGAACAGCCTAATGGTGGACATAGCAGAGTTCATCTAGCTTGTGGCAGTCTTTGAACAGTTTGGGGGAATATTCCTAATACTAGCACACCTGCTGGAGATAATCTTAGCAGGATTGCTGCATGGCCTTAAGGTAAAATGGTGCTAAATTTTATTATTTTATTTGTTCCAAACCACATCTCCTTGTCTTTACCTGAGCCTATTAGTTTCTGGATTTTGTGGATTTTTCATGGTATGTTTAGTAACAGTCCAGAATTTTTCTTTGCTGTGTCGTTAGATTTTCCAGTCTGGATCCCATCCAAAGATAATTTGGTAGAAACTTCTGGGTGTGATGTTTAAATACTTTCCAAAATAAAAATCAACATTTTCCATAGTGGGCCAAACAGTTATGCATGCTCAGTGTGAGTACATTGTCTTTCCGAATGAAATAAAAACAAGCCTAAACTAAACAGAGTCACCACCTCGTTGGCAGATTGGAACTGCAGACACAGAGGAGAAGGAACTTCCCCAAGTTTACTCAATGTATCCATAGGAGAGCAGTCGAAGTTCTTTCTCTTGCTTATACTGCAAGTGTGCTTTTGTTCTCTCTCAAGTCACACTTAATGTGTTAGCTTGATGTTTTTGGATGTAACCCGTAGCTTGATGAAATCAGAGGAGGATTCTTTCATCTACATCAGTATGGTTTGGACAAGAAATTTTGCACCTGAATTCCTGAAGGAACAAATTTAACTTTCATGTGGTAGGTTGGCGCCTAACAGAGTTGAGCGGGGACGGAATATGTAAAGTAAAACAAAATAATTATAAAAAAACTGTGAACCTGAAGACAGAAGTTGAAAGGAGACTGTAGTCTGTTTCTCTGTTTATAAAGTCAGCTACAAGGTTGGGGGTTTTTTTTTCTCCATAGTATAAGGCGTTGCTGCAGGGGATGCCATTTGTTTCTGGTAGCTTTGTCACATAGCTAGGCTTCAATAAGAGAAGGGCTCCAGGGCCTTTTGCAGTTTCAGCACTTTTCCTCTCTGTTCTCCAACATTTCCTTTTATTCAGGCCAGGAATTCTCTTTGGATAGTCCTTTTGCACATCTTGCCACTGGCTGTAATTAATAACCTGCTTCTAGAAATTCCACTCATTGTCTTTTTTCTTTTTTCTTCTCTTTTTTTTTTTTTTCCTTTTAGAGGCTGTTCAGGATAATTACTGTCTTTAAAGTTTTATGCATCACACTGTTTGACATCTTTGATGTAGACTGATTTTTCAGATAACTGCACTTTTTGTTCTAATGTTCAATTTGTCACTGTTACTTACAAGCAAATAAGAGATTTAAATCCCTAAAGATGCAGATGTTCCTTAGCTTCGTTGCCATCTGTTTTCATGCCTACTGGATTCCAAGACTAACATTTGTTCATTTTAATGAAGCTACATTTATATAGTATATAAGATACAACAGAAAGTTTTTCATATAAGTTGATTTTTAAATCACTTGATCATAGAGCAGTACTTTTTCTTATGGCTTTTATTTTCATGTTAGCTTATCTTTAGCTAGACAGTTTGAAAAACACGTTGTTTTGCTTAATTGCACATAAATTGCACATCAGAAAACTGAAATTTCCATGGAAGTCTCCCAGGAGAGGTGTATGTTATGACCTTAAATTACTTCACAAAATTTACACTGTGCCATTTAAACAGCATTCTTCCTGAATGTCAGAAAGCCATACAGTTACCTATTCTCACTGAAGTGGGACATCCAATATTTGAATTCTTAATGTAATTTGGTAGAAACCTGATTTCTCAGTCCAACAAATTGTTTTTTGCAACCACCTCATTGAAAAGGGATGAAATTTTAGGATTTCTGTAAATAAGCGTCTGCCTGATTTATTAAAGTCATATTGGATTACTTCCCCATTTATCTAAGTAATTTCTGGTTTTAAATCTTTGTGATATTTTGGGGTAATATTTCCTCAACAGGTGACAGATTGAACAGCCCCCTTTCTAGTTGGCAATTACTTACATTTCTAACTCAGGCAAACACAAGTAACCAAGATTTTACAGTCACTTCTTTCTGTTAAAAAGAAGGTATTTCAGGCAGAAGTGTTGGTATTTGTTACAGCTTGTGAGATTACAAAGCAGTAAGTGCTAATTAAAGCTTTATTTATATTCAAAATGAAATATGCAGTCCTAAGTGCCTTCATCTGTCCGGTAACAAAGTTTGTAGTAAACACAGCTAATCCAGTGTTCTTAGAAGTGATATTTTGGGAGATAAGATTTCAGATACTTGAGGCTGGTTGGCTGTTACAAGATTAGCCATATTTTTGGAATGAAAGGCTTGCTCATGCTGCCTTCCCCTTCTCTCAGCACTCAAATTTATCTTGTCTCCTTGTCCAATCTCCCTGAAATATTTAGAGTTCTTTGTATTCAGACCATATCTCTTGTCAAAAATCATTTCAGTACATCCAGTTAACTACTTAAACAGGCTTGAAGCAAACCTTTGCTTGGTATAAATCAGCTCAGTGGGCTTCTTAGGATTCTATGACTTTGTGTTTAATCCTTATTTCTGTTCACCTGTGCACTAACTGGACCTTTGCTTTGGTGATTTTCACTCTTCCATGCATTTCTTCTAATCCACTGATTACCCAGCCTGCACATCCTATTGTATTTATGTCCTGCCCTACAACCAGTTCAAAATACTTGAGCACATCAGCAATTCATTCCAGACTGCTACTATTAAATAATCTCTTTGACAAAAGAGACTGTCTTCTTTCTGTAGCAGCCCAGTCTCAAAAATAATTTGGGCCAGTATTTCCTTTGGGCAGCCTCTCAGAGGCCGATAATCAGGAATGATGAGGGTCCAAGGAATCTACACCAGAGTGGAGATTGCAAAGTGAATGAGTCCACCTCAACATGGTCTGAAGGAAAGGAGAACAACTGCATGTTCTTCAGCACCTGAAGCCTCAAGATGGGTCAAAGACTGAACTAATGTGCACCAAAAAATAGTATGAGGAAGGAAGGGGTGCTCTTTCTTAAAAAAACAGACATTTACAGAAATTAGTAAGATAAGTACTACTTGAGACTCCAGGAGCAAAGAATTGCCTGTACTATTCATAGTTTCTAAACCTCCTTGGTCTGAGCTGAACTAATTCTGTGTGTAGATAAAATCATCATGGCCTTTGTTTGTTCCTGCACTTTCTCAGTCAATCTCAATGAGTCCTGGGCACGTTGTAGGAAAGAAAAGACATTGTTTTAATCAGAGATGACATATAGAATTGAAGAGTACTGTATGGCTATTCATCACAAAAATCCCCCAAAAGCCCCAAAACCACAAACGAAAATATCTTCATAGTAAAATGTGCTTTTTATTTCACTCAGCCATGGCAGTAGGAAGAAGCATGTTGAAGGATATGTCAGCATATTATATGTGCAACTGTCTAAATCATTGAAAGGTATTTTCAGTCTCTGCACCATAAATTTGTCACTCTTTGGCTTCAGAAGGACTTGGTAGCTCTTGGAATGCTGACTGGTCACTGAATCCCCCCATCTCCATTATAAACTGTACAGTGTTACTTTAGCAGCTTTTGGATATGTAAAACACACCGAGTGAATGCCTGTTCTAATGTCTCTTAAATTCAAATAACATGGTTAACATCATGTCCTGGCTTGAGAGCAAGCAAATATGGATACATCTTAAATCCAGTGGAATTTTATACTTCAGAGCACATAGCACTTGCTAGGATTGCTAGGATTGCTTTCTTTGAGCACAGTGTTTTTTGGTTCACACGGCTCTCTAGCAACTCAGTGGAACTACTGATACATTTAAAATAAGCATTTGTGAGAATGCTATGGTGGATCACAACTTAAGCTTGGTAAAACACAAGTACATATCTAACCGTCTCTTGCAGAAGCTGAATGCCTGTAGTGACAGGAGTAGGAACTAGACAAGGATCCTTTTTCCGTTCCAGCCCCATCACTTGCTCCACGCTTTCTTCCTGTTTGCTGATCCTAGTCAGGTAGTTAGAGACAGCTCATCTCCTGTGATGCTGCGCTGCATCCACCAGAAATAATAGTGGAAGCCCTGCAATGTGAGATTTGCGTAGCTAATCCCAATTGCCAGAGGAAGAAAAAGCTTAACACTCCTTGCTTTTTAAGATTCTTTGTTGCATCTTTTTAATTGTTTGGTTTTAACTGCACCACAAAGTTTGTTTGCTCTGCCTTTGAACAGAACACACACATGCAGAGGTTTTTTTTGCTATTGGCTTCAGGCTGCTAATTTTGACACCTTTGTAATAAATCTGTTGGGTAGATGCAAAGCTTCAGGCTTGGCAGAACCTCAGGAAATCAAGAGAGGAGGCAGCAATTCTTGTAAGAGCAGGAGTTCCAAAGGCCATATATTAACAGGAATCATCTCCAACTGAGTTAATCTATTTGAAAGTAGCAGGTACATGAAAAGGAAAAGCAGTTAGAGTGCATTACAAGAGAAGTGTTAGCCCTTCTGAAGTGATTTCAGCACTTAAAGCCATCTTTCTGAATGCCTCTAGTATGTATGATACAGCCCTGAAGGACCAAACACAGCCTGTGGTGATGACATGTAATTTCCACCACCCGGTGTTTCTTACCGAGGCTGGTTCTGTACCTTCAGATTGCAAACTGAATTAACAAAACAGAGATTTCTCCAAATGAATCTGAGGGGGCTGAGTACTTATGGCTAAATTTGTGGTCCTTAAACGTACAGCACAGATCCCCTAAGCTTCAGAGTTTATAACTGAAAGAAGTAGGCACAGGCACCTTCCTGGGCTAATTCAGAGCCTACAGCTGGGAAACTGCTGCTGGTGATAACATTTCTTTATGTGTTTCAGTTCTTGGTTCCTGCTGGTATGTCATTGCCCTTACCATTTTCAGGATGAAGAATTTTGAGGCCTAAATAGCTTTGCAGAACCTAAATAGTTTGGCTGTTTGGAAGCAGCAGGGTCCTTCATTTAGTCAGTGGAAGAAGTACATGAGCAAACTCCTAGTTTGGCTTCTTAAAACTTAAATATTCTAAAATCCACCATCCATATCCCTCTATTGATCCAAGTCAGTGGAAGGACACTTACCCTTCAGAAAGGTAATTCCAATTTCAAGTGACCCTTTATGGATTTTTTCTTTCTCCAGTGACTAAAGGAAATTTGGGCAAGCATGCTTATGTTTTGGAAACTCATAGTAAAAGAAGTGAAAAAAACAAAAATCCCTGTTCTTGGAGGATAGACTGATATTTCCATAATGACAATTATTAAAATAATATAACTGGTTTTGCCTGGAATGCATTTTAATCTGTACTATGTACACAAAGTGCAGTATTTACATTGTAAGCTGCTGATGAATATAGTTTGGTTTTTTTTTTTTTTTTTGAGAAATCTATCCAAAATGTTCTGTTCTATTATTTGGTTTGTAAAGAATTTTGAAGAACAACTGATTGTTAAAAATAGCCTCACAAGGAGCAAGAAATCATGTGATATGAACATGTTTTCACACAGCATTCCAGTTAAAAAGGTGGTGAAGGAACTTTGCAATCAGATTTGGCTGTAATTAGGAAATTTGAGTTGTCCACTCTCTGAGCAGATAAGTGACTGCAGAAGCTACTAAGAAAAAGTGTCCTACACTCTCTTAGGAAAAAGAAAATGAAAAAAAGATTTTGATGTTGTGGTAAGAGCAAACTGTAGAATCAGACAGAAGAGGCACAGTCCATACTGTGCTGTCAGATGTTAAAGCTCTTATTTGTTTAATATTCAAGTATTTAATTTTATTTTTGTTAGAATGATATGGGAGGCCAAAGAAGCCTAATAAACAAGTGGACAACTTTTCTGAAAGCCAGGCTTGTGTGTTCCATACCTGGTCCTGAAGGGGCAGACACACATTTCGATGAGCTGCGTAAGTTGATTTATTTTTAATGGTCTATTTTGACATTAGTAATGCCTACTTTTGTTGGGGTTTTTTTCCTGTCTGGTTTGTAGAAGCATTGTGTCTTGTTCTGATTCTACTCCTCTTCCAAACAGGGCTAGTATTACCTCTGACTTTTATCAGAAGTCCCTGATTATAATTAATATTGAGTTGATCAGAATTATGGTGTTTTTCCCTTTCCCTCCAAAGGCTGGAAAGTGAAAATCTGATTCTGTATAAAACCCAGACTATCTGCAAATGAACACATTTCAGAATATTAGCACAAATTCATGTGGCAGAAATTAAAATTCAAACAAGAATAAAGCCTTGTTATATTTTTACAAATTTCCAAATTATAAATGGTAAATGCAGAAATAGTCCATGGATGTTTAACTAAAAAAAACCCCAAATATATTTTTCTCATTGCAGAAGACATATTCTTACTTTCTACCAGAGATGAGAGGAACCCGCTTGTGTATGGAGTCTTCACTACCACAAGGTATGTGTTAAGATCATGCTTGCCTGTGGAAACAAAGGATGAAGATCTTACTCAGGACTTTTATACTTTTGTATATACTCAGGTCTTCTAGACTAGATCCTGATTCCTGAGAGCAGTTAGGAACTGCTGGAATAAGGCATCCAATGTCAGGGCTGTGGTCACTAAGGACAATATTTTTCAGAGCTGGAAATAATAAATTATGTCCCTAAACCTTTGTGTGCCTAACTTTTGAGAACGATTGTAAAAAGTAATGAAAATGTAATAATCATGCTAGATTATTTCAGCCTCATCCAGTTGAATTTATAAATTTCTATCATATTTATTGAGGAACCAGTAGTTGCTATTTTAGGCAAATTATTGTCGTGAAGCCTCATTTCTGTAAGCAACATGTTGACATCTGCTGTTTCTTAGTATCAAAATTACTCTCTAAACTGACAATTAAGTGATTTTAGAGTCCAGAGTTAATGAAAGAATAACCCAACTTTATCTCAAGAGGATGCACTAATTAATGAATGACCGTTCAGATCAATAGTGAGGTACTCTTTAAAATTGTCAGAAGGAAAATTAATAATCCTTTCTTTTGTCTCCCAAACCTTTGAATTAAGTGTAAATAATGACTAGCCAAATGCTGACCAGTATGAGTACAATGAGGAATTGCCAAGACACTCCTTAATTCAGAAGCAGTTACCACAGTAGCTCCCTAGAATATATAACCACAGATAACACTTAAAATGGAAGTAAATATTGCACAATAAATGAAATGGTTTGTGAAGTAACTAAAGTACACGCTACTCAGCAACCTGGCATGGTGTTCTTTTGAAAACTGAAATGTTTTGGATTTTTTTAGGAAAATACATTAAAAAATTGAAAAACTAATAAAAAATTAAGTAAGTGTTTATTTTCATGTCTTGTTTTGTTGTCTTTCCAATGCAATTTTTCATTCTCAGGGACCTCACCAATAATACCACTAATATATGGACTTCCAGATGTGAACACAATGTAAATCAATATCCTTCATTTGGATAAAATTCTAATTAAAAGAGCTAGTAAGTGATAGCCGGAAACTGTCAGCCACTAGAAAAAATGACACTCTATCAAGTAATCCCAAAGGCCAGTCCAGGTTTCAACTGAGCAAGGCTTAAAACTGTAACAAGAGTGACATTAAATATCTGTAGTTATCAGACCTGTACACATTGTTGTTTAGCAGCACTTAGATCAGCCGCCAGGTGTAGGACTGATCCAAACCCCATCAGACTGTGTAATTCATTAATTCCCTGGCTGAGGCACCGAGGGGGTGTTTGCAGCGTGCACATGAGTGAATCTTCTCTTGCAGCTCCGTGTTCAAGGGCTCTGCAGTGTGTGTGTACAGCATGGCCGAGATCAGGGCCGTGTTCAACGGCCCCTACGCCCACAAGGAGAGCGCCGATCACCGCTGGGTGCAGTACGAAGGTCGCATCCCCTACCCCAGGCCTGGCACAGTAAGTGGCTCCGTAATTACAGACCTCTATTTTTACTCAAAAGCAATCAGGCTTCACACCCCTCCCCGGGCTGGTAATTTATATTTTCCGCTCAGGATGTTTCAAATTATCCTCTCAACTCTTTCCCTTCTGTTGACAGCTCAGACTTCTACCTACCTTGTAGGTATATAAATATACATTTTTCCATGTCTCTGAGATAACATTGTGTCCAGACTATTTCCTGATTGTCTCTCATATTGTGGTCTCCTACTGTACAGCTATATTTCTGTCTGTTGGAATCACCTCTAAGGCATCAATACTTCATAAAAAGCCAAAGGCATTTCTTTATATAGTGTTAAGTTATCATGAGGTTTTTTGTTTGTATTTCTTGTTGTCTTCGTGCCTGTTAAAATCATTGAGATACTGTCATTGGTTCTCTTATGTGTGCTTGTGCATGTGTTGTGTTTAAAGTAAAGTAAGGAGGTAATTGCTGGACATTTTATGTGATAAAAAATAAGTAACAGGAAGAAAAAAGAAATTTGGTGTCTGGAAATACTTTTAATCCCAATCTCTTAGATTCAACTGTAACAGGCCAAAATAAGGAGGAAAACTTTGAAAAAGTTATTAAAAGTTTTTTCCCCACTTCTGTCACAGTATTAAATTTGGAAAAGTACAGGCCAACATCACAGGCAAGAAAGAAATGGTATTTTCAAAAAATACATCAACTTTAAAAACATCATCACGACTTTAAGCAACTCTTTGTACGTAGAATGTAAAAGAGCAACAATTTTATCTGGAATAGCTCTACATTCTCTTGGTCAGGTATTCAGTGAACAAGTATTAGGCAGCCAGCAGTGAGCTGTCAACATCAGATGTGGCCTAGAAGCCATCTGGCCATTTCTGTGCTGTTTCTCTGACCTCAGCACTGGTGTAAACTTTGCCTGAAGCCACATTGTCTGGTTAATTTAGTCCATCTTTTCACACATTTCCTTGTGTCTCTGTGTTTTCTTCTTCATCTTTCCACTGGACTCAACTGCGTGGTCCAAGCTCATGATGTTTGTTGAACGTGGTGGTCCCAGGGCTCGGCAGGTCAGGCCCCAAGTGCTGATTCCCTTCTCTCAGCTGAGGATGAGCCTCGGAGCTGCTCTCTCTCCAAAGGCCAGGACAGCTCAGAGACTGTTTTGGCCTGCCCAGGATCAGCCCTGATGGAGCAAATCGCAGCTGATTTGGACAGTTTAGGCATTGCAGGCTTACGCATCTCTCTGTCATGCAAAATACATAATGTGCCTGAAAGGAAGATTAATTTTTTTTTTTTTTTAATAAATTGTGTGCAACTCCACAGCTGGTAAAGAAGTTCAGATTAATTTAATTTTAGCTACAAAAATGGTGCCAGCGAGAACAATAGCTGGTTCCATGGCATCTAAAGAGATTAAAATAACTCTCTTGAAAAACTCGGAGTGCCCCATAAGGATGAACACTCTGCGCAGATAGATGGGTCATAAGCTCATTGCATTTTTGAGTGTATTAGCCATCACATGGTTGAGCTGGCATTCACAAGGAAGGAAACATGCCATGCTGAAGCATGTCAGTGCTGATCTTTATCACTGATTTGAATATCCATGTTTGCAAGTATTATAAAGGTTGGAAAGTTGAAAGATTAACAAATGTTTTCCATAAGCCAACCCTTAGCTCTCCAAGGGCTTCCTTTAAGCACCTGATAACAGCTGTGAGAAAATAGTTTCTTAAAAGTCCTCCAAACCTTCATGGTCAGTGGATTTCTGTAGGAGTTTGTCTGACCAAGGACTGAGAAGGGAAGTGGATTTACTGAAGCAAGCTGTCAGAAGAAAGATATCTGTAATACTTGCTGTATAGATTAGGTAAACGTATTTCTGCATAGCTTTTTATCTGTTCTCTTAGGGAGCTGGACTGCAAAATACTTTAGGCTCAGTAGTTTAATGTAGGGTATCCAAATTGTAATGGGCTATGCCAAACTTGGATGTGATCAGATTTAGGGTGGGATCTGGAAAAGCAGTACAGTGCTAAAAGGCAAGGGAAAGAAGCACGAATCTTGAAGAACACTGCAGTGGGAATGCTGAAATGCTCTTCCTTAAAGATTAATTTCATCATTTCTTGCCCACTGTGACGTGGTTCAGGAATGCTTAGAACAAAGCCAAAGAGGGATAATCTACCCTTTTTTAAGTTATCAGAACATTTTTGAAATTTAAGCTACTCGTAAGTGTTGCCTACAGCTGGCATAGCCAATGCTGCCCCGATTCTCTATTTCCTGTATTTTAAGTTACTGGTGAAGTCTAAAAAGGGCTATTCTAGGAAATACATTTCTTTTGGTGGTTGACTTTGAGAGATGCGTTGACTTCCTTTCAGCATTTATACAGAAGCAGGAGACTGCATACCCTAATTTAACTTTCTGCTCTGCTACCTTTATCTCTTAAGTAAATAAAGCTGCTCACTATAGAGACTGTGACTACTTTGATTTTGAAATTTTGACAAAATGCTTCCTGTGGCAATTTGTGTGTGAGATAAACTCCCAACACGACCATGATATCATGCCTTCGCAATGCTGAGTGGGGAGCAGGCAGCAGCAGCCCCTGCCTGCTCATGTCCCTGAGCTGTGGCAGGCTCTGGCTGCCCTCTGCCGTCAGCAAAACACCCCTGGACACGGTGACAGGGGACCTTTGGCACACTCCACAGCACTGACACTGCAGAACACACAGCTCTTTAACTTCTCTCAGTGGTATTAAAGTGCAAGTGGAAATAATGGGAATTTAACAGAGGCAAGGCTTCTAATCTATTTCCATTTGGAAGCTGAAAATAAAAAGAGACAGAAAAAAAGCATGAAGCAGGCAGCCCTGACACAAAGGATGAGTTGAAAACCAAGGGAGCTTTTGCTCTATCTGCTTTAGCTGTTTAAAAATTGGACTTGCATATCTGCAGCTGTCCCCAGATAAAAATTCAGTTTTCTTCCAGTCTCTTAGGGTTTCACTCAGGAAATTATCCATTAATAAAGAAACCATGGAGAACTTTCTTTAAAGTGTGTTCTGCATTCTGAAGCAGAGTTTTCATAATGCCCTCCCGGTAATCACAGAAGGCATTTGAACAAGATTTTCAGTGAATTAGGAGGAAGAAACCTTTTCTAGTTTATTTATTGAGCTGTAACCATTGCAGTATCACAGCAACTCATAGTGCTTTAATCCCTTTAGAAATCCTGATGGGATAGAAGGGGGTTATCCTCATTTCACTGATGGTGAATAAATGTCATTAAGGTCAGATTTTTAGAGGAATGAGTGTTTAAACATGCAGATTAACACTCAGTCTGATCTACTGCAGAACATAGGACTGTTAAATGCTAGCCAAGGCAACAGCAAATGTTTTTGATGGGTCTAGATACCTTACTGATCTGATTTGTGAAAAGATCAAAACAAAGCTCTGAATGAGCAAAGTAAGAATCTGGCAGCCTGAGTCACTTAGCTACAAGAAGAAGCAGCCCAGCACACTGCTCATGGCCATTTGAAGAGTTTAATGCCTCACCTGTTTCTGCTCCAGATCTGGATACGGTCCTAGGCTCTTGAATTCTTTGTGTTTTCTTTTTATTAAACGAGTTACCTTACAACCTCTCAGATTCTGCTGTAATCATGGAATCTTAGAATCATAGAATCGACTCAGTTGGAAGAGACCCATCTGGATCATTGAGTCTAACTCCTGGCCCTGTGCAGGACACACAAGAGTCACACCATGTACCTGAGAGCATTGTCCAAATGCTTCTTGAGCTCTGTCAGACTTGGTGCTGTGACCACTGCCCTGGGGAGCCTGTTCCAGTGCCCAAACACCCTCTGGGTGAAGAACCTTTTTCTGATACCCAACTTAAACCTCCCCTGACTCAGCTTCATCCTTCTTCATCCTTTCCTCTGTCAATTGCTTTCTCTCCCGTCCTTCAGTGAAACCCCTTCCTTTATTTCTTCTGGTAATCCAGTGTGCAGGCTGATCAAGATGTGTCCATCCCACTGGGACTTGGCTGTGCCACAGAGAAATACTGTCTGCCAAAATGCCTCCCCTGTCCTCCCTTCTGGTTAGTTTTGCTGCTTTAATAAGCTTGTTCATAAACATTGAGGGTTGCACAGGTTTCCCTTGTTATTTTTAGACTTATCTTCCCCTTTCGCCTATCTTTTATGGGACAGACTGCATTCTTTGCTTCTCCAATTCCTCTCTCCTTTGATCTCCCTACTGTAAAATGGGGCTGCTTAATTAGGTGAAATGTTTCACTTTACGGGTTTATTTTCCTCAGAAAGCCTCCTACACCTCCTGTTACTTACCAACCTGTTCTCCCCTACATGAATCACCTTCCAGTTCATAACAGCCTTTCGAAATGCTGCATACCTTGTCACCTTTCCTCATGGCAGAGGTCAACAGAGAATTGCAAAGTGCCACCTGCAAAGTCAAGTTCACTCACCCAGCTGGTCTCAGCTCAGTTAGCCTCTGATTAATGCTCAATTTTCTCAGCTTTTTCTATCAGCAGCACTAGTGTGTTAAATGGAAAAGCAATGCAAAGTGCTCAAGACAAACACGAAAACAAATCCTGCACAAGCAGTGGGATACAAACCATTAAAAAATAATAGGGGACTTAAATTTTGTTTGTTTTGTTTGTGCTTTTTGTTGCGGGAGAAGAGTGAGTTTAAATTTGCACTGTTTTGCATTTTTCATGTTGCATTTAAAATTTGCACTGTTAGTTTGTCTCCTACAAACCTGATTTGTTCCCCTCGCCCCTGCCCTCTTCCAGGCTCAGTGAGTAGCTGCAAGGTTACTATGAAAGTCTCCCTACTGAGTGTTCAGTCCTTCTGGCACAACTCACCTTGTAGAGGAGCGTTAAGGGTTTTTGCAGGTATGTCCAAATAAAAAATGAATTGTGCAGCTCTGAGCAGTCTACAGAAAAGAAGCCACGGAGTATTTAGGCCTCTCAGGATCCCAGGTTTCACCTTCAGAATGGCTTATGGTTGAACCTCCAGTGGCACATAAGTGCCTGTGCCCTGAGAGTCATCGCTTAGTTGTCATCTAATCCACAGAATATCATAAATCTGTGGGTACCCCATTTTTAAAGTACTTCTGGGCGTCTTGGCAGCTTGCACCAGTCCTCAGTGGTGGATCTTAAACCCTCAGGATGCAGCCTTTGCATTTCTTTATAAACTCTACAAAGTTCAGTGTGTTGGCTGTGTTGGAGGTCCCCATTTAACACAGAAGTGTTAAATGTGTCTCTATTTTATCTGCTTTTTGTTTGATGAATCAGTGATAAGGCAACTTATTAGGAGCCTAGAAGACTTTACACTTACTAGTTTTGGCTAAGATGAGAGGTAATGACCTTTGAAAAGTAAAACACCTTCAGCAGGAAGGAGCAAGGAGTTCCTAGGATGAGGGACACCTCCTCAAGGAGGGTTGCCCAGACTAAGACATCTAATTCCCTGATATGGGAGACCTTTAAGAAATATTTCACTCTCATGTTTCATACTGGATTCTTCCAGTGCTCACAAGAGTGACTTGCTGGCATGGTTCTCAGTTCTCCTTGTGAAATGCATAAAGATTCGCAGCCTGGACATTATAAAAGCAAGCAGATACCTACTGCACTCAATATGATCAATCTGCCCTACCCTGTGGGTGCTTGAGTCTTGGTATTAAGTGGGTCTAAGGATACATGTGACAAGACACTTTTAAACTGGGATTTTCAACACACTTGTAAATAGAAACCCTTTTGAATTTCCCAGGGAACAACATTCTCTTTTTAGTTTGTCAGTAGACATCAGCGCTGCTGAACTACAGATGCATCATTAATGAAAAGGATATGTGTTTACGTACCTTAACAGCTAGATTCCCAGATAATTGCCACAATTTTTAATAGGTGTTAGATCCAGCAGCACTTACTGAGTTCACTGGATGGTGTGAAGCACTATCCAGTTTGGCAAATTGGAGGTTTATTTAGGAGCCCAACTTCTGGCATCAGCCTTTGAAAATCTTGGCCACGTTTCCCACATAATGTTAACACAGTAACACTGTATGTTTCAGCATTGTGTGAGATCCACACATCCAGCACTCTGCTAAGCTGCAAATTTAATAAGACAAGCAAAAAAGGGAGAAAAGCTTGCATATGTGTGGTGGTGTTAATTTAGTGTGTATTTGCTTTTATTTGAGAAAGATTAGCCTTAACTTACCACCTTCTGACCACGTTTGGTTACAAATAACAGGTGAGGGAATAGAAGGCATCTTTGTAAATCATCTGGGATCAGGACTTAGTCCAGAGTGATTATTGTCAAACTGAGCTCCCACAGAAGGCATTTCAAAAACCTTAATTCTTCTTAATAACTTTTGATTCTTCAAAAGATTTGTGCCACAGAGTTTATACAGCACTTGAATAGAGATGCCCTTAGTACTTCTGTTTCTGTTGGGTTTGGGGGTGTTTGTTTGTTTTGGTTTGTTGTTTTGTTTTGTCTTTAATTTCTTGATACATATATTTTTATCAAGTTATCATTCATGGCAGCAAAGGCCTAAGCAACCTCAGAAGAATAGATTATATGGTGAACAAGTTTCTTGGAAAATTCTTATCTAGTGGTACTAATTTAACTGATTTAATGTAATTTTTTTTTTTTTATATGAGCTATCTAGAAGAAGAGCATCAAATCTGAGCTGGTTGTTTAGAATTCTCTATCAGAAGGAGAAAGATAGGCACCCCCTCTGTGCAGTTTACATGCAGCCAGGATAAGAATCTAGGTCGGGTGAGATGAATCCCACCCTACAGCAGAAGCTGAAGGTGCTGAGAGAGCACATTGATAGTGTTATGAGAACTTTCATGAAGCCAGATTCTCTTGTAGTTCACATGAAACAACTCTGCCAGCCTGCTCCCGTGACATTTGGTATAATAGCCAGTATCTTATTGTCCCCAGTGGGAGATGTCACATATCTGAGACAGCATCTGGTGCTGATGATGTGAATAAATGAACTATGACCTGGGCAGAGAACACCAGTATTGCTGTCATGAGACCTGCAACAGGATGTGAACTCACATTTTCAGACATGAAAGGTGGTTTCACTCACCCACTTGACCATCCTACATCCTATTGATTGCTAGGAAAGGAAGCACAAGCCTACAGGAATTGTTCTGCAATGATGGGTGGACACAGCTTTAAACAACTGCCTGAGAACTTTGCCAAAGGGTGGCCCAAATGACTTTTTCATTCTCCTGTTCCATCCATCATGCCACAGTGAGTGATGCCTCTGGAAATAACTCCCTTGGCCAAGCATAACAGGGTCACACCTGCCCAGCTGTTCTTGGTGGTCATGCTGTCTTAGGATAGGATCCAAAGCCCACTGAAATAATTGGAAAAGTCCCTGTTGACTCAAGGAGATCTCTGGATCAAACCCTTAGTCCTTGTTTCTACTAAATTAACTATGCAAGCTGGCAGAAGATTTCCCTGTATCGTGCATGGTAGGGTTTGGGCCGTTGGGATTGCTGTAGCAGCTCTTCAGTTCCATACTATTAGAAATTTTATCCCAGTGGTTTTTAGTAAGTGGAGTCACTACTCGTCTTCCTCCGTTGGTGCATTTTTGGCAAAAATCTAGGAGAACTTTAAGACCAAATGTGCTCCTCCCATTTTCCACATAGAAATGGGCTTCTGGAATTGAGTTGTTAATAGGTGAGCAGTCAGCAAATTTCCAGTAGATGCAGGTGGTGACTCTGAGCAGTGAGTGAGAACATGAAAAGGGACATACAGGGGAAAATCAACCTCTAGTCCACCGTGAGGGGGAAGAGAATTATTGCATGGTTGGAAAGTTGAAGAAGTGAATTTGTTTCTCATCCTGTATAGAATAAATAATTGCAAAACTTTGATCTAAAGACAATTAAAGTTACTACATGTTTCTCTGTATTTATGCCAACAAACTTTTGTTCAAGACCTCTAAAGGCAAACATCCTGATTTTTATCCCAAAGTCTGTTTTTTGTCCCAAAGTCATACTGCTTTGTGAAATTATTCTATGCATATTATTATCTTCAAAAGCCAAGCTGAATGCAGCCCACCTCAAGGATGTAACCTTGCAATGACTTTGTAAAAGCACAGCAGAAAACAGAATGTAGGAGATGATATCCAGCAAGCCAGAGGGTGAAGTTCTCACAGGACTGCTGGCACAAACCCCCTAGGTTTGTGCACTGGCTCACTGCAATGTGTGTTTCCAGTGGAACTGGTTTTTCCAACAGAACTTCCCTTTTCTTCTTTCTTACTTGTGTTCGACTGTATCTTCAAGGAATGTCTTTCAAGTGGTTATCACGGGACAATAGAACCTTTTTTTTCTTTTCTCTTCTTTCGCAGCCATAAATGGAATTGTACAGTGAAACAAAAATGACTACGTGATGGAATTTATCTTAATTCAAATTGGCTCAGGTTTACTGTCCATGGGGAAATTGTCAAAAGCTATTAGGTGATCCAGGGGCTTAAGATGTTTTTCAGTAAACTATTTCAAATCCTTTATGAAGATGGGGATGCAGAGGCTTAACTCTCACAGATTGAAACAACACTAAGCAAGTGGACAGTTGAACAAAGTCTGTTAGCTCTCTAGATAGCCATAAAATTCAGTTCAAGCAAGGAGTGGAAGTAGGCTGCAGACTCTTAAATCACTGGGGCTTCAGCTCTGTTAACTAAAACCAGAGGTCAGATTCAAGTGCGGGCTCCTAGTCAGTCTTTTATTTAATGTTAAGATGGGCTTTGCCATAGTTTAGGTGCACTCCAAGTGGCACCTTCCCTGTGACAGTGCTGTGGCAGTGTTTGGGGTCCAAGCTAGACCAGGAATTGACCACAACAGACATTTCAGATGTGGCCATAGATGTGGATGTATAACATCAGCTGGCCTGTGCTTCCCTGGCCTGTTATGTTTCTGAATATACAAGTAGGCTCAGATACTTTTGTGAAGCTTTTCCTCAGTCAGCAACCTGTGTTTAGTTGCTACTCTGCCTTACATAGTGGAAGAAATCCTAACCACAAGCCCTTAACTAGCACCATAGATTCAACACGTCAAACTGGATAGTTGGGAATATAAACTAAAGTCTTCTCTGTCAAATACTGCTATGAATGAGGACTGTAGAGAAACTTCACCACAAATCTTTCTCTTGATAGAGTACAGAGGCATTAGCTGATCACATTTCTTTCTTCACAGGCTGTGTTAGAGCTCCACCTGCCAGTAAACACAGGGATTAGAAAAGAAGCAATCAGTAGTTTATATGTGAAAGGTTGTCACCAACTGGAATAATGCCCAGTTCATCTTATCCAGGATTGTAGTTCCCCAGTAACCCATCTAGATGTCTCCAGATTCAAAACAGACATTTTCTCAGGCTTGAATTTGGGACTAATTGTGAAAGAACGGACGTAAAAGAGATGCAGACGGCTGTGGGAAGGAAAGCGGAGATAGGTGAGCATGAGACATCATGGGTCACCAAAATGAAACACCTTGCAGATATGTACTTGGGCTTACCCCAAAAGGCACAGACAGGAAACATCTGATGGAGGTTGAAGAGGTAGGTTTGTGGGTAGTCTTCAGGCAAGATGTGTTAGAACCAACTTTGTGTAAGCCAAAGAAACAGCTGGAGTGACCTATTTGTCAGTATAGGTCTAAATAGGGGTGGGAGTGAACCCCAGCACCAGGAAGTGCCTGAAGAACCGAATTCTTGAGCAGTTATCTGGACCAGAAGAGGATGGGACTGTGATGTTAAAAACTGGAGAAAAGGATGCTGCAGCATCTGAGCCCTGGGCCTGGTCAAGAGTGTCAGCTCTGTGAATGAGTAAGGAAGTCAATTTTGAAAAATAATGAGCCAAAGGGATTTTTTGGCATCTAGAGGATATACCTTTTTTTAGAAAAATATAAGTGTGATATGTAGGAGGTACAGTTCACTGAAAATGAATTGATTTCAGGCCATATGCAGGGAAAAGTTACGGCCTCTGATTTCAGGCCAAAGGCAGAAACTCAGGCGGAAACTCAGCTTTGGAAAGAGGAACAGAAATACTAGAAGCAGAAAAACCTTGAGATGCTGCACTTACAGTACGTGAGCGCCTCCCGCAGCAGCCACGGGAGGGCAGCCTAGGCTTGCTGTTGGCAGCCCCGGCTCTGGTACCTGCTCTGCTCCGGGCAGCCTGCAGCAAATTTAACTGTGCTGCTACCTGCGCCCAGAAGCGAATCCTACAGAGCATGACCGGTCTCCTTTCCTCCAGTCTCACTCTCCTTGTCTGTGTGAAAAAACAAACGTGATATTTTGCCTGTGAGTGGATCGGGGAACAAGGAGTTGGAATTCGCTGCACCCGTACTGAGCCCATCATGAGAATTTCTCTGGTTTTAAAGCAGTTCTTTCAAAAAGTGAGGTGGTGACCAAGTGCTGCTTTGGGATGAGAAGAATCACTGAAAAATATGATTGTTACTGTCTTTACAAATGTTTCAAGTGGAAAACTTGATTTCTACTTGTACTTCTTTCCTAAAACTCCTCTCATCTTCTTATTCTCTCTCATTCAGTGTCCAAGCAAAACGTACGACCCGCTCATAAAGTCTACCAGAGACTTTCCTGATGAAGTCATTAGCTTCATTAGACGGCACCCACTGATGTACAAATCGGTTTACCCGGTGACGGGAGCCCCGGTGTTCACGCGGATCAACGTGGACTATCGTCTCACTCAGATTGTGGTGGACCACGTCATGGCAGAGGACGGGCAATATGATGTCATTTTCCTAGGAACAGGTATGAGAGAGAACTTCCCCTATCATTGTGCACAAACCACATCCTTTTAGAACACCTTTAGTTCGGTAGGTCCTGAATAAACCGGAATAAACCTGTAGACTAAGATATTTTTCCTATGCATGCAGCTTCAGGAAGCATGTAAGTGCTTCTGATTTGATTCCAGGTCTTCATGCAAGTGCTGAAATTAAATTAATTTTTCAGTTCAAGATAGTACTACTGTTGGGATGTTAATGCCTCGTGCTGCCTAGGTGATAAACTGTTTAGGGGTCAGACTACCTGAACTTTCTTACCCTCCAAGTACCACTCAGTACCTGTCTTTACAGACTACCGTGGTTGTCTGGCTTCCTGCTGGAATCACATCAATAAAACTATTAAAAGAAAAAAAAATTACCTTAATAGCTTCAAGGAGTACTTCATATTATCAGTAGTGACATGGTAGTGCTTCAGCATTTTATCTTGTGAGATGCTGAACAGTTAAGAAGTATTTCAAATTGAGCCTAAGGCAACAATTCCACTCAACTAATTTTAAAGATATAAATTAGCAACATGTTAACTCCAAACATGACAATCAGGATTGAACAGAGAGAGGTTAAGCTACTCTTGTCAGGGGAAAAACTGCTTTGCCATTTTTCTATGGATAATTATATATCTATTTACATTTTTATAATAGATAAATGCCTTAAGGAAAAGGTCTAGTTTTAGCATAGTAATTAAATTTAGAATCACGGGATGAATCACCCAAGAGCAGGGTATGCTAAGGAATATCAATATACCTATTCATAACATTTCTGAAGTAATAATCCACCACATTACTCCATTTTGTTCTTGTTCCATAATTCAGCATTCTCTCACTCTCATTCTATGTAGGTCTTATAAAGCACTTTTCACTGGTAGATCTGAGTGCTTTAGTAAGGAGGTCGCTGCCATTATCCCCATCTCAGAGAAGGTGAAACTGAGGTACATGGAGGTGACGAGGTTTATCCGAGTGCAGCGGACGGGCTACTGCCATGAGCTGCAGGGGAATTAAGGTTTCATTTTGAATCCTACCCCAGTGCTGTTGGGTTGCATTTTATCTGGCCTGGGAGCAAATTTTGTATCATACAGCAAATTTGATATGTATGGCTATTCTGAAGTAATTTGAGGAAAAGAGTGAATTGTCACAGAGTGCTGTCTCTTACGAAGTGTGGGTTGCCTCCTCCTTCAAGAGTTTTCTGTCTGTGTTACCCCACACAGGAGTCTAGAGATAGCCTTTCCCTCAGAACTCTTATGTCTTTCAGCAAAATCCATTTCACAACTCTTATCTTCCAAAAAAGACACTGTCACAGACCCTCTGTGATCCCAAGTTAGTACAGTGGTGTCAGTGAGAAAAGCAGTTTCATAAAAAAAGACCATTAAAGTGCTGTTTTCTCCCCTGCTGGCTGAGAAGGCCAGGGCTGATCTTTAGACATGATGATGGAAAATCCTTGTTGCTTTCTGAGAGCAATATTAATATAGTCAACAAAGGAAATGGACCCCATTCCCAAACTGTGTGATGCTTGGGATTTCAGAGTGCTCACTACAACTTACTTTTCTTCTGATAAGAGTGAAAAAAAGTAATTTGAAATTTAACCGTCTGAGAAGATGAGTTCACTTGTAAAAATGTACAAAATACTCTTTTAGCGGCTGTAGAAGTTGCTTTCAGATGTTTTCTGTCCTCCATTTTAAAGTTTTTAATAGAAATAAAATTATATTGAGAGACCAGCAACTTGAATACTCCCAGGTTAACTGTTCCTACCTGACACTAAGGCATCTCTTCAAGTGTAAGTAGTCAGGTTTAGAGGTGTCAAGGCCAGCAAGAACCATGCAGTCACTAGATGGCACTCCATAATATGCAGACGTTTATTTTTCTGCAATGCCTTCCTTAAAAGTGAGATTTCTTTTCTGTAAGTACATGGTTTTGTTCTGTTTTATCCTCCAAACTCATTGTAAGGAAAAAAATGAACTCAAAGATAAAATTTCAATTTTAAAGAGGGACTGAATGTGGATATAACAAATAACCCAGGAGATTTTGAGCAGCAGCAGATCAGCAGCTTATTATATGTTTGAATGTACACAACCAACTTGTACATGTGCAGGCTTTGGCAATTATGTCAAAAAAACTCTGAAAAAAAGCTCTAATACATAAGGCAAACTGCAGTAATTTGGCTTTGATTGGTAACATGAACTTCAGTAGTTTTGGAAAAGAAGAATGAAAATCTCATTCTTTCCCTTATAATGTATTATTTTTCATTATTTCGATGCTATGTGTAGACCTTAGGACTAAACTGCACTGTGTCATTTCCACATCCCAGCACCCAGCCCACTTCCCCTGAGCAATTTCTGAGTTCTTTTTAAGGCCATTCAAGGTTCACTGATATGTAATGGTCTGACATGAAATGAGCAGCTATTTTTTACACCAAGCAAGAATTCAGGTTAAAATTGATGAATAGTTTTAACTTAAAAAATTCTCTAGATGATTCCAAATAAGTAATGATTAAATTAAGATTTTGATGCTGAACGAAGGTCTTTTTTCAAAAATTTCCTTAAATGAAGAAATAAATTTAAAAAGTGCATTGCTTAACTCATTGCATTAAAATGAGTCTTACTTCTGATTAGGGACCTATAGATATATAAATGCCCTGCATGGAGAGAGCTCTGCAGGCAGCAGGAGATGCAGTGGGGATAGATGTGGTTGGAAAGCAGCATCCCTGGTGGATTAGCTTTATCTATGGGGCAGGATATGGAATGGCCCATGCATATTGAGACATACCTTTTTACATGAGGTACATTTGTTTCAGACGTAGGCACAGTCCTGAAGGCTGTGAGTATCACAAAGGAGAAGTGGACTAAGGAGGAGGTGGTCCTGGAAGAGCTGCAGATATTCAAGGTAAACATTAATAGCCACAACATCAATTAAATATTATTCAGGGGACTTCATGGCCCAAACTGGCTTTGTCTGTCTGGTTGTTTGTTTACTGGAACTAGTTCAAGTTTCCAGAGGGACACTATGTAAATTTGTAAATGCCTTGGTATTCTTTGGGCAAGTCAATTGAAAAATGTCCAAAACCAAACAGACCGTGATTTTTCAAACCCGTGGAACGTCTCATTTATCCTGCTTTGTTCTTATTTGAAATTATGAGCCCACATTTTTTATTATTTATGCATATTAAAATAGTAGTGTTGTATTTTTAATGTAAAATTTTCTATGGCCCAGTTGGTATTGGGAGTATCCTAGGTACAATTATGTTTTTTGAAAAACAAACACACAAAATTCCTTGGGTGCACAGAAATGCTTTAAAATAGCAACATTAGGAATTGAAAACATAAGGAAAAAAAACAAGAAGTTAGCTTGATTATCAGTGTGCTTTAATTTATTGGTGAAGGCTGACTCCGTATTTTTGACCATTTAGATTTGGTTATTCTGTAACTGGAGCCCTGCTAACACCAATGACTTCTTCATAAATGCAGCTTGTAAAAAGCCCAAGGTTCTTTTTGTTGCACAGGCACAATTTTTGATTAACTTCAGTGCTGGTGAGGGAGCTGACATCAACATACTTTTACATCAGAAAAATGGAAACTTTTGTCTTCCCTACTGATTTTCTTTTCCGTTTATTAGTTTCTTCTTCGTTGTTTGCATTCTCACTTTGCTTTCTTCTCATGCTGCTTAGCTCTTCTTCAGTTTTCACTTTGCTTTTCCATCAAAGTTTGTCTGCATCCATTACATTCTGATTACTTTATCACACATCCTCTCTCCTATGTGCTATACAGCCTGAATTGTTGTCCATAATGAATAAATGAATTTGGGGCTTTTCCAAGTGTAAGCACAGGACCATTAACAGTTATTTCAAAGAGTTCATTTCTCCATATGCCTTTTGATATGTCATGTGTGTGATGAAACTTTGATTTAAAGGATCTCTATGTCTTCTTCCCACTGTCTTGGACACCAATTATAAATATCACTCAGAAAATACCAAGATTACTCAGTGTCCTGCCAAATAATGAGCAGCTCCAGTATGTGCACCAATTTGCTGCATTCTTAAAACATAACGTCAAGGGAAAATGTGCCATATCATATTTAAAACAAAAAAGAGGTCACTTTTTTTTCTACTCAGCAGACATTCCTTCACATTTTTATTGGTAACATTTATAACTGCTACCTCTATGTTTTTGAATCCAGAAAATTGAAGGGGGTAGTGGCTGAAAAAAACATGCCTTATTTCCTCAAACTGCATTAATATTGAACAATAGGCTTAGATTAATCTTCTGTTGGGTGATAGATAATTCCCTCAGCTTTGTACTGTTCTTACAACAGTCATGGGCAAAAATTTCACTGTCTTTCACAGCCATGAAATACATCCTGGTGCAGAGATCTTCCTGTGTATCCCTTAAATGGCAACTAAGCCTTTCAAATAGTGCTTAATAGGAACTAAAGTTGATGTGAAGGCTCATTGCCCAGGATGGGGTAGATACCAAACTCTCAGAATTAAAGCTAATTCCCTCCTTCCAGCTGGGGAAATTTATGGGATTTCTTTTTGGAAGCATGAATTTTGTGATTTTCTGTTGGGGTTTGTTTTCTTCATATTAGTTAAAACCAAGCAAATGAGCCTGTAATTTTATTTGCTTATTGTATGTTAAGTGCTGCTCTCTTTTTCACTTAGAACAGGGAACTTGTAAACTAATACACCTTGCTAATTTATTTTTCAGCACCCTTCGTTTATCTCAACCATGGAGATTTCTCAGAAACAGGTAATCATAAGCTTGTTTAATTACTGGAGGATGTGGGGTACGCTGAACACCTATTTTCAGGTGACTCCTGTTGCTTAGTGGCCAAGCTTTCCATGGATGGCTCTTAAAATGTAACTGGAAGGAAGGAGATACGTTTGAAATTGTTTGCCTGCCTAATTCCTGTTTGCTTACAAACAGTAATTTGTGTACCCAAGCTGGTAATTATTCAGGGAAACAAGCCTTTAGTCATGTGGTAGTGGGATTTGTAAGTGAAGCCAATGCACATTCTTTTTCCGGCCTCCAGAAATACTTGTCTCTTTACAATCTAGTAATAAATTATTATTACTATTATTGTTTTTATTTTTATTAGTAGTCAGGAGAGATCAGGGCCTCACTGTGCTAAAACTTGTATGCACACAACCAGTCCCCCTCCTCTAAAATTGCAGCCTGAGTCTGGGTGGTCTAACCCTGGCAGTGCAGGGGCCATTCCCAGTGCGGTATCTCCTGATGGGAAACGGTTTTATGGCAGCTCCAAGCTCTGTGATGGCTCCTTGCACGTTCAGGAGGCAGCGTGACACCAGAGCCACCCCTCCCTGAGCCACAGAAGTGGCCAGAGCAGCTCTGGCACAACACGGCTCCCTCACACGGGAGGAGGTATTTTGCCTTTCAGGCACGCACAGCACAGCTGGGTCCCATCTCCCATGAAAAAAGGTGGCAGGCCAGATGGAAGTGTTGGCATGAGCCAGCTCCAGCTTGGACCACCCTTGGCTCCACAGGCAATCCACTCAAGCGTTGGGGAGAGGAGAGAAACATTATCCCCATCCTACCTCCGGATCAGAAGCAGAACATGAAGTTTATTCACACAAGGTCACCCCTAGTTCCCAGATTGTTAACATCGTGACTATTCAGCCCCTTGTTTTTAAACATGTTGTTAAGCCATTCTTTCCGTGGTTTGCTTCTGATTTTTTACTATAGAACGAATCTAAATGTGTGAGGGTGTTGAGTGCTGATGTCTTTCCAGGACTGCAGTCCCCTTTCCTGTCTGCTGTGTTGTTGGGATGAATGGGCACTGGCTAGTTCACACTGGACCCTGAGAAACATTTTTACACTAAAGGAGGAATTTTCCCTTGTTTTATAAAATCTGGGATAGGGTTAAAAGTCTGCAACTGTGGCACTGAAGAAGGGAACTTTTTACACTGGCTACTTCGAGAACACTCCTAATTAATTTGCTTTGCCTGATTTGCAGCAACAATTGTACATTGGTTCCAGGGATGGATTGGTTCAGCTCTCCCTGCACAGATGTCACACGTATGGGAAGGCTTGTGCAGACTGCTGCCTTGCCAGAGACCCGTACTGTGCCTGGGATGGAAACTCTTGTTCCAGATATGCCCCAACTTCTAAAAGGTAAGAAAAAAACACGACATGCTGTAAAAGATCTTGCTACTTGCAAGAATTTTAGATGTTCCAATTCATAACTTGTTGCCTTTTTACTTAGCATATCATTTGCCCTAAAATGTGATCGTACTCTGGCCATGTTTCACATTTCTGCTTGAAGAGCTGTGAAGACAACATAGCTTTGTTTTAGTGTGTGTGACAGTAACTTGGCTACTGCAGCTATCATCATAAATCCATCACTTTCCTTTTTTATGCTGAATGCTTTAAGGCACAGAATGCTCAGATGGAGGTCCAGGTTGTGGCTAACTCCGCCCAAGATGCAAGAGCCTCTCTTAAGCTTCTGACTTTTTCATATTAATTAGAAAGCAGAGTTTAACATAGTATCCCAGAGTGGTCAATAATAAAACATATTAAATTCCGTGACCTAACCCAACAATTGTATCTGTGGTCTAGCCATGAGAGGGAGACAGAGATTTAAGTACCATGATTTGACCATATTGACAGCAGTCTTTCCACAGTGAAAGAAGCTTCATCTGAATTTTCTGTACCCACCAGCTAGGACAGCACCTTGGATGTGGATGCAGGGAGAGCACTCTGCAGGGTCTAGCAGTGCACTGCCTCAGCTGCTGGATGTGTCTCCTGAAGTTTTTGGCTGATTTAGCTGGAGCCAAAGTCCTTCACAGCCTCTTCATTCCTCTTTGGACAAAGTCCTCCTGACAGCAATTCTTGCAGTGTGGTTGCAGTCTGAGCTCAGGCTCTGGAATGACACTTTCCACCTTAGGGGTCACAGGGCTGGGTCCTGAGCCATTGAAGTTAATGACTCATAAGTTATCATGTCATGGTGTCAGGGAACTTTATGTGTTCTCCCTCATAGCCAAAGCAAACTAAATTCAGAGAAGCATAAATGAAAGGAGAAAAGCAAGTGTTCAGGCTCACTGCAAAGTTAGTGACACATGAGGCTTGCTGAAGTCTGGGGTGGGCTGGGACACAGAGATCGATGGGCCATGCTTTTTAACAGATGTGCTGTTTGGAGGGAAGGCCAAAAGTCTGTGGTTCCAAAACAAAGGATGGGTGACTGGCCCTGGGAATCCTGCAGTAGATCAGTTACTTGAATGTTTTCCTTCTGTGCTGAAGTCTGTGCTTCCAGCATGTCTACAGCTTTTGCTCCGTGGACACATCGGCCTTGGCAACCTGCTCTCCTTCAGAGGCGTTGCTCCGCACACGGGAGGTCCCACTGCTGCTGCTTGTGAGGAAAGAAACAGTTCTTTCCTGGGTCTCCAATTCTTCTACTGAAAAATTGAAAAAGTTTCCATTTTTTTCGTAGCCCTTGGGAGATAAATGCAATTATGCACAGAGGAAGAGTTTACATTTTTTTTAGTGCTATTAAACTGAAATGGCAGTAAAATACGGTGAGTTCATGTAACAAAGCCAGAGATTGGAAGGCAAGTTAGTAGATCATCTCAGAACATTGTCTTATGTTTTTTCTGTCCATAAAGGTGAAAGATAACCAGATTTGTCAATTGTTTGTTAACAAACTAAAATACATTATTTTCTCTCTTCATTTTAATAATTGGTTTACTAGTCAGTATTACCTTGGGCTCAATACTGAGCTCAATTTTGAATGTCACCTGTTGAACTTCAGATCTTTTTCATGGTCTACAGCATGAAATGTTTTTAAGTATTTGCAACACAGTCTACCCCGCCAGGAGAGCCACGCTGGTCTAAGCAAGTTTAGACACTCTTTCTGTCACTGTGTTACACACTCCTTATTTTAGGCAGATATTTTCCTC
The DNA here is from genome assembly GCA_014706295.1 of Lycocorax pyrrhopterus obiensis. Taxonomy (NCBI): domain Eukaryota; kingdom Metazoa; phylum Chordata; class Aves; order Passeriformes; family Paradisaeidae; genus Lycocorax; species Lycocorax pyrrhopterus. The sequence goes on from JACSVZ010000015.1 coordinate 8,374,154, forward strand.
CTGCTTTTTCTCTTTCTCCTCCCAGTGGTTTTCCCAAATCACAGGCTCTTCTCTTGATGTCAATTGTACAAATCTCTCTAGGCCACATGCTGCTTTGAGGGTGAGGCTGGTTTTAGTTAAGACTGTAATTGTCAGCAGTAGGGTGGGAGCAATGCAAGTCCACATCTGCTGAGCTCCTCTGTATTTTGTTGTTGCATTCCAGCAATTATGTCTGAAGTGTTACAAGTTTGCATGCTCTTCCCATAGGCGAGCCAGAAGGCAGGATGTCAAGTATGGAGACCCAGTTGCACAGTGCTGGGATGTGGAAGACAGTGAGTATTTTTCACCTTTCTTGCTCTTTTGTCACTTAGGCAGCAGATTTTGCTGTGAGGGTGTCTGTCTCCAAAAACTTGCTAAGCTCAACAGAACAGCTGCCTTTCCCACACTTCATATCCATTACCCCTCCCACAGTTAAATTTTCAGAGCTGGAGCTGGAAAGGAGCAGCCAGCATGGGATATCACCCTTGCATCCTTTATGGGTGACACTCCTCAGCACTCACATGGGGCAGGGAGATGTGCCCCTGACACCAAAACATCACACACATCCCTGAAACTAGCTAATGGGATGTGCATGATGTTCCATCCAGAAACAGGGCAGCAAATCCCACAAGGAAGCTTGCAGGGGTGCGTGGGGAACATGCCATCTCTCCTCTGCCACTTGACACAGGTCCCAAGGCTGAGCTGCAGCTGCCAAACCAGCCCATTCCCCTTCCCACAGCTACTTAAATGCGCCTGTTATTAACAAGAACCTACCCCCTTCTCCCTGCCCGCTTCCCCCTCCCTTTCCCACACCCTCTTTTCAGATGCCAAAGGGTCTGGCTGCTCCTCTGGCATCTGCAGCCCTTCTCTCTCAGCAAGCACTGTCAGTATGAAACCCCGTGGTTACACAGCAATCTCTGTGGCAGCGTAAAATAAATGAATAGCATTCAAACCCAAGCATGGCTTTGTCTGGGGTTCTTCTAGCTGCTTATTAAAGTGAACAATCCAGACAAAACAGTATTGATTGTATCACCACGTTGAACACTGGCTTCGGGACAAGCCATCCCTTCCCATTGATCTCTGGTTATTCCGTGCCGCTGCGGTGCTGGGTGCCTGCTGCAGACCTCAGTGGGAGGCAGTGCAGAAATCAGAGCTGCTTGCCACGGGATCAAAGCCTGACGTCTGTTGCACAGTCTAGAGGGCTCTGGCTGTACATGTGCACTTGCAGACATAGTTAAAAAGTCAGGGTAAGATCTCATTTCCATCAAAGTCAACGACAAAACTCCTGTTCATCCCAAGGGCCAGAATTTCCTTGCTTGCTGCTTGCCATGACTCTCCAAACACTGATATCTGAGACTGTGCAAAGCTCAAGGTTATAGAAACCCTAGCAGAAAGGCTGACAGTGTCACATTTTCCTGGAAGGATAAAAAGATATGGGAAGAGTTAGCTTTATTAGACAAATCTAAAATCTTGTAGCACAGAAATTGGTATTAATTCTTTGCCCTCACATAGTGCCACCAATAGCAATTTTATCCACCTGGGTTGACTCCTGTGTGCTGTAAACCCATTAAGCTGACCTGTGTCACTCCGGGCTCTTGGCTTATTAGGCCATTTGTGATAATTAGTAATATCGTGGTCCTCAAACTTATTTAAATTCAGTGCTCTGCTGTCTGAGGTTCTCTCCCAGAGACTTCGTTGGCTGCATGAAGTTGTTTGGCTCTCCTGAAATCTTAGTGACACAGGGAAATAATGCAGAGAGCTTGAATTTCTATAGAACTCATATAGGTACTTGTTATATTGAAAGCATGATCCAAAATTGTTTTAATTTTGACATGGAGCTAACTTTTGATTCCGGAGACACCACTGCTTTCACCTTCCTTTCTGTTATTCACAGGGCATAAGAAACAGCTTTAGTCTCTTGCTAAGATAGATAAAATGCAGATAAAACAGACTAGAAAGAGAAATGAAGATGCAGAGATTAGAAATTATTTGCTCAGATTTACAGAAGACCAAGAAAGGATTTCAGATCTCCTCATGGCTCCTTAAGTGTTTGGTCTGAAACATACTACAGAGCATTTCAAATTACACTGAAGGGAGGCAAACTTCAGTTTACTTTAGCCCTGTGACTCCTTTAAAATGCTTGGGATGAACAAACCAGACCGTACAATCTAACTTCAGCAGGTTTAGCTCAGGTTTAGTAGTTGCATTACTTAAAGGAAAAATATGGGTCAGATTTTAAATTCCTCAAAGGTGAAAGCCCCAACTTTAAAATGGAGCAAGCTCACGATACAGGTTTTATTGACCTCCTTAAAAACCAGTTGCACTGAAGGAAGGTTAGCAGCCGCCTCTAAATCCTCGTAGTTATAGTTTAAGCTAAAAGTTAAGTTTCCTTTTGCTTTTTTATAATTCACTCACTCTTATAGCATCTGTTCTGAATCAGGCTATTTTCCCATTGCTTTAAAAAGCAGGTCAGGGTTAATCTCCTGTACCATGTTTGCTTTCCAGGCATTAGTCATGAAACTGCTGATGAAAAGGTGATTTTTGGCATTGAATTTAATTCAACTTTTCTGGAATGTACTCCTAAGTCCCAGCAAGCCTCTATTAGGTGGTATGTTCAGCGCTCTGGAGAAGAACATCGAGAAGAGGTAAGCTATAGTCATCAAGGCAGGTTTCCTCCACAGAGAATTCAGCTGAGCATTGAGAGGCAGGAGTTATTGGGATTAGTCGATGTTTTACTTTTCCCTGCCTCACCTTAGGTATTACATAGCATTCTGCTATCACCATTTGGGGCATGCAGTGGGGAAGAGAGAAAACCATTTGCACTGTATCATAAACAGATTTTGTTATTTATTTTGACTTACTTGCTCATCCTATTAGAAACAAAAAATTAAAAAGGGAGATAATATAAATCACTGATAAAAAGTCAAAGCTGTTTTGTCCGATAATTAACACATCTACTTTTGTAGATAAAAGTATGTTCAAAACCCTATGTTTCAATAAAATCTCAGCTCTATTTAGTGTCTGATTGCTTTCCCTTACTTTTTTAAGCAGTGTAGCTAAGAATTGCATGTGTGGTTTGCTGCTTCTCTCCATCTCTCCCCAGAGAAGGAATGGTCTGTGTGGTTAAAAGGCTTTTTATTTGCTTTTTTTCTACAGTGGAGTCTGAGATTTTTTCTTAAATGGCACACTGCTCTGATGCAGAGATGTCAGGTTAAGGATTGCTCCTTGCATCTGGTGTAGAAAGCAGTGAGACTTGTGATGGCCCTTAATTCCTTTGGGATGCAGCTTTGGGGTCCTCACTGATGGAGAAGCCCTGGAGAAGCCTCCAGGTCACTGCAAACCCCCTGCACAATTTCCTGATGATTTCTTTCTGAGCTAGTGACAAAGGGGCTCTCCAACATGCCTGGAAGGTCAATATCCTGGGACTGGTTTGGACTGGGTTTGTGAGTGAGTTTCAAACCTCAGGAGTTTTCATAGCCTTTCTCTTACATGAGTGATTTTGTGTCTGAGGCCAAGTCCTGCTGTGATGGCAACCATGGCAACGGGGAAGGAGAAGGGAAATGAACTGCCCTTTCAAAGGAGCTGGTCCCAGATGCTAGATATGCTTTTTTGTTAAGTGTTCATCCAGGACAAAAATTAGTTTAAATGACAGGAACTATCAAACATACAACTGGTCTTCCACTGTCAGTGATAATTCATCCTGTGAGACTTCCTGAGTGCAGAAAATGTGCTGGTCCTTTCCAAAGGCTGGGGAGATGCAGACCAGGGCAGGTGTCCATGAGAGAATCACTTCTGGGTGAGATGTGACTCATGGCAGTCACCCCAAAGTTGCAACCCCAGTTATGTCTTGGCCCAGAAAGCCAGAGTTAGAGGATACCAGACACTTCTGATTTTCTACCAGATAAGAGAAAATCCCACAAGGATGTAAATTGACTGTAACACTGCAGTACTTTAATTTACTCCCCTTCTCTTACACGTTTTGGATTGACAAAACTTTTGTTTCCTCTGCTGGGGAAAAAAAAGCTTAATTAATTTTTTGACAGGTGCTTTAACACCAAAAGAAAGAGACTGCTGGTTTGAAATACTACCTCTAATGTCCATTATAGCCCATATGTGGAAAAAAAAATAATTTGCCTTCTGATCAGGTGGCCAAGCACCCTCTCAGCCACAGGAGGTCGAAGTGCACACCCAGCTAAAAGTGTATTGGCATTTAAAGGCCTACAGTTGTTCATTTTACTGAAATGGAGTTACCTTTACTGTCCTGTACATGACACTCTGTGATCACCTTCCCTAAGGCAGCAGTTTGTAAATTCACTCACATATGTGATCAGGGAAACAAGTAAAGTACTTTCTTAGTTGTAACCATGTGTTTAAGACTAATTTTAAAGTAAGTTTAAGCAGATAGTTAACAAGTTTTCGACTGGGGGGAGGGGTGTTTGTTCTTGTTGATTTTCTTTTCTTGTGTGTGTTTTTTTTTCTTTTTTTTTTCTGAATGGGAAGTTATGTCAAGTTTTGAGAAGACTCAACCTTTTTAAAAACAATGCATTGCAACTATACCATGAACTACAAACTTTGCATAAAGGAGCCAGTTCCCTGCGAAGAATGTAATATTCCTGTATCATAAGGAATCATACTTTCAAGACTTAAAAGCCTCTTTTGAAGGTCTGCTTTTGAGTCTTATCTGTGTCGATTTAAGGAAAAAGATATTATCGGTTGATTTTCTCATAAATCACAGGTTCAGATAGGTCTCTGAAGGTCATGAAACCAAGCTCAAGCTGTCTTTTCTTGTTTGGTTGTAGAACAAACTGCAGGTCAAACCAACTTTGAGCAAAGTTACGGCATGCTAATGTGTATTCATAGCCTAAATTAAGGCTGTACTCTTTTTTTGACACACTTTGTACTTCCAAAAGGTTTGTTGTGGCAGTGACTTGGCCCTCCCTACTTGTTCTGAGCCAAATGCCAGTTACCCAGGCCTGGTGATGTCCAGTACAGCAGGACTGCCCAGCATGCCAAGGATGGGCACGTTGGCAGGGAGTTAGGGAATGTGCGCACATGTGTGGTGTCATTAGAAGCCCCAGCAAGCACACGAAATTCATCTTTGCACATTAACAGCAATGTTTACTGGGCTTGCTCAGTGTAAACAGTCTGACATCTGCTTGCATGAGAAAAGTAAATCTTTGCTAAAAGGCCAGATTAACCTCTGAGGCAAATTTAGTAGAAAATTTGAAGGAGAAATCTGCACAGATTTTGTACATTATGAGTGTTAAAAGTAGACAAATAGCTTTTTGCCACATGTTGTGCCTAAAGCCACAGCAGTGCCTCTGTGATCTAGTTTTGGTAAAATAGCAGTTGTAGCACATGCTCCTCAGCTCTCAGGGTGGTTTTGTTAGTTGTGGGGTTTTGGGGGGTTTTTTGCTTTTGGTTTTTTTTCCATCAGAAGATAATAGCCTATGGAAATGCGTATGCACACATTGATGATTAGAGGATCAGGTTGCTTAAAGACCGTGTATAGCTATTAGTTTTGTTTGAATCTTGCCAGAAAATTCTAATAATAACAATTTCTAGTATTTTGACCCAGGTTAGTTTCAGGATCCTAAGGATTTGAGCTCCTGAACAAACTCAGTTTGCATATATCATATTGGTAGAAATCATTTTTAGAAGAAATTTTTTAAAAAGAAGCTTTTTTGTTTACTTTTTAAGATAACTATATTAATCTAGAAATTACATGTTTTCAAATATCTGAAGCAAAATTCCTAATTTCAGGTATGAATCCCTAAATGAATGACCAGGTCTATAGAGATGCTGAATAATCACTTCTCCTATTTGAGGAATAAGGGTTAAATGGTTAAAATGTTAATCTCTTGATAATTTGCAGATCCAGAAATTGAGGTTTTCAGGTTTTCTAACTTGATTTACCAGTGAAAATGAGTTCATCAGTATAAAAACCTAATTGGAGACCTTCATAGAAAATCCAAAGATCAGAGTAATTGACTTTCTTTTCAAAGTACTTCAATTTGACAAAAATACTATATGTGACAGAAACAGAGCGGTCATATTTAATGTATAGCTTGATCTTTGCTTAACCAGTGCCTTACCATAACTTCTCCCATTACAATTATATTTTCTGCTCTCTCTCTCTCCCTTCCTGCAGCAGATTTCTCAAATAACACTGTACATTCTTTCAGTGCATGTCTTAGCAGTGTAACTTATTGTGATGACGATACCATGCTTTGCAAATGACTCCATGCACCTGGAACTTAGGTTACGGACTTTTAGTTCCAGGGCTGGAACTGTAATGTCTCAGCAAGTCTTTAAACTTGGCTTTACAAATAGATGGCTTTGCACTGTCCCAGACATGCACTGCAGCTTCCTGAGGGAAGGGAAAGGGCAAAATCCAGACTAGATGGGAAGCATTTGGCCCAGCAGGATGTCCCTGACATTTCACCTTTAAGGTCATGGTTCAGAATGTGACTTCCAGGCAGAGCAACCTGTGGGGAGGGACAGGATCTCCTGTGGTACAGAAGCTGTCACCAGGTCATTTTGCTGCCAGTGGGAGTACATTTCCCTGTAGTTTAGGGCTGTTTTAAGGTCAGGAGTCAAATATCTAGTGCTTTTGTGGTTAGTGTTGCTCACGCAATTGATCATGTTTGTTCCTGTGCGTGCAGCGTTAGTCACTGGGATGACGGAGAGTGCTTCAGTGCCTGGAGTTCATAAAAAACTCTGGGGACGTCATCTGTTCATAGTGTCTTAAACTGCTGAAGCTCTCTGAGGCTTAAAACAGATACTAGTTATTTCTCAAAAATGTCCTGGGTTATTTTATGTATGTAGTAAGTGTCAGGACTGCAAAAAGCAAATGCATGGCTCCCTACAAAGGCATTAGTTTTGATGCCTCGTTGCTCTGAAAAGCATCAGCCCCTCTGCTGTAGGCTACCCTTCACCCTGAGTCTCCTGTGGCTCCAGATCTGCCGAGCTGCCACCTCAGCAGCAGGGGACAGAACAAACCATATGGTCTAAAGTGACAGAATAGGCGCAGATCACTTTTAACTTTCTTCTTTCTTCTCTGCTCGTACCTGATGGTGAAAATAAATCCACCAAAATGCATAGGGACATTACAGTTTCTCCTTCAGCAGTTCTCACCCTTTTCATATTCCTGCCCCACAGCCCAGACTGTGTTTTCCTGATGGACTAAACTTAATCTGTTATTTTGGTAGATGCAAGAGTTGGAACCACTTTTAGGCAGGACATTTTGCAAGGCACTACATTGTGACCCAGCTCCCCCATCAGAGCAAAGAGATGTTGTTTCATTCCACATTTTAGGCATTTTTAGAAATTTATCCAAGACATAAGTTTCCATATATTTTTGCATCTGGAGGATTTTGCGTCATGATGGCAACTTCCTTCATTACAGACATCTAGTCAAGCAGAATCTTATGAAGAAAGGCCAGAGATTCAGTGCCAGCCCTGAAATCTAAGAGTTGGGTGATGGCTGAGTCAGGCAGAGGACACACAGCAAGGACTGAATTTCCCTCTTCTGTCAGGGCTGTGTAATTCAGTGTTTGAATCTTTAGGTCAATGAGAAAGAGGTCAAGAGAGTTGGGAAAAAGAGAAAAAAAGAGATTAATTTTGCAGCCTAAGGACTGCTTATAGTTCTCATACTTTCACTCTTTTATTTTATTATATTACTCACTGCCTTTTTTTTTTCTCTAATACCTTGAGTTTCTTAAGTAAGATTAATATTTTTGACAGTTTTATGGGGAAAGAAGAGAAGTAACTCTGAAATGAGTGGCATTTCTGGTTTGATTCGGATATATTGGAGGGGTGATAGGAATGGAAGAGTTTAAAGTTTAGTCTCAGAATAAGAAGTAAACTTCACTTTGGAACACATAGGAATCATGCGTTTCCATAATGACATTGTACCAGCAACACGTTCTTCATTTTTCCTGAGGCTGTTGGTAAATAAAAAAAAGATGTTAAAAAAAAAATTAACTCTACAGCTCTGTTGGAGCTAAATGATTATTTTCCCGTACAAGAGAAACAAAGTCATGTGTAACAATAATGTCATAAAAACCCTAGAGTGATCTTTATTTTCAGTCAAATGATGAGGATGAGAAAGAGAACAACAGAAAAACAAAGATGAATGTGAATTCTCAGCAAATGTTCCTCATTTTCTCTTCTCCCTCTCTCAATTTGTTCAGGGGCTGCAGCTAACCCATGATTAGTCCAGCTTTACCTCTAACATTTTTTCACATGTTGATTAATGAGGGAAGGCAGGCTTTGAAGCCACTTTCTTCTCCCAGACAGGTGCAGTGTTTTAACTGTGAAAGAGTTGACATGTGAGTTATTTGTAAAGAGGGAGCTATCTAAACACATCATTAGCAAAGGACAAAAAGCATTGACCTAACCTGGTGCCACAGCACTTTCAAATCCTTGGTTGTTTTCCAACTTACTGATTGTTTAAAGGTTTGCTATCATTATTGGCAATACTTATTTTTTTTCTCCATTATTAAATTCAGGTTGTGAAAATCAAGTGTTAAATTTGCATGGGGATCTTTTCCCTTTGTCACATATTGCCAGTATCTATGGCATGTGCCATAATTCAGGTAATGTAATTTTTGGAAAACTTACGTGCTTGTCATGAAGGATGAAAGTACAATTTGTTGATACAATGTTGTCAAAAACCTACTCCCACTTCACTAAGAAAAGAAAGCTATTGGTAATCAATTGCTTCAATTTTTGTGGTTTATAAGTTGTTTCCTGTGGAACAAAACTATGTCTCTCATGTTTAAGTTTTATTGTATGCTCAAATTTAAGCACATGTCAGCAAGCTTTTATGAATTTAAGCCTGTGTACTTCTGAATTGTTAAATCCTATTTAGAAATATTTTAGAAGAATTACTGATTTTGACATGGTGAGGGGTTGAAACAGTGAATCCACAGTTGACCAAAACAAAATTTATTTTATCTAAGTAGTCTTTTCACTTTCCTCAGAATTTAATAAAATACGTTTTACATCTATAGGTCAGGAACCAAAGACCACATTAAACATTCAAGTGAAAGGTTAAAGATCTACTACCAAGTAATGAAATGCCAGGTGTTTATGAAACTCCAGAGCCCTGTGGGGAGGAAAGTAGAGAGGAAAGACAGGAGGAGTTCTGAACCTATGGGTAAAACAACATAAACAGGATACCAAAAAGAGAAGTGTGGGGGGGAAAGCAGTAATGAAGTGTTGCTCAATATGTGTGAAATCGGAGCCATAATTTTATACTGCCAGAGGAGTAGAAAGAAATGAACAATGAAGGCACAGAGGAGGAGGTGACAGTCACCCTAAATCACTGTCCAAGGTTAACACAGGACATTGTGTAGGAACACTGCTTCATTAAAAATAGGAGTCATGATGGGCTGGGATTAAGGGACACAACCAATTTAGACTTTTACCTTTCTCTGCAGTATCCCAAGGCAGGGAGGGACAGCTCCATCAGTTAACACGTTTGTGGCTGTTACACAAATGGCAAATATGAGTAGCAGGGTGCTGGACTTGGGGGTCCAGTGATCTTTTTAAGTCTAGATCTGCCATTATTCTGCCTTTCTTTCACTGAAAAGAGGCGAAGCCCTAGTGAGGGCACTTTGGACTGGCACCCAGCCAGCCAGAACAGCCAGCTGGAGCCCTTCCAAGTGTGGGAGGTGCACAGCTGTCAAGACGCTCTAGACTACAATACTGGCAGAGCCACCGGCAGGCAGATGCTACTGCTGCGATTGCATCAAGCCCCGAGCTCAAAGACATCAGTGCTGTTTTCACTCAGACAATGTGGGAACTTGGTCTTTGCACAGTGCCTTATGAAACCCAAATGTCTGGAAGTTAGCTGCTTCTTCCCATGCTTTTCCCTCAGTTTCGCAAACTTGGATCTTCGTGTTGACATGAAGCCTGGGCAGAAGAAAGGGATTTCCTTGTCGTGTTGCAACAGCCGGGCCTCCAAGCACTTCCACCTGGCCCCTGCTCCTGCTTCTCTCTGTGGAGCACAGCACCACAAGGAAACACCTGCCCTAGACATATTTCTGCCTACAGCTCCTTATTTGTGGACTCTTTTACAAATTCTATGCTCCTGTTTTTACTATAAAAAAGGAACATTTACTTGGAGTGAAGTGTCACTAGCTGATCCAGCTGAGGACTCGTGCCCTGTGCTGTGGGTTCTGTGAAAGAAGAGTGGCCTTTTCTGGTTTATCTCCCTGTTATCTTCTGTGCGTGTGCTTGTGGCTTGACCATAATTTCTCTGGTTTAAACTCAGTGTGGTAAATCAGAAGTAGCTTGTGCTCATGTAGCACCTGTTGTCAGGACAATCGATTTTCCAGGAATTTCCTGAAATTTGTATCATTTCACCCTCTGGGTACTGAGTAGACATGCTTATATACAGTTTACAAACAATGAAACTAAAGCTTCCAACACCAACAACTGGGGGCAGGAGCCAAAAAATACTTGGCCAGAGAAAAAGGCAACCAGATCTACAATCTGATCTGCTTTTGTAGCAGCTGATTTCTTGTCTCTGCTGCTCTCATACCAGTGGAAGGACACAGGCCTATATCCATCCATCCATCCATATGACTTGCCTACATACCTGTCTAATCCATATGTCACTGAAGACTCTTACAGCTGAAACAGTAGGAAACAAAAGTCTCTCTCTGTGGTTGTATTATATTTATGTGTATTATTTTTTCTGGTGATCTCAGTATGGTCTCTCAAACTTTTTTAATGATTTCAAGGTAATTGTCATAGAAACTTAGAAAAGAGTAAAGCTAAAAGCCCTGGAAGGTCATCTCATCCATCTCTTTGCTCCAAGAGACTTTATTATGATAAAGTACTAGTGAGTTAGAATCATAACAGATGGAGAATCATATGTATGTATAAATTTTTTCCCATGGAGTAGCAGAGGGAATTGTGCGCAGATTTTTTACATAAAGAAACAGTGTGTAGCTTACCCACTGTGAATAAATCTAATTTAGTCATCTTTATGCCTCCCTGATCTTCATCTTCTGAAGTTTGCTGGAGGGTCAGATGTGCACTCTGGGAAATTCTCCAGATTCTGTGTTGGTTCTTTCTGCCCCCAGACCCCCCTTCTCAAACCCCCTACCCAGCCGTGAGGTGAAGTTTTCCTCCAAGGTATTGATGCAGGTCTGAGGCAGTCTCCAGCAGCAATCCAGGTCTGTGGGTGCTGGCTGTGCTGCAGCCTCTGCGTGGCAGCAGAACACAGCACGCCCGGGAGGGATCAGCTTGGGACAAACCGGCGTCATTTTCGAAGGAAGTGCTGGTGTTGGACATCGGGAGTTAGGGCTCTGCTTTCTCCTTCCACCTCTGCTACTAATCTTTATATGGTCTTTGGCAAATCACTTACCTTCTGTGTTTCCCAGCTGCAGAAATACTTGGGTGCCCAGTGCCCCATTCTGGTTTTTGGTTTGGTTTTGGTTTTCTTTTTCTTTTGAGGGGGGATGCTATTTTTTGACTTAGGTTATTTTGGAAATAATTTTCAGATTACCAGATAGTAACTTGCGTGACAGTGTTACTAGTCTTAAGGTACACCTTCTTTTAACATGTAAGACCCATATTTTTTAAAATATTTCTATTTGTAAATGAAATTACAGCTCCATGCTGTCAGACTTCAGCTCCCACTTGCAATCTTACTGTTTTATTTGGGGTTTTGGTTTTTTTTGTTCTTATTTTTCCCTTAGTTATTCTCCACAAATCTTAGCAATAAAAGAACTGTACTTTGTTGTATCCATCCAGCCTTACTGCCTGCTTTTAATCACATCTCAGTGAGTCAAAGTCAGGATCAACTTCCTTTTGTAAAACTTGGTTGAAGAAGATCAAAACCACAGAATTTCTCTTTAAAAATCAGTAGTAGTTTTCAAATCCATTGTAACAGGGCCTCAGCACTGCAGATACATACAAGCACTCTGGTATTTTGGGTGTATTATACCTCAAAAAGAGCAGTTAAAAAAATGAATGGGATTTGTGGCAGTAAATAGCTCCCCTTCCTTGGAGAATGCAGCCTCCCTCACTGCACTGTGGTGTGATTAGTGTTGCTGTCTGTCCTGTCAGCTGTACAGCATGTGTCTTTTGCTACTGCATGCTGAGTGTCCGTGATCCAGATGTTGCAGTCAGGAACAGGACTCAGACCCCGAAGGAGCTGCTGGTATCTGTCCCAGCTGCACCTTAGGGATGGGACACACCGTGTGCCAGCCAGGCCTTGTCTCCACCAGCATAGCACTGACACACATCTCATTTTGACCATGAGACTCACCTCCTGTGTTCTTTTTTTGTCCTACCCCACAGCTGAAGGCTGATGAAAGGGTCATTAAAACGGAGCATGGGCTGCTGATCCGCAGCTTGCAGAGAAGGGACGCAGGAGCCTATTTTTGCAAAGCCCAGGAGCACACTTTTGTCCACACCATCGTGAAGCTGAACTTAAACGTCATCGAGAATGGACAGATGGAAAGCACTCAGAAGACTGAGGACGAGGAGGGCCGGGTGAGGGATTTGCTGAGGGAGTCCCGGCTGAGGTACAAGGACTACATCCAGCTGGTCAGCAGCCCCAGCTTTAGCCTGGATGAGTACTGTGAACAGATGTGGCACCGGGAGAAGCGGCGGCAGCGGAACAAAGGCGGTGCCAAATGGAAGCATGTGCAGGAGATGAAAAAAAAGCGAAACCGAAGGCACCACGAGCCAGCCAGGCCACCATCAACGTAGTTTGTAAATGCTATTTAAAGAAAGGACATTTTACGTGGAAAAAAAAAAATTACTGTGTTCTGGTTTTGTGCATCTTGCCTATGAATTAGTACTGCTTCTTATTGAAATCAGAAAACTTACCATCACTGTTAATCTGTGTGAGACTGTACGGTGGGATTCAATGCCAAATGAGTTGTTCCTTATTGGAGTGCCACACACTAGGCAATAATTTCAAATGCATTCATTAAAAAAGAAAAGATGTACACTTGTAGCTAATTTCTGGGTAGCCTTAGACTGCGTGAGCTGTGTTCTTTACTTCCTGCATAATTTTCGCATAGGATTTAGTCTCTGTGTTCCCGTGTTAACATTTGCTGCCACATTCCACCCCAGAGGTGGCTACGTTTCAGGGGAAGGCAGATGTACTTCCAGTTCTTTGGCATCTTCCTGAGTAAGAAGCATAGTAGAAATGTGTGACAGATCTGCAAAAATACCCATTAATTTACCCACTGGGCCTGTATACAGGCACACGGGTGAGGTTTGCTAGCACAGAGAGGCACAGCAAAAAATCAAATTAAGTTTTGGCTTAGGGACAGCATTCATTCTCCCCATAAAAAAGAGAAAGCATAATCATAGTTTAAGAGAGGGGAATTATCGAGCATTACTCAAACTCGTTAGTGTTTGAGTAGCCACCAGTTTGCAGTCCATCTGCTGAAATGAAATGTTGACTCTAATTGAAATTGCCACCGAGATGCTTGGGAGTAGATTTCCTAAGTGGTCCATGGGAGGTATGTGCACAAATCCTATTAACAAATAATGGGATTCCTGCCTGCACCTCTCCTATGTCTCTAAAGGTTTGACTCTGACTGTTTCTCTGGCCCTTTGCTGGCTTTGTTTTATGCAGAGGAAAAAAAAATTAAAAGACAACAACAAGGCTAAATGAAAGACGATGAGGGAAAATATTTAGTGGCTGAGACCAGTGCTCTTGACACGGAGCTGACATTCCTCAGATGTGTGTATTCTTTGGGATTTTTTCTCAAAGGTCTTCTGTATTTTTAAGTTGAAAATTTGCATTGTTGGAATTAATACTTTTATTATAATTAAATAAGAGATGTCCACATGTAAATAAAACTTGTAAGTTAGAAATTTGCTGTATACCATAATTTCATTTGTAAAGTGTTCCTTTTTCCTTGGTTTATATTTTGGGTTTAATAATGTAAAATTTTTCACATAAGCAAGAAATACTGGCCTCATCCTTGTCTATTTTACATTGATATTATTCAGTTGATTTTATTCCTGATACGCAGCAACAAACACAAGCTCAAAATCAGGCCTACTGTCTCCTCTCATGAGTCACAGCCCCCCTCTCCTCTCTTCCATCTAACCTCCCTCCGTTTTGCCTTTCACGCCTTTTTGAGTGTGAAATGACAAATTAGCCACTTCCTCACATGGAAGAGCGCTTTGATGGATACCAAAATGACAGACTTTACTTGTTTCTCATGCATTCTACAGGTCTTGAGAGCAAAGTCTGTGGGAAACCCGTGCAATTGATGTACACCTCATTAAGGGACCAAAACTGTTGGCTCTGAAGCCCTTGCCCGTGCTGGTGTTTGTGTGCGCATTTAGTCACAGGTCTAAAATCGTGAAGGTCCAATTTGCATCGTTGTTCATTTCCTCTCTGTTGAAAGTCGGATATGGTAAAGTGTTTGTCAGATTTCAGAAAGGAATCTCAGCTTACCCACGTTTCTTGTAAAACCCGAACGCTGCGTTTGCATGTGTTGTACAAAAGCCAGTGATACCATATGTCATTAATTTTAGATGCTTTTTAATAGGAGATGTATGAGTTAATTAGGAGATATTAGATAGCATGCATACAATGCTTTGATAGTGTAAAGCACTGAGTGCTAAATATTATAAAATACATCTGTGGGGAGAAGGGAATTTCTCAGCACAGGACCTTTAATCAGCAGAAAGACTGATGCTGAAGATACTAACCAGTCGTACAGTACTTTGAGAACTTGCAGAGAACTTCTTGGCATTTTTGCTGCAAAATAATGTAGACCAGGCATTTCACAAGAGGCTCATCAATTTGGGTACCTTGATTTTAAGGCAAATTAAGACTACTTAGAGAAGGTATGGGGGGGTATTAAACTACTACGTGTAAAGCGCAGGGATACTTAATATTCTTGGCTGGAAGATTATGCTGTCACCATATAGAACCTGCCTAGTTATTCCTTATTAGATTTTTATCAGTCCACAAAGTCCCATTTCTCTAGCTTGGACATTAAGGAAATGAGTGGAACCACACCAAGGCTATGGAATGGCAGGTGGGCTCCATTCGCATTCACTGGCAAAGGATCCACTCTTCTCATCAGTGGTGACATGGTACTTCAATTACTGAATGTCCGACAGCTCTCATCACATGATGCCTACTTCGTAAAAAAGCAAAGCAGGGTTTTCTTTCATACTTTTTCTCCTCCATGAAAACTAAATCATCTGATTTATGTTTAGGTATGATTGGGGGTTTGTATTCTACAAATGAACCCCTCCCCCAACTGATTTTAGTAGATATCTGGGATAAGGGTCTCTGTACTGGGAACATTAGATTTAAATGGTTGAATTAAAATGTTACTGCTCTTAAAAACTACTTCCATTTCTTTTATTTCAAATGTTCTTGCAATGAGATTCTTTTTAAAGAGATGACCTCATCAGTCTGGGGTATAGTGGTAGCATAAAACCCCAAGTGAGATATAAGACCTCTTCCATCATGGGAAATAAATTCAATATCCTCCAAACCAGTGTGTTACGTTGGGTTCATGCCACCCCAGGGAACATATTTAATAATTCTGCATAGATAAAAGTCTGTGTTTTGGTATACTGGGTAAGATGAATGCTGTAGCTGGCAGGGGTAGCACGTCTCATACAGTGCAGGTAATACACATGCAAGGAAGCCAGAGGACCTTGGAGAACAAGGAATTAGAGGGATGGATTGAGAATCACTACTGGAGGTAAGGCAGGATTTTGTTAAGCAGGACTCAGCAATGCAAACACAAGAACAGGAACAGGAGGAGCAGTGGGTCTTTCCCACAACCTGCAGTCCCAGAGGGAGGTTCAGAAGATGAGCCAGACCAGAAGCTGTAACAGAGGAGTATCCCCCTCTTTTCAAAAAGATTTCATCTTTTGTATAATTTAGAGGCTCAACTTGAAGTCTGCTTAAATTTCAGTTCAATGATTTGGGGATCAGCTGGGCTGCTGTGAGCTGTACTATGAGCCACAACAGGCCTGTAGTTAAAATGAAACTGAGCCCTGCCTCTTTCAAGAGCTCCATAAAAATTTAAGTTGAATGAATTTTTGGTACAGAGTGGAAAAAAGTTGCCTCCACATTAATAACTGTAGCTTTCAAACAGATCCCTCAGTGCATTGATCCAAGTGTCATGAGGTCCAACAAGGCCAATTGCCAGGTCCTGCATTTTGGCCACAAAGAAACCCCTGCACTGCTACGGGCTGGGACAGGAGTTGGAAAGTGGCCCAGTGGAAGAGGACCTGGGGATGCTGGTCCCCTGTGGCTGAACATGAGCCAGCGTGTTCCCAGGTGGCCAAGAAGGCCAGTGGCACCTGGGCTGTATCAGGAGTAGTGTGGCCATCAGGACCAGGGAAAAGATTCTTCCTCTGTGCTCGGCACTGGTGAGGCCCCACCTCGAGCGCTGTGTCCACCTCTGGGCCCCTCCAATTTGAAAAGGACAAGGAGATACTGGAGTGTGTCCAGCAAAGGGCAGGGCTTGTGAAATGACTAGAGAACATCTGGGGACTGACTGAGGGAGCTGGGGGTGCTTAGTCTTGAGGAGACTCAGGTGGGACCTCATCATTCTCCACAGCTCCTGAAAGGAGGGTGTAGTGAGGTGTGGGCCAGCCTTTTCTGCTGTGCCTGCAGTGAGAGGACCAGAGGAAATGGCTTCAAGCTGAGACAGAGGAGATTCAAATTAGATATTAGAAATTTTTTTTTTTTCTGCCTGGGTGGTCAGGCAGTGGAATGGGCTGCCTAGAGAGGTGGTGGAGTCATGCTCCCTGGAGGTGTTTTAAGAGGCACCTGGATCTCGCGCTGGGTGATGTGGTTTAGTGGTTCAAGGGTTACAGGGGCAATGCTGGGCTGGCAGTTGGACTAAATGGTCTAAAAGGCCTCTTCCAGTTTTATGGTTCTCTGATTCTAATCTCTGTTTCTATATGATATAAGATATTTATTTGAATATGCATTCAACAGGGATTACAGTTATTAATACATAATCTTTTTCTTCAACAAAACCTTTCTATTGACCGTACTTCAGCAACAGGTCAGTGCTGGACTGAACCGAAGTGGTTTCAAGCAGATTCTTAGAATAACCAACACAATGTGAGCTGTAGTTATAAAAATGCTGAAAACTGATACAAGCTTTAAAGCCCAACAGGGCTCTAAACTTTGCAGCCATCTTGCAGTCAGTTAAAATAAAACAGAAAATGGGATTAGCAGAAAAAGGAATAAAGTATTAACACTTACTCTGATAAACTTTTTCTGTTACTGGAAACCATTCCAACAACAGGTGTGAATGTGTGTTCGGGCCATAAGCAAATACTTTTCCCTCTAAGCAGTTAAGCTTATATTGCTTGAGGTACCTAAGAACCTGAGTACTTTCCAGCTCATATGTAGATTTTGAACCCAGGTCTTATGTCATTCATAATGAAGTAATTAGGCTAAATGCAACAGATATCCCCTGGTTTATGTGCTTTTGAGATCAGAAGATCCCTACAGTTCAAATGCTATGAACCTCTTATTCAAACCAATATGGGTATTGATCTTCATTTAACATTTCAGATAATGAATAATTATTTGTTATCATTACTCATTGATCATGTAATGAGCTTGTGTCCCATAATAATGTCTCAATATTTAATAGCAGCTAATGGAAATTGAGTTTGCTGACATTTTTTCATACTAGCGTATGTGTACAGGAGTGCATATACAAATGTCTTATTTTCTGTTTATTTTGTAACAGAGGTTAATTTGCAAAAGGCAAATGCAATTTCAAGAGTCAAGGTTCATCTCAGCCTCCATTGACAGCAGAGATTAAAATCTTTCTGGAACTGAACTGAAGCTAAGTACACTATAATCTATAGTCTGGTAGTCAAATCCCAAATCTATGTGCTGCTCTGTGGAGTACATTGGCCTGGTTCTTTTTGCACACAGTTATAGATGAGATGTGGAGGTCTGAGGAATTACATCTACATGACTGGAAAATTAAGCCCACATGTCTTTCTAATATATTCTGTTCCATTTTATAAACTTTAAATGGTCTCTCATGTAATATTTTACCATAGTGTTGATAATGTTACCCTGAACTAGGCTGCTGTCATTAGCTGAAGTGTGACATTCTTTGCAGTTGTAATCCAGATTTCGAGGTTTGTAAAGTAAGTTCATTACAGTAGAAAAAATGAAGTCATGTGAAAAGAGTTTAATTATTAATTCTACAAAACAGATTTATAAGATTTTTTTTCCATATATCAAAATAGTGGTTATCCAAAAATGTGTTAGAAACACCAGGATTTGTTTTCCCTTTTTGTACAGGTAAGGATACAAAACAAATTGTTATCTTGAGGTTCTCTCCTGCCAATGTGTGTCTGAAACATCTGGTGTGACAGCTGTGGCAAGACTTGTTTTTCATCTGCTTGATCTTTTCTTCTCCCAGTAAGCCCATTGTCCCCTGCCTTTCAGACTTTTATAGGGAGGAGAACTTTGGAATCAGGTGTTTTGTGACATATAAACATCCCTGCACAGTCATGGTATCACAGTCTTCCTTCAGATGACGACTTTCTGTAGCGTGAACTTTAGCATTCAGTTTCAGATGCAAACCAGACACTGTGAGGTAAATTGGAGACCAGATGGAGTTTTTGTTCACAAAGAAAATTTTTGGGGCTGTTGCTGAGAGGTCTCCTTTCTCTTTTTGCTGATGTGGTTGCTGCGTATAATTTAAAATCAAAGTATTTTGTGCTTAAAAGCATAACATTTTCCACATGATGTAAAAAAACCAAAAAGAAGAACATTCCCAGATGATTTAATTTGAATATGGACTGCTGGTCCAATATCAATGCAATAGTTCAGATAGTACAAGCCAAGAAAATAATCTGTCCAAACAGCAATGGCTGTGATATCTGTAAGGAGCCTGGACACATCTCAGTTTTGGTGGTATTTCATATTCTTCTCCCTTCTTCCTGTGGTATAGAAGTGCTTTGGCTGGATTTTGGGAATTTTTTGGGGTGGTGGAGTGGTTTTTTTAGTTTTCTTTTTTTGGGAGGGCCTCTTTTTGTGATCTGGGTTTTTCGGGCTTTTGGGGTTTTTTGGTTGGTTGGTTGGTTTTTGTTTGCTTTGTTTTGTGTGTATGTGTGTGTTTGGTTTGCTTTTTGTGTTCTACTCTCTTTTCTTTCATGTTATTTCTCCTACTAAAAGGAAGCATGCCCAAAGCCAGATGCTTTCCGGTGGTGCAATATGTGACAAAGCAATAAGAGGAACAGAAGGCTTGGCAGGTATTTTGGTATGGAGACAGCACAGTCCATTTGCAAGACACAAAATCTAAAGGCTTAAATGACTATACTGAGATTTCAGAGACCATAGTGCACTTCCCTGACCCAAGTGGAAACTGCAGTTATATTTATAGAAGGTATGTTTTTTTGATTTATTAATTTTTTTTCTTAAAATATTTTTAAAATCTGCACTTTCAAACCTCTCTTTGCAAAAAACTCCAAAAACCCCAAACCAAACAAACTAAAAAAGTCCCCAGAAGACCAAAGAGAAATCAGCATCAGACGTTTTTCATATCCTCCTTCAGAGATTTCACGTAACCTTCTCCCAGGATGCTTTTTGTAGAAATTAATTGTAATAATCAAATATTAAGACTGCCTGTGAACATGTCTTGGCTGTAAAAGCTGGATGCAAAGCATATGAGTCTATGAAAGTAAAATGACAAAAATGAAAAAAATACTATTTCCAAATATTTACATTATTTTTCAGTTTTGGTAATGGTGCATCTCCATCCCATCTTCCCCAGTGACTGTCTCAGAATGTCTATTGGCTGGGAAGAAAGGAAGAGTTTACAAGAGCATATAATCTCCAAATTACAAATTCCAAAATGAAAAGTCACATTGAATGGACGGGCTGCAAGGATTATGATTAATATCTCACTTTTGACGAACAAAGACTATGTTTCCTCTTAGAGTGAAATTTATCACTCTTCCCAGCACAGGAATTGTATGCCATATAGCTTCTTTTTTTTTATTTGTAAGGCATGAGGGGTTCTCAGGTTGATTTTGAGAGTTAGGATGATTTTCACTCTGCAATAAAACTATTTATTGAGTAATAAGACTGAAGTATCTATTTGTACATGTTGCAGCTCATTGAGTTGATATTATAACAGAAGTAGAGCTTAAATAATCTACATTTTTGCCAGGCCTGCTGGATTATTACATATTTCAATTTTATATGCAAAGGTAGCTGAAACAAATGTATATTTCATTAGTACTATAATAAACAGAAAAATCTGAGGTTTTTCCTCTTTTTTAACCCCATGTAAATCTACAGGATAAAACTCAAGATTTCAGAGAAGCAAAGTCTGTAGCATGCTATGGAAATGGCAAGGGTGTTAAGGCAAGGTTCAGTTATCTGAAGTGTCTTACTTAGGAGTCTTTCCTGAGTGAGGACTGTCTGAGATTCCCCACTCCACTGAGAATGTGCTTAAGGCCAATAGAGTGAGTTTACAGACAACTTAGAGAAGCAATGGGCTGCACAGTGGTTGATGCAGAGCAATACACAATAGGTAGCTCTACACTTATTAATTTAAATTCAATAATAGCTTTTTAATGCATGCATTCCTAGGTGATTAGCAATGACCATTGTCCTTAAAGACTATGCTGACATTGTGCTTTAAAGTTACCCTCAAGGCAAATCGATCACCCATCCATCTTGGGCTGTCTCAGGAGCACCTTTGGCTCTAGAGTGTGATTGTCTCCCAGCCCTCAAAGTGTTTTCAGGATAACTGGGGAGAAGGAAGTTTTGTTCATTTTTTGGTCAGGCATTGCTGCATCTGTCCACAGTTACAGGGAGAAAGTAGCTTTTGAGAAAAAAAGTATCTCTAGGCAGGAAAATAAATAGGCTGACTGGTCCACCTCCTGTTCTAGCCTTCAGCACAGCACCCTGTGTTTCAGGGGATTTATGGAAGGTTAAGGAGGCTAATTTGTTAGCAGACGGTCAGCATGTTATTTCCAAGGACAGCCGCATCGCTGCTCTCAAGGATGCCTGTTTCCCAGTCCCATGCTGTGTCCATTAGACCTCTCTGCTCCTGACCCTTTGCTGGGAAAGGTCTCAGGGTACTGCTGGCCTGAAAGCCGATGCCAAATCCCAACTGTGGCAGTAGCATTCTGCTCACCTAAATTCCACCTGCAGTTGCAATTGGATATGGCATTCTTCATTTCCGAGCCTGAACTCTTGTTTCTGTGTTACCATGCGCTGCTAAACAGCTGCTGTGTTCCCCCTCTCCCTCCCCTGTGCTCCCCCACTCCCTCCCCGCAGGTGGCTGCAGTTGATAATGTCTCATGTAGGATCAATCTTAGTCCCATTGAAGTAAGTGGGAATTCTGCCAGCGTGTCCCAGATCTGGCTCCGCATCCAGCTGGTAAAGCACTTCCAGCTCCTGCAGGAGAAGAGGTGCTCCGCACAGCCCGGCTGATTAGCCACGTTCATTAGCAGACGCTGGTGTCACAGGGAGAGAAAGAACGAGAGAAATCCTTCAGCTTCCTTCTGACACCACGGGCTCGGTAAGAGCTTAAATGCAGCACTGGTTTGTGTGCACTCAAGGAAACAAAAGCTAATTAAGCTGAAATCTGTCATTTTCTCTGTAAGAGTTTAGCAGGGTTAGACTTCAAGACAATTAGTGATGAGTCTCAGGAAGATGCACAGAGGCTCTTCTGTAGCTGCTCAGAAACATTTCCAGCACTGATTGGCTTCCTGAGCTCTCCCTGCTCCACTTTTTTCCATGTGTGATGCCTCTTTTCAGGCCCTCAGAATCCAGGAGGGCTGTTAGCTGAGGAAGTCTGTGCTTAAGAGCTATGAGGTAAAATCCGGCCCTTCACGATTCAAATGGCGGGAAGTGTTCTGGGACGTGCTCACACACAGACTCCATATGTACTGTGAAAACAAGCTAACAGGCTGTTCATAATCATTTCTATTTCTGCAATGTAAAACATGGTTCGGGGGATACTTAGGGGTTCGTATATTTTGCACCACTACGTCCACATAGTTACTGTGCAGAGCAACAAGGGATAGCATTGCAGAATGAGAGAATCTGCAGATCCCAAGCACGTTTCTGCAGGAATGCTCATCAAATACTGAACAAAAATGCACACCAGCTTAGACAGGACAATTTATGAATTGCTAATACACATTATCTCCCTCCCTAGTTTTGCTTTAAGTTCTTTATAACAATTTGTAACTGAATATATAAACGGAAAAAGTTAGCGAGCAGTTTTAAGAGTTGCTAGATGAAACTGAAGTGTTGTTAGGACAGGAAATGACAAATCTTGACTCTTTGGCCAAAGTTTGATTCTTTGCTTTGCAATAAAAGTGTTAATGGCTATCGTTCTTAACATCTTCCAGTGTTGCAAATACATTTCATTGCAATTACATCTTCCAGTGTTGGGTGCATGTCCACACAAAGGAAGGAGCAAGCTGCTTCTTCTCTGCTTCTCTCATGGTTAGGTGGGGTTCTGAACTTTCTCCCAAGAAAACTTGGCTGTTGTTTTTTCCTTCATAAAGAAAACAACCATAAACACTCAGTGTTTGGACTGTATCTGCTAACATGTACTAGACTTGCTTGTCTCTGTGGATGGATCAATGTCAGGGATTTCAAGTTGAGCACAGGTGTTGGCATGTGCAGCACTGAAACTGTTGTTTTAGCTTTGGAAGTTGACAGCTTGGGCACATAGGAGGATTTTAAAAACACTCACATGAGAGTCATTGTCATTAAGGTTTATTATTTAAGGAAAACACAACATTTTGTTATTAAATCAAAGTAATATACATTTTGAGTGATGCTGCCGTACAGGGAAGATGGGTAGCAGAATGAAATTGTTGCTGCCCTTTAAGGAAAAGGCCTCAGATGCCAGCAGCTAAGGTAAACTGCTGCATTTCCCAAAGCACAGTGGTGGACAGAAGATTTTCAAAGAGCAGTTTTCAAGATTAGTAATAAGAAGGTTGTGGGAAACACTGTTAATTCTCCTTTAATGAAGAGAAAACTAGAAATTCCCTGTTTCTTAATCTGACACAAGACAGATATTTGCTGCCAGGTCAGCAAATCGTAATCATATTCTCATGGAATGTACTTTTAGTAAAGAATGTTGCATGAAATAGGCTGTGCTGGTTTCAGCTGGGGCATATTGCACCTTTCACTTCAGATTATTTTTTTTTGTAAAAAGAAATAGTAGGAGAACATGAACGGGCAATAATCAACCCCTCTCAGTCTGCATATTGTTTCTTTTGTGTCTTTTCCTTCCACCTGGTAAGTATTTTTACTTCTTGTTATATTTTTCTCTTTCTTGTTTCTGAGGAGATGTCATATTCTCACGTGGGGTATATTTCAAAGTGCATTCCTGATGGTAGTACTCAAAACATGTTGAAGAGGGTAACAATGTTTTCACTTAATACTGTCTAAACTCCATTTTGTAGAGGTGCCTTTAACTCAGGAATTCATAATTCACTTGTTGCACACTTCATCTTCCCTCCTTGGTCCTTTTGCATGTCACTAAAACAGCCTATGAAGGTCCTCTTTGACAAAGGAAAATGCTCTGGAATATGAGTGGTAGGAAGCACATGCTATTTTATGCACTGATGCAACTCCATTCTGTTCCTATTAAAAGAATTTTTTCATCGTGAGTGCTCTTGTCCTTTTTCTCCACACACGACAATAAAACTTCTGGGTTTTATTTTCTACCTTTTGTTGTTTGTGATATATGTTCTGCTTTTGTTTAGACTGGAAGGAGACCTTTTTTATTCATAACAGAATGTAGGATTACATTCATGTATAGAAGATATTTGAAAGAGGAAAACAATACTAAGAAACTGCCAAAATTTCAGACATAGTATGAGAAGCTTGTTTTATGCAACATGCAACCGGTTGGTTAAATGAAGCGACAGCAACTCAAAGACCAGGAAAGTATGTGTGGAAGGCAGCTGCATGTGTCTGTGTTACACCATGGCTTTTCAAAGATGAATTTTTTCGTTTGCATAATACATTTAATCACAAATCTGAACTTTGGCTGAGGCACACATACAAATAATTACAATAACAGGAGCAGTTTTAGGAACATGGTAACAGCAATATATGTGTTAGCAAAGTTGAGAAGATTTAAGATTTAGTGTTCTTCTTGGACAGTGGTTTGATATGTGATACTTGCAGGAGAGAGAAATCCAAAATACGGACCCTTGATCATAGCTTTTGGGGAACAATGAGAGATAATGTGTAATGCACTTTTAGTGACAGATCCTAAAATATAATAGGACAAAGTAAGTCCTAAACTATCTGAGTGACTAGGACTGTGTTGTAATGAGTGTCATAAGCATTAGTGTTTCAAGCGTGGCAGAATGAATAAAAAAATTTGCACTGAAATGAAAATTACAGAATTTTTTTCCTTTGTCTTGATAAAGAACTAATGGAAATGATAATGTGTTTTCTGGTTTGTATTATTTTGGGGAAAATACATCTGTGAATGTGCCAAGTGTCTGTTCAAAATAAGAAATAAGATATACAGATGTTGAGTATTTGGCCTGTGTCTTTGTAGATATTGTAGCAGAAGCACATTATTTAAAAGGAAAAAATAAAAATCTTTCAAAGCCTTTTCTGAAATGCTGTTTTATAGACCATACACAAGGATCTTATTTTATTACAAAAGATATTCTATCAAAAGCTATTGGCAAAAGCCATCATTATCTGGCTGTGTCATTTGTAGCTTTACTTCCTATTGAAATATGGGATCCATCTGCTCACTGATCACAGGATAACAGCCGTCATTCCCACTTGCTTATCATAAATGATATATCTGAAAGTATCAGAAATGTGATGGAGTACAATCCCATCCCCTGGTCAGTTTCTTAAATCATTCATAGTTACCTTAATTTAGGCCAGGCTGATATGCCTCCAGCATATTGACTGAATTCCAGCTTCAGTAAATTCAGTTTGATCCACTTGAAATTTCCAAGGCATGCCTAAAATTCACATCCTCCTTTTTTTTTTTTTTTTTTTTTTTTTTGTAATAATCTATTTGCATTGGTGCTTCATTCTGGTGCATTGTTGGTACGTGTGAATCGTATTTTAGCTTACTGCTGTGCTGTAAAGACTGCTTGGTTAAACCTTAAAATGAGTGTATCACAGAGTTTGAAGAATCATAGCTTTGAAATCTGGCACACTAAGCACCAAATCCATCACTAAACAACTACATGGAAATTGGTCACAGACTAAATTAATCTGAATGTCACTAAAAAGCATAAGTTATTTCTCTGTTGCCACATTGATCTGTTCTCAAATTCCAAGATGCCTGTATATAACATTTTCTAAATAAGAAAACTTTATTTAGAGTTTGACTTGAGAATATGGAGTCAGCACCAAAAATCTGGTCTTTTGCACTCTGATTGGTATTGGTGATACAGTACACAGCCAGAATTCAAACTGCAAGAAGGAAAGTTTCCCAATCCCTGGTTCGTAGGTGATCTGAAACTTCGTCCTATAAATGGATCTTGAATTGAACAGCCATTAACTCTCTGTCCCTCTTCCCAACCACTTGTCCAACCTTATAAATATCCTCAACTCCCAGAATTTAAAATGGTGTTTTGGAGCTCTGAAGAATCTTTTGGATATGCCTGTCCCCAGCTTTGCTTCTGTTAACAGCCATCAATATGGATTTATCCGTTCTGCTTACCCAAAATGGTTATTCAAAGTTTTTTCATTCAAAAACCTTCTCCTGCTTCTCCTGGTGGATGAACCCACCCCTGAGGTACCAGTGAACATTATTTGTGCATGAGTGACACAGAAATCTGCTGAGAATGGCCAAGTGCTGCCTGTGGTTCCCTGCTAACTGCACACAACCAGTGATCTCTCAAACTCCATACCAAAATTGCCTAAATCATGTGTTGAGGATAAATAACTAAAGAAATGTCCTTTTATTATTCAAAATTCTTTCCAAATTAATTGTTTGAAGTGATTTAAGAGAGCTAGCAGATATAATAGACCTGGAACCCGTATCAGCTAAGAGAACATTCTTCTTCTACCTTAAGGCAATATGTGTCAGCAAAGTACAGAATTATTTTTGCTACTGAGATTGCTGCTTGGTGCATTCATTTAACACATAATGCAGCACATGGGCATGGTCATAAATTCATTTTGCTTGAAAACGGAAAAGAAAGCCCCAGAGCTGCACATCTATTCCGTGTGACTTGACCAAAGACACACTTGGACTGCATAACTTTAGAATCCCATTTTGCTGTCTGACCTGTGCTAGTAGGACTCTATTAAGTCAGTTGTCTTCTTGAAATCTTTTGACCTCTCCATGATTAGTTAGGAGATGATGTAAGCAGCATTGAAGAAATGGATTATAAGTCACAATCTGACATTATTCCTCACTAAGAAGCTTCTGCATCAGAAAATAATTCAAATGAGCTTCTTTCCTATACCAGCATTTGAAAAGGCTTGGGCAAATAACACCTAAACTTAAACCTAGAGTTAGCATTGTTACTTCACAAACTGTAGATACATCCAGTTTTAATTTAAAAGCTTCAAATTGAACCATGTAGACGGAAAATAAAAAAAAAATCCTTCCAATTATTCAAAAATATTTGCTAACAATTTAAATTCGTGACTCCTCCTATAGAAGAATTTTTAAATGTGGCATGTCTCATTATTCCATCGTTTTAAATGTCAAGAAGTCTAAAAATCAAACAGCTCTTGTTTTTCCTGGTATGAGCTGGGGAAGAAAATGACGAAAAACCTAAACTCTCATTTGCTGATCAAAATGTAGCTTGCTCTGAAGGAGTGTTTTCATGTGTTTGTTTATTTTTTTCTAAAAGCAGTGATTTAGTATTGATCACAGTATATTTCTATTTGCTTTGGAGTGCAAGAATAAGGATCCAGTGGAATGATCTGTTGATTTACATTAAGACATTGCCACGAACTGTGAATTCAGTGCTTCCAGGGAGTCTGACTTCAAAGAAAAGATTTTCAGAACCATGGCATTAAATAATTGCTAGCGTGATCATGGGGAATTGACAGAAATACTTTCCTTCTTCTTTTCTCCAGCTAGGAAAATATGGCTAAGCATCATTCCAACTCTTCGTGGAAACAGATGGTTTGTTATAGCGAAAGACTATTTCAGACTGAAATATGCTCACTTTTTTCCCTTATCATTCTTACCATTTTTACCAACTGTCCTTCATTATAGTAATTTGTGTGCATATTTTCTATGGAGTCTTCTTTCAAAAACATAACCCAGACCTTTAACATTTTCTGTGCTTCTGTGCTGAATCAAATCAAACCTGGGTCACCAAAGGAAAGATGCTTGTATTTTCTGTGTGTACATTTTGCCACCCTGTTCATATCATTTTAAAAATCTAGTTAAATCCACACAGGCTGGTTTCATTTGTGCATTTAACCTCTGCAAAGGTAAGACCAATAAAGATTATATCCAACTGTCACTGTGTTAGATCAAAATCTGGGGCTAAACATATGGTACAGAAAGGTTTGGATGTATAACCCTTGAATCTGGATTTGTGGCATAGAATTTCTGCTCTTACTTGGTAAAAGATGTGACTGTCAACAGTGCAATTTTCTCAGCTTATGTAGCTGTGAGTCTGGCATGGTGATATATCAGTATATATTATAAATAGAAAAAGACCAGGCTTTAGTGTGCACTCTTTCCAAATGCCCACCAGTAACAGTGAATAATTTAGTAATTAGACATGTCTTTATCCACTATAGAACAATTTTACTAATTCCTACTATCCTTGCAGGATAAATGGGGGCTGACATTTATCAAAAAGGCTGAAGAAGCCTTTTTGTTTGTTTCCTATAGGATAGTATGGAACTGTAAAGTGCATTTCTATTGAGCTCCTTTTACTAAACCCCTCAACTTTTGGAGACAAAGAACAATGTCAGAACAACTAATCAATTTAGTATGGCAATTCGTATGAGAATAAAAATCTCCCTTGGGTTAGTTATAAAAATAATTTTAAAAATAAATCTTAAAAGGACACTTTTAAATTTATTTAAATATCCTCCTTTTTTCTGCATTCTTTACCAAAATCCAGCACTGTGGCTAAAATGACAATGAAAAAGAAAAAATTAAGAAATAAATCAGATAAAAACATGGAAGCAGAAGAAAGACAAAAATATTTTTTGCTTAAGGTTTTTTTTTTCCAGTGCTTTATTTTACCCTGGATTTCTGGTCTTTAGTAAGCTTCTCGAGTGGGGAGTAACTGGGGGGGGAGAGAAAGTACTAGAACTCAGTAAGGTGCTCAGAAAGGTAGTATTTCAGAGGAACAAATGGAAAATTCTGATTTTCAAAAGGAGTCAAATTTAACATTCATTATATTTATGTGCCATAATAAATAGCAAAATCTTTCCATTACTGATATATGTATGGCTTTTCAGGCTGAATTTTATAGCAAGGGAAAGCTTCTTATTTGAGGATAGTTAATCTCACTCACAGATTTTTTTATAGATCACATGCAGGGTTTTTTTTCGTAATTCATGCTATTAATGTAGATTCCATCTTCCACTGTGAACTTATACTAAGCTGAGTAACTATTTAGATAACCCTCAAAGGCAATATTTTCCTGCAGACATTTGACTATTGTGGAATGAATCATTAAAGCAATTTACTTTAGCAAAAAGAAAAAAATCAAGACTATTTCTGAAAGAGAAGAAGTTTTCGTTCCCATGCTGTTTCAGAATTTATTTGCCTATTAATGATTCCATAATAACTTAGCTGGTCCCATTTCATTCCTGATTCATCCAATAACTTCTTTGAAAGTTGGAAAGCTAATTGCAGAAGTGATTATTTATAATATCTGAGTGCTTTATTCAGGGGGCCCATTAAAAGCATAAACACTGGGGACAGAGAAAGGTTACAACTGTTTTAATGAAAAGAAACATATGAAAGTTTTATACAAATATCACTCCTAGACTTGTCCAAATTTTAAATAAAAACTTCTAATGAAAATAATGTTTTCCTTCAGAGTATCCAGTATGCTCTGTACTAACCAAACCTGACTATTTTACTTCCAGTATAGCTATTCCACTTTACTTGACAGTGCTGTTGTCAAGATTTTCTTGTGGTGTTCCCAAAATCAAATGTTTTCTTAAAGCCATGCTGTTTAGTGAAGTAGTGGTAATTTCAGCTTGTACTTTAAAAAGAAAAAGAAGACCCCCAAAACACACTACTTCATCTTCAAGTGATTTTTGTTTGGTCTGTGGTTTGGCCTTCTGTTTTAAAGAATCATACCACTGGTAAATCAATGTGGTGACTGTCTGGAATCAGAATATTTTACATTTGCTCTGTTACCAATCTGCTTTTAGATGAATATGGCACCTCTGAGGGCCAGCAGGACAAGTGACATTCCGCACCATCTGCTGTTCCCTTGGACAGACTGTATCATCCAGAAGTATTTTATTTATCACAGCCATGATTCGTTTGTGAAATGATGAACTGTTTAAAAAATGATGGTTTTTATTTTCATATGTTTCACTGTTTTCATGGTGTTTGAAAAACTGAACCACAACAACCCTTAGGTTCTCATGACAATTGTTCACAGAGATAGGCAACACTTTGGATTAGTTTTTTGTTGTTAAAATATATTTTGTTAAGGCAGAAAAGCCTTGCTATTCAGTTTCAGACCATTTCAGTTTTAGTTTCACAAAAGATGATTTTGGATGGAAAAAGAAAGCAGAAGCCTGTTTAACTCCACTTTCTTTCTGCATATTGGTCTTATGTGTTAATGCACAGTGACACTGAGGAGAGATGAGACCTCAGTTTAATCCATCTGCAACAGACGGATTTTGCATGTGTGCCGAGCCAAAAAGATGATTTGGAAATCTGAATATTTCATATCCTATGCCCTATGTGCACATTCAGTTCAGACTAACATTTGAAATCATCCTTTGAGACAAGGTCATAAAGATTTAATTTCCAAAGTGTTATTTTCATACAACTTGGAGTTTTGCAGCTTCTGTGAAGTGTTGTTTTCCTTTCTAATGCAGAATAAACTGTTGTGAACAGTATCATGAGAGGCAATTCCAATCTCCCATATAGACTCAATCCTGAATATTTCCTACCCCCACTGAAATTGATTGTATTTTGGGGTATTCAGTGACTCTAAGGTATTTTTACAATGAATTAATATTTTCTTAATAGATAAGAACATGCTAGTGCAGTTTACTACATTTTTTCTTTAATTTAACTAGCACTCTAATTTTTGTATCACTTGCTGTTCTAACCCATGACAATGTTCTCTTCTTTCTTTTGCTTCCCAGCCTTTGGACAATGCACACCCTGAGACATTGCATGAGCCAGTCATTCTTTTATTTTGCAGTGCCAGGTCTGTGCTGTGTCAATAGACAGAAGTGAGGGGCATGTGAAGACAGTGAGGGAATAGAAACTTCTGTGGCTGGACGCGGGAGGACAAGGACGTTGCCTGAGGACAAAGACAACGACATCCTTGGAATTGTGAGGCAACCCATCCTTTCAGCACATCTGTCTAAGTGTTTTATGCTACATCCCTCAGGCTACATCTGAGAAACAGTCAAGACTATGGCACGTAATGCCAGTATGATCTGAACAAGAATCCACATCTGGAATGTAGATGGCCTCCTGCAGAGTTAGGTAGCCCAGACATCTGTATCAGGATACATCCTGGAGCAAAAACACACCCTTACATAGGGAACAGTGCAGTGTCTTGACCTTGGAAACATTCATTATGGTTGGAGGGGGATTTTTTTAGACAGAGTGTTCTTACCAACCCTAATTTTTAGTTGATGGGTAGGCCAGGGGGTAGCTTTTGTTTGATGTGGGGAAGAGGAAGCCATGGCAAAATTCTCCACTGAGCTCCTCCTGGGAGACCAGTGGAGAATTGCATGTGAGTGATGTTAGTTACTCAGTGAAAAATTGGAAGGGCCTCGGGTACAACAGTGATGAGAGCACTGTAAGAACCCATGGAGAGTGTAATCACGAAGGTAACAAAAGATGGGGGGGGTGTTCAGCTTCAGAGCAACATGCCAAGAACATGATCTAAGATGTTAAACTGGCTAAAATATCAACAGATCAAACTGAGCGAGGCTGAGACATAATGTCATCCTTCAAACTGCAGATTTGGGACTGAATTTACACTTAACAGTTTAAGACTCTTCCCACTGAAGTCTGTGGCAAGCTGCCAGCTGACCTCAGTGGGAGCAGGCTTAGACCAGAAGCTACTGTGCAAGTAGAATTCAAAAAGTGCTGAATCGATGCATTGGAAATAAAAATTCACCATTTCCATGCCAAAAAACAGGGAGAACGGCAGGGAGAAACCTGCAAATATCTAAACCAAAGGATGCAGGACAACATACAATCCGGGATGGAGAGTCAGTGGCACCAGGGAGTTGCAGATGATAAGGTAATAAAAGATGGACTGGAGAAAGAGAGTGAAACAAGCATCAACATCTACTTGTAAGAGAAGGTTCTGGTTCTCCAACCAGTCAAGTGGCACAGAAAAGGTGTTCTGGCTGCTGACAGTGGCAATGTGGTGCTGGAGCAGCCCTGCAGAGGAGAGGTTCAATGGAATATTGAAACCAATTCTACTTATTTCTGCTAGTGTGGGCATGAATGAGAATTAAAAATATGATGATTTGGTAGGGAACTCTTTACTCTTGTGGACACTGGGATTAACCCCAGTAATCAGATGCAAATTCTGAATAAAAGATCTGCCTACGTGAAGGGAAGGATAGAGCAATGCAGGTTTGAAAGCAACTATATTACTAAAGAAAACACTAGTATAAAAATGAAGGAACAAATCCATTTTTTTGAAGAAGAAAAAGTGCTAATGTAAAATAGAGCTCCTGCACTGATGTTAGCTAATGCTGTGACCTGCACTTGGGGGAAATCAGTAATGATAGAAACAACCTCAATGCTCTGACTAAATAAAAAATGACATATAATGTGATTTGATTGAACAGTTTAAATTAAAATGTCACATTACCGACAACCTATGCTTCTCTGAATGAATGCATTAGGAAATTGTCACAATGGATCTGCCTCGGAACAGGGCACAACAAATGGGAATCACCACAAATGGAAATCACCAAGGACACTGCCATTGTTATCGCTAATTCCAGGCATTAGCTTCTTGACTTTGATGTGTGTTTGAGCTCTTCAGCCTATTAGCTTCCAGTTCCCACAAGTGCCCAAGCATTCCTAACAGCAGCTTTTCATGGAAATCTCCCTGGTATGTGTGATCACTGGAGCATGGATCACCCATCACTGGAGCATGTAATGGTGATGCCAGAGCCTGTGGTGATCCACACTGGCCCTGCTGGGCCACCAGGATGGCACAAGGTTACCAGCTCTGGCAGCGTGACCATGGCAGCTCCATTTACTCCACTATGGGGGTCAGAATCTTTGATCTGGTTCTTCTCTTTCATCAGAAGTGCACTAGCACAGAATTTTGCCTACATAGGAACCACATGTCCCTACTGAGCTGTATTTTTATTAGCAACCAAAATTACTAGTTGTTCATGTTGTTACTTTTAAACTTTGTTTTGGAAGAAAGTTTCTCAGCATTTTTGGTACAGAAGATTGAATAAATATGGTGACTTCAAAATAAAAGCAATTAGTTAATAAAGAATGTATCATTTCTAAGGTATATACTTAGCAAAGGTAAGACATGCACATTAACCTAAGGTAAGACATACACATTAACCTGACTTTTGTTGACATAATATCTAAAATCAAATGTCTTACTGACTTGAAAAATAAAAGTTTTTCTGTGAAAACAATGCTTTTAATTTTTTAATGCTTAATTTTCAATGCTAGTTATTTTTTTAATTACTTAGGACAACACAAATCTGTAATATCCTTTAATTAGAAAAATATCCTCGGGGTTTTTTTCTGTCTGAATCTGGGTGTGACAAGCAATAGCAGAATCCTCATTAATGGAGTTTATTCTTTAGAGGTAAACTGAACTCTAGAGGCTTCAAATTTGCCTGTGACTGTTTGGCTTCTATGAACTGAATTGTCTTCTCAGTATTTTTCAGTTTTTGTGGGCAAATTGGGGGAAAAAAACCCAAGAAAAAAGCATTACTGGCTGTTCTACATGGTGGGTGAGCCAATATCAGTTGAAACTGATGCACCTTTTTCTATAGCTATCGGAATATTAAATCTGTCTTTATAAACCTGAGTACAGAAACATGATCGACATCTATAAGAGCAGCAGATAACAAGATGAAGGATCAGAGGCTTAACCAATTGCTCCCTGATGTCAAACTGAGAACCAGCAGAAATAATCATTTTGGCATCAGACAGGAAAAGTCAAAGGTCAGGATTTAATGCCGTCACAGAAGGAATCTTCAAATAAGCCAAGCAGGTGCTTACTAAAGCATGATTATTTGTTGCATTTAGGGATTCAGAGAAAAGCATGATGTGAATGGGAATGTAAGGTCTCCATGTAACAGCAGGGAGAACCATCTTGTCTGGAAAATCTTTCCCACAATCATTTTTTTACTCGAACAAGTCCATAGAAAGTAGGTAAGTAGGCTTCTCCTCTTTCCTACTTTTCTTTCTTCTCCTCAGCTAATAAGACTTGCCTTTAAAGGATTTTCCTTTTTACAATGAAATACAAGCCAGTGTCCTATTTCTCTGAAAGCTGGGTGTGCTGTTGAACAGGAAATGCAAAATTGCTCAAGTTCCAGCTTGTCAGAGCAGAAACAGTGTTTTAGTTTTTGTTCCAGCACAGAACATCGAATGTAACTCCTGGTGCCTCCAGTTGTCAAGGATGTACTGCTGCAGAACACCAGCAAATCTGTTGACTGCATTGATATCCCCCAAAACAATAAGGTGCCTATTTGTGCAGTCCTGCATCTTGTCAGTCAACACATCAGTGCCAAGTTGAATGGAATCTTGGATGAAGTCCCTGGATGTACAGATCTGTGCTTAGGATGCTGGTTTCCACAGAAGCTCAGAATTTCTGTTGTTAACTTGGTAATATGAACAAATAGTCAACTCCTGTAAGTCCTCTAAGTATCCACATTCTATTGATAGTTGAGATGTGAGCTTGCTACATCTGCTTAATTCAGAAAACTGATGTCAAACATTCCTCAACAGATCCTAACATATTTGTCTGTCAGGACTACTGGGAGAAATGGAACAGAAGGGAGGAAATTAACAGATAATGCAGTATAATTTACCTGTGTCTGATACCAGTCCTCCTTCTGGCTTTTGAATAAAAATAAAGCAGTCCTAGAGATATGCCATTGCTTGAGGGTCAGGGGTAATGAGAAAGCAGATCTACCTCAGGTTAAAAATGGTTGGAGTATTAAGCATCAAGTCTGGTACTGAAATACTGTTTTTCAGCAATGAAACTTTGCATGTGTTACTTATGCAGTTACCCCTCATTCCACAGAGTGCTTAGGAGAGAGGGCTGGGGTTGGAGTAACCTCAGACGGCTTCTGCGGGACAGGATAAACTTCTGAGGCCAGAGTAAGAAAGCTTTGCTCAAGCTTGATTGTATCTTCAGAGTTGACTTGATTTCCTCTCCCAGCCTTACAACACGAATTAATGTGTATGTGTATATGCAAACTGTGTAATCAGCTGAATGTTTCAGAGGTCGAATGTTTTCGACCTGTTCTCCAGGTCAAGCCTTGGAGAATATCTCACATTTGTTGCTCACTCTTTCAAACTCTAATGCCATCAGAGGCAGTAAAACAAATACCCTGTACATGTAATAGGAGCAAAACACATCCTCAGGATAGCTTAACATGGGGTGCATTGAAAGCCAGGAGATTAAGAAGGGAGAAAATGAGAATATAGACACAGCAATTGGAAAGATAAATAGGGAGTGAGACTGCTACAGGTAGCATTGGCCATGCCATCAACCTTGTCATCAAACTTTGTAAGAACTGCAATTAGAGATATAAGCTTCTAGATCCTTGAGAAAATCTCCTTTCTGACTTCTTAGATGCCCATATGATGTCCGTGTGGAGCCCATCCTTGATTATTTGTAAGTTTTCCATTTCTATCTTTTCTTTAATTTTTCCCATATTTTTGCTTCATCTTTTCACCCCCACACAAACACCTTACAGCATATTTAGCACATGACACAAACCAAGGGATGAATCTCCAGAAGGACTTGAACACCTGCTGCTTCTGTTGACACTAGCTGGAGGGTTTAAATGTTCTGCTAATAGAGTTCCTAATGGTTTCTAAAATTGTCGAATAAAGTAACAGTTTCCCATTTGAAGTAAGTGAGGAAGTTTCCCGATCCCTTTCCATGGCTTGCTGTGCTGTCCATGTAAGACACCCAAGGTGGAGCTGCTGGATTCCATTGCATGAAATGAGTCGTTGGGGTGAGGAGTATAATAGCAGAGGAACTGTTTTAACAGGATAGATCAAAAATCCATCTTATCCAGCATCTTGTCTCAATTCAGAATACTTCAGAAGAAGGTGTTAAACCCACTTAGTGCATGTGAGATCATACAACAGGGGGTATTTCTTCCTTACCCCATCTGGTGATCAGTTTATACCCTGAGGCTTATGGATTGAATTCAGGTTGCAACTATTCAATACTTTCATTTTCAAGATCCAGAAGGAGTATATTTCTACATGCTGCTACATATGACTGCCAGACACAGCAAGTCTGTAATTTCAAGCAAACTTCCTATGGCATTAAAAAAAGACCCAAAACAACGCAAAAACCAAAAAAAATAATTAAAATCAAAGTAAAAGCAGGCAAACAATAAAAACAAAACAAAAGAAAACCTACAATCAAAAAATCCAGCCCCAAAGCAGAAATAAGATCATGGAGAAAAATAACCTTATAATATAAATCTTCACTAGTCTTTTCATTTATATTTGAAAAAAACTCCAAACCTGCAACTACTCTAAAATATGTTTTTGTCTGAGTAATTCCAGGATTAACTTCCAATTATTTCAAGCTGGAGCTCTGAATCATGTTCTTTTAACTAATGTTGTGACAATGTGAAATTATGCATGTTTCCACTACTTGAAAGAAGAATAAAGGTTAAATGTCAGTGAAGATGTTCTATTTATTGGGTGTAATCAGGACATGAAATGTTATTTTTTTTTCTCCTCATGATTCTAGGGCCAAAAATTCAGCAATCTCTTGTAGCTGAGGGTGCAACCTGCTCTGAGGTCTTCCTTCCTTTGTTCTTTGTGGCTAATAGTTTCAAAGGAGTGGGAGGATGATTGTGATCTAGTTCCGTTCAATTCCGTCAGTAAGTCATTCCCAGGTCCTAACATCAGTTTTGAAAAGACTGCTCATTAGTTTATCCAGAAGGATGTGTTCCCAAACTGCACTTCAGTCTTCATTGTTACAAGTTACTGCAATACTTGTCCTAAGAGTGGGCTCTAAAACAGTGTCCCAACCCACAGGAAATTCTGACATTTTGACATTTGTTTTTCTTCTGAATTGTTACATCCATATATCAAACAGTTTGAAACTTTATGTCAAACAAACTGCTGAAATATTTCTGTCCTGACCTTATTAAAATGTTTTAAGGTAGATTGTATTTTAAGGGTTATTTAGCCAGATAAAGCAAGCATTCTGACGTGATCCTAAAAAAAAAAAAAAGTTGATAAAAACGTCATGTTCCTATGAGATTTTCAAGCTCATCTAGCCAATGTTTTTGCTGGAAAACTGCTCCTTCAGGAAAATAATAATGCCTACCTCTTCTGTAGCTGATCACTGTAGTGTTGGACTGTGAAACTCTGGTGAAAAGCTGTAAATTTTTATTGCTGTTGTCATGAATGCTCTTATTAAAATACAAATCACCTGAAACTTGACTAATAAATCATAAATCTGAATAGTTAGTTCCAATAATATAGGCAGGACTTGACTATCCTTGCTTAACTATTTCATAAAGCATCAATGTTGCTGATATCCGCTGTGGTTTGAAACGAAAAGTATTCATTTATCTGAGGTGTTGAAATGTTTGTCCAGATTCCACTAAAAAAAAAAAACTATGCCAAAATGTAAAGCCTTTCAGTTAGTTGCGGAAGGGTTTTTTCCTTTTTTTTTTTCAAGTGGCATATTTAGTTTTTTTTAAGACTTCTATTCTGTATGGTGTAATGCATTTGCCTCATACCATTGCAACCTCCATGGCATCACTAGCAATTAGGAAAGTATGAAAAGATGAGGTTTGTTCTCAAGCGCTACAGTTAGGTTTTAATCAACATGTAAAAAGTATATGTGGTCCCACAGCAAAGAAGAAAAGAATTACACAAATGGGAGGACTTTGCCTTCCAGCACAAAGTACCATGAAGATGGGTGTTAAAGGAGGCAGGACATTCCGGAGCAATCAGCACAGGGCTGACACAACTTCTGCTGAAAGCAAAACAAGCAGGTTTGGCCATAATCTCTTGTGTCCTGTCCAAATAGCAGTGTCAAAACTGAAAAACATGGTCTGAGTGTCTCCATATTTCCCCGAGCCAAACTTTTTCTTTACATTCTAGAAGTCATTTAGAACGAGCCTTCTAAAACTGCAGTGCAATTTCTTGAAGGGGAATAAGTTACAGACGATGTGTTACATACTCGAGTATTCCCCTGTGGGGTTAAATGATACTGTCCATGGCACCCACTTATGCCATGTGCAGTTGGTCTTGTCTCGAAAATGCAGACTGCTTGCCAGCAGGCATTCCTGGTCATTCAAGTCTGGGCAAAATCGCACATGATAGAGAGGGCACATACTTTGATTTATGTCTGAGATACTCTTGTACTCCATTACTCACACACTTTAATAGCAAAACACTGCATGAGCACGTGTGTTGGAGGACGGAACTCATTTACTGCACAGTCCAAAGGGGGAGCATCAGGTTTTCTGGGTTGATATTTAGTACCTGAACAATGTAAAAACTTGTGTCAAAGCCAAGGAGCTGGAATGACTGTCAGCTGGTGTCATCTTTGCTCCAGGTTTCGGGCCCTTTCTGTAATCAGATATACTTTGTGCAGGGTACACTTGATACTCCAAACTTGTCAGCTCTGTTAAATTAAATACAATCCAGGAGAGAAGGCAGAGAGCCTAGGTGCTGTGGCCAGCCTTGAAATCAAATGTTTAGCAAAGTCTTCCTATTTTTTTTTCATTTGAAAAGGTTGAAAATCAAATAGCTGACACATTCCTGAGGATTGCTGAGTCAGTTGGAATGTTACTGAATTATGTTCTTTATTCTAGTGAATAAGATGTGGATTAATGGCACCATAAGATCTTCAAAGACTGATTTCCAGCTAAGAATAGTTTATTGCTGATTCATCTTAAAGAAAGTTTCCTGGTTTGAGTCTCAGAGTAAGAAATTTAAATATGCATTTTAAATGAGTTCAATTTAGAGTCTATTGCTTCTCTGTGACTCTAAACTTGCAAGGTGGGAGCTTTAAATTGTAAAGCTAAAAGGAGATCAGATCTAATCTCTTTCCTATCTCAGTGTCTAAAGTTGACCTCTAAGTTCTTGCCAGCCTACCCAGTCTGAAGCTGAGTGTTCAAACCTGCAAATGAAATAGTTTTAATAATCTTTTGCCTGTAATATATCTTTGTATGATAAATCTGTACTCTAGCATAGAGTACAGTCAAAAAAAAAAAAAAGGAAGAAGATATTTGATGCTTAATATCAGTTATTGACTCCTATAAAAATTATAAAAATGTTCTGTATTCATTTGCTTTCCCAGACTTCTCTGGACACAGCAAGGCTTTTGGTATATACAGCTTCTAACTGAACTAACAGAATTTCAGCAGCTAGAAATAATCACGGAACAGAGGCAGAGAAAAATTGAGATTAAATTTGCCATAAATCCAATTGTGAATCAAAGACCAAAAAAAAAAAAATGTCTGTCCATCAACTCAGGTTCAACCCACTACACAGAGCTAATAAAGTGTTGGAGAGAAAATCCATGAAATAAGGAGAGTTTACACCACTTCAAAATCTGACCCTTAATCTACTTCATTAAATCTGCACTGTTTACTGCCACTGGTCCAACATTACAATAACATTTTTCTTCCTATCTAATTTGCTATGATGATTAATTCCTAGTGCTTCTGTTATTGACATTAACTCTTTATTAGGCGTAAATAGAACTTAAGTGAACTCCAGAAAATTTAGGAAGGGATTTTTGAAACTCACTTTTTGTGTGATGAAGTGGTATTTTCTTGCTTGCTTGCTTTACTGAGTTATTTCACTTTATCAAATAGTTTTACTGCATCTATCTATCTATCTATCTATCTATCTAATATGAATGAGGGTTCATTACATGCTGCTTAGTATTTTCATTTCTGAAATAAATAAGAAGGAATGAAGAGAAATAAAAAGAGAGAAAGCACCACAACATTACAGTAGTCATTCAGGCTTCCTACTAGATTGCTTACAAGTAAATATGCAAACTAAGCCTGCTTTATGCTTTAAAAAACTATGAAAAATATTATAACTGCTACAATAGTCATAAAATTCTTTTGTCAATACACGGGAAACATGGGGAAAGACAATAGAAAAGGTGAGAGGGAACTGCAGAGAAAGACTGAGACACAGTTCTTACTTTTTAATAAGCCCCACAAATCACTTAATATCCTTTAAACAATGGTCACACCTTGGACTCCCGTAGAGCCCCCTCCCCACTGATATTGCCGGTGTGACACCTCTTATCCCTTTATTAACCTCAGATTTTATGATCTGTTAGTCAGGGAAGCACAACTGCTTCACAGGCCATAACCAGAGCACCTGCCCAAGCATCTGAACACCAAGGCATCCGAGTGCAGAACAGGACATGTGCTGCCTGGCAGTGGGGACCCCAGCATCCTGGAACAGCCAGGGGAGCAGGAATAGCCTCAGCTGCTCATGTGGTGCACACTTGTGGCGCAGGGCTTGGCCGGAAGAGTGAGCAACTCCCGGGTTCAAACAGTTGCAAATTATCCAAAGGGAACAGGGGTGTGAATTTGTTATGTGATCATGTAATGGAAGAGCCTCTCATGGTACAAATGTGCAAGCCACAGGGTCAGGGTTGTGAACACTAAGCCCAAATCCCTGTTTCATGGAGCAGTACTGTAGCTTTTGGCTCAGTAAAAATAAACTGTGAAAGTTCAAATGAGTTGTCTTATTTAAAGCTCAGGCAAGATAGCTTTGATATCCAGAATACTCTAGCCACCAACCAGTTCTGTAAAGGAATGTGTTCTAGCTTTGAATGCCTCCATCCCACCTCTCCTTTCTCAGATACTTCAAAAACTCCAGCTATTGGTGAGGTGTTGAATGGTTATTCTTGCTAGAAGAATAGTTATAGGAAATAGCTTCTTGGCAGCCATACATTGGAAAGAACCTATCTGCTGTCCTTTCATTTATTTTTTTTCATTAGTATAAGCGTCCCCTGAAATAGCATCATGGTTGTCTTATATAGGATAATTTTCATTAATGTTGTGAACACGAGGCACACTTCTGTTCATATTCGTTTTTTTGGACACAAGTATTGACAAAAGGCCAGAGAATGGGAACAGAAAAGCTGAACAAGATCCACCGGTGGGGTTTATGTTCTGCAAAAATGCAAGGCCCCTGCTCCAACCATGGTTTAAAATGGTGTAACTGGTGAGACAAGTCTGTGTTAATGTTTGAAGCAGAAGAAAGCTGGATTCTGATCTCCCCAACTCTGCGTATCCCTGAGCAGTCTGTCTGAGATCAGGGATGGGTGCTTCCTGCTGGCAGTGCAGCCTGCACCAGGAGCAACAGCCTGAAGGCAGAGAAGCGACCTTGCATCACCCTTCATCTGGAATGAGAGGCAGCCTGGCACTGACCTTGCAATCTGAGAGCTTGTTTGCTCCACGCAAGTGTTGCAGTAATTCTGCTCATAAGCTGCTGTGTGTTTCCTACTCTCAGCACTGATCCTTCCTCACCTGTCCCTATTC
The DNA here is from genome assembly GCA_014706295.1 of Lycocorax pyrrhopterus obiensis. Classification (NCBI taxonomy): domain Eukaryota; kingdom Metazoa; phylum Chordata; class Aves; order Passeriformes; family Paradisaeidae; genus Lycocorax; species Lycocorax pyrrhopterus. Next base: position 8,415,078 of record JACSVZ010000015.1, read on the forward strand.
TGCCCAGAATGCCCAATGCCAAATTGTATCACGCAGAAATTTTGAAGTCATTATTTCCTGTGGATGAAACCAGGATGATTTTTAGTAGAATCACGGTTTAGTTGATGTTATTTCCTGGTTTAGAAGTTACAAACTTGTGAAGGAAGACAAAGATATTCCTGCAGGAATGTTTTGAATGGTTTTCGGTGGAAACACTACTGCCCTGTAACCAACAGAATGGTTCATTTAGTTTCTGCCTCTTTGGGAACCCATTACCTGACTTCTATTTCTAAAACACACTGAACGAAATCCTGGTCTTTCCTAAAGCTGTTAGCAGCCCTCCCCTGGACTCCTCCAGGGCCAGGATTCCACCCTCTCTCTCACATTCTTACTTTGGCCTTCAAGCTCTGTAGCTGAGAAATTCATAACTGAACTGCTCATCTCAGCCCACAGGGCATGGCTGTTGACCCCACTTTTACACAGCTGGTGTAGAATACAAGGACATTTCAGGAAATTTCATCTTCCAAGAGGTGCTTTCTGCCACACTATCTATCACCTTAACAACTGCAGGGGAGTGAGTACATAATGTGCTTGACATTAGCACCTGTTTTTATAACACTCCAGTTAAATACCAGAGGCCAAGACTACTGGGTTTTATTCAAAATACTGCTTTACCCTCAAACCAGATTGTTTCCCAGAAAATGCTGGAGAAGGAAATGAATTCCCAAAGAGAGTCAGCCTCTTTAATCTACTAGTGTGATTGCTTGTGAAAAACTACTGATTGCACCTCGAAGTTGAAATTAGTTGTGTTTAAATGTCACTGATTGGAATACCTGATTCTGTAAACCTAGATGAAGGAAAGATTGACAAAATATTCTAATCAGGAAAGCAGAGCATCGCATTAACTTAATATTCTAATGTACTTTATGAATTATACAAAGGATAATTAATTCAACTCTAAACTAAATCAGTAGTAACAGACAGTGGATTTTTTTGGTTCTTACTTTAGTGTCTATTTAAAAGTCTGTATGGCAATGGTAAAATCCCTGCTCAGTTCTTCATATTAAGAGATCCAAACCAGCAAATTACTTAGGTTAAAAAAATAAAAATCTACCCCAGTTGCAGCAATTAGTGAAGGCAGCATCCTCATCAGAGCAGACAAGCAAGGACTGATGTCTACTGGCTCCTGGACCTATAACCAGAAAGAGGAGTTATGATCATGAGGTTCAATTTTTGATGTAGCACAAGCTACATCATTTTACTTACTAATTACCCTGCAAAGTCCACCATGTCCAACCCAAGCACATGTTTTTCTCGTCATACCTTATATTTAATGTTCTGGTAACTTTACCTCAATCCTAGGGACATTTTTCAAGTGACAAATAACCTTACTGTTTGTATTGTATCCTAGCGTCTGGTCTTTGTATTATGTCATTCATGTACTTGCCTTATAAATAGAATATCTTAATTTAAAGCTCTGATTGCATTGATAATTATGGATCATAGCAACACATAGGTTTTCCAGTTATTAGGTTGGATAGGCCTTGCATTCCTAATGCTCTTTCAATATCAAATTGCAATGAAAGAACCTTCATCATTCCATAACTGTCCTGTAAGCAGAAATTTGATACGTCTGTGCTAGTGAGATTGTTTATGTGCTGTGTTCTTCCTGCCATCGAATAACAGAAATACAGGAAAGTCACCTTACTGCACATACTTTCATTCCTTTTTAAAATGTAAGCCTTACAATATCTTTTGTATATGTAACATTTATGCATGATAAAGCAGAAAAAGAGAAGATAGAAATCTAATTTATTCCTTATTAAAAGATGTGCCATGAGTGATAGGGCACTAATCCTAGGATTTTTATGAGTAGTCAAACTGCACGTTTTGCCCATTGACAAATGTCTCTGAATTCACAGCTGTGGATGGTTGTGTACTGGTCTACATAGCCTGTCATATGTGATTTTTTAGATTTTCCTTTCTTGTTTTTCAAGTCAAATGCAATATTAGGAAGCTACCATACCTGTACAGGTAAAAAGAAACCCATAATTTTGGTGTCATGGATGAATAAAACTGACATAAGGTGACCCTCTTCTTTGTCTGGCCAGGTTAACCCAGTCTTATGATTAAAATATCACAGAGAATTAAATTGTCAAAAGAGTTCAGCAGAAAGGGTATGATTTGTTGCCTCTTCATTACTTCACATAATTCTTAAGATGACTATTGGCTTAAATACAGGTGTTTGTGGTTATCAATCACCTTGGAAAATAACCCTCCAGGCCAGTTTTCACTGGTTTGTTGATGGGGTGAGCACATCTGCCTGCAGCCACCAGTTAGCAAGCACATGTAATTCAGGAAGAAACAGTTGCTATTGTCTATGTTGGAGCATTAAAATTACAAGCATTTGCACTGTTGGAAAGGTTTATGGACAGAGGAGAGAGGTTCAGCAAATTATTTCCCAGAGAAAACACTTTAATGACATTTTTAATATTTCAGGGTGTTTTCTAATGCACATAGTTCTATATTTTGTGCCTCAGAGACCTGCAATCAACCCCAGAAAGTTCAACAATACCTTAGATGTGGATCAATATTGGAGAGAATTGCAAACCAATATTTGAGACAGAGAAACTTGATTTCTGCTGCTGGAGCAGGACTACCTATAAGTCAGAGAGCAGGGACCAAAGTCCAGGTCTCCACTTTGCCCAGTGACTTTCCAATCACTCTTGTTCACTGGATCATGAGTCTTTTTCTAAGGAGTGGAACAAAGTCAATATTTTCACCTGAAACACAGTTTCACAGTTCTTACCTGGAGGAGTGAGAGGTATGGATTTGATATTAATAATTTTTAAGAGAAGATGAGCTTTGAACACAGATCTTCTGATTCCCCCCCCCTGAATTATCTGGACTGGAAGATTATGTATAGAAGAGATTACGTTGTACTTTAAGAAACAGACAACTTGGGTGTCCAGCCCCAGGAGACAAACCCAAACTCTGAACTCTAGCTGAACATTATAAGGACCTTCATCGTGAACACAGAAGATGAGCCTCCTTTGTAGGCTCTGGTGGTCTCTTTCTAAATATCTCTTGCTGTTTGTTTTGCTTGGTGATCTCAGGTGGCTTTTGCACTTACCTTCAGGAGCACAGAACTCAAATATCTGACCAAAGTCTTGCCACAGACTGCATCATGGGCACACACTCAGAAGTTAAATATTGTACCAATAAATGCAGTGATCTGAAGTTAAGCATTGAATTCACAGGTAGAAATCCCTAAATTCCCTTGAAGGTTCAGATTTTAACTTAATTTCTCAATTTTAACTTTAATTTCTGAAGACTGATCTTCCCATTATCAGTGGAGACAGACAGGCAGGTCCAGGGGAGAGTGAACTCATCCCAGGATAGCTGTGCTATGTATGTCAGAGTCACCTGCTTAAGGAAATTCTTGCTGTTTAAACTAGGCTTCTTTCTGTTTATGTCTTTTTGGTTGTTTTCATTGTTATTCTTCTTCTTGTTGTTATTATTGTTATATTTTTTAAGATTACCACTAGAAGGAAAAATCTATTTCTGTTGACTAGAGCAGCATAAGTGATCAGTTTAGACTAAATACCTAGGTGGAACCAGTTTACTGAATCCTTCATGACATTTCCCATCTGTAAAATTACAGTTCTCTGCGTCACCAGAAGGCTGTAGGGCTAAATACATTGAAGATTAAGAAATGTTCGAAATTTGAGGTTGTGTACGATCTATGAACCCAGAAGTCAGCAGGAATTTTTTTTGCTACTGACTTCATTTGTGGCAGGATTTAACCTGAATAATTTAAATTTTATTTGGAGGAAGATTTGTTTTGTTTTGTTTTGTTTTGTTTTGTTTTGTTTTGTTTGGGGTTTTTTTATGTTCTAGTATACATGCAACGGGTGAAAAAGTCAGTTTTTGATGGCTTTCAGAAAAGCAGGCTTTCTTATTATGAACTTCTTACTAAAGACAACAATAGAACTCTGAATAACAAGGAAGGCTTAAATAACCCCTTGACCATATCACCTGTATTATGTTTTATAACATTTCTAAGTAGGATCGCTTTTGCAGATGCTGGTTGTGTGGTTCTCACATGGGGACTTCAGCTATTTGGAGATGTGTGGATGTATATAGCTTATTGTTTCCCTGACTCCCAGCTACTGCTCCACTAGGTGCACACAACTGGAGAAAAAATGTTTCACCATTATACTGGAGTGCGATAAATTCACAGAAGAGTTTTGGTCTTGATAATCTCAAAACAATAACAGCCTTAAAACCATTCTTGCATTTCCTTAAGCAGTAAACATGCAGAGCAGACGCGGTTGAGTTCTGCCTAACATCATCAGATGCTGGAGCAGTTCCCAGTTGCTACACCTAGCTGTGTGCTCAGATGCATTCCAGCTCCATACCAGTTGGAGAACACCAATTTTTCTCCCCTACCTTGTGCCTAGGCAGGGGAATGGGTCAGCAAAGCCCTTGATCCATGCTAAAAGTTTGGTTGACCAATGACATATGGACCCAGACTTTTATGTCAGAGGTTGTTTTCTTTGTAATAAAAGTAAAGCTTTTGCAGACAGGCCAAACTGGGTACTGCTGACTGATGACAACTGATGACTTCTCAAGGAAGCTTTGTGTCAGCCTTTCTCTGAAGTTTCTGGAGAACTTGAAAACAAAAAAGTATTTAAAAAAAACAAGGCACATGAAAATTCCTGCTTATGCAGGTTTAAATATGCGTTCAGTGTGTAAAATCAGACTCTGCTGAGCAGTAGGAATACCCTATCCAGCAGCTCTTTCTATGGCTACGGTAGTGTTTGTTCTCTGCACTTGAAGGATGGTATCTTACCAAGAATATGTGTAGTACACCCAAAGTCTTGCAAGGTATCTAGAGGCAGTCTAAATATTAATTATGCATTTTAGCAGACAGTTTAAATTGTCTGGTGGAATAATATAATAAGAGTACTTTATTAAATCATCAAAGAAACAAAATATTTCCTTTACCTTGAAACATTTTCCAAAAGACCTTGTGAGATAATAAGACTTGGCTTTCATGAAGAGGAATGGAAAAATAAATGTTTATAGTTTTCCAAATATAGAGAAATTACTTGTCTCCCTACAAAACTCAAAAGAACTCAAGGAATTTAAAAGGCAAACTCCTCTCCTTCTGGAGTTCCAGAAAAAATATAATTCCCAGCTGACTACAGTTCGTCAGCTCTGACCTCCAAGCTTTTGGATGTTGTGTCTTTTGAAGCCTTCAGAATCCACAAGAGAAAGCCTGACAGAAGGAGAAGTGTGGGTTGCTAAGGGAGTTGTATGGCAAAAAAAAGACCACATGCTATCTCTGTGAGTGAGAGGGTAACCCCTAAATCACATACTGGAGTGGGACCAAATTTCAGCTACTTATAGGTCAGTAGAGCAGAATAACACTGGAAGCTTTAGAGAAGTCTCTGGTGTTTGAGTGGATGTGAAGTGGAAATAGCACTAATTTAAGGATGGAAAAGCTTTTATCTTTAACCTCTTTTTTACTGTTGCAGTGACTCCAAACCTTATCCAAGCTGAAAGATGACCTTGATGTAAAACGTTATGTAGTTGTTGAAGGATGATGGTCAATATCACCATGATAGAAACCCCTATATATGGCTCAGTGAAGTATTAAGCCTGGCTGAGCTGTTCAAGCCAAGCCTATTTGCCTGGAGCACCCAGAAGTTCTTTGTTCAGCAATAAATTAAGTAAATATTTCTGTAATTGTCTATGCCTGTCATGGGAAAGCCTCTAATCCCCAGCACCCTTCTTTTGCAGAATATTCCCCTTTTCCCAGACATACTAAATGTCTGCAATTTAGAACTGGAGAACATTCCCAGAGTTATGTGTGAACCTTGATACATCTCCACTCTGCTTTATACAGTGCAGGAATTTATTCTGAAGTGCCTATGGCTTGTGATGTTTTGTAAACTGAAAAATTCTTTTTTAATGTGGTGAGGTTAACCTAGTTGAATTTTTATGCTGACATCTGTCAGTGACATGAGTCTAGACTCTCTGGTAGCCATCCATTATGCATAAATGTTGGTAAAAATAAAAAATGATCTGTGTGTTTGGTCCAGGAACGAATGCACATATGGAGTCTGTGGGCTTAAACTTCGGTGTTATGTATTCTGAAAAGAAAGAACAATTCAAAGATTCATGAAGATTCTCTAAGCTTTCCTATTTTGCTGTGGGAGAGCATCATTTTTTGTTAAGATAAAAAAAACCAAACAGAAATATTGGATGTGAAAAATTATTTTACATGGTATTTTATTTCTTTCATGTCATATTTCTAGAGAGTTGTTTATACTAAAGCAGCTCTCTTCTTTCTGTAACCCTATAATGATTCTGGACTCTAAACCAGTTTTAAATAGTAGCCACTATTCTCTTTCTTGAAAAGAAATGGAGTCACAATAAATAGATTGGGGTAAAAGAATTGTGCAATAACTCAACAAAGAGGAGTAGGATCCTTTCTTTACTTAGTGGAAAACTGATTTAAAAGCTGTCTGGTTCACATCAAAATGTCTTCCACAAAACTGATTAATTCCACTTTATAAATTAAACAGAACTAAAGGGTTTGGGATTTTTTTTCTTTCTTTTTTTTTTTTTTCCTTTTTGCAGTGTCCAAGCTACTCACATAGAATGTTTTACAATGGTGATCAAATCTGATGCCCGGAAAAAGCTGTGGGAATTGAGGCCCATGAAATCTTGTTTCAACTGCTTTTATATTTGCTGTCGGAGATGGATATAATTCTCAAAAGGAGAAGGGCGTTACTTTGGCTCCTAGTGTATTGCTGATCCCTCCCTTGTGTGCTTGCCTCAGGAGATGCAGGAATAATCGTATAGCTTAGCTCTCAACCAGTGATCAGTAAAACTATTTATTGGTCATCCCTCTATAGTCAGTAACAGTGCAGTTTGGGATCCTGTTTAACCAGGAGTTTCCCAAACTGGAAAAAAAGAGGCAGTTATCTGCCCCAAGACCCTTATTATTGTGCTTTTTAATAATTAAATGGATTGTTGGAGCTTTCAATCACGGTCTTCTAGCACTTTGCTTGGACTCCAGATGGTGGAAGTAAAGGTAATAATTCAACAGTTTCAAGGAAGGAACGAGGGATTTGGCTGGTAGCAGATGTATCTGCTACGGACAGCTCAGGTGTTCACCAGCAACTAGCAGCCAGCACTTGAAATTAGGGAACAGAAAAAAACCTAAAGGCAGGAGATGCAAGAGCTCTTGAGCTCTTTGCATTATTTAGGGCTTGTGATGCATGCTGAGTACTTTTTTCTTCAAAAAGTAGGCCACTGAAATCATGAGGGCTATTGCTGGAGCATAGTATTACTTCTTGTGAAGAAGTGTCTGACTCACATGGTTGAATTTTTGATGGCTTACGATAAAAAGATATGATCCAAGTCCTCTGATCATTCTGTTTCAAAGCCCTATATACCATAAAGAGGATTAGCAATGTTTTTTATGTTCAATTAAATATTTTAATATGTTTATTTTTGCTTACAAGGATGTTCCTCTTCTACACTAGCTGCATGTAACTTTGCTTAGTTTTCTTTTTTTTGAATTGACATTAGACATCTTTTGTAATTCTCATCAAAAAGATGTAAAACTGTTTTAAAAGTCATTTCATAAAAGCATACTATAGAAATATAGTGCAAATAACTGATTGCACAGCTTCAGGATCTATCAGACACATCCTGCTGATGGAAACTCCAAACGAAAGTTGGGTTGTAGAAATGCAATAGTTAAGCCATCTATGAGGATATGGGTTTTTCTAGCAAACTCACTGAGAACTATGTCTTCAAACTTGGGAATGTTTACGTTTAAAGAAAGCACTGTGGTTGCTGTCAACAAAACTTAGAGCAATAGTCACTGTATGAACCAGCACAAAGGAAGCAGCCAGATAACCCTGAAACACACTGCCTAGCCCAGATGGGTGGTCTGTCTTGTGGGTTGTCACTTGGTTTGCCCTTTCTGTTTACATCACTTGGTTATTTTTTCCATTAGAGAAGACCTTCAGATGCGGGGCTGATTGGTGTGTTTTCTTAGTTTGGTGCACATTCATCATGTTCTAAATATTGATTCTGCGGCTAGGGCCCTGTGTCACTGAAATGCTGGTTACTCACAGAATCAATAAAGGATACTTTTGTTACCAGGCTGAGAGGATTTGTATGTCTTTGACAAGCCTTTAATTTTCACTGCTATGGCCTTCGCTATGTGAGACAAATTTTCATGTGAAGGACCTAGTTTTCAAGATACTGGCACACTCAGAGTGAATATGCTGTGCACAGAATTGAGGGAGAAACACCATTTTTGTCCCTCAGTCTGAAATCTCTTTCATGTGTTTCATGCTACTGCAGATTTCACGGAGGCTTTGGGGAGCAAAGGGACTACAGCTCACATCCTAAGATAGGCAGCGACCTAGGACAACACACACACACACACACACACACACGTTCACTCATCTAACATTACATTTAGGAAAGATTGCTTCCAGCTTGAACCCCCAAATGTTTCCATTGGGAGACAGTAAATACTCCATTTGTGCAGCATGAGAATTTGGTGTATTTGCAACCACTGTCTAATGAGATAAAATACAAGCTGAAGGTCCAAATGGGTCTTGGGTATACTTACAGAATAAACACTGAACCATATGTCTGCAAAAAGCAGCAAAACTTCACTGCACTGGAAGAGAAATCAGGCAAGGAAAACACGACAAATGTGTGTGTCAGTTCTATAGCAGATGTTGCCTGGTAAACTATATTTCACTTAAAATTAGGATACCAGTGCAGATAAATGCAAAGATAAAGTTTTACCTGAAAAAAAAAATCTTCAAACGAGGAAACTGAGAGATTTGGTCATGTTAAACTGCAGAATAAATAACAAAGAAAACCTACCTTGTAGCTACTGTAAAGCTTTTAACACTTTCAACTGAAATATCTTAGTATTGGTTGAGGCACTGACTTGTTGTGAGTACCAGGGCAAGGAGAGGACCAGTTAGCATTGCTGGACTTGCCGAGTGCAAAGATGTCACTTACCAGAGAGCAGGGAGGGAGCAGAAATTTTCAAACTGGTCTTAACAGTTAAAATTTATTTTTCTGTGTGAAAAGACAATCCCTTTTATAAAAAAAAAAGTTTGCAAACTTTTCAGCCAGAGATCACCACTTTTTCCCTCAAATCCAGTGGCAAAATTTTGCACTAAATGAAAAATCATTTCATGTTGAAAGATTTTCCTATTGAAAGTACCACATTTGATAAAAATTGGTCTTTCTTGTTATGTGTAAATATATACATATATAAACCTTTATATTTTCAAAGACTTTTAAAAATCAGTTTTCTGAAAGGAAAAATCCACATGAGGGAATGTGATATCAAATAAGGGCCTACAACCAAGGTTTAGAAAAAGGCAGAAAGAAAGGATGTAGACAAGCTTTTTGTTAGAGTTCAAATGTTGGACTGGAGCCTCAGTTTGGATGTTTTGTCTGAGTCAGTTCACTTGTCACTAACTCATTTCCGTATAGTGAACAAATGAATACATTTGCTTTTGAGTCCTGGTATGGTCAATATGTGATCATTCTTGTTGATAAATGGACTCTTAAAACTGAAGTGAAAAAGTTATAAGTAAGAGCTGAGTGTTTAAGAATTCAAATAAATAATTTGTCAGGAAACTGTAACCATCTGTCAGTTCCCTGCACTGTTAGGATTTTCCTTCTTTTTTCCCAGGCCACTAGAGAAGATGGCCAAACTGCCTAAAACAAATAAAGAACATACCTTTTGGGCTTTTGATGAAAACAAGTGAGAAGATGATCAGTCTCATAAAGGAAAAAAAGTTAAGATCATAAAAGGATTACTTAGATTGTCAAAATGAATCACAGATTTGCACCATAAAATAGATGCCAAAAGAACATTCCTGAGTTATTCTGTGTCAACAGCCATTTTAGCTGGCATGAAACTTATTCTCTATTTCTATTTCACAATCTGCTTTGAAAGAAGTAAGGCCAACATGGAAATGATAGGTGTTTGATATGAAACAGCTATTTGAAAATATTGGTATCCTGTTAAAAATATCCTGACTTTCCAAGGTGTAGAGTTGCATGAGAAACCACTCAGTCTCTGGCTCCTTTAGAATTTAGATGCCATATCCTGCTGGGAAACTACATGTTCTCCTGACAGGTTGAGGCTGTTTCTCCACCTTCATAGAATCATAAAAACATTAAGGTTGAAAAGCACATTTAAGTTCATTAGAACCATCAACCCAGCACTGCCAAGTCCACCACTGGATCATATCTCCAAGTACCACAGCTACAAGTCTTTTAAATGCTTCTACGGATGGTGATTCCACCACTTCCCCGGGCAGTTTGTTCCAATGACTGACCACCCTTTCTGTGAAGAAATTTCTCCTAATATTTGCTCTAAACCTCCCCTAGGGCAACCTGAGGCAATTTCCTCCTGTCCTGTCAGGTTTTACCTGGGAGAAGAGACCGATCCCTTTTTTTTCACTCACAGAAAAGATAAAGACAATCCGTGATGTAAACAGCCAGTGCAGACCAGCTCAGCTTTATTGGTGCTAACTGAAATACCAGAAGCAGCGTTATCACCAAAAAAACAGGGCACAGTATCCTACATACACCTGTCTCTCTCACAAGTGGACTTTACTACCCAGAGTAAGATCAGTCTCACCTACTACAGACACCCACATCTCCTCCTCAGACACTGCTCTTGGGGTCAAGGTCATGTGAGAGGAGAGAAATATGCTCTTTTAGGGACTAATTCATCTGCTTCGTTTTAGACATCTATTTTAAGAAGGAATCAGGGAATTCTATGCTTAGGGAATGCACTGGGTTTTCTTAAGCCTTACACTATATACACTGTGTGATGATTTAGTGAACAGGGAATCAGTCTTCTTGCCTGTAGGCCATTCAAGCATATAATGAAAAAGCTGCTAATTACTGTGAGTCACTGTTACAATTAGAAGTTTCTCAAATGAAAATGGTGGCTGATTTATTATTTTCCTGCTTTCATGGCATCTTCTTTTTTTTCCAGTCGGTTCCACAAAATTACCTATATGCTGGATATTTCCCCAGCAAAGTATGATGGTGGCCAATTAAAAAAAATCAGAGTTGCCAGAGACAAGACAGTAATTACAGACTTTGTGTGGTCTCCTTTGCTTGGCACATACTCAGACTCCCTAAAGACATGAAGCTGCTATTTGTAGTAGTGCAGACATCTAGTACTCTTCAATCTTCATGCTGTGTAAGCATGAAATGTTCTTAGGTGTTCAGCATTTTGAAATCTTTTTAGCAATGATATAATGACTTTTACAGTCATTTTTCAAGGTATAGAGAACTGTGTTACCTGATTTTTGAGCCTTTGATGTTTGTTTCTAATCAAGAAGGAGGGAAAATTGTCTCTTTCTACTTGTTCTCTATTTCCTTCTCAGTGAAAGGTGAGTTTCTTGCATACCTCTGTTTTAGGAGCTGCTGATTTGAGTGACCAACAATTATAATGAGAAATGAAGTAAAATCATGAGAAGTGGCAAGACTGTTTTCTGCAATACAACAAATTTGTATTAAGAAAACAAAAAAAACCCTTTTCTTTTCTGAAATCTTTACTTTGCCGTGAACAACTTAAGTATGCTAATGTATATTATGTACAGAACTTCCTTGTGATCCATCCGTTAGAATATCTTCAGCACAGTCTCAATGTTCGTTAGGAAGCCATAAACAGAAAGAATAGTGGAGAGGCAGCTATTTAGCTTAGAACATTTTTAGTAAAATATTTATTCTAATTGTCTCCCCTAGCTTGTTGAAATGGGATAGGTGTTTGAAGATACAGGTATGATGTATCGTGGAGCCTCTGCCAGTTAGACCATTAAGACCTTCAAAAGCATACTCTAGGATAATGCATGGCTTAAGGACGTGCCTAACTAAAATTGAGAAAATTTTTTAAGCTGGTGTCTTGACTGCCCACGATTTTACTTAAAAGTATTTCAGTGTGGAGGCAAGAGGCTTGCTTTATCCTCTCTGAGCTTCAGGGCATCACATCAGAGAAATCACCCCATACCTATTTAATTTGCATTCTAGCTGTGAGATCATTGTATATGGGCACCTTTTGATCCTATAAATAATGACTTCACTTTCAAATGTGCCATTTCCAAACATTGACACAACCATTATTTTTCATGATCTGCTATTGTGATGAAATATCGTCCAGTGCTGGCCTACTTCCCATGGATAGGAAAATATTATAAATTTCTAGGCTGGCTAAAAAAATAAATATAGGAAAAGAGAGAAATAGTTTGTGGAAATCTATATGGAATAAGTCCAAGTTCTTATACCAGGCCATACCTAAACAGCTTAAAATATGGCAGAATATGAGATACAAAACATTTTACTATACAGTATCCATCAGGTACTTACCTTATGTAGCAGGTTATGTAGCTCCATTGAAAGGATGTGACTGTCCTGTAGAGAGTACACTTCAGAAACATTTATGGATGTTAGAGAAAAAAGAAATTATATACCTACCAAGAAGTTGTATGAACTGAGATAAAAATTCTTGACTCTTCCTCAAGCTTCACATGCAATATAGGGAAACTTTGGAAAATAATGTTATTGTTCTTAGGGTTTTTTTCTCCTAAGAGCCCTGACTTGCCCATAGCTGTGGCTGCATAAACAGTTCAGTATTGCACTTAGCAGACAGGTGTGGGAGTGCTGGCTGTCCCTGAGATCTAGCCAAGCTCTCCTGTCCTCACAGCGTAGAAAATTATGAAAGTGTCATGGACATGCTAAATGGCTGCAGTGGTGCAGTCTCTAGATTAAATTTTTCAGCACTTAAATAAAATATCCTGTACTTTCTTTTTTTTAATCTATATTTTGTTTTGGCTTTGCTAGTAAGACACAGATTAGCTATTCTCATTGCTTTGCAAAGTGCCTTTTGGTAGCTTTCTTACTTAAATATTGCTGATAAAATTCTACATTTTACTAAAAATTGCTGTAAAATCAGTTCAGGGACAAGTTAAATATAGTAGATTTTCTTCATATTATGACTATTGTAAAACGGCAAAATGATGTCTGTTGAACTACTCAAAAAACCCTCTTCAAACCATGGCTAAATAGACAGCTATGTACTAGCAAGTTCTGAATTGAGCATCCTTTTCTTTATTATTTTGTATCTATATCTAAAAAGTGTAGGTTTGTTAGAGCATAGCAAGATTCCAATGCATTCACATGGAGAAACATCATAATTTCTGTTTCCTTTTAGTAGGCTAGTGATTTCAGCCTGACAACCAGAGATGAGCAAAAATTGCAAAATCTTGAACTGGTTTGTTTTCTGTCATGTAGTATCTGAGGAGTTCCATCGCCAACATTCCTCCACTGTCAATCTCTCCTGAAGATTTTCTCTCTCTTGGAGATATCATTAACATTCTCTGCACTGCTCAACATCTCTACAAACCCTGTGCAGCAATGTGGAATTGCCATGTCCCTGGCAATTCACCATTAGCTCAGCTCTGCATCAGGCAGAAACTGCATCTCCACCTTTCTCAGAGCCAGATAAATTGATATTTAAATGGTCATGGGGAAGGGAAGGAAGGGAGGAAGGGAGGAAGGGAGGAAGGGAGGAAGGGAAGAAGGAAGGAAGGAAGGAAGGAAGGGAAGGAAGGGAAGGAAGGGAAGGAAGGAGGAAGGGAAGGGAGGAAGGGAAGGGAGGAAGGAAGGAAGGAAGGAAGGAAGGAAGGAAGGAAGGAAGGAACTAGAGAAGGAGCAGCACTTGGGAGAAGTAGTTTTCCATGAACGTCTGAGTCTTGTCTGGAGAACTGACTCCTGATGAAGTCGGTAACAAAGCGTGAGTCCTTCCTATCAGAGCTGAAAAAGGCAGTTTTGGCCAGTACAGTCTCCTCACCAGAACACACACCTTCCACTGCTGGTGCAGAAATTATCCCCTCTTAGACTTGACTAATGCATTTCTCCATTTTCAGGAATGAAGTTTCATAAACCAAGAAAGTATTTGTTTGAAGCACAACAGTAGGCTCTGCTTAGCAACCTGCTATCCTGAACACACCACGAGGATTTTCTTCTTCTGACCATGCTGATCCCAGGGGTACATTTAGGACCACCCTCATGAGGTTTTCACGTACACATACAAACCAATAGTTGATTTTTTCTAATTATTATCATTTTCACAGAAAATTGATTGTATAATGTACCTGTGAGTGTCTGTACTCCTTTTCCAAAGTAGAGACTCTAATCTCTGGAAGAAAAAAGGCAAGAAGACACTGATGAATAGTCCAAAGGAACATGGGAAATCTCCCTGATGATGGAAGGGACAGGCTGTAGCAAGAGGTGCTGCTTCATCTCAGAGCACTCTGCCTAGCCGCAGAACACTGCTTTGGGGTTTATGTCCTTCAGCCCTCTGGAATATTTCCTAATCCCTGTCTTCCCCCCAGCACAAGAAATATCACTGAAACACGATTAGCAAGGTGTGGACTAGGAAGTGGAGCTGGCCAGCCAGGAGCCGGTGGATGTGACTCTCTGCTGAGTGGATCTGGTCCAGGCACGAGCAGCCCGGGAGAGAAGACGTGTGTGTGCAGCTGACCCCCTGAGAGAGCACGGCTGCAGGCCTCATCACTTTTGGAACAAAACAGTGAAATTCTCCTATTTAATTTATGGCTTGTCTATTCTACAGGCCACACTGGAGAGGAGGATTAGCCCAAGGTAGTTGTAAAGAACCAATTCATGCATGAGACAGCGTGGCCACAGCAGGATGCAACTATGAGCTTTGCTTCTCAGGAGTGCATAACAGCCTCCAGCTTGTTTAAAATCTAGTCTGGGTATCTCCAAAGTATTCTTCAGAAAAAGCATATTTTCTTTTCTTTCCTGAGTTTTTATTCAAACAGACTTAAAAAAAAAAAAAAAAAAGCCAAATAAATGAATCAAACCATGTTCTCTAGATTGGAAAGACAGGAAATAAGAACGAGAGATTTATGGGTTTTATTTTTTAAATCTTGGGTGGTGCTCAAAACCTATGCTGATGGGACCATGCTAGTAGCTAGATAGACAGTAAATATCAGGAGAATAAATGATAAATCTCATTCATGTTTTTATTGGGTGAAATCCTGAGTTTATATAGCTGAATTACATGCCAAAAAATTTCAAAGTTGTGTGTGCAGAAATAAGTACCTATATCCATGTGGGAATCAGTGAGAACTGTGAATTCTCAGTACCTCTGAAAATTGCTTTCACATAGATACAATTTATAGGGCTACCTTCAGACATCAAGCTTTGAAAAAATTGGCCAGGATTCCTACCTATTTATTGTTTCCTGGGCCAAAAAGAGTGATGAAAGTAGCTTGGTTTTTTATTATTATTTCCATATGCATTATATTTATAAGAATATTTATGCAAGGAATGTTACAGAAATTCCATGCTTTGTTTCCTTTGTGAAAGATACCTTCCTCATAAGAAACACATTATGCTTGGTCAAATATTTCTCTCTATGGGAGGATTAGATCCACAGTACTGCAGGGTTCACATTTATCAGAAGCACTTACTTTATCACCTGGTTTTTATTAAAAAAAAAAAAGAGAGATCTATTCTGTTTGGACAGCCACTGTACACTGGATTTAGGAGATTAAGGCTTACTCTAGAAAAGTGTTATTGTGAGATATGATATGAATAGCATGACATCATTTCTGGCAATACAGTATCAGTGAGTGAAAGGAAAAAACCTAACATGCAGACAGCTTTCTGATAAGACGAAAGAGTCCTATACTCTTTTCAAAATTTACTGTGCTTTAAGATTGTGTATGTTATATACCAGTCTAGAAATGAGAATAGACAAAACAGCAATAAATTCTTCTGGGAGCATTATTTGAAAATATATTGAAGTTTCTAACTGTGAGAGAAAGTGGCATTGAGGGCAGATTAATGAGGAGCCAGTGGGTTTGGTTATATTTTCTTACTTAGCAGAAAGCTAAGGGTTTCCAGCTTTTACTTTAAACCTTTGTATGGATGCAGTACTTTAGATTTTAAAGCAACATCCATTATATGTCTTTTTTTGACAAGCTGCATGACCTTTTTCTAGCTTGCATGATGTTGTGGGAAGACATATTTAAACAAAAATTAGTTTGTTATAATCACTGAATTCTTCTCCAAAACAGGACAAATTTTGTTACATCGTTTGGGTTATTACATTCAATAGATCAATTTGTATGGAATAAATAAATATGAACTACCTATAACAAAGTGTATTTAGTTGCACAAGGTTTTTTTTTCTAGTTAACAGAATTTTGGTTTACTTGCTTTTATCTTTGCTATACAATTTTTAGAATGTATTTTCCCTACATTTAAAACAATCTAGAATCACTTCAGAAACCTGTGCCAGAATATTATCTGGTTTATCAATACTAAATTCCCTGCCACTGGATTCAAGGTATATAGAAAAGCATCATAAACAGTACTCTTGCTGCATGGTCTTAGGAACGGTGAGTGCATACGAGGGAAAAAATTTATATAGTTTCCCTGAGCTTTTGGACTGGACAAATGCAAAAATTTAAAGAGCTGAGAGGTATAATTGGTTCTAATGCTGGTGCTCAGAGGTGTGGTGGGCACAATAAGACATATTCTACCCTGCAAAGTCTTTAGCAGAAAGTTTAGAAATGAGACTTAATAGCTGCAAATTCAAAGACAGACTGGTTTTGCCAATTTCATAATTTCAATGTCTTAATTACTAGGTCACATTGCGTACACTATGTAACACACCACTGAGTTTTTGTTGAGTTTGTGTTATGTTCATAGATCCAGGTACTAAATTTAGCTTTACATGTCTTTATCCTCTAAATGAGCCTTCCTTAACAGTAATGAATTCTTTGCCATCTTTGAGCTTAACAGCAGCCATGTAGATGCCTCTAAAGTGTAAGTATTCTTTACAAGAAAGAAGCTGTAGATATACTCTATACCACTTTTGCTGTTTAGTTGTAACTGATTACTTATATAATTTGTGTATCAAGTTATTCTCAAAATTATATGTGTCCTATGGTCTATTTATCACTGTATTCACCCTGTATTTTAACAATCTTTGACAACTTCCTTACATTCCTAGGATTAGTTTATATATTGCTTTGTCTTATGTTAATATTTGCAATCCTTTCTGTTATGTCAATTAACTGCCAGGACATCCATCTAGACACAGTGTACTCAAGTATAATAAAGAAGAGAAAAATACTTCAAGATGCTAACAAATTATAACCATGCCCAGATATAAACCAGATGTATGAGTGATAAACACAGAGATACAAAATTGTCACCACCCTTCAGAATCACAATTTTAAATGTCTCCACCTTTGACCTGTGGCAATAAGCTTTACTAGGGCATGAGATGGAAATCTAGTATTGCATTTTCTTGTATTGAATTTTTGAAAACTTTTTCATTGTTTTCTTTCTTTTTTCTTTGTTGCTTGTTTTAGTAGGCTGCATCTCTCAGACATCCCTAAAAAAACCTAACAAGCATGGGGAAAAAGAAGTGGCTGATGGAGCTGTGGTTGCCTGTTAGCAGTGCTCAATGCAAACATGTGCTTTGGGTTAGGAAATGGAGAAATGCTCTCACTACCACACAGCCTTCTTCCTTCACTCACTACTTCACAGCTGTGTTTAGTGCTGGAGAATATATGTGCTGATATAAATCAAGAGAACACGTAGGCCAAATGCATTTTATCCATGCTATGGATAGTAGTAACAGCACAGTTCCTGAACAGACCTCCAACTGATTAATTTATAAAGAAAATTTTGTCACCTTTGATTTGGAAATCATGGAAACATATTGACTTTTCTTTGGTAATCTGAAGAAAATACATATAATTTTAGAAAAGGTAGTTTTTCTTTTTAATCTCTCTGAAGCAGTTTTTATGAAACGTGAAGGCAGGTAGTATCATCTGTGTATCTGGGATTTTTTTAATAACCGAAAAATGAGAGCATATTCTTTAAATCAAGACTGGTCCATGTTCTGGTTTCCTTTCACCTCTAAGATTCATTTTATATAGTGGCATTTCAACCTGTACCCCGTGTGCCCCTGGTGTTCCAAGGCGAACTCACAAGGTTTAGAAAAGGTGACTAAGGAGAGTGAAACCAATTCTCAAAGGGCTTTACTTCAGTGTACTTCAACTGTAGTTACAGGGGGTTGAGTCAAAAACAAGTCAAAGTTTTAGTTCAGTGATAGCCAAGAGTCTTCAGGTCTCTGTTGAGCAGGATGGAGACTCGGGCCGACCTTCTGACCCTTTAGGTTGTGAGACTTGGCTGTGCTTCACATGACCTTGGACCAAATTTCAAGCATCACAGTTCATACTTCTACAAGGAAATCATGAAATTGACTCATCCACTAAAGGTTTTCTCAAAAGTGAGAAAACAATAAAAGCTTTTATTTTCCTATCGGAGTTTAGCAATAGTCTGGTTGTAATTTTGAATGCATCTGTGAAGGATCAGCATTAATGTAAAAGCTGGGAAGAACAAAACAAAAAAACATATAATCAAAACAAAAAACCCTACTGTGAGCTGAGGACAATAAGATTAAAGAAGTGTCATTCATCCAGTCAGTTCTGTAAATAAATAGACAACAATATAATTCCACAAGGTTAAAAAAGCTGAGCACAATTTTCCTTGAAAAAATTAGTCTTGGGTCAACTGTTTTTTCTCGAAGAAGTCAAACTAAATCCCAAATTCTTCTTTGAATTTTGGAGAAAATGAGTAAATTTAAATCTCAGTCTAACAGTGAGTACGTTTTATGTGCAGTGCAAAGAAAAAACCAAACCATTGACAATATTCAGGGAAAACTGCTGAGTACTAGCCAAATATGAGTGTTATTAGCCAGTCACATTTAAAGGAAGTAATTAATTTTGGACAGGAGGTACTTAAATGCCAGGAGGGAATCCCCTTTCTGAGTCCTGGTATCACATAAGAGCATTTATATTTAGAACTTACATCCACAAGAGGCAAAGGGAGCATTTTAAATGCATGACTCACCTTAGCATTTCTTATTTAAATACCCGCTGCTCAGCAGGCATTGTACCCAGTTTTATTTACCAGCAGAGACATCACCATAGTGCCTGGTGCCTCTGAGTCTGGATGGAGCATCAAGTTTAAGCTGGAGCTCCTGAACTGGATCTAGATGCTGTCAGCATCAAGAGGCTGCCAACACAGGCGTTGCATATCAAAGACAGAATTAACTGTCATTTAAAAAATCAACAAAAATGCTACAATTTTTGATCCTTTAAAGGATGGCTGTATCATTTCACCCAGTGCAGACTGCACATATCTATTGTTGCGAGGATATTATGTAAACTGCCAAAGTCCCCATAACACCAGGGATAGTTAAACGTGTAAACAGAAATAATTCTATATTTAAACATTATAGTTCTTCTGGTTGTTAAACTATCATTAGAACAGGATGGAAGCTGGTTTACAAGCTTCACTGTTGTATTTCTACACTGTGGGTGGTAGAAGCCAAGCCATGTTAAGACAATAAAATTTCTTTGTCAAATATACTGTAGATGGCTGTTTATACATAGCAAGATTTGCCTCTCACCTCCTGAACCTTCAAGATAGAGCATGGGTGAAATGGATATGTTGTTTTTAGTTGTAGCAGCCTGGAAAGTTAGGACTTGAATCTGCTGACATGGCTGTGGTTATTTGCCAGTTCTTTCCCTCTGCTGGAGCATTAGCCCTACCTTCTTCCTGACTCCTGAAGACATGCTGGAAGATGTCTCCTTTAATACTGAAGAATGAAAGAATGAAAAGTTTGAGCCTACATAGACATACAGGTGCTCTAATCTCTAAAAATAGTACCAGTTATTGAGAAAGTCATCTTTTGCTTTGTAAAAGAAGTTAGAAGCCTACTGAAAATACTCTTAGTGTGTTGACAGAATTTAGCACATTTCTGTGGTCCCCAAATAGAAGTGATATTTACCATTTAATTCATGCTTCAATAGAAAGCAATATAGATTAATATATATTGACAAAATTTAATCCTAGTAGTAAGATATGAGGTCTAAAATCCAACAAAATTTCAGCTGTCATAAATCAATGCTTAGTAGGCTGAAACCCTTAGAAAAAGTGGGGTCCCAAATCCACAGAAGGATTCAACCATTTTATCATCATTTGAAACAGTTGCTTTTTAATAGGAATCAAACCAACACCCTTGTGGATTTGGACCCAGCTACCTTCGCAGTGATTTGCAGCAGCAAAATCTCAAATTCACAGAGGTGTTCCTTCCACTTTGATGTGCCATCCTTGCAGAGTTGCCTTTTAAGATCATTCATGAAAAGAGAAACATCAAATGTCCCCACAGCATCAAAATTATGTGCCTTGATTCTTGGTTCCTTCCCCCTTGGTCATGCAGCCTAACAGGATATGGGACATAGGAGTAGTATGGGACATAGTAGTTTCCTCTCCAGAGGAAAGAGAATTGCAATTAAGTTTTGAAAGTGCAGGCCAGGATGTTTATTTTAAAACATGCTATCAACCCACCACTTTACTCCATAATAGCTTGGTGTTCAGTGTCCTTATCCAGCACGGAGACAAGGGACTGATGCCCTCCTGACCAAATCCGTGTAAAATGTGCTGACATTTAAGGGTTGTTCTGAATAGGGACATTCTGCAGGGTCCCATTCTGGGTGGAGTTCTCTGCAGTAAGGACTATGGGATCTGTGATGTCAGAAGAACAGCTAAGAGGTCACTGACATGGGAAAAAGCAGTCCTGGACACTTGCTTCTACTCAAACATTTATCTCTGCTCTTTTCCTCCCTGCAACTCCCCTCAATCCTTGATAACTGTGTAATGTAAAATAGCAGCAATAATTAGTTATGAAGAATTCAGGGAGATTATTGTATTTCTGGGTCTAGTTGCTGGGTTCAATCGACAAACGTGAAAGTTCTCTTTTTTTGAGTTTTTTTTGTGAAAAACAAGAAATAAAGTTGTATTTTAATTAATGTTTTCTGAAAACATGTATTAAATCATGTATTTGTCTTATAGGCATAATTCTGCTTGCCTGACATGAACAGTATTATTCAGACAGGCTTCTGTTTAAAATAGCATTTGC
Source organism: Lycocorax pyrrhopterus obiensis (assembly GCA_014706295.1). Taxonomy (NCBI): domain Eukaryota; kingdom Metazoa; phylum Chordata; class Aves; order Passeriformes; family Paradisaeidae; genus Lycocorax; species Lycocorax pyrrhopterus. The sequence continues at coordinate 8,436,178 of JACSVZ010000015.1, forward strand.
AGTACAGTTCATTTCATTTCAGTGCTTCTTTATTTTTGATAGATTTAAATATAAAACTGGCCTAATTCTAATTTAGACCCTAGCCTAGCAAATTCCATCCTTGAAAGGCTTTTGTGATCTATTCAAGACTACTTATAAAAGGCAAATATCTATTCCATTGCTTTATAAAAGGCAAATATCTATTCCATTGCTTTATCTAAGATAACATGAATACCACCATTAAATAAAATAAAAAAAAAAAAGAAAGAGGAGCTAGGTTTTGAAGAAAACATGTCGTCTCCTTTCCTAATACCTATATTGGAAGACACACATAGTCACTGAATAAAGACACAGTGTCCTTCAAACAAATACTTCATATCTGGTTTTGGTGAGGTCTTTTGAAAATGCTGGAATTTTTCTGAAAAGTCAACTTATTTCTCACATGAAGTATGAAATCAAGTCAGGGCTTACTGAAGTGAGACACGAATTAGAGTATTTGTGTGCTGATGTATGCAATTAAATGAAGCTTTTTATCTGTTTCCAGCTTTGTCATAGTGTATTTTCAGTTCCATCAAATTTATGACCTGATCATTTGTCAACAGTTCAGTATTACAATTTGTATTTATTGAATTCATTATCTCAAAAAGTTCAACACATGTAAGATCAGATTGTTCTCATTTTAACACTGCATTGTTAAAACTTTTAAACATAGTTGAAAGAAAATTACATCATATTCAGCCTTTGAATGATCTTCTTTGTCATTTCCATCTTAGCTTTCTGAATAATTTATTCATTACATCTAGTCAGTCTTCATCTGATGTACAACAGCAAGTTTTAGTTGTTGAAAACATTACCAGGTTTTCAGCTATTGGTATGTAGATGTCTGTTTAGACAGGTGAAAATCCTTAAATTTGCACTCATTTGAAACTGATTTTTGTTCACGACTTTTTAATTTGGTTGGTTGAGGTCATTTTTTTTCATCTTGGGGTCTCTTGGGGGGGGGGTTGGGAGGGCAGAAAGGATCTTCTGAATGCTTTTATAAAAGAAAAGTAGAATGAGAAGATGGTTATCAAATGACCTACCAATCTATCTGAACAATTTCAGCACAACTTGTTGACTGTGCAGTGTACAAAGGGGTAAACTAGCTAGAAGAACATATTTATTTGTACTGTTCCATTGATTTGTAGTAAATCTAACACATCCCAGATTTAACTTCAACAGGGTTGCAGGCCTGCAATCTCTTTGAGAAGAAGCTGGGGTTGCCCTGCACCAGAGTCAGCTGATCTCAGTCAGCTCCACTGGACCCAGCAGAGCACAGCTGAGCCCCTTGGCCAAACAGGGAAAACACCTTTAAGAAAATAAAAAAACAAAAAACCAACAGAAAATAAAAATAAAGAAAGAAAAAGCCACACAGGCAGGAGAAGCCAAAAGAGTGAGAAACAGCAGGGGGAACACCATGGTCAGAGGAAGTGGTGTTCCATGGCAGCAGTGGAGGTGTCCATCATAGTCCATGAAGGACCTCACACAGCAGCAGTTGGATGTTTCCTGAAGGACTGGAGCCCATGGATAAGCAGAATAACAGGTGAGAGAAAGCTTTATGTACTGGCCATAACTCCCTCATTTCAGGAGTTTCTCATTACCCTGTTTTGTTCAGAGGAGCTGAGAGGAGATAAGAATGAAGGAGTGAAATTGAGACTAGGAAAAGGGGAAGGAAAGATACTGGTTTAATGCTATTCTTTTTATTACCTATTTATTTTAATTGTCAACAAAGTTAATTTTCCCCAAATCAATCTGTTTTACCATGCTAGTAAATGGTAAGTGACCTCCCTATCTTTATCTTAATTTATGGACTTCCATGTTCTTCCCATTTTCTCCCTGCTCTTGCTGAGGGAGAAAGTGAGTAAGCAATGGGGAGGGGGGTTTGTTAACCAGAGGTAACCCAGAACATGCAGGAAAAGATGACTCACTTTTGTGCATAGTCAGCATCTGAGAGACAAAAATGGTAATTGAAAGATGCTGTGGACTTGGAGACACTATGGCAAGATTAATATCAATAACAGTGGAAGGTCTAAGATTCTAAAAAGGCTTTTCTCCTACAAGAACCCATTTGCCTAATATTTCAGTGCTTCTCACTAGAACAGTAATTTGTCAAAGCTGGGAGCACACTAATAAATAGAGGTCCAGAAAATTCAGCCTTACTCCCAGCTGTGCCAGGGAGCTGCTTTAGCAACTTGGAAAAATCTCTTGGTTCTGCTTTCAAACAGAGTTTTCTGACAGTAGTCAGACTGCTTTAGACCAATGCTTAAAAATTCTTACAAAAACAAGTCAAGCTTTTCTACGTGGAAGTGTAGCAACGTTATAAGCTAAATACAGGTTGTTATGCCTCTGATTCCCCTCCAAGACTGTCTGTTTAGTCTATTTGGCTTATATGCCCGTGAGGAGGAGCTGCCTGCGTAGTGTTTAGAACAATGATATTTAATCCGACTGCATTACCATGCACAGTTTTAAATATAGGAATGGTTTCATAGAGGCCATTTGCAAACCCATTTGTGGAATGCTACGCATGAACACAAACGTTTATGGGACTTGAGCCTCCCAATGCCGGAAAAGGCAACATAAAATGAGTAAAATTTCAAATGGCTGGACTGAGGTTATCTGGAAGCTGGTTCTGCGTTAAAGCAAGGATAAGCATGGTTTTATAATGAACCAAAAACTAGGGTCTATCTTGAATTGTTAGTGACATGAATGTTTTTTTTTAACACACAGGTTTGTGATTCTGCAGGATCATATGGAGGTTTATGAACGTGTTTGCTTTTCGTGGTATTCAAACACATAACAAAGGCCTGTGGAGCACCACTTTCATTATGGAGTTTAAGGTAAATTCCATTAGGATCCAAACACATGACTTTTCAATTAACACACCTCTGCAGGCTCAGACACCTTTGAAAATGAAGTTTGCCTAGGGTTTGCCACCACTTTTTAGTTTTCTTTAACATACTGTCACTGATTAGTCCTAGAAGCTTAATGCACTTCTAATTTCCATTTGCTTATATTTAACTCAACCGTTACATTTTAAAAGTTTTACTGCTGAAGCAAAGTTGATTCTGAATCATAGCATTTACAGAAAGTTACTCTATCTTTGATTTCTGACACTTGGTTGTACAGAGATGTATAACAGAAATCATCCACTTTAGCAAAGTGTGCCTTATAATTCTGGGAAGATAAGCTTCCATTTAAGTCAAGAATTATGATCTTGTGCATTTTCTCATTTCCATGAATAAAATCCACTGATAAACCTTTATCAGGAGAGGTGTGTCTGATTTGGTTGCGAGCTGGGCAGAAGGCACTGCAGACCATGAGGGATTAGTCCATGAGGCGAGAAGTGTGGCACTGCTGGTAACAGGCCTTTGCATGGAGCGATTGTTCAGTGTGTGTCAGAGGTGAAAACAAACCTTGTGCTGAGAAATATAAACCAGATTTCCTTTTGTTGGCCTGAGGATAGGAAGGGGAGACAAGAAAAGAGAAGGGGAATACTGTAAATTGAGTCTGAAGTGAACTTTCCACAATAAGACTACTATATGAGCTAGCATACACTCCCTGAGGGTGAAATTCAGTCTTCTGTGCTGGGATAACACATAACTGGGGTTGTATTTAAAATATCTTTTGAAGAGTTTAGGACAGCTACAGTTCTGTTCATACAATCCACTAGCTAGTAGCCCTTGCTTTTCTCTGTGGGCCTGATTTACAATGCTGAATCCCCATGTGCTTGACAGCCACCAGTCGAGGTAGCAAACTCAGCACATTAAGAACTAGAAAAAAAACCCTCTGTAGCTTGAGCCAAATACTGAATCTTTATCCACTGAGATGTTAGAAATCTACTTTCTTTGTGAACAGTGAAGTGGGTTGCAGAATTTTCTTTCCCTGCAAACTCTATCAGCATTTTTTCAAAGACGAAAAAAATAATGAAAAAGGCACAACTAAAACGTAGTAATACAAAGGCAGGGTAAGAGGGAGGAGGGAAGGAAATTTCTATCATTTGTTAATGTAATGCATTAAATTCTGTCTCTTGCAGCAGAAAACCCCACTAGAATCAGCTGTGTGGTCAGTGTGACAGACAGTTTGGTCAAATATTTATTTATGTGCCTATTTTTCATTACAGTGAGCCATTAGAGACATATTTTTTTGTTTTACAGAAAAAAAATTTCAAAAAATAAATTAAAAATTGCTTTAATACTGAAATTTATGTATGCTTTTCCTACATTGTTATGGTAAAAGAAGTTGTATAATAAGAAGAGTTTCTGTGGTCACTTCTTGAGTAAAAATAACAGTTTTATTTAGTTTGTATTGGGTCTGATTCTAAAAGCATAAATGACAATTCCTAATAGCACTACAGATTTCAAGGAGACAATATTAATCAGCCTAAATAAGAAGAACCAAAATCTACATCCCTAATTTCATTGCAATATAAGTTACTATATGATCTGAACTATAGCATAAATCCTTAAATTAGCTCTAAAAATGTTGGTTTCCTTTCACTGCTTTCCTGACAGTTGTAATTCATGATCTGTTCTTCCTGTGAAGGGTTAATGGATGTTTTAAATTCCTTTAACACCAAACCTGCAATTTGAGAAATACATGCTAGTGGGTGGAATGATTCTTAATGCTTCCTTCCTCCTCCCAAGGTGTTAACATACCTGTACCTAGATGGTCACCTAATGTCTTTATTTCTTGCTTTCCTTGTTTTATCTCTTCCTCCTCAGCTGTGCAGCCTCTCATCCTCTTGTCATTTTGTTTGAATTTATTACATAATTGAAGAGAAATTCTCCTGCTTTGTAGTTGCTGTTTGCTCTGCCCTTCATTTTTTCAGACAGCTCAATTCCAGAATGCAGGTGTGTGGGTTTTGGTTTTTTTTCCTTATCTCTCTTTTCACAGTAAGATTAATGAGAGAATCAGTTAGTGAGGTTTTCCAGGTAGCAAAGTAGCTGCTAAAAGGGAATAACAAATATTTTCATTCAATTGTCTATTATTTAATGACACAATACCATTCAGCTGCAACAACTGCCATCTATACATTATTTTTCTAGAAGATGTATGTGTGCTTGAGTGATGTGAACCTTTTATCATAGTGAATCACCTCTGTTTTAAACGAAACTGTTTTAGACCTTCCTACCCTCACACAAACTAAGGTTGTGCTAAAAGATAATGTCAACTGGTTTGTACTACTGCTTTTTTTCTCATCCCACTGAGACCTTTATTTGCTATATATATATATGCTTTATATTGTTCTGGTCTATGTTTTACTGATTTCTTATGTATTCTGGATTTAAAAGATGCAAACAAGAAAATAGCTCTGTAAACAACAGTGCCAAATCAAGGTGCTTCTCTCCTGAAGGAGCTAAAGATGCTATAGGAACGATTTCTCTTTTCTTTGTTTTCTTCCAGGTCCTGTTTTAGGCTCATCTCCCTTCCCTCTCTGTCTTTTTTTTCTTTTTCTTAATGTAGTGATTAATCACTAACTGGAGGTATCCAGCTAGAACACTCAGAAAACGAAACTGATAAACCTGCAGAGCACCCTTATTGTAAAAGAAACATACGTTCATCTTTTGGAGGTCAGTAAAGCCCAAAGGAAGCTGACCATGCCCATTTCTTACAGCACTGATAAGACCTCATCTTGCTAAAGAGAAACAAAACTCTCACTGCCTTTTTCTGCATGTCTGGGTGTGAGAGAAATGACGCTGCTACTGTCCTGTGCTTCCTGCTTGGTGCTGTTGATGCAGAAGGGATTTACTTTGTGCACAGTTTTATGAACAGTTTAGGAAATACATCTGTAAAGTCAAATATCTGAGCAGTTAAACAAATCTTTCAGTTCCATTGTGGTGCTTTTTAGTAACTTAGGCTGGTTTGGGGACAAAAGTGGTAACTTTTTCTGAAATGATTTAAGCATATTTCCTCAAGGCATCTTATATCTTTGAAAGCTTAAGTTATGTTCACTTTTTTCAGTCATCTGGTGATCACTTAAATGACAACATTAAACTTTTTACTGCTGACTGACATTCAGTTAATGATTCTGAGTATCCCCAAATTAATGCCCATAACTTCTACACTGCCACTGGGTGTTCTCTATGAGAAAATCCTAGAATGTTTTTGCATGTGTGGCAGTGTTTCAGGTTTTTAATTTAATACCACTACCACAATCACCTTAGTTCTAGAGTGTATTTATTTCTTAAAATTTTAATTTAAAAATCACCAGTGTGCTGCAAAATTTCTAGTACATTGGAGTCTGCCTAAATGAATTGAAACTTTCTGTTTAACAATTTGCTCATAGACGCCTACTCATTTGTATAATTTTTTATATATACTCATAATTTATCCAGAACTTTTTAAATACTAATCCCATAAAATTAGAGGTTGTTCTGAATGATTTTGTGAAGCAGGAGGCTTGGGACTACTAAAGCAATGTAAAGAAACCTAATTTAACATATAATAATTTCATTTTTTTTTGGAAAATATGTTGGATATCAAAGTTACCCGAGTATTCTGAGGAAATTTTCAAATTCGGTATGATTCTATTTTGTATTAAAAATATCTAAATTATTCACTTGCAATAATTGCAATTTTTTTTCTGTTTCTGTAACTACCTCCTTTTATATAGTAATTGAAAGTTTTGAAAGATTAGCAACAGCAGACACTAAAAACTGTTTTAGAGATTAAAATATCAATTAGAGATACATGTGCAATAGCTGGAAAATAGTTTCTCAGGTGCTGTATGAATTCTTTTTCTCCTTTTCATTCCTCAAGGGTTTGCTGGCAAGCTTATCTCTGGATAATGCAGCCTTTTTCTAATGGCCATTTTACGGCCTAGGCAAGTCATAATTTTAATTAACTTTAAATTTAAGGCTGAAGAAGTGTGTTGTTTTTGTGAGGAGCCCAAGAATCAAAGTAATTGATTTTAAAATACAATGGTTTTCAAACACTGAGTAATGCTAAATACTGTGCTGTGAGAATGATACAGGACTCACTCTGACTGCCCAGGGAGAATTAACACTGAGAACCTTACCCTCCGTTATGTTGATTATTTGGAGCTGGGGAATCCAGTTGAAAGGATATAGCTGCAATTTAATGTGATTAGCCTGCCATACCAAGTTATTGGATAATTGTAGACCTTGCAAGACACTGCTCTTATGGTGTTGATATGCTCTGGCCTTTGGGAGCACTGATTGAAGAGGGATGATGAGAGTAAAATAGATTCAGATAAAATTAGAGACAACCGGGGCAAATAGATGTGGATTTTCTCATTTTAGCACAAAAGAAACCTGGCTTAGGTGAAATGGAATCTGGCTGTAATATGCTGAAAAGCTACTTATCTCAAGTCCCTCTGGAATACGCAACAAACATATGGAATAAGCTTGAGATTTAACCTCTCTACTCAAGTTCTTATGACAGATTCATTATTTTTGGCATTAGAAAGAGAATATCAAGATCAAAATCTCCATTCTGATTAGCTGGCAAATGTGCACTCTTCTAGCACAGAGTGTGCATTCATGTACAACCGCTTTGTCATATTTGAACATCGATTTGTTTCATTCCTGTTGAGGAAGTATCACAGTATCATTTCACAAGAATGAAAAGCCTTTGTTTAATTTCTGGTAATACAGTTCTTGACTCTTTTTTATCACTCAACCCTCCCACAAAGCATATGTGGGATGCATTAATTCTACTGCATAATTCTGCTTTAGTCACAAATTACTCCAGTTTTGATTCACACATTCTATCTCCGTGCATCCGTTTATCTAAGGATGGAATAATCCAAAGTTCATCACAGTACATACTTAATCTGATAGTGTAGATGCAAGCCACTGATGTAGTTACACATGCACATCTCTAGTTGACTTAATGGAAGATGTGGTTTTGAAACAAAAGCAAATTAAATTTGGGTAGGTATTCAAACTCTACAGTTATTTACGCAACACTGTGAAAAGGAATAGCAATTCCCCCTACAATCCAGAAGATTTAAGTTGCCGAAGTGCTTTTAAGAATCTGTGTCAACGTCATTAATGGATTTTATTTATGTAACACATATAGTCAATTATTGATGATGAATTGAGGTAGCATCATACAAACTGCTCAGTGTTAATGAACAAAATCACATTCTTGTGATAATCAGAAACTGTACCTTGCTACTTTTTCCTTTTCCAGATCATTGCATCTGAGAGAACAGATTTCACAAAGAACCAGAATCAGGATTTGGCCTGATGTCATAACGAGATGTTATGTTACATTATTTCATTCAACATGCAAATAATTTGAATTCTGAATCAAAGAGTCAGGCATAGAATCATAGATTCATTTGGGTTGGAAAGGACCTTTCGGGTCATCAAGTCCAACTGTGTACACGCACAGTGAACTGTCATGGTAAATTTTAAAGTATAGATAGATACCAGGAAGACACCTTTGCTTACATTTGCTTAATTAAAATTAAAAGTGGTCAGAAGTTTCATTCTATTATTTCAATGCGGAATGACATTCAAGAATTTATTCTCATTTGCATTAGGCACAGTGCCTTCAGCAGCAAATATTATAGATCATTAGTTGGTAACGTCATACATTGTATTAAATGTTCTAATATGAGAATATTCCTCCTAAAATGGGGATTTTGTCTGGAAGGATTGTAGGCAGCTCCTTCTTTAAGTTCATGTTGGTAGTCTAGAGTGCAGAAAGAAAAAATGGGAAATTGAGCCAAAGTTCTTATTACAAGAAATTGCAGATGACTGTATAGCAAGATAGTTTTTTGAATCTTTTATTTTTTACGGGCAGGCACACATAAACATACTCGTTCATGCAGACTTTAAAAAAAAAACACCTTAAAATAATAAAAATAAATAAGAATAATAAAATATACAAGTAATGTCTGGAACCATCTGCAACTTTCTAAAAGCTGTAAACTCTAGCTGGTGATCATGGATTTCTGTCAGAGGAGGCATCAACAGCCTGTACAAAACCAGGAGATGCTACATCTGGCACTTGACTGCAGCTCACTGTCCTGTCAGAAGCACTCTCAGCTAACATAGTTACAACCAAACCTTAGCCCTGTGAAAAATGCTCTAAACTGATGATGGCCACAAGCTGGGAGACTGCAAAGGGAAAGGTCATTTAATAGTTTACATATTTTCCATGATAATTCTTTGTTTCTTTGATGGGTGTGCAATGACCCTTTAGACACTGATTGGAACCCTTAATTGATTTGAACATTTTTGATGCTTTTAATTGATAGTCATCTTTCTGTGGCCGGATTTCTTTCTATGCAGCATATTTTTCAGTTTCTGTTGGATACTAAATGCCGGGTTTGAGCTCTTTGCTTTTTAAAAACCTACACATGGAATGTCTGTCTGTTCAAAAATTCTTACTGTACACAAGCCCTTGAAAACTACCCAGATCCACTCAAACTCTTGAGAGTGACGGTAAAAACAATGTTTATGAATAGATTCATAATAAAATTTGGAGCACAGGGAAAATATTTTGTTTCATATTAAGCCTGCTCATAATTTATTCCATGTAAAGTCTGTTTCTCCAAAATACATTCCTGATAATTTACTTAGAACTAGAAAAACTGGTATTTGTACATTATGATTCCATTTTGTAAGTAATTTCATTATCTCATTCTGTACCATCCTGTGTTTATTTTGTTAAATTTTTTGGACATTGTTCCATCAATGTAGAACAGACTGCTAGTTTTACTGTTACATCAGTTGTTTTTTACTACATCCCTGTTGCAGTTGAAACTACTGATGTTAAGACTCTGAATCTCTCTCTGTATCAGCATATTAAATGTGGAGAGATGATTCTCTAGTCCTGAGTCCAAACTGCACCAAAATATTTCCATCAATACTAAGAAAAAAATCTCATTGTCTTAAGGTACTTGATTGTAAAATACCAACTAGAAGTATTGTATTATCTAGTTGTCTTCTGATCTGTGCCCAGGAGATATTTGGGACAGTTCTAATTTTTCCAGATCAAGTTTTGAAAAATTAACAGTATGAATTACGGAGCTTCTCAGTGCTTGGAAATGTTTCTTTTAATCTATCAGTGTAGTTTTAGCTTTAGAGAGATTAAGTGGACTGCATTTTGGAGGTCTAAAAAAGGTAATTAGGAAAAAGAGTGCTGTGCAGTGTTCAGTGTGCATGAAACTCCTGAAAGAAAAGAGCTTACATTTGCCTTCAAAAAAACCTCACAGATCCATGTATTATAAAAGTTTGCAAACTTGCATAGTTGCTAAATTATCTGGAGGTTTCCTAATGTTAAATTCCTTATTTGCACTATATCTTAGGTACATATAGTAGTTTTGTAACGTTAAGAATCAATTGCTTTGCTATAGATCTGTGGAAAATCTTAAGCATTTTACAGGATTTTTAAACTTTTTCTTTGTTTCCCCTTCAAAATCTTGGACTACCACTTCAATTTTTCAATTTCCATATTTGAATGTAAAACCTCAAATCTAGGCTTGGTCAAATCGGAAGGGTTTCTTCTGGTTTTGACTCAGATCTGTGATTCTCAAATTATTTTTTGTAGTTTAGAAATCAGATTTGTTTTGTTTGAAACTATATCCCATTGCAAAACAAGAGAGTGTTTAGATTTGACACCATTTTATGTATTTCGTGTTTTTTGGAAAAAAATCCCCCAAAACAGGGACATGTATTTTGCATCAGCATTCATAGATCAAAATCTTATTGTCCTAGACACTCCTCCAAAGCCCAGATATGAACACTTAAAAGGAACTTAACAAATAAAACTTCGCAATTCCTTCACAAAAGACTAATATTTTTGTTAAAGGGTTATGCAGTGTTTTTATTCTCTCTTCTATTTGTGACACACATAAACATCTGTAAAAGATCTGGTATTAAATTCTTTCCTTCTGAAGCCAAATACAAAAGTCCTCAGCAAGACTGGGCTTTACTCTATATCTTACCAGACTTGAAAAAGCTACCTTATGACTTTAAAATGAGTTCCTATAATTGTTTGTGATATTCTGCTTCTCTTCACTCTTATTGCAAGGAAAGATGTAAGGAGAGCTTTGCTTAGATATGACTGTAAAAAGGAGAACATCAGCAGTAAAGGTTATTGAGGTTAAATAAAAAACCCCTGTACATTTTGCTATACCAGTACTTGTCTACAACAGTTAATATCTTAATAAATTAATTCACGTAAAACAAGAATGTGAAATAGTTTTTTTTCAAAAAGAGCTTCTTTTACACAGCCAATAAGGTTCACAAATTTTTATCTTCAGTTTTGCATTTCCTTCAGATGGTAACACTAAATTAATATAGAAAAAGGCTTGTAGATCTAGATGTAAGCATGCTTTTCTGTGAAAAGGAAAAAAATAGTAAACCTGGTGCTTCTTATGAGCTATTCTAAAACAATTAAAATTTTATTTCTAATTCCAAAGTGATGTTTCTTAATTTTAACTTTACAAAACTGAACTATTGTTCATCATTTTATTGTTCTTTTTATGTGTTTCTGCAAACTGCCATTGCCAATTATTTAAAATCAGAACAGATACAAATAAAGCCTCTCACATCAACATATATTAAATCTAAATATACAGTAAATATAAATAGTACTTAATAAGACAGTAAATTTGATTTCACACTATATTCGTGGCTGAAAAATATCTTGGTAATTATTGAAGAGATGCTGCACATATTCTCCCTTGCCCATTTTAGCTCAATGACTTTGGCTGTCCTTGGAGGGTGCTCTGAGGAACCAAGATTCTCATGAATTCTGAGAAGCGTTTCCAAACAGAGGAGAGAATGGGCTAAAGTCTCACAGGGTCAGCAAACACAACATGGATACGTTCAAAATTATTAGTAATCTTCTAACACAGTTTTAGGACATTTAGTAAAAAGAAAATAATTCCAGAGTAAAATTAAAAGATTAGTGTATGTACTGAGTCCTTAATGCCGTGGCTCATAGTAAAAGAGGTAGTGAAGTCAAAGAGCTTTGCATTGTTCCTGGGATTCAATGGCTTTCCTCTATAAAGATCTATTCTTTCAACACATCTCTGATGAGGTGGTACCACAATCAGATGCACAGAGTAATTATTTCTCTCTCTGGAATCCAGAATGCAGCATGAATATGGTGATTAGTTTTCTTCACTTTTGTATTCTGTTGCAGTTGTAATAGCCATGCTACCCTTCATTGTCCCAAAATTACACATATTTACTGTTGATGTTTATTTTTTCCTAAATCAGGGCACTGAACCTGACATTATTCAATAGCTTGCTGAAGGGCAGCATCACTCACCCCCTGGCCAGTCCATAGGTCAGTCGCTTGTACAATGTCACTGATGATATTTCCTTTTGTCTTATTCTTTTATCCCACTTAAATGCTGAATACACCAGGTCTGGAAGTAATGGATTAAATTTGGCCTCTCAAGCTTGATGGATTAGGAAGCATACTAACCCAAAGGGAGTTACAGTGCATTGTAAATCATAAGTATCTTGAGAAAGAGGAGAAAAGTGTAAAATTTGTAGAAGACATGAGTTATAGCACAGTTATCTTCATAAAATCAAGTCCTCTTGAGTATATTTTTTGTATTATTTCAATGTGAAAGCAACACTACCCACATCTAATCTCAAATGCATGTTGTTATGTTTCAATTTTACTGCTATTTTAACCCAAGAAAAGAGAAAAAAGTGAAATTTCATTAGGGTCAAGAAATGAGAACTATATTCAAATTGAAAGCAATAGCCTATGTTCATAGTAAATTTAGATGCATGATTGAAATATATATAGTTGTTTTCAGTATAGCTGTTATCTAGCTGTAACCTGTCAGTAACTGCTGTGGTGTGTGGGTATATATATAAATATGCATAAATAAATATAGCCTGAAGTAAATCATGAACCTACTGCATGAATTTGCCTGTGTTGAACCCTATATTATTGAATGAGAATTTTTTCCCTTGATTTGCTAGATTAAAGAGGTTTAAAATGCTGGATGCATTGATTTCATGCTTCTTTAACTGGATTATAACCAGGTAAGAAAATGTAGAAGAAAAATAATCAGATTCTGTCACATTCTCTTTTCACAATAAAAAAGTCACACTTAGTGATTCCTGTGTGATTTTATCACACTATTTAGGAACAATGAAGCTGTTTTAACTGAAATTTCCCTCACTGTATGTAGCACGCTCTCTGGCAATAATATGGGGGCATTGCCTTCCGGGTAGGCTTCATTGTATAGATGGGAAAATGTTACAAGGTACAGTCACAAAGAATTTACCTAAATATTTGATATAAATTCCACAAGCAAAGGATGTAATGGTCACCAGAAGATGTTGAATTTTCAGCATGCATGTACTTTTAGAAAAGTATTACTCCCTTAAAACATTAGGGAAGGTTATAAACTCAGATCTCATGAATTTCAGCTCTATTTTTTTCAGTTTTTAGCCAGTGATTTCTTCATTCATAGCCCCAGTAGGGTAAATAAAAGGCAGGGAAAATGTGATCAAGTTTACAAAGAGAATTTTAGTTCCCTGCATGAAGTGTCCTCTCATGCCTTTAAGCACATATATAAACAGACAAACATGAGTCGTAGCTGATGTGTGTTTTCCATATAGTAAAGATAAGGTAGTAATGATTATATTTCCATTTTAAATAAGAACTCACTAACCCTACAGAACAGAAAAAGAGTTGCTATGATTATCCAGTGCCTCTTTCAGTATTCTGTAACCGTTCCTGCTGCTCTGATTTTTCTTTCTTTAAAATTTCAAAGCTTTTCAAAAATAATCTCTAAACTCATTCTTTCTTTTTGCTCCATTTATTTGCCCTGTTGCCAACATCATTCTATTAATTAACCTTTACCAACCTTTTATAGATCTCTTTTCTAAACTTAAACACCAAATGAGAGAACTGTTCATGGAACATGTAAGGGAGAATTGACTGAAACAAAAGCTTGACATTGTTTTCAGTAATGAATTTTACACTGGAGTATTCAACTGAACTTGAGGAGATTTAAAGCACATTCGAAGTTGTGTTACTCAGACAGAGTGAAATGCTTTGCTTTAGCAGCTGTTGTTTACACCTGAAGCTATCGTAAAAGTCTAGGATCTCATCAGTTTGGGGTTTTTCTCCCATCGTTTTCTTGATTCTTTTTTTTTTTCCTTCTGACAAATGAGGCTTTTATAAATTAACTCAGCTGGTGCACATTTGACCCCTATTTTTGAATGTGTTCCCTGGGTCAAGTACTTTTGTGTGTGAGAATAGAGTCATTCTTCCCACCCTGAGGCAACCAGAGTACTCATGGATTTAACTTACCATCAACACATTTTTAATCATAAATAATTTTCTACGTGTTTAATCTAGGTAAAAAAATCTCATGCTAAAAACAATTACAGGCAATTACACTTTATTCTCTAGCCTCTGCTTACCCACATTAAACTATACTACTGAAAAATAAATTACAAATTAAAATCTGTAGAGTATCTGGCATGTGGGTGTTTCAACGTATTTAAGTGATAAGATATTTTATTCTGAAAAATCCAATGAATCTTATCCCCTGACCTTTAAGCAAATTTAAGAATGATATTCTTGTATCTGTACATCTCTGTCTTCCCCACTTTGTCTTATCAGTTCCTTCCATGGCTGGGAGTTTTGCTTCCTCAACCTAAGTGCCAACATATGGTTGCATTCTGTAACATGAACTCATGGCTAAATCTATGAACTCCATTCCTTAGTCTCCACCTTTGGGACATCAGTAGGTGGTAATCTTAGCAACCTGGATGTGATATCACCATTGTGGCATTTTCATTGACACAGCTCTGCTATAGAGACCCCTTTGCCCCCCAAGTATAATTCCTGAAAAATTAGCCTCTCATTACAAAACATTAAATCTCTTGTCACTCACTCCTGCAGGTTGATGGAAGCATTGAATATGCGCTGGGGGTAAAAAGCTCCCCTAAGAATTAAACTTGGCACTTCCCTTCTTGGTGATACAGACTCTGGATGGGTGGTCCCTCTGGATCTCCTTTCAATAACCAGTTCACAGGTAGACAGCAGCTACAGAAAGGATTAGAAAGCTTGAATTCAACAACTCCCAAATTTTATGAGATTTGAAGTGTCAACTGTTGTGCTTTGTTAGGTTGGCAAGGTGAAAGGATTGCATTTGATAAGAAAGTAGTTCTTTATTTATTATTTTAAAATATCTAAGGAAAGCTTCCCTCCTGGGTGGTTTGCCTTTTCCTAACTTAAATTTCTAGTCAATGTTTGAGTTGCCCCTTCTATCTTTCTTGTGGTGATTTAGGTTTGGCGAAATCTAAACAATGTGTTTCATATTTCTTATATGCCAAGAGGGACTTTCAGGGCAAGGCTGAAAGAAAGCAGTGCTTTTGGTTAACATCTCCCATGAAGGCAATATATCTAGAGTAATTGTCCTGGGAAAAGCAAGCCAAAGAAATTTGCTCAGCTGTAGACTGACTGAAGAGCTCAACAGTGTGATAAATGGTTTACCTTATCTGAGTACTGAATAATGTCAACCTGTATATAGCAGCTTTGATAGTCATGCAAATTGTTATCACATTTAGGTAAAGAAGAAAGTTCTTCTAGGAATGTAAATGTTAAAAATGTTCCCTCTCCCTACAGAACACTAGGGATTAGGGTTGAATACAAAGAAAGAATCGTGTTATAAATTCCTTCTGGAATTAAAAATTTATAAAAGAAATTTTAAAACTTCAAGAAATATTTTTGTCTATGTTTTAAAACACTAAACAATCAAATAGTAATAGGATAATTAGCACAGAAATTATCAGAGAGAGATGAGACAACACCTACAATGCTTTGTTCAAGGTATAATCAGGAGATGGTAATTAAGGACAGCAGTTTAGACGTTGCTCCAGGATTTTTCAGAAAACATAGTCGATGTCATTGTTATCTCATAATTTGAAATAAACCACAAATTTTGAAAGCAAATAAATGACTTACTTTTGCATTTGACTGGAAAGCTATAATGACAGATTAACAAATTTGCCCTACGGTTTTGAAATCCGTTTTTACAGACATATTTTATTCAAACTGTGTTTAAAATCTGCAATAAATGACCACAGAAGCTGAAGAGAAGTAAGAAACCCAGTTTAAATCAAGTAATCAGAGGATCCAATAGCTAAATGACCATGTCACGGCCAAATTGACTCTGACTATAGCCTGAGTATTTAAATACATAGTTTATAAGAATTAATAAAAGAGATATTTATTAACCTTAAAGGACATAAAATAACCTGATGAGCTACATTCAGTTTTTTAATACTGATTCCTGAAGTGAAAGAGCACTCTTTATCTTCTCCTGATATGAAGTTTAAATTAGAAGGTCATACAGGCCACAGTAAAAAAAAACAAACAAAAACTCCCAAACACATATACCCCTGTATTTCTGGGTTCTGTTGCCTATTGGCCACCCCAGTTTGGAAGAGTGTTTAGAAGAGATTCATTCCCTTGAGGTATCATAATCATTTTTCAAGCACAACCACTGTTCTCTCTGGAGGCTCTTTGATTCCCTTCCAGCCTATCAGCTACAGATGTGAGGCACCTTTTCAAAGCATGTACCAGCAAAATTCTTATCCTGGCTTTTCACCTACTAATTGCAAGCAGGGAGATAGTTCTCCTTTTTCAAACAAAGCCACAATTTTTAAATCTTCCCTCAGTACAACTATGGCTGTAGAGCCATATATGGCATAAATTTTGATCGTGATAATGTGACACTTTCATCTTAGCTTGAAATAGCATCGGTCTGCTGCAACATCTTTGAAATCTTGATTGATAAAGGATTTAGACCTGGTTTTAATTATCGTCTTATGTACTTGGCAAAGGTTAATATTTTGCATAGGGAAAAAGATCAGGCTATAATTCCTGGATTTAAAGAAAGAATTCCAGAACTTTGGTTAGCTATGCCTTCCAATGATAGAGAAAACTTAAATTTTTGAAATAAATTAATTTACTGTTTGTTTGAGTAATATGGAAGCTTTTTTTCATGGTTTCTTCAGTTTATAAGCAGAGCTTATTAGTGCTGTGCAAATAGGAACAAAAATAATTCCACGATAAACACAAGAATTTTTCTGTTTCAAATGTGTTTCAAATTCATTAATGACCTAAATTCATGGTCCTAAAGTTAAGGGAATTACACTTGTTTTCATTTGGCCATATTTTTCTGATAATTCTAACTTGATCAGTCCCAAGCATGCAAAAAATCAAAGAAAGTTGAAAACTCACTTTTGTTTCTTCAACTGCTGCCAATTATAGGAAACAGACAATTAAATCTCACTGTGTCATATTAATGCTGCTCATGTCCTCAAATATAGCATCACAAGATAAATTTCTTTTTATTTTAGGTTTCAATATGCCTTGAGTATTAGGGTTTGAGGTTTTCTTTTAGTATGATTATTTTTTCCAGATGGATCTATATCAAATACTTATATATGGCCTGGATGGGTATTGCATGGCATTAGTATTTTAAAGAAATAACAAACTATAAATAAGAAACTATAGGTTTCTAACTAACAGAAATGGAGTTTTCATAGAGTTGCAAAGCTGAGTTAATTTTGCTATACAAAGATTTTTTTAAGTATATAAAAATCATGTGCTGTGCTTTTAAAATATTTCTTGAATTCTTATGGCTAAGAGTGACTAATGTTGAATACAAAGGTTTCTGTTGTGGGTTTTTTGTTTTGTTTTGTTTATTTTAATCAATATCTCTCAATTCTCAAAATCATCATCTAGACAATATGGCTCTCATAATCCCTTTTCCTAATCTTCAAAAGGAAACAAATGGGAGCTAAATGGAAGTACAAGCTACTATCATCTTCTCAGCCTCAGCAGAGAGCAAGGAACAATTTGACATAAAAACCGAGGTATCTTTTATTCTGTAAAGATGATCTGGCCTCATTTGAAAACAAGATTTCTAAGAGTTCGGTGCTATCAAATTGGAATCATCATGAAATTGCCTGTATAATAAAAATAATTACTACAATGTGGAGTCAGTGGAAGTTCTACTTCTTACACAACTTGGTGTGTAATGTGATGTCTTTACTCCAAACCTTCAAACTGACTTGAACAAGGGAGTGGTATCACTCAGAGACTATGGACTATTTTTAGATGATTACAGTAGGAATGTTTCTGATCTATTTGTTAAAGAGCTGTGTATGTACTAGGGTTAGTTCATTCTGAACATGGAAAAAGCTCTTTAAATGAGCAAATATCAAAGTTTTTCAGATGCTTTTTTGACTCTTCAGAACATACAAAACCGGCTTATACACTCTGGAAGTTATCCAGTCTTTGTGGTGTGGAACACTGGGTTGACAAAATCTTTAGTTTCCAGATTTAGCTTCCTTTTTTTGTGTGTCTAAGACTCCTAGATGGGCAAACTCATATAAATCAGTGATTTAATTCTTTAGCTTTTGATTTTCATTAATCCATCTTGTGTGATATCATACAGAACATATGCATAAAGTAAATTTTTGTTTTATTTAAAATATGGTATGTGTTTTTTGTGTTTTCACAGAAGATGTTCTTGGCTGGCTGACAGTTTATTTGAACTGTTTTAACTACTGTCTTAATAAACAGTGCTACTTGCAGATCAGGGCAATATGCTTTGCATTTTCATTCCTTGTTTTTGTATTATTCAGACATGTAATGAAAACAGTATATGGGGCTGGATTTTAAGCATTTATTTTTAACTACTGTTTATGGCTCCAAATTCATTCCTTGTGTAAGATGTGCCTAGAAAGGCAATGAATATGGATGAGATTGACCCATGTTCCTATATTTTCACATAATTTTTGCAAAAGACAGTTGTCTATGCTGGTCTCTGTGGGAGAACTGTATCATATGCTAACTTTGAAAGAGGATTAAAGAGATTATATAATAGTTTTTCTAACTCTAGTTCAATGATACTTTATGATGTGATTATGAAGTGAGCTGCCAAAAGATAAATAAAAAAAAGATGAGCTTTAAAAGGAATAGCTCTTGCTCATATACTTTTTCAAAGAATAAAGAAAAAAAATCACATCACTTCATACGTACACAACAATTCAAGAAAACACAACAAGCTTCTCTTAAACACTAAAGGAGTTTTTAGATTCTATTGTCCATATTTGTTGTGGATGTGTCCTCTGCTTAAACTTATATTTTTCCAAATACTAGGGCAAGGAAAGCCTCTCTCATTTATTAATATCTGGTTCACTGCATCTAAAGAGTTTTGTGTCCATGAGTTATTAGATAATGAATTGTTTTTTGTCCCTAGAATGTGTTTATAAATGATTAAAGTCTGGGAAACAGCGGCCTAATTAGAACAAAACCCAAACACAGGTAAAAAGGAGCACAATTTGATTGGTGTTCACTGTGATTTTTTACTTTTGAGAATTCTCCTCCATACTCCCTCTTAAATGTTGAATCATTTTCCATGAAGCATCTTTCATTAGTCCAGGTTCCTCTAAGGTTAGCTGCTGCCATTCTAAATGTATGCTGCTAATGCAAAGAAAAATGATCATTCCAATTGTGTGGTCTTCTTCAATCTCTGTGGTGAGGCCAATAAACGTGAAATAAGCATTTGCAAAAATGTGCTGCAAAGCACTCCCCAAAGCCGCTGGTGCCAGCTAAAAAGACATTTTTTAGTCTCACAGATAAAGAAAAGCACTTAAGAAATGAAAGTTTAGTTTGATGGTTATGTGCTAACTAAAGCTTGGGTCTAATGGTGAATATTTTAACATTGGCCAGAGCAATAGAAAGACATTTGACACTTAACCCTCCATAATAGAGCTATTTCAGGGATGGTGCTATTTTGTTTATTGCACAATATGAAAATCATATGGAAATAGCTCTGCAGGAGAATAACAATAAACAAAACGTCCACATGCCATCAATAATTCTTTACTATATTGTGGAAGTAGAACCACTCCACAATTATCATAGGCTTGCAAAACTCCTAAAAAGTAATCTTTAGTTATAATATAAGTCGGCTTGTGTGATGATGTCGTTCAATGTGGTCTAATTACAGCTAAAATAAACAAAATGATGGTTAATCCGCACAAAATGTCCTACAGTTTATAGGCTTTGGCTCCAGTTTTGCATTCTGAAAGAGCAGAAGCTTTCAACAAAGTCCAATGCTGCTGCAGTTGCCCACAATTATTTTCTACCCCTGTGTATATACAGTGACCTACTCTCTGCAGTAACACAGCTTCTGCTGGCGGAGCCCGTGTTTGGAGGGTGTTCTGCCTTTTATAGGCACAAGCAAAAATTTTTATGTGGCTTGTGAGGACAAAGAAGAGTAGAGAGCTCCTGCATTGTGGTTTTTTTTCTCTCTAGTTTTCCTGGGTTGACAATTCAACACTTCATTGAAGTTGTTAGGGTAATGTCAATAGACAACAGGCATAGTACTGTTATACAGGTGAAAATGTCTCCTAACCACATCAAGAGAAAGTAAGTGTTCACAAGGGGAAAGATACATTTGAAATACTTTTTATTACTTTTATAGTTTATGCTTTTGTGGGGTTTTGTTTGTTTGTTTTGAATTTTTTGGTGTGTTTTTTTTAATTTTTATTATCATTATTACTATTCTAACTGGTCCTTCTGGTCAGACATGCAATGGAAAAATGGTAGAAGACATAAAATTAACTTTTGAATGCCATATCTCATCACTGGATTTCACTAGATTATAGATTTTAATGTGCAGTGGTTCATATTGCTTTAAATTAATAGAATTTAATGTTAAAAGGAGTGTACTTTTACTCAACAATCTACACTGAAAACACAAATAAAGTTTTACATCTGAAGATTTGCCATCCCCTTGTATTTTTGATTACCTCAATCACTAGTAGCTTACTTTTATTAATAGAAAGTATTTGAGAAAACCAAGCAGTAATAACTAACAAATGTAGATTTCTTTTCATTCCTACTTACAAAGTAGTTAGAATTCATTCAAGCCATCTATAGTTACAGGGATAGTATGTAAGATTATCCATCCTGTAGCTACATTGGCACAAAATAATATGTTCAGAATATAATGAGCTTAATAATTTTGATGATAAGCAGCTGGTGATTTTTGCTACCAATGTAAGAAGAAGTTTGAGAGGGAAAACAAATGGGAGAAGAAGGAAAAACTAAAATAGAAAATGAAGATGAAGAGTTGAATTAATTTTTTTATGTATGTCCATTCTTTGTATCACATCTTTTAAGTGGTTTATACTCTGAGTGTTGAGAAAGCAGCATAATTATCTCATTCTTTGACCTCTGAAAAGAATTCGTAGTTATCACTGAGGTCTATTCTTATTATAACATCAATGGGGACAAGTTTACAAGAACAAAGAGTTTTATGTTCTTTTACCATTTTCATAATTTTTCATCCTTTCCCACCATAATATGGTTTTCATATTGTTGGAACTTGGGTTAAGATTAATGACTTATCATCTGACAAACTTGAAGAAGACTTAGCCACTGTGATCATTACATGCAAAAGAAATTATAAATAAGAAAACAAACAATAAAGATCAGAAAAAGGTAAAAAAACCAAGAAAATGAATAAAGCCCTTCCTCACCAAAACAAAGAAGATAAGACCACATTATTTCCCAAATAATAACGCAGATTGTTATCAGGTGTTTGTAGAAGAAACTGTTATGTAAAATGAGGTTATGAAAACATTAACCCCCCTAAACCAGTAGAAATTTCTTATATAATTTAAATATTTTTAATTATTAAAATTGATGGGGTAAAATATATGAAAAAGTATGCAAATTGCAATCTGTGTAAGGGAGCAGACTGGAACAATGGAAACAGAATAATCCTGTACTGTTTGAAAAAAGTGATGTTGCAAACGTCAAAAAGGTGATAAAAGTAAAGCAAGAAAGAATGATGGAAATTTAGGATGCATATATTTATACAAGAACTGGCCATTGAAAGTTTATTTTATGATGAATGCTGGATTACTTGAAAAAAAAAAGTAATGGAACAGCAAAAATTTCTGATTTTAATGCAGTGGGGTTCTGTCTTTTTATGCTAATTTAAAGAAATCATTTAGAATGAGAATAAGCCCCCTCAGGAACTGAATATAAGCTAAAGCTTCTTAGCAAACCTGCAGATCAGATCCCGAGTAGGGAAATAGGTCATAATGCTATAATTATACATGAACACAGCCTTTTTTTACTTGTGGTGGGAGTCCCAACTTATTTTAGCAATTTAAAATTTATATTCTGATAGCACCTTGGGAGCCTTTTATGGTCAGTAATGGAGCCAAAACCCGAAGTACCTTAGTCCTCACTTTGTTGTACTCTCATTAGTGCTCATGATTTACTCTGACTGTAGTTTACAGCAGAGAGGAGCTGAGATAGTGTACCATTCAGGAAAATAATTAACATTTACTTTTCTAGCTTGTCAGGAATATGTCTTTTGAATATATGAAGAGATTCTTTCCACCACATGAAACCTCTTCATCTTCCATGACCTCTCTACAGCTCTGAACAGAAAC
Source organism: Lycocorax pyrrhopterus obiensis (assembly GCA_014706295.1). Classification (NCBI taxonomy): domain Eukaryota; kingdom Metazoa; phylum Chordata; class Aves; order Passeriformes; family Paradisaeidae; genus Lycocorax; species Lycocorax pyrrhopterus. Next base: position 8,458,656 of record JACSVZ010000015.1, read on the forward strand.
CAGTACTTAGTTGATTTAGAGAGTGTGAGGGGAAGATGGAAAAAGAATGACTACTGTAAATGTAACTCAAAAAATCATGACAAACTGGGAAGTTTAGTGATTCTGTGGTTTCAGTAGACAATGTTCTGTCTGGCAAAAAGCTTAGTCAGAAGAAAGCTGTTACCACGTATCTTGTGGTAATGCCTTTCACTCAATATCGGGTTTTTGGTTTGTTTGTTGGGGTATTTTGGGGGCAATTTGGTGTTGAAATCAGTTTGTTTGAGGGTTTTCTTCCCCAAAGATTATGTGAATTATACTCATAGGCTGTCCTGCCTAAAGGCAGATGTCACTCTAGTGAAAAACAAAGAGATGGGAACACTCTTTCTGAATCAAATGTCGGCTTCAACCACATATTAGCTAAATTCTCACAGAGTTCATGAAAATTTGTGAACTGACATTGATGAATCAGCTCAAAGCACTGGTTTAAGGGCATGTTAGCCACAGCAGGGATACTACCTTTACTCCTTGCAGATCTACCTTTAACTGTTAACAAAACTGGATTCACTGGAGCTAAGGAAGTTCCCATCTCCACATCACACTGACCAGCATGATGTTTGTTCCTAGTCACTTCCCAGAGAAATAACAGCACTTCATGCTGGTCTGTTCGTCATCACAAGGTCAATAACTCATATTTTGAAGAATTATAACAGCAGATAATGAAGTTCTGTGGATCTAAATCCTGTTTTCTGATGCTGTTATTTTCTGATTTAATATTTAAATGAAAATTTATATTGATGATTAATATAAGAAGATGCTTACAGCAGATTATTTTCCAAATTACCATAAATGTTGTATTCACTCTACAAATGTAATCTTTTAATTTATACAAAATATGAAAATATTGTATACTTTATAAAAAATAAATTTCACCCAATTACTTGAATAGGATTATTCAGCTAAGGAAATGGGATTAATTGTATTGATTGATTTGAATTATTTATGTAAAGTAAAACTTGCAAGACTGGAACAATATGCAAATCCTAAAAATTGTCAGACATAGCTGCTCTGGATGCTGTTTTTTGCCACCATGAATGGGTGCAGGCAGTTGAATTTTACCCAGGGTGTCAGCATTATGGTGACTGATCCAGGGCACAGCCATCTCTACAAAAGAATCCAATGAAACCCTTCCTTGATCTAGCTCATAATTAGAAGTATGGACTCCTTCACACTGCAGACATTAGGAAAGATAATTAAATAGTCTTTTTTGCTACTGTCATTCCTCCTACAGAAATAAAATGTAACCTTGAGGTTCAGATGCAGCAGCGTCTCTTTCCTCATTATTGCAAATGAGTGTAGGCACAAAGCTGATAATTTTACTAACATATGTACTTGCATGCATTACCCTATTGGTTCCATGACTCTGTGTACAGGAGGGGACATGCATGATCAAAGCAAGGGATCGGTAACTCGCTCTGAGTTATTTATGTCCTTTGAAACAAGACACTGTACTTTGAACAGATTTTTGTGGAAACAAGAAAAAACATTTTTAAAAGTGCATAGTAGACGGTGGAAAGAGGAGTTATCTTTCCCAATTTACCATTAAAATAATTTTAATCTCTGTAAAACCAAGAAAGATAAGACAGTTAAGCTTTGGATGTTGATGACTGGAACAGAAAATTTCAGCTAAATTTGAGTTACTGATCCCAAACTTTGAGACTAAATCTACATACAGATAACAGTTTAAAGGAATCCAACTTTTCTAAATTTCAGGTGTCTGTAATATTTTAAGAAGCCTAGAGTGCATGGTGACATGCAGCGTAACCACGGATTAGCCAATCATGCTTTAGGATCTAAAGATTTATTATACATTTTTTGTTGATCTGAACCTGGAAGAGAACACACTTGCCACAAATTTTGAGCTATTAACAGTGATTGTAACCTAGAATGAATCATATTCCCTACGTATTTTCATGGTGTTTTTTCCCTAATTCAAAGTACATGCTTGAATAAATTAATTAACATACTGACATTTTCTAAATACAGGCTGATGTAACTTCATCCCTGGAAGATGAACTAGGATAAGTCTGTTAAGTAATACACGTAGGTGCAGATGAAACATGTACCAGACAAACCTCTGTGTGCCCCTTGGTATCCAACCAGGTCATAAGGAATGAAGGTTGTAACTTCAAGTCTTTCACAGTTTGTTACTGGGATAACTGTAACAGGTTCAGCCTAGAGCAGCATCTAATTTTTGTATTTTAAATAATTTGTTAATTTATTTCCATGTGTTTCTTCAAAGCATCTGTAACTTTGAAGTATTTTTTTAATTGGTGACCTGACAACAAATGCTATGAAAAGGCTTTGTTTGAAGAGCTCTTCTCTAAACTCATGTTTTAACTCCTTGCTTCATTTTATTGTGATGTATTTTCCCATCCATACTGAGAATTGTACCGGTGGAAGGAAAATTAAATTGCACATGCACATGTCATACTACATGAAACTGTTCAACGGTATTGTAGAAAAACACTACATAAAAACTAAATGTCCTCTACCGCGTGTGATAGCTAATAATTCATAAAAGGACTAATGATGTTTTTACATATATGGAAATTGAAAAATCAAGTGTCTAAGCTTGAAAAATGCATCCTTACTTATGCCAGTTGTATAAGACCAGATAAAGTATGTATTCACCTTATCAGCAAAAGCGACTTGCATTGAAAATGCAGAGTTAGCTGACTATGTTCAGACCGATACAAAACAACAAAAGCAAAGCACCAAAAATCCTAAGAACAGGGTACCTTGATATCAGTATCAGACTAAGTAGACAAATAATTTTGAAGAAAATATTCTTCTGAGTTTGGAGACAATTAACTTGGAAAAAAAAGTATGTCATTCTGATTCATTGTGGCAGAAGGCAGAGAGTGCTGGAGAAGAGGATGAGGAAAGAGATTTTCTCTATTGCTTGTAATGGCCTTTAGAAATCTACTGGGAACAATTTTGTTTTCTTAAACTAACTGCTCTAAACTGCCTGACTGCAATCCTGACCTATCATCATAGTAACAGATAATGTCATAACACAGATCCATCACAATTTATTATCTAAATATATTACATATCTTTTACTCTTTTCTCTCAGTGTTCTCCAGCAGTCTGAAGCTGCTTTTGACGACAGTTCTGGAAAATGACAAAGTCGTGGAATGTGTGGGAACTAAGAGCCTGGGACACTACTAAACTGTCATAACTTGAAAACTGTGTCATCCATGAAATAACACATGCCCCAGTTTATATTGCACTGTTTAGATTAGAACATAAACTGTAGCACATGGAAATTTCTTCCTATGCAGTGTGTGCCAGTGCCTAGGATTAAAGCTGGAGGCTCAGCTCTCCAAGTTAGGGACTACGAACCTCAAAATCCCACTCAGACATCACTTATCTCTCCTCTACAATTTAAAGAATTGATTTTTTTTATGCTGATGTTCTGCCATTGCTTTAAATTTCTTCTCTGTATAATTCAGAAACTGGATAGCCTACAGTGCTTACCTTTTGCTTTTATTTTAATTATTCCTTTTTGTTTGTTTGACTAAATAAATTGTGAATTGAAAACTGTGGAGTTCTGAATAGGAAACCAGAGTCTGTAAATACTGTAATGTGGACACAGTGAAGTAACCGGTAGTAACTACATACTATCAGAGAAGTCTAATGATAACTTGAATGGGAGTTAGAAATAGAAAAATCAGTTTTGTATGCTTATCACCAGCCTCTACTTTGTTTGTGTCTCTGGTTAAACTGCAGAGGCACAATTTTTCACAGGAGCCAAGTTATAAAATAGAGATTAGAGCACTGCTCCACTTTTGAGAAACTCTGTGAGTCAAAAACACGGAAAATTTGCAAGTAGTTTGGAAGGTGACACCTCAGGTCAGGATTGTGCATTGTGCATTCTTAGATGCTTAGAAGGCAACCTGATTTTAACTACTTCTCATTGTCAGGCCTCAAGGTAAAGTTTTCAACAGATAATTATGGCAAAAATTGCCCAGCTCTTTCTCATTCTGAGACTGAGAATTAGAATCATGTGGAGACCAGAAGTTACCTTCAGGAAAGGATTTTGAGGCATTAAAATGTGTATCACTGGAAATCAGAATTATCCCACAGAAATGCTGGTGTTGTTTGGGAAGAATAATAAGAAGGGATTATTGTCCTTATGTTTTATGGTTGAGAAGATCTCTGTTATCAGATTTCATCAGGAAAGTATGTTTAATCACTGATCATGTCACTTCTTAGCTTTCAAATTTGGAAACTAAACCAGTCTTCTGATTTATTTTTTTTTCCTTAGTAAGAGATGTTCTCCAGTCCTTTAATCATATTCCTGGACTTCTCTGAGACATTTATAATTTTTCATCATCTTTCTTTAAACACATAATTAGACACAATAATCTAGCACTTATGGCTTCATTGCCAGTACGGATGTAACATACTCTCTTCACTTATACTTGGCATTTTCTCTACTAAAACTTTCAAGGACTTTTGTATTCCACAATGAAAACTCATGTTCGAGTAATTATCCATGCTGACCTCTAAGTCACTCAATATTTCTCTCATTCCTTAGAATTCCCAATCCTGAAGAATGACTTACATTCCTTGTTCATAATTATGTTCTTTCCACTTGGCAATGTTGAAATACACATCATTTTCCCACAGTGTGTTTACCGAGAAACTGAGTTCATTCTGCATGTGTGACGTAGTCTTTTTGCTGCTACTGATTCTCTTGATCTTTGTATCATCAGAAAATTTTATAATAATATATTTACACTGTCTTTTCTCAGGTGATTAATTAAAAAGGCCAAAGAGTATGTATTCAGGAACTAAAATATACAGGCTGACATTACAATTATTACTTTATGACAGTAATTTTTAATTTTAAAAAATACGTAGTTTGTGTTAATATTTTAAATGTGTAATACTGCGTATCAGTTATCAACATGTAGCATCATATACGTTTCCTATTTTTTGCTGTATATTTATCACTATCAGATCTTCCTTTTTTCTATCATAATTATTAGTTAATTAACTGATGCTCTCAGTTTCCTTCCATGTCTGTTGTAGCTAGCAGAGCTTTCTTCCTCAGCAGAAATTTTGACATTTTTTGCACTTTAGGAATTCCCAATTATCAGTCACATTTAATTACTTTCTCCCAATAGACTTTGCTCATAATTGTTATCATGTTCCTGAAGCTAGCTGATAAAATTTAAATGAACTGTAAATATGGTGGAGGTTGGGATGTTTCAGACATAATTGACTCCTCATATCTTGTGCTCTACCAGTTGTTAATTTTTGCCCTGAGATTAATGTTTCTTTCCATGTGAAGACAATGTATATTGGTTGTCACATTTTTTTTCAGATTAAATTTTATAATTTTATAAACTGTGAAAGTATTGAGGGGCTCCTTGCATTTGACTTCCAACATGTGTCAGTAAGAACTGAAATTCCTGACATTAATACATCTTCTTCAACTACACATGATATATTGGTCTTTAAGAAGTTGATCATCCCATTCTTTAGTGTGATTTGGTAACCTGCAGCCACACATTTACTGCTTTATTCATTACCACAGCAACTATTAATTGCTAAAGTTTATTTGTTTCATAAAGCTGGTAACTTAGAAACAGTTAAAATCATTTTTAACACATTGCATCTTCCCCCTCCTTTTTTCCCCACTGATTTTTCTATATAGGTTATAATTGTCAATGGAAAGACTCCAGTAATGTGAATTTTATAGCATAATTTCATTTAGGAATGAGTGAGATATTACAACCCAAATTCAGTAATTTTGAAGTAGGTCAAACTCATCTCAGACATGAGGAATTCCATTTTCACTTATTTATTACCAAGACAGAAATTAAATAGTTTCTCCTTTATGCCCATCTGAGGCTTGGTGGTGGAGGATCCTTATTTCATGGTTTAGTTCTAGGTGTATAGGTGTATATGTATATTTTTTCACCTCTTCTCTTTCTTCTTATGTTTATCCCTCCTGGCTATTTTAGCCATACCATTCATGGAAGATTAATTCCAGGAAGCTCTAACAAGGGCACATCCTTCTTTTGCTGTACAAGGAGGTTACAACTTCTTCTGACCCTTGACTGCTGCTGCTCATGACATGGGATGAATCTCTGGGAAATGCTTTATTGTTTTTCTCCTTCAATACCCTTGGAGGTCTCCACAGTCTTTTGCAATTAGTCATGTATTGTGCTATAAGTTGTAGCCAAGATCATGTTTTTAGGACCACTTTATGCTGCAAGACCTTTTCCTGGCTAGCTCCAAAGCAAACTGGAGTAATCCCGGTCTTGTGATGGCATCTTCTGTCTGGGCTCCAAGAGAAAGCACAATATCTTTTTGTTGGCCTGCTCATCACAGTGCCCTTAACATGTTCTTTGTAGGACAAAATACCAATATCTTGGTTTTCTTTCCTTGGGTCACTGAAGACTTTTCTGTGTCCTTCAAAAACAGCTTCACGCCTGTTTGTAACCCCCAAACTTCTACCTTCAAGGTAAAATACAGCGCATTCTTTGATGGTGTGTTTTAGTGAGACCCAGGGACACAAGTTTAACTGTGAAAAAGTAACTTCTAATTGAGAAATGCCCATTCTGAGCGACACATGATGTGAGTTCTGTGCCAAAAATAAAACGTGCCAGGAAATCCAGACATTAGTATATGTGAGTACAATTCAAATAAATATGGGTTATACTAAAGACTGACAAACACATACGTGAGTAAACAGTACTTGAAGGATCAAATTAAGATAATATTGCTTCTTCAGCTTTAAATTCTGTATTCCCTTTTTTAAGAATACTAGTGGAACAAAACTGTAGATTTTACATTGTTATTAAAAATTAAAAGTAGTTATTAAAATAAGTGGTTGTCAGAGTTAGTATAGCTTTAATTGGGATCACACTTAGTAATTTTCCTCTAGAATCATTCCTTACTTCTGGGGAGGGGGTCAAAACTATGAAAAGTATTAACCACCTTGAGATCATTAAAACAAAAAAAAAGGAGAAAGAAATTAAATATTTTCACACATGAACAATTCTCTGTAGACTTCAAGACTCCCTTTCACCATATAGAGTCTCTAAGGCCTAGCATTTCATATCCTTTTCTTTCATTTTTGTATGGCTAAAACAGCGCATTGCACTAGAGAATACCCAGTGATTTATCATTGCTGGTTTAATCAGGGAACTGCTCTTTCAGATAAACTGTTTGCCTGAAATGCAGTCCCTGATGTACTGTTTAGTTAGATTGGAAAAACAGTGGCAGATTCTGTTGCCCTTTTCAGGTTATAAACCTGATAATTTTCCTTTTCTTTGTAAGTCCTTTTAAAATAAATTTCTGTGTCTGCTTCTTACATTGTTATCCAACCTAACATCTTGTCCTAGAAGGTGGCTTAATTAGCTGAGGAGCTAACAAGCTGAATACATGCCTAAACACTCAACTATTAAATGTTATTCTAACAATGTTGAATTTTTACAGTCAATTCCAGAATACTCTGTAAAAGTAGATTTTTCATGACCAGTCTTTCCTGAAAATACAGGGGGTGAAAAAGAAGATGAAACTTAAGGGTACAGGTTTTTAAAACTTTCATTTTGTTCTGTAGATATGTAAATATCAATGGGGACGTAATTTTTCCCATCTTGGTGCATGCCCTGTCATCTTCTTAGCCAACTAAATAAAGTCAACAGAATACAAACTTCTTTGGTTTATGTTGTTTTCTGTTATGTCCAAATCTGATCTGCTGATACACACTCACTAAAGTCTTATACTGAACATAGTCCTGATTTCCCTTTGCCTCAAATCCATACCAAGTGGGTTAAACATCCCATGTAGTCTTATTACTCTAAGAGTCAAAATCCCTTATGAACAATAGGTTTCTGCTTTTACTGCTGTAAGTGCTTACAAAAATTTCAGTTAAATGGCTAAGTAAGCATTGTCCCTAAAATGATTGGTGAGTTAAATGGAGTAAGGGAGAGTTTTGAGAATTTCCCTTACTGCTTGTGAGCTGCATCTTGGTTCTGAAGGCTGGCTCAGTAACAAGAAAATTGATATGATCCTCCAGGTAATGAAGCTCTAAAGCCAAATTTTTAGCTACTGAAGTCTGAGAAACAGCTCATGAAGTCAAATAAACCCAGCTGACTGCCAGTTGCACTCTCATATTCTTGTTTTCACTGGGACTGACTTTGTTGTTAGAATTTAAATCAGTCCTTCTTTTCTAGCTCAGCTTTTAAACATTTCTTTCAAATTGGTGCAAGTCCCTTCTGCAGATATTTTTCATAAGTTTTAACTCTTAACTGAATTGGTCAGTAAATTAGAAAATTAAGTTGCTTAAAAGGATTAGAAACTCTTTTATATATATTTTCATAGAGAATTTCCTGTAAAGTTGGACATTAAGCTATTAGAGACCATTCAAAGGAGGGCCATGAGGACGGTGAAGGGTGTGGAGGGGAAGCTTTAGGAAGAGCAGCTGAGATCACTTGGTTTGTTCAGCCTAGAGGAGACAAGTGGAGACCTCCTGGTGATCTTCAACATCCCCATGAGGGAAAGTAGAGGAACAGGGTCAGGAGCTGGACTTGATGATCCTGATGGGTCCCATCCAACTCAGCTTACTCTGTAATTCTATGAAATCTAGTTTAAAATGATTCAGCTCTTGCTGAATGAACAACAGCTAAATGAGGTGTAACTTTGCGGCACCTAGACTTAGTCACACATGTGAATGATTTAGGATCATGATGAAAAACACTTGAATTTACAATTATTTTTGTTTTAGACAGTCCAAAAAATACAGAAAATATGCATCAAGTCAGAAGCACAAAACACGTGCCAGACCTTTCCTGCTGTGTTGAATAGAAAACAAGCACTAATATCAGGCAGTGTGGCTTTCCCCAACCCCCCAGTAGCATGTCTGCCACCCAAATTGAAAAAATGTGTGTGTTGATATCATTTTAGACAGCGATGCTTTGCCTGTAAAGTGTTACTGCTTGGGAATTAATTTCAATGATACAAACAGGAGTTATAATAGTAAATTAAGGAGGGATTTTAATTTTTCTAGGAAAGTGTCTAAGAGATGCTTAAGTCTCCCGTCTCATCTCCTTCATTTATGTTCAGTCAAATAGTTTTCTTGAACATAAATTACTCTTATCAGCAAATTAAGCTGTTACTAAGGAATGGCAAAGGTGCGCAGAAAGGAATGCAAAGCCAAGCACATAAGAGTTTGGTCATCTATCCTAATAAGAGGTGGTTGAAATTGGTCTAAAGTAAAATTAGTTTGATGGAGTCACAACTTTATAAATGGGTCAAAAAACACATTCTGAATTATGTGGGAGGATGTTACACTGAAATTCTGCATGGAAATTAAAGTAGGAAAATTCTTTGTAGGACTAAGATCAGATAAATTTGGCACTCATTAATCTAAACAGAATTACAGCAGATCTGAAAACAGTGATAGACCAGAAGTTATCAGCAGCATATTTTGTAAGCACATTGATTATTATAAGATTTCAGTATTAAACACAAGAGGAAACTCATGTTTTTCTTAACCTAGTGTTCTCTGAAAGTCTAAGTATCCTCACTGTACTATTACCTATAGAATGAACATTAGACACTAGAGTGAAAATAATTAGGAAACTTCTCTTCTCTGGGCTTTGGGTTTTCATTTCAGGATCTTTGTTCCCACTGACACCGCACTGCGGAATGTAGTGAGACCTCAATGAGCTATCAATCTGGTGCACCAATTCTAATACCCTTACAAGCATATTCTTTGCATTAACCTCCATAATCCCCTCTGAATAGTTTTTTTTTTAGTCTTTGCCTCCTACACATTCCCTATCTGTTCCAGCAGCACCAGAAATACAACACTTGTCAAAGTGATCTGTCAGAGTAATGGTAATGTAATCATGGACTAATAATTGTAGATTGATACAAGTAACACTGTTTACTAGAAGCCTTCATTCAAAAAAAAGGAAAAAAAGAAAGAAAAAAAGAGTAGTTAGTTAATATGATACAAATGGGTGATGATAAGTTCCTTCCTATCCTATATACAGTTCTGCTCCTTGTCAGAGAAAGTACTTTCCACAAGCCCCCTCACCTGGCGTTGCTGGCATCTCACTCACTTTCCTGGAGGATGTGTGGGAGTTGCTGTGCTGTTTTCTGCAGAGAAGCTCAATACAGCTATTGAATTTGGTCTCCACGGACAAGACTGCTAATCATCCTGTGCCTTAGAGTCGTGCTTCAACATGAAAAAAGAATTCCAAAGTCTACCAAGAAGAATGACTAAATGTACCTGTAATATTGTTGGTTTTCTCTTCTGCTCATGTGTACTGTTATTCAAACGCTGAGGGGCACTGGATGACTCGGACTCCAGGGAAGTATGCATGAGTTTCACGCCTACTCTCTAAGGCAGCAAAGTAAAATTGATCTTGTTGCCTTGTGCTGTCATTTCTCTCACTTCCTATTTCTCTTTCTCACTCATTTAATTTCCTCCTGCCTCTTTCTGTTTGATATGGCCTGACTGACTGGGAAGTTTACATGAAGAGTGGACATTAGGTGCTGAATGTCCAGTGCACAGATCACTGCATGCCAGTGAGCATAATTCACTTCTGGATGTGAACAAGATCTTTGCACAACAGAAATACTATAGCAGACGTACTTTTAAACAGATTTATCATGCTGATAAAAACATTAAAATATACCCAAACTATATTTCAACACGAAAAACGTATGGTTTTATGGTCTTAACGTAATACTGAAATACAACTTCTGTGCTTTTATTGTGACTCAGTTCGGCTCTGCAATTCCTGCTAATGTTATGTAGTTATGTGTTGTTAATTTTTAGTGTGCTTCCAGCTGTAATCACTCCCGTATAAAAAGTCAACTGCTACAAAGCTGGCATGCTTTTGCTGTTAGTACTATGAATCTTAACACACTCCGCATGGACTACTCCCATGCCATTGTCAAATATTTGTTCACATCAGAGCTGTGTGTTTAATTATTTTTCCAGAACATCCATAAAGTTTGAAAACGAATCTTTTTGCAATGAAGTAGTGAGTTGTTCATTACTATCACTAAACCAAACAACTTCTGACTCAGATACTCGGAAAAAAAAAAAAAATCCAATTTGAGACAAAAAGGAAACTCATTTGAGTATATTTAACAAATGAAAAATAGTTGGTGGACTTACACAGAACTCATAAAATAACAATACTTTCAAGTTACAAAATAACTCATATTCATAGCATTTCCCTATGCTTATGGAAGAACATAGGTTCAACATCCTGCTCTGCTTCAGGAATTTTAAATCTAAATATGAGAATGTTCTCAATCATCCTGTTTTATATCTGAGATTGAGCTATTTTAGGCCTTTTCTGTTTAAATTAATTCATTTTGTGTAAGCTACTTGGATATTCTCTAAATCAGAGACTGTATATCACATCTCTAGGATAAGTACCCTAAATTCTGTGCAGCAGATGAATTATCTCACAGTCCTCTTTTGTGCTTCAGTGAACATCTGAATGTTCTGTATGGATAAACAGAGGTAAACAGCTTAAAAGTGTTACCCAACACAGAGTCTTCAGAGTTAAGAGTTCAAATGACTGCTCTTACACAGATTTTAATTTTGTAATTCTTATTTTTGCGGCCTATTTCAGCACTTTAGCATCAATTCCTCTTATTGTGACAGTATTCAGATTGTGCATGAATTGGCTGACTTTGGTGTCCACCTGAACTATAGGAAACCAGGTTTCCTCTCTATATTTCAACTATGAAGAAATGTCAGCAGAAAGAGTTGAAACTGAGTTTTTGCCTCCAGTATAGAACCCATAACTCAGCCCTATGTACATTCTCTTTTTTCCCTCATATGGTTACAAAGTTGTACAGCAATGTCATGGAGAACAGACAACACACAGGCTCCATTCTTGCTCATGAATCCTCCTATGAAACCCTTGAAACAAATATAGAATGATTTCTTTTTTTCAGATTTAGAGATACTGAAAGTTTATGCTCTGTTCCTCCACAATTTCACTGCAGAAATCCATGTGGACTTAATCTTCTCTGCCCACGGGAATGAAGGGGATGATACAGTTTACTTTACTTCTTTTTTTAATAGGTCCTCATAAAAGTAAGCACTGTGTCAAAGGTTTGAAAAACTTGGGATCCAATCCTGTTGTAACCTATATTGGTGCAGGTTTGGAACCACTTTCCTAGAGTTTCAATGACAGAACTGTGCCTATAAATTTCTCTGAGTGCCTGAAAAAGTATGTTGCTTAAGAAAGAAAAATACAGTCTAGTCAACTAATCCTCCACTGTTGTCTCTGCTAAAAGAATTCTTTGTTTGCCTATGTTATAGTAATAATTTAGGTAATATGCAGAAACATTCTTAGACAGTTGAACGTGACAGCCTCTATTTTCAAGCTCTTAGAATATTTCCTGAGATTATTTTGGAAGGTGTCAATAGTCCACTCAGAGAATTTCCAGGCATGTTCAGAAGCTGGAACTTCTTGCAGACTAATTTCAATAGTTTGCATAGAGCCAGCCTATTTTAGAGGGGAAGACATGGATGAACACAGATAGAAGCTCTTCTGGGTCACTCAACCTGTGAGTAAAAAAAGATTCCAGAATGTGTTTAATTTAATAACTAAATTAACATGCTAAGGTCAAATTCTACATTCAGAAGTCAGTTAAAAATTTCCCTTTCTTCGTTGTCAGATCATTTTAAAAGAAAAAGCAAAGCAAAAGCAATGCCCAAAAGTTTGGCGTGTATTATGTATTTTCTAATGAGAAATGATTGGAGGTTTTGTAACTGTATGGCCTGTAAGACTTCTTTATGTCTACACAAAAAAGCAGGGCCCATCCATTTCCAAAGCAATTTACATCACAGCACATCTCACATCAGCCAGTGCTGCTGCCTACAGAGGTCTGAGAGTCTTGTGACTTCCACAGGCATCGCACTGGTGTCTGAAAACAGAACAAACCCCCTCACAGGGATCTTATGGATGAATCTCTGTAAATGTGCATTATAATATCTGAAGGATAATAGTTCCTTGTCTTATCGTTGTATGAGATAGATTTAAGAGAAATATGTATGAATGTGTTTAGTTTATTCTAGTTTGCCTCCTTCTGTAGAGTTTCCTTACAGCCTCCCACGGATAAGGCAATAGGGGGAAGTGAAGAGAAGGCCACTGACAGAGGTGTTAACAGAAACACTTCTGTAATGCTTCAGTCCTACAAAAACACATGAACAGCACATAATTCCATTATCCATTCACCTGTTCCCTTTAACACTGTACAATCAGAGAAAAAGTCTTAATTTTGTGTTAAAAGAACAACTTTGCTTACGTCAACCAGAAGGGGAAGTTGATGTATTTTTAGGAATAAAGTTGCATTTTGATTCCTACAATATGAGTATAAAATATCTGTATAGACATTAAATGTCTGATTTACAGGGATAGAAAGGAAAGAGAACTCATGATCTATTGCAAGAGCCTTTTCCTGCTGAGAAAAGGGGTGCCCCTGCACTCCCAGGACATCAGCAATCTTCAACACTGCCTGGTTATTCCACTTGTTCTCACACAAATTCTGTAGTTATGGGAATACATTATTTTGTGATTTCAAGGCTCTGCCATTTTGGCCTTGGCTAAAGGTACAGATGCCTTTTATAGAGAAGGTAGGGCTTTTATATATGATTTTTTTCTGATACTGGTCATGCTACAGATAATTTTAAAAATTGGAGCAGGGGTAAGATCATAGTGATCTTTTTGAAACACAATACAAATGCATTTGAAAAATAGTTTTTAGTCCTTCTCTGAGTATTGAAGCCTAGGGCAGCAAAAAATTCAAACAAATACCATATATTTGAAAAATGTGTGTTCAGGATTCATTAACATGATCTAAAACTCTGGGTATGCAGTTCCAATTGGCTAATTGGGAAATTAACCCTAACCTTAAACCCATTCATATTTCATTGCTGTTGTTTTTACCTTTAAAGCGGATCATACCCAAGCCTTCAATATCCCCCAACCCCCACCAAAAAATAAAATAAAAATTAGATGGACCAAGAAAAAAACTGTAGTTACAGCACAAAATGATAGAGTGTAATAATTTCCCTATTGCAAGATTGCCTTTATTTTTATGTTATTTTTGACAAGGCAATAAATGCTTCTAAGCACTTACTAAAATTAGTAAAATTGTAAGATTGTAAAGGAACATGAAACAATGGTGCTGAGAGATCTTTGCAGTTTTTTCTCTTTAAAGCCTTTACCAACCTCCAATTTTCCAAGTTGTACTGGAATGCCAAATATGAACTGAAGAGTTTCCTTTTGTACTTTATTTCCACTTGTCTTTTCATACGGCACTTAATTTTCCCTAGAAAGCCAAAAAATTCCAGATGACAGACAGAAGACATGGACATTAATATAGATCATTCCTAAGACAACTGATTGGGATACTTTTTTAGCCAGTTCTAATGAAAGCCACAGCAGTTACAAATAGAGATCTATGTTTGTACAATAATTTATGGTTCTAATAATGCCACTTATATGAATAACATGTTTCTTATAAACTGGATAATAAACTATATGCTAAGACCATAGCAGGCCAATGGCACATTAGTTCCTGCATTTTTAATCAAATGTGACTCCAGGGACTAGGCACTACAATCCTGATTTTACATCCTTTCATGGCTGGGCGGGGGGTGGGGGAGGGAAATCACCCCAAATCATAAAGGGAAAGTGTAGAGCAATATTGCTTAGCCTGAAAGCTCACTGAATCTTTCATTTCTATGTCTTTGCATCACAGGAAGGAGAATATAAAGGAACTGTCATTTGGAAACGAATGACCTTTGCATTGAAGTAATAAAAGTTCCTCAGAATCCTTCCAGATGAAAGACCCTGTATAAAGGTAGGATTGCTAGTGGTGGTTTGCAGTTGCAGTGACACTGATTAGTTATGAGCTATAGGGAATCTGAGGAGGGATTTAGAATACGTGAACTAGTTTGGCAAAAGCATTTTTGGATATAATTGCTTTGCAGATCCAAACACATTAAATCCATTAATAAATTCTTTAGAAAATCTTTCTAGAAAATAATTACTCTGGAATTTATTTATTACTCTATAAGCCTGTGTATATCTGGAAGGAAAAAAAGATGAATCATTTAGAAATGGAACACGTGTTTTGTGGAAGTTTTCATATGGAAACAAAAAAAAAAAGTACCTTGTCCCATTTTATTGCCCTGAAATAGTTGCAATTCTAGTCCTAAGGTGCATTTTTACAAATTTAAACTGACACAAATCATTCCGCTATAAAGTTTAGTATCTTTCCTTTACAGATTGTTTACTAAAAAAAATTTATTTTCAACTAATTTTCTTATTGTTTCACAAAGCTCATTGAAAAGACTACAATTGAACTGATAAAACGTTATCCAGGAAAACCTTGATTCTGATGAAGATTCATTTGAAAGAGGACAGAGGAAAAAAAAATACTGCTTTTGTAATATTGCGTTAGAAATTTCTGCATTATTGCTTTCATTTTTTAATTTCAAAACAAATGAGGGAAGTAAGGCCTTGAAAATAGTCCAGTGTATATAACTGAACAGAAGGTGACAGCTAAGTCTGTTGCAAGTGTATAATCCACAAGGATATGTGCCTTGTTAGGGCAAAAAGTAATATCCATAGGTAAAGTAAGCCTGTTTTAAAGTAAATTTTAAAACAAGTTTGTAGCGTTTTTGTAGCATTTTGTAGCTCTAAACTAAGGCTGGAAAAATGTGACTGTAGTGCATATTGCTTCAAGAAATTTCTTGCCTGACCTCCTAATAAAATTTCCATGTAGTTCACGGGATCTCAGAGTTTGTGCCAGAGAGAGTACTTCAGAAACAGTCAAAAATTAACTTTTTTTTTTTCTTAAAAAAATGGAAAATACATTTTGTACCTTTTTTTGACTTCTTATTGAAAACTAAATTTTTTATTCTTTTTCAGTCAGTTGCTGACTAGGTAAGAATTCTTCAGAATTTCAAAACCACGGTGGATAATCTCTCATCCTCCATCTAAACAGCTCTCTGAGCATATGAGTTTTTTTAAGTCAGGACTGTCTCTTGGATCCTCATGATTTTACATCAGAACCAACAATGTAATTGTTGTAATTGTAATTCAGTTGTTACTTGATTAAATTGTTCATTTCTTCCTGGCAAGTAGCCGTTGTTTAGTTCTGTAGGTTGGTATCTAGCGAGCTGTCATGCCCCACAGAGGCATAATTCAGTTAATTTTTATTCCTTTCTATCTAGATACCTGCTGTTCTTTCCCAGCTTCTTTCTTCTGCTTCGTTACCCAAGCAACACTATGAAATCTGTGTAGAGACAATAAAGTAAATTGGTCAGAAAATAGCTCTTGGTTTCCCTAATGCTGCAGGTAGGACCAGGGTATTTCTTTACAGGATTGTCAAAGTGCCATGCTAGAAGGACAGGAGAGTGCAAAAAGAGAAAAATCTATTTAAAAATTTAAACTTAAATAAGCTTAACTATTACCTCTTGGCTTCCATTATCTCTTCATCCTTCTTAAACCAAAATATTTCACCCTAGTTCATTCATTACTGTTTCAGATATTTTTGCAAGGGTAAATAGCTTCCCTGTAGCTGAGCTAATCATGTCAGCAATGAAGTATATTATTGCATCAATTAGAAGAGATAATTTATGGGAAATGGAAGTTCAGAAATTGTGAAATTTTCTCTTTCAGCAGGATGCCTTCCACCATGAAGTAGGCTATAGTTTGCAGGCTGAAGCAAGGCCAAACACGTGGGTTTGGATTGAATTCATGCACCAATAATTGTCATCCTATGTTACTAAAAACTCCTTGACTGGAGATAATAATTGATTTGCCATTATTTTTCTTCTCTTTTGTGTGTGACACATCATTACTGGAAGCCTGTTCCCTTTGCCTCATAATTCAGATTCTTGGCACACCACATTGAATTTTATGGTTAAGGGTAGTGCAAATCATTCACAGCTGTCTGTTGGTTAGGTGTTCTCTGGACTTAAAAATAGTCAGCTTGGTGTTGCTTCAACCAAAAATTGAGAATTCCAAGTCTCTGACTTAAACATGCCAATTTTCATACCCAATTTTCTTCTTTCCTTACTATTTTGGATGTGTGGTGGACACTTTGCAGGCAGTGTTGTCCAAACACTGATGCCTGGAGCCAAACTGGGTCTGAATTAGTAGTCAACAGATATTGCCCCAATGGGAACATTAGTTTAATTTTCCATTATTGTACTCTTTCTTCAACAATATAGACTTTAATTTCCAATCAAGGTAATAACCATAACAAAAGATTTGAATTGACAGTATTTAAAATTTGGAATGATGTAGTTGCAATGGTTAGTTGCAAATCCTTTAAGCTTACATTTTGAAATTTGTCTGAGCTCCACCGGCAGCATTTATCCAACTAGATGATTTCTTTTTTTGCCTTGTGTTGCCAAATTGTAAGCTCTATTTCAAAGCAGAGATATGATAATATAGAATCCACTTACCATCTATGAATCAATATTTTGGCATCTGTCTGGGTGTTAAAAAGTCCATTTGGACTTAACACATCCAGGATATTTTGTTAGGCCTTATTAAACACATTCTAGCTTGTATTTTCTCTGATGTTCAGTGGAGCTGTCAGTTCCCCATTTCTGTGCCCGAGATCCAAAACCAGAAGCAGTAAAGCTGTGGATCATTTGGCAAGAACCCACTGCATGCAGGATGCCAGCTGAGCACAGCCAGCTCGGACTGTGGCTAGAGCTATTAAGAAATAAAACCTGCTTAGGGGCTGGCTCTGTCGGGTCCATGCCTGCTGCAGAATCTGAACTAGTAGCAATCAGAATGGAGATTTATAGCTAAAATCTGCTGTCCTGACATGCTTCAGGAAGTGCAGAGGAAATTACACAAGGCCTGAAATGACTCCTCAGTCAATGAAATGGGGTCCCATGTTCATTGTTTCTTGGTGGCTCCTGGTCAAGCTTGCTCAGATTACATGTTAAAGGACAGGCTGAGTGGTTTTGTGGGTTGTATTTTAAACTCTCTGTTCTACCAGCATGATCTGTGATGTAAAAGTCAACTTGTGGTCTCTCTGGTTCTCATATCTTCTGGAATGATGAAGGTTCTAGGGCTGAAACTTAGTTGCTTGAGGTTTCTGTGCCACAAGAAAAACATCTGATTTGTACATTCCTCTTAGGGAATCTCTGAAAAGTTTGAATTCTGGGGGACTTCTGAGCAATTTGAGAATGGTGAAATATCTTCTCTTTTGAACACTCTGTCAATTAACCTAAATTAACAAGGTTCCTTACAGACATCTTTCAGGAACCTGAATGAGAGCAGTATATGCTGTCTGAAGAATTGATTACCAAGTCATTCGGCCTGTAAAGCAACTCCTACAGAAACAGAGTGAATTATAGTAAATGTGTTTTTAAGCTCTTCTACTCATAAAACCCATTATAGTCAGAGCAAATATTTATTGACACCATGATTTTTTTTTGTGCACGATTTATAAAAAAGACAGATTTCAATACCAGAAGAAAACAGTGCCTTTGTATATAAAGTGAGGAGAAAGATGTATATCACTCTAGGACCATGCCTATTAACTTTCTCAAGGGTACCTTTTATCATGGCTTTTCAGTACCTGCATTTGAAGCAAATAAATCACTTGAAAAATTTCTAAGATGGAAAAGTTATTGCACTTTTCTCTCTATGTGTGCCTAGTTTGCATCAACGATGGCTCATGCTTCAGTGGATTTCTTATTGAACTCTTCAGTTGGTAGTTGCCATGATTTAGAAAGCCATCCTTTTATTTAACAAAGCACATTTCAAATACGCTACGGTCTTCAGGATCATTATTAAAGACGTTGACATCCTGCTTTTCTTTCTCAGCAGATTGCTGACCTCTTAATGCCTGACAAGCTCTTTTGCTTTCACGGGTATGAGCATCTTGCTTTAGACCATAAAGTGTAAAATATTCTAAACAGATGGACATAGCAGTACAATGGTCTATTGAAGTCCAAAATTATTTAAGATACTTGAGATTTGGTCTTATTCATATGCATTGGAAATTATTTCCCAATTTAATCAGAAGTTCTGTTTATTTGCAACTGAGTAAAAAGAAAGAGAATCTGGCTGCCATTAGTCTAGGGAATTTACAGATAATTCAACTTATAAAAATTTATGAAAGAGAAGGAAATAACACATTTGTAAACAAATTAACAGTCAGTATTGAAGAAAAATGCAGAACTAGTTAGAAAAAACCCCATGTATTGAAATATAGTTTTAAGGTAAAAATTTACAGAAGTTTTTTTGATTGAAAATAGCTTTAGGGATTTGCAGAACAAGCATTAATAAAAACATATTTAGTCCCAACGTATTGCAAAGAGTCTATTTAATTTGTAAGAATAAAAATCATTACATCTCTCTCATAAAATAAATTTTTCATAGAAAATAGGTTATGGTGTATATATGGCAAACAGGTGACACTGTTACCAATTCAGGGTAGAAATTCAGTCTCAACACATCATATCCCCACTTAGAACTTTGGCCAAGAGGTCAAAGAGGTCTACCAAGTATTGTAGACCCAGGATCTCACACTGCTTTTCCTTGTAAGAGCAAATCAGAGCAATGTAGAGAAACAAGCAAACATTCAAGAGAGAAAAAAGAAAATAAAAAAAGAAAGAAGAGAGGGGGGAAAAAAAAGAACAGCTTTGAAGCATTTTCTTTCTTCCCCATGCGGATCAGGACCACTCTCAGAAAATTTTTCTTTTCAGGCTGCACTCTTACTCAAAGCAGCTGGATAAACAAACTGTTGAGTCATGAAAAAAGAGAAGGTGTATCAGCAAGCTTTAATCATCAGAGTTGAAATTAGCTCCCCAATATCTGAGAGAAAAAAAAGAAGACACGTAAAAATGATATTCCCTTTCCCTTTATTTCTTGTTAAAATCTTGGTAGACGTCATTTTTTCTACCTGCCTGCAACTGGAATTGAGGCTTGGCATTGAAAATTCAGTGAAAATTCAGAAAGAAGTATTGCAGTTCTTTCAGATTTTAGAAGAAATCATCATGGGGTTTAGTTTGCATTCTCATAAATTCTAACAACAATTTATGTATTTATTTTATACTGAACAAATAATTTCAAGCTCTCAATTGAGAACCACCCCTAAAAAGAAGAGAAATAATCAATTGTGCCCTCAAGGAAAAAAGTATTTTGGGACTGTTGAAAACACCCTGCTTCTTAAAAGGGTGTGCTGGCCTGGCCCTCTGCTGATTCACAGTGTTTTACTGCTGCCATAAATATGGTGGTGCAGAACATAGAAAAGTTCAAAGAACAGCTGCATATTTGTGCTCTGATCCAGTGTTGGGACAAAGGCAGCCAACAATCAAAGCAAATGAAAGATGGTTAGTATATTCTACAGGACTTGCTCACATTCTTGAAGCATCAGTCTTCAAATAAATTACTGTGATAAACCTGTAATAGGGACCCTCCTTAACAGTTACATCTCTGTGAACAGCAGAGAGAACGGCAGAGCATTAAGCTAACAAATGTTCCACATTAAAGCTTCAGGATCAATAACATTTTTAAGATGTTATCAAACAAAGCATTCAGTGTTGGAAGTAACAGCCTCAGCCTTATGCAGATAAAAAATGTGACAGCCTCAGTGTCTCTGCAGAAATGCAATTGCAGAGCCAAAATTCCCATTGTTCCTTAATGTTTATACTGCACTATAATGAGAAGATGCTCAATAGGAACTAAAATTAATTGCAGATGGACTTAAAAGGAAGAAAAGATACATATAGGACCTATAATAACCCTTTTCTGCTTTGTGGAATGAAGGAGTCTTCCAAGTGTGGAATACAGTCTTTCTACTTGGTGCTCTCAAAGGAAGAAGGAGATACTCCCATGGCAAGGTTGGATGGGTCACTGGAATGCTGAAGTGTGGGTGACACGTGCCATCACTGTCTACCAGCTGCAAAGATCCAATATGGTCAGATTAGTGAAGCATTGCTGCTCCAGTCTTTGGAAGGAAAACCCTTTCCAGCTGCTGGAATGAACTGATGGAATAAGATTAATTAGAAGCAGAGAACAGTGTCAGCTTCCTGAGACAGAGACAGCTGAGCTGTTCTCGAGATGAGATTATGTCCTTGTCTAAATGAGTTAGAAGTCTACATGGAAATGCATGAAAGGTTAAATTTGTGTACTGTGCACAAAAAAACCCTATAAACTGTGCATGCAATCATTTGAGGTGATTCAGTTCTGGATTTAGAAACCTAAGTGGAGGCATCTCATGTTCCTCAGGGATGTCTCCATATATGGCCAATATGTCTAAGTTCCCTTTGTAGTCAGTGCAGACTCATTGATGTACTTAGAGTCTGAAGAACAATAAGGCTGTGAAAATCCAGTTTCCACCCTTGCAGTCAACATTTCTCCCCTATTCAGCACCCAAAATTTATCTCCTTCATTAAATAGATAGAAGCTACTGCAGCATTAGACTCTCTCTCTTTGTTCTTTTTTTACAGAAAAACGATGAAAATTTCAAAAACTAAAAAAAAAGTATTTTTCCTGTATGCTTCTCTGAAATTTTACCTGTAATCAGGAAAATAATGACAGATCTGGAAAACTCCAAGGAATTATTTGCTAATTTATGACTGAAACAGAAAAGAAATCCATCTTCACTTCATCTTCTTTCTTTCCCTTCCACATTCCTGCCTTCCTTTCTTCCTTTCTTCTTTCCATTGCCAGTTCATTCTTTCACTTCTTTGGCAAAAGATAAAAACGTTTGTCCGGACCCCAGTTTAAAGTGGTCTGGTAATCTTTCTGCAAAATTTTACCATCTTAATCTTATTGAAAAGGCCTTTAACTGATTAAAAATTCAGGATAATGCCATGCAAAAATAGTTCAATTAACTAATTCACTCACTGACTGATAAGAGATACCGGTGATTTTCCTTGTCCAGGAGTTAGTATACAGGAAACAGGGCAAAGTACAGCACCTGAGAAAAATACATTCTGAGGAGAATGGTTCAGTTGTAAAATTTTAAAAATGCATAAATTCACATTTGTTTTTCAAAGCTAGAGAGTAGGAAGCTAATAAATTTTAGAAGCTAAAATTAGAATCCATTCTGTTCCTCAGGTACGGCTCTAGATACAGATTTTTACCCTGGCCATTGATTCGCACTCCTGACTGCACTTCATTTTCCTCAACTTTGAAATGGAGACAGTGAAACCCTCTCGCCCCATGGAGTCCAATTTTAAATGGAATGAGAAATCTTTTAATGTGTTTACTATTTTTGTTTCCAAGATTAAAAAAAAAAAATGCAAAATTTAATTTTTTCTCACGTTTCTCAAATCTGACTCTGCTGCTGTATAAATTAAAAATGGATAAATGTAAAAAGTCAAATTCACAAGCTTCAATCCTCTCGCTTTTCCTCTGGATGGTATCGCTAACTTTTGATCAGAAAGTAGGCACTTACTGTTTCTTATTATACAGGAATATAACTTTTGCTTGACAGTAAAGAATGAGATTCAGAAAATTGCAGTCTCTCAAAAGTCTGTGTTAATTTTCTTAATTAAATTCTGTCTCATTTTAAAGGTTACAATGTCTCTTTATTTACAGAACAGCTTATTCATTCAGCTCTTTTTTCTCCCTCTTGAGCTTGTCAGAAGCTGTTAATGTTGATACAGTTTGACATTTTGCCCAGACTGCATCAAACCACAAACCTGAGAATAGAATGTAGCCATTAACAATTTAATAACCTGTTGCAATACTTAATTTTTTTTCCACATCAGCAGTGTCACACTTCATAATGGTATGTTTTTTACCTCTACCGAATGAGATGAGACTGTTTTTTTACATGTCATGGTTTTTAAATGTGCTTCAGAACCGTAACTAGTCAGAGGTTGAATTTTTGAGTGCTGGCCTGTTGGAAATGTCAGAATCCATAAATATACTTGAGCTGAGATTTAACTGAAAAGCGAAAGTTTTGTCTGAGGAGCAGACATGAAAGTCTTGATTCAGTGTAGTAGATAAGCACAGGCATAATCTGGGTAATATGAAAGCCTTTGACATCAGTGGAAATGCTTTCACATATAAGCTTGGGGTATGAAAACATGGTTACATATTAAAATTCTATTAATATCTTAGTCTTGGTAAAAGTCAATAGGGCCTGTAGAACTATTCCATTGGTTTCAGCAAGCTTTGACTCTTACATTGTAATTGGAAATATGAAAAGTTTGTATGGAACAAGGTTTTTAGAACAGTTTCCATAATCAGTGTGCAGGAGTAACTTTTGGCTATAATAACAAGTATCTCAGGCAAACCATGGCTAAGATAAAGTGTGTGTTATTTCTAATGGCAGATTTGCCGAAAAGATTGAAGACGACATGAATATTGCCAAAATATTTTGCACTCCAAGAGTGCGTAGGCGGAGCAGAAATGTCTGGAGAGGCTGTACAATATTTTCTCAGTGCTTAATATAGCCATACTTGAGCAGGCAATGGTGTAGCTTTCTTCTGCCTTTTGGAGTGTATTTTTTCTGTGATGATACTTATGGGAAACTTTTATAGACCATTGGTAGTCCAGCAAAGCCTGTTGCACCCAAACCTAATCCAGTGATCACAGTCCATTTTCCAAATATTAAAACTGCTGTAGTCTGAAGGAGCTCATGTCTCTGCATTGTTTCAGATACATTTCTATAGACTAACATCTGATCTTGGTTATACCTCTATAAATTCACAATAACTTAATTGGTTTTCATGGAATTCTTGCTGGTTTATTTGGTCTCAGTGCATGCTTTGGCCACACTAGAAGAAAATCTAAAAACACTTCTTCCCTTGTAGGATGGGAAAAACTTTAAACACAGCTTTTTAGGGACACTTAAATTCTACTCCTTTCTAGTCACTGGATCTCAGTGTGGTGCTGACTGCTACATAAAAGTCTGTCATGATATCCCTGTCTTCTCTAACTACGTATTTGTTCCTTTGCAACTTTTTGTTATTTATGCTGGTTGATAATCTACTTCCTTGTGTCTTTTTTTTTTTTTGGCATTGGTATAAAAAAATACAAGAAATTTTCTTTTGTATTCTGCTGAGTGGGCATCCTTCTTATACAAAGAAATCTTGCTTCTTTGAGAAGTAAAGAGTACTAATATTGCTACAGAGAAATAAGTTTTCTTTCTTTCATAGAAGAAACTAGGAAAAAACCTTGTCAACCTGAGAGATAATATTATAATAAATTGTCTATTTAGGATACTTGTTTACGCTTTCAAAGTGGAATCATTTTTGACTTTTATTTTATTGTCACTCTGTTCTTTCATATTTTTGTGCTTGTTTTTGGTAGAGTTCTGTGGAATCCTCTGTAGAGAATCTCTGCAATGTCCATCATAGGGTCATTATCTTAGCTGTAAGTGAGAGATGCAGAAGGGCATGTTGGTTTCAAAATTTCCTTGGGTTTTACAGACTTGCACTCTTGTACACCGGCATCACTGCTTGGATTCTTGCACTTTCTGTCTGCAGTCAGTCTTTGTAGGGGTAGTTAGCATAGAAGTAGATGGCGAAATAAACTCTCCCAAGAGATAAAATCACCCTGGACTATTTTATTTAAAGAACTAAAGATGAAGGTCATAATTTCTTTCAGTAACTTCCTCACAAATTGGTGTATTGACCTACAAAATACTCATTTTCATTTGTGCAAAAACATGTACTGGATCCTGCCACAAAAAGATTTTTATTAGGAAACACTTCCACGACTTCTGAAATAAGATGTTGAGATGAGATTGCATGAGTGTATCTCTGTGTTTATAATAAAAGGACAGTTCTAGATAGAAGCTTAAACTCATGACTGAAAATAGATAGCAGATTAAAATTAGATTAAAATTCTTGCATTCGCTTCTTCAATCACTATTTTCCCACCTGGTGAAAATCTTATCAAAATTTGCCCCAAAATGCCTTCAAGTGTACAGGATAGCTCAAATCAGCTGAGAAAGCTATGAAACTTCAGTTTAAAAATCTTTTTGTTGTTGTTGGTTTTTTTGTGGTGGTTTTGTTGCCATGTTTTCCTTTTAGATCCAATGTGATTTGCCTTGAATTCCTGTTTAAAAAAAAAATCTAATTCAGCATGCAGGTGCTGTAAACATTTGGATGATGTGCCTGGAAAGGCATTCAAGAATGCACAGTGCAGTTCTGGAATTTTAGTACAATTGTATTTGTTGTTCACTATGAACCCCTTCAATAACTCTTCACAAATTTGAACCTTATTTTACAACTCCATTTTGTCTAAGAGACACTGGATCTCATTCAAGGCTGTAGTACAGTTGATGGCTGCTGCAGGACCAATAAAATACGATGTGTGCTTTAGATGTGTTTTTCTGACAGCGCATTCCTTCAGGATTTAGCAAATTTGTCCATTGTTTTACAACTCAGTTTTGTGTAACACACAGGACCTTGCCCTGAAATGGGATGCACATTCTCAGTCTGCTTTTTAGATTTGCACAACTGCCTTTCTAGCACCTTGATAAGATTATAGAGATGCTGTAATCTGTCGTCAAGAAGAATTTTTCAGTCAGCTGAGCAACAGCAACACCTCAAGAACATTAGGAGAAACAGACAATATGATGTATCTCCTCTTGTATAAACACTGACATCTAGAGTTGCCATTAGTATTCCCTAATATGCAACAAAGTTAAAGGTTATCATCTGCTGCAGATTTAATGGATTGCATTAGAATTACAGCAAATGACCCTTGCAGCTCCTTTAAACTTGATCGATCACAATGTAATTGTCAAGGCGGGCTAGCAATTAATTTTCATTAGTCAGGGAAGTCATTAATGCTTGCTGTTAGGGAAAATGACTATTAGATTGGAATGGAAGGGATTCAATCATTTTTTACAATTAAAAAAGTTGGCCTAATTTGCTGGTTCCATATGTGCAGAAGAATCATTGAGGTTCCTGCTGTGATGCACTGGTTCCAACAAGGAGTGGAATACGTTCCTTTTCATACCAAAAGGAGAGGCATTTATTACCAAATTTCTACTGGGAATATTATTTTTAAAGAATGTTCCATCAATATTTTTTTTTCTTTTGCCTTTAAAGACAGGTTGGAATTTAATGCTATGATGAAAGGCATGCTTCCTCAAGTCAAAGTGCTATTTGATTTTCCTTTAACATTTGGGGCTTTTTTACTGAATAAGACAGAGGAGTTGAAAGATCCCAGGATCATTCAGCTGCCTTGGTAAATACTAAATTGCTTGGCAATGACAATTAGCTGTGATACAGCCATCCAACATCACAGGTGATAGAACAGTGCTCTTCATTCATGGAGTACAATTCATCTGAGAACTTAAAAATATTTTTTCAAACTCTACCTTCAGTAAGTCCTAGTCAAATATGGAAGTCAAATTGAAACAGAACATCAAATACCTGCAACTACAAGATGAAATTTTTGTAAATGCTTAGTCTTGTCCAATTTCACTTCAATTAGTTGGTACTGTTTTGCCATATCCTTGATGTCAGGATGCAATTTGCTAAGTCTTTTTTCTTATTCTAAAAGCACTATGTCTTTCGAAGCATCATTTTAATACATTTGTAAACGTATTTGCTAGAGCATTCTTTTAAAGAATTTGAGTAGAAGAAAAACAAAGCTATCTAGGCTTCATGCAGTCCCTCTGAGACTAAATTTCACCTACATTTTACATACCTAAAGAATGACTTTTTTTTTTTTTTAGTACATACTGCTGTTCTTTGTAAAATAAATGCTAGAAAGCAGTGGTACTCAAAGGTTTTCATAAATTGACTATCTCAGTTTAGGTCAATAAATTAGGTGAACATGATGTAGCTCTAAAGGCTTTCAAAAACACTTTATGCTTTTTCTTGACTAGAGGAATTTAGGCATTGCAATGAGTAACTCACTTAAAATTTATGGGCTTAAAACCTGCAAAATTTGAGTAAATTGGCTCTTATCATGATGACTAAAACATATTGAAGAAGATATATTAATATTACTTATTATACTGAGAAGGACTTAGAAAATTTAAAGACAAGCATGAAAGTGTAATATCCTTAAAGGTACCTAAGGGAATATGCATAGGGGTAAGACTAAGTTTTTAGACTTCAGAAGTTCTGTAAGCTTTTGGAAAGCTACTGAGTAACTAAAATTCCACTGATTTCAGACATGGACAAGTTGACTTTGATAGTGCTTTTTTTTTTGTGTGTAAAGGCTGTGAATGGGAATTAAGTACTTAGATTCTTCCGTAAATGACTCTGAGAAACTTATTTTCACCTTTAGCAATCTAGAACGGATTTCAGATAATTTAATTCAATGTATAAATAAGTTCACCTGATCTATTTTGATGTCAGTGCCACACAGAGGTAAGTGGCATCCTAAGATCATCCTGTCATTTCTCTGATAATTTGAAGGGAAACTGGAATGTCTATCACAAACCTAGATGTCTATATCACAAGTGTTTAAACATATATTAAGAGCCCCTCTACTGCTGTTTATAAATCTGACCTTTTCTGATTCAAGAGCCTGAAACAATTTCAAAAGCTACCAAGCACAAAGGTGCCTAAAAGTTCTTGAAGTGATTTACTTGATTCGAGCTTCGAAGTCACTTTTGAAAATGTTCCCCTTTGCTATAAAATATTTGCTTTCTCACTTGGAAGATTTTCAATAGCACTTTCATTGCATAGAGTATATTGTTCTGCAGTTTGATGAATTGCCTCTTTTATAAAACAAAAATATGATCAAGATGTGACAGTGTAATCCTGTTTTTTTTAGGTATGTGACAATCTAGGTGCTCCACTTTAAGAAGAATATTTTCAAAGTTGGGATGTAAATCAAAGTCCTTTCTAGTGTGCAATCATGGCCAACATTCAGAATTTCCCTCACACCATGAAGTTCAGCAGTTCTGAATGTTAAATGTTTGGGAAACTGAGGCTCCTTATGTCATTAAATACTCTACTCATACATTATATGACTAAACATTTAACTTACTTGAAAAAAGGACACTTCTACTCTTTTAGCTGGTGCTTTACTGGAAGCTACCAAATAGTAACTGGCACAGCCTAATGGTTAAGAAAAAGAAAATTGTTAAAATGAGTGTGACCGTATTCTTTGGAATTGATGGAGTGTTCAGATGGACTCAAGTTCCTCACTTTGTTAGATCCTTCAGTTTGAATATGTTTCTCTTACCAGATTGATTACTGCAAGTCAGAATTCCTCCTAGCATTTATCTGTCACTCAGAAATGAATTCTCAAATCATTATGCACATTTTACTTTAAACATTTGTGGTTTCTAAAGAAAAAATCAGGGAATGAAATCTGGCATTTCATTCAATGTATTATATGGTATACATTAATGGTAAGGCAGCACACTGTAATCAAAAAATTCTGTGGGAGATGGTGTGGGCAGAATTTTTGACTGGATAAATCCTTTTCTATTATTTTATTTTTTTTCATGAGATGAAACACATATAAGCTGCCATAAATCAGATTTCATAGTATTAAAAAAAGGAGTAAGACCTTTGCCGTCTCACTTTTCTTTTTACTTTTATTGTTTTTAATTTATTTCTGTTTAAAAACTTTATTCTTGCACTACTTAACTATTTAACTGTCTTTACAGAACCACCATCAAAAACCCAGATCTTTGCTATTGTTTTTTATCTGATTAAAAGTATAATTCTTGCTTATTAATTCTCTTTAGACACTGATATTATTTGAAATTAAAAGCCACAAGCTATAGGTCCTTGGAAACTTGTTACAGAAAATCCTGAAGAGAGACTCTATTTGTTGCTCTTTTCCATTTTCCAGAGATAGAAAAAGCTTAGGGATAGAATTAGGACTATGACTTTAGTGTTTTTCAGAAGCAGAGTGTTACACAGTCCTCCTGGGTTAGACACAAAGGTAGAGACATGAGTCAGGGATCAGCCATGAGAGGCAGGACAGTCTTGTGAGCTTGATGGTTAACCTTACCAAAGTTCATGTTAAATGAGCAGAAAATTAACTCCAAAAACCTGTAGTACTCTTCCATTAGATGAGTGTATAAATGTACAGAAGCATCTAAACCGAAAGTCTGTCTGTTCAGGAACTGGTAAAGTCTTTGGAGCAAAAGCCCTGGCACGTAGAAAACCACGGATTCTTTTCCTCATTAATTCTCAAAATCCTTAAGCTTCAAGGTTGCACTCAGATAATTCTACGCTAACAAAAGAAGCACAAAAAATGAATGAATGTAATGAATCTACATTATCATTACTACAGTGCAGTCTAAATTTTCAAATTCTTTAGCTCACTATTTGGCACTATTTATTTGTTTTAAACAGACAATTTCCTAATGTTGTAGAGTCATAGAGTGGTTTGGGTTAAAAGGGACCTTCAAAGTCCAACTCCTTTGCCATGGGTGGGGACATCATTCCTTAGATCAGGCTGTTCAAAGCCCCATCCAATTTGACTTTTGAACACTTCCAGGGATGGAACATCCACAACTTCTTTGTGAAACCTGTTGCATTGTCTCATCACCCTTACTGTAAAAAAAAATTTCTTTCTTATATCTCATCTAAATGTACCTTCTTCAGTTTAAAACAGTTGTTCCTTGTCCTGTGACTATAGGGCAGGAATTGAGCTATTGACTTTTTCGTACTAAATGATTTGCATGACTTTTTTTCAGTGATTCAGTCCAGGAAATAAAAGACATAACAATCAAGTAATACAAAGAAATAGCTTCTCTCTTCTGGCATACCTTCTCATAATTTCCATCAATTATATGTTATATAAAATCAAGATGTTAAAGCTTTGATCAGATATATCTCTTCATTTGACATCTATCAAATACATTTGGGCCATTCTGAATTAATACCAGAGGGCAAGAAAATTATAAACCTTGAATTCAGAACAGAACGGATTATTTCTGGACCATTAACTCTTCTTCCTTTGTCACAAGAAGCCACCCTTCTCATTTTCTATTCTTGTTGAAAACATAGGAATAGGAGGGATGTATCAGTATTGTAATTACCCCAGTTTACTTTGAAAATACTTAAATATTCCTTTCATTGCTGTATGCACTTGGATATTTAGTTGTCATAGAGATTCAAAGAAAGTTAAAGAAGATACTATTGAAAATAGAGCATTAATGAGAAATTTTGAGGCAGTCTCATTTCTTCTTAAAAAATCTCCACTCCCCAATAATTCTTTTTGCTATTCAGATCTTCTAAAGAAGGGATATTGACAGTTCAGTTTACATCTTATTGCAGATGCCTGTTTCTTCACAGATCTGCTCTCTTTATATTTTCTTCAAGTGGCCTCTATTGCTAGTGTGGTCTGCTACTGCTGAAACTTGGGATTTTCTCTTTTGTGTACTCAGAAACATTATTAAAGCAAAACTGTGTAAAGTCAAACAGTTGCAAAGCAGAATAGGATGTCTTTACAACTTTGATTTGGTCCCGGTTTTGCACAGGAAGTGTTAACAGTCTTTGATTGCATGGTTACCTACTTTTTTTCTGTATAACTCTGAGCCATGATCTTTAATTAAAATCTGTACTGTAACTATTTTTTCTTCATTATCTTCACTTCTCACTACCAAAGGCACACAGCTTTTTCCAGGGATTCATGTATGATACTTATTTCTGTCATTTTTAATGCTTCACAACCATTCATTTTCTTTGAGAATCTTTGAGCCAAGAGAATGATGTTTTGCATATGTTTTAGATCACAAAGGTGAGGATGGAGAGATTAAAGGTCAAAAAAATTTGCTAACATGTAATGAAGAATTTGAGATGTACATGGCCTAATATTTCCAAATATATGACATCAAGAAATTAAAAAAACTAAATCTCCTCAATTTACATTGCAATTTTGAAGCTTAGTACTTCTTCAAATCCTATTCCCTGGTCTTGCAAGGGTCTTTCAGCAAATGGAGAATATGGTGCTAGTGAGCACCAGCTGTAAGTCTGAGGTGAAGCATTTACTTACACATACCTTTGTGGCAGAAAGAAAGATGCAATTATAGGGGGTGGTATCCAGCTCTCTTTTCCTCTCTGGCTGCTCTTTCTTTGTACATGTGAGTGCATTCATGGTTTACCAGAGTTAAGTACACTCCATTACAAGAGTAAATGTGTTAAACCTATCTACATGATGAGAAGAATTTTCAGACTCTTCCTGGAGAAGCTTAGGAACATTGCTTTGTTTAGACAGAGAAATAGATAGAGTTAATATTTATATTGTTGAAAGCAGATTCAAGAAATTAATTTCAATTCATAGGATTGAAAGCTGTGAATAAGAGACAGAAGAGAAAAAGCAGGGAAGGTGCTGAACTGCTAAACACCTCATGTCTTGTATAAGTTCATACCACAGCCTGAAACGCCCCCTAAACACCTGTGCCCTGCTGCATGGAGAGATTACCTGGGAGCCCAGTTTCGTATTTGGTGTCATTCCATGAAAGGTCTGTGACCCTAGGTCACATAAGTTCCTGTAAATTCAGGCTGTAGGAACCCTTCAGATAGAAACAGGTTTGTTTCCCTTGCCAAATTCTCTTCCTTCTATCTTGGCAGAAGAGGTGGTCATACAATAGAATGACTTAGGCTGAAGGTCATCCAGTCCAAGCCCCTACTCTAAGCAGGGTTACGATCCCAGTTAATCAGGTCAGTCCTGCCCTCATTCAGCAGAGTTCTGAGTGTCTCCAAAGGGGGAGATTCCGTAGATCTTTTGGGCAGTTTGTACAGTCTTCACAGATCAATTTGAATAGTGTCTTTTTTAAGAATGAAATGCCTTGGTTTTTACATAAACTGATCTCAATTGCAGATGAAATGTATACAACTATTTACAGTGATGAAAATTTAGTAAACAAGAGATTATTTCCTTTTTCTAATTTGGTTTCAGGGGAAAGGAAAAAATGTCCCTTTCAAAGTATATAAAAAAAACCCCCCACTAAAATACTGTCTCTCTTTGTTTAACACTTCTAGCACAGCCTTGAATATAAGTGTAGTGTAGTGAATGTTTTGAAACCCCCAAGACAGTGAGCTAAGGTTTTTAAAGGATTAAGTTTGAGTAGAGGCTGGCGCTATGAAGGAATGTCATCCAGATGCTTTGTTTCATATTCACTGTGTGCAGACCCATTCTTTGGTGCATCAGATGTGAAAAGTTAGCCACATAGATCTGAAAATGTTATTTTTTTTTCTTCTTTTTTAAGTATTATTGGTCATAATTTTCATTTGAAAGCCTTTCCTGATTGGCCAAAGCATTTGTGAAAATAATCTTATTTAGAAATAGGTTTCTGTTTTCAGCATGTGCTTTTATAGAGTGTTTATGCATCACATTTCCCAAGTAGATATCCGCAAAATGTTGTCAAAAAAACTTAGCTTGGCAGCTTGTTTCCCATAGTTGTTTATATCTCATGGTTTCATTTATTTCTTAGACCATGAAGCAGCTCATCCTCACGGTCTGTCCAGCTTGTCCTCATGTCCAATGATAGATACTTGTGCATTAGTAGCTTTTAGTTGCTATTTATATTTAGACACAATTTCTTGCAAACAAGGCATTAGAAAATTATTGCTACTTGCTGCATATTTAGCGCATTAAAAGTTAAAAGAGCTGCGCAAAAGGACTTTGCTTAAGGATTAATCACATCAGTGACCCAGGGGATGAGGGATCCTCACCTGCCAATAAGGCTTATTACTACTTATACCAGCTGAGCCAGAGTGTTTAAGTACCTTCCTGTGAAAGTGACTTTTGCTTGGTGGGAGCTGAAATGAGGATTTCTCTGGTCCTTAAAGTTATATTTTACAATGAAGATTGCATAGAGAATGGCAATTTTCTTACTCTTTACACCTGTTAAATCACATTTTATGTAAAAATGAAGTAGAATCCCCTGTAAAGCTATTTTTCAGCATGAACTACTGCTGTCATTGCAACTGAAGTACTGCAGGATGATGAATGAGACAGGGAATTGATTCATGTAGCTGTGACTGGGAGGGAACACAGCCCTGTGGTCCACAAACCAATTTTTCTATTTAAGTCTCATCTATTCTAGAGCTGGAGGTTCAGTTCACCGCATAAATCAGAGATTCCTTGTACCATTTCCCCTCAACTCCCTTCCCATTTTGAACCATAGGCCACTGCAAATTCCCTTCAGCTTTCAAGGATATTTTCTTTCTTCCCCAATTCCATCCATTTTCTCTGTTCTTTAAGAAGTCAGAGTTGCCTTTCACACTTGCATTGGTACATGACTTAATTCCCACCTAGACAATGGCTCTGGGAGCACTTGGGAGCTTCCCAAGACTTCACACTATCTATACACATACCTGGCTCCCCTGCCTGCTTCCTTGGGAAAGCACCAGGAGCTGCTGCTAGCACATGCCTTGGCCTGGATGCAGCTGGGGTGATAGAGGCAGAGGAATGCCCACCCCGCAGGTGGCAGGGAGAGAACACCTCTCTCACAGCCCACAGCTCTAACCTGTCTCTGAGACATGAGGTTTTGAGGTTGCCATTGTTTTCAAACTGTTTAGGCAGGATTCACAGTATGAATTAATGACCCTAATCAAGTTGTGTGTTACGATGTAAAATCACAGAGGCAGCTGCAGCTTCTGGTACTGCTAACCAGTCTAAAAACCTTTGTATTCTTCTAATTTTTGTCTGGTTTTCTCCAAAATTGAAAGGCAACGTTAAAGAAATGCTACTTTAAATGTGAACCATGGCTTCTGTTAGTGTCCTCTCAATAGATGTCTTTTATTCTTTTTGTTAAAAGCACTGGGTGTTCTGCACTCAGAGGTTAGCAGAGCAGTAACCTTAGAGATCTTTTAGACTGACATTGTGTAACTTGTTCTTTCTCCTCAAACAATGAAAAAAACATACGTTAATGCTCTCAAAGGAGGTTATTTACTATTCCTGTGGTGTAAATGAGGGCAGGATTTGGCCCACAAGCAATAAAAGAGGAGTGGAGCATGTAATTCTTCACGCCATTGAGAGGAAAACTCTGTCCAGCAACAGTAAATTATCTAAAATTCTTTCAGGATATATGAATGAGTCCATAGTCAGAGAAAGCTTGTGAGGTTTAAAGCAAAAAAATGACAACTATAAATAAAAGTGGAAACCCCTCATCCCCACTGAAATGAAAAAAACATAACATTCCCAGGGCACTGGTGTCTTTGGAAAATGCATTGCCTGGCTGACTAGAGGAAAGGGAGGGAGGAAAGCAAACCCATCATCCTACTTAAAGCTTTGTCTTCCCAAAGTAAAGTTTAATGTTCTTTCATAAAAGGAGAGTTTTTTCTGGGAAGATCTATCCTACAAGGATGTGAGTTTATTGAGTTGGTAAAACCTTCAACCAACAAATACATGCATATGTATTTTAACAACAAGTTTACCCAAGTATTTAATAAATGGGCAAAATACAGAGAATATCCACATCCTTTACTCCGTAGGGTGCAAGGTAGGAACAAAGAACAGTAAGCATTTACATAGTAATGATGGGGTGCATATAGCTTATCCTGGGAGTGTTAAGGGTTCTAGAAAAATACCTGCTGTAGTCTGGACATTTTCATTATCTTAATAACATTAGCTTAGTTGCTTTTACATTAATATTACTCCACTTCATTGGCATAATAATGCCCAGTGTAGATAATGAGATAAAATAGCTTCTCAAAACATGTGTCTTGGAAAGGAAAAATCTACAATCCCTGTTTTGATTTGGCATATTCCAAAAGCTTTGGCACCATTGCAGCAACAATTTAGAGGATGGAATCAAAATCCGTAAACACTGTAAACAGTTCCATAGTCTTAACATGCAGACTAATGCTGTGCTGAGTTTAAATGCATTATGATGCTATGGATATGCCACTTTTTGCCATCTCATTATGCCAGAATGAAATTCTAACTCTTCAACAAACTATAGTTGAGTTCAAGTTATTCACGGGGAAGAATTTTGTCTGTGATTTCTTGTTGTTACAGTAATAGAAGTGACATGTTTGAATTTAAATCAAACCAATCAAAGTCACAAAAAAGGTTAAAAACACTGAAGAGTGAGATAATTTTTGTAGATGGGCAATAATCAGAGACAGACTCCCAGTGAAGCTTAGTCTGTCTATCTCATTTGGTCACAGACGGTCTAAGCTGACTCCATAGTCACTCTGCAATCGACAGCAGGGATCTGTGTTCAGCACC
This sequence comes from Lycocorax pyrrhopterus obiensis, assembly GCA_014706295.1. Classification (NCBI taxonomy): domain Eukaryota; kingdom Metazoa; phylum Chordata; class Aves; order Passeriformes; family Paradisaeidae; genus Lycocorax; species Lycocorax pyrrhopterus. The sequence goes on from JACSVZ010000015.1 coordinate 8,493,818, forward strand.
TCATGGAAATGGGCAACTTGCTTGATTTAAAACTTTGAACCATAGATGTTCACATGCCATGCCAGCACAACTTTTGACTCCTTACAAAACCACTGACTACGGTCCACTGAGCCTATGATGGCCCGTGATGAGAGCTACCATGATGTAGGTCAGATGTTAAGGAACTAATAAAATGACACAGCAGGTTCACATTACTCTAGTCCCTATTTCAGCATGCATAATTTTTCAACTATTTGTCATGTGCTTAATCTCCGTATTGAGGCTGTATAAAACGGTGTTGCTTCCTTACTAAAATATCATTGTCTTTTTGTATAGATTCCTTTTAGCATAACATCTACATAAACATATGTATGAACCTGTCAGAGAAAACATTTTAGATGTAAGAGGTAATGTTGTTCTATAAGAATGTTTTTAAAACTGAGTATAACTGCATTAATATTCAGAGTTTAGTCTCAAACAATAGACTGAATATAATAAGAATAAATTCTTTTACTCAGATTTGGGGTTTTTTTTGCTTTTCTCTTCTTAACTGATCATTGTATAAATATGATTCAAGAGTAGAAAACAGCAGGAAATATCAATTGTTTTTTGTCTGTCACTGGAAAATTTTACTACAGGTGCCTCTTTTTTTTTCTTTTTTTTCTTTGTTCTACTCCCCAAGGTAAAACTCTCTTCTTTACTGGGAAAGACAATATTTTGAAAAGTAGAAAATGAATTCAAATGTTAGCTTAAACACATTGATTAAAAGACACTGGATGAAAATTAGTGACAGTTTCATACAGTGTGAGTACCTTTTATATTAATTATATTTTGATTTAGACCTCAAGAAAATGCTGGAAGGCACTATCATTATACCAACATGCTGATTTTTCGATCTTTTCAGAAAACAAGTATAACACAGAGAAGCAGTATATGATACACTAGCTATAAGTAACAGGCTTTTAATTATGTGTTATTATTCTAGAAGGTCTTCTAAACACAGAGGGTCCCTGTGGGATTTTTATCACTGTTTAAGACATCCCACTTGGTTCCTTTTCTTTGCAGAAAGGCATTGGGCTGAGAATTCCAAGTGGCAGTGGGTTTTCCTCTCGGCTGCACTACTGAGTAGTTTTATGCATCACTCTTTGTAATAAGTGCATATAATTAAAATATAATTTTCACCACCATATCACACTGAGATTACTGTTTAGCTAGTGCACATGATATTCTTTAAATACTGAAATTTCTGGAGAAATCTGTTTAACCAGTGCAAATCAAAATGATCAGTATTGTAAATATTTCTCTTAAAACTGAATGCAAGGTAGCAATATAATGCAGTGGAATTATTGTAATGCTGTCCTTTTTTATTTATACCAAAGATAACATTTCTGACTGAATTTTTTGGATAATATTTTAGACAAAAAATGTATGTTGGCCAAGTAGTTAGCTTATCACACTGAATTGATTATTAAAACAGACCCTCTCCTTTGATTCATCTACTATAAATACTGTGGCTAAAACTATGGGGGTCATCAGTTTGACTATCAGAACAACTTCTAATTTTGTATGCCTCTTAATTTATTTTATAATGTAAATACAGAATAAATGCAATAAAGAATTTCTAATTTCAATATTATACCAAGAATAATTTTTCAACTGGTTGCTAGTACAAAAACTATTATAAAGGTATTACTTAAAGTAAAGGATAAAAATTTCAAAAGGTCAGTTTCAATTATGTGAAAAAAATTATGTATAAAAGTTACTTTTGTAAAATTGTATGTCATGGGGAAAAATATAATAATATAATAAAATTAGTAAAACATTATATATGGAAATATATCTAGAAATATATCTAGAAACATATATCATATATAATAATATGATCTATTTTTGTCTCTTAGCTGCAGACAATTGCTGTGTTGAAAAAATTATAAATTAATTAGGTAAGAAGCTGAAGAAAGAAAATACTCTCTTCAGTTTCTAGATACAGCACAAGGAAAAATAAAAACTGAGTGCAAGATTTCCAGGTGCATACACAGAACATAGAGAGGAAATCAATAGGGAACTGCATTTATCCAGGTAGTTTGTCAAATCTCACGTGACTTTTCAGTGACAGTATATCTATAAATGAAAGCAATTTGCTTAACTTCGTACAGAAATCTATGTCAGAGGTAGGCACTTTGTTCCAGCTACCAGAATGGGATGCTGGTGCCTTTCTAAGACAAGTACACACTATGCTGACATGATTTCACAGAAAAATGATTTCTCCGCTATGAACACTCTGGTTTACAATGAAGGTTAAATTTTGTAGATGGATAAAAGTCAAAACAGTCCATAAGCTTATTAATCATGGAATCAGACTTTCAAATAGTGCTACTTGTGCACATGCAGGGAACGAACATGCCCCCATACAAATTTCTTGTGGGTATTGACTGATAATATGATATCTCTGGTCTCACATGTTATGATTAGACAGGCTTTCCTCTTTAAGCACTTTAACTTCAGAAGCTTAGTGCATTATCTGCAAAAGCTATTTTGAAATAGACCTAATTTAAAAGGATAGGTTTTAGGAAGGAAATAGGAAGGAGGTGTCTTCAGAAGGAGGTCTGAATCCTTGACTTCAGAGCCAAGCATTAACTTACTTTTTTAAATGCATCATTGTTCTTGAAGACCCTATATCAAATAAAGAGTCTTCCACACTCTGCTGCCGAAGTTTATGGCTCAAAAGAAACCATCCCCAGGCTGTAACACAGTCCATATGGCTGGCTGTTTGAAGTGTGCTTAGTGCTCCATTAGGGATTCTCGATTTGTACTTCTCAATCTGATTTCGATAAGACACAGGTTTCCTTTAGTGGCCTGACCTGGTGCAAACACATAATAGATTAATTCTATAATAAATTATGGTGGCAGTAAAGCTTTCTGGACCATTTTACCTTTTAAGTAACAATTTTTTTTATGTACTCTTATAAAGCTGAACCAATGTTTCATTTGTAGCTCACTTTATGTATATACAGAACTACTTGAAGCTTGGGAATGTAATTTTGTGCTGTGTGCATTACCTCTGAGTGTATTCCATTTTATTGTATTTCTGGAGCTACTGACATGTTGAGGAATACTAAGAGCTTTATGAAGCAACATTATGCCTAGAAATGTGTTGAACTGCTTTTCAGGAAGCTCCAGCTGGTTTCTATCCTAACAGCGGCATAACTAGACTATTTCTATGTGCAAAACTCCATTTCCATAAAGTTCATTATTATCTTCTACTTGTATGTATTGTTTTTACATGATACTGTTATTTTCAACCACCAAGTTTATTTTAGATTTATTATGTACTTAGCACTTTCCATAGTTCTGCTGCCATTTCTAAATTCTCTGGTACAGAAAGAGCAAACTGTTATTTTAGGCATTGCTGCTAGTCAGAGTTGAGGACTCCAGTGTGCTTGTTGTCCTGTAAACCCAAAGCCCAGATCTTACAGAGGAAAAGCAAAAGATGAAAGATGTGAGTGAAAAAACAATGAAGTGCAGAAAATAAATGACACCAAATACCTTAACAAGGGCGACAGCCCACCGAGAATTGAGTATAATTTAATAATTTGCATTTTTAAAGGACAGTATTAAGGGGAGCTGCAGGAGCCTGCTAGTTATTTCCAGGGAAGGCTCCTAGAGATAAGGGACAGCATGAGAGGAAAGCACTATAATGCTTTTAAGTATCTTGCCAATGGGTGACAAAGGGTGCTAAACTGTCAGCTTTTATCACCCTTCCTTTTCTGGCTCATGAGCTCCATGATAACTCTCCTCTTATAGACACCCAAATCCACCTCCTTACTTTACCTCAGACCTTCTCAAAACTGATTATGACGGCAAGGTAGGAAAGGAAGAGACTGGGAAGTCTTTGCAAGTGACCAAATGGTGACTCTTAACCAGAGCTAACACACAAAATATGCAACAACTCACAAAGTTTTGGTGTTCTTTCTTCTGTTTCTTTTAGGTCATGTACCCTGGAAGACACACCCGTGAAGGTGCTGTGGGATAAGACGATTCCACAAAAACCCCAAAAAACACCAGTCACAAAGACAAAAATCCCACTGACCCATAGAGTGTTCTTGGTAGCAAGAGAATGCTGAGATGACCATCTATTGTTTCATCAGCTGTCTGCCAAGATTTATCTGCACACATCAGAGAGATTCATCTACACCTGACATGTAAGGATGCAAGAAGAGGAAAAAGCATGGAATGAATGAAAGGGAGACGTGAACACTTTGGGTTCTGTGGAAGGACATAGAAAATGTAGATATAGAGGAAGCTGAGACGGACCCTGAAGAAAAAGGAGAATGATCCCAACGACAGGCAGAGTATTTCAGGTGCACATGGCATGAAAATTTAGGCTCCTGTAAGCAAGGAGGAAAGTAGAGAATAAGGATATATATATATAAAAAAAAGGCGCATAAATAAGAAAAAGAAGGAAAGAAAAATACATAGAATATTAAAATCAGAAAATTAAAGAAAAAAATAAGATTATACAGAAGAGTAAAGGAATAAAATCTACCAGAGCACAAGGATCCAGCAGAATTAATTGGAAAAGACTGATGTCACATATAAATGTATTAGTTTACTTATAATGAGCATGAAAGACAGAGGCACATAAGCTTTTTTATTGTTAGAGAGGAATAAAATGACATAAATCCAAGTACATAACTTACGATTTCCCAATGAAAATTCATTAAGAGAAGCAAAATGTTGCTGCTTTAAAGACAATTAGCATTTTAAATTAATTTAACCTTAATACCAAGATCAAGTTAATCTTTTAATAGTCAGCTGAAATTATCTTTTCCCCAGATGGAAATGTTTTTTGTGTATTGCCCAATGGCTTTCAGAAAACTTTGACTTTTCTTATTAAGTAATATATTTTTTCTTATTTGATATTTTAAAAAATCTCAGTTATCATTACAAACAAAAGGACACTGGCTGGCAGTAATAGGGAAGGATTTTTGTAAATCACTTAGTAAGCCCATGCAGGTAAAGGAAGGCTGAGAACATTCATTGCCAAGTCCTCATCTTACAAAATGTCATTTCGTGCATGAGCAGTCAAAATGAACCCATGGTGTTTATCCCCGTACGAAGATTTGTGCAGAGGCAAAAAAAATGCTTGCATAACTCTTTTAAAATTTCCACTGTATAAAAAAAACTCCAAAACCCAACCCAGAAAGTGCTACTCTACACATCATCTCCAATATAGAGTGATATTATTACTTACACTGATTAAATTAAATTGATTTACTTTTCAAAGTAACTAAATATTTATTTATAGTATTAAGTAGATATAACTGCATAGATACTTTTCCCAAGTTTCATGCACTTAGGCATACTTTGTCAATTAATTCCAAACTTCAACAGAGCTGCCTGATGATTCAGCATCTACTGTGGAAAATTACTTTTCATCATCCAGATTCTCAGCTTTGTTCATAGCCACTCTCTTTGAGATGACTTTGCCTTGTGCCTGGAAAGTCATCAAGTGAAAGAAAAGAATAATCTGTTGAACAGGATAGTGAAAAATAGAAGTTCTTTCATTATTTTGATTTTTGAGTGTCAGATATTGAGATGAGGAAAGCTTAAAAGGGCTTTCAAAAATCTAATTTCCTTTTCTTGAAAGTATGAGATCAAGGAAACACAGTAAGAAACTTTTAACTAAAATAAAGATCCATTTACGTATGTGGGGTAGTTAAACACTATATTAGCTAAGTATTTTTACCACTGGAAACAGTCAAAATTATCATTACAATGGACTTCCTGACATGGTACATGAGACAGGGGAATTTGTGAAATAGTTCTCACCTCCTACATACAAGTTAGTTATTTCTATATATTGAAGCCATCACAGCCTGATTCAATCCTGCCTAAAATGAGCAGCTAGTGAAGTCATAAAATAGGACATTAGTGATTCAGGCTCTCCATGGGGAAAGGAGTGACTGTCTCCACTGGCCCTGCTGGGGACCTGGGGCAGATGAGGCAGGTGTCCCAAAGCTTCTCACCTTTGACCAGGTATACTAGACAAGGCCTAAAATTGTTGCCGTAACTCCAGACCTGTTTCATCTAGAAGTACAGAAGAAATCATGTCTTGCACATTTGTGTTACTAAGTTTGGTTTCATTTTTCACTTCTATGAAGATAGACTGGACTTTGAAAAAAAATGCGCATTTCAATTCAAAGAGGTCCTGAAATGAAAACCCCTTTCAGGTCATATATGTTGTCAAAACTGAAGTATTGTTTTTCTCCTTGTTTCAATTTGGGTTCACAAATACACATTAACTGAACGAAACCCTCATGAAACCTTCTACTGTTAAATTATTTCCTCTAAGGGATTCCAGATAATAATTGCAATGATTGGGCATGGGTGCTTAATTTTTGAGCACAAAAATTTAGGTCACTTAAAGCTTCCGGGTGATGTCATATTGGTTCCTTCTATCTTTTAATATGTGTGTCAGCACTCAATTTTTGCGCACAGTTGGCTCTAGAATTTCCTTCCTCCCTCCTAGAGAAGTGAGATAAAAAGTGTCTTAAGTAGGATAATTTTGATTATCTCAATATCAGAAGATGCTTCAGAGAATGCATCTGCAAGCTAAAACATTTTTAAGGTCCCTTCTTCTCTGAAGCTGTTTTATTTGGAACTGATTTAAAATGACAAACAGTTCTTCCCGGGTGACAAGATATCCGTGGTACCTTTGTAGGGACAAGGCTTCTGATTGGAACCACCATCTGTGACTGCTTCGTCCCCGGGAACAATGGAGGAAACTCCCCTCACAGGCAAGTTTTGAACCATAACTCCCATTATGGATCAGGCTTAAAGATTGTCCTTATCTCTCAGCTGGCTCCAGACCAGCTCAGAAATAGATTCACTACTCAGAAATAGTATGTGTCTTAGAAAGCCAAAGTTATTACAGTGAACTTTGCTGAGTCTACAGCTGGGGATAGCAATGTCACATAGGACAGAGCATCTTCAGGTTGCTGACTGAATAAATGGGTACAAAAAATGGCTATATATTCCTGGAGTTACCTTGGACAAGAAAATTAAAATTAATTATTGTTCCTTCATAATTATTCATATTTGTTACCATGTTTCTAGACAATTTGCTAGTAATTACAATTTTAAACAGAATAAACGTGTCCCTTTTTAATGTCCAGGTTTATAAATCTTTATGTGTTTTTAAACCCAGGATTATTTAATGCAGTTTTCCATTAAAAAGGAGGTGAAATACAAATTTGTAAGTGATTTGAGGAGGGGGGAAACGGGGAGTAGAATTTCCATATAAGGAGAAACCTAGTCTCAGGTATAGTTCTTAAAATTATTTCTTTCATAATCAACATAAACCTTATCCATCCATTTGCACTGAGCTGTGTTGAAATGTGAAGTTTTCCTGAAATCATTGCTATAATACTGTCATTATATTAATTGGCCAAAATTTTGGTCTGTTTTATATCCAAGTCGAGACCAGCAGAAATACTGCAGGCTTGTAATAGTATTATAGAGGGCAGAGTTTATGCTAATCTGTTTTGGTTCTTTATTCCTAAACTGCGTTTGGCATCACCAGGTAATAACAAAAGAATCTGGAAAATTACTTTTGCATTTTGATGATTATTTATGCAATTTAGCTGGAGCTCAGCATTCTTTGTTTAAAGAAAATGCCAATGAATTGCTGCGCAGAATTAAGTGTTTCATATGTGTTTTGCAAGGAAACTCTGAAAAGTGAACATTTAAAAAAAATGTTGAATAGCGAAGATTAACTTTGGAGAAAATTAATAGAACTGGTATCTTAGACCAGCCTCTCCCTGCTAAATCAATAATGTCTCGCGACCTACTTGGAGAAGTCTTAAGTTCCTACAGCAGTGACTGACTTCAGTAATAGCTGCGGGTTCCACAGACTTTTTCAAGATCAAGAGCACAAACACTTTAGGCCTGGAGCTAAGTCTTAAAATCCAGCCTAGGTATCTCAAAGACAAAAAGAAACATTCTGCAGAGATACCTTTGTCTGATATTTATAGAATCCTGTCCTAGATTAGCCTCACAAAAGCAAGTGATCACAAAATTGTCAGGTATAAAAATATGAAGAATTTTTATGCTTTTTCCTGCAAATCATGATCCTAATCTAAACACTAAATGAAAAGAAAGAAAGAAAACTAACCAGAAAAAATACGAATATATTACTAATGAATCTATGAAATTAGAATCCAAAAAATTCAACTTTAGTCATGATATAGGATGAGGAAGCCTTTCAAGATCTAAGTACAAGTTAAATCAGGTTAGATTATAAATCCATCTAGGCTAGTACCCACCTTCATTAATGGCTAATTCACAGGTGCCTACAGAAGAATACAGTATTTCTCCAGAACAGTCACACAGCTTTAAGCAAGTTTTGACCAGGGACTTTTTTAGCCAGCAATTGTCTTATGTCAAAAGCCATTTTATGTATATTTTAGTACAATGAACAGTGACTCCAGAATTTCCTCATCCTTTTTTCTATATATTTCTGTCATGCTGGATTTTGTCTTACTGCTTGTGTTTTACTTTATTTAATTCTTCTTTCTATCAAACGTTCTCCAGATCCTTCCAGTTTTTCTGTCTTTCCAGGAAGGGGGAACTCGAGCATTACCTAGACTTATATTCAGGATTCTCTTTGGTTATTCTCTATTGCTTTCCTAATAACTTCAATATTCTTTGCCTACTTCTGATCACTGACACCTTATTTTCATAGAAATACATATCATACTTCTAAGATCTTGCCCCTGGGGGACAAGAGACCGTTACTTTATTAGCAAGGTCAGAATTGTTTTTCTCATGTGCACCACTAATGAATTGGTGCCTCCATCTGCAATGAATTTTGTCTGCCATTCTAATGTTCAGTCACTTTCTCTAGTAGGGGTCTCGTGCAATTCTGCTCCACAGACTTTTGTCTTTACTGCCCTGAATAATTTAGTACCATCAGTAAACTTTATCATCTCAGCAGTCACTTCTTTCTACGCATAGTTTCTGAATATATGCAAGCCACAAAGAAAGGCACAAACTTTCATGCAGAAATCAACCTGTAATTTTTATTCGTTATGAAAACTGATCCTTCACTCTGCTTTGTATTTTAATTATTACAGAGCTCTGTGAGAATCTTCCATTTTATATTATTTTAACTTTCTATCCTGTACAAATTTTGCTGAAGTGCTTTGGTTTTTTTAAGTTTCTGAAATCCACGTAACACATAGAGCAAACAGGTTTTGCTGTTGCAACTCGTAATTGCCAAGGAAATGGAAAATTTGGCCAAACTTTGTCAGCTCATAAAAAAAAAATGTATAACAAATTTTTTTTTGGTTGTCAAACCTTTTTTATGGTCTGGCATTCAGAAATCCCCTGATAATTAGATCCTGGAAAAGAGATAGAAGCACCTAATCTAATGGAGACAAGAAGAAAATTTGCCAAGACCATAATCTCTTGAGACTGTATAATGAGAATAAGGAAGTTCTGGGAAGGTCATCAAAGTCAATAATGAGTTAACAATGAGAGAGTTGCTTCAAGACTGCTACAGAGGTCACAACAAATTTTTCTCAAACAGAGAAAAAGTAAATTTGAGAGCTAGCAAAATATTTTCAGTGGAGCAAGCAAAGACCAGAATTACACTGGTGAAAAAACAAAAAAGGAAAAAAAAACCCCGTGGGAATGCAGTAAAGGAAGCTGTTAAGTACAGAGGAAGGACAGAGGCTTGGCATTAGAAGATATAACACAGTGGGTTGAAGAAAATAGGCAACTAAGAAATTTATTAGGGAATAAATGACTAACTGTGAGGGCAATCAGCTCTACAACAAGTAAGGTAATTAAACATTAAACAAGCAAGAGTAGTAATTTAAAGTATTTGAAATCAATTACACAATTAAGCAGTTGATAATGAGGCAATTTAGGGAAAATAGAACTAGGGACTATGGAAATATCTGGTTCTAATCAGGCAGTTACTTGTATTGGAATCCAAGAGGAGCAAGACACTTACCAAGTAATAGTCTCTAAAGGAGAATTGGGAATGAAGTCAATATATGGGGCCTATACCCTCAGTGCTGTACAGCCCCATCAAGGGTGAGTCCCAGAAGAGGGCAGTGGTGCTCCACAGAGACCATAAAATGGTGGTGGTCAAGGGTTTTAGTGACTCTGGTCTGGTGCTCTTCCTAAACAAGAACTTGCCTACATAGAACTGGAGTGAGGAACAAGGTGGTACAGAGTAATTAATATCTGAACCTTAGTTCTCATGGAGGTGCAAGGCTCTTCTCTTGCACAGAAGTTAAAATATTTCATTCAGCTACCTGTCCTTTGAGATATCTTTGAAATGTGATGAGCATTGGGCTTCCATACCACATTGGTGCTTATCTCATTTCTCTGGGTTCTTGTCTAAAAAGACTTGATACAAAATGATTTGCAGTGTTTGGCCTTCATGGGAGAAATGGTTCACTGAGATTCCTGGGGTCCCATTATAAGTTATAGCAGCTGTAATTTCAGCCACTTTACGGAGCAGTCCATTTGTGTCTGCTCCAGTTCCTAATGCTACCAGCCAGTCTGTAAAATGATCCTAATCTATTACATTTAAGTCATTTGAGTCATCTTTTTGAAGATTGTTGAGTGCAGAGATACCCATAAGGAAACAATGTAAGTTTTCCATATACCACATATGTTATATGTCTGCTGAAATGTACTGCACAGATTTAAAAAAGTGACAGTATTAAAAAACTGACAACTTTTCATGACCTTTTGTATTATAATGTATTTTAAACATATGGTAGGATTCTGTTCTTCTCGTGGATGTGTCAGATTCAGTATGAATATTTCATGAATTGCATGTGCATGTGAAAAAAAAAGTAAAAAACCAAGAAATTCAAGAAAACACATTAGCCTTTTACATTTAAAGTCGGAAAATAGCTACTGGTTAAATATATTATACTGAATATTTATAGAGAAACAGTGACTATTTATTGAGAAACAGTGAAAATCAAGAGGAAAACAGTAAAACCAAAATTATGATATATTGACATTCTTTACTTTTTGCTCTAGTTTTAAAATACAAGCTCTAAATCTTGACTTAGGTACCTTGATCTTCATACGTATCACTTACTGTACTCAATGACATTTAAGAGTAGTTGCAATTAGATGTTTCTCATACCTCAAAGAATTTTTTGTGTATCCTAGGGGATTCCCTCTCCTAGACATACAGCAACCAAAAGTTAGAATACGTTTGCTTGTCAGTGTTGTTGTACAGAACCTATTTCCTACATTTTGCTCTTCCAGCTACGTATTAGGCAATGCCCAATAAGTTTTAGTTAGGCCGCTTGTATTGAAAAGAGAGAAGCAGAATGCAGATTTGTACACCAAAGTGTACTGATGTCTAAGGTGAAATGTGCTTCAGGTTAATATGCAAATAATTTGACTGAGTTTTTGGAGTAAGTGTTACTGCAGAATTTATGATGTAGAAAACACCCATAAGAGAATTAGGATGTCCGTGTTTTTCATGTTTCTTTTGAAGATATTTTTCTCAGATACTCTAAAAGGTAGTTTTGATACATTGCTTGACCCCTCTTATTAATCTAGAAAATAGAAGATATCTATGTTTTTCATTGAAAAATGTAAGCAACTGTTTTGACAGCCAAGAGTATTTTGATATTCATGGGACAATGTCAATTTGTTTTGGGTTTGCATGGCAAGGTTTGGTGGGGTGGGCTGGGGGACTACAGGTGTGGCTTCTGTGAGAAGGTGCCGGAAGCTTTCCCCATGTTTGAGGGAGCCAATGCCAGGGGGCTCAAGGCAGATTCGCTGCTGGCCAAGGCCGAGCTCATCAGCAATGAAGATAAAGCCTCTGGGACAACTTAAGAAGGGGGAAAAAAGCCCAAATAACAACACAGCGTTTACAACCAGAGAGAGGAGACAGAATATGTGAGGGAAACAGCCCTGCAGACCCAGGTCAGTGCAGAATGTGAGCAAGGAGATGCTCCAGAGGAGAGATTCCCCTGCAGGTGGTGAATGTTAGGGTAATACATAGTGCAGGAGAGAATGAGTGAGCTACCAGGGTAAGAGAAGGCTAATGGAGGACCTATTTGTTTGGTTCAAGCAACAGCAAAAGTCCAGTTGGATTTAGTCAGCAGAAAATCATCTGTGCCAGAGAAAGTCTAAACTCAACTGGATGAGGATGGGAGTCACCAGATCCTACTGGGATGTTAACCCTTTTCTGGAGGGCTGGAGTCAATGACTTCCAGAGCTTCCTCGACCCCAGTTCCTGCTGTGCTTCCAGGTCTCTGTGAGGTAATATCCCAATGCAAAAACTTTTATTTCTATAATTTCTCTCCCTTAGTGTCTGAAAGCATGTGGATTGATACATAGATAAACTGATGCAGACTTACAGAGAGCAAGATATTAATTGTTGTAAGTATGATATTCATACTGGGTGGAATTTTGTTTAAAGATAATTATTAAAAAGTGTCAAAACAATTTAGTCATTTCAAACTTTAATAATGCATTAACTGTGGATAACAAAAAAAATAATTATTTTTAGTCCAAGAGGTGTAGTTATTGATTCCAGATGGGTTCTTTGCAAATTTCTTAACACCTAAAACATTTAATGGACAAATCACTCTTGACAGTCCATGTTTGGCTATAAAATGTCTAAAAAGCCCTGCAAACCCTAATAGTAATTTCTCAGTGTTTACAAACAATGAAACTTTGAACACATTACATTTTTATATTTATTCTTCTACCTCTGGTGCCTGTAGCTTGTGTGTGTTTTCAGGAAACGTGCCATGTTTGGAAGTTCTAAAATAGAAGACATAAATTATAATCCTTGAAAACTTCTACTTTTTAAAAAGTATTTTACTTGGTTTAACTCCCGCAGTATAGATGTATGTTACCTTTTATCTTGCCAGTTCAAGCAGCAAGATGACCTCTGCTGCTAATTAGATGTAAATAACATTGATAATTCTTTTGGAATTTATTTTCCACTTGTAATTGCAATATAACTTCTATTAGCTTTATGCTAATAGAAGTGACTAGCCTTTCACTTCAGCTTCTGTGTTATGGCAGTCTTTCATTTTTTCAAGTTTAATCAGTGTTCCATTACTATTTTAATTACTGTAATACAGTAAGAATGTGCCAGCGACTATAGATGTATTTAGTTAATCAGAGCAGGCTTTTTAATAATGGTTCTTAGAGACTGGCTGTATTTGAATTTATCACAAGATGTGTTTTTTGTAGAGAATATTTGCAAAGCCTGGCTATTTCAATTATGCAAATTTTCCAACTCTGTGTTATTCAGGCCTCTATCCTGAATGGTTTTTTGGTAATTTTTTAATTTGTGAGATATAAACCAAACAGTGTTATTGAAATACATCCATATATGCAGAAAGTTTAAGACCTTATAAAACTGGATAGAGAATGGAAGAGTTTGTAGAGAGCTTGTAGAACATCTCTGAGAAGTATTTGGAAATCACAATCTGAAAGAAACTATAGATAAAAAAAAATATCTCCAAGGTAGTCACAAAACTCCTATTAATAGTGATGAGGTAAGCATATGGATAACACAGCTGTGGTATGAAAGGAAAAGATAAATGCTCTGATTAAAGATTGCTGGTTTGCTTACCCAGACAGAATCATAGGGATTGGGAAGCCACAGAAATGTGTCACAGGTAAAACTCCAGGAGAACATCAGTTAAATTGATGAGACCTTCTCTGATTCATCACAGAGGAGTGAAGAGGTTTTGTCCTGGTTTTGTCTGAGACAGAGTTAATTTTCTTCCCAGTAGCTGGCACAGTGCTGTGGTTTGGCTTTAGGGTGAGAATAATGCTGATACCACACTGATGTTTTGGCTGCTGCTGAGCAGAGCTTACAATAGGTCAAGGACTTTTCAGCTTCTCATGGCTGCCCTGCAGGGTTTTTTTCTCTCAGGTTTTTTGCTTCCAGAACACGGTATTTAGAATGCCATCAATGGCAGAAGAAGATACCTGAGGGAAGCTAAATTTAAGATCTAAAAAGAGAGAAGCAGAGAGAAGCAGAAAGAAGCAGAAAATATTTTTAAAAAATATTTCTCTCCCAGTGGCTACAGTTTTTCTAAAATAATCCTAAATTTAAGTAATTTCAATAGAACAGTGATTAAAATAATCGAAAAACCGAAACAGCTAATATACAAATTGCTTTCAATGACTTTCACAGGAGACACTCTTGGCAAGGAAGAGAACAAAGCAGTATTCAGGGGAGTAGTTCAGAAAAATCCTTCTTTGTCCTACTTAGACATCTGAGATATTTGTTTTCCTAGATCTGAACATCTAAATGTTCATCCCATCCCATGTTCAGTCAGGCCATATCCCAGTACCTAATTCAGTGTAGCAGCCCAGCCTTCTGTGTGAATTCTGAGTAACCCTTGGGAGATCCATGCACACCCTGCAGAGCAGGAGCAGGCACAGTAACTTTTCAATTTCCTCAGTAATATCTCAACTTCCTTTAGACCTGGGTAATATCTCAAACTTCCTTTGGACTATTCAGTGCAAACTTGCAAGTTCATTGTTACCCCTTTCTTAATTAAGGGTTACCTTCGTGGGGGGAATTACCTCATGTTACGAGCATCTCTTTTTAATCTCTTCTCAGAGTGTGCATGGGACTGAAGCTATGTAATCCTTTGGATGGAACTTTGAAAAGTGTTTTTGGCTCATTTTATTGTAAATCCATTAAATACAAAGAATAACCATAACACTAAAATATAAGGCAAATTTCAACTTTGTGTGTGCAGCGCATATCCATTGTTAAGAATATAGAAATATGAATAGTTTAGGCATGGAAACATGGGAAAGATGGGGAAAGTAGAATTTTGCCCATTTGGCAGCAAGAAGACAAGGGATTAATCAGCCATATAATCTAACTGTACACTGCAATCTAACACTGTTCTGCTGCATGTTTCTGGACTTGGACTGCCCTGGACATAGGTAATGCTTCTGAAGGGTTATAATTAGCACACAAAGGTCTGCAAAGGTCTGCTCAGTGAGCTAAGGTTGGACTGAAGATTGAATTAAAACAGAGGTCTACACCTGAGGACGTTCAGGCATTTCTATAATTTCTATATTTATATAACTGAAGATTCTGGTCAGACCAAATGAAATACAACTGTTCTTTATTATTTTATTTTCTTCAAGCTAAGTATTTATCCTTTTTAATTTAGTGAGCTTTAAATAACAAGTTCAAAAGGACACTGGTTTTCTTGGGGTGTTTTTCCCATCTTAAATATTTTGATAATGTTAAAATTTTACAGATTGAGTGCAAGTTGCTTATCCTTCGAAATAGTAGGGACATTTTTTTTGTTTCTTTCTTCATTTATCATGGAATAAGTATTCATGCTTTGTCTAAGGTCCTTTATTAGAAAACATCCTGAAAATGTTTTTACCTTGTTTTAAAGTTTAGATCATTTTAGAACATTTGAAGAGTGAATTATTGCTTTATGAATCAAAAGTATCCTACAATCTTCAAAAAGAATTAGACAGTTATAACACACAGGGGCAGTCCACTGTCAGTGAAGCCCAGTCCCCGAAAGCAAAGACAGTGTCAAACCACTGCAGTGGAACTTTGAACCTGAGGAGAATGATTGAGGATCTTGGCAGGTGTCATTTACTATGTCACTCACCTTGAAGTTTCCCTGGGCAGACATGTGGTTACTTTACTAGCAAATTTCAGACTGCCAGGGTAGACAAATGTTCTGTCTCTCCAGCTCACTCAGCGCATACATCCAAATTTATATTTGCCCCCTTGGGCGAAAGTCAGTGCTGTTATCCATCTGTCCTGTATTTTCTCCTTGACCTCTTCATGCTCACTTCCTGCTCCAATGGGATAGTTTAACTACCTGTGCAATTTCCTTTTATCAGCCTTAGAAATCTTACATGTACTTTCCAAATTCAGAAAAGCAAGAAACTGGAATCAGATCTACCAGATGATAAATAATTCTGCTGTTAATGACATGTTTCACATGAAGCATAAAAGACTTTACTTTTAAAGTTATATAGGGCTTAATTCAAAAAAGTATATAGTTATATATAATGCATGTAAAAGTAAAATCTATAGTTACACACAGCTATATGCTTAAAGCAAACTGCCAGTGTTTGCCAAAAAAAGCTAACAGAGATGGTACACTGCTTTGTGTTAAACTCACACCAATTATATAAGTTCTTTTACTCACAGAATTACATTATTCTTTTTTGAAGAGCATAGCATAAAGAGCTATTGCTCATGTGAGACCTGCCCTTATTTCCTTTTGGTGTGCAGGACTTCAGTGAATCTGTTATGATCACCATTTCCTATTGAACTGTCATGACGAACTTGGAGAGATACCATCCAGGATGCAGGTGTTCAGGGTCAAATGAGAGAGAAGGAAGTTCAAAGGCATTCCCTCCCACTATTCCTGATGCTGTAATGCCAGCACACTGTGTCACGGGAAGTCTCTGAAACACCCATGCGAGGATGTACTCACCCAGTGAAACAAACGTATTTCATTGAAGCTGAAAAAAAAAAAAGAAAAAAAGAATAGATTTTTTTCTTTGGTAACTGAAAGAAAGCAACTTGTTCAGATATACTGGGACGGCATTCTCAGTGATAAGAGTCTTATACTTTGTCTTCTATAAGATAGTCAACCTCATCATCCTATACAGATTTTCTCTGTAAATTGCAATAAAAGGTGTTATTCAATAAGCTTGTCATCCTGGCTTTTATCTGATTGCATATAATAGCTGGAAAACTCTTGAAACGCCTTATGTCCCTGCTGTTATCAAGAAAGCTAAAATTCTTTAAGATCTCCTGGGGAAAAGAGGGTTGGAATTAATTCTTCCTCCCTCTTCTCCCTGGAGACACACATAACTTGTGTGGGTTTAATGAAATTTGCTAAGATTTCTCTATGTGTCATTAAGCAGCTCCATGAAACAATTACCACGTTGTGCTGGGTGGTGTACAGCTATCAGTCACGGCCAAACAAGCAGGCAGCTTCTCAGTTCACATCAGCAGGTGATCTGTGTAAAGAAGCCCTGCTCTGTAGAGGACTGTTTGGACTGCAGGGTAATAGAGATGTAAGGCGTTGTTGGGATGTCAGCTTAAATGGAAGCCATTATGTCATCTAATAACAATCCCTATTGAGGCCTTAGGCACTGGTGGTAATATTAGCATGTGGGTAGTAACCACATATAGTATGAGAAAACATGAAAAGCAGCACTAGAACAAAGTATGTGCAATAAATAACTTTTATGTAAGTAATCTTTTACAGATAGTGAACCCAGAGGGAAGGTGATGCTTACCTTACACTGTAGGATTTATTGAAAAAATAAAGAAACCATTTTTCCCAAATATTTTATCCAAACATTCTCTGTGCTGTAAAATAGCAAGAAAAAAAATCAGTTTAAGTCTTCAAATATTGTAGAGAGACAACATCACTTCTCTTTGTTAAAACTGTGGCTAGTACAGGTTTTTTAAGGTATTCTTTTCTTGTGACCAACTGTGTGATCGTTCATTTTATGTTCGATTTCCAAAGCAGCACCTTAATGACCACTGCCCAAGACTGTTGGCTTTCTCTAAATGCTCCCTGGAGTAACGCTTCACTTATAAGCATCATTTTAAATGTAGCCTTCTGTAGCACTTTCCTTGTGATCCTCAACCTCTGCAAAGAGGTTATGCTTTAAAAACATGTGGCAAATGCTGGCCACCTGTTAAGAGCTAATGATGCTGAAAGAAAGCCTGTTATGTCAGGACATTTTCTTAGGGAAGGTAATAAAAAAGACAGAAATCCTTCAAGCTGGAGCAGCATTAACTTTAACCCATTTTGGACTCCGCCCTTATAAAAGCTACTTCAAAGGTAGACATAATCCTCTTGAAAGAATTGGAAGAGGGTAAAAACGGGGAGGTTTTGGCATAATAATTGCAAATGTGCAGTTTTCTGTGCAAGTTTTACACTCCTATCTAGAAGGGAGATTTATTTAATCTTCCTTTTCCTCTAGAGAGTACTGGACAATAAAAAGATCTATAGGCAGATTAAGATTAATCTGTTCAGTAACCATGGGTCTGTTCACTTGGCATACAACACCGTCAGCAAAACAGAATGGACAGTTTCCAAATCCACTTGAAAATGATACCACTCTGGTGACAGAGATATCTTTAAATTAGCAGACAAGAAAGACAGATTTACATTTGCGGAACTAAATAAATGGATAAGACATTATAAATTAGGATTAAAATAAAGGTGAAAAATCATTCCCATTTTCCAGTCTCCCCCTTCAAGATTAAACTTTTGTAAGAGTATCAAACAGATATTGAAATAGTGTCTGCTTTAACTTAATAAACATACAGGATAAGATTTTTTTTGGTGAATTTAAATTTAAGTATGCAATCAGTAGATTTTAAGAGGAAAAAAGATGTGGGGTTAGGTAGAATTACATATTGCTGAGGAAACTGGAGCCATAATATTATAAACTTGGCTTCAAAATGCATTTTTTCCTTGTCTCCACATGCCACTGGCAAAATTGATAGTTTTGATCCACAAAGAGAAGAAAGGGTGTATTTGCACCAACATGTGTTTGACATCCTTATTTTTGTTTGGCACCTTGGAGAACCAGTGCTTCTCATGGGATTCAAAGTTCAAAGTTAGGTGCCACTTCTGTAATTACATACAGATGCATAAGTAGGATTACAGCAGGCAAATGAAGGGCTCTTTTACATAACAAGGTGCATTTGTCTGTATTTCTTACTAATCAGTTACAGGGATCGCCATTGTTTTAAGCACAAGAAGAAATTACAATGTCAAAGAATGTCTCAGCCAGTAACCTTTTGGAAACTTTTTTTTTTATAGTAATCAGCTAAATAACATCCATTTATGTAAAGGGTCCTTTTTCTTTCTTGGAGAATTTATGTCTGGATGTAGGTTGTCTCATTCTCTCATTTGTATTCACGCAGAGTAATACTTTCTTCCATGACAGTCCAAGTGACATTAGCAATGCAGTGGGGCCAGTTAGATTATGATTGATAAATGCTTCTCCTCAAACATCATGAATAATTCAGAATATAAACACGAATATATGGCAAATTCTTGCTCGTATAAAATAAAGCTAGTTCAAAGAATTTTCCTTTCTTCAATGACCCTAATTTTCATGCAGCCTAAAGAATTCTGTTTTTATTTTATTAATATCATATTCAGTTTCAAACGGAAAACAAAGGCAACCCATATGGCATTAGTATAATCCATAGAAATGCTGCCCTTTGAAGCTCTAAGAGTTCTTCAAGTGCTTTCAATGGAAGTATATATTTATGACCATAAATACTTGGGTTTGGAAGTAAAGAACAGTAGCATTTTAAAATTACATTCTAAAATTACACCTAGTGAAGCATAAGCAAAGATGTATTATTAGAGCACCAGCAAAGAAACATTATAATTACTATTTTTAGCAGAAAATTTGACACTTAAGCCGGCAATTGTATCTTGACTGCAGCATTGTTCATTGCATTGAAATGTTACTCATTAAATTAGAACTCATTAAAAAGTTTTACATTGCAGTACTTTGAAAACTGAAGTGGTAAAAAAAATAGAAGAAAGTTGGTCTTTTACAAACAAATTATTTGTTCATCACGTTTATGAAACACTTCAGCTAATAATTTGCTAATTTCTACCTTATTTTTCTACTAACCTCTTTTCTCAACTGAGTTTCAAGATGTTTTATATGTGTCATTTCAGTAAATTTTATCTATTTTCTGCGGACAAGAACAGTGAGTCTGGAAAGTTCTGTAGCCTCAACACATGAACTCAAATGTTCCTGCTCCTCTGGAACCAACACTGACAGAGGAAGAGAGGAGGCTGCATTTTCATGCTCTGGACTGGGTGTTGTCAAAATTGGCAGCTCCAGCAGAGGGAACACTGAGTCCCATCTGAACAAAAAATCGAGTGGGGAGATCTTTAACATCAGCACATTTTGTTAAAATGTTTGTAACAGGAGCACTCTACATACCTATATAAAACAAATACAATATATAATACTGCATGCACATATGCATGCAACAAGCCCTAAATTTTTAGCTAAAATAGGTGTTGAATGCAAAATAGGTTTTACCTAAATGTATAGCACTCAACTTTGTCTGCAAGGACAGAATTCTCCATTAAAGGTTGAATTCTGTCATAAGCAGTGTATTAAATTTTCCACTGAAGTTAGTGGAAACTATTCTGTCTATTATGTTGAAGTAGCAATTTAATAATGTAAAACTCTGTAAGAAGGTCAGCAATAACTCTGAATGAAGGTGAAATTCCTCAGTCCAGAAAATGAATGTTGCTTCTGATAATATTACTTTAAAATCAATGGAAGTACTATAAAAAGAACAAGCAATCATCTGATACTAAATTCTAGACAATTGAGATGCTTCAGAGTCTAAATTTCACTTGAGCAGAATTTTAGGCCATCTAAAATGCAAATTTATAAATGTTACGATGTGATTTCCAAAAATCCTCCTCCAAGTTTCCTGTCTACGTATGCTTACGTGTTTTCTGTAAGGTTGCTCTTTCCAGTAAAGGGAAAGGAGTAACATGTTCTAAAAGCATTAAATGTCTTCTAAAAGCATATAATTGTCTCAATTTAATATTTAGAACACTTAGGCATCTGTCTGATTATCCATGGACCAGGTGTCCAAGCTTAAGTCATTTCTGTGTTCAGAGGCTTAATACCCACCTTGCTAGGTAAATCCAGGAATGTATTCTGGGCCTTTGTACTCGCCTTTCAGCAGTTCTAGTTTTATCATGTGCATATGTTAGTGACTGAAAATTACAGTGAAAATCTATAACCATAGTAACTATTTCATGATTTCAACCACCTTACATAAATATTTCCCTACGATATCTGCCTTGCTTCATTTTGTGCTAAAATTTTTAAAAACATAGCATTTTTCCTGCAATATTCTGTAACTAAGGAATGCACTCTTTATTGCAGATGTAATAAATCAGGTCAGCATTTCTGTTGGGAAGTAATATTTCATGGGAACAGTAGCATAGAGACCCATGGTAAAGTTCAGCCTTGTAACTCTTTCTCTCCTTGGTCTTTTCTGTTTAACAAAACAGGTGTCATTGACATTTGGAGCCAACATTCATGCCTGAACAGCTACTTTCTAAACACATTTAAACAAAAGACAAAAGCAGTCATTACTTTGGAGTTTCTTTTTTTTAATGGATTCATACCTTCTGGGGACAACAGATAAATGAAGGTAAGATGAAACCTTTAGATGTTGTCCTCATCAGTGTTGACACTCTTCCTTGGGGGCTGACAGCTGCTAATGAATTAATTTTAAACATGACACACAAGAAGAACAAAAATGCTGTTTTGGTTTTGCTTCATTCTTGTAAAAAGAATAATAGCAAGTAGCATTGATCATAACATGAAAGCTAATCTGTACTAATTTGTGATCAAATAAAAACATGAACAGATTCATAAAGAAATCTTCATATTTTTCCAACAAATGAAATTAAGTTGGGGTTTTTACTTGAATTTGGACATTCTTCCTGTTCATATGAAAGTGTTGCAGCTAAAATCAAACCAGAATTTCAAATTTAGTGAACTGATTGACCAGAACTCAGGTATCTGCTGTATTTCGTTCACTTAACAAAGTCCTTTTATTTGGTTCTATTCTCCATCAGTAAAATTTTGTCTTTTTTTTTTTACATTGATATTAATTAAACTTCTCTTAACACTACTTTTATATTGAGAATTTTACTTCTGATACAAGGAAAAAATTTATAAAGTTTTTGCTTTTCAACAGAATTTGAATTCTTTGTTGAAAACACAGTGGTCCACATCCATAACTATTCAGGATTGTCACTGAAATTCTCTCATAAATATAATTTCAAATAAAAAGTAACTTGGTCTTGTAAATCAGTACAGTTTGTCCCCGTCAGCTGAGTATGATTGTTGCCATGAATCTAAGGTCTGACTCTGGCCCACTGACCTACTCTTATTGGTAACATCTCTATGCTTAACTGTACACTGTTCTTTAGCTAAATGAAGGACATATGATCATGATATATTCATGAGAAGAATTGGTTATGGCTTTTGATTGCATTACCACAATTTGCTTAATGGCCAGTACTGATGCCTTGTGTTCAAAACCCTTTTCAGAAGGCATTTGTAATGTACAAATGCCACACAGTCAAAGGATGTGGAAATAGAAGGGATTTTTATAAGCTGAACAGGTATAAAAGTGTAATGATTTCATGCATTGTGAAATGAAAGCATTCACAAAGCACTTTCTGTATGATTTCCATATACAGATGCATGGAGTTAATAAAGACCATATCTATCAGTTGTCCTCTGGAAAAGATCCTTGAACATTAGAGGCAAGATTGGCAGGTAGGACAAGTGCAACCCGAGGAAGAAGCCTATGTTTTACCTGCACAAGAAATTGAGGAGCACAATGATGTCGTCCCAACATTACTGTACTCTGGAGAGTGGGGAAGATCTTGGTAGATCTGGTAGGTCTTGTGAGGAATAACAAATCCAGCTCTGGTTTTCATCACTAATACTTCAGTGATTCCATTCAAACCCAGGGAATAATTTATTTAAGGAGAAGACAGACATGTAAATATAATGTAGTATGTTTTTCTGAAGGTGTAATATACTCTACTAGATTTTGGCTGATATGGGTAAAACATCTTCAGAAATAAAGGTACTCTAAATTTTGTTGCAAAGAAATATGAGTCAGGTAGATACAGCCGGAACTCAGATCCAGGTAACTACAGAGGAACATTTGGCTTTTAAAAAACATGCCTGGGTATAAATATGTTTTCATACAACTAGTGGAGGGAACATATGGAATAAATATTCTCTGCTTTTCTCTTATTAACCTGTCCATTGGTTAGTCAGAACTCAATTTCATTTAAACATTGTTAAATTGAGAACCAGCTTGTAAAGCTCAGGTTGTTGTAGGTATGCTTAAGTCTTCAAGTCTTAATGGTGATTTAGATATAAAGAAGGTATAAAGTTGAAATACCATCAATAAAAGAGATGCTAGTATGTTTCAATTTAAGAAAAATCATAGTAGTTAATTTAGACTAATAAATGATACATCCAGAAATTAAGCAGACAGCATAATTTTCCAAAGTTATATTAAATTTCCTAAAAATGCATATATATATTATATATATAAATACTGTATGTAATTGAGCATAGAATAAAATTTGCTGTAATTTTATGTAATCCCATATTGTTTTCTAAAAATATTTCATTTGAAAGCATGAGCCAAGGTTCCTTGCTCTTCCCTTTCAGGTGGGGTTGAATTTGAAGGAGAAAAACAAGACCAAAATTTTCCATGTTATTTTCCCTGTCATGCCACATTTCTATCTGTTCAATTTTTCTTTCTATTCTTTGCTTTTTAATAAATTCAGGAAGAAAAGAATGAGAGAAAAACTTGAGAAAAATTAATTCTGCTGACAGAAATTGCTCACAATTTACTTAAATGTCTTCCTTTTTTTCTGCAATGTAAATGCACTCAGCAAAGGAAAAAAACAATGTTTTCAGGTTCCTATCCTTTTCTGAAACAAGTCTAGTTTGTGAGTAGTTATTTTGTGGAGTCTATTTCCAAAAGCAGATGCTGCAGCAAATTTGATTCACAAAGGTGCCATTTAAACAAAAAATGTTTCATAGGGATATCTTTATATATATTTCTGGTTTTTGTAGAATGCCATTTTAATGTGCATATACTGACTTTTACAAGTCTATTATTTCCTTATTCTCAGCTCTGATCTACATCCAGTGTTCCTGCAACTTTTTGCCATCATTGGAAGGTAGTTGCAATCTTTTTTTAAGCCGGCACATTTGATGTAAAAAGCTGTGGGCTGGACTTGCTCATTTGAAGGAGATTATTTTGTGCCCCTTTTTATTGCCAAGAGAGATTCAAAGTAATAGCAGCTATTATTAGAGAGAATGGAACATAAAATAAACCTTTCATTGCTCTAGAAACAGTTTGTGATTCTTACCTTTCCGTAGTGATACATGAGATTTCTGCAGGCTTTGGCAACAGATATCCTATAAAACATTGATTTTTTTTCAAACATCAGGTTAGTATATGCCCTTTTGTGCTTATATCTGCAAGAAAGAATTGTGTACAATTTAAAAACCAAGCAGTCAGGCAGCATTTAACTGTTTAAACCAGCAGTTCTATCCTTTTCAAAACAGCTGTATTCTTGTCAGCTGCAGGAATATTTACTGCTAGAGAAAAGTGTCAGGCGTCACATCTATTGCTGTAAAGCTTCAAATAAATGAGATCACACCTTCTGAGCTCTTCCGAGCAATGGTGCCAGTGCTTAACACTTTGTTCAGAAGTTGTGACAGGACAGAGTATGATTTTAAAGTCACACAAGCAATACTATAATCTCTCCCCTTCTGGATAAAAAATCATGAAAATGTAGATTGTTCACAGACACAGCTGTACTGAGTGAAGGAGGAACGTTACACCAAAAAAAGGAAGTCAATGAAATTTTGATCAGGAGACACAGAATCTTAGCCCTCCTCTTGCACACTTCGGGATTGAGCCTTTAGTATTGAATAGATTTGATGCAGAAAAATTACTTCTAATTTCTTGCCTTCAGCATTGAGTTATAACATTGACTGTATATTCATCTTCTTTTCTGCATTGTGTGCTTCAAAATCCAGAGCCTCAAAAGATACAAACTGTCCAAGATCAGTCAAACAATGCCTTTTTTTCCCCCTCCCCTTTTTTCCTCTCCAAACCTTATACCTTCATCCACTGTTACTCTCACTCTTCACACTCTTCCTGCACAATGCACTGAGATTCAGATTTTGAAAAATAGCTCCTTTTGTTGTTATGTCCAATGCTTCTGGTGTTTAAGAGCCCCAAGGTAATATTTTTCAAGCACGTAAGAGAGAGTCCTTTTCTCAAAGATTGAAAGATTGTATAGTCTAAAAGACAGCAATAATGAAACAGTAGGACATGGGAAGATATTACTGGCAGCAAACAGAAGGTATTGTTGGTCCTTTCCCTTTCCCTTTCCCTTTCCCTTTCCCTTTCCCTTTCCCTTTCCCTTTCCCTTTCCCTTTCCCTTTCCCTTTCCCTTTCCCTTTCCCTTTCCCTCCAATACTTTGGGATTTTAAGGACCAGTTTAGCTATGAAATCAGGGAGAGGAACTTATAATGCATATAATGGTGTTCAAAAGTCTTTTCATCAACTGCTGCAGCTGCTCTGCAGAGTTTAACTTCCATTTAGCTTGTGACTGCTACTTCCACGGTTTTGCCAGCTGGGAACAAACTGTTCCACTCTTCGATGTTGGGACGTCAGGTACCACAGAGCATCCTGCATGATCCTGGGCACACAGCACCAGAGAAGACACTCCTGTTGGACCCCATTTTTCTCCTCCCTCTCTCCCATTGCTATTTACTCAATTAATTTTCTAACTGTACTGTGCAGGCTCAGTTTCTGAGTGCTACATTTTATTTTATCTCTAAGCCTATGCTTTAATTTCATTTTTTAAGGACTTAATAAAAAGCAGAGGCTTACTTTCCATTGAAGAGAAACTGGAGGAGGGAAACGTGTCAGGAAATATCTATGTGGCGTCAGTCCTTTCCATTTTATAAATAGCACACATCCTTAGTGAAATAAAGCATTTACGCCCTCAGAAAGAAATCTGATCACTTGTGGATTAAAAAGGAGATATCTCCTAAACTTGCCAGAAAGTGATTGATGGAAAAAATAAAAGTTTTGGGGTGGAGATAGAAGCTCATTCTTAGGTTAGATTCCAAAGAATCTGAAAATCATTTTGCACTTATCTTTCATAGCTGGGACAATGTTCTTGCTGCCTGTTTAAGTCTTTAGTCTTGAAGACTGGAATTCCCTCTTCCACACAGATCTTGTCATTAGTTGTTTTTAGCCCAGTGACTTGTGTGTTTAACATTGCATTTTTGTAGAACAATGAGACTCACAGTGATCTTATTTAAACTGAGAAACAAGTCAGGGACAATTCTATTTAAATCAGTTCAAGTAAGACAGTAAAAGACATAAATGAAAAACCTCCTGGATTTTAATGTTGAAAATGCACCTTCAGCAGTGTTACCAAATAAGAAATAAGATAACTGGGTGACACTAAAAAAAGAGGACCTCATGCTTATAATGGTGTTACAATTTAGATTTCCAGAATACTTTATGTGAATTTCATGTGAGATTATTTCTGCCAGAGGAAGTCAAATTGCAAAAGGCCAGCGAGACAGCAACTTCTTCTGTGCCCAGGGGCATGATAATTTCTGCTAAACTGTTTAATCTGGTCTGATTTTCAAATCTTGTGTGATTTCCTCTGGTTTATTGCAGGTAAGACAAACCCTATGTACATTAAAGAGCAGTTTTGGTACAGTTACCCAAATGAATCTCTTCTGTTTTAATTGGGCAGTTTGGTCTTGGGTGAGTGGTCAAGACAAATTCTGGTCCTTTTGCAATGTCATTTTTTACTTCATCTGTGATCTTGGGCCTCTATGCTGCTGTGTGATAGTAGGTAAAGATGATATTGATGTTCTGTGCTTCATCGTCACAGATATCAGTGCTCAGACCTAAAGGACTTGCAGACCTTTCCCTCAGTGAATGGAGGAACAACTCAATCCTCTCTTCCTAAAGAAGAGGAATGAGACCTCTCACATATATTTAGCAAGTGGACTTAATATGTAGGTGAAGATAATGCAAAAACAGGCTATAAAACTCTAGCACAGTGTTATCTTGTGCTTTCTACAGCATAAATTTGTGTAAATCTGAGTTAATCCTCCTACGGTCCCATTAAAGTCAAAGAAGAGATACACAACAGACAGAATTTGATTCCTCTGGCCTGATCTACACATTTATCTTGGGACTGAATGAACTTCTCTTTGGAGTCAGTCTTTTATCTCCACTGACTGTGAAAGGGACATGGGACCCCTAGCTCACACACTTCAGCATTTAATTTTTAGATACCTAAGATATAACACATAAGTTTCTTCCATTATCTCTACTGCTGGCATAAAACTGTTGGGTTTTATTGCTTCATCATCATTCTTTGAATATTTGTCATTTTTACATTGTTATTATAACCTTTTCTTTCACTAACATATGGAATTCTCCAGTAATGACCTGAATCTACAGGGAGACATGCTAATAAATGCAATTTGCTGCAATATTTCCATGGAATATTGTCATTATAAAATTAATGTTTAACAGCTTTTACTCAATACTTTCACTGCTAATTTCAGTAGTCAGCAAAGGTTTTCTGTGCTCAAGTCAGACCTGAAACACTCTCTTGACTTGTTTGTCATTGGAATCCAGTGACATTACAGACCACCAATTAAAAATCATTTAAGTGCACTGGTTTATTTTGCTTTGTGGATTTTTTTTTTGTGTGTTTTTGCACAGTCACAGTCTTTAACACATGTGGTTTTGTAATTGCAATATGCTGGGAAAGTTCAGAGTGCTCACTGGCCTTTTAGCTCCTACTTCCACCTGTGTTCTCATACATTCAGTGGTAATAACTTGGGCTGTGACTCACACCAAATAGCTGTCTGGAAGCTTGCACTTGTGTTTTATTTGAATTTGCATCATGTCAAATCTTTTTTTCAGTTTCTGGGACCCAATAATATAATATCACAAGAAGTGAAGAACTACCAGAAATTATCCTCTCAGACTGATGTTTACTCTTTGATTCTTTTTTTTTTCCTCTTCATGTGAATTATCCACTCCTTCAAGCAGAATCCTATGATATGTTTGTGTCCTGGCTAACCTGTTGAAGGCCTGCTTTTCATAAGAGACTTTAAATTTAGACTAACAGTGATAATCATAACTACTTTCCATGATTAATAGATTATCCTTGATTAACCAAACAATAGTTATTCATCTAGTTTGGAAGACAGAAATAGAATTGTGCCAATGAGTCAACGGTCAGCACATGTACCTGGGATGTGTAAGAC
This sequence comes from Lycocorax pyrrhopterus obiensis, assembly GCA_014706295.1. NCBI lineage: Eukaryota > Metazoa > Chordata > Aves > Passeriformes > Paradisaeidae > Lycocorax > Lycocorax pyrrhopterus. The sequence goes on from JACSVZ010000015.1 coordinate 8,521,778, forward strand.
CAGAGTGTAGACATATCCTTCAAATCAGAGAGAGAAGGGTTGGGTTGTGTGTCCTCGAACAGCATATACTAGATAGATTTTTATTTCTTTCTCTAATCAGATATGGGACTGAAACATTCCTGCATATGTTTCTTTTCATTTGATTGTCAGTACCAACTGTATTCATAAAAATGCAATTTAATCTGTGCCCAGATGACTGTTTCTGTCTGCTTTTCTTCCTTATTAATGTGAAATAATGCAATTCCAGGAAAATTGAATGCTGTTTTGTTTCAATATTCCAAAGCATGGTTCCTAAAGACCAAACACAGATACTGTATAAACGCTGTTTTAAAACATTAAGATACATGTTGGATAAAACACGTACATATAGAATTTTATCCCTCAGTAGATAAAGTCTCTGGAAAATCAGTTTATCTGACCCATTTCCTTTTAACCCAGCTTACCCTAGATCTTAATGAAGACATTCTCGCTACACATGGACTGACCAATTTCTTAGTCCCTAGATATTTTGTAGTAAAATTCAGTTTTCCATCAGCAAGCTGTTAGAATGTCCACCTGCTTTTCTGTGGTCCTGTAAAAGTTGCCTTGACTGAAGACTTTATTCTTCACAACCTCTCTTCCAACTGCTTGGTTGTAATCCACTATCCTGAACACACTTGGTATAGCAGTGTCGTGTGGGGAGTGTTTTCACTCTGTAAATATTCAATAAAACCACTTTTCAAGGTATTTTTAGCACAAAACTAATTATTGGTTCCTGTTTTTTTCAGAGTTTTACCTGTGCCATGATTACTGTTTTTGAGAGTGGTTTGATTAGATTACATAGTTCTGCATTTTTTTTCAAAAAGAAGCCTTTCAGGAACCAAATCAACTCAAATTTTGCAAAAGGATGTAAGGAGGGTACCTGTACACTGAAGCACGGAAGTGCTTTTAAATGCCAGAGATCACACAATCTTTGTCATGACCACACTTCATTATTGAAATTGCTTTGTATATATTCTGCAGTAGTTGATTTTCTGTAGCATTGAAGTACCTATAAAAAAAAATTCCATGAAGACATAAATTGAAATGGAAAACTTTTAATCCAAATGAAAGTTACAAAAACCCAAATTTTGAAGCTATAGCAATATTAGGTATTAGTAAGTGAAATTAAATAATCGTGCAAGAGTAGGACACTAAAGAAAACTGAGATCTTGTGACATGCAGAAACGTGCATAACGCAGACATACTCTAGGCAGCCAGATTTTTATCAGTTTGTATATCTCATCCTGTGAGTATACTTCATCCAAAGGCAAAAGCTGTATGCAAAACCCTGAAAGGCTTTTGCCCCATAATTTTGGCTTCTATATCTTCCTTCCAGCTTTGACAATGCCAGCAGTTTACTAATAATATACAAGGAAAACATATACAAAAATTTATCAACAATGTGTAGTTTTAGAAGTGTATCTTATTTGGAAATCAAATTACTTAACTTTCATTGATTAATATTATTTAAGAAGCCAAAGCAGGGAAAATAAGTCTGTCCAAAACTTCAAAGTATTTCATCCCTCCTTTCCCAGTGAACTATATTCCTCATTAGCTCAGATCAGTTCAGTTTTGTTTGAGCCTGTTAAAATGTGGAAACTGAAATTCTAATCTTAATTGCCTTTCTGTTGCTGCTTTTTAGATAAGACTGTAATTTATCCTCCCTTTTTGGAGCTGAATTAAGTGCATTGTGAGAGAGACTGTACTACTTAGTGAAAAAAGTGCTGGACCAGACTTAGGGAGTTCCTGTTCCCAGCCTTGGCTTTTGAGTGAGCGGAAAACCTACAGATTTTTTAACTCTTAAATTAAAAATTCTTTCTCACCTGTCAGTTTTAGTTTTGTCATTTTGATTTGCATAGATCATTTGTCACAATATAAAAACAGAAGCCTAAGGAAACACCTGCCTAATAGGCACTCATTGCTCCCGATTCAGTTACTGTTTCCCCCAGGGTATTCCAGTTTAGCTGTTCATGGTGGATTTTAAGGATGACAATGGTGTCTGGCCTTCTAGATGATTAATGAAGAAATATTATTGATATTCTCATTCTGCTCAGTTTTTGACATCGCCCTTCCTTTAATAAACAACTTCTCCCTGCGAGGAGCTCGCCAGTGGTCAGATCTGCTCTGCTCTGCACACTAACTGTGTAATGGATACAGTCTCCTCTAACCTGTCAGCATACAGGACTCAAACCTGATTCAGATCTGCCTCATTCTTCAGTAAAGCAGGAGTAGCTCCTTTGAAGTCAGTGAAATTCTTCTGGTTTCATGTATGGGAAAATGAGAGAAGAATAAGGCCTTTTGTCTTTTTCCAGGGCAGCCATGGTGCTTAATAAATCATTATATCAGCAGTTGTTTTTCACTAGGGAACAGCACAATAATTGATGCCACTGTCCAGAAATGCACAGAGGCTATTGATCAGGCCAGCTTGTTAGTACTACTGTAAACCTGTGGCACAGGACTGGAACAAATAGTACTGGAAGAAATGAGAATATACTCACACAGTCATTTGCAAAGTGTATTTTATGCCAATGTTTCATAAAGAATTGAATTACCACTTCTTTTTGTATTTTCTATGCTGTTCCTGTAAATATATCTCTTTACTCACAGAGGGAACCACAGCCAAAGTTAACATTTCTGCTTACAAAGCAAGAGACCCCCTAAACATTTTATTCTGTTTACTTTTCGTGAAGATTAAAAATTTGGACCTGAATGATCAAGTACATACCATGCAATTAAAAAAAATAAGAGGAACATAGATCATGAGACTGTCATCCTTTGAAAACAACATCTAGGGGAAATTCCTGACCTGAGAAGAGCAGTTTTTTAATTCAGTCATAATTTCACAGGCTTTTCATTTGGAATTCATCTGAACTGGTTTGTAATAAAGATTATAAATAAAAGTTAAACAGAGCATGTAAATTCTCTTGAATCCCATCCATCCAACAGTGTAATCTCCTGAAGACTAGAGACTATCAAGATTTTCTTTTACATTTCTAAAAACAGAGTATTGAAATAACTGCTAGTATTCAGTGAAATGTAAAAGATAAGCTAGTCAGTCACTGATCAACAGTATTATAAGAGAATTTTTGACTATAAAAAAAATTTAGTGTGTGTAATATATATACTTAGTAAAACCAGAGAGTAGGTAATAAAGCATTTAGTAGTAGTAGTAGTAGTAGTAGTAGTAGTAGTAGTAGTGCGTTTAGAAGAGAGTTGTGACTTTTTGATGACATAGTTTCATTGGAAAGAGCTGATGAGGCAGCAATGAAAATTAAATTAAGCAAAAGAGGACTCCTTCAACAGTATGGAAAAACCATATATATTCTTTCTATAGTCCAACATTTAAACCACTTCCCTAGAAAGATTGTCTTGTTTTCCCAACGAGGATGTGGATGTGACTTTCTGTCCCATATACGTGATTTAGGTGTCAACCTTTTGCTACTTTGCAGGAAACTATAATTTTGATTCATTCTACCCCATCCCAATAATTTTTTAAAAATTATTTTTATTCTAAGTGTAAGGAGACATTAAAATCACATTTTTTAAAATAAAATTTAACATTCATTTCTCAGCTAACCATAGAAAATGAAGCAGAAAATAGCTACCAATACATGACATCTATGGCCTGGAAATCACTGTTTTCACTTGTGCAATAGAGAAGGGGGGAATATAGGTCAGGACGAAAAGAATGCTTATTAGCCAAAAATTATTGTTGACCATCCTGGAGAAGAGATTTATTCATTTTTTAAATTGTTATTCTGAAACACAAGCCAGAAGATAGTCCTTGCTTGATTCTGTCTCCTTATTACGGAGCTGTCTGTGACAATTTATGAAGCAACACCTGCGCTGATAACTCGCTGTCCTCCCACTTCCTTCCTCCTTTTGGCTGTTTGCTCACCTGTTGCTGGGTATCTGACTCCCCATTTAGAGATCTCAGAGACTGTGGTTTATTTTTGTTCATTTTAATGAGAGACTACAGTTTATTTTTGTTCATTTTAATGAGACTCTAAATAGGAGACTTTTAAACAGTATTTCCGAGGACTATCGCAAGAAATACAACATTTGTATTTCTTCTGCAGCAGAAATAAATGTTATAATTAAGGATAAAAATTCAGAAAACCTAGTCAAGGAATTCATTTAGTAAAAAAGGAGGAATGGACAGTAATCATCACTCCAGTTTTCCTGGTATTTTGATATATAGCACACCTGCAAGCAAGAAAACCAATGGAAATAATAGCAATTACTGGGAAAAACTTTTTTGGGTGCTACAAGGAAAAAAGCATTTATATTCACTCTCTCTGTGAATTCACTGCCTAGACCAGTGTGGTATGAACAAATAGCTCTCTGTATCCTCACTGAGTTTTAGTGCATTCTGACAGTTTATGTTCTTGATTGTAATGGAGTTGAGTAGCTTTTTGCAGCTGTTTGTTCAGCAGACCCCAAAGCTCTCCTCCCAGAGTCATTACTAATTCAAACAAGCCACACTCAAAACCAATTACATGTCTGCACCTTGGAACAACACAGACCTAATTGTAGACCTGCATGCCTTCTAGGCTGAGGGAAAGAAAAATCTAAACCATGTCAATATGGACTATCCCTGTTCCATATGAAACCCTGGGCTGTTTTTACTGTGTATCCCAGAGGTTGCACTAAGTGGATACAAAATTCTTAATGGGAGAAAGAAGTGGAGCAGGTGATTTGGAATTGCATGTGTTTGGAGCCGCCTCACATCCAGCTGCACTGGAAAAGCGGTCTGTGTGTGCTCCCTGGAGATGCTGAACACACAAAAATACTTGGTCTTCTTATGGATTGACAATGAGACTCCTCACAAAATAATTAATGGCCAAAGTCCCCATTTTTGACAGCTCACATTAAAATTGCAGGCAGCTGGCACAGCTGGCATGTCTGGGCAGAGGGGATAAGATAGATATGGCCTGCCAGAAGAGTGGTAAAAGGATCATAGCACTGAAACTGCGTTTGTGCTACAAGGATAGTAAAAAATACAGTTGTAAATAAAACCCAGTAATAAACCTACCTCTAAAGATGGGTTTGTGATAAATTTCATAGAAGAGTGAACTGTAGGAAAAGAAAGGATAAGAGTACTCTAATTAGCAGCATAATGTGGTCTATGAATTAATTAGTAGTCTTAGCCCCTAACTTTTGTCATCCTCCCACTTTCTGTTATGTAGAAGAAATAAAATTTGTGATCATAGTGTTCGTTGTTCTTTTTTGTGTTCTAAAAAGAATGAAAATATAATGGCGTAGTCAGAATGGAATTACTTGCTTGTCCATTGATACACAGATGACCATCACAGTCAGTGACCACAGTTTTTCAGGTTTATACATTTACTTTAATTTCCATAGAATTGGTGAGGAACAGACATTGTTACAAGCCAGCAGATCTCTGAATCTGGGCAGTTTGGAAGACAGAATTTTATTCTTTTCACTTTTCTTCTCTCTCTGGTTTGGTTTTTCACTTTATCACAAACTCTGTGGTAGCATTTTACCTCTTGATTTTTTTTACCTGAAATTCCTTTTGTCCCAGTTACTGATAGAGTTTGGTGAAGCTTTACAGAAAGATTTCAGGGTATTCCAAAAATGGTATTTTTGGCCTAAAAGCGTGCTTTTGCTATGCTCATACTGGCCATAAAAAATCTGTGCAAGTATCCTGAGGTTTTCCATCCTGGCTTTCTACCTAGCCCACTGCAAATGAGACAGTTTTGAGGGCAATACAGAGGTGATGCTTGCAAATAGAATATGTTTTTTTATAGAATCACAGGAGTCACATCCAACACACAATGTTTGTGCATGGACAGGACTGACAAAAGTGCAGACTGGCGTAACTACAGAAGAGTGGTAATTAGAGCACTTGCCTCCACAGCAAACTGCAAACATAAGTTTGCAAATGACCAAAGGATGAACTCTCTTTAGAAATACAGAGAAATATTTCACCATCATTTGCTGCTGGTTTAGAGAGAATGCTACCAAGACAGATAAACTTGTCAAGCATGTTAAGTTCCTTTGATCGTGTGCCATGGCATAAATGTATATCTTAGTGATTAACTCTTTCTTCTTATTAGCCATTTTATTACCTTTTCTTCCTTTCATATCCTGCTTTGTACACTTTCTCTCAAAATTTATTGGAAGTGGGCTTATTGAAACAGTGCTCAGTTCTTGAACTGTTCAAAGATTAAGATTATAAATTTGGACTAAAGGAAAATCACCGGAGAAAGGACAGTTGTCATGCACCAGAAAACAAAAAGCTAGTAGAGGATTGGTCCTCTAAGAGTTGTTGTTTCTCCATGATCTCTTTGCGGTTCTTCCAGAATGTTTTTCTGATGTACCACATTAGATCTAATATTGAGTTCACAGTGATATCTCAGTTGTGGATCAATTTTTACCCAGTGTACTGATCAAGCCCCTCATAACAATTAATTTTCTACAAAAGCTACAGAAGCTTTGTAGTCAGTTGGATGAAGTAAATTAACTTTAGTTCTTTTGCCTGCATAATAACACTTTTGTTTTCTGTTTCAGGGAGAAAGAAAGTGGTCTGGCATCAACATCTCTGGTTTATACAAGAATACTTCTCCATGTTTACATTTTTTACAAAATGTCTGCTAACTTGTAGACTACTTGACATACGTGGTTACTCACATTCAATTTTCCAAACCAGATTTATTTCAAGCTAGTACAGAACGTGGAAACTCAACTGTTCTTGTCAGCTTTTCCTTCAGCAATGGTCTAGACAGTTAAGGGAAACAAAAGCTGTTCCAAATTTGTATTTGTTGGTATGTGAAATAAAATGATACTGAGGCATGATATGGAATTCAAAACTGATGCATAACAAATATAAAATAGAAATAAAATTTAAATCCCTTCATCTTAAGAACAATGAGAATTTACAGTTATACGTTAGGATTGGATAAGAAGGTATACTAAGCCAATATAGGGCTTCATTTAGATTGTGATTTAACAGTGCAAGGAAGTTCAGTTTCAACTTTGGCCTGTTTCTATAAGAACTTTGAGTGGGTTTGCTGATATTCAATATGCCAGTCTTGCCAGTATATGTATATATGATAAACCTGATTATATTGAAACTAAGTCTTCAATTGTGTTGATTGATTCAAGATTCTTGAATATTCAGTGAACATTGAATTTCCTCTTACTAGGTCTGGTCTTTAATCTGTTGTAATTCAATACTTTATAGACAGTAATAATCTTTACTCAGATTCAGAGTATGAGGAGAACAACTATTGTATCACCACAGAGAATCCTCATTTCTCTTAATTTTTGTACTTACGTGTTCTTCTATGAAGCAGTTTATTTGTCAGACCATTTAATTAAGTAATTGTTTTATCACTGACAAGAAATATGTGGTTGAATTTTTAAAATTTAGAGTTCAGTGTAGAAAAACTATGAAAGAATTTTATCTGATGAGTTAAATTAAATGCAATTCAGAAGTATGTGTTAGTTTTGTTTAATTTAAACTATTTAAATTGGCGACTTAAACTTGGTGACCACCTGCTTTTTTAAAAGTTTGGCCAACATCCTACTAGATATCTCTGTTTCTTTCAATAGCTTCTGAAGTCATCTGTATGGCAAATAACATCAGCATCTGGGAAACGGCAGAATGGTATGTTAACTTCTCCCAGCAGTAAGAAAACAGAACATATTTAAGAGGTGGCAAAGTGGGGAAAAGAAACCAGAGTAGAAGGAAGAAACGGAAAATGTGGATAAGAGAACATGAGAAGACAGTCTGATTTGAGGGAGATAAATTTCATCATACATTTCAGCTTGTTCTTCAGGTTACATGCAGGTTTTTTTAGTAGGTTTGTACTAGAGAATGACTCATTTTGGTCTGTCTCATAGAAAAAGCTCCATCTTGGTAGTGGCTAGTTTGTAACATAATTTGAAGAATTAGAAACTCAGTTTTTCAGAGTACTCAATTCCCAGTGAAAACAAAAGGAAATAAGAAACTTCAGCATAAAAAAGAGGTCCAGGATCCTGGAGACCAGTCTCAGAAACCTGAAATCCACATGCTTCTATTTCATAAAGCGATATCATAAAACTTTAAAGAGATTACTCACAAATTAACACACTTATAATCAATGAGGGGACTGTCTTCACCCTTGCTCCTTTTGGAAGGACACGTATTTTGTCCCATCCTCTCCTTGCTTGTATACTACAATTGTAAACAGTCATCTGTTGAGTATTCATTGCAAGAATAAACCAATATTATCACTTCCCTTTCCATGACCAAGAACTACTATCACATTACGGACATGCTAAGACCATGTGTCAATACTTTGCCACCTTACTCTGCAGAGAAAAGGCAAATCAGATTTTAGGGCAAGTGTGAAATGGGGGACAAGAGGAAATAATTAATAAAAACTTCCTTATGAAGGCAGAAAGGGGACCTTTAGTGGGGTAAAACTGTGAAGAAAAGTTTTTCTGTGGGGATGTGTAAAGGGTAGAGCTATTAATGATGGTGTCTCAGTTCTACTTCATAATAGTAATAGAAATGGGCTTCATAATACTAAAATATATGAAACATTAGGTTTAAAATGCGTGTGTGGTATATATATACTTATAAGTCTGCACATGAGTGTGCTGTGTATCCTTCTTCCCCAACCCCGTTCACTGAGATATCTTCAACCCTTTCACCACAATTGTATGTATCCCCTTTTCAGACATATAAAACAGGAGAACACACTTGGGGGAAAGAGGAATTTCTTCAGACTCCCCTAATGTTTCACAGATTGGATTTCTGTGGCTTTTTCCTGACTTCCTTTTCTGGGAAACAAGGTACCAAGTAAATGGGATGTTTTAACTCTGCATTTATCTGACAAGAATCTAACCTGCGTGGCAAATTGTTAATGTCTAATAGGAGTTTGTTCCAAGATGTTTTATGTCAGTTCTACTATACTGGAGCAGCAGAGGCAATGTGACATTAACATTGCAGTGTTTTAGGCCCCTCCTTGCACGGGATCAGATTAAGGTCACTGCATAATTCATGGTTGTGTGTTCCATGATTGCCATGTAAGAGCGGATCTTTTGGTTCACCTCCACCTCAGTTTGTTATATCAAACAAGTCATATTTGCTTTTGAATTGCAAGGGAAAACTGTGTGAAGAGGAATGCAGAAATACTTTCTGGGGACCTTTTATTCTTTAAAAGGAAGCATGAAATCAGAGTTTTGATTGCTCAAGTGTTGTTTACCGTTTCATCTATCTTGATAGTGCAGTGATTTAAGAGTTCTCAACATCTTGCTTCAGATGCTTAAAGACTTTGAGTATTTGTGTCCCAGCTGAACTTTTTAACTCATGCAAGGGGGACATGAAAACAGTGACCTACCTCTGAAATCATCTTTTTGAATCAGAAAAATGTGCACTGTATGAGTGGACAGAGAATTTTCTGAGCATCAAAATGGGAGTTACGAATCAAAGCTCACGGGCTCCAGTTACCTCTAAATGAATAAGCAATTGCATGTGACAGGATGTGCATCAGCTGGCCAGTGTTTGTAAAATTTGGGTGCAGTGTTGTGCCTTAATTTAACATGTTGTGTGCATATATTGGATGATAAATAAAGTCCATGGACTTACTTAGCTTATACAATATTTTATTGTTGGAGAGGAAAAAAACTGTATGTAAATTTAAAAAAACAATGTTTAAAAACTTGCTTTAGAAATAAGTAAATTGAGTTCTGAGGAGGAGTGTTAAGGAAAATTGCAGTTACTTCTACGTACAGTAAAAATTTATGTGCCTTGCTTTTCCCTACTCCCTCTAAACCAGCAGTACTTCAGATTCAAGTTAGTTACATAGTTTTCCCCTCCAGTTTAGTTCTGCCTCTCACCTCCCAGTTACTGGGAAATGAGCACTGTTGGAGCAGATTTTTAAATGCAGAATTTGTGTCTCTGTAAAAACCCTGAGGAATAAGCAGGAGGGTTAGACTAGATGATCTCCAGAGGATTTTCCAACATAAATGGTTCTGTGATTCCCTGAAAATAAAAAAATCTCCTTGCTTGGAGGTAGGCTACGTCTCCACACACCTCTGATCTGTAGGAATGCACACCTAATTCACCATCACCTTCCCTGGTCCACAAACACCCACCAGAGTGGTTTATCCATTAAAAATGGGCAGACTCCACACAGTTCTTAACCTAACAATGTGTCAAAAACTAATAATGTAAAAAAATAGGGCTACTAAAGGGTCATTAATATTCAGATAAATAGTGGTTTCAGCTGCTGATTTAAATTATTGATTAAGAAACAGATGCAGCCAAAAGTTACCGACCCGCCGAAATCAGAACTATGCATATGATTCTATTTCCCTTCTTCCACAGATTTTTCAGTACTTCATTTTTCAACTCCTAACAAAACTATTCTCAGGAGAAAAATTAAATTTAAGGTTACAATTTTGCATGTGAACAAATCTACATTAGATTGCATTTAGTCATCTTTGAGTATTCCTTCTCTTCAGGTGTAAATAACCGATGGTTTTCATGTGGACTTGACACAGTTGCTGTAAGGAGTTCTGCAGATCTTAATTTTTCGATTACCTTACACATGTTGATACTGTCACTTAATTTCAATTATCACTGCAAAAATATTACCTATAAAAATCTACTTTTCACAATAATAGCTGACAAGAAAACTGATAGACAAATGCAGTATTGTTAGCAATGTAGAAGTTACATTAATTGTGATGATTTCATCAATGAAGAGTATCTCTAACTGTAATTACATATGAAAAAATTACCATAATTATACATATAAAACCCGCTTACAATCTAAGATTTTTCTAGTTCATTCCAGTTCACTGCAGAAAATATGTCACTGCTACTGCTTTGAACATAATTCACCTAGATAAGAGATATATGGTCAGTTGAAATATCCTAAACCTGTTGGTTGTCCTCAATGTAGCTCCATGTACTTAAAGTTTTAATGATATATCTACCATAAAAAGAGATTATATTTCTGTCATGTGGAAAACTGGGAAACCATATCCAACAATGTTTCCAAATATTTAAGACCTTTTAGGCACTGAAACATGAAGAAATGCCAGACTTCAGAGCACCTGGTCAATCCTCATTCTTCTCCCTACTGCAAAGGCTGCGGGCATTCTGATTTGAGGTCTCTGGTTATGTATTTATTTCTTCATGAGCTCTATCATCATCCACGATCATAAAATGGCCAAAAAAATGCTATTTACTTTGCAGAGAAATTATAAACAGTCTCCCGTCTCCAAATATTTGTAAGTTATTAATTTTTAACTTAATTTTCATTTCCAGAGAAAGACAGAAAATCCATAACATATTCTCGTCTGTTGAGCTGGCATGAATCCACATCAAGTCCATTAAAATCAGTGAAGTTTCTGTGAATTTTCTTCACAGTTTTCAAGGAAGATTCTCACAGAAATCAGGGGAGATACACAACTTTATATCAGCTGAAGGTTTAGTCTGCTCTCTATCTGTGCAACAGGACAGTTTAAAAACTGGTTGCATTTATCTGTGTCATATATAGAGATAGACAATCAATATTAGACACTCAATGGTACATTCCTGTTATTGCTGGGATAACAAAATCCACAGTGGGGAATTCTCTCTTAATAAATAGCTTGTTGTTGAATACAAGCCAGTTAGCAGATTGACTACAAAGATGCCATCAATTTGAATCTAGAGGATGCTTTTACAAGTTGCAAATGTCTTCTGACTTATTTCTGACTCATTAAAGCTTTTATGAATCTTGCCAGATGTTTAAGGCCTCAGGGAAAATCAAATGTATGTGGAAAGATGACAAAAGAAAAATAGGTAGAAAGAAATACTGAGAATTATGTTGAGTGGAAGCTGGCTTACCTTGTCCAATTTTCAAGAAGGGCAAGAATGAGGACCTCTGTCAGTCTCACTAAGCGCCCAGTAAAATCGTGGAAAAGATTATTCTGGGAGATATTGAAAACCACGTGGTGGACAACAGAGTCCTATGCCCAACAAAATTGATTAATCATTATCCATTCAAAATTGATCTAAACATACTTTATCCCAGATTTTTAGTGAGATTCCTTTGAAATGTATATTATTTCTATGTTCATAATATATTTCTACAGCAGCACTGCAGTAGCAATCATGGATGCAATGCAGTAGTCAACTCTCTATGTTTAATTCTGCTGCTGCCGCAGAGCACAGAACACTTCTACTAAGCTTGAAATGCAAAATGACTTGGCAGTTCAGAGCTTATGTTAGGAATAGTGGTCTCCTGATTTTTGTAGACAGACTGTATTTTCAAATCAATTAATCTCAGCAGTGTTGCCACAGTAGAGAGGCACCCTCCAGGCTCAGAAGAGTGCGGGTGGCAGCACAGCCTGCAGTAACACACGGAACGTGTTTGACGCCAAAGAGATGGGCTCACGCTAAGGCTGTGGCAATGAATCTCCCTTCCTACAGCTCAAGAGCAGAGAGCCAAAATACTCTGGCTCCAGACTCCAGTAGAATTCAACATTTCCTCTTAAATGATCCATAAAGAGCCAGGAAAACTCTCGCCAGTGCAAGCCAAAAAAGAATTGGATGAATTAAAGGATAAAGAAAAAGAGTTTCTGCAGTGCTACAGTGGATATTAATACTTCCATGCTAGGCACAGTTTTGAATTTACTGCAGTAGCTTGATTACTTTCCATCTCATCTAAATCCATTCAGAATTGTAATAAAACTTTTAGTCAAAGAAAAGAGGTCTAATAACGTCTGTTGTGGCTCCAAAAACCTATGTTGGAGCAGCTCCTTCCAGTGAGGAGGAATGGGATTAGACACTAGTAGAAAACATGTCCCTGAAGACCATCTATAAGAGCACAACTCTGAAGTGATGAATGCTGCATTCCAATAAGATATTTTACGCTAAATAATTAATGTATAGCAATACAAGGTGAGAGAAATGCAATAATTGCATTACATTTCTTAGTAGTGTGTTCATTTTTGTCAAATATTCTAAGTCCAACATGGACTGTACTAAACATTCATGTCAAATATCGGAAAAACTTTCAATCTGCTTTTCGCATAGGCAGTTTTATGTCAGATTTTGGTGTGCTTCTTCCTATATATAACCCACTCTAATCTGATATTTTGGAGAATTCTATTTACTAAGAGGGATATTTTAAGTAAACCACCCAATACTATGGACAGCATGGGGTAGAAAACATGGAATTAAACTGAAATGAGGATCTACTTCAATCATCTTTATCAGCCAGTATAGAAACAGAAGGCAACAGCTCATATAATTTGCTTCATATGTACAGCACTCTCAATGAAAAGAATTAAATTTATTAGAACAGAGTACTGGATAATTATTTCAACTATTGGAAAATCTTGGCATCATAAGTTGTAATTGGAACTATTAAAAGCAAAACTTTTGATTGTTGAGAAAAAAAATACGTAAAAAGGTCATATGGTAAAAATAGTTACACAGACAGACTGGGAGAGGCATAATTACAGTCCCACCATTGTCTGTGTGTGAATACTTTATGGCATTAATTACTAAACATATGTAAATGTGTTTTCATGACTACTTTAGTTGAGAGCATTAAAACCGAACCCACAGTACAGCATTTATGTGCTGTTTTTCGCCTGAAATCATATCTAAGGCAGTTTTTAGAAGTTTTATTTGTTTATTTATTTTGAGGGTTAAAGAGTTGACTAGAGGCCTTGCGAAGTGTTTCAACTTTAAGACTGCATTATCAAATACTCTTTTGCCTTTAGATTCAGCCACCTCCTCAGTCACTGTCTGTCCAATTGTATGTGTGAGTTCCTTTTCTAGTTTCTCCTCTCCCTACATTCCCTCACTCCAACAGGCCTGGGTGAGATTTTAAGCTGTAATACTAAACGAAACAGAGTTTCCAGGTCTGGAAGTGCAAAGACTACAATGGCTTTGTGCCTTTACTGTCCCTTTCTGTTCCAGGGATATTTCCAGAGTAAACAGTAACTCCAGCTTCAGTTTAAGCAGCGCTGAGGGCTCATTTGCACTGTAGCAGTCTCCTTAGGCTTTCCATATTACAGTCATTCCAGCAGAGCAGGTTTTTTTGACAACATATTCACAGTATCCAGGTTTCCCTTGATCTGCTTTGTTCTTTTCTTTTTTCTTGAGGGGATGGAAAGGGTCTCATCCCTCAGCTTCTGACTCTCTTTCCTAGACCAAAATTATAATTGCAATTACAGCACCAAAGTCTTTTGCCTCACATAGGAGGGTCATTGGACATGATATTGATAAAAAGCAGCAGTAAGGAAGTGTCTCATTCCTTTAGAGGTGGAACAGATTTTGGGGGTCTACTTAGATTTCCTTCAGGTTAATTTTGACTTCAGAGCTTTCCAGAGTCAGACAAAAGAGAAATTATTAGAATGATTCCAAGATTAGTTCTATGCTTTAGTCATTTTTGTCAACCAGTGCTAGCTTTTTTTTTTTGCTTCACGTAACTTTTATGACACAGTTTTATATCAGATGACTGGAATCATTGAAAATTTCAATCCTTCACACCCCTGCTTCTCTAACCCTTGCCCCCTTTTGCCCTGGTAGGTGAGGTTGTGTCTGGGTAGAGATACACTGAACAGATTCCTGTGAGTCATTCATTTGGGATAGAAAACAACAGGGCATCCCCAGTTTCTGGGAGTAAATTCAACTTCTGATGACAGCAAAGGAATTTCTGAAACAAAGTCTGGGGAAATCTCTGCAGCCTAATAGCCACTTACATGCATACCTAAATCTCTTCCTTAGCTGATCACTTGTGCAGGCATTTTAACAAGTGATGTACTCTTGCCAGATTTTCAGGATGCATGTTTAAACTAGCTGGTAAAGCAGAAATTTGCGGAGGGACAGGCTTCTCTACAGAAGCCCAAGGAATCATTCTTTATTTAACAGGGATGAATGAGCAGGAAACTTTTTAGGCTCAAGCAGATGTCAAAGCTGTCTCACAATTGCCCTGCACAATTCCAAAACTACAGATGGTACTGGAGGAGTATAAATAGGATTCAGTTGCATAAAATATCAGGAACAAAAAGTCTGTGAACTATTTTGGACAATAAAATGTAGTTTTTCTTCTAAAGTTCTATGTTGTTTTGTTGTTTCATTGTAAAACTGCATGATGTTTTCATATGCACCTACACACTGCAGTACTACTTTTTTTTTTTTTTTCCGAATATATTTGCCTGAATACTGAAGGAGCACATTTTGGTGTTTTACCTTTAATTCTTAAAGTGACCTTTATTTCAATTTTATTTTGCATTCTATGTATTTTGATAATCTATATTAGGCAAAAGAGGATGATGAATACCCACATAATTAGATATTTATTTCATTAAAAAGTAATTTATCTTAAAATATCATTCATTTAGAGGCTGCTACTTTTTATTTCTCTTATGGGAACATTTTCAAGTTGGAATCCTTTCAGTCTTCATACTTACAAAAATGTGGATTCTCTGTCCCAGAAATTAAATTTAAATAGATATAAAAGAGAAATCTATTAACCATCATTTTGCGTATGAGAAATTGAGACTGAGACGTGAAAAGATACTTGTCTAACATCACGGAAGAGCTAATAACTTGACTTTTGATGAAAACCTGGTGCATAAATGGTGAAAGAGACACTAAAACCAGCCAGAAAAGTGACCTTTTATTTCAGTTTATAAAAGCTAATTCGGGTTTTCCACTCTTCGTAGAATCACACAGTAGTCTGGGTTGGAAGGGATCTTTGAAGTTCATCTAGTCCAACCCCCCTGTAATAAGCAGGGCCACCTTCCACTGGACCAGACTGCTCACATCCCAGTCCAGCCTGACCTTGAATGTTGCCGGGGATGGGGTATTCACCACCTCTCTGGACAACCAGTTCCAGTGTTTCACCACCTCATTGTAAAAAAAAACATATAAAAAAAAACTTTCTTTATCTTACCTGAATCAGCCCTTCTTTAGTTTAAAATCATCACTCCTTGTCCTATCACAGCAAGCCCTGCTAAAAGTCTGTCCCCATCTTTCTTGTAATAGTGTCTCTCTGGAACCTTCTCTTCTCCAGCCTGAAAAATACAAATTCTCTCAGCCTTTCCTCATAAGAGAGGTGCTCCAGCCCTCTGATCCTCTTGTTGGTCTCCTCTGTACTGGTTCCAACAGGTTAATGTCCTTCCCGTGCTGAGGACGCCAGAAGTGGACACAGAACTCCAGGGGTCTCACCAGGGTTGCGTAGAGCGGCAGAGTCACCTCCCTTTGACCACTCACGTTTCTTGTGATGTGGCCCAGGATAGAGCTGGCTTCCTCCCATCCTGTTTAAAAGACAGATATGAAGTGGCAGAGATAATCGAGTTTCCACGAAGTTCTGCAAGTACTGCGGTCTAAAGTAGCCTATGAAAATCTTTGAGACCGAAATATTTTATTCCATTCTTTATTCTCCTACAGTAGCTACACCAAGCAAAGGATTTCTGTGATTTTTTTTTTTTTTTAAATTCCTCTTTCACTTGAGCTGATTCTGGTGACAGAAATGTTTTCCTTGACAGAAAAGATTCTGGTTTATAAAAAGTGTGTCATCAGAAAGTTATACAGAGCAAAATGACTAAGAAGTCCATTATTTTGAAACAAATACACTAATATCTAGCCCAGTAAACACTTTTGTATTAATAACATCTTGTGAAAAATGACATAGTCCTAAGGAAGAGTTCCAGAAATCTAGTTTTGAAAATGAGCATATATACTTCATCTCATCTGAAGATTACTTTTGTTTCCAAATTGAAATTCCTAGATTTATTGCAAAATAATCTGGAACAAATCTCTAAATACTATGACAAGGTAATTTTTAACAAAACAAAATGTTGCTTTACTATTCATCCATTGCTATGTATGAAGCTTCTGTCTGTCTCTGAAAGCTGTTCTAAGAACAAACAGCTTCTAAGCAAATCCTTCTGCTGGCTTCTAATTTTCTAGTAGTGTTCACTTTAAAGCACTGTTTATATCAGAATCCAAGGCACTGATTCTCTGCTTAGTTACTCTAATGTAAAACATACTTACAAAAGATTGTATAATTCCCATTGGTAAATAATGTTGGTTTATTTTGTCCTGGGAAGATTTTGTATCTGGAAGGTTTGATTCGTGGTAATTTTTTTCCTGATCCAATAAGTACTTTAAAAAAACATTTTAAAGTCTAAAAACCAGTTAATTTTTCACTTACAGTAGACATTTCTATTATATTCTACTCTAATAGATATAAACTTTGTAGCCAATAGCTATCAGAGAAAATAAGTGAGGTTTTTCAGTTGGTTTTACAAGGGTCCTAGGACTTGAAGCTTGCAGAAGGCCCTGCAGCAAATATTGCCCAGTTTTGCTTTAGGGATTTTAAATCACAGGTATTGTTTAACATTTACACCCAATCTTTATTCATCTGAGATAAATACATCATCATAGAAGCTTCCTGTGGAATTCCTGTTCCCATGAAGAGCTGATATTCTTTGTCTGATGTGGATTCAGAGGGTTTAGAACCATCCTTCCCAAATGGAGGTTCCCATACTGAGCTTTGTTACTCACAAAGTAAATACAGTTTCCCAGAAAACTGATAGCCCAACTTCTTCATCCATCTACTGAAACCAGATTGCTGCAGATAATAATCTTTTCGATATCATGCTTAACTAATTTCCTGCCAGTTTGGGCTTAATTGTCTTAACTATGATTTCCTGTGATGCAGTGCTATTGCAACACCTAGATCGAAAAGATGATGACAAACATGTTTTCGGTATTTTCAGTGGGTGTGCTACTGAAAAAATAACCGGAACACGTATTTTAGCAGGTGTGTTAGTCTTGGCTATTCTTCTAATCTGTATTTCCTGATGGCTTTTGTTGTTCCCACATCTCATCCCATCTCCCACTCTGGATGTGCAGTGCAAGAAAGGGCAAGCCTTTCAGGGAGGAGTATTCCTGCTCTGACCTTTAGAAGGTTTAGTAAATGAAAAGGGACATGTGAAATCGAATGAGGGATTTATAGTGTTTCTGGCATTGCAGGTTAAACAAATACTGAACAAACTCAAAACAGAGCTGCACAGTTTAACACTTCAGCCCTGCAGAGCGACTCAAGGGAGGCTGTTGGAAGGGTATTTGCTTATTCTGGTTTGAACTACGAATTGAGTGAAGTGATACCAGAGATTGAAAGGCTGTCTAAGTGTGCTTGTAATGAGCCTCCCTTTGCAAGTCCAGGTCAGGCTCCACACTCTGACACTGACATTCAGCCTGTCACATGTAACCATTTCACATCCTTAGCTGACAGTGTTGCCTTCAGCAAAACAAAGGTACAGGAAAAAGAGTAGGGACCACTCCAAGTCTTTGCTTTTGCTGAAAAAAGCAAAAAAAAAGGTATCTCTGTTGTCAGCCATGGAAAAGAGGCTGTATTTAATGGCACATTTGAACATAATTAATTTTTTATTTATGTCTGGGTCAAAATAAGTGTATTACTGTGTTTGTGCTCTAGGAAATTTTTTGAAAGCTATCAACTCAAAATCTACTTTTTGAAATAGATATACCTCAAAACAAGCTTCTGTCAGAGCACTTTCAACACACTTTGCAACTTTAATCCAAATTAGCACTTGAGCATTTTTCAGGTTTGATGGCAATTTCAAATTGCGGCTATGAATTTGTTTAAGGTCTTTGGAACTCAATAAAAACTCCACTGAAAATGTGTGTGTCCTTCATTACATCTCACAATCTAACAATTTAGAACTCTTAGTGAACTTTTTAGCACCAGGGAGTTTCTATAAACAGTAAACAATATTCAGAATGGAATTTTACAATAGCAGAGAGCAAAAGTTTAGGGAATGAGTAATCCTTTCACTTGTGAACTTTGTAGGGTGATTTTAGACAGTAGACTACAACTTCACAAAAGGAAAAATGGGTAACAACACATGGAAGAATGTTTTATCCTTGAATATTATAATCTTTACTGTGCTCAAGAGCAGGCTTTATTATTGTCCCACTAAGATAAACCAAATGAAATTCCCTAGTGTGATAGAGAACTGTAATCTCATCTATTCTTACAGATGTCAACTCTCAGGAATAGAGGAAAAAACAAACAAACGTTGGCTAAATAAACTAGTGCATACAATGTACAAGTGCAAACAGACCATTTCCTAATGATGAAAAAGTTCAGGGCATGAAACTCTTGCTTTTATTACTCAAGATCCCAGAAGGACTCAAGTGTTTGCATATTATTCTGCTGATGCTATCACTCTATTCACATGTGCTCATCCTTTTGTGGCAATGGCAAGCTTATCTTGAGGTTAAAAGCAGAGTTTCTGACAGAAGAGCCACATTATTTGAGCTTTCCGTTGTTCTGTGTCATCCTCTTGGCAAACTGTAATTTTATCTGTCATGGTAGGAAGCACCATTAGGTTTCAATAAAATTTCCAGTTCAGTCATTCAAGCACGTTGAATATTCACATTTGGGAGCCCTGGCTTTAAGGTAGGAGTTGAATAGACCTGTGGGAGGGTTGCTATGTCAGTACATACCTGACCCAAGAGTGCATCTGAGAGATGTTACCTCTGAGAGACACATTCAAGACACATTTCTACTGCACCTTTCTTCAGTTTGGGTTAGAATGACAAGTTAGTGATGATGCGTTGTTCTGCATTTTTCTCCCAGCTGGGAAAGAAGACAAAATATTCCAGATATTCCTGCAGCCGTCTTACTTTCTCTTAAATAGAAGACAAACATGCAAATTTGTGATTTCTGGAAAGCACTGGGTAATTGTTCTGGAAATCTGTCAAAGGAGAGTGAGTTTTCAATGTTCTCAGAAATATTTTATTTAGATTGAAGTTTTTCAAATATTCAAACATATTTGGTTTCATTTATACAGTGGCAGATTTTTGCTTAATAGTTCACTACCCAACAACTGGAGTTCTATTATTTACCTTAGGGCTGAACTGGGGAACTGTTTTAATAAAGAAGTTGAAGTGGTTAAGTTAGTGGTATATTTCTCGTTGATTCTCCATCCACTCTTGGGTTTTTGACATGCTACTGTACTATATGCCACGAAGGAGTTGCTTATTATTTTCATTTGTTCCCATTTACTAACAGTAAGTTTGACCTGTCAATTTTCTAAGGTCTGCTCTCTTTTCATGTGAGGCAGGTTGTAAGAATAATCAAGCTTCTGTATTGTTTTTCTCTATTTTCAAAAGGACATGAGTTATAGATATTGAACTACCTGAAAGTAATAAAATAAATATTTCTGGCCTTTCTGAAGAGATTTAGATAGTGTTGTTAAATTTCTTTTGAAGATTCTGTTAAAATGCCTGAAATTCTTGTTGGAACACTCAGCAAATAAAGAATATCACAAAGGATAATCAGCAAACCAACTGACTGAGATTTATGTTCTACTAAAGACTTCGATGGTAACATCTGAGCATTTTGTTGACCATCTCCTGCTTTCATTTCCAAAACCTGTGGTCAGCCTTTAAAACTAAATCCAATGAAAAATTGCACAGTTAGGTATAATCCTTTAGACAGAGCCTATTTGACGAGCCAGTTCAATAATGGATTATTGGATAAGTCTATAATTAAATGCTGGCCTTCAAGAAATTGTGTTTCTTGTTTTTATGCTTCAAGCTCTCTGAAACATAATCCAGCAATGAGTAACACATAAATCTCATAATATACCTGTAATCCTGTTGAGGTAATCTTATCTGCTGCTGTATTAAAGACAGAATGCTCTCTTCTTATAGGGCCGTAATATAAAGGTGTATAATAAATTTTAAATGGCAATCAAGTCCTTTCTCCCAGTTGGTCATGGTTTATCCTCAAGATTTAGGAAACCTTTTTATCTAAATTCTTCAATCTAACATTTTTGCTGATTTATCAGAGTTCAGCTATTGCAGTGTTATTGGCTTCATTGTACTTCAGGAATTCATTGCTCTCTGAATCATGTGGGAATGTGCAATGCATCGGTCCTGGAGACTGATGGAATGAAAGCTGCAGGCAGAGGGCAGCCCAATTTTATAATTTGGCTTTTGAATCAAAATCTGAAAAATAATCCCAGTCCTATTAAAAACTTCCTATGTACTCTTGAGCATATCACCTAATGCAGGGTTTATCACATTAGGTCTTTGCAGACAAAATGCTATTTAAGATACTTAATTAGATTCTTTACATAGTCTGGAAAGCAGTATCTCCAGGACACAATCAATCTCACCTCATCTAGATCCTTCAGTCTCCCAGTTAATAGATTTTTTGAGGGTCTTAGATTACCTGAGCAAAATGAAAACTCAGCAGTGGTAAAAATAATTTTGAAATTTCACAGCTCGTCAGCAGATGTTCCCGAAATGAATTTGCTGGGGTTTTTTGGGGTTTTTTTTGGGTTTTTTTTTGTAAATCCTACCATTATTTCTACAAGATATATCTGCATTCATATTTGGAGTTGGACACAACAATTCTTGTGAGTCCCTTCCAACTCAGGATATTCTATGATTCTATGATTCAGATCACAGCAGAATTTGTGGAGAGGACATGCAGGACACCATCTCTAGATGGGATTTTGGAGATAGGTCCACCTGGTCACACTAACTGTTGCTCAGCATGTTGAATCAGGAACCACTTCTTTTTTTCTCCTTCCTGCATTAATTCCACTCTTCAGTCTTATCACAGGCTGAGAAGTGGTAGTCCCAAAGGCAAAATAGTGGGGTGGGAGGAGGAAAGGATGCTTAAACATTAATTCACAAGGAAATGTTAGTGCTGGTGAAAAGTGTGGCTTCCTGCTTTGCAGCTCAGCTCCTTTCAGCTTCTTTCAGCTTCTTTCAGCCACTCCAAATTCGGCAGGAGCAGTGATGCACAGCAGAGAAAATCAGTGAGGAATACGACGGTGGCTGAAATAACTCACTGAGGCTCTATCTAGATTTTAAACTGGTTTGTACTTTTCATTTCCATTAGTTTCAGTAAAACTGAATATTGAGTTAAACACATTGACTCACATTTTGTCTTCTTTATTTTCAAAATGGTTAGTTTAAAGTATTTTCATTGACAAAAGAGTCCCTTTACCCTACTAGGTGAGCTGCTAGGATTTCAGCCTAAGTTTTCAGTTCCGGAAAAACAAACAGATTGTGAACTGGAACAAAAGTTCTTAAATTACCATGAAATAAAACAATTTAACTGAAATCACAGAAGCATATCATTTTAACTGTGACAATTTTCTTACATTGTTCAAACTTTTTTCTTTTTATATCTGTAAATTTTAGATACATTTTTTGTGATATCAATGTTTAACAATATAGAATATGGAGTTAAGCGTATTCACTTTCTTTATCAAACCTTTGTTATTGACAGTGGCACATTCTTGGACAGCGTTCTTTTCTTGGTTGAAAAATACCCTCATGCATTTTTAACCAGTTTTAATTAGTTTCTCTGAACTAGGAAAGTAATCCTACAAGCAAGGATGGATGCTTTGGAGATTGGTATTCATTTTAAAATGGTATCAATGGCTCTCCCACAGCCTTTGAGAAAATGGTTTATTTGCCCCATATTTGAGTTCCTCTTCTTTAAAATAGGATTTATGCAAAGTAGATACTAAAGTATAGTATTCAGATGCTCAAGGTAAATAGTTGAACACATTTTTACTTGGAAATTTTCAAATTTATATGGTCTGATGAACTGTTCATAGATCTCCATATAGACAAAGAAATAAACAATTTAAATTAGTAGCATGAAAATGTAGCTTTTCACCTTCAGTCATTACTCCAGTTCGGTCATTAGTGACTGAAAATTGTTCCCATGTGTACACTGTGCAGTACAGTGTTTTGGTGGTCTTATTCTATTTCTTAATGGACATATGTCTGTATCATTAAAAATACCTTTCACAATTAGCACTAATTGGCATCAATATTGGAAAATTACCTAGGCTGTGAGACCAACTTTCCTCTAAATGGTTAAGGTGAATTCACTAGAGCAGAAATGGAAAGTGAATGCGGAGCACGAAAGGAATTTTCCTTCTCTGTTCACCTGCTCAATTAACGACAGATTTCAGACTGTAGCACAAAAAAATTGAGTAATATTAAGCAGTTGATGTGCCTCACAAAAGTAATTATTCAGATTTCAGTGAAATATCCCATTCCTTTCCACAGAATTCTTGAATCTGTTCCTTCCTCCAGGAAAGAATTATTTCTTGCTGATAGATAAGTAATGCAGTTTAGCATATATTTTCCTTGTGAGGAGAAGGGATTATTTTATTATTATTATCATCATTATTTTTTTGTATTTTTATAACAGTCTCCATTATTGTGCCATCTTCCATTGTAAACGTAGCCTTTCTGGAAACTATGCCTCAAAAGAAAATACAATGTTTTTCATGTCTAAGAGCTGGCTGAGTCTTTTTATTTAATAGACTTTTTATGGCACGGTTCTTGGAAGAGATTAAAATAATTCTAGGGTTGATATTAATAAAGGCCATCCTTTAACAGTTTGTGTTCTAAAATGACATTCAACCACTTTCTTCCCTTGATGCATTGATACTCAGAGAAGGAAAACAACTTCAAAGAATGTCAAGGAAATAAATCATGTTTATATAAGAATATTTACAGCACCAAATATATCCTCCCAGACCACTGAAGGACAGCTTTATTATCAAGACAGTTTATTCTGAGAAATATTGGCATTAGAGTGTAGTTTTGGTGAGGAATACTTGGGCAGGATTAAATAGATTGATTTTAACTAACACCATACTTGCTAAATTAAACCAAAAAAATTTCCAGTAAACCTTAATAATTATGGATCTGTCATTAGACACTTAATATTTCTATGCATTGCGGACAGAGCAAAGCAGTTACTGAGTTAGGTTGGCAAGGTTTTTGTACACACTTTATGCAGATGTAAATACAGACTGTAGAGTAATTAAATGCCATTACTTACATTCTGTCACTGTGCATCCATTTGTGCACTGGGCAAAGAGACCCTCCACAGTCCCCCAGCAGTGGTGATACAGATGATAAAGGTCCGCAAGGGGCTCAGGTGTATATGTTACCCTTAGAAATGGAAGAGAGGTGGCTTAGATCACTATGTGGATTCTTCAAATATGTTAACATTTGATTTATTACTGAAATTTTCACCTTACCCTTAAAATAGACTTGTAAACTGTTCTTTATTTTGAAAAACAAGGTTACAGATTGCTTTCAATTTCAGTCATTTGTTTTAGTGAGTCAAGACTGCAGAAACAATAGAGCGTCTACAGCATCCATCTGTGACACATCACCTGGCTGCTCCTACAAGGACTTCGTTTCAGATATTGACTTGGTCATCAGAGCCTTAAATCACTTGGCTCATACCTGCCCTAGATATTATCTCACTTGTACTATTTGGTAGCAGGAGAGGTAAAGCTTAGATTCTTACACATTATAATTTGTCTGAAGTTGAGTCTTCTTTATATTTCAAATTTATTCCTCATGAGCATGAGGCATGTTTTGATTAATTACAAAGTAAGAACAGAACATAAGTAGAACCATAGACTATGGTTTTGACGGATCATAGGACTCTGAATGTAAGGAGAAAACTAACCTGGACTTAAATTTGGCACAAGATACAGAGTTTTGTTCAACATATACTGTAAGCTGGTTTGGTTTGTTGAAAATGATGAACATATGATTTGTGCTGTAGTGGCATGAAATGATGAATCAGGTTTATGATACCAACATTCAAAAAGAAGATATTTGTAAATAGTAATTTAAGGAGAAATTCAGAAAATTAAAATCCAAAGAATCATTGTGGAATTTAATCAGGGAATATGGGGTCCTATATTTCTCAAAACAAATATATTTGAGTGAATTGAAAGACAACCTAAAGAGATAAAATAGATAAATTACGTGTGCAAGAATGAGATGTTGCATATCCCACTTTAAATCCAAGAAAGACAGGACAAGTATCACTAGTATAAAGGAATGTAAGGTTTGAAAATAAGATATAAAAGAAGGTTAAGAAAAAAACTGAACACATAAAGACAAAGAAATCCTTTAAATTATCCTGGCAGATCAGAAGTATCGCAGAGGCAGCCAGTGGATCTTCTGGTCCTTCAGAGTACAGAGAACCAGTCAAAAAGCACAAGATTGCAATGAATATGAATGGTGTCTTTGCATCTGTCTTCACCACAGTAGGTGCTGGAAAGATGTCTACATCACAGCTACTCTTTCCAGTTAATTTGATACAGAGGCATCAAACAGAGGGGAAGGAAAGCAAGGATTGAACTTGTTAAGGTTTAATTTAGGGCTACAATGCAAAATGAAGCACTATAATAATCTACTATTAGCTTTAGGTGGAAAAAGTAAATTATGTATTTATTGCTCCTTAGTACCAAGCGTTCAGGGGAACACAGTGAAAATAAAGCAGATTCCTCTCTGTAATTGCAGAAGCACCTCCAAGGTGTGTCCTTCAAAAGGCATTCTGCACAAAGTTGGGAATATATATGAAAACTTAGTGTAGGATATTAATTGTTCTAAGTTCCCTTCAGAGTCAGTGTTGAGAGAGGCAAAATACACTTCCATTTGCTTATTTCCTGAATTGCCTCCTGGAAATGTTTTATGTAGTAATTCATAGTTTACATCTTCTTCAGAATCACAGTCAACATTTTCTTTCATTTTGATCATATTTTTGTTCCCGAGAAATTGTTGCAACCAGACCAGTCAGAGAGAAAATAGACAGGAAACCACTGGGGCCTCTGACAGAAACAGACCCTAAATATTATGGATCACCATCAACATGATTTTTTAGGCTTTCAGAAGTGTTTTTTTCACGCAATGTTGTAGACAGTGGCCAAGTTTTATCTCTACAAAGTAAGATGCTAAAGTCTGGAATAAAATAAAGATTGGTTATAAGATAAGAAGCTAAAAGAAAATGACATTTTCAGTTGGCACTATTCCTTTCATTTTGTTTGCCATAAAAAGAATTTCATAATCTGTTAATCTATTTGTCTCAGTATTGTTTGGTGATTAATTTTATTAAAGTGTAGAGAAAATTCCATGACAAGTGGCATTTTATTTTGGAAGTTGGTATTCAAAACTGGCAAAAGGTGATATAAATGATCCAAAAGTTCTAAAATTCTTTATTGCTCAACAGAAGTCCCCGTTGAGCTTCCTCTTTCATAATCTCTAGTGAAACTAATGTTAACAAGTTTGGCAGGCTTTCTTTAAATAATGTAAGGAAAGCTGTCCCCATTATACAGACAAAGAGCAAGAGTGTGTCTGTTTATGTGAATTGTTTATAATTTAATTAAAACTGATTAAAAGTATATGCTAATTTTTTACTTTTTGATGCAAAAAAATGTTGAGTAATTAAACCATAATCAAACCATAACAACAATATTAGAGCATAGTAACGAATGTATAAATTTCTCAACTCTAGAAACAATTGAGATGAATTTGAGCTGGTTCCTGGTGTTTGGTTGTTATTTTACTCAATTTTGTTTGCCTGTATGTCTACAAGTATGCTGGTTCTTTCAAGGTCCTCAAACTTTTGATGTTTTTAATTAGCATTCAGCTGTGTCTCTTATCCATAGTCTAAGCCGCCAGCAATAAGTAGGGACCATACATACTGGGGAAGGGTTTTTAGGTGTCTTCAACATCTTTGTGGAATGAAACACCTGCAAAATTTGGACAGAGATGGGTCACTTTTCATGACTCATAAGGCTGAAAGAAGACAGGGGTAAGGTCTTAGCATTTCACTTTCTGACTGTTGACCTTCTTCATGTCTTGGCTCTCCCCAAACCAGACGTATAGAAGATCAGTGCTTTGCACCTGTGCATACCTGTTTGATGCACACAAGAAAACATGTTTATCCATTTGAAATAAGTCAAGGGAAAAATTGCATAGCACTGTCTGAATCTGGTCAAAGAGGAATTGCTTTATTGCTGCAGCATGTGTTGGATCTTTATTTTCTAAACATCCTGCTGGGAGATGTGCAATAAAACCCTTTTTGCAATCGTTCCTCTCTCCATGGCGCTAAGGGTTCCCTGTTCCATCCTATTCCAAATAACACATGTGAATGCCTTGCCTTTTGTTTTTAAGTTAGGACAGCTCCACAGGGCACATATTAACACACATTAATGAATGGATTATGGGCTTGTCAGAGCTTCCGGTGCTGAATTTAGAGCCCATTAAAGACTAGGCATTGATTGCACTGGAGACTGTAGCTCTCTGTTTAATCCCTGGCAGGTGGGCACTGGTGCAAGCTTCACCATCTTGCATCAGCAGTGAACCTCAAACATGACCTCTCCAGAGGGAGAGGGGTAATTCATTTGCTGTGTTTACTTTATCTTCAGCTTCTTTTTAGAGGGAGGCTTCTAACTGTGCTGAATTGTTCTAAGCGAGGAGTGGCACATGTGTGATGTGGCTTACGTTTTTGAAGGATTCTGTAGCAGTCTCTGTATGCTTGACCTTCAGACAGTTTAAAGTCAAGTCCCCATGGCTAAGAAATGAGTGTATATTATGAGCTCTGCTAAATTAACTGTAGCTTTTTTGGTGGACTTTCACTCCCTGGACATACATTAAAATTACAGTCCTGCACAGTGACTTTAATTTCTGTTAAGCAAAAGCACTGCTCAGTTACTGCAGTGTTTTTACAAAATAGTACCTAATCGGGGGTGAAAACACACCAAATCAGGACAAACTTGAAATAATCACAATTTTTTTTTGTAGCATACTTTCTTTTCTAAATCACAGTGCAGTCCCAGGCATCCCTTGGATATCATGGTAGTAATCAGATTTAAAAAACCCAGCTAAACAAAAAGCCTCCCAAAAGCCAGAGGGAGGAAGAAACAATTACCTATGCAGCCTAAAGTCTCATTTCATGCCAGACATTTTTCCTAACCACTATCAGTCACCGAATGATACTTTTGTCTTGAGTTTTGTAGGGATAGATCCACATCTGGCCCAGGCAGCTGCAAAGGAGGATGGGAAGTGCATGCAGTCCATTGCTCCTTAGATAATTTGAAGGATGAGCTGGAAGATGGTGCACACTTTCTGAAACCTCAGTGCCCAAATTCAGAGGTTTCCACAACTATGCACAAGGAATGAATGCTTTATTCTTATACAGCCATTAAATTCACACTTAATTCAACCAGATTAAAGGAAAGTGAAACTAGAATAATTTTCTCACAAGAGCCAAAATAGATAATACTCTTATAAAATGGCAAGGGTGGAAATGATACATGTGAGGGACTGAAAGTATGCTCAAATTACTTTAATCGTATACCAAATTCAAATCATGGTGTTTTCCTCTCTTCCTCTTACCAAGCTGATTTTCTCCCCTTTCATGACTATGTAGTTGTGTCAAAAAGAGACAATTCTCCCTCGTGTGGTGTTAAAATATTTTATTTGGAACACGAGGGTAAAGTCCGGAAAACCTCGGAGAAAAGAAAAAGAAATAAAAAGCAAAAACCCCGGGCGCAGGGATTGGAGCACCCTGAGCAGCCTCAAGGCTGCTCGAGGCTGGAACCCTTTCGGTACCAAGCCTGACCTTGGGTGGTAGAAGGTCCAAGGTAGCAAAAACAATAAAGGTTAGAGGCCGTGCCTTGGCACTGGGCTCCTTGGTCACTAGTTGGCCAAAAAGCTAGCTGCTTTGGGTGGGATCGGCCTTAAATAACCCTCAGGCCACTCCCCAGACCGCCCCTGTCCCTCCTCCATGGCTCACGGTGATTGGAAGACTTGTGGAATGAGGTAACTCCTTCCCACCAATAGGCTCGTATCACTAGGGGTAGGGGGACAGGCTGATGTAATGCCTGTCCCAAGGCGGGAAGGTGCCTCATTAAAATTCTATGTTGCCATGGAGCTCGGTGACAGGGGAGGCTATTTTTAGAAAGAACCGTTGGAGCCCAGAGTCAGGGGTGCCTTATACTCAAAGGGATTTTTAAGGGACATACAAAAAGGGGTATTAAAACAACACTTAAACCAGTATTAACAATCACTAACATTTCAGATACTAACTCCCAACCAACTTACATAACTTTCCCCAACTAGAACAACTTAATTAAACTGTTTAACTCTTTCCAATTAGAACAGGTTAACAGTTCGTTCCTGGTCACAGGCGATGGGCTGCATTCAGTGTCCAAGGGATGCAAAAAGCCATTTTTATTAAGTCATTTATGACAGTTGCCAATGTCTCATTCCTCATACATACCATATGCCTAACTCAACTTCTGATGATAATTTCTCCATTTAAGTGACTTTACCAGAGAGCACCTCTGCATGCAGAACGTTAGTTCTCACAGACTCTTCTTTGAGGTATTCTAGGATATATCATTTCTCCTACAAAAGCTCTCAATTTCCTCATGAACCATGAGAGAGGCTTCCCAGATTTCTTCGTAAAAAAAAAAAAATCCATTATTTTGATATTAAAGGGTTGAAGGTCTTTTTTGTTAGATCAGGAACTGTTTCACTTTATCTCCTTATCAATACCTTTAGCAAGGAATAAAACTCTTATTTTTGACTTCCTTCTTTGGTGTTTTATTGTCATATTTTCACATGGAATGTACTTTACAATGGACTTCATGTCTGTATCTGTGTATCTTAACCAACAGTTGATGCAGAGCCCTGAACAGAGTACATTTATGTCACTCATCAGCTGGTTCTTGACAGAGGTGAGACATGGTGGCAATTCACTCTCCCTCCTGTCATGCAACCAGTTATTTACTTTGGTATGTGTATGAAAAGAAAACAAACTGTAACAAGGAGGCATAATGAAATAGGAAATGTCACCCCAAAATATAGATCATCCTACCCTTTTTTTAATCCAACCTTTAATTAAAACAGCTAATTGTTTTAACTTACGCTTTCCTCTTTTCTGTAAGCCTGTCCTTCCTATTTTTTTCTTTTTTCCTTTGTTTTTCTAATTGAGATTGTAACTTGATTGAAATTCACTTCTGCAAATAACATCAGCATAGATGCTGAAAACAAATGTTGGCTCAATACACTTAGACATCCAACAGATGCATATCATGTGGAACTTGTAGCTGGCTCTGGGGAAAACTGGTTTAGATGGAATCTCTTTGCTCTTTAACTCAGGAAGAACTGAATTTGTTGGCTCACTTTGATAGGTCTCTTCATGCCATCAGTATACAGCTACTGTTACATCAGTTCAGTTTTTTCCTGAGTGAGGCAGTGTACAAAGAACACCAGACAGCTGCCCACCAGAGATTTGGATTGTAAGATGCTTAAGGGGCTTTATGTTCCCTGTGCCCCAAGCATTCCTCTGCTTCCCAACAGCTGGTCTGAGGTCTGATTTTTGTCTAGTTCAGAGATGTTTTATCAGGCCTGAACTGGAGCTTAATCAAAGTTTATCTAAATACTGACTTGGAAGCTGTGAGGTAGAGAAGGAATCAGTCTATCTTGTGTCTCATTTCCCTTGCTTCCTCTGGCACTGACCTTGATGATTTCAACACTTTCAATTTCTTAAGAGCATTTCATGCTCATTTTGTGTCCAGAGTCATGGGGGTTTTTCTGTTCATGAGAACAAGTCTGATGGTAGATTGTATCATTCTTAGCACCTGTCCAAATTTATTAGCCTATATAAAAGATTTGGCAGTTTGGAAACATTCAAAGTGTGCAATTTTAGTTCAGCTGATTAGGTGTGAGATACATGTCACAGTGGACTACCTATGCAAGGTGACCGTCAACCCCTGCACCTGCAGGAAAGGGGATTTTCTTTGGGTGGAGGTGCAGTGCCAAGAGATGAAGCTCCGCTACTCCATCTCGTGGGAGGAACTAAGCACATCATGATGCACTTGTCAGGCAGGTGCAACATTTCTGTAGCCTGTTTAACTGCTCTGAGCAAAGGGATAAAAACTCCGTCTGCTGTGAGGACAAAGATTCAAACAAGAAACGGGTGACAGAAACCTGGCAATGTTCTCTGAAAGTGAGTTTTCACTCACATACAAGTTTTCTCAAGTCCTCTTTCACATTCCTCAAGAAATGAAATTCCAGATGTTGTAGATGGAGGAACAAAACTAGACCAATCACCTCTGCTGGCCTTGGTTAATATGTAGAACCTAGGCGCTGCGGCCTTGTAGCTCTTCTAGCATCCAGACTTTCTGAGACCACATAATCCTGTGTCCTCCATCCTCACCCACTCTTTTGGAACCTATTAAAACTGCATTTAATGAAACCAATGGCAGTCAGGTGAATTTCATGTCATTAATGGTGCCAAATTCCACTTTTATTACACTGCTTTCCTTTCATTTGTTTCTAAACCTTCACACCCCTTTGATCACAGGATAGATGTCTGTTCCTTGGGGTGTGAGGCTTTTGTGTGATTGATTGGTAATGACAGATCACTGTCATAGGCACTCTTATGTGATGATTTAATCAATGAAAATTCCAGTAAATTCACTGTTTCACTAGCATGGATCTGCACAGTCCCTCAATGACTGCTCTTCACAGAGTCCAGCCAAACATGAACATCTCAATGGGACAGAATTTGCCATATAATTCTCTTGGTTAAAAAGTATAAAATAGTTTTTGGGTTTGGTTATTTTGGTAAGAAAGAAATGCCAGCTAATATAAAATTTAAAGGAATAAGTTAAAAATATTTTTAAAAAAATTTAAACAACATTCTTAGAAAGGCACAAAGTCTACATACACACACACACTTTTGGCAAAAATCTGCTTCCTCTGTTGCTTTTTAATGTACATCTTTATTAATGCATACATAATTCATATATTAATTAATTCATGACTTTAATTCATCAATCAAATTATTGATTTTTAATTCAATAAATTCATCATTAAATGATAGTTTTAAAGGAAAATGGTGCAGTCTTCAGTATTGTCTTCAATGTGATCAGATGAAACCATGTAATATTAAAAGGAAATTCAGTGTGCTTTTTATATTCCCCCATCCTTCAGAAGACAATCCTGATTCCAGTAGATATACCATGTAAGCAACTCTTTTCCCTTGAGGGCTAGAGTGGAGGGCCCTCAGAATGTATTATTGAGAGGGGAAATCAGCTGAACAGCCTCTCTTACCTTAGTCTGGGAGGAATTCCATGAAAGCCAAACATGAATATTTAACTGGGGAAGGGAATGACAGTTTGGTTTGCAGTAACTTATTTATGAGTTAAATTTCCAAAGCTTTTTAAGACACGTACATGCTTTTTGGGTCAGTCTCTGCTTTCATTACATCAATGGAGAGAATAATTGCATTGTCTTCAGTGAGATCATGACATATTTACATAGCCATTAAATAAATGAATATTATTAATAAGCTTGGGTCTTATCCAAAGATACTCCACTTTGCTTACTCACACAAGCTGAAAGAACATCGTAGCTTCAGGTGTTAGATGTCTTAAAGG
Organism: Lycocorax pyrrhopterus obiensis; assembly: GCA_014706295.1. Classification (NCBI taxonomy): domain Eukaryota; kingdom Metazoa; phylum Chordata; class Aves; order Passeriformes; family Paradisaeidae; genus Lycocorax; species Lycocorax pyrrhopterus. The sequence continues at coordinate 8,554,106 of JACSVZ010000015.1, forward strand.
AATTTACCACATCAGGTCTAAGGTTCCCCCATGTCATCCATAGGGAATAAATGCCCCACAGAGTTTGTATTTGGCCATGATCTGCAACTATCTTTGTCTTGCCTTCCAACCAAATGAAACCAAGGTGTGCTTTCACTAATTAGTCAACAAGGTTGACGATGATTAGAATTTTCCCTCCAGTCCAAAAATCTGCCTACAATTCTCTAACTTGTAGGGTGGCATAGGGTAAAATCTGACAGCTCCATGACACACAGAAAGAAAATTCTGGAATTTTTAATTGCAATGCCACTTGCAGTACAAGTAATGGTAAAATTTAAACCTAAGGTTGAAGAACACCTGATGAAAAAGAGCTCTAAATCCACCAAGCAGGTATATTAGATCAGAAAAATTGAAATAGTGTAATTTTCTTACCTTTTTTGTAGTCCTTGATTTAGCAGTGAGTTTATAAGGAGGAGGAATTGTCAAATTCTGACATGTTAGTGAATGATTTATTAGGTGTCCAAAAGCAAACCTGTGAGTCACAAGATATAAAGAAAACAGGCCTCAAATGGTCGGTCCAGATTTCCTGCTAAAGTAAAGACTGTTATATTCATTAGAGAATCTAACAAAGAAAAACATTACAAGAATCAAAACCACGTCTGATCTTAAGCTGTAAAAGCAGGAGTTTAAGAAATTTCAAGATGGGTGATTTGTTAACATTTGCATTACCTGCATGACATTGTGTAATCTCAGTGTCACACTCTTGAATGATAACTCTGAAGATCAAACTGGCCCCTTTGCCTCATGCTGGCTTTCCCACCCATTGCTAATTATGATGTTTGCCTTTGTGGGACTTTTATGTGCTTGGCATTCAGATGCTTTTTCCACTTGTGACCTCAGCTGGTGTGATCCCGCTTCAACAAGAAGGCATGAAGCAGGGCTGGTTTTTGTTTCCATGTTTCTCTTTCTATGTTTTCACCTGTCTTCTAGAGGTTGACAGAATTTTGTCAGAAACACCAGAATTCCCACTAGGTCAGTAGATAAATACTCTGTTCAGGAATATCCCTTACCTACCCTGGGTTGTGAGATTATTAGCTAATATCTGCAAAGTGCTCCAAAACCCTCGGATGTAAAGCAGCATGGATGTGAAAAGTGGTGCTAAATGTATGTCAAGAGTTTTGAATGTATCTGTATGTGGGTGGGTGTGTATCTGTGTGCACGCTTAAGCCTATATACATATGCACCCCCATATACATTTAGGATCGCTGTATTTAGGAATCTGTAGCTGCTGCATATCAGCACCACCCAGGGGACTTCTTGCCACCTCTCCAGAACTACATAGGAGATTCCCCTTTTCCATAGTCAGGACTGTGATGTGCATTTTTCCCAAGAAAGCCTATCCAGAACCTTTACAGTGAAGAGAGTGTTTTTCACCACTGCTACAAAAACTGAGAAGAAAAATTAGGTTTTATAATAAATTGAAATATTCACTGAAGAAACTGTAGTTGCACTCCTACAGTTATGTACTCCAGCCTAGAAAGCTCCAACAAAAAGTCCTTCCTCTTATTTGCTTTCATTGCTTTCAGGCCATACCTCTCATTTGCCTGAGAGTGAACTGACTGTGTATCTGCATAGCAGACAAATGTTCATGTACCCTTGGAGCACAAATGCAGCCACGTACCCATGGCCTTCTGAACATACAGTCAGCTATTCTCCTTCTCTTTGTTTTCGACTAGACCTCAAGAGGTTTGACTTTTCCCTGAGTGTTTCCTACATTTCACTATCTGTGACTGCACCAGTGCTACTTGTAGGGTCTTTGCAGTAGATTGATCTGGTCTTCTTCTGAGAATTCTGATTTAAAAAATAACATTGGAATTTTGTCAAACGGTGTGTTTATGACATGGCAGTCTTTTGGATTAATACCCAACAAAGACTACCATGGTTCATTTCACTGTTGAACAGTTTTCTTAAACTTTTCTTTATTAAAAAAAAAAAATTCCAATTCATTTGAAGACAGTAAAGATTCTGGAGCACATTTCACATCCTTACAATGTTTTTTGTCCTCCTCTCAGCATCAGTTCTATTCAGTAACAGATGTTGTTATGTTGCTTTTGTATCAACTTTGGAAAGTACTCTTGCCTCCTTTGGGATGAAAAGTGCTTTATAAATGTAAGCTTATTGTTATTTCTTTATGAGAATCTTTGACAGTTCACTGCTGTTGCCCATGGAATTTTGCCCTGGTAATAAAGCTGTTAATAATACACTATCAGTCAACCTTAAGAAAGTAATGCAGTATTTATTGGGTTAGCATCAATGTTTATCATTCTTGATTCAGTGATATAAATTACTTGTGTAGCATTTCAGATGGAGAAACAGGGTTGCTGGCGAAAAGATGGACCTGATTCGGCAGAGGGCTTAGTACAATCTTGGAATAGAAATAGAGGATTTTCTTCATTAGACGTGACACTCATGTAGGTTAGGGCTCATTGTATATATATCATTTACATACAAACTCTTAAGCTTGTGCAAACAGGACAGCATTCCTTCAGTAGATAACGCTGGGATGAAGTGGGGGAAAAAGCCCTCGCTGAACATTTGTTGTTAATTGCATGTTAATTTTAAAGCTCACAACCCTAAATTCAAAATTTCCGTACTTTGGTGCTTTGACAGATCCTTAGGGAGCTGAAGAACAGAGTATCAGAACTGAGTATAATAGACCTTTATTTTTAGCAGTGTAGTCTTCAAAATTGTGCTGAAATTTTTACTCCTTTTGACTGATCAAATTTTTACTCCTGTTTTGCTGGCCAAATAATGCATGTGTCTGTGTACCCAGACTGCAGCACAGTATCACAGAACAGGAAAGCAGTATGTAACAGAAACAATTGTCAAACTGCGCATTTCTGCCTGCTCAAAATCAGCAAAATCTTTTAAATGCTTTTATCAATTTTGTTTATGCTTTTTCCCTTTTTACCTTTCTTCTGCTATCACACCAAATGTAACAGAGATGGGCTATCAGTGTCCTAGATGCTTTTAAAACACACGGATCAAAACCAGCTATATAAAAAGATACAAAGAATATATAGGCTGAAACAAAAAAACAGAAGACACAATGAAAGTTCAAGAATGACATGTTTTAATTAGCATGGAAGTCAGAGTTTTAAGAGAGAATTTGAAAAGGGAAAATTACATAGTCTTCTCTATCTTTATAAGTAACATAAGAAGCAGCATGGGAGGAAGTAAGAAAATGCCTGTCTGAAAATGTAGCACATAGATAGGAGAATAAAGTACCACGAGCCAAAGTCTGTTGCCAAATTCTTGATACTGAATGAGATCATCTTCTGTCCTTGTTTCAATTATTTATCCATAAATCATACAAATAAACTCTTGTGCTTTTCCTTCCAAATAGACAATAATGCATAAATATTTACCTTTGTATTGATGTACAAGTCTTCTTTTCATTCTACACCATTTCTTTCTTCCACTGGGAAAGCTTTTTCCTACGTTAGCTATGGTATAGGTCAGTTGATCTGAGCCTTTTATTCTTGCTCTTTTGGGTAATGTACACCTCAGGGATTCAAGAAAAAAAAATAAACACATATTTACAATACAAAAGTAAATAGAAAATGGGACTATAAAGCGAAAAAGGTTGGAAACTGCTGATATGAAGAAATCACAGTCTTCTTTTGTATAAGTGTAATTAAGAATAGGTTCCAACTGTGATCTCTGCAGGCTTCAGACTTTCATTGAATTAAAGCTCAGTCTACCATATCCAGCTAAGGGAATATCACTGTACTGGAGTTACAGAAAAGCAGAATAACAGACCAAAGGGACATCAAGAATCCTGTTCTCCCATTTTTTGTTTTTACATTGTTCCACATAATCTCTTTTGCCATGGGTTTGTTATTATTTAATTCAATTCCTTCAGAACCATCTAACCAACAAAACGTCCTGGTCTGCCTGCATGTGAATCCTCATCATTATTTAGTCATTACTAGACATCAGCATAGAAGACTAAATACAAACTGCACTTGAGAATGTAAGAGAAATTCTAAAGCAGTATATATTTGTCCTGTGGTCTCCTCTCCATCATCTATAATTTGCCAATACCTTTGTCGCATATCAATGGAAAATGCTGCTGTTTTTATTCTGTTTTGGAAGCCAAGATGGGTCCCTTTGGAAATAGGTTTCTGACAGACCTATTCTTTACATCATTTTGAATGAAGTCCACTGTAAATGATGTCACTCCCTATAATTTATCCCTTTGAAATTCTCTTTACCTTCATAAACCAATGGATCTAAAATGTCTTGAGACTGATGTAATGGAGAAATGTTTAAACAAAAGTATGTAAAACCTGTGATTTCATTTCTGTAAACCAAGTCTGTTTCCAGCAGTATAGCTTTACAATTAAAGCTGTTTAAAGTTTCTTGAGAAGAGGTTGTCTGGAAAGATTGCCTTTATAGTTAAAAGATTTTTTGCTAAGTCACTTTAGACTTGAGTGGTGGCTTGTTGCTTGCCATCTAGCACTGTTTAAGAAAAGCTAAGATAAAGAATTATGGCAGGGAATCATGTCTTTATAACTGCAAAGAGTCCAAGAGAAACAGGAACAATAATATAATAAACTTCATCACCTATTTAGCAGTAGTTTTTTCATATCTAAAACACAAGAGAGTTAAAGAAAATAAAAAAAAAACCCATGTCAAACTGAACAGAAAAAGATACTTTTCTTGTGGATTTTCACTGATATTATCTCCCCATTTTTATGCCAGAATGAAAAAAAAGGCTCTTTATTGTTTAACTTTACTAGGAGTACGATACAACAAAGAAAACTTTGTCTTAACTTTCTGTCTTAATCTCTTTCTGTCTTAACAGTGAAGAGCTGAAGAGAAAACCACAACTTGATTGTGTTAGAATGAAGTGGCAGCTGATATTGCTCAAAAAAACCCCCCATTCTTAGTGTTGAAAGATGATTCTGCTAAGAGACTTTCTTGTTCATTTGTACTGAGATCAAGTACAATGAAGTTTTGCAATACATCATATCTCCCCAACCCACTAGAAATTAAAAAAAAAGAGTTCTTCATATCTCATTGGTATTCAGACCATGCAGAATGGTGTCAATTATATAGTAGACTTCAGCTAAAATATCTGCTAACAAATGTAGAATGTAATGGAATTCATAACACAGTAACGTTCCACCTCTAGGAAAAATAGCTGTGGTACAGGGAGAGAAAGAAACAATAAAAACCATGTTTCATATTGACTGATTATAATAGAAACAAGGCACATGGATGCCTTGGAAGCATGGATGCTTTCAAGGTATAACAGGCTACTTAAGCATGTAGTTTAAACTCTTTTTATTTTGTTTTGTTTGGTTTTCATTTCTGGTCTTGTACTTCTTTTTCTTCTCCCATATGATCAGGGAAATTTTTTATTGTCACCTGCAGCCAAAAAGGCGACACAGTGTGACAGTTATTGACAGCCGTAAACAGATGGGTGAAGATAATTTGGAGGGGTGCTATCCATCAGCAAGTAAAATAGATAACATCATTAGTGAGAAAAAAGGTTATTGATATTCACTTATCTCAGGAAATATCCCCCATTTGTACTGTGATACACTACATTTGTAGACCCTGGAGAAGTCTAATTGCAAAAGAAAATCTTCCCAAAATGAATATACATCTCACTAGGAGGCTTTCTTATCAGAAAAATCAGTATCTTGGAGGTATTTTCAGAATAAATATGTATAGAGGGCATAGCTAGGATGAGGCTAGGGATGGTGAAAGAAAAAAAAAAGAAGAAAGATGCAAAATTAAAAGCACTGAGATAATGAATAACAATAATTACAAAAACAGTTTTTAGGACTGTAGATATAGAAAGACAAGTCCAATTACTTCGTAGGTAATTCTGCTAAAAAGACTAGTAATAAGCACTATATCTTTTCCCACTTCAGCAGTGATTTTGTTATGGAAACTAAATGTGTCCTGCATTGTTTCCAGCAATGAGACTAATTTTCATTGTATTGCAAGGTATATAACATTGTCTTTCATTTCTAGGGATTGTAGTGGCCTGTGCTTCTTGGATATGTTCCATACTCTACCCCATGGTACCTGAGGGACATCAGTGAGATCTCTTCACCCCAAATTAATTACAATGACCTTTATAAGCCACTTGCATGTGGCTGGGGTGTTGTGTACTCATAGAACAAGGGGGAATGCCTTTAAACTGAAAGAGAGCATGTTTAGATTGGATATTAGACAAAAATTCTTCTCTGTGAGGGTGGTGAGACACTGGAACAGTTGCCTGAAGAAGCTGTGGATGCCCTGTCCCCAAAAGTGAAGGCCAGGCTGGATGGGGCTTTGAGCAACCCGGTCTAGTGGACAGTGTCCCTGCCCATGGCAGGGAGGTTGGAACCAGATGATCTTTACATTCCCTTCCAGCCTGAGGTATTCTATGATTCTATGAAAATGCTACCCTGAAGTTCATGACCAGAAACTGAATGCAAGACACAGTCTTCTGTAGCAGAAAATATTTCCCAAATAACACTCTGGCAACATTAATGGAAAGAAATAGTGGGACAGCCAATTATACACTTTTATTTGGGTTAAAAGATCACCATCATGAGGATCACACACAGGCAGATTCAACCCAAAACCCCCCACCCATAACTCCTGATGCTAAGGAGTAATCATCCATTAAAAAGATAAGATATTTTGGTGTACATTGTTGAAAGATTCTCCTGGAGTCAACGGGCTCATAATTTAATCTTATATTGCCTTTGAGGAAACAGTGCAAGGCAATGCATTTTATCGTATGTTGATTCTGTCAGATTCATATGTTGCTTAAAGACACCATGATTTCTGGATAAGGCAGAATTAAATTAGAAATTGCATAGAAGGAAAGGAATAGTCGGAAAAAAACATACATACAAAGTGGCCTTCAGAAGCATATCACATGTTTTTATCATCAGATTTTATGAGCAATATTTGAGTATCTGAGTATCTGATGTGCATATGCAATAAGTGGAGAGATACATGTTCCTAACTTAGGTACTTATAATTAGTCTTTGAAACACTGATGCAGCCTGGGTGTTGAAACTGGACCCACTTCACTGAACTGGGTCACTGAAGTTGGAAAGTACCAAATGCAGTGGTCATTTGAGAATGTAAATTTTAATTCAATAGATAGTTAAGTTGTGTGCTCTGTTCAAAATTGCAGCTTCCTGAAAATGTTTTCAAATTTCCTGTTTTTCAGGTTAGGATAGGTGGTAGATAGAATATAATAAAAATTTAAGATGCAAAGAGACCATAACAAATAGTAAAAAGGGTTAAAAATTTCATCTTAATGCTTCTTTTCCATTCCTTTGGTTGGTTGCACTTGAATATCAAAGGTTTGATAACATCACATCATAAGAAATTTTTTTCTGATCTCCAATGCAATACTATCTGTTCATCTTTCTGTCTACTGAGAGAAGTAGAATTTGAAATGACAAAGGTGCACACCAGGTAAGAGTGTTGGATAAATGAGTTAACTTGTCTCTTGTGACTGCTTTTACAAACAGAAGCAACAGTGAAAGAGGTGGATCAAGTGAAAGGATGGATAAACAGTCTAACACACTAAAAATGAATGGGTGGACAGAGCTATTGTGTAAAGAGTAGCAAAATATAAAAACAGGTTAAACTTTAATGATTTTATCAGTATGTTTAAAAAAATAAGCCAAACTATCAGCAGGTCTGAATGACTCAATTAATCCCTTATGTTTTATAGCTTCTTAACCATTCCTTAGTCATGTTTTTGCTTTCTAGTGTAGTGTACATGCCTTAACACCAACAATGAGAAGTATGTTTTCACTTTATCACTGGAAACATAAGCTATTAGAAAACCTATTGGACTGAAATTCAAGAAATAGACTGGTAATTTCTGTGTCATCATGCTTTTCAAAAACCTTTAAATGATAAGACCCTTGGAGATATTTCATTTGTAATCAAGGATTTTTTTCCCCTACCTGGAATAAGTTCTTTTGGCAGAATCATCTACTAAACTAAGCTGAGTACTACTAAACTGCTTAACAGCTACTTTCTTTCATATGACAGGTTGGATGAGACACTCTGAAGCTGAAATCCATTTTTCTCATTAAAGACTGTATTACTGTCGTAAAAGCAGTTAACCACACCACATTTGATGCTTGTTACCACTTATCTGCATAAAGCCCAGCAAAAGAAAACTCACTTCTCAAGAAAAAAATCAAATTTTATATACCAGATTAATTCCCATGACATTCAGTGAGGTATCCTGTGAACTTTAGAAGAAATTTCACTAAAATAGTTTAAGCAAATTGCAAATGAGTCCCAACATCTGGCTTGAACTCATCTATCATTCATTGTAACACGAATAAATGAAGACATTCATCACAAAGCACGCAACAGAAATTGTGTTCTCCTATTGATATAATTAAATACTCATAGAGAGTTAAATGCATAATAGCTTCCAGACCTTTTATTTCATGCCAGAATTCAATGGCTCCATACTCATATGTTCCTAGTCAGAATCATTGTGAACCCTCTCCAGTTTCTAAACATTTATTGCTAGTGCAGTAATAATAAACATCTTGCATTTATAAAATGTAATGTTGCCTAGAATTTTTCATTTTTCAAGAATGTAGATCACACTGTCTAATGGCTCTCATATGTCCAGCATGCCCACGAACAATTTGTCTTCTCAGTGGAGTGTTAATCTGACACCTCAAGGACAGAGCCAGTTTCAAGAAGACTCCGAGAAAAGCTAGAGTATTTCACGTGTTGCAATAACTACTGAAAGCCCAAGTGTATTTACTCTGGGATTACACAAATCTCTGGATTATATTACTTATGCTTTTCAGTGTTTTATTCTAATGGGAATTATTAAAGATGCCAGGAGATTTGCTTTGTTCTTTGGGCATATGCCAAAAATAATTAAGAGAATTTTGTAGTAATAATGACATATATTGTGCAATCCTGAACTGGATTTAGGGAAGGGCATGAAACAGGTTTGCTGGATTGCTAAAATGCTTAGAGACACAAAAAAGTAATACACTCAATTCAAACACAGGATGTCTTCTGTAACGATGAAAACCAAGACATGTTCTATCATCCACATCTTCCTTTAGTAAAAGAGTGAGAGCTAGATTGATGTTCCCATCTCACTTCTCATGTCCCTGTAATGTGTTCCAGTCATGCAATAATTATATCAGCCTGATCAAAGATCTGTTCAGTTTTCTGGAGAGTTGTCTTCTGTCCTTACTGAGCTTTGAATCAAATGTTCCCATGCATTTAAAGCTACTATTTTATCTGTAATAACACTTAGCTGAAAAGTTAAATGTGCTTTATACTCAGGTTAGAAAATAATAGAAATTAAATCGACATGTAATGAAAATTAAACTCAATTAGATAGGAAAAATATTCTGTCCTTCCAAAGTGGCATAATTACCCTTATTGAAGAATGATTTCTCTAGGCTTGTTTGCATGTGGTCCAATTATATATGTGAATGCTTACTTAAAATAGGGCCCAAAATAGCTGGCAAAAAAATCAGCTCATGGGCCAAGGAACTGAATAACTCAATTTACACTGTTTCTTGCCAGCAATACAGTATTTTTTGTCAGAAAATTGGTGACCACATCCTAGAATTTTATTGGGTGTACATTAGCCACTGGCTGTGATATGGTCTTGTTCAATCTCAGATGTCCACAAAACTTATTTACAGTGCAGATCACGTAGTTTATTGCTGGATATCTTGTTTGGGATGAGATGAATCATTGCCTCCACATTCCTGCTTCTCCTCATAGGCTGTAAAGTGAGCCTGAAGTGACAAGCTCAGGGGTGGATATTTACCTGGAGCTACCTGACCCTTGCTTTCCTTCTCCTCAATGACAGCAGCAGGGAGTGGTGACAGACACTTGGCTGCATTGAGTGCTCCAACACACCTGAGTGTCATCCTGAGGGACCATTCCTATAGGACCATTTGCTGTTCCAAAAGAAAGGAGAAATCTGAATGGTGGTCCATTTGATAGTGATGCAGGGCTTTCTTCTGCTTTGAAAACAGAAAATCTATTGTTTGGCCAGGGGAAATTTCTACCCTGATGGTGAAAATTGTTTGTTACCTCTGATCATATAATCCTTTCAAGGAAAATATTGTCTTTCCGTCTTTATTTACAACTTTATAATTAATTTGAGTTTTATTTTCTAGACTTAACTGCCACAGAAACTGCTGACGTAGGAGGAAATAGAGGGATGGATTGTAACTGGAGGAGTTTTGTTGTTATAAACTGCTCACTTTCATTTAGGGGAAGGACAAAATTAATATTTTAGATATTGCGCTCTGCTCATGTAGAAGGCAAAAGAAACTTTCTTCACCTACTCCAGACCATGTATTACTTTATTAATGGAATTTCAGTGTGAAATCTCTAAAGTCTATAGGTCAATGAGACACAGACATTTAAAAACTGAAGTCCTTGTTGAAAATTAGAGTAGTAGTGTGACAGGTCATTTAGTTGTTGTTTAGGTGCTAATCAAAATAATTTCTTACTAGCTGCTCTATGAAAGAGCTAGAAATCAATTTAGATCTCTGATTCTAGCTCGAGGACTTCAATGACAAAAATATGTTCCTGAATAACTGGCAAATTTATATTCTTAAATTGTTTCAAAACACTTTGCATGTTTTCAGTCTTGGATTTCTCATTTCATTTCATCATCTTTATCTTGCCAAGAAGTCCATTGTCTGGCTGGGGAAAAAAAGTGTTTATGTGAAGCTCATATTTTGTTGTTAAAGAAGTGGTTTGATCTAAAAATTCCATTCATATATGGTCTTTTCCTCAGACTCTGTAGAATCCAGAAATTTACACTCAGTTGGACTTTGAGACTGTAATTCATATAGCTCCAATTCAAGTAAATAGACTTTAGTCTGACTGCTACAATGTATTAATTTCTTCCAATAAAATTACAAATATAGCAACCAAGTAAATTGTCACAACACTCTGCAGTGATGTTTTTAATCACACTTTCATTCTGCTTGTAATTTATCTGCTTATGGGATTATTCATTTGTCCTTCCTCCTATTTTTCTCCGAATTTCTTTTTGGTTTTGATTTCTTCGATTTTAGTAGAGCTTTTGCTATCAAATCATACTTGATAAGAACAAAGAGCCTACACAGCTTAGACTGAAACTCTGCTTTGGTGTTGCATAAATGTACCCACAGGAATTGTAGCACTTGGAAAGATTTCATGTATGAGTTCTAAATCACACTCTCATACTGTTTATATTCAAGTGATTCTTGGAATATCTTTTACTTGCCATGATCCAACACTACTGGCAAGCAATATTTTAGATGCTCTCAAATCTCAGGAGAGGAATGTATACAGGATGAGAGTGCACAAAGAATAATTTTATATGGATCATTTTCTTTGATGTAGGCAGAATCTGAATGACTGTCACTGGCTTAAAATAATTACATATGATGTTAGTTGTTCAGATAGTTTCGGTCCAAGATATGGCTGAAGGGTGATCTGTAGTGTTCTGTCCACGGTAAGAACACCTGGTCACAGGGACCAGCTACAACAACCTGGGGTGACTGGACTGTAGATGATCTTGAATGAAAACTTTTTTTCCCAGTTCAGCACTTGGGGTGTAGCATTTTCATGAAATCTTCAAGAGCTTTTTTATCACCTGCAAAAACCCTTTCTGTAATCCATGATCATCTTTCTATGCCAGCTAAAATATCCTCAGGAAGTTTGTCTCTGTTTTATACACCAGCCATTTCTGCATCATTCTAGAGCAGCCTCAAACAACTGCTGAACAGCAAAATTGGCAGTCAGTGATGTGCAATGTTCAGTAGACACATTGCTCCTTATGTTCACTTACTTTCCTGATTTAATTCAGTATTTGCTGGTATTACAAGTGTTTTACACAGATGTCACTTCAGATTCCCCTTTTTGAAGAGAAAAAAGAAGGATTTGTCTAAGTTCTCTGTAAAAAAAGTAGAAGGCTTTCTAAAACTGAAAATTTAAAGTCTGATAATCTCTCTGGTAATTCTCCTCTTTCTGATTAATTGCTTTATAGGCCAGAAGCATGAAGCTATGAAATTTTTAAGTCTGTTGCCATAATGTCATTTCTAGTAAAGGTGTGACATGACAGCCTTTAACATTAAAGACAGGAATTTCAGGTTTTTTTGCTGGCGCGCAAATTCTGGTGTTAAAGCATTTACAAGAGCAAAGTTATAAAGTCAATAAAAACCTTAAACCATAATATATTAAGCTGATCTGTGCTACTACAGTCATATCACTTCAGTTCTGTTGAAGGTGCAATCTTAACCATGACCAAATGAATATTAAGATATTCAACATCTCATCACAAAAAAAATAGGACTTATTTTAGTGGAGAATCAGGAAAAAAGTAATATTGAAAGTTTTTCAAAATAAAAATTTAAAAATAAAGTGAAATATTAAAAACTATTTTTACAAATAATACATGAGATGAAATTATATATTTGAAAACTTTACCTCTAGTATAATGGGCTATCAGGTGTTTCTACAAATGGCATTCTTGAGATAACATCAATCCATCACTAAAAATGTAATAATTAATATAACACATAAATATCACCTACCATTTTAATTTGTTTTCATTATAATGTCAGAGAAAGAACATTCTAGTAAAGACAAATTAATATTTCAAATTTGTTTTCTTTTTTTGTTTGTTTTTTTAAATTCTAGAAACCTGAGTGCTTTCCTTTTGTGTCTATTCATATTCGGAGTTGATTCACTGACGATATTTACAGTGAGTTTATTAATTGCAATTTTTAATTATTATATACTAAGTCTCAATGACTCCTTAATCAATGGACAGAAATGGGCTCTTTGAGGAGGAAATTTGTGCAACTTACATTGCATTTTTATTCTCCAGTGAAATGATTCAGGCCCTTGAAGTACCTATTTCTCTCTTTTGGCTTTAAATGCCGCACAAGTTTACATGAACATGGTTGTGTGGTACAGACCTATTCTAGGCAGTAGAATGCTGTCTGATTTTCCATGAATGACATTTTGTAGTAAATATGTTTATTTTTCTTTTTCTATAAGTCAATAATGGAGGTTTTATTTATTTTAAAAAATCTCATTTTTCATATTTTTTGTTATTAAATAAGTTATTTAAAACTAGTTGAAGAAAAAAAAATTTCTTCCTCCATTTCTACTTTTCCTAAAAATTTCTAAAACCTGTTCCTCAAGGATTAACAGAAAAATTACTCCTAAAGTGCTTATTCTGCCAGTATAAGTGCACTTTTTTCTTACAAAAACTATTTTTCTAAATGTTTGCGTACATGTATTTGATATTAACATTACAAAGATATTTGAAATTCCACAGTTCAGGAAGTAATAATGGTAAACAATTTGTGAAACTTCATAACAATCATGATATTTCAGGTTTTATTGAAACATCTACCTGGTAAAACTAAAATTTTTATTATTCAAACCACACACAAGAATAAATTCAGGAATTAATTTAGCTGCACATGGCCATGCTGCACTATAATATGCTACATACACACTTAAAGATGTTTTGATGAGATGTATTGATAGTTTCTAAAGCTAAACACTTATGAAACCTCTACAGAAATGCAGATCATTACCTAAACATTTGAAAAATGATTTGTACTTGCAATTCACATATATGGTTTAATCTTAAAAGCTGTTTGATATCTTCTCATTTCTGAAACTCTAATTCAGGCATTTGCTCTGCATTGAACAACTTACAAACCCCAGGAGTTCCTAACTGTCTCCACTCTTAAGGCTACTGTATTTCATTTAGCCTCATTATTTTCAATCACATGGCATAAAAGGGATTTCCACCATGACACATGGGAAGAAATGGACACAGCTCCTATAACTTGTGAGTGTATAAAGGGCATATAAGTGCTATTTGCCTGATGTTACACTGCAAAGACTGATGGTGGTGGGATATCTTGTATCTGAATGGTTAGTAAGCTTCAAAATTATCTTCCATTTCCCATCTGTTTCTGTTTAAATTTGCAGATGTACTAGCACAACTCCAAAGTGTGCCTTGTTATTTTGACCCATTGCACTGTAATTTACATGAATAGGGAACAGAAAGAAGCTTCAATCAATAACTGGAATCAAAACAACCATGAAAATCTGGATCCAGATGCTCTTCACTCTATTGCTGTAGAATAAACTCTTCCACATACAATTAGTCTCCAGTTTTAAATATTTGTCTCTTTAGATCCATTTTGTGCTATCCTTCAGAGAAGGATACCTGTAAGACATCAGGAATTACTCTGAAAATCCACCTATACACAAGGCCTGTACGGGACTCTGTTAATGATGCTTGGGGTAGATTGGATCCAAGTTTGTACAGTTATGAGTTTGTAGTAAAAATAAGTAAAGCTTGTTAATAATTCACACCATGTGGACTGAAGGAAAGTTCCCTAAAAAAAAATAAAGCACTCTTGTCTCAGTTTCATAATATGAACAGGGATAAAAGCAGTAGCAAAGTAAGCAAATATGTTTCTAATTGTGACCTTTAGCAATAAGTAAAAAGCGGATGAGGTAAACCACTAATGAAACCAGTAGATTTTGGAACAATGAGCAGTTTCTATATTAGCTTTCCGTATGTGTTGATTCAATTAGGGGTTCATAAAGTCTTTCTTCTGAATTGTCATTTGGTTTTCTATGGTCAAATAATTACAGATTGTTGTAGATTTACATAAATTTCACAGGTAAAACCGTTTCTTAAGCTTGGAATTAAATCAACTTATGCCTTACTGTATCTTTATGTCACTCCAAAATATCTCACTTAGAGAGTTTGTAAATATTTGGATCTTCATTTCCCAAAAGAAAACGCATCAAGCAACCATTTTCAGCTTACTGAGACAGGAGCATTGAGTTCAGGCATGAGTACAAATTTTTTTAAGTCCTGTCTACTGTGTCAGGATCCTAGATTCTGAATGTCTCCAGAAAAGCATAGATTTACAGACTTGGTAACATTAGAGCTAGTGAGTATTTTACCACAGCGATACTTAAAAAAGAACGGAGGCAAAAAAAGCAAAAACTCCTAACTCTGTACCGTGTCTATATAGTGCATACATATAAATGTAAGTACATGACTATATATACACATATACACACACGTATACATGTACACATGTACGTGTATAAATGCATATATATATATAAAACCTTACACTCTTCAAAGAGGGAAACGAAATAGCCTTTAACGTAGCACTTTCACTGCTGTTAAGCAGGAAAGTTGCTTGAGACTTCATGAAAGACTATTTGACATTGACCCTTTCCTGGCAAATTCTGTTACATTAGTAAGTTGGCATTTCCTAAAGAAATGTTTTCAGAAGGTTTCTAGTTAGAACAACAAACTGTATTACAGGTTATAAGCACAACTCTTACCAGTTTCAGCAGGAGTTGGAAGTGTCCATCTCTACACTTAAGAATGAAGAAATAAAAGTGCTGGAATTTTGTAATTTACTTTTGTTGCACATGTAGCCCTCCTGCCAGGTGTTAGTGGTAGTAACCAGGACTGGGTTCAATAACATGTCTAAGGGACTCCCTCTAAAATAAATATAAATGGTGGCTTGGTCCCCCACCTAAAACACCAACATTTAGGAATTTAATAATTTAACCTCTAACAGGTGTTCCTTCTCCCATGGCAAGTAAGCAGGAGTTCTGAGAATATGAAACCACAAAAAACTTTTATTTGGGAAAATATAGTAAGTATATAGTTTCAAATAGTAAGGAAAACCCACAGAGCATGTTGGGGGTATGACCAGCTTCACAGTTCTCTCTGTTAGTCACACAGCTCCTTATGGTGTAACACTCTTTCCAATGGCAAAACAACCAAGCATCAGTTGGGACCTCAGATGATGTTACAAAACTTTGTCTTTATGAAAGATGTGCACTTGCCATGGTAACAGTTTGGGGTTTTGTTTATTTGTTTGATAATTTGTTTTAATTTTGTTTGCTTTGGCTACGTTTTTTTGTTGGTTTTGGTTGGTTGGTTGATTTGTTTGTTGGTTTGGTTTGGTTTTGGTTTTGTTTGCTTTGTTTTAAACCCAAAAGCAGGACATGGACCTGCTGGAACAAGTCCAGAGGAGGCCATGTAGTTGATCAGAGGACTGGAGCACCTCTAGTATGAAGACAGGCTGAGGGAACTAGATGATCTTTAAATCCCCTTCCATCCCAAAATATTCTGTGATTCTATGTCAGATATAACCAGATATAATTACCAGATATAATTATAATATAACTCCAGATATAATTACCAACAAATAAAACAAATAGAGAAATACTTGTTTCTATATAAGAATGAAGGATTTGTTACGCTATAAAATGGTGTTCTATTTTAGGGAATATAGGTTAGCAGAACTGTCTTACATGTTTTATTGAGTTTGTTTTTTTATTTAATTTCTGTTAGGTTTTTTCAAATCTTCATTAATTTTCTGAAAAATGGACTGTGACAATATTAAACATATTATTGCATGTTACAGTGGAAAAATTCAAAGGAAAGAGCAGTAAAACACTGAGAAATTGAAAGAAGATATTTTGAGAAATTAGAACTATTAGTCAAAAAATTGTAAAATAAAGTTCAGTTAGACATGAATTCTAACGCACAAAGGGGAAAACTAATCAGACACCCCAATCACTTGAAAAGAAAGAATAATGAAACAGTACATTTCAAAGGTGTTCGAATCAAATAGGAATTCATAACACAGCATGATGGCTTAGGTGGATGTGATATTGGTCTGTCTGGGAACATCCCACTGTGTCTCCTTGAATATAAGTGATCACACTGCAGCACGGGGACTATTCAAAAGGATGCAGACAAATTGGAAAGGACTTCACAGATATGAAAGAAAATATATGAGGCCAGATGTTGATTAAGGAGTGTTGTGCTTTTGTTGGCTCACTTTAGAAATTAAATCCATACACATACAGCGTAAATACATAAACACAAGGGGAAAAAATTCTTGTTTGCTGAAGTACAGGAAAGTACAGTGGAAAGTGCATTTGAAGGGTGGTAAGAGGAACAGCAGGGAATATCTCTCACACTAGAAGAGTCTTGTGGATTAGATGAAAGGATCTTTTTCACCTGAAGTATTTAGAACAGGCTTGCATGGAGGGAGGTAGTCTCACACCCCTATGGTTTCATGAAGGAGAGAGTTTGGGAATATTGGACCAAAATTCTATTACATATAAGAACGGTGTTATCAGACATGGGCATCATTCAGGGAACTGGGCATTGTTCTGAGGCAGACTTGCAATGACTCTGCTACAAGCTGAAATTCTCTCACCCTTGTTTATCCATCCTTGTGCGATATTGAATTGGTTGTCAGTGTGAAAACAGCAGATCCATTAATTATTATGAATTTTTTTCTTCATACTAATTTTATCAGCTAATGGGAGTGACTGAGTTGCCATGTGAACCCTGATGGACATATAATGCTGGCACAGAAGTCCACAGTGCTGTTTGTTATCAATTGTTATTGTTAAAGTTACAGGAAAGTGGCTGGGCTGTGGGGCTGGCCCTGGCCTGAAGTGATGTTAACAGAACAAAGCATGAAGAACTGCTGGACATGACATGAGAAATTGCTTGACATAGCAGATAGCAACAGTAAGATAGTAAGAAGTTCAAGAAAATAGCAACCAGTACTGGGGGAAGGGCTGGCTTTCATAGGTTTTTCAAGCGACATTCTGTGAGGAACAACCAAACTTCTGAGATAATTGAATTATGTCTGGACTGGGTACTAATCCGGTCTTTGAAGAGTATTCCTGCATTTGATTGCCCCAGCCTTACCATTGAAATAAATCAAATCTGTTCTTATGACCATATCACATGAGTTGAATCTTCTTCCATGGTCAGAAAGCCTGGGGTACTAGGGGGAACTTTCCCAAACTGTTGTCACCAGTAAATTAAAGCTGTATCTATTCTGATTATGAAATATGCCCGAAACATGAGTTGGAAGTCACAACGTGGAAGACTGAATCCACTCTCAATTTCAAAACATCCTGGAGGATTTAGAACTTGTTCTGATTTTCATATAACAGTATTAAAAACATTTATAACTTTTCATATAGAAACCTGTCTACAAAATAGTGCCAGCAAGTGCTATAGCAGTAAGAAGAATAATAAAAATAGCAACAGCAATAGCAATAAAAATACTAATAAATTGAAGAGCATCAGCCACCAGTAACCATATTAATGTAAAGAAGAATATTCAAGACAACCATTGCTCGGAGGCAAGAATTAAAAGGGTTAAATCACTGGGATAGCAGAGAGCCTCATTTGATCATGCTTGTCTTTCACCACTGTCCATCAACAATTTAATCTGTAAGGCTAAGCTTCATGCACACATTTGCACCTCACTCATCTATTAGGCTACTCTGGGAAGGCTGGTTAAGCAGAGTATGGCTGCCACAGAAGTTTTTATATGACTGACTGACATTTATACCTACCATGTCCCACAGTCTTTATGAAGAACACTGTTTAGTGCCAGAAATGTTACATCTCGGTGGGTGAACATAATACAGCCTTGGTGAAAAGAGAAATAGATTAAACTACAACTTTGGAAACTATATCCTATTTTTCTGGAAAGAATGATTTGTCCTGGATTATCCTGGGGAGAATCAGTTGTCCTGGTTTTTCTTTCTTTCTTTTTTTCCCTTAAATAAAATAAAAAATGTGCTGAGTTCTTTAACTTCCATCTGAAACCACATCAGAGCTGAGCAGAAGCAACCTTGTTTTTATCAAGATTTGATCTTAAGCAATCAGGGGAGATATCTGGATTACTGATCAGGGCTACTCCATTGCTCAGCATAACACATTTCTCTGTCTTCCATTTTGTAGTTCTTGGCCTTCATCCAACTTCAAAGTAAACCATCCTGAAATGATTCTTTTTCTTATTTTTTTTCTTTCCTTTTTCTTTTTTTTTTAAGAAAATGCAAACTGTATTAATTTACAGTAAGAATCATGACATTATTTTAGAATTACATCCACGTTCCTAGATCTGCAGTCTGAAAGGAATGTCAATAATAGGTCTGATGCAAACCCCTTGATATCTGTGGGGATCTTTCCTCTGAGTACATTAAGCCTTAAATCAATCCCATTGGAGAAGTGTGCATGCCTTTGCTTTATGCATTTATGCCTAGTCACAGTTTCCTAGATGCTTTTGAAAATATGTACAAAGGCTGGTTTGAGAGGTGGAGGTTTGTCTGGATGCCATTCTGTTACAGACAAAGCCAGCAAAATCCTGAATGAGCTCCAGGAAGAGTGAAATTTGCCAAGACACTAGCTGAAGCAGGAGGTTCCAATTTGTTTGGACACTGAGTAATATGTGCATGAGAGCTTCTGAGGGAGCAGGAAGAAGGGAAGAGAGCACAGGGTACTCCAGGATGAGTGACTACAATGTTTGCTCTTATCTCTTTGAACATTTTGGCTCCATTAAACTATAAAACAGATCCTTGGCTGTATTGATGGCAATACAGCCCATTGAGGTGGTGGCAGCTGTTGTGTGTCTTCATAACCTGTCTGCAAGAAGAGAAGACAGGTGCATTGATACCCTAAAACAGGAAAGCAACCAACATAGAGCTGATTGAGCTTTGTAGCCATGTTGGGACAGTCCAGAGATGGATAATTACAGCTCAATTTTCAGGGTGAATTTTGCCTGAAGTAGGTTTAGAGACCATGGAATAACATAGACTCAGTGCTCTGGGCAGGTAGGGGAGGAACATTGAAGGGACAAGGCATATATTGACTTCTGAGGCTTTCTCATCTAAAAATACTTTTCTTCTATGGTCAGAAGAAAGCACTAAGCTTCTCAGAGGATTATGAATTCCTTATAAAGTAGGTATTCTGGACGTTTGAGGAGCATTGCTTTATAGCTCATCACTTTTCTCCCCGCTGTGGAGGAAAATTTGACATCTTCCTTAGACTTAGCAGATGAGTTTGAAACAAAGCTAGCCTTCAAGACAAGCTCTACTTGAATGAAATGAGATATAATTAGCTGGCTGTTTTCTCCTTGGTATTTTCTTATTTCCCTGGAACCATCCTCTGTGTTCTAATATATGAAAGAAGTATTTCAGTGAAAGATAAGGATAACACATTCCCTTAAAAAAAAAAGAAAGCCATATTTGATTTGTTTTGGACCCTCTGAAAACTAAGCTGCTTCTGTGAAGAGCTTTAAAAGAAAGAAGTATAGCTAAATGTGTCTGGTGAGTCCTATTTTTCATGGATGTACTACTTTGGTGGGGTCATAGGAGAGAAAGGTATGAGGAAGGTGAGTAAACCATTTTGGGTTTACAAAAGGATGTAACTGCATGACTGGGCATTGATTTAAACTGTGTGACCAAATTCAGTGTTTAGAAGTGAGAAGTAGTGAAAAAGAGGATATGTCCTTCTTGGCTACACGAGTATTGCCACAAGGGGGTCTGAGCTAACTCTTGCGTCACACAGAAAAAAAGTGTGAAGATGTTTGAATCTTGCTTAGAAGCAATTGAAAAAGGAGATGGAATAGAACAAACTTTCAGGAAGAAACAGAGAGGAGCATAGGAGGTTGTTGAGTCTCTGATGTTCTTGAGCTTGGAATGTCCCATCTTCCACTGCAATGAAGATGTCAACTAAATTAAGAAAAGTATAAGAAAAAGCAACAAGGGTGAGCAAAGATGGTAAAAGGCAAATGTAAGTAAATAAATATAGCAATGACATCTCTATTCATGTGGAAAAGATACATACTATTCTGAAATTAAAAACTTTAATTTAGTCAGACTAATACTGGCATGAAGTACCATGATGTCTTAAAGTAGAACCCATGTGAAAAAGCTGCAGAGATGAAAAGATAAATTTTCTGAAAGATACAATAATTTAATTTTTGTGTGAAACAGCCTTATTGCCCTCATAAATGTCCTTCATTTTGGCAAATGATTTTTTATCAAACTTACATTAAGCTTTAATTTTTTATTAAAAAAAAGACAGAAAAAATAGGAAAAATATTTTTAAAAAAGAAAAGTGAAAAAAGGAAAGAAAAAGGCTGCACACTTTCCTCAGGAAAAAAGAAAAGTAATTGAAGTATATCAATTGTACCTAAGGATAAGTCTAAGAAAAATAAATAAACATAGGAAAAGTTTTGAGTGCACAAACAACCAATGCTTTTCTACAGTTACTTCTTTCCTTCAGACAAGGTAGTGGGCTCAGAAAAATCTGAGAACTACCTTCTTCCATCACCTACCTCCTTGACTGAACTTCTAATCATCAAAATATCGGTCAAGAAAAAATTGTGTAACATATTCATAAGGTACAGTAGCTGTGCTGACCACCAGAGAATCTGTCATTCCTGAAGCAGGGCTCATGGTGCAGCAGGCTGGCTATGAGGAAGAAATTTTGTGGAATACTGGGGGGAAAAAAGGATGGATAGAGAAAGTTGTAAATAGAAATTAAACAACAAGAAAAAAATCTTAAAAGTGCTTTAAGCTTCCTAACACTGATTTTCAAGCCTAGTCTTATTATTTTAGTTCTTTCACATGCAATGCTGAAAGCTTCATTGTTGTATATAGCAATATGTAGTCTCTGAATATCAAAAATTATTTTTTCTTTTTTTTTTTTTTTCCTTCCCGTTTCAGGTAATTTATGTCTGACTCCTTCTATTTTTATTGAAAATAATTCATATTAAGCATTTCAGGTCCTGCCCTGTCTCTCTGTATACATTTTCAAATAGACACCTATCTTGGATTTAGTCTTGACCTCATTGTGTGATTCTAGTATTTCGTTTAACTAGACACAATGAATCTTTCACTAAAAGGAACCGAGCCTGCAGAAATATAAGATGTTATGAACTCCAGATAGAATGTATACACAATCTAGTTTGGAACAAATTGTCATTGTCACAAGGGTTAAGAACAGGTCTTCAAGATTTTCATGTGTTTTGGCATATTCTTTGGTGCTTTTGCTCAATGGAAGTGATTTATTCGAGATATTTTGTGTCCTGTGTCTTAATTCTGAAGACTTTAAGACAGCTTGTATGAATCCGCATATGGAATGTAATAGCTGCAGAGCAGTCAAAAGTTATGGCTGATCACTTGAGGTTCTTTCAGCTCCAAATGTTGAGGTTTCAGCTCTAGATTCAAATGAAAATGGTGTGTGGAAAAACAATTCAGAAGAGAGAAAAAGAGAGAGTGAGGAATTAGTGAGTAAGAAATTGAAGACTTAAAGCCTGAGTAGGAAAACGGGAAAATGGGAACATAAAACAGAGACAATACTATGCCTGGAACAAAAGGATAGGGAGAAAGGGTAAGTGAAAAAATGAGTAGGAATTGGAACTTGCATTTAAAACCTGAATGACATCATATAATGATAACAATGTAAGAGATCTTAAAAATGGGCCTAGTCCAGAGATACTCAGTTAGAAAAATAAGCAAAAAGCTGTGATGAGATCTGAGCAGAGGTGAGATGAATATGAGCCCATTCAGTCAAACCACCAATTCCTCTTGGAGCCTGAGCTGAATTTGGAATAAATTCCAAACCTCTAGTTTTTCATTTTGGTTCCAAAATAAGATCCAGCAACTCTCAACAGGAAAGGATTTATTTTCTTCACTCCCCCCAACCAGGGAAAAGCCAAAATGTGAGGGTAGAATGGGGGATGTTGAAGGAGAGCTGGCCAGTAGAAAAAAAGAAAATAATTTGGTAGAAACTGCACATAGAAAGGGTCAAAATGAGAAACCTCTATGGGAACCCAGGCAGTAACACACCACTAAATTATGAATGGAGAGAGAGAGGCAAATGTTATGTTAAAGAAACTGAACTTCCTGTGCTTTCAAGTTGTGGTCATAGCAAAATCTGGACTTACTAAATAGGTTGCATTTGCCTTGTAGGGTTCCACGACATAAATTAAATGACATATGTAACATGCCACTCTGAAATGTAAAATTATTGTAGAATGAGAATTTGAACAATGAGAAACAGCTTCCGCTTCCACTTGAAATTTCCTGTGCAAAAAGGCCTCAAGATTTGTTTCTTTTTATAACAATTACATGTAAATAGGCCAAAGTGCCTTAATCAAAGTTTCTTGTTAAATAAATTTCAATAGCTTCACATATGCAAAATTTCTAAGTAGGGTTGAGGAAGAATTATACATTATGATTTTATTTACAGAAATACCAGTATTACTGCTTAAAGGACCAAAAGATTTTCCCCCTGATAACATCAAAGAAGCAGATCTTCAAAGAGACAGAGAATTCCTATCTATAGTAAAACTGAGAAAATCCCCATTCTTAGCTAGCAGAGATATGCTAATTTTAAATAGTTAGAAACTGGCCATTAATTTCTCTCTCCCCTTGCAGATTTCTGTCCTGTAAGAATTACAGAAAGTACATTACTGTTGAAAAATACATTAACCCTACTGAAGTATGCATCTTGTGACATTTAACTAAGCTTGTGGAAGTCCCACCTTGTAATATAATAATAAAAACTACTGCTTGTCCTGCATTTGCCGTCCATAAATCTATAACCAACTTCCTGGAGGACAGTGTCATTGCCTTGTGACAGATGGTGAGACTAAGGAGTAATAAAATAAAGCAAGTTACCCAAGATCACCCCAAAAGAACACCAGCTCCCGCTGCTTGTCCGGTTCAGAAGTCATATCAGGAAAAAATACAGAGACAAGCCTGCAGGGGTGGCCTGAAGCACTTCTGTCTGCAGAATTATTTCTGCAAATTTGTGCTGGAGGTAGAGAGTGGTATGTGTAAGTTTGGACAGAGAGAAAAGGCTCTGCTCCTCTATGCAGACTAGACCCATCCTATCAGCCTGGATTCCAGCCACTTTCACAGAAGAGAAATATGTTTAACAGGGGCTACTGAAGGAGGAGGAGTGGGAGGATTAGATGCATGAATCCTAAAACATACTAACATACTTTGTGTACATTTCCACTCTGAAAGCTGAGCTTTTGGTTTCTTGATGCAACTAGTTTGCGGCAAGAGCTGAGCAAGTGACGTTTATCAGCACTGCTAAGAAGCCCAGCAATAAGTCACTACAGAAATATTTATTACCTACTGGTAACCACTGGTAATTGCTGAAAAAACAACCTGAAAGACACGTCTACGCTCTTGCTGGAACGACTCACCATGATGTAATTCCCCAAGCACCTCCACTAGGAGACAGTAGTAAAAACTTATGAACATGTTCTCCCTGTTAACATTCTTTCCTTCTCTCTTTAATATAGTTGAAAAAAAAAAATCAGTGTGCACCCATAAATTCACTACAAAACAAAAGCAGTTGCTCAAAGTGGGCACAGCACTGCACAAGTACATGTTAGAGAGTCCCATAATCTGTAAGGGTACTGCAATTTTTTTCACATTCTGTTGTCAAGGAGTTTAATTCACAGATATTTTCCTCATTTAGTGTTTAAAGGCATTATCACAGAAATGGACCCAATTCTCTAATTGCTGTGGTTTTCAAGCTGATAGAGAAGCTGCTGATGAAATAATACTAAGTTCCTCTTTTAGGAAATATTCACCTCACATTTGTGAAAGCTCTCAATAAATTAAAGCGTCTTTTGAAGCATAAGAAGTGACAAAAATTTGAGACTTGGTGAAATGCTGTTCTCCACTGCCTGCAGCCCACAGTTCCTTCCTTCAGCCCCAGTCAGGACAGGGAGCAAGAGCACCTACAGGTTCAGAACAGCCAGAATATCAGATTGGCCAACATTTGGGCAAAATCACAGCCACAGAACCTGGTCTGTTACCTCTCAGAGGCAAACTGTTCTCCTAACAGGGCAAGTCTTTAATTACCATTCCTCCTCCCCCTCCTCTCCTCCACAGCACACTCAGCAATTCTCAACTCATCTGGTTAGTTTCAAACCCATACACCAACTGGTTAGTTTTGTTCTATTAGCTCTCAGACCATTTAAACCATCTGTTTTTCCTCTAGCATGTCCTAGACCCCTGACCTGAGTGATCTCTACATTTGATGTTCGTCCATGTCTGAAGTAGCTGTTTTTAGAGGTGACAATCCCAATTTCACTCACTGGTGTGGGCATGGTCCCAGACCATGCTCTGTGGTTACATGATGCCTGTGCATCTTCTCCCCTGCACCACCTCCTGCCACATTTGAGCCAGGGTTATACAATCCCTGCTACACATGGTGCATCAAGAGGGACTATGCACATTTCGTAACCACAAAAAGAATCTTGAATTCTCGTGCGCTTTATGTCTCCTACACTATTTAACTAGTTACAAAATTGTGATATTTTTTCCAGAAACAATCTCACATTAGAGTGTGCCTGGATTTCATTTCTAGGGATTCTTGCTAAAATTCTTACGTGACGTCATCTCAGGCCCTCACCCAAAAACCTGGAAAAATAAATTGCCCTGTCTGGGTGTTCAGAAGAAGAAGTAGTTCCTCATTTAAAAACAATAAGTTTACATGAAGTGAGTTAAATGAACAGAGTTTTATCAGGGGGAGAGGCTTTCTAAAACATTACCTTGGGAAACTCAAGTAACCAACAGAAGGTGAGACTGCTGTCCCCAAGGCCCAGCCCTGGCCCTGAACTCTTCCTACAGCAGCAAGGGGCGGTCAAGGTTATGGGCACTGTCCTCCTCCTTCAGTTGCATCCAACTCACACAACTCATTATCCAGGCTCAAAATCCAATTTGAGGGCAGTTTAAATCTTCTGGCCCAAGTCAGAGGCAATCAGTTTGTAGAAGTGTGTGGGCTGTATGGGATCCTCAAAGGCAAGTTATTGCATCATAGGCAGCTTAGGAGCAGGCAGGGGGTTGGATGAATTGTTCTGGCAATGTTGAAATTTGCCCCCCAACATTACATTTTTCCTCCATTACAACTTTCTGCATCCTTCTCCCTATGAGCTCATCGCTTCTGAAAAAGACACACAGCTTTGCTGGACACAGATGCACTCATTCAGTGTGTAACCTGAAATACAGGGACTGCTGGCCAGAGCTTGATCAAACACACAGATGTGGCAGAGAGATGTGTCCCGCAGGCTCCTCCACCCCACCACCGGTTTCAGGGAGGGACACCAAGGTGAGAAGGCTGGCCCCACTCTCTTAAGAGTTTTGTAGCTTCTGTGAGCTTTTCTGCTCGTCTCCTATGAAAAGACTAAGCTTCTCTTGCCAGAGAGGAGGTGTCAGTGAAATCCACAGGTTGACAACTGCTCCAAGTGAGTTCCATCATTTCACAACCACCTCACTGAGCCTCTTCTACTTACCACCTCATCTCCTCTTGCCTTCCCTTCGCAGCCACATTTTGTCATGATTCTGCTGCATCAGTCTCCCCTGCAATACAAATGCCCAATGGGCCTGTTCTTAAAATTTCTTGAGAATTTTTAGATAGAAATCAGAGACACCTTATGGGAAATATTGACTGAAAATTAGGGATTTTTTTAAAAAGACACTTGAATCATTTAGTTTGCAGTGAGGCAGATGTAACCTGAAGTGTTTAAGTAAAGGAGGATATGGACCCAGTTTCTAAAAATTTTCTGTTCTTTTTTTCCTTCTTTTTTATTCTGCCTATATTTTTATGAAAAAGGTATTTTCTATATCCTGTAACTCAGGTAAGTCTCAGTATAATTATATTTGAAGGAAAAGCCCTTTTCTAGCCCAAGAGAAAATCAAAATGGGAAAATCAAAGGCTTTTTTGCCAAAAAGAAAAAAGTGAGAATATTTCCATACAAGGTCACAGTTACCTAAATAAATCACAGCCAGCTTCACACTCCAGACTGTATTTATATTTTGAGCCAGGGAACATCTGTTTAATAGTGGGTGGTCATGTAACAGTTTCATAGACTACAGGGCCATCTGAATACTCTTGGAGATGTCAGAAAGGGACTTACCCTGAAGTCAGTGAGTTTTAAATGGGAGGAAAGTAGGCCCCACTATTCTGGAAGGTTCTCTTCTCAGAAGCCAAGTAAAACTACATGCCAGTAACTACATGGCAAAAGACAAATTGTCCAGAAAAAATCTTATTTAAAATGTAAAGTACAGACCAGAACCCCACAGCAGTTCCTCAACAATAGCTGCAGTATTTTCTGCATAAATACATGAGAAAGACTCAAGATATGTCAGTGGCTTCCCAAGGCAGCAGAGTGCTGTCTCCCAGTATCTCACAAAGCCTGGATGACGAGCACAGACCCTGATAGTTTTTACCTATACCTTACACAGGTCAGGCACATTGGTGAAGAATTAACACAGAAAATGAACTCTGTATAATTTTGGACATCCTGAGGCCGAGAGCACAGACATTACTAGAGCTAAACATTATTATCGTCCCCAGGCTGTTGCCAACAGTCTGCTGCCACTTGTAGGCACATCTAACTTCACTGACCATTGAGGGACCTTAGGGGATCTACATCCCTTTCCACAGCTCCCAAGGAACCAAGAACATGCCGTGCCACAGGCAACAGAAGAAGAGATCATTGTTGAACACTTCCTTCTGAGTATCTGAGGTACCTCATTTATGTCTCATATTATGTACCTTCCTTCATGTAGAATTTTTCCCTGAAAGTGTATGTCTACTTATTCCACTTCAGGAGGTCAGAGAAGACAGGGAAAAAGCAAAAATGATGCCTGTACTGAGCTGCCTTTCACTCTAAAATATTTCTGTTGAAAGCCTCTTCTGGAATATAAATATGCTGCTCCTTTGTCCGGTCCTTTTTCCTCCTGAAGGGACCAAATCATCTCGGCACCCTGTCACAGATGGTCAATGTATTTTTCTTCAAACTGTCTTTGTTTAAACAGTCTTTGGTAAACAGAAAAAGTGACATTTTCCATCACTGTCACCTCAGGTGAGTCTCTGCTACCAGGCTAAACACCATAACTTTCCCATGCTAAATCTGAGCCAGGGAATCCTTTCCTATATCACCAAAAGAGCAGGCATTTAAAGCATCTAATTGCAGACAGCCTGTTGCTATTAGCCAAACGGTAGGGTTGTGCATTAGAATTCTTTCTGCTGCCATAAAAATTGGAAGTCCATTTTGTACAAGGCTACTCTGCAAGAAGTCGAAGAAAAAGTTTCAAGACTGAAGATGAACATTTCACTTTCCAAGGATCCCAAAACTGTAGGCATGAGAAGGACAACAAACTGTTCAGTGTCATGAGGCCTGAGACATTCTACTACTGTCAGACTCAGAACTGAAGATTTTTGATGAACTTTAAACGTAGATGTCTTCTAACTTTAGGTACAGGCAACTCTCATATATGCGTTTTAAGGCTCATTAATCCCTAAATCTTGCTTCATTTCTTTTGTGTGTGACTAAGAAACTTCATTAAGAGAAAAGGACATGCCAAAAATATACCTTCTTAAACTAGGGGAGCAATGAAAAATTCACACTTGTGAAACAGTTCTACAGTGTGGGGAAAAAAAAAGAAACTCTGCTATGAAAAGAAAAATATTTGAATATTTGTCCATTTTTTATGTTTCCTTTGCTTTTTCAGTTACCTGGATATGAATGGGCTTTATTGAAAAATTAATAACAAGAGCTTAGATGGGAAATATCCATAGGATTTTGTATATAAAGCATTCTTGTCTAAAGGTCCTGATAAAACAGCTGGTAGATATTAGGGACCAGCATTCCCTATACACAATAAATAAGTACTATAGTATCCTACACTGGTATCCTAGAATACTGTAGTAGTATTGTTTTGGGCCGCATGAGGATAATCTCACTTCTTATAAGATATCATAACTATATTGATCAATGCTGATTTAAACCAGTTGTGGATCAGACATGGGGAGAGGTGGATTTACCTTAGTTAACTCAAATCCGATATGCCACAATAATCAGCAGGAACACGATAAAATTTGCACAGCCTCTTTTAGATACCTCCACAGGTTCAGACTTGCTGCCTTCTGGCAGTGCCTGTTTCTCACCTTTGACCATGAAGGCGTCCCAGGGTGATCAGCTCAAATGCAGCCATCTGCAATGTGGGATGTTTCACTGTAAGTGGAAAAAAACGAAGCAGAGATTCACTGAGGGAATTGTATCAGACTCAGCATTTCTGAGTAGAAGTCCAGCAAAGAGTGGGCAAGCATTATTTAAGTTCTACTTAAACCTCAAAGTAGGCAGCCGGCGCACACATGAGCTCACACATGGGAGCTCTGCACTTGAGATCATTTCAGTACTGTACAAGTAGCCCTTCTCTCCTGTCTGCGTAGGAGTGTAACGTGCACTATTACAAACCATTGTTGTGATAACAGGGATTCTCCGACCATCTGCTGTGGCCAAGTTTCAATAACCTGGGAGAGGCCACATGACAAAATCAGCCCTGACATATACCGGTGCGGTTATACCAAGGCTGATTTTGGCCCTATGCATGTCAGACAGAAGTTTGTAATAAGGTTTCCTTGTTCACTTCTCTGACAATCTGCTTCAACTATTCTCAGAAATAACTGCTAACGGCAGATTCACTCCCACTGTTCAGCTTCTCTTTTTCTTTTAAACTGAACCAGACGTGAGAGACAATGTAAAACCCTCAAAGTAACTCTAATCCATTTCCAAAAGATGCTTCAGATTGTACGGTAGCCCAGGATTCTGTTTTGAATAAACCCATGCTCACGCTCTTTGTAACTGAGTATTTCTAATGTAAGTGCCTGCGAGGAGGAGGAGGAGGGGAGAGAGGTTCATTAATAATCATGATGGTTTCAGTATTGTTGCATAACTCGGTCAGTTTGATCATCCGCTGGGCTTTATCGGGTTTGTTTTACTGCAGTTTGCTTGTGCCTGTGCAGTTCCCATTTTGGGGAGTTGTAGTTCCTGGGAGCTTTCGTGCTATCCCCACTTCCAAGTGCTGTAAAGCGGCGGCCTGCTGTTTTAATCACGCCTCTCTTTCTCCAATGTTGTTTGCGCCCTGGTACAACCCATCTGCCTCAAATCGAGTGCTCCACTGGGGCTGCACACATCTGCCAGCCAGACTACCTTCGTACACAATTACTCAATCCACCGTAAGGCTCTTTAATAGGAAACAAGTGTGACAACGGCAAGCCTTTTTTTCTCTCACTCTCTCTCTCTTTTTCCCTCTCTCCCCCTCTCCCTTTTTACTTTTTTTTTTCTTTCAACCACATAGTCAAACCGCCCTAATAGAGATGAAGCTTGATAGATCCACCCAGGTGTAGGTGAAATGGTAGAGCCTCAAGCGTAATAGATGCCGTGCTCTTGTGCTGAAGTTCAGCCCCGTGTCCTGAAGGGTTGTCTGGCAGCACAGAGATGGGTTGCTCCTTGCACAGTTAAAAAGTCAATGTGCTTCCTCCAGCTCACATGTATGACTAATTTAGAAAGCAACCTGGATCTAGGTGAGCGCTGCAGAACTGCCTCTTCTCTTCAGTGCACGGACAAAGCACAGCACACAGTAAGTGGAAAATTTTTATTTATTTATTTTACTTGGGAATTAATTAACTGTATTTACTTTTGAGGGAATCCTCTAAAGGCTGGTGCAGAAATGAAGCAGAATAATGTTTGCATGCAGATCCCTTGTGTATATCTTCCTGTTTCATTTTACACTGTGCCCTTGTCCTGCTACTTCAGCCTGATTACTCAGACCATACAGCTGGGCTGAAGCAACTTTCTTATCTAAAACTGAGCTATATAATGGTATCGGTAACACATGGGTATATTTCTCTATTAAGGTGTGTGTCTGCGCAGTATCTGAATATCTGATTGCTGAGCAGAAGTTTAATCACTTTCATTAAAAATTGTATAAACAAAAATGTTAAAACTAAGAAAGTTAAATAGTCCAAACCTCCTCTTTTCATTTTTTTCTTTTCTTTTCTTTTCTTTTTTTTTTTTTTTTTTTTTGGCTGGTGGGGGTGAGGAGGGAAAGGAGGAAACAAGAATTAGAAATGTTAAGCATTAAAACATTAAAAAGGGAAGTCATTTAATGTGAAAAAGAAAGCTGCATTATTTTGTTTACCAAACCATTAATTCAAACATACTGAGAATGCTGCCAAACTATAAAAGCACAAACTGTATAACTACAGTGATAGTAAAGCTTGAAACAAGAAAAGAAGGTTGCTTGTCTAAAATGCAAGAGGCATATTAGAACCAGATGTACAGAATCTCAACTTTGAATACTCAGTGTTTCATGCTTGGTTTAAAACAGCCTTAAAATTGCCTTTACTTTGCATTTACAACTTTGGATTCGCTGTTAAACTGCGCTTGAACTTGGAGTCAAGATTTGATCTTAGCACACACATATTATTCGAGCCTCCTACAAGAGATTTACTTTGCTATTGGGAGTCTATTTACTACTGTACTGTATATCCTGAAGGACATTAACAAGCTTTCTGTGATGGACTTTCAGGTGGAATGTAAAATGTAAAAGAATGTGTCCGCTGCATATGCAGAATGTTCTCTCTGAGAAATAAACACATGCATTATAAAAGGGATTTGCCAGCACCTCAAACAGATGATGATACACTGTAAGAATGCATACAAGTATGACTGAATTTATTTTCTGGAGGATCCAATGAGATGACTCTTCTCACTTAATTTATTCTGAAATATTACTCAGGTTGGAGGCTCTTGTCAACACTGGAAGTGGAAGAAATGAGTCTGCACAGTTATGCCTATAAAACATTTTCATTAGTCTCTTTCCTGCAGAAGAGGTGCTCTTGGACAGACAAGTATATATGGTTCTTTTAATTAGCCATGGCTTAATTGTTACAGTTATCCTTTATGCATGATAGCCATTAGCCTGATCTGCTGCTGAAAACATCCAGTCTGTTAACACCAAGATTCTAAATACGGCAATTTAAAAGTTCCAAGTTTAGGAAGGTAAAACAACCATTCCAGAAGAAATATTTAGACCTGTAGTTGCTGGCATCAGGCAGTGATCAACGTCTACCCCCTACAGGGAGAGAATCTAATTTCATTGTCTCCCTCATTCATGAACACTGTAAGAGTTCCAAGTCTTACACTTGAGTACTGAAGTTATTCTCTGGCTCCAACAACTGCCTTGTAATGGCTGGGACAGACTTTGATTAATAGAAAGTCATTTTCAAAGAGCTAATAAATAGCATAACTAATAAATAACAGTAGGCATTTCCTCTCTCAAATTGCAGCCAGTGGAAAATGGCTTTTAGACTTTAAAAGCCATAGTCAGCAGTGGTTTCTTTCCAGTTACAAAGTGCAAGAATGGGTTCACAAAACATTCCTGCTTACCTTAAGTCAGCTGCATAATGTATGGGTCTTGAATACAACTTTGCAACAAGGCATAGATAGTACTACTACATAAAACATGGCCCTAGACATGGCAGTATAGACATGAGGTTAAGGTACAACCAAGTACAGGTGAGGTGACAGAGCTATGGGACACATTTTTTGTGTCAAATTCACATCTATTGTAACAAATTTTGAGTGGTATTTCATAATTTGCTTTCAATGTAACCCATTGCTCTGTAAGGCATTTAGGGATAGGAAGAAAAAAGGATGATGATGCTACCAACTTAAAAGCTTCAATTTATATAAACATACCTGACAAAATTTATCCCAGTTTGCTAGTTTATTTAATTCAAGAAAACTAAAAAAGCACCATGTGTTTTGATCATATGTGCTGTGTTAGCTAGTGTGCTTTAACATAAGTTTTTAATTCAGATATTACACATTTGCATTTAAGTTATAGTACCATTTACTACTTTGCAGTGCATTTTTGCAATAGAACAACTCTTAAATATTTTAAATAAGCATCATGTGATTCCTCTTCTTCCCATTTGTTTGTCATGACTATGAGTTTTGAGTGTGTGCAGAGTAACCACTTAACCTACTTCTTTTCTGTCTTTCACCATCTTTCTGATATACATGCACGCATACATACACATATATACTCACAACAAATGTTATCTCCTATGCTTCTCCACACTTTGAAATGGAATTTTGGATCTTTCAAGACCTTTTCTGTTGGCTTCAGTGCCCGCTTCAGTGCCCAAAATAATTTCAACAAGAAAAAATATGGCATTTCTATATTATAAAGCTGAATCCGGACTTCAGCTACAACTCATGACTGTAACACAGTTTTGGCTTTATGCGTAAACTTGATTGTCACTACCCTTACCCAAAAAAGAGCAAGGATCTGAAAAAAATATCCAGATCATAAAGCATATGTTATTCACCCATATGTTCAGACCTAAATTTTTATTTATTAGGCTGTGTTGGATTTCGTTTAAATGGATGAATACAACCCTGAGCGGCTTAGTTTAGGCAAAGACATTTGACATTTTTTGCTATATCAGTTCCACGTTCAAAAAAGAGCCCAATGGCCAATTGTCAGTTTTGCTTCAGATTTATAACGGAAGCATAGTGTCTAACACGAGTTAACTATAATAATAAAAAAAATGTTAATTACTCAGTAGTCATTTTGAAAATTTTGTCAATAATCTTATCATACTGTTTACTAACAAAACCACTACAGACAGAAATATTAACCACATCTTTTTGCTTTCTATAACCAGCATTTCAGCAGAAGGCTTTAATTTCACTCCCACTTGCTAGGGCAGTGGACGCTATAGGTATTGTATGACACAATGAATCCTGTTTTATCTTCTTTGATACTATTACTCATGGCTGCTAAAGATTTAATGAGTCTTAAACTGAAAAAGATGTAGAAAAAGTGCTTATAGGCATAACAATGTGTTACTGATGAGCATCAAAAGATTACCAGGACATTAGCTAGGGTTACAGGAAAACCTCAAATAATGAATGTTCCACAAATCCAAAATATTTTCCATAAGCAATCACTGATGAAAGTTTCTCTTCATCTGTATTATTATTCTTCATATAAAGCATCAATTCTAAGCTAGTTCAGGTCTTTTTTCTACTAAGTCCAATGTGCTGCAGTTCTAGTCAGCAAGCACTGCTAGTGCTATTAACATAAAAATCGCCCTAATCATTTACATCAGTGCACTGCAAACTTGGAAATTTTACTTTCCAAAGTCTTGGGTGCTTCTGTGAATTTATGTAGAAGTGAACACAGTTTGATTTTCATTCTTCTTACATTAAATAAGTATCAATGCTGATTTGATGCATGAGCTGCTACTTAAGAGGGCATTTTGGGTACTTCCATGGAAACTAAGCCTTTGATCTAGGAAGCTTAAGTCCAGTGATAATTACGTTTTGGTAGTGAATGTCTGACATATACTTTTTAAATAAGGTTTAATACCAAGTCGGTCTGATTTAAAGATAAACAAATATTTTAGGAATCTGGATACAATAAGATTTCTTGCTGATGTCTATATTAAAACTAAATCACCTAAACTATAAAAAAAAGGTTTTCAAAATTTCTGGTGGATTCAGACAATGTTATAGTTTGTGTCTTGCTGCTCTATATCAACATGAAAGTCTTAAAATACCATAAAGCTGTTCTTTTTACTTATTTAACTCATTGGTATCACAGGAAAGAGGTGTTGATTTGCTGATTGTTGATAATTTTGCTCTTAATATATAGACTTGCAGATGTTCACATAAAGTGCTTGTATGAAATAATGCTGTCATTCTGATTTATCATTCTGATACTTTAGTACCAGTTCGTGAAGTGGTTTTTCTCATAATTAATGGTAAGCTGATCTTCAAAGGAGCTTAGATGCTGGTGGCAGCAGGTACGAATATTCAGGAATAATGGAAGTTAAACTTCAGGAAGAAATAGAAAATCATGCTTTTCTAGAGACAAGCTGCATACAACCTTCTTTCTCCTATGAGGCATTGGAGTGCAAATGTTATTAAAACAAACAGCAAAGGAGTGCATTTTAAAAGCAACGTGCCTCTCTCCTTCTTCTAAAAACGTGAGTTCACTTGAAATGATTAATGGGAAAGGCTTTCTGGGGTTTTTACTGCTGTTCTTTAAAGGGTGATAAAGATATATGAACCCCATGATATGCACAAATCCCATGCACAATGACTACAAGTTTGACTCAGTAGCTTACACTGTGGTGTAAAACCTCAGAAAACAGTGGTAAGGAAACCATGAATCAGAATAATTTATTTTTCATTATTTTTTTTTCCTTTAAATTTGAGACTGACAAAAATACTCAACTAGACTAGATTGTTTTGGGTTTTTTTTCCAAATCTTATTTTGGATTTACTATTTAAATTCAATTCAGGTGTTATCTCAGTTTCTTCCTTGTAGTTAACAGCAGGGCACAATTTTTATTTTGATTGGTTTTAAAGTAACACCAGCTATGAGTTTTGTTACTCTGACAACTTTAAAATTTTAAAAAAAACTGTAAAATTGGGACAAATTGTCCAACAGTCCTGCACAAAGGAAGGGCCAAGGTCAAAAATTACTTTGTTACATTTCCAGAATGTTGTACTGGACTTTAAAAGCTCCATGAATGTAAACCAGTCTTTGAAACATCCTCACAGCAAATTCACATGGTTCATGTCACAGATATGGGTCATATCTGTATAATAATATTAGTATTGCCCTCAAAATTTACATTGAATAAAATGAAAGACATTGTACAAGGTAATGTGATTTCCACTGGAAGTTTTTTTACCCTGGTAGGTTTTCTTACAGTGCAAATACACCCTTACCTCTGGGGAACTGATACATGACACAGTTTTAGTAATGTTGGTTTTTAAACCATAGGCCCTATCTATCCACACAAACATAGGTTTTCTTTTCAATGCTGTGACAAAACCCCCCCCTTGTTTTACTAAATCTTATTTTATAAAATTCCTAAAGAACAAATTTATTAGTTAAGTCCGAGTATATTCGTGTTCCATAGGAAGTCTTGTGTTTGATTGAGGGAGGGCAGTGCCTGATGGACTTATTTTCCTAGTAAAGATTCTGAAGAAGACAAAAGGCTGTCTTTAAGAGCACAAAAGTCACAGACGAGTATGTTACCAACAATACCACCTCTGTCCCATGTAGAGTCTTTCAGCAACATCCTAAAAAGTCTTCCTAGTCCAACCTGCCCTAACACAAAATGGGGTATTCACCTCATGATCCCAGGCATCATGCTTTAAAAATGTCATTTAAGCAGCTGAAACACAGCCTTCACAATATTCCATATGAATAAAGATGAAAACAAAACAAAGTAATAATCATATTTTAAGGTCATAATGTTGCCATGTGAAGACTGCTGCCTCTTCAAGCCAAATAATAAGCAGAAGGGATATGAACAGGGCCTGAAGGCAATGGTTTGCAGAGCTTTTTGCTCTGTAGGGAAAAGCATGTTTTGGTTTGTTTTGATGACTGAGACAAAGACTCATCCCTAATAAATCTTCCATTGGTTAATGCATAGCTGAAAAGTGATACAGCACTGTGGTGTGGATGGAGAGGGATAGGATAGAACAGAAGTAACAGATAATCACAATTCCAACTTTATTAGTGGGAAAAAACCCACCCTTAATTTAATAGAGATGATGTTAATTTCCCTTTGATGAAATAGAGATCTGAGAAGGCTGTGCAGATGGCCAGCACTGCAGAGAACAGCTCTGTCAGGGCTCCTTACGCATCCACAAGGACACAGCATGCCAGCAAAGCTTGATGGTCCGTGGATCAGTGCTTCCACCTCTTCACAGGCCAAATTTCCACAAGCTGATATGATTTCCACAAGCATGTATGAGGTGGCAAGAATATGCCAAGATAAATAAACCCTATTTGCTATTTCATGGAACTTCTTGTGGTTCATCATTTCTCCAGGTGACATTACTTGCAGTCATTTCAGCAGAAGAAAGATTTAATGACTTGTCAAGTGAGCTACTCTGTTATCACTGCAATGGCTCCCCTCACACCAAGTTTAAGGCACATTAACAGGGTATTGTGGGAGCGCAGACACAGCTGATGCCCATGCAGGATTGGATCAGTGAAAAAAAACAGATAATGCTGTCTCTAGAGGGAAATTTCTGCCAAAATACACGCTGACTTCCATAGTGCGTGTATTTAACATAAGGTTTTTGTTT
The DNA here is from genome assembly GCA_014706295.1 of Lycocorax pyrrhopterus obiensis. NCBI lineage: Eukaryota > Metazoa > Chordata > Aves > Passeriformes > Paradisaeidae > Lycocorax > Lycocorax pyrrhopterus. The sequence continues at coordinate 8,591,023 of JACSVZ010000015.1, forward strand.
AGCACCTTTATAAAGATTTAAATGTATACATACTTACATTCATAAAAAAATATGTCAATCACACTTCACATTATTGGATTTAAGATCTTGTAGGCTACAAATTTACTTATTGTTAGCATTTATCAGCATTTTCATGACCAAGTACAAATTTGATGAGGGTTGACAACACCCATTTGCAGCGATTAATACAATCTCACAGAAAACACGGGTTTATGAACCTGATAATCTCAAGTGTTTTGGATTTGTTTGGGTTTAAAAATGCCAGTGGCTACTTGTCAAACTTCATTTGTAAATCAAAACTGTTTTTCAATTCTACACCTGCAAAACAAGTGTTCAAAACTTGTAAACTTCTTTATGGATATATATTCTTGGCCTTCAGATATAGTGGAAAGAATCCAAGACAATTTTTTATGGCTGAATTATAAACACCTGAAAAATGGAGTTTGAAATGAAAATGCTGACACAGCTTTAATTATTGCAGCATGAATGATTTTATTATACACTATCCACAGTGTCTATACATACAAAGTACATGCTCTAGTGTTCTAATATTTCATTTAAGAAAAAAGCAATTACTTAGCAGATGTAGAGACCTACGCATAAATGGGCTAAAGCAATACCTTTATGCTGTTTGAAAACCTATATGGAATGTTATTACCACATAAAAGGGTTTATACTTTAGAAGACTCAAAGGTACAGGGAACCAGCTAAAGCAATAAACTGCTCTGGTGTACTTAATTAAAAAGCTTCATGTTACTGAAGTCAATTGAAAAACAGAAGGTTTGATTCTTTAAGGTAATTTTGTCCTTTTCTGTTAAGTGCTTATCAAGTGTTAAAGAATTAAAATGCTGTCCCAGCAGTTTAAATTGAGAATAATTTGCTTTTCTTCTATTGAAGGCAATTCTTTATGCTGTCAACCTAGACACATGTAATAAAATGGACAATGTGGATGTAATTGGGTGACATGGTTGGATTTAATTTACCTTTAATTAACTAGAATTGTAGAAGAAGCAGGGAAATCAGTATTGAGACATTTCAGAAAACAATTTTTTAATGTCAATCTCTTCACATAAAACTGGAAAACTTTGCAAAAAAGAAAAAACAAACAAGAGGATTGCTGAAATATATTCCAAGTTTATAAGCACAGAATGTTAGAGTGGATTTTGACTCAGTTACGTAAAAGGCCAATCTCCAGGCTGGATTTGTTAGTGAAACTAGAAGGCCTGTGAGAAATAATGGATTTCTGTGAACTCTACACTCTTTTAGTGATGTTGTGTGTGATCCATTTTAAAGAAGTCAGTGCTTTTTCCTCTGTTTTTTCTTCTTTTTTTTTTCTTTCTAAAATGGTGGTACAACTTCATGAAAATGCCTCTGTTTTGGAAGCCTAAGGCTTGTATGCACTTTCTCAATAGATGAGTGTGGAATGTATGTGACTGAACAAAGCCTCTTGTGGTTCCCTCTTTCTTGAGTGAGGTCTGCATTGTCCTTGGCACGGTTTGTGCTGTGAGGTGATCCCAAGAGCAGGCAGAGCCTGGGGCCCACTCCCAGGACACAAGCTGCACCCAAAAGCCACAAGGTGGGTGGTTTGGATTTACCAAGCCAGGTCTCTGCCGTGCTCTGGGGACATCCACCTGGAGAGAGCTGCCAGCTCCCAAGGCTTTATGTAGAGCGCGCAGCACAGCACAAAGAGACAGAGAAGAAATCTGCTTCACCTGTAAAAAATAGGAATTACCATAGGAATTATTGCTGTTTCTATGTCTGCTGTCTTTGTTCAAAATTCTGCCCTTTTTTACCTGCTAGAACATGTAAATGGGATCTAGTATTCAGATAACACAGAGAATAAATTGGTAAGAAGACCTAAGAGCCCAGTTTGTTGTTGACTCAAAAGAATGTTTAGGTCCCATGTGGTTCCAACATGGTTTTATGTCCGGAGAGAAGAACAGAACAGGTATATTTTTGATTACTTGGAAAGAAAGAGAAGAACTTGGTGGCAGTCAATTTTAAAGCTGTTTAACCAAATTTACAGGATATAGGATAGCACATTCTGAATTCATTCCTATTTCAAATCTAACAGTCACAGTAAAATTAGAACACTTGATAAAAAATTCCAGATTGCTACTACAGTTAATTACCATTGCCGAATTACTGATTTTAATTTTTCTAACTCCAGTTACAACTATTCATTTTTGTAACATTAATGTCCATGTAATTTATAGTCCTTCAATCTTTGTTTGGTTTTTGGTCTAAAATATTGTGGTGTTTGTTACAAATACTGGTCCCAGATTAATTTCTAGTTATATAGCGTCCTCTATATAGTCACCAAAGGCAGGTAAGGACCTCCACTGAATGATTAATCTTTTAGGTTGATAGTATTGCCCTCTGGACACAACTCTTTCCTTCCACTGAAAGACGAGTAGTAACTATAGAAGGACTCTATAATACTCACTTCGAATCAGGAGATGCTTGTATTAGGTGCTTAACAATACACATGATAAATTTGGAGCTGAATTCAATATAATGTTATAAATTATATTGTCCATCTCTTTGCTCACTCTCAGAAATCCTATGAAAGCAAGGGAACCAGAACTTGAAACAACACCCAATAGTAGTTACACTAAGGGAAAAAAGTATAGAAGTAATTTAATTTCAGTAACCCTTACTTCTTTCTTTGGTTTTGATTACAGTCCTCCTTTTCATTTCAAGACAATGAAAATAGTAATCCTATCAGTTCTGCTTGTTGTTGAGGTGTGGCTTGATTGGTTTTTGTGTGACTCACATTTTACATCAGATCATGTAAATTAGAATCAGGCTCTGTATATATAAAATTTTAGGTCTCAATGAGTTCATATTTCATTTAGTCCTAACCTTTTCCTTTAATTAACCATATTATACCCATACTACATAATGCAACATAATATTTCAATCAATCTTTAAGCTACTTTCATGAGAGGATATTATGTTTCTTCTGCATGATATATATTAGGTGAAATCAAATATAGTAAAATCCTGTATAGTTCACATTCAAAATGAATGTCTACTAAACAATCTAGCAATTTAACTTGTAACAAGAATGCTGACTAAATTTATAAATAATTTCTTCATTATTGTCAGAATGCTGGAATGCAAACCAGCAGTGGGGCAAATTTTCAAATACAGTATGGATTTTACACACACTATAAAGTAGGGGAGAGGGAAAGAGCAAGGCAGCAATATGATCTTAACATAGAAAAGAAATTTCCTGTTTTTCAGACAGGTACATTTAACAGTTATTACTATTTCACTGTAGTCATGTACTGAAAAACTTATGGGCACAGAAAAATAAGTAAAGCTTACTGCAGAATGCTTAAAAAGAAGCAAAAATTTGAATAGTGTGGTAGTCTAATATTTCATTTTCCAAAGGCTAAAGTGAGTGCAGAAGCAGGTCAGTAAGGAACAATGTGTTCCCAGTTGCCCTGGTGTAAATGTAGAAATGTTTCTTTCCTGCAGAGGTTGATGCCAGAGAACAGCTATGCCATCAAGCCCCTGGCACATGTACAAGCAAGAAGTGAGTCAAGCCTGAAAACAATGAAAACAGATAGAAAAGGGGCCAATTAGTCATATCATTCATAAAATTAAATATGACACAAATAGAGCTAATTATGTCCTTGCTCTCAATTCAGATTTTATTAGTTTAGGAGCCCTTGGAGGTAGCCTAAATTATACGTATTGTGTTTAGTTTGATGGGATTTTTTACCCTGTTTGCTTTACGTCCTCATGGGTTGGATCCCCAGCTGGCACAGAAGAGTTGCTATTACCTTCAGTAGGACTTGAAGCGTTTACACAGAGGAGGAACCCCAGCTGGATTTGTTGGCTGACTAACTGGACCCTTGGATAATTTTTAAAATTTTTTTTTCTTCTTTTTTTTCTCCTTTTTTTACATATGAAAGCATTTAGGTTTTAATCTCACAGTGTTTCTCTGAAAGTTTGAGAAAAATTAACATTAGCATACAACTGCTTTGATGGAAAAAGGAAAACTAACAACTTAAGTCTCTGCAAAAGATGAAAAACGGAGCTGGAGAAAAAAAACCCTTTTATTCTGCAGTGGTGCAAATGTGCTCTGTAGCACAACCTTGATCTCCTAGTTTCCAGACCCTGGAACTAGTTAAAGTTCATAACAGTCCTTATTTAGCATGTGCCTTTCCCACACAAACAGAAACATGGACGGGCAGGGGATGGCATATCCAGATCTTGTACGAAGTAGCTCTCTTTTATTGTGTCTATAGCATAGCACATGGAACCAACAATAATAGGTCTCAGCTGGCACTTTAATAATACTAGTTATAATCACACCCCCGAAAGATGCATTAAAAGAACATTATTATTATTATTATGGTGGAGTTAATCACTTCTCAGCTGCAATATCTGGAATCAGTATCATTTGCTCGCATCCCCCTCACGGTTTGCATTGCACGTGTAGTGCCAACTTTGGAAAGACAATTTTCAGTGCTTTGTTTCCTCATCATTGTTTCCATGGGTGGCTGCAGATCTTCTTATAAATACAATATCAAATGCACTTGCTTTGATGACAGAACCGTGAATATCTCTGTGGGTCTTGCTTCTCTATTATGCCAAATTTTCACAAAATATGTGTCTATATTTGCAACTCTTGAAATAGAAAAGTTCTATTAATCCAGTTTAGGAGGGATCCTTTAGCAGCAACATGCTCTTCCAGTTGATTTACATGGTACAAAATGTACATTACATGATATTTGTAAAAGGCAACTTCTCTTACAGATTTGTTGTGGCATCAAATATATGTATATAACCTTAATGAAGCATTTACTAAGTTTATAAATTATAGTCTCAGAGAGAATCTGGAGAAATCTGAGTTGGCATAATTGCAAAGCATAACCATAATTCATTAATGTTGAATTGTTAAACAGAGGTCAAGAGTGTCAAGCAAGGGTCATGTAACAGCACTCGATTCCCAAATCCATGCACCTGACTTAGGGTGTAGTGGTCAGTCTCGTAAGAGACCAGCTGAGAAGCAATGACACATTAGAGAAATTTTAAATCAGCTAAGGTGCAATACTCTCCACTGATTCACAGTCACTGAAAGAACTATGAATGTTGAAAGCATATCTTAAAACAAGAGAATAAAGTGAAGAGATATGAGGATAAATGATAAAATGAGATACATTAAAAGAAATACAAGGTTGTGTTAAGAGAAAGAAATAAGCAACAGCACGGGTACTCGATCAGATTCCGTTATGTGGGGGCACAGAAAGAAAAGAATATTCACAGGAAACTTCCTTGTACTTTTTCTGTTGGAAATTAAACTTTCAGTTTTCACTTCTATGCTTGGTCAAAAGCTCCCTGGAGTTCCATAAAATTTGGTTTTCCATGGGTTTCAGCAAGTTTTGTATCAGAATCTTTGAAGGTAAGCTCTGGATCAGGTAGACTGACAGCAGACAGCTTCCTGTAGGATGTGTGAATAGATGAGGAGGGATATTCTAAATCTGAGTGATATATACAGAGACAGAAATTTTGAGCATCCACCATCAATCATTCTTTGAACTATTTTATTCCTGATTCATTACAGAACTTTGCAATGAGGCAATTATATTATATTGGCTTTAAAGAGACGAGGTTAGGTGCTGCAAATTGTATTTTTAACACCTGCTGAGAGTTTTTCCCAGCTGATCACAAAGGAGGCATTTTCTGCAGATGTTGTTTTCCTGAAAAATTACTAACTTAATCTTTCCATAATACCAGCAGCTGTAATAATACCATTAATAACCACTTGACTGCTTAATCAACATTCATTGGGTAGCAGCAGCTTTCCACAATGTTTTTAAGATGATTTAGCACAAAGGTTGGCAGGAACTTTTTGACAGAGTATCTTTTGTGTGAAGAAAATCCCAACTTCTCACAGGTACTTTTGAGAGAAACCTGTCACTGCTGGTGATAGTCTAACCAGAACCCATCTCTCAAAGCAAAGGATAGGACTGGTGGTTGTGTGGAGGGCAAATGTAGAGATAGAGAAACTCACAGAAGCTGTTGGGGCACTCAGTTCCTTTCTTTAGGATGCTGTTTGGCCTGCTGAAATTTCTGTTCTTTAGGTGAGAGGATCAGAGATAATTTTCTTTCCACCAGCTGAAGGCCACTGGAGCACAGTCTGGGTTGGGTGAGGGTGTCCATCTTAACATCCCTCAGCTCAGGTTGGTTGTGGGACAAAGCAACTCATAGCTTAATCTATATTTATCATGGACTTTGCACATAGGTTTATTGGTTCTGGAATTGGTTCTGGATGTTTTGGCTTGGGAATTGAATCTTTTTGGCCTGAAATATTGTGAAATTAAACCACTGAAGAAAAAGACCTGAGAATTCCGCGACTTTTGTGTGAGTGTTACTATGTGAGACATTTTTTCCAGGTTTTTTAGCTAAATTTTTTGATCCTCCACTCTTTATCCCTCTCTGTTGAGGCTTTCTTTCAACCAATACCATTCCTAGATTGTCCCTTACCAAATACAGTGCCAACTTGACGAGCAGATGCGCTAATTTCCAAAACTTCCATCTTGACCTCTTGTAGAAAAAGGAGACACCTTGTTTAGGCTGAATGTCTTTTGGTGAAACAATACAAAACCTTTAAAAAGATAAATAAATCTGATATGATATACCCTCTTTTGTGACAGCGGAACATCACAGCAGGACCTGGATATATTGCAAATGTTTAACAGGAAACAATCAGCTAAATGTAGAATAAGATCTATTTTGTAATTAAAATGATGAATATTTGTACTAATATGAAGATTATGAAAAACTCCAATCATTAGAAGGAAGATGGTTTTATTTTTTGCTGTGCGTGATGAGCATAATCAACATCAGTAAACCTTAAATACCAGAATACTTCTATTGATCAGTGGAAATATTTATATCCCCGGTGTGGCTGAGCCCCAGTGAGCCGCTAAGCCCCAAGCAGCTCCTCACACAGAAGGCAGAAGTGTAAAAGTGAGAAAAATTTGGCTGAGATAAAGACAGTTTAATAAGTAAAGGAGAAATGCTGAGGAAGAAGAAAAAAAAAAGGAGATTGGTCTTTGGGCAGACATGTATGTGACCTCACGTGTTCCTGAAAATTCAGTGAAAATGGCTGTAGCAAATTCTTATGCTAATTTTTTCACTTCATTTTAGATATTTTTAATTGTATACAGGCTAGTTTGGTAAGAAGAATTGCTTTAATTCCAAAACTTTTATGACAAAATCAAAATTAACATTTTTCAAGTCATATTTCCTTAAATCTGAATGAATATTACACTACATTCATGGACCTGTTAACATATCTAGTTTGGAATAATATGGGTTATAGGTTTTTTTGTGAAAGTCTTATAAAGCTTCCAAGATTCTGAGGAGTTTATAGTTTTCATTGTCTTTGAGACAATTTTAATTTTTTTTAATGGTTGCAGTGAAAACAAGACATGACTTGGCTTCACTTTCTGTCATTAGATACAAAACAACCTAAACCATCCGTGGAGACAAAAGATTATGAGCAAATATAAACCAAAGGTAGGGTGAGGTGAGGGATGGGAATTTTTACATAAAATTTTTGAAATCTAAGCCTGGAATTTCTGAAAAGCATTGATATGTCTTTGACTTTCAGAATTCTTAATTCCCTTGATCTTGCATTCTCTCATGGAAAGTTTCTTGCATTTCTGTGGAATAAGCATCATTCAGCAGTTATTAATGCCTAATTAAAACCACAGTCATGAAGAAGTTCCCTGAAGAGCTCCTTTAGGGATACCAGTGTCTGTTCCAGACTTGTGTCTCTTTCTGCTATTTCTGAGATGAAGATAGCTGAGTCACAGTGAATGTTAATTTCTGTAATGACATTGCCTCATGCAGAGGCATTCCCTCTGGAGTGAAGAACTGGCAGTGCTGCAAATTCATCAGCTCATTTAGAAGGACCTGAACCAGCATTAACCTGCCATGTCCTTCAGGGAACACGAGGTAAGAGGAAAAGAAAGAGAAAAGTCACCTCAACAGACAAGTTGTTCTCCATGAAAACAAGTCTGCTTTTTGCTTTTCATTTCAACAGTTTGGGTCAAAAGTGACCCAGGAAGACACAATCAGGGTTTTTTTTAATATTATTTTTTTGTTCTTATAGCATTGCATGGACTTCACAGTCTGTCTCCACTCTGCCTCATGCACCTCTTAATTTCTTTCTCTCCCACTTTTCTGCACTCTGCATTTATACTTTACTGCTGTTCTGACATATTTTGCACCTTTTCACATCCTTTTCTTTTTGTATTCTTCCTTGTGCTCCTTAGTCTCCTTTTGTTTCTCTTTACTTTGACTTTACTGGACAATACTTTTACTGTTTTCCTGGTTTTTCCCATAGTTTGCATGACATCTTGCTGTTAGAGTTCTTGCTTTCTGATATCATTCTTTGGTTCTTCCTCTGCTTCTCAGATACCTCTAAAAACATCTTTGTCTTTCCAACTTCTGCTACTTGAGACTTCATTTTAGTATCTTTTTCAATATTTTCATGCCATAAAATGTCTTGTGGTGAAGCAGCAGATGCTGAATAAGTAAAATGGTTAGAGTCTGTTTAAAATCAAGGATGTTGGTATTACTGTAGGGGGAAGGTGCAGAAGAGACAGGTGTAAGGACTCAATTCATGTCTCTGGGCTACTTTCTCCTTAAACCTCTTTGTCTGTTTAGAAAATGCTCAGTGTTTGCTCAATATTTACTATGGTAGCAGTAATAGTAAGGACCATATGATGACGGACAATGTGACTTTTTTAGATGCTCTAAGAGCTGAGCTTCGCAAAAGACTGTCACACAGAACTGTGGCATACTACTTCAGCCTCAGGTGTTGATTTTGCCTCACTAAATTCCTAAGAATATGCTTATTCTTCCTTCCTTTTCCTAATTTCTTACATATTGGTGTATATACTGACAGGCAGTTGCTACATTTCACCTCAGGGATTTCTGTACTCCAGTTCTTGATGAAGTAATCCCTTTGTCTAGTTTCTATTTAAAATCTCTTGGGATAAAAGGTAACACATGAAGATGTGTAGAATTGCACTCATTCCAACCTAGCTGTAAAAAATTGAAAGAGATGATAACACAAAAAAAAAAAAAAAAGAAAGGTGCAGATAATAAAATTCTGTGAGCAAGAGATATTAGGAAAAATTACTGGATCGTTTAATTCCAAAACAACATCCATCCACAGCTTGATTTTTAAACAAGCTTTTCATTGGGTGACTCTGTAAAATGTTGAGGTCAGCAAATAACATTAACATACAGTAAAAAATTCCTAATGGCCACCCATTCCATGCAAAGTATTGATGTTTTGCTTATTGTATATGACACAGAAGGAGGAAGTAACACAACCTGCATTTTATTACTTGAATCAGATGCCAAAGGTTTTCGAAACTTCAAATTCAACTGAAAGCAGCTGTTGGGAAAATATCATTACATTATACCTTAAGCTACAAAAGCCAATTTAATGGTGACATTTTATTTTATTCAGATGGTCCTTTCTTTTATTCTGTCTAACCCAGTAAAGCCTGTGGAAATTGTATCTGGATGAAATCACCAGAAGGTGAAGGGCCCATGACTAAAAACATTCCTTAAAGATTATTCAAGGTTACAGTCAAATGGAATAGCAGCACTAACGAGAGCAAAGGTCTCCATACTTACAGGAAGTAATATTACGTCGTTTAGTCGGGCCTATAAGAAAACACAGTCTTGTTACTAGATTTGGTTAAATGTCAATTAAAGTGCTGAAAAAAACCATTAGATACAATAGCAAACACAGGTATTTTGAAATGTGGGGATGTAATTTCTCCAAATTAATGTAGAATGGAGGCTGCAGGTGGAGTTACCTCACACCCGATTCACTTCCAGTTATAGTCATTGCAGCAGTTTAAATAACTTTTCCCCTGATTTGACTAAATCATTTTTCTGTCTGTGTCTCACCTTGGATAGTAATACATTTGTTCTACATGGGGACTGAGCAGAGCCATTGTACCTTTAACTTCAATAGATATGATAAAAATCCAAGGGCAGTTGTTCAAGTCAGCACAGAGCTGAGCCTGTGCCAGTGTTCAGCCCATGACTACCCTCGATTGAGGTCACTTCCAGGAGTGTGAGCATAAAGTGCCCCTTTGGCACCTCCCCTGGCTTCTGCACTTCAGGTGCAGTTGGCAGCCCTCAAAAAATGTTGCTTCCATGGAACTGTGATTATTACCTTCTGTAACTAGCTTAGAATTTTCATTTTGAGAAGACTCTGTGACAATCAGTTTAGCAACTTAAGTTTTCATTTTATGAAAAGAAATACTACTCTCTTTTGTTTTCAACCTGCTGCCAGATACCTTCTCTTGGTACCCTGCTGAACTTGTTACAAGAAATGCTGAATGCTGTATAATCAGCTATTAGGATCAGAAGAGATTAAAATATAAAACCAAATTAGTCTTTCTTTTATGCAGGCAAATCCTGATTAATTTCAAGAACTGAACCCAAAGGAATAGAAATGTACATGGAAACTAGGTATACAGTTCCTTTAGGAAAGAAAAAAAAAGAAAAAATTGTAAAGTAGCAAAGCCCAGGGGCACTGCTGGATAGATAAATTTGTATATCTGCATCTTCATATACCAGGTCCAGTAATGCCACCTGGAGAGTTACCTTAATAATGAGATGATTCTCTTACATGTATATTCTGATTATTTGGGGTATTTGTCAAAACTCTTCAGAAAAAAATAGTCAAAACACTTATTTAATAGAAAAATGAAGATGGGGGACTCTGGAGCTTGCCAGGAAATCATTGTAGTTGCATCTAAACATGATCATAACAAAATATACAAGAGCATATGTATACATATATCTACCCTTATGTATACATATTTTTATCAAAATCTAACTTGTGTTTTGATACATCAGTTTCACTTTACTAGCTATTTAACTATTTATTTAACTATTCTATGTTAAATAAAACATAGCAAAGAAACCATGCTTAATTCACAAAGCAAACAAAATTATTTGATTTTCCTCCAAATTCAATCCTCTGAAAGTTATTAAATCTTGGGATACCTGTTACTTTCAGTTTATTTGAAATTCCCCCAAAACAACAAAGAAAATCTCATTAGACTGTCTGTTATTCTTTGTAATGTTCCTAAAGTTTCCACATACCTTGAAGTTCCTAATTCACAGTGAATAGCCCCAAATGAATCTAACCAATATGTTTTCTGGAAGAGGTTAGGTAAGAAGCTATTAGAGATTATTACAAGAAATAACTGTATTTTCAGATGTGTCCTGACAAATAGTTGTCCAGTCAGTAGTCACTTTCATACATATTTTACAATAAACTTGAATATAAGTGTTTTCTTGTTATGAGTCTGCACAATCAAGCCTTAAAACAGATATCTTTTACTCCCCATGAATGAATCAGGGAAAGGACATTTTTACCCATCATCACAAAGACCTTTCCATACCAGAAGCTTAAATATACAGACACAAAGAATTCTGAGAAAGTTCAGGAGTGTCGGTGCTGTCAAAGAGATTTTTGCAAAAAAGACAATCCTCATTCCACTGAGTAACAGCAATGCTGAGGTGGGAGAATTCTTCAAAAATTTCCTTTGATCCAACTTCTGTCTTTGCAGTCAAAAGTTCATTGCAGTGGGGTTTGAACTGACGGATAGATTAGAAGGATGGAATCACTGCTGAAGTTCTGCAACTGTTATGAAACATAAACATTAGGAAATTAATTGATTTCTCCCCACTGAATTGCATATGCTGTGCAGTATTTGAGTTGGCAAGGCATAAATAGGTTGGTCATTTTGAATTAGATCATAAAATTTCTTCAAATTTTTTTTTCCATTTCCCATGTGGCGTTCCCATTATTTACAAAGCCAATGTGGATTTCCCTATTGTTTTGGAAGTCTTTGTTTGATCAAAAAATATAAAATCATATTTCTTCATGCATGACTTATGCATCTGTTGACTCATACATCTGTTCTAATGACTGTTTTAATGCAAAAAAGGTGAAGTGAAATAAAAATGAAATGGGGAATTTGTGTGCTTTTATACTTCCCAGTGTGTGTCTTTGTTGGAAAAATATGGCAATACTCTACTGTATTAAGCTAATTTGTTTATACAAATACTGCTCTGTGTACTTACTGCAAATGATGCACACACTTGTAAAAATGGAAATGTAGATTTAAATGTGAGGAAAGAATATCTTACCAAAACCTCTTCCTAGTTCGATTTTTAAGCACTTACCGAGCAATTCTAAAGCAAGAGTATCTCTCACTGGAGGAGACATGCATTAGCCACCTTTAGGTCATTTAAGGCATTTAAACATGGGAACTGGGAAGAAAGGGAAATGTTAAAAAAATCTACTAAAACAGAATTTTCATACTGTCCTTCTAGGCGGGGGGGAGGTCTTGTTCAGGATTTCTACATGAAGTAAGGATGTTTTCCTATCCTCAACCTTCTTTTCAGGCTGTCTGGCATATTACACAGCATGTATAATTTGTATTTCACATAATCTAGATTTGATGACTTTCACAGTACACTGTGAAGCCCACCTTTCTTTGAAGTATTTACAACTATTGGAGAATACAAAGGGTTGTGGATTGTTAGGAGCGCAAGAAAAGAAGTTTTAATTTGTCTGTTTGCTGGTTGTAATGAATACTGTTGTCTTACATGAAGAATGTGCAGCAGCTTTTTTGTTCATATGTGCTAGAAAGGGCTCCTAGCTGCTTTGCTACAAAATTTTTCTTACAGCCGCCTAGAAGCATATTTTAAAACATAATTTCTAATTAACTTCGGTTTGGAAATAATTCTGCCTGCAGTGACCATATTTTAGTGGAAGTTGTTGTATAATGTATTTAAACCCTGTTGGTATGCACTAGCCAAACTCTCACTCAAGACCAGGATCCACACCAGGATCCAATTATTAATTAAGACCACCTCAACCTAAAGTACTCATTAACCTCCTACAAACAGCTGTGGCTGCAGGGCGGGCATTAGCCCTATAAATCAAGCCCTGGGAGGAGCCAAAGGAAAGGAGGTGGTTGTTCCTGGTTGCTGAGTGCTGTGTGTTGCTGGAGCTCTGTGCTGAGAAATTATAATCCAAGACTCAGAAGACTGCGAGCTTCAGCACAGAAGTCACTCTCAAAGTATAACAAGTAGGTTAAAGTGTGTCTGTTTAGAAAAGTTAGGGCAAGTCATGTGTTACTTTTTATAGTTTTGCAATGATTTTCAGTCATTTAATCCAAGATGAAACTACCTTGCTCAGCTGAACCAGATAAAACTTCTAAGTCAGAAATGTCATTGCCAACAAGAAACAGAACCAAGACTTCTATGTTATGGATAATATTCCAGTCTGTGGGCAGAAGTCTGCACTTCACAATATGTGCAAGGTGTGTTTAGTCTGCACCATACACTGTAGCAGAGTTATAAACAGTTATATCTGATGTATACCCCAAGTCATATGTAGCTGTAGGTCTTAAAAAACTGATTCTAAGCATCACAAATCAAGAGGTTTACATGTGCCAATGGTTTCGAGAATGGTTTCCTGCCATGGAGTTCTCTCCTGCACCACTCGAAGAGGGTGTAGTGGATGATGGAACCTGAATGTAACCCAGAATCGTTTCCACCTTGCTTTTCGTCTCCTCCAGCACCACTGGGTATCCAAAAGGAGATTAAAACTCTTTGAAGGCCTTCCTGCAAATTGCTGCTTCCTAAGAAATGGTGACAGCTAGCAGTACTGTGCTAGCCTGGAACAAGGACAAGCTAAAAAAAGCCTGTAATTACTTTTGTGCTCCAGCTTCTGCTGCTAAAGGGCAGATATGGCTTCAATACTGATGCAGGAACGATACAGAGTTTGCTTTCTTCCATGTAAGGAAATCCTTTCCCTGGTGTTTAATGGAACAAATGCAGCTCCAAATGCTTCCTATTCCTGCACTAGTGTGGCATAGCATCTGGCCTATATTTGTTAATTCCTTCATAAATCACAGACCCAGATTTTTAGAGATTGTTGGGGTTTTTACACAAATAGGGTGGGAATGTTTCCCTTGAACACTCTTAATTGTTTTTGGCGTAAAAATGATTTGACTGAGATCAGGATCAGACCTAGAAACTTGAAGTAATGAAGCCTACAGACAGCTGGCAAAAGCACCATTTCTCCTTGCACATTTATCTTACTCATCTTGGGGGGCCTGGGGTTAATTAGAAGAACAAAAATTCTGTTAAACAAGGCTTTGTAAAGTAGATCTGCGTTCCTCCTGGATATAAAACTCATTGGTTCTACTCTCTGGATAAGCATAAAAGAGCTATTCAGCTCTTGGTGTACTCATTTCATCTCACCGTTGACATTCAAGCAACTCAAACACAGCATGAAGTCAACCTTTGGTGATGAAACACTAATGAATCTTTAAAAGGACTGTTGATGTAATACTTTGCTGATTGGATAGTGAGCTCTTTACTTTTGTTTTCTACTTATATACGTGCTGATTGATGGAATAGTTTTTTAGATTCCTTAGGAATCTAGGGTTTTTTCCTTGCTGAATTTTGGTTTTGAAGTTTAGTTTTTATTTTCTGTTATTTTTGTTTCCCAGCAAGTCAGGGAGATGGAAAGGTGGAGCAGCACTAGTTTTGATAAAGAAAGGACAAATTGAGCAAGTAAACAAAAATCACCATGAGTCATTTCCTCTTTATCACAAACATTTCCCCACTTATATGATAAGACTTTAAGGATAATTCCCCACTGAAAATTAATGATTTGGCTGTTTGATTTCTGTACACTGATTCTCTGTGTCCTGGTCTGTGCCGATGGGTCGTTCATATCTTTTGGTCAGAGAAGCATCATATTTCTTGCCTAACAAGAAAAGTTCAAAAAACAGTAGTAGATTCATTTTTCCTGCAGTAGTAAATTGGATACATAAGGTTGTTGCATACTGTCAGTTTCTGCTTTGCTCCTTTGTAGTACTTTAGAGTAGTTTTGCTGTTGTGCCTCCTGGCATCTTATTGAATGGGTGTTGATATACTCTGTTTCAAGAAAGGTTCAAAATATGTCTCCAGTTTGGAAAGATTAGGATTCTGAAAGAAAATGCCATAAACCTCTTTAGAGGTTAAAGAGATGTTATAATAGATGTTTACATAGGTAGAAAGTCTGCCACTTTCAGCACACAGCCACTCAAACATCAGTGAGAACAGCGCACATATGACAATGGAGACTGTTCCAATATCCAAGAACAAAAATATTTAGTCAATTAAAACCCACTGATGGAATTATTTTTCAATGGCAGCCAACTGTCTCACTTTGAATGCTTGGAGGAATCAGGACTGTTTTAACAAATCAGCACCTAGACAGCTTCCAAAAATGCGTTACTAGTTATGAAATAATATTTATGGAAATGAAATTAAAAACAGGACATTTTTTCAACAAATGCTTACTCAAACAAGCTTATTTTCTCCCAAAGATTTTGGGTATGAAAGAACAAATAATATGAAAATATTTGTAGGAAAAAAAGATGAGCAGAACAAGGGAAAAGTTCTGAATTGTTTACTTATTTTCAGTTAAATTTTCAAGATTATTAGAATTAATACAAAAGGGAAAATAATTTGGCACACAGTTGAAAGCCTTTTGTAGTTCAAAAAACTGCAGCCCTTTTATCAACTGAAAAGTCACTTGAGAGAATACACAACTGGACACTATAAAAAAACATACTGCATCCATTCACGTTCATAAATCTATTTCTGTCTTTGTCCTGCAAGCAGACTCTTCTCAAGTCTGATCATCTTTCTGAGTATTAGTCAGAAAATGTTAATTTTTTTTTAGTAACATATTTGCCTTTCCTTTTTTTTTTAATTTTCTATTATTCCAACTTTAAAACAGACCAAACTTGAACTTTTTAATTGGATTCAAAAGTCTGAATGTGCATATTGATTTAACACATTGCATTTCACTGCATGGAAAATATGATTTTCAGGGAGAAAAGGCCTTCAATCTTTTTAAAATTTTTCTAAAGGCAAAAGAAGACATCTTAAGTTACAGATGATATAAGATGGCTCTGAAAATTCCATGGAGTCTGCATATCTTTAGGAGTCTGTGTTTAAAATTAATTCTAATGTGCAAGGCTGAAGGTTCGGGGATTTTTAGCAAGTCTCATCAAAACATTAAAAGAATTCCAGCATGTGATTTCTTATTGTTACATATGGTATATAAAACCCAGAATGTTTTGATGTAATACTCTTAATGCTGAGAAAACTGTCTGATTATTCTCTAAACTTTGATATAGCCCCAATCTAGAATGAGTCCAGAACACAGTATTTTCTAACCCTTAAGAGGTAAGTTTTTATTCAGTAACAGTTATAGTAGGAAAAATAACAACTTCTTTATTTAAAGATGGTGCTTAATATAAGTTTAGATAATATAGGTCTTATATATAGCTTCTGCAATAACAGAGGATTGCTTTTGTTAATGCCTGAGGTTTTGTCCACTGCCACATGCCTGGTTTCCTAATAAATCCATTGATATCTATTTTCAATTAATTGTTTCTCTTTTACATAATACAATATATTTTAAGCACAGTTTATTTAATTTATGGTGTATCTCAAATTACACCATCCCTCAGCACATTTTTAAATTTCCAAGAAGTTGAATTGCTGTATACATCCACTGGGACAAATTCTCCTCTAGTATACATACCAAGAGAAATCCTGTATGAGGAAGTCTACATCGAAGTCAATTAAGTGGCAATCATTTGCAGCACTTAAATTGGCCATTAAACTCTAAGCAGGGACCATAATTTTCCAAATGTGTGTGGACATGCTATGATCAGGAGGTCTCGGTTGGTTAGGGATTAATTCCAGGAGTTATTGAAATACAAATACGTGACATTCATAGAACAGAGCAAGAAGAATTTTTCTCAGTGAATTTCACCACAGTTAGAAATGAACTTTATTATGACAAGTACAAAATCACAGTAAAACTAAATGCAGGGGTACCTTCCCCTCTCTCTCATACAAAACTATTACATTTACATATCAGTAGTTGAAAAATAATTTGTGTGAGAACAAACTATTTCATTATGTTCAAACTAGTCACCTGTTAATGTCTGGTTCTCTCCTACATGCTATTTAAACCAGAACAAACCAAACATAAAAAAGTCTGCAAAGTCCCTAAATATTTTTTATCTCTAATCATGTGATAGATAATTTCAGATTAATGGTCATGTTAGATTAACATGATAAAGTCGCTATACATGCTTCTCTACAAACATCAACAGAAGAAGGAAAATATGTGACAGTTGTTAAAGATTTATTTCAGAAATCGTGGGTTTTTTTGCTTGCACAAATGGTCAGAGAGAGTGATGAGTGACCTCTGGGTTCAAGCCAGTTGCAAAAGGCAAAGAAAAATGGTACCACTGGTCACTGAGAGATGAACTTCCCATTTGTCAATACAACTTCATTGGGAAAGCAGGTAATAGCCTTGATAACATCACCGACAAACTTCCACATCAGCTTTGGCCCACAGTACCTCTGCTTTGCTTACAACTACTGCAGAAATGAGTAATACACCCTTTGGGCTTTCTCAAGGGCTAGCTTCATTAAGCCAATAGATTACCATAAACTACTGCTGAATTTTATAATTCAGTACTGACAAAGAAGGATGATATAGTGAAAAAAAGTAGAGTGAAAATACACAGTGTGGAGTAATACTTTGAATTGTAGATCTGAGTTAAGCCTCAAAGTATCAAATCCCTCTGAAACTTAGAAAATGCAGAGACTTAGATTCAATAGTAGCTTTCTTTAACTCCAGATTTTACTCTAAATTAAAATCCAGAATATCAGTTAGATAAGTTATTGCAAATTGATATATTCTGAATTTCACTCAGCTGTTTGACAAAGCCACTTGCATCTCTGACTGTTACAACACAGCAAGATGGAAGGAAAGAATCAGTTTCCTCCTACCATGGGTTCCCACCACTCTCCTGTTCACACCTTCTAGGTCTTTCATCCATCATTGATGAATTTAGTTCATACCTCTTCAGTCCTTTCCACTTTTATCAGTTCTGAGTTATTAAACTAGTAACACCGGGAACTTCTTAAACAGAAGCTATGTCTAAGCCTGCTTATAATCATTAACTATGATTATAATTGTCCAAGACAGTTATCCACCCTGTTCTCACAGTATTATTAAACCTTCAAACTTTCTTCACAGCTTCACCATTCAGAATAGTCCTATAGTTCTTGCATCTGCACAGATGTATGTCATGCCAAGGAGAGGCAGACAGAGAGGATTAAGGTTCAGTACTGTAGGTTTTTTTGTCAGATAACGACATCAGTTCCAATCGTGAATGGCAACAGATCCATCCCATTTGCTTTTTCTTCTGTGAGAACAATTTTGTCTCCTTCCACTTCCCAGGGGACATAAGGCTGTGTTCCAGGTCAGTACTTAAGTAGAAGCTTGTCCCACCACTTTACATAATACATGTTTAGTCCACCTCTGCCTGACACTTCCCTGCCTGTGTTCTAGTCCTTGAGCAGCATGTGAAGCTGCTCGTATATTCTTGATTCCTGAGGCTGCTGAGGCAGCTGGGAAACCCTATTTATTCCCAGCTTGCACCTCGCACTGCAGTCTCTCTTCTCTCTGTTGACCTCAAATTTATCTATATGTTTCATTATGTAGCTCACGGACATGTTCGGCTGCCTGGCATTGCATAACAAAAAGGAGTCAGAAAAAAATTACGTCCAAAAATTGTGTCCATGACTGGGACTCTAGTAACATCACAGTTTTCATGGGTATACCTATAATCCACCATTTAGAATGACACACTTGAGACAACATTTGCAATGAAACAGTCTGCTGCAAGATTCCCACAAATATCAATGTAGTATCTAGAGGATCTGTCTAAACTGTCTGAAGAGGTCCTGCCTTGGGAACAATGCAGAATGTACAAAAATCTCAGGACACTGTGAGCTGAACATATTAACTTGTTAGTCAAATACCAATTTGAAGAAAAAAGAATACAGTAGGATGCAATGTTAAGTTAGAAGAGCTTTATTTCACAGAATCATAGAATATTCTGAGTTGGAAGGAACTCACAAGGATCACTGAGTACAACTCTTAACTGAATGGCCTGTATAGGGACAAAACCCATAACTTTGGCATTTTTAGCACTGTGCTCCATCCAGCTGAGATAATCTTGGGGTCTAGCTAAGGTCTGGCTGGTGGAGCAGTATTCAGCCTCCATGGACAGGCCTGCTGCCATAAAGGTGCACAAAGCTGTCTTTTCTTGTCCTCAATCTGCTGATCCAGTGGGGGCAAGATATTCTCCCTTCCTTATCAATACCTCCAGCACCGCAGGAGTCTAAACTGGCACTGAAGTGATAGCATTGAAGTGACAGCACTGAAGCCAACAAAGCCTCACGTGAAGGTTGTAGTGTTGGTACATAGTGAGAGAGGTGACAGTATCCAAATGAAAACTGGATTTTTGGTCTCCCGTTAATCCCTAGCTCTTCTTCCCCCATTACAGCACTGAGGACTTGCAACTTCCTCCCGTTTCAGGTCTCATCAGCTCCCTGACCTTGTGCACTGTGTATGGAAAGGCGACGAGAAGTTGCCGTGCGCGGCAATGCCAAAATGTACGGGCTTATCTTATCTCTGATTGTCCCACAATACGGGACATGCCCTTGGCACTTGATGCAGTGGGTAGGAGAGAAAGGCTGAGAGGCAGCACTGGGTTGTGACTGCTCCTCAACTCGCTGCAAGCCTTACAGGCACAAAGCACTGGTGATGCAGTAAAATATGTCATGTATTTATGGCAGAAAATAATTGGAAACGACAGGGCATGAGAACATAAAATTTTTAGCAGTTTTACCACAGAATAATCACATGTATTACTGTACACCTTTATTCTGCCTCAAAACAAATAACTTTGTCTAGATCTCAAATACATATATACTAAGTGGTTCAATATTAATAAATAAAATAATGAAAGTTATGTACAATTTTACTTTTATTTTTAACTCCAGTAATTTTCAAACTTGTGAAGCTTATATTCCATACATGTACATATAGTCCATTATTTTATCAGTGAGTAGATAGTAGATTCCTTTTTATTTTCTTACTGTTTGGGCCATTTTGACATAGCTTTTTTTTCAATGATTTTTAAATAGCAAATAAAAATCATAACAGAGTGTCAACAAAACAGCCAACTTTTTATATGGTAAAGTTTAGAGTGATGTAAAAGTGATCGGATTCTTTTAAAGAGGTCTCAGTTTTAAATGCATTTAATTCCTGTCACACTACCCTAAGGTCAGCACAGGAAGGATATGTCTTCATTTGATAGCCTTAATCTAAATCTTCTTTGTGGTTAACCTCTGATAGCCTTTTTGGCCTCTGTTTAGAACCTCATATCAGACCTGTCCACTCTTCTAAATATATCCTGATCCATGTCTCTATTTTAGTATACAGCTCAGAAATTACCTTTCAAGCTCTGTACACTGAGTTCAAAGATGTTGAACTGGCAGGATCTGTGCACAAGTAGAAAGGAAGCTGCAGGACATCTAAAAACAGAACAATAGAGAAATAAGAAATTTGTATTCAAAGGAAATAGGAAACAGTTTCAACTATATTGAGAGAGATAATTTTGAGAAATGTGCTAATTTTTTTACCTTTTTGAAGTTCTCTGTAGAAACTGTCCCTCCCCCCTCTAAGACTTAAAGTGAAGTCTGATAAGAAGGGAACTTAATCTTTCTTTGAATCCAGATGGATTTGCACACATTAATACCTGCTTGAAATCTGGTTGTAATGTCACCAAACGAGCTGTAAACTTACTCTCCCTACAATAGTGGTAACCTTTCTGTCCTTTCTCTATGACTGAATGGTAAGTTAGGGTTTTTTGGCACAGTACATTTTTTCATCTGGCCTTCTTGAACATAAGTCTGAATCCTCCCACAATAGATGCACCTGACCTCAGCCTTCTGTGGTGGTTTCTTGGGTTATGGTGTGGACATGTTCCCATTGAACCACTGCTCCAACCATGCCTGAGATCACCAGATAAGGTGGTATGTCCAGGTGAAGCATCACCATGGTTATGTGAAGAGAAAACCTCATTTCTGGACACATAATGGTGTCGGCCCCATGTCATGCTGATGCGAGTGTCAACCTGACATTTTTACCACGTTTCAGGGCTGGCACACGCAGGTCGTTCATATGGACACTCTACTGTGCTGTTTACATGTAGATGTAGCCTCATGAAGAAAATCTGGGGCAAAGCAGCTGACTCAGCTCTGTGTCCTGACTCACAGCCTTGTGCTCTGACTATGGGTCACACTTCCTCTGTTCCACAGACCCGGCTGTTTCTAGTTTTCCTGCAAGGATCTCAATCAAAACTCACTGAAGTTAAAATAAAGAATCCCACTGCCATCTGTGGGCTGTGGGTCACTTCCAGACCAAAATAAATTTGGCTTTCAGTATTTGTCCTGCATTATTTCTTATTAAAAACACATTTTTCTATTTTTTTTCGCTCTCTCTTCCATCTGTCTATTTGTTGTGCTCTCTCTCTCTCTCTGTTGACACAATACTGGCTGAGGCTGATTAGTACTGTGCCTTCTCCAAATAGGTCACTCCAAGAGTAGCACTGCACAGCTTTGGATGTCTTTGAGATTAAATTGGCAGCCTGCTTGGCCTGGCCACATACAGAAAGACAGAGCAGGACTTGTTTCCTCAAGATGTTGTTTGCACCAAAAATTGTGCAGAGTAAGCAACCTATGATTTCACGAATGCAGAAATAACACTGTGTTGAGTGCTTTAAAGAGGATGTTTGGGCTTTGGCAGTCTAGAAAAGTCAGCTGCAGTCTTGCCTTAAGTTTGAGAATTCTCATCTTTACTTTGAGCTTCTTTCCAGCCATATATAAGATTCATAGTGTTCACATTGTTAGGTACATCCCATAGCATAAATCACCTGGAACAGAAACAGTACCACGTGGTGAACGGAAGATCTTCAAAATGAACTGCTCATAAATGAACTGCAGACCGTGGTTTGTTTTCTGGGGGAGAAAAACTTGTGAACATTTTTGAATTAGGGAGGGAATGAAAATTTCATGGTCTCTTCATGAATACACAGAAGGGGAAGGATACTAGGGAAGGCAGCTTTTTCAAATTTTTACTCTGCTTAAAGTTATCAAATTTACAATATCTGTTACATTTTCTGAGTAAATAACATTAGAAAAAAAGATTGTGTATGAAACAAAAAATAAACTCGCTTCACTCGATTTTCACAAGGGTTTGATCATCCATCCTGTTTACAAATGACTTTGTTAATCATTGCAATCTGAGAATTCAGTGACATTTTAGTATAAATAGTTTATGGGTCTAAGCTTTCATTTAGACCTGGTTCTTATAAACAGTTGGCCTAATTACCTTTCAAGTGTTCCTGTATCTTCTGACTAATGAAAAATCTCTCTTGTGGCTTACACACCAGTTGTTTCAAACCCAATGACAAATAAAGAAAACAAAATTCTAATACACATCCTAACGTCACAGACATTTACTTATTGTAGTCTAGAAAGCACTTAAGCACATGCTCAGTTTACAGTCATATATACATTTTTTTATTTCTGTTGAAATTAAGCAGGTGTTTAAGTCAATATGCAAGTGTTTTTCTGGATAAGAGTGCATTTTTTTAATGAATCACAATGCTTTCAGCTGACCAAAACAGAAGTATCTTGATTGCAACAATGTTTAAATATAGAATAGATCTATTACTGTGCCCCAGACAGCTGGCAAGCCAGACTAGACGTAATCAGAGCGGTCACCACATAAACAGGAAGAACATCATAGCAGCTGATAACATGCATCCATATGATTTTTGGTGGTATATTTAGGTGTGCAGAAAAATAGAAAGAAATTAAGTGAAGTGACATAGTTTGGAGGGTAAAATAAGACAGAGGACAAGAAATACAGGGTGAAACTGGTAAAGAAGGGAGTTAGAGCAAATGGATAGGCAGAAACCGAAATACATTCGTTCCCAGCACAGAGAACCTAATGAGCGGAGTAAAGTTACACGGAGTCTTGCACTAAAAGTTTTTAAAGCTGATGGATGCACATTTGTGGCTTCACTGAAGACATAGAATATTTTTTTCCCAATAAGAATATAACATTTCCTCCTAAGCACAGTTATATCATCTCCACCACAAAGAGAAAGTACAATCTTACTCTGGCTTCCTGTGTGTGTTTTTGAGGTTACACTTAAAAAAATACAAATTGTTCTTTGGAATATTGGGTACCCCTGTAGAATTTTGAAACCTGGAATTCCCAAGGCCAGATGCTTGCTGAGATGCAAGATGGATTTTGATCTTTTTTTATTTAGTATATTTTACTTTATAAAAAGTATATATATTTCTGAAAACTGCTGTGAACTCGAAGTATCTGTGTTGACTCAAGCAAAGTTGTGCCAATATCTGCCTTGTCCAATCTGACCACAGTTCAAAACTTTAATCTACATTCTCCCCAGCAAGTTTGTTTTCTTCCCTTCAACTTTGATAACTTTGAAGCTGCACATAATCAAAGTTGCATGGAAAGCATCAAACTCCATATTAAAAAGTTTATGTCTCAGCACAAGGGTCCACTTCCAGGATTTCTTTTCTTTAAGTTCATCAGTGGAGGAAACAGTCTCTAAGACATCTCATCTGAATGTGTCTTCAATTAAAAAGAAAACTGAGTTTCTTCTTCAGTGGTGACTTTTGGTCTTGGAGCTTATCTGCATTTCAGTTCCTCTTCACTACCAGCAAAAAGATATTATGTGCAAAATTAGACAAAAGTTTAATATTTCTCTTTATTATAAACAAGTATAGAATTATAATACTTCATGGTAACTCTCTTTGCATAACTGAAAGCTGTTGAAACTAACTTACTTATTGAAACATACTGTTTCTTCATGATAATCCTTCCCACACACATGAATCTTGCATTACTGGACAGAGGAAATGATGAAAAATATAGGGCTAAATGAGAGGAAGGAAATATGGGGGTAAGAGAATGAAGTCACTTATCAAACAGTACCAAAGAAAACAATTTTATTGTAGATGGGCATAATATTACTTTGCAATTTGACAGTGAGAAAAATTACTGATGACTAGGAATTTGTTTGCTGATGTGTAAAACAGTGATGTGTCTGCATGTGAACCATGCATACAGTCACTCACTCCATTGCTCTGAATACTCCCTTCAGTGAAGGACACAGAGCCCCATCCTGCTCAAACTGTAGTGCTAAGAATCCTGAGTAACTCCTTCAATGCTGGAAGAGTTATTCTAGATGTGTTTTGTCATAACCCAACAAAACCTTAGATTAGTATTAAAAACTCTCTGAAATCAGGCTGAATATAGAAAACTTATTTTATTTTATAAAGTAGACAGTTGCCAATAAGTGGAGAAGGAACACAGATAGGGTTACATCAGCTGTGACATACATAAGATTCAGCATTAATGGAATATGAAGAAATTGGTAGCAACACCCAGAGTTCAACAGAAATGCTTTCAACTTGCTGCTCTGCAGTACAGCAAATTAGCTTATAAATAACAATATCTATTCCTGCCTTTTCTCTAATCACTCTGAAAAAAAGTGTCAGTAATTAGCAAGGCCAAAGTCTTAATATAACACATTCTGCAGACTTCATTTTCTAAACAAAGGAGCAAAAATCCAAAATTTTAAAAATAAGTTGCATTAATTTATGGTGTAATTGAAAACACATGGTCTGACATGGAAATGAGTCTGGTTTCTTGTGGTTGAACCCACTTGGAGAATCTAGAGTCATGTCTGTTTAATGCTAGATTCTACATTAGCATGAAATAGTGGAAATGGAAGTCCCATATGTGCTTAGATTAATAAATAATGTCCAAATAAGTTTATGTCTGGCATAGTCAAGAGATATGGAACATGTATTTACAGTATAGGGACATCCTAATTGATGTCTTAATAGTAAAACAAACTCAGAAGTAATTGTCTAATAATGCATTTACCCTCTAAAGCACTCGTGGCAATGTAGTCTGAGAGAGTATTCTTAAGTCAGGTGTGACTAAACAGAGAAATTACATGTTTCATATTAATCATCAGCTATGTTGGTAGCAAAAAATTTTTCTTCTCTTAATAAAACCAATTCAGGCTTAAGTGACACTCCACAGTAAATGTTATTAATTGTGTGCTTCCTGAATTGACTCCATTTATGTGTAAATATTAATGTTTGAGTATGTTTTATTTACATAAGACCCCTTTTTTTTTCCAGTGGAAAAGCAGATTACCATACCAAGCACAGAACTACTCAGACACTGCAAAGTGCAGACTGATAAATGAATTGGAAATGATTACTGTTGGATATGACTGAGACCAGGAAATTAAAAGACAATATCTAACCAAGGCCCTGTTGTTTCAATTATGAGTATGTCAGCTTTGATTCGAAGTATGGCTATGAACAAAAAAATGCCTATGCAGTGGGATTCAACCTCCCTTTTTTCATCTGTTTTTTATGTAGACAAATAAATTTTTATTGTCATATAAGCAGGATTCATCCATGCCTAGCATTCCAGTACTATTGCTACCTTGCAGGTCTGTTCTTGAAAACATGCAGATTTTTCTATATAAACTGGACTAAGTGGTTCTGGAAGTAACTGAGAGACAATAAATAGATGAACAAGTGTAATTTTCAAGACCTTTTTGTAATTATGAGTGTATAATTTCACTTACAGAAAGTATTATTTTGGTACCTGAATACAGCCTAGGAACTGGGGTGCTTAAAACTTCTCTATAACAGAATAAATTCAGATGTATAGACAATTTATCATATAACACTAAAGACACTGAATATTGCTCATAATGGAATGGTAGAAATGGAAGGTCTGTAGAATACCTTTTTTTTTTAAGAAAGGAATCATTTACCTTCTTCATTACAATAGATGTATTCTCATATTTTTTACACATATAGGGTCAAAGTTTGTTTTCTGATCCTTATTATAATGTGTTCAGAACAGTCCAGTTACTGGGAACCTCTGATTTCCTGCACCTTGTCTCACTGACCACAAAAAGCAAAAAGATTTCCTTGTGAAGCGAAGCACTCCCAGCTGGACACACCATCAGAGAAGACTCTGGATTGTAAAACTGATCATAGTCCAAATCAAATACTTATTACTTATTTCAAGTGCTTTCCTTTTATGTGTCAACCTGAATTGGAATTCAAGTCAATGGCAAAACTCCCATTGACTTTCAGGAAAAAAGATTAAACTCTATAATGTGTATTAAATGTTTTGTTCCGGTACTCAACTCCGAAGTGCTGGGTGGGCTCAGGAATACATCAAACAAAAATTCATCCGTATCAACAGCGAGGAAAAAAAGAAAAATGTGAAAGATGCTGAAAAATCCTTTGTTCCATTGGAGAGATGTCTGTCATTAAACCAATGCCATATGAACGTATTGGTAAGGGATGTTAACATTCTTGCTTGTGAGCAAAGAGGAAGCTCAGTAACACATAAACATTCTCCCCACAGCACATCTATTCACTGTTTTTCTGATCACATGGGAAGCACAATGTTAAGAAGAAGTGAAATCAATGGTTTAAGCATAGTATTGAACTTCCATTATATTACCAAGATAATAAGGGATATTTTCAGAATGCTATTATGTGTTGCTTTAATTATTTTCTTTCTTATTTTATATTGTTGAGACAAACACAAGTTTGTCTTTCCCCAGACATGTCACTTCTACTCTTTCATCAGTGTATAATTTTATTTATTATTTTGTATATTGTTTCTAAACCAGAAACTTAGCTGGGTAAACAGCCTGCCCCACTGGCTCTAATAGTGAGCTACACTAGTTAAAGACCTGATTCTTTTAGGATATTTCCATCTTATATTTTATTAAAAGGTACATTTAAAAAGTTGGTAAATTCTGTTTTAAATGTAGAAGGATGTTTTTATTTTAATTTTGAAAGGTGGAAAGTGTTTGGAGAAATGAAACATCACTTGTTTGTCCTTCTTTCCTTTTCTCTTTTCATCTAAAAGCTGATTTTCCATCCACCCGAGAAATTGAGCACAGAGGAAAGCTGCTAAAAAGATGTTCTTTTAAAATGCACTCGGAAATTCTATCACCTCTTAGAAGTGGTGTTTCTCTGCTGGACAGTTTGTATGCTCTTGTCCTTACCTGAAGTTCTCATATTCTCAGCTTTCAAATCGCCCACACACTCCTCAATGAGCACAACAAGGTCAAACAGCCTGACTGTGAGCAAGGCCAGTGTTCAGTTGCCTGGATGGTGATACACTTTGTCTTGTCATAAAAAGTTACAAAATGATGAATTCCTGAACACCAGCCAGGAGAACATGAAAAGAAAAAAAAAAAAATAAAAGACCTGATTTAAAAACCAGGTAAATGGCTAAAGAGGTAATATTTCTAAGAAACAATTTGGCCAAAATTATATGAGACAAATATCTTTGCCTTATTTTTGCTGCACTCTGTAAAGAGGGGTGAATTTTATTTCTTTAAATTCTTTGTAACAGTTTAAAAATATGTTGACCAAAGCATATTTTGACACCTTCTGCAGCACTGGAAGGCTCCTCTGGGAAATAATTGCATGAACTGAGTAACCTTTAGCTGGACAAACACAAATACTCCTTGACTTGAGAGGGCTTGAGCAGATCAGGCATCACAGGTTTGGAATATTGTTTTCAGCAGACCTGTTCACCTTAATAAGGCTACTTTTACTGAGTAAATGTTGCAGATCAGAGGGAACATCTTGGCACACACTCAATAACAGCTTACACATACATGTCTAGATCTCAAACATCTTTAAAACACCAGGAGTATTTCTATTGACTTCAGTCTTTTCCCCTGAGCTTGCTTCAAGAAGTTCAAGAAGTATCAATAAATTCAAATTTCCTTGACATTTTTGAAGGGTTTGTGTCACAATGCAAACTGAATTTTAACAAAGTGGGTTTTTTTGACTGATTTGGCATTCTTTTATTTGTTTTTTTAAAATGAAATTAAAAGTTGAAGTAGGTCTTTCATGCAGGACTAGAAATTTTATATTTCTCTGTGTTTTGTACAGCATGTTGCACACAGGTAGTGTTTAGCACATAAGTGATAGAAGAAAAATATATATTGTCTCTCTTTTGACCCCAGAAGTCTAATGGGTGATTTAATAAAATATATATTAACATCAGTCAAGTTTTCATCAAGTCCATTGGGTTCAGAAAGAAAAGAAACAATCTCTCAGACACGATTTTTTTTCATTTCAAGGAGTCTGACAATAAGTTTCGAAGCTTTTATACGGACAGCTTCTAAGGGTAGGATTAGGATTCTCTGCTCACTTCTAAATTGGTTGAAATGGATAGATCACCTATTTTATTCAGCTCTTGCTTAAGCTACTGCAGAAAAAAAGCTGCCTTCAGATTGGTGATGCAAAGGAAGGAGTTTTAGGGGGATTTCCAAGTGACAAGCACCGTTACTAATAAATTGTCCCAGAATGTAAAAACGTGACCCTCTCAGGTGGTTCAGCCACAGTGTTTGCAAACTGTGACCAAGTATTGGATTCCTGCCTTTTTGCTTAGCACTTGCCGTGGAACAATACAGGGCTGTGACTTCTTGCTCCAGCTCTGATTGTGCAGACTGTAATTAAGGATTTGGGCGAGGATGAATGGCAAAGAATGCACTGTGCAATTGGCTGTAACCAATGCGACCTAAACCGATCCTAGATGTGGAAAAAAAAAAAGGGAAGAAAAAAGAAAGAGAAGGAAGGAAAGAAATGACCTCTTGTACCCTCTTCCATGATCCGTGTATGTAGTTAGCACGGACTCCCCTGCCAGGCTTTTCATCGCCGTGCTTTTAAAACCATTAGCTTGCTTTGTAGTCTTAGCAAGACATACATTTTTGAGCTATCATAAATGAAATCTTAGAAGATACCTTTCAACATATGCCAGGCACAGTTAAAAAAGAAAAAGACCATTATGGCTCTTTAAATAAGGTGAAAAAAAAACCTCAGGGTGAACTGGTGCAGACGTTTTGTGGAATATGGAAAGTTTGAAAGAAGTTAACATATAATAAAGGGACACAAGAAAACACGGTTGTGTTAGATAAAGAGGTGACAAGCTGGATAGACTATAGTTTTAATAGGATTCTTTCTTCCTATATATTAGTTTTCATCTTCTGTGGTAAGCCAGGTGATACCATTTTGTCTCCTACTAACTTGCCCTTGATATTCTTTTCTTTAATAAAAATCAGAATACATTACCAAAGTGTTGCCTGGGATAATCCTGCTGTTATCTGCTGTCGCTGCAGAAATACATGATTGGAAAGAATGTATATCTCAATTTATTTAGGAAAGATTTGGGTTACAATTGTTCTGGTGAAAGTTTTTTATGGCATTTGGATAGCACTGTGTGGAACAGGATCAGCCTCCCAAGTCCCAGGTTTCCTCAGTACACAGAGAGATGTGCCAAAATTCTTCATCTGAATCTGGATTGCTGAGTCTAAACTTCGACCAGACATAGAACTTTTCTGATTGTGTTGGTTTTAACTGGGATACAGATCGTTTTCTTCACAGTACCTTATATGGGGTTGTGTTTTGGATTTGTGCTTGAAAATGTGTTGGTAATTCAGGGATATTTTCTTTATTGATGAGCAGCGCTTGCACACAGTCAAGACCTTTTCTGCTTCTCAGCCACGCCACCAGCAAGTAGGTTGGGGGAGCACATGAAGTTGGGAGTGGACACAGCCAGGATAGATGGCCCCAGCTGACCCAAGGAATATTCCAGACCCATCATACTCAGCATAAAAAGCTGGGGGAAGAAGAAGGGAAGGGGAGGGGTGCAATTGGAGTGATAGCATTTTTCTTCCCATGCCACCGTCACGTGATGGAGCCCTGCTCTCCTAGGAATGGCTGAACATCTACTTACCCAGTGGGTGGAGAAATTCCTTGTGTCCTTTGCTTACATTTTCAGCTTTTGCTTTGACTATTAAACTGTATTTATCTCAACCCATGAGTTGTTTTCTCACTTTTATTCTTCTGGTTTTCTCCCCCATCCCACCAGTGGGGAGTGAGTGAGTGGCTGTGTGCAATTAAATTGCTGCAACTATGGTACACATTGACTATGGAAAGAGAGTTTTATTGCACTACAAATCTTTTGTCAGGACCTTGAAGCTGGCACATTGTGAACTGGGGGTCAGAACTTTGCTGCACTCTTATACTGAAAAACAAACAAGCAGATTTTAATATTTTAAATACTACTTGTAGTCAGGAGTGATAGAAATGAGGTTCATTTTGCAAAAGAGAGAAACATATATACCAGTGATGGATGTCTGGGGCACACCAAATCAGAGAGGGAAGGACTCTGTGCTCTTTTCATCTCTTTATAGTAAACAGCTGGGAAATGTGGAGGAGTCAGGGCCTCTAATGGTAAAGATGCTTCTCTCTTAGAGCAAAAAACAATAAAAATCTCGTAAGAAAATAAGTAGTTGTTTTAACTGAAAGAAACACAAATAGTGAATTCAGTGAGACACAGAAGCAAAGCCTTGAACAGGTTCATTTATAGAAGAGTTGTGTTGAATTTTAGTGTGTATAATACTTCGATTTCACTTTTCTGGTTTTATTTCCCTTTGATGTTTTTGTTTTCTTTATAAGTCATGTCCATTTAATGAGTGGGAGGAGGGGAAAGAAAGAAAAGCCAAACTGCTTTTTCTTACTGTTTTCTGCCTGTATGGGACAGGCACTGCCCTAAAATCTTACTCTGCTTATGCTCTGTAATTGTATTTGATTTAACCATGTCAATTCCCTGAAGTTAAATACACTTTAGAAAGAACACCTTGGGCTTAGGACTCCTGACCTCTGATCTCATGCAGACTGTTCTCTATGCGGGACAAATCCACAGAGGGAAAAAATTTCCCACTAAGTGATGATATCTTTCACATCCTCTTAGCCAGGAAGGGGCCTTCAGGTACAATCGCACTGGAGGAAGTTTCGTCTCAATATAAGAAAGAATTTTTTCAGTATGAAAAATCAATCTCTGGAACAATCTGCACGGATATTTGGCATACCTCTCATCAGTGAAGGTTTTCAAGATATGACTGAACAGGATGATAGAGGATCTCATGTAGGATTCCCTTCCAGTAAAAGGCGGGACCAGATGATCTTTCAAGGTCCCTTCCAACCTGGGATTTTCTGTGATTCTCTGACTCTCTTTCTAGTTATGATTCATTTAGTCAGTAAGGAAGACATTTCTATTACAGTATTATGATTTTTCTTGCTGACAATATCAATGAATTAAATCAAAACCTTATTAGAAATGTTTGTTTCTACAATAAATTAGTGATTTTTTAGGACAAATGATAAAACTAGGTAAGTGAGAGGTTACAATAGAGACTGGACTCATACCTTCAAAACCCAAATTATTTTTATGCAAGTGCTAAGAGAGTTGGAAAATGTCATTAAAAGGCTACCCTTGATTATGTTTGAAATGTGGCAATCAGGAGAGGTTTCTGAGGATCTGAAAAAAGAAAGTATCTTGCTTTGACGTCAGGAAGGCAAGGAGGACGCAGGGAACTACAGGTTGGTCAGTCTCACCTCAGTCACTGGGAAGGTGATGGAGCAAATAATGCTGGAAAACATTTCTAGGCATGAAGATCAAGAAATTGATCAGGAGCAGTTAGCATGAAAAGACAAAGGGGAAATCATGCTTCACCAGCTTGGTGGCCTCAACAATGAGAGGACTGGCGTGGTGGATAAGGGGAGAGCAGTGAGAGTAGCTTCTCTTCATTTTTGATAAGGTGTTTCTTTGCTATCTCCCCTAACATCTTCACAGAAAAGCTGCTCAAGTATGTTCTACGTAAGTGAGGTGAACTGGAAATTGGTTGAACTGACAGGCTCGAAGTGTTTTCAAAAGTGTTGTACCTGAGTATTTATACGACGGGAAATATTGTTAAATTGTTTACTGTTCCCTAAGGAGATTGGTGATGAGATCAAGTGCATCCTCAGCAAGTTTGCAGATGATATAAAACTCAGAGGAGCTGTTCATATACCAGACCTGTGCTGCCATTCAAGGGGACCTCAACATGCTGGAGCAATGGACTGACAGAAACCTTCTGGAATTCAACAAGGAAAAATACCAAGTCCTGTCCATGGGAAGGATACCCCCATGTACCAGTACACACCGGGGACCAACCATGTGGAGAGCAGCTCTGCAGAGGAGGACCTGTTGGTTGGGTGATACAGCAAACCAAACATGAGCCAGCACTGAGTACTTATGGCAGAAAAGACCAGAAGTCTCCAGGGATACTCTAGGCAAAGTATTGCCAACAGGACCAGAGAAGTGATTGTTCCCCTTTACTCGACACTGGTGAGACCTATCAGGAATGCTGGGTCCAGTGCTAGCCTCCCTGGTACAAGAAAAATATTCATTAAGTGAAGAAAAACCCATGAAGGGCTACAAAATGGTTAAGAGGCTGGGCTGTCTGTCATTCAGTGATGATGAGAGACCTGGGGTTGCTCAGCCTGGAGAAGTAAAGGCTCAGGGTGACCTTAATAGTGTGTGTGAATGCCTGAGTGGGGGCATGAAGAAGACAGAGTCAGATTCTTCTAGTGTTGCCTTGTTACAAGACAGGAGACCACTGGTATTAATTGAAAAATTGTATAGTGATAAACTGACTGCAGAACTTTAATTCACTTGCATTGTAACATTTACTGCGTGCGAGGTGGTGATGGGCACTCCAGTTTCTTAACAAACCATGCATTCATGGTAAACATGCAAATATGAGCACCTGGTTTACACACTGCATGTGTCAGAGCGGAGCTTCCTGAACTTGCTCAGTGAAGTGCATACAAAATTCTTCTTATAAAAATGACTTAAAACAGCCTGAAGAAAAAAAAATGTCCATTTTATTTAACTACCCACCTGTGAAATATGAAAGAACATCCTTAAATACTTTAGAATGGCTTGCTGATTGTTTGGAAAACAGAAATGTTAAAGAGCCCAGCTCAATATTGTGCTTAACACTACTATTTAATGTAATTACATGTTCAAACCCTCTTTTAATGCATTTTCAAATACCTCAGTGGTACTTAAATACACATGTAACTTTGCAATTAAATGCTTTGCTGAAAAGGTGCCCCGGACATTTCTGAGACACCATGTAGTCCAAGAAGCTAAATAATGCTATGATTAGAGAAACTGTTTGTAAATGTAACTACCAGTAGCTATGTTTAATGCCACTAATTTAAAATGCTGATTACATGAAAGATTTAATCTGTATTTGAGTATATTTTAAAATATACTTTTACTACTGTAAGATTCACAGTCAGTTTTCACTAGGACTATTAACAAAACTGTAAAATCCTATTTTTCATTTTGTGTGGGCATTATTTCAGAAAAAGAATGAAGATGGTATCATGTTTTATTTTTTGGGATGCAGAAGTGGTGTTAGCTGCTAGGAATGTAAGGTAATACATGAGGCAGTAAGAAAACAAGACTCAAAATTTCACGTGAAGAAAGGTCAAGAATTATTCCTTTCTTTTTTTTTTAGCCTGGCTTTAATAAACATAGTGTGTGTAATGTAATGGGGGGTTTGTTCCCTTTGAATTTTTTAATGGACATTGAAAACTTATAATATTTGTCCAGAAGTTAAAAAAAAGTTTTAAAAAATGACAGAAAGGTAAAAGCAAACCCAAACCCCAAAACTCAGAACTGCTCACTGATCTTCATTTATTAAAATTAAAAAATACCAAAAGCTGTATTTTAGCTAATTTTTCTTTGTTTATTCACTTCTGTTGTGGTTTTAAACCCCACAGCTTTTAGGTGGAAGTACCAACCAGTGACTGTTTTACGTGCATTTTGAAACCCATCTTTGTAGATAATGAAGTTCTTTTTGAAAATCTTGTTAAATCATGCATAGATTAACAGAGAATGGATGTTAGTACAGTTTTGATTCCAGCTGAATTTTCTTCCATAGCTGCATGTTGATGTGGGCAGGGGACCTGTGTGCAGTTCACACCTTCACCACTGCTGCTTGTGTAGCAAAGGTTTTCTTCAGAGCCCTTGTGCAAAGCCATAGCACAGACTTGGGCTGTGGATTAGTATCATGACTGTCTTTTACATAAAAAGCTGGATTGTGTAGCACACAACCTCTTCTAACATCTCAGCAACATCACCTGTAATCCCCTGTTCTGTTCTCTCTCCAGGAGTGCTAATTACATGTTTAATGATTAGACTATAAATATCCATCCAGTTGATGAGAACTAAACACCCTCATGGACCTAAAGTTAAATTCTTTCGTTCTGACACATTTTTTTGTTTGTTTTGTCCTTTGATTATCTTGCACAATAAGGCAGAGTTGGTGCCTGAGCTATGGGTATATTTAGTAACAGTACAATGAGGCTCTGAGTGAGGAGGATGTGTGTGTGTGTTTGTCTTAACTAATACAACATCAGGAATTTTATCCCATCTGCTGTTGCCGTATCTTTAGTAACTCTGACTTTTTGTGTCTCACCACCTATTCACTTTTAATTTAAATTGTACTCTCTAGAAACGATCATGAATTTTCCCAGTGACATCAGTTGGAACAATACCAAGCCCTCAAAGACAAGCTCTGTAACCTTCCTAAAACATTTAAATCCAGAAGAGCTTAACATATCGGGTAGATGTTTTCAGACATCAGATGTATCTTAAAACTGGATTTCCCGTTTAAAACTAATCCCACCTGTCACCTGAAAAACTTCTTAAAGGGGCCCATTTTCAAAGCATGTTTGTGTATTTTTCAGGCATACTAAGTACTATATGGAGTAACTCTTAACCTAGGCTGGATGGAAAAGAAACCTTCTGTTGGAACAAAAAACTCTGTATATTCTGGGTAAACATAATTATGCCCCCACAATTACGTTGGCGAACAGAAGAAAACTATTGAGCTATGTTTTGCCATTAAAATTATTCATTTAAATGGGTTGTTTCCATTGTGCACAGGTGGTAAACTTATCTCACATGTTTTTTGTATAAAAGTCTGAAGTAAGTGAACACTGGAAAACAGAATCTAATGGTGTCATTAAAATGATTGTAAACATGCCTGTTGTGGCAGATGTGTGCTTTCCTTCTGTTGATATACTTTCGGATTGTTGGTCAGGATCAAACAAATGCAGACTTTCAGCATGTCAAAAAAATGTCTGTATTCCAACAGGTTCTGTTTGGAAAGAAATCTGTTTCCTTAAGGCCAGAATAGCTATAAAATAACCAGACTGCCCAATCAGATCCAATGTCTACTCCTATTTTGTTTGATTAGAGCTGTGTTCCCTGTATTCTCTGCCATCTATGGTTTCAGCTGAACAAGAGATTATGTGTTGCATCATTATGGTTTGAGGAAATGTTTCAACAGAGTAATAAATGTAGAGAAATATACAAAACTCAGGGCCAGGAAGTCATCAGCTTTTTCTTCTCTCCAAAAATGTTGCCCTTTGCTTAACTACAATTGCCAGCTTTGTAGCGATTATTTACTCTACTATACAAGGTAACACAGGCATGGCTGTTGTTATCCACCAGAGGATAGGATGAACTTAAACACATTTCCTCAGAGCCAAATTCTCCAGCCTAAACCAAAAGTTGATGGACAGCTGGGAATTCAGCAGAACCGTGTGCTTCCCTTCTGCTTGGAGCAGGAGCTGTGCTCCACAGCTACTTGCAAGGAAAAGTGTAGCTCTGCAGTTGCTCAATCCGCCTTCAAGCAAAGATTCCTCTGGACTCTGGAGTTAGGCTCATGGGGAAAGAAGCCAGAGGATTTACATCCATCTGTCTGTACCCTCCCCTTGGGAAAATGTCTGTGCAGTAGTTATAAGTCCCAGCAGGGGGATTCCTTCTCAGTGTTTTTTTAAAGCAACGGCTTTTATAAGAAATGATTGGTTTAGTCATCCAGGCTATAAACTTCTGTTTATCCAGAATAATGCTGAGAATCCTTAAATGTTCATGGTGTCACTTGTACTAAATCCTAGTATTTAGGCTTTATAATTTCAAAATTATTTAGCTCCCTTTAGTTAGCCAAGAAACATTGCTGTAGCCTAACCCACCTCTTATACACTGGCTAGCAGCTCTCATCTTTGCTCAAGTGCAAAAGGAAATCAGATCTTCACTCTGAGTAAGTGTCTGTAGCTCTACAGGCAGTGATGGTGCTATTCCAACGTAGCAGAAACAGCTGGTTTACAGACAGCTACAGTCATATATCTTGGAAGTTAAGAACTTCTGTGTCAGGAATATACCGGATTTTAGATTTGGGGCCCTAATCTCTTGGCATCAGCATCAGTGGAAGTCCAGCACAACTTTGGAATTATGTAGGTGTAATATTGATGCCTAAGACAGCAAAATCCATTCCATACAGCACAATAAATCTTTAGAAATGGTAAAAAGCATACAGTGTTCCTTTGTTTTTAAAACACACAAAGCCCTTTACCTAAAAATGTCTTGGACTTCTTGACTTCTTTCTGTGTGGTACACTGCCTGAATGTATCTTGCTTGTGGTGTTATTAGATTGCTGTAGTTGGATTTGAGGCTTGATACCTAAGCAACCAGTATCAGCACGAGATCTCTATCCAACTTGCTTAGCTAATGAAAGCAGCCCCCATGTTTTCTTAACCAGATGAAGCACAGAATGTTGCTCAAGGAAAGTTTTCTTAACTCAATGTGAATTTCTGTTCCTGAATCAAATCTTTTATTTGAGTGCACCCTCAGCGTAGATGAAGAGTAACGTCAATGCAACGATTTTGCCCGTTAGTTCATCTGAATGAGAAAGTGGCTCTATATAACAATTTGGTCTTCCTTACTTTCAAAAAACAAGTCCTGCTTCAGTTAAAAATAGCCATGCACAAATTTAGAATGAAAACACTTACCGTTACTTGTGGCTTTTGTGTTTCTTTGTTTACAACCAAAATTCCCTAAGAAAAAATGTGGTACACTTCTATATTTAGTAAATTGTTCTGGTGGAGAGAGAGTTAATGAGGCTGTCCATCCACCTTGGTGTTCAAATTGCCTCCTTGATTGATGATGCAGGGAGCAAACCTGCACCATGGGTCAGTGCCCAGAACAGCCCTGCACACGAGACACATTGCAGAGCTCCTTGTGTAGGTGGAGACAGTTTCTACCCCACAGCATTCAGACACATTAGATCTCTTCAGGAACAAGCTGAGGATTTATCATAATGGAAGAAAAAGTAGGTAATTTTTTTTAATCTCATCTTGGTTTTTAGCATTTTTTGCTTTTTCTTATGTAAAATAATCTTTGATTTACATGTTTGAAGTTCTACCCGTCATAAAACTAAGCCATTTAAGAGTAATTTTCTGTATGTTATCTTTCTCTCAAGCTACTGAGTGTTATTTTCATTTTGTCCTCAGTGAAGCATAACTTTTTAAAATAGTACATGTCAGACAGAGAACAACATATCTAGAGATGTTGAGACTACCTCCTCTTGGTTATGCAGTATGTCTTAGCAAGACAGTTTATTAGATTTAATTTAACAATGCTTCTCTTATTAACTGAATGCTTCTGACCCTCAGTACTGGGTAATTTCATGATTTTCTAAGCAGCAGTACTAATAGCTTACCTGCATGGGGAGGGTTGTTGTCAGCAGCTGGATGATCAGGCAGGCTGCATTTGTATTTCTTGTTTGAGCCAGGCTGTGTCCTTCAGCAGCACTGACCCAGTGCAAAACACAGTGTCCCATCACCGCTGTGCCTGCTGCACTTGCTCTCGGAGTTTCTTGTTTGAGCCAGGCTATGTCCTTTAGCAGCACTGACCCAGAACAATGCATGGTGTCCCATCACACCCTGCAGCCTTAAGGAAGCTTCACTCTGGAGCACTGACACAGTCACAATCCCTGCAATACGTTCCAGGAGCAGGAAAAAGGTGCTTGATGTAATTACAATCCACCTGAATGGTCTCCCTGCTAGGCTACCAAGGTGAGGATGCTGCTTTAACTGGGAAATTGGTGCACAGCTGAGCTTTATTTCCTGTTGATTCTCTGGTTGTCATTGTCATCAGAGTTCTGTTAGTCCTTGGTACCCTGTGTGATTGACAGCACAGCCGGGAACAGCAGAGGAGGGGTACAGGCTCCTCTCCTCTTCTCCAGAACAAATCATAGCTTAGCAACCTCTTATCTGAGAAACAGATTTCAAACTACTGGATAAGGAAGAATTGCATTCAAGTTTCCCCAGTGAAAATAGAGTTGGAGCCATGAGATTGTTACGGCAAAAAGCAGCCTCCACCTTCTCATGCTCAGCTCCAGGCTTCTCTCAGTAGCTCCATGGCTCCTGTGCATGGGTCCATAAATTGGGCATGGCTGCCTAAACTCTGAATCCCAGACAGCCCTGAACAGGAGACAGACAGTCACAGCTACATGCATAGCTCAGACTAAAGATGCCATTTCTGGTAATTCATACCCTAATAGAATTTTAAAACTTTTTTTTTTTTTAAAAAAGAAGTAAATGTTATATTTAGAAAAGTATTGACTGAAAAATTTTCATTGCATATGTTAGATTATAACTTCATCGGCCGTATTTGTGCCATTTTTTGAAACTTTCTAGAAGCAGTTGTAGGTATTAAAATTGTTTTTCAAATTTTGATAGTTGCTACTTCTTGTCTTATTTTTTTTTTCCACAATGGTAGGCATTTGAAAGAAGGAAACTGCCTCTAATGAAACCATTAAAAATAATTTCAATTTTTTAAAAATTGCCATGCATTTGTAACGAGGCAGCAAACATTAGTAGTTTCTCTCAGTTCTTTTTCATGGAAAAAATGTCAAGAGGCACATTTGTGTGAAAAAAACATTTTTTACAAGATAGGAGAAAATTGCAAAAATTTTATATTTAAATGAGTAAGGAATATGTCACTTATTAGTTCAGGATTATCAAAACAGTGAATAGTCAACATATACACTTTGGAATAGATAGTCTTCGTATGAGTAGTATCCTTCTGCTGCTGTACAATTTTATTTATTTATTTATTTATTTTAAAGTCCAGTCATAAAGGAAGAATTATGTGCCAAAGACCTACTGTTTGACTCCATTTTAGGTGGTATTGTTTTTGTGGTGGGTTTTTTTTGTTTGTTTGTTTAGCCTTTAAGGTTTATTTTGGTTTTGTTGTCATTATTTTTTATGGAAGCAAATGTTGACTTGCCGCAGTCTCTGAATTGTTTTCTGCTTCTCTAATAGACCACTTGCCTCCTACATGTGCCAAAAAAATACTCTTGGAATAGCTCTGCAGGGACTCATTTAAAATTACTTTTATCACAAATTTAGTTTTCTGGATGCATGCTATTTTCTTTATTTTAGTCATGCCCAACAAATGATCATAGTGTAATCCTGATTTCAATATTATCATTTTTACTGTTTGGAATATATTAACTTCTGCATAATTTGCTAAGAGTGAAAAGAGCAACAGTAGTATATTAGACAAAAAAACATTGGTCTTCAACAGATGAACACTGATGTGCTGATATGGGTGAATAGTCAGTGGTTAAATGAAACAGTTTCCCATCATGGTCACTGATGCTGATGAGTCTTTTTGGATTGGGGTTTTTTGTTGTTTTGGTTGGTTGGTCGTTGCTGTTGTTTGTGGGGTTTTTTTGGTTATTTTTTTCCTTTTTATTTTTCTAGGGTTTAGTAATCTTTTTCGTTCTAAAAACATCCTTATTTAAAAATATATAAATAAATCACCTTTCTTCTACAAAACTGAGCTCTGCAAGTTTGGGTTTCATTGATGCTTTACTTGCATCACTGGAAGACTGTTAAGAGGAAGACCATGCTAGAAGAGTAAACATCTGCTCCAGAACTTCTGTAATGAGTGCTTATACAGTTATGGCTTTGCATTTTACCACCAGGAAGTTTAGAACCTGTCATGTGGAAATGTAACACTCTTTGCCTGTAGACTGCATCCTTCAAGTCAGATCTGTGGTGTAGGACTCAGCCCTGAGCTCTGTTGAGGAGGGAGCACTAAGGAAACACTTAATACTTTGATCTGTGAACTTTCAAAGAGGAGCAAAGGTGGGAGGTAATCTCTTTTTCTCTTTTCCCCCATTACTCCTGTGTATGAAGGCAGTGACTTTTCCTGCACATCTGACAAAATGGGACTAAGCCTAATGCTTTGGTATTTTAAAGGGATAACCTTAAAATTTATCCAGTATAGCAAAATCTCATCACTGGACACCTTAAGCCAGTTACTTACTATCTGATAATGACCTATACCTTAAAATTGGCGTGCAATAAATGAAAATCATTTTGTCACAAACCCAGGCTGTAAAACTGCATTCCTAGTAGAAGGTAATTTAAAGAGGAAGGAGCATGGGAAATGATAGGATATATTTTAAAAAATAAATCGTGTCTAAGGCAATTTCTTTTCTGAAAAATATGTTTGTTATCCATACTTAGATTTATTCAGATCAGTGGAAATTTTTAAATAAAATGTAATTTTCCTCCCAAATGAGACAGACTTCCTTGCAGAAA
The DNA here is from genome assembly GCA_014706295.1 of Lycocorax pyrrhopterus obiensis. Lineage (NCBI taxonomy): Eukaryota > Metazoa > Chordata > Aves > Passeriformes > Paradisaeidae > Lycocorax > Lycocorax pyrrhopterus. Next base: position 8,631,517 of record JACSVZ010000015.1, read on the forward strand.
AAGCATATGGCCTTACAAGCATTAGTAGTCATGGTTGGTAAATATTGGCATTAGAATAACAGGAAAGTCTCAGTAAGAAGTGAGGTCAGAGCTGGGTGCTCTGCTCCGCAAACATCTGAAGGCACAGAGGGTTTGCTGTCAGACAGTGGTAAATAAATGAAAGGTCATTACGTTCCTGTATAAAGTAGATGACTTCTTATTTTTTTAATCAGAGGGACTGAACCTATTTAACCTTTAAGCCTTATGTCATCCTCTGTTTTTTCTAAATGTTTCTGCCTCTTCACCTTATATTAAATCTACGGTTCTCGAGCTTACATCTGCCAGGAAGAAAAGCAAAGGGAAAATAAAAAAAGAAACATAGTCTCTGCACAGGCAAAAGAGGATATTTGCAATTTATGATCTGTGGCTCTTTGTAGTGAAATTTAAATTGTTTTAGATAGTTTTTAGTGTAGGTATATCCCCCAGCGCTAAGATAAAACTAGTGTCCCATTTTAGGGAAGCCTCCTGTTGGTGCATTCTGTGGTGTATACAGCTGGAGCAGACACTACATAGGCTCTCAATATTATGGTAGAATAGGCACAGTGGATGGAAACATTCCGAGAAAGGACACTTGGAACCATGAAAAAACCTCAAAGGATTTATACGTACACAGTGCCTTTGCCCTACACACACCCCATGTATAATGTCCTGTAATTTCCTCTCTCCTGTCCCCTCCCAAATTATGTGCAGAAACATCTAATAAACTGTCTTCCTAAGACATACTCCTTAACCAAGGCATACAGATGAGAGAGAAACAGCATTAAGAAGAATTTTCTGTGTTGATGCTTATGTGGACTTGACTTTTCAGAAGGAATGACCTCACCCTCATTCCTCAAGGCTTCCCTTCTCTACAGTCCAAGAATCTGAGTCAAAATTGCTGGGACTTAAATGCCAAACTAATCTAATTTAATACTTTTAGCAATAGCTTGAGTCATGCTCTGAATGCTCTGCCTTGCTTCATTTAATTAAAAAAACAACACAAGGCAAAAATAATACAAAAGCAAGGCTGCCAAAGCCTGCAGTCTGCTTGTTTTCCAAGTGGGATTTGTTTACCAACTTTATTCTTTATATAGAGGACAGTTAAGCTGTTTTCACTAACTCATTTCTAATACTACCACCTCACCCAAGCTAAAGGCTATGAACTCTGCATTTCTTCCAACCAAAGACAAATGGTAGTTAATAATATATCACTGTTTCAACCAAATACTTTATTTATCCTATAGCAAATTAACATACCAGCACAGCAATACAAAACCTTTGTATTCGCATGTCTGTTTGCATGGAAGAATTAACAAAAGAACAGCAAGATTAAAACATAGGCAAGTAGTCTAGTAGTTTGTTTTTTTAAGTTTTATTCTTTGAGCGCTGAGGGGATCACAACTCCAGTAGAAATCATTGTGAACCTCTTTTGTAAAGTGAGATTCTCATCCACTTAGTCCTTTTTCTCCAATCCCTTATTATATGGGGCATCAACAAACCATTATCTGGTAGGGGTTAAGGAGAAATTTCCCGCTGAAAATTTCTCAGATGGTTGTCTACCAGGGAGCTTTATACACTTGTTTCTAAATATCTGTCCCTGGCCAATGTCCCACAGTAGATGTTGATTTAAAGCAGCATGCTAACTTTTGCACCCATGTAGAGAACATACAGCCATAAAAAAGACCTGGCACTTGAATGTGCACTTGTAGTATCTGCATTCTCTAAACTTTCACGCTTAGGTTTTCTATAGCTATTTTGTGTAACCTTTTGAAAGAATAATACCATTCATCTTTAACTTATTTCCAGTCTCATCAAATTATTCTAAGCCACTGTGAACATTTTCTGCACTAAAATTGGGATACATCTGACCTAACATTAGAAGCCTACAATGTAGATACATGTGTATTAACTAGTGTCAAGACTTCTTTTGTAGACTGACAAAAAAATTACTTCTAGAGAGTGATTTATCTGACCTATTTTAAACAATATATTTATCAAAAGATGATTCATATAATACAAGTTTCTACTCCTTTCTTTTCACCATAACAGAATCTAAAGATAACTAGCTCAAAAATTAACGATAAGAGGAATCGTAGCCAATCATGTCTGTAGTCTAGGTGAAGGTCTCACAATATTATGTTGACTGTGGAAATATTCGTACCTAAGCTACAGCTGACTGAAAACTGGAGGCACATTTTGATAGCCCAAAAGGTGCAATTCCACATCTCTGTACTTCTCGCATGAACAAATGCCATGGCAAAGTAAGAACCGAGTTGCAGAAGTTGTGGCAGCGGCATCTCCCACCTCTGCAGCGATCCCTGTGGGTTTCTCTGAGTTGAGTGGCCGGAGCTCCCTGGCCAAACAGCTGTTCCACATCTTCTCCAGGGAAAAGGCAGAAGGCCAGATATTTTTCTGCACATACTTTGAAGTAGCTTTACTACTGCTATTGTTATACATACCATAATTTGATTTAAACAATTTGTTCTTGCAAAAGGAGCTACAGCCAAGTCATATGCATTTAAGGGAAAACAAGAAAATATCATTATTTCCTATTTATTAGAATGAGGAATGAACTTGGATGTCCTAATACTTCAGAAAAACAATTATATGAATCCATGCATGAACTTCATGGCAAATTCAAATTCTGTTGCAAACAATATAACTGTATGTCCAAAAGTTCTCACCTTTGGCCAAAAAAAATTGGATCGGATAATAAATTTTAATTTTTAGGGTCATCTCTTTCTAAAAACAAGACTTCAGTTTAGACTAGCCGTGATTGCTGAAGTTTTAATTTCACTACAGAGGGAAAAGTAATCTCTAGTCCTGTAAAACTCAGGATAGATGAAAATACTTAATATTCACCACCTGCAAATGTTTCCTGAATTAAATAGCAGGTCTGAAATCTATTTTCGTCTTTGTACATCCCTGTCTGGCCCATTGGTAAATTCCCTTTGACTCAGCTCCTAAAATCCATAAAACAGACAGAGATAAAAACATTTCTTCTTTTTCTATGTTTAAATTATTGACTAGGGAAGCCACAAAGCGGAGGCAGGTAAGTTAGAGGGCAGCCAGACACTAACTGTAATTGCATGTGAAATATTAGAAAATACTACATAAACATGGCATGGACTTTTGAATGTCTAGTTTTGTTTCCACTGAGGTTTTGTCTGGGCTCCAAATATACATTCACTGAACTGCTTAAGCCCATCCACTGAGCCACAGGTGACAGAAATAATCAGCATTATTGTTAAAGTCTTTTTTGGACTTCTTAAAGCAAACAACATTGTAACCAAACAGAAAAAGGGGAGAAATAGGTATGTGTTTCTAAATAACCTGTCTAAATGGCTGGTCAGAAAAATCGTATTTGAGAACATTTCAAAATAAGATGCACACAGCCTAAAATCATTGGTACTGGATCTGCAGCTACATTGTCAACTCTCTTTGTTATGCCTAAATCATAAACCCCAAGGACTGCTCTGCAGTCCTAGTGGCCATTCATCCTTGAGGAACAAAAATATAAGGGCTGGAAACCATTCTGAAAGCTGAACGTCTTTTAGAAAGCATTACTTTTTCCACCAGTCTGGCCAAATCTCTGCTCACCAAGAACTTTAAGCATAAACATCAAAACCTGCTTTTCCAGACAGGCTCGTAAACAATTACAGCTCCTAACTAGACATTGACCTCACTTGCCATATCACTGTACCACTTTATTATTCCAAACTATTGTCAAGTGCCAGTCGGCTTTATTTTTACTGCCATATTACTCTGTGATTGCAATGTGCATGTTATTTGAGTTATAACGATTGGTGGATGGAGATCAAAACTCTGGCCTCTGAGTCAAATGACCATTCATGATTAATGTAAGTAGCTATTTGTCTACTGCTTTTGTTTTTAAGTATTATCCCTCATTTTTGTCCTTCCCTATTTCTACAGACACAGCAGGCCTTTCATCTAGAGACAGATAAGCAACTTTAAAAATCCCACTCCGATTAAAAGATTTTTTCGGTTATTGCCATAAAAATACTTTGCCAGTGAGATTTCCTGCTCTCGTGATTTCTTCCTGAAACACGGAGTACATTCCAATATTTTAGAAATAGGTCTTGGATTGCCAATAAAATGAAATCTCAATAATTATTAGCTATCCCCTAAACATTTGAGGGAAAACTAATATAAACATCTACAAATGTCAAACCCTAGGCAATAGAAGCCTATTAATCTAGAACAGTGTTTAAAGAATGCGAATGCTAGAAAACCTATCATCTCTCTCTACCTATCCAGCTGTCACAAATCCATGCTAATACATTTCCCCACTTTCAAATCCTTGCTTGTCTTACAATAAATATAATCTAGACCCCTGTGTTTCCCTGTAGATGTTGCTAAATTCTGCTCAAAGCAAAAAAGCAAAAGCACTCTTCTTGTTTCAAGTCTGGCATTGATATCTTCTACTTGTTTGAAAGTACACCATCCCTAAGGGGAAGCGTAAACTACACCATCATGCCAATTCATCTTATAGGTTTTCTGGCTAGATATACTTAGTGTTTCTTTCTCTCTTTCTATTCTTAAGACACTTCTCACCTTGAATTCACCTTTAGTCCCTGACCTAGCATTTGCAGTCATCATCTGTATTTTGCACCCTAGTAGGTGACACTAAAATCTATAAGAAAAATGTGTAGAGCAGTTGTGCTTTCAGTGTTAATCTGCTTTTAATGGAGTATTTGCTTTTAGCAGTCTGAAACCGTCTCCTTGGCTTGATCTCTTTTTAATCTAATGCATCTGGAAAAATGGTAAAAACTTCATTCATTTGTTTTGTAAATGGATAAAGGATTCCTTGCTCATCTTCTGTGTATATGCGTTGCAGTGGATTTTATTCATTTCAATTCAGCATTCTGATAATTCCTAAGTTCCAAAATGTATCTAACTGTTTAGATAATATTATTACCTGGCCCATTTGTAAAGCTCCTTTGCTCACTCCAAAAGTGCCATTTCTGTCCACTTTCATGGAGCAGGATTTTTCTTGGGCATTCTCTGAAACGGACTTTGTTTTTAAAAAAAGTTGCATGACTCATTTTTATTTGTGCAAGTTTTTTTTTAATCTGTGTTAACCTTTAGTTGCAATCCAACAAACTCCGTTTTAGTTACCATTGCCTTTCTGGATATTACCTGCATTTTCCTTGGCTCAGCTCAACAAAAGTGTGAGCAACCGTCACAGGATCCACTACTGCACTTGGGGAACCGATCTGTAAGAGCAGAGAAGTTCATAAGCGGCTTAGTTAAGGGTTTGCTTCTCCAGTTGTTCAGTATGCTGAAATTCCAAAACACTGGAAGGAGTTTCTAAATAGATAAAGAATCTTATGCTAAAACAGCATTAGCAAAAAAATGTCTGTTTTATTTAGCATGTGACTAGATATTTACAGGCTAAATCAGAATGTCAAATGACTCCTGAGCTGGTGACACCCTGAATTATCAGGACTTGCCAATACATGACTAATGATCTGGTACAAACTGTGCTTGCCTAATTTTTCAGCTGTATAGTGTTTTTCCACATATTTTTTTTCTGTATTTTTTCTATTTGAACTTCTCTGGGCAGGCAGCTGTGCATAGCAGGATGCTGACTTGGCTCTGCAGGAGTGATTTATAAAGGTATTGTACAAAGGCACACATCTCAGGGCCCTTATTCAATTTTTACATGACTTCTTCTCAGACAGATTCTTATTATAGTTGCTGAATATTGTTAAAATATTTGGCTGAAAGCATATTCATTAACTGAATTTTATGTTACTCTCCAAGCAAAACATATCCCTAGTTACCCCCAAAATATTGAAATACTTATAAAAATGAATATTCCTTTTGGTTGCTATTTTATCTCACTGACTCCACTGCACCCTTGCTTTAAAACAGTGCATTTCAGAGGACATCTCTCAAGTCGGACGCCTGTTTAAATACCTTCCTAATGTACAGCCAAATTCCGTCCTTTTTACATGACTCGTGTAATTCTTTTGGTTTTTAATCCATAGTAATTCTTTAACTGCCAACCTATATATTGGAGATTAATTACTAATTATCATTTCTCATCTCAGCTTCATAATAAAAATCATTAATGTCACCACTCTGGGATCATTTTTAAAGACATGTTGCTCTAAACTGGTGTGTTTAACTACCAGCACAGTGGCAGCTATCCATAACTAAGCTACTGCACCATTTTGAGTCGCAGTTTCACACAACTCTAACAAAAAAAAATCTGTTTCAAAAATGGCAAGATGAGAAAAAAAGTGGAGAAAAATTTTAAAAAATGGCAAGATGAGAAAAAAAGCGGAGAAAAATTAAAAAAAAAAAGGAAAGAACAAGCTATGAAATTCTTATTTATAAATAAGTTCTCCCTTCAACTGCTTCTTTGTGAAAAATGCTGCACCTTCATTCCTTGCTTGCAGTACCCAGGCCCTGCTAAAATGAGGGAGGAACTAAGTCAAGTGCTTTCTGCTGCTAACAAGATTTCCTTGAAATTGAAGGTTTTGGAAGAACACAGGTATGGGTTCATATAACTATGCTTTATGCCCAAACTGAGGTGTTTTGAACTCTTTAGATGTCCTGATGTCATGTTCCCAGGACATCCAGGTGCAAGGTTAGGATCTGTGAAGCAAGACCACATGCTCAAGGGACAGACATCCTCCAGGCCTTGAAGAGGATGGATTTCCTCACTATATTTTGCTGTCCTATTGCCCAATACACTGTGCATTGCAGAGCCCACTCTCAGCTGCCAAAATGTCTCTGTTGACTGAGACAAACTTGCGAGGCCATCTGTGTAGTCTATTCCCAGGTCTAGGCATCTATATTTAGGGTTTGTCACACTTATGAGTGTAGAAAAACCTGGGGGTTTGGTTTTTTTTTTTTTTTACTGCTGGTCAGGTGGATCAGGAATTTACCTTAACTTTTTAACCAGGTTGAACAGATATTCTATCTTAAGAAATAATGTGAGATTTAAGTACTGTTTCCTTTCACTGCTAAAATCCTGTTCCAAGGAATTTGGAAAAAAGACAGCTCCCCAAAAATGATATCTTTTATAAAATTGTAGGATTTGATCAAAATATCTCGTTTGTTCTTTAATTTTTCCAGTATATGTCTGGTTTTAACATTCCTTGGAATAATTTTTAACCGTTTGAAACAGTCCTTTTCAAGCTGGCAAAAATAGAAATAAGAAAGATAAAAAGTATATGGACATTTCACTGAAATGAAAAGCACTTTCCATCTTCCCAAAACCTGTCTGTCAACACAGAAGAAATATGCAAAAAATGTGAGACAAACAAGCCATATGTTTTGCTTTTCATGCATCTGGCAAAAATGTGATTTCTTTTGCCATGTTTCTCCTGTGATGAGAATTTATTTCACAAAACTGACATCACGTATTTCCTCTCATTTCTTTCTGAGTCCTCATATTTACCTAAATCCTATTCCACACTGTCCTCTTTTTAGTGTCCTGGTGCATTGCCTCTAAGGTCATCAGAAAATTTTACTGGTCCATGACATTGCTAAAATTGCAGGAGAGTCTTTAGTCCAGTGGAAAACGTAACCAGATCTAAGGGCTGAATTGTAAGAAAAATAGTATAATAGCTTAATAGGATGGTTTATTAATAACCCAGGTATTGCTCTTCATCATGAGGAGACTTTTAGGATACCTTGCTGAAAGATATCTATGGGTTCAACAAAAAATTTTGGGCACACTGCAAAATCATTGGCTTAATTCTTCTGTTTATGATATGAGAGTTTAAAATGGATAACAGTAGTGGTCTCTACTGGTCTTGAAATAAAATAAAATATAATACCTCCAAAAATCCTTCAGAAAAATTAGATCATGCCTGATCCTCTTTGATTGCTACTTCTCATCTGAAGTGTAGGAATCACACTTTTATTTACGTAGTACAGTAGCAACTTACTCATTCCCTCATTTGTTTCTTCTTTCATACCTTTGGTATCACATTAATTTCTTAGTTTTCCTAGTTTCAGTTCTCAAAGTGTCCTCAGATGTAGGATTTATTTCACTGTGTTCTATTCCACTGCCATGGTTTAACCCCAACTTGAACTCAGCCTCACACAGTCACTCATTCATCCTCCTCGGGTGGAATGGGAGAGAGAATCAGAAGAGTAAAAGTGTGAAAAGTTGTGAGCTGAGATAAAGACAGTTCAATAGGTAAAGCAGACACACAAGCAAAGCAAAGCAAGGAATTCATTCTCCACTTTCCATGGGCATGCAGGTGTTTAGCCATCCCCAGGAAAGCAGGGCTCCATTACCACATGTAACGGTGACTTGAGAAGACAAATGACATGACTCTGAATATCCTCTCCCTTCCTTCTTTTTCCACTGGTTTTATGTGCTGAGCATGACTCCATACGGTCTGGAACATTCCTTTGGTCAGCTGGGGTCAGTTGTCCTGGTTGTGTCCCTCCCAGCTCTTCATGCACCCCTAACTTACTTGCTGATGGGGTGAGGTGAGGAGCAGAAAAGGCCTTGGCTGTGTGTAAGATCTGCTCAGCAGTAAAAACACCTGTTTCTTGCACAAATCCAAAACCTAGTCCCATACAATTAAAATGGTGGTACAAAATTAAAAAAATTTCTTAGTCTTTATTCCTTGAATAGACTCCAAAACACATCACTAACAGTAAATATATTGTCATTTTATTTTAAATGTAAATTAATAACCACAGTTATAGTAATTATATAGAGAGTAGCTCTACATGGCAAAGCAAGTTATAGTAGTTTTTTGAATTCAGTTAGATGGATAACTTTAGAACTCAGCCGCGATATTGCCAGGCTGTTCTTACAAACTCCTATTATCCTGTTCTATGTCATCTGTTCATACCATATGCTTGCAAAACATTCATAGTTCAGAAATTTTAGGTTGACTACCTCTGAATTGAGCATGTTTGCAAATATTTGTAAGACAGAAACTTAATTTCAAATGCTAAAATTTTCACACTATGAAGATTTCTTCCTTCAGAGCAAAAGCTTCTGGGCACTCAATCAAAAAATTAACTAAACCAACATTTTCAAAATTGTTATAGCCCAAATAAAGTGGAAAAAAAAAGAAAAAGAAAATTAAAGAAGCACATAAAGAAATAAACTGTTTTTGTTGACTAAAGTGGCACCACATGTGGAGGATGAAATAACTCAAGCAGAGATTTCTTTCTGTTTCCAGGTCCTCTGTATATCATCTAACCATTTGCCACACACTAACAGCCCACAGTTTTGGCATGCAAAATTGCCAGACTATTTGGTGCAATCCTAAGGGCTCAAACCAAAGCACTTTTATTTCACAGAATATCAACAAGCAGAAACTGGTGCCAAGGGCTCAATTCTCCGTTATAATAAAATGGCATAGTCTCATTGATTTCAAAGGAGGTGTGCCAGTTTATGCCAGAAGAAAATGTGATTCGTTATTAATAATGAAAACACAATTATAAACTCCAGAACAGTATTCTGTAAATTTACTGATTTCTGATAGAAGTCTAGTATGTCATTTAAATGAAACCCTTCAAAACTTCATACTGGTATACCTCAAACCTATATCCTTTGGATCCCAAAATCTTCTTTGATAATCTAAAAAGTTGGAGCAGCTAAAATCTGAAAAAAGTGCATTGAATACATAAACTAGCAATACTGAATCATTAAATTAATGCTTGCTATAAATAAACTCATCGTGATAAATCATACTTAAGGAAATGAATTTTTTTCTTACCAACTTTTAGAGTCAGAGTATCATCAAGGATGCAAAAGACCTCTAAGATCATCAATCATTAACCCAGCATTGCCATGTTCACCACTAAACTCTGTCCCCAAGCACCACATCCACACACCTTTTCTACACTTCCAGGGATCACCATTTCCCTGGGCAGCCTATTCCAATGCCTGACCATTTTCCAGTGAATAAGTTTTTCCTAATATCCATTCTAAATCTCCCCTGGGACAATCTGAGACCACTTCCTCTCTTCCTGTCACTTGTTAGCTGGGAGAACAGACCAGTACCCATGGGTAGTTCATTCACTCTGTAAAGAAATGGGCAAATGACCCTACCTTTTTGAACCAGGCACAGTGAGAGTGTAGAGGTCTGCCTAAACCTGCTACCTGGGTTGCTTACAGCTACATTTTGAGGAGGTGAATCCAAGGCTTTGATGAAAGAACAATCTCACAGTGATCCGTGATGCATATCATTAAGTTATGAACAAATGAGTCTCCAAATTTACTTGGGAAGAGAAAAATTATTTCAGTCATTAATCTTACTCTCCCATTCTCTTCTCTACTTATCAATATTTTAATTGTAATTATACTTTTTATTAAATTATTGTGCTATTTATTGCACTTATAATCTTGTTTTTAGTTTGCCTTAAATGTTTATTTTTATTATTATCACTAAAGAACTGTACAATCAATCAATTCATATTGCAAGAATACCCACAGACCATAATCAAAACTTAGATCACATATAAGCATGTAAAATGCAGCAATCATACTAGAATAGGTAGCATGCATCTGATTTGAAATGCAAGAGGTCTTCTAGCTTGAGATAAGGTTGACTGGGATCAAATATTTTCTGAACTATGAAAAATACATTGTTTCCTACTTCTCCCCCTTAAATTCAGCAGATAATAACCACAAGGGTTATAAAGTGTACATCTGAGCCATTTGTTCACATCTGTGCCTTATCCTGAAGAGTGTTTTGGGTATACAGAACCGCCCAAGATTGTTTTCATTATATTTATTTTGGAAAACCAACCCTCCATCATGGCAATGTTATAGGAGAACCAGAACAATAATTCCACCCTGAACTCCATGCTGTGGAAACCAGGTGGTTTAGAACTTTTATAAATTCAAAGTTGTGCTGCCATTAGTTTGATTATATTAAACACTGACATGTCTTTGCTTTCTCTACTTCTATCTCAGTAAATTCTGACACTGCTCATTGTTTGTGAAGCTCCTTAGTGAACAGATTTGTTTTTACCAATAGCCTGCCATGTGGACTCTATGTAATAAATAACAAAAAGGAGTGGTGCTTTCTTGTAGCCCAGTACATCTGGCACTCATGTATTCATAGCACCTTTAAGCATATCGATCTGATTTTTCTGCAGCTTGCAAAGATATTTACAGTTTCAAATTTTTGCAATACTTTCCAAATGGATCATGTATATGTATTTAGTAATTGATAGGAATGGCATTTGGCATCCTTTTCTTGGACAAGCAAATATGCAGAGGCTTTAAAAATAAATTCAGCCTGCAGGAAAATACTGTGAATGTGGGATACTTGGAAATATCTTTCTAAAGGAGATTTAGCTATTAAATTTCTGAGATGGCATGTTGGAATGTCAGATAGGAGAAGTGGTTTCATCACCATCCTACAAGGGTGGGCAGTGCAATGTAGGCTATTAATATTAAACAGATTTACTTTTTGTGAAGTGGAGGTTAGTCTCCTGGAGCATTGCCTAGAATGGTTTGCTTTGCTGACTGGGTGAAACAGGACAAAGGCAAATTTCACACGTTGGCCTTACTACATAAAAACCTGAGCTACATGGTAAGTGTGAACAAAAGATATGAAGTGGGATGATTTCTTTCAGGATTTGGTTTCTAGGTTTTTTTCCTCTCAAGAAATTCTAAGCACCTTTGAGAAGGCAAAGAGAGTTAGAGAGTAGTTTTACATAAAAGCTGGAGGGTTTTTGGAAAATAAAACTCCACACAGGAGGTATGGTTTTCTTCTTAGCATTTCTCAATCTACTTCCACCATACCATTCTGGGAGCAGGATTGCCAATGTTTAAAATATGTTTTATTGCTCCTTTTACTTTTAACACTTTATCTATCTCAGCGATTTGCTCCCTTTGTTATCTGAGACAGTGAATTGGAGATGCAATGTGCTAACAAATATTCTTTGAACTGTAAACTGAGGAACAACATACAAGTTAATCTCACCAATGCCTTAACTAAACCAGAAAAGTTTGCTGCTTTTTAAGAAAAGTTGAGAGTGTCAGGAAATTTCATGTAGTTAATTTTCTAATCAAGAAACAAGATAAATAACAATTAGTTTAAGGCCAGAAATTTTTACCTTCCTCAATCTAAAAATGGTTTTCATATGGTGTCTCTCTTTAAATATTGTCTAAAAATTTTCATATAGTTTTGTATTGGAAGAGGGTGGTTCTTTACGTGTTTGGGGTTGGTCTTTTTTTTTTAAATATGACTTCTGTCAAGTTGCTCTGTATTTTTACCAAAGTTGCAAAGGAGGAGATAAATTTGCAACAGGAGTGCTGAACCCAATAGCAATAAATATTGCTAGGAAATGGAGATCTTCCAGAAATTTCCCCTATTCAAGAGTTGTTTGGTGGCAAGGATTAGGAAGAAAATATTTTAAAAGTCATTTTACGTATTGCACTTTTCTCTCATTAAAATATATGTTGAATAGATCTTTACTACACAGTGATGTGGCTTTGTTTCAAGGAATCATATTTACATTCATCTAATTGGGTTTTGGTGTCCTGCTTGGAGTAATTAGAAAACTCATTATAGAAACTCTGTCATCAAATATGATTTTTCTTGTTTGAATAGAAAACTTCCCTGTATACGAACTCCTCTGCCTCAAGCTGCTGGTGACTTAAGATGCAATTTTGTTGTGCAGTCTACTACATTCAGAGTATTGACATATCTTACACTTAGTAAAAAAATATTATTAAATCCCCTGGAAGAAAGAGAATATGTATGACCGCTATTATTCCTCCTCTTTAAATCAAAACAAAATTAAATAGAACAACCAAAACTCAGAATGTCTTCTTGCAAGGAAGAGAGGTTGAAACTTACGCTGTTTTTTCCCAGACTCTGAATTAAAGCTCATCTTGGGTTGGTGCCAGTTCCCTAAAGAAAAATAGTAATTCAGAGAGATTCTCAATTTAGTGCTTCTTATTTTCTCATCTGAAGGGATTTCTCAGTATGCGAAGTCTTGGTTATCTGGTTTTATCTGTTGATTTCTTTGAGGAATCTTTCTTCCTGTGATACACTTTGGAGGATTATCAGAAAGGCACTATTGCCTACTTAGGCTCTTTAGCCAGGCTTTGTGTAAAAATATCCTGCATAGGTGAACCAGTCTTTGCCACAGGTGTGATTCAGTCAATTGATTTTTGAGCACTTCCAGTCTTGCACTGGGTACTGCAAACCTTCCATGTATCCTTTCTTTCATGCCTAGGGTCAGTAAATAATACTATTTTTAAGGAATACATGTATATCTATGCATATAAAATAGTACTACTACATATATATATTAATAGTACTACTCTTTGTTTGTTTCTGTTCATGTGTTGTATTATCATAAGAAAAACCACTGGGTCAGGTGAAGTTCTCTGGGTAGAAAATTTTTCCTACCTTGGAAAATATTTCGTTCATTTAGAGAAGACAAGCTTTCAGAGACTGCAAGCTGGCCAGCAAAGATCAAAAATCATAGGAAGGTCCCCACACAACTGAGTGGGAGAGCTTGCTGAGAGGAGCAACAGACAGAGACAACCAAGCATCAGAAATGAGGAAAGAAAACTTCCCCAGGGCCAGAACGAGCTGTGCCAATTTTGCTGTAACTCGAAGCTACTGAGCTGGCCAGAAGCTGAGAGCATCCCTGCAGAGGCACAGTGGAGAGCTGTATATAAACCCTTTTCTTTGTACTGTGTGTGACTGAGTTGTGGTGAGCTGTATTTACAGAGTTGTCCTAACGTGTATTCTAATTACATCTGGCTTTCTTCTGGTAGAAGTCTTCCAGACTGTCTATGCAGATCTACCTCAAAGCATTAGCTGACTCTGAGAACTTTCAAAACTTCAGAGGCTCTTATTCTAAAGCTCTGACAGAGTTTCTGTGAAAGAATTAACTTTAGGCTGTACAGGCTTGGATACATGTGCTTATTTATGTATATGTGTGTGTTTGTGAGACATCCAGCCTAACTTTGGTGAGTTCCCTTGGTTAAATGTAGCTTCTCTGCAACAACAGATACTTCAGTGCAGATGAGTTTACCCTGCTTTTTGATAGACCTGCCTTATCTCCCCAGCTTTTTTACTTGATTTAAGTGCAGCCATACACTTTTTTTAAATACACAAAGCTGCAGATGAGAAGACACTAGCATTGTATTAGAAATATTTTCTTTTTCTGTGCTATGTTTTTACTCTAAGCAATACAAAGCCAGTTTCACATAAATAATGGAGTTTGGGGTTTTTTTTAAATTTTTTGGATGGTTCTACAAGAATGCACCCTGTGGAACTGTACTCAGAAAACTGAGCCACATGTAACCATGTGCAGAATTTTTAATGCAGTTAATCCTCACAATTCTAATTCCATAATGGTATTTTGTATTCATAATGTCATAGTAGCAGGGGGTGGAAGTAATGAGTGGCTATTACATCAATTATGTATTTAAATGGTTTAAATTTTGCTTTAACCATTTGTTCACAGTAAATCAAGGATTCTTAGCCAACCTCATTCAATGTACTTGGGAGGAGAGCCAGATTTGACCATGCTTATTCACTGAGAAGTGCTGGATAGCCCAGTTAACTCTTTGAAAACAGTGGTATTCGTTGTCCAGGAAGGGGCTGCCTTAGGAATGGTAGAGGTCTGTAGAATCCAACTCTATAGGAATAATAAATGAGAACTAGGAATGGGATTTTAAGAGTATAAAAAAAGCTAATTTCTGATCAAATCGCCTAAATTCCTTTCATATTAACCAAAAAAAACCCAAAAAAACTCAGCATACCCAAACACTGGGTTACTTTTTTTCTAACCTGGAAATCTATTTCTATGAAAGCTTTGTTGTAGAGGAAGGGTACCTAGCTCAGACTTAAATATCAAACCTCAAATGGTTAAAATTTGAAGTGTATCCTACCCTAAGACACACATCCATGGGACTGATGCATTCATTCGAGATTTGAAAGTTGGTCGACAAAGAGGGCAGCAACAGCTACAAGAGGACTTACATAAGATTGTTACAGCCTCCGTTTGGTATTCATATTTTTAGTTTATGAACATGTATAACATTGAAATGCTGTATAGATATAGCAGATCAAATCTTTTGAAAGAAAATGCCTGCAGTCACTTTTGTACCTCTTCCTCTATATTAGCATCTGTGACCCAGCTGCATAAGCAGTTTTTCTGGCCAGGATTGAAGACTCTTTCCCACTACCCCATTGTAATTTTTTGTGGAGCATGGCCATTTAGCATGGGCTGTACTTCTTCTGCAAGGGTTGGGCCAAAGCCTTTGACAAATTTTTCATTTGCAATTGATTTGCTCCCTCCTGGGCTTGAGAATAAAAAGCAATGGATAATACCTCAAAATCAGACTTTTCATGATTAAATAATAAGGATTGGATGAACTGACAGCTTTTCTTTATAATGCTCATTAAGCTAGACATTGTTTTGATTTTTTACTGAAAAACTCATTTGCAAGCACTGTAGACAGAAGAAAAAGAATTGGATGAGATAGATAAGTATAGTCAAACTGTAGCATTATGATCACAGAGCAGATGAAGGAACCAAGCATCTCTTACAAACAACACAGAAAATTCATTTTCATGATGGAGATAGAAGTCCTTTTCATTGAAACTCCAGCTGTTTTGTTGGACTCTTGCTCTAGAAAATATCAGTTAAACTTTGTTCTTTTTTTTGGAAATGAAATTAAAGTTAGTTTCAATCTCAGTATTTCACAGTCTTTTGCAATGAAACAAACAATAAACTCTAATGTCCCACGGACCAATTGTGAAATGAAAACCCCATGGCACTTTTAGGAAGAATAGGTGAGTTAGTTCCAGTGTGGTTTTGACAAGTATATGCTCTCTGGTTTGAGCTTAAGATTCAGCTATAAAAAACATTTTCTTCATTTTCTTCTAACTGCCATGCCATGCTACTGCTTGCTACTGAACAAGCTCTGTCAAGGCCAGACAAGAGGAAAGAAGTAAGATAAGCAAAAATTTCTGAAATACGCATGCTGCTAAAAACCCAAATTCTGTACTTTTCACTTCCTTTTAATAAGTTTGTACATTGTTTGTATAATATAAGTTTATAATCAAAGTATAGGGACTTTCATATGAGGATCATCTGGTGCTTATGAGCAAGTAACAAAACTGACTAAAAACTGGATTTTTATCTAATTAAAATTCTAGTTCTTTATAAAAGTAGAAGCCTTAAGGAATTATTGTATCAGAAGTGTTGCGTAGTTCGACAGCCTGTGCCTAAGGGAGAACCAATCAGTCTAGTTCTAAAGGAAGCATAAGCGAATATTTTATGCACTAATATCAATTAGTTAGGTATCAGATATTATTTTAAAACATAATGAAATTAATATTAATTTTCTTTGTGTAGGTCTCAACTGTCTAAGATGAATAGCAAAAAAAAAAGGCATTATATAAAGAAGAAATATTAGCTAGGTTTATCTGGCAAAAAATTCAACTCTGTGGGAAGAGTGTCTGAGTTAAACCCTTTCAAGAAAATATTGTGACCTGCATCATAGGTGGGGTGGTAAAATCTGCTGGAAGACACATGCTGCAGCTATCCTCTGCATTCTTTTTACAGCCATGGACTCTGGAGAATTTGTTACTACATCATTAAAAGTCATATTTTATGTTTGAAATATTTATAATTTTATTTTATTGAAGCTTAATCTTCAGGTAGGACACTGGGACATTTTTATACGCCTCCATTTTCACAGCCTCGCATACACAGACTACGCCTTCAGGGCAAGTTTTATTGTGCCAGTGTAACATATGTTCCCAATAGGTAAGTGACACATGAAAGGAAAGGAATGTGATTTAATGTTTCAATTTTATTGCTTGCAATTTAACATATGGCAGTGAAGAAGATACAATCAATAAAGCTACATGAATGTGAAAGCACACAATAAAAGATACCTCAGAAGGAAAGTCTGATTTAAAGATTTATTGACTCTAACTAGTCAAATAATTCAACACAAAAATTGTATTTATGGTCTTGGGCTCATTTGTTATTGGCGGCTTGCTAGTGCATGGTTAATGATTTTGTAAATTTCTTCCAGAAATCGGGTGCACATTTTGTACTTCACCTATTTCCATTTCACTTGCATAAAGAAATTGTAACCCAAATCAACAATGCACTTCTATAATTGATTTTTTCGTGTAGGAGGTCAAAATTTTCATTTCCTCATTTCGTAACCTCTTTCAATATTCATTGATTTTCCTGATCTTCTCTTTTTTCTCCTCTAAATCTCCCTCACACTATCCAAGAATTCTTTCATCAGTTTCGGCCAAAGGATGTCCAAGAAAATCATGCTCCCGTTTCTACATTAGTAGTAAATTGCAAAGACTTCTTGACAAAAAAAAAGTTGATCTATAGAAGCAGAAATAAGAAATAAAATCCCCCACTTGTTCAAACAAAGAACTAGTAAGAAAATGCATCTGATTTTACAAAGATGCCTGGTTTTACTGAAAAAAATTCAAGGAAAATCTAAGTTTCCAGTGAGTTTACTAAAAAAGATCAAAATATTTTTTTAAAGAGTAGAATTCCTTTTTTTTTTTTCAGCATAAGTATCTTGGTGAGAAACAGTCTTCTTGATTAGGGAAAAAGCAAGAACATTTTGAATTTTCCTTCTTCTGGTTGCAGAGAAATTAGATGTTGATTCTGAACCGGTTGTTTGCTTTCATTCATAAGTTTACTGAGTTTTACAAAGGTCAGCATTTACTGTACATTATTAAAGCACACTCAGAAGTTACATCTTCTATAATATTCCACATGATTAATCTGGTTACAATGAACTGAATATAAACAAATTGTAACAGAGAACTATTAAGATAGGGTATTTTTAAAGGTAACCTAAAATTTCACTGTGCTTTGCTTTCCCTTCTGTAATCAATTTTTACTTTGTGGAAGGAGAGCTATTTTGTGATCCATTTTCTCCTTTATTTGTTTTATTAATCTTATTTTAGCATGCTTATATGAATATTTGGTACATATTTCTTGTGGTAAGAGTCTTGGAGGACACACGTAGGTGGTTCAACAAGAATATTATAGCCATACCTGAACAGGTAGCAGCCTTTTACAGGAAACCAACATAGTGCCAGCCAGATTTCAGATTTATGGGTGTAGTTCTCCAGCAGCATCAGTTTATAGGAGGTTTACATGCCTAAAATGCCTGTCTATTGGCGCTGAACATAGCTTGAGGCCAGCCTTAATTGCTTTTCTGTCTAACTTCAGTCTCTTCTTCATGAATCTTCTTCATTAACATTTTCCCCAATTTCCACTTCCAAAAGCCTAGAAACTACTAGTTTTCCACTTTTCAGTCAAGTAAGCATTAGACAAAACTGTACCTAAATCACATTAGGGTCTTGGCATATGTGGAATTTATATATGAAATAGGCATTGAAAATGCACATAACTATTCTAACAATTCTAGAGTTTCTTCATGCATGGTATAACCTGAATCCATGCAGGTACATCACTGTGATCCCTGAGTGCCTGTAAATGTCTCTCCCATGACTGTGTAGAACACATGGTACCTATTTGCTTTGTTGTCACATTTTATGGTTCATGAAGCTCCTTAGGATATGTCTTGCAATAAAAGTTCTATTTAAGAGATGATTGTAATTTTATATGTATGAATGTGCATATATACACACACACAGGAAGAGAGAGGAAAGACATTTGTTAGACATCATCTGCATTCATGTGTACAGTCCCTGTCATTATGGCACTAAGGATTATCCAAAACATTTGTAAAATCTGTGGGAGAATGGCATAACTGTCAGGAATTTCCATGAGGTTCCTATTGCTACATATCACTTCCTTTCTGTCTTCTGGCTTTAGCTGACACAAAGACTGCTGGATTCATTCATCCTCTTCTATCTTTTAAATCCTGCTTTGTTTACCTTTGCCACAGTGGTGGGAGGTGAGAGATGAAATATCTCAGCATCAAGAGACAGTCGTTGTAGGCATATACACCTCCTATAAACTGATGCAGCTGGAGAGCTAGACCCATAAAACTGCACTGTGTGGGTGCCATATGGAAAAAGATTCCATAATCTGTGAAACATTTGATTCGTATTAAAATCATCAATATATATCTTCTACACTTATCTCTAGAAATGAAAATTCCTTGTAATGTAGCAATATTTACTTATTTATTTGTTTTTAAGTTGGCCACTCGTGTTTCAGACAACCACAGAAAACCAGAGTGAAAAGTTAATCAAATAAAGGCAATTTACATTTATCCAAAAAGGATGCCCAGTAAATTTCTGGACAAATCCCGTGTGAGAGGTTTTCTGTCACGATATATCTACATCATTCTCTGCCAAGCTTAATCATCCAGCTATTGGCTAAAAATAAGTCCACTGCACCATGGTAACTGCCTAGCATTGCAAATAATGTTGCTTTTGAGATCTTAAAAGGTCAGCAGCAAAAAACATTGGGCCTTCTTCACCGTGATATAATTAAAGCAAAGTCATCGGCTTATTTGGGATAAGAAAAGAACCTTCTCCTGTCTCTCTTGCACTAAATAAATTGGGAATTCTCCTTTCAGTGGGTTATTGTACTTACCCACATGTCTTTGAATAGTGTTTTCCTCAAAATTATGAGTTTGACTGAAAGTCTGACCCAGCCTCACATGCTGGCAACCTGAAAGAGCAAATGTAAAGAGTGAGCTATTCCATTACAAACATCCGTCCGCGCCTGACCTTATAAGATACATCAAGGAAAATGGCTGAAAACCAAACCCCTCCATAATTTAGTCACCAGCTCTGAAATGCTGACTGCCTGATAGTTGCTGTGAAAATGCCCAGGCTGCCCAACCAAAAACCACCTCATCTATTCACCACATGTGACCAAAGCCACAGCTATGGAAAACAGCTTTACAGAAATTCTTTTCAGTACCTTCCCTTTTCCACGGCCCTTGCCAGCCTTCTACACAGCAGGATCCCTGGAAACAAACCCTCTCCTTCTTGACACATCCATGATGAACAGCTGTAACTCCTTAGGCACTGATTGCAGCTGCCTTGAGCAGCACCATTGAAATAATCCAAAAAGGCAGCAAAAAATGGAAATATGTTATTGAGTATAGGGTTAGTGGTCTTCATGCATCAGCTAGATGGGTGGCTTCCAATTTGTATTGACGAGGCTGCTGGAAATCACGCACAAAACACAAGTCTGATTCTTTTTTCACTGTTTTCACTCTGGAGTTATTTCTGGACGAGGAAAAAGTGAAGAGACCAAACAAGAGTGTAATGCTCCCTTCTCTTCCTTCTTGGTTAAATTCTTCATTTATATTATTCCTAAAATTTTACTGCCTTCAAGGGAACTCACACTGCATCTGGGAGATCCGGTGTTGGACACGCTTATAACGGTTCTGTGCTATTTCTTGATATTTGAAGAAGTTTAGATACAGAGAGTAGAAGAGGCCCTTTAACAATGCTTTCTGGCTAGGCTAACTGGTAGGCAGGTGAGAAATTGGTTATATCAGCAGAGAAGAGTACTTTATGAACAACACCTGTATGGTTTCCAGCTCCTGAGGTAGCTCAAAGAGGATGATGCATTGCTGTGTTGGTATGTCCCACATCAGATTACGCTCTGATTTGAATTACTGGTGAAAAAAGAGCTTGGCTGTAGGTAACACAGCTGCCCTGAGCTCAGCTCTGTGCTTAGCAGTGGATCTGGGCAGGCTTAAGCCTGTACACAGTGTTTTATAAAACTCCGACTTGGCTGGTTGTTCCCTGTGAGGCCTCAGCAATTCCTACCACCAACATTGCGAGGAAATAAAAGACAACTGTGTGAAAAAAACCCAAAACAAAACAATAAAGGATAAAAGCTATTTGTTAAAAACAATGCCCCACAGTGTTCTATTCATGGCACAAAATCATCCATCTGGGAAACCTTTGCATGATTATTGCTTGAAAACATTCTTCTTATCTGATCAAGTGTTTCTTAGGAATTTCTTCATAGACTGGGGTCATAAGACAGTTTCAGAGAGACATGATGCTGCCTGGTGCTCAGCATGGCAGCTCCAGTCCAGAGAAATTATTGGCTGTAAGCATAGAGAGCTCCTTTATTAACACATCAAAGGTATCTGAATTTCAGAAATTAAGCAAGTGATGGAGAAATTTTGTTTTCTTTTGTGTTTCTATTTATAGGAAGCAAGCAAGATATTTCAATGTATTTTCTACAGTTTATTTTACCCTTTCCTTTCTGGCAAGGGTACATAATTATTGTATAATTCCACTTTTCTCTTTAAATTCAAGTAATAGCAAACATCTCACTGTGTATGGTTAATTAGCTCTTCAGTTGCTGAAATGCTTCTTCCTAAAAATCCTTTCACATAATTCTCTAGCAGGTTCAGGTGGGAAAGGGCCAAATGCTTCCCAAAGTAGAGCTGGCAGTGAAAAATATCTAGTGCTAGTTCTTGAGAGTGTAAATGCTTCCACAATGTAAGTTCCCAAGAAATCGGTACCAGGTAACAACAAGACAACAGGGGATTTTTTGGTTTTTGATTTGGGTGGAGGTTGAATTTTCATAAGAGAACTGGAAAGAGGACACATTTGAGTTGTTTCTTTATATGTGGAGATATTTCTTGGTAAAACTATTTGGGAAAACTGAATTTGCAGTTGGAAGATTAATAATTTTTCACTTTAGTAAACTAGGAAGAGTGTTCTTCTTTGCTTTTTCTTCACTAGGCTATGAACATGAGGTGTTAAAATTTACCAAACAGTGAAGTAAATTAAAATAGACTTGTAATCTGTCATCATCACAAAACCAATATATGACAAAACTAAGTTCAGGCTGTCTTCAAGATCAGTATGGCAGAAGCAAAAATCTATGAGATTCATTGATGTGTAAAAGTGCAGTGACATTTTAAAAATGCGCACTGGCTTTTTAAGAATACTCATTCAGAGTGACTAGGAAAGAAACAGATATAACTATTAGGGTCCTATGAACCAGTGTTGCAGTCTGCTAGTGGATGCTGGATTTCGGAACAGGCTCATATATTTCATTTAGAAACAGTAATTTTGCTTGTTAAGCTGAAGGCAAGTATAAAATATTTTTGTAGCATTTGGGTTGAAAGATGAAAGTATGGGATTCATGACTAACTATGCATCTGCCTTCAATACCAGACAAAAAGCAATAACTTCTTCTCACTGTATATAACACCTTCCAGAAAAGAAAATCACAGTGGTCTGCAAAACCAGCACATCTTCATAATACTTCAAAGAGTTCATTCCTAAGAAATACTATTTTCTTCATTTTACAGGTGAAAAACCAAAGCAAATAATAGCTACAGTCAATCTTTTCAGCCATTAATTCCCTAAATTACTCCTGTTTGTCAATCTTCAATCTTATCCCAGCACCTGTCAGAATAGTAGCCAAGCTCCTCCCCTGCTAACCCAAAATGTTGGATATATTTCAGCTAGACATCTATAATTAGTACCTAAGTAAGTAGAACTCAAGTCATCTGCAGTTATTCATCATTAAGCAATCAGGACACGCTTTAAAGTACCTACATTTACATTTAGAAATCTTCTGACAGAAGCCAAGTAAAAGAGGAAACTTCTGAAAGTGTCTCAAAATGTCTGAGCCTGCATCTCACAAGTACAAGGTCATTCTCCCTTTTGAAATAAAGGATGCAACAGTGCAGAGAATTACATAAGACAATGAATGGACCATAAGGAATGTTTGCAAGTGTTTTCAAATAAATAAATTAAAATTTGTAATCAAGCACATATTTCATACTTTGTTTTGGTACAGGACATGGTGAATAAAAAAATTAAAATAATTTCTGACATTGTACTTGAATACTAAAATAAATTCTATTTATTTTTGCTTGTTGTAATTATATTTCTGTGATAACTGTCTGGGTTAAATGATTGTTATTACATGCAGGCACATTTTTGGTACATTTAGGATGGAAAATCTTTTCTGATCAAAGAAACTGAGCAATGGGAGGGCTGACTAATGGAACCAGACAATGGAATCCAAGGTGCTGATACAGACAATAATTCCTAACAGCTGCCCTATTCTTCTTAACATTACGACAATCATCAAAGAGAATGTAAATTTTAGAGATTCCAGGGGGAATCTTGTAGTATAAATTGCTATAGGTCAATTTTCTTAATTTTTTATTGGAGAAATCCCATTAATATTTTCACAAATGGGCATGAATTGGTGACCTGGAAAACAACAGTTACCTCTTATTATACTAATTAATATCCATAGCTAAGCCTTTTTAAACCACCTGAATTATGGTATCAGTGTGCTGTTTGTTTTAAAGTGTGATACCTGCCAGACATTTTTTAATAAATATCATGGAACCATAGGAATGCTGATCTAGTCCAGCTTCCTGCTCAAAGTGGGATTATTGCCAACACTAACCTTCTAGTTAACTTTTTTTTTCCTTCAAGTTTAAGATGAGCCTCCAAGCTGTAATTTCTGTTGTTTGCCCCTTGCTTTGCTCTCTGCTGCTACCAAGACGTGTTTGGCTCCCCTGTCAGTGTAACTCCTGCTCATGTCCCATCATTTCTGTTGCTGGGTCTCCCAGTCTGGCTCTAACACTGCCAGCACTTTCCACGACTGGCTTTGGTACTATAACAATACATTTGAATAAGAAATCTCTGTTGCATCAAATTATACAGTTACAAAAATGCGTTAATATATTTCTATAAGAACACATATGCATGCACACACATACATAAAATGAATGTATATTTGTGTAAAACGTCTTTCTTAAAATATTGACAGCAATTGAAATTTTAGCCTGAAGTAGTCATTTATCCTTGCTGTTGGTGATGTCAAATACATAACTTTCCGTTCATATTTTTTTTTATTAATATATATTAGAATTGGAAACTATATACAAACATAAATATGTGCATATAAACATACAGATGCTCATTCCATATGCAGTCCAGACATGCCAGGGCTTGAAATATTTTATTTGGGAAAAAATTGCAGCATGAGATCTGTGTATTTTTCCCTCTGACAAGGTTGCTTCCATGGCCTGAGCAAACTTTTGGTTTCACAGGCACCCATGGAAACATGTGTAACTATTTATGACTACAGTGGGAATCATTTTCTTCTGGGCAAACAGATTTTTGACTAGAGATGGACATCAGCCATGTAGATCAGATCCAAATAAGGATTTCAGAAGATTGAAACTTCCACTTACTGCATGTTGGATCCAGGATTTTAATTTAACGCATTACAAAGATAGGGACTGTTTATGAAATACATGTACTGATCCATCTGGATGTTATTTACATCTGTGATTTAGTTAAGGGTCTCATTTACATTTTATATTTGAATTCAAGAAACTCTTTAAAACACTTAGCTAAATACCACTGGGATGGAGAAATCGTTCCACCAGAATAGTGTAAAAGGGCAGAATGCAGCAAAATTATAAAATTATTAAAGTTGTTCAAGCCACTACAGCAAAGTTTTATAAAAATCAGAAAAAAACTTGCTCAGAACAAAAGCCACTTGCAAAATGTGATGCAGTACGTATTTTCTAGGTATGGTGAAAGAGTTTTGAAATCTTTGAATAGTAAAACACACATTTGTTTCTAGAAATAAGCCTAATCCTTTCCTCCAAGTTTTTCTGTGGATGACTGCAAAACATAATCAATCTAACTTTTTGGTTACTCATGAGTACAAGTAATGATCTTTTGTTGTTGTTGTTGTTCTGTACAAAACCAGACATTATTGTGTGCTACAAAAAACACATTTTTGTCTGGAGTCCAGGGGCTATTTTATTAAATGCTGAAGCAGAGACTAATATATAGGGAGAATACTTTAACATATATAAAGATTTCTTTCCACTAGAGAGGAGGAGGATGATGCCTAAATTTTCAACAGCAGAGCTTACTTTCTTTCATCATCAGAAAGATTAATATTTTTATCCTCATTTTACAAAGGGAGTATCTAAAGTCAAGAAAAACAATGATTTCCAATTACACTACAAAAATTGTCACTAATCCTGAGATTAAGTATAACCATATCCCATATGCCATGTGATCATATTTTTAGCATTGTTCTTCAACCTTGCTTATTCTCAGACACCATCAGTAAAAAGACAATAAGCCCCTCATTTATTGTATAATTTACTGCTACAATAAAAGGTAGTAACTAATTCCTGGAGAAACTTAACATATTAAAGGAAAATACTATGAATCCAGTAAACCATAGATTAAAAATGTCTCAGACTTTTCAAGGAGTGGCCTCAAGAATATGAAAATCACATGGTATAACATGGCAGGACCCAGTAACTGTGCAGTTTCTCCAGGACAAAAAAATCCAGCTTGTGGATTGCAGTAGCAGTTGCATGTGTTGCAAAGCAGCTTAGTGTGACTCATCAGATCCTGCTGAAACCCTAGGCTAAATTGTAGCTTACCACCACAGAAATATTTTTCAGTGTAAGAGGTCTGTGTTTATCCACTTTGCACCTTCTGTCCTTCTTCAGTCCCGTGGATGCCCCTCATGGCATTAGGAGCACATTTTAACTTGCAATGTGAGTTGTACACTGATCTTTGTATTCTTTCTGAGATTAAAAATGTCCCCTACATAGACAACTATCCCTACTTATAGCTATTGCATTAGATTAACAGCATAGTTTTTAGAGTATAATAGTGTAATTCCACGAGTTTTCGTAATATCAAGATCGAAACAGGGAATATATGGAGATTTTTGTGGGGACAGACAACTATTTAAAAGGACTGAAGATTATACTATATTTAGGATCATATGAGAAACATTGCATGAATTTAGAGCAAAATGATGATTTCTTCTTCAAAAATCCTGCAATCTTAATTGAAGGAATAATACACAAAAGCAAGGGTCCAAGGAAACAAAGAAACACAAATTAGCACCATGATCAGCAGTAACAGTTTGCAACTTTGGAAAAGATATACAGAACAGAAATTTTTTTAAACAATTTTTGGTTGTAAAGTTATTTACTCTTAGAAGAAAAAAAAAAACAGCAAATAAAATCTATTAACAGGAACTCTGTATATTAATTGCCATGTTTTGCTTTATCTATGATATTATATTGAGATAAATATAAAGAGATATAATATTTAATCAGTATGTACATCAGAACAAAGTAATAATCTAATTTCTGAGATTTAGATTACACGTAAGAAAAAAGGTGCCGCTGTTCTGTACTGTTTTATTCCTCAAATTTTACCAGAATTGGTATTGCATGAAACCTCAAATATCGGTCTGGGATGTTTTTGAAGATGAAGAAAATAAGTTTATAAAACTGGAAAAAATAAAACACTTCATCAAAACTCATAGAGTAGACAGAGACCTGTAAGTAAGAACAAGATATTTCATTTGTGTGTCCGTAAGATTAATATCATATAATGAAAATAAATCAAATGGAACTGTATTGATAAAAACACAGACATGAATATATTGTTATGTGCTCTGGTCAGGGATAATTTCAACAACTGGACTTTTAAAATAATATCTTCTTCTTTTGTGAAGATTAGAGAGTCTTTGAGTGACTCTTACTTAACGAAGAAAGGAATTAACGACAGCATGTAAGCTCTGCTGAGCTCTCACCTTACTTCTCTTAACACACATTGAACTTGCTAGCTGATGCTGGCTTTTCTCTCATATCTCATTTGATACCAATTTCAGTTTGTCTCATGCCTAAATGGTTGGGTGCATAGTAGATATCCTCTTGCATACCTTAGAAGCGATTCAGTTCAATAGGTTTGTCTTTGTGTATTAGTCGTACCGCAGAGCACTGAAATTGTCTAAATTTGCATGACATTTACTCCAATTAGCTTCTATGCAGTGAACAAACAGAGCTGGGAAATACAGTTATGAAAAATACAGGGGAAAACTGCAGACAAAATCAATGGCTTTATGCTTTCTTTTCCCATTACAACCTACACCCCGCAGGTTAAAATCATGAGAGATCAGAGTGTGCAGAAAGGATGTTGCAGCATTTGGGAAAGTGCTGATTTGCTGGAGGGTCAGAAGGCTCTGAAGAGGGATCTAGACAAGCCAAAATAATGGGTTGAAGCCAGTTGTGTGAGGTTCAACAAGACCAAGTGGCTGGTCCTGCTACTGGGTCACAACAATCCCAGGCTGGTTCTCTCCAGGCGCTACAGCTTGGAGGAAGAGTGACTGGAAAGCTGCCCAGCAGAAAAGGTTCTGGGGGTGCGGGTCAACAGTGGTTGAACATGAGCCAGGTGTGCCCAAGTGACCAAGAAGGCTAAGGGCATCCTGGCCTGTATCAGCAAGAGTGTGCCCAGCAGGATCAGGGCAGTGATTGTCTCCCTGTACTGGGCACTGGTGAGGCCTCACCTCAAAAACTGTGCTCAGTTTTGGGCCCTTCATGACAAGAAAGATATTGAGGTGGTGGATTGAGTCCAGAGAAAGACAACAGAGACGGTGAAGGGCCTGGAGCACAAGTCTGATGGGGAGCAGTTGAGGCAGCTGAGGGTGTTTAGCCTGGAGAAAAGGAAGCTTGGGAGGGATGTTATCGATAGCTACGATTACCTCAAAGAAGGGTGCAGCCAGGTGGGGGTCAATATCTTCTCCCAAATAACAAGACAGAATAAGAGGAAATTGTCTCAAGTTACAACAGGGGAGGCTTAAATTGAATATTAGGACAAAATTATGAAAAGGGTTGACAAGCATTGGAACAAGCTGCCCATGGAAGTGGTAGAGTCACCATCACTAGAGGCATTTAAGACAATTGCCCAGAGAAGTTGTGGATGCCCCATCCTTTCAAGTGTTCAAGGTAAGGTTGGATAGTGCCTTGAGAAACCTGGTATAGTGAAAGGAGTCTCTGCCCATGGCAGGGGGGTGGGAACTACATGTTCTTTAAGGCCTCTTCCCACCCAAGCCATTCTATGGTTCCATGATACCATGTGGTGCTTAGGGATATGGTTTTACTTGGCAGTGTCAAGTTCCTGCTTGCAGTCAATGACCTGAAAGGTCTTTTCCCACTAAAATGATTCTATGATTCTATGATCATTACTTAATCGAATCCCCACCAGAAATAATGTCAAGATGAAAAGGAATATGGTGAAAAGTAAGTTAGAGAAGCCAGAGATTAAATCATCCCCTCCCTACAGGCCTCTTTTGAAGAGAGTGAAGTCAGGAAAGGAGCAACTGCAGGAGAATTTTGCTAGTAATGTTTTCTCCAGAAGGAGATTGAGATGGACTGAGTGTCTACATCTGTTCACTGGTTACAGAAATTTCATTAGAAGATATGGACATCTATCTAAGTCTAAGCTAAAGACTAAATGCTTCATGACATGAGGTTGAATTGTGGTTTCTATGGGTCTGTGGCATCAAGAGTAGGAAAGGCTGCTCTGGGCTGAAAATTGAAGTATTCTTTTTATGCAGTGTCAGCACATTAGCAATAAATAGACATCTGATGTTCATTATTTTATTGCAGGAATTTTTACAAAGAAAGCAAATTATTTTATATGGTACAATGCATCCAGCTACGCTCTTGCTTAGAACTGGTAGGATAGAGTCTGGGGAAGGATTTGTTTTCGTATGACAGACAGACCGAGGCCTCAAAAGCTTGAAGCAAAGCTCTGTAACCATTTTTGAAGGAAGTTAGTCAGAGAGTGTGTTCCTTCCACCAAGGGGATGGATACATCTCAGGGGATGTGCAACTGAGAGCAGGATGCCTGTTCTCAGCTTGTGGAGCTGGCAGAGCACTTCTGCAGTGACACAAATCCAGGGAGACCTTGGAGAAACTGAGCATGAACATACATTTTAGGAACGACTGAGTGGGAGTAGAGTGTTTAACCACACCCACCCTCTGTATTTTAAGTCATCAATCTGAACACACCCAATAAAAACAAAGCAGGGGCCATGATATTCAAATAGTTCCGTAAAGATTTAGATTCCTTGAGCTTTATTTCAAGATGACAGACCAAGCAATTCCTACTGGTTTGTGTTCTATAGCAATAAAACCACCACTCACGCAACAGGCAGAGGTTTGGAAGTGAAGCCTGCTTCTTCCATCATACTTCAAACGCAATTGTTCCAGGCACGAACAAGTTCCCTGTGTGGCAGTTGGCCGCATTAAGTAACAATAGCCCAGCGTCAGTATTGTAAAGGTACCTGGGCACCCACGGAGCTGCTGTTATGGCTCTGGACTTGACCATTCGCTGCAGGGTTTGGTGTTCTCATTCTGACACCCCATGACTCAAAGCACCTCAAGTAAACTGAGATTGTTTCATGGGGCTCTGAGAAGACCAAATGTCTGACCTTCATTTCCAAGTTGCTGGTGATGATTTCATCAGCTCTCTGTGCCGCACAGGGCGCATCCACTCTCTGACTACACTCAGACCTAATCCACAGGTGACTATCAAGGCTGGACTCTGTTTATTGCAGGGTAAGGTGCACAGAGATGTTTTTCCTTTTTGGAGTGAGAGAGAGAGAGAGAGAATATGTTTAGCTGTGTTGCTCTCAGCATGGGCAGAGAGGGAAGGACAGAGCATAAGATTATCTAAAACAGGGCTGCCCTCAGACACGTTTTCGTTGCCAGGGCATGTCAGTAAGGATTAAGCACTGTTAGCATGGCAGTTTGCACAGCTGCTTGAACTAAGTGTCATCTCATCGATGGCTTTTAGGGAAGATGTGGAGAACTCCAGCAGGGAAAATAAATGTCTGTGGCATTCAGTGAGGAAGTGTTGCTCTTGGTTAAACTCTCCTGACCTGAGCGGAGCTTTGATTTCAGCCTTGATCGCTTCACTCTGATATTTTTTTTAGCAGACTGAGAAGTTGATTTCTTTAGGATTCCTCTTTTGGGAGACCTCACTCCCAGCTGAGATTAAATTAGCTTTTGAAATCTGTCTTTTAAAATCCAAAGCAGCAGATTGCCCAGCTTCCTTCCAATGGCAAAGCTTGCAATAAAATGTTTCTTTGAGCAGAGCTCCTATTGCCAGACCATTTTCAGTGATCTTGCAGACCCAAAAGTCATTTATCCAGGTAAGGGTATTCATTGGCACAAAGAAGAGCAGATAAATAGATATTATATACTCTGCATCATCACTTAGACATACACTATAGTTAATTTTAATATTCAATTTCAGCTGAACAGGGAAAGAAAGTGATTAGACAGTAGACTGAGATGCGGTAGATATACCGGTTCTTCTTGTGTTTCAACCAATAAGAGGTTTCAGTAGGGATAAGTGAAATAACTCAATCACCTTTTATTTTCTGATTCCTTCAGATAGCAAAATGCTTCCATGTGTTAGTGGTTAAGGTACCAGAGACTTTGGAATTCAAACAACATCAATATAAGGAAGAAACAGGCCAAGAACCAGCCAGTGTACTTTGCTTCCTTATTTTTATACTATCTCTTTTTCTTTGACAACTGCATAGCTACATCCAGAGAAGTAGTAATTATATCCAGAACCCAAAGAGGTCCATCATAACATGAAAATGTTGTGACATCATAGTCCTTGGTTAGGGAAATTATAATGATGGCAGAGGTTAAAGCCACAGTGTAGGCCAGGCAGAGAAAGAGAAGAGCCTCAGAGAGAAGTTTCTTGCTCAAAAAAAAAGCACGAAACTCTCCCATTTTGAAGGAGAATTGTCACAAGGTAAGCCAACTTACTTTTAAAATGCTTCTTTGCATGGGGATGTTTTTGCAAATGTTTTTCAATTGGTTTAAAACCACTCATGGGTGAGGTAGAAGAGAGGAAATAATGAGAAACAAATTCAGTGGAAAAACAAGTGTTGATGGTGTGACAAGGCAGTGAAGTAAATTTATGAACTGATTTGATCATGGATATTAGCACCTCCTTTCCTTCCAATGTGAGTCAGAATGAACATAAACATCACAGCTATACAGAAAAATGTACCACTGTGGGGGAGGGGAGCAAAGGACAATTAAAAAAACCTTACTTTTTTTGCAAGTTTTTTTGCCTGCTGGTTTTTTTTATATTTACTAAAAAAAACCCTCACAAACTGTTGAAATAGCTTTCCTATTTCTCTTCTGACTGGGAGAAGAAAATGAGAGGACTTAACACAGTTTGTGACACACGAATAAGTTTCTAAGATAAATACAACTAAGACATTAGTGTTACTTTTTCTATAGAGATACCAATGAGCCAGGATCTACTACTTTGTGAACTGTATTACGACAGGACAAAAGTACTTTGAGTCACATTTTATTAACTTTTCAAGTATTCTTGGATTGATAGAGGAATTGCTCTTCTTTACCAAATGTGATACACTCTAACATTTTCACAAGCAAATTCACATCTCCTATCTTTTTGTCATTTTCTGTGGAAAGAAAAGACAAGTTTGTGGTGGTGCTAGTAATACAAAGCATTTGTCATGAGATTGTCTAAGAGAACCCTATCACCTCCAGTAATCACAGAATATGCTGCTATTTCAATAATGAATTAGATGTTCACTTTGCTTTTCATTTTTAAGGAACTAAACTTAATTTGATAACTTTCAAAACATTGATGGACGTTGATCATTTCACTATGAGTTCCTCAGACAAGTCTTAGATTTCGATTGTCTCAGCCACGTGCAATATAACAACCTTGTTTCTGTAAGTTCATTGAAACTGGCAAATAACAAAGGGAGCTCGAATTCCAAAGCACAGTCAAAATTTGCTTGATATCCTTGATTAATGTCAAATCTGAACTCTATCTAATAGAAATACTGAGTAACCTCATGTTGATCTCTTCTTGATGCCAGCTATGACTGGCTATAATAGCTGAGGTCAGATCACTCTCCTTGATGTATATACTCTCCTCACAGAATTTTCTTTGGTAAGGAACTATGTTGAGGAAGAATCCCACTTCTAGTTCAGGCTGGCCTAGTGCAATGAAGTCAAAAAACATCATACACACCCTGACATTTAAAAAGCCTTAGGGCTGCAGGAATTTAGCGGGGCTTAATTATTAAATTGGTAAACATCTATTCTCCAGATACTTTCATCTATACATATATTCCAAGATTTTGTTGATCAAATAATTTTTAAAAATATTGACATGTGGGTAGCAGAATGCACAATGAAAAATTTTTGTCATTATCTTAGTCCATATGAGGACTTCCCCCAAAATATGTTCTTAGAAAGAGAACAAGCAGACCCAACTATGATTAGATTTTTCTTCATAAGAGCAGAAAATAGCATGATATAAATATTGTTTTTATTGTACAGATGTGCTGTAACAAAGAAAAATGCACACAATATTACATTTTCTCTACTAAAAAATGAAAAAAGTTACAATAAAAAAGAGTAATCCTTAGCCTGTGTTATATAAACTTCAAGAAATGATAATCAACCTTGATGTGTGACTAAGGCACACATCTGTCTGTATGATTTATGACAGAACACAACCAGAGAATAAACTGTTCTTTTTTAAAAAAAAAAAACCTCCCTGTAAGAGGATATTCTGCTCTACAATGAAGCATAGATTTTTTTTTTCCATGTTTTCTCTTTCACTAAGCTAAGAGTTGTTATTTTACATCTACGAGATGTAGTTTCTTAGCAGTCATTATAGAAATCCTTATCAGTCTCTTCTCTATAGAAGCTCAGAGTTGCTCTTGACTGGAGAAATGATTCAACCTGTTTTATTTCAAAAGAAGGAACAAGCTTTTTCCTAAAAACATAATTATAATTGTGAATTAAGTGTCAAGGAAATTAAGTCTCTTTTTATTTCTGTTCAAAAGATTAGTGTATGGAAATAGGACAAGATATTTTCATTATTATTCTATTCTTTTAATGCTCCTTAGTTTGAATAGGACATTTCAAAGGGCTAGAAAGAGTTGCAGTTTCATGTTTATTTGATAAAATTTCCAATAAAATTATCAGCCATATTAAAGACAATATGCACATTATCAGGACTGCAATTTAGTGGAGACCACCTACCTGAGCCAAAGTAAGCAGCTGAACTATCACAAAGAGTTTTCTTTTTTTTTAATATAGATATAGATTGTGTTTAAAGAAGTAAGACTTTGTAGGTTTTTTTGTCCGGTGGATTTGATTATAAATACAGTATTACTTGAGTTAGAACAGAAGGGCTTGAGACACTTGCATTGAATCCAGTGACAAGATTTCCACTATATTCAAGTGTAAATTAATAAGTAATTTAAGACTCAATGTTTTCCAATGGCCTGCAGTCCTATTATTGACTTAATTTTAGATCAAGGTCATTAATGTGGGTTGAAACTTCTTTTACTGAACACCAGTTACCACCTCTGCAGTGCAGGAAATAACATGGCATGATAGCAGAATATTTCACTGAATTAAAAAAACAAACTCACTCAGTGAAGAACTTAAAATCTTTTCCCAATGTTGTTCTATGTTTATAGCTGTAATGAATCACTTTCAAAGGTGTATCTCACCAAGTCAGTTTATGCTACTGGTGCTGGCTGGACCTGACAAACTGGCTGGGGGGGAGAATGATGCAAGAGACTCCCGTGCAAAATTTCTGGAACCCTGCCTCAGGGAGGAAGCAAATTGTGCTTATGTATTTGTCACATTTAATGGCCTTTCCAGAAGGAAATTGTGTGTCCTGTGACATCTATCAGCAGGAAAGATGACTTAATAAAGAAAGGGAAGATCTTGCCTTAGTGAGAACAGAGTAGTCAATTAGTAATTAACAGTCATGACAAAGTTATGTGATGACGTTTATGCAATACTGGATTTAGATGGGCCTGGAGGAAGCTTAAAAAGAGTAGGAGGCATAGGAGATGGATTCAGGCCCTGCCCCTGCTTTAAGTCAAATACCTCATAGCATTAGGTTATGTTAATCTACAGTTTTATCTGCTTCTGCATCTCTTTCATTCATCCTGCAACATTTATCACAGGGAGATCAGAAATGTCTTAAGTAATTTTGCATATGGATAAAATGCAGTTGCTCCACTTAATGGAATTTTATTTGGAAGGCATAAACAAAAAGAGATCAAACCAGAATATTTATCACAACAAATGATTCATCTATATAGTACCAAAAAAAAAAGTTAAAAGACCTAAACCAAGCCAATCAAAGATAAAAGTTTAGAAACTACTCTCTATCCTTTTAAAATCTGTAATATGCCATTGGAGAAGGTTTTTACTTTTTCTTCTACCTCCAAATTCTTTTATTTGCCAGTGTACTGAAATGGCATTAAATTTATACCAGAATGACAAGACAACTGTATTATTCATGACTGTATTTTCTTCCCAAATACCAGAAAATTTAATCATCATCACATCTTAAAAAGAGGAGAAATGTGGGTATATCTGCATAGTAAAGTTGTAGTCAAAGACAGTAGTGCAGGGTTTACAGGTAGCAGAGGCAAATGTTTTAAAAATATTAATTAGACACAGAATGACAGATTCTGCAAAGTCTAAATTGCTCAGGTGTAAGACTGGGCTACTGCCAATGCCAAAACATCAAGTCGATTGTAGACTTCTGCTCAAGGATATTCCGAAGCCTATTACAGTCAATTTAGACTCTGCTGATAAAAGAAACTTTTAATCGTGCTTCATCTCCATAGCAATCTCGCTTGAGTGAGTTCAGGGAATGAAACTCATAGAATCATTTCATTCACTTTGAGTCAGATTTGGGAAATGCACAGCGTTTCTCCACACCAATCCAAGGAAGACAGAATATCACTCCTGTTGGACTCAAATATGGCATCTTGCTCCTGTGCCTCTGGGACCCAAAGGTAGCCATTGGCTTCCTTTTTTTTTTTCTTTCTGTGTATCTAGAGCATAAAACAGGTTTTTACATTCTTAGAAGACCACCCATGAACTTTCCTCCTTCACTTTTACAAAGCTGTTTTTCATTGGGAATAATGTGTTTGCCCTTATATGTACCAGCCAGGAAAAGCTTTCATTAATAAGGCCAGTTCTGAAAATGCCTGTGTTCATTTTCCTCAATAATTTCTAAGACAAGGAAATATTTCTACGTCTCTTTCCCTGCTAGTGGGTTTCCAAAATTTTATGCATGCACAGAACAGTATGGATAATATAGCTTCTGAGAATGTTTATGTCAACTGGAGACCACGAAACCTGACCAGCAGGAATTCCATGTACTTCCTTCAAACACGAACTGAGACTTTGCATTTCTGTGAGTCTAATTTTGAAAAGCCATGTTTTCAGAAAAACACCTTTGCAGGTGACTTGCGGAATAAAAATGATGTATACAATAACATGCCATTTCTCCATTTTAAGAATATTTTCATTCAAATGCTATCACTCATCGTGTCATTATTATGTCTGGCATAAAGTTTATATCTGCAGAAGACAAAAATATGCTTTACATAACTTCTATCTACTTGCAGCTTATCTCAAGACTTTGTGACAAACACTTCTGGCATTGGTTTAAAGCCAAACATCACCTCTTAGGGCTCCTTGCTTATGCAAATATTGATGTTTAATGTCAATGAGGAATATTTTTATGAAAATGTATTCACTCACATCTTTAGCTTTGTGTACTTGATGAGATGCTGTGACAGGACACTTAAATCAGGCATAATTGTGACATGAGCCCGTCCAAACTTTTTACTAGAGTGAGGAAAAAAAGATGGTTTGAAATCTCTCTCTTGCCCAGTATAGCTTTCAGCTCAAGATCTTGTTCCCAGTCAGCACTGGCATTCCTGTTACCTGGGACAAATCTGCTTTTCCATTTTTCTCCATGTTTGCTCTCTGCTTTTTTAAGAAGTCCATGCTACGCACTCAATCCTCCTTCTCATGCTTCCTCCATCAATCCAGAGAACTTCTCTCAGCTTGTGGCACAGGTGTGGACATCCTCATTTGCTCTCAGGAAATTGTCTCTCCTTCCAGTCTCATCTGTCTCATCTCAAGCTCAGTAGTTCAGACAATGTGAGCTGATGGAATTATCTCTTACCTACCACTAAAAACTTTCAGTCATATATTGTATATAAAATATAATAATTGTAAAGTGAACGAAAAGTTTAAACAAGGAAGGATAAAGAAATTTGGATGAAACATCTCTTCATTTCAAGTGTGTATAAGCCCATTAATAAAAGAGCTACCAAAACTAACACTTCATAAGTGGAGTATTCCACGGATGAAACTAACTTAGTGAACTGTATCTGAAATATCTACTTAAATTTAAATTGCTGTATGTCTGCAAAAGCTCATAGTTCAACAAATTATTTCCAAACTGGCCTTTCAATTAAGTGAAAGCTAATCACATTCACAAAAGTTTCCTCTCTGCTCTCTCTCTTCCTTTTGTCTTGTAAGAAATAATAAAGTGAACAGAATTTTCTGTTAAATATTTTGCTGGTTTAATCGTAGGACATTTAACAGGGTGGTCTACTCCTTTCAATCCTAGAGCAGTTGTTAGGGGAGCAGGGAGCTAGAGCTGGACTTGGCTGCTCGTATATGATTATCAGAGCCAGCTGGAAAGAGGTCAAACAGTGCCTATAAAGGACTGAGAAACCTCAGCTGTAAAAAACAGCAGGAGGTAGTTTGGCTCCTGTGGTCGACCCTGAAGTAGTAGGAGCACACAAGGAAAAAGCAGAGAGGATCCTACAAATTTTTTAATACAGATTAGTTTTTCTTTCTGCATACCTGTGTGTGTGTACATGTGGGTGGGTGGGTTGAACTTCACGTCTCTGTGTCCAAGACATTAAATGATTGTTTAAGCAAAATGTCTGAAAGAGGTACAAGAATGTTGCCAGTCCTGGCAAGGTGACTAGTAAAGACGAAAATCTGTGGTACTTGTTCTATTTATTACTGGGATGTTTAGATTGAGCTTCATATGCATTAGAAAGAAGTGCATGCACCTGAAATCTGAATTTCACAAGGGATTAATAATGTTGGGTGCTTAAACTTTTGATGCCCCTCTTGAGGATCTTAAAAAAGCCTGACATTTTCTCTTTTTTTAGTGTATTTTCTGTGATGCTAGAAAGTCTGTTTTAAAAAGAGGAAAAAAATCTCAACAGTAAATAATTTCATTGATTTAATGGGTTTTTTGTGGCTTGGAGATAAACTTTTGCACAGATATTCTGCATCGGACCTTAAAAGGCACAGTCTCTTTAACACAGAATTTTAATCAGAAACTTGTGTATGGAGAATGCTCTTTTGTCCAGATAATAAAAATATAAAAATACAGCTGCTACTGTATCTCGGGAAAGTGTTGTTAGAATTTGACAGAAGCATCACAATAATAGTATTTTAATATCATTCAAATTCTGCTATAATTGAGAATATGCTTTATTCAGCTGTTGCATGTTGAAGTCAATAGTTTAGTTATGTGCATACACATTGCAGGAAATAGAGACACTTTGAATATGCAGTAGCTTAAAACCAGTTTGTTTTGGGATGGGGGTTGTACATTATTATACAGAGAGGACTGGATTAGCAGGATGGTTACAGAGCTTGTGTAGTGACTAAGAAAACTCTAGCAGAATTAAACCTGTTTAATACTCAGGACACTCTCAGTTGTCTTCCCAAATAGTTGATTAGAATCGGGTTAAGAAAAGATAAAACCTAAGAATCCATAGAGGTATCTTTTATGGTTTCTGTATCAGTTTACTTCCTAAGTGGTCTTTGGTAGCCTCCTCAGATCTAGGGCTGTTAGGTTTGATGGTTTTGCATCAAATTTGGGTCTTGTTTCCACAGCCCATTGAAATGTCTTCCTTCACTGGGCTTTATTCAGGTTTTAACACAAGGCAGAATAAAGTCTGAAATTTGTCTTTAGCCTGCAAAGAAGAACACCAGTAGGAAGGAAAAAAAAATTCATTACTTCTGGAGAGCAAATCAGCAGCTATTGTTCCCTTTAGCAGATAAGGTAATTTATTTAATTTTGAATCACTGACAGTCTAGGTTGCAGAAGATCAACTCTTTTATTTTTGAGATATTGAAAATTCTTTTTCTAATTACTTCAATTGTGTGCGTTGGCTTCTGTTTGACAGTTGATGTGGGCAAGATCTCAACACTGGTTTCTTCCACTGGATGAGTTTTCTTCTGCCAGCTCTTTAAAACTAGAGGCTAGAATGTCTCTCAGCAAACTTCTTATAATACATTTGCACAAGAAAATTATCCTGTAATGTCCTTTGTCTCTTCCTTATTTCAAAATATTTTAGCATAGTTCCTCCTGTTTCAATCACATTTAGAAAGCCAGAGCATTTCAGTGAAACTGTAAATCATGATCCAAATATAGAAACTTTTTTTAAAAGCATGTAACAAACAAGACCTTGCCTAAATTTACGTGAGAATGTTGCTAGCTTATTTGCCAAGGAATGTTAGGCATTGTGCAAGCACATATTAAAATACAAACTGTGTCCTAGAAATCTGTAGGGTCCCGTAGCATCTGCCATCAGAAATATAACAAAATTAACCAACACAGCCCATGTGTTCCAAACAGAAATCTTTAATTTGAAATGTTCAGTGGAATGAGTCAACTGTAGATCCAACTGGGTTTAATTCCATTTGGACTTGATCTTTCATGAATACATTCCATACAGACAATATTGAAAAGCATTTTTCTCTGCTCATCCTTAGCCCTGTCACTACTTAGTGTCTCTAGAACCAGGGTGTTCTCTAGGTCCTAGAGCAGGAAATCACAGCCCAGGGTGCCTGTGTTCATGTGATGGGCATCACAGTGGTAAGTTTGCGCCAGTGCCTGAAAAGTCCATTTATGTGAGCAAATGTCTTAATGGGTTGCAGAAATTCTTAAATATTTTTTCGTTTACCTTATCTTCTTGCACATTTTCAGGGTAAAAATAAAAAAGATCAGACTGGATGGAGAACAGACACTCATATAGGGGTAGAAAGGTCAATTACTTGAGTTTTTCCAGTGAAGCGTGAATCTCTTTCACAGCTGAAGTTTAAAGTTAGCTGCTCTGAGCTACTCCAATTTGAACTTGGCTTTCTGATCAACTTCCTTAGCTCAAGCCAGTCTTTGAGTATGCCCACAAATGTGTCTGAGCAGATATTCAAGTCCCAAAAGTGCCCAGAAGTTCTGCCTGCCCTGCCCGGGCACTCTGCGTTGCAGAGTTCTGGCTGCGGGCAGAGCAGGTTCCCTGGCGTGTGGTCCTGCTGGCTTCCTCTGCCACAGGGTTACGCCTGTAGTGCTGCACTCCTGCAAACCTGCATGGCCCCTCTCCAAATGAATATTCCCTTGCTCCCTGGCCTTTTCCTAATCAAGATTAGCTGAGCGGGCCACAGCAAAACTGTGCTATAATGTTTCAAAAAGTGAAACTAATTTATTTCAATATAATCTATCTAGGCTTGCCTTTATAAGGAGATATTGATGCCTTAGGTTTTAACTTTCGTATTTTTCAAATTCTGTACTGCCTAGTGTGTAACTCTGAAGTTTCTTGTAGCCTGTTAACTTCTGCTCTCTCGTGCTAGCTAGGCATAACAAAGCCTCTCCAGGCCTGCTCTCCAAGGACACTCAGAACATCCTAGGCCCAAAAAGTATAAACCAAAAGCCTCTAAAGGGGGGCAAGCTTGGGGAAACTACATCATTAACTGAAGCTTTAATTGGAGAATTAACCCTGATATGAAAATGAACCAAACTTATAAAAGTGTAAAGAACTCGTGACCTGTTGTCCATCTTGGGGTCCACCTTGTCAGTAGCCTCTGGCTCCCCAGGGTGTACCTTTGAAGGCCCTTCGAATAAATACTGACCTTTATTCCCTCATTCTTGTCTAGTCTCTGTTTTTAGGTGGCCACTTCAGGCATCAATATAACTTCATTCCAATAAAAATCAATGCATTTAGAGGTTTGGGAGATATGGAAGAAGGATGGATTGGGTTGGATTTTTTTTCCATTAATGAGACAATCCTAACAAACTCCAGTTGCAAACCAAGATGACTTCACTTCATTATGGCAAAAAGGCTGATAATTTATATAAGTGTAGTACGACTGTGTTTCATCACAAAACCCCTGCCATGCACTTTCCCAAATCTTATTGAATTTAGAATGGTCCCTGTTACATAGTCAAGACTTTGGATGCTTTGAAGCAATGCTGTGGTAATTGATTATGTTCTTATTTACTGTTCAGAAGTAGGTAGGCTTTTATGTGTTTTTTCTGTAAACTGGTTGTATTTTTTAAAAATAAAATTATTTTCCTTTAGGAGTATCAAAAGAGACATCAATCAAACTGGATAATTTTGCTTTGACGATTAAACATTTGTGGCTGTGTGAGGTAAGATCTTTTCTTCTTTTTCTTCTTTTTTTTTTTTTCTTTATTGACACACATTTAAATAAGTTAAAGCTAACAGTTCCTTCCTGTTTGTTTTCCAGGGATTAAGATATCAGTGCAAATTTAATATGTTCCTTAAGGGGCCTAACTAGTACTCTGAAATTTATGTAAAGTAGTAGAATACTGGTTTTGTTTAATTTTCTTTTAAAACCTCAGCTAGATGTTCATCTAGGCACTGCTGATCTGATGGAGACAGATAGTGTGCTTATAATAAGACACAGGTGAAGCCCATGATGTGCCCTACAGTTTGGGTCCTTGATTTGTGTCCTGACAAAGTCATGCCTGCTTGCTGAGGTGCGACCTGGCACAAGAGGACGTTGTTTGTGCATTTTGGTTTATCTGGGAAATTTCAGTGGATGGCCACACCAGGGCCCTTCCTCCTAGGGAGCTGGGAATCGAGACTGGTATTTCTGACTCTGAGTCAGAGATGCCCATTGTGTGAAAGTGTGACAGGATGGTAAATACCGCTCTGAACTGTAAATGTGGTTTTCATACCTGGTAGCCTTTTTGTTCTGGAAGAAGCATTATTTACAAGAGTTCACTCTTGCAGGTTCAGCTCTTGGCTGGGTACTTGGATATCTGAAATAGTTTCAGGTACAAGAGCTCAGTTACTGCATCTGTGATTGATTTGACCAGCACAGATTTTTAAAATGAAAACTTCAGATGGGAAAGGAAATCCATGAGGCCAATGCCCTTGTGGTTTTTAATGTTCCCTTTTTTATAGAAATTGTGACTGACCATGGGGTAATTTTCCTTGTGTGAACTCTGGAGTAGTTACAATCACTATTTGTATGGGTTCTTCTCACAGAGATTGTCTTTGAGCACTAGTTTTATTTAGATATTCTGAATTCTTTTTGGAGCTGCCTCTTTTACCTAATTACACTGTGCTTGTTGTACAGATGCAACTTAATATTAAATGGTGCAAATACTTGTTTGGGGTTGCATCCTTCCGGTATATGCTTCCATGAAAACTCTACAAGAACCTCACTGTTTTTTCTCATCCCATGTATCAGCTGTTGCATATGGAGCAAAGTACACAAGGGTCTTCTCACATTCCTGTCCTTTACCCCTGGAGTTACATTCACAGTGGGGGGAAAAGGGAGAGAAGATTTCTCCCTCCCTTACATGACCAAGAAAGAGTTATGATAATTTAGCCCTAAGTGTTTAAGCCATGCTCCAGTGCTGCTGAATCTGAGTTTGGCATCATTTGAAGGAGCTTGCTGAAGTGTGAAAGGCAATGACGTGGGTATGATTAAAAGGTATTGAAAAATTATAGACCACACTGCAAGAGGCCTTTATTCAGGTGGATGAGGTCAAGGCAGGTTAATACACAAGGAACACTTTTGTAGCTGATGCCTGTGTACGTCAGGCAAAGGCACATTAAGAGTTGTTTCATCGGTTGTATCCTCTCCTTCACCTTACTGGCCAGACTACAGCTGGCAGAACAAATTTTGCAGTATTAGAAGTGGATCTTGCTATTCATAATTTCAGAAGGGATTGCTTCTGCCAATATATAACCTGTACTTAGTTCTCTCTATTCTATGTGTTTTATGTAAATTTTTCAGTTCTGGCTAGCTGAGAACGTGAGCAATAATAGAGAAGAAAAATAGAGAGTGGGCTATATGATGTAACCCCACAGAAAACACAGGTGACTGAAGTTTGAAAGGCATGATACATTTTAAAGCAGTTCCTGCTTTCTTGAGCAACTATTTCCATATCTTAATTGAACCTATTAAAAGTGTAATATAAAAGTTTTACTTTGGGTTGATTTAAAAGTAAAAACAGTATGTTAGCAAGTGGCAAACTTCCAAGATAATCACACAGTTTAGGATGGGATGAATGTCATTTCCAACACTCTGGAACTATGATTGACCCCAATTTATAAATATTTTTTGATACTCAATAATATTTTAGTCCTGTTTTCATGACTGTATCCCAGACTATAGATGAAAGCTAAGTATCTGTTTTCTTTTTTTGGCAAACAATGATGTCCTGATTTTTCCAATCTAAATTGCCCTCCAGGGCACTAATAAAACAAGTCATGGCTCACAAAGTAAATTTCCTGTGTACTAATTGAAAACGGTTTCAGATTTATTAGGGTTTCAATCATCTTCCCAAGATCTAATTCTTGTGCCCGTGGTATTCAGTCTGACTGTTAATATACTTACCTGAAAGGGGAAAGAAGCATTAAAGATACTTTTCAGGTAATTTAAAAGGAAGTGGGGAAAAAGGGGAATGAAAATAACAATAACAGAAAACCATACATATCATATTGTTGAATGTGGTTTAAGACAATATCTGAAACTGAGCACTCATTCTCATGAAATATTTGGGTTTATTGTACTTGCCAAAACCTTTCCTATACGTGTTCCCAGACACTGGCTGTAATGCGTGATCTACTAGGATTTGCTGCTGGACATTGTTCTAAGGTGGTAGAAAAGGCAGGAAAGCCACAACATTGGTTTCTCTTTTTTCTGCTAGGTTTTCTGTCTTTGCTGTGCAAACTGCAGGAGACAGAGAGGGAGAAAGGCTGTTGAAATGTCCCAACTTTCTCCTCCTTCAAACCACACCACAAAGAAGTGTAAGCGCTATGCAAACCGTCCCCCAGCAACCCGCAGAGAGCCTTCTGCTCTGGGCTTCCTCTCTCCAAAATATTGTAATGGGAGGGAAGGCACTTGTCAGATTTTCTGGCACCACATTTCATAGCAGAGTTCCTCTAGCAAGGGAACCACAACCTCTTGTGCAGACTGAATTAATAACATGACAAGAGCATTTGGCCTCCATGTGGAAGAGTGCTGGCTGGAAAACTAGAACACTGGCTTCTGAAAGATTTCAGGGTTTAGAAGTTTGTTTTATTTTCTTCATCATGCTAAATCAAATAGTGTAAAGGAAAAACAGGGTAGGAAAAAAAATCCCCAACCCCAACGGTCTTATTTTCCTAAAAATACTGATATATGAATGCTCTAAAATAGCTCAATTGTTATGAAGATCACCTATGATTAAAAAGAAAAACAAAACTCTATTCCTCTCATGTCTCCAATAAAACCCAGGATAAAATCAGTCTCTTTTCAGTGTTTTTATTCCAATTGTTTTGGTTTGTGTGAAAACTTAAATATAAGACAATAGTCTGGATAGCTTGATGGGGACATAAAAATGAAATTTCTGTGGACAACTGTTCTGTGTCTCAGGGAATGTGGGAGAGTGCAGCTCAAATCTCATCCTTTTTTTTTGGTTCATGGTGTTCCCTCAAGAAGAGGACGATGGGGTAAAGCCCCGTTTGTGAAATGTCTCCAAGGATGTCCGTCTCTGTACTCTCTACGTCCTTGGAGAGATACTGTCTTTCTGATTGTTATTGCATATTTATACAAAATTATCTTCACTGGACCATGACACACATGCATTAATTCTCTATCCTCATGTTTTGTCTAAGTAAAAGTACAGTCAAGGCAAACTTATTTCTTTGGGATAATCTGCGATGGACCTATCTGAGAAAAGTTTCAAATACAAATCTTATCAAAAACTATTCGTTTTCATTAAAAGTAATAATAAAAAAAATATTCTAGCAAATCATAATTTTTGGATAGGAAAGGAACTTTGCTGGAGAAGTCCCATCCAGCTGTAATGCAGATAGCCTTTGCTCAGGGCGTGTGCCCTGAAAGCTGCATGGAACGGCAGTAAATCCTCATGAGACGGATTCAGCACCAGTTGTGTGTTTGTGCTGCTTTTCCTACTGTACCTTCCACTCACCCTGCCTTTCCCCTTCCAGCACAAGAAGCAGCACTCCAAGTCTCCCACCCCTGTTTTACTTGGCTCCAATTCTAAACACTGTGATTCCCCTCTGCTTACGGAGGTGTGTTCTCTGCTGGTATACCTAAAGGGACTACATTAATGTCTGATAGCTATTTTATCCAGCCACAGTTTCTCTGTCAAGACTCATGTTCATGGCAAAGACAGCAGAAGACCAGATGAGCAGCAGTTGCAATCCTAAAAACTAATTCCCAGATGTAGAAGAGTCTAATTGTAATGGCTGTACTGTACATGTGGAAATTAAGTCTAAACATACTGCAGTCCCCATTCGCTTGTGAGCCAATTAAAATGTCAGTCATGACAGCAGCATAGTAGATACTGTGTTTCGCCTTCTGTTCTCTTGTATGCATATCATTTTGGTATGTCCCTGATAATTTATGGGAAAAAAAGATAATACAGATATTTCACCATCATATGGTTTTTGCTATGCTTAGTACAATACTACACTTAATTCCAAGAACTTTAAGAGACACCCATTGAACTCCAGTAATCACAATTCCTTTCAAACTGTTCTAAGCAGCAGTTGCACTTTTTCAATTTTATGTACTAGTATTTTCCTATAAAGCTGCAGTACATAATTTATCATTTTACAAATGTTATAATATATAATCCATGTTTTGTGCAGATGCATCTTTTTCTTGGCAGGATTGTACTCCATGATTCCAGTCGGAATCATGATGTGATTATGAAATCTGT
The DNA here is from genome assembly GCA_014706295.1 of Lycocorax pyrrhopterus obiensis. NCBI lineage: Eukaryota > Metazoa > Chordata > Aves > Passeriformes > Paradisaeidae > Lycocorax > Lycocorax pyrrhopterus. Next base: position 8,676,207 of record JACSVZ010000015.1, read on the forward strand.
CAATAGTCAGATAATGTCTAATGAAAAAATCTTGACACCTATTCTGTAGATTCCTTCAGATATGAGCCTAGTTTTGAAGTCATAGAAAAAATATGTTTTATTATAATGCACAGTTTATACAGAGATGATAATGTCTGATTTTGAGCTTTATTTCTCATCAGTATGAGAGAGTAAAATAGCTTCAAAGTTAGCATAAATTAGGTCTACTTTTGTACCGTTTGCAGTGATGGAAGAGAGTAAAGATAGTTGCTGGTTGGGGTTTTTTGTTTTAAAATCCCAGTGTTAAAAACTCAGTCCTCTAACACAGGTTATTTTACATGCAGAGAAAGTAGAATTTTCAGTTCTCCTTTGCAAATATTCAGTTTCCTCATTATCTTTCCCATGAGAAAGAGGGGGAAAAGAATATTAATTTAGAGGGCACTGAGGTTGTGAGAAGAAAGGGTCACGGATCACTGTCCTCCATAGTACCATGCATTGATGAGCAGAGCTGCTGTATTTAGGGACAGGCCATTATCTTTTAGTGGAGTTTAGCTTTATAAGCAAATTTTTATTTTCTTTATCTTTAGAAGGGAAGTATTCTTACACCAAAGCCATGGTCACAGTTTCCCAACCTGGAACTTACTGAAAATGTTGGCACCTGAAGGTTTCTTTTACCCTGAAGGGTCAATGACTTTTGTTTCTGAGATTTCTTCCATTTCAGAAAATTTTGATGATTTAATTTGGTTAGTGAGTGGCAAACTCTTGAGAAATGATTTCCTAGAATTATCAGTCTAAGGCTCAACTGCCTGTGCTCAGAAAAAAAGGATGTGATTATACGCAGATGGAAAAGGAAATCACTGATTTCTCTCTCCCCTTACATATCACATCTTTGCATCATTCTTCTCATTTTCAAATGGGTTTTTCAAAATTAACCACATCCTTTCTGTTTTATTTTTTCGTTTTTTTTTTTTTAATTGAGAAGGTGTTTGTGCAAGGTGAGTTTCTGAACTATGTAGCTCTGCAGGGAGTAGTTTAGGGGTCGTTTATTTCTGCTGCCATTCCACACACTTGTTTCTCCTTCTTCCAGCTGAGCTTCACTTTCTGCTCTTCTGGTTGTTTAGGTCACATATCTTTTATATAATGTTGGGTTTAAGTATTTTTTGTCCCTGGGATTTGGGAAACGGAAGGAGAGTAATTCTAGTAGCAGATGACTTTAATATTTCAGATCATTATCTTGCATACCATCAGAGTCATTAGTGCTTGCCAGAAAACAATTATAAGTATTTAGTGTATTTGGGTGCTATCCTTTTACTTCCTGATAGGAGTTCATCCTCAGCATTTGGTTACTTTGTTGGAGTTCCTATCTAAATCTAAATTTACATGAATGTTGAGTAAATCTCATTTCTGAAAACATTTTGAAATGGGATGGGAAAATTACAATGACATTGAGCCTTCTGAATAGCAGATGAGTTTGGTTTCATGAGTTTGCTCTAGTACGTTTCATAATTACTTAATTCAATTATCCCCCTCAATATTATGAAATTCACTGAAGGAGAACCCCTGCTTAGATAAATAAAGAATTGAGTTTATCCCCAGATATCATAGAAAAATAGTTAGACACCACTTCAAAAGATTGTAGTACTTGCAAGCAATGCTTAAGAATATTAAAAAATGCTGTGAGGTCACCAGTGCATTTCTGTTTGTACAACACTTCTATTTGTTCCAGTATGGGTCCAAATATTTTGGAATCTGAGTTCCATATGAATGCTGATTAGAGAACTCTAAAGCAAATAAGCTATACCTTATCCAATTACTTTGGAGCTCTCCTGAAACATTTCCCCCAAGAAAAACACACTCACCAATCCATTTAAATTTTATAATATCATTTTAATGATATATTAGGCACAGTCAAAAATGGACAAAATAACCAAAGGAAGAAGTATGTGTTCCAATTTATAGCTCAAACTTCTATAAAGTTGCTTGGAATAACTTCTGCTAGATTTATCTCCCTGTTGTGTTTCCTTTTGTCTCTGCATTCCTGTGCTAGGAATTAGGCCTGAGAGGGAAAGCTATACTTTTAGCCTAGCCAGGGGCCAAGTACCAATCAGTCTATCTGAACATTCCTCTTCTGTTAAAGGCAAACCTCACTCTAATAGAAAATCTCAGCTATGTCCCAGGACAATGCTACTTCAAAGGTCAACATGTCATTCATGTCTAAGCTTCAGGGACACAGTAAAACTGATATTTGAAACCACAAGCAACAATGTTTCCTTGGGATTCTTTTTAACATGTAACCAGGAATGGCTGCAGAGTCACACAGTCAGAAATAAACTGTGGGCTCAACGAGGACAGAGGCATCCAAAAGGAAAGCAAAAGCAAGGCAATGTGTGCAACAAAAAAATGTTTCTAAAATGCCAAACGAACATAAGTTGCTGTTCTGTTCTCAATATATGGTAGCTTGATTCAAGGGGGAAATATAGATTTTTAGGAATGTCAGCATGAAGATAAACATCACACTTGTAGGTCAAGGGGTTGAGGAAGAGGATATGTTCACCACATTTTCTGGCTTTCTGCCCTACCTATGAAGCTGAGCATAGTTGTACAACAAGTTATATGTGGTTATGTTAATCATATTTAGAGACATATTGGCTATTTTGTTATTTAAAAAGTACATCTGTATCTTCCCAGGAGGAAATGCAGATTTGTTTCTGAGCCAGCTGACATAGCAAAATGAAAATCTGGACTGTCCCTTACTCAGCTGCACAGACATCCTTTTCTCCCTGCCTGCTATTTTGAGTCAGTGTAGGATGAATTTAATAGTTACTTAATTTGTGTTGATTGCTTTGAGAAACAGCTTGGATAGGTCTGCATGACTTTTTTACTGAATTAGTGTTAAGTGACTAATTTTTCCTTTTTCATTCTTTTAGTACATTTTCTTAGTTTCACATTATTCATAATACCATAAAAAATATTGAAAACTTTCCATGGTACTCAGAGCTTATTTGTATTGTATTGCTACATAATTTACCCTATCACATAGAATATATATCACATATAAATGTGTCACTTTGCTTTGAAGAGGTATCTGCTCAGAATTCAATGCCATCAAAATTAGGGAGGATTCAAACTTTTTGTACCAGAAAAAGGTCCCTGTAATTAGATATAGGGAGCTTTTTTAAAAAGAACTATTAGAAGTCTTTTTTTTTTTTAATGGGATGTGCCTGTTTTAATTCTTTTGATTTTGTATATTCTTCAGTTTGAAGTGTCTTCTGCATTCTTTATGCATTTTCATCTCTACATATAGCCTACCTTGGAAATTGGAAAAAAAAACAACCTCCACCTCTCATAATGAAAGTCATGTAGAAAAGATATATGAGGCAACCTATGATTGCTTCTGCTATCCATTTTTAAGAGTTATATGGGCATCAAGTCTTCCCTTTCCACCGGCTTTTGTGCCTGTTCTCTTGCTAGGACTTATCTTTACAATTACAAACTGGGAAATGAACTGTCTATAATGAGATAAAATGATCAAGAAACAGTCTATTCATGCAGAAATCTCTGTATCTTGGTCTGATATAGACTTTAAGCAACGATTGAGGAAAGCTGCACAAACAAATGAATACACATTCTCAACTCCCCTGTCAGTGAAACAGTGGCAGTCATCGATCCCTTTACCCCTCTTGACTTCTGAATTAGACGATTAAGCAATCTTAGCTTTCTCATAAAGCCTGTCTTCCCAGTTGGAGCAGTGCGAAAGGAAGCTGTGAGAAATATTAAGAAAAATAGGGCAAAGAAAGAGATATAAAGATTGATTTCTCTTCCCTTAGTGAGTGTTAGCAATTAGGTAAACTGATTTTCAGTGAGGTCATCTGTCACAATTGGAAGCTAATTTGAAAATGGATTAGCTTAGGAAGTAGCAATTTCTGCTCCATGGGATTCAGCAGCAAGTGATTCAATTCTGTAACAGACCTCATAAACTGGCTGAGATCAATGCCCACCTAATGTGCCATTACACTCTGGGCACACTTCAGCGACAGCGCTGGCGGCCGTGGCTGCAGGGAGTTTCCCTGCTGGGTTTCCCCTGCTCCACGCTCGTGTTCCACAGGTGTGTTAGCTGATTATTTTCCCTAAGGGAATAAACAGTTTAGGAGAATTAGAACGGGTGAAACTGTTTCCCCCTCTCTTGAGAATGAGCTTTGTAGTCTGAGATCAGTAGCAGCAAGTGAGAAGGATTAGTCAGCACACCCTTTTCTTATAAAAGGGCTGCATCTGCTATGTGAATGCTGATTCTGCAGCAGCACAGCAGAGACTAGTACAGGATCTGCTGCCATTTCCAGTCACAAAGGACCTGAGTCTCGTCAGATTTTTGGGGCTGTGTGTGCATACAGGTGGAGAAAGATCATCTCATGCCCTGTCCCCCTTTTTCTCAAGAAGAGTCCCAATACCACTCTATCATTTTCTCTGAACCGTTTTGCCTCTCGAAAATCAGTACAGCCCTATTACCCCATCTGTCCTTCTTAGGTCCCCATCTTCTTTCCCAGCCAAGCTCAGGTCCAGCTGAATTCTCCAGCTGCAGGTCCCTGCACTGTGATTCAAGCAGGTTACAGAGACTGGAGCCTGTGGCATCACACAGTCAGCAAGCAGCTGGTGATGGCAATGACCTCAAGTTGCTCAGGCATTTACCATCAATTACCTCTGATGAATATAGAGATATTTGTGTAGCTGCCCAAGTGAGAAACTGAATGGATAATTGCCACCAATCCAGGGATAGTGACCCATGACAGTCTGGAGGGACTGGGGTGTATGGTTCAAGTCAGCTTTGTTGGGACAAGATTGAAAACCAGAGCTGAGGTCCTCATGGGGAGAAACATCTGAAAGAGGTTTGCATGCTACCAGTGGGAGGAATTCTGGAGTTCAAGATCATGATGAATAAATAAGCCTGGAGGAATATTGTTGTCTTACAGTGAGAATTTTTAGGATTTTTGGAGAACTTTTCCTCTAAGCTAGTCAAAAGCTTTGGGTCAATATATTTAGAATTTCATATTGGAAGTCTAGTTGGATAAATGAAATATCTTTGCTGTGATATTTGTACAGTGTTTCCTTGAGATTAATTCTGACTTCTTAAAATGCTTATGGGATGGGTGGCTATCTGTAGAAGATTAGATTGTGAAATGGAAATTGATCTTGAGAAAAAGGAGGGAATGTTTCACTTAAAAATGTGAAAAAAGCCAACAATTCTGAAACTTAAAATGAAAGTCTATAAAAATCACTAAGCTGTTTTCTGACAAAGACTTTTAACAAGCTTCCTAACCATAGAGATAAATAATGATGATCACATAGTTACTGAGCTGTAGTGACAATATAAATTTGAAAGAAAAAAATGGTGAATAATTGAAGGAGATAAAATATTAAGCTTCACACCCTGCTTCCTGGGCATGTGCAATTTATGGTTACATTTTACAGTGGAATAACCAGACGCAATGCAAATACAAAGAATTAAGTCTTCTAAAATTGAGACTCTGTTTACCCAGATATTTGTGGTTGTACAAATACCACAACACCACATACAGCAATGAATCACATTCATACTTCAGACCCTTAGATACAGTTGCTAACACTTCTTTTGTCAAAGAATTATTCAGAAAGTCGCAATAGAAATCTTAGGATAAAATTCAAAGGATTCTTCAAATGGGGTCCTTAATAATATGAAACATTTCTATTGACAGACATTAAACTCTTAGGAATCCACCTGATCACTGTATTTTTTAAGAGTAAACAGACAACTAAGTAATATGGCTAGAGTCTGGTCCCACATGACCAAGCCATTTTTAAAAGGGAAATTTAATCTGAAAAGTGGCTTAGATGCCTATTAGAATTTTACTGGGTATTAGGAAAAAAAATAAACAAAATCTGGAAAAACAGAGTTAGTATGGTCTCTGTCTAAGCCATCAGAGCCATGTAAAGATGACACTCATGTGCCCTTCCTTCCTTGCCATGCTTTCCTTGGAAGGGAAGCACATCCGCCTGGAACAGTGCAAAGTCATGATGTGCTCTGCTATGTCTTGCTTCATAGCCAGCTGAGGAATCAGGGCTCCAGGGAACAGCATATTTCATGCACTCTAGATACATGTTTAGAAATAGTCTCTTGTGCTATTTTAACTTCTATTTCCCTATGTCACTACCAACTTTAATGCAGAAAATTTAATATTTTCGTGGAATTTCAGAGCTTATGTTTCATGTAAGTGTGAAAAGATGTAGTTCCTTTGTTTTAATTGTATTTTTACCTACTGAATTAATGATAATGTCAGGTTTCAGAAGCAGCTATTCCATGACACTCAGTGAAAACCCAGAAAAATTAGTAGTATCTTGACTTGACTCTGCTTGGAATTTACCACTGAAAAAACAGAAACAAAATACCAAACAGAATGATGAAAATAAAGTAAGTTAAATATTAGGAGTCAAAAATCCAACTAATTTTAATGTGAAGTCTAACAGCTTTCTAAGATGATTGTATCACGTCAATGATTGCAACAGAAGCAACATAGATGTTGACACTCAGGAGTCTCTCTGGTGCTTCATACCAAGCTGTGCCTTTCTGTGTCTTCACAACAGCAAACATACTTTTTTTCTGACATCGCTATTTCTTCATAAAATTTTCTAGTTTGATAATTGTAAGAAAGCGCCATAAGAACAAATCCCTGTTTTAGTTTCTGAAGTAAATACTATGTGCTATTTCCAGAGCTGGCTTTGCAAAGGCTATGTAACCACCAAAACCCTGTAGCTCTCATTAAGATGTCTTTCTCTAACAACTGATAATGTCATTTAGAAGTTCTCCCACTCACCTACTGTCACACTGGTGCAACATTCAGCTTGCCTTTAGCAGCAGGCTGTTGAGTTTGGCAGTTGGATGGGGCTACACTTGTTTTCAGCAGAGCAAGGGGCATTATTTAAGCAAAATCTAATCTGCCAGTGATTGTTGTGACTGGACTGTGGGGTCACTTTCACACTGCAATTGTACATCAACATACGCTTAATAAACAAAGTGACACTTTGTGATTATTGCACAGCAAGTTAGAAGTGAGGTGAAATTTCCTGCCTTTTCTGTAGAAGAAAATCTATGATGTCAGTGACATCAGCTCCCATTTTTTTGACCATAAAACCTGAAAGAGGTTGGTTGGATGATTAGATGTAGGAAAATTAGTTTTTGATGAAGTGTTGGCTAAACATGCCAAATAAAATTCACCCCTACTATATCTCCATTGATCACATGGGAATAACACCAAAGACAAAATTTTTCTAACCTTAAACCCAAAATTTTCCTTTAATTCTTAACTCTATCCTTCAAAAATCCTAACTGAAGTTCAACTTTACAGTGTGCCTGATTCATCTATGCACAGAGCGAAAGAACTTTGCAGCAATGACTTTCAGGCAAATCGGATTTTTAACACAAAGCATATTAGCAGATGAGAAATTCTGTTGTCCTTTGTTCATGAAAGCCACAAGTGCTGAAGTACTTTGCTGACATCTAGAATGGAGCCATCAGCAACACTGGAGTGGGAACATCCATCTCCACATAAACAGCTGAGGCTTTATTACTCTTTACAGATGGGCATTGTGTCCATGGCATTTCTCAATCCTCCTCCTAGGCAGGGAGGATTTGGGATACTCGATCCACAACTAACCGTGACTCACCGAACCTTTAACTTATCAAGAGTGTTGTCAGATGTCCTGGAGACAGACCCACAAGTCAGGATGCAAAATTAACTGCATATGCTGCCTGATCCATTTTGCAGAGACGAAATGAAGGTGCTCAGCTTGTGTAAGCTGACCTAGTTTCTCTGAGGTATATGGAGGTGGGGTGATGTGTAGCACCAGCACGTAGTCTGTGTGGTGTTTACATTGAACACCTGGTCTTGTGGACTTATCAGAGCTAGGAAAAAGTAATAATTAGTCTAAGATCTGGCCATACTATAGTATACTAGCTGTGTACTGTACGGTATTTGTTGAAGCTTCAAAAAGAATGAAGGAGTTCCAGCCAGCCTGAATGTCTCCTTACCCAAAGGTTCTTAAAGAATGTGTGTGACTCACTCTGTAAAGCAGGTTGGAACTTCGATCAGTCAGGTTGGCACTTTTGTCATTTTAACTGTATCACCATATTTCACGGAGACTGGCCATCAAATTAAGCTTCTACTGATTTGAAATATTATGGGAGGAATGAAAACATATCACATGTCATTGTTGTATGTGCTCTGCCATACCTTCCCACCAGCTAACCACCCTGAAGACATGACTGTTTCCTAAGATATCCTAAAGTCAAAGTCTCAATGTTATTGTTCTGGTGGGTTTTTTTATTTATTGTGCCTAGTAACTTCAAAGAGAGAATTATACCGTGGCTGTTTGCGTAAGAAATATTTCAGCTTCATAAACACATGGAAATATTTAAAATTAAATACTCGTTCAGATAGCTGGAGAAACACCAAGTTCTTGTCATGTATGCTTCTTGGTTTCTCTGCACAAACCCAAATCTAAAGCAAACCAATAAGCATCTGTACATGAGTTTTCCTCTGAGCTTCTTTGGAGACCATTTCAAATCCACTATGTGTATTAAATTATGAACCATAACTTACTTCCCCATATCGAATCCAACATCCACAAGTAACTGTTCAGTTATTTAACACAACTCCGATGAAAAAAATAGCACATCTTGTTCATGTCAAATATCAGTGGAGAAAACAGTCCCCCCCACTCAAAGCCAGCAGAATATGTCGAAAAGTATAACTCGGAGTTTTGTGTCCTACTGCATTACAGATCTTATAGGATCAAGAGAAATGTAGATTGGCTAGTAGACATTTTTAAGCAGTTACAAGTCTTCCCTGTCTTAATAGAAGAGTTCATTAGATTTCAGAAAGCAAAGGGCAGACACCTTTCATTGACACCAGTTTCCACAAACTCTTTCTTTTAATATCCCCTTGGATGTTTCCATTACTTGAAGGAAAGCCAAAGTTGTTTGGAATGTTCATACACTCCTTATAACCTCCTTTACATCTAGGGAACCCACAGGTATAGTTTTCACTCTTGATTGCTTTTGCTTTTGTAACTTAACAAAGTTTGCTTGGTGATTTGGCTTGTAGTCATTGAAGTCTTCTTGGATAGGTCACACTCTTTTCTTTGTAAATAGTGACTCACCATGATTAATTCTCTGACTGACAGATAGTATTGAGAGTAGACTAAGTGGGATAAGAAAGCAAGATGTTAAATAATTACCCATTGGATTCATAAGGGACTTCCAAGAACCTAGAACACAGTCTCTTTCCAACAGACTTAAACATGAGTCAGTCAAAAGATTTACACATCAAGATTAGATATTAATTGGGTGTCCAATCTATAGCTACTATCTAAATCAGCATCCTATCATGTATAGAACAGATAAACACACCACTCCCAGTACTCAGTCTAAGCACACATAACACAGTCAGATGAACTTCAGATTGTTTATACAGTGGTTTTCACATGAATAAACTCTGGAATCTGCCCTGAGTTTAGCTCTTCTGACTTAAAAGAAATTTAACAAAAATCCTTTATCTTTCTTCCCAGATCATATTTTTTTCATTCAAACTAATGAGTCAGAGCTCTGGCGTGCACCCTCAGGCCTGCTGTAGCTGTGTTTAACACAAGTCTCTGAGACTGGAGGACAAAAGTGTTTCTTTTTGTAGTGCTTAAGGAAGAGGTTCGACAGCAGCAAAGGCAGGATTCATATCCCACAGTTTGGTGGCTTTGTTTGGAGCGATGTGCCAGCTGGGTTTAACACGTGCTATGTCCCATTAACCCTTGATCTGTTCAGCTGCTCTGCTGACAAACTGTAAGATAGGCAAAATTTTGCCAGCCAGGCAGGTCCATAATGGAACATTACAAACTGCCTTCAGGCCTGCTCTCCTGAGCGTTTATGCTTCCATGTGCTTGGGAACCTGCTGTGTTTTCTGCACGTGTACAGCCATAGGTTGTCCAGACCTTTACAGCACACGCTTGCCTTGCCTGCCCTGCACGCTTTATCATGATGCATGTAATTACACAGGTCTTTTAAAAGGTAAACTTGATATTTTTAATAAGTCCTTTGAATTCACTACTTCAAGTGATTTTCTAGTTATTGGCTGTTTGTTCATTATTTTGGGTCCCTCTTTTAAAAATTATGACTGCTATGCACTTGCATTTCAATATTTCCTTTAATAGTGGGGTTTTTTGACTTGTTCTATTAAACACACTCTAAAATATTACTTTGTTTCCCCACATGCAGGTGTTATGAGGGTTATTTGTATCCTAAAGCTGTTTATAGTATATACCTGACTGCAATTTCATATTCTCCTCTCCTTCCAAATGAAAAAAAAAATGTTATTAATCATGGTTTAAATTTGTCTATTTAATGCATCTCCCAGGAACTTGAAACACCTGCTGTGTTAACCTATGCCTTATAAGAATAGAGAGGTTGTATATTAGGTTTAGGCTTGTGGATTAAAATAAAGCTTTACTTTATAGGAGTTCCACCTGGGAATGGCTGCTATACAATTCTATAAAAACCATGAGAAAACTTGTTTCCAACCCAAACGACTTTACAAAATAGAAGACATTAACATGAAAATGTAACTGAAACAAAGTTGACAAAAAAATGAAGCGCCTTGGGGTAATCACAAATTTTGCCCTGCCAATAACATTTTGAGACCTGCTGTTTTTCCTGTAGGTGTCCACATGGCTCTGATTTTCCCCTGATTAGAAAAAAAACATAAACATTGGCAAATGCATTGAAGAAAGAGTGCTGACCCCACTCTGTGAACTAACACTTGATGCTGTCTGCCTTCGTGGAGTCTCAGTTTGACTATAAAGATATATTCATTTGGTTTTAATTTGAGGAAATTTTATATTTCAATAAAATCAAAATTAAATTCCCTTTGTTCAGATTAGTAAATTCTGACAGTTGAGTTTTACATAGATTTGTTGACAGTTAACCATGGTTCTGTCACTGCTTCAGTTGAGGTTTTTTCCCTAATATTTAAACAAAAATATATAATTTTGTCAAGAATATAAAAAAAAAGTAAAGAAAGATTGAGAGAATCTATAGAACAGTAAATCAACACTTTTCAATTTTCTCTGTAGCTTGTGTACAATGGGAGAATCAAATTAAGGTCATATTCAGGTCTGTAGGCAGCAACTTGCAAGAGACGAGGTGACAAATTTAGTCTTAGAAAACTCTGGCCTCCTGGTATTGTGGCTGCAGTTGCTATTTGGCTAAGTTGTGGTGTTGGCAGTGAGAACAGATTTATGCACATAAAGCTGCCATTCTAACAGGGCTGTTATAACACAAAGTGCACTTCTCAAGTTGTACCTTGGTCTGAAAAGAGCTGAAAGAAAGAAGCAATTGAGCAGCGGGAGAATGGTACCAGATGCTGGCCTTTTGACATCAACCAGTGGGCCATGGCTGAGCACTTCCTCAGCAAGCCCTGCTCTCAGCCACTTCAGCTACCTAAAGAAACCCTCATAATAAAAAACACTATCAAAACTAAGGAGTTTCATGACCTCCACGTGACAACAAAAAGAAAAGGGGGAAAAAAAGACTTAACTAAACAAGAAGGTGATAAAACAAAGCATGCTGCTGTATTCGGTTTCCAAGCTAGCTGTAGGTTTTTAAAGGACCTTTTTTACCTTTCTAACAGCAGTAAAATTCAGTAATTAGACTTACTGGCAGGGCAGTGGGAAGAACGTGGAGGGACTGTGCTAACTAGAATCTCATCTATATGAAGTACTTGGGATGGGCTTCAGGAGAGCTGCCTTCACATCCCTGCATCTGCTGCTCCTTCTCTGTGCAGACTGAAACAAATATGTTGTTCATGTTTGAGTTCTTTCTCTGTAAAATGTGGATGATAATTTTAAACTTCTTCTGGCCTTTCATCTGTACTTTCTGTTGGGATTGTAAGTTCTTTGGGGCTGAGTGTGTTTTTTATATCTCAAATTCCACAGGGCGAGGTGAAAAATCTGCTCATAAACACGGAGATACACATTAGGAATTGACTGCTGTAATTTCAATTAACTTCTTTGCACTTTTACAGCACCTTTTAGCCAAAAATCTCCAAGTAGTTTACAAACCATGACAATGCTATGTTCAACCTCACAATACTCTTATGAGTTCATTAAAAATTATTGCAGTTCTGTAGATGGAAAAAACAGGGCCATATAGAAAGTCTGTGACAGAAAAATCATTAGGCCACAGATTTTTCAAAGTGTTCTGTCGTAGTGAATGTTAACAAACCCACCATCCCTTCTCCCTTGCCCTCTGCCAACATATTTGCAAAGTATGGAGAGAGAGTAGAGATGTGTCAAACCATAAGTGATGCTCCCTCTCTAATGAAAACCACAAGCATATATTGCTGTATTATTACACCACCAACATGCAAATAATGAGTCATGAAATATATGGAAATCAGTTTCAATGGCATAAGTTGAGCACACCTTTCCACGGTTTTGACACAGAGAGAGTGTGGTAGTCTTCTTTAACGTAGTAAAGGCTCCCTTGTGTAGGTATGTCAACTTTATCCTTAGAATTAGAGGAGTAGAATGAAGTGGAAATGGGTGACTGAAGGGCAGAAATAGAGTGAAGATTGAGGCATCCAGTTTATAACTGGACAAGTCTTCAACACTGTTCTGTAGCTACTCACCCCAAAGTAGATACGGTACTTTCTTTTCCCTCCAAAACAAATTTATTTTCAGAGATGAGATTAGATTATATTTCTTTGTTATACTATATATTCTTCATTACATACTCTTCATTATATTACACATATCTATACCTTTGTTATATATTTTGCACCATATTACACAGTGTTTCTTCAGGGAAAAAAATGATGTCATACTGAAAGCTGAAATTTTGAGACCTGGGTTAAGTTCCCACTTCTGCCATAGGCATCTTATGTCACTTAATTAAATCCTCTCAGCTTTTGTTCTTTTCTGCTCTGTATGTTACATAATTCTTTAGAAAATGCTATAACCAGTTCAAGCTGAAAAATATTTCCTTCTGCTAAGAAGACTATTCCAGTACAACTCTAAATATGTGTATGCATATTTATCCATATATCCAAGCAATCAGTACAAAAAAACCAGACACATAGGTGTGCATGTCTGTACAAGCTTATATACTGTAGATAGGGACCATTCACTCCAATGTGGAAATTCAGTTGGCTCTCAGACACAGGTCGGTAGATATTTTCTGTTAGCACTGTTTCTCAAAGAAGAGAAAGTGAAGAATAGCTTCTCCATTTAGGACATCTTGGAGAATTTAAGGCAGGATAATATCATTACGTCATCTGGAAGTAAGCCAGGACACTGGGGTTAACACCCCTGCTCAAGTGAAAGGAGCCAGGGGACCATTCACAGCTATAAAAGTGGTCAAGAGCTGTGGTTTTAGGTTACATCCTAAATACAGGTAACTCAAGGACATTGCTAAATGTATCACATTGAGTACAAGCTTCACTTCTGTAGAATGGCCTAGCATATTTTTAATATTTATGGATACTTGAAGCAAGCTTTTTCAGTCGTTACTGTTTGTGATACATAAAACTGAAGAAGTTAAAGACAGAAGGAAAAGTTATATTAAGTCCAAGCCAGCACTCAGTTGTGATCCTGGTGAAACCACAGGGACATTTACCTACTATTGAGAAAAGCATCAGATATGGTTTCAGTTTTACTGTGCACTGTTAGGTGCCTAGCAAATAGAATGTGAGTCATTCTTGTATAGACTTGCCTTTATAGGGAGATGTCTACATGATGAGTATGTTTCCAGTTTTATTTTCTGCCTTCTACCTGAGTGTTTTCTAAACACACACAAAACTTGCTTGGGAGAAATATGTTGTTATGCTAAAAGTGGCTGCACAGAAAAACTTCAAAGTACTTAAACGTTTTTATAAAAAGTCTAGGAAGGAGATTAGTTGTTCTGTTGAGTATTTGCATTGACTTTCTTGCCTTTGCTCAGGTGAACTAAGATTGTTTGGGGTTCAGAAAATGTGTGCCCTAAATGAAGTATACTCATGGACTTCTTAGACTCCTTTAGATCACATTTAACTGGACTAAATTAACTTAAAGATGTATTGGCATACCTTCTGATATAATTACCAATCGTTGCAGTGTTGCTTCAGGAAAGACAGGACTCCTCGTTTCCACACCACAGTGCAGAGCCTTCATTCACTACCTTTTGTGATGTGTTCTGGGTGAAGGGATTTTTCATCTATCCTGATAAATTACGACCAGCAATGCAGGAACAGGGGGTCATGATCCTTAGGTACCCGTATCTAGAAATCAGAATGCTCAGCTGGGAAGTGGAGTCCTGTTTCTGTGGTAAAGTCTGCTCCTCATTGCCTACATAATTCTTTTTTTCAACCTAGTGATGTAAAATGAGAAAATAATTTATGTAAACTGTCTAATCCTGTCTAATCCAATAGGTAGCTTTTACTGAATAGTACAGGACTTCTTAAACTGACCTGAGTGATTTTGCTCTGAAGAGGATGCACAGCACTTTTGCGCTCTGTTCCAGAGCCACTGGCTCACATCAGTGTTGCCTGTAAAGTGATGGGACAATAATATCTCACAGTGAGACTGCTGTTTCCTCAAGGGAAGTCAGATCACGAGCTGCATAAACTATCTGTGGAGGTGTGCAGAGCCAATTGTACTGATGGAGAACAAGGGATACTATGCACTTTCAGAGAGGAGATGACCGTGCAGAAAGTCTTTGGAAAACATCAGCGAGTGATGCTTGTCTTCCATGGATTTGAACCTTGATGAATTTTGCTGCCTTTCCCTTCTTTATTAGCAGCACTCTGGCATGCACACCATGGGAACTTCTTTAGTAGTCCGTGTACAGCTGTGCTCAGCCCACACACAGGTGCTTTTGTCTGTACTTTCTGTCTTGCCAACACTGGCAATGTATTTTTTTAAGGGCATTTCTGGCAACTCCACCTGGATGTTCTGCAGCTAAATGGTGAGTGGAGCCCATCCAGCAAGAACAAGTGAAATCATCCTTGTTCCTCACTGACTTCCTGGTCACTCAGCCTTTGAGGAAGAAGTCAAAGGGGTCAGTTGAATCATTTAGGGAATGTTCTGTATTAGCATGCTTATTTTGCTGTTTTGTAGCTTAGCCTGGAAGGCTTGGGCACGGCATCTGGCGTGCAGTGAGGTCCTGCCTTTCCCCCAGCGGTGCTGTCGGATTGCTGAGGCACATGGAGGTCAAGAGACTGTCCACAAGGTCATCCAGTGATTCAATGCCTCAATTAAAACTCAGTCCCAGCATCTGCTTGACTCTTGATTTTTTGTTCCGACCAGGAGACTCATCCAAAATTAATTGGTGGGGAATTCAGGGCTAGTTGGATTAAGTAGGTCCTTTTATGTTTGTGACAATAGTATGTCAGTGCTTTCATGATGAATAGAGGAAATCTGGTATGCAGCATCAATCCTTACAAAAAAATTCAGTCCTATTAGTATGATCAAGCTCCAGAAACTCAAACAACAAGACATACACAAACAAAGGAGAGACAGTCTTGGGGCCATTCATTGATTCAGTCAAAGGCAAGTTTTCTTTGCTAATAGCTCTTGTGCTTCTGAGGCATTTTTCTGCTGTGACCAAGGTCAGCATATCATGGCAGAAATCACTTTGGTAGGAAAGGACACTGTCAGTGCTGGTTTGTGTCTTTCCCTTTTTCTTTTATTGTGGTGTTTTGACCCTGGATGGATGCCAGGTGCCCATCAAAGCCTCTGTATCACTCCCGTCCTCAGCTGGACAGGAGAGAGAAAAATATAACAAAAGGTTCATGAGTTGATAAGGGCCGGGAGAAATCTCTCATCGATTACTGCCACAGGCAAAACAGACCTGACTTGGGGAAAATTAGCTGAATTTTTTACCAATGAAAGTCAGAGTAGGATAATGAAAAGTAAAAGAAATCTTAAAAACACCTTGCCCCACCACTTGCTCCTTCCTGGGCTTAAGTTTATTCTTGATTCTCAGCCTTGACCAGTGGTGGGTGCATCTTGAAGCCAGCTGGTATTGGCTGTGTTGGACATGGGGGCAGAGAAGCCATCCCTAGAGCTCCCTCCCGCTACCAGAACCTTGCCATCGAAACCCAATACATTTCTAAATATTTCTTTTTACTCTCTCATTCTTTAAAAATAAAGGTTACATTGAAGTTATGTCTAAAATCCTTCTTAAAGTCCTGAGAATGTGAATATTCAAAGTTTGAGAACATAATACTCCTTCTCAAAAGACAGTCTTTAAGGAACAGAAAAAAAGAGTACTCACCTTAATTTATGGATTTTTATACTGTCTTATGACAATACATAGCTCTGTTAAATGTGGGGTTTTGCTGTTATTCCATCAACAAGATGACATAGTCCAGAACAAATTGCTAAAGAGAAGGAGCTAGAACTGAAATACTTTTTTATGAACAGAGTTTCTTGAAGTCTGCCTTTTAAGCCATTAGACCTTTGAGGAAACCAGGACTTGCAATCTTACTAATATTTATTTGTTTTTATTTAGTAAATGCTTCAAAATTGTTAGTGCCAGTTGGATATACACAGGAAAGTGTTTTCAGGGATGGGAGTTCCTAAGAAGATGAAGTAACTTGAGGTCATGGGGTGTTTTTTCATCCACCAGCTCTCTCAAAAGAGAATTTCACAGGTTCATAATGTGTTATTAAGGGCATAGTACCTTAAATCAAGAATATTTGTTTCTTTTGGAGGAAGGGCATGTAATCTTACACTTTGCCTATTGCTGTTAGATACCACCTTTCCTTTCCATCTCTGGTGGACCCAAGAAGTTGAGCTCTGTTCTAGATTAATGTCAGGTCATAAATTACAGATACACACACATAAACCATGAGAAATCTCACCCCTTTCCATTCTTTCTGGCAATACTCCTCCCTGCCTTCCTCCACAGGTTTTGAATAGTGCAGGCACTTAAAACTCTACAAAAGCGACACGCAACACAGCACAGACAGTTCTGAGGAGAAAGCAGCGAAAAGAAGTCACCTATGACAGGTGTCTGTCATACTGCCCGATGCTATTTGGAGAGAGACTAAGTTCCTGAAATTATAAGTGTCAAGAGCCTAGGCAGACTATAGCAGAGTTTCTAGGCCTTTGCAACCTGTTTTAACAGATAGATAATTTTGATCATATCTTTCAAACACATTTACTTTTTGCTGCAACCGGACCCTAAAACCCTTTGTTATCCTCCTGCTTTTAAGGAGATTTAATTTGGAGGTGTGTGACTAAGTTTCAGAAAGGTAGAAATATCTGAACTTTTTGTATTCTCGACTGATCCCAATGCACAGATACTTTTCCCTCTTCAAATAAGTATTTTTAAGCAGTTTCTCATTCAACTTTTTACTAGCTGTTTTAAAATGCCTGGGAATGAAATAGTCTGCTTGCAACTAAGTGGCAGCACTTGTCCTGGAAATGAAATTCACATTGCTAAAGTGTTTATGGAATACCTGGAATGAGAGCATATAAATCATGGTCTCTCTATGTACAGTTCAAAACCAGTAATTTTAAACATTGCAGGTATTACAGTGAGTTGTGCTGAAACATAAAGCACCATTTCATGACAGCAGGCGGGATGGTACTGACAAAATTCTTATCATGTGTACCAAAAAATATCTAATTTTATGTGCACCTAAATAAAGAATACACTTGATTAAACTTCACTTGTAAGCCTCTTTCAAAGATACCACTTATAACAGCACTGAGACATTGGTGGTCTGAAGATCACACACTCACAATTAGCTCTTCATTTAAAAATGAGAAATACAGCACCTTAATTATAGTTACAGAAATAACTAAATTTCCATGCAGAATGACTCAGAGTTGAACATTTTTTTTCTGTTCTTCTGTTGGCAAAACAGTCAATTAGTTCTGATCTTTTGATGAATTTGCTTTTATAGAAAAAATGCAAGTGGTCAGATGAGATTATAATGATGTCTGTTCAACTGAATTTATAAATGAATTATACATTTCCAGAAATGGTGTAAGAAGGCTGGCTTTGTGAATGCAGTTCTTAGAAGCCATAACCAGATGGAAAGAAATTGTAATTTCAAGGGTAGAAAATAGAAATTGTTTGTCATGAACTTCATATTTGAGACTCTAAAAGAATGAACTTCACTGTAGACATAAATATATCTTGTTATGATATTGCCTCAAATAGCATAATCAGTTTATACTTTTGAACTAGAAGGTTCTACAGTCTGGTTTTTTTGATTCTCCTTATCTTCAATTGTTTTACAAAAATGGACTGCGATTTCAAGCCAAGAATACCTGAAGTTGGTTTCCACATGCTGTTCCCAATTGCTGCTAGATAACTGTGTTCAACAGGAGAGTATTTGGCTTCTCACTGTACAGTACATAAATCTTATGCAATTGCTGTTTCAATTTTTCTCTTTCCTTTGAACTCTTGAATGGAGGGAAAGAATTTCTTAAAGAGTTCAGTAGGAATGTCCCATTACGAAACATCAATCATCAAATGTCCATTGTACATGGAAAGTGAGGTGACTGTAATAAAATTGACATAACTAAGCAAGCAGCATCTGACCTTTAGGAGCCAGAACTTATGATCAGAAGACCCAGTCTTCCAAACCTTTAGGAGTTAAGAGTTATCATCTCCCGCAAAAAATACCTCGGTAAATGAAGTGCTACATATGAATGTGTGTGATAAAAGAGGTGGAATAAATTCTTCCCTGACCCTTAGTAGGGGAGTGTTGACAGAACAGAGGTAGAGACTGACTTTTGAAAGGAAAGAAAAAAGGAATGTATCTTTGGGTCTAGATGGGAGCAGCTGCTCCCCTTATCTTGCATCAGTGTTAAAGAAGTTGCTGTTCCTGCCATGTCAGCCAAGTCACAACACAGCATGCAATGCTGCTTGCAGTTGATCCAAAGAAAGGGCACAATGGGTACTGTGAAAATGTTGTATCCACAATACGAACATAAATCTTTTGCTTTGTCAACCTGTTTGCTTTTTTCTGCGCTCTGTTTTCCATGTAGCATGCTGTCACTACCATATTAGTCTTCTTGAACTTGCCAGTTCTTCAAGTATTTTGAGGGCTGGTTAGAGGAGACAGAGCCACTGAGAGTTCTGACTCAGCATCAGGCTGCTGAATCAATGTCTTTTTTGTACCTGTTTTTGTTTAGTTACTCCTTCCTTTTCTGTTTTATTTAAGAGGAGTCAACCACATACACAACTGATGCAGCTGATTAATGCAAACAAAAACATTCAATGTTTTAAACTCTAGCAGAAGGCCCTCAGCTATCCCTTGAAGGGATTGCTCTTCCCACTCAGGTGCTGCATACTTTTGCAAAAATGAGTGACCACAGAGCAGGATGCAGTTGACTTCCGTGCCAAGGACATAAATGTTACAGGGTTATACCAGTCACTTCCTAAAGCTTTTGCATATATTTATAATATTGGTCAAATGAAAATGACAGGGATTTAGAACACAGTATTTCCAGAAATCCTTGAGGAAGTTCTCTTCCCACATAATGGAAACAGTACTCAACTAATCTCTGAGTTAAATATGTAAGCTTTTTATCAGGTAATGCATTAAGTCAATACAGAGTAGAGTTGAACTCCGTAGGGACTTCCACTGTAAAGTAAAAATTTTAAACAATTCTAGAACAACCTTATAAAAAAAAAATCCCCCCAAAGTTAGATTTTGATGTGTGCTTGGTATTTGTTACTTCCCTTAGGTTATTCTGTTAGAAATAGTCTGGTGATTTAGGATGACTTGAGGCTTCTGAAGTGGTACTTATTACTCCTTGATCTGTGAAAGAGGAGGGAGATACCAAAGTGAGAAGAAAGAAGTAATAGTTAAATCTTTCTATTCTTCTACCTTGCTCTGAGAAATTAAGTGCAAAGAAAGAAAAAGGGTAGGTTGCCCTCCATGTGTTTTTGCCTCCATCTTTCTGTCTCCATGTTTACAAGGCCTCCACTCCTGAGGTACTACAGAAGGATCTGACAGTTCACATAACAGATTCAGAGAACCATTTCTGGCAAAGAGTTACTATGGTCTCTGTTTTGCAAACAGGAAACTGGAACTAAACTGCAGAGCAGATCATCCAAGTAAGCCATAAACAGAGCAATACATTAAATTCTTCCTTGGTCCATCGGTAAAGTCCTACTTGGAAGAGCACTTTGGGAAGTGCTTATCTGGTTCTCTTTCTCCTTTTTCCCCAAACACACTTTTTTCCATGGAGCACAATATTACAAAAATGATCTTTCAGTTGGCCTGGATTGATATTGTTTCTGTTCAGGGGCAGATTTCTAAGTTTCAGAATTAACTATATTTATATCGCACAAACAACTTTATGAACAAAACAAAAAGAGAAGCTAACCATGTTCCAGTTTGTGTTTTTAGGGAATGTAGTTCCAAGAGCTCTTTGAACTTGAGAGCTAACATGCATTTTCTACTCTGCAGATGTTCCAGCAAACTATAACTCAGCACTGCTTCTCTGGAGTATGGTGTACTGTGGCTTTAATTCAGCCAAGTACAGCATGTCAAATGTCAGGTTGTTATGACAGCAATAAACATGTGATTCCCTTGAAGCAGATGTTTTAATTTGTTAGGTGTTTTTTGGGGAAAAAATCTGCTTGCATTTAAATAGATGTTCAGATTGCGAATGGAATTTGCTTGAAAACATCTTTTCCACCTGTATGAAAACTTTATCAGGAAGGCTTATGACACACGTGTGAAGCGGTGCGAGAAATCATCACAAAGATGGCCAAAGTACAGAAATCTCCTTCACGCCTGAAAGATGACCTTTCTGAAGTCACTTCAGTATAGGAGTCAGATCTGGATCATGGAGGACCCTGTTTAATGTATCTCATATTGCAAAAGAGCACTGAAATACAGAGTCTGCTGAGGCATTTTCTTCCTGAGGTGGTCCTTGCTGCTGTGAATTAACACCATACTCTTCTGATCTTTCCCTCTTTAGTGTGCTATTGCTTTTATCCCTTTTTGTAGTGATCAGTGAGGACTACAGTTTTGAAGCAAGTGCCAAAAGGAAAAACCTTTGATGGTTTTCAAAGACAGGGAAGAATTATGCACCTGTCTGAGCTTCAGGTAAAGAAGGTTACAGCTGTGGGAACATTATTTCAAATAATTAATTGATCTCACTTTGCAGTGAAATATGTATTGGACCTTACTCTGTCCTCAGTAAATGGTAGGATTTTCCTCAGGCATAAATTTGACATTAAAGTTCATACCTTGCTGAATCCACATGGAAAGCAAAAATTTAGGGAGCAGTTTGCCCCATTAAACAGCACACGGACAGATGGACTCAAAAGATCAGTCTAAAATTCTTCTTTTTCTGGGATTCCATGCTTTACATGTAGTCATAATTGTGTCATATATGCTGACAGTTTACATTTTTTGCTCTAGTTCTTTATATGAGCTGGTGAAGCCCCAGTTGCTGAGGAACATATGCTATTCAAATCTCAGACCTTTCTAAAATCCGGTAACCTCAAAACAAGCAAGAAAATGTAAGCCTAAAACCAGGCATAGACTTTTCTAGAGTTTCCTTGAAAGAAAAACAAAACAAAACAAAACAAAACCCTGCTTTGTTTAATGAGTCTTCTCTCTCTGATAAAGCTTTTCAGAGTTCACTGCAGTCCACTTAGGGTTAAAACGATTAAGCAGAAGCAACTGTTTAGAGTTAAAGCCACACAAGCTAACATAATTCAGCCCAGTGTAGACTGATCCCAGAATCACACACTCAGTAGCATTGTAGGGGCAATGTGGATCCATCAGCAGTGGGAATACAAGAATTTCTCCATATTATTTTGATTTATTTGTTGATATCTCATCCTACTAGATACTCTAATAACTAAATTATGGGCCAAGTTGCATGGTTGAACATCTTTTTTTATGTTTAAAAAATTCTTGCATGTTCTTTTAATCTTGAAACTTCTGATCATTCATACTTGAAAGGAATGGTTAAATCCTGCAGCAACAGCCACAGAGTCAGAATAGCAGAAGCCTTTGAAAAGAAACTTACCTGTTTCTGGTTTTGAAATGTGTTTGAAATAAGAATTTGGGTAATCTGCAGCACCAACATTAACTTAATGGCAATTTACTTTGGAAACTTCATTTTCACCACAAAATATGACTAATAATATATTTCCAAAGACAACGAACTTGATGAAAGACAAACTTTAAGGAGAGGGGACTCTCTCACTCCTCCTTTCTCCCCTGTATCCAGGGATGCCCACACATCTGTGGGAGTCTGAGGATTTTAAAACTTTACTAAATGGATGGCCTCCCAGATCCATGCATCATTGCTGTTTTGCTGTTAGAGTGTTTATAATTAAAAATCATGACATGTGACCTTTAGTCCATGGCCACAGCATAATTACATTCACCTTGCCTTATTTATGAATGCAAATCAGGTCAATTTAACTCAGCATTGTGTTTACTCTGCATATTTTTAAAAGACATTTCTTGCCACAGCATGCCTTTCTCGTAGCCTCCTGCACTTTGTGGTAATTGCAGAGCACGCTGTCATGCTGGAATTGCAGGTATGGATAGTTTGAGCGGTGATGGAGTTTGAGTGGTCTGGAGATGCCTCGGATCTGTCAGCAGCCAAAAGGGATGAGATAATTTGAATGGTGCAGCTTTGTCTTTGAGTGGCTAACAGTACTCCCGAACAAGCTTTAATGAAACTGATATACCTTGGCAATAAAACTATTCATCTCAACTGAAGTTATTTATGCTAGTCGAGGCTCTAACTCCCAGCTTGTTATACAAGCCAGGAGACTGCAGATTTTGGAAGGCTCTGCCCTAAAAGCTCATCTATGGAAAGCCATTCTTCATTGTGCCTTTGAACCCTCACCATGCCTTGAGGTAAACTCCTCCCAAGTGCCAGTGGATTAAATAACCCTTGTGTGGAGGTACACAGGGACAAGCGAGGGGAATTTCTACTGGTCATTATCAATCACAGAGCACAAACAGTTTGGAGAAGTAATCAGTCTCTCTGTCCTCCACACAAAGAAGTTTACAACACCAGAGGAGTTTATTATTATTGCTGGCCTAAGATCATCAAAGTAATTTTGTTTCATCTTGAACAGTAGTCAGAGGGGTTAAAGGGAGGTTAAACTGCCTAAACAAAATGGAAGCAATTACACAGTGGGATCATGGATGACTGTTTGCTTTAACCCTCACTGACAAAAAAGGTATTATAAGAAAAAAGTTTCCTGACTCTTCACAATCATTAAAAGCATTTGTCTATTTAAGATCATGCCAAGCTTCTTCACCTAAATCTTTGAGGAAATGTCACTGCTTTAAACACTATCAGCTTCTTCACAGTTCCCCACACAGCCCCCGTTCAGTGTCTGATCTTTGCAGCATTGTCATCACCTTCCAAGCCTCTGTGCAGGGCAGGACTTACACAGTACTAGCGATGTGCCTGTAAAAGCTATGCCTTAGCTTTTCTACTCAGTGACTTGGCAGGAAAAGACGAAGCTCTGTATGATGGGGAATGCAAATTTGGCCCATTCCAAACTTTAAATTGCAAGAAGGGGAATTGACTCTTCTACTTCATTCAAGGTTATATCACAGCTGAGTTGTCAAACTTGGCCTTCCCCTGACCTGCATCTTATGAGGGGATGAGATCTGCCCCTCACTAGTTTTGGTTTTTTCTGTTCCTCAAATATGGAAGGTAGTAAACAACTTTCACTTGCAGCATGAGCACTGCTGTATTATGGGGCTAAATGGAGTCTTTATTTAAGTCTTTATTCCCTGCAGCTCCACTGCTGTTAAGGAGAAAAACACATCAAAGAGTCCTAGGAATATGGTGTATTTAAAGGAAGCCTAGGAAAAAAGTTTTAATTCTATAACCAGGCATTGACAGAACGTTTATTGAAACTTGTCTTTCTGAAAGGTGACTAGGGCTTCTACAGGTAATTCAAATGAAGAATTGCATGCCTAATTTTATCATTATGTAAGACACTTGCAAAATGTACCCTGAAGGAGTGTTACTGATACTGCTTCTTTATTGATGCGAATCTTTACAAAGTTAATGGTGAAATATTTCTGTGATCCTGTGTCACACCTCCAAACATGAGGTGACTCTTTCAAAGAGTTCTCTGCATCCTGTGAAGTGTTTATCTTGTTTGAGCTTGTTGCAAGTCTTAAGGAAAAAACCATCAGGGATTAGGATAGGAGGAAAGCACTGCATTTACAATTTGTAAAGGAGCTTGCAATTACATGGCATATCTTCTGTTGGAAAAAAAAAAACAACAACAACAACAACAAACCAACCAATCAACCAACCAACCAACCAAAACCAAACCCAAAAAAACCCTACCAAAACCCAACATAGAAAACAAATAAAAAACCCCCAAACAACCTTTTTTTTATAAAGAGAAAGCAATAAAAACAGCTTGTCCATGGAACCAAAATGTTCAAGCACAAAAAAGATTTAATAGATTCGCAGTCATAGAAGGAGGTTGCACAGGGATGAATCAGGCTCTTACTTCTCAAAACATTACTGTAAATGGTAAAGACTAAATAATATTCTTAGACAAATATCTGTGCATCTCTGATAAGTAACCACAGCCTGCACATCGAGGAACGTATTCCGGTCTGTCTTGCTTCAGATTTAAAGAAATGGAAAGCTGTCAGATTCAATGGGACTATTCTTTGTTTAAAACTCTAAAGTTGCATTGTGCTATTAGAACAGAGCTCATCATTTGTGAGGATCTGCTTTGAAAATGTTGAAGCTATAGATAAAAATACAGGTAAAGTCATATAAAAGGGCACAGATTTGACTGAAGTTCTGAGTGGAGGGAGGAAAAGATTGGCACCTGTCCGGGGTTCTATGTTAAAGAAAATAAGAGTCTAATTTTTTTCTGATTTGTCTGAGAGAAGATAGCTTGAAGGCCGAGTGGAAGTGTGCTTTCTATTACAATTCAGAAGCATTTGAATCTGAATAGTTAATACAAAAATCCCAGCTGACTGTGTAACAACAGTGTAGTATGCCACTTGCTTAATTAAATAAATTTCCTTTCCTTCCCCAAAATTAATAGACTACTGGAACATGTCACGATTTATGTATCTTCTAATGCTGGCTCCCTAGATGCAAGAAGGACGTAAATGTGATAGTGCAGGCATTGTTTTACAGGCAAGCAGATAACTATATATGAGAACACAGGGAATGCTTCCATCGTATAATGAACCCGATGTCAAGATCATTGTTTTTGTGTCATGTCAGTGTAGTGTAGGGGAGTGCCTTATTCTTTTTTGCCTCCCAAAGCTGGACATCCAAAAGGTGTGTGAAGCTGCACCTGAGTTAGGAAACCTGAGTTAGGAAACCTGCACAAGCTATGTTCAGCAGCTTGTTTAATCATAGGATCATTATATCACATTTCTATCAATGCTTTTTCCTTGTACAGACCTAAAATATAAATTTTGTTAGCCAGAACAGAACTGAAGGATACCCTGGAAGGTAATTCAGCCTGGCAGGGGTCAGTGGTGTTTAGTGATGTTCAGGCTGTAACTTATTGTCACTGTCTCACTGCTGACACCAGAGAAAAGAGCTACTGAATTGCCCTGCATCTTCCTGTCATGGCTGCACCTCCTCCTGCTCAACCCACCTCCCAGCTGCTGCCTTGCTTAGGTAAAGGGCCACTATGAATTACTGTGCTATATTAAATAAACTTAGGTCAGAATAGGATGCACCAGAAAACGCTGTTGTACAGGATAAAGCTACTGGCAGGAATCAATTCTTGAGGCAAAGAGCATCTCTGAGAACTGTACTCGAGTCTCTCAAAGATGAAATTTCCCAAATTTTCACTGAGGATGGGTGCTGGATGTCTGATGCTGCAAAACTAGGTTACTCTCAGCAAGCACTGAGTGTTACTGATTTTCTTGTTCTGTACGAGCTGGACATCCATGTTCTGTAAGCAAGAGATTAGAGTAGTATGCTGCATTCAGGATGAGGGACAGTATTTCTGTTCTTCCTTCTAGCACCAAGAGGATGGATTTATTTAGCAGAGAAAAAGAAGTAGTCACTTTGTCATTTGAGGTCTTTATTCCTGAGGCATACTAGCTTGTGCAGAGAGGAGAGATGAGACTTTTGGACTGCTCCCCAATAATTTGTTGGGATTTCATTCTTTCCCCTTAAATGGGCAAGGAGGATAAGACTGATAGATATTTTCAGGGCACTGCTTCGAATTAACAGTTTCAGTAGCAGCCATTACAAACAGCCAGTCTGGGTTACAATTTCTGATCTCACTTTCTCTTTAGAAGCTCTGAGGCCAGCCGATCTTTTTCTTTTTCTTCTTTGTCTTTTCTTTTTCTTTTTTTTTTTTTATATTTTATTTCCTTTCACAAACCAATTCCAAAGGATTCCTAAACTATAAAAATGAAATTGCTCCCTATAAAATATAATTGGAGCTGCATTGTAGTTCAAGTGACAACCAGATGCTGGAAAAGAAACCAACAAACTGTCGGTCCAATTATATAAGTTTCTTAGTACTCACTGCACGAAGTCTGGTCCAAAAGAGATTTGCTTCTGCTAAGATCTTGCTGGTAATTCTTATTCATTCTTAACAGCCTTTTTGATAGCTTTTCTCCTTCTGTATCTACATGTTTTCTCAATACACAGACACTAAAACTCATGTGTGTTCTGTAGGCTGGGAAGCAAATCCAGAAGTGCATTAGGTATGAGAGCAGTTTATAGAAAACCAATAGTGGCAACTACAGGGGTTGTATTCTCACCATCCCTTAAAACACACAAGTCACTCACCAGGTCAATGGATTTCCATCTGTGCCTAATAAATGCAAATTAAAGAAAATCAAGTCACTTATGTTTGCAAATCTCCATCTTTTTATTGACTTAAAAAAAGTGTGGGTTTCCTGCTAATTAAATATTGTGGGGTTTGCTTTTGTGTTCTGTGAAGAATTCCAGTCTCTGGCTTTGAGTGGCTGCACAATCCACCCAAACTCTGTTAACACTTACCTAGTTATCTAAGCTGAAAACAGAGTTAGAAAATTTGCTTACTCTCAGTTAGTGGCAACAAGCTGAGTAAAATGGTTTCCCTGGCATTTTTAGCATCACTGAGCCGGTGGCAATTTTTTTTTCCAAAGACTTGGAGTTTGTGTGTTCAGCTCTGGCATTGGAAACAGGTATAACAGGGTGCAGCTGAAATGGAGATTTTTGGACTTCCTGCTGTCTAACCTTCTCCAAGTTCTTTCCATTTGGTCATTGTATGAATTAGTTCCTAGACCAAGGTTAGTGAAAGGGGCTGTAAAAACTAGACTCAATTTAAGTGCTGGGAAGATTTTGATGAGAGGAAACACTGGGTAGACACGGCATTAGGCCCCTGCTGCCCAAGCCCCATGACAGTCCAAGTGAAAGTAAATATTCTTCCTTCAAGCGATAATTTCAAAGTCACATTCTTCCAAAGTTCAATAGACACTATCTCTGTTTTCAAATGTCTGAACGCTATGATAGATACTCTATTTAGTTATATAAAATCCCCATTTTCTGAGGGTTTTTTTTAAAATCCGTGAAATCTCTTAACGAAAGTGTTTGTGTATTACGGCTTTTTGAGCTTTAGTAATAGAAATATTGACCCACATTACATAAGAAAGTATGTTTATTTGTTTTGAACCTCAATGCCTCCTTCTGTTTCTTGCAGGACAGCACTGTGCAAATGACCAGGCTTCTCCAACAACTGGTATTACCCAAGGTCAAAAATAGAATATAAAAATTTAGCCTGGAATGCTTCAATTTGGACTTAGTGAATATCAAAGTTGTTTCCGTATTAAATATTTCTTGCACCACTGCATTAGAAGCAGTTTCAGAGTGCTTTACAGGCACAGTCGGAGATGAAGAGCTGAGCAATAATTCAGTTTTAAGGTGATAAAGACATGAGTAATGGTTGGATGGTTGGAGTCCCAAAGCAGGTGTCACATCTTGTGCCTGTGCTAAGCATGTGTGTACCTTTTGCAACCACTGCTCTTTGGAGACAGCAGCACAGTTTGCTGTGGTCAGTGGGCAAGTTCATAGCCCTTTGGAGAGCTCAGGATTCCCTCCTTCGCATTAACTGAGAGTTCACACATCCCTCTTGTGTCACTTGAAGCACACAGAGATGACCACAATGTCTTTCAGTCACTGCAGGCCTGGAATAAAAATTTTTACTGAGAGAGGAGAAAATGTTAAAAATGGATGAATGTAAAAAGAGCCTTTGGATGTTTACCTCGGGCTGCTTTAGAATGAACTTTAACAACCAGGACTGGAAAACCACAAACATCCAACTAGCAACAAAGAAAAATCAGAACCACTTGCTTTCTGGTGACTGAGGTGACTTGGTATCTGCTGTCAGAAGTGGCATTAAAACAGAAAAAATAATTCTAAAAAAAAAAAAGAGAAAAAACAAAGAAAATAGCTTTGAACGGTCAACAGTGTTTGTGACAAATCTTTGCAAGTGGTTACTATCTATATGATGTACACCATCTGCAGCATGAGGTGTAAACAACCAAAAGCAAAATCAGGAATGCATTTTCAGTGTTTTAACAGGACTTCTTGAGTATTTTTTGATTGAATAGTTCTTAATCTTTGAACAGAACAACTCGTAACCAGCAGTGCAGACCAACCTAACCCTATCAAATAGTAGCACTGGAAATACATTGTGTTTCCAGACATACATACCCTTTGTACCTGATCTGTCTTCCTATCTCCCTCCAAAACTGTGTGGTATTGAAGCTCTAACACATTAAGCAATGTGACATACTCTTCGTGTCTCTGCATAATTTCCCAGTGTGTCTCTGGGGATATGCCTTCTGTAAAACTCTCTCTCTTGGTAAGGGTGATTAGGGACCCCTTTGGGGGTTGGATTAAGTGATCTTTAAAGATCCATTCCAACCCAAATCATCTTGTGTTTCTAAGCAAACAAAATCAGGGAACTCAGAATATTCAAAGCAGAATTTGAGATTTATTTTTAGGGTGACAGCATCAGCACCTGCATCTGATTTGGGCTGGAAGGTTGAAATTTATATGTGGAAAAGGATCTTGCTTGACAAGATTTAATGATCATTCTGTTTACTTCCTTAAAGTCTCAATGGCAAATCGTGGATATTCTTTTGTTTGTCTTTTCTGATTCCAAATGCTGCTACTATCTTCAGTTTTCAGGCAAAAGCAACTATTTGCTTTGATATATGTAGATCTGAAAAAAAGTCTCAGTTATGCTCTAACGGTTCAGAGGTTTATATTGCAAATTATTTGGGGCAAGAATTGTATATTCCTTGGTGTGTGTAAGATCTGAGTCTCTGAGGACCCTAGGTCCCAGTGTTCAGTGAAAACAATTGGAATATAATATTTTGCTTAACTGGATTTTGGATGAGGCTGTCTTCCTCCCTGAAATGCAAAATACAAATAGAATTCATAATTTTTTTCACTCACCCTTTCCAAGAAGTGCCTATAATCAGAATGTTCTTTATCTTAAAGTCAGCCATAAATTTTATGACAGCATACATGCCAGAGAGCTTTGCACATAGACACGTTTCTCTGTTGTCAATAGTGGTTTGTGTCACGGTGGGAAATTTGACTGCTGTCTTCAACACTCAAATATAAGTGGCAGAACCACAATTCACAGTCATAATTTTATGAATAAATTTACCTTTTCTTCAGATCTCAGGGAAATTATTTATTTTGTTTGGACTGAGCACCAGCTCTTTTGGATGGCTTATATTTAAATTCAAGACATTTCATTCATATGCAAATACTGTGCCAGGGGCAAGTGGAACAAAGTAGCTGACCTCCTGTTTTGCTACCCAAATGCTGGTCTGTGAGGCCATGTTTCCATTCCTACTTAACAAAAGTGTTTCTGTGGCACTTGTTTCAGAAGTGAGAATGCCATTCTCCCACTTAAAAAATACCTGTATCCTTCCCTACATTCTGATATGAACCACATGCCACTGGCTGATGGCAATCCTATACACAGGTCATCCTGAAATAAACAGCTTCTGAAAGCCACATTCTTGTCCTTTCCATCCCACAAACTCATAGTGTAGCTCAAACACAGAACAACAGAAATAAAATATATGATCAAGATGGTTGTGATCACCAAGAAATATAACAATATCTCGGTATGAATCTATCCAAGATCCATTTTTCCCCCTCAGACATTCACGAATGTATCAGATAGAAACTCTTTCAAGTGTTTGCCAAGTGAATATAAATATGAACAGCTGGGGCCAGGGAGGGAATCTTTCCTTTTATTTTCCCCTCTGTTATGCATCAGCATTTGATTGGTTTGTTTATCTGGTTTGGGGCTTTTTGTTTTGCTTGTTTGTAAATGTATGAATTTTCATGAACAGAGCACTCTGGTAGGAACAAAATATCTGGAGACAACACGGAGCAGTGGTTAAGAGACAGTGTTGGTGTTCAGGTTGTTTAGGTTGCATTTCAAGTCCTCTCACCTTTGAAGAATCTCTTCATTCTGTTCTAAGCATATGCCCATCACCACTCTTTCTCTCATCTCTGGGTTTGCTTATCATGTTTTCGACAATTCTCTTTGTCCCTGCTTTTTGCAACATCTTGTTTCACTGTTCGGCCCTTTCTTGCCATGCCCAGTTCAAGTCTTTTAATCCAAAAAGCTATAGAAAAGGTCAAATTTTCCATAACATAGGGTTTAGGAGACCACAAAAAAATTACCAGCTAATATACCTTTTTTTAATGAGATATCTTTTTGCACAGTCAAAAAAAAGCATAATTTGAAGCCCAGTGCTATCAGATTTTGAGCCAAATAAGCGAAGCAAAAGTGGGATAAAACAAAAAACTATGGTGAACAGCCCTATCAGCTGCACCCTCAGAAAATCTGATTGCACTCTGCTGGGAGGACGGTTCCCTTTTTCTTTCCATTTTTCTTGTATTATTTCCATAAATGTCTACTGATGTCTTCCACAGACAGGAACCGGGCTCTTGATCTGAACAGCTATGGCAGCTTTAAAAGTTTTAAGTACAGAAAGATTAGACAAAAAAATGCAGTGATCAAGGTGAGGAAAACATTCTATCATCATTAAATAGCTATAGGAAGAAATCTTGCAAGAAAAACAAAGCAAAGGGAAGAAAAATTACAAGGCTCCACCAGAAAATATTCCAGTTGTCTTGTCACATACCCGGACAATGGTTTAGACTTATTCCTGCCAATACATTTCTTATAAAGAGACCAAACTGAAACACAGATGTCCCATCTCATCAAATGTATATCATGACTGGCCTTAAGCCATGTTGGAGTCTTACTCATAACTGATTGGGCATTTCACAAATCCCTGTGTCTCAATTGGAACAAACAGCTTTAGGAATAAGAATGTGCGTGACCGGGAGCTGCCCTTCAAATACTACTGCTGTTTTTTTCTTACAAAGTGTACATGTGAGGCCAACCATAGCCTGAACCTAAAGGCAGAGTACAGTTAAAACCTGGAAGTTAAAACCTGCACAGCCATGACAAAGCTGTGCCTGGACTGTGCAGTTCGATTTCACAGTACTTTTTTGAATGATAGCAGGAAAATATATTGTTTTGCTCTCCCTGTCTTTGCTGAAGAGTATTTGAGAGAACTTGTTCTCACTCCCACTCTTAGGATAGGCTGAGCCTGCAGTACACAGCTGACTTAGTGGCACCTATGACTTCAAATGTCTTACAAGAGGTTATACAGGAGCAGAAAACCTTTTTTTTCTTTTTTTCTGTAGTAACATGATTATCGGGGTGAACTTTTGTAGCACAAATAGTGCTTTTGTGGGGATAGAAAATGCCCCAGTAGGTTTCTCTAATCCTTCTTGAGAGAGACATCCTGGGGCAATCAACTCATTTATACATTCTCTACATTTTTCCCCCCTTTTTGTTGAACAAAAGGGCTGGTTTGCTGCCAAGACCTGTTTAAGTGGTAACCTATGCAATTCATTCTAAAAACACTCATTTATCATACCCAAATTAATCTTGTAACAGGATAGCTGCTCTTATTTTCATTGTCATTTTGCCCTTTGGATAAGAGATCACTAACACATAGATATCCAACTCAAAGGTTCTAAAAAGCATATATAAAAGAGGGAAAATGGGAATGGCATTGCTATAATTATAAACAGAAACAAGTAGCCATACATCTTCATTTCTCACATATCACATCTATTAATAATAGAATGAAACGCAATTTGTGCTGAATATTACTCAGAGTCTTGTGCCAGAAGCATAATTGTTTTCAATCAGATTAGTAGTTGGAAGGAAAAGGCTTTTTTAAACCCACAGTAAACACAATGTATGCAAAATGATTAAGATATGATATATTCCATTTTTTTCTGGAACACAGAATGCATTTTGACATGAAAAATTATATAAACATGAAGAGTTTGGTATGAAACTACTGTACAGAATTTTAAAACCATATATGCACACTGTTGTGTATAAAAAATAATATCTTGGCACTGGCAAGAACAGCTTGCTACAATGAAAAAGTTATAGATGTAACTTTTTTACTGCAAGCACACAGCCTTTTTAGACCTATGTCTTGTAAAAGCATTGCAGACAAATTTAAACGAAGGGTCGAGGTTTCTGTGGCAGGTTCGGACTCTCGATTCTTCCTTTTTTGGAGGGGTGGGTGTAAAATTTTATGGGTTCTGCTCACACACTTAGAGGCTTTTCTCTCAAAGGACTTTCTTGTAGAGGAACACACTGCAAAATGTGTGATTTCTGACACCTCTCCTGTTCCCAGCAGCACAGGCCTAAATTTATGTTCTCTGTCCTGCATCCCACTCTTTAGGGACATGAAGAAAATAATGTCTTATTTTTCCTTCATTTCCCCACACATCCCCTTTTCCCTTATGTGCCAACATATCTCTTCAAACTGACTTTCCTTGTCTGTGGATACTGGATATCTCTGTTTTGGAAAGATGGTCCATCTCCTTGAATAGTTGAAAGGGTTGGAAATTGTGTTTTTTCAGTCTTGAAAGTAGGAAGAAGCATTCACCCAACCCACTAAACCGTGATTCTTTCCACTGACTACAATGAGCTTCAGACCAAGACCTTGATTGTCATTCTTCGTTGTTAATTTCTTTAATGAATGAGTTTCCTCACAAAGCTGGGAGTTGTGATTCTTTAAACAGTTTATGCAAACAAATTTAAGCTCATGGATTTTTATTTTTTTTTTAAGTGAGAATTTGCTTTCTTTCTCCATCACTGACTGCTCACTGGTTTGTCTGTGATGGGTCGCTGAGGTCAGTGGTACTTTTTCTGCTCCATGAATGGAATGACTCAACTGTTTGAAAGAGACTAATGACTCTAATAGCCAACAAAGGATGAATTTGCTTATGTATAAACATCTTTGTTTGTGTGCCAGTTAGGACATTTATGCACAGTACATCTATTCTTCCAGCATAGGTGTATGCAAATTGAAACAAAGCTGGGGGGGAAATGGCAAATGGAGCTTGCATTTTAGATGGAGAGACTTGGGAGCAGCCCAACTCCCTGACGAGGGAGACGGCACGGTACAGTAGGCGCCTCCGGTCCCCCTGTCTATGCTCTGGGTTTCCCACAAAAGGAAATTGCTGCAGGTCCCATCCAGTCTGCATGTCCCAACAAGTCCCTAGTTAGGGTGTTTGGAGCAGTAGGACTTCAAGGCACAGCACCACACAAGCCCACAGGTCACATTATAATGAGCTGGAGATGATCAGAGAGATGCGCTGGACAACTCCAATTCCCGAAAACAGCTTGAGTGTGTTTCTGATGCGCATTAGAATAACAAAAAGTAAGCATAAAAGCAAAAGCCTTTTAGAAGTTTCCCCCATACCTCCGGAGCTGCAAATGCTGTAAAACATACTTTCCTAAGGGTCTGCTTTTCAGTACTTTCTTCTTCTTCTTCCTCTTCTTCTTCTTCTTCTTCTACTTCTCTCATCAGAAAATGACCACAGACTCCTTGTAATCTAAAAATATCATCGAAACAGAGATGCTTCTGTGGAACATTTTAGTTTAAATAGGCTAGCACATATTGACTAAATTCTCTTTGGGTGAAAGTGTTCCAACTATATGCAAAGGCAACCCTTTTCCAAAATTATTTTTCAATTGAAAACATTGAATTATAATTTTTCAATCTCTTGTGGGTTATTTTCTTCTGTCTTTGCATAGTTGGAATTATTTGTATTGGTTTGTTTGTTTTCTCAGACATCTGATTTCTTTTTATAAGTGTATCCATGCAAATGTTACATAAAAAAAGAAAAAAGAGGGAATATCTTACTCTAGACCAGAGACTACACTGGGGGCAGGGGGTAAAATTAAACTTCAAATTATTGCTTCATGTTGGAGGCATGAGCAGCAAACAAAAAATTAAACATTTTCTACTGAAAAAAAAAATTTACATTCATTCTGCATCCAATGCTTTCTGGTATGTCTTTGTCACACAGCACACTTTCTTGGTAAACCACAAAGCAGAAGCTGGAGCTCCATAGCTCACATCTTAGAACCTTCTAGGGCTCCTAGGGCCAGACAAAGCTTTTTAGAAGCAGAAGAGGAAGCAGCAGTGAAGGACCTGCTCATGTGAGGGCATACCATGCCCAGACACCCCACATGCCATCTACTGAGGTCAGAGCTGCTGAGGGCCCTTACAGAGAGAAAAATTATGCCCATTAGTGCTTAAAATCAAACCTGCCACATCCTAAGATCTGTCTGAAATCAAACATCTCTTTGGAGCCGAGCAGAAGCATTTTCAGAGATAAGCAAGAGTGCCAGGAGCTGAGACCACCATCTCCTCCGGCTCGTCGGGATGTCTGTCTGCCTTCTTAGCACATCCAAGCCAGTGGGCTCAACATTCTGGAGCCAGAGCTCCAGTCCAGGGAAAGATTAATGCAGATATTGCCATAGAATATCTTTTCTCTCTTCAGTAGTGGTGATTCCAAGCTTCCACCCACAGCCTGCTTTAATGACCGTACTGTGGAGGACAGTGACGCCCACAGTTTGGTACTAAGTCTGTTGTCAGCTCTCAAAGTTTCTCACAGAGTTTAGCTCAGCTATTTAGGGCTGATGAGATCATTCTGTTTAATAGACCAGAGACCACATACAGATGATATACCAGCACTTTGGAGAACCACAGTTTGAAAATCATTCAGCACAGCTAATCCCAGGACTTGATTCTGGCAGGTAAGATCGGTCACTGGAATTGCTCCTGTCTAAGAGGTGCAAAAAGCCTTGACTAAAGCAGTATTTTCTGGATTTACTTCTGTAATACTATTATGACTTCATTGATGTCTGCAGTAATGTATGGGAATGAGAGAACAAAACCAGCCATGATTACTACAGATCTCGTTTTTGGCATCGGTGCTTTCAGAAACGTACACTTCTTGTTCAGCACCTGCTCTCAGTTTCTCTGAAGATATCTCTTTCCTACAAGCCTCTGCTGTGCCTTGTCTGTTAATGAATGGAGCTGTGAATTCCCCACAAGCAGGGATCTGTCCCTCCTAGTGGAGTGGGTATTGCTGGCATTGTATAAACACAAAACTGTGGGAGTTACTGTGGTATAGGTGATTTCTCACAGCTTTCTGAGAGTGGTTGGTCATGCTGGGTGTTGAGAGAAGGGGATCTGGCTGGCCTAATTCTTTCTTGCCATGTGTCAGTGAGCCTCATGGATGTTTCTGCAGCAGGATCAGTGCAGGTGCCTGCGCTCCTGTGGGTTTTCTTGCAGAGGTGTCAGGGCTGGGTGCATATAAAGCCACACAACCACTGTGTTTGCCTTATGCCGTTCAGTGCAGATCCCAGCCAGGGCTTGGATTTGTGGCTGGGCTTGGAGCCTGCAAAGCTAGGGATTCAGGATTTGCCTGCATCTGTCTGTGTATTTATATAATGACAGAAAAAGCAAATTCCTTACAAGCAACTATGAGTCAAAACAAAAACACTGTGAAGGTCAGCTGAGCACAGCAGCCAGAGGATGTTATCCCAGCCACACGTTCAACTCTTAAGCTGCCTGACCAGCCAGAGGGACTTTTGGGCAAAAGTCCTGAGAAGATGCCAGCTGCGAAACCACCCACCGACACCCAGCTGGCTTCTCAAAACAACTGGAGCCTCAATGTTTGACACTCTGCTCCAGGCACAGCTGCAGGGCATACCCAGCCACAGAACAATACCAAGGGCTTCTCATCAAGTTTTCCAAGAGAAATATGACACATGGGAAACACTGTTAAAAATCCTAATTTGTAAGGATTTTGTTTTTTTTAATAAGACAAACAGCAACATATTTAAGGCTAAATTTTCTTTTTTTTTTTCCCGAGCTAGCTGGCATAGTATTAATCCAACAAGTCAAACTCTGTTTTAGTTTTTTTTTCTATAAGTGTATTGGTTAGCATCTTGCTTTCAGCCAAGATACTATAAACAATTCACAGACACAGATTCAATCCAGAGTTAATTAAGGTTGATCAAAGCTTATGTGCAGCTCTCAGCTCCTGAGGATAAAAAAGAGGATATGTGCTGAGGATAAAAGCAGAGGTCTTTGTTAAGGATGTGGTGGCCTTGGACATATATATCCCCTCCTTATCTGTTTGGAATTAATTTAGTTTCATTATAACCTCATGTCTATAAATGCCCTTCCATTAAGTAATAACAATGTCTATGCAATTCTTCTTGGAAAAGTTTTGAAACTATCTGGAGGCATTCACCATAAATGTGTATTTCATTTTTAGAGATGTAAATGTGTTTACTATAGTAATTTTGAGAAGTCACATTGCATTGTGATCACTTTTCTTGTAGGAAGGCTCCAGCTTTGACCAGTTCCATTGAGTTAGGCACTGTACAATACCTGGAAAAGTTCCCAAGCTACAAGACAAGCAGGAAATCCTGTGCACATTCTACTAAATGATTGTAGAGACATCAGGGCTGAATCTAGAATTAAAATCTAAAGTTCTGGCAATAGGGCTATCTGCTCACCCCTCCCTCATCCATTCTGTGGCAAAGCCTCCATTAGCATGAGCCACCATCACTTGTGTTTTTCAGGTGGATGATGAGAACCAAACCCACTGAGTGGAGGAGAATTTAGCAAAGAGCAGCTGTTGCAAATAATTTGCAATTTGCATGCTACATATTTGCCATTCTGTTCAGAGAAAGCCAAAGAAATTAAAATCTGGACTTCTAATAATACCTCTATTTGTTCAATGGCAGACAGAATAAGTTGGTCAGTGCCTCCAGTATGCACCAGCTTTGTCTCAAAACTGGGTTGCCTTTAATAGATATAGACTCTCAGTGCAGATGGTAGGACACTTCACTGTCCCAGGTAGCAATTTTGTTTTATTTCCTCACATTTGCAGGAAGCATTGCCAGAAGACAATAACCTCTGCACTACTGCCTAACAGGTCCTAAACCATGTTCATCTTTATGACCCTTAGACCCTTCTGGGCCTAGAACATGTTTGTTCCTGAAGGGCTGTACACAGAGAACAAGCATTCTCTACTCAGGGGAGTAGTTTTGTCTGTGAGGGCAGAATCCGGCAGGGAAAGGCCCTGTGCCCCATCCTTTGACAGGACAAGCTCTCACGTGCAGTAGCGCACAAAAGAGCTCTTCCATGTTATGTATGACTATGTACCAGATGCTTTACCCTAATAAAATGCAGATCAGGTTCTGTTTATGCTTATGTTGCAGGAAAATTTCTCATTAAGTTGGTGTAGTACAAAATTAATAATTTTGGCTGAATACGGTCCTCCCGTAGAAATGGAAAATGGAAAATCCTATATCCAGCCTTGCTCGCTCCTCATGAATGGGGCAGGAAACCTCGCCAAAGACAGCAAAATTGGTCCATTTTTCTTTTATGCCTGTATGCTAAATTACACAGACAGATATTATGCTTTTCTTCACCTTTTTTCATGTGAGTTTTTCCAATCTGGTGGTCTTCAGTACAAAGTCTCCTTGCCCTGTAGCACTGGTAGTTCCTCAGAGAACCTTCATCATGCGTAGAAGTAACAAAGTACTGTATTCTTACTATTAAGATTTTATAATATTCCCCCTGAGGTCCTGATCAACATCAGCAGGCTAACTCCAATCAGCACATGGGACACTGACAGCCATCTCTAGCCCAAAGCAGAGTTTCCATTTGGGAATGGAATATGATTTTGAACTGGGAACCCAGAGCAGAAGGATTTTAATTTCTTTTGTTCTTAGCCTTTAATTGGTCTTCAGTAAGTTTTACTGTCAAGCGGAAAAAAAGATTATAGTAAAGTATAAAGCAAAATGTCAAATTTTATTGCCTGACAGGTTTTGTTGTTGTAATAGGAGCTGATCAAATTGGTAATGGGTAGAAGCCTTGTGCTCACAGTTACTAGAGAGACAAAAGTATTGGTGAACTTTGTGTTGTGCCTAAAAAATCACTCTGGGATATGTGGCTACTATTTCATGCTCCTCTGTAGAAATAAAACTTTTGTTTTCCTTAACGGTTGAAGCAACTCCTCTTCAGTGGAGAAAAAATTTAGAAAAATGATTCTTTCACTTTGTTGACAGCAAATCTTAAGTATTTAATAAATTGTAAATATTTCCCTTAGGTTAAATTTAAGGAAATAAACCATCTCCTTGGGCTTGGATGAATTTGCAGTTAGAAAAAGGGACTCTGTTACTATCTACTGAAAATAAGTGAAAAAATCACTAGTGGAAACATGACACAATGAAATGTCATGTCAAGTTTCAAATTTGAAATAGGAGAAAGTGCAATTTTTTCAGCAGATTTTTTCCAGCTAAGTGTTTCAGGGAAGATGGTTTCTGCTGACTTTAAGATGAATTTCTGGTTCTGTTTTCCCTTTTAAATGACTTATTATCTATTAGTCCTTTCTTCTCCATAATCTGTGAGAACAGCTCTATATACATGTGAATTCTTCTGGTGTTTTAATTGGATGTGTCTCCAGTGTGATACTATAAGTCTCTCATTTAGCATCGGTGGTTTAACATCCTTTGGAGCAAAGTGAACCAATGACTTAATTAACTTCCACTTGGGCAGTTATCTGCTCTGGGAACCTGCAGGAAGTATTATTCTATTTGAGGGTGACAAATGAACATACATGAGGTACCACACGCCACCCAGTGGGAGATCTGACAAGAAACATAATTTATTTCATTAGTGGTGCCAAAATGGGCTTTCGAGCTGAAAACCTAAATATGTAGCAGTGTCTTAGGAGAAGAGGAAACAGCATGGGCTTTGCCTGGAATAATTGATTGTGTACAGTTCGCAACATATATTTCCATGGGAAAGTTTAAGTTTTGTGTCAGTCTTCATCCATCACACTGTAGTTTGTTAGGTGTCAACCTAAGTGGTGTATAAAATAAACACTCCTAAATACTTTTGGATTTGGTAATACTTATCAATTACATTATGAAAATAGATTTAAAAGAAAATAACTAGCCTTGATTCAGAATTAACTTTGGGGTTTTAGAACATATTTATAATTGCTCTGAGTATTGTAGATTTCAAAACATGGCTGCAGTCTCCAACATCCTTGGCTTTCTTCAGATTTATTGTAATTTATAGAGTAAAAGTAAGTGGCAGCCTCTAATTACCCACAGAACCAAAGTTTCCTGAGTGAAAACTTGAGATCAAAGGGCATGAATAATAGCCTTAAAGGCATCTCCCCTTACACAGGCTACTCTTAGCCCCTCTGCTGTCCTTTGGTATAAATTAAGCACCTTAGGATGAATAAAACATGAAGCACAGAAGGTTTAGATTTCACAGAAGATGAATGGTTGGATTATTGATGGGAAAAGGAGCATGGGAAAGTATAAACCATGTAGATCTAAAAATTTTAAACTCTGTAAGCAATCACCTTTACTTTAGTAATTTTTTTTTAATTTATTTTTCTTCATTTTGTTCAAATCCTTTCTGTTGATAAGGCAGCTGCGTTGTTCTATGTCACTGAGCTGCACTTTTAAGCAAGCTCAGAAGCCTTTCACAGTTCATTCTGTTGATTTCAGTGGGCATATGACCAGGCCATAAAACCACAAGAGCAATCACTGGTTGTTAAAAACCATACAAGCACTTACATTCAATTATAATGAAAAAGGTGCATACCTCTTGTGTCTCATGAAACTCAGACTTGAAGGCTGTTTGATTCCTCTTATATACAGCATGAATCCAGTTCCTTCCTGAAGTAAAGTTCATTGCCTTTCACTAGTGTTACACGTGCTGAATTTAATTCATTTCATATCCCACCACAGTATAAATGTGCGTAACCATAGGAATCAGGAAAGTAGGGTCAAAACCTTTTCTAATGTAGATGTTTATTCTCAGATAAAGATTTTCCAGGATGAATGGGTACATGAGGCAAAAGCTGTGTGTTTGTTTTGAACAAAATTCTGTATTTGCTTTCTATGAAGAATGTTTTCTTTGAAGGAAAAAAAAGTACAAAAAGAAAAATCAGTAACAGTTTTGGGAAATGGTAAAATAGAATGTTTCTCCATGAGCTGTGAAAATGGCTGACTCTTCATCTTGGCCTTAATTTGTTAAGAATCAAAATCATAACTTTCTGAAATTTGGACAATTGAAAAATTATTTGTTTTGTGTTTACCTGTATTGAAAGCAATCAATGAAAGCAGTCAAATGCCCAAATTACTTTCCTTTGTAAACCAGAGGGATGTATATTATAATCATATCTCATTCAGTCATATGGCCCAGGTATCAGGGCAGTCCAACAAACCCAGGAAAAGGAGCTCACATACTCCTTATGCTTGATTAACATCAGGGCTTTGAACAAAGGTCATCTCGTTTCCGGGAAGTTGAGTCAGGCTTTGTCTCTCCTCTTAAGGCTGTTCCACTTTTTAGAATACAATTAAAAATTCATTGGACTGGGAAGGGAACCCAAGTGTCTCACATCCCCTGGGATGGGTCTAACCACTGTCTTATACAGTCATTTTCACGCTCTCTTGCCGCCTCAATAAATATTGAAGTATTTTATGCAAAACGAAAGACCCTCTGTATGAGCAATGGAGAAAAAATGCATTCAAAAACTACTGTAGATTGTGATGATTGCAGCAGCCTTGGGGAAGGGGGGGGACTCCTGCCTTTAACCCTTGCCTTGAAACAGGGAAAAAGAGGTTTGAATCTCTCCGTCCTCATGTAAGAGCCTGCTTATTTTTGGAAACTGGATAAAAAATAGAAATTTAAACAAAAATGTGCACTGCAAATATCTCATGCTACCTCTCTGGCTTTCCTGATTCCAAGTGCAGAAAACAATACAATTTAGAAAATCATAATGGCCAGACTGGGGATGTGTTTTTTTTTGTTTGGGGCATGTTGGAATTTTGCATAAAATTTTTGTTCAGTTCAGTTTAGGCAAAAAGTCTTAGAGTACCCTAAACAACACTTCTTCATATTGATATTTGTTTTTCTTTTAAGAAAATAAATAAATAATCAACCAAAGAAATCCAGCAAGAACATCTCCATGCTTTTTATAAGTGTTTTAAATTTTTTTTCTCAGATCCATTTATTTGAAGGAAGAGTTGTGAGCCAAATTTTTTTGATTATAGCCAAAAAATCGAGTTCTTTTCCCCTGTGAAGTATAACATGAAAAAGTACCATTTTTCAAGTAGTTTTAATCTTATCTCTGAATAAGTGTAGTTGTGCTTAAATTGTCAGGTTTCAGGAAAACTTTGAGCTCCCAAAGCTGATCCAAAGCCCTCTGAGTAGGTGGCAGTCTTTCTGTTGACTTAAGCTGTCTATAGAGGGGATGCTATCTGAGTAAAACCTATGGACTGAGAATCTGTTCCTGTGTAATCTAGTTTATTAAGACAGAGGTTTACAGGAAGCAGAGATACCTCAAAGTTATCTTAATATTGCAGAAATTTGATTAATTATGCTTTTGAAGTAAGGATACTTTTATTTATTGTATGTGTTCTTTGACTGTTTTTTTTCCCTGCTGTATTATGGATATAACATATTGATGGCAAGGACACTGCAGAGGCCAATGAATTCCAATCAATGTGAATGCTCAGAAACCCTCGGCGGTCAAAGAGCTCTGGCAAACAAAGCCATCTTATAATGCATTGGCACTGACTTCACATTGCCCTGAGGAATAGAAAGGGTAGTTAGTTTAGGCAATCATGAAAAAATAAATCTCGAGGAGCAAATATTCTCACTTACAACAGTTTTCTGACAATAAGGCCGTTTCTGATGGGAAGGGAGTTCACAGGTCATTCTTATTAAGTGCTTGACTGATTTATTTTAACGCAGCTCTCCCTTCTGCTGGAGCTGGGAGAACTGAGGTGTATTTTCCTCCAGAAAAGCCTGCTAATGCTGTGCTGGGCTGCTGAGTGGAAAGGGTGAGCACTGCTATCCCATCGTATCAATTTCAGTATGCTTCCATCAATGCAGCCAAAATGCTCCGGAAGGGAGAATTCTCGGGCCTGAATCCACTCCCTTACTGCCTCTCCCTGACATCTAGAGTTTGCCAAATGCCCTTTTAGGGACAGTCAGGTGGTTGTTGTTCTTGTCCTTGCAAACTGGATAACTTGCTCTCTCTACCCACTGCACTTTCCTACGATATTTATTTAAGGAATAAGGAACAGCCCAATTCTGCCTCTAGGAGATGAGATTTTTAAATTTGTCTTAAAGCATTTGTGATGTTTCTCAAAGCCAGAGTGTACTGAATATTAAAAACATCATGTGGGGTAATATTCCTCACTCATATTATAAACTATATCTTTTGGGACTCCAGTTTCACTTTTAATTACAACATTACCCTAATTATCTTATTAACATCCATTCCTTTATGGAAGAATAAAATAAAGGCTTTTTTCTTTGGCCTCACAGCAGGTTCATGATCAAATATTCAGAAACTATTACACTAATCATAACAATTTCACTGTTAGCTTCCACTTTGCCCGTCTGTTTGCCCATATCCACTTGCTTCCTGCCATACCCTCAGACTGTCAGCTCTCCGAGGCAGAGTGTCTCACAGAGTTTTGCATGGTGCTTGTTTCTGATTGGGGTGCATGGGTGGTGGAACTGTTATAGCGATAGATTTGTTTTACAGATTATCAGTAACATAATTGCATTATATTAAGCTGTACTGTTTTTGCCAATGCATTTTCTTACCTTAAAATCTTGAAGTACTGTGTAGCATCTCCAAAATAATTGGGAGCAGCAATTTATTTATTAATTAAACAGATTGATAAATAGCAACTGAAGCAGTTTGGGGACAATAAAGGAAAATGTTCTGTCCTTTAATGATAGACAATCATGAGTTCAACACACTTTGCAGAAGTGAGACAGGAAACAACGAAAAGAGAATTTGATTATGTGTTGTCACTCCATTCTTCTCACTTCTCACAATTAGTTTAGGCCCTTCATCTATTCATGTCATCCATGCAACACTTCTATGCTTGCTGTTTATCACCTCCCTCTTTTATTCCTGCTTCGCAAATGGGAAATTTTTGCAATATTCCTTCAGAGGAAATTATAGATCAGACTAGACAGTCACACTTTTTTTTTTCTTTCATTTATAGCAAGAAGAAATATGAATTGAAACCCATGTTCATCAAAGCGAGCATTGGGTTGAGAACACTGGATGCTGGTTGCAGTAGTAAAGAAGTACAAGCTGAAAATATGATACAGCTGTGCTGATAGCTTTGTGATTATTTTGAAAAGCTGGCTATCTGCCCCATCTGACAGTCTGTGAACACGGCAAATAATTTAACATTTGTGCTGCTCCTGTTTTGGCATTATATATATGAATCATGTGGTCACCACTTTCCAAATTGATAGTAGATCAGAAAAGAGTTAATGACTAAAGTTTTGGTCATGACTTGTTCCATTGTTCCATATAAAAAGCATTGTAAAATGGAATACCAAGGCATAAAGGACATTTGTGTCATGACTCATAGGTCATGGAGAGCTTTTTTTTTTAGTACATCTTAAAGAGTTATTTCTAGCTTAGGAAGTTTCCTGAAGGGTTGATCAACTCAGTACTGCTGAATGCCAGGCATGGGCCATGGATTCTTTTTTGACTCCATAGGCTTCTACACCCCCAAATAACCAGTCATTTACTATTGCTTCTATGAGCTGGAAGAGAATATGCAAAGTCTTATTTCATCTACGCTTCAAAAGTCTACAGAAGATTTGCAATTAGATTTTCCAAAGTCGCAAAATACCTGTTTATTATTTGCCTGAAGTTTGGGTTTGGGTTTTTTGTGTAGCTGAATTATGTGGGAAGGGAAGCCCTCATTAAGTTACATTGTGAAAAGATGGTTTTTATCCTGATGGCTTTATCCTCTTTGCTCCAGCAAGGAGGTGGAGGCTCTTCGTTACACTGACACCATTTGTGTTAAGCAACTTTGAGTGTGAAAATCCCCCTG
The DNA here is from genome assembly GCA_014706295.1 of Lycocorax pyrrhopterus obiensis. NCBI lineage: Eukaryota > Metazoa > Chordata > Aves > Passeriformes > Paradisaeidae > Lycocorax > Lycocorax pyrrhopterus. The sequence continues at coordinate 8,720,551 of JACSVZ010000015.1, forward strand.
TGGAGTAGCACTCTTGATCCTAAGTCCACCTGGGCACTGTGGTTATGTGCCTGTCACTTTGGAGCAAAGCTGAAAACATAATTAGATGACATTCTGGGCGATTCTCAACGCAGCAGTGCGCCAAATCACCTCACCAGTTCTTCCTCCATGATTCAACATTTTCTCTGAACACATAGGTGACACCAAGAGCTGTCTTGAGATGAGCTTCTCTCTATCAGCATCAAAAATTTGCCCTCTTAGAGAATCATGAGTGTCTGCTTATCTGAATTTTAGCTTTTGTTCTTTTTTATGGCCGAGCTAGCACAAGTTAAATGCAGGGTTTTGTGTGAAGACAGAGCTAAAGTTAAACTTAATGTCAAGTAAACTTGGAGTTTTCAGGGCAGGAAAAGCACAAAAGGAGAGTGAATACTGATCCAGCTATGGGAGACATGGTCTGTACCCTCTGTGCTTGGCAATCAGATATGTCATAAGAGCATGAGAGAATATCACATTTACAAACAGGGGCAGGAATAGGTTATCTCTATACCCATTAGTGTAATATCCAATTTCTTTCCTTATCTATCCCAGAAAGGAGCAAACACAGTCCGGGTTTGTGAATGCATAGAGAACAAGGATGTAGAAAACAGTGTCACCAGCCTTCCTAGACCCCATGGAAGAGCTACCCTGAATTTCAGACTAAATCTTGTGAGGCGATGTGCACCAGCCTCTTCAAAGGCACTGTGGGAATTCAAATACTGTCTCATCACTACCCAAATACTTCTCTGCTTATTTTGTCACACAAGGTTCCTAGATTGCTCGCTGTTTGTGCAGAACACATGGATACACCTGCCAGACATTTGGCATCAAAGGCATTGCAGAGCTTATGTTCCAAAGCAAATATACAACTGATAGAAAAACACAGCAATCAAAAGCAGACAGTTCTTCAACTTGATGTAATGTAAGAAACATGAATTTGTATGAACTAGGCTGATTTTATTTTTGTCTTCTAGTGCTATACAAGAATATTCTTTTGATGATAATTTGAGCAAACAAGAAGTCTGTTGTAACTTCTGTAGTTAGAATAGCAGGAATTGGATAACAATTTGGCTTGTAAGGTTGTTTGTTTTTGTTGCTGGTGGCAACTGGAAATGTTCACGTTACCCAAAGTGACAGGGAAAAATTGTCAGCATTGCAGCAGTACCCACTGCGCCCCTCCATGAAGGAAAACACTCTCCTTATCCATCTGCGAAAATTCAGCTTTGATTGGAGATTTGCAAAGTCAGTTTCTTAGGTTTAATAATGTTGCTAAGGATTGCATGAGAGGCTTGGAATCCTTGATTCGGACTTTATCCACCTGATATACCCAATCTGTTCTACCTCTCTCTAAATAGACATTTACCTGTCATATCTAGGATTGAAATAACTCCTGGGCCATACAGCAGGCATTAGAAAGATTTTAACATAAATAGAAACAGCCTAAAATTTAAGGGATCACTTTAGCTTCCTGCTGTAGCAAATTCTATGTCTGATGGGAAGGTTAATAAAAGGAAATAAGGATTTACAGCTTAGTCATTGAACAATTCTTTGGAGTTGTCTTTAAATGAGGATTTTTTAAATTCAGTAGTTAGCTCTGTCAACATTTCCCTTCCAAAATATCACATTAGTGTGAAAATAGCAAGGAAAAAAGCACAATAAAGCAAAGGTTTTATGACTGCAAAATTAATCTCCATAGAAATATGGAATTCCCAGCTGAAATGAGTAAGAAATCAATAAAAGTACTGAAGTGATAAAACACAATTGTAAGGGCAGGAGGTCTTGAAGTGCTATTTAGTCACTGTAGTGGGATTTTTTTTGTCTCCACACAGCAGTCAGATGGATAAGGTTCTACACCATAGATGAAATGCAATTCGTTTCATCTTCAGCTTACTAGTTGGTATATAATTATCATACATACACACATTAAACTGTAACCAGATCATCTTCAAACACAGTTTTGAAACCCTGGTTATACAACGGGAGAATGAGGATGTCATGGTTTAACCCCAGCCAGCAACTAAGTACCGTGCAGCTGCTTGCATGGTAATATTAAAAATGGCAATAATAAGTGTAAAGAAAAGGAAAAAGAGAGAGAAAGAAAACCCAAGACAAGTGATGCACATGCAATTGCTCACCATGCATTGACCAATGCCCATCCCATCCCTGAGCAGCGACTGTCAGCCCCTGACCAACTCCCCCCAGTTTCTGTACTGGGCGTGACGTGCCATAGTATGGAATATCCCTTTGGTCAGTTCAGGTCAGCTGTCCTGGCCACGCTTCCCCCTCAGCTTCTTGTGCACCTGCTCACTGGCAGAGCCTGGGAAACTGAAAAGTCCTGGACATAGACTAAGAATTACTTAGCAACAACTAAAACATGCGTGTATTTTCAACATTTATTCTCATATGGAATCCAAAACACAGCACTGTACCAGCTACTAAGAGGAAAATTAACTCTATCCCAGCTGAAATCAGGACTGGGCAGAATTTTTTATTAATGATCTAATGAAACAAACATAAGAAGTTATCAGTGATACTTCACACCAGGATAAAAGCTCCAGCTATGTGAACTGCAGATGCTACAACCCGAGCAAGTACTTTTGCTGTGTTTACAACATAGCTGAGATGATGACGGTGGAATTAGCATACTAGCATATTTTAGACTCTTGGACTACATGCCACTTTTTAAAACGTTAGATGTAGCTTGATATGACAGTGAATGAAAGGCCTGAAAATAGTATATGAACCAACTGTAGCCATTCTGGGAGAGATGTTTCTTTATAAAATTAGTGGCTTGAAGATTCGTTCTCAGGAATATCAGAGGCAAGAGTCTATCTAATATACAATACCTGCAAACAGTAATACTCATCAGTGGGATTTAAAGAAGCAGAAACTGATTCATCCTGCACAAGCAGTTTATCCTGATGATGTTAATGCTACAGAAAGACAACTGGGAAAACAAATTATAGAAAGAATTTGCTAGGCAAGTCAAGAGTAACATTTTTCAAATGTTTTCAGAAGTAGCACTAAATATTTCTAAAGTTATCAAAGGTATAGGGAAATTTTTTAGATAAGATTAAATGGGTTGTCTGGGAGACACTTAAATATGTTTATTTTCATGTTGCTCTGGTTCCTTTATTGCTGATGTTTTAACCATGAAATTGAGCGTGTTCATCTGCTTTTTTATGCTTTTCTTAAAACTCACGCTCAGATGGGCAAGAGATGAGAAATTATATGGCCCCAGCTCTCTCATAACTTTGTTACTGCTGTATTCCTTCAAAATTGCCTGGAGTTCAGATCTTTGAGTAAACTGTGCCTCATTTAGCTCCTGAGGTTTTGAACTGAGCAGTACCACTTATATCAGACACCATGTAAATTTAGCAGCAGCTCAACAGACATGTGAAAAGACTTATTAAAAACTTACAATCTCATATCTTCTTTTCACAGCAAAACATAAAAAAAATTGAAAATCATCATTAAAATAATACAGAATTTCAAATATTTATAAACTCTTTTTTATTTATATTTTATTCATTAGTTGTAAATGCTTTGAAGTGACCAGCGGCCTTTGACATACTGTCCCAGAAAAAACTTCATGCTTTCCCTTTGGGACCATCAGTCCCATTTATTTTTGGCTATGCCATGCCCACAGGTTTCACTGTGTCAATTTTCTGCAGCTCTTACTCAAGTGACACTTCCTTAAGGAAAATAACCTTTTCAAATGTCTCTCCAAGAATTGTAAAGACATTACCCTTTCTCTAAAATTTGTGTCGGTTTGGACGTACAGTTTCACCCACAGTATGCCACTGGTGACTGTCTAAGTCTCACAACGTATTCTCACTTCATTTTAATAAAATGGTCATTTCTTTTGGTGGCAGCAGGTCGAAGACAGGGTTTTTTTTTCCTGTCTCTACTTTTAGAGTTGGGTCTGACAGCCTATTAATGTCTTCTGTTCTCTCTGGAACAAATAGCACGTCACGGCAGACTCATTGCAGGACTCCACAAGTTAGTCATGCTTTGCATCATTAAGAGCATGACTCCACAGGTTTTTTATTAGTTTCAGGGGTTTTGGTGTTTCAGTTTGGGGTACTGGCTTTTGTTGGTTTTTTGGGGGTTTTTTTGGCACCATTTTCTTGCTTACCTATAACAATAGGGATTACGTCAATTAGGGGTTGCATTCTATACCTGTAATGAAACTGCTTAAAATAACATCAACTAAATTCTGGCAGAATTTACTATGTAATAGGTTTCTATTAGACGTAGAGCTGGTTTAGCAAAAAATTATTTAGTACATGTGGCTACATGTTCAGCTGCCGTATTTTCTGTGAAAGTCATCTCTTGAGAGTCAGAATTATATTCTAACACAAGTATATCTGTCCTTGCCAATTTAAGAAATATCATCTGTGTGTTTTCCTTCAAGCTGCAGATTTTCCTTTGTCATTAGCAGGAATTTATCACTCTTTCACTTAGTTTTGGTTCATGTGGTAATCCCTGCCAATGTTCTTTATTTCACGGTTTACTTTGGGTTGTTATAAAATATTTTTGCCCTTCGTCTAAGGTGGTTTTGGACCATAACATGACTTTTATGTATCCTTTTGAATACATATATTCCTGTAACATCCTAGAAATTGCGGAGTTGTTTCCTTTAACCAAAAGCCCATCTAGGACTGAATAGTCCCTCTTGAAAAGCTCTTGGAAAATTCTGATTCTACCATCCCAGGCTGGTAACTTGAATGAGTTCCCACTGTTCTATCTCAAATGTAGTTCTGGCAATTTCAGTCCTCATCTACCTCGATGAGACCTGACGTTCATGTGTTGGCAACTCCATACCCTAGTAACAGACACTGTTCCACTGCATATTTGCCCATACGGTTATTGTAGTTATTAAACCCTTCCCCCTTTTTCATAAGTTTGAATACATAATTTTGTACCTGAAAAAACTAATAATTTTCAGGTTCTCAAACACTGGAAAGGTTTGCCAGATCCCCTCCTGATAGCAATAAATAATGTCTGACCAATTTCATTTTAAAAGGGCATACAGAGTTAGAAAGAGCAAGCTGAAGCTTATTATGTCCATTGCTTGGGGTCAATGCCTCTTTTTGAGCAGGCTGAATCTCAGTTTTGGTTAGTGGTTAATGTGGTTAGTGTGATACATGAGCCATTGCTGATCACTCTCAATCACACTACTGTAAGTAGACTTTGCCAGAGACCTTCTTAGAACTTTCATAGAAAAAATTAGATTTCTGCTTTCTGGCATAGCGGCAATGTATTACTGTGTCTTTTAATAAACCCATCAGTTTTAGAACCTCTTTAAGCTTCTCCTTGATAGTCATTAGATTTTCTTTGTACAGTTTACCTTAGGCAGGAACATTTATCATAAATGTCCTGGCATGATTTAGCATTGAGAAGAACTTGGAAAACTTTATGTGGCATCAGGCATTTTACTGATGACTTCAGCTTTATTAGAAACTGCACATATACCTAGTTGTGTTAAGATCTAGTTGTGTTAAGATATGTTATGTCTGATCATGAATATTCAGATTTGGGCCTCAATCTCTGTTTCTTTTCAAAATTCAAACAGCTCAGAGTTATTAGTCATGGTCAATGTTTTGTTTTGTCTTTCTAAAGCAAATATTACTTGGATGGGCTTGAGTATTGTCTATAGCCTAGATGTACAACTTGTATTATATCAACCAGCTATGTACAGCCTAAAGAAATATATCATTTAGTCCCTGGCCACTTTATATGTTTTCTGTTTTCCAGGATAAACTGGAAAAAGTCTAATGTGAGACAGAAGGATTTCCCAGATGATGCACTTGTTCAGGTCTCTACCTTCCTGAAGAGTCTCTTACGTCATTTTCTCTGTCATGTCATTTAATATGTGCATAGTGAATGTAATTACTTTTCTAGAAGTGTTCTGTAAATCCATTTTTGGTCAAGAAGGCCAGTTTTAATGAGGGTGCACTGTGCTTTGGTTCTGCACTTGCATATTAAATCTGATATTCCTGGGAAGAGTGTAGAGTTTATCTGGAGAATGAGCACAGCACACCAAGGCCTCTCATTGCTCATCTTTCAGGAGCAGGTGCTACATTAGCTCAGTGGTCACAGGACATATATAAAGATATACCCAAGAAGACAGCAGAGAAAGCAGGCAGAGAGTTCCATGAATGCCACCTTCTCAAAAAACCTACTTTGTTTGCAGTTATTCTTGCAAGGGTGATAGGGGAATCATTCCTTTTTTTTCACTAAAAACTTGATTTTTACTACCCCATGACACTTTTGGGAGGAAATATTGACCCAAGCCTGAAGCAACCAAAATACATGAACTCTGATATCAGTGTTGATTATTCTACTAAAGATAAAAATGTAGATTTCCTTCTATGTTTAAATTGAGAAATCCTCCCTCATTTAAAAATTATTGAAACTAACAACTTAAAATTTAAAAGTTTTGTGCTTTTCCTTAGATATACATGTTCAAATGATTTGTGAGTCTCACTGTGTAGGAACATTTAATGTGAAGCCAATTTAAGAACACTTCCTTCCCCAGATTTATTCAGCTACTGTAGCTATACTACTCATAGTTATTCTAGATTTCTTTGGCTCCACTACTGCACATGATTGCTTTATCTCATGGGATTTAGGGTATAAGTATATGCAAATACAGATTATGCAGGGCAGCTTCAGAAGCTCCATGGTGGCTGGGAGGTGGCCTCTACCTCGACCTTCAAAAATTAGAGGTGATTGAGAGGGCAGGGGGCAGGTTGGATATTAATGACACTATTTATCACAACTTTGATTTTTTTTCTGATGTTTTTGGACTCCTTTTCAGGTATCATGGTCGCCTGTTAAGGTTACTGCTCTTGCGTATGGCAGGTGCATTATTTCTCCTGAGCGTAAACAGGATCAACCTTCTAATCCTGCTATATTTTATATCCATATCTCAGAGCCGTCTCCACACACAAATGAACAGAGTATCCATCTGTTTTTCAAAGTAAAACTGTAAGACAGCTTTTACTCAAGCAATCAGATTTCCCTGATATACATTATTAATTAACTATTATCTGTTGCATTAAGGTGATACATAGAAATGCCACCTGACAGTAGTTACATTCTTGTTATATTTCCATAGAATCAGCAAGCAGTTCCCACAGCTTTTTGCTCTGCTGCTAAAAAGATGTTACAGAGAATATATCCTATGCATTCTAAACACAGGTAACTAAAGGCAGAAATTCATACAAAACTCTTAAAAAAACAGTGACTAAATTATTTTTATTACTTAAAGAACTTTATTTGTTGTGAGACAGATCAGGTTACAAAGTGTGTTGGTAAAAGACAGAGATAGTTCTTTATTGTTGATTTTTTTAACCATCTACCTCCCCAGACCTGAAGGCTGTTCATCTCTGGTCAGTAGAAACACACAGCAGAAACAGAGGAGCTATGGTAACAGTAGGAAAAGAGAATCTAGATATGATTTTCTTTCTCCTGAACTGACTCTTAATGCTCCAGAGACATTGGGGAAACATTTTTCCTTTTGAATAATAGGTGAAATGGAGTGTGTGAAGTGTTCTTCCTAAAAACAAATCTAGGGTAGTTTTTGAAAGGGAATTTATTACTCACCGAAGAATAACATCCTTTTCAATATGAAGTAAGAAGCAGCAGAAATGTAGATAGCAGTGTATACACTAAATCTTGCCCCGTTCACTAAGTGTGTTGTGGATGCATCACCTTCTGCTAATACAGCATAAGGCAGTGCTTAGCCTTGTGCAGACGTCTTTCTCCTTTGACAATCAGTGTTGTACGGTTTTTTTTGTGGTGTGAATTGTTGTCACAGAAAAAGCAGAAGAAAATAATTTAAATTATAAACTCCATGTGCCTTGGCCAGACTCCTCAGCTGACTGATGATCTGTAACCCATACTATTGGCTATTCTGAGTTGAAGTTTGTGTTACCTCTTTATCAGTACATTAACCTGTCCTGTTCCAGACACTGCTGATATTCTGCTATACATGTGGATAACAAAGGCTCCCTTCTGGAATGAGAGGTGTCCCAACATAAATTGCTGAAATTAAATTGCAGCATGTCCATTAACTCCCAACTACTGTGAAGGAGGCAGAACCCTCCTGTTCTCTCCAACACAATTTTCTTGGTTCCTGAAATCACCTTTTATCTGATACTAACTGTGGTAGTAAAAATTCAAAGTCGGAAGTGGATCACAGCCAACTCTTCCACTTGTGCACAAGATAAGTATGCCATTAACTATGTCTCCTAAAGTTATTTATCTCATGCAAGCAAATGAGTTCAAAGCCTTCCTTTTACTGTTGTATGATCGTAGATATCTGCTGTCAGGTCTTCACTGGCAAAAGTTAGGCTCTTAACAGGGACAGAAGCAGAGTTTGCAGTCCAGTATGGCCCACGAATATAGGTTTTTTTTCAAAATAATATGGCAGCTGGTAAAAATGTATGCCCTCTTTCTCTCTTTTTTCTCCTCACTCTCTAGGTGTATACAAAGCACAGTATCAGCAGCAGCCCTCTCCTTTGCGGGTATGTGTCCTGACATTGCGCTTTCCTCCATCAACTGGAAAGTTCTCAGACACACCAGATGGATCAATGTATAGAATACTCACATTGGTTTGACTTTATAGCATCTCATGGGAGAATTTCTTCATCTCTGTTTCTTCCATCATCTGGCTCTGTCAGACTTTTTTCTCTTAGAGAATGTACAGGATATAGCAAAAATATCAGCTCGATGCCATTACGAACCATAATGTTCTCCAAAAAGAGCTTCAACTTCTTTTCCCATCACTTGGTCTCTGAACTTAGAAAGCTAGATTTTGGGAATTTTTATGAATTCCTTTCTGCATCATCTTCCCTTCTGCTTCTGATGAGATTTCCAACTAGGCTTCTCAGTGAAGGGTAAATTGCTTCTGCATTGTGCTACATTGACAAGAGTAAGTCTTCAGCAGTGGAGAGTTACTGTGCAGTGGATAGTTACTTTGCAGTGGAGGCAAAAGAACTGGACCCAGAGGTGCTTTTTGCATTGGTGGCAGAGATATGAGATCACAGATTTTTACTATGAACTAAGCAGATCCCTACTCTGCTCTGAACAGGCTCTGTTCACATTGTCAGATGATGCATAACAACTCACAATCACACAGCACTGTACCTCAGCCCTACAGCCTAAGCCTCTAAACATGCAACCTGCTGAGTAGCCTTAAGATGTTCCACATGGCAGAAAAATCCCTTACATATAACTATCCATGTACTAAGCTACCTGTTCTGCTCCCCAGGCTGTTTCCACACACCCAGAGCTGTTCCTAGGCAGGTAATGTTAGTCCCATTAAAGCTTGATGATCAAAGGAGCTTGCTACACCCCACTTAGGGTGAAAAACTACTCCTGACGGCCTTGAAGGTAACTCCATGCCCTAAATCTTTCCATGTCTTGCTTTAACCTCAAATTAGCTTTGAGTAGGCCTTTGGTGCTCTAGCTTGCATGAATTATAGAATCATAGAATGGTTTGGGTTGGGAGGGACATAAAAGATCGTCTAGTTCCAATGCACCTGCTGTGGGCAGGGACACCTTCCACCAGATTGCTCAAAGCACTATCCTACCTTACCTTGAACACCTTCAGGGATCTGAAACTTCTGCAGACAACATGTTCTAGTGCCTGACCACTGCCATCATAAACAATTTCCTTCTAATATCCAACCTAAATCTGCTCTCTTTCAGTTTAAAGCCATTCCTCCTTGTCCTATCACCAGACGCCCTTGTGAAAAGTCCCTCTCCAGTTCCCTTGCAGCCCCTTTAGGTACTGGAAGGCTGCAATAAGGTCTCTCTGGAGCCTTTGCTTTTCCAGACTGAACCATCCCAACCCTCTCAGCCTTTCCTCATAGGAGAGGTGCTCCATCACCCTAATCATCTTTATGGCCTTCCTCTGAACCTGTTCAAACAAGTCTGTGTCCTTCTTGTGCTGAGGACCCCAGAGCTGGATGCAGCACTCCAGGTGGGGTCTCACAAATCCCACACAAGGAAACTTATGAATGTACAGGAAAGCTTTCCACAGAAGGTATCAAAAGTCCACAGAGAAATACATTCCTTCTAATTTCAGGTATTGAAAAGGAGACCCTTCCTTATTTGTCTGCTTGCATACAAAGACCCCATTGGACAGAATTTTAAACAGCTTAATTCCCAAAATTTAAACCCACAATTAATGCTCTCCAAGAGGTTTCCAGAAATGGTAGCTAACTTTATTTGTCTCCAAATGTAACATTCTATGAAAAACAGTTTTTAGGACACCCGTTATTTCAAATTCAGGATCTTTTAATTTGGTTCAGATGGAGGCACTCAGAATTAATACATGCTTTTGAACATGATGGTACATATTGCACAAGAGCAGATGTGTCAAAGGGACCTACGTAACACATTTCTCAACTGCCAGCAAGAGGATGCCAATGATGTGATTGTGAGCAACTACATTGTTTTAATGTAGCTGCTCAGGGATTTTTACCTGTAACATGGTAGGTACAACCTTGATTATGTTAAGCAAGAAAAATGCTTGAAATAAAAATAACAGTAACAATAACAGTATCACTTTAGGTATCTTTATTCCAACTGTTAGAAAATATAAATAAGGACCACCATCACACACACACAAAAGATCTAGAATGTTTTATAACACAAATCTGTGCAAGATAAAATTGAGGTCAAATGTGTGAAGGAAGAAATAGCATGCACAGAAACTTGCAAACTATTTCCTAGCCTCCAGACTTGAAAATGGCAGAGAAGAACATGTGGCAATTACAGAACCATTTTTATTGCTTTAAAACAACACAGTTTAATTGGTTTGATATAAACATTGGAGCATATCTCAACTATGAGCAAAGCAGTGTACTCAATCATGTTACTTTTAATGGAAATAGTCTTGAAAATAGATTGCGTAAGGAACATTTGTCATAATGCCTGGTCTAGCAAATCACGCAAGCACAACTAGATAAATAAGGTAATGTGTCCTGCCACTTGTAACTTAATTCTCCCATGTATTTCATTAGAAGGATCTTAATTTTCATCTGAATATCTCCGCCTTAATGAGAATGAGACTAGAGTTTGGCTGGAGCCCAGATCAATTTCATGCAATAACAACACTAACCATCTCAAACTTCGCCTTTCCAGTAATTGAACTATACAATATGTTAAAAAAAAAGAGGAAACATACAAACAAGCAAACAACTTAATCTCTATCCTAAACTATACCTTGAAACCTTTGTTTCAGGAGTCTTGAAAACACGATCAGTGAAGAAATACGGCTTTTGAGGCAGTGGCTGTTTCAGATAAAAAATGTTGGAAGAGATTAGTGAAATAGCTTTTGCGTTTTTCATGCTGATTCCACTGGAGATGTGCTGAAAGCCATAAAGATATGCTTCTTTCTCCAACTCATTTATTTCACATATACAATAATTTGCGGTCAATAAATCTAGGATGGATTTGCATGGTAAGGCATTGGTGTGGCAAACAGAATGGATAATAACTTTATCCATAATGTGGTTGTGGTATTTTTATAATCAGTTTCGTAATGTGATATTACTGGAGAGTATCATCAACCAGTGTTCAATATGAAACAAAGTTTTCCAAAGCAACACATGCTATGTACTAATTCATGTCATCAGAGATCCATCTTCCGGTGTACAAGACTCATCTTGTGTGCACATGGCTTTCATGGAGATGATAGCACAGAGAAATTTACTTTTACAGTTCTATAGCTGGGCACACCAGATGGATCATTTTACCAAGAAGAAAATAATTTCTTCACAAGCCAGAGTTCTCTTGACTTTGCAAGATAAAACTTGTGGAAGGGTGGAAACTTCTGAGATCTTTAATGAGAAATAATAACTTTAAAATAACAATTGCAGTAGAGACTATTAACAAAATATTAGTTTACTTCTTTCATGTGTTCATTTGTATGTTTAGTGTCTTATAAAAAGCAGAATATTTTAATTAAGGAAGTAATTTCCTTAGAAATATCTGTTATAGAAGAAAACATTGAAATCCAGTCATTTAAACAAACCAGAGTTTAATATTTCTTAAAAATAATTTACAGTTCAAATCTCAGTATAATGGTGTACTTAAACATGAAACTTTGAGACTCTAGATATCTCGGTCCTGCATCCAGCTGAGTTAGTCAGCAGGCTTAAGTTTAAGCACAGCCTTCGATTTTCAAGTGCTGTCAGCTGTCAAGAAGGTAAGGTTTAGTTTACACAGCATCTGATAACCTGCTTCCCTAGATACCTATTTTTCCCAGAGGTCCTTCCTTAAGGTTTGAAGTGCGCTAGAGACCAAAACTTGGCTCTCCCTGATTCTGGATTGTGCTGTCTGTCCTACTCTTTACAAAATTTCAACACACATGGGCGCAGATCCAGCAAAGCATGTGCATAATTTGAAACCCACGAATAATTCCAGTTAAAGCTGCCAAAGATGGTAGGATGAACAGAGAAACCACTGAATTTCAGAGCAAAAATACAGGATGAAACTGTATCCTCAAACATAAGACTGCAAACTTTAGAAGGGTACTCACTCAGTGCTTGTCAAGAAGGATGTTGCTTTTCAAGTTATTCACATAAATCACTATGGTATCTGACATTCATTGAACAATTCATGAGAAATATATTTGCATTTGATTTTCCTTTCCTTAAGCTTCTGTTTGTTGCAACATTTAACTCCCGTGGGAGACTGGACTGAACTGTATACGTAATGTTTTCTTCTTCAGCAGAATCATTAGACTTGTATCACCAAGCATTGGGCAGAAAGTAGAAATTTTTTAAAGGTCAAATCATAAAACTGTAAAGCCTGGAGGAATTTATCTCTAGGGAGTTATACCAAGTGTACCACTCCCTTGTATGAAAACTTAATTGATGTCACTTGGTTGAAATTATTATCTCTGGAGAAAAAATTTGATATGACGTTATGTAAGATATCAGAGTAAAAGGCATTTTTTGGATCAGATTTTAAGCCCAGCTTGTAGAGTCACAATTGGTCATTGTAAAAATGATTATTATATCACAACCAGAGGATTATGATGTCAGGTGGGGAATAAGTGCAGAAGCAGATAAATTCTTAGGAAACAACAGTGATTCTGTTTTAAAACACTGTCTTCAGAAAAAATGACCAAAAGAAAAGAAGTACAGGGAAATAAACTGCACAGAAGAGCGCTTGTTTCCAAATAAGATATTTCATAAGTTTTCCATAAGGTGACAGCTGCTTTTTCAAGCACCACATTCTGCTCTCCGTTACATCAGTGTGAATCCAGAGGAATTGCATTTGAATTGTTTTTGCTAGGGACTGACATCAGGGTAACTGACAGTAAAATTTGGCTTGAATACATTTTCTCAGAAATAGAACCCATTTATTCCCTTCAAAATAGACAAGGGAGAATTACCAAACATCATATGATATCATGTATCGTTCAACATTCTGGAAGAAAAATGGGAAGCAAGATTTGTTTAAAGTACGGCGTGCTGTTTTGTTCCTCTTATCCTTCCAATTTTCACAATTTACTGTGAAAGCCCCTGTGGCTGAAGCACAAAATAGACCTTTTGGGCACAAGGCAGCTCTCCTAACAGTTGGGTCTGCCACCACAATAAAAGCTTTAAGGACACTAATTCTAGGCTTAGGCACACTGTTCCCTGTTAGCAACATCACACAAGTAGTTATAAGGCTCTTTATCAGCAGCCAAAAGGGTGTTTTTAGAACAAAATTGTCATTGGCAAACTTAAGTCTGACGTGGAACACTGCTGCAAATGGATAAAGACTGAGTTTTTGCATGCATCACATTCTGCAATTTCATGTAAAGTAACCTTCCTGGAGTGACAGTATTTTCCTTAGCTTTGTCCTGTGGTGGAGGGGGGAGAGGAGCAGAGTGAGGTTTCAGTCGCTAAAAGCAGATGACAAGTAGCTTCAGAACCTAAGAACTCACACACCAACCTGCTGCCTTCATTTGTATTCAACAGATGCCTCGATTTTTTTCCCCCCTCACTGCCTAGTCTGTGCTGATCAGTATAAACAATGGAATTTTTGTCTTTATGGACATATTTTTGTTCTGTTTCACTTGAAGGTAGAGACAAACATTAAAAAAAAAAGAAGAAGAAAAGCAACATTCACAGACAGATTTATAGCTTAAAAATTTGATAGGTAAACTTTAAGAAATAATTAAGGTATTTAAGAATTTGGCTGAGAGATTCATGAAACTAATACATGATGCTATAAGATTTAAACAGAAAGAAAGAAAAAAAAAACAGCAAAAAAGAAAACCTGAGGGATTAATCTCTGAGATACTGTAAAATGCCAGGGGAAATGAAAATGGCTAATTATGCTAATTTTATGTTATGCTATCAATATGGAACACTCATTGTCTTTATGTGTATAGATACACAGAGTGCCTATATGAGTCCAGCCTTTTTCCATGACTATTTTGGTATAATATAACATATCTTTTAACAGAACTACTTTGCATGCACAGAAAAGCTGGCTTAATAGTATATAATTTTTTTCCTTCCTAGTCTGATCACAAGTCCCTAAGGTGTTGCTAAGTACCTAATTCTGGTCCAGAATCAAGAATTTCCATTGTTGTGGGAAATATTTACTGGCAGTACCACCATCTTTGTCTTTCCTTCTCCTCAGTTACAGGGAACAGGGCAGGCTCTGAGAGAGCAAAAAGATGTTACACAGTTATCAGCAGGTCTCCATTATCATATGATCTCCAACAAGGTGTCAGGCTGACTTGGTGCAGCACTCTTCCCTACATCTGGCCATATGTTCCCTTTCCTTTGCCACTTTTACCACCTCTACCACTGCTGTTAGTCCCCGGTCAGTGGGTGAGATGCTCCAGGGAGTTCTGAGCACTGAAACTGCAGCTTCATATCCTGCCTGGAGAGAAAAAAGGGAAGGGAGACTGCAACTGTTCAGACTCGTGTTTGACTGCATTTTCCCCAAGACCAAGTACTGGTGTAAAAATCCTCATTGTAGAGTCAGGGATGTTTGTTTTATGACCTGATGCACTTTGTAGCTATTCTCTCTATACATATACAATTGTCAAAGTAGCTAAGTATTTCTAGAATGCCCAATAAACAGAAACCAAGCTGTGTTTTCAGTTATTTTCCTAAAAAAAATTGCTCTAATGGTATATGTGTGTGCATGTGTCCAACCTATGTTTGGATTTCCACAAACGAGATTTATGTGACTGACTGGTTCAGCTCCATCCTAACTTTGTTTTGGATTTCAACACTTCAGGAGAGAGAAGGAATCTTTCTTTCTAATGTCTGTATTTACCTGTCTAAAATATCATGAAGTCTGATGTCAAAAAAGCAAATAGAAAAATAATGCTGTGTAAAGATTTTCTGAAATAGTTACAAATGCAAACTTGAGGAGGCATAAAGTTCCCTCCCCTGGGGATATCACTATTCACTGGGGATCCTGAGAGGGAAAGAGAGAGTTAGTTAATGCTTTCTTAGAGCTTGTTTTTCTTTGAATTCCCCGCTCTCCTCTTCTAGCACACACTTGTACATATTGCTGACTCTAAAAGCATTCCCAGATGTCAAATTATTGAAAGCTCAACCAAATTTTCCTAAGCTATCACAGTTTACTTACCATTCCCAGTTTCCACAGGCTATCTGACCAGTGATTAAATACCTATCAGTTTTGACATCAGAAGCCATAAACTGACTCTTTAGCCCTTATGTTTGTGTGATATTGTCTGATCTTCCAAAGACAATTTGCACCCACACACTCTGTTCAACAGAATCTGACTTGCAGTTTGTCTGTGAAAAAAAAGCATCCTCATTAAAAAGTTTTCCAGTCTAGAAAGTCAAATAGGGAATATGTACGAAGATGACAGTCGGTGGTTATGTTTCTGTTGGTTTTAAATCTTTGTCATATACTAATGACCCACTCAGCACAAGAAGAAAAAAAAAATTAGAGAAAGGTCCAGAAAAGAACAACGATAATAGCAGATGCTGCACACACTTTCAGTTTGTGGTTTGCTGCAATTCACCTGGACTACTTAAAAGCTTGTGATAAATGGGTGGCACAAAAGATAGTGTTGTGTCTTTCAAGCCTTTGACAGTTGGCGCTAAATGTTACTAAGCAAAATTACATAGGGCCAAAAGGTTGGCCATGATGAATCCCAGATACAATAGAACTGGGGATTTTCTGTATACGGAGTGATAAGGAGGGACTTTTAGGGTTGACAGGAATGACTTGCATACTATGACAAATGAAGAGGTAAGGATGTGGCTGTTGGCATAGTACGTGAGAAATGCGGGATCAATTTCCCGCCATGTTAAAGTCTTAGTGTGTGGCCTTGGGGAAATCCCTTAGGATCAGACCTTGAAAGGTATACAGGGGTCTAAAGATGCAAATCAGAACATCAGAGGACTTTCAAAGACAAGCAGAAAATCCTGATCTGATCTATGTCTTATTTTTCTGATCATAGCAGTTTGTTGGGTTTTTTGCAGGAAAATATTTTATGTATCTTCAGTTGTTCCAATTCAGAAAAAAAGTGTGTGATAAAAGCCAAAATTGGATTTGAAGGCCAAAATAGCTGAATGTGTAATTCATCTGTGTGTAACACACCTTGCAAGTTGTCTTTACAGCCAATAGTGGAGAAAAGGACAGAACCGGTTTATTATCTGTCTTTTCAGAGATCCATCAAGCATTAAATCTGTTGGGATAAAGGAGCAAGTGATTCTGCAGCTGGTCATTTGGGAGGAGACCTTCCAGCTTGATTAGACTTCCCCCAACAAAGTTCAATACATCAGGCCTGGAATAGGATTTAAGGAGCCAAAAGCTTCACAGCTGCTGTTTCTTTCGTTTTCCCTTTCCCTTTTCCCTTTCCCTTGATTTTTCTTAAATTGGCTTTTTTTTCTGAAGAATTAGAACATCAAATATTTCTTTGCGTTTCCCTCATCTCCTGTAAAAAAAGCATATGTCCAGTATTTCCTCAATGAAGGCCCAACAGCCAATAAACAGGAGCAATTAGAGGGACAGAAGTCTCTGTGCTTGGAAGTTAAAAGACTTGGAAGTTTTGTGCAATTTGCATGAGTACCCTAGAGTTAATCCATTGAAAACAGAAGCTACTGACCCATACCAGGGATTGGGGAAAATAAACTTTTTGTAACTCTTATTAAAGTCACATGCCTGGCACTGAGCTGTTAAGGTAGGTTTCTTACCATGGCTCTGGATATCACAGGTGCTGTACATCTGTGTCTGAGATGAACATCAGGCAGCAGAGGCCAAGGGAATAGAAAAGATTTGTTTAGGTTTGAAGAGCAATCTGAAAATTTTGCTGTTCAGACAGGCATGTAACCTGTCTACAGAACAGGATGCAAAGAAAATTTTTGAAGAGTTTGATGAGGTGTTTAATAGACCTGAAAGCATTGTGAATAAAACACATCATACTGATACAGATCCCATTATGCTGCCAAAAGTACTAGCATCACATAGAGTACAGTCTCATTAGTCCTGAGAAATGAAGGAAAAGTTGATTGTGACAAGATGGTAAGATGCAGTGTTATTGAGAGAATGCAGATACCGACTAGTGTGGTTAGCAACCCAATCACATTCAATAATAAGAAATGGTGCAGATTTATATAGATTGAGGAGATTTGAATAAGGCTACCAAATGCAACAAAGCCCAAGGGAGTGCTGGGAAAAAACATGTCTAGACTTCCAAAAGCAAGAATATTTCCAGATCTAAATGCAAGCCAGTGATTTTGGCAACTCCAGTTTGACAAAATTTTAAACTCTACACCTGCACATCTTTTTCTGCTGATGCATTTTTAAATAAATTTGCTCTGTGATTGCTTCAGAACTCAAAAAGTGCTACTCAACAGAATTTTTAATCCCCTAAAAAAACAGGTGGAAACAGATACTTATAACCTCTTGAGCTAATGTGATAATCATCAACACTGTAAAAATAATAGCTGATATCCAGTTCAGCAGGTCTGGCTATCAGAAGCATTTTTCTTCACTGTATAGACCTTTTATAGGTTTCCTTCTTTTCATTCTTCCACGAAAAAAAGAGAACAACTGTGTCAGCAATAAGCTTTATGTCAAACAGATTCCAGGTTTAGACTCCTGTCTTATATAGGTAAAGGACTTGACCTTCAGAGGTAGAGCTTCATGTCATGCAAAATGCACTTAAAATTGTTTTCTAGACTAAGCCTCCTTTTGGACCAATAATGATCCAGTTATCTGAAAGCATTTGCAAAGTATCATTATATATATACAACTCGCGAATTTCAAAGGGACCCTTTGCAGAATTACAAATATTCTGCTTATCAATCAATTCACCTGCTATAGACAAAAATAGCAGGGAGTGTATCTGAGTTAAGGTTTCACATTTCCTGCATGAGTGAGCTCTCTAAGGAGGTTTTTAGCAAACGGAAGCAGAATGAGAAATTTTGGGTTTTTTTCTCAGATTTTAGTCAGAAATTGCACACTTAACTCAAGAAATCTTTGTCTCAAAGATTATTGAGTTAGTACCAAGTGTCAAAACCGGATTCTGGTAATTCCTGCGTAATTCTGAGAAAGACCTGATCACATCCATATAAACAAATAATGACTCATCCAAAACACAGGAAACAATCCTGAAAACAGAAGTCCATTTCTAAAGCACACTAACGACCTTCTTACAGCAGTTAAGCTTTCAAGAGCTTCTAAGCATAAAAATCACAGCAAGCAGCAAGGTTTGAAGTAATCATGAGTTAAGTAATACTATTTCTGAGTAATGAGAAGCACCAAATGATGCCAACTTGTGATTGTTAGAGTAATTCTGCATGGATGGTCAACAATGGAAGCCCAGAACCATCCAAGTATAACTTTTTGTGGGATCTATCAATGTGAAGTTGCTGCACATATTGGAAGGTGGCATAAAAAACTCCAAATCATAATGCAACACGGCATGAGAGCAGAAACGTTAAACAGAGCCCACAAGGGCCTATTTGGGGTTTAAAACATAAAACACTATATAGAATGTCTTATAAATACCATTACAGAAAATAAAAATAAAATCTGCAACAAATATGGGGAAAGATGCAGAAGAACTGTTACTCCTTTTGAATTTGCTTCCAATAATGGAATAATTCATTAAGCTAATAACTGTGGTCTTCAATTCTTCAGGGGATAAGAGTATTATCTTAAGAACTGAGAAAGTTTGAATTTTACTTTTTTGCCTCTCTCTAAATTCAGCAGCTATATCTCTTTCAAAAGACCAAAGAAAAAAAGGTGAATAGATTGTTATTTGAAAGTGAGTTGTTGCCCACCCTGAATTCCCAGAGTTGGCATTTCTGGCACTGGCTGTAAGAGTGTTGGCCAAATCATTCCTTCCAAGCAAAGCCCAGTTTCGCCTTGGCAGAAGCACCATATGGCAATGGGTGCCTTTGAGGAGATATAAAGCCTCTTCAAGCACCACTGAAGTGCTGCCATTGCCCCTCTCCTTATAAGGGGGTGTAGCATATGCTCTCCTGACTAGCTGATTAGCACTACTTAGAGCTAAATAGCAGAAGGATCAGGTCTTACCCTTCTCTATGTCTTTGGACTGCCGTATCCCACAGAGGAAGGCAAAAAGAGAGTGGTTTCTCACATGAAGGATGCAAAAAGTCTCATCTCTCCTTAAATAATGCTGTATTTTATCTCTCAGATGCAATCTTGGATAAGTTAGTATTCATTGTATCTAATCCACGTGTTTTCCGGGGAAAATATATATTGACTGGGAACGTGGTTTGTTCATATGATTGATGTAAAATAGTCTGGAGTGTTACACGTTCATTCTACATGAGAAAGATAGGTTTTTAGCTTTGTACTATCTTCTCCTCATAAGAAAAAAAAGAAGTAGCTGTGCCTTCTTTATGCAACTAGAAGTAAATTGAGTGTAACAACATCAATGTAAAATGATGTGCTTTATAAAGTCCCGAATATGGTGCATCTTTTGTGTTTTGTTTCTAATTGTTTGCTCAATACAAAAGGATAATTCATTAGGCCAATTCTCCAAATAATCTCAAAGTGACATGAATTCCTTTGCAGAGTGAATGTCTGTAGCAAGTAATCCATGGAAAACAGACAGGCGTCTCTTGTCATTTTGGAGCTCTAATCCACTGCCTGGAGCATGAAAATGCTCAGGATAACAAGTGTGGGAATGACCAAAATCAACATTTTTTTTTATTTTCTTTTCTTAACAATGCTGCTGATCAATAGAATTGCTGAATCTGGCAGATACAATGCCACAGGATTAATGAATTAAGCTCAGGAAGCAGAAGAATTTGTTAAAAAGGAGAGGGGGAAAAGCCCCTTCTTTTCCACTGGTGTGTGAATATTAAGCAATGGAAGCAGCAATGACAGAATTTTAGCCCTTGTTTTACTATAGCACCAAGCCTTGTTCTGCACAAGTCTTTACATTTTAATTAGAACCACACTGACACCCGCTTTTTCAACTGTGAACTTCACTTTTAAATTTAAAACTATTTCCTAAATGCTGGTTTAGTATCTAGGTCTGAACACAGAACAGAGATGCTGTGTTTGTGTAATCCGGTGTGTAGTGTGGTCACCATCAGTGGGGCTAGATAACTGGTTTTTAAACCACAGCAAATTGTGGTAAAAGGAAGGAAGAGACTCTCACTGAAATGCCATGGTACCAGTAGTCAGCATAAAGTACTCAAACGCTCTGGAAAACCATAGAATGAAATACAGAGGGATCATGACACTTCTTTGATGATGCCAATGTTTTACAAAGGCTGATTGCCAGCGTTTCTGTCAATACTGCATCAGGAATGTAACACAGGGTACATATCTGTGTGAGACATTACATTCCAAAATACACATTACATTGATATTCAGCACAGCATGGAAATTTTAATAAACCATCACTAACTAGAAGGGGTTTGTTCAGATATGTGGGAGGGGAGAGCTTATGTTTGCTTATATGTTTGGATTTACATCTCCTTAAAGACCTCTGGGGATTCTGTATGTCCTTTGGTCTAAACAAACAAACAAAAAATCTTTAGTTTCATTGCACAAAAATATATTACAATAATCACACAGTCCTAGAAATCGGAAGGTTTGGAACATTTTCAACTTACAAGAACACTTCAGAGAATACTCCTGTGTAATTTATGAGCCCCTCTAGATCTGTCCACGTCTTGAACTGATTGTTGAAGTGGGCTTTACTAGGAATTTCTTTGCCTGAATTGGAGTAGTGCAGGAGGTGGGGAAGGAGGGAGGGTTAGAGCAACCTTCCCTAACAAGGCTTTAAAAGCTTCAGTGGTAAAGTTATGCTGATGGGAGACTTTGTTACTTGTTTTTAACTGGGAACAACCCGAAGAGGATTACGCTATGGGCAGGAGCTGTTATTTATGTGGGTAGCAACGTCGTGGGCTGTGTTGTGCCGTTGTTGTTTTTAACGTGGGACGTGCATCTTTTGATTAGAACCGTAAAATGATTTAAAAAAAAAAAACAAAAACCAAACCGAACAACCAACCAAACAAAACCCAACAAACCCAAACCAAGCAAATCCAAACCCAACAACCTGGGCAATGACATGAAACAGCTGGTGAAATGTCTAGCTCCGTGCCTTCCCCAAGCGCGGCGGAGGTTTCTGTTCTCTCATCTCTGCCACGATGTGTTTCTTTTTCTTTTTCTTTTTTTTTCCCCTTTTTTTTCTTTTTCTTTTTTTTTTCAGCTCCTTGCATGTGCTGTGACAGCCGGGGAAGGGGGGAGGGGGGGGTCGCCCCTGCCGGCGCTCCCATTGTCAGGCGCTCCGGGAGCGCGGGCAGCGCCGGTGTCCCCCGCGCCTCGCGGTGCGCGGGGAGCGCGGGGCCGCCCCCGCCGCCGGGACCCGCCCGCCGCGCGGGGAGCGGAGCGGGGCCCGCCCCGGCCCGGCCCGGCCCGGCCCCGGCCCCTGCCCCCGGCCCGCGCCGCCGCCGCCGCCCGCACCATGCCGCCCCCCCGCCGCACGCCGCTCGCGCCCGGGGGCTGCCTCCCTTTCCGGCCCGCGGCGTGTGCGTGAGAGGGGCTTGAAGTTGCCCCGGCGGCGGCGGCGGCGGCGGCGAGCGGGGGGCCGGGACGGCAGCGGGGACGGCAGCGGCGGCGGCAGCGGCGGCGTCGGGGCGCGGCGGGCGCGGAGCGGAGCCCACCCCCATCACCTGTTACCTCCGCTCCCCAGGTTGCCTGAAGTTCCCCGGCGGCGCCCGGCAGGACGGGGAGCGCCACGGCTGCGGCTGGCGGGGACCCTACAGTGGCTGCTGCAGCATGGGCTGGCTCAGGGGGATTGCCTTGCTTTCCTTGGGAGTATTACTAGCAGGAAGAGTCAACTGCCAGCATGTGAAGAATAATGTGCCAAGGCTCAAATTATCGTATAAAGGTAAGTCTGTTGTTCTCTCTTATTCTCGGTTTTCCTACGGACCTCTCTCCTCCTTGCCCCGTCTCTCCCTCCCTCCTCACCTTCCTCACTGCTTTTCCTTATCTTCCAAAGGGGAAATTGACATTAGGAGAAATTTCTGAAAACATTTACTTAAAAAGCCCCTCCGTGCTGCGGTCGGTACCAGGCAGTTTAAACCCAGACAAAGAAGAGTTAGTTGCGGTTGCAGACGAGGACTCCGGGTCGCGCTGATCTCTGTTAGAGCATTTTTCAGTCTTGTGCTATTTCACCGGACTTTACTCTTCAAAACGATGAGTCGTGTTTGGCCACCCAGCTCATCTCCCCCGTGCTGGGTATGCAGTGCAGCCACCATCCCAGATCTGCTTTAAACATCATGGAATAGATGAAGATTTATGTCTTTTTTAATTTTATATTTTAGGCATGAAGTGGTTAATTTTCAAGTCATGAATATTCAGTTTGTACAAATCTGACAATCAGATGCCTAACATAAGCAGTAGATGGTGGGTTTGCCAAGAAACTATAAACTGAAAGGAGCAGATCAGTCCAGAAAAGGAGGAGAGGACTGCTAGGCACCAGAAAATGCTGCCTATGGATGTTTAATGCAGTGCGATTTATTTAAACCAGGGTTGTTTTCGGTGTAGTCTGATGTGTGTCATTAGAGATCACAGGGAAGGTGTAACTGAAGAAAGAGAGCTGTGAGATTGCGTTTACGTTTGAAATTGTGTAATGCCACTCACACTGCAGTTGTCAGTAATTAACTTTTGTATAATAGTGCCAGTATTAAAGGAGAACAGTGGAGTAGACAGGCTCTCCTCTTTATCAGCATAGTTCCACTCTAAGTACATTTTCAGAAGAATTCATCAAATCTGGAGAATGTACAACTGGGAAAGAAGTTTAAAATGTAAGAGCTGTCGAGTATTTTTTTCTAGAACGGAGAGCTATACACCTAGGTACATACACATCTCTCTGAAGAGCTGCCTCCTCATAATTCTCAGATTATTGAAGGCTGAGAGAAGGAGCAGCAGCTACGGTTCTGAAAGGAGAGAGGAAAAATAACACGCTGCTTCTACAGAGGGAAAAAGAGAACATGTGTGTGCTTGCCTGGTCATAGATGTCAATCTCAGTTTGCAGCATAGTGTCAATACATCTCTTGCCAGTAGGAATACGTTTTCCTTTTTTTTTTCATCTTTCTCATGCTGCAAATGAGAGGGGGGAAAGTCCTCTCTGATACAGAGCCCGCGTCATCTTCACACTCCAGATGAAAAAAAGAATTAAGCACCTGCAAAACTTGGATGCACTGTGTGAAATAAATGCATGTGCCGGGTTTTCTTAAGGAACACATATGTGCATATTTGTGTGTATTTAAACTTGAATGTATATGAATGAAAAGAACAGTTTAAGGGGTTCAGAGTCTGTTAATGAGAAAAAACATTTGTATTTAACACTAAATTGATTATTTTGAATAATGGATTCTAAAGAAAGCTTCTACTGTAACTACATGTCATGTCAAAAAACTCATTAAAAAACTCTTAATTGCTTCCAAACTTCTACAATTGTACTGAAACTCAGATTAGTATATAGAAGCATAAATGCTATAAAAATATCCTGTAAAGGGGTTTAATGGCTAATTAATTACTGTTTATTTTTTTCAACCTTTTAAAGTTTATTCATGGCTCAAGTCTGCTACCCCTGCTCATATTGGCTAAATGCACAGAAACTAGTTTCAAAGAGTGGCCAAATGTGACTGATGGTGGTTTTCTTTTTTTCTTTTCTCTTTTGCGTCTTTTTTTTTTTCCCCACCCCGCTGGTGCTGTATCTATAGACCCTTTAAAAAATGTTTTGCTGCTCTGCCGATTGGTTGTTTTCCAGTTCTGCTCTTGCTGGGATAAAGAGCCTCATTTTCATTTTTTTAAATATCAGGTATCAAATTTTGCTATATGGTCAGTTCTATATGAGCAAAACAGGAAACTGAGCTGAACATCAAAACTGTTTTATACTTGGTGGATCATTGTGCAACAAAAATGAGTTCAAATGGTGAGCAACCCTGTTTCCTATGTAATGAAGACAGTAAATGCATAAATCCAAAGCAAGTTGAAGTCTGAAGACTTACAGGAATTCACACTGTAGCCTTTGAGTCACATATTTGACTTCAAACATGTGTAACTCTAAGAACCAGATCAGACTACTCACATGCTTAATGTTAAGTACTGGTGTAAATGCTTGGCCAGGTCAATAGGAGAGCGCTGCTGCGTTGATCCCCAGGTATGGGGATATCATTATTAGTCAGAGAAGACTAAGCCTTGTCAGCTGGTGCTTTTCCAGACAAATTTTGCTTCCAGCACAGTACTGAGTGCACAGATCTATGTTAGCACCTTGCGTAGGAACATCCTTAAACGCTGTGGGTATTGAAAATACGTCTTTTAGGTACTGACAGAATACCTCACATGCTAATACTTATCTCTCTGGATATACTTCACTGGCATGTGACTATGTGATACGAAGTGATTCATCTCTATTTAAACTGCTTGTAAGTAGAAAAAGAAGCTACCCAGTTACTTACCCATTCCTCATCTCCATGAAGAGATGTGGTTGAGTAAAATAAACTTACGATACTGAAAAAACAACCCCAAACATGCACGGTGAAAAGAATGACCCAGGTGACTTCACTTTTCTGTGACAGTCATTGTGCTTTCTCTTAAGATGTGTGCTTGTTGTTTGTGTAAACAAATACCTTGGAGCTAATTGTCGGTGCTTTATTTCAAAAGAAAATCAAGGATGTATTTTAACTTCTTGTTTGTCTTGACTAATCAGATGTCAAACATGGTTAAAAAGCTCAGGCATTTGCTTTATAAGTTAGCAAAATGAGTCATGAAGGGTTAAATCCCTGCCAACCTTGATTTCCTATGGTCACTTGCTTCCAAAGGCCCAGTATTAGCTCTGCTATTTCCCCGGTTGCTGGACAGAAGTTTTGGTGAACTCCTGTTCTTACTTCCTCTTAACTTCTTGTCACTCAGTCTTGCAGAAGATTAGAAGCATCCTATGGGGCATGGTATGGATAGGAAGTGGAAGAGAAAGTGTAAAAATGCATCTGTGGTCTGAAAAGGTTCTTTCTGTTTATTGTGAAACAAAGTTCTGGTTGTTTGTTTTATATCACCTTGATTCTGCTGGCATGTTAAAGAAAGGAAATTTGAGGAGAGCAGTAGGGATATCCTTGTCCATCTGAAATCTGTGGTGAAGCTCCTGTCCAGTAGCTTCTGGGTTTTGCACTGTGCTTTATAAAGTTTCCAAGCATTTTCATCTTTGTACATGGCTTGGAAAGGTTTTACTCAAATGATACTCATCTCCTTATTTCAGTCAAAATGAATTAAAATGATTAAAAGCCTGACCGAAGTTCATTGAAGTCACTAAGTGCTGGATCATAACCTAAATGTGGTAAAACCAGCCGTAAAACTGAAAGCTCAGTTGAGCTCTTCGACCACTGAGCTCCTCTTTTTGTGTCCTTCAAAGACTTTGTGTCCTTATTGTAGAGTAACGAGAAATGTCATTGTTGATATATCAAAAGTAAAAGAATCTTCCCTTAAAGAGTGTAGGGGGCTTTCTTCTTGCTTTTTTGTTATTTTTGTTGTGTTTTTTCTAATCTCATTGACTTCAGTTCTGATGTTGGTTGTGAGTGTCTATATTGTGTCACCAGGTCACAGATTCTGTTCAGGAAACTCCTACTGAGCACAGAGTTCTCAGAAAGACGGTGATCAAGTTGAGTGTGCAAAGTTTAAAACAATAAATATAGCCTTAACTCCAGATGGATTTCTTGTATCGTTTATTGTTTCCTATTTTCTTTTGCTGTCCTCTGTATGGGGAGGTAACAGCACAAACAGAGATGGAACTAGCTATAGTACCCTTTAAATATAAACAAATAAGCCCCAAGAAAGAGTGTCCATTAACAATTCCTTGATTTGCAGATTTTTTTCATAAAGCAACCCTGATTTTTGCCTCCACATGAGTAAATCTTGTCAACCCAACTTTCTCAAATCCATCTGTCACATCTTATTTGTCTATTGAAAATTACTAAATGCTGTAAGTATGTTTTGCAAGAGTACATGTGTGGTTCTCCTTTGTTATTGTTGCTCAATTGGATACATATTACTTGAGAAAAAGTAAGTGGAAAAGCATTGCACACAGATTTAGCTCTATTACTCCCTGGCTACAATTCAAGCCATATTAAAAGTAAGTGTCTTGTTTAAAGTTGCAGTGATAGTGACAACTACTCCATCCTTGATGTGCAGTTGATTTACAATTTTATAGCATGGATTTTTATCCAGATGAAATCATGGCCCTAGTGAAAGCAATGGCAAAACTTCTGTCTGTTTCAATCTGTCCCACATGGAGTGATGAGGAAGGAATGGCACCACACTGAATTACCTGTATGTACACTAATGTAAATATGATACCTGGCTTGTAGTTTGTTGACCCAGTCTGGTTGTAGTTGATGACCTGCCAGTGGGTTTGATTGTGGTTTTTCCTTTCCATCAAACTTTATAACTCACAATTCAATACCTCTGCAAATATTGGGAAAGCAGGACAAAGTGGGAGAAGGAAATGGGGAGAGAAATATTGGCAAGGGAGCCTATTTCTCTTGAGCTGGGACCAGTATTGGAGTTTGTCTCAGATTTCAAGGTAGCTGCTTAAAAACCTTTGCTTAAACTATCTTGTAAGAGTACTGTCTGAGGGAAAAGCCTCTCTGACATGCCTGAAAGGGAGAGAACAGCCCTGACTTAGGAAGAAGACTGTGAAGGAATGTAAACCAGGGACAATTGCATCTTAACCTTCCACCGTTTGTGACAAAATTTCTGTACGGCTCCAGCACTCTTGGACCTCGCAGTTCAGTCAGTGCAGGAGGCTGTGGGACAACGAAGATACCAGACACAGCCAATTCAGCTTTTTTTTTTTTGCCCCAAAATAATGAGTCTTTCAGGGAAAATCTGTGTGTTGGTCTTTCTATCACTGGTTGATTGGGGTCTTCCCAAGACCTGGGAGCTCTCAGGGAGGTGCTAGGACTACCCTGCCTGGCTCTGACAGCCCACAGGCTGACAGGAGGGAGAAGCTGATGAAGGAAGTGCCGAAGCTCAGATCTTGCCTATATAGGGAAATTTTCAGCTAGCTAATTAGGGCCTGAGACAGGCAGTGTAATTGGAACAAGGAGGGTGAAAACCTAGCCCAACATTCTCATTTTGCATTTCCAACTTTCCCATTTAAATCCAGTGGAAAAAGTGGTTTCTGAATTACAGAGCCTCCCTTTTCTGAGAAGCTGGAGTTCTCTATAATTTTTTTTACTCTACGGTTTGCAAATGACTGAATTATTCATGGAAGGTGCTGTATTGACAGCCATGGAAACTCTATTCTTTTGCTGCAGACAAGGTGTGTGCAGCACTTACTTGTATTGTTTGTAAAACTGACCCAGTGGGGAATTTAAATATCCATAGTTTCACTGAGCTCAGTGTATCTTCTGATATGTGAAGTCTGCCTTAAAATTTACTTCTGTGCTTGAAGCTTTTGATCAGGACTGAAGTACCTATATATTTGCTTAGGGTTTATTCAGGTGTATACTTATTCCATAACATTTAGCAAAACAGTATTTAAAATAAGAAACCCAGTCATGGCAGGTTGTTACAATGTTACAATGTAAATGG
This sequence comes from Lycocorax pyrrhopterus obiensis, assembly GCA_014706295.1. Classification (NCBI taxonomy): domain Eukaryota; kingdom Metazoa; phylum Chordata; class Aves; order Passeriformes; family Paradisaeidae; genus Lycocorax; species Lycocorax pyrrhopterus. Next base: position 8,748,667 of record JACSVZ010000015.1, read on the forward strand.
GTTTTTTTTTTATAATCTCTCCTGCATGCGACTCTGTACACATAGAAAGCATTTCCATGGAGTTCCAACCTGAAAAGAAACCACAAAATGATTTGTATTTTTAACTCATTCTTTTTCTCTTGGAAGTATTTTTCAGTTTTAATTTAATGCATTGCTATACTGTGATCCTTTTAATATGGCTTTGGTTTGCTTAATCACTGATTCTGCATATGGCCTTTAATGCCCACAGCTGCTGTTAGAGAATCTTCTTTATTTACTTCCTCTGGCCCACAGACTTCTCCCTCATGTGCATACCTGGAACACTACAATGGAAGCGCCTGCAATACAAAGTTGTTCCAGTATTTTCAACATTTTCTTCATCAGCTGGAGCCTGAGTTGACCCCAGCTCAATCTGAAGCAAAATCACGTCTTCACCTGAGGCAGTGCCTAAGTGACTGAGAAGAAAACAAATCCTTCTAAGTGGTGTCAATGGTTGTGACATTTTCCAGTTGTTTGAAAGCTAAAAAGGGTAAAATTGTTTTCAGGCTCCCACACACTTATTTTTAAGCAAATGTGTGGGGTGGACCCTAGGAGCTCTATGTCAAACTTTTAAGTGGAGGTTCTGTAGCCTGTTAGGGTGCTCTTGTTGATTAAGGTTACATGTAAGAATTGTTTCTGGTGGTGTGCTGGTGCTGGTGGGCGATTCAGCGAATTCCTTCCCTTGCAGGATTAAAGCTCCCTTCAGGAATGTCTGCAAGTTCACGGTCCTCCCACATACAGCCTTCATATAGGTTAGCTGCTCTCTTCCAGTAACAGCTGTGGATAGTGAGAATAACTGTGGGGATAGTACTTTTCCTTGACTTTTCCTATTTTTTCCAAGTGGGATAGTGCCTGAATATACAAGAGAGAAAAGGATGGCCACAGCTGTTGAGAGCATCAGAAATCTTAAGAGTGTTGTAACCTTTCTCTTGCACCACAGGAGGTTCTCTGTGGTGTCTTTCTCTTTCTTTGTGACTGACATTAGGCTCTTTTCACTGTCAGGGGAAGCAGAGGTACCTCCAGAGAGCTAATCCTGGGTTAGGCAGACTGAATGAGACTTTAAAGGGTGCTCATCCCTTGTCATTGACTGTAAAAGGAATTAAGCTTCTTGTTCATTTATTTAGTTTCTTTCTCTCTGGGAATGTATCAAAAGAAGGTACTAATTAACTGCTACAGAATTTAGGCTGTATTCTGATCCAAAGCTTCCTAATTTAAGAAACTGCCTCTGCCTAAATGAGTATTTAAAGTTGTGTAAAAATTGAGCTGATTAAACATATGGATGACCTCAGTATCTGTGATCTTGAGGTCACCTGTGACTCTCTAAATTTGCACCAAACTTGCAGTATAGCAAGAAATAAACAGTACCACTGCATTCTTCATATTTTAAAATAATTATCTAATTTACTTCTCACGTTTCCCATGTCTCTCTTCCTTAATAAGATCATCCCAAATCCAGTGACACAAGCTGGAAGTGACTGTCTGGGGCTATAGAGCTTTACTAATTCAATGGCTTAATCATTTAGAGCTTTCAATAAGCTGTCCCCTGGCCAGCTCCATTACCTTCTGAATGTTTCTGCACTTTAAAGAGAAAAGCATATTCAAGTCTCAAATTCATAGAGAGTGGTTTGCAAATAAAAATCCCTGTGTATATGTGCACCTCAAAAGACAGGTGTCTTGACCCCAGGTCTACACTTTTTCAGCTGAACTATTTCAATAGTGAGAGTGGAATGAAACCTAATTTATTAATTTCTAAAAATTCTAAATAGATTTACAGTTTGGGGGATTCTTTTCTCCCTTTGGGGATTACAGATCCCCCTTGAACTAGACATATCTACAGCAATCTGTGAAATGTGTGAGCACTACTCTACTTTGTGTCACATCTAGTTTTCATCCTTTGCTGTTTGATAGCCAAACACAGTAAAGTCAGAAGTTTTTGCCATTCTTCTAATGTTTTAAAGTTGTTTGACATTTATTGGGCTGCCTGCTTATCTCTCCAGCTGGATGTTGCAGAAACTTTAGAAGTGAGCAGTCAAATAAAATTCTCATCTCTTATAAATATTTTCATGCAGTTGGATCTTGCAGCGAACAATCTAAGGAATGAAGTAGTCATTTGCTTTCATCTAACTTGTGGAAGGAGGAAAAAAAAAGCTCTCCTTTACTCCTCACTCTAATGAAGCAAAGCTCATGTTAGTTCTGACGGCCCCTCTTGGCTCCTTTTGAAATTCCAGGCTTGTATGAGAAAAGGACACAAAAAAGCTCTGTGAGATAATTTAAAGGATTTAGAGCTGCCTTTCAAGGGGGAGGGGTTGGTGGCCTTTTCTAGAGGAATCACATGATAAATACAGCTCACAAGCATCCAAAAGAGCTGCAGAGAGTGCAGGGTACAGCTTTCATCTCCAGCTGATGCTGGAATGGCAATAACTCTCCTCTGCTAGACACAGATCCCACGTGTGGCCAGGGCACAGAATGAGGTCCCTTAAGATGATGCCTCAGGATGTTAATTTTACTTTGACTTCTTTCATGGATTTTGCAGTGCAACTTCATTACTTTTGCATGAATGTAGAGTCTGAAATGGTTCTGACTCCTAGTGAAGCTCTTTTTCTCGAAGTACAACAACAACAACAACAACACTCAGTATTACCTGTAGGCCAACTTGATCTTCTCTCCACCGCACCAGGTCCTTTCCAAGGTCTTCATCCTGCTAGGGCCATGTGATAAATCCAGTTCCTGTCGAGTGATAGGAGGGACAGCAGAAACAATGTCTGGGGATCTAAGAAAAACAACTTTATCTTCAAGATTGCGTTTTTCTCCGTATTCACTTCTACTACAGCAGATGAATGGCTCTATCAAAACTTCTTGCTCTGGTGGCCTTGTAGACAACAACATAAATGTATTCCTGAGGTACCTGCAAATTGCACAGTTAGGAAATCACTTCATTCTGAATTGCTGCTCTTCCAAGAATCTTCAGAGTTCAACCACCAAGACCAAGTGAATATTCAGTTGTACAGGAAGGTATGATAACATTTTTGAACAGCTCCAGTTGGCACTTCTCTGCAAGGTCACAGGCATCAGCAAAGCAGTATTTCCAGGACATTGGCTGTTGGGTTATCAGTATTGTAAACCCCAGTCTGTATTTTTGTTCCAAATGTGTGACCCTAGTTGTTTGTACTCTAGCCATAAAAACTGACCTGCAACAAATTGGCAAGCTAGATTTCATCTCAAGTGAAAATATTCAGGAATTTGTTAAAATTTAAAAGAAGTTTTTCATAGTTCATTTTAAAGGAATGTTATGAAGTAAAGTATTAACAACAATATTATATGTTGAAAATCTTTGCTTTTCTCTGCAGCCTGTAGTATTGAGATAAAAAATAACATAAATTTCTAATACTATTTTTTCAGATTTTGTTTCTCATCTGTAATGGGAAACTGCTGGAGGTTCTACTTCCTTTTCTTGCATCCTTTTACAATTCTGCGTGTTTCATCCTTCTTTAAGCCTGCATTGTAACTCTTTACTGGACAATAGTCATAAATTAGGAAAGTTTTGTTAATCTCACCTACATCACCTACAAATGGAGGCTGGATGTTAACAGAAACCCAGCACCACAGCTGATGATACACAGGAAGTCTGTACTGTAAAGAGAATCAAAGAAAGTACCATAAATGTGAAATCCTATTAATTCCTTGGCTCTTTGTCAGCTCCTTCACCTGTAAAGTGGTATTAAGTGATTTCATGAGGAATTGCTCGAGGTCAGAGACTTGCCATGCTTATTCACAGCTGTATCGTACTCTCAGAATAATCCCATTAATGTGTGTATTCAAAGTTCAGTCAGAACTTATTTTTGATCAACATAGAAAGGCCTCACAGGTACTTTAAAGTGATTATAATAGTAATATTCACAGCCATGTGTGCCTGTGACATGAAACACATCCCTATTATCCAGAAAGCATATCTAATTTAATTCCATTTGGATATTCCAGACATTTTTATACAGCAACCCTTCACATGTTTTTGGAGTATCCACCTCTATTTCACACTAAATACACTGAAGGTGATTACAGATGGCTCTGGAGAAGAGCCTTTGTCTTTAGTCTTTGCAGTATTGTCTGCCAATGGTGTGTGAGTGCTCATGAGATTGTGGCCTGTTTCTTTGAGTTTAAGCTAGGGGGTTTTTTCATCATGGTGGATAATCATATTTTAAAATTAAGAGGGAATAAAAATTGATGGGTTTTTTTTTCTTGTGCTTATCAGACAAAACTAAAACCTCACTTGGGGCTATTTATCCCTTTCTACTCAGTCTGAACATACCTTACCAAACCACTGGTGCTTAACACTCCCTGGCTCCTTCAAGTGTATGTGTTTCCTTTCCAAGAGATTCTGGAAAAAACCTTCTCTTTCTTTGTGCACACATCCTTTTTTCCTGACTGTGCATACCCCAAATGTTCCCCCACCTTCTCCAGGATGAGGGCAACCTTTCCTAGACACTTGGGGAAGTATTCAGTAATCAGTTGAGTCAGTTATAATTGCCTATCATTTGTGACTCACTCACTGGAAAACTGTTGCTTGACAGCCCTAGTTCAGACCTAATAATGAGGATAAACTGCTATAATAAATTCATGAGTAGAATTTTGCATCTCAGAAAGATTCACATTCTCATTCCTAAAATAAGTAAGAAAGCACCTGTCCCTTTGTCAGCCTGGCCTATGAAAACAAAGTTGGTGTTTCATATATTCCACATACCTTAAATGCAGCATTTAAATATTATCTTCAGTGAATTATCTCAAGGAATGTTTTTCTTTGCTTTTATACTTCCTCGTGCCACTTACGTGATGTAATTGTTGTTTTGAATAGCATTCTTTTTCCATAATAAGCTAACCGTTTTCATGCCATTAATTAAGAAATACAGGGAAAATGCAAGTTTTTGTGTGATTTTGATGTACTTTTGAACTTCAGACACAAGTTTGTAGTTTGACATGTTAAACTATAGTGCCTTACTTGACTACATGCTACATAGTTTTCTTACAGTTTTGCAGGTGCTAGGAGAGCTAAGTTTAGTTGTTGAGGTTGGCAAACAGACCAACTGAGAGCAATGGAAAGGGTCCTGTTTACTGGTGTCAAAAGACTTTTCATATGTTTTCAGAGAGACATGTCAAGTGTCATGTGTATTATTATTCTACATTAGAAATTTTAAGCAGTCATAGACTATTCTGGTGTAAACCAAATGTAATATCATAACTGTGACTGCAGTGCTGCATGTTCAGACCCCTGATTCTGCTAATTGACTTTTTACCAAAGGGAATGAGGACATGACTGAGCAATGCAACTTGTAGTTTTTTAATACAATTTCCATAGCTGAGACCATAAACAGCCCCTTAAGGTCGTTTCTCATAACTGCCACTCTCTTAAAATTTTTTTTCTACCAGCATGTAGGAATATGATAAATGCTGAATTTTGTTTCACTGTAGGTTCACCCCCATTACTATGCATAGAAACTATTTTACCTTATGCCAGACATATGGAAGTGATCAATGTATGTAAATTGTATGAGGAGAGGTGAAATACAGCTTTCTAGACAAGGAAATGTGTACTTGTTTCTGGCTATAAGACACTGAGAGCACACCAGAAAAGACTTTAAGTCTTAAGATAAGTTTTCCTTTAAAAGTAACAATTGGCGAGAAGGTAGGATAGCACTGATTTTTGATAATCACCATGAAAGCACAGTATTGTCCTGAACTGCCCAGTTAGATCTCTTGGACACCAGGGTTTAAGAGGCAATTGCTTGCATGTGCAGGGCCAGTCCATGAACCTCCTTCTGAAATGCAGAGGTGAACTGTTCTGGGATCCACTGTGCTCAGTAGTACAAGTCAAGTTTCTTCAAACACAGAGTTTAACTGGCAGGGCCAGCTTAAATGTCTGCTTTTCATTTTCCTCCCCTGATGTCATGGTGCCCACAGTGCAATGACTTGAACCTATTCTAAAAATCAGGTTTTGAAGGGCTGAGTTATTTTTTGGGTTCTGAGTGACCACAGGAGGAAAAACCAAGACCTTAAGTCAGCTATGCTTTTCAAATACGATTTAAACTTACTGTTCCCCAGATGGTCTCTAGGAAATCAGTACTTATTTTATGACTAATAGGCATTCACTGTGCTCCCCAAATTTTCCATTCCAGTAAAGTTGGATTTTTATTTTGATTTTTTTTCGTATTCGGTATTGCAGAATAAGAAACTAATCTAGAGTCTGGCAGGCCTTTATTCTAAGGCATTGTCATATCTTTCATTCTGAGTTGAAAAATGGACAGAGAATTGGGTTTCATAAATGTGTGGAGGAGCTGTCAAAGTTCCCATTTGCATGTGAATGGTCAGCTGAGGTAGGAAGGGAGATATGTAAATAATTCTCTAGCTAGCTTCTGGCAAAGATCATTGCATTTCAAAGTACTGTGAAAAGCAGCACCATAAAACTTTAACCTATTCACTGGTATGGAAACCCCCATACCTTAAATAGATCTACTGTAATAATGACCATTTGGGGAAAAATGAATCTTAAAAAGCAATATCAGGTCTCCAAGTACTATACATTTTCTGCTTCTTTTAATATTTCATAAAAGATAAGCAAAAAAAAGCCACTCTTCCTTCTCTCCCAGTGAAGGGGGGGAAAAAAGGGAAAAAAGCACAAAATCTAAGCAGTAAGCAGATGTAGACCTTCATTGAAAATCTGGCAGGTAAGTGTGATAGGACTGAAAGAAATGTAGAGGATTTGAGTATTATTCTGCGTTATGTCAGTATCTGACCCAGGAGGCACCCAAAAAAATCATTACTTTAATCATCCTTGCAAGCTGCCCAGAATTTCACTATTCTGTTCTGCTGCTGTACTTCAGTACATGCTCAGCTAGATAAAGCTGAATGTTGTAGTTTAAAACCAAATGTGTCCTTCCAAATATACAGTTCTTCATATATCCAAAAAGGCGAAAAAGTGAAAGCAAACAGTAGAAAAATGAGGAACACAGAGTAAAACAAAATCTTAATAGGCTCTGAGTCAGACAGTTTTCTACATATTTTATTGTGCCTCATATCTGCTTAGATAGAATTGGCATGTGTATATATGGAGAGACAAAGATTTACTAAGCCCTTTCTGCCTGAAACAGCTCCAAAACCTGTGATTAGGCAGGCACAAGGAGTACAAAATGTTTCCTAAGTAAAGTTCACCTCCAAAATTGATATGGGTTATGTATGTACCCCTTAATAATGAGATAGCATGGGACTGTTGCTGTAGTTTACCAATATAATTTCCCTGATACTGTTTTGTAGTCTCCATCTACTTACCTCAAAATACCATGATGTATTTCATTCGGCCTCCATATTTCAGAAAATAATTCATGTCACCCTTGTAATCATTTGCAGCACACTCCTTCTTTCTCACAAAGCTTCTGTGCAGTAGTTTGATCTGGTTACGCTGTTCCAAAAAACCCACTAAGTTAAATGCAATTTAATTCACTAAATTTACAAAGGGCAGTTATTCAAAGGCTCTGGGATTTGCTCTATCACATAATATTCCTGTAATGAAATGTGATTTGTCTTGGGATTTACCAGGAGATTAAAAACAACAAAAAGAAGGACTGGTCTTACAAACACCTACTCACATGAGTATTCCTTTTCATTTCAATGTACCTGGCACTTGTGGTGTGAAGTGCTCTTTTGAGAGGTTATGCAAGTTATTCTTCACTTAGAAAATAATCAACCAATGAACCCAAGCAGTTGTAGGGATCACTTGAAATTTTTGAGCTCTACCCATTTAATGGGAAGAAATGATGCAAAAACTGTTGAAAAAGTAGTTCTACTCAAATGAAAGTTTTCATTCAGTAATAATCCTTTTTGATCTGCCTTATCCCATATTTCTGCTGTACTCTACCACAAGAGGAGCATTCCCTGCCTTGCTGTCATTCGTGATGTCCTCATGTCTGGTGGAACAAAATATCAGTTAAAGTCACTATGAAAGACCCTTAGTCTGGTAGGTATTTGAGTATTAATATGAAATGTGATCAGTTTTTTTGAATGGCCAGGCAATTGTAACCTGAGTTTTTGAGTAAAGGAATGTCATATCTTATCCAAGCCCTGTCCCGTTTTCCCTGTTAACGGGTCTTGCATTAAACCCTGTGTGCAGAAGCCCATTTGTGTGACTGTACATGGAGCACACATTAGGCAGTTCTGCTGATTCAAGCACAGTAACTTTTGATAAAGTGATACCACAATATTGGAATATGGTTTCCACAATGCAGCAGTTCTGTTTCAATAACCGTTCCCAATCCGTGAAAAAAGGGTACAGCATTGTGGAAACTTTTATCCTTTACTGGAGTGTTACTTCTTTATTGTAGCTGTGGCTCCGTGCACTTTGAGTGAAAGTTGCTACTGACTGCTTCTCACATGAGCTGGTTGGAGAGAGCCCAGGAGATCTCCCCACAGCAGGAGACTCCAGAGCTGCTTTTCTGCCACTCCAAATAGCTGCTAACACTAGCAACTGAGCAAGGAATCCCTGCTCCTTTTCAAACATCAGTCTGACAAAGTGGGACAGTGAGCACGGGGGCCGTGTGCTCCCTGACCCCAGACATCTTGTCAATGGGCTCTCAGTGCTCTTTGCAAAACGGCAAGAGGAATCTCAGATTGCAGCCACTCAGATGTAGCCACTTGTGCAGACACTTCTATTACCCGAAAATTTATTGTGGTCTGTGTCACATGTTAAGGAAATGCAGAAAGTCTCAAATGCTGTAGAGGGTGGTGAGGCAATAAAATTTTTCACATTTTATGACAGATATACATTTAAAGAAGGAAGCAAAAATAATGTTTTCTATTAAAAATAGGAGCAGAAACCATTTGTGGCATCGAATCCAATAGGAAACACATTTACACAACTTCTAGTTACGGTGCAGTTGGCTGTGAAGTCCTTCAGTATGCTGTAAGGGGCATCAGTTTAATTAATGGGAGCTGTTACTTAAATTATGTTTGCAATCAGTGAACAACCCACAGAGTAGCTCATGAGTGAGTAAGTCTATGATGTCTTTGAACAGAGGCATCCTAGCACTTCTCTAATGCTGGCCATGGATGATGTTGGAAGGCAGAAGTTGCATTATGTATTACATACATGCAAGAGATTCATGTATAAAGAAGGCCAGGCACTGTAAGGAAGCCCTTGAGCCTGTTCAAGTGATAACTGAAGGACATGTGACCATCAGACATCTGTACAAAACTGTCAGCCCCGTGGGGTGATGGAGTACATCACCAGGGCACGTGGAGTGTAAATGCGACATGACAAACTCCTTCCTTCTCCTGTTTTGTCCTACTGAGACCAGAACCTCTCTCCCACTTCACTGCTCTTGCAAAGGGATTTTTTGGGTCTGGCTAGGCTCAGCCTGTCCTTCTGTGATGCCAAGAAGATGGATGAAACTTACCAAATTCTGAGCTCTGGAAATATCCTTGGGTGCATGCATGCATTTACCTACATAATGTATACAAATATGAAGCTATTTACACACCCATACTTGGCCCAGATCCACAGACAGTGCAAAATTACACCACACCCGGCTGCAAGTTATTTTTAGCTCCTCCTCAATGTAAATGTCTAGTTCATAATTAAGTTTCAAAATAATGAATGATGTGTTTTGTGTTTCAGTAGGTATAATCGTTTGAGTTGCATAGTGAATGATTTAAGCATGAAAGGTCTTAGATTCCTAAATCTGTTACAGAATGTGGGTGGGAGGTGGATCTTTGCTCATACCAGGAAACAAAGACTGAATGAATATTTGTCACGATGTTTCATCAAGGCAGTGTTAATGTTAGTTGAAGATACGTTGTGGCAAGACTGACAGCTTGCTTACTGTAAAAATTTCTGAAAACTGGGGCATTTTAGTATTTATAAGGGGTGTTAGCAGTGTTGATACTGTAGCCACCCAACCATGAGCCTTGTGCAGTAGGCAGTTAATTAAGCCAGAAATGAAGGAGATCAAATGCTATTAAACCACCCCCCTAAAAAAAAACCCCAAAAATCAAACCAAACCAAAGAACAAACAAACAAAAAAAAAAACAGCAGCAAAACCCTAAACCAAACTAAAACCCCCACACCTGAAAACCCAGCACAATTTTCTCCAGTTTTGACATAAGGGCTGTCAGGAATTATATCTTCTTTTGTCCTTGTGTTCTTTCCTTAATCATCTGTGGCTGCTCTTCAGTCTTAGGGTGGCTTCAGCATTAGTCTGACTTTTGGGCTGGCTGGATATCCCTGTTCTGATGTTCCCATCTCCAAGATCAGAGTGAAGATTTTGCCATAAGTTCAGTGCTCAGTCCTGCACCTAGAGACAAGATGATCTCCATGTACACCTGCTAAAGAGCAATTGCAAGACCAAAGAAAGACAGAAGAAAAATCAAGAAAGAAAAGGAAAGAAAGAAGGGAAGAAAGAAGGGAAGAAAGACTAGTTAGAAGAAATAAAGGGTTGTTTTCTTCAGCAGTGTCCGTATGTCTTCAACTGGAATTGTAATGGAATGTTATCCTTACGTGCATTGGAAAAAACAGTACAAAACAAAACCCACAACAACAACAAAAACCCCAAAGAGAGCTATTTCTAATAAAAACATTACTCATACTAGTATCATAGCCCTGACCTTACATTTATTGGCATGGATGCGAACTTATAAAGCTGTGTGGATGTTTGCCATATGCAAATCCATCCATCCATAAATCAGTGTACAGACTGGAGACTGCACAGCTGAAGTGACTGTAATGGTAAATGAAACCTTTCACCACCAGGTCAAATGCAGTTCAGCATATGTGGTAAATGGAAAAGCACTATCATACAGGAGTTGATCTGTGGCGTGTGTGAAACAAGTGACTGAGCAGTTCACGCTGGCTCCCCAGGTTGGAGCTGGCAGATAAGTTGGAGCTGCGATGGCAAAGCAGCGAAGCAACCTGGCAGAGAATTTGCCTTACGGGGCTGTCTGGTGGTGTATTACAAGGATTAGGCAGGCGTTTTTCGTCAAAATGAATTGTCAATGAAAAAGGAAGTTTCCATTTAATCCACATTTTCCACCAGTTCTATCCAAATGAAAACATTATTTTGGACTGTGGTGCTGATCTAAGGCACATAATATTATATTCATCTGACATTAACCTCTGTGTGTTCAGGGTAGCAGCAGGGTTTGTAAGAGCTTCGTGTGGTTTTCCTGCTTTCTTGCCCATTCTTTTCTGAACAGGACAGTTAACTCTCATTAAAATCTTTGAGAGTACTCAGAGATCAGCATAAGTCTTATATGATAGCAGGATGGCAAAAAACATACAGGTCTGTCTCAGATCCTTGCCAACAGGTCCAAATAAGGGATGAGGCAGGTTTATCATTTATATAAGGTGCCGTTCAGTGTCAGAGGGTGCCATGTGAGACAAGACACAGCGAGAAGCTTTTCCAGGCTTCGTGATTGTGGGATATGACTTGGTCACGGCTGAACTGCAGAGTGTATTTTTCCTCCTTTCAGGCTAAGGAAGTTGGATACCCTGACCAGAGCAAACATAGATAAAATGATATAAAACCAAAATTCACACATTCCTGTTTTTTTTTTTTTTTTCTAAGTTGTCACTCTGAGAAGTTCAGCATTTTGACTGTTTGACTTAATTTGAAAACAGATGTTGGAATATTGTAATTTCCCTAGAGACAAAAAAAAAATTCCTTACTTTTCTCAGCTTTCCTTATTCCTGCTATGAAACTGTGTTGTCACAGAAAACAGTGCTTTGTAAAGCTCCTGTGTGAGTTGTGAAGCTCCAAACCATCTTGACACATTCAGCTATGTGTTAATGTCAAAACATAGTTCTCAACGTTTATTGCAGCTAAAACAGCATTAAAAATTTATGTCTGATGCTTTGATATAATTTAATACATTATTTTAAAAATGAGTATTGTTACTGGTTGTAGTTTGCTTAACAGAACATTGGCTCTACTTTTAAAGAATACATCTTTTAAGACATTGATTAGTTGAGGTATGTGTTCGTCTTCACGTTTCAAGGATGTTAGTAATGCCAGGAAGATTGGTCTTGTGGCTAGAAGTGTGAATGGATAGATGTCCTTCAAATCCGGGATCTTACACAAACATTTTAAGTAATGTCAGACAGTATCCCTGTGCCTCAGCTTCCAATCTGTACAGGCTTTTTGTACATTGTTTTATTTTCAGTGACATTGCATGTGTTCTGAAGGCAAGGACTGTGCTTTTGTGCAATGAAATTCTATCTGGACTTTTCAGAACAAGTAGTACAACTGATAAATAACAGAAATATTTAGTTCAAGGCTCAAACAAACATCTGAGCACTAAGACTATAACTCTTGCTTTCTGGTATAAAGAAATTAAAAAAAAAAAAAACCAAACAAAACCCTTTGAAAATTCCTTAACAGTATAATCAGATTAATTTCAGAAATCCAAGAAATTTAGTTACTTTATTAACTTTTGTTACTTTAGTTGCCTCATACCTTTCTGACTGCATTGTTTTTGCCACTGAGAAGTGAATGTCTTTAGGAACCTGTTCCTTTTAGGGGGAGGAAAAAAATGTATTTTTTAGTTAAAAAGGTCACTTTTCCTCCTGTCTTAAAGATTCTTTAAGTGATAATGCCACTACATATAAAATCCAAAAGCTGACAATTTTTCTTCTCAAAATTTTTCCCTTACATGTCTTTTTCATATTATGCAATTCTCCAGAGATAAAAAGGCTGCAAAATTATTCAAGTTTGTTACAGACATACATTCATTCCAATATGAAGATATATGTTTGTCTTACATTTCTGGTGAGGAGAAGCAGTTCCCATTTCATTCTGATTGGTGCTGAAACACTTTGATTGTGCATTCTGTTTCTTTTTCCCTTTTTTTTTTTAAATTTTAATCTGTGGTTTCAGGTGTAGTTTGTCATATCAGTTGGCTGGAACACTGTAGATTATCAGGGGACTTCCAGGTGTCACACAAGAAGAATGACTGTTGTCCAAAACAAGCTGTGCAGTCCTCTAGGCTCTGGCATAGATGAATATGGGAGTGTTACTAGGCATAGAAAATAGTTCTGAAAAGGTAATCCCATGTTGAGTTTGAGTGTTAAGGAAACCATCTACTCATTCTGAGGGGCTTAACCTTTCTTCAGGAGGTAAGTCTGGAACAATGGTCCTTATTTACAAAAGATTTCCTTTATTTTCCATAAGGAATACAAAACCAGAGTTTTTCCTTTGCTAGAGTTGCTCCTTCCTTGCTGTAAGTATGCATTGCCATTGTTGATTCATTCAAATGCAGATTATTACAGTAATAATAAGTGACAAGTTATGTGTTATTTTGAAATAACACACATTATGGTTCACATCATGTCTTCAGAGACCCGAGCAATGTGTTGTTTCACATTGACAAATGCTACAAAGTGTTTGCACTTATGAATAAAATATTCTCCGCGCAACTCGACTTTCAAGTGTGCTTTGTGCAAGAGCATTAAAATATGGCCTCGTCACAGGCATCCTAAACCTCTGTCACCTACTGCCTGGGTTACTGCTCTGCTTTCTATGACACTTGTTCCAAGCTTTTGGAAAAGCATCAGTGGACTTTGATCAGTCCTTTAAACTGGTTGTGCCTCTGCCTTGGTCCATTTGAGGTTCTGGATGGGATTCAAGTCCTCAGTATTGTTTTTTGGAGGTGCAATCTGAAGCCTATTAAATTCAGTAAGAATTTTCCTATTGATTTTGATGCCTTGCAAACCAGGCCACAGCCTTTAGTTGTAGCTGGTGTTCCAACACACCTTCTCTTTCTGAGCTCAACCCCAGGAGCTTGCCTTACCTGCAGGGACAGCCCAAGGTGTGACACTATTTGCTTGCCTGGGCTTTCTGACAAAATCTTTTAAGTGATACATCAACAGCTATGCAAGCTGGAAAGTGCTTTAGCATACAGCAATGATGCAAGTGCCAATTTTTGCACATTCACTTGCCAGCTAAACACAGCCCTTGGTTTGGTCCCCTGAAACTGAGCTATTACGTGTGTGTGGCAGCTGAAAATTAAGGATTGTAACATAAAGCAGTGTAGGACCTGGTGTTACACAAACTACCTCAGGCCTGGGGTGAACTGTGTTGTGTCACTGTGTCTTTCATTAGACTGCTCAGGATGCTGCAAGTCTGCTGGGGCAGATCAATGTACAGTCCAAGCATGGCCAGTGCAGCCTTTCCTTTACCTTGGACTGCTGGTGAATTTGTTCTCACACAAGAAATATCCAGGACTGTATTTTGTAGCAAAATCCAGAAAAAATGTGAATCAAATCATCAGCACATCTTTTCCAGTTCCAGTGCAATTTACCTCCTACATAATGTTTCGAATATAGAAAGTATTTCAAGAGGAAAATCTCACATGGATTAATGTTTGTTGGTTGCCAAGGCAATAGTTTGGAGACCTCTCTTGCACAAAACAGATAATATTATAAGCAGAAGTAGATTAGTATGAATAGAAAATTTATTGACATTAGGGAAGACAGTGCTCTGAGTGTCTGTTATACCTTTTAGAGATTGTATTAATTTCGTTATACCTTTTAGAGATTGTATTAATTTTGCTTTGGTCAGTTTACCACTCATTGACATACTTCTGTGCTGTTATTTGAATGTCAAGAGAAATTAAATCTCCCCATGAAGGCTGAATGGCACTGTACAGTGCAAAACAGCGTTTCTGTGTGGAAAACCTGACAGTCTGTTTTACAAGGCAGCCTTAAGGTAGGCTGAGAGCTGAGACGCTGTCGAAATAATGGTCATGCCAAGGTCATACTGTGGCTCCTTGGGAGACATAGGAAAAGGACACAACCACATCAGTCCTGAGTTATTCAAGTCTTGAATGGACAAAAACTGAAAAAGCCAAACTGAACTCAACCAAAACTAAAACAAAACAAAACAAAACAAAAAAAGACCTATTTTAATTACAAGGAGTAAATGTAAGGAACATTAGCAGATGCTACAGAGATGGAAAGCTGACAAAAAGCAGTTGAGATACAAAGATGGAAAATAAAATCTGAGAATTTCTGTATTTATTTTCAGCAAATCATGTCTTTAAATGCTCTTCTGTAATCATAAAAGAGCATCAGTATATTGAACTTTTCCAAACCAAACATGACCAGGGATCTAACCAAAAGAAGGCATCAAGACAGCATTCACTCTGAATCATTTCAAGCCTAGCAAGAGATTACAAGGGCATTTCTGATGGGAATGGGGTCTGTATCCTGCAGAGTTCTGTTCCAGAATACATCTGTACCAGTTCTTCCTCCCATTTTTTATAGTGTCCCTACCATCATGATCCAATCCATGTTATAGAAGATGGTGTAAAGTAACCAAGTTCTTTTACAGCTGAACATCCCTGGCTCCTTGCCAATTACTGCTCGGTTTTGTCTCTGCCATCTTACCTCTGCAGCTCTCTTTACAATTCTTCTAAGCAAACTCAGGACAAAGTGATAATGAATTTTTAGTTTCTTTGATTGACTGATTTCAAATTATATTCAGTTTTATCTATACCCTTTGATATTTCTAAAGCAGCTCTGAACCTCCATTTTTCAAAGGTAGCTTGTCAGCAGAAGTGTTGGATGTTTAACACCTTTGAAAGTACTGTCTTTTGAAAGACAAATCATATCAAAATAATATTGTTCATTCGTCCTTTAAAAGTTATGTGTTCTTCTCATCTCTGCCCCACATTATACATTTTTTAAATCATGTCCATAGTTCATAGATCACTTTTAATCAGATGTCCCAGTAGTCTCTGTACCTTCTAGTGTATATATGCATGTGTATATTCTGATATGTATGTTATAAAGTAAGATAAAAATATTCAAAGTACATTATGTTGAAATGTCTCCTGGATACTAGAGAGAGATAGAAAAAAAAAATAAATAAAAAAAGAATCTTGAGCCTTTTGCCAGAAATCCGAGGCAAAATTTTCAGACTTTGAAACATATGACCTAAAGTTTTTTTCTTCTGTAGTAGTTTCTTTTACTTACCGTGGTGGTTTTCATTGACCTGAAGAAGTAGGCCATACCAGTTTTCTGATATTTTTCGCTCCACTGGATCAGACGGCTGCTAATCTCTCTTGCCATGAGATTCTATTTGCATCTCAAGTAAGAATTTTCTGTCTTGTCATCTTAATTATCTACCTGAGAGACTTTCAGGTGATATCATATCACTGCCTTCATCAGAGAGATCAGGTAAGGTGTTAATGTTGTCTAGCATTTTCCAAGGATGATGCACAGACAGTATCTTTACAGAGTCTAACATATTTTGATATGTAATTGTCAGAGAAGTCAGATATGGGATGCTCTCTTACTCAAGAACTGAAGGTTTTACAAAGTTTATTCAGTACAGAGGTTTCTTAATTGTTCATTACTGTGGCCCCCTACTCCTCAACTGTAATTATCTCATACCAGTGGGTGTTTGTTTTCGCCTGCTGCTGCTGCCCCAGATGAATTTGGCACATTTTTTCCTAGAATGTGGGGGGCTTTTTCTGTTCCCATTGTGGGTTTGGGTCAAGGTCATATTTGGTCAATCAGGAGACAGTGGCACCAGACATGTACTGAAGTTAGAAGTGTTTGCACTGCATAACCGAGATGTCCTGTCTTTAATCATGCTACCTTTGTTAGAGGAGCTTCCCAGCAGGAATGTCTGGTATGGATTATGACTATATGGTTTTTTGCTGGACAAGTAAGATGAGTATGAAGGTCACAAGGATTCCAGATAGGGCTGCCGGAAGAAACCTGCATATTACAGCGGTCTGGGAAAGCAGTTTGATTCAGGATCCACTCAAGCCACTGTTGAGATCTTGCGTATGCAGTGAGCATCATATTTTCTTGCATGAGAGGTAGAAAATTACCCTAGATGTTAGTCTGTCATGCTTGGTAGGAAATGTATATAGGCATGTTACGATATTCCCTGTGATCACAAAACTCCCAGGAAATGTGTGGCATTATGCCAGCTGCATTTGGTGCAGCTGCACAGTGTACTCAAGGATCAACCATGAGGTTACCAAGATGGCTTGTTTTTGACATACAAAATGCTCAAGAATAAAGAACTATCTCTACTGCAGGGCTCTACTATAAGGAAAATATTCTTTCTGTGAACAGGCTCTTTCACTTCCTGTGGAGATAGAGAGATGTACGAGTCTTCAGATACAAAGTTTCAGATCAGACCACTTGGATCAATACAGGTTCGAACAAAAACTAAAATCAGTTACACAGAAACTTTCTTGGCGGTTTGAAATAGAGCAGTGGTAAGGACCACAGGCTCTTTCCAGAGTTTTGGATATTATTCTAGTTATCCTGTATCTCTTGGTGGTGTCTGATGAAGTAGATGTTGATTAATAGTCAGGGCTAGCAATACATATTGGCTGACATTGATCCCCCCATCCCTGTGGGGCATGAGATGAGGAAACGCAGCAAGAAGCAGGATAGGGAACCAGTGATCTGTAATAAGAGATACAGGCCTAAAATATTCCTATGGGTGTGAATATAGTTTTTCTAAATAGGTCTTGAAATAAAATCATTTTTAGAAAGTAAAAATGAGTAGTGTAAACCTTAGGAATATGGCCCTATATTTTAAAAATCCGTAATAAAGTGAAACCAGACACCAGATTCCCCATATCTCTATTACAAGCAAGTCCAAAATGAGTGTATGGGCTTGACAATAAGAGTTTCCCATAGAGCTTAAAGTAACAGGCTCTCAGAAGTGGAGTGCAAGGCTTCAGACCAGTTTTCAGGAAGAGGAGCCAAGTCTCAAAGCACAATTTGGACCTTCAAAACCAAATTAAACTTCATGTTTCAACTGTTAAATAGAGCTAGTGCTACCAAATTATCTTTGAAAAATGTCTGGAGGCTGAAGAGTGAAAAGTATTGATATTTTTAATAGTAAGTGATAACAATAGATATTAGTGAGGATTTGTCTTCACTAACTTAGCTAAAATTCTCTTGAGGCAACTGCACTGATATTAGACTCTGTTTACCACATAAGTGCTGCGTTTTGGGGGAACACTTAAGTTAAAGAAAGGTGAGAATATTGTGAAGCCAAAAAACTTTCGATATCTGAAAATTAAACCTCTCTACCACAATTAAAAAAGTGCCAAAGTGCCTGTGACCTAAATGCTGATTAGATCACATTAAAAAATAGAAACATTGTTACTGAAGACTTAAACTGTGAATTCCTGAAAGTTATATATCTCTTTACCAGGACAAAGTTTGGCATTGTAATTTTTCTTCTGAAAATAGGGGTACCTTGCACAGCATTCACATGAACACATCTTACACTTTTTTCTTAAATGCATTGATTTTTAACAGTAGAAGTTTATTGTTCCCAAAGTCTAAAGATATAAACAAAGCAAGATCTTGAGACAAAAGAGAACATTTTTTTAAAAACTGGAAGGATTGGAAAATGATGTTAAGGCTTCAGCCATACACACACATAGACCTTTGAATCTATGGTAGGGAATAAGGACTCTTAAAAAAGGAAAGTATACAATTTTTGATTGATTTTACAATACTATGCATTTTAGAACATTACTAGAACGTCTGGCTTGTGGGTGAAGACTGAAAAGGGCACCTTTGCCTCTCTTTTACATTGCCTTGGATTTCTGTTTTGACTTCATGTTAGGATCTGTATTGAAAATAAAAGTTCTAGAAAAACAGAGTATAAACCAAAATAACCAGATATGAGCTTCAACAATATGAACCTCTTATACTGAGTGTAAGAGCCTATTTAACGGGATTTCTGTTCATCATGCTTTATAATTCAGTGTGATATTGTATTCCATTACCAGCAGCTTAATTTATTTCTTTCACCATCTGCTCTTTTTTTTTATTCCTCCATACCAAAAATTCAATAGCACTCAATGAGCAAAGCAAAACTGTTCTGTATTTCAACTAAAGTGGTTTTATGCTGTTGTTATTCAGAATATATTGGCCTTTTTCTTACTCTGGTTTTGTTTAGCTAACCAAGCCTTTTGTTTTCTAAACCTGGAAAATGTGAAACAGTAAATACTGTGTGAGCTATTAGTGCCAGCACTTCTGTAGCCGTTATTTTATGAGACAAATATCAAGCCAGTTGGTTTTTAATTACAGGCATTAGCTGAAGCTTAATAAGTGTGACTGTCCTTGCCACTGCTCTATCCAGCCCATCCCTAGCACAGAGCAGGCTGAGCCACTTGCACAAACACAGACCACTAGTCAAAGCATTCTCCATGCCAAGCCATATTAATCTATCAATATCTCAAAATGTCCTTGTGTGTTCCCTGAGCCGCCAAAATAATTATGTAAGTTTTGTGAGCTCCTAGAACTACAACTGTGCTCTCATTAACACCTTCTGTTCCTGTGGAGATAGAGAGATGTACGAGTCCTCAGAATACAAAGTTTCGGATCAGACCGCTTTGCTCAATACAGGACCAAGTGAAAACTAAAATCAGTAACTCAGAAACTTTCTTGGAGGTTTGAAATAGAGCAGTGCTAAGGACCACCTCAAGGTAATGTCCATCCATCTGTGATAGACTTACATAAAGGGTTTCATTCCCCATATTGCAAAGAAATGATGGAAAATGAGTTTAGAAACTTTGCTCTGGGACTTCCAAACTGTGATCACTGTTCTGGTCTAAATTGGAATATGTTGGACCTAGGTCATTTAACCATTCAAGTTCTATGTCCCACAAAGCACTGTAGTATTTAGGCTGGGTTGGATATTAAATACTAGATGTTCTATAATCTTAGTCTTGTTGCTTCTTTCACATAACATGATATCATTAAATTTCACATCACGGTATCTTTAAGTTGGTACTTCAGCTGATTAGTTGTGAATGGCACGCAAATGATGGAGTATGTGATCAGCCAAAAAATGCCATGGCAAAACTCTTGTAGTTCTTCCCAGATAAGACTCATGCTCTTTTGTATAAGAAATAAAGGATAATAAAATATGTTTTAATAGGTAAAATAGAGCTAGCTGCACAGAATTCCTTTCCACAGGCACTTATAATATAATACAATTCTTTCTTTTACTAAATACTATTACTATAATGCCAGGAATTATGTTGGATTTTGGGTTCATATCCCAACTGTACAATTCAGGATATGCTTCAGACCTGTTTATTCAAATAATTTTAATCAGACTTTGGCTAAAATAAACAGAGAAGCAATTTAAAGAAACTTGATGCACGTTATTCTGAAAGTCTAGTAGACATAATGATTAATATTTCCAGGAAGGCTGATGATTAGACAAAATAATGATATAGAGAAGAGCTTTTTGAAAAAAAAAAGAAAAAAGGGAAACAAAAGATGGAAAAGTACTCTTACTGAAAATTATTGGTAACCTAAACCACCTGAAAAAATAGTGTTTGCAATAGAAGCCCTTAAAGTTGTAACAGAAGTGAAAATAATACAATTATTAAATTAAGGATAATTGAGAGATAAAATAGTGTGATTGATAAGTGCCTATTGTTTTTCCTCTCTGATTTCAAACAGAGCACAATATTAATTTAGGATTCATCAAACACATGTGATGAAAGACAAAGAACTAGTAGGAAAAATATATCGTGCCTTACACAGTCATCATTATAAGATGTAGCTCTTTGTCAGCTACCAATTTATCAGCACTGAGAGTGCTTGCCTGCTGCACCTAACAACATTCTCATGCCAACAGTGCTGTTTTCTCTTGAAGTCTCATTTATCTTCCTACACAGGTCATTAAAGTTTGAACTTGCTTGCTTGAAGTTGTGTCTATGGTTGCCACTTTCTCTGTATCCACCCCCACAGTGTTCTTGTGCTCCTGAGATATCTTTATTTCAACAACAGGAGCAGCAGCGACAGAAAACTGGGGAAAGATTTTGTTTTAGGTTTATCTCAGTTTGTAATTCTAACTAGTAGCAATAGTTTTCTCTGAACTACAAGGTCTCAATTTTAGGGGAGCTGATCAGTCTTAGAGTTTCTACTCTCAGCTGCATGACACATGGCACACATACACTGCTATTATCTTGGGTATTTTTGCTTGTTTTACCCCACTGATTCTGCTTTAGGTGTCTGTGTGCCCTGACAGAAAACCCTAATTCATCATTGTCCTTGTTCCTTCCTACTTGAGGAAAGAAGTTTTACCATGTAGACTGCTGTAGAAGTGATGGGATATATATTTAAAAAAAAATAATGCCTGTGTGAAAACAACAGTAGCTGTTAAAAGGAGAATATAAGTAAGAGCTTGCTTTATCATAACAGATGATGACAGTGGGCAGGTGTATCAGTTATTACAGAATCAGAGTAATTTAGGTTGGAAGGGACTTATGAAAGTCATCGGGTTTAAGATCTAGCCCCTGCCCCAAGCAAGGCTGACTAAATCAAGTTGTTCAGGGCTCCCTCCAGGCAACTTTTGAGTATCTTCAAGTTGGAAATTCTACAGCCTCTCTAGCCCTCTGTGCCAGTGGTTGACCATCTTCATGCTGAAGAAGCTTGATCTGGTTTCTAACCGAAATTTACTGTGTTGACTCTTGTCACTGGGCACCAAAGGGAGATTCTGTGTCAATCTTTTTCACAGCCTGCCATTCAGTAGTTCAAGTCAGCAATAAGATGTTGCCATAGTAGACAACCAGTGTGTGTATTTGGGGATCAGTACTGCAATATACTCTGGCAGAAAATAATAGTAAAGCTTTCAGGAGATCAGCTAGTACAGAAAGTGCCAGCCCAGCTTCTGACCAGGAAAGGATAATTATACATGTTCTGTACTGATACACTGACTCCTGGATGACATGCAAGCTAAATTCCTTGACTTAAAAGCAGACAGCATTTAATTTTAATATAACTCTATATTATTATTATTAATAAAAAAGTAACTGGATTCCTGTAAAACTTGAGGTATTTGAACATTTTCCTAGTCCTCCTTTGTTTTGATACCACACAGTGTGTATTTTGATTCCATGCTTTTTTTCCTACTATTGTGCTGCTAGAGTTGTTTGGCACATGACTGTTCCAAGTGACTGGCTACCTGTATTCCATCTCTGGATCACATATACTGTATATGTGAGATCTGATTATTTTGGCACTGCTGGGACTGCATCTGGCTTCTGGGTAACATCACCTCTTCCTTTTTTGGATGGAGTGAAACCAACAGTCCCTCAGTTCCTTCATGCTGTCATAGCTCATTTTGACTTCTCTGTGTGCAGTGTAATTTTTGATACCAGTACTTGCATACCAGGGTGGACGGTAAGGTTATTGTAGCTAGTGTGTCTGGTGTGGAGGAGCTTAATTCTTACAGTTTTCTCTTTTATTGCTCTGCTTAGTTAGGTAAAATGAAAATAAATCTTATTAATAGTGGAGACAGGTTTGTTTCTTGTTCTGGCTCAGAGTTCTGGAGATGCTGAAGGAAGACAGCTGGTGTAGACATACACTCCAGTAAGTCAAGAAATTGAGGAAGAACATCTGTAGGAGATACGAGAATATTTGATTTCAACAAGGCAGACATAGCAGTGTCATCTACTCTTCTTAGCCAAATGACTTAAGAATAATTTCAGAACATTACTATATGTTATGCCCTTTGGAACAGTATGTAGGAGTAATTCAGAGGAATCTGAACAGGCAAACTGAGTGCTCTGCTCTCCTCCACATGAATGCTTTTTAATTACAGGTTACTGGAATAGGCAAAAATCTAGCTTCTGTGGCACATGTCTTTAAATGTGGTAAAGAGGAGTCAGGTGTGCCTAAAATACTACATACTCAAAGCATTCCAAGATTTCTTGGCTTTATGAGACCACAGTTGGCACACATCACATGGAGTCGGGCTTTATTTCCTCCTGCCTTCATTTGATATCCTTTGTTCAGGAACACAGCTAGGAATGCTTGTCTCTCCTGGAACCACGGTACAATATTTTTTTGGTAAAAGAGCTTTTACTCTCTAGCAGTTTGCTTTTTTATAACATGTATTCATTGAAATTTCCTTTCTAGTACGTAAAATGATCACTTGAAGAGCGATGGACATTCCTAGTTTCTGCTGTGATCCTAATGATGAAGTTACCCCATGCCCTATTCTGTTTCCCAACAAAAAGGCAGAGGTTTTGATTTTTATCAGGTCATCTATTTCACATTTTTTGCCACAAGCATGGATCTTGCTTTCCCATGGGGAAATCAAACAACAAAATTTTATTTATTTTTTAAATTAGTTAAAAAGAACAAGACTTCTGAGAGCTTCTTCAGATTGTTGATACAAATCAAGTTGATGCAATACTGATGAAGTACAGCTTGATTACATCAATTGTAGGCAAGGCTGGAGCTGTGAGGGCTCAGATTTTGAGAAGGCTCTGTCTCAGAAATTTTCAGAGGAGCTGTATGGGAGTCAGTCCTTTCTGCTTAGTACTGTGCCTTATCAGATCCTGCAGTCTTTTAAAAATTTTCTTAGGAGCCAGATTTCCATTGTGAGGATTTGCTCATCACCAGAACTATCATCCATGGAAAATGACAGGAGAAACATTTATTAACCTTGAGTAAATCTGTTCCTTCAAAACGTCTCTCTAACTGTTGCTATGAGCCCTGCTTCCACTGCTACAGAATCTATCTGGAGTCTGAACTGTCAAAGGAATTTAAGACTGGTTGAGCCTGCTCTTCCCTGTATACCTCTGTGTGTGGGAGTCAGGAGAGGGTGAGATCATTCAGTGCACAGCAGAGCCCCAACAAAGACTCCTGACTTACAGGGTCTGAACTGACATTTGTGGGTCTAACACACACCCCAGAGTGAAACTGTCTGAAACAGTCTCTTAGCTGCTCTTTTGCTAAGTGATTTTTCTTTTGGTATCTCTAAGGTAACTGGAATCTTTGTGCTTCTTATCTTTTAGCACATCAAGTATATCAGATAATAGTTAAGTCAGAACAATAAGAGATGAGATGCTGTGTCAGCATGTGGGCTGCAAATGGAACAAAAGAGTTTTCTTAAATTCGGTATGTTCTGAAAATACAAAGTAAGTGGCAATGTTCAGCCATGCAGTAACAGGCCATAAAAGGAAAAGGAGTTACTCTTAACACTGCAGTTCTTTTGTCTTTCTATATCAACATTCCCTTGTTTTTTAAATAGCCACAACAAATTACACTCTGAACTCTGTAAGTACCTTCCCTGTTTCTTCCAGACTATTCTTCTGCAAAATAGACTGTGAAACCGTGTTTGTTCAGTCTCATTGTGCTCTTTATGGCTGTGGAGCACATGCTGTCCAGCAGCTGGATTGAGATTTGGGGAATGCTGAAGTCAAAAGGGCACAATTTTTTTCAGTGTGTTGAGATTGTTACTTAATCACCATTAAGGTGATAGTTTACCTGAGCCCGTTTTATTTGCTATTTGCCACATTGTCTCATGAAAATTTTTCACAGGGACCTTTAATGTGGTCATGTAATAAATGCAAACAGCAATAATACATAAAATACATACTATTTTGTAGAAAATATCAATCCAGAGGAACTATTGCGTGTTCACATTTGCATGATTTATAAATGCTTAAAAAGTTACTTAAAAAGAGATTGTGTTGGGAATATATGAGGGCACAACAAATGAAAACATGATCAGTAGATTAACGTCTACTTAGCTATATTGACATATATTATGCTATTTGAGAATCTGGCCAAAATTGCATCTGAATTCCTGTATTTGACATGTATCACATGCATAAAACTACAATGCATTTTACATTTCAGTCCTCTGTCTTTTAGGGAAAGCTGTGCATCCTCGTTTGCTCAGTAATGCAGAAGCAGTAGTATTTGTGCTCCACTGTAGCCCCCAGCTGCTTTACAAGGACCAAAGTGTGCCGTATCTCCTATTGCCCATTTTTTTGCTTTCTGCTCTTGCTTACGGTAAGGGAATTCTTACCCTCAGGAATACCTCTGGAAAAATCAGCTTTAAGAGAGATTAATAAACTTTGGAGTATTCTTTTGTTTGTTTTAATAACAGGAGGAACTTGCCAATAATGTTTTTTGGGGTTTTTTTTGTTAGCTCTTAATTTATCACAGCTAAATCAATATATTTAATGCATAGGGAAAAAAAATATGATTGGAAGGTTCTAATTAAACCTCCTGCTCAAAGCAAGACTATATTCAGTATTAGATTGGGGGGTTTGTGTCTGATTGTGTCAAGTTTTGATGGTACTCAAGGGTGAAGACTGTAAACTCTCTGGTTATTGTTCCAGTTAAGAGTTTTTTCTTTATATCCCATTCAGTATTTCCCTGACTCAACTTGTGCATGTTATCTCTTGTTCTTTCACTGTGCCCAACAGGTGATCAAAGACAACACTTAGATCACCCCTTGGCCATCTCTTTTTTTCCACAGACATTACTCACTCAGGCTCAGTAAGTTCCAGTCTTGTGGTGCTGTGTCAGCCTGAAATGGCTCTTGGTTTTTGTGGTTCACCATAGTTCAGGTCAGCACTGCTTCAGGATTTTTTGCTTCATGTCATGGAGATATCCCACAATTAGGATAATACAAAACAAGGTTTAAAACATTTATTTCCATTTTAAAACTCTTCTGCACTGCCCAAATAAGTGACTGAAAATGAGACTTGGGTCCTGTTGTTTATTAGATTGCGGTTAGATCCTTGCATGAAGATGCACAGTGATGCGCAGTGTAATTAGTATTATTAACTCTGAAAATACAAATGTTTACTCAACTGGCATCTAATACACCTGGACTATAAATTATGCTTTCTTTCTCTCACACAAAATTCTCATCTTCGTATTTACACTTAATGGGTAGTGGTAGTGCAGATGAACATTTCGATGAATCATACTCTGGAGTGGAAGGATTGGACACAATTAGAGTATTAACTTCAGATAGTAATTGCCAGCATAGTTAAATGTTGGTTTACTTAAATATAGCCACCAAATTATAATGGGCTCTAATGCATGGGAATGAATCGTAGTCTTGTTATGTTCAGTGAATACTTAGCTATATCCTTTATGTAAACATCCTACTCACAGTAATCCAGTAAGGACATAAGGTAGAGTCTGTTTATTTTAAGAGGTAAACCACTCAGGATTATACAGGAATTAGGATGTGCATGCATATATGGAGGTTTCCGATGTGAGGAAACTACAGGTTGTCCATTTTACTCTGCTTTTACTCCACAGTAAAATGTGGAGTGTGTTCCCCTAATTATCAAACAGTCTGTATTCCCAACTTGCAGAAATATTTTAGTGTGTATAATCTAAATTGGGATTTAAATTCTGTTGAATTCAGTAGAAAGATGTGTTAAGTAAGTTTTAAGACTAGAAGTCATACATTTCCTCATAGTTAATGCCTTATTATTTGAACACTAATTAACTGTGCCTGGTATTTCCTGTGATAAATTGATGGTTTTAGTTTCTCAAAATGTGTAACACTCTGGACCGAAAGTTTGCATGGTGAGTGTCTTGGTTCTTTCTATTTGGAATTTTTTGGCCAAATCACTTCTGGATGTGAATCTGTTGTGTAGAGCCTGGACTGCTAATGAGTCTGATTTCCAGAAAGGAAGCCTTTCTCTCCTCACACAACTGGAGAATTCAGCAGCCTATTTCATATGCAGAAGTACCATGCAACCTTTAATTACACTTTTTTTTCCTGTTATTTCTAAGGCACTTCTGCATCTCTTGATGAGCAGAATGGGGCTGGGTAAAGCAGCAAGGTGAGATTTGTGTGCTACACCCTTACTTTGTTTATTGCAGAATCTAGTGTGTGTGATGAGTGAGACGGGGCAAAAAGGTTAAGGTAGTTGATTCCTCTGCTATTCTCAAAGATCAGGGCTTGATGAGTCAGATTAAATGCCTATTATTTTAGGGTACTTTTGTTTTCTCTCTTCTTGTGCCTACATAAATTAGGAATCATAACAGCTTCTTTTCCACTGAATCATGTTTCTGACACAGATTTTTACCTTACTGTAGCTGAAAAGCAATTTAATTCCTTCTTTCAGACCAGCATTTGAAGGGTATGTAGTCATTAGGAAAAATACTGAAAAGCTCAAAAGAAAGATAAATTTGATGTTTCGTCCATTCTGGATATTGAACAAAGTTAGGATAACATACAAAAAACATGCATTTTAATCTGTCATGATAATTAATGAATACCTGCAGTTAAAATACTGCATTCCGGCTTAATGCCGAGGTCTCTTTTGCAGAATAAAATGGTATTTGATTAATTTATGTTCTTAAATATAGACAGACCTGATCTCTTTGTGGAGATCCTCAGGGGCACCTCGCGACTTCCACTGACCCACATAACACTTATTTTCGGCAAACTGCTTCGTGACATGACTAAAGCTTGGGCCCAGATCAGGTATCCAGGTTAGGTATAGTGTACACCATGTGTTATTTTAGTATTATTCTGAAATGGAGTTCTCAAATAGCATGGGAGACAGTGGGATATGCATAGAACACGTATGAACCAACACCAAATCCCACTTCCTAAAGCCCACTCTGAGCTCAGATGAGTTGGACTAAGGCAAAATAGAAAACTCCCGCTGCTTATATTTTCCCTAAGGAGATCATTGCAAAGCATGTCAGCTTGAACATTTAATCACAAAATAAGGAATGTATTTGGAGCCCTGTGCATAAGAGTGTTACCTAGTGACATCCATTGGGACCCTGTGTTTTAGCTTAAAGTACATACTTTTAAAAAAATGTTTCTGAGGTTATAAGGGTAAATGTTTTGGAGGAAGTTCCTGAAAACATAGGTCCTGTAGGAATTATACCCTTAATCCATTGGCTTGATGCAGTTTTCAGCACAATCAGTAAAATCCCACTGCCTTTGCTTGGCTTTGGATTAGACCTCAAGGGTCACAAACTGGTTGAACTAAGCAGTGGAGCAGATGCAAGCTTCCTCAACTTGCAGACCTTTCTACCAGATTCCTGTTCAGACTTGTTAGCATCTGAATCTCAGGAGTGCTTTCTGGAATATACATCTGCAGAAACCAGCAAACGTGTAAATTATTCTCTTAAATCTCAAAGTTTTCTTTCTAAAAAGGGCAACAGTAACTTTCCTTTTGAGGAACTCAGTACTACCTTCACTTACACCTCCAAGCTTGAAGACCTCCTCTTTTGTGGGGTGTTTATGCACTCCTTATGCAGCTGTCGTACAACAGCTTAATTAAGCAATATTCCACTTAAACTGCAGTCAGCCACTATGGCCAGGGTATGTTTCCTCTGCCCACTGTGGAGAGTTGGCTGTTCTAATTTCATTTGTTCAAATTAATGTGTTAACTCCCTCTGAGGAGGTAAGTAGTGTGTCACAGCTTGAGGCAGGACCTCTGTGCACGAATCCTTTTAGTTCATAGCAGGATGCAGGCATGCAAATGTTGACATTTTGAAATTGTTTCCCCAGAAGGTCAAATTAGTATAACTGGCTACAAAAAGAAAACACGTCTACCCTGATGCCTTTCATAATTAGACTAGCTAGAAATAAACCCAAGTGTTTGCCATTATACTAAACCGTCTCAGCTGCTACTGGAATTACATTTGTTTATGGAAAAAAATAAAAGACTTTATTTTGAATATTTATTTGACATTACAGGAAACAAATGGTTGAAATAAGTATTGAAAACTTTGTAAAAAGCAGTGTATTTGTTGTACACTGATTGGTAAAGCACTGCTTTCAAGACCATGAGATACTCATTCCTGAAGGTTTTCAAATATATATTCATCAGTAGGAAATATCTTCGTCATTAGGACAAGGAGTCGTTTGCCCAGCTATCTTAGAAATGTGAATGGGGTTTGCAACAGAATGTCATGATGCTGCTTTGCAATGTCTTTCTTGGGTATTACTTAGGCTTCAAACATTATAAACATGTAGGAACTATATTGTGACATTAGTTTATTCCAAGTTTAATCAAAATCTTGCTAGAAGATAAGAAGTTTAAGAGACATGCTTAGTACATTTCACTTAAAGTGTTTAATTTGTATCCACATCTGCTGTGAATTAATTTGGGTGTACTAAAGCAATAGAGCAATAGTTATATCAGTTTCCAGTCTGCTGAAATCTGTCTTTAGAACTTATTTGGAACCACCCAGTGCTACTTTAATTTGGAAACACTGAATCAGTGTCCTGTTCAATTTTAGGTGAATTGTAACTTCAATTTTTAATTTCCCCCCTTCCCCCCCACCTTCCCCCCCCCAAATCTCTGGAGTGTACCATTAACCACAATGTGTTAGTGTATGAGCATCAAGGAAAAATGTGAGTTCTCCTTTAACTTTCAGCAGGGATTTTGTGGGAATGTTCCTCATCTGTCAACAGTGACTCATGGTATCTTGGATCAGTGTGGGCATTTGGAAGCCTGTGTGGCAGTTGACATACACATACACTTGAATATTGCACCCAAAGGAGCGTTCTTTTGGAGGGAAATTAGTAGAGTAACCAGCGGAGCTGCTGAGAGTGAATAATATCATTGGGTCTGGAAGGGGAACTGGAAAGTGCCCTGCCTTATCCCCCACAACATTCCAAGTTTTCATGCGCCCTTTACATGAACCAAACTTTACACTGAGGCTACACAACACGTGTAAGAAATTCATTAAAGTCACATTGTGCAGGCGTGGCAACTTGGTGCCAATGGACAATGTTTCCTAAATCCAGGTGAAAAATGGTCCTGCTTCAAAGCACACAAAGTGCAAATAAATGTAGAGTGTGAAAAAATAAACTAGGTTAAAATTTGCAGTACATTTTGCAAAAAATTACATTTTTGGTAATTCTCATTTTACATAGTAAAGATAAGAAGGAAAACGCTGCTTTCCATTTCGGTGTGCCTGGACCATTTCACTGATACCTTCAGTCTACAGATCATTCTCTAAAGGCTTCTGTTCTGACAGGGACACAAAGTAAATGGTATGAATGTGATCTCTGATTTCTGTCTTGGTAAGAAAAGTGCAGTTTTTTGTGGCTTGAGCAAAAATGATATAATGATTCTCATTTATATTCCACTGGAGCTTCAGAAATAAAAACTTCCATTATTTTTCTTTCCTGATGCTAACGCTGAGGATAATGATGCTATTGTGTTGATGCAAGAAGAGCTGCCATTTATTTAGATTGATGAGACACCTAGGATCAGTGGTGTGGACTAGATCTCCTTTCTATTAGTTCAAAGAGAGTGGAAAAGAATAAAACCTCTGGAAAAAGATGGATTTTTAGCACAGCAGGCAGCCACACCACTTTTTCCCCCTCCCCTCCAAGTTAATTTTGTTTAACAAAATATTGCTTGGTTTTTTGTTACTTTTGGAACAGTATTTTCACTTTTCCAGTTCTAATTTGTGTGCGTGTCACCTCCCGCTTACTGACATTTGCTGCAGAAGGTGGGAGGAGATGTGACTGGACATGCTGCAGTTGGGCCATGTCACCTGAGAGCAGCCACCAGGAACCTGCTATGAGCCAGTTCAGGTGGGACTGGCCGAGTGGTCTTGGAGTCAAAACATCATAAAGTTACTTTCAATTGTCTTTGGATCCCCTTCTGAGGCTGCTCTAAATAGAGGCTGGTGTACTAGGTGATTTGTTGTTCAAACAAATCCAACTGTATTTACACTGACATGTCTTTCAGCAAGTGAACCTGTGCTCTGAGGTCAAGCACCGTGGAGCTGTATCCAAACCTCTTCATGCATTAAGCCCAGCCAGACAGGAGGTGCTGCCTGAGTGCTGTTGATAATCCACTCACTTTTCCTCTTCCACCTCTACTGGAAATTACTGATGGGTCTTTCTGAAGTTCACTTAAAAGATCGAATATGAACAGGTTATTTCAAAACAAAAAGCATTTAGAAGGAATTAAAGGTTGAAATGCTGTTACAGAAATTGAATTCAATCAGTGTGAAATGATGCTGTTTGCAGATACTTCCACTCACTCAGGGAGGCCCCAAAGGCTTTGAGGAGGGGAGATGGAGTGGGGAGGAGGAAGGGTGAGGGAGGCGCCGTGGCCAGCTGAGAAGGGAGTCGCAGCAGTCATTTTGCTGAATTAGATTCCAAGTTTTGCATCTTCACTTTCCATGTCAAGACTCAGGTCATGGCTGCACTTCTATCCACACGTGATTAGGAGGGAAATATGCCGTCTCCAGCCACAGCCAAAGCAAACATATAACATGGTGTTTCCATAACCGGGGTTCTCCACAGTAGAAGATAACAGGGTTAGGTCAATCAGAGAGTGAGAGTTCCCCAGAATACTCTATGACTATCCTACAATTTTAATTTCTGGAACTCAGTGAGCTGGAGGCTGTGTCTCTAAATTTAATAGCCTCTTATTTTGCCACTTTGTCCCTTGAAACTATAACCAGTTTACCATTTACAATAGCCCATGTCAAGAGTTTCTACAGCTTAACACTGTGTTGTGTGAAGTGGATTAAGACAAATTTTGGGTGATTTTAAAACTAGTTAAAGCTCTTCACACTGTAACTTCTTGGTGTTTTCAGAATTACAGTTGCAAATTTGCTTTTATGTAGTGAAATTTTGGGTACAAATGCATTCCTCCCAGCCCCTTTAGAGTATGCCCAGAATCCAAAAAATTAATGTAAAAATTGTATGTAAGGTTTACTTTCCATTTTGAATACAGCAGTTGATTATAAATTTCTTGTTTCTTATTTGAGTGTGTAATAATTATAAAAATAATGAAAGTAGATCTAGTTTGGTTTGTATAACCTGAAAGGAATTTAAAACTTTGACTGGTAGAGCAGTATCAGGCATTAGAAAATTCACTTTTATTTGAGAAATGGGGGTTTGCTGCTGGGTGATTATTATGCTTATGACATTTGGATAGAAGAGAAAAACTGGAAGTTCCTTTTTGACACATAGAAGACTGTAGGTGCAACTGGAAACATTTGATAAATAATGTTTACTAATTTATTCTAATGGATGATAAATATATTGCACACATTGCAGAACCACAGCAATCAGAATATTTTATCCATGGTGTAAGTCCATTGATTTTCATTAGGATAAATTAAGAGCAAAATTGGGCATTATCACTTTATTTTGGCATGGGACTCTGTGCAAGGAGGGTCAAGGGTTAGAGGTCCCTGCTGTATTTTGCTGCAATTAAAGTGCACAGCGGAGCTATGTGTATCTGTGTGTGAGCTACACAGACTGCTTAACTGCAGTTGCTGCTTTCAGCCCGTCGCTGAAACTCATCCAAAACCTCACTTACGGATTAGAAGAAACAAGAGCTATCAGAAGAGAGAAGGATGTAAATCCAAGCATGAATTTTACTCATCCATTCTATTAGTGTTAAAAGACAATTCCTCAAAGTGCTGGATATGTGATCAAAGTGAAGGGGTGGATCCACTCTGCAAAAACAAATTTTAACAGAAGCAGTGTTGATAGCTGTGTCTGAAATTAAAAACATGAGGTCACTGATATGTACCCATATATGAAAAGCTGGACACAGTCCATCTAAGCCAGCTGCTATATAAATTATAATGATTATAATGATTTACCTACTAGCAGGACTAACCCAAAGCCCTTTTTGCGTCTTATTAATCAGAGGACTTTGAAGAGTTGTTACACAGATAGAGACAAGAGTTTCACACATGATTTTCAAGCATAAAAAGACCTTTTTTGAAGCAGGTCAGATGCCTTTTCCATCACAAATCTGCTGAAAACACAAGTGTTACTTATTCCATTTTGCAGTTTTGCATATGCAACTAAATTTCCAGGGAAGCTTCCTAACCCTATTATGCATATTAAATAATTCACCTTGGTAAATAATTTGTGCAGGTTTATATTGTCAGTTCAGTAATAAAAATAAAATACATCAGAGAAGGCAGAGAATGACTTTAGAGAAGCATAGAATGGTTTGGGTTGGAAGAGACCTTGTAGATCATCTAGTTCCAAGAGTATGGGACACCTCGCCATGAGCAGGGACACCTTGCACTAGACCAGGTTGTTTGAAGCCCCATCCAAAGTGGCCTTAAACAGTTTCAGGGCCACATCTCTGAGCAACCTGGGCCTGTGTCTGACCATCTTCATAGCAAAGAATTTCTTGCTGCTGTCAAATCTAAACCTGCCTGCGGTCAGTTTAGAGCTTGTTTAATTTCAGGTCAAATCTACCTCTTCTGGATTTCCCCCATCCCAGTGTTTGAAGCTGTAGAGACACTCTCCCTTGCAGCCTCTTAAGCCAGTGAAAGCACTGACACCCTCACTTACTGACGGCTCACCCTCTGCAGGTCACCCTCATTCTCACACTGTCTCAATTTTGACATCTAAATCCTTTACAGACCTATCCCATTAGTCTAAGAATCAATGGTAACTTGGTTGTCAAGCACCAAAGTCAACTTGAAAATAAAACCACCAGTCTTTTAAAAAATTTCCTCTGATATCCCTGTGAAACTTTACAGCTCATATTTGCTAATTCTTCTAAATGAGCTAACTTATTTTTGGAATACATTGATTTAGTACCTGAAAGGAAGATTTCTTCAAGAGTTAAAAAATATTTTAGTACTCTTGCCCTGGAAAAGGAATACACTTGCATGAGAAAAGGTTTTATCATAACTGCAATTCCAGTACATGTATGGACATTGTTGTTACTTTTGACTCCTAATAGTCCATGGCGTGTAAATCGCAAAGACACTGACTAGGTTTTTAACTTCCAGGTTCAGTTTTTAGGAGGTTCCCTTTTCAGAAAGTAATTTTCTAAAACACCATTGTATTTAAATTTTTTTTTACGTAATAGTCCCCAGACTTCATGACAGGTTCTGGCATTATTCAGACAGTTTTAGTCTCATCGGAATTTTTACTCAGAAGTAATGATTCTTTGGAAGATGAACTAACTTTATTAATAAATAAATTAGCCTAAAACGTCTCAAATTGTACAAAAGGCATCAATTTTATCCTTGCATTGAGTATATCTTTCATTGTCATGATTATGAAAAAATATAATCATGTCTCTTGAGCTAACTTCAAAGTAGCTTGCCTGAGAAAACACCTTAATAATTCAACATGCAGCTTTATCGAGTCACAAGTAGCTGAAGACCAAAATCAGTTCATCTTTGCTGGCTTCTTAGCCAGTGTTGTTGGACACTGTGAGTACATGAGTGAGTTTCAGGGTAACTCAGGTGCATGTATACTGCAGCGTGGTCGATGTCTGGAGCAAGTAGCTGTGCCTATAGAGAGCAGCAGCTCCTTTCCTGCCTTGCTTTTGTTCTGGCGGAAAAAGTTGATGAATTGGAAATCTGTGTCTTGCTTTATTTGGGAACAGTCAGTAAGTAAAAATTGTGCTCCATGCTACACTTGCACTCAACATGTAGCTCAACCATGCAGAGGATAGGATGTGACGGTCTTCCCATCACATTCCTGCTTGGCCAAATGAAATACATCCCTGCCCTGGCAAAACAGCTCTGTGTGTGTTAGCCTTGCAAAGGTGTTCGTGCCTCTGTGATATGATATTTAATGAGACAAGGCTGGTACTGTTTATAGATAAGGTAATCACTCCTTGAAGTTACAACTACCCACAATTTTACTTAATTGATAACCAGTACCGGTTCTGCTCACTGAAGTCTAACTTCACAGAAGTATCAGAGAGTTGAAAATTTATTAGCTTCTAACTAGATCTGATAACTGAGTTATTTAATGAATGGGATTTAGCTGTCTGTTTACCTGTGCTAGCTCAGATGGTGCAATTTAAGGTCATGCAGTGCCACATTGGGCTAATCAAGCTCAGAGGGCTGAGCTAATAAGCCTGCAGTGTTTCTAGTATTCGAGTTAGAATGTTTATAAACGTTGCATTAGATCATTATTTTGCCATATTATTTTGCCACATTTTCAAGAACCTTGATAGCTATAGATCTCCTTAAGATCTGGGTGCTCAGTAGTATGATGTATCACTTTCATGATTTCTCCTGAAATAATATACCAACACAAGTGGGAGGTAGCAAAGATGTTACCTACTCAAATCTCAAGACAGATAAATTTTCGCTTAGACCGACAACGTCTTAGTAAAACCAGATTGTGGTCTGCTTTTGCCATCATATATTTCTGCCTGATTCATCACACACACACACAAAAATGCTATAGGTAGTATGGGTAATGTAAGTCTGCGATTTTGTAACAATGTTGGGCTTAAATACTTGTGAAGTTCACAGTTAAATATGTGCTGTAACCTTTCTCACAAAGCCAAATTCATAATATGGGATGTTAAAATAATTTTACAAATATATGAGATCAAGCTTTACAGGTCTTTGCTTAGCTCATAGGTTAATATTTCTCATGTTTTATAAGAAAACAGCTGAGCAATAGGGATAATCTGGATTCACTTTCAGAGACCAAAAGGACAAATAATGCAAATAATAAAGGGAAAACAGGTTGGCTTTAAAAATCTGAATGTTTTATGTCTTTGAAATATCATGTGACCCCTTCAATTACTCAAACTAAAAACACTTTAAGGGCTGTCATGTAGCTAAATAGTGCTGACATTAATGAGCTAAAATCTTCTCTCAGTTTTACAGTATAAAAAACATGTGCATCAGTATTTTGAAGTCAAAGGATTCCATGCTTGTACTGGTGCAACTGAAACAAAACATTGGTGTAACATTCCTCCTTCCAGGTATCTGGTTTTAATCAAACTATACTCACGGCCCTCAAGTTTTCTTTGCTGCAGTGGAAGGTAGGTAGGAGTGTTTCACTTAAAATGCTTGGTTTACATCACAAGTGCACAAAAACCTGTATATCTTGTCCTAGCTACTTCTAATTGATAAATTGTAATAGTTCTCTCAACTGTGTTTCTGAACTATGTGTTCTCTCAGAAGCAAAAGTTTTGCTCAAAAACAAATACAGTACTGTTTTTTTCTCCTTCCAGTGGAGTTCAGAGAAACCAGGTTATTGGCAACTGTTATGATAAGGTAGACGAAGAGGATGAAAGCTAGGACTGATTGAACAGCTGTGAGGGGCTCTGTTCCAATTGTATTTTGATTACTGATAAGATAATCCTCCCTTTTCTCCCAGTGATTTATCTCATTCAAATTACAATAACAGTGAATTGCCATCAACAACAAACGCTGTGTAGTTTCAAGTTTCTCTGACTGTAGTGTAGCAAAAATCAAAGGTGCTGATTACAAGTTTTCATGTTACATTTCTAAAAATGGATGAATCACTTATTGCACTATGTGATCTCATACACTTCATAAGCCTGTTTTTTGTTTCATTTGAGATAAACCGATCACTTGCTGATATTTCCAAGAAGAAAAATTCTAAAATTATCTGAAAGCATAACTTGTTGGGGTTTTTTTTGGAGGGGAAGGTGTTGATAATTGGTATGTCTCTTTATTCTTCTGCTCCTAATATGAAATCAAAGACTTGCAGATAAAATAGCTCGCAAGTACTAGAACAGTTTGAATTTAACTGAAAGGCAGATAATCTGACCAGTTAAACTAAAAGATGTAACAAAACAAATGTTTCTGCAATTATTCCTCCTGCCCCCCCCTCAGGTGAAATGCTAAAAAGAAAAAAAAAGTATGAATTAGTTTTCCTTGTTTTGTTTTGTAGAAGTTTGAATTGTACCACAGACTGTTAGCAAAGTTATTTTTAATTAGGCTGGATGACTGAACCATTCTCCTCGCTAAGGGCTAGATCCTAAGGTCCCAGTGATGTCTGAGGTGTCAATGAAAGAAAATAATTGTGGTATAAAGTAGTTAAATCCTGGATGGGGGGAAAGGAGTTGTTATCCTTCAGGCTATTGGCCATTTTACTAAGCATTAGACCCAGCATGGGGTCAAGCTCACCTGATTTCAGACTAGTGTTTTTCATTATATAAGGAAATTCCCCACTGAAATACCCCACTGTATGGCAGCCATCATCTCATCCGGGTGGGGACCGGACTCCCAACAAGTACAGTGCCTTTTCTATGCTTATATTGCTGGTTTTGCCAAATAGCTCTGCTGGCTCATGCCTTGCAGGAAGCTCTCTTGATTTCCTGCCAGTTCCTGCCTCTTCCTTAACTGTTTGACTGGGGCAGAAGTCACCATCTGCACTCACAGCAATAAAATGAGGAAGCTACGGGAGAGGTTGGAAGTTGAAATACACACTCCTTTCCTTGCATGTATCTAAGAATTCAGCAAATAATTACTCAAAGAGTAATGACTAATTTACACCTGGGATTATTTAGAAGGATACACATGCTGATATACAGAACAGGCACAGTATGCATCTGTGTAAGCAACAAATGCATGTGCAAACATGCGGCGACCTGATCCTCTGTAGCCAAAGTAGAGGCCTGGCGAGAGAAGAAGGAAATGTTCTAGCATGACATTGTGGGAGGCACTGCTCACAGTTCAGCAGAATCCCCGTTTGATGGCATAATGGCATTGACTCATCTTTTATCTACTGCTGGGAGATCTACAGTAAGATCTTATCGCTGCTGGCAAAGGAGTGAAGGTCGAGAGTTTTGTGCAACCAGCAACCCACTCATTGGCTTCACGAGCGTGTTGTGACGAGCACCACTCCCAGTCACTCTGCAGAGTCACCAGGAATAGGACAAGGCCAGATCTGAATCCTGCTGAGGAAACTAGGAGACCTTTCCTCTGGTTTTTAGAGAAATTGATGTGCCCTTTTGACCCTTATCAACAAAAACAGTCTTGGCTGGTGTGTGTCATTGTGAAGTCTGTGGCAGGGACGTAGGCCAAAGCCCACAAATTTTCTAAGTTGTTACACAGGCAAACTCCCTCTCTCTGAAAAGATTAAAGATAATTTACCTACTAGTAGGTAAGTAAAAAATAAGATGGTTTTCTTTTGTTATGTTCTCCTCCTGACAAACTCCACTGAGGGAACACAGACATGAAACAAGGTTTACAGTGGAATACCAACCATGGAAAAAGCAAACTTCAGGATCTGCCTGACTGTATTCATCTTAGCTATAGCTGTGGTTTTCTGGCTCCTTCTTTAATGAAGAAGTGTGATAAAAATAAACCAAATCTACATTCCTTGTGCATGCATATCTCCGTGGATTTCACAGCAGGAATTTGGCCCTCTGTGTGTATATATACTATTAAGTTACAATTCCATTAGCAAATTAAATAACCATGTATTAAAATGAAGGCAAGAGTTAGGGACTCGTTTTCTTCTGTAAATTTGCCAACTCGATCTGGCAAAGTAAATATTCTGACACAAGTCAGACTGGATCAACAGACACATCAGTTAATAGAGGAAAGACCATGCGGAGTCTTTGGCATTGAAAAAGGTCAAATACTTCAAGCTTGGACACTGGCAGAGAAAGGACTCTAAGATGGAGCAAGCAAGTCAGGAATGTGGATTAAAGCTAGTTGAAGTGGTTATTAGGAGCATCTATAGCCCACAAACCCTGAGAAACTCAACCTCCATCTGGTTTCAGTGATCATCACATTCATTATAATATGATTATTTTTAAAAATATGGTGCATTTCAAACTGTTAGTTTAGGTCACCTGCAACACTTAATAAATGTGGGAATCAAGCACCAATAACAAAAACAATGACATCTCTTTTACCTTCAAAATACCACCACCCACTTTAAATCTACCTCATACAGCATTTCACAGACAATGCTAGTTGTAGTGTGCAGTGGTTAGCTGTACAGAGCTCATTTGTTCCTGCTCAAAGCTACAGGCATGACTACAGCTGAGGATGTGTCAAAAGGAAATGAGAAAATTATCTCAGGGCAATTACTGAAGATTCTCTGGGAAATTACTGAAAAAAAAAGGAGGAGTAATGTTACATCTTTGCAATAAAAATAACTGCACAGATCATAGAGGAAGTAAAAAAAAAAAACTTTAAGAACAGGCAACCATCAACCATTACCTGTCTGCATGAGTCATGGATAGGCCAACATGTAATAAGGATTAAAAAAAAAAAATTAGGGTATGCCTAGTAGACAGTATTAATCTCATTGCCTCATCGAATGCATTCATCATTTCCTCTTGTCATTACAGTGCAATCTTTGCTGTAAATCTTGGTTTATGTTATCACTGATCATCTATGAACCTTGCCAGCATGAGTGATCGAC
Organism: Lycocorax pyrrhopterus obiensis; assembly: GCA_014706295.1. Lineage (NCBI taxonomy): Eukaryota > Metazoa > Chordata > Aves > Passeriformes > Paradisaeidae > Lycocorax > Lycocorax pyrrhopterus. The sequence continues at coordinate 8,787,636 of JACSVZ010000015.1, forward strand.
TCTTAAGAGAGTTGATGGATGCCAGTGCCCTTCTGGGATTGAGCCCTGTCTTTGCTCTTTCTCTCAGCAATAGTCACTCATTGGATACTGAAGACACTGGATAGTAAACACTTTGAAACTAATGAATTTGAGGAAGTGGAATACTTAATTTGTATTGATTGTGCAAATGCCATTGCTTTGCCCTTCAACACCCTGTTCCAGAATGGCCTGTAAAGCCACATTCATCACTGGATGAATACATATCAATTAGAATAAACAGCAGAGGAACTGCTTGGGATTTCACCTCCCACTTGTGATGTAGCTCAAACCTACCTAAATTAGTAGTAATTGAGAGTCATCAACACACAAATGACATTTTTCTCCTCAGCCTATATTTTCAACCTGATTCCTGACAGGGAGAAACCTGATGTCCCATGATTTGAAATACACTGCTGAGAGCATGTTTAGGCCTAATCCTTTGGGCAACAGACCCTGGAAGTCTAGTTGTCATCTGCAAAAGTCAGTAATGTGACAATATGACACATACTGAATTAAAACCTAGTAGAAATGTCCTATTCTTAGAGAAGGCAATGGAATTTAGCTTTTAGTTTGACTTTAAATTGCACTTTCATAAAAAACCCAACAGTGTTACCTTTAGCATTGTTGCATGCTCTGAAAATCAAAGAAAATTAAAAGAAAAAAAAGTTATATTTATTCCCCTGCACAGCCACACCTGGTCCTTTTAAGTTATACTGTGGAGACTTATGAACAGTGAAGATGATGATGTAATTTACTCTTGGCCATAATAAACCTTAGACTTCAATGCTATGATCTCACATTTTTCATTAATGTTAGAAAGAAAAGAAAACATCAATCACCATCTGTAAATGTGAATATTTAGAACTCTGCATTAGCAAAATCATATCAGGCTTCTTTTAAGCCAGGTAGCTGTGTGCCTAACTGATCTCATTTCCATTTTTATCAGTTTTACGTTTGTGTAACATCGAATTCAGCAGACACTTGTCTTTACGCCGCAGTCACAAAGGGCAGAATCGTACTTATACGAGTTCAAACCAACAAAGATGAAAAAATTACAAAGGTTTTTGACAGCTGTATTATAAGAAAAATGATCAGATACAGATGACAGCAAAGCATTTCTAGCCAAGAGAGTTTTAAGACAAGTTAAGCAATCAATCATCTACATCACTCGCTATTCAGCGAGTCGACATTCGACATCTGAATCAGTCATTACAAAGTAAAGAGAATTAGTAAAGTCTCTTACAAAATGCAAATAAGTGAACTGGAGGACAATAGAGTCAAATTCTAGAACTTGGCAGGAAGCCATAAGAATTATTTTGACAAGACTGCTTGGGGTAATTTGATTGTTACATTTAAAAGAAAAATAATTTTTAAAAAGTGAGCTTCAGTCTTGAGCAGTACAAATTTGTGATATAAATGTATAGTTATATTTAGTGACAAAAACTGTAGAATAAGGAACAAAATATAGTGTCTGCTCTGATACTTTACTACACTGCTGCATGAATTAACTATTTTTGGTGGTAGTGAGAGTTTTTCCAAATAAATTCAAAGAATACTAAGGCTAAAAGCTATCCCAAATGGTATGCAACTATCAGTGTTTGTCTTCTTGAACATGTTGCCTAGTAATGTTTTTGCAGAGTTTCAACCTGCTTCAAAATCCACTGGGTATAAGTGAACATCAAAAATAGGTTTAACGTCTGCAGAGCTGCAAAGCTGCAGGTGTGAAATTCTGTAAAATCAAAAGTATCACTATTACATACGTCCAAAAAATCCCCATCTAACATCTTTCTTCTTAATACAAAAGAATGAGTGAAAAAGAAGGAAAATGAGTTGAAAATTAGGCAGAAACTTTGGTTTTAACAGCAGCTTCTCCTTAATTCCTAACAGCATACAGGATGCTATCTTACACTCACTCCTCAGTTGGAGTAATGGTGGAAAATGGGAGTGATCTTACTGAAAACCAGAAAACCGTAGAAGGTAGCTGCACTGTTAGGTGAATCCTAGACATCCAGGCATTTGGCATCTGTTCTGAGAGGAGTTACATGTGTTCTTGGCTTGCACACGTGGCAGAATTGACACAAGCATTACATACCTGAAGCTCTGGCCGTGCCCTCTGGCCATCAGCCCTTGGATGCTGATGTGTTCACTCCCTTTCTCATCTGTCTTCATGGCTTCATCAATGGAACTGCTCCTGCTCCTAAGACTGCATGTTTGCCTTCATACTTCACAAGGTCAGGGCTTGAACCATATAGGATTTGTCATCACCAAGAAACTTTCTTATTGATGAATTACTAGTGCCGACATGCCTTAAAATGGTAGAGATGGTTTGGTTTTGGTCCCAATATGAATATAGGCATAAAGAAAGTGTGTTCTCATTAATATTTATACTAGTATGATCTATATTAACTTATGGTAAAAATATTTTTCAGAAAAATGCATGACTTTGTTAATATTTGAATAGCTGAGATGATTCTGTGGATCCTTGTACTTAAAAAAATCCTGTCCATGGCAAATGCAAAAGCTCTGTGAGGAATATCAGAACTAGAAAATTACTCTTGAGTTTAAAAAGAAGCAGTTACTTTCCCTAGTTTCATTCTTGTTCCAAGCAAGGGAACAACATGCTGCCTGTGTGAGAAAGCTCAGAAGATAATACATTTAAGAATAGATGTTACATGTTATTTTATCTCATCAGCTAGTCATTCTTATCCCTTTTCTCATAACTTACAGTTCTTTATGAAACATATTCTTCTGCTGGAAGTAGGAGATTTTGTGTTTAGATGTGGGTTTTTATCAGCTGGTTATCCTCAAGTTTATCCTTGCAAATCTCATTGATTGAACAAAATTGAACTTTGTCCAACAGTTGATGAGCTACATGGATAGAATTTTACCACCTAAAAACTCATACAGGCTTTTAATTGATTTCACTGTTGTTTTGACCTCTGTGTAGAGCTGAAACTTATGAGGAGTTTGGCAGTGTGAAATAAAAACATTCAAGGGCCCAGGTACATAATGCTTCCACTTGTTTTTACACCATAAGCACAAATTCCTAAAAATATATCTGTATGACTCAAAATATAAGTCTCTATTTCCTTTGACCATGTTAACAACAAAAGTATTACCTTTATATTACAGAAATGTTGGAATCCAACAATATAATCAATTTCAATGGACTAGCTAATAGCTCCAGTTACCATACTTTCCTCTTGGACGAAGAACGCGGTCGGCTGTATGTTGGAGCAAAGGATCACATATTTTCTTTCAACCTGGTTAACATCAAGGAATATCAAAAGGTACGTTCATTCATGTTCTGTACAATGTAAATACATACTTTTAATGTTAAAGACTCCCTATTACTCAGACTATGTTGTGCACTGTTGGAATTATATAGTAAGTGTTTGGATATCAGGAATACTGTTACAACAAAAATATTTGCTGACTCTATGAAAAGAAATTTATAACGAGCCTGTGACCTTTGACTATATAATCTACAATATTTTTTTTCAGACTACAAAAAAGTAGTAAATGATAAGTGAATAATCCAGCTATTTCCCAAACAAGACATACTTTCATGGCAACTGCTAAAAAAGCCAAACATCTATTATGACAGTTTACGCAGAAAGGCCTTACTGCTCTGTATTTGTTTGTAGATAAAAGAAGCTATTTGGGAGTCTAAGAGCTGATTTTTCTTCTTTAACTCAACACATGTAGGCACTCTGCTTCTGCTGCTTTCAAACCAAAATAGTTCCAGTATTAATAAAAGATGAACAATTCCATAAAATACTGCCGTTCTTGACGGAGATTGTAATTTTCCAGTAAGAGTTGGTGACTAATTAAGAGCTGACAAGCAGTTTAGTGTCACTCTTCCGTTGGGAGTCCAAATAAATAATTAAGTTTTCCTTTATTTTAGTAAGACAAAATGCCAAGAAGGTAAACAATGGGATGGAGGTTTGATTCATTATATTAAGTATTTTGATGGCACATTTTAAAATCCAGAGAGTACCCTTTTATGAGAGATATATTGCTTCAATACCCAGGGATTATTTTTTTTTTCTTAGTGTTCCTGACCTTTTGGCCGTTTAACTATTAGCTTCCTAAGATGATAGCAATAAATATCTTGTGTTTTCTGTTCAGAGGGAAGACAGACTATTCATTTGTATTCTCTAAGGATAAGAGGATAAAAGGAAAACTGGCTATTTTCTTTTCTATTCTCTTTAGTGCAGCTATAAAGGAAACTAGCTATTTATTTGAATTCTCTGAGGGATCAATAGCTTAATGTGCAAAACATCTGGAATAATAAAGGAAAGAAGGTGTTTCCATTGTAGAAAACAGCTCTGTAGAATGGGAGTGATTGCAATTTACATACTTACATATTCAGATACTTTTAGAACACTATTTGCCTTTATAGACAAACATTAAATAAAGAATTGTTGTCAATAACATGGAAATGTATGTTAGCAACAGACTTAGAGAATTTAGACTAGATTTAAGAATAGACAAAAGGTTTTAAGAGTTTGGGGATCTGTTTATTATAGACAAGAGAGCCATGCAAGAAACTTCAATCAAAATTACAATGCAGCCAGTGCTGCACTTGAGCTCAAACTTCACCGGTTGTTGCTTCTACCATGTAAGAAAACTCCTCAGATTACTGTCTAAATGCTGATGGCAACATCAAAACTCAAAAAGCCAAATTTTTCAGTGTATTTAAACCAGTTTGACTTAGCTGTCTTTTAAACCAAATTAGAGGAAAAGGTGTTACTGTGAGACTAAGGAAAAAGAACATCTGATATGAAATACACTGGTTTGAAAAATATAGAGATTTTTGCCCAAAACTTGAACTAAACTTGAACCGGTCCTTTTGGGATATCTGAGAAGTTTGGTTAATGTTTTTCAACCTAGTAAATTTAAATTTTCACGTCTCTGCACATTTTAAGCTGAGAATAGCAACAGGAAGTAGTGGGAATCCTCTGAGAGAGAATGTGCTCATAAAATTTTCAGCCTTATTTTATAGACTTATGGTATTTGATTGCTATTTGGATTCCGTTAAAAAAAAATGAATTTAAAAAATGTTGCAAACTGTATTTTCAAATATCAGCTAAAACATCTCCTTTGACCCCTTCAGTCATCTACATTCCATCTTTTTTTTTTATATATTTTGCCTTTTGCTTTCTATTAACAAACTATATTGAACACCAAGACTGTAATCCAGACTTAAGGCCATTCATATTGCATTATCTGAGGGTCCCAAATGAATAGCCTGGCATTTTATGGGAAGATCATGTTTTATTCTATATGTAATTCCTAAAAGCTTTTCAAAGAAACATGAATAATTGACTGTGAGGGTCTTTGGCTTTTCTCTGTATGAGGTGAGATCCATTTTCTGCAAAGCAAACACTACAGAAAACCTAGATTTAGGATTAATTGTGTTTGGGTAGCTCTGTAGGAACAGCATAAACATTTTTTGATGGTGTGATACTTTTCAAATACCATGGCTCCTTTTTTATTATTTAATTAACTGAACTAGTGAAAGAGTGAACTATTAGATACCCTGAAGAGGCAAACACCTCATTTCTGATGCTGTCTCTAATGTGCGATTGTATTTCTATTACATGCGATTTAAAAGATTAAAAGAACACTCACTTAATGGAGAGTCAACTCTCTTATCATTAGGACTGGAGATTCACAGCTGAAATTCACAATGCAGACAGTTTTTCAAGATTGTTTTTACTGTGACACCTATTATCCCTGTTTTTGTTCCCAATATTTCATTTCTTTGTTGTCAAATTTTTAGAAAGAAAAGGAAATAAGGAAAAGAATGGGGGGAAGACAAACTGGATAAAGGGACTCTAGTATTTGGCCTGCAATTTGTGAATGCTGAAGCATGAAATAACACAATGTGATTTTTGTTTTGTGTCTTTAGCTTGTTTGGCCTGTATCACATTCCCGAAGGGATGAGTGCAAGTGGGCTGGAAAAGATATTGTGGTAAGTACAAATCTTTTTAGCATTTTTTTCCTTTTATAAAACATTTTAAATATTTTATTATGTCCTACTGTGTTAATTCTTAAAGTATTTGTCCTACTCTGTAAGGTCACACTCTGATCATAACTTCAGTCTTGAGTTTTCTCAGTCCTCTTATATAGAAATTTTGTCTTCATGACCAAGGGTTTCAGTTTATAAATGGAAATCATGCAGATGAACTAGAATTTATCTACCAAAAAAAAAAATAAAAACAGTAAGAAAAAGAAGATAGAAGAAATACCAGAATAAGAAATACTGACCCTGGAATACTCATCTCCTGATGAGAAGGTACATAATATTCTGACCCATTTTTGCCCTGCTTCAGGTCCCAGTCCTTAAGGGAGTTCCAAGAAGTGCTTTCTCTTTGTAGCATCTCTCTGGAGCCAGTGAGTTTCCCAGAGCTCTGCCCTGCTTGGAGTTCATAGCATATTGAGGTCAAAGTGGTTTTAACATTCTGCATCAGTTTTGGTGCCTCAGGAAGGGCACTGCTACACTAGGCATCATTTTCTGAACATTTTCCCTCATTCCTCTGTACGTCGTATTCCCTGTATTTATGAGGTAAGAGAGACATAGCCAGTAGCCCCCAAATAGCAATCATTCCACACTGATAATAACTGTCTACTTTATAGGAACAGTGTGGGAAATACGGCTGAAGAAGGGGAAAAAACAGATAAAATATACATGCATGCAATAAGCCAAACAAATACTTGCATAGCAAAGCCAAATGGGAAATCATCGTGGTTGCCAAGGTATAAGTGAGAGTGGAACTTGGCCCCGTGTGTATATGCTATTGGCCTGATTTTCAGAGATGATTCTGTAAAATATTCATAATGCCAACCATATGCCTCTAGAGAGCTCCATTTGAATAATTTCCTAGGTCATAATAAAAATAGTCACATCAGTCTTTACCTAGGCCATAGAGGACAGTTGTCTTCAAAGAAAGCCATCTGGGAACAGTAAAGGTAGATTGGGTAAAAACTAAGAAATATGGGCTAAGCTAAATATGTGATATGGGGTAGCTGAAATGCCAGATACCTAGGCTATCTCATTACATAGAAATAATACATTTAATTTAATCCATGCTCATGTCCACAAATAATATTCAGGAGTACTTTGCAAGGTAAGCCTAGAATATCTAATATTCAAGGTTAAAAAAAGGGCTAGTGTTAAATATGTGAGCAAATTAACTAACCTTGCTGCTTCATCTCATGTGAAGTATTATGATATTCCATTAAGTAGATTTTTTTCATGGCTGGAGTAAGAACCTAGAAAACTAATAAGAGATTCAGTGCCTAGAATGAAAGTATATGCTTATATTTTTAAAATAATTATTTTTAGAAATTCACCATAGTAAGAAAGAGTATGCTTTACACATTGCACTAACCTGATTCTAATTCAGCTTAGTTGTTTAAAGTTGTAGAGACACACATTCTGGAGTAAGCTGGGAGGTTCAGGTCCCCATCTTCTGACTATGGCAAGCTTGAGAGGACTGCTTGTACTGTAACTTTTATTCACCTTGATTCTTTTGCTTGCTGTGATACTAGGACAGCTACACCTGCTGATCACGAGTAGAAAGTGAAGCCCACACCACCTTGCAGTGCAGTGTGTGACCCTGGTGATAGATCCTGTAAGGTCGTGTGGGGTGGTTTTTTTTGTTTGTTTTGTTTTGTTTTTTTAAATTCTAAAGTTCTCTAGAGGAGTAGGTGAGAAATAAAATAAACACATAGATGAGATGTAATGTGGGTCCAGTTTTCAGTAGGCAACTAGAAAGAGGGAATCTTGATGTGTTCAGAACATCATATTTTAATATTTACAGCCACTCGTTCTTGCCATAAAACAGTGCATTACAGCATATTTAATGCAACTGCTTTAACTCTAATTACAGATAATTAAAAAAACTGATTATTCCTCCCTTATTTATTCCTTAAAGCCATTGTCAGTACCTTGGGAGTGTGAAATATAAAGGCCATAAAAATAACTCAACAGACTCTTATTAGAGGGAACAAGAGAAAAAGAAGACAAAGTGACATATAAACCAGGCTTGATTTAGTACTGCTTTCAGCATGTACCACTTCTAGGATATTATATACTCCTCACTTGTGACGGTTCAAAACTTTCTACATGACAGTCTATACTTCTACATTGAGGTCTTTTTTAAAAAAAAAACTCCTTTTAATTATTGATCTCCAGGGTAAGTCGGTGCTGAAAATGCAAGTCCCCACTAATGGGCCAGGTGCGGTGCAGCAGCTGCAGCACAAGCATAACCCCAGCCCTGCCCCACTGCTAACCTCAGCTATGACCTCTGAGATTTCCTCTCATAATTGTAAGAGGTAATTCAGCGTTGTTTTCACTCCTTCAGAGGGATTCCTTATCCTGATGCTGTCAGTCATGCCAGTCCCAGCACAGCAGGCTTGTGGCTCAGGAAGGTCCACACGGGATTTGAGGAGAGCAGCCAACGGAGCCTGTTCCTGCTCTCCTGCTACCCCTTTGTTACTTAAACAGTCATTTTAATTTCTGTTTCTTAAAGGGCTTAGTATATATTAATTACTTAAGCTGTACTCACTGTTTAGGTAGATAAAACTTTTAAAGTGTGCTTTGGATCTTTTTCCATATGAGTAAGCTGAGAAGAGTTGCTGAAGGACCCCCCCCCAGCTATGCAATACCTACTTAGAGCAGGACTTCTCTGAAGAAGGTTCACTGCTACACTTTCCCTCAAAATTACAGACTTTTTCCAATAAAATCGTAATTACTGTCCCATGCAAGTACTTAGTATTACAATATATTTCCATTTCCTCAGTATAGAGTATCACAAGCACCAAAGTAACATTGTTCATGAAAAATTAAAGGCTATAAATAATAAATAAGATACTTATGTAATTCAACTAAATGAGCAATTCTGTGAGGATTTCTTGCTATTCTGGACGTCAGTGTCTTGTTTGATCTATTCTGATTTCTGTAAGTCCTGTGAATATTTCTCATGATTCCTGGCCAGACCTTGGTAATGATCAAAGAAGACAAAGTCTCTACAGAATATTTCTCAGCTTTTATACTAAACTTACTGAACAGTCATACTGCTAGTCATATTCCTCACTAGTGAACCTCAATATTTCATTTAAAAGTCATACAGTCACCTGGGCCTCAATAAAAACACATGGCAACCTCTGCATTACATGTGGGTTAAATAATAGGTAACTAAGAGAAAAAGAAAAAAAAAAGTGGCTACAATTCCATTCTGACATTCCTAGGATATCATAAACCAGCAAAGCAAAGCTTGGGTGCTTTACAAAAGTTATCAGAAACACTAGTTCGCTTTGCAGGTAGTCATAGGGTAAGGATGTGTTCCTAACAGGAAACCTCATTTAGTCCTTAAACGACTAATTTGCTTTAAAAATTTTGGCTGCTGTTTAGTTGATACATCTCTGCATTAGATTTTGCTGAGACACTGTAGCAATAGTTCACAAATTACACAATTAATCAGGGAAATTCCTATTAAAGGGTACAACAGGTTTCTATGACATGAAAGATTAAAAGATGTGTTTCTGAAGGGCACCTTAGGATGTTATTTTCAAGTGTGACTTGACTATCCAATTTATTTAGCCACTTTTAAAGATTCCAGGTCAAATTAAATTGTTGAAATAGTCCCTTCTGGCCTTGACATGTATAAATCTATAAAATTTCAGTAGGTACTTTAACAAAGTCACATAGGACAAGCTGCACGATGACAGACACTTGCACACACTTAGCATACTATGAGATATCAGCCTCTCCCTGGATGTTTCTGTTGAGAAATATATGTTGATGTACAAACAGATGCAAAGAGTACCAAGTACTTTTTCAGCAAGTCTCTACATCTGCTCTGTCACATGAACATACACAGTTACGTACATACAGGTCCAGAAGGAGTTACACTTTGTGTACAGAGCTGAAGTGTACCAGCACATTTGCATGTGGGTAAGCACTGACTGTATTATAATTTATAGGAGATAGACATCTACCTGGGCTATTTAATTGCAATTAAATTTTACCTAGTTATTATCTCTTACCTGATTCCAGCTGTGCTTAACTTTTTTTTATGCTTAATAGTTCTCTTGACAGCAATTTGGAATCACTTTAGATCAGAAACCTATTTCCAGTGACAAAGCAGCAAGGCTCTTTACACATATTTTATGACATAGCCATATTCTGTGCATGCTTCTTTGCATTCAAGTGTGTCTGGTACCTAATTATTCAATTTATTGTTCATGCAAGTAGAATCACATGACTGTAATTTAATTCACCATCTCATTTGTTACAATAATATTTAAAGCCAAAATGTTCACATGCCATCTTAGTTTATGCTTCCTTTAAAGTTTTCCATCCCCTCCCTAAAATGTAGGAAGGGAGGGGATGGATCTGTAGGCTTATGGATTCATCAGTGTGCAATGATTTAATTTGGAAAGAAAGAAAAAACAAAAAAACCCAGAAAGTAAAAAGTGACTCAACAAGTGTCCCTCAGCCATATCTGGTGATACTTTGGAAAAACATAGCTAGCAATAATTGGACACTAGTCCCTTTAACTCATTTTATTACTGTTGTTGCCTTAGGGAAAATAGAAGAACATGGAGGCAGAAAGTAAAAGTAATTCTTTTCATCTGTTATTGTAAACAAAGATCTAAAGAGAGAATCTGAAAATTAAATATACGATGCTGGCTGAATCTAGAAAGCATGTTTCTAAGTTCATCTGACAGGCACAATTTTTCCAGTCAAATTACCTCTGGCCCTTTGGGTGTGCCAAAGAGAAGTTCATTCCTTTCTGTCAAGGTTCTTCCTTTGGAGGATATCTACAGCCAAATTTCCAGCTTTTCTCCCACCAACCTTCATTGCCATCCCTTCTTCCTTTCTGGGTTCCTGTTTCCAGCATAGCAGTAAAATTCTTTAGCAAAGCCTAAAGACCCAGGATGCCCACCCAGCCTGGGGAAAAGACAAAGGTGAATGTCTCCTGGGAAGAAGGGGTAAAATGAGTAAAAATCCAAAGAAACCGGTCTCAAATGAGTTTGGGGACAGAATTTACTCTCAGTATGACCTACTACAAGAAGAAAAGTGTTTTTTGTGACGTGTAAGACAAATAGTGCCAGAGCATATTCCTTCCTAGTCTATCAACTGTCTCAGTTAGTGTGCTGGGTTTTTTAGCTTGAGGGCTGCTCACTCCTTCTTCTTGTCCACGTTCTTTAATGTGGACACAATTTCCTACCAAAGCATTCTTTACCATTTGGGACATGAGAGAGTGAGACATTTGTAAGCAGTGTGCTGCTGTAATACTGCTGCTTTGGAAAACTGCTGTGCATAGACTACAAAAAAAAGAGAAGGACAGATGGGGGGGGAAAAACCCTCAAAACCTACAAGCACTTCACTCAGAGGTGAACTGGGCTTGGTAAAAAAGGGGTTAAGGACATTGGAATCTTTCAGAGTCCTGTGGAGCTCTCAAACAGTCCTTTCCCCCCCAGGAACTTCTGGTTGTGCCAGCTCCAGTTCTTGGAGGGACCCCCACAACACACCAGCATAAAGCCTTATTTATGGCTTATTGCAGATGTTGATCCTACAGCTTGTGTTCATTTAGGCATTTGCATATATTTCTTTCTATGAACTGACCAAGGCAAATCAGTTACTGTAAGGTAATAACTTGAGTCCTTACATAGAGGAAGAATTAAGTTGGCAGTTGTTCAGGTTTTCATATTTTACCCATTTATGTATCATGGGAAGTCATTTAAGTCTTTCAGTATGGGGAACAAATTGATATAGATCAAGGAGAAAGCTAATTTTCCAATTTTGGGCTTATTTTGCTGTTATAGGTATGACTACAGAAATTTGCTTCTGAGGGAATTTAATATTCAGCAGATTTAATGCTGTCTTGCAGAAATGCTTTCTTTGTTGCTTTTGAAATACAAAGTCAGAGCTAGAAAAGGAGAAGTAAAGGAGAAATGAAGGAAAAGTCATTCCCAAAATTATGGGGTTTAATTTTCTATCAATATGTGTTCCTCATGAGCCCTCATTTGGCCTTGGCAAAGTCTGAGAATTATTTATGGCTGAGTTTCCAGCTATTGCTGTTTCAAAATGTTGTTGGGTAATTCCGTGTTATGATTTATTGCACCCCAAGATGGACAGAGTAAATTTATTCTTCATACATTTCTTTCCAGAAAAACACATTAACTGGGTGACTGGTAGAAATGATAGATACGTTTAGTCCCTGTTTGGTTTCAGGGCTTCAGTCTGAAGCTCTTGAAGTTAAAGAAAAACCTTTTCTTTGGTGCCAGTCACATTTTTTTTTCCTAGATTTGCTTCACTTTGTGTCTGTTTTCTTTGTGATTATCTATTGTTTGAATAAATGTTAATTTTAAAATTAAGGATAGGTCTGCTCTGAAAGATCGCATATCACAGTTCCTCTATACTTAAGACGTGGTCACTATATCACTATTAATTTAGGCCACGACTAATTTTTTCTGTAGTTCTGTTACTTATATACACTAAAAATAGGTCTACTTAATTTCTCCCTGCTGCACACGAGTTAAAATATTGTCTTTTTGTCTTTTGCAGTAACTAAGAGAACTAAGGGGAAAGTTCTTAAAATAACTTAGGAAATAATATGCAATTTTTTCTCTTCCTTTCTTGATTGTTTGTTCTTCTTCTGACTGAATGGTGGAATCTCTGTTGGATTAAGTAATCTATTCATCTCTTATTCCCTTAGGTAATTCCTTTCTGATTAACATTTTCCAAAAACTTTAGGTTACTATACATGTATCATCAATATATATATAGACAGAGAAAAAAAACCCCAACCAACAAAAAGATAACAACACACCCCCCAAAACCATTCAACAAACTCATATTTCAGCAATTTCACTTGGGTGCCAAATTTTTACTGAGTGGTAATTTTAAGCTTCTGCCACTTAATGTTTCTCTGGTTTAGCATCTCTGTGGTGTCACAGCAGTTTAATATCCCCATAGAAATTTCCAGCTTCCCACAGTGAGACACGTGTAACCTCCTAGAGTAGCTTACACAGTGTATTTATTTACAGTCACACACACTGCTAAGCAACTGCCCCTTGGAGATGCCACGGTCTTTTGCTTCCTTTCAACACTTCATAGTTTTACCTTCACTTTCAACACACGAGTTTGGAGTATGCTTATCTGAGGTGGCTGTGAGTGGAAGTCATTAGAGGATATGCCTGCACTATGCTGAAAAAAGGCAAGCTGACTGATCTGGAGCCTGACTGTCTTATGTGCCTGTAAGAGGCTTGGCAGCCCACTTGTCTGAAATACTCCACCCAATTAGCAGGTGTTGATCCAATTTGGAAAGGCAGGGTGTAATCTGATTTCTCCAGGAGACAGGTGATTACTCCACCCAGATGGAAGAGATAGATGAGAGAGACTCCTTAGATCTAGGTTGTGGTTGCAACTTAAATTGCTGCTGGGCTTGGTGAGACTGCCTGAGCTGAAACCCAACACTAGTGTTCATTTCTTTGCTTATAAAGCTGTGCTCATATTGTGGGGCAAGTTTACTCTGTAGAACAAAACAGCTTTTATAAAGTTAAGGTCAGAAAAGAACTGGCTTCTGCTTGACCTCAAGGCTTCCCAATATTTTGAGTTATTTCTTAAATACTCTTCTGTTCCTAGAAAAAGTTATTTTGTGCCGTAGGAAATGCATACTACTGAAAAACAACAATTCAAAAAAAAGGAAGCTTGCTAGAACTCATGGAAAGGTTTAATGTACAACAGTCATCTATGCCTGCAAAACCCAAAACCCCACTTGTTTGCTGGACTGCATCCACAGAAGACTCTGGTTTGTCTTGTTAACTGTGCATTAACCAGATGTACAAAAATATGACAGTCATTAAATCGGGTATTTTGTGCTGCAGCCTTTTCGTGGCATCCCTCTAGCTGTTCACAGGTCTGGAAAATTTATTATATGCATCTTCTGAATGAAGATTTCAGGGCTTGAAATATGTTTTGTTGTTTGAACATACTGAGTGCAGAAAAAATTGTAGAAATTTTACTTCCAAAGATCACTAGGTCAAATGGTTAGTGCTAATGACAAACATTTAGAGGTCTGATGTGTCAAGGGAGGCATCTTCAAAGCATGGCTTCTAATGACTTCTTTAAATGGCTTCTGGATTAAGATTGTTTTCAGGACAGACCCCAGGGAATATCCCACCCAGCTCAGCTACCTCCATGCTTAGCCTCAGTGGTAAACCCTGGGCCAAATGACCAAATACCTGTAGTGACCCAGATTTGCAAGTGGGTAGGTAGGCAGGCAGGGAGACATCTTGTGTTTTGCCCTCACTAACACAAAGGCAGAACCAGAGAAGCTTTCCATCTGCTGTGCAAGTGTGCTGACAGTACAACTGTTTGCTAATATGGCTTGCAGTTTTGTGGCTTGAAAGAATCAGGATATATTTGCACCTTTTTTTGCTGGCTTTTTAAATAATCATCTGCTTTCTTGCCTTCTTTTTTCTTGTCTTGATGCTTTAATGGTTTAAATTCATGCAGACATCCTGCAACTTGAGTAAATGATACACTTTAAATATTCTCAAGAACTCTTGTCATATCAAAAAATCAGACAGATAACAGGCATAACTTAATTGGAAAGATAACTGGAAGCACAGTAAGCTGTACTATGCAACCAAAAATGTCTTATCAACCCTTATCAGTCTGAAGTTTCACAGGGCATATCTTGTCAGCAGAGGAAAATTTAGGTATGAAACTAATCAATGGTTCCTGTGCAATGCTGGCAGTGGTCGCCATGCCTAGGAGTAGAGTCACTTATGATATCTTCAAAGGAGTCATATCCCCCAAATCACAATACCATATAATCCTGTAATTCTGTAGAACCTGTAGATCCTGTAGATCACAACCCAGCATGAGGGCTACTGAATCTGGGGATCTGTCAGCTTTGAAAAATTAGGCGTATTCTTGGTTTGTATTGGATTTGCGTGTGTGTGTGATGAAATGCACACTGCTTGTGAGGCTTTGGCAAACGGGCAACGTAACCACCAAGAAGTAAGGTAATAGAAACCCCTTTCTGTAATACAGACCCCAACACTTCAGCTGCTCAACTTGCTTCACTCAGCCCTGCAGACTAGCTTTTTCAGAGGGTAAGGCTATAAAACATTGATCCTGCTAATTGCAAGGTACAATAATGATAAAAAGGGGATGTAAATGATGGTATTGATCCCAGCTGCAAGGGGTACACTGTCATAAATCACAGTTTGCAAATGTTTTCATGCCAGCTGTCCTCCCCCACTCTAAAATCATGCACCTGCCTATACATGTTCAGCTGGAAGGTTATCTCATGGAGTACAGGTGCCAGGCAGGATTTCCCCACCCATTAGGGCCTGTACACAGCTCCCAGTACTTGGGGCTTTCCTGTTCCTGCCCATATTAACACAGTAGCTCTGCACCACTGTTGCCAACCAGCTTACTCCAATAAAATAAAATTTTAAAACACCATTTCATTTTAACAGGACCCAAATAATTTGCTTTGTTCAGTGCTTATTCTGGGCCTGTTGAGGCAGAGTCTGCGCTTGGACCAGTATTTTTCCAAATGTTACTGTAATAAAAAGAGGGACACTGCAATAATTTTTAAATAATGTTACTGCATTTTACGAAATCTTGCACCCAAACAGCAGGAGCTGTGAAAGCACACACAATGCAGAGCTCACCCTGAAGAGGCTTCCTCGCCCATGCTTACTGACATGCTGAAGTCTTTGCCAGGTCTAGCTGAGAATCCATCATCTGTGTACATGGCGATCACACATATATTTATTGCACTAACACTTCAAAAATATTTTCCTTGAAACAATGCTGCTCCATGCTGAAAAAGATATCTGCCAGTACTGACTGAACTGATGGCAGCCAGCAGTAGCCCACCAGAAAAAGAAAGAAGTTAAAAAGTTCCCTGATAAGCCTGGAACATCTTTCAGCAGTGTGATAAATTTGAATGACAGCAGTAATATCAGGGATTACTTATTCTCCATGGATATCCCTGACCTCATCACTTGAAAATTCAACTAATGGGACAGAAGAAGGAAAAAAAAAGTAAATATAGTAATTAACCTTATGTATGGGACTTCATATGAAAGCTGTCCATCCATTTTGATTTAAGACACAGAACACGTATTTATTTTGCTTGTCCAGCTGTTAGATGATAGTTCTAAATCCCCTTGTCCATCCAGTTTGGACAAAATCTTATGATATTTTAATCACTTGGCTATGTGGGAAGGCTGATATAAAGGAAGAATGCATTAGTGGGTCTGATGCTTATCTGGATTAAATCAGCAGAAAACTGTTGAAGCTAATGATAATGTAAAGGATCATTTAGTCTTCTACTTACTGCTCTGCATAATCTGGCCACTTGCATTTGCTGTAATATCTGAGAAGCAGTATGGACATCAATGTTGATTTAAAAAAAATTAAACCACTTTCTTAAAATAAGGAGAAAAATCTGGATATTAGTTAGTCACAGGGACTTACCCTTCAATTTAAAAAGATGTCGTTAAAAACTCTTTGCTGCATTAGTAATCCAGATCGAAGGACGTAAGTTCCAGGCTTCTGGAGAAGAGATAATTACTGGAAACTCCTAAAACCCACCTAAATTCTGTTTTAATGTTCATATGTGGAGCAGATGTTTTGACAGATGGATGGACTTTATTTTTGTAACTGTCCGGGAAAAGTCTGCATAACAGCCTAATCAGTGTTACATATCTTTACTGTTTGTTTTTCAATCTTTCTCCATTTGGCTCTTACTCTTTTGGTTGCAGACATTTTCTTTGTAATTTATTTTTTCAGGCTAATCTCTCTCTGCATAAGCCCTTCTATCAACTTGATGTATAAATATTAGAAAACTCTTAAAAAATAAATCTGCATGTTTGGTTTGTAAGTCAGATGCATTGATCTTCTTATAGTGGGTGCCCTTCTGGAAAACCTAATTAACACTTTATCTCCTCTTCAAGACAAGGCCCTCTGCCCTTATAGCTGGTATATAATATTTGAAATTAAAATTTTGAGTTAAGACACCTGTCCAGACACACTGGACCGCTTTGACTTTAATTCACACTCTGAATGTGACAGTCTAACAATTTCTTAAGTTGTTCTACAAGTAGGACTTTAGCGCAGCAGAATTTGCAGCTGAGTTGGTGCCGTGGCTGCGTTACCATAGTATGATGCAAACTCTTTTAGCCACTTTCATTTCAATAAATCATCAGCGTGGAACTGAGGATCTGAACCCCACAACTTCCTCAGTCTAGTCTAGAGGAAGTGTAAACATGTTTATTGTACGTGAAGTTCAATCCTTTTCTCACTCAGGAATGCCCAGTGAATTTGTGGGGCGTGTTTCTTCCAGGTGGCCAAACATACCTTTAACTTCCAGACCCAAGGTAGAATGGCTTCAGCTGGATGCCCTGGTGCACTTATACACCAGACTAACCCCAGGAAAGCCTGTAGGAGCTGCTTGGGCTTTGGTGAAGGTTATGGTCCACATTCCTTCAAATAGAGAAACAAACTGGGTTGTGCCCAAGGTTTGTGGTGACTGCTTCAGCTACTGCACGTCACCCTTCCTTTGGCCATGCTTTATAGGTTGGCAATTATGCCATCACAACTATTTGCAGACACACATCCAGCAGTTATATACATAAAAAAGTAGCTATCTAAAGAAGTTCTCTGTGTCAGAAAAGAGAGAGGAAGACCTTGCAGGCTGTGCTAGAAGGTCTCAGACACGATGTAGGGATTTAGTTGCTTGGATTTTCAGATAGAGGCACTTCTGTACAAGGCCAAAGTCAGAACCTACAGCTCTTGTGGAAACCTTAGAGCATTTATTGAAATATAAATGAGGATTAATCCTCTCCAGGGGTAGGCAAGATAAATTAATGGGTATTTTGAGGACTGCAGTAACTCCCACGTGATGTACCTAATTTTCCCTTTGAATATCTACTTCAATCATTCTATGCCATATGCGAGCACTTATGCTTTCTGCTCTATGTATGTATATATAAACTCAAGCTTTAGGGCATAAACCAGTGTTTACCTTCATGTAGACAAGGAAAGTTTCCTAATATTAAGCTATCCATTATAATGAAGATTACTAGGAGCAAGAATTTGTAATGATTCACTATGATGATCCCAGTGCTCCTCTTTAACATTTATTTGCATAACCCATCCATGTAATACTTTCCTGCCTACAGAGAACTTTCAAACGTTGCATTCATTTTCATTCACATTATTAGGCTAAAAGTATTTAAACTCCCACAACAGCCTGCTCTCAAGTATGTAAAAGACCAATTTCCACCTGTAAAATAATTTTTTGAAGTCTAATTTCTTTCTTCGTCTGTTTTGCTTGACAAAGTACAATATCCAAAGGGTATGGATATGCCCAGAATATGTTCCCTTTAAACAACATCCCTTTCTTGGGGAAAGTAAAAATGGATACAAAAGCACTGGGTGGCTGCACAAGCAGACACAGTTTTTAAATTCCCTGAGAATTTGTTCCTTACAGCTTCTGCCTCTGGGTTACCTCCTCTTCCTGTGGTGGATGCTTTCTCCTGTCTGCCGTATTTTCTGAGATACTACATGCCTTTTGTTGTCTTTGTCTCCCTTTCAGTGCCTTGCACTCTGCAGTCATACAGAGAAATGCCTCGTCCTGCTGGCACAGACCTTCACATCAACAATATAGTGCCAGCCCGGGGGTCTGGCAGGGGGAGACACTGCTGCCAAGTGGGACAAGCCCAGTTGGAGACACCCAAGTCATTCCAGGCCTCCAGCCAAGGGGGTTGGGGAGCTGCTTTGTAGTCGAGTTGACGTAGCCACCAGTGTCGGCACCAGCAGAGCTGCCTGCCAGGTTTCACAACTGATGGTGCCTGGATGCCACTAAAGGAGCTGTCTTGTGAGGGCAGGAATGGGGAAACAGTGGGAATGGGAGTCAGTCACACAAGCCTTACATAGTGGCAGACCCAAATTGTATTCAGGGCACACACACTTTCCATGATATCTTCTTTGTCATACACATGTGCTGACATTCAGAGTCTCCGCAAATCATTCAAAGCAGTTAAAGTTGGTTTATTACAGATCTGTGAGAAGCTTTTTTGTCCCAGAGTCACATAAACCAGGAAAACCCAATATTCATTATCCCAAAGCAAACTCTTGCTAAGTTCAGAATATAAAAGGACCAGATACAACATTTCAACACATAATGGGGTACCTGTGCAGCTGCACTTGAGCACAGTTAGACAAAGGAAGGAGTCTGAGATGGAAATCAATGTGCCTGTCGCTATTGTTCCAGGGAGAATAGCATCGTCTCCCAGGCAGGGCAGAAACTTCACTTTGAACTTCCTGAGTTGACAAGGGCTTAAATCAGAACTGTATCTCTACTTTGATGTCATTTATTGTGGTTTAATACCCCTCTTTATTTATTTTTTTACTACCATGTAAAATATATAAAGAAACCTAATCTGGTAGAGAGGTGTATGAGAATTTACTGAATAGACCTTAATGGTTCCTTTATGCAGCTATAAAACAGAGGGGAGCTGTAAGAGCAGTCTGAACTGGACTAGGAACCTTAAATGTTATATAAATTTATTTGTCATAGTCAAAGGTTTATTGCTGTAAGTATTTACCTTCCCCATTGTTTAACAAGGTTGTGTATTTCTCAGACAACTAAGGTAAAAAACACCCTGTACAAGTGCTTGAAAGCAAGGATGAATAAGCTAAATCTGATTTTGGAAATACCTTGTAAATTTGGAGTCACTTTACTGGTATTTTCTCATTTACACTACTGCCGATCCTGAACACTGGATGTTCAAATATGGCTATGATAGGGTTAATCCACCTTCTCCTGTAGGCTGATCTGGAATAATTCAGTGATGGTGGTGATAGAATTTTTCTTAATTTCATCCACAGAAATCAAAGAAGACTCCTGCCCCTAATCTAAGTAGGGTTTTTCCATCTCACCTTTAAAGCATTAGCTATCTAATACCTTCTTGCTGTATGTTACAGATAAGCAGCTGAAAAATCTCAGTGGGCTGGAGAATGGTGTTAATAATGCCAAGGCTGTGTGTTCAGCCCCTGTAGGGGCCATTCACTGAGGAGTTGGACTTGATGATCCTTGTGGGTCCCTTCCAACTCAGAATATTCTGCGATTATGGGATTCTGAGTGCATATACAGTCACAGGTGGTGTGTTGCTGTAAATCAGAATAATTCCTCTGAAATCAGCACAGTTTATTCACACTGGCTGTGGGTCCAGCCCATCTACTCACAGCATTTTGTATGTGGCCACCAGCCTCTAACACTTCATGTTCTTCAGGTAGGTAGTTTTAAAACTTTAATAAAGGGTAGTAGTAGACCATAAAGACATTTTTAAAATCATGATACATTAAACCTGACAAGGCAAAGCACTGTCCTAGTGAAACAACGTTGTGTTTATATCTGGCCAGATACAACTCTTGAGTGAGAAACTTCTAATTTATTTAATAATGCACACACACCATTGCTCAATTTTAAATTATGTGTAGTCAAAGTCAGATGTTCCATCTGAAACACAGAATATCAGAATTTAGGAAAGGATCTATTTCAGTTTTGTTAATGTGACATGAATTTGGGGTATTTGCCCATTTTACTCTTGTAGGCATTGAATTATTAATACACTTCCATGAGTTTTCCATATTTCTTTAAATAAAAGCAGCAAATAACAACAGCATTAATAAAAATATAGAAACTTTTTTTTTTTTTTTTACAATTTATGCCAGGCATTTGCTTAGTACTCTACCATATGACAGTGCAAAGCAGTCTGTGGATAAACATAATAAATGTATGTTCATGCTTATACTTGTGTGTGGGAAGAGTAAGAATGGACCAGAAATTGTGTGTGTTTTTATTAAGAAAGGTCAGAATGGAAAGAATTAAGAGTAACATTGATCTCTATTTCTTTCAATTTCCTGTTGGATTACCTTAACTATCTCTATGTTTTCTCTTCCATCTCTGTTGGAAAGATAAGTTAACAGCAGTAAGTCAGGGATGTAGTAAGATTCTGTATGCTTTTCTCTGGGTGCTCTTTTTAATACGTTGCCATTATCTGTTATGCAAATATACAGTAAAATTGTAAGAGCAATGTCTTTCCAGTGCAGTCCTTTGTGCGAGGCAGGGAATCAGTGTTTCATCTGTGTAAGTTCATTGCTTTTCCCTGTGGTGGCCTAAGGCATGCCTCAAACTGCACATGCATTTTCCTGGCAGAGCCTTTATTTTGTGTTCGGGAGTATCTGGTTTAATTAGCAAGCAAGTTACAGTTGAGGAGATTTCTGTGGGGGCGGTAGCTCAGGTGGTGTTTCCATGGGCCCTGGTCTGCTTGGAAAGGTAGAGTTGAGCACTGTGCCAAAAAAGTCATCAAATATGCAGAGAAAAGTTTTCCTTACCTTAAAAAGATCCTTACTGGAAATATTTAATTTTGTTGTTCTAATTTTCCTTCTGTGTGAAATCAGTTTTTTTCAATAGTGTCTATAGACTGACTCACAGGCACTGACATATTTCTTTTCAATGTTAGACCTGATTGAAATAAAAATATTAAACAAATGGAAGAAATTGTCCTCTTGGCTATCCATTTTAATAACATTAGTCATTAATGATGACAGTTTTGTTAACAGATAATAGATAGTGTTTGTACTAGGAACTGTTAGTGTTGCTATTAAGCTTTTATTTGCTGAGATTTAAAGTAAGTCATGATGGATAATTTACTTAGGAAGAAAACATAAAGTCCAAGTCTTGCAAAGCTTACATTCTAGGGGCTGTCAATGATTGCATGGAAGTTTAACATATGTATTCATATGTGTAAGACTGGCCCCTAGACACAGACAGTGGGGGTGAGGCAGCATTCATATGATTGTTAAAAAAGCTATATCAATGATTTGGTTTTCATCGACTCCTTCCATCTGGCCCATTTTTCTTCTAATTGTTACTTAATTGAATACAAGCAAACAGTTGGTCCATTTTTCTTCATTATTTCATTCTGACACATTTCTATAAATGGGTTTTGTCTTACAAACACAGCAATAGCATAAATTACAAAGATGAAGCATGTCTGAAACAAAAATTAGGATTTTTTTTTTCTGTAATCCTTTCTTTGGGGTTGGATGCTTTATTAAATAGCAACCAAAGATATTCAAATGAGAAATTAAATCAGCCTATTTATTAAATGCTTAGCAGTAAACAATCTTATGAACAGCATGAAATGATCACACTTTACAAATCTGTTCATTCAGCCATATATCTCTAACACAGAAGAGCTCCCATTAGTCAGAATTACTGAATTAACTCTATGAATAATTTTATTTTTCTTCTTTTCTTTGCAGAGAGAATGTGCTAATTTCATCAAGGTGCTTAAGGCTTACAACCAAACCCACCTGTACGCTTGTGGAACAGGGGCTTTTCATCCAGTCTGCACCTATATTGAAGTTGGAAGCCATCCTGAGGTAAATTATCTTAAAACAATATTTTTCTTTTTCCTCTTTTTAATCTTTATTGGTGTTTAGCCATGATCTCTTCCTGCCAAAATCCACTCTCACTAGTTTCTGTGGCTTGGGAAGCAGATCTGCTCCTGAATCAGGTGCTGACGTGCTGATTGATAAATCACAGCAGAATCTCTAACTTTTCTGCCCTGCACAGCATCTCTTCCCCCACGGGCTTAAATAAGTATAAGTAAGCCCATTCTACCTGGCTCATGAAGTTAAAAAGCACTCTTTTTTTTAATAGTTGGGACAGATACCAGGTGTAAGAGGGATAGTTCAACCACTGTGTTTATTCTGGGCCCAACACTGTCTTTAGTTTCCTGCCAGTCAGTACAGTCTGACACCACCTCAGCTTTCTCCCAGCTGAGAATTAAAATAGTGTCACACCTTCATAAATCCCCCTTCTCAGATTTGTCCTAACACACTGACAGTTTTTCATATGTGGCCTAGGTTTTGTTTCCTTAGTTTTTTGTGAAAAATAAATCACTCTCTTTTCACCCATTTCTTTAATCTCTTGCTGATTTTTGCTTAGTATTGCAGAATTCTTGCAGTAGTTCTTGTACGGTCAGAGAACATCGTAACTAAACAGATGAGCATGATCTTCCCTGGTTAAAAGCAGACTCGCTCACAGGAAGCCACTGGTTTTCCTGGCTGAAGATTTGACTAGAATGTCTCTGTCTATTGAAGGGCACTTCAATACTTTTTCTCTCCAGGACAGCCAATCTCTTATTTTTCTGTTGAGTATGTAATATAAGTTAGTCCCCTTTACTGTATTTTCTGTCTGGCTTACCTGAGTATTGCTCGATGGACTGTTTCAGTTTAGCAGGCTCCTGATCTGCTTTCAGCATTTATGGATATGTTTTACTAGTGAATCCATAATTGTGTTACTTGTAGCTTCTGTGATCTTCAAAACACCAGCTCTTTCAAGTTACCCTATGCTTTTGCAATTCAGGTTTGCAGATTTCCTTGAAAATAAAAACATCATTATTGAATGAATGAGGACTATTTCTTCTCATAGAAAAATTAACAGACCCTTTGAGTGTTGACTTCATAGTCTGGGAACTACTTTTCCCTATGAAAATGTCTTTTGATATTTGAAACATAAGTCTTTAAAATGTTCTAAGAACAAGGTTTTGAAGGGATAAGGGAGCTGCAGAGCAGAAAGGGTTTTGTTCATATTCTTTAATGCTTTATTACAATGCATTCTTGGCAATTAGTGATTGTCTCTTGACCACACACAGTATGTCATTGCTTACTGCATTAAACAGATTCTCTGCTTCCTGAGATCCATTTGGGAATTGGTAGACATATTAATTAACTCTAGTTCCGTAAGATGTGTGTCAATCAATCCTTGGCTATCTGCCAAGGGAATCTATCTGCACAGAGATAGCTTGTATGAGGTCATTTAGTTCTACATTTGGCTGTTTTATTGCTGTACCATAAAACTAACACACACTTTATCAAGGATTTATAGAAAGGATGATCAGAGATGAGAGGCCAGATCCAACCTTAGTTTAACATTCTGGGTTTTTAAAGTCTTGAATCAATGATGTGTTTGGCCCTGGAGTGAAAGAGGAGGTTTGTTTTAGCTTCTTTTTCGCAGTCCCTAACTATAAACAAAATCTAAATTCTTGGGGGATTTTTTTGGTTTTTGTTTTGTTTTTTTTTTTTTAATTTATGCAGTAAGGTTCTAAGTCTCCCCTAGTCTGAATCATTCTCATGACCCTTGGTTTCATCTTTGCAAATGAGGGAAATCAGGAGTATGTTTATCTGAATTGCCTCGGACACCGTTGGCTTTTGTTTTCCTTTAGATACTTAAGCTATGAGTGAAATCATCTTCACCTGCCATTCCAGGAGCACAAGCTTTTGTGTCCTCTGGAGAGTTGTGCAGGAGGGTTTACTGCTTTTTCAGGCCAGGTCTGCCCATGTGGAGAGAAAGTGAGGCAGGAAGGAGGCAGTGTACCCACCTCTTCTTGAGCTTTGACAAATCTAACAGTCAGCCTGGGTTCTGTCTCTTGAAAGGGTGAAAATCAGATTAATAACTTAATTTATTAGATTTGCAGTGAAAAATAATTTGTCCCTTCTCTCAGCTAGAGCCTGCTCCTTCCCCTCCCATACTACCTAGCCAGGAATTTCAAATGTGCTTCTCCTCTGGGAGCTGAGGAAGAGGAGGGTGCTTGATTGACAGTAGCTATTAGAGACACCATGAATGAGGGGGATACAGTATTAACCCCTGCACCCCTGCACACTGCATCTGTGAGAGCCAGATGGTTTATGTTCTCATGTCAGACAGCAGCACTGGACGTGTCAAAGGGCCATTGCTTCTGTATCATGTAGAGTTTATACCTCCCTAGCATACTATAAAAGGTAAAAGTATAAGCAAAGACAAGCAGTTGATTATGAGTTAAAAATTGACATCTAAAACACTTCCTGACGATTCCTTTTCTGCCACAACACTTGTGGAAAATTAACTGATTTCACCATCTGCTTATTTATTTTTCAAACACTTACAAAGGTAAATGTGAACTGATTAGGGGAATAGTCAGGGAATGTTCCTACTCTCTAGTATGACTGCTTGTTTATCTGAGCTTGGAATGTAACCCACCTGCCTGAATCCAATGGAGAAGAGGAAATCACTGTGTGCCAAACTGAAGAGGGTAGAGAAGTAAAATTTAAAGAAAGAGTGACAAGTGATAGAGGAGACTCTGGAAGCAATTGGAGTAGGCTGCAGGAGGCTGGAATATAGTATAGTTTTTATGACTGGGGAAAGGAAGTAAATTACTTTGTGTGACAGTCATAAAGTAATGGGAATATGGATTGTTATATCTGTTGAATATCTCTTTGATATGAAGCAGTGTATCACAGCCTCATTCCATACCTGAAGAAAATAATTTCTGGTGATGGAACTAGGCAGGTTTAATTGAGTCTGATGAAGTACAGTATAAGAAGTAATAATAAAAAGCTAAAAGGATATGATCAGCATGCTGTGCATCTGATTAAAAATGATGTGCGCGAATGTATACAACCTAGTATGTTGTGAATTACACCGCAGTCTGAGGAGTAAAGCAGACTAATCTTCGCTTAAATCCATTCCAGATGTGTAAGTGAATAACCACAGTATTTAGAGGGAAGAATAAAGTTAATGTTTCAATAGTCTTTAAGCACGTAAGCCATGCGAAAGCAGGAAAGAACATATTTAGAGAGAACGTAGTATGTGGATATACAGAAAATACCTGAGGCCAGCCAAATTTAAAGCTTGATATCATCCATTTTATGTGCATGAGTATCGGGGAGATGACCTAACACAGAAACCTACACAAACACCAGGGATCTGGGGTTAGGCAGTATATGGCATTGTGTCCTCATAATGCAATACAATACAAGAAATCAATTACCAGACAAAACAAGAAAGTGATTGGTACAGCTGTGTTTTGCACCCACTGACTTCTGAGGAAACTGGGCTGGATGTGTAGGAATGTTTTAAGTAATGGTTGCAAAATTACAGAAGTCAGATCTGTGCATGAAAGGAACAAATCCAACTGCAGGGAGACACAGAGGTGCATTAAACCCCCTAGAAAATCACAACAGGATGCAGAATGCACCTGCCTGTGCATGCCTGAGCAGGGGGAAGGAGCCCTGCTCCCTTTCCCCGGGGCTCCCTTTGGGGTAGTTTGAGTGAACCAGCAGGGAACAGTCCTGTTTCAGTAAGAACAGGATTTTCCATTTACTTAACCCTTACATACAGGTGGAGGTGTAGAGAATGCCCTATAGTACCTTTTTTTTTTTTTTTAATGCTCAGACAGTCATTGAAAGAGCTTTACAAAATTGTTTGCCAGGTCCTCAGCAGGAATACATTAGGGTTTCTTCAGCAGAGGTAAATCAATAGGTGCTGTCTGAAGAACTAACCTAGCTTGTTTTATTGTCTCCTAATTCCAAATTTCTTGTCATTGTCCAACAGATTAAAACTAATTTTAAACTGCATGAACTTAAAAGATCTGGGATCACTTTACTTGCAGGTTATTTCTCAATCAATAAAGAAGGTTTAAATTCAGTTTAGATTTATGATGTACATAAAACATTAAGTTATTGCATATGAAGTTATATAATGCTACCACCTGTAACATATTTTCTTTTTCCGGACTCTGTGTATTTTAAAAATCTTTGGTTGAACTCATAAAATTTTGCTGAAATATACTTTCCACTCTTTTTTATCCCTTCTTTACTTCATATTAGAAGAGGTTCAGAGTACATTTCCTAAGTAATGGACATCCTCTTCTGACACATTTATGCACCTATCTTGTTGTTTCTCTGTGTATATATATATATATATATATATATATATATATATATATATAGTGATGGAAGAGCATTTTTTTCCTAAAAGAATGACTTTGAAGAAACACATTAAATGAAGGATCAATGCTACTGCTGGTACTACACATGTTGTGTTTATCTAATGTAAAAATTCAGGATGAAACATTGATTTCAGTAGTAGCAGATGTGGCATAGATGAGCCTAACTTCATTGAAGACAGGAGACCTGTGTCAATTTACATCAGTCAAGATTCTGAGCTGTGGTTTTTAAGTGAAACATTAGAGCAAATGATTTTTTAAGTTAAAAATCACCTGAGGCTAGTTTTCTTTCCACTTAACTATACCTTTTTATGGTATTTATATGCTTATATAGAGAAAGTATGAAAGAAAAGGATACTGTTAAAGGATTACTCTTATTTGTGATGGAACTGTTATGTGTGACATACTCATTCTAAGCATCACTATAATCACAGAGAAATGCCATTAAAAGACCTAGTTTACAGACTGCAATAACTTTCTTTAGTTCACAGGTGCTTTAACTTTTCAAACTTCCAGATATCCTGTTACTATAGTACAGGAAAATAAAACTGAAGAGCCAGAACTCTAGCTTAGGAGCAGTGTAAGTACCTTTTAGAGCACTTCTTTCCATTGCATGAGTAGTTTTACCATGGAGAAATAGAAAACATCTCTAAGATGTTTGAAGACTGATGTACTTGACCTTGTGTCATAAAAAGCTGAGCAGTGATTTCTGCCATACAGGGAAATCCCAAGCACTAGAACATTTTTCTGTGTTAATGTTCTTGTCTGTGGAAGATGGCAGGTAACAGGATAGTCAGTGCTAGGCACACATCTGTCCAGGCACCTCACAGGATCAGTGGCAGAAATCACAAAACAAAGGGGCTTGAGTCCTCTGGAGGTGGTGAGTCTGTAAACCATCACTTGTGCTGCTCCACATGACATTGATTTCCAGTCCCTTAGGCTACCTTGTGTAAAAATACTTCACACAAAACCAGGCTTTTCACATGTGTACAATTTACCTTCACGTGTTAAAAAATAATAAATCTTGTCATAGCTATCACCTTCCTAGCATATTTTTTAATGGTTTTATGTAAAGTCATATGTAGCTATGTATAGCATATAATTATTTTTCCAAGCCATAATTCATTATGGCATTGTTTGGGAAGGGATGTGATATGGGAACTTTTCAACAACCCAAATACAACATTTACAAGAGGAGTAGAGGGAAAGGGGAGAGAACATGACAGGCCTTTCTCATATGACAATCTAAGTGAACCAGTTGTTGTGGTAAGGTCTGACAAATATTTCAGTAAGAAAACCAGGATGTGCTGTTGGAAGCTCTACACATTTTAAGCACCGTCGTGCAGAAGAACACATTTCTTATAGGCTGAGTGCTACATCCCAAATAGCACCTCCTGTTATATTGCATTATCATGTGATAAAGTTACAGAAGTAGAAGGTCACCATAAAGAAGTAACTCGATTCCCATTTAAAAGACTTTTTGAGAAACTCCATAAACCCCTTTGTAAACAAATATTAATCAGGTTCATGGTTAAATGCTATTATTTATGAAGGCCTGTCTTTGAATACACTGCAGATCTCATTTGACTTTAGCTGTATTTTGAACGCTTGCTTTGCTGGAGGAGAAGTTAAACCAGGAAAACTCAGATTTTTCAAAACTTCATCCTGTCATCCTCGAGCAAAATATATTTCCAATAAACATTTATTTCCAGAGCAGATCCTTTAAAGTAGGACTGTTAGGCTTTATGCAATAATTTAGCTGTCAGAATAGTTTAATTTATGAGGTAAACTTCTCTCAACTGAATAGCACACATGGCAGCAATGGCTGACATCTTTCCTACCCCTCACTGTTGGGAAAGTCTACACAGCTGCAGTGGATATTTCATCCTCAGCAAAGTGGGACACTAAAACCAAAAATTTTGATTTTTTTTTTCCAAGTACCTTATTTTATCAAGATAAGAATCTATTTCCTAATAAAAATTATAATGCATACTAAACTGTTAATGTAAAACACAAAATAAAATATGATAAATTAAATGTGCAGGTACTGTTTATTATCCTGGTAAATTCAATTAAGGAGGATGTGCCTTTATGACAGCTGAATGCTTGACAACTAGCTGATCCATTTGACCTTCCATTTACCAGCGTAAAAGTATATTTGTAAGGATAGGGCTATTCCAAATCATAAGTATGCAGAGGATGTGGCTCAGTATCTTAAAATTCAGATGTGGTACAAATAGCATTTTTGGAGGGAAAGTACTTAGCAAAGTGGTCATGCTTTAATCACTGACAGGAAATATGAACATTGTAGGTTTTGAGCTGTCATTTAATGCATCCAGTCCTGCCCTCGCATATTTCATAATTACACCTAAGCAATTTGGAATATATTTATGTCTAAAGTGACAAAGTCAGTAATTATGTCTGAGGCTCACTCTGAGATTTACAAGTTGAACATTTACATTCAGGAAATGAAATCAAGTTTTAAACTAACACAAATGAAAACAGTGTAGTGGCTATTTTATTTCTTCACCTTTGTTCCTCAGACTACATGGTTGAGGGTAAAATGGAAGCACAGTTCTTTAGTAAGTCATACTGAGTAGAGGTGTAAGATATGATGAGAAACAGAACAAAGACATGGAATTTACAACTGCAAGGGCCATTTGTTGCACAGCAGAAACCACTAATGAAACCCTAATCACTATTCAAGTCTGATCATTTCAGCTATTCAGCAACTAACTTTTGTTTAGGACTTGATAAATATATCCAAATTGCTATGGCAGACCTCCCAGTTCATTCTTAAGAAACCAAGCCAAACGAAACCAAACTGAAAAACAAACTCCAGAACCATATTAATTTAACATTACTTTATACAGATCTTTTAAAGAAAATGTTAGTGGAAGTCACTCTGCAGGTGATGTTCCAGCACTCTGCAGTTTGGGTTTAACTGAAACAAATAAAACCCTGAGATGAGGGAGAACTAGTAAGGAAATGGTCTGGAGACAGCATCAGTGTTTCTGTGGACCTGGTCTGATCTCTACAGGTATGCAGTGGCACACAAGGAAGCTTGGTACTAGCAAGATACTGCATCTTGTCCTGCACTGTTGGAGAAAAACAACTCGGACAAAATAATTGTTAACACAGAAATTTTTTTAGATTTTTCCAATGCAAAAAGGGTCCAGTGTGAGTAATAGTGTCAAATTTGAACCCCCAGGCTCCTAATGAGAAGAATCTGTGCACTAGCATGCTTCCACGGAGATAACTGAGGAGGCCATTGTTCGCTCACCGTACATGGCTTTCGTCCTTGGTGGCTGAGAACTGCTGGTTGATTACAGTGGAGGGCTGTACACAGCGTGCCACAGCTGAATGGCTTCCATGAATAAGAAACCAAAGCCGGTCGACGTGTTCATTAGGTTCAAAGAAATAAGTCTCAGAACTGTGGGAAAACTTTTGTTTATGTTGCTGGAGGGGAGAAAAAAAGACTGAGATAGAGAGAGACCTCCATGAAAGTAAATTTGCGGAGTGGAGTGTGCACATGTGCACATGCAGAACCACTGGGTGGACTTTCACTTACACCACATGTGATGTCTCGTGTTGTGAGTCCATGTCTTAAAACCACGGGTAGCTTTGAATATGCTGAGATAATGAGTGATTCAAGTTAAAGACCCTCTTAGGGCCTGGGTTTAATTTATTTTTTTAAAGTATGGGGTGTTTTTTCCTACAACTAGTTGTCTTCAGTGGAGTTCCCTATGACTTACACTGGGGTAGCTAAACACTGAGGTATACTCTTCATTTTCATAGTCACAGAAAAAAACCACATTAATTTCTAGCATTGTTAGAAGGATGATTCAGAGTTTTGTGACTACTTTAAGGAAATTAATTTTAGCAATGACTACCAGAGGAGCTGAAAATACACCCACTGTTTGCATTTGGATATTCATTATTTCTCCTATCAGTTAAAGGATGTTATGATGAATTATTTATTCCCGTAATGTAAATATTCCCACTGACACATGGTTACCTTACTTTACCATGAGATGATACAGTTTTCCTAATTCATTGCAGACATAGATTGTACTTTTAAGAGGTATGGCAGTCACATTAAGATGTCGATCCAATTTTCTGGGTGGGAATATTATGTTGGCTCATCAACAGAGCCCATAATGTTTTTAGTAACACAGAAGTTCAGCATTTGCCTCTTGTTAGAGTAACAATTGAAAACATTAACCCAACTTCACAGTCATGCAACACATGCAAAATTTCATCCACACACCTCCTGAAACAAAAGACAAGTATGGCTAAATCCTTTGATCTCTCGACCAACATGGGGGAGAAAAAAATAAAATAACAAACCACCATCTGTTGGGAAACCAATGTAATAAAAACAGTGGAAAGCCAGCTTATGGTATAGACTGACTTAATTGAGGAAATGACTTATAAATAGAATTTTTTCTTGATTTAGAGGCACAGGAGGAAACAAAACTGAAAGAAGGAGTTACTGCGTTCAGGTTTGGATAGACCAGAATCAAAGCAGCATTATTCATTGTGGGATTTGCGTCACAAGGCTCCGGTTGACAGGAGCTGACCTCATGAAGAAGAATCATAAATGTGATGTCTGCCACTGAAGGAAGTGACTGCATTGTGTTTGTAGCTCAGTACCAACATCTTGTCAAATAATCTTTAAACAGCCAAGGTCACAGTGCAGCAGGTTTTAGCTGTGGGTGATGCTCCACATACAGACGGCAGTGCTGAATAGCACAGTGAAATGTTGAACAGCAGACTAGCCAGTTATATTATATACTCAGACACGAGAAACTAACGGAGGTCTTACTGGTGAACTAACTTCACTGGTCTTTGCCCAAAATTTTATGACAGCTGGCATGCCGTGAAGTGCCTTTCAGGTCTGTTTTAAAGGCTGTAGGATATATTTAAGTCTCAGAGACATGTGAGTCTGAAAACACTGCCTTTTCCCATGCTTTCAGACCAACGTAATATTTATAGTTTCTGCATGTTCACATTGTGTGAGTTTAGTGGTACACTGGCATGGTGACTGGCCTGCAGTTAGTCCCAGGAAGGGCCCAGGGAGGCTGTGTGTGGCCATGGCACAGGCAACTCAGCAGTGATGGAGAGGTTCATGCCTGATCTTCTTCTCAAAACCTCTTCCTGATGTTGCTTCTGACAAGACTACTCTCACTGATTCAGAATTCCCAGAAAAAGGGGAATTTCCCCAAAGGAAAAATGAGAACACTCATGCATTTAAAAGCTTTCAAACAGATTCAGGAAAGAAAAAAATCACTTTCTACAATGGAACGCCTCCTTGGTGTGCTTTCAATCTCCTTACACATCTCTTTCTTTCATCGGCAGCTGCAGTTGGCATGACAAAAGTGGCTTCCCCACAATGATTAAATCTTATCTCTTCTTTAATGAGAAGAAAAGCAACTGCAGGTGAAGCTGCTATTTCTGTGAGTAAATAGCAGGACACAGGTATTTCCAGCAGTTGCCTGGTGGAACAGGAAATAATTGTTCTTCTGCTATCTTGACCATCCTCACTTTATGTACAGACACATATTTATATAAAAAAGCTTTCATAATACTTTCCAGATGCTTCCTTACCTTTAAAAGATTTTGAAATGGAGTCTCTTTTCTGCCCTGTTTTACAAGGACTGTCTTAAATTTGTTACCATCTAAATTAATTCAAATCATAAAATTCCACTATTCCACAGTTCAGTAAGAAAACAATACTTACTTGACTAGTAATTAGTACTTTGCTTCCTAAGGAAAAAAATTACTGAGTCATGTAAGAACGTTAATAAGAATTAATCCCATATATGCCAGACACGCAGAGAAGATGGCTGGAAGTGGAAGCATCTCTGCAAAACAAGAGCAGACAGAATTTACCCGAAGTACACTTTGTAACTTTGCTAAATACCTTTACAAAGTATAAAGAATATGTTTCTTTGCCAGTATACATACAACCTTTCACCTTTTTGCATCACATGTTTTGCTGGCATAAGATGACACAAATAAAGTAACAGTAGTTATTTCAAGATCTCAAAAGTCTTACAAGAGAAAAAATCCTTCTTCCTTCTTTAAACAATACTTTTGTGTGAGTAGAGACCAGGTACAGGAACGTATGCTTGATTGCTGCAATAGTACCTGTCAGCAGGAAGAAAATACAGTTTAAGGAACAGGTCATGACTTAGACAGACACTGTATTTTGTGCACAGAAGGAACATTGGACTGTGCATAGAATTATCTAAAAATAACAGATACAAAAGCAGTGTATAGACATAGTTACCTCCCTTTTACATTAGTCCATATATCTTCTGCCATGAAGAGTTAATCAATTTACTGCTGAAATGCTGTGGGAGATTAGGAACAGTACTGAAGCAGGCAGTGTTTTAAATATTTGTGCTTGTCCCATATGCCTACAAGCTTGTGTGATGCTGGAAATCAGACTAAATGATTGCAGCAACTCTTTCTGTTCTCAAAATCTAAGAATAAACCCACTGGAAGTCACTTAGGAAAAAAAATTGTTTACTCTTCCATTCATGCTGAGTTCCAGCTTACATAGCTTGTAACAACTTGTTTTCTGTTTATGGCACTTGGTAAGTCTGGAAGTGTGCCGGCTCCTCTTTGAGCCCCTGAGCATAAAGCGTATAGAATCTCTGCATCTTCCCTCAAATACCGGTCCTGTGAGAGAAGTGTTCTGTGCCCCTCTATTTCTTCCTTCACCCCTCCCTCGTTCATCTAAGAAAAATAATTTAATGAGTATGACTTGACTCAGATGAAATACATGCTTCTGAGTCGTTCATGCCTCTGTGGACTTGGAGTAAATTAGTTATTTCCTAACTCATTTCATTGGAAAGGGGTGAGTAACTTTCCAACATTTCTTGGGAACGCGAGGAAAGACCAGTTAATACCTGCTTTTTCTTTCTCTTCAGCTTCTGTGTTATTCGCTGTAGACAATTCACATATGGTTATTTATATTTTTTTCCCTGAAGAAAGCTTTGTTTTTAAAAATATTTTTTTCTGTAGCTCAGTGAGTCAGAAAACAATGTGAGAAACATTTGGATGAAAAAAAGTCACCATTGGAAAACTTAGCTAAAAAGAAGTATTGTGCAGAATAAATAAATGCTATCAGATGAATTCACGCCTATTAGAATTGGCGATGACTTGCTATGTCATCTAATCTATTTTAATTTGTGTATATTTGCAGTCGTCTACAAGTCTGGACTGTCTTCTCACCTGTAGTGATATAAATCACAACTAGTGATTCTTGCAGTGCAGCATTAATTTGCATTTTAATTATTTCAGCTTCAAATGTTGCACTGCTGATCGTAATTGTACACGTCGTCCATCCCTAAGCAACTCTTTTCCTATTTAGTGTTCGTATCAGATAGGTCCAGAACTGTTGTACAACTCCTCTCCTGTATGATTGTGTATAGTTTAGTTAAGCAATGCTTCCCGATTTATGAAAATCTATGGATTCCTCCAAGATGCAACATGGTCACACTCAGAGAGATATATTAATAAATGTTTGCAAGTACCTAATCAAATGAGAACACAATACTCTCCATTAATGAAATATGATCCATAATGAATCTTGAGTGGGAGTGCTAATAACTACCTTTAGGTTAAAGTGCTCAGATGTCACAGTATAACAATATCTGTCTTAGATGTGTATCATTATGGCAAGTAATTAAAGGTTACTTAGCTGTTAAATGGTTACCTTGGAGGAATCCTTCAGTAACATGGCTTCAAACGTACCTTCATGATGAAATTAATTAAGTTACTTAAATATCAGCCTTGTTGTAATTATTTTATGTGCAGAATATTGGGTATATAAATGTATTATATAATTGGTCAGAGGACTTGAAGATATATCCATTTGCTATTAAGCATAAAACAACCTTGGTTGTTCTTATACGTAGAATAAAGCTGATGCATGTTAAAAAGAACAGTGACAAGACTGATGAAGAGAAATGGAATGTCAGAATTTTCACAGTGATATTCCATGTGCTGCATAAGTGCAAAGCTCAACACTGAGGAGAGAAGTATTAAAATTCACGTGGTCTTTTTCACACCTCTGCTGCTACATAAGAGTTAAAACCTGGTACCAAATGACCGGGGTTTTGCTAACAGCTCAGTCTGACTCCTCACAAGGATGCTTTCAGGGATTACTAAGTTGCTGCCTTCTTCTGTATTTAATAGAAACCACACGAGGAAAGTTGAGCAAGCCTCTTGATGTGGATATAAACATTTTTTGTCACCTCTTAAAGTAGAAATATGACATGGGCAACACCAGTGACAGATTTTGACTTAAAAAATAATTTCCTAGCATTATGTAAACTGGCAGTGACAAATACAAATAAAGCAGTACATTCTGCTTTTTTATTCTTTGTTTAAAGAGCAACAGTCCACTAGATAAATAGATCCTTCATCTGAGACCTTTTCATATGTAAGCAAGAAGATGTAAAGTTCAGATCTCTGCTGTCCTCCTGAAACATTGGCTTTGCTTCAAGCAATGACATTATTAACATAGCTTAAGTCTACTCTTTAAATGTTTTGCCTAATTGTGTCTTCTGATGAAACAGAAAAGAAATAAAAAAAGAAATATGCTTTGTACTGCAGAAAACTTTACTCACAACACAGTTAAGAAAGTATTAGCAGAAGGAAAGGAAACATGAAGAATTCGTGATAGAAATCTGGGTTTTTTTCATGTTCTGTTTTTTTATGCCAGTGAGATAATTAACAGTGGTGGCACCTTCTTATCAGTGGTATGGAAAATGGCTGCACATTTTGGTTGAGGATGACAACAGTGTTACTTAGTTCTCAGGCTTCTGCCCAGGGCAAGTTGTTTGGCCTTAATTGGTTTTGCTCTCTGCAATTCAGATTTCTTAAAAGTTGAAGCCTCAGTAATTGTCATACGAAAATGGTCCTGTGTCCCTGGGCCAAAAGGAGTCCCCAGAGAAGGTAACTAGAAGTGGTGGAACTATCTGTCCACCAGATAATCTTTACATGCTCCTCTGCACACTTATGGGCCAAGCCTACATGAAGTTATCATATGTAGGAGTGAAAAAAAAGTCTTAATACTCAGATTCTCATGGAATTGGTCAGTTCTCTGTCCTACAGCTTCTCAGGTGATACAGATTTTTGCCTCTTAGGCACAGTAAAAATATACTGATTGATTCAGCCTGATTCCAAACCTGGAGACAGTTTTTGGAGGGGGATTAGAAAACCAACAGTGTAAGAGAGGAGGAGAATTAGAAAACAAACAGTGTAAGAGAGGAAGATTATCTTCCAGTGAGTTCTTTTGCCCTGAGGTATGAGTTGTTTTTTTTTTTTTTAATTATGAACCAGTAAATGTGTAATCAGAAAAACAAATGGCATTGATTTCCTTTTCAAAGCAGTGACTCTCTGATCATTTCATCCTGTACCTCCAGATTGTTTGACGTATGGAACCAGCATAAAACCTGGAAGCGCTTGCCATTTGTATAAGTCAACATTACTCTGTAGCCAGTGTTTATTTACAAGCTTGCAAAGGGTTTCATAAGGGATATACATGCACCTACAATACAAACCATGTGTCAAACAGCAGAAAACTGCAGAGAATTAGCACTGTTGTTTTTTTCCCTTTACTTGATCCAAATTTCATTTTCTGTTTGGCTTCAATGGTCATGAAGGTGGTATATCAACAATAGTCATGGTGGCATATTTGATTTAATCATAGCTGGTTGAGGTGCTTGACTTCATTTACTCTCTCTGAATAACAATTTATTTTATTCTGTTTTAACAAATCTTTCTGTTTATGCATTTCATCATCTTTTGTTATAAGAAACAGGGATCTCATTTCATTATTTAAGTGTGGGAGTAATGAAAAAGTAAGTCTTCATCAACTTACTGTTGCTGTACCAAGGGTCTTTTCCTGGAATGCTTACTGAAGAACAAATCCCTTGAAGTCTGTAGAGTATAGTCTAGATCATTAATTTTGATTCCTAACTAAAAATCTGTGAAACTCATACTGCATTTAGAATATGATAAGATTGGGCATCATTTATCGTGAATGGTTTGGGTTGCAAGGGGTTTTAAATATCATCTGGTTCCAACCCCCATGCCATGGACAGGGACTTTCCACTGGACCAAGTTGCTCAGATTCCCATTCAGCCTGGCCTTGAAAGAAAATTACTGTTATTTATCATAGAAAAAGGCCACATTCTTCCAACAGGTATGAAATAATAGTAAATGATTCAGACTCAAGTATAAGATTTACGTATTCTCCTAAAGACTGGTGCAGATAAACAGAATAGTAATGGGTAAAGTTGACTTTGTTTAACCTCAGTCAAGAAAGGAAACTAAGAAAGGATAGTTTGGACAATGCAGTGGAAGCTTTGATTGTGAAAGCTCTCTGCATGACTTAAGCCTTGTCCATAAGGAAACTTGTGAACGTCTCACAAGTTCAGTGCAAATCCCTGCATTGGCATTCTCATTTCAGTTAAAGTAGCATTTCAGATCTGGTCTTAGCTGCCTGAAAGTAGCTGAAAATAAGCTGCTCTTAAACTGAGCTCACAGACACAGAGTGCATGTGTTTACTGGAATCTCATTACATTCAAACACAGGGATACAAGTCTGCAGATTAGTGCTTGCCCTGAAAAGACTGTTTAGCCTTTCAAAGGATTTTGCAGGAAAACAAGCTGGAATACAAGCCCTTTCTGCTTGTCATTTGTAGGTTTGTGAATTTGGCTTTTATTTCTTTGTGCAAATGTGTTTTCATAAAGACACTGAAAAGCCATGACCCTCTGTAAAAAGGATTACCTCGAAGGGAGATACTAAGACTACACTGTAAAGGATGGTTAATGCAGAAATGCTAAATCTTACTGTACAAAGATTATAGCACAATAAATTTTTTAACTCAAGGTACTTTCCTGACATTATAAAAACAGCCACATATCAGAATCACAAAATAAAAGTTTTAAGGGAGGGCTAAAAGAAAATAAAGGAAAATATCTGCTATTTTTTTTTTGTAGAAGGATGATACAGAATCCCTTAAAAATGTGTTTTCTTTTAGCTGACATTGTAGCAAGTAGTTTAGATAACACTTAATGACTTAGGTATTATTTTTACAATCAGTATATTTCATGGAGTATTAAAGATAATAAATAAGGAAATACTTTAAAACAGATAATAGAAGAACGCAAAGAAAGCTGAAGATTTCAGTTGCTTATGAAAAGCCTGGCATCTTACTTATATGAGTCAATGACCCACTGACACATGACCCATTTTAATAAGAGGAATCAAATCCCAGTCCAGAATTATTTCTTTGGTGGAAAAATTCCCAAAAAGAACAGGGGTGTTTTTTAAACTTACACCTGGAACATTTTTCTTTTTTGTTTGTCTGCATAGTAAGCAGTATGGTCAGAAAAAAAAACAGAATTAACCCTGCTAAAACTTCCCAAAGAGATAAAAGCAGTATACTTTGGGGCTAACTAGGATTTCAATTACTGCAAGAGTTAAACTGGAGCAGTAGTTAAATAACTGTGGTGTGTAGCCCAAGCTTCCCTACCTGCTTTTTTTCTCTTTTGGGGCTGCTGCTGCTAAATCACTTGGTCTCCTCCAGGCTCAAAAGACTAAAGTAAATTTCAAAAAAAAGGGTGTGTGTGATAAACTGTAACAAAATTCACCCAAAGACTTCACCTAAAAAGCAGAAATGATGTTGCAGTAGAAGCCAAGTTTGTTAAACAGGGTAAAAAAAAAAAAAAGGTTGGATTTGAAGGTTAGTGCTTGATGTAAGGAGGATTTAAAATGTAGTAGCCATCTGGTAAGAGGTGAGATGAGAAGAGATAGGAGAAAAAGTATGAATAGGACTCTCATTGCATAGGTGAAGAAATGAAACTTAATACTGAATTTAATTGCAATAGCTAAATTTTCAGATTATTTCATTAAAAAGAGATTGCAATATTTTTTTCCAAGATATTTCAATGAATAATTGGAGATAACAAATAGGAGAACTGCATATTTGCTTTTAAAGTTGCTTTTAAAGCCAAATCTCTGATGCACTGTCATCACTGACTATTTTTTGATTTCTGTAGAGGTAGGATTAGGCTTTATGTGCCAGCGTCAAATTAGAGCATTAATTACCTATGCAGTTAAGTGTCCAGTAAGGTGCTTTTATGAAAAGCAGTCTCAAAACCTCGCTCAGAAGGAACTAGAGCAAATTATGTCAATGTTTTCAGGGAGATTGCTCATATATGTGAAGTAAAACTGACAATGACAGCTTTCTGCATTTAGATGCTTCAGAAGAACAACTTAGTTTTGAGTTTTATAGGCTCTCCATAGGCAGCATCACAGGCAGGCCACTCTGAACAGCAAAGGAGGAGAGATTTGAGGTTGCTTATAGTGCCAGAGAACACGAGTCATGAAATGGACGAAAAAAGACAGTGAGAAAGATGAATAGATGGCAGCAGGGAAGTATGTTGGAGGATTGGAGATGTTCCAGATTTTGCTCTTTCCTGATGTGAAGGCAATTTATTCTCCACAGACTTAGATTACAGCTTATTTCAGAGGGTAGAAGTAATTTTACATGATTTAATTCACCTGAAACATACTCAGTTCATATAGTCATGCAGCCTTAGCCTTAATCAATGGAGAGAATTCTACATCTTCAGAAACAGTGGTTGTCTTTCACATCTACCATAGCACCTGGGATGTTCATGACCATGAAATAAAAATAAAATAAAATGAGGCAGGCACTCAGAAGCAGTGCATTTCAGAAAAGTTCCTGGATATTGATTTACATTTCTCTGAACTAGAAAGAATAAAATTATACAAATTGAATCCAAGAAGGGAACTCAGGATGCTGTATGAGTTTTCAGTTACAATTTAATTGTACAGGACTTAAGGCAAATTATTGTCCGTCTTAAAACAGTCCACACCAGCCATCCGAAAACAACATGGACTTAGGTATTCTGTCAAACTTGGATTTTGTTGTTCAGAGTCTTGACATGTAAATCTACTAGAAGACTTTGGTTTTCTTCCATAGACGTGATCATCTAAGACAGTAGATCTAATCCCCATGCTGAATTTCATATAAATGGCTAAAAACTAATGTCATGGCAAGGTAGATAGCAGCAGAAAGGTGGAAATGCAGCAGAAAGAAGAAAGCATATGGCCCTTGTAAGCAAGTCTGGTCTATTTTGCATCCTGTTATTGTTACTTCATTTGCTGTTTGCAGCTTGCACTTACTAATTTTCTACCAGTAATCTTCTACTTTAGCTGCTCTGTGTAAGCAAGTATCCTCATCAGAGTGCAATTTGTAATAAATGAGTTTAACTTCTTATAATGGTTAAGAAGATTAACAGTGCAAAATTTAAAACCTGTGACCAAAATTTGATGAGACGACTTAAAATGAATGACATTTGAGATAGAAAGAGGCTTCTGAATACCAACAGACAAAATCCAGACAGCAGGAAAATAAGGTTGAACCATTCTATCTGAAGCCATTTCACAAAAAAAAGGAGAGGAAATGTGTGACATATGGTATCAAGTGAGGCACTTGAAGTTGAGTCTAAAAATGTTTAAAAAGACAGCTGTTAGTTCGCATGATTAAAAAGGGAAAGGAAGGATATTATGATACATCAAGAAGCAAGGAAGTTATGAAACCAGAGGTGGATTTGTTGGATGTTTGTTTGCTTTTCTTATCCAGTGGTTTCTAATGTTTTTATTAAATTTATCTTCAAATTCAACCTCCACCTCTATCTTCCGTTCTGTTTCTCCCAGTGACATCAGTGCTGGCTATTAACACAAAAACTGGGTGGATCCTTGAACCTTGAAACCAAATCAAAGAACAATTTGGGGAAAGAGATAATTACATATCAGCTCTTCTTCCCTACAGTATGTTTAAATAGATTAGATTATTTTAATAAGTGTTGGAATTGATGGTAACATTTAGAATAATATTGTCGTATGATCTCCACTGGCTGTATGTGAATCATAAAAGTCAGTGAAAAAAACCCCGAATTTGTCTCTATGAAATATTGTTGTATGCATTATATGATCTTTATTCTAAACTAAATGACTTCTTTCTTTTAAATCTTTGTTCATATGATGATTTGGTTAATTAAGTTGCTTTAGAGCTGAAAATCTGTGAGAGGGATTTTTTGCTTCCGCTGCTAGTTCTTGTAAAACTCCAGTGAATAGAAAACAAGTGGCTATTTGCATATGGCAATTTGTCTGTGCATGGGGAACCCAACAGAGATATTCCTTGGGAATCACAGGGAGACTAAAGGCTAACTGGGCACAAAAGCTGATGTACTCTCCCCATCACAAGTGATCCTTACCAATTTTACTTGGCACACTGTGCATAACTTTGCATGTGCTGAGTAAGCTCAGTTGCCATTAGCTTGACTGGGATTTGAGGCAGGACTGTATACTTTTGTGTATGGCACTGGACAAGGCTCAGGAACTAGAACATTAGCTTTTTGCTTTGGCATAGATTTCCTGGCTAAATTACCTAATTTCTCTCTGCCTCATTTCATAAGAACAGTCCAATCTGTTCAGACCAAAGGCTTATTTAGCTCAGGACCTCGGTTCTCACCGGGTCCCATAATGAATGTCAGCAGAGGAGAATGAGCGGCGAGCAGGCAGCAGTGCTTAGTGATATCGTCTCCCAGGCTCCAGCACTCGTTGTTCAGGGATTTCCTGAACCAGGGGTGGAATCTCTGTCTTTAATGCTTTTCAATGACTTGGTTTTGATAAATTAGTACTGGCATTTCTTGAGCTCATATATCTCTTAAGTATCCACAGCATCCCAAGCCCTACAAATTGCAACATGGGAGGAACATCCCTTTATTTTGTTTTAAACCTTCTGCCTGCCAGTTTCTCATTTTAGAAAAAAAAAACTGAGAATACTCTTCTTCATATTTCCTCCAATGGGTATGTTTGCTGAGTTAGAGGACTGTACCTTCATGCAGTACTGAAAATGCAGGAGTGACATGCGTTTAAAGAGGCATAAAGACACTGTTTTGTTCTTTATTTCATTCCTAAAAACTCTGTACGTGAAATTTGCTTTGTCTGATTGTTAGTGGGCATTGACCTCATTCATAAAAAAAAAAAAAATAAAATTTTTAAAAAGTAGTTGTGACTTTTAAGACGTTGAATTTGGTCTATAAAATATGTACTGCACTAGTGTTTCTAGAATTGCTTTCTGTGAAAAGATACAGAAGGAAACCATGAACACAGCTTTACATAAAGTGCACAAGTTTTTCTGGTCTATTCTAGCTGCCTTCAGTCAGTAATATGATATTTTATATATATAAATATATATAAATATATATATATAACATTTTATATATATAACATATCAATATAACATTGACAAATAAAACATTTTCACACAGAAGTGTAGTTCTAAAATTCATGTTTCTGTAATCTGTACAAAAAGTGATGATGCTAATGGTCTTTTGGGGTCTTAATTCAGAAGCCACTGAAACATGAGAGGAGAGTGCCCTGGACTGAATGGCTTTTGAGGAAGATGCTTAGTTATTGATATGAGAATAAAATGCCAATCTTGCAATTTGACTTCTCTGCTACCACTAACGCCTCCTGAAACAGGAAGACAGCTGGGCTATTATATTTCCGATTCCATTTGTGTTAATTTTAATGCCTGCATACAAAAGGAAAGGAAAGGGGAAAGATGCACCTCATTCCCACAGGTTTTCTGTGCATCTCTAAATGTACAGTGTGGAACCAGTGGACCTTGCTGGCCCCTGTGAGACTCGTCTTACAAGGGATCTCCAGCACCTTCCAGGTTTTTGGTCACTTTTCCTACAAGGCTGTATCTCTAAGTTCTTTCCCTTCAGAAGGACTTACTTTCCAGGAACCAATTACAGTTGACAATGTTTCAAAAACTGTCTCCTGTTTCTCAGGGGCCTTTAATCTGTGTTCAAATCTTAGGTAAACAAAGTTTCATCTCTAAAGAGAAGATAAGCTTAGCAGAGTTCAGAAGGTGCCTCAAACAGCACAAACACCTTCTCCTGTTGAAATGTTTACTTGCAAGGTGGTAGAAAACTGAGCTGCATTATCTTGCAGATGGTCTGAGATTTTATTAAATAAATACAAAGGCATGTGTTTTTTACCTACCAATTAGGTTCAAAATTTCCAGATCCAGGGCTAAGTTAGAGTGAGGAAACACTCCAGTTGTAAAACTAAGACAAGAAGCAACCCAGTCATTTAAAACTTATACCTATGTTGTGGATATGCAAAAAACATACAGCTCTTTCTGATATTTGTTCTTCTTGATAATCTCCAAAGCTGACTTTGTTCTTTAGTTCTGTTGGCTTTCACTGGGGGTGCACAAGCATTGCTGAGGAGAGAACCCAGATCATTGTCTAAAGGTGTCTTTGCTCATTAATAACAAATTAAAAGGATGATTTGGCGCAGCGGGTGAAATGATTAATATTTCAGGTCTTATTATTTTTGTTTGTGGATGTATGTGTTTTAGAGTAATTATACATTTCAAGGATGAACAGCTAAATGCAGTTAAACATTTAATATTTATCTGAATAAATGCAAATGAAACTTGCATTTCAGTCAGATATTGTAAAACAAGTAATTGGTGTGGATTAAGAACACACATGATTTTTCTTCTCGGTGTTTATTGCCATTACTTTAATGATGACAAAAAGCAGAAGGGTGGTGGTATGGATGCAAGTTTAGAAATCGTATGTTCGTCAGTTCAGACCTTTTAAATTGATGGTGATGGAGAACAACTGTTCTAATTCATAGTCATTTGGAAAGATTTGCCGTGACCTTGAGTTAACATGTAAACATGGCAAGGGATATGAGAAAGATTCCTCTGGCGTTCACTGAACTTGAAGAGAATCTTTCTGTGACTTCAGTGGGCTCCATGCTGAAGCTCTGAGAGCAGAGCCTGAGAAGATACCCATGAAGGTCTCAGGGACCACAGCACATCTGAGATGGCACCACCCTCTCCTGCAGTCTGTGGTGTTTAGTGCTACGGTGCTTAACTCTGCAGAGAGCAGGTCCTGCATAACCCAGTTCATGACCACGACCACTTCTCACCATCTGTGACCTGGTGGTGGGTGGTGAAAAATGAAGTAATCTGAATGCCAGCTTTCTTTGTAAAAAAAAACAGAAAGAAAAAGTTGATGTGTTTGCCAGTTTGTTTTAACCAACAAAGTCAGTCTATATTATGCTGTACTAAACCATACTAAGCTATGATATACTACACTACACCATACTATAGAATGAGGCAGGATTTTGAGCCAAAGTTCTGTTAAATGAAAGGCTGCATTTCTTCTTCAAAACTACAGATATCAGTAATTGAGTTACCTGGTTGAACGCTGATTGGCCCTGCTGACATTGTGCATTCCTATTTATGAGTATACATATATAGACATAGGAGCTGAGTGTATAAAATATTCTTGCCAGTGTCACTGACTCTCTCCCCTTTTGGGGACTCCTGGGTGCTAGAGAAGCAGGCAAGATAGTGAATAAAGGAGAGAATTTTAATGTACTTTTTTCAGTCACCTTGAATCAAAACCACTTAAATCCATCTGTTACTGTGTCAGCGAAGTTTTTGTTGCACTGGGGAAAGAATATAAAATATTCTTGACTTTTTTAATTAAAAAAAAAAAACAACCAGTATGAGAAATGCATTTCTCTTAGACACAGTGCCATGAGGAATAATTGCTGCTTGTCACAGAGAGAGGTTATAATTATGTCTACTGTTAGTTTTGTCTCCA
Organism: Lycocorax pyrrhopterus obiensis; assembly: GCA_014706295.1. Lineage (NCBI taxonomy): Eukaryota > Metazoa > Chordata > Aves > Passeriformes > Paradisaeidae > Lycocorax > Lycocorax pyrrhopterus. Next base: position 8,832,302 of record JACSVZ010000015.1, read on the forward strand.
TGTGCACAATAGAAGTTACTTTTTCAAATGCATTGTTCTCTACTGCAATACCAGTTATTAAAATCTGACGATATTATTTCTTACTAATGAAGAAAAATCAAATGAGGCTGCAGAAAGACTGGGTGGTGTAACACTGAAAGCACGTGGAGGGAACAAAGAGGAAAGAGAAGTGCTTATTGCAGAGATTTCAGATCTAAGCTTTGCCTCAGGAAAAGCAAAATTGCCTAAAGGGTCGGAATTTCAGCTCCTGTGTTTCAGACTTTGTTTATGTCTTTTTAAAAATCTGAATATGTATCAAACACTGGTCTAGAGCTGATACTTCACAGGCACCTCTGCATGAAATGCTGCAAATAGACTGCAGTATCTTAGAGAAAAAAGCAAAGCTTAATAGTTGTTACAGTAGTTGCTGTGGTGTACTTCTTTGCCCCTTTGTTACTTGCACAAATTCTCTGAAAGTATGCTCACAAGATCTTATTTTATGGAAAAAAGAATTTGTTGTATTTTTCTAGGCTTGCTCCTTATTCTGTCAGTCATTTAGAGTCAGCTTTTTGAAGCCTTTAATTTAGGTCGTGTTCATATTAGAGATTTCTTCTTCCTAGGAATTAAAAGGCAGAGAGGCTAAAAAGCAGTGCAGGCATATGCCTTCATTTTCAGAAGCGACTAACATCTCCAAGTATCAGAATTTTAAATTGCCCAAGAAAGTATTTGTGAAAATCAGAGCCCTTGAGCAAGTTTTAAATTGGGTGCCCAACTTGGGAGTGTGCAAAATCACTTGGGATTTAGAAAATCTTGGCCATATGCTTATATGTTAACGCCACTTGACTGAGTCCTTTCTGTATGTTGCTTCCCCAATTTGCAGTCGTTTTTGTGTTGTAAATAAGATATCCTTGACTCAGTCGTGAAAGTTCCCCAGGAAAACTGGAGAACCCTTCTCTTGTTAAACAACACCCTAATTACAGAAGCAATTTTACAAACAATCCCCTGGGGGAAACATTTTTGTTCTCATCAGGAAGGCTTTGAATAAAATAACACCTTTGCTAACTTCATTTATTTACAACAGGACACAAGACTGAGACTGGGTTAGATTTATTGCCATTACATCACTGATGCTCAGTAATTCATAAAACATTGAGTCTAGGAGTCAGCACTGCTGTTATTTCCTCTGATGCCTGACCTCACCACAGTCTAATAACATACAGGAAATCCAGAAGACAAAGGGGGAAAGAAGTGGTCTTGAATGCTAAAAATAACCATAGAAAACTTGTAGAATCGTGTAATAGAGTATGGCCCAATAATTTATTTAACATAATAGTAGAATCTGCTAAAGCAATTAGAATCTGTTCCAAATATTTTTAATGGAAAATATGTTGGGGGTAAGAATAAGAACACTTAAAGAATGGAGACTTTTAGGTTATGTAGTTCAGTTTACATGTACTGGTTTTAGGTTTGTATATCTTATTTCTTACATATGCAGACCACTTAATAGCTTGCCTAGAACAGACAGTCATTGTATGGTGGTTATATTTCCAGAGGTCATCCTATATGAGCCAGACAGTCATCTTAGGTGATGTATTACACTTGACAACCCAGAAAGTTGCAATACAAAGGCATTCTAATTCTCAGTGTCCTCTGAGAATTGTTCAATATCCTTGATGGTATCTAGTGTCTGGTATGCCATTGGGATGACATTTTTGGTGTCTTTACTAATCAGTCAAGGTTAACATGTCATTCATGTTAACTGTGTGTTTGGTTTGCTTTGAGTTGTTTTCTTTTTTCTAATCACTCCATACTTGCAAGAATTTCTAAAGCAATAAACAGTATAACGACACTACAATGAAACTCATGTCTGCTCATTTATTTGCTTTAGAATTAGAACACTGTATCCAAAATGGCAGATCTTTAAAATTGGTGCAAATAGGTAAATGACATCATCAGGGAAAAATAAAATCAAACCCAAAAAGTTGTTGCATGAAAGATAAGTCTGGTGTATTTAGTTTGTGAAATATTGCAGAAGCAAGTTCACAAACATACGTATCTTTTTTGAACAGCTGCTCAGTTTGACTGTGCCTGCCCTCCTTTTATTTACATATGTTGCATAGTGATTTGAAAGACGCTATTATTCATATAAATACCGTTATTAGTATGCAGACTAGTATGTTCAGGTGTGAACAAGTCTTCACCATTTGACATTGACACTTGGTTTCTCTCCCAATCAGAAGCAGAAGCACTTACTGATCATGAGCTAGGAATAATGAATAGATTGAACCAGCTGTTCCTGAACAGCCCAGTTGGCTGTTTTCCCTTTCATTAAATTAATTGGATTATAATTATGCAGATTGATAGATAGATAAATAGATAGAAAATATTTCCCTTTTTTCAAAGGTGTATGGTAAATTAATAAATATTGATAGATTTAATTTCAGAAGAAAGCAAAGTAATGTGGGGTATTTGATATTTGACTGAAAGAGAGTTATTGAGAGGGTGAGTTGTCCAAATTCAGCCTAGGGAGTCAGGTTTTCAAAACTTGTGCTCTCCAGAGATGCCTACTGCATTTTAAGGCATCTTCTGAAGATCATAAGCTAGGAAAACTTTCCAGTAGAAGTGATGTATAGGGATAAAAGAAGAAAGAAACCAAGACCCCTGTTCTTCTTTCATTAATCTACAGAAATGAAGCATGGAGCTGGTCATCATCTCAACAGCTCTTTTATCTTGATATCAAAAGTAAGATTTTCAGGCACCAAAATGTCAGTGAATATCTACAAGTATAGTGGAACAAATATCTCTTGAGCCTGAAGAAGAAGAAGACACAGATTAATGCAGAGACTCTTTGAGAAGTCTTAGAGTGCTCAGGAAACTGGGCAAACTGCCTGAGGGAGGCACGGAGAGGTGGGCAGATCTTCATAGCTTGTGATCAGTTTTGCAGGTAAATGCTCCTCGACTAAGTTCCTTCTCTGTCTGCCTTAGCACAGCACAGCACAGCCATCCCAGAAAGTTTCAGTTCCAGGTCCTACAGAAGCTGGAGTCCTTTCTTTGGGAACACCATTTCACTAAAGATCTGTCACTTAGAGTGATTTCCGATAGGATTTTAAAACTGATTTCCATAACTCAATTCCGCTAAGCCTCAATTTGGAAAAACAAAATGTAATAAAGGTGTTGCAAAGCCCAGTGTCCTCCAGATGTGTGCAGGTAAAACCCTATAGCACATGGAACCTGAAGACTAAAAGTCAGAGGCCCATTGTGTGCTTTTCTTTTCTTTTTTCTTTATTTTTTCTTTTTTTTTTCCTTCTAATAATTAATGATTTAAAGCATTTGTGTTACTGCTTCAATCACTTTTCACCTATTTCCCTAATGGTTACCACTTGCCTCAACATTTACCTTTGTTTTAATATTTGTATTTTTTGCATAATTTCTCACATTATATTTATTTGCACTTGCACGTTTTTTTAAAATAAAGCATTCCATGGGGATAAATTTAATAAAAGTTTCTCATTAAAAGTTTTGTAACATCATGACTCCCAAACCTGAAACCAAAGTCCTCATATTTAACAGTTTTCATGACTCAATAGATTAAGTGTGAAATAGGAAATATAATAACAATAACAACGTAGCCATTTCCTGCACAGTTGTTTCACTTAAAACTATTCTTGAAAAGTAACATAATTCATAAATAAATCAATTCTCATAGAGTGAAATTTACTCAAAAGACTCTCTGAAATAGCCTTGATATAGTCATAAAATGTGTGCACAGAAAGATGTATGGGCAAGAGGTGAATCAAAAATGCACTGAAATTAATATATTGGAAGGCAGAAGAGAAAAAAAGAAAAAAAAAAGAAAAAAATCAAAGAGCAAAATAATCAAATTTCTGTTTTTCCAAGTCACGTGTCTCCAACCAGCTGCCTCTGCAGCATTCATTTCAGAAAGACTCCTAGCTCAGACCTAAATTCGTATGAAGGTTCCTCTGCGGTCAATGAGGAGATCTTGTCCTTGGGAACTGCAGTTCTGAGCTGCTCTGACTCCTCATTCAGAAAAACCTGTGGCCTTCTGCTGTGACCAGAGCAGAAAATTCAGCCACCCCAACTAATGCCTCTATGTAGGGAGGATGAAAAACCTTAACAAGTCTGAAAGTTTTTCTCTTGAGTGGGAAGTGGAACTTTTTCTTTTGTACTTTCCAATACTGAATTATACAGGGAACAAAATATTTCAGTGCCAGCAGCTTCTTACTCAGTTAAGAGACATTGCCACTGGCTTTAAAGTCCTCCAAATGGATGCATTGTTATACCCCAGGCACTCTGGAAATCTTTTGGAGCTATTTTTTTCGGGGTTTTTGGGTCGGGGTGTTAATTTTGGGGTTTGTCTTTTCTTTTTTTTTTTTTTCCCCTTGATCAGCTTGTTTTATAAAATACTTCATCATAGCACAATGGAGTCCTTGAAAATAGCAAGGGGAATGTTAACATCAAAAATGCGCACAGCTATGGCCGATTCTACCTTTTTTATTAAACAAAGATTGTGATAGTTCCTAAGGCTCTTGGCCCATCGCGTGTTTCTGGACCATTCCTTGTTCAGCAGCTTCTTATGGAGATCGGTTAGGCCCTGAAAGATACCCTGGAGATGTCTCCTTTCTATTTGTGATTTGGGGGTTACAAGAGTAAGGATATGAGTTCATTCCCTTGCACTAGAATGGCTGGGGAGCATCACTGCTGTCATTCCATGCCTTGTCATTTAAACCAGTAATAACTTCATAGTAGCTGCACACAGTCCATCAACAAAGTCTCTTCAGACCATTTGCTTGCACTGTATTTATTCATTATTGACCAGCAGTGGTTTCACTGCATTAGGCTCTGCAGTTCTGGGATGATTTCTGCGAGAATTGCCAGAAAAGCTTCAGGAAAAAAAATCCCCCTGAAATTCAGAAGTCAGTGCTGTCCAGATTTATGGAGGTAGGTTAGTGCTTCCCTACTGGCCACATTTTCACTTGCAAGGCAGTAGTACTAAACTGGGAAATAAAATATATATTTACCAATACCTGCTAATGCAAATTTTCATCTCCCTTGTCTTTGGTACATTGAGACAGTACTGGATGGGCTGGGTACAGGCAGACATGCAAAAAAATTGTTTAAGAAGTAATCATGCTGGGTATAAATATGTATATATATATATATATATATATATATGTATAAATGGGTATAGAGTTGGTATGTTTATGTATCTATAACATGTTTTATTGGCACACTGGCTGACTGAAGCTCTTCAATAACAAGATGTGAAATGTCTAGTCAAATAGCAATGTCTTGTCACCACTCACTGTCATGATATGACACATTATTTCGGCTGTATTTCAGCTGTTTGAAAGCGAGTCTCTGGAGCCTTGAAGTGGCAGATCATCAGGAATCACAACAATTTTGTCGTTCATTTCCAGGACTGAACTGTAGTTCTTTTTGGCTAAGTCTTGCCATCTATCACACTATCTGCTGCAGGAAAACATATGTTTTAAGGACCCAGAAGCATTATCTCCTACCATGCAAGGCATTTACTAGGTGAAACAATTCATGTCATACCATGACCCAGCAGTCAGTTGTTGTCTTTATGGGTTTGTGGAATTTCAAGACCTAAACAATCTCATTTTCAGTGGTTTTACTATGGATTATAAAGAAGCATCAATGAGATATAAACTTTGTGTTTAATAACCCATAAAACATGCTACAGCAAGGTTTTTAGCTACAAGGATCTGTAAAAAAGGTTTGAAGTACATTGTAATGTCCTTTTGGGCTGCCAGTGCAACTAATGAAAGGGTTTAGACAATAAATTGGACAAATTAAGTTACAAAGGCCTTTCTTTGAATTTTTGTTTTCCTTCTTCTTTTTGCATTTCTAGATAATTTTCTCCCACCTGGCAATCTTGCTTTGTCATGAATTCCTGTCCTTGATTCTGTAACAGCCCCCATAAAACTTTGCAACATTGAGCATTTGTTTAATACAGAGGGTTTTTGCTGTCTACGGCTCAGGCATTTGCTGACTCACTGCAGCACTGTTCTTTGTATTCAATTAACTGCAAAACCCAAGAAGCAGCGAAATTATTAACTGATCAGAATTTTTCTGAGAACAGTGTGCATTCGTTCCAACTGACAGCTCATGTCTGTACTGTGCAAAAGAGGGCCACACTCACGTAGTCCAAAGACCCCTTAAATCTCTAAGCAGATCCTTGTTCTTTGCTATCTCCAGGCAGACTGATCAGAATTTGGGTGGAAATGGCACAGACAAGCGACTGGTGTGATCAAGTACCTATCACAAGTCATATTGCTTTGCTAGGCTTTTAAGATGGGGGGAGGTACGTAGAAAAGAGTTCATTCCTCTGTTGCCTGTATGTTCTGTTGGTTTGTAGATAGAGGTAGTGTGACTTCAGCACCCAAAAAGGCTGTTTGGGCAAGTTGCCCTGTTCGTGACAGGTTAGACTTCCTACAGCATGTTTATCAGAACTCCTTGGGGCTTCAGACTAGCCATGATACATTTATTTGGCACTTAACGGTGATGTATTTATTGTCATTATTACTCACCCATATATTTGGAAACTTATAGTACGTCTCTTCATTGCTTTTTAACTGAAATGTGAAAACACTGTGGGATTTCACTTTCAGGCCTCTTGTTTCAAATGTTTTATTCCACAAACACAAAGAGAAGGGTAGATCATCTCTGACTTATGCTGACCCGGGTCTCCACTTGTTCTTGCCTTCTACATACCAATATCAGTAGAGTTACAGTGACATAAACCAGAAGAATACAGTCAAAAATCAGATCCTTCCTACACCAAATCACTTTCCACATCTGTTTCCTATTCGTCTTATAATGACACATGGGATTATTTTGGGATTATATTCTGCTTTAACTGTCATGACACTGACTCCATAGCCTTATCAGATATCCATTGGTGTTCAATTATCGTCTACTAAGAAGAAATGCCAAAAAAACATAGATTGATAATAACATTTTTCAGTAATAGCTTGTAGCATTAGTGCCATTTTCTGTTATTGCATTTGAGGTTTAGCATTCTCCTCAATTTACTACTTTTATTTATTGTGCAAGATCTAGATATGGACCCTACAGGAGAATTCCAGAAATGTTTTTCTTTTTGATTATTTATTCATCTCTGGTTAGAAGGAGCAAAGTCAGAAAACTGGAGAGAAGCAAGGAATGTGTCTGTATTATTGAGAACCAGAAAAAAAGACAACAGGAAAGAAAGAAATGTAATACTGTGTCAGATATTACAGATACAGGATGACTGTATAAACATAGTCAGGCAGGCTACATGTACAAGGACATGCCTTAGGAGATTGAGCTTGAATTCTGGGATCAAACTTCTCAAAGCTGTGTCCAACCTTTTTATCTTACAGTGCAGTAAGCCATAGATGACTATCCTGCTAACAGTTCATTTTCCCTTCATCTTTTTCTTCAGTGAATGGAGAGAAGTGTGAAATTCCTCTCATGCTCCTTTGAAAATATGTAATAAATGCACAGAGCTATGTGTGATGTAATTGAACAAGCCAGTAATAAAATCTGCAGCCTGTTACTTACAGAATCATGGACTCTATAGGTTTAAAGTAACACCATTTGGAAGTACGTTTGGTCACTAGCCTGGCCCATGCCTGGGGTTCAGTATGGATGAGCTATGCAGGGAAGGCAGGGTGCCAAGGAGGATGCTGCTTCCAAGGTGGAAGTTGATCTCGTCTGTTTGGGGCTTCTTGACTTAATTAGGTGTCAGTGCAAATTAACCACAGCGCAGGTGGGAAACAGAAATTCTGGGTTTTGGTGAGGTCTTCACAAGTATTCTGTGAATGTAGGAGGCTTCTGTGCAAAAAGCATCTATTTTTCTGGTTTTATCCTCAGTGCAAAACATAAGATAAACATACTATTCCAATTGATTGGCAGATTTGGTCCCCCAGTTAAAATTAAAGTAATTAAATGTACTGAAAAGCCCATTGCTTTGGATTTATTTACCTTCATTTGACTTGGTGTTGACTGAGGCCCTTTTTAATCTTGGTTTATATTCCCATATGATTTGCCCCCAGCCTGTATATTTTAAAAGTTTCATTGCAAGATGCTGAATAGTAATAATAATAATATTAATGCTCTCCTGATGCAGTTGAAATTGAATTTGAGGATGTATAAAATAATAAGTCACTAATGCTCAGGCTAGGAAAAGCAGAATTTAGCATCATGTTATGTACTAATATGCAGTGGTGGGACATTTCAGAAAATTATAGTCAGTGAAAAATAGGTTTTATCTTTTTTACAGATAGAAGTTTCAAATTCCTGCTTCCCCAGTTACTTCTGCTCAGATGTATTCTCAATGAAAGCAAAAAGAATCCAATAAACCCGTGAAAATTAATATGAAAATAAATTATAAGTGAAGTAGAACAGGAGAGACACAAGCTGTTTAAGTGTATTTTTGCCTTTGACTAGCCTTCAGCACATACTGATTAGGAGGTGGGCACTTTTACCAGATCCTCACCCAGTGCAATTTGACTTCCCTGAAGCCACAAACCCCACTATGACTCACATACACTGCACTCTGTTTAGTTGAAATTACTTTTTAGTGTTCTTTCATCAAATAATGTTGCTTTTCCTTTTTTTTTTAAATTTTATTTCACAGGACAACATTTTTAGAATGGAAGAATCACATTTTGAAAATGGGCGGGGGAAAAGCCCTTATGATCCCAAACTGCTGACAGCTTCACTTTTAGTAGGTAGGTGCCACATAACAAGTTCAATGAGATGTGCATTCACTGTAAATAATTTGCCAGTTTTCTGCTTTTTTTTCCTCCTTGCAGCACCTATGATAGGCCTTTGTTTTATGCAATTTATTTCCAGGTTAAAGTAATTTTGACTTACTTTTAATACAGTTGACCCAGGTGTCCTGAGGTGTAAACCAAGATTCAGGTATCACAAGAGCCCCTTTATACCCCTACAAGATCTTGATTCTGCAAAGTGTTTTTCCTCCTCACATCTAGGTGGAGGCAGTTTAATCACTCACTTTACAGGCTGGCCACACTGGTGGTCACACAAGCACAGCTGAAAGCTAAGTGAGAGCAGGAATAAATAATTCCTTACATCAGTTTTTCTGCCAAGGAATGTCTGTCACCCAACTTTACCTTGCATGTGAGCTGGCGATCAATGAACAGGCACAGGTCTAGGCCCTAAGGTGATGTTTCAGCTGAAGAGATCTGTCTGACAGTAAATATAATTAAATTCCTGGCCAGAGCAAAAAGGTTTAAATAAATTGTTCTGAATTGGTAATACTTCATTTCATGGAATATGTAAGTATGGAGCAACTGGACTGTGTCAATCTAATTGAACTAATGCAATTGATTGAGTTATTCTAATTGATTTAATTTATTTAATTGAATTAAGTCTGTTAATTGTTATTACTTCACCTTCACAAAAAAGGCAAAAAGATGTTTGGTGAGACTGCATTAGGAGGAAACAGATTCTTCTTTCCCTAACAACCCTGCCTAGGTGTAGCCACCTTACCTTTAACAGCCTTACATATAACTTTCTGGCACTTTATTCCAACTTCAAATCCAGCAATAGTTTCAGAAAATTGGAGATTCTCTAATCTCAGAAGTTTTCAGGAAATGACACATAACGAGACACATTGGTTTCTCCAAGCCTTTGTCCATATTGTCAGCCTAGGGCCTTGCCTACCATCTACCCTTATTATATTTACATTGCATTTAAAAACTAAGCTATTCAAAATAGATGGCAACAAAAATTTTGTCCTAAGTATGCCTCATTTCCTGATCTTAGAAGCCCATAATGATCCCAGGTGATGAGCTAACCTGGGGACACACACTTTTTAACAGGAAAAACAGGAAAGACATGCACATCTTGCTCCAACTTGTACCCTATACAAACAGAAAGGGAAAAAAAAAAAAAAGTATGTGTAAAAGGCCAGTGTATAAATTAGTGCCTGGAGCAACTTGAATTTGTGGCAGAGCTACTCTCAAGCGAATAGCTTTACTATTTACTTTAGTATACAATAAAGAAGAGAATGATGACAAGCCAGTATTACATGGTATACCCGGTATGCAACTGCACAAAGTCAACAGCGTCTAACTTTTCACATTCCTTTTTTTTTTTTTTTTTTTTTTTTTCAGTCAGTCCGGCACAAATATGATTATCTTATTTCCCTTGGCTTAGATTTCATGTCTTTAAAACATCTTTGCTTTCTTGAGCCCACTTCCTGTCACTATAATTTTCACTCCATGTATATTTCCTTCTAATAGAGAGTAGACTGAGCATGGTCTTTTGTTTTGAATCAGGCCTCAGTTAGAGCCACTGGGTGTATTAACACAATAGAACGTGGTGCAAATTGAGCATTCAAAGCCAGTGACAAATTTCTACTTCAGTCACTTATACAAAAGTCAGTGTGAGGCTAAAATTAGCATTCCTGCATCCTGAACACAAGCAGCCTTTCTTCTCTGCCTCCTTATGGTTGCCTCACAGCCACACTGCGTTACCGATTATGATGTTGCATTTATTTCGACCCTTTTCTGGAGAGTGTGTATTTCAGAGGGTGTATGCCAAATTCACCACTGGTTCTTCACGAAGAAATAACTCCTCTTTCCCAAAAAACGTTGCATTTTATGGTAAAATGATGACCCAAGGCAAAATTTCCTCCCCCCAAAAACAGTTGAGGAACAGGGGATGAGCTGGCCAAGCAATGACATCATGGAGAGGTTTGGTTCAACTGCTCTCCAAAGTAGGGAGCGTGGGAGTGAAGCAGTGAGTGTGGTGGGCATGAAGGCCAGAGGCGCCTCTTGACCACGAAGATGTCACACCATGAAGGACATGGATACACTGCTTCTTCCCTTCTCCTGGGCTGAGCTGGAACTCAGCTAGTCCTGGCCCCTCATGTGCCAGAATATTTGTCCTCGTAAGTGACCATGGTTTATCTAAAATTTAAGAGAGCAACTATGTAAAAGAATTACCCAGCATTCATTAAAATGCAGTGTTATAATTAGTAATGCGAAGTAACTATCAGGAAAGTAAAAAAAAAGGCTGAGAAGAGTAATTTAGATGGTTAAATACAGGAGGGAGACATTGTCTCTCTTCTTCATCAGGAACACTAAACAGATGTTTTTCAAAGTGTGGAAGATGAATATGTTTTTGACACCATAACTAGAAAGTAAATTTTAGGTAAGTGAAATGGAGGCATTTGGGCAAAATATGAAGGTTAATTTGCAAAAAGTAACTTCAGGTCTTTAATAGCCATTAGTACCCATGAGGCCTCTTCTGTATTTCAGCTGAAACAAACTCTTAGCAGTGTAAAGTGGATCTTTAGTTTTCCTTCTCTCCTAAAAAAATCAATAGTATTTAAAAAAAAAAAAACCAACACACTAACGCAAAACCAAAATAAACAGTTCATCATTATTAAATTGTTCCAATATTTTTCCAGTATGTATTCCTTGTTCCATACACCTGCAAACATTTTTCATTATTTTTTTAACAGTTGTTCATTAAAGTTAGTTATTGCTACCCTACTCTAAAGTAAATGCCAGCTGGGAACATGATATAACTGGTTCCTAGTAATGTAAGACACTGTGCAGCCATTCCCATCTATGTGCTGCTAACTAAACACTCTCCGTTTGAGTGGGCTAATGCATGAAATGTAGAGACTAAGAAATCCCTGGGCACCACTTGTGAGTATTCCAGTGCAGGAGAAAACTGAGAAGCAGCACAGTTTCCAAGGAATATAATCACAGGAGAAAATATCACTGAATGTATTAGACTAAAGGAATTGTATTGGGATAGTTGAAAAAAAAACCCTTCAGAGAAGGAGACAGCATTGTCCCAATATCAGTTTGTTTTCGGAAATGACCATTTGGGATTTTCAAAAGCTTTGGTTATCTGGAATCCTCAAAGCTGTTTATGTTCCTGTGTCTCATTAATTATTTTTTTTCTTTTGTGATTCACAATTTCTTTTAGAATTTAACAATTATTTAATTTTTCATTTTAAAAAATCATTTTAGGTGCCTTAATGCTCCCAAATGTGTATTAATATGATCTGAAAGACAGTGGCTTTTCACCAGTTAAGAACTTTAGTATTCTATTTCTTAGAAATGAGCTACTAAGTACATATGAGTTACAAGATTTTAAAATTACTCTACTTTCTGGGAAGTTTTAGTTATTGACTTCAAAAGAAGTGAAGGGAAACCACCCCTATGTCTGAAAATCTTAACTTTAGTGAAGAAACCTTTTAACCAGTGATAGATTTCATTTGTGAACCCTTTTACTATTGAGATCAATTGTGACATTCAAGGCTTGGTTTTGCCTATATTCCTCATTAGTTCAATTTCCTTATTACTTCCAAAGGAATGTTTACAGTTCTATACTCTCCACAAATTATTTTCTTTAAGAATGCAATCTTATTTAAAAGCTGAATAGCTTATTTAATAGCTGAATATCAAATAGCTGCATATTGCTTAGTTTTTAACATCTTTGTATCTCATGACCTTGGGGAGTTATTCAGAGTTCTGTGCTGTTTATGTACAGTACAGGCAAAAATGGTTCCTCCCCTCCAAAAATCAGCATTACTATGGACTTAAATTGTTCCCTCTCTATTTAGTAAAGCGAATATATAGATTCATGTGTCAGCATGCTACTCCTGTACAATAGGTGTTTTTTGTCCAAAACAGAGTTTTTTCCTATGCAGACAACTGAGGGCCATCCATCAGTTCTGGACAATCATTCCTTTGTGCTGCTGGGCTGGAAATACAAAGTGACAAGTTTTTTTCTTTTTTTTTCTCCTTTATTTTTTCCCTTTGGTAAATGTTTGTCAGTTTTCAAACTATTGATTTCCACTTTCTTCTTAAAGTTAATAAAACTTCTTTTAAAACTGCTGACAATAGAAATAACACAGTGAAGACTATCCATGGCATTAAAGAATAATTTTCCAGAGAAGCAATGAGCAAATTTCAGTCCAAAAGAAGGTATACACAAGGAAACAAAGATGAATGTACTTCTATCTAGACAGGAGGCAAAATCCTCGTATAGCTTTTGCATAGTACTAACTCAAAGGATGTGCACATCTGGGACATGACTTGAGGCTCACCCTGAATTTTGCAAAAATTATCTAAAGCCTTACAAAAATAAATGGTATTCCTTGGTATTTCTGTCTGGAAGAAGTCAAAATCCCCTTTTTGCATGACTGCAGCAGATCAGTTCAAAGTGCAAGCACTTGTCTAGGTATACTGAAACTTGGAAGGGCTGTAGTAGGGAGGATAGAAAGGTCAGACAGTTTTCTACAGACCCTTCCACATTTGAAACATGCTGAAGCCAGTTATTGGCAAAACTTTTACCCCGTTACCACTGATGGAAAAGTATCAGCCACAAGAGCCTTGTAGTGTCCTCTTGGGCTGAGCTGAGTCCAGCCTGGAAAATATGTTCATTTCAGTGGTGTTTATATATCAGTTTAGAAACAGAGGTGTCAAAAAACCTTACAATTCTAAATATTTAAAATATATAATTTTAATTAGTTTTCAAACTGTATTTGGTTTAATTTTAACAATATAGTATTAAATATAGATTTTTTTTCTTGACTGATTGACCTTTAGATCTGTTGATAACTAGGAAGAAAAATAGGCCTTGTTGTTTTTTTCTTTCCCCTTTGATTTATATTGATTTATCAGAACTCACTAGGGATTGAAAGACAAGAAAATAAAGATAAGGTTAAAGAAAGGTTAAGCATAGCATCAAAGCCCTTTTCACAGGCAAAAAGGTTTTATGATCTTTAAAATCTCAGCTGCATACCCTGTACATAATAATCACTATAATTAAGTGATTGTGTCCCCTTCAAAAAAAGTTGAAAATTACATAGAAGAATGATAAATCGTTAATTAATGATATGCTGTTCTGTTTCCCTTCTGATTACACCTCCTGCTGGGCATGACTGGTCTATTTGCTTCTAATCTCTGCTGTGAATTCATTCAATTCTACGCCTTTCCGCTATCATGTTTTCACCCTTCCTGACTTTCATGACTACCATATGGTACAGAGCCACTGTAGGTTCAATTGGTGATTTCATGGTGTCAGTGTTCAGGGGAAAAGATGCCAGTGATATCCAATAAGCATGCTTGGATCTGGCTGTCCCACAATGGAAATACCTAAAATTGCCATGAAACTGATAAACTTGTTCCTAAAAGGGTGTTTTAAAATGGGGATATGGTAGAGTTCATCATGACCATGAAAAATGTATTACCTTAGCTAAAGAAGGAGTTATTTTATCCTCAAACTTGTCTTTTTCACAAGGGACCGGTGTAATATGGGTAGCTTGAAAGTAGTAGTTGGAAGGAATAATGCTTTTTAATTCCATATTAACAGTATAGGGTAGATTAACTCATTTCACATACAGATGTAGAACACAGTCCTAAAAATTCATTTTTAGCATTTTTGATTCAGAGTAATTTCATGGACAAGCTCTAGATTAACGTCAGAAAGATATGTATTGTACTTTGATCCCTGGTTCTTTTCTGTGGGTCTCATTACAACGTCCTTATTATTATTACTGTCTCTACCAGTTGTCAGGTATTTAACTTGACCTGCCCCTTGGAATTTAGACACTCTCTCTCCTCCTCTGTCTGTCTCCCCTGTGGCACTTCTAGCTGGCTGAGGAGGGACACACTGGGATGAATTTCATCTCCAGCTAGGCTGTGTATGTGCCAGTTATGGGCTGAAGTATCATAGGGCAATTTGTAGTTCATTTGTTCACTGTGAAATGCATGGGGGTCGAGGTAGCAGGGAATGATCTTGTTTATTCTCTCCCTTAGCTGTTGCCCTTTGCCAGTACCACAGTTACAAAGGTGGCCAAAGGAGAAAGGCATGTTCTGTCTTTCCTGTAAAATACACTGTTTTCTGAGAATCTGCTTGCTCAGAAAAAAAAAAAAAAAAGAGGAAAAAACCAAACCAAAACAAAACAGCAACAACAAAAAACCCAGCAACAACAACAACAAAAAAAACAACCCAAAACCAAAAACCCAAAACAAAACAAAAAAACCCCTTAAATCAACCAAAGAAAAAAGCACGTAATTTCTACAGGAAAAATTGAAGGGATCTAAGGACTTTCTGAACCAAAAGTGACTGAGCTGGACTCTTCAGTTCCTAGAGTTACATAAACACAGTAGGTTGGAAGGAGCCTCTGGAGGTCTCCAGACCAAACTCCTGTTCTAAACAGGGCAATTTCACAATTAGGTAGGTTTTCTGAGGCTGCATACTCCTGCCTGCCAGGGTAGGTGTGCTGGCTGCTGCTGTTCCAGCCTAAGAATTCAAACATATTTTTGCAAAGTGCACCAGCAGTCAGCAGATACATCTCATTTGCGAGAGGTTACAATTAAGCTCTGCAGTGAGAAATTGGGTCTAATCATCTATTTTCAATGACAATACGTTGCATATGGCTTGTTGTTTTGTAATTTACTCATTATCCCCATTAGCGAAATATGAACATATGACAGCTTTCTCTGACTTACCATGACTGGAAAATTGAGGAATGTTGCTTACAATTATGTCCTCCCACAGATGGAGAACTGTACTCTGGCACAGCAGCAGACTTCATGGGCAGGGACTTTGCCATTTTCCGAACTCTGGGGCATCACCATCCCATCAGAACAGAGCAGCACGACTCTCGGTGGCTAAATGGTATGTAAAATGTACATTTCTCTGGTTACACTCATCCAGCCATTAAAGACTAGCACAGAGCTTCGTTCCAGCAACATCTGTGACATATACACTCCTCTTTTATTTGGAGCAGAATTCTGTCTTAAACCAGTTAAACTAATCAAAAGTGATTTATAAAGAAGCATTTTTGGTTTAATTACACTGAGATTTTTGGAGTGTGATTAAATTTAAAACACACACAGACACTACAAGCAGCACAGTTATGCAAGTTGGACAGAAGCTCAAGGCTTGTGGAGGCATCAGCCATACATCAACACAAAGTAGCTCCAGAGCCTTGGGCAGGGTCGTGCCTTGTACGAGGTTTAATTTTTGCTGGGTTGAAGGGGACACTGGCCACATCCAGCAGAAAATCAATCAGCAGAACTTGAGCAAGCCAAAGTTTTCAAGAGTTTGGAAAAAAAGAAAAGGGTCCTGGGCATTCCAAGCGATTTGGTTTCAAAATATCCAATAGTTCAGCAATGCACAATAGCTTACGTTATTGTATGGATATTACTAATCAAGCCTGTGGTTGTTTACTTGCGTGTCTGAGGAGAAAAAGATAGTTTCAGAGAAAATCTGATTTTGGCTTCGTGTACCAAAATACTTTAGAATGCATCTGAGTACTCTATCCAAGTTGTACTGAAGTCAAATTTCTAATAGCTCAAATGGAATTACACTTGGCTTTAGCTATACAAGGATATGAGCATTTTGGAAATGAGAATTCATTGTCTGAAAAGGCTGACATTTGAATTAAATAATACTAACTATAGTTGCTGAGTTAATTTAAACTTTAATTTTTTAAGTCAACTAGCTCTACTTTTGCTGTACATACTGCTTGCACCTGCACTCCTGTTTTTGAATTCACAAATTATTTTATTCTTAGACACTTTTTGCTCCTAGCCATATTATTTATGTCTCTGCTGAGGTTCAGGCTTTCTTATGTGGTTTTGCAGTTTAGTGCAAACTGTTCACACAAATTTTAATGTGTAAGAGCAGAGTAGGTTTTAATACACAGTTTGTTATTAGCTAGTCAAGACCTAGTATCAAATTGGATATCACATTAGCTGTATATACAATCCATGACAACATCAGACCCTGACTCATAATTAAAACCACAAGATGCTATTGCAGGTTGGATTATCAACTCTATATATAACATACATTGGATACACATATCATAGAAGTGTGTGTATGACAAGTATGGATCTGTATTTTAATACGACAAGTTTATGAATCTGATGTATATCCTGTTACATTTAGTTTTGCTGTAATTCATGTGACTACTATCTGTCTGGAGAACAGATTCAGGTCTTCCACACTTAAGTTCTACAGTCTGTGCTTGCCCAGTAACCCAAATATTTTATTTGTTGGGTTATTTTATTATGACAATAAACAAAATTTCTGGACTTCAGGAAACACTAAAGTACAAGGCTTATAGACATACCCATCTCTCTTGATACCTAGTAGAGTAATAATGTGTTAAAGATAACCAACACCCGTTTTTGTTATGATAGTCATGTTGACGTAAAGCCCAATCATGCAAGCAAAATCTGCTTTTGTGCAGTAGATTTGCACAATGACAGCTGAGACAGGGGGATTTATGCAGTGGAAAAGCACAGCCATTGTCCACAGCCCCTGTACCTCACCGCTGAAAATGTGCCATTCCTTTGTGGATTCGGTTATCAGTCTTTCAGCACTAAATGTGAGAACTGCTTTTCCCAAATTAGCACTAAGGTTACATCTGACAGCATGCAGAAACCACAACTGCTTTGTGCTCAGGGTGGGGAGGAGAAGACAGTCACACATAAAGAGCTGATGAACCTCAAGCTATCTCAAATTTAAGTATTTTCCAAAATGAGCATAAAAGTAGAAATACAGCATTTTTTGTATCACAAGGTGAAGGTGATTTCCAACTCTTAAGTAAAGTTCTTGCACTATATTCCTGTATTGAAAGTTTCAAACTTAATTTAAAACAAGATAAGAATCAAATTGAAACCTTTAGAAATTATTCTCATAACTGTCCGTGATTTAATAGAGAATGATCCTTAAGTACATTTTTGAAATCTCTCTCTCCACTGCAATTTAATACATTTACCTTCCTTATATGGAAAGATTGGCCTAAAATCTGTACTACGACATTCCTATTAAAGGCTCTGAGGCTTTACTGTTAATTTCCCAGTGATAAGATCCTGGCAGCCTTTCCACACAGCTCTCCTAATTTCAGCATCTAACATGGAAATCCAAAAATGATAATAGTTTGGGCTTGAAACTCTTCAGTCATGATTATTTGATTATTGTTTTTAATTTGTCATTTGTCTTTTTAAAATATCATTATGAAAGAAACTCGGTGTTTGCACGTGTTTAAAGTGGATATACTTTTACTGAAACAAGCTCTCATTGAAGAATGAGGTATACACTGCTTTCTTAAAGATCTATATAAACTGTTTTTGAACCTTAAGCTTGCAGACCTTTATAAGTTTTTTTTAGTAAAGACATGGATTGCTGTGTAGTGGTGGGTTTGCTTTCCCAGTTGCTTTTTACAGTGTGTTTAACCTCAGGTGAAAAACCAATATTCTAATGGGCATATACTGAAGGCTGCAAACCAGCAGTTCTGATCAAACTTAGAGACAAATTCTCATCCCCCTAGAGTTTAATATTGTTAGGTGGTGAGGCATCCAGTTCTAAGATCTCGCTAATGTTTACTTCAGTCAGAGCAGAAACTAAACTGCTTTTTCCATACTAGAGCTAAGGTCAGAGCTGACAGGGTGCAGAAAACACAGCTGTTTGGTACCAAAAATGGAGAGGAGAAGACAGTTGCACGTGAAGAGCTTGCAAACTTTTCCCAGAAATTAAGTCTTGCCCTGAACTGGCATAAAAGTTGGACAGCATTACACAGAGTGATTAAGTTTTTGGGATTTAAGCAGGAACACAGAGTTCCTACAGAGATCACACAGTCACATTCTGGAGATGTTCAACCTTTTTATAGAAGTTGTATGTTTTGGGGAAGAGAACTGTGCCCAGCCCAAGGGAAGGTGCTGACCAGCAGCTCTTACAGATTTCTTAAGTCTTTTAGAGATATTAAATACTCACAGGCTTCTAAAGCTTTCATTTTGTATAAATAATTAAACAGTCACCCAGCCAAATAAAACAAGGGAGACTGATTCTATAGCCATGTAGTCAGGGCATTCATCTAGAAGCTAGGGAACCATACATCAGTCACTGTAGCAGTGTATATTTAATTATTGATACAGAGCTGGCCAGATGTGACAAGGAAACATTTTGCAAAAACACAGTAAAATAAGCTGGTGCTCAGGGAAGTCACCTTGGATACGAAAAGCTGCAGTTCAGTGCCCCGACTGAATCATGTACTTTGTTATAAGCCACATTCATGCACACACCGGACATTACTGTCTCCTCTGGTACGTGCATGGAGTTTCTCTGCACTAAAGAAGCTTTGGCAATCTTACTCAGTCCCAGTGAGAGTCAAGAATAGTTTTGAACTTTCAGAAAAAAAACTGAACTTGAAAAAACATCTCCTGTCCAGCTTTACTATAAGGAGCAATGGCCTTGATGTTACACGTGTCGTACAAAGTCTTGCCTACAGGCAACTTTCCCTTTAAATGTGCCATTGCCTCTCATAGTTCAGAGCCATAAAGTTATTTTGAAGAAGCATGGATCATGTCCTGCTTCCATGAACTGCTGCAGCAGTTAAAAGATGAGTAGAGGCCTGAGCAGGTGGGAGCAGCTTCTCCTGGTGCCAGGGAGTTCCCTGCTGCACAGCAGGCGGTGTTTGCTGTACACCATCCCCACAGCGTTCGTGCAAGGGCTGAGGGCATGGCTGGAGGCAAGAAGGCAGAACTGGCAGTGCAGTCTACCAGAGCAAATGCTGAGCAATGCAAAAGTAATGCACCCAAGGCAGTTTTCAAGCTGAAGATTAGAGGAGTGGAAGGAGAAAGCTTAAAGCTGCTCTCATCTCCTCTGACTTGAGCACAGGGGATCTGGCCTTAAATTGTTAACATTTTGTAAAATGAATAACCATAAACATTTATTTTAAAAGCAAAGCAGGGTTGGGCTGAGAAAGATCTGAAAGGAAATGAAATCACAAAAGCTGCATTAAGATAGTATTATGAATCTGGTTTGCACCCCAGAAATACTGGCCTTACTCACCCTTACTCACATTTACTAGACCTGGGGTTAAGAGAGACTGTCAGTCTGGATTTCAAGACTTGGCTTGGAATTTCCTTGCTTTTTATGGTTTTAAACCACTCTGTGATATTATTTTAGCATACTTTCCATGGCTTAATTTTTAAAGTGGAGTAGTAACTGTGCTTAGTCCCCCAAGGTTATTGTCCTTGGTAATCTTTACTTTATGGTTACATAAACGGCTGAGAATTATAGAAGCTGAGCGACTGTTCAATTAAAAAAAAAAAAATGCCCTCTTAAATTTAACAAGGTCCAAGGCAGGAAACATGGACTTGATACTCTCCTGGCATTCAAACAGAACTGTAGCCATCACTTTGTTTCCACTTATGGCACTTTGTAGAATGTCCCAGCACTGGCAATATACACACATGATTTTGAATGCACAGTAGAGTAATGTATGGCAAAAGAGAGACAAGTTTACAAATAGTTTAGAGGATCTTTACCTCTCTAATAAAATGCTTTGAATGTGTCAAAATGTTAGAAATTAATTACTCTTGCTGAGAATTGGGTGTGTACATATTCTGATCCTTGAACCTATAATTAGTCCTTGGTCAACCACACCAAACCCTTTTCCTACCTATACATAGCCACTGATGGCCCCCTGTGATGTGCCACTCCCTTGTCCCTAAATGCCTTTCCAGTTTCCCATTTTCCAGTTCACCTCCTACATATTTTTAATCCACATATAAAGCATGCAGTAAAATACAGGTAAGCAGATGTGGAAACAGGCTGACAGAACCCAGCCATCCTTGCACCTGGGATTGTTTCATTAAATACATCGAAGATCTTATTGGAAAAAGGAGGTGATGGATGCTACAAATACAAAAAATCTCCATTAAGAAGAGAGCTATTTAAACAAAGGAGATTTAAAAAAAAAGTGTGAACTGCATATGAATTTATTTACTCTTCAAATTAGAAGTCTTAAACTATGGTGGGAATGAAATTAGAAAAAGCTGCCCAATAGAAGTAGTCAGTGAGGCAGCCTAGATGGTTTTAAGAGGAACTCAGGTAACATTTTATGTGTTGTTATACAGTACACTTGCCTGATATTGCAAGAGACTACAATGATTAGACTAAGAAGTCTCTTCCAGGTCTGCATTCCCATGAATTTACAAGGTCATATTTAAACAACCTTACGAGTGAAAACAGTGAGGGGATTTTTTTGTGTATGTCATTTTTCTTGTTGTTCTTTTGGTGGTGTTTTTTTTTTTTCCTGTGAAAGGATCTCTTGCATTTAAAATATGCATTTCTATATTTGAACCACATTAACCAGCTGATATGTCCTGTCGTGCAGGCTGTAGTGTGGACTGAGTTCCACACTTTCCCGCCACGGCTTACAGAGGCATGAACAACTCCAACCCTTGCAGGAACAAAACATGTCCATATATGCAAGTCTCATTTCTCACTCAATACGTCCTCCCACTCCCATACCCATTATCTTCATTGCTAAGAATAGTAATAAATAATTTCACAGTGATAAATTCCATGTGTGACAAATGCTAATGTCACCTAACACAGTGCTAGGAAGTGCTCAGAAACTATGGTGACGGTGGCATAATACTGTGAACAGAATGGCACACAAACTCAATTTACAAGTTTTTTTTCTCCCTTAAGTCTGTAGATCCATATTTGAGAGATTGAGTATGAATTTTAAGTTGTTTTTCTCATTGCAATCTAACAAGCTTTTTCGCTATACATTTTTTGTTACAAACTGTTCTTTTTTTTTCTTGGAAGAAACATAGAATTTCTGAAATCACAAAATAAATGATTCTTTCTTATTGTTATTACTTGACTTTTATCCTGTCCCTAATCTGAAATGGTTACAGGTCAGGAAGCCAAAGGCCCCGCTGAATACTTGACCAGAAGATATTCATGTATTTGAACCAGCTGATTCAGTTGAACCTGTCTGATAACTGTTCTCTGTATCTTTATACAAAGTAAGGGAAGCATTTGGTTCAGAAATCAAAGATCAAGTATAACAGTTTCTCTAGATGTGAGAAAGGTCATGAAGATGGTGGGTGGAGACAACCAGAAATAATATAATCTTCCCATCAAGTGGCCTAACTGAAATTATTTGAAATCATTCTAGGAAATAGATCTCATTCTCTCTCCCTCCCATACCCCCTAGGATTAGGTAATTGTCTTCATTAAATATCAGTGCTGTGGATGAGATTTTTTCTGTTTAGGTCGAAAAGGTGGTAAAAGTAGCCAAAGGATAAGTTTCAAGGTTAGAGTGGAAAAAGTGGGCAGGAAAGATGAAGCAGCAGAGAACATTCTCCTGGTCTGACTGCACATTTTGAAGGCTTCCTGGCACTGTAGAGAATTTGACCTGGAGCAGGAAGACTTGCATCAGTAAACATATTGGTCTGAGCTATAGCCACAGTATGCTTCAGGAAGTCTGGATACAAGTTAGTCCAGGAACCTGACTTAGGATATGTGTGTATTACATGGTTAACCATGGGCTCGTTTATGGGTTTTAACTTGGTCAACCTTACTACCCACACCAAAAAAATGTAATAGCTGGGAGTGTAGATTAGAAGCCATGCTTTGCTGCAGTTCCTTCATTCTGTGACTCTTTATAGTGCATATAAGATCAAAACTAATGGGACAGCTCAGAGTTCTTTGTTCACTGTTTCCGCTGGAGACCAGAGAAGTTGCTCTGCTGCATATAGTACAGTTTAAGGAAAGAAGTTCGTGGCTCTCAAAACAAGCAGTGTGGGATATGACCCCGGTCCCAACCAGATCACTGCAGCATAGTCTTTCTAAAAAGAGACTTGGCAGTGATGGCCAGTTTGAGATCTGCACTCACTCTTGTGCACTGAACTGGTCTATTGGTGATGTGCCTTAAAATTGCTAAATTTTAAGGTTTTTATTTCAATTGTGAAATGAAAGGTCAACATACCAACTTATATCAGGTTAACAGCCCAGTAAAACTTGATGCTGGGGGGAGATCTGAGAGTGCAGCCATTCCTATCACCTTCTCTGGAAGGCAGCTGGATGAAAGAACCAGAACAAGCTCTGGGTAGATGCTGGATGTAGATAAATCAAGGTATCTCTGTACCTGGCAAAACTGGTGATCTCATTTAGGTGTTCAGATTCAAATTTGATGATGCAGGTGAGTTGCCTTCTATAGTAATCCTTTAGAAAAACAAATCTGAATCTCTTCTGCCTCTTTCAGCAGCAGGAGCTGTGTAAAAATCCATCTGCATGAGCACACTCCGCGAGTATATTCAGTAGGAGTAGTACAGCTCTGTGCCCTTCTCACCCTGATAAGAAACACCTGCAATTTTCTGATTATCAATAGTCCCAGTGATATTCTATCGCCTCTAAAAAGTGGTTGTGGGTTTTTTTTGGTTTTTTTTTTTGTTTTGTTTTGTTTTTTTTTTAACCTAAGATGGATTATTTTTTTCTATGGATTTGTTTCAATGGACAACTTAGAGAGTTGGCAGTGGATGGCTTTGTAAAGTCATGGTCTGTCCACTTAAGGTGACAAACTTAGTATATTATTCAAGCAGTGGCAATAACCTCTACTAGAAAGCTTTGTATACTACTTTCAGTTAATGTAAGATTAAAAAGATCATTTCTGTCTACATATTTATCTATCTATCTATCTATCTATCTATCTGTTACCCACATGCATCAGTTCATAGGAAGACTCTCCCTTTTCCCTGGAAATAAATCTCAGTAGGAAAAAAAGTCATTTGTCCAGAACAGGTGTAGTGTTCAGGTTCTATGTTTGCATTTTGCTTTTCTTTTGGTATATAACCCACTTTAAGTTACACAACACCAGTTTCTTTGTAATTATCATTTTTGCAGAGATCCAAATCAGCTTAAGCAAAAGGGAAGCTCAGATTAGGTTGCAGGATTCCAAAGACAAAGCCACTGTGTTATAGGCCTTGCAAATTCAAGTAGGTTTCCCATGATCTCTGTGAGAGCTCATCACAGCTCGGATGCTTGGAAAACAGTGACTTTTAACTACTAAATTGTGCCTCCTTTCTTGTTCACAAAAGTCACTAGCCAGTTTTTCAGAAACGTTAAGCAGAAATCTGCTTGTAGGAGTCACACAGCAGAATACTAATTGATTTAAACAAAGGAGGAGTGGGTCTGTTACAGCCCCCTTTATAGGGATATGACATACATCCGAATTTTCTTTTTGCGTTCTTGTGTTGTTTTGTTTTTTTTCCTTCTGCTCTAGCCATCAGTTTAATGAGTGTTGACCCTGTCAATACCAATTTCCTCTTCTCGGGCCACCACGTTCAGAGTTTGGTGGGCATTCAATAGAGATTTACTGTTGACTGGGTAATTTGAGTTCATGTG
The DNA here is from genome assembly GCA_014706295.1 of Lycocorax pyrrhopterus obiensis. Classification (NCBI taxonomy): domain Eukaryota; kingdom Metazoa; phylum Chordata; class Aves; order Passeriformes; family Paradisaeidae; genus Lycocorax; species Lycocorax pyrrhopterus. The sequence continues at coordinate 8,856,524 of JACSVZ010000015.1, forward strand.
TGTGGTGAAAAATTAGTGAGGAGAATTACCCAGAAAAGTGGATGCCATGACAATGCATGTCACCATGGTGTGACCAGCTCTGCTGACATAGGTTTCAAAAGCTCTCCCCCTGTGAAAATGGGGCCTGTTTGCAAATTAATTAGTTTCTGGCAGCAGCTTGATTGTTGACCCAAAGTTTGTAGAGTGGAAAAACAATCAGATTAGTGTGTTCAATATAAAGGCCCAGCGCGGTGCTCGAGTGCAGTTTGCCAAACTGTTGAAGCCGTGAATAGAGTGAAACAAATTCTTTTTTGAGAAGCCAAGGCAAAGGTTAAGTGTGATGTGACTGGAGCATGCTGGCCGCAGGGCGGTGGGGAGAGAATTAAAGGTTTCAGCCACACAAAAATAGTGAGTGCTGAGCGAGTTGCATTGAATTTAATGAAATTCACAGCTTCAGATGCAAAAGTGCTTGGCAATGTTTTCGTCTGTGTTAAAGGGAGAAATAAGATGGCTTTGTTTTAAGAAGTTTTCTTTGTACATCCATGTGGGACACCAGGGACTGAGCCTCTAAAGAGTTTTAGAGACACTTCCTGAGCCTCCATGCTGTTTCTAAGCACCTGCAGACTGAGGTTTGTACCAGTTCCTCCCACTCCCCACCGCACACTAACTCCCTTTATCTCTAGTGATTCAATCCAAGCTTCCCATTCATCACCTCCAACATTTGGGCAGGGTTCTTCTTTTAAATAGTGCTGGTGTGGGGGCTCATGGACAAATATATTGGAAATCCATGCTTGTGAATAAATGACTGGCTAAAGCTTGTTATCCAGGTAGTGAGTCAAAAGACAGATACTAAAAAATACAACAGGCCAGATCTGTAGCTGACAATACATGACAATGACCCCTATGCAGCCAAGATCTGATTTCTACTCATTACTGTGCTCATTTCATTATTACTCTTCATTCCTTCAATGACTATTTTTTATATATATGTTTACCCTTCATCATCCATTTTTGTCATTCACTGTTATTATCACTCTTGTAATATTTCCTTTGTATCATACAATTCCTATGCATTTTAAAAACTATTGTTTTCCCACTATGACAAATAGAAAGAAAGAAAATACCAACTATTGTGAAGGAGCCCATGTTCATGGGCAGTTGAGGTATCTTCTCTTGGACCAATGTCTTAGCCCTGTTGGCCTGGATCAGAATGCCTGGCAGACCCCGGGGAATGAGAGGGCAGAGCTGCTGAGCTTAAAATATGAAGGGCGCCACGCAGCCCACCACATAGCCCCCACCCCATCAATTAACTGAGATGCCCAGCAGAGTTAATGATGTGAGGATACAGCCCCTTAGTCTGTTCCCACCTCTTTCCCCCATTCCATAAAATTCCAATTCTTAGCCTGCGACCTGTGCAAACTCTGTGGTTTGTTCTTGCTAATGGGGCTGAACCTACCCCCTTCACACTAACATTCCTGAACCGTGAATTGCTTGTCCCAAAAGGCATTTAGTGTTGCTTGCAATTAACACAACTGATTGCTCAAAGCCGGCACCTGAGGTGGCATGGAGCCAGCTGGAAGCATAATTGGCTCCTTAGCTGGAGAAACATCCACTTCACAGCGGAGTCTGTGATGACGGAATTATTAGATCAAAGTAAGCCAGGTATGTGAATACCTGTTCTATACATTAAAGCCTCCACTAGCACTAGACACAGATGAATTATCGCAGACTCAAAGCCTCCCTTTCTCTCTGTCTCCGGAACTTCCCCTTCTCTTTGTTCATGAAATCGCACACATTTCAGCCTGAATATTTGTAAGGCTGAGTAATTGCTTTTGTTCTTTAGGTTATTTAATTACAAATCTCAGTAGATGATAGGTCCTCTGCTCTAAAGGAAGACATCACATTTGCACAGTTACAGAATCCCAACACAAATGTGTGTGGCAAATCAGTGACTGCAGATTTATTCATGCCCTCTGGGACCTGCACTGCCTTTCCAGCTTAGCATGCAATATGATTTAAATTACAGCTTGTGCAGAGCTGTGCCTTGGGATTACACTCCATGTTTCCAACTGTTTATAGTTCAGTGAGCTTTAACCTCTGTGATTCTGAAAATTAAATAATGTCACGGCTGATATCAAACTGATGGCTGGTACTAGATTGCTAAATACTGTGTAGTATTAAAAGCCTATTTTTACAACAAAGTGGAAACGTCAATGTATTTAAAACATTGATAGCACATTCAGGTAGTTCAAGAACACAATTCAAAAGTTACACTAGCCAAGAAGGGCAAAGCTAATATTAAACTCCGTTATCAAGGTTATTGTTTCAGCTCCTGTATTTAGCAGAGTTGTGGCTGTGGACTTTACTAGAGCAAGACTGAGCCTAACACAGTGATTTGTGATGAGGTAGACACAAAGAGTGTGTAAGATCAAGAAATTTAGATAGAGCATCTGTTGCAATTAAATTCAAATTTGTAATTCCTTGCAGAAGTTTCATTATTTCTGAAATACTGTGATATATGAAATGTTACATCTTGAAGACCTTATTGTGCTGTAACTGTGGACATCTTAATATTTCTGTAGCCTTTGAAGAGGAGCAGAGGAAACACCTAATTAGAAAATTCTGTGTTTAATATGACATGTAATTTCCCATCAGACTACATTTCATTATTTGCAGGGGTTTAATTGATGCAAAAACATTTAGTCATTTTTCTCCATTTAGTTCTGCAAACCCACGTTTCCAGGATAGAAACTGTTCCAGTCCCACTTGAGCCACTTCACCATGTCCCTCCCCGGGCTCCATCAGGCAACACTGTGAAACAAAAGTGTGAAACCAATGTCACCAACAGCAACATTTAGGCCACAGAGCCTCATTCATGACTGTGTTATAAGGAAGGGGGAACAGGAAAAGAAAAGGACAAATGGGAGAGACAAATGGATACTTATTTTTCACTTGTAAAGGCATCCTGTTGGACTAAATAACAGAAAACAAACAAAGAAGAATTCACACAATTTCAGTTATCAGATATGATGGACAGCTCACAGACACACAAAATGTTTGATGCCTTTAAGTTTTGACAGTGCGGTAGGTCCTGAACTTCCTATTTTGCTGCATTGCCAGAGTTATGCTTCTTTTTCCCCTTGATCTTTAGAGTGCCCTATACTACTTATTTCAGGCTTCAGTGTCCAGCTTTTAGTTATCAAAGTGGTGTCAGAAATATCCCATCCCTTGCTATTACATTGGATTCCATGGGCTTGTATAAATTCACCCTTTTTAAAAGGTGGCTGTTAAATTTGATTTTTTTAAACATGCAGCTAAGTGCTTTTACATACCATACAGTGAAAAAAAAAGGTATGGTAAAGTTTATAGTAACATCTAAGAGGTCAAAGTATGCAGGTGATCACCAGCTAACAGTTGATAGTCAGAAGCAGTGAATGCCTCAGATGGTGTGCTGGTGTACAGATAACATACAGTATTATTGAAATGTGGTAACTTTGCTTTTAAGAATCTCAATATCAGTCTCAAATGTAGTAGCAGTGTTGTACAAAAGACTGTTGAGAGTGACCCACCAAAACTGAGGCTGATAACACTTTTTAGCTGTTTTCCTTCTGTTCTGAGATCACTGTATCACTGGTGTCTATTGGCTGAATGTTTCTGTTGGTAAGGTGAGCTGCCTTGTAGTGTTACCAGGGAAATTACCTCTTTCAAAGGCAAGGGTTAAACTGTAAATCTTTGAGAATACCATTTATAGTACAACATGCAGCAGAATTTAATATTCCAGAGCACTTAGAGCTGCCACAAACACACTGAGTAAATGAAGACAAAATGGTTCCGTTTCTGATTTACCTTTTAAAGTGATAAGCTGGCCTGTGTTTTTGTTAGGTTCCTGGATTATGGAAAAGAGTATTTTTAACATGTCTTTATATATGTATAAATTTAATTCCTTCTTGGTAGGTTTTAAAGATTTCTGTTCAGGTAAGTACAAGAAGATTTGTAGAAAGATTTTGTTAGAGAAGTTGGCATAAGCAGAAACAAGATAACCTTACAGTGACAGCTTTTTTACAGATGATCATTCAGAAAAAGCAGAAGAAAAGTTACTTTAAAGACTGGATTACATATTTTTCCCATTCAATGCACAGCTCCTATGAAACAGTTGCAAGCATTCAGTGATAATACATTATCTGTGAATATTGCCATATATCTGAGGATTGGTGTTTATTGATCCTTTTACTGCTGTTTGAGCAAAATTCAATATCCTTGTAAGTAAGAAGGGTTCCACTGATGTCAGTGAGATTATTCATATTTCCTGAACTCTATAATAACATTTGTCAGACTGTAAAATTTGGTAGTCATGGGGCACAGCTCTCTTCAGTTACCCATTTCTTCAGTCTCCGTATCCTGTTCTCCTGTTTCTCTAAAGCAACTTCCAGTAAGGGCAGAAAAATGCTCCACGAGAGAGGAAGGCACAAAACCTTTCTATGTGGTATTTTACATGGACTTGTGAGTCATCAGCTTTTTCACAAGATTGTGTAAATGGGTTGTCATTATCAATACTCAGTTCTGTTCCATGTTTGACATACTGTCAGCTTTAACATTTTTTTGTCAGACCTGTTGGTAGAAAGCATTCTTTAAAAAAAAAAAAATCCACTTTCCCATTTATTACAGGATCTATATTTTTTACTACATTTCTTTCTTTTACTACTTTTTAAATACTTCTGTTGTTAAACTTTCTGCCAATTCCTCTCCCTGCAGTTTATGTATCACAAGCAAGCAAGCTGCAAAGTCCTCCCTCACTGCTTTTAAAAAATACTAAAATTTTGAGTCTGATACAATGAAATTTTCATTCTTAAAAGTCACAGAAATTACATCAAATATATCTGACGTGATGTCAGTGAATAAATAAAAAAAAAGGGAAGGGTTTGCTTGTACAGAATTAAAGTATAAACCAAGGAAACAATGTTTGAGAAACACAACTTTATGACAGTGCAGGTACTATTGCAAAACTTTTCTATCTGAAGCAACTTCAGTTTTCATCTCACCTGTACTATCAAATACTTTTTTTTTTCTTTTTTAATGAACAGAACTAAGTTTCACATCAACAATAAATGACTACATGATTTCATTATTTCAGTTGTGTAAAACCTTGCTAAAACCCTTATGTTGACTGAAGCTAGATTAAGGTGGAAGCACATATTGTGCTCACATGACTACTGAAAGAGGTTGTCATAACTGATGCTATCACAATGAATACCTCAGGTTCTGCTGAGGGGTTTTGCTTCCTCTTACGGATGCCTTACTGCATTTTGTGTTGCTGTGCTGCACTGGCATATGAGCTAAAACCAGTCATTCACCTAGCCCTTTTCTCCATCTTTGCTGCCATCCCTCATTAATCCTACTTTAATGGATTTTGTGTCAAGTTGCTTTACACTAGCTGTTAAAGTTCATTATACCAACAAAATGTTTCTTGTATTTTGACAAAATTACCTCAGTTCTTTAGCCAAATCTAAAGGATTTAACAAAGAAATTAAATTACAGGAGATCGGAAAGGTTAGGAAATTGCTACAGGAGTGTTCTCTACTGGATGACTCCTTGGGAACTGGCATGGGCTGATGATCATTTCCAGATGAATGAATATCTCTCACTGAGAGTTGAGACTATGGTAGAGTCCTGTCCAGTTTTTGATGTGACATCAGGGAGGAGATTTTTTTTTACAGCTACACAACCTCTTCCACACACTTCAAATTGAACCTGGCAGTAGAAAATTTGGAGGTTTTCTTCCTGTTTTCAAAATAGATTATTTTTGTCACAAAGGACGTATTTATTCACTTTTTAGGCAGAAAAAAGTATTATTTCTGTGGACAAATGGTTCTGGAGACAGGGTTATGCACTGCATGGAGCTGACAGAGAAATGTTAGGAATTTAGCTTTCAGGAGACACAGGCTGAAGATATGCTTGTCAAGACAGTGCAGTTCAGCTTTTGCCAGTCATACTGTTGAGGGCTGTCCCATTTTCCCTGCACTGGAATATGTTTGCCATGTTAATCCCCAGCTATTCCTCACACTCAGCCAGGTATTTGCCTCCTGCAAAGTGCTGTGTCAGGAGTTTGGCTGATGGTGTTGCCACAACATCTTCCCTCTGCCTTCAGGACACCTTCTTGCACCCTTAATTTCCAGGTGGCAAAGAGGAAGAATATTCCACCAAGACATAAACACACATCTCTCAGCATTCAGAAGGGCCTGAGAAAATCACATTAGTGGAGAGGAACAGGTTTGGTTTTTGGCTTTTAGGATCAACTGCCATAAACTGCTTTGGCATCTCCAGGGACTTGTGCTTCACCTGTGAATCTTCAGAGCTTACAAAAGGTAGGCCTGTAGCATGGCTATATATGCCAAAAGTCTGTAACACCTCAAATCAGAAACATCTTTTGTCTTCAGTGCCTCCATGCTCCACTTCCTCCCCTAATACATCACTTCTTTAGCATAAAGACTGTGGTATTTAGTTCTTGTCACTCATCCAGAGCTCTGAAGATGTAGGTTACACAGTTAAGGCATGGGCTTTCTAGTGTTTTTATTTCCAAACATCAATGTCAAAAACTTCAGATAAATGACTGAGAGAGGAAGAAACCAGCTCTTAGCTGGAACTCTCATTAGCTTTAAGAAATACAGAAAATTGAGATTGAAGTATTCCTAAATGGAGACAATGTGCTGCAAGCCTCACTTTCTGTGACGGACACTAGTTTTCCCAGTTGCCCAATTACTCTCTCTGAGGGACAAGTAAATAAGTTTAAAATTAATTGTGTTGATAGATATATGACAACCTTAAAACATAGTCAGTAATGGAAAAGAGGTGTTAATTTTGCTTGTTTTTCTGTAAGGAGATAATAATCACCTCTTTTAAATTAAATGGGGTGGATAGATCGTAAGCATTGTTTTGTGAGAAATCTAATTTATGTTGAGCATTAAGCTATAATTTTACTGAACTTTTATATTCACTTTTCTTCACCATATAATTAGTCTTTAACAGGGAATCAAAACTATTGTTGTCTCTTTAGAACAAAGGCTTCAGAAACTGATAATTGCATCAGAGATAACATTTTCTCCCTTCTCTTTCCTGTGGGAGCTAAAATGTTATTCTCAAGATATGTTCATGCTGAATTTTGCCTCTAAGGCAGAAAAGATGAGGGATCTTGGGGTGGTGGCATTGTTCTGGCAGGTACTAAGGGACTCATTCACGCTACTCTAGAGGTGCTGAGCACCCCAAACTGAGGTTGCGCTCCTCTTACTGTCATTTGGCTCTGCATCACTGCCAGTCCCCGGGAGGGCACCCATGGCTCAGTCCCCAGCCTGGCCTTGTCAAGTTTTCACTTCTGCTAGCTGTCCAGCCAGCGTGGAGCCTGAATGCTTTAAGGTGTTACAACACACTTGCCCTTCTTTGCTTTTGCCTCAAATACAAATCAGTCATTCCTTAAAAAAACACAATCATTTTCATTCAGTTTTAACATCTCTCACAATGAGAATGATGCATAGATAACATTTATGGTCAAGCCACTGTAAAAGCCACAGGGACTAGACTCCTGTTGCTGAATGTGTAAGTGTACCATTGAGATGTAGAAGAATTTACACGTGTAAAAACATGGTGTGTCTTTTTTAATGCACATCTCTTTGTGTGTTACATTGCTGCTGCACCCATGTATTGAAATGACAGAAGAGTGACATGTTGTTGCTACTTTTAATACCTTTCATCCTTGAAAATCTGTAATCTCTTTATGTCACACAAATCACCACTGAAGCATAGCAGTTGGATTCTGCAGAGGAAGGATTTGTTGGTTTGTTTGTGTTTTTTTAATTATGAACCGAGTTTTGAATAAAATAAAACAAAATTAAAATTTTTAAAAGTACGCTATTGAAATTAAAAGAAGCCTTAGTTAAACCTTGTACTTATTAGCCTGTTTTATAATCTGTGTCACAAAAATTGCCTTTACTAATCTTTGAAAAAATAATTAAAAACAGGATATCACTTCTAAGAAGGAGAAACCAGCTGACATAACTAACACACTACTTTAAGATCATCTTGACTCAAAGAAAAACCACTTGATGAAGATCACCAGTCTTTAAAACTCTTTTCTGATGGAAATTTCCATTGCAAAATCAATGAGGGACCGTAGGGCTTCTTACCTTGTAATAGCTGCTGACAGCTTGATCATGCATGGCCTGCATGCCACACACCCTCCTGGCTTTGTAAGCAGCATCTTTAAATGACATCTCTACTCTGTGGTCTGTCCTTTCTATGTTAGCATCTGACAATAAGTTACCACAAAACCCTCATATTAGCTCCATAATAGCCACAAGTTGTCCCTTGTGCAAAGAGCATTCCCACTTTGAGGATGTGGTCTGATGCCATCCATGTTATTGAGGAGCTTCACTGGAAACAGTGAATCCATGAGAGCTCTGCTGCGTTTGCCTGACTCAACAGCAGCAAGTGGAATGTGAAAGTTGAGGAATTTAAATGAAGGGACTTTGAAAGAACACCACTAAAAGCTCTGGTGTTTTGTAAACTGCATTTGAGTGTGTAAAACCACAAACCATCTTGGCTCTCTCATCACCACATATTAACAGCTTTGTCCTCTGGTGACCTTGCCGAGGCAGAGGCTCTGCTCTGCACATTTGTGACTGGAGCTGCAAGTCTCCTCTCTGTGGGTAGTAGGGCTCACTGTGAGAGCAAGTCCAGATTTTCTGAGGATAGTGTTTGGCTCTCTGTGCTGGATCTCAGTGGACAGGCGCTGTACATGGTTATGAAGTCTTGAGTAGCTGTCTATTTTTGTTGTTCAGTTTTTAATTTCAGCTTCTCTAGTCTTCCTCTCCTCAGGGTCCCAGTCACCCTCCAGTACTTTTCATTAAATTATAGCAATTGCAGTTTTACTGAGCGTAAAATTTCCCTAGTTCCCTAAAATTTTCTTGCTGTGAACTGATAAATTAGTCATTTTGACCATAAATATACAATAATAGGGGCATCCAGTTCAAACTCTTTACAAAACATTTCCTAAGAGAACTGCCCTTTGGCTCCTGTCAAGTGATGAAGAGATGACCCCAGCTTCTGTTCCTTCAGCTTACTCAATCTTGACAGCTAAAGGTAATTTCTGTGCCTTCAAGTTTATAGATCTTCATTAAAATGCTAATACAATTCAGTTAGAAAGCCAATTTCTGACTTTTATTGTTTCTTGCTCTTGGGGGTGTGTGTGTATTTGTGCGGTTGTTGCTGCTAAAGAATAACATTTGTTAAAGAACCAATGCCAATCGATTTACCTTTGCTTTTCCTCAGCCTGAAATGCTGAGCCAGGCAAAACATGTTTCCATTACTTAAATAAGCAAACAATGGCATATAAATCATAGAGGCAGCTGGACCAAGGTGTCATTTTCATAAAGAGCCAGGTTTCTCAGGAAGGACAGTTTAATGGGCTGCTGCCAGTGAAACGTCTGCAGAGCTGGTAATTGCAGGAGGGCACACAAAGTGGTGTACAGAGGTGTCATGTGGGATCTGAGAAATAGCACCACAGCCAAGACAACTGGAAAAAGGAGACTGAAAAAGGTGTGGGCTTTAATAATTTGCTTCTTAAAGGCTGATTGTTTTAAATAAAAATCTAAGTTTTTATTTTTAGCTTGTTCATTTTGGCTGCAAGATCAGAGAAGTGTTTTTAGCTGTTATTTTATTTTGATCATGTTTATGCTGTGGCTTTGTTTCTCCTTTGATCATGCTTAAACACGTTTCAGAAATGTTTGTTTGATGTATGCTGTTTTTTAAAGCACTCTTCCACATTGTCTGCTTGTGTTTTTTAAAAGCAATGAATCATTGCAAAATATTTGCTGTCAAATTATTTCTTAAGTCCATTTTCCCAAAACAAGCTTTCTGGACTTTCAGCCAATGGGAGACTGCTTTCAAACAAGAAAGTGTTGAACCGTTGTAACAGCATTTCTGAGGGCTTCATGGATTGGAGGCAGTTTTAGGGTTGCAGAATACTCCATAAATCATACTCAGAAATTTGAAGTTTTCACCTACCCCCAATAGCTTCAGTGCACTGAATTCTACAGTTGTTACTGGTGGGTTTGGATCAAAGTCCCACTTCCTATTCAGTAAAACTTGCTTGAAGTTCATTCCAGTATTTCTTTTGTGGCTGTGTTGAATGTATGAAATAGGTCAACCCTGACTGAATTATTTTAAACTTCTCATGGGGACCCCTTGATACCAAACCTGTTTAATTTTGCAGGGTAAGGCAGGGCAGTCTTGATACTTGAACATACACATTCATGGATGACATTCTTTCTTCTGCTGCATGGGTGAGCAATTAGGAGAGCCAAGGAGAAGTCCCTAATTCCCTCATCTGTGGATATCTCCCTTCCAATCCTCAAAGAAGCACAATAAAAAAGTGCTGTGCAGTCCATGGAGAGGGCTGTGTTGCGTGACTGCCGGCCATCTGGCTGATTGATTCATCAGGACCCTCAACAGCCACTAGTGAGCATGGTCTGAAGCCCTGGGGTTAAATGCAAGTGTGCATCAAGCCTCGGGCAGCTCAAAGAGCCCCTGCGCTGGTGAAACAATAAAGAACACTCTACAGATGACTGGTTCACACCACCCACTTCATAGCTTTATAACCCATGAAATTATCAACCACTTTTCTCTCCCTCTCTCCACACGTGGTACCATGATGTTGTTTCTGTAACCATTACATTCATCCTGAACAGAAATGAATCTATTTCTATATGCAACAGAACACATGTAGCCTGTTCTTCCTTTATTTGGTTCACTGTATAGACATAGATGTATTAGATGGAAGAGGGGAAAAAAACCAAACACCACCAGGTAAAAAGAGCAAGGGCCCTATAACATGAAGAACCACTCTTTTATTGACTAAATTTATCAATTTAACTAGGTGGCAAAGCAATCCAAGGTGTGCTCAGTAAGAAACATCAGTGTTGTTCAAAAAAACCTGTTCCATGATGTACAATGGATGTGTTTCTAATATGAGGCTGTGTGACTACTTCATTTTCAGGCATGTAGTTAGGATTATTAGTCACTAATTGAAAATCTGAATCCATGTCAGATGAGCACTGGTAAGAAGTGCATACAAAGCATACTCTGGCTGTGGCATTAATTTTATCTGCCTGCCTCACAACCCTCTTCTCAGCTATCACTCTGACAGAATCATTTGAAACACATATTTTCAATTTATTCAACTATTTTTCTATCATTGTTGTGTCAGTCCTGCTTTAATACTAAACTGTCTTACTGTTTCTAGGTTCACTTGCAAAATTATGAGAGGGAAGAAAAAGAATAATAATATGCTAACCGAGGGCAAGTTTATATAACCAGTGCTATATCAGCAATATTTTTGACTCAAATGGGACTCCCCACAGTATCTTCATAGGCCAATGTAAAGTTAGATTTTTGATGCCTGATAATATAGTGATTTATTTTAGAACTTGATACCTTGTGATTTACAAAACCCATTGCGCTAGAAATAAATCATTCAACCAGTTGGCAATGCGTTTAGGTTTTGGTTGAATATTATTTTTTACCCTTTTTCATTAAGACCTTAAGGATGTAAAAACAACATATTCAGAAAAGAGGTTCTCCAGATCCAGTAGCCAAAAACAGTGTCTTCTAATGGGTATCCTCTTTCTCTGATGGATCCTTCCCCAGGCTGCAGTGCAGACATTTTCAAGCTGTAGTTCTTGTTTCTTGAGATTCAAGTTGAATGCAAAGCCCTGGTATATCATATAAAAAATAGTCTAGATATTATTTATCTTGGGTCTTGTGTCAGTGTACCTTGAAGGCTATTAAATGCATGCTAGAAAGAAAGGAAGCGCATTTAATAGTTTACATTACTGGGGTTTGGGGTGGAGAGCTTAAAATCTCAGATTTTTCCATGTTTTCAGATGTCTAAAAATGTTTATTTTAACAGACAAAAGGTAGTAGACACAGTTTCATAGAGATCTGTTGTGTGGCCTGTGTTGTTCAACATGTTCATAAATAACCTGAAAAAGAGGCTGGATGAGAGGCTGGGGTTTTTTCACATTAATCTAAGTTATTCAGCATAGTGAGACAAAGGAAGACTGTGAGGGATCACAAAAGGATCTTATGCAACTGGGTAGCTAAGCAATCAAATGACAAATTAAATTATTCTTGATGAATGATGTAGTGATAAACCATGAGGAAAACCATGAGGAAAACATGCCTATCTTCACATATAAAAGACTGGGCTGTGGACAGAGCACCACCAATGAAGAGTGAGGTTCTGGGGTTATGGCACATAAATTCCATGACAATTTCAGATTACTGCTGAGGAACTGTCAAATCCATATTAAATGTTAGGAATTAACAGAAAAAAAAAAACAGCAGAGAATTCAACAAAGAGAATTGCTACAGCCCTTGTTAAAGTGCACACTAGTCTTGAACACTAAGCATTTTTTCAATACAGGAATTGAGAGGAACCAAATTAAATTATTAAGATCAACATTCAAAACACAAAATCAGGAGTAAATTTTAATTCATTATGTTGTGTAGGTGAGGAACAAATTCCAAAAGGACATGCTGAATGCTGGAAATTTGCATGGGTTCAAGAAGAAACTAGACAGATAACTGAATGAGAAGTCTATTTAGAGTTAACTAAGCACACAGAAAGCGGCAAAGCTCAAGGAATCAGCTACACTGGAAACAATTGAAGGAAGGGACTTTATTCTTGGAGAGTATTATTTGTATTCACCATATTCTTTCTTGTCTCGAATAATTACTTCTGGACAATCTTGGAGGTTGTGTATTGATCTAAGTAAACTTTGGTGTAAACCAGTAGGGTCATCCTTCTGTACTCATATATATATAGATATATACACACACACACAAGTTCATGAGAATATATACATATATATACACACAGAGTACATGATAATACACACACACAATTATGTGCTATCTACTCATATAATAGAAACATCTAAACTTCTATGTGCATATATACAAATATATTAAAGTACATTGCTTAAAAACACTGCCGTCCTTAATAAGGCAGTGGGTTGCACAGGCCAGCTAGTGCAAACTGGCAAAACATAGCAAAGTTCATTATTTCCATGACTATATAGCAATAAACATACACTGAAAAGATGTTAATACAGACACTAAAATAGCTTACAATTTCACATAGGAACAGGACTCTGAGTAGTTAAATATAGTTCACAGTTAATTATCCCAGCAGGATGTAGAATGGTTATAAAACAGATTGGTAAATCTGTTGGATATGCCTTCTTTTTCCAAATATAGTGAAAGATACCAGCTGAAGTATCTCTGTACAATACAGTGATGAGCCAGATGCACCACTGGTATGAATTTATTGATATGAATTCTATAAATTTGTCTCTCCCAAAACTTCTTTATAGCATTTCTTATATAACTGATCAGTATGTCCACATTATATGTATTTTCATTTGTTGATGTATCTTTTTTACCACCAAAGTTGTCACTCTAATCGTTAAGAAATAAAGTTTATGTATATAAAAAAAAAATTACAAAAATGGCAAGACAAAGTATTTCGACAACTTGAGTAGAAATTTTAAAATCTATTTCTATTCTGAAAAGAAGACAAAAATTTGGGGATTTGGGGTATCATGTGGAAGTAGTATCAATCAAAATGTATTTTTCAACTTAACTTTTTTTAACAGTAATGCACTAACAATTTTCTAGGTGTAATTTTTTTTTTAAATCTCTAAAATGAGAACTTTACATTTGTCTCCATAATTCTTTCATTTTAATTGTGACTTACACAGAAAGATTATTAACCGAAGTCCAGACATCCAAAGGACAAGAAAAATGTCAGTAATAAATACATGGAATTATGAAACCATGCTGTAATGTTATACAATCATCTGTAAAGAGATTTCATAAACATTTAAGTGCTCCAATAATGAAGTTAAGATTTGTTCATTAAATACCTGTAGCAAACACCTCTCTGTATTAAAAATAAGAAGAATGTAAATACCTGTCACATGTTAACAGGTGGTGATGTACCTAATTTAGAAATATTTGCCATGGGATGCAGTGATTGGGTTTTGGGAAGAAAAATTGCAATTCATTTATGTAAGGAAGACAAGTGATCCAGTTCATGCAGTAGTAACATGCACAATGGCGTTGTCTTCTCAGATCCCAGATTTGTCAGTGCTCACCTGATACCAGAGAGCGACAATCCAGAAGATGACAAAATCTATTTCTTCTTCCGTGAAAATGCAATTGATGGAGAGCACACTGGAAAAGCCACTCATGCCAGAATAGGGCAGATCTGCAAGGTAAGATGATGACTTCTTGGTGTGATACCAAATGCACTAGCAAGCAATTTTAGAAACTGTGTTTTCTCGCCTGTGAACCATTCAGTATTAACATTGGCATTGTACTAAAGCAGGGGTCATCCCTAGAGAAAAATAGTTTGGGGATGACACACAGAAAGGAATACTACTCAATTCTTTTTTGGGGAAAACTTAACAAACTACAGTGTTTGGTTTAAAAAGTCATATGTATCCTCTGAGGCTTAGAAAGTGTCTGCAAAAGAAAGTCTTTTACAGGAAATGTGATACTTCCAGGTAGGCCAAAAACATTTGAAGAATTTGCTTTTTAAATGTTAATACCTTTCCATTCCCACATTAGTGAAAACCTTTAAAACACAGGCAAAGGAAGATATAACAAAGTAACTGTTTAAGGTTAGCTGTAGAAATGGGCAACCATTCCAAAGACCCTGAGTGACTGCAAGATAAATCACTTGTCCACACCGATAAATGTCCAGATGGTTTTCTGACCAACTTTTAAAAATATTTCTGCTAATGAAATTATATTAAAAAATTTGTAGCTTTGGCAACTGTGATGTTTACAGTAAAATTTTCTGTTAATTCATAAGCACAATTTCAATTTACCTCCTTGAATTCAGAGGTCGGTACTTTAAAACCAATTATCCCACAAATATGAAGTCCTTGGGGCACTTTGTTTCTGCATTTTGCATCTGTACAACTGATCCTACTGTTCTGGCATTTTTATCTACTTTGTTCCATTGCAACTTGTCTTTCTACTTTGTTGCTACCCAGTTAAGCATAATAAACACCCTCAGCTTTTCCAGGACTCCTGCCCATTTATCTTTTTCCAGTCTTATATGTGTATAAAGGTACATAAAGAGATTTGAGGTTTTTGGTTTTTAAATTATGTGTTAGTATGAAATATGACACAATACAATGTAAAAAAAAATAATTCAGAGTTTGTGTCTTTGCAGCATAATATTGCTTTTGTATATAGAAGGTGAATTCTCTCTTGTTTTCTCTAAATATCATCTTATTTACTGTATTTTCTTTGTACTCTGTTGCTACTTCAAACAAAGACTGTTGCTAAATATTAATGCAAAATAATTTTGTTATTAGAATGACTTTGGAGGACACAGGAGCCTTGTTAACAAATGGACAACTTTCCTCAAAGCACGTCTGATTTGTTCTGTACCAGGACCCAATGGCATTGACACACACTTCGATGAACTACGTAAGTGGCAGAAATGGCCAGAATATAGAAATATCTTCAGGTATTATCTGTATGAATTTAACCTAATTTTCTTTTCTTTCTCTTGTTATTGTTACAGAGGATGTGTTCCTAATGAACTCAAAAGACCCTAAAAATCCAATAGTCTATGGAGTGTTTACAACTTCCAGGTACAGAGCATATCATTTTACTTGCATAGAATCTTGGGTGGCTGCTTGTTTTAAAGAGGATTCTTTGTTAAAAGTGGTTTTAAAAAACTTGAAATTTTCTTAACCTTTGAACTGAGAAGTCAATGGCAGTACGAAGTAATGAATTAGGTTTCTTTCTTACGAGCAATGTACGTCGTCACTCTGAAGCTGCTTTTTATAGCAGGGATTAGCATTTGTAGCCCTTTCCACACAGATTTGGAAAAAGAACACAAGCACAAATAAACTTGTTTGGGGGCAGTGTAAAATAGAAAATCTGTGGAGTGAGAAATTGGCTACTCAAGGAGATATTAGTAAAAAATATTGCTGAAATCTGGAAAGTCTAATGATCTTTCAAATGTTCTGTTATTGAATCACATATAACTGACTTGAATGCTTTTGTTTCATTGTGCTTTCACCAAGAACAAAATATACTCGTGGCTTTGGCCTGAGGAAGGTTTGCAGTACTAGTTGTATTGCCACATTTATCTGTGAAGGAAACAAGTTTTAGTTTCTAAACAGAAAGAATGTTTCTAGTGATACCAGGGATAGAGGAGGGAGATTTACAAGTCCTTACTGTCTTCTGTAAGAAGTGTCAGGGTAAGAAACAACACTGAAGTTTGCACGTGTGCTACCCAAATGACGGAAGAGACTGCTAAAAAAAAATATAGAAAAATGTGAAGTGTAGGAAAGAATTGAATAGTTCTCTAGGGACAGCCTTACTGAAATTTACTCACATTTGAGCTTTGGCCTTCTGGGGACAAGATGTTTTAAATAGTGAAATAGCAGCCATCTGCTTAGGAAAATGTCTGGGAGATCGTATCAGTTTTGCTGAACTTTCAGAGGAGGTGAGTGAGGATTGCTCTGAGAGCATGTCAGAGGTTTGGCGATCAGCACATGCAATAAATTAGAAAGCACCAAGCTGCTATTCCCATAGCTCTACCATTTGATTAAATCGACTGATAATTTAAAGAACCTGATTTGATTTCTTCTCCCCTCATTTTCAGTAATATCTTCAAGGGATCAGCAGTGTGTATGTACAGCATGACTGATGTGAGGAGGGTATTTCTTGGTCCCTATGCCCACCGAGATGGCCCGAACTACCAGTGGGTTCCCTACCAAGGGCGAGTGCCATATCCACGGCCAGGAACTGTAAGTACCCTAAGAAATACAGCAATCTAAACTGGGAAGACTGTGGAAAATAATTTCACACATTACATGGTCCTTGAGCTGAGATCCAGGAAAGAAACTGACACAGATAACAAAATGGATAGAGTGGCAGAAGGGAAAACTAACAGTTCCTCCAGGTCCAGAATGTACCGATTTTCTTGTAACATATGAAACTGCAGTAACAACTTCACTTGGATTTTAATTTTGGCATTCATATTCACAACTTCAAAAGAAGTTTTGTTAATGGCTGGAGAATTTTACTGGAAGTCAAGTGTTTCATAAATTATATTGCATTACCCTTTCCTTGGAATTTGTTTTTTTCCAAATATTGGCTGAGCCATTCTTAGTGAGAATGAAGGGAAAAGAGAGGATTTGCCTGACTGTTAGGAACTTTCAGTCGACATTAAATCTAGAACAGTGAAACAGATATTTCTGCAATAGATCATAGAATGACTACAATAGTTTCTAACTTCCACTGGGCATTTTTAAAAATGTCTGCTTTTACCTGATTTCCTGTTTCTAGTTTATAAATGACTAAAATATCAACCTATATAAGATATCCATATTTCAACTGATATCATCCATTCTAGAAATATTTAACTACCTCTGAAATTTCCAGTGGTCTAAGAAGATGGGACATTTATGAAACAAGCATTAATTGTATACATTGGAGCTGCTCCTTAGCTTGTAATAAGTCAGCTTGGCCCATTTATGTTGTGAACTGTCATTGCCAAAGATTAAATACATAAGTGCACATGTATACATATAAATGTGTATATATAAATAATATATATGTCTATAACATTCTTTTTAAAGTCTTCTTAAATATAAGGCACAAAAGAAAGCAGGAATAACTTTGCTTTTTTAATTCATCATATTTTCTACTTTTCTCTGGTATGTTGGAAATTGTCCTTTCAAATCTGATCTTTCAACTGATATACATGCTCAGCTAATGAAAATTACTTCCTAAGTAAAAGAAAACAGTGGCTCCCTGACAGGTGGATTCCTTAGCACTCCTCACTCCTTCGCTGCGACTAACAGAATTTCTAGTTTTTTCCAGAGTTAAAATACAAGCTCTGCAGTGTAAAAGAGGTTTCATTTCTCATCTGATGGTGAACCTTTTTTTTCAGTTACCACAGTTAATTCTGATATGTCAGGGGGCTGGGGTTTTTTTGAAGTTCTTTTGTTTTACGACTCTGTAGAAAATGTGAATGAGGAGATATTTTTGGGATTTCTTGTATAGCTATTGTCACCTTCTTTTCAGTCTAACAGACTTAGTGTTCATTATTCTGTTTCTTTATATTCCTCTTTGATTCCAGTATCAATTAACCTTTCTCAACAAAACCAGATACTTGATATTATGCAGAACTATGGACAAAGAAATTTCTGTGATATGGGCTATCACAGAAATAGACTGAGATTAAGAACTGGCTGCTGCACACAGGCTCTGTTGCATTCGTTCCTCTGCAGAGATCAGATGCAGCTCTACTGAGATTCTCAATGCACAATTCAAATACTTGCTCTTGAGATTGGAAGTTCTGTGTCTTGAGATACAGTTAGGGCCTCAGTTCTGCCTGGAGGTTACGTCAAGATTTCTCTGAGGGTCTTGATCTGAGATGCATATGGGAAAAGAGTAAGTTGATCAACTTCCCCGAATAAGCAGAAAAAAAAAAAGGACCAGAACCCAGCCCTTAAGTGGCGAAGTGAACTAAGACACCAGAGCCTTTGACAAAGTAAGGAAATGCAGTTAGGTCACAGATACTTTTGTTTCTGGCTACCCTATCAGAATGGAGTTTACCTTTACAATTTCATTATTAAATGCTTTTATTAAGATTCACGAAGTGCAAAGATGTTCAGATTCCACCATAAGCTGTTTTCTTGGCTAAAGGCAAATGTGATCTCAAATTTTACAGGTCTGCTTAGCCCCGCAGATGTAGCGCAGGAGGCTGTGCTACTGTAAATGCTGTTAGAGTGGCTGAGGCCAGCAGTTTGTCCTAGCCCAATGCCAATGACTCTAATCCTAGGTTCTGCCACTTTGAAAAAAGAGGAGTGCCCTCACAGTTGCTAAAATCATTCTGTTGTATTAATAGGATAAAATTGAATTTTAAAATGAGGTACAGTTCTGGCTAAAAAGAAGCTTTTTGTTTATAAAGTGATAAAGTTGTGTGTGTTTTTAATGGTTTGAAGATCTGTTGAGAATAAAGAAGAAAAAGATTTTGAAGTCTTTAGATGTCAGACCTTTGGACTCCTTTTCCAAGAAATGCAGAAAGAGATGGGAGAAAAAAACCTGATCTTCTTACAGTAATTCATTTCCAGATTGCACTGCAGTTAAACAGTGCTGAATTATCTCAGGAATTTAATAGGTGAGGTGCCAGTAAACTTCTTGAGCATTTGGTGACTTGCCCAGTATGAGTAAAAGAAAAGGAAAGTAAATGTGGGGTTTTTTTTTTAAATCAGAAAGCTTTGTAAACAATTCTACATCAGCTTCACATGTAACAAAGAATTTGCCAGAATTTTTCCTGTAAGATCTACAGGACTTGGTTTTCTTCCTTTCTTTTTCTATTTTTATTTTTCTTTTTTAAACTTTTTAACAGTATTTGGTAGAGGAGGGAGGATTTTTGTGTATACCTCGTCTTAACTGAGGTACCTCATCCTGAATTCCTATCTGCCTTTCTGTGAATTCAGCTATGGAGCTCAGGTTTTCTCTGCTTCATGGCACCAAGAGTTACGACCAAAGCGTTTTTTCTTCCTACAAAATGTACATACTGATTTGTTCTGTTGGATTCCCTACTAGGCCAGTTAGGGGAGATTCCCTCCTCCTGACTGATCAAACCCCGTGGTATTACCTAGTGGGGACACAAAACTGGAAGTGAATGTAAAATGCAAGAGTTCTTACACTCTACTTGAACCCAAGATGAAACTCATTTCTCCAGTTTTTATCAGGATACTTGTATTCATGCCTATATTTTGGCACATGAAAGCCTAGTTCTTTAATATCAATGGGATTTATTTGGTTTATAAGCACAAGTTCTGATTAAGTGCCTTGGCAATTAGATTGACCTAGAATCACTAAGTCAAAAGCAGCCCCATTGTTGGCACCAAGGATAATGTCATGACAGGGCTCTCCTCCTCAGGACAACTGTTCTGTTCTATTCTTTCTTGAGATGCCTGTGCAAACAATTTGGACTGTGGATGGGCTAGATCTCACCTACTGACAGTGCCCATTTTGCTCATTGAAAAGGGAGGGATTTACAGCAATGGCAGTTTGATTTCATCACAGTTTTCTAAAGTAGGATAAGATGGCTGTGAGCTACAGCCTAGTCCAGGTAATGCACTTCAAACTTTACATGTAAAGACACAAGGTTACAGTAATTTTTTTTTTATTTTCAGAAAAGCAAGGGATCCAAGGAGTAATCAGGGTCTCAGAATTGAGAGTCTTATTCAAACACACAGAATGATGACTCTAATTCTAGTTTTATGACTTTTCTGCACAAAGTGTATCTTGGTCCATAGAATGATAGAATATCCTGCGTTGGAAGGGAACCACAAGAGTCACTGAGTCCAACTCACGGCTCTGAACAGAACAGCCCCAAGAATTACACCATGTGCCCGAGAGCATTGTCCAAATGCTTCCTGAGCTCTGGCACTCTTGGTGCTGTGACCATTTCCCTCGGGAGCCTGTTTCATATTGCTGCAAGTCAAATCCATTGTTAGAAAATGAGCCAGAAAGTAAATATTCAAGCAGTTGAAACACAGCTGAAATTCATTTGCTTAAAAATGAAATGAATGTTCATTTAGTATTTTTCCAGTGTTTGCCCAGCTGCAATTAACAATACTTAGTTCTTGTGTAGTGATTTTTATACATAGAGTACTTTACATCTGTTGTCTAATTAATTGTTGTCTAATTAATCCAAGTAATTAGTATTGAACTGTAGTTAGAATATTAATTGAGATGTAAAGCAAACTTAAAATTTAAGTGTAGCATTTGAAACACTATTTTTGAGACAGACAATGGTTTGGCCAGTAATTATGAAAGGTCCATCTGATTTTCTCTTTGGAATATTTTTGTTCAAAAGATCAAGAACATATAAAAAGAAGAAAAACGTTAAAAAATCTTAACAAAATAAAATAGATAGCTAAGTTGATTCCTGCTTTGTCTGCTCCACAGGCCTTAATCAAATATTCTTCTTCCCTCCATTCTTCCCTTCCATACAAACAGAATGCAGGAATTTGCTTACTAGCAAATACTCCAACAAGGGACAATTTACACTTTATATGTCCATGCTGGAAACGTCCCTTTGCTGAGTATAGCAACTACTCCTTTTGACAACATTGATTTTTAAATTTCATTTCAGTTGAATTATTAATAATTTGGATCAAGGTGATAGCAAAGACAATTGATTTCTTCTGTTGAGCATCCTGCGAGGTCAGGATTCTTGTCTTCTAGGTTTTTAATTTAATTGGAAGGTATTTTATACCTGGATATAAAGGGCAAATTATCTAGGGCATTTTAACACCAGTTGTTTATATTTGAAGTTCAAATACTGCAAAATAATTATTTTCAGCTGGGATTCAGTGTTTTATATGTCTTCGAGTTATCTGAACAGATCAGCAGTGGGGGTCACCAACATCTTTGACAAGTATCTTTGGCCTGATGTCGTGGCTCGTTTTCTTCACCCACTCAACAATACTAATACACTACTAATGCTTATGTTAATGTTACAAATAACTGTTCATAAAATACTTACCAATTCTACAGAAGAGATCAGGGCAAATGATGGTGATCAGCCACAGTTCTTGAGTCTCCTGGTGGGGATTTGTGGTAGCTAAAAGTGGAGGAATACTTCTGTGGCTACCAACACCACGGTCTTACCTTTCCTTTTCAGCCTCTGGTTTTTGCTTACAGTGGAAGAACATGAGCTAAATGTGAAAAGTAGAACCCTGTGGTTCTCATAGATGAGAGGCAAAACTGTCTGGCCCACCCCTAGGTATATACAGGGGAAAAGTGACTCTTTTCTGTCTTACTTCATGGGACCAGATTAATCCCGATGGGACACCAACTGTCAGTGTGCAGGACAGTAAGGAGTTATTGCAGGTCCTTAATCAGACTTGTCTCACCTAAGAGTTCACATGGACAGTATGATGAGCAACACTCACAGAAGGCTTTCTTTAGAATCAGAGGGGAGAAAAAAAATACATTTAAGACATGACTCACTAGATTTGATTTAGTGTAACAGGATCCATATTATCAGGACTACATGGTTGACACAGATTGTTGAGACAAGCAGGGGTTTGAAAAATCAGTAGAACAGGGCATTGTCCCAGGATTTAAGGATTTGGTTCCTCATGTAGTAATTTGGACTTCCAGTCAACTTCTGAAGACAGCACTTCAAAACAAACATGGCTACATAATTAATTAATTTTGTGTTGTATACATAACCAAATACTGAATTGCTAGCCTTGTATTGAATCATTTAGATATTTCAGGATTTCTTCCTTCTGCCAATTAAAGACTAATACTAATCAGTAGTGGACTTAGAAGCCTTTTCCACTGAATAGGAATAAGAAAAGTGATGTATGAGGATCATTTGCATTCTGTTAACCATATTGGTTTAAATCCAAAATAAACTAAGAAATAGAGTCTATGAGTGACAGAATTAACTTTTGCTGTCTGTCACAAAACACTTAGATTCCCTGACATATTTAATTATAGACTGCAGTAGATGGGATGATAAATAATAAAATGTAAAACATTTTGGTTTTTTATTTCCAGTGTCCCAGTAAAACATTTGGAGGTTTTGATTCCACCAAGGACCTTCCTGATGAAGTTATCACGTTTGCCAGAAGTCACCCAGCCATGTACAACCCAGTATTCCCCATCAACAACCGTCCAATCATGATTAAAACGGACGTGGATTACCAGTTCACACAGATCGTGGTAGATCGAGTAGACGCAGAAGATGGCCAATACGACGTGATGTTCATTGGCACAGGTGAGAAGTCTTGAATCTACACTGTATGCTCCTCCAGGCTTGATGGAAACATAGAACAGATAAATTTCATACTCTGAAAGACAGAACACTGACTGAAGAACAGCGTAAACCTGTGAAAATTTGGGGCAGGACCCAAAACTACATGTGGGGAGGTCTTTGTTACAAGCATTCACTGTTACAGGTTCAGGCCATGGCCTGCCTTAATTCTTTAGGAGCTTTGCCAACTGGATTAAGATCAAACCACCCTCTTTCCAACTACTGCTATTAGGGATTTTTATTAGAAATATCTTCCCTTATTAATTATAATTTAGTATTAAAATGAGGGGTTTGAGGTACCCATTTTGAAGTGCAGCATAAGAAGTGTTAATGCGAATAAGGCAAGTATCCAGGTATGGGAAATGTCTTGTGTGCCTTTCAAGTATTTCAAGTATTGCCTTAAGATGCTCAGCTCTTCAGCCAAGAGGGTGCATCATTTTACTTAAGATGAAGATGTCTGGCACGAATGGAGTGTTTTCAGAAGAGCTGGTATTCAAATAGAAACATGATATCCTTTCCAAAGCATTTGCAGAATCATATGTCTTGGGCATGTTAGAGAAGTGAGAATATGCACTCAGAAAAGACATTTTTTCCAGAAAGGTAATAATGAGAAAGAGTGTCCAGAAATTAGCTGATTTGCATTTTCCTAAATTCAGTGGTTTCAAAACTGTGCTGAGTAGCAATTGGTGGATCTGTTTCTTCATCTCTGAAAATTTTACATTAGTTGGCTGATGTTTCAGTTAACATTGAATAAAAGTATTTTATACTTCTACTGAACATAATTGCTAGTAATTAGACATTGGCATCATGAAGCCAAACCAAATCAAACAGAAACCCCACTGCTTCTTTTTAGCGTTGGACCAAAAAAATACCTGTATGTCTGTCTTATAACAGTCCAACTTTTTGCATGCTTTAAATACAGTTCTGGTACTCTAGACCTGGGGTCAGATTTCCAAAGCAATAAATGTAAGGTCTCTTTCATGTTGATGCCTGAAATGTATTATGAGTAAACTGAGAGCTGGCGAAGCTTTGTGTACCAAACACAGTGCAAGCATAACAATTCAGAACATTTACTGCAGAAAACACAGCTCTGCAGGATGGGTTAAAGCACTTCAAAGCTTTGAATTGGGTTATTAGATACCAGTTCTACAGTATGTTCTTGTATAAAACATTGGAAAAGTATTTTCATATGATTTTACACAACATATATATTTTCCATCACACATTACAGACTTCAATGTCATCCACAATTCATAGTGTTTGGTGCCTTTCAACAAGTCTTCTATGACCTGGTTCAGCCCAGGAAAAAACCAAATATAAACAGAGTATGATGCTGAACAAACATAAGGAACTTATTTAAGTATATCTCTTGAGCAAAAGAGGTGGCATTTAACTCTCCAAAGCTTGGCCTTTGGGCAAAGAAAGATGCATTGCTTTCTGCAAGGGAAAGCAAAAAGTTCTTCCAGAAACTCACTGTACTTTCTTCAAGACTTCTGTTAGAGTAAGATGAAAAGTAAGACAGAAGTTCCTGTCTGTTTCAGACAGTGCAGGAAGATTTGCTTAAACCTGAGTTACAGCTTCTAGACAGTTAGCATTGCGTATCCTGGTTCTTTAGATATTATTATGTATAGCAGTTCTTATGTAAATCAGTCAAGGCAAGATCTCCCCCTAAAAGAACCTCAACGATAATTTTTACCTCTGAGTTGGGAGTTTAGGGTTTTCCTAAACCACTAATAATCAGGTGTATGGTAAATACTCAGGATTCCATCCAATGCTGGTGATATCCGTGCCCACAAACTATAAGAAAAGTGTTGAAACATTGTTACTTGCACTTGCCAAAAGATATTTCATCACCAAAATCCCATCTTTCTAAGTGCAGAGTGTTACTATTTTTTTGAAATACTACTTTTGTCCAGAGAAACCATTCTTTTTCCAGCAGGAGGTCATACCTTCATGGGACAAAAGCAGGCAGTACAACACCCATGCCTGGAGCTGGAGCACAAAAGATGCTCCATGCTCCTCTGAGCTCCCTGTCCTTACTGTGGTTTTCAGAATGAGGAAAGACTTGTCTTCTGTGTGGGAGGAAAGGTAAAGAGGCAGAACCGAGGCCCTGCCTGCCTTCTACCAGAGAGCTGCACTGAGCCAGCTGCACAAAGTCAGAGGAATCAGAAACAGATACACAATCAGCATGTATTACTTCTTCCCAAGCAAAGAACTAACTGGGAAGCAGATTAGAGACTCTAGTCACAGTCCATTTTCCCACTTGGTGATCTGAACCTATGACAAAGCCAGAATTATGCTCTCTGGGGTATGACTGGGTTTTTCTGTGCAGGTCTGTCCCATCAGATTAGATATATTTCTCTGTATTTTCCCATTACTGTTAGAGCAATCTACATTATTCCCATGTGCTGCTGAACTGCAGTATGTTGAAGAAATACTTTTTTTTCCTTTTCATTGAATAACTGATGATAATTGAACACAACATAATTAATAGCCACCCAGTGTGGTCACATTTTCCTTTCCTGTGGGTGAAATCTTGAGCTGAGCAGTTTCTTTCCCACTGTGATTGCAACCAGTGTTTCACAATGAAAATAAAATCCTATCGGCATGCTTGAAAGTAATCAGAAAAAAACAGGATTTAAGATACACACTTAATACATATCCTGAGTGTCTAATGCTTGGGATCCTTTGGCACAGTTAAAGTACCTCTGTCAGTAAAGCAAATTAATAACAGTAATCTTATCTTGCTAAGCAGAGCCTATTGATCCTAAAGGAGTCGCCTGATTCCGTTTGTGTGAAATTGTTTGAAATACTACTCTGTAAAACTTGATCTAGAACTCAGATAAAGCCGCACTTTGGTACCTGTGGCCTGACCAGAGTCTCCACAGTGATTAACTCAGTGTATCTTTGACCTCAGAGGCTTTCTTGAGATCAGGCAACTGTAATTGTTGCAGGAGCCACTTAAAAGTCTGACCTTTTGTTGAAACTACATTATGGGAAACTTGCGTCTGCTCAGTGCCCACTCAGTCTGTTTTACGAAAAATCTCCCTTTATTTCTAAGATACGGCATTTGATGGATTGTGACTGAGGACAGTCCTAGTCCAACACAGAACAGAGTTGTGACATTTTACTACACTGTTATATTTATTAGATCAGAGTTCCCTGTTTTTCACTGGTAAAATGCATTTTCCTTAAAACCACAATCATCATATTATCAGGATAATTAAGGAAATTAACCCATCAATTAAATTACAAATATAACTACTGTTAGATTATCTGTTCTTCTGAATTACTCTGTTGTACAAAAGTGGGATTTTTTTCTTATTATTTTAAAGTTTATATTGCATTTGTTCTGTACCATTCTCAATATTTCTTGAATTAAATATATTCAATTAGTAGCAGTGACCATAATGAAAACCACTCCAAACCCACTTATCTAGTATATTTTACTAGCTTAATTTGTACACGTAGATGACTAAATAAAAAAGAAAGATGGGCTTTGCTTTCTTGTTGCTTTAAGAAATAACTTTTGTTTTGGGCTTTTTAAAAGAATATATGAATTTGTGGCCAATGGAAAAAAACAGTGATGTACATATTCTGGGAGGAAAAAAATTGCTTCTTTCTAAAATTCCAAAAATATGTATCTAGAAACCAACATCTGGTTAAAGGGAAGCAGATGGAAAAATGAAAAATCTCAGTTCTACAGGATATTCCAGGTTTTCTTGAATATTTAAATACAAAATCATGTAAAGAAGTTAAGTACCAGAATTTTCTAATTAAATCAATATCTTTTAAGTTAGTTGCCTTATAAAAAACATTTTTAATGCATGTGATCTCTGTGTCTCAATTTTATGTGTATTTAAAATATAGAAGTAGAGAGTTGTCATCTTTTTATTTGGAAATTTCTACTAACACACACAAATTATATATACTTACAAAATGTATATATATTTGATTTTGTGCAATTGATGGTTAAATTCTTGTTTTAAGAATGTCGACCTTTACAGTTATTTGAGAATTTTATCCACTTAAAATGCCTTGTATTTTCCTAAACCATTAAAGCTGTAGGGTGTGCAACTTGAAAAGTCCTCGGGGACATAGTTATTCTACCTGTGATACATTTACATGGCACTACACTTGGCTGGTTAAAAAGAAAAGTCGCATACAGATTGTTTCCGTTTCAGAGAGTCTGCAGTGATGTGTGCCAACCTAGAAATGGTTCTTTGTGTTTTTGTTGTTTCCTGGAAATTGTGTTCATAGAAACAAAGAAATAAATCACAGATGCAGAAGCTGAATAACAGAGATGGTCTTTAGTCTCAACCACGTTCACAAAACCAAAGGCTATGGCTCTGGAATTGCAAATGCTGGCCTTGTTCATTTTAAAGCCAGTTGCAAAACTCCAAATATGTAATTTGATATAATAATAAAATGCTGGCACACACCTATTTCTAAACCAAAGGCACAAATTGTATGCTTTTCACCCCTCAGTGAAGACCAGCATCTTACACACAGAGAAATATAGATGCCTTAAGGGGCTTATACATCTTAGGTACTTTGTTTGACACAGGGAAGATCGCATGTGCTTAAGAGACCTAACAGCTTCATCTGTCTAACAACATTCATCCAGACGGTTTTATATCCATACTGCATCTTCACATGCATTTTGAGAAAGACAAACATCATATTCAAAATGGACAATAAAACACACTCGGATAAATTTAGTGCATTTCCTTCCCCAGTCATGAATCTGTCATTTTATACTGTCACTTAAATAGTATTTCAGTTCTGTCTATTCTTTAATAACTATAATAGTATGTATTTTCTTTCTTGCATTTTGATAATTGAAGTACTTAAATGTCCTACTGAAATTCAGTGTTTTCTGAGGTTATTTTAAACAGCAGTTATTTTGAATGAGTGCTGAGAGATACGCAGCTTCACAGTCTTTATATGTGAAATAATTATATACTACAAGAAATTCTGGCTGCTACAAAGCTGAAGTATTCATCTTAAGCACCTGAAAACTCTTTCCTTTTTTTTTTTTTCCTTTTCAAGATATTGGAACAGTTCTTAAGGTGGTTTCAATTCCTAAGGAGACTTGGCACGAATTAGAGGAAGTCTTGCTGGAAGAAATGACAGTCTTTCGGGTAAGTGCGGCTAAATTTCAAGTGTCAGGTTGTAGATTTCTCTGTGGACAGCTGCAAACTCAACTTCTTGTAGTCTAGCCAAGGAATAGCCTGGCATACCCCTCTAATTAGCTTGTCATTTAGAGACCCAGACACTAGTCAAAATAAACCTTGAAACTTTCAGTGCGAGCTGGAGGTTAATGATAAAAGAAATGGCATTCTGGGCTCTCGTTCAGTGGTTAAAAAGTAAATTAGTATTTCTGAATCTTAGAGCTGTTGCATGCTGGAGTTAAATATCTACCTGTGCAGGTCTGGGAACAATGCCTGTCTGTTTTCTCCCACAGAGATATGCAATATACAAATTTATAATTGCATCAACCCTTAACACTATTCAGACTATCAGCATATTGTAACTAAGAAGATACTTTAGGTAAAGCAGTGATCTGACCAGATTTCTTACGCTTAATAATATGGGGAACAAAGTGTTTATATTTTCAAAGGTCACTTTAGGGTCTCATTTTCATGGTTCGACACAAGACACTGTAAACACCCCATAACTTTAGTACTTTTTGGTGAAATCAATCTCTTCCATTTTTCCTATATGAGCCACCTAAAAAATACAGCATCCCGTAGGCACTCCTGCAAGGCAAGGCTGAGTAAACCTTTCAAACACTTCCCAGACAGAACCCAGGGATGTCTTGTGTTTTGTACACAACAACGAATCATTTACATTCCCCATGTTATTCTTTCTGTCAGTGCCGTCTTATGGCACCATTTCCCTGTCTCCAGGCTGTTGGGGGGTTGATACCTGGCCGGGAGCACGAGGTTGATGTGACAGTGTGAAGATGCTGCTGGCACGCTCCAGGAGCCTCTTGTCGTGCAGTGTCACTCCAGATGTGCTGACAGGGACCGTGCCCTGGACCTGCCAGAGGGGCCCCGCCGCCATGTCCTCATCAAACTCCATTCCCATCCCTTCATCTGTTTTTTTCTGAACAGAGACAAGATAGCTAAACAGAGCTTCTTATGGGCATTCCTGCCTTTACTGGTACCAATCTTGCTCAGAAACCTCTGTTTTGAGTGCAAGATAGCTATGAGCAATGTTTGTCTCTGTTCTTGCAATCCATGGGGTTTTTTGAGGACAGAAATCTATGGCACTTTTTTTTCTTTTTTTTACATTAAAATGAAGTAGAAACTATGAGAAGAAAATGAGACAAGTAATTTGTGTCTCCCAACATTTTTTTTCTTTTTTATACACACGAAAGTCATTACATGAATGCAAGGTAATTTGGCAATTGTTGATAATGTATGAGTATCTTCCCTGAAACAAATGGAAGTGCCAAGCTAAAGGAGATCAGAAAAAAATAAAAGTGAAAGAAGGAAAATAAATGGAATTAATTTTATTTCAGAAAGGTTTTACAAAAGTAGAATCATTAATGGCAAATTCAAATTTGGAATTTTACTTTACATGTTTACTTTTTCATTGCATAAAGGTATTTTGGTGTTCTGAGTTACTTGAAAGCTCATTCATCTCTTTAGACATGTATTTAAGCCTTAAAGAGGGTATTAATGTACTTCAGTGGAATAAGCAGAATTTGTGTGCATAAGATATGAATCTTTCAAATGTAAGTTTTCTTCAGTTGTAAAGAGTATACATGCATCATGAGCAATGTATTTTGATGCTTAAGCTGCAATGTGCTGAGTGCAATACTTTTCATTTATAATTCCACAAAGCTGAAAGTCTTTCATATCTATTATATTGATAACAAATGCCTCTTTAAACCCCATTTGTGCAATATGTCTCTGAACAGCTGAGCAAACAAATTAATGAGTTCAGTTTTCATGCAAATGTTATATTTAATTGATGCTTTCTAATATAAGGTCTGTTAACCTCTCTGTAAAGGCAAGTCCATGCTTACCATCCCCTGACCCATATCAAATTCTCTCAGGATAAGCAAGTTGAAAGCTATACAAGTGTAAAAGCTTAATAAGGACCTTATTAATGTACATAACCAAAAGTATGACGTATGGGATAAATAACGGATTTCTAGATGGAATAAAGTTCATACAGAACTGACTTGCACCTTTTTTTATGCCATTTTTACTCTTAAGATGAAAATCCATCCAAGAAGCTGGACTAAAAAGTTGTAACAGTTGATTAAATAATGGATGTTCCAGAGTGCAAAGAACCTCTTGCTCATTTTGGTTGCATGTTCTGAAAATGCATGTAACTTCTTTGTAGGTGAATAGTGTGGTGCAGTTAAAGAGATTGTACTTGGGATTAAGACTTGTTATTATGAAGAAAATTTCACAGGAATGGGGTTTTCACCTTGCTATACTAAAATGAGTTGCTTATTTCAGTGTTACTACCTTTAATAGATAGTATCTATGAATTTTCATATAGCCATTATTATTTTCATATTACCTGGGAGGTTCTTTAAATGTAATTTTGTTATTAAGTGTAGATGGCAATTTCAAGATGTAAAACTAGTGACAAAGTGATCACAATTACACTGTATTAATAATGGGAAATGAAATATCTACAATCAGCATAGCAAAGATGCACCCAGATACATACTTGCATTCTAATTCATTTACAGCTAGAAATTATTCCACTGCAAAAGACAACAAGAAGGACTATTACTAGGGAGTATCTAGTTTAATTTCAGGGTTTTCTACCTTGTGCAAATAGCGTTGTAATAGCACTTTTATGTTTACAGCTCACTTTATATTTTATCTCTATTTTTCCCTAGGAACCCACTGTTATTTCAGCAATGAAGATTTCCACAAAGCAGGTACTATGTGCACAAATGTTAAATCACTTTCAAATATTTATTGGTCTCTGTCTTCTAGAGACAGTAACTTGGCAGTCAGCAGAGACATATTAATTGCAGCAGCAGCATCCCATCCCTTTACATAAACAGCAGTAGTTTCTCAGGAAAATGTGACGTGCAACAGGGAAAGGAAAAGCCTAGTTTGTGTTACTTACTGGTAAGGTGGAAACTAAACAAAAACTAGCCAGCTGTCTGGTGGCTCTCTAGAAAAAAAAAAAAAAATCAGAATCCACGTTGTAGAATGTTTCCATGACAGAGAGACTGTTCAAAAGGAGTGGCCAAACTTGGTCCCTTTTTTTAATGGGACTAGTTCCAGTCTCTGTAGGAGTAGTCTGGTACAAAGTGCAGGTGGTGGAAGCAAAGGATGGAAATGAGACATTCTCCTGTCTTTCTGTCCTATGCCCATTCCATTCCCGGATGCGCGTCATTCAGCTTTAACAAAAGATCAACAGATCTGATGCAGTCCAAATTTTCCATGGCCTTCTGGTTCAGGGATGTGGTTAGGATAAAGGTTCCAGACTCCAAAATTTATATTTCCTACTTTCTGTTGAGTACACTAATAGCTAACTGCTTATAGAAAAGATATGTATTATAAAACCAGACCATAACTAAAATGAGCTGAACCTCTTGATGGATAGAGGTAAAGTTTTGTCTGACTTACAGTAAAGGTGATTCCTGCAATTCTAAGCAAATTTGTGAAGCAGTTGATGAATTATGTGCTTGTGAGAAGAACATTGGTTTGCAGTCCAGGAATGAAGTGGGTATTAGGGGCCTATCTTCTAGTTTTGCCTGGAATTAGGTGGATGAATCCCAGCCACTGTCATTTCCTGTCTCAGGAGTCTGAGACATAAAATTTAGTGTCAAATTTAACGTATTTTTTTTCTTTTTCATATATGTGCTGATCTGAAGGCTAATTTGGTAAATATAAGGAACTTGTTTTCGTTAATGTCATTGTCAGGAAAGAGGAGATTTGGTATTACTTCCAGGACTAGGTGCACTAAAAATTGTGCATGTTATAAGTAAAATGTAGTTAATTCATCTACCTCACTCTATACATTATTAAACAGAAGTTGAATTCATTCTGTAATGGACAGAGCCCAGTATTATATTTGAAATGCTGCATATTTAACTCTGAATTCACTGTCTTTAGGAAAGTTGTCTGAAAGCATTCATGTATTTGACAGAAAATGTTGGGGGGGGACACACTATTCTAACAGTTTACCACCTAAACCAGGAAAAATGGCAGGACAAAGAAAAGGGTAATATTGAATACTGGGATAGTTAAAAACAGACCTGTCAAGTTGTATATATGTTCACATCATACCAAAATGCTCTGCTTTGGATTATTTTTATAAGTACATTCCCTTAAAGCAGCCAATCATATTTGAAAATTGACCATGCATTTTCATACAGCTTTTTCTCCAAAGCATCTTTAGTTATTCAGGAGAGATTACAATTTTCCTTGAGTTTTCTGAAAACAAATTTACACTGCTAAAATTGTCTAAAGCTAAAAAAGAGCATAAACCACAAGTTATTCAGGCAGAGTAAAACTCATGAAAAATCAACCACCCTCAGGCTAAAAATGACAGAATCATGATACACTATGACAAGCTTTTGGCAGTATGTATGAAATAAGTATATGGCAACATGTTTCCATTTTACATTTATGATTTAAAAATACTGTAGTTCTGTAACTCAAACACTTTAGTCATTGTGTTCTGATAAGCAGGGTGGTTTTCGTATAAACAGCACGATAATTCTATGCATTGTGGAAAGCCAGAGCATGAAATGTAAATAGTAAAACCAGCATGTTCTACTGAATGCCTTAAAAATAATCACTTCATTTTGTTTTTTTCACTAACAAATCTTTCATCCAATTATAAAAACATGGTACAGGGAGTTTCTCCTTATTCCTAAATGTTTTACTGCTCTGGTTGTTCAAAGCTACCTCTTTTGCCATCATGCCAATATGTTATGTTACAAATTACTCTTCCTAAAGACCAAAATCTACAAATTCTTCAGGAGCGGAACTTAGCTTAAGTTTTAAATTATATAAAGCTCTAAAGCTCCTGCCTCTCTCTCTCTCTCTCTCTCTCTTTGAGTATGCATTTGGCCCTTGAGCAAGAGTGGCTTTGAGTAAGGAAATTTAGCTTTTATGTGCAAGACTAAGCCTTAATATGTTTTTTCTCCATTCCGCTGTCTTTAACTCACAGGAATTACGTCTATGTTTTCTCACTGAAGCTACTACACATTCTTCCTGATTGTGTTCAGAGCCCTAGGCTTGTGTAACCTTATCACTTAAACAGTTTATGCTTTGTTAGCAATAGACACAAAACTTCAGAGCATCCTTGAGCCTCTGCAACACCCTGCAGCTGCCTAAACTCCCAGTTCTGTGATGGACACGGTACCACTTTGGCTTTGAGCCTGTCAAGTGAAGCTCCATAATTTTTCCCTTGATTTACAAACATGGACACAGGCCAAAAAGTTCAGCCTGGGTTTCAATCAAAGGTGACTTTTTGCAGAGCAACCTCTCACCTTTTTCTCAGGGTCAGGTTTGTGATGCTCCATCAAAAAGCCATTGGACTTCTGGTGACATGGGAAAAGGACAAGGAGATCCTTAGCTGATACAGGCCAAGTCCGGTGAACTGCTACAAAGAGCTTTTGTTTCTCTTGTATAAGATTTTCAAGCAAAGGCAAGGCAGACACTTTCAGTGACTACTTTTATAGTATATTTCACCAAGTACTGAATTTTATTCAGAGATCAATGTTTCTGTCCATAGTGAGCATATAGAAAGGACCAGCTCAAAATGAATGTATCACTTAAACAGCATGCTGAACTGTTCCACATTACTTCTCAAGACATTAAATTAATTCAAATGATATTTGAATCTCAAGCTCCCTAAAGTTCCTTTTAAAATTCTTCTTAATTTCTTCCTCTTAAGCATTACATTTTCCCCATTCTGTTATCTCTTTGTCTGCTTTTTGGGCACCACTGTGGGGCAAACAGAAACCACTGGATCACTTAAATATTGTTTTTCTTGAGTTTTTCTTGAGTTCTAATACTTCTGCAAGAATTTTTAGAGGATATTTTTTTTTCGCTCTCTGTTGTTTGATCTGATAATCGTTCATTAAATTAACAATTAACAATGTCTTGGAAGAGACTCCGCCCAAAAGGCAGTTTGACTATGGTATGGCAAAGTAAGGTCAGACCACTGATGCAAATAATTCTATTTCTATTTTCTGAATTTCATACTGCCTGGTTTTTTGTATTGTTAGTGTCCAGAATAATGATCACCAGCTGGAGTCTAAAACCATGATCAGAAGAGCAGCAAACCGGGCAGCAGCCTTCAGGCTGTGCAGCACCTGAAACATATGTTGCAGTTCACTGACTGAACTATGAACTTATCTACAAGGAATATAGTTTTTAAGTAACCCTATTTTGGCCTCATTTTTTTTTTTTCTTATGTTTCTGGTCGTTCTTATGTTTCTGGTCATTCTTTAATTCTAAAGACATTTATTGAAAATTAGGGAGGGGATTTTTGCAAAATGAAATTGGTTACAGAGGTACATAGGAAACCATTACACCATTCTTTATTTTCCCATGTGCATTCTCTGGGTTGATTTTTATATTAGTTGCACCACACGTTCCTACATGCTTATACAGATATTAATGCCCCAATTACACAGGACTCAGATCAATACCATCTGGACATTTAAGATACTTAACTGAAGCTCTAATTTGACCTATGCTGCCTCCATAATCAGCAAAGAGAAGAGGCATCCCTTGAGAAGCAGTTAGGTCACCTAAGATTTGAATTGCTGCTCTTTTTACTGCAGGATGTACCCCTAAGGTGGGTACTTGATTAACTGACTTAAGTTAGAGAGAAGCAGCTCATCATGTCTGTTGCCTGTCATCTCTTCTCAAGGCTACAACACTGACTGGGACTGGTTTGTACAGTTCAGGCTTTGTGTGGAGCCCTGTGTGGTCAGAGATTTTTGCCTGGAGAATGTGGGTTTACAACCCAGCTACGAAACTATAATAGATGGAAGCAGCTGCTTAGAAAGGGTTTAGTTTTCAATTCGCCAGTGAATTTTCCTTTGGGGGCTTTCCTTGTCATATTTTCCTTGAGAAAATACCGGTGTTTATATAAATGCACGGGATGTTTCTGTTACAATTAATATGTCTGTATAAACTGCCAAGCTGCTGTCTCTGAAAGAAGTTAACACAACACCTTTTATGAGTGTTCTTGCTGTTGCTATCTCTGGTATCCAGTGCTCATTATTTCTAGTAGGTAGGTGACCTCAGCCATCTTCCATCCCCAAATCCCTGGAAATGGTCCCTCTGGGACACTGCAATGCAGGAGATGAAGAATTTTGCTAACATTTCTTGAAATTGTATTTTTTTACACCAGCTTTATGTTTTCCAATTAAAAAAAATTAAAACAAATTTGTATTTTCTTGATGGGACTGCTTGGAGTGGGACCTTCAAGAAAGGCATTCATCACTCCACCGTGGGTGCTGAGTGACAAGGTTTAAGATTTGATAGCAAAGTGTCAGTGTTTCCAAACCAGAAGGATTATGCCCTTGAATTTTTGTGTATCTATTTATTTAGTGTTCCCCTCATTTTGCATCCCACTCATACTTGTTTTCTTTGTGAATTATTGCTAATCTGAAATATCTCTGTTTGGACTTTCACATGGGATCAGAAGTTCAGTTTTCTCATATCCCTCCGGAGGCCAACTTCCCTAGTGGACCACATGAATTTGATATCAGAGAGGAAATTGAGAGAGACAAGATATTTTGTTGTGATGCCATGCAAGGCTGTATTTCATTTTGTATGCATGTTTTTTTATTTACTTCTGCATTTGAACTGCATCTTCTACTCAACACTGGTTTTTATCCAAAATAAAATAAAACCTCTCCCCTCATTAAAGATATGTTCTAGTTAAATCATGTGACTTACATAAAAGAGTACAAAGCACTGGAATTACCAGACATGCAAAGAACTGCATGCATAGCAGCACTTCCAAACTGAAATATCGTAGCATCAGTCTGAAGTAATTTACTTCAGGTTTCCCCCTCACATATATAAATTGAGGTAATGCTTAGGAAATGTATGTTGAAGTTTTTGTTCAAATTCAAAAGCATGTTCTCCATTGTGTTCTGTCACTGACTGTAGTGTTTTCCCAGTGCAGGGATCTGAATACAAAAGGAAAAATTAAAGAGTAGTTTAATTTTCTTACTGTTTAGGGAAACCACCGAAAGTTTCATGAAAAAATAAAGTTTTTCCTATTTAATTTTTTTTTACCCTGGGGACAATTCTGTTCTCATTCCTTTAGCATACATCAGGATCATGATCCTTTATTGTATTTGAAGTGACCCTAACAGATGATTATAAAACACATTTATGCTTTCCGAGAAAAAGAAAATTGTAATTTGCAATATTTTTTAACTTTTTTTTTTTTTTAAACTTTTACAACAGCAACAGCTCTACATTGGCTCAGCCACTGGAGTTTCACAGCTTCCTTTACACCGCTGTGATGTGTATGGAAAAGCTTGTGCTGAGTGTTGCCTTGCAAGGGACCCTTACTGTGCCTGGGATGGCTCATCCTGCTCACGTTACTTCCCCACTGCTAAGAGGTAGGGACAGTTCTGGATGTCTGCATGGTTTGCTATTTGTTTTAACTGATGGTCTCAATATGACCAGAGGGCTTTGGAGATTTTTCATGGGATAGTTAACTGGAGCCCTTTCTCTTCCAAAGAAAACATCATTGTAGGAGCTACATGCTGTATGAAGTCTTGGTTGATTTAAAGTGACCACTGCTACTTCTTGGGCTGGCTTAAAAAGCTCCTGTAAGAAAACATTCAGACAAGAGTTGTCTCTGAAATTAACTCCTAACTTTATATTCATTGGTAAACAGCAAAAAGAAAAAAAATTCATTTTCTCTAACATTAGGAGAGGGCTCAAAATCAAAATGAGATCACTACTCGCCCAAGTAAATAATCCTGCATTCTCATGAATTCTGATTCAAAAGAAGTATTTCTAAAATATTTGGACATCAATAGAAACTTATCTTTTTTAGTGATATATAACATTATTGTTATTATTCGAAAGTATAACTTGTATGTGTTGATGTGTGTCCAAGCTGTTCTGCCAGATCGGAACAACCACTGTTTTACAGTCCCTCTGCACTGATGCTAAAGGCTTTGCAATGCAAGAGTTGGTGGAAAGCTGACTCCACAAGTCAAAAATATCAATTTTATTAAAAATTTACAAGTCTAGTTGCCTGATCTGAAGGTTTATAGTACTAATTTCTTTGCCTCCCTTTATCTTTAAAACTTTCTCTAAAAGTATACAAGCTAGTTACTGAAGAGCTCCTGGCTATTGAAGCAGAAATTGGGAATAACTGAATAGATAAACATTTGCAAATAGAAGCAGACATTGGTGGAGTGTTGAGATTCCCTTGATAAATTGAGTAGAATGATAAAAAAAGTGCTCACATTAAATTGAATATGCCAGACATATCACACGAAGAAACAAGGAATTCACGGGTTTATGTACGTAAGGGTTTATATACATGGAATTAATTGCAGCAAATACTGAGTTGAGAGTGTCAGAACTCCAAATTCCAGGTTTAGATTGGTTGTTGAGAGAGGTGAAATGTGGTAAACGGTGAGAAGTTGAATTAGTTCAACATCACATATTAAACATCACAGATGTTTCAGATGGAGGGGACTAAAATTTTAAGGGTTGCATTACAATATATCCCAAACAAATACTGATGGCAAAAGTAAAAGCTGCTCACGGAACATCAGGTTCTATTTTTGCACCAGGAAACAAGAGTTAATCTGAGAAAAGCTTTCTGTGAAATTCTTTAATTAATTAGAAAACAATTAAAGAGTGGAAAATGAACCCATCCCAGAAGAAGCGCCAGTCAAATTTTCTCAGCTCCATGGGCTAAATTCTTATTTTTGCTGGTAGCATGGCAGTTTCTCTGGAGGAGGAAGGAAAGGAGAGGGAACAGTGTGGTTTTCAAGGAGAGACTAAAAGATTGATTTGTTCTGAAAAGGTTTTAGGATTAGAGATTATGGTTGAGTACTGTCTCTGAGTTCAAGGAGAAAGTAAGATCAGGAGTCACTGAATCACTGTTTTCTGCTACTTCCCTGCTGCTCTTTGTCCCTGAACCTTATCCTTTCTCAGCATTCACTGGCACCCATTCCTACTGCCGGCCCATCTCAAGATCCATAGAGCACATCATCCTGTCATTCCTCTGCTTACACTGATGGAAGAAATAGGACTCTGTCTTTTCCTTATCTCTCCAACTTGCTGCTGCAGAGGGCACTCACGTTGCCATCAGGGGAAAAATGACTGGGACCTCTTCTTACGGGGATTAAGGGGTGGAGGTTACTGGGGCCAAACTGGGTTGCACAGCTACAGAAAAACCTTGGGGTGCAGAATTTACTCTTCTGGAGGCCACTGTGAAAGAAAAAGTTAGTCCTGGGAAGCTGGGATCCGAAAAAGGTGTAAGAAAAAGTTGCTGTCTTTGCACTTTCTCCCCAGTTTTCCCTTGGCAGCAGCAGCAGAGTAGAGGTCTGTGTTACTGAGAGAGAGGATCCTCTGTTCACCTGGTACCTGCTGTACCCACTGCCTCAAGCCAGCTCGGAATGCATCAATGACAAAATCAGCATTGCTGGAAACAGCTTAAATGTCAACATTTTACTAATAATGAATTCTTGTAGTTTTAGGCTCCAGAAATATTGGGAAAGTGGATTCCTGAGGCAATTGTACAGATGCTTTACTAATAGCTGGGTTTAGGGTTTGGGGTTTGGTTTTGTTTCTTCTTCTTCTTCTTTTTTTTTTTTAATGAGATTTTATAAGCCATTATTTTATTTGCTTTTCTTTTGTTGTGTATTTTACAAGTCTAAATGACAGTTCAGAGCTCCTGTAGTGTGACCACTTCACTTTACCCTGAGCAGATGTGTTCTGGTTCATATTTCATAAATCATCGTGTTGATACAATGGTGATATGTGCGACATTTTCCTGAGATCCAACTAAACATGTCATTCAAACTTCATTGACAGTAATATGAGTCTTTCCACAGACTTTTTCTACAAATTGTGTCCTAGAAATATACTGTGTTTCAAAATTCAGGAAGGGGTAGTAAAATTTTGTGGTTCCTTATATCTTGGGCGTGGTTTTGTCATTGGTAATGAGTAATATGAAGATATTGGAAATTATGATTCGTACATTTTTTAACCATATATCAGCAGAAGATTCCTTCTTATTAAAGTGTGCTAAAATGGCCTAACTCATAATTTTAAGGAAGTTTTTATTCAGAAAAATATATAAAAATGCTCGTCTTAACTTTTTTTTAAGAAAGAAAGCTTTTTCTGTACTTCACATAACTAATTTTAGGTTTAACATTTCAGTAGCTTTCAGTAGAAAAAAATATGGTTAAAATCTTTCAGGCAAGAGGACTCAGCTGTGCAGTTGTGCCTCTGAGAACTCCTGGTATGTGCTGATGCTGGGCTGTTAGTGAGAGCCTGTAAATAGGGCTGGTGGAGAGAAGAGAGATGGTCTGTGCTGCAGAACAATGGCTTTTAAAAATGTGGGCTGTTGTCACAAGGGAGTGACCAACGGGGCTTTTTACAAGGCTACTTGACTTTTGCATATCCGTTGCTGGATACCATAATCTGAAATCGCAGCATTGTTCAACAGCCTAATCCTCTTTGTTCTCCTCTAATTTTGCAAGCCCTCAGGCTTTCTCCGATTCCTAAAGTAAAGTGCTCACACTTGAAACACATCTTTGTTTGCCTTGTTCTTTTTTTTTTTTCCTTTTCATATGAAACGCTTTTCTCTGGCTCAGTTGAATTTTGTGTCACAGCTATTTAAATAAAACTAGGAGCAGACAAAGAGAGAACAACACATGCAAAACAAAACTGTATTAAAAAGCTCTCTTCTATGAAATACAACATTTTTTTAGCACTGATCAATATGTTTTTCAAAAGAGCCAGTAGAATTCAAACTGGGAGAAGAATATACTGTGTTAAAAAGACATGCAGTCAAAGGTAGAATTCAGACTTAAGCTACAAAAGATAGACTAAATGACATTTCAAAATCTCCCTTTTCAAGCTTTTATTTTGTTTATTCTAAAGACAAAACCATTTGCAACCGTTTTGTAAAAGGTTTTATCAAAAGTGTTTTGGTGAAACCCATGGTGGCTGAAATGATCTATGCTTTTTAATTTAGATTTTGTAGAAAATACAGCACTTCAGCTTTCTTTCAAAGCCACCCATCCTAACTTTTCATCTATCTAATGCTGCAATACTCAAAGTATTCTGTACTTGCACAAATGTGTACTTTTGATGCATGTTAAACTCTAAGGTGTATATTTTAATCCTTCAGCAGTCCCTGTATCTGTGAATCAAGTAATGAATTTATCTGTGACCAGTATTGCCCACACAGTTAAAATAAACTTCTTTGTTTATTTTACTTTGTATTTATTTAATACTAATGATTAGCATTAAATATTATTTATTTAGTATCTCAGTGCAAGAGGTATGTATTTATCAGTTTTTGAAGACTTCACCTGTAAGAGTAAAGCCTGATTCTACAAAATGATAATGCACAGAATATAGTAGTAACAATATGATTTCCTTCCTAGTGTTGTTTAGACGAACTTGTGACCTCTGTAATTATGTAAATGTTCCATTCGTTGCAGTTGAGCTCTGAGAAGGGCACTAACAGATTTCAAATGTGATCTTTGCAGACGCACCAGACGACAAGACATCCGAAATGGGGACCCGCTCACCCACTGCTCAGACCTGCAGCATCACGGTGAGTTATGGGCACCACTGAAGGGCAGCTGATTTGTATGTAATTAATTTACAGACTGTGAACAAGTAGAGTAGGAAGCATGTGAATGATTTGTTGGTGAAACTGTCTTGAACATCTGCGAAAGATGAATATAATACATCATTATCCCAATTCAAATAGCTTACAATGGCCTGGATCAGACACTAAAGTCTATTTGGGTTTTTTTTTTTGGTTTTGTTTTCCTCAGACAAACAGTTTAAGCATTTTAATTTTCCTGCTTCTCTTCCCTGATAGTACCATACCATCACATTAGGTATGTTATATCAGAAAAGATTTGTATTTCCATCATGACATCAAGAAATATGTACATGTTGCTTTACATAGTTTGCATAAGGTGATAACCAAATGTGTTTGCAATTATCTTGGCAAAATATGGAGTGGCCTTTGTTGTAGGTGTCACACTAAAAGCTCTGAAGTTCAGGATGTCCTTGCAGCAGGCATGTCCCATGTGCTTTCAGTATGGGTTTTCCTAGACATATTTTGGTTTGCTTTTTTGTCAGCTGTTTCATTTTCACACTGTATTGATCAGATTCCTTTCTTGACTTGTTTGACTGACAAACTTCTCACAGTTACTAATTTGTTGCCAAACTTTTCAGAAGACCTTCACTCAGAAAATTAAAAATGTCCATATTGGTATAAGTGAAGGGAATACTTAGGCAATACTTCCCTCTGCTGGAAAAAAGTGATTCCTCATGATTGTGGCACATCTACAGGAACGTTTCACACAGAGTATTCCAAGTTTGAAGGAACCCACAAGGATCATCGAGTCCAGCCCTTAACTGAGTGGCCCATACAGGGATCCTAAACCCTTCAAACCATGGTGTTATTAGCACCATGCCCTAACCAGCTGAGCTAATCTCAGGGTTAGACCACTGGGAAAAATAAGGAGGTGACTGAAAATGGATATACCTCAAAACCCTCTTGTCCTTCCAGTCCACATAATAGCAAAAATTATGAATAGTCCAAAATTGTACTTTTGTGTTAGCTGTAATTCACTACCAATATGTTTCACTAATTGCTTTCTCTGTCTTCCTTTCAGTCATTTGAAGCTTTTCTTTTTACTTCTGATTGACAGACTTGGGCCAAGTTACTCAGAGGGAAAAAGGGGTTTTAAAAGTGCATGAATAGACTGTGGTCAGTATGTAGTTGTCCCATTTTGAGAACTCATGGATGTTCAACTAGTTTAGTTTTGAACTAGTCAATTGTCACTAGTAGAAAGCTCACAAATTTCCCATTGCATGATATCAAGTAATACTTACACAGTGAAGATAAGACCATCCTTATATTGAGACTGAGATTTTCAGTTCCACAATAGGAAAATTTCACCAGGCACTAAACATGGGTTTTAATACCAGCAGAAGCATTTCTTAGCTTTATGTTTTTACTCTCTGAATATTTTACTCCTGAGCAAAACTCTGAACTGGTCTACCACGTCTGTTCATTTTAATGTTCTCTAGCCTTTGCTGGCTGTGCTTTATACAACTGTAGGTCTGTTCTTTATTTTCATAGATGAAAAAAGCATTTCAAAACACTTTTGGTTTTTTTATATGATCCTGTATTTTTGTATATTTGTCTGAAAAAGATATGTTCTGTCCAAAGCTAAGAGAGTAATCCAGTTTTGCAGTAATC
Source organism: Lycocorax pyrrhopterus obiensis (assembly GCA_014706295.1). NCBI lineage: Eukaryota > Metazoa > Chordata > Aves > Passeriformes > Paradisaeidae > Lycocorax > Lycocorax pyrrhopterus. The sequence continues at coordinate 8,898,900 of JACSVZ010000015.1, forward strand.
CAGAAATGGAGCATTTTCATTACAACAATTATGAGAACTCAAGGTCTGTACAAAGCTCTTATATGGCAGACTGATCACAAAGGCCTTTTATACAGCTTTGCCAAAATGAGCAGAGCAAGTACAAAGCAAGATACTGAATGTGTTACTTAACGGGGAAAAGAAGACAGCATTAGAAGGATCAGTAAGTTACAAAAAATACTGAGGGAATGCAGTGCTGGATCCTAGACTTGAAAGATGGACTGTCAAAATACTTAACAAATGATTTAGATTGGTCGTGAGAGAAATTTTCTCTAAATCACTTGACTTGTAAATCTAATACATTTTTCTATATTTACTTGTCATTTACACATGATCATATGTAGTACAGATGACTGCATGGCCTATAAACTTCCTATGCCAACTTAGGCTGAGTTTTTTCCTTGTTTGTAGTTAGTAGCTCCCTGGACAACAGATGAAGAATTGGATCTGTCTGTAGCAAAAAAAAAAAAAAAGCTTCAGAAATCATTTAGTACTTGTCTACACATTCATTTGCAGGAACTGCCAATTTATTCTCCATGTGAACCAACAAATCATGAATAAAGAATGATCTCTTAATGTATATCTCACTTTTAAAGACATTGCAAAAACCAAATTTGCAATCAGTCTGAAGCAATAATATTTTAATTAGGTTTACATAGCTTTTTCAGTTGCTCTTTGGTGTAAATGTAAAAGAAGTATAAAATGACTCCACAGCAACATTAGAGGGAGCTGAGGATCCTTCACTGTACATCTGTTTGCCCAGACATTAATGTTTAAATCTAAAAGCATGGTCATCTTTGTGGCAGCTAGAGGACGATTTTTGTTTAAGTGTGACATACTAGTGCTGTCAAGAAATAATGAAGTTCAGGGTTTTTTGAAGAAGAATTTGTTAAAGAAGAGACACTTCTTTTTCACATGATTTATCCCAGGGGAAGTTCAAAGAATCACTCTGAATTAAGTTGTATTCTGAGATTCACTCATCTGCAATGCAATCTTGGTATAAGTACTTAGCCTTTCATACTCCTTCGGTTATGTCAGAAATTATGTACTTAAAGGGTATTTATCAGGGTAGTAAACTGATACTGCTGTTGGGTTCATTTTGGGAATTACTGCTCTCAGACAGGATTTTGTGCTGAATTTCATGACTAACTTCATGACTTCTATAGTTTTTTAATTCCTCCAGCTGCTTTTCTGAACGTCTTAGACTTTCATTCTTCCTTCCAGTCTCTTCAGCTTCTCAGTCCCAAAGCTGCGCTCTGATCCTGTGATTATTCCATCACTGCTTACTTTCTTGCACTCCACATGCTAAATATTACATGAACTTTATAGACATTTCTGGACCTGCCTTTTGCTCCTTCAAATCATGGAAATGGAAATTGAAGGATCTCTAAAATGCCTCCTCTCTCATTGCGTGTCTGTCACCCATATTGTATTTTCTGCAGCTGTGAAGAAATTTAAAGAGGACTTCACCCACTTTCCGTGGTGTTCTCTAACACACTAGAATGTCATAGACCAGATCCAAAGAAACAGAAGTTTGAAATGGTGTCAGAGTGCACAGTTTCTCAAAAAATTCGTTACTAGCTTCTTAGATACTAAGAACATCCTAGGTACCTAAGTTTTCCAGCAGAAACTTTTCTATATACTTAAAAACATGCTACTGCTCATAGGCTGTAGGACTTTTACCAAAGAAATGCCTAATTTTGTCCTTTATACTGATATTTAGGATTTAGAAAACTGCCTCCCTTGGATCTAATGAGAACAGTGTAATATGTGCTCTGCCCCTGTGTAATTCTCTTGAACTAAGCCATGTTCAGGAAAATATAATGAAGTGGTACTGCAAGCCCTCTAATGAGTAATCTGCTGGTTCAATCCTCTTTTGAGGATGCTGGAGATGAGGACCCAAAGTTCACTTAGGCTTAGAAATTTGATTTGGTATTCCTACTTCCAATACAAACACCCCAACTATCGGATTGCTGTTGTTGAAGTTGGGCCATTCTGCAATCACGATTCAGAGAGCCTGGGAGAGGAATCGAGACAGAGCATGCATCCTAGTGTGAAATCCCTGTGTTTCCATCCTTTATTATGGAAGCTGGTAAATCACTGTTTCACAGAAACACGTCTGGAGGAGTAACAAGTGTGTCCCAGGCTATAGAAGGAGATATTTCCTACTAAGTGTCTTATGCTGCAGGCTTGTATGTGCTCTCTGTTGTGGATCCCAGTTCTGTTATCAGTTTCTCTCTGTCTATGTGAGGATATCTGACTGCCTGCCCAGCCATGTGAATTTTGTTCCTTAATTAGAGCACCTAACTTGGAACAGAAGAGTTCAGTTTGTCAGTCAGCCATTCACAGTGTTAAATCTGGACCCATCAGTTATCAGACTCAGTTATCAGTTATCATTGTCATTTCCAATCTTTATCTTACTACCTCTAATTATAGTCAGTTAATCTTCCAGTTCCTCTGTTTCAATGACACTAATTCACCTGTGCTCCATCTCAGACCTCACCATCTTGGCTATATTCTATTCCAGCTGTCTTACCCTTCTCTTGCTCCTTTGCCTTCTAATTCATTCCTCCACTGCTCCCTATCTTCCTGACAGAAGCTGTACTGACATTCTTCATGGGAATGTGGTTTCTGAGAGATGTCATTACAGTTGTTTCACTTGGTTTTTAAAAGAACATCCCACTCACTTGCTTAAAAGGTCCATAATCCAGCAGAGGAAGGCAAGCAAACCCATTTCCTATTTGTTTAGTGTTAATAGGCCATTTGATGTTTCCTGAGAACTGGGCAAGCACCAGTCCTTATTCTGCTCCACATCCCTTCTGCCATCCTCTCAGGGCTGAAAGTCATTATTGAAAGGCATTTGATTCTGTGTGAGCGTAAGCCAGGAGCTCAGTTTTACCTTTGTCACAGTAACATCATCTAACAGTCTGTGTTTGCTAAACAACATGGCCAGTATGAGAAGGGCACAGCTGGGAGCAAACAAAACTGGACAAAGGATTTCTTTGACGGGGTTTTAAACAGACATGATTTTCCTGTTAAAACGTCTCAAAACTAGTTCCTTAAAGATTTCCATTGCAAAGATCAAACGTGAAAAATGGAAAGAAAGGCAAAGAATGGCAAGGAGTCAGGAAACCCCATGAGATCAACACAGTGTTAAATAGCCTACCAACCCCTTCCTCCTCATCTACTCTGCAGGATTATTGTTTCCACTTAAGTCCATACCAGTGTTTTAAAGAGCTAAGGTGGAGAGTTGAAACATGATGCCTTAAAGCCTCTGTGGTATTGGAGAAGAATCAAATACCATATAAGTCCTATAGCTATGTGATATTTCCAGCAAGATGATGAATATCTTGAAACATTGTTGTTACAAAAGGAAGTAATTTATTTAACTTTCTTTTTCCCCTCCCATAATGTCTGGTTTATTAACCTCATTACATTTCCATAAATTATATCTGTATGAGAGGAAATGATTAATTGAAGATCGTTTCCTCAAAAACATTATTCCTGGTCATTAACAGCTTCAGCAAACTGCAATGCCATATAATCTAAACACATTATTCTACTTTTAAATAGCCTCATGTTTTATTACTTTGCTCTAAAGTATTATGACCACAGAGCCCAGGAGGCATCATTACAAACATTCTGCAACTACACCCTGAGTTTTCTCATTGCATACAGTTTGCTGCTAAAAATTCTTGTCGTGTCCTAGATGTTTTCCTTGATGAATAATAATGAGGCATTCACAAAATTTCACAATTAAATTCATTAACTTCACATATTGAGATGTTAACAGCTGTTAGGATTTAAAATACAATTAAAAAAAACCACTAAACCAAAAAACCTACCATGGGTCCTTACAAAGATAGAGGTGGAGATTTGATGGAGATTTTTCAAATGGTATACTGATATGGGGAAAGTTTTTTTTTAAGTTTTTATCTTTAAACACTTTAAAGGAGACCAAATTCTAAACAAAAAATTTTACTTAATGATTAAGAGTTAGTTTCCTGGTAATTTACTTTTGTTTTCTTTTTTTTTTTTCATGCTTTACAGATAACCCAAGTGGTCAGACCCTGGAGGAGAAGATTATCTATGGAGTAGAGAATAGCAGCACTTTCCTTGAGTGCAGTCCAAAATCTCAGCGTGCCATAGTCTATTGGCAATTCCAGAAGCAAAATGATGATCGCAAAGAAGAGGTACAGTAGAAAAAAAATAGAGAGATGCAACTAATTTTCTCGATAGAGTCAATCTGAGTCCTTCCCAGAATAATTTTAGTTGAGCAGAATTTCTCTGGAATATTATAATTTCCATTGTTCTTCAGCATATTCTCACTCTTATTACCATGAAATCCTGTAAGCTCCCTAATAGGTTTTACAGATTGTTACAGCAGAAAGCATTCATATCCTCTCCTTGCTCAGACTCCCTGCAAAACACACTGGTTTGCATCAGAGATCCCAGAAACAAAAAAAGGTAGTGTGCTATCTAAGTGTCAACTGAAACATCCTACAAAGATTATAAGAACTTAAATATCATAAAGGCCGAAAAAGCTTAACTGCATTCACCCAATTATACTGCTTGACTGAAGTGCAGCCTGGCAGGAGCATCCCATGTGCCGCATGCTCTGAGACTTTACTGCAGATAACACAGTCAGAATGAAGAACTGAGAACTGTAGTGGACACAAGAGCATGAAAACTAGTACTTTTTTTCATCAAAAGCAGTATTCATAGAGGGAAAACCACTGAGTTGTAAAGCTTATACTTTATTTTTCTCCTTCTCTTGTCACCAATATTCTTACGTTATTAATTACCCAGGTTTTCAAGTCATATCAAGCCAGGTCACACATATCTTAAGAGTATCATCTACTCTGGTAGGTAGGGAGGTCAAGCTAGGAAACAAAAACTTGTTTGTTGCATTGAAGTATTTTTAAATATATATATATATATTTAAAGCATGTTCTGAATAGTTACATTAGCTGTTTTAAATATTTTTGTTTTCTTTGCATATGTAGTAAATTATTAAGAATTTATTCTCAGTGAGAGAGCAGCAAACCGGTTTGTGCCCTTTCTGTCTGCAGCAGCATGTGCATTCAGAAAATGAAGTTACATTCTAGATATTAATTAATTAAAAAAAAAAAAGCATTTTGAACAGCTGCTTTTTGAATATTAAAATTTTGAGATTTAATCCTTAAGTGCTTGTTTGTAAATTTTCCACTTGTGCAGAACCCACTTCTGTGCATAAGGGCTCTTGCAATAAGGCACAACCGGAAGACAAAGAACCTTTCCTGCAAATGGATCTAGGTTTGACTAAAAGATAATGGTGAATGTGGCCTCAGTAGTACAGCCAAATGAATCCATGTTGACTCTGCTCATTACAGGCTCAGATCTTCCGTAATCTTTCCAGCAACTCCATCTGACAGAGTTGAAACAGACCTTTGTTCAGCAGCAGTAATTACTAAGGAGTAAATTCCTAATCCCCTAAACTCTTGGCAGTATATCAGTTTTTCCAGAACATTTCAGCCTTTCATAATTACAGATGACTGGCAAAGGGTTTTCCATTTTTGTGGGTTTGGGAATTCTTGGCCAAGTTTTACCAGTTAAAAGGAGCAGTAATAAAGAAGTAGCACGGTTAGAGGATAATGTGGCACATATATGAAAAATAACTGTTGAAATTACCACTTTTTCCCAATACAGATAAAAGTGGATGATCACATGATCCGGACAGAACAGGGCCTATTGCTACGAAGTCTTCACCGGAGGGACTCTGGTGTTTATTTTTGTCACGCTGTGGAGCACGGCTTCATGCAAACCTTGCTCAAGGTGACCCTTGAAGTGATCGATAATGACCACCTGGAAGAGCTGCTCCATAAAGAAGAAGATGGTGATGGCTCCAAGACCAAGGATGCGACCAACAGCATGACCCCCAGCCAAAAGATCTGGTACAGAGACTTCATGCAGTTGATCAACCACCCCAATCTCAACACAATGGATGAGTTCTGTGAGCAGGTTTGGAAAAGAGACCGCAAACAACGCCGGCAAAGGCCTGCCAATGCGCAGGTGAACACAAATAAGTGGAAGCACCTACAAGAGAATAAAAAAGGTAGAAACAGGAGGACCCATGAATTTGAGAGGGCACCACGTAGTGTCTGAGCTACATTACCTCTAGGAACCTCATCCAAGTAGAAACTTGTATAGACAGATAACTGGAAAAAAATGCAATATTCATGAACTTTTTCATGGCATTATGTGGATGTTTACAAGAGTGGAAAGTTCAAACAGTTTCCACTAGGTTTAAATAAAATCCATTTCTAACTTTCCTAGCAATTCCTTCCTCTCTGCTCTAAGACCAGAAAGACCAGAGTTTCAAGGATGATAACTCACCTGGACCTAGCTTACTGCTCAAAAACTTCTGCAAGTATTCAGCAGGCAAGTTTTGCTTTCTCTTTTGACGGAGATACAAACAAAATGCTGTATTTCATGCCGTCATCTTACAGAAAAGAAAAACAAGCCCCACCTTTCATCAGCAGCACTACCATTTCTAGACTTATATAAAACTGCATGAACTCATTAAGCTGATGAACGTCTAAACACGTGATTGGACACAAGGATTTTGTTCTTGTTTTGTCTACCAGTTCTCCTGTTTATATGTGCTAGAAGAGGAAAAACAATACTGAATGAGATTGATTGTGGAAATCTGAACAACATAAGCCATCCATCATCTGGAAGAAAAAAAAATGTGGAGTACACTGGCCTACTACTGATGACTTCTTTCAGCTTTGATCTAAAGATGTATTTTATTAAAAGTATAATTTAAATGTACCATGAAAAATATGCAGCAAACATTAGCTCCTTTCTAAAATAGATTAGATGTTTTGTCTTAGAAATATTGTACTTTCTAATTATTGGTTTAGAGGAAAAAAAGACAACTTCCAATTATGAGCTGCTTTACTCTTTTGTTTGGGAAAACTTCCAGGGGAGTTGGTCACACTGCAGTTAACCTCCTCCCCTGTCAGTAATCTATATGACATGTTAACTTCAAAGCAATTTTAAAACTAAGCTATTTTAACATGAAAGTCACTGTATAGCATGGAAGTATTCTGCATTCTGTTTTTCTGAGTATGGTATTTGAAATTATTCAACTTGTGTAATACTTTCCTATAGATTGAACCAATGAAGAAGAGAGCATTGATTTTCAGTTGTATATTTTTTTTTTTAATTAAGAAAACAAATAGCATTAAAATACCCTCTGCTAATTACACTCTTGCTTTCTTGGTTTTGTGAATGCTAATATTTAAATACTGATGCTCATAGACTGTCATATACCCATGAGCAAAGCTCACATTCAGTTTAAAGAGTTGTGTTCCCAGCTCTATGGTAGAGATTTGTCCACACTACTGACTCTCAGTGCTCCATTCTTTCTGTGGGCCAGATCACCAAAATGCTAAGAAACAACACTAAGCCACGTGAATAGCAACCCCAAAGCCAGCTCCCCACTTTAAGATCTGAAGGGACAGTTTTATTTGTGGGTGTAATCTGCTGAAATAGTAAATTGGTGAAGTTCAGTTTAAGACTAGTTTATACTAACAGAAAATTTGGTCCGGCACTTCTGTCTTATTCTGTATACAGGAGAGCAACAGGGGAAAACAGACAACGTACTTGCATCATGAGTGTCAGTTTAGGGTTATAACTAGTGGATTTATTCACCTCAGCACAGATGTGCCTTTGGTCCCCAGTTCTATGGTGTCCAGTTCTTTTGAGATCATCTTTCTCCAGCCTCCCATATTTTACCTTGGTAGAGTCTGTAAATGACATAATTTCAAGTAATGTCATTGTGGGGAAAATTACTAGAACAAAATCCTTAGTTTGCTAAAGGAGCTTTTATATAAAAGTGTGTCTGCACTGATGACTGATCTGTTTTGTTGTTATTCACTCTGTGGTATTTAATTTATCAATTTATTGCTACACTATCAATCAGCCTTATCAGATACAATATAACACAACTGCTGTGATAGCATCTCTCACAATGTGCCCCAGTCTCCTTGCCACTCACTAATTCAAGTATCCTTCTGCTTAGTGAAGCCTTGGCTTCTTGCCTCCATAGAAATTGGATTTTCACTAACAGCCGAGTTACTTCAGTCCCCTTTGAATCCTTTAGGGGGGATGAACTTGCAAGATTTTTTTGTCATTTAATTCTTCAGAAAAAAAAAATCATTGAATAGACTAGGACAAGGTTGTAGGGCCATGATTTAAGAAAGCACTTGAGAATTTATTTTTCAAGCAGATTTAAGTCTCTCTTATGTTTAACCTGACTCTTGTGAACTTCAGTATGTTGTTAAATTCCCGTTATTTCATGATGTGCTGAATATGGATGAATTAAAACATATGTTCAGCTATGTGCTTTTCTATGCAGAAGTATTAATATTTCAGCTCAGCTTATGGTTAATTTCTGAGCACTGTTGTCAAATGAATTATTTAATTTTAATCACAGAACATTTTTTAGCCTTTTATGAAAGGCTATTGTGTCTAGTTACTACAATACTCTTTCTTACAAAAGGAAACAGTTTTAAAATGAAACTCAGAGAATTCAGTGAGAAAAAATACAGATTTATTTCAATAGACCCCAAATCAGTTTGTTTCCTTTTTTACAGATTCATGGAATTGCTGTGAAACTTTTTTTTTTCTCTTCCATGTTCATAGCAACTGGTTCTATAACAACTTGCTACAAAAAAATCGAACCAAAACCAACCTCTTTCACAATGCCTGAAGAAGAAACAAATTAAGTCAGAATTCTAAGATGTGTTTTTCTATACTGAGAAAGAAAATCTGTGGGAACAAAATTACAGAAGATGCAATATTTTTACCATGACCTGGCAGTCTCATTGAACAATTGATATGATCGTATCTTACAAACTTCAACCCAGTCCTCACTGACATGAGCAGTCTTGTTTAAGTCTTTGTATTTGTTTATATAAAGAAGAGGGCAAAAGATCAAGCCAACAGTGGAAATTTTTGATTTTAAGTTCATATTATGGTCAAGTTATAACAACATTTAATACTGATGTGAAATGAACTTTTTTTCAGAGCATAGGCCTTAATTCATATATAGAAAGATGCCCTGCAGCTTCAGTAAGATTCATACCCCCATTTATGTCATTATTGTTTAAAGCAACATAAAGTTGGAAAATAAAGATTAAAATGGTATTTCTGTAAATGGCCAATAAAACCCTCTAAACCTCTAGTTACAGACTTTAGAAAAAGTAAGTAAGAAGTTGTGTTTAAGCTGGAGAGAAATAAAGGATTTCATTTATAACCAGAAAGATCTATTTTCATTTGTTTTAAGATATCCGTCTGCAAGGAACAAAAGTATATTGAATATTATTCTTACTCATCTATGCTTTGCACTTGCACAGATCACTGAAATGGGAATTTGTTCAATGGCTCCTAAAAACTGTATGGTTATTTTAAACTATAACATCAAACTGAGAAAATGTGCATCTTTGCAAAACAAAGTTAAATCTTCATGATCCGATAAAGTCACTATGTAAAAAAAAATTAAATTAAATGCATGTGAATGCGCATTTACTGTTCCTTTTTATGTATTATTTAGTGAATATCAATGGTATGTGCTTAATAGTTCAGTTTTTGCTACCTACACATTAGTCAAAAGAGATGTAAATATTTTTGACTAGATAAGGAGGTACAGTGTAAAGTACTGTTATCTAGAGGTACTCCATTTCGGTGTGTTCAACAAAATACTAAAATGCAAGATTTTGCCACACAGGTGATAAGGTGGTTTATTTGCTATATCAGTGTCTGAGTTGTGCGCTTATTCTTTAAACGCATTCCTCACTGCGTAGAAAATAATTCCACTTCTGTATTTATCACTTCAATTCAGATGGGAACTAGAAAACTGGAGAGAAAGTGTAATGAAACTGCTGCTGTAAATTATTTCTTTTAGCATGTATTCAGTTGTTAAATAAACATTTCTTCCAAATATTTGAAGTTCAGTGTCTTGACTGTTTACACGGAAATGTGCCCTGTGACCTTCATGAGCATATGGAGTGCATTGTTGCCAATATAATGCTATCAATGTGTATGAGCTCTGTTTATTAGGCCACAAGGATTGCTGGTTTTATTAATGGCATTTTTTGTTTCTTTTTTGAAGACTACAAACTAATAAGCCCAAAATGAAAGGCATGAACTTATCTTCAGCCTATCTTTTGGCACAACTGCTGAGCTTGTGCAGATAAAGCCACACATATACACACCCCCATTCTCCACTCTGCCCATGAACCAAACTGTAAATCAGCTTGGAAGCCGTGTGAATATCAGCAAGTTGCTGTACTTGATGAAATTTCACTCTGTGCAATGCTAATGGCTTAGGACAGCTATGCTGCTTCCCTTTGGAAACTGGCTTGCACAGAAAGCAAGTGGAATAAATCAGGTTCTGTCTGTTACCAACATACCCTTGTATCCTTAGGTAAACTTAGCAGCTGTTTGGAAGTGCTTAGGGGCTCTATCTAAAAGTAATATGCCGTGGCACTAAGCATTGTGCAAACAGCTAGCAAGACAAATGCTGTCCTGGAAAGCATGAAGTTTAAATACACCAGACAAGAAGTGGAGGAAGGAAAGTATCGTTATTTCCATTTGGCACATACAGAATTGAAGAAACAACCAGTAGTACTGAGCCATCACTAACCCATTCAGCCTCACCCGTGCTCCTTCCTGTAGAGCAAGGAGAGGAGTCTGGTTCAAAAGGATGCTGTAAGGATATTTTATGGTTACTACTCTTTTCTGAAAATTAAAATGAACCCTCAGCAGCAGACAAGCAACTCAGTGGGTTACAAAAGATGCAGCAAATACAAAAAGGATGAAATGAATATGGCAAGCCATGAATCCGCTAATTGAAAAAGCAGTAATTTTGTATTTCTTTGTCCAGTGCATGGCTTATAAATACTCACAGAGGAAGACCCTTGTTTCCGGATGCAGCCACACTGTGTCCTTTGCTAGAATTCCCTACAGAAGCACAGCTAAAATGAGTGTTCTCTGTTACTACTCAGGAACGTACAATGCCTGGGGACCACCTTCAATGACAATGAGTGGAAAGAAAGAAGAAACATTTTGGATTTTATGCTTATTTGTTCATATATACAAATGCATAGCTACGTAGATATACATTTAAACAGCCAGTTTTCACTGAGAAGAAATCCTCTTTCCTCTGAAGTATTTGAAGCTCTAGATGTAATTCTAGTACATCTCTGAATATGTTTGGTGGCTTCAGCTATAAATTGTTATAAATGTTTCCTCTGTGAAGACTGAAACACATTATTCTGTTTCCTTGCAGGTCACATTCACTGAGCTCCCCATCAAACATCCATTTAAAGGCAGGCAAAGTTATGATGTTTTTTTCCAAAGCATAAAACAAAGGGACTATTATCCCTAGAATGCTCAGTAACAGGATACAAGCAGATCAGAGTATTAGTGACTCAGCCAGCTTCTTTGCTCCCCATAAATACTTGTGTGAAAGCTTGGAGGAGCTTCATAGAAAAACTAGAAACTGTGGAGAAGATGCCTTATTTGGGACCTTTTTGTCCTGGAATTTATAAATGTTTGACATTTTGGAGAACTTCAGGATGATCCGAGCTAAATCCCAAAGCTCTAGTAAAGCAATATCCAAACTGAAAAAGTTTCGCTTAGGTTAAGAAAGCAAATTCCCTTTGTCTCTGAGCAGTTTTTCACCCCCTCAGGAAATGGGTTTCCACTTTCCACAAGTGAATATTAACCCAAAGAAGTCATTATATGGTTTCTACAGTCCTTGTTGAAGGTTACTCTCTTCTTCAACACACCATTTCTGATGACCAGCCCTCCTTGAGCTGCTTTTGTGTGCAGATGCTCCAGTCAAACTATCATGCCATCTACTCTAGTGACATCTGTTAGTATTAGGCCTAAAAATGTCCAGTTCTCATCCACAGCTATAAAATCAGGTCTTGGTGGGCAGCAAAAAGCATGTCTTCATTGAACTATGAGGTACCATGCAAGAAGATTCCTGTCAGGGAGTTTTAAGAGATGGAAAGTTTCTGGTCTGTGGGCAGTAAGAGGTCTCTGAGGGCAGGACCTGCCAGCCAGAGCCTGATCCCCACGTCCAGGACAAGGCAGGCAAGGGAACAGCTGGCGCAGCTCCAGCCCCTGGCTTCAGGCACATCCCCTGAGCATCAGCCCACAGGTGGATCTGGCTTGGCACGGCCCATGGGCAGGCTTGTGTGGGATTGGAGATGGAACCCTGCAGCCTCTCTGGGGCAGGCACTGAGTGCCAGGGGCTGTGGGCAGGGTGGGATGAGCCCTGGAGTGGGCAGGGTCATTAGGGCTCCCCAGTGCAGTCAGGTGAACTTGGTGTTCGCAGCCAAGGAAGCTCAAACACCCTTCCTGAATTGTTTTTAATCACCTGAGGGCACTTGTCTTCCACATTTAGAGCCAGTTCTCTGCCTTCTGAAAGCCTATGATAAACCAACCGTACTTTAACCGCATGACTTTCTTCCAGTTTGATTGGTCCAGTTTAGTTGATGTTGAAATAAAAACGTAATAAAGTATACACCAAACAGTTACTAAGAATTAATGTGGACAGGATTATAACACTTTTTCTTTAATCAGAGAAGACCTCATGAAGATAAAGATCTGGCCTCCTCCCCACATGTGAGCCTGCCAGGTCTGCCTGTGCACAGCCACATTCCACCGAGCTGCATCTGAGGCACTTGGGATGAGTTTTGAAGGATGAATCTGATTTCGTGAACAGGCCCAACAGTTTTCAGGTCATTCCACCTTACAGCCTGGTGTAAATCAAATCTGATGGTCTGCCCTGGGAACAAAACTCTTCCTTACGCCTCTCAACATGGGGTATCCCTGCAGCCTGTACTACTTTTATGTTTATCCAGATATATTGTATTCATTTCTCTGTGAGTTTCATGGCCATCTTTTCTTGTAAGCATGTTAACATGAATTATGATTGTTTATGCAGAGGCAAATGGAGATGCATGTTTCTGCATGGAAAAAGGATAAAAAGACAATGGTAATTCTGTTAGAACTACTACAACAAGTAAATATCAAATATGACTTGAACTTCTCATTTCTTGCTATAGCTGTGGGCAGGAGAGGAAAAGAGCAGACAAAAGAAATGCAGATATTTCAGCTATGTTTTGCGGTGTTCTTTTCCTTAAGCCCTTAAGTTTCACATCACTTTTTTTCTGGGCTTGTAGCACTGTATAGAAAGCATACATTACTACAAACTGCTTTTGCTGAACAATGCTACACTGAATAGCTCCATAAATCAGAAGAAACAGATGGACTGTGCCAGTTCCTCTGAAGAAGGCTTAACTTACCTCTTCAGTTTGTTATTTTATTATTATAGCAGGCCCACTGCTGCTCTTTTTGTAAGGGTTTTGTCAGCACTTTTATTCTAAAGCTCTATTTTTAGGACTTTATAATTTTGTCTACAGGTTAAAGATTTTAAGTATCAGCTTTTAATCAACAAATAATTTTACAGTACCTTAAAATAAATTGCTAGACTGTGATCAAAATTCCATTTTGAAAACAAACCAAAAAAGATTACAACTTTAGCCATGTCAGGTAGTTGTTTTAGTGACTGCACTGCTAAAAAAATATGAGTGGGGTAACGCTCAGCAAGCATAATGAAAAGCTTCCCACCTCACTGGATTTTGTTTTTGAAACATCTGCATGCTTATCAGAGGTCCTGAATGAAACACCAGCTTAAGCACATTCTTGTCTAGTTATTTGTGACTTAATCACACGTTGCTGTTCCTAAGGTATGTCCTGGAGTAGAATGTTTTCTTGCTTGGTGCCTGTCCCTTCATTTAAGCTGATTTTTAGTTGCTGTTGTATGTGAAGATAATATAGGCTTAACCCTTGCCCCACTTTAACAGCTGTCTGATGTCCAGTACAGATGAAAAAGACTGCTTGTGGTGTTTTGCATTCTAGGTAGTTAAGGAGAAGTGATGTTTTTTGTTCTGTGGTATTTGCAATTTAAAGGATGGAACTGCTCTGGATCTGTTAGAGCACTGTGGAAGTTTTCACTGTATTTCCCTTTATTAATGAAAGATGTGCACACACCACTCAAACATGCCAATGCTTCTAGAAATCAGCAAGTTGTATTTTTTGTCTTTAATGCTAATCAGTATACTTAGTTAGATCCTCACCCAAATAAATAAGGCTGTGTGCTCCACCACCATCTTTGTTGACTGGAATCCATCAAACAGCCAGGGTACAGAAAGGTATGAACTTCAATCTTTGTGCTATTCATTATGGCTCAAAATGTTACTTACGAAAGCTAAACAGTTTGATGCCAGTGTAAAGCAATTGAATATAACAGGGCTTCAAACTTTGATAAATGTCTCACATATGTATCTGTGATTTTCACAAACTGGAGTGGGAGAAATGGCTGAATGTAAAAAAAATTAAACTACTTGTAGTTAAGTTGATGGTTGCATGTCAAAATAGCAGTCAATGCAGCTGAAAAAATCTTCTTTGGACACAGAGTGGATCACGGGCACACTTGACATAGAATGTTTCTTTGTATCCTAGAAATTCTCCTGTCTGGCATTCACTGTGCTTTGACAATACGTTGGCAATTGTACATACTGTTGCCTGACAGAAAAGTATTTCTGAAAATATTTGGAACTATTGTTAACACTAAATCCTTTTTTGTATCACTTGCATCTGGAAGAAGCTGAAACCTTGAGTAAAGCTCCAGAGATACTTCCAGGTATGGTGCCATCACAAATTATTGTTTACTAATAATCTCTGTGTAAATCAGGACAAATCTTTCTAGGACCATTAAAAGGTTAGAGGTGGTCTGTGGAAGGAAATGAAGAATACCACAACATAATATCTGGATGCTTCTTATTGAGGAAAAAGTGAAAAAAAAAATTAAAATTAATACAAAACAAGAACACAAAATGCAGTCTCTATTCAAGTCTCACTGTCTTCTACATTTTATTTTGCTTTATTTTTAAAGTTAAGAACATTATTTTCTATTTTGTCAACAAGTATGAATGTTGCTTCTATTACAAGCATGGAACATTTTTGTGTTCCTTGCAAGCCAGTTAAAAATAAACAACACTAAGAAAAGAAATGCCTACCAAGACCATAAAATAGACTGTATAACTGTTAAACCTTGACTCTTAGACCAGTTGGGTCAGTTAGATTTATATAGTAGAACCAGCACATATATCACAGAGGTTATGTGATCTGTTGAGAAATACTTACTCATTTTCTCAAGGCAAGGCAGTGTACTACTATTTCGTCCCTTCAACTGCCTTCCCAAAGTGGAACTTAATTTGGTAGTGCCAAGAAATTGCATCCCCGGTGCTTTATTCCAATGACTCCTACCACGTAGATGATCCTGAATGAAGCCTGCCATATTTTACCTCTGTCACTCCTTCAAGCCAGCATCTTACCCCAACACCAGAGATCTCCAAAAGGATTTATCCAAATCACCAAAATAGTATTAGAACTACAATGCTAAAAGAATTAAAAATATGAAGTATTTCCATAATAAATACAATAAGTGGTTACAATTACTGGTAACCTCTAAAGACACAGTTTTCTATTAGAAGGATAAAGTGGTACATGCACGTGCACTGGGCTCTTCCAGTTCATTTGAGTATTACAGGCATAACGAACTGCTAAAAACCAGGAAAAGTTCTTGGAAATGAGTGAAATCTGCTTCCATCGTAGCTCTTGGAAATTCCACCATTATCTTTAATGGAATGGGATCAAGCCAGGATTTGCATTTCCTGCCACGAGTCACTAAAAGCAATGGCTTGAGGCATTCAACGTCAGGCTCGTGTGGAAACCTGTTTTCTAGTGAATTAATAGAAGGAGGTGCAGAAGCAGTGCTGCATTTCTAATAACTTCAAGTTGCTATAGATAAAACGTGTTTTAGCCCTGATTTTGCATTTGAATTTTAGGTATAACAGCAAGAAATGTTAATTTGAACTCCCTATTTGATTCACATAAAAGTTTACATTTCTTTTCTCACTCTGGAATTATGTGTCAGTCTGTGGACACTCAGAAAGGTGACTGACAACACTTTCAACACCACGCAATGATCCCTCAGATGTCTGCAGAAGATCTTGATATTTGAAATAGACTTGGAGAAGAAAACTAAAGAGAACTGTCAGTTTTTCATATAAACACCTCTAGGGAGCATAAGCTTCTAGTATTACCAAGAAGGATATTTTCACATCATAAAAAAGAGCTCAGACTGAATTTTAAGCCAACTGTTTCAAGTCTGGGTTTTCTTTTTTCAGCATCTTCCTGGAAATGATGCTTTATAAGAATGGATTAATATAAAAAGTACAATACTGGTCTTAAATAATTGCTGTGTGTCATTCGTTCCATGTTTCAGAAAAGAAGAAATAGGTGCCTCAGAGGAAAGTGTAAACTGTTCTTCAAGGGTAGTAAGGAGATAACCTGCTCACAGGGCAACTTTTTTCTTAGTGATCTTCATAAGGATGCCTTATGATTTAAGTTTTCAAAGACAGTTTTCTCCTTCTGGAGGAAAGTGGAAATATAGGTTTCTTGTATATGTTCAGGGCTGCTCATTCAATTAGAGTTAGTTGTAATCATGTTAGAGCTTTGAGAGGCTGAAATAAATCTGCAACACATTAATTAGCTTGTGGGTTATTACGAAGGTACTGTAAACCAAGGTTTCCTCATGCTGGACTGAATATCTTGCTGGAAAACATAGTAAATTTCTGTATTATTTTTATGAAGTATGTGTGTCTTTGTTTATCTGTTTCATCAGATAAATGGTGGTTTAGGCTGTATATTAGTAAAATGTCTTCAATGAACTGGTTGTCAGGATTCAGGACAGGCTTCAGAGCGAAGTGGTTGAGTCATCATCCCTGGAGTTATTTAAAAGACTTGTAGATGTGGTGGTTAGGGACATGGTTTAGTGGTGGACTTGGCAGGGTTCGGTTTACAGTTGGACTTGACAAAAGACATATTCCAACCTAAACTATTCTACAATTCTATTAATTCTAAATTGTAATCCTTCTCTATTAGGGCACAAGAATTAATCCTTATTATATCTTCATAACATAAGAGTACAATGAACAAGTGTGCTGGATCAGACCAGAACTCTGTCTTGCCCAACAACCTGTCTGAAACACTGGTTGAAAGTCAATGTGCACGTAAGACTATAAAAAAAAAAAGCAAATACACTGATAATTCCCCAGAATAATCTCCTGGCTTTCAACTGTTTGATATTCGATAAATTCTTATAATGCCAGCCCTTTAGTTTTACTGGGACAGTCCTTGAGTAATCCATCTGAAGTCATCCTCTGTTTGCCCCCTTTAAATATTTACATTAGAAGATTCACTCAGGCATTGTTTTCTACCACACACACAAGTAGTTCCAAAATCTAATTTCTTCTGAAGTTTGCTAATTGCACTCTCTCTGTCTGATATTCTCTATGTTATTCTGCTTAGGTTAAATGATAATTTGGTTCTTGTTTTAGCATTAATAATATTTGCTGTGGTTTAACAACTGTTCCTCTTCAAGTTGAATAATCCGATTCTTAAATATATGACGCTAAGGTACACTCTATACACCACATTGAGAAGTGTTTTGCAGGTAAATAAACAGCTAAACTATCAGATATTAAGAGGTAACATATTTTAAAATCCTAGGTAGCATTCAGTGCTAGCTTTTATAATTAATACATAATTATATATATATTATATATAACATATATATATATAAATATATGGAACTTATATAATATATGTAATATATAGTTTATAACTATAACTAATATACTCGTGTATATTGCAAGACCGTAAAAAGACTTATGAATTATAATATTTAATCATACAACACACAAGTAAGAAGATGACCTGTACCAAAATGGTAATTACAAGCTAAAGCAAGGAAGAGCAGGTCAGTACAATAGTCAGCTGGAAAGAACCACCAGACAATACTGAGATACTATGGATTAGTCTAACAATTGCTTTATCACAACAACTAATGAGCTATTGCTGAGCATTGTCTTATGAAATGCCAAAGACATTTTCACTGAAGAATGTGAGAAAACCAATTGCACAGCTGAAACTCTGTAGAACAATGCAAAAAATAGGATTATACTTCTTCTGTCATTATCCATTTTATTTTTATAAGCATGATGGGAAACCAATTATGATGACAGCTGTGATAAATCTTCTTTAAAAATTGTACTGATTATGTCTTGTTTCAGATTACCCATATGAGGAATAACTAGAAAGAAAAATAAACCTGATCCTACACGCACAGTGCAGCCTAGTGTCTTCCTAATTCACTCTAACATCGCCTTAAAAACAACTGAATTCAGTGAATAATCAAATTAAAACTATATAAGTAGCAACTTTGTTTCTGGGAGTATGATTTAAATCAATGGAAAAATTAGGATTATTTTATGTTGTTTATTATAAGCATTGTTCTTCCTACCTATGTAACTTCCAAATACCTTTAGGGAATCATTATTGTGTATATGAGCTTGTGTGTTTTCCATGATGGGGGTGAAGGTTGCAGTGGATGTCAGTGTATATATGTGAACATTTAGCACATTGCCCACAAACAGAATTTGGGATTGGAATGGAGTAACAGATGACTGAAAGAGGAAAGACATCTGTATATATTTGAAACCACTGTGATTATTTATCTTGGCGTGTGTTCATAACTAGTAGATTAAAAGCACTTCTTCCATAAAAAGTCAAATAATTTTTTAAACTAAATTGAAGGACTATTTATTAGATCCTCATCAAACATTGGCCTTTTAAATTTATATTAGAGACAGCCAAAATACTTTCAATATTTTATTAAAAAGTATGTATGGTTTTCTTAATCTTCTTTTATGAATGGTCTTTCATTTCATGGGCTCCTTTTAATATTACAAGAAATGGCACAGCTCTTTGTAGGGAAAGAGTAATCAACTGAAAAACGACTTCTTAAAACATTGAATTTCTCCTAGAAATCTTCTTAGTAAGTATTATTTTCCTCCAACTGTTTGGGGCTTAGAGTTATCATATCTTGACAAATATAAAATTATTTTCTATTGATTATAAACAATTGTAGCAAATTTTTCAGACATATAATCAGAATGGGACTTGATCTATAAAGGCACTTAGATACCCTATTTTGTCATGCCTTCATTAGCAGATTTCTTTCTTCCTTGTGACAGGTGGAGGAAATAGTGCTCTCTGCTCTACAGCTGAGAACTCAGGCCAAGGATAACCCAAGTGGATGGGTAACAGTGCCTGAGTGCCTCAATCAGAAAATGAACCCAGCTTTTCCAAGTATGAAACCACAAAACTGTTCACTCTTCCTTAGTAAATGGGCTTGCAATATATATTTCCACATGCTTTGTGTTTGCACTACCCCAGAATCATTCACAAAATAACCTAATCATCTACAAAATAACCTAAATTCCTTACCACAATTTCTGTTTGATATGAAACTAACTACTTTTTTTTTTTTGGTATATAATATAGCCTTTCAATCTTTTTTTTTTTTTTCATATTCTCACTCATTTTAAAACGTATCTTGTTCCATAGCAAAAATTATATGTGGTATGAGTTCAAGCCAGCTCTGTTTAAACTACACAGTGTCTTTCAAACATATGAAATATATTTGATCAACTATCTGGGAAATATGATTTTTCCATATGGCTTAGTTTTCACATAAGGGAGTTTAGTGTTTCTTTGGAGAGCATAATATGCTCAGACAATTATAATAGGTAAAGACTTGCAAACCACAGAGTGGGAGAAGCAGGTGTCCAGCTGGATTTTCACATAGGAAGGTCTTGAAGGTCACTGATGGTGATGAGGTCTCAGAGATTCCCAAATCCTCATAAAGCTATTCCTTCCTTTCCCAATACACTAATCTCCTACTGCTCTTGATAATCCAGTGACTCAGGAAGCGGGCCTGGTTTTTTCCCCTTTTGTTTATCAGAAGCAGACTAAATGACAACAATTTTCTGAATTGCTATTTATTAGGGTAGAACGAGAGCATTCACAAAGGTCACCACCCAGAAGAATATTCATTCATTGATGTATCAATATTTGTCTTCCTGCTGTCAGACTAGAGTCTCCAGAGAACAAAAACATAATGGTAGTAAAATTTACAGCCAGGTATGACTTTCCCCACTGCCTTAAAATGGGAACACAAACAATTTGATACCCTTGTCTGGCAGAGAACTGAGTGATGTCAGCCCATTATAAAGTGAATACTTGATGGCCACTTCCTTCTGCTTTCCATTTCCCAAAAAGTGATGACTTTCATCCACATGAGTTGCTTGATCTTTGTCAGTTGTGTTTTATTCTCTCTTGTCTTTCTTTCTGTTTATACTATTCAGCTTTAGTTATGATCCAAAAGAAGATTTTTCTCGGTATTTTCCTCCACCTGTTCTCTTTATAAATTATCCTTCCCCCCATGATGTCCTCAGCTACCTTCAGCTGAGGATTGTTTCCACAAAAGACAATGCAACCACTGAAGGGAATTGTCAGAGGAAGAAGAACCTGGAACAAATAATACAGTCTTCTTTGATCATTTTACTACTGTTATTTCTCATTCTCAATGCAGCAGACTCGGAACAACTTGCGAAGATTACTGAATACTAAAGTTATTATGTTAATTGAGCATTGTAAATATTACTACCTTTTGGGTTCATAGAGGTAATATGTTAAGAACACAGCACAGATGCACAGCAGTTTTCAGATAGCCTCGGTTAGCAGCACAGTCATTTGGCAGGCTTTGGTGTTGTCAGATTTAGCCTTCGGTAAATCTGCATCTGGTTTTCGACAGTAAAAACTAGCTAAAAGGAGGAACAGTGAAAATCCTTTCTCACATATAATAAGAAAACCTACATCCCTCCAGAATTACTGCCCTTTGAAAGGAAGATGAGCAGATAACCCACATCTCAGATCAACTGGGATATGAGGAATCACAGACAGGGACACTGTTGGAGAAGAAGGAGCAGATCCAGGACATAAGAATCAGAAAGATACTGCTCTATCTCATGCATGAGATTTGCACTGTGTCTGTTGTTAAGAAGTTCTGCTGTTAAGCAGTTCTAAATAGCCACAAATGAAAGTACAGCATCAGGCAGAGGAGTACATCCAACCTCAAACCAGAAGAGAGCTGAAGTGGAACAGATCAGCCACCAGATCCCCGTAAGGGAGAGAGCTGAGCTGATGAGGGTCTTGGCTTTGTGTTGACAGGACTCAAGAGAGATGTGCAAGAAGGTATTTTCTGTTTCAGAGTAGTGACTCACTTCCACATTTTGTTACAGTATAGTAACTGCCTTTCCCTTATTATAACAATAAATTAGGTAAATTAGTTCACTTAGCTAGACAGTATAAACAATCTCAAATTCTACCACATAGAGAGTGGAGGTGCATGCCTTTGCCCAAAACAATGGCCTATTAATGACATCTTATGCTCTTGGCACTGGTTTTCTTAAGTTTGTGAGAAAGAATCAGTGAAAAATCAAAGAAATAGAAGAGCAGAAAAAGTAAAAGAAGAAAAAACATTTTAAAAATAAATTCCTGGAATATGAGTCAGAAATCTTATGAGAAACACTAACTGCTTTCAGTGCTATATGTGGTGTTTCTAATTATTTAACTCATATTCTGTTGTGGAAAACAAGGCTTTGAACATTCTTTGTAAATTATAATTACATTTGAAGACACATAAAGAAGAAAAGGAAAGGAAAAGGAAAGGAAAAAGAAAGAAAAATTAAAGAAAAAGGGAAAAAGAAAAAATTTAAGACAACGTCAGTAGTATAATTGATGGTTCACCCCACCCAAGAGAAATTCAGGCGTAAGGTCTGATCTTGAACTGGTGACCATTCCAGTGGTCTAGATTGTGAGGCCTGACCTATGACAAAAAAAAAAGACAACTAAAGGCTGAACCTTGATGCAAGTGGTTAGTTGCCTTCACAGATCCCAGGAACTACAGAGCTGGCTCAAAATTTGAATAAGTAGCATTTCCCAAAATGGAAATGTTTATATTCTGGATAGTCATTGTATTGTAAACACATTTCATTATGTGATAAGAAAAACAAGACCAAAGGTCATAAATACTACTAATAAAATCTATTTTATATATATTTGGTTGCTCAGTTATGTGTCCTTTATAGTCATCATCACTGCCATGAAGGAGTATGTTACTGATGACTTAAAGAGCATTTTTGCTATTTTTGTAAATATGTTGTTGAAAATGTTATCTCTTCCCAAACCTTCCAGTCTTGTTTAGCTTGGCCCAGCTGATGTTTACAGTAATCTAGGATATTAAAGGTGGAAAGAGAGTTTTTTTGTTATTTCCATAAGAGTTTATCACCTATCATTTATAAACAGAAGGTTTACTACAAGGCAATGGAACATAAGATCTGATGGGGTTTTTTTAGCCTTAGGCAGAGTGTGGGGGGGATGATAAATTTGCCTCTTCAGATGAAGTCTCTCAGCAAAGTCACTGGGTGTGTGGATCTCTTTCACCAGGCATGAAAGGCATGAGCCTAAAACAGTGACAGCAGTTCAGATTTCCTTTAGCACTTCTTGTGCACCTTACTTTGTGGTGTGCTGAATACTTGGAAAGAAGTTGGTATGTGCTTTGGACGTGTCTCAGTGAATGGTTGTTGCTTGTCTGGGGTTGTATTTCAGATGTGGTAACTGCTCTTTAAGAAGTGTATTTTTGTACTCACTAATGCAGAGTTAGGCTCCAGGGTGGCTTGTGTTCAGATTGCACTGATAAAGTGAGAGAAGATTGTTTGCTCTCAGTCTCAGCTGTGCTGAAGTGTTGTAGTAACTTGTTGTGGAGGATTTTATATTCATCTGATTGTGTTCTCTGCTGAGGCTCCCTCCGGAGGAACAGAAGTGATAGCTGCATATTCTACAGGCAAATCCAAAGCTCTTGAGAGGCAGCCACCTGGCCAGGCTTGAAGTTTTGAACATGTTACATCTGCAGCACAGTACAACACTTTATCATGTGCAAAACAAATGCACAGGAACAGAAAATTAGTAAGTATCACAGAAATATGCAGTATGATTTGGATAGAAACATTCAGATCTTGACGTCTTCATAAAATACGTGAAAAAGGAAATAGTCTTCATGCTGTGGCTTTAGACATCTAATTTAGGGGACTAAATGATACCCTAGGCACTCTTCTCCACTCAGCAGAGTCCCCGGTCACCAGTTCACCACCTCAAGCACCTCATCTGCATAGTTCAGCTGAAATGGTGTGAATTCCTTACATTGTCTCAGGCCTTTGCCCCATATGAGAACTATGAGATACAGATACTGAATGTTTTTAAAATCACAGTGTCTCTTTCCCAGTAACAGACATTTCATTTTACAGACTTAAATGAGGGAGGAACATGCTTGTGTAGCACATACACATTATTTTGTGGAAACATTATTTTGCTAAGAATGATGCTTCTACGGCAGGGGGCTGCCATAAAGTGGAACAAGTATGCACAAAGTATTTTCTTACCTAGACTAAGGCTTGGATACCCGCATGTCAGTTCATTCTTTGATGCAGATTCTCCTTTACTGGGACCAGCAGACAGCAATGTTTTTGGAGAAAGGCTTTTTCAGAGGTTCATAAGCAAGCAGGAACAGTTTTGCTTGGGATTTTTCATGAGCTTGCCTTTCTGTGTGTACTGGCCTTGTTATGTGGGTGTCAGCTCTGGAATTACTACCAGTACCAAAACATCTAATGAATTTCCATTGCATGCCACACGCAAACAAAGGTGGGTCAAGAGCTCATTCACAAGCAGATTACTTGTTCCTTCAGTGGGAAGTGGACGGGGAGACAGGGCAGCAGTCTCCTTACTAATCCTCACTTATTAAGCAGTGTCCTTGCTCTGTTGTAAAAAAGTTCTATTAAGTTCCAAATAGTAATGTGAGGCAACACAGGAACATGCAGAAACCTTTACTGACCATGGATTTTGGATTTGCTGTAGTAGTTCGGAGACATGAGGAGATTTAAGAACAGGCTCTGCTTCCTCGGGGCTGAAATGCCAGACGCTGAAAGGCCAGCAGACAGCAGCATGGTAAATCACCGAGTGATAATATTGCTACTTACAGGGCGACAGACACAACAGGGAAAGCTTCTGTGCCAGCTGGAAGGAGGAGGTTATGAAGGAGGGATATCTTGGCCTTTGGCAGGGGAAAGCAACTTGGGAGGGGTAACTGAATACACCATGTGTCCAAGGCAGTAGAGATGAGATTTCTTCAGCTATAATCTCACTGACATGCTGAGAACTGTACCAGGATCACATTTATTACTGAGGCACCTGGATCCCGCAAAGATTTGCATTTGTGATATGTTAATCTGCCTGCTCTGACCTACACTTTGCCTCCATTTATCCATCTGGAGAAAGTAATCTCACAGAAGCAGGAACAAATCTAACTATTGTAGAAGCAGTAGATTATTGTCATTTCAAAGCATATCTTTCTGGTACAAAGATTCAATATCAAACTTAGTAAGGTAAATTTCCACATTGACATCAACAGGTTTGTGGGAAAGACAGCAATAGGATACGTGACATCTTGGCAAAACTCCCCAGCTGTTTCAAGAAGAAAGTGGAATTGTACAGGGAACTTTTAGTCAGCTTTTTCCAAGAAGTCTGGAGAACTTATTCCCACCTGGGGGAACTTGGTCCTACCAACTAATTTGGAGAACAGGAAAAAGGAAATTGCACACTGGCGAGGTTTACGGTAGACAACGGAGCAATCTCCTTATTGCTTAAACATGCAAGCTGGATACTTTTGACTCTACCTCTCTTTTGTCGTGGCACCCCCTTCCTCCCCCAGAAAAGCTGAATAAACATGAAAGATCAGCGGATGTATTACGTTTTACACAACAGAGTGTGGCTTTATAGGGCTTTGTTACATCTTGAAAAGATTAAGTGCACCTGCATGTGAAGAGTCTCCGTGCCTCTGAACCATCAGGCAAAGGCACCTCGGTCACCAAGGGCACAGACCAGGGACACACTTGGGCTGCAGGTTTGTAAAAAAGCTTGTTCAGCCAAGGCTGCATCGTCTAATTTGTAAGGAGCAAGGCTGCCATCCAGTGGCTCTTCTCTAACACAAAACTGAATTTAACAGCAACAGGTTTGGAGAAAAAGTTCATGTTTTCTTGATTTAAATGGGGATCTGTGAATTTCCTAATTTCTCTTTTGTTTTAATTTTTAAAGCAGATAACACACCAGCAGCAAACTGCATGAAGGAAAGAAAGGTTATGAGCTTACTTTAAATCATCACTAGCTTTTCTTCTTGTTGACTTGGATTTTAAATTTATAACTCAATAATCATTCTGCCTACATGAAGCTGTAGACAAGCCCAAAATAATTTAAAAAAAATGCCTCCCTGTGAAATAATAGTGCTCCATTAGTGTATGCATCGCATTTTAAAATGGAAGACACATTTATATATAATTCAAAGCTGGTAAGAATGATTTCATTCTTTAACAGGCTTTGAATAAGGCCCTCTTTGAATATAAAGGAAATTCGAAGTTATGAAACATGAAGGAAAATTGTCATGCATATTACATATATTCATCTCTGGGGACTGACAGATCCACAGGTAGCACTAGAAGGAAATTTCCTGAAGTTTATCCCCTTGCAGATCCCACTCAAATATAAATGTTTTTATCTACTGAAAAGCTGAAGCTCAGGCTGGTGAATAAGGCAGGAGGATAATCTGCTCCTGAGGCAAATCATATAAATTCCCTTTGCCTCCATTTCCCCCTGTCTAAAACAGGGATAATGCTTGTCTAGCTTCCAGGCAAGATGTGAGATTCAATACACTGTGAATTACAAAGGATTTCAAGCTCCTCAGAAACAAGAGAGTATTTGTGTACTTCTTAATACTGTTTATACAAGACAAAAATCTATCAAAGGCTTGAAGGAGGCTGCATTGCCCAGCTTCTTCCACTCTGCCTCTCCCCAGCTAATACTTCTTAGCAGACCCCCTGTCTCCCAGGGCACCAGTGAAGATGGGGGTCTGTCCTTTTTAAATGTTATTATTAACTGCAAGTACTCTTGTTTCAATAAACTCACTAACAAGGATGAATCAATCTGTTTAGTTTAACCAAAAGAAAGCAAAGACAGTTTCAACACAGTTCAGGGGCTCTTTATTGGGAGACAGAATTCAGCTAATGAAGAGCTCTCGACCACACACTGCAAATTATAGTAACATTCAGTACTGAGATGAAATGGGATAAATTCAGATGCAAACAAGGGCATGAATGCCGGCAGTAAGAATGCTTAAGAGCCAAGCTAGAAGGAGTTGTACATTCAGAGTCAGGACAGATGTTTAAACCAAATGTAGATATTTTTTCTGGAAATCATTCACTTGGAACATGAATTTACTAGTAGAATTCAGATAACCTTTTTTACCCCACCGATCAAACCAGACTATCACAAGGCTTTCTCTGACCTTAGGATATGTTAACACATGGAACAGTTTGTAAAAATTGATTCATTGCTAGAAATACTTGTTAGGAATAGAAGAAATTGTTAGAGTTGGTGAAAGGAAAGAAGAAAAACATTTGAAGTAAGTTTAAAAATGGAAATATCATCTAAGGAACAGCTGCTGACTCTTACTGGGAATTAGTAGAATGTTCACAAATGTGTCATATGTGAAATGCCAAAATATTTCAATCAGTCATGTATTTAGTAACACAATTAGGAATGTGGTTTTTTAATGGGAAAAAAAAAGTTACTCTTATATTTTTTTTTTAATTTTTGTCTTTAATATTTCCTATAGAGACCACAGGCCATCCCAATGTATTATTTTTCTTCATACAAAGGTGGAACATTAAAACTTCCAGCATTTTCTGTTTATGGTGAGCAACACTCCTCTCCCATTTCCTCCATCTTTTGCCCCAACCCTTCAGATGTAAGAATCTGATTAGGGAGTGAATATTTCATAGCTGAAATGAATGAAATTGTTGTTTTCAGCATATTGGGAGGATAGCCACTTTTTCTGGGTTTTGGTCATTTTGAGTGAATTAACCTTGCTTCTCTTTGGCCATGTAAAAATCATGAGTCAGTTGCCCTTCACATTCTGTTTCCAGCACAATCTAAACTAGAACCCTTTAGGATGAACACAAGTGTCTTTCTTTACACAAGACAGGTTTCATGGTTATTTTTGAAAATTTTAGTCTATTTTTATTCAAATCTTATCACAATCTTTACTGGGTTTTGTTTGTATTTAAAAATGAATTACGCCTATCAACCATAAGAGCAAAGAAAAAAGGCCTTTTACGTCCTGTTGGTCAAAATCCAGTCCATTTTACTTAGGATGGCAATCCTACTAATGAGCTTGAGGTCATTCAAATAGAGGGCTTCCAAAAACCCTCGTTTGGAGGAAAATTTAACCCAGAAGAATGAAGCAACTCTGTCTCTCTCATCCAAAATTTACTACTAAAGAATTACTTTACAATTGCTATACAATCAGAAATTAATGCCCATTTAATACATCGGAGATTAAGTATCTACGTAAGTTGTCAGATACCAACAACTGCTCTAATTTTGAAACATAACTTCTGTCCTTAAATACAGAATTCTTTCTAATAACATGCTCTTATGCTTACTTCATTGGTCATGCTACAATCATGTTACAGTTCTCTAAAATGAACAAGTTATTTGAAATATGCAACTGTAAAAACTATAATGTTTGTTCAACATATAACTTCACAGGCACTTGCTGCCTATATTAATTACAAAAAATTAAAAGATGATGATTTTGAAAAACAAGCAAACAAACAAAAAAATCCAAAACAAACTAAAAAAGTCTGCAACTAATCCTAAATGTTGCACTATAAGGAAGGTGCAAATGGCCATCCTTACATGAAGACCACGATGACAATAATGATCTCATTTTCCTTCTAACATTTTATGAATCGCGAAGCATTAATTTACCTGTCTATTCCAGCTGGGCTTTGGAAACAAGAATGTGCACCTGAATAAGGACAGCAGACTCTGGTTTAATAGGCACAGTTTTAGCTGCCTCATGGAAGCCTTTCAGACCTGTGCAATGAGAGCAACTTGATAGATGCAGCCACACTTAGATAACTTTTATTTTGCACTGTTTTTTCCTTATTGCCCTATGACTTGTGCCTGTGATATGGGATTATCTCAGTTGGAAATTTTTGCAGTGGGCAAGAATACCCTCTAGTGGTAATCCATAGCCTCAGACAGAGCTTTGCTTGTTTTCCATTGCTTTTTCCATTTAGTTTTATTTCTCAATTTAGCACCAGGGAACCTTTGGTTGTTTAGAGGTACAGAGGTACCACACCTTAGTCTAAACTCTTAAAACAGCTTCTGCCTCTGTGGTGCCTCAGGCTATGTCTCATGCACAGAGCACAGCACCGTGGCATTCATGAGCTCTCCTCCCTTGTGGATACACCTTCTTACTAGGGTCCTGAAGCAAAGGGGACCCTTTGATCTGTCCTCCTAGAGCTGGGAATTATACATATATACAGATATAAAAGGCCTAGCAGCCTTTCATGATCAGAAGAAGCCCTCTAAGATGTGCCTGCCCCTTTTGCAACCTAGAACTAAGCCTTTTTATCCACTCTATGATCCAGTATCAGTTTCCTGCCCTATGACATGACCTATTGTGTGAAAGTTTGCACACTAGAAAATTAGGTATTTAAGACATCCTAGATCATTGCTGATCACAGACTCAAAAAAAAAAAAAAACAAAACCTACAGGTATTGAAGCTGACTAGACCTGCAGGACTAGCCCAGTGAAGACATCAAATACTAAATCTGAAAGCCCATTTTATTCTGTCCTAAATCTCCATATAGATCTGATATTTTCCTGAGAGGTTAACTGGTAAGACACTTCCTAGAAGAGATCTATGACCTATCAGGGAAAGAGCATGGATACGTGAGAGAATGCTCCTCTCCTATTGGATTTCTAGGGGTTTGGGTACTTAACTTTGCTGGTTCTACAGTGTCAATTGCTGTGTCTCTCCCAGTCCATAGGTACTCATACAGCCCTTGACACTGTAATGACCAGAGCACCCAGGTGACTTGGAAGGAAATTCCTCACATCAAAAAAAGTTCATAGAAAAAACCACGTGGAGTAGCACAAGTGAAGCCATTCAAATGTGTCTGAAATGTAAAGCTATTCCAATACATGTAAGTGACAATAAAAGAACTATTTATCTTTGAGTAAAACGAGCAGCTGTGAAAACATCGGCTTTTCTCAACAGGGGCTTCTTCCAGGTGAGCTCAAATATTATCCATAAGCATATCAGAGCTGAACATTTATTTTTTGAGATTTACCAAGTAATTCCTGTGGTTCTTATTTATTATTTTTAGACCTACTTGAGTTTTTAGATTTTTTTTTTCTTAAAGGCTGACAAATTTCAACCTCTGTTGAACTGAAAAGGAAAGCATGTATGGGGTTTGTCTGGTTTTTGGTTTGTTTTTTGTTTTTTAATATTATGCAAAATATCTTAAGAAGAAATTCTATAAAAACATCATTGCACCATTTCTTTGAGCTTTGCTAAAAATCCTCTTAAGTGCAATCAAGTTATAAATGTATGAAAAAGACAAGTTTTATAAAGATGACATTCTGTCCAAGTACTTCCCTTTTAATAAAAGCTCATTTTCATGTAACAGGAGGTTTGAGCAATTGTACCCAATTTTGATATTTATTTTACAGTATCACTTAGAGATTCTGGCTGAAAACTGAACTATACTAAAAACATATGTCAGTTTACAGTAAATGGTCATGCTTTAAGAAAAAAAACCAAAAAAACAAAAAAAAACCCAACAAAAAACATATGCCCCAATAATCCAGGAAAGAAAAAATCCCTGGCCATCTGAATAGCCATGATGTATAATACAGAAGAGATGACAGAGTCTTTCACGAACTGGGCTTCAGAAGCAGTCCAGTCTGATTTTTCAGAACCTTTGAGCACAGATAATCCTCACAGATGTGAAATTAAAAAACGGGTGATCACAGTTTTTCAAAATTAGCATTTAGGGGATTTGTCCAGTTCTTTTCAAACAGCATGACTGAGTAGAAACTTCAGTTAGTATTCTATATCCAGTCAAGCACTTTAAATAAAGAATATCATTACTCTATAAAGACAATGATTTACCTTACAGTTAGGCCTGATCCTGTTTTGTACTCTGAGTAGTTGTCACTCCTTTGGTTTATACACTTGAGTTTATAACTTTTATTACCACATAGTGTCACATTAACTTTCCCTAATACTGTAGGTTACTTATTCTGTTCTATTTAGAAATACGTTGACACTAGATTTTGGCTCAGTGGCCTAAAGAGTTTTACTTTTCTTTCTCCCAGTTTTCTAACCATACTGTGAAGAAGAGACGGGATGTAACTAAATGCCACCTGGCTTTTGAATGTCTCCAAAGCTTTTATCTGTTCATCCAGATGGCTCAATTTGCATTGACAGTTTTTGTGGCCACTTCAATTAGCTTAAGCTGCTTCATGGTGCATCTAATTATTTCAGTATGCATTTAAAAAGAACCTTAAATTCAAGAGCAGATTTTAAATCAAATGCTGGAAGGAAAAAAAATCTCACATAAAAAAAAAGCAAAACCTCCCAGTTTTCCTCAAAATGTTTAAAAACGTGGTGATGAATTTCCCATCCTGTAGGCTTCATACCTTAGATGACTTTGTAGCTCTTCATTAAAAAAAAAAAAAAAATATATATATATATATATATTTATATAAAACTTGCTGTGGTACAGAAAAGATCATTCATCTTTTTAACTTTTTTGTAACTTTTTTTCTTCTTTCTGTTAGATTGTAGCACATTCTGCATTCTGGAAATTAATATTGCATATCGGCCATTGCTATGTAAATACCCATACAGAGCAAATTTTACTTTCATGGCGGTTACTGTAAAAGATTAATTCTAGATCAGTTTTTACTATTATAGAGGACTGTTGTTCAACTGTGGTTAAATATATTTGCTTCTTAAAGTTCAAGGAAAACAAACTGGAATTTTTAGATTATATTTTGAAGTTTAACCTAATCCCAAATACTTCATGAAATAAAATTTGCATGCAGTAGGAAAACAGTCTTCTTGGTTTTTCTTGTCTTAGAAAATAAAATAAAAAAAGGCTTTGAGTCGGATTGATCTGGAAGACAGTATTTAATTTTTAATATAATCACCAAAATGTTTTTGCAGTGTTCGACGTAATGAATTTGTTGTCAGCCTGACAATGTCCCGTTTACATTTGCCAACATTGACTAATATGGCATTTGCTATACTTTGTCAAACTTAAACCATGACAAATCTGCTGCCTATGTGTAACTGATCTTGTATCACAAGTCCATCACATCCTAGAGACTTCAGATTTACCATACATTCCAATCAACCAATTTTGTGAGCTGTGTAGAAGTTTACTCTGGAGTTCTGATCTATCACCAGGTAGAGATTCCTGCTCAAAATTTCAGCTTACCATGCAAGTTGCTAGAGCTGAAATATTGCAGTGTGAGTTCAGTGTAACATCCCACAATCTCTGCTTCATCATCTTATCCAATTACATTTCTCCATTGTTTATCTTAATTGTGGAGCTGCTACTTGAAGTTTGATGAAGATATACAGCTGCTTTCGTGTTCATAAGCAATTGGAAAAGGAGAATGGAGAAATGCAAATGGAGCAGGGAGAAGAGATAATATAGTCAAGTTATTTCAACTTTATTCTGGTTTAAGAATAAAAAAAGTAGCAGTAAGACAAAACTTAAGTGGAAGGGAATAGTCTGATTTGTAACTTGATTGGGCTGAAACTGGGTTCCACTGCCTTAAAGTGTTTGTTTGTTGGTTTGTTTGGTTTTTATCAACCATGACTGTGCCTGTTTTTTACCCACATAAAATGAAAGATGTTATAATCATCAACAGAAATGGCTTAAAAAATTAAAGTGGGCAAAAAGAATACCTTACATTCGTAAGAGAACAAATAGCATGACTGGTATTTTTCTCCTCTGCAATTCCAAAGTACATTTCACATCCCTCCAGTAATACTGTGTCATGTTTTAGTTTGTGCTGAATTTGACAAAGCTCCCTGACCAATAGTTTCCACTAGAAGGTGTCGTCTCCTTAGTCATGTCTGTGTGACTACTGATGCATGTGTAAGTCATTATTGACACCTACTAAGATATTTTATTGCTTTAGCTTCTGGTACAGAAATCAGACAAACACATTGAGAGAATGATTATTTTTCAGGAGAAGCCTAATGTGATTTGAATTAGCTTAACTAATACAATTACGTGATTTTACCAGAGGTTTGTTTTAATGATCACATTTCCTCTTAGGTCTCAGTTTTTAAAGCCCTGCCTTATTCTTTAAAGGTTGTAGAACTAGTAGAGAGTGCCCAAAAGAGGGCCACAGAGATGGTGAAAGGACTTGAGGGGAAGCCATACGAGGAGCAGCTGAGGTCACTTGGTCTGTTCAGCCTGGAGGAGACTGAGGGGAGACCTCATTGTGGTCTGAACATCCTCGCGAGTGGAAGAGGAGGAGGGGTAGATCCTGATCTCTTCTCTGGTGCCCAGTGACAGGACCCAAGGAAAAGGCCTGAAGCTGAGTCAGGGGAGGTTTAGGTTGGATGCCAGGATGAAGTTCTTCACCCAGAGGGTGGCTGAGCACTGGAACAGGCTCCCCAGGGAAGTGGTCACAGCACCAAGCCCGACAGAGTTCAAGGAGCATTCGGGCAGTACTCTCAGGCAGCTTAAAGCAGCATACTCCAGTTAATACAATTATATACCTACTTAACATATCAGAAAACAAAATCTGTTCCCATATATTTACAGACAAAAGTGTGACAGCTTTAACCCCTTTTTAATGTGTAAGCACACAACAAAAACAAAATACTGCAATTTGAGAAACCATGCAATGAAAGTTAAGCAAAGTTACTGGATGTTTTGTTGCCATAGGCTAAGAACACAATTACACTGGTTCATTGCATGCTGAAAAACTTGTTGAGCAGTGGGAATTTGAACATGTGTCTGAGCCTTCTGTGCAATTATTTTATATCTCACATTGCTGATTGATTCCGACGAAGCAGTTTTCCTTTCTGTTAGTTGTCATGTGCAGCAGTATGTGTTCATTCTACTGTTTTTTCTATGTGACATTCCTTACTCCTCAGACTTCTTTTCTTCTTTCAGGGTCCACACTGTCCTTTCTTAAAATTCCTGTGTTTTTTAACAGTGTATTTGCCCCAGCAACAGACAAAAGAAGTCCACCTCTTACATAGCCAAATTGGAAAAGATCCCAGAATAAAGAAAATATTAAATAGAGCAGAAAAAAAGTCACCATATGGATGCTATTGGTGCAGAAGGAGAATAGCCAAGTGCACTGTCGAAATTCCCACTTGGAAGATACAAGGAAGTAGTGTTTGTTTAGCTCACGCTGCTGCCAATCCAAAGGACTATCATGACCTATAAAGTAAACCCAGGAGGTGGAAGGATTGTCTCATGAAGGGAAACACAAATATTGTAAATTCAGTTTTCATTGTGACCAAATGTACATGAAGAATGAATTAAAAATTTGGAGAATCCCTCTCAGTGCTACCATATGTGAAAGTACAAGTCAGCCCAAGATCCAGCTAACTCAAGGTTATGAGGCACCTCTAGTGACAGACATCTTCAATCTAGAAAGAAGTTGTAGAGCCAACAGCTGGTGCAAAGGCAAAAATCGTATCAATTTGGACTGGAAGAGAGACCCATACATTTAAAAACCAATTAACCATCATTAACTACCATCTGACTAGCCATCATTAATCATATTTTAATAATACTGGTGCATTTGCATCTCTGTGGGGATCACATCGAGATCATATAGGTTCTATATTGAATTTCCTAGTGAAATATGTAATGATCTCTGACAAATCACAGTAAATTGCATCTTTGAGATATAACATTAGGTCTGTAAGAGGATGGAGGAATGAATGAGGTATGAAGACGACAGATGCTGTACTCCAGTGAGGAAAGAGCCTGAACTTCCATTTAAAACATTGTGAAAGAAAACCATCCAGAGAAAAGAAGAGAAATCAGAACAGTCTGTGAAACTGACAGTTGCAAAAGGAAAACTTAATCTTTGTCTGTAGTTTAACTGGGAGATTATTTTACAGTAGAATTGACTCATTATCATATCACTCAAAAACGTCAGCTTTTAACAAAATATTCTATTGAGCAAAAACACAGTCTGCTGAAAGATTATGCAGGAGCCAATGAATGTCTACAAAAACCCCTGGAAATGTGTATTTTCTCTGAGACATTGTTTTTTATAACCCAATGGCTTGTGCATTCTTCACTGCATTCCTCTGCTTTCTGAAACACAGCCAGGGTGAAGATGTTTTAAAAATGAAAGATGAACAATGGAAGAAACATAGCAGCCTGTGGCTAGTCAATCACAGGCCATCCTACAGATCCTCTCTTCTGTACTGAGTCTATTGCAGTCCCAGAAGTTGGTAGCAGATAAAAGTTTTGGTCCTTTCAAAGTGCATTGTCACTTTTACCTCAAACACTGAATTTAAGGGTGTGTGTTTCTGCCACAGTATTCTTGTTTTATAACATAGGATTTTGTGTAAATTGGCTGAGAAAAAGATTCAAAGGAATGTTTTGAAGTTGAATACGTTACACTAATTGGAAATACACATACATATTCTACCACCTTTTTTTCACAACTTCAAAACTGGTTTCTGGTATTAAGTAACATCTCAAAGTCTGCAGCTAATCTAATACCTGAGCATGATCTTCAAAATATGTCTCACCCTTTTTTGATGAACATCAAAAAAATATCTCACTTTCTCAGTCACCAAAGAAGTAGAAGTGGTTTGTGTAAGTACAAAAATACTGCAGATCATAAACTAGTGGCAAAAAAATCATCTTTTTAAGCTTTTTAATGATCAAAACTAAATGCAATCTAGTAAAAAATTCATCATATGGATTCTAGCCTTGATGACTGCATTCTGTTTTTTCATTAATTTTCAGACTACAAAGGTCATCAGTTGCACTTCCCTGCAGTGAAAAATAGCCACAGAGAAATGTTAGGTCCAAAACTATTCACAAGCATTCGTGCATTGTTCCATTTGCCTCATGGTACCCTAAAATCCACAAACCATCCCTGCTGAGCAAGGACAAGTCTGAAACCACTCGTGCTGTCCCAGAAATCAGGCATTAAATAAAAAATGAATACTTTAAAATTCAGTTTGATTAAAGCATATGGACAATATATTTCAGTCTTTGGTACTGAAAGACCTCAGCTTTGAGGAATTTTCTTAAAACTTGAGCAGATATCATTTATATTCCTGTATACATCATTGTATACAAGGAGCTGCAAGTAAACAAGTCAGCTAAACCAAGCAGCGTAAGGAATCACTCAGTAGTGAGTTATCCTGCTTGACAGGAAGAACATATAACTAGTATATGGGTAGATAAAATAGCACAACAACTTAAATTGTATTAATTCTGCCTGCCAAATTAGTTTTAAACTTATTTTATTTTTGGTTTGTATTTCTGCAGTTTCAATACAAGGTAGCAGTTAGGACATGCCTGTACTAGACTCTGTGCCTCCAAGAGGCCTTTTAATCCAGGTATGTAATGAAGTTAGAACATTTTAATAGGTTACACAAATAGTGACTACTGTACATCCTTTCTTCAATTGTTGTTAGTGAACTGTATAAAATTGTCATTTAACCCTCTTTTCCTGAACTTTATGTTACTCCATTTAACTTCATCTTTGCCACAGTTTCAAGTAAATCAAGTATGGCAATATCAATTCCATACCAACTATGTAAAAATTCAGTTTCTAAAATTCTTTAGCTTGAAAATTAATTTCTGTTATTTTAGAAATAATGACTTCCTTGCCTGGAGATATGCTTAAATCTTAAAACTTGAACAGTTCTAAGTCTTTCTGAAGTTGTGTAGGGAAATTCACTGTGGCTGCTTTGGCATTCTGAATTAAATAAACGCCAATCACTGTTTGAGGATGTTTATTTTACCCACTTCCTTTCTGTCAGCTGGAAGTCAAGAAACCCAACAGTTCTTTGAAAGATGAGATTTAGAAGCTGTTCCAGTTTAAATGGTTCTGGGCTCATGTTCTTTTATTATTTCAGTCAAAATGTTAATAAGGAAACCTCCATATTAAATCTGTAACTGTGCTATCGGAAACATGGTCAAAATTTCAATTGAAAATGTTATTCCTTTGTATAATGTAAAATGTACCGATTGAAAAAATATTTTTTTTAAATTTCATGTATTTCTAAACATGTCTATAATTATAATATACAGCATACTGCCCCAAGTCTCTTTTTATCAGACTAGTTAACAGGCTTAATTTGTTTGCCAAAACTGGAGTTCTGACAACTGTTTTCCATTTTGATTCAAATAACTTCTTTTAAAATAAGGGATAAACATAAAAAAAACCCCAAAAAAACAACCCAAAACCCAAAAAACCATAAAACAGTATTTTTAATAAAAACTTTCAATATTTTGAAACAATTTCTGATTTTCTGAAAAACACTTTCTCCTGTTTAACAACATAGTGGAGATATTAAATCTCTAACCAAATTTAAACGTACATTCAAACATATTAAGACAAAATTCAGTATCTGTAATTGTAGCTCAATGCACATGGATCACTTATCGAAGTGTTACAAGGTTTTATTTGTCTTTCTTAATTTCATCCATCAGGTGGTTTGTTTTTTTTTTTTTTAATTTAAAAAGTTCCTGAGAGCAATAGTAAAAGAACTGACTTCCCAGGCAAGGTTTCTGCTTGTTTATGGGCCTTTTTGAGGAGAGAAGGGGGCTTTGACATCTTGAAGCTGTACTTATAAAAGTCAGGTAGTAAAACAGAAGACAATTTTTCACTATCCGATATCAGAGTTAAACATGGTGTGGCTGATCCGTGGATTCAGCCTGGAAAACAGAGCATGGGCTGCTGTAGCTCCTGCTTCCAGGGCTGCACAAAAAACTACTGCTCACTGTCATTCAGCCTCCAGCCACAGCAATCATAGGTAAGGATAGATTTTCAGAACTCTCTCAACTGGGAAAGTCTCTCTGTACTCAGCAAGCAACGGAAGATGAGCATCCTACCTTTTGCCTTCATCCTCAAGGGAAGGAAGATTTTTACTTGGATTGAGAGTATTCAAAACCAGGCATGTGGCTCAAGAAGATGAACAAGCCTAAATCATAAGATCAATATCCCAAACAGTTTGTGACTTTCTAAGGGATGTTTTTGTCTTTTCTGATAATGCTGCCACAAGCTTTTACACAGAATATTTAATGTTAATCATCTACCTTGAAAAAAAAATTAGCAAGGATAAAGAGATCCACAAAGATAAAAGCAGGTGACAGTTAGTACAATTCTGTCAGAGAAACACATCTAAGACATTTGGACATGAAGAAGTAACATATTAAACTTTATTTCAGCTCCACGAGAAATATCAAACAAAAAATCGTGGCTGCAGCAAAAACGCCCGAGTAGAACTAAGGAGGTGATACTATTTTTAATAATCTTACATTTCAAGTTCAGTGAATGAAAAATTCAACACAATGTTCAACATATTTTTATTATTACCTGGAATCATGCAACAGGCTCACAGAGACACCTTAAACACTGATGAGGAGAAGGGTTCACAGCTTCTTATCAAGTGGTGCAACTGAACAACCATCCAAAGAAACTTGTATTAAACTGGCTGAAGCCAGGTCTCTGATGAGACACAGAAGTAAGGTTTTAGGTTCCATAAAGAGCACTAACATAGTTCAAAGAATCCTCAAATGTGCTGAAGAAATGGAGATAAGGACACTGTAAAGGCTATATTCGTTTTCAAAAACCAGAACATTTCTGGTATTATCAAAAGGAATTCTTTGAGAAATTACATTCCATTAATAAATTTGGCACAAGCTAAATCCAGTGGCCATCGATCTTCCAGTCTATAATGTTAAGAATTCTGGGAATTCCAGTAGAATCTCCCGGGGATGTCAGAAGGGCAAATCCAGTTTCCCTGAGATTTCTTTCAGTAAGAAATCTTGCACTCTTACCCTTTATTTCTGCTTAACGTCAATACATACACAGACAAAACCACTTTTTCTTCAATTTTGTAAAACATTAAAGATAAATATTTGTTTCTAGGCAGCTGGATTACTCAGAAGTCATAGCTATGTCTCTCTTCATGCCTTTTCCACATCCCAGAGATGCCAGTATGCAGCCCACAGCTCAGCAGTGGCCCACAGTCCTGCAGTTGCTGGCCCAGCAGACTGTGACCCAGAAGTGCAGTCTAACAAGTATCTACTTAGAGAAAGTACTAAATTAATCACTACAATCCTTTCTTTAGGATTTGAAGGATTGGGAAAACAAAATTGAGAGTTTATTTGGTGGTCTGTTTTGATGGGTTTTTTTCCTGCTCTTTTTAAAACACATATTTTACTTTAAATAAAGATAACCTATGGTCTGTGTTAAGAATAAAGACACATTCTTGGAAAAAATCTTTCTGGTTTGACAATCTCTGCTTGTAGAAATAAAGTACAGCATTTAACGATGCACACATCCACCTCTTTCTCTTGACACTTATAAACCTTTGATCTATTAGTTCATGCATTAATGCAACAAAAGATATTAGTTTCTAGATATGTGCAGCTTAACTTTCTCGTTTATTATTCATTAAATTTCATTTTCCTTCCACCCAGCCAGTCTCTTTTCTTGATTACGATGGACTCCTGCAGTGCTGTGAAAATGTTAACACAAAAAATATGTCATTGCATGAGTAATATTTTGTAATTAATTGAAAAAATTTTATATGATCTATGATTTTTTACAGTTCAACTACAGCTTCATATGAAATGAAACCTACACTCTGAAGACATAAGACAGAGGAATGATAGACCATTTCCCTTTAGAAGTTCTATATTTAAAATTCTGGTGGAAGTTGTTGCTCACAGGTTGTACTTATCTGTTACTGAAATGGAGGAAACAGAAGCAAATTTGAATCTACCTGTTCACCAAAGACTTTGAGATCTCTGTCCTGAATAACAGTAATCAGAAACATATGTAGGATAAACATAAAGGGTAATTTGTGACCAAGCATTCAATAAAAAAAGGTAACTCAAAAGATCAACTTTCATGATTCATGCCACTGGATGTGCAAAAGTCGCCTTAGCAGCTATCCTTAGTATAGTATATACTGAAAATACCTTTTTTTTTACAATATCCCATACAATAATCCCGTATTTTTTCTTCCCTGCTTTTCTTTTTCGTCAGTTCTAGACAAGCTAGTATCACATTTTCCCAGTTACTGTAAGAAAATAATATAAGAAATAAATAGTAGACAAGTATTAACCAAAACTTTTTCACAGTGAGTACAAGGTACATAACTTGTAATTGAACCCTTCCATGTCACTTCTTCTATCTGTCTGTATCTCTCTTGGCTGTCAATAGAATGGAGTACCAAAGCATTACAAATGCCTTGCACCAATCAAGTGAGTATTGCATGTGAACTAAAATGAGAACAATTTTGTTGTCGTCATTGTACTGTTTCTTTCTGCTCCTTGCCTGTAATGCAATTTTTTTGACATAGTGGAAATTTCTAGGGACAGCTAAACAGACTGATTTGGTCTCTGATCTCCTGCTGTTGGTTCCCTCACTTCCCTATAATGCCAAACAGCAGCAGGCATTGAGTTATTTCTTTGTGTTCATGCTTGCCAGGAGGTTTTTCCTAGGATATAGTGTACTTCAAGAAAATTTCTGGGTATTTCAGACAATCTTAAAAAATTATTTATGACTGTCTTATGATGGGAGCCAAACAGAAATGCAAATCCTAGATCCTAAAATGATGGAGTAATCATAGTTCCCACAGGTCTAGATCAACCAGCGATCCTGTTAAAGCAGAAGCAGGAGACTGACCAAACTGCCTCACAGGCCACTCTGCCAAGAGGTGACCCACTCAAACTACATTAATTGGTGTGAAAGTCAGGGCTGTGAGGCACTTTAGGAACAGATGACTAATAGGGTGATACAGGGAAAGTGCAGAGAGGTTGAAGCTTCCATGAATACTACAGCAATGGCTTCTTGAATAAAAATTGTACATTAGCAGTATGATGCTTCCTGCCCGTCGTGGTTGGAGGCCGCTGCATCCTCCTGGAAAGCATCCCAGATGAGGCTGCCTCAGCTGGCACCACACCCGGCACTCAGCCTCCTCCCAGCAGAGCTGGGCTACGCCCACAGCAGCCACGCACACGTACGGCACCGGACAGCGGCTGAGTGCGTCACCGAGAATAAAGAGGCGGGAGGGGCCTCAGCATAGAGTTCCACGGGAGTTTATTGCCGAGTGCGTGAAGGGTTCCAGGGGCGAAGGGCCAAGACTACAGAAGGGTCCAGGGTATAAGTATGAGGGTGACAAGGGGTGGAGAGAGGGACAGGGACCAATGGAGAAAGAGCAGAGGGGAGCAGCATAGGCGGGGCCAGGGTGCACAACCCAATGGGGAACCATGGAGGGAGGAGCCCAGGACCAAGAGCTAATGGAAAAGCGGGGAGGGGAGAACATTCTAGGACATGAACTTATAAGGGGTACAGGGGTGGAGAGTTAGCAAACCAATCGGGGTAACAGAACTGGGGTACATTAACATACAGTGACAGAGCACCTTGGGAGAGGCCCTTTCGGTCACCCTGCCTTAAGGCTTACCCAAGGGGGTTGATTCAAACTTTGGGGCTGTCTCACCACCCCCGGGCCCCTCGGCCCACAGGCTGCCCTTGCCATGGGGGCAGCCAGAGCAACAGCAGTCTTCTCAAATCCCTGGGTAAATAGGATCTCACTGCCTGGAGCTACTGTCCTGAGCTCAAGAACTTGCTATTATGGAGGAACAGGACTTAGCCACAGTCCAGAAGAGAACACATTACTGGAGGCAGACTTGTCCAGCTGGTTATTCTTTGTAAGTCTGCAAGGACTTCTTCTTCTTTGCCAGTGTCAGCCTGTAAATGACAGCATTTCCTGCTGAGAGCTTGTGTTTGGGTATGTACAAGGTATGAGTGTGTCACATTTGCTGTGATGGTGGTGTGCTGTACTTTTCTTTTTCATGGAGGCACATGAGAAGTGGCTGGATAGCACAAAGTGTACAGAAGTTATCATTTGGTCCAACCAGACACTGTTTTGGAGCATCAGGCAGCTACACAACGGATGTTGTAGCCTGAACAATCTGGCCCAGTGGGGAAGTGATCTTTTTCTGACCTGTTTTATCTAGTCCAGAAAGAAAGAAAGAAAAGAAATGGTCGTGTTTACCTCATATTGTCTGCCATTTCAAGGTAAGCAGCAATCACAGGATTTTCTTAATCAGGACAATAATATTTTTTCTGCTATCATTACACCTTCTCTCTTTTTATTTGTCCAGCGTTATTGAAAGGCTTTTCTTTGTGTAGTTGTGATTTTTGTTGCTGTTTTGCTTTTTTTTTTCCCAGTTCAATCTAACTGGAAAATCCTTTTTTCAAGGTCGTCTCTAAGCAACTGGGTATTAAATGCATCAGAGAAACAGGTTTGCATCCCCGAGTCAAAGCACATAATGAACCACAGCTTTCTCTTGAGAGCACAATGCAAAACAAATCACCTTTTACACACTAATACTTGTTTAGTTCAGATTCTGTCTGTCTTGGAGAGAAAACCCTGGTCTGCTTGCCTGTAAAAAATAAAGTAATAAAAAATAAGATACAAACCAACAGGCAGAAAAGTAAAAGAAAAAATGAACACCTTTGATGTAGCCTGAGTGAGTCACATGAAAGAACAGTCTCACTGCCCTGGCAGCCATTACCTTGCTGTCTGTGTGCACCATCCTGAAACAGAGAAATCCAAACCATGACCAGAGCAGCAATGCACTTACCTAGCAATAATCTCTTTGCAGATGTTCTTCACAAGCGTACCAGTACCTATGTAAGGGTAAAGTGTACAGCTATACCCATGCATAGCTACAATTTCATTCATATGTAATATATAACATTTATTATACATTTCCAGTGCTCATTAGAATTGGTTAACTAAAATTTGTGCAAGTGATTGTGACAGGGTCAACAATATTTTTCAGTTCAGCTATAATAGAAACCATAAGTTTAGCAAAGGGTGAAGATTTTTTGAATAAAAAAGCATTAAAAAGTGCTTTTGATGCAGTTAATGATCCCTTTCATTACTGTTCTTTCCTGTTTCCTGATATTGATTTACATCTTTAGTGACCCTCATTTGGTACAAGTCAGCTATTTTTTGCTGCAGCTGTCACTTTACAGGAACTGTGTGTTGCACATCACAGATGAATCACTTTTCCAAGTTATCTATACACCGCAACTTAATGTCATATCAGGCAGAGGAGGATACATAGGAAATAGACTTCAGGACTCAAAAAAGTCTTTAGGTTCCTGTCACTGCACATAGATGTCATGTTGATATAGCTGACACTTTATTTCAGATACAGTGACTTTTCTGCTTGCAAACCTTTTCTTCATAAGGTAGCTCAGCTTGGTAGCTCAGAAAACTCAGGCTGTTTGCACTAAAAAGGGCATAAGATGCTCTAACAGATCTTAAGAGTCACAGTAGGTAATGGTGAACTTCAAAACTTTTAGCATTTGGCTTTGATTGAGGTAAGAATCAAACAGCCCATGTAGGTAACAACCAGTCTGACTTCTTGAGTTAGTGTTTTGAGATTGGGAGTCTCCATTTTCAAGCTTTCTCAAAATATTTTTATCCTTTTGCTGTGTTCCTGGCAGAAAGTTGCAGAAGAACAATCTCTATTCATGCAAATGTCAAGGCATCTGTGGTTTCTTTGCTACAAAATATTATTGAGGCCAAAATATTACATGATTTAAAACAAGGCTAGACATTTATATACGAAGCAGAAAAATTCAGAGTGATCCTTCTAAAAATTAGCCCTAGTATTCTGTAACATACAAAAAAATTGTACAAAAAAGTTGAATCATTATGAATGCCATAAATGATTGCTTTATAAAAAGTGTTCAGCAAGAGTTGCCAAAGGAGCCATTAGAAAATACCACTAGGCTATACTGTAAATACCGTACTGCACT
This sequence comes from Lycocorax pyrrhopterus obiensis, assembly GCA_014706295.1. Taxonomy (NCBI): domain Eukaryota; kingdom Metazoa; phylum Chordata; class Aves; order Passeriformes; family Paradisaeidae; genus Lycocorax; species Lycocorax pyrrhopterus. The sequence continues at coordinate 8,942,011 of JACSVZ010000015.1, forward strand.
CCTTTTTTTCTCTTTTCTCTTTTCTTTCCTTTTCTTTCCTTTTTTCTTTTTTCTTTTTCTTTTTCTTTTTCTTCTTCTTTTTCTTTTTCTTTTTCTTTTTCTTTTTCTTTTTCTTTTTCTTTTTCTTTTTTTTTTTCTTTTTCTTTTTCTTTTTCTTTTTCTTTTTCTTTTTCTTTGCTTCTTTTTTTTCTCTGAAGTTGTTTAAAAGGTTGTTGGAATAGTTTCCCACCAATATTCATGTATAAGTAACACTAATTAATGGAGAAGGTGAATGGGAAGAGTTGAGTAGAAAAGGACACATCACCTTCGCAAGGCCATGGCAGATCCATCATCAAAAATCCAAATGAACTTTGCTCAGGGAAGTTCCCTGAAGGTTTTACTCTAGGAATACTTCAAATACAAAACAATTTAGGAAAAAGAATGCACATAAATGAACAGATATTGTTCAAATAACCTCCCTCAATTAAAACAAAACAAAACCCTCTCAGAATTTATTCAGTCCTATCAAATTAGTCCCTTGCTTTCTTTGAGCACCATGTAAGCATGAGTTCTTTCTCCACTGTGTTAAATGCTTTCTCTTTTTTTATGCCTCTGTTATGTCACATATCAATCCGAATATCAATGACAACAGAAATAAAACTTCAGAGGTACATAATGAAATCATCACTGTATGAATCTTACCTTGTGATAATAAAGAGCCCAAAACTGGATTAGTAAAAAAATCTTCTAAAATTGTCACGTGATGCAGAAAGGGATAACCTGGGGAGTTCAGAATGGTCGACTATGTCCTTCTCTAATGAGTCAGCAAAGGAACCAGCTCTGTTAGTGTAAGGTTAGAAATTTCTGCATTTTGGTGATAATTCAGACCTAGACTATGTCCTGTGTTGAGAGAGAGTTCACTGTGAGACTGTTTCTTACCCCATTGTTCACCTGCAGCTGCTGGGAACAACACAGGGCCTGTTGTTCTGTAGACAAGCCCCCGTGTGCAGCACCTCTGTGCAATGCTGTAAAGAGAAAAGTGAACCACAGAGCCTCTCTTCTGTTTCTTCTTCTTGAGACATCACCAAAGTCTGCATACCTGTCCCTTTATGGTGACATATAGACACTTTACTTCATTTACTGAGGAGAAAGTCTATGATTATGATAAATGCAAACATTGCTTTTTTGGAAAAGGGGCTTGAGCTGAAAACTGTTCATAGATGCTGCAGAAATGAGGGCTGGAGACATTTGGGTGCAAAATGGCAGATTAAAGTGTCCATACACAGTATTCATTTTCCTGCTAGTAATTTTCTTTCTGTTTTCTATCTTCTCATTTTTTGATTGTCAGCTCCACAATGAAATTTCTGGTTGATTTAAACAAATAATTGGATTAATTTAAAGGCACAAAAATCCAGGATGACTATCCAGAAAATCTCCTGAGAGCAAACCAAGCAATCAGCAAAGTCTCCCAAGAGACGCTGTAGAAACTCCGTTACTTGGGACTCTTAAATTAAAAGGTACTCTGGGGAACAGTTTTGGGAGATGGGCTTAATAACTTACTGGGACTTTCCTATAATTAAGCCTGGAAAGACTGTCATTATCACCCAGAGTAGGAGCACGGTTCATTTAAGTTTATAACAAAAGCTGAAGTACCTACCTATGTGACATGAATGCCGATGAAACAGAAAACACCACCAGACATGGAGGAAGCCCCAACTCTCCTCTAAAGAGTGGGAGAAAAAAGGTGCAAGATGAAGTTTTGTTCTTTTCACTGGCCCCTGTCGTTCCTGTGCACCTCATGTGCAGATTGACCTGAGGGTTTTGGCAGTTACATTCCATTCATCTTCGTGAGCACATGGGGATGCATGTCCACATCATTACATTTTCATGCTTCTAAAAAAGGCAACATATTTTATATCAGTGATTTATAGCCAGCTCAGCAGGCTGAAAGACACACTGCAAAGTAATGCTAAAGAAAACAGTGGAAAAAAAAGAGGAGATATGAAGCCAACTTGGTAAGTGAAAGTTCCAGAGTAGCCATTTATGTTTTCAAATCTACGAGTCACATTTTTCTACTCTGCTGTACTATACTCTCTTCAGATTTAGGCTTTCTCATCCAGGACAGCTGATGCTGGGGAGATTAACAACATCTGATATCAGCTGACAAAACATGGCAGGATCCACTTCCAAGACAGAAGTCCCTTGTTTGTCTTCTTTAAAGAACTCAGGTATTTCTGGACTAAGACAAGTGGATAAGGATTTGGCTTAACATTAGAATAATACAACTGTCACGGCTTTTGTAGACCTCATAAATCAGTTAAGCATAGGTCCACAAAGACATGTAAGAGCCTCACTTCTATAATTTCAGACAGACTTAACTGTCTAACACCCTGAAGGATCAAATACTAATTTCTTTGTGCCTAATTCTATATGCAGAATGGGAACAGTAGTGCTTCCCACCTCACAGGATATAAATACATCAAGATTTAAGACATTTCAGCCCTGTGTCAATAAACCCATACAGTCCCTAAATTAGCTCAGTTGTGCAGTGTGTGCTGACAGTAACACACCAAAGTCTCCAGCCCAGTGACTAATTCTGCATTGCAAATTGTGATAACAGACTCATTTAACTCAAGGAGAATTTTACTTAGACACTGTCATGTTCTTACCATACTACAGAAATACTAAGCAAGACTTAAAGAAGATTTAAAGCAGAAAATCCTTCATTTTGAACGACTCATATAAAATTTAAAAAAAAATTTAAATGTCTTAAAGTAATGAGTTAGTCAACCCTGAATCCTGCACTAATTATAGCTACCTGCCACTACAAATTCTTCTGTGTCCAGGTACCATGTATAAAGTACATAATATCTATTTTGATTTGATTAAAGTTCAATTTTCTACCTTAATTATAACAGGCAGGTTTAATCTGACAGTTAAAAAGCTCTATGCGAAGTAATTTTATATAGGGGATTTAATTAAGCCTAAGGAATGGTGTTTTAGTTAGCTACATAAGATTTACTGGAGTTGGAAAGTCATAAATTGACTGGTGCCAGAAGCTGTGTGGTATTTGTATTGTTATCAGGAAAGAAGGGCATGGTACTTGTTTTGGAACAAATCCTCACTGAAATACAAAGTAACCCAAAAATCTGTACAATTCTGATTCAATACCTTGCCTACAAAGATCCAGCTACAAAAGCCTTTCCTGACTGGGGGGACTTACTGCAGTGAGGAGACAAGAGAACAAGAGAAGGCAGATTTGGCATGTGAGTGCTTAATTGTTAACATGCCAAATGGCGCTCAGCAAGACAAAGTCCAGACACAATTTAGGGTATAGCTTGCATTAGGGACTATTTAGAATAGGCAGTATGGAAAAACTTGCTGTGCTGGTTTTGGCTGAAGAGAACTCGTCCCTAGCCACATGGATGTGATCTGAGCTGCTTCACTTGGTCAGAGAGCCCAAGAACAGATCTTGGCCCATTATCCTTAAAACCATTAATGTATCTTCTAGATGTGCTCTCTGCCTCCTGTCTCCCCTTCACTGACCCTGGAGAAAAGATGATGACAGTAAGAGCATGTTGCTGAGTAAACCTGGCTCTTGTGAGGTTTTGGCAAGAGAGGAGAGAAAACTGGCAGCAGTGGCAACCCTGACTTCATTGCCCTTATCCTTTCTGGTAGACCAGGTGCCCTCTCTGTCAGCAGCACACTGCAGACTTGCAGACATCCATCCTTCCCTGCTGTAGATCCTCAGAAGGTACCCACAAGACCTTGCTGTTACACCTCAGTTAGCCTCTCCTTGTTTTCTCAACATCTCTCTTTGCAGCAGCTGTTTCCAGAGCTCCCAGGAGCCCAACGCAAGTGCACTCATTCCCCATCACTCTTGGGGACTACTGACACCTACTCCACTGCAGAGCTCTTCAGCAAGGAACAGGACACCTGGAAGACATTAGTCAATTGTTTTTAATGTGTTTGGGTCTGGAGAGCTGGAAGAACTGGTAGTTCTGGTTTCTTTTGAATACAGTAAACAAGTTCTTGCACAGGTTTGCTAGAGGCTTAAAAAACCCCAACAGTTTAGCAGTTGTGCCTCAGGCTAGGGTGAAATACAGCAAGTACAGTCAGCTATTAAACTTATCAGTCCACCTATCTGCTGTTACCAGGTGTGTTTTTCAAGTGAAACTTAACAACAAAATGCTTGGAGGCTACTCATTAAACTCACAGCAGCAGCCTTGACCTCACCACAAAAGCCACATTTTTGCTCCAGAGGTTGAATTTTACATCCAGTAATGAAAAATGAGGTATTTTTGAACTTATTATCTGGGCATTCTCCTGCTTAGGAAACAACCTTCTGTGGACAATAAAGACCTGTTTGAAAACACTTCCTGAAATATTTCCATGTAAAAATTAAATGCATTTAGAACTTCAGACATTCTGGAGTGACACAGAGACAAACTCTGCAGCCACATCAATTTCAGCTGCCACCATGGTAGACATCATAACTGAAGTCTAGCATTTGGAGTAGATATTTATAAGATCCAAGTATGTCTGAAGGAAATTAGAGATTTCAGTAGGTAAACTATAACTTATTTTGCAGCAGATGCTAAGAAAACCCTGTTTCTTGTGTGTCATCTTTCAGAAAAAAAAAATATTGACTGGAATATCAGAAAAGACCTCAGGGGAAATGTTTTCAGAGCCTTTTCCTTGATGACCTAATTGAATTATCTTTGAGTGATCAAATTTTTTTAAATGAAAATTACCTGTAATTTCATTGGTTTACATTACTCCTAATTTCCTTTCCTCAACATGGCGTGTAAATCTGATGGCAGGAGATGTCACATTCACTATCCTTACACATAAGAGGAGATACACAAACAAATTGCAAAGTCATTCATAGTTCTATTGAGTGAAAGATATGCAATACAAAGAAGGTATTATATTTTACTGTGATTCTTACCAAATGTAACTTCCAGGAATGATGTCGTCACTTTTTTATCCGGAAGATCTTGGCTGACCTGGTAATGCCATTTCTGGAAATCTAAAAGTAGAGTACAACATGCAAGTCAACAAACAATTCAGCAGTGTTCGATGGTTTTGTGATAAAGTAGATAGATCATGCATAATTCCCGTCTATTTCCTGCCAAATATTAAGTCATATTGATGTTAGGTAAGATACAACAGTGGATTTTTAACTCATTGCTTCAGAGGATCATTGTACAAGTTGTGTGTTTGTCTTTGTGGGAAATTTGGTTCTTGTGAAATGTGTGGCAATGATCACACCAGACTTTATTAGTGAATCCTGCCCCATCCAGGTGGTTCTGAGCTGAGTCTTCTACTCTACAAACAAGCAAAATTGTTTAGGAATGTAATTCTGTGGTATATTTTATGTTTGTACTGTCTTTAGGTTGAATAACTATGAGTACATAGAGCACAAATTATAAATAAAAATAATGTTGGAACAGCAAGGTATCTGTGTTACTGTCACTGACAGTGACCACTGCTAGGGTTTTTTGTCAGTACTATGAAAAAAGCTACACGGTGAGTAACATTTCATAATCAGGCTATGAAGAAATTATATTCCTGGTTTCCATTAGTTTACTGAAACTTGAAAGATGGTACCCCAGTTCTTCATTTGCTTGGTTTTCATATTATCTCTTCTAAATAAATAAATATTTGTATAATATGTTTTGACTTTATGAGTTGGATTTGTTCCACCATAACTTAGAAAGAATAATGCAAATGCAAAGATTTTGGAGAGGTATCTGAGAGGTATTCTGCTGTAGCTTGAGGCCTTATTTTTATTAGAAAATGTTTTTTTGTTCCTATTTGAATACTTTTTTTTTTCCTATTTGCTTTGGAAGTTTCATATTATTCTGTTATACAGAAAGAACAATGTTTTTTATTGTTATTGTTATTTTTATTCAAAATAACTTTATGAGAAATTCTCAGCATGAGGACAATCTTATCTATACTGCAATAAGGTTGGTACATGTCTGGAATCCTGAGCTTCTGCTCTTGTAAAAGGCCTCTTTCTTCTAACAAGATTCTTTCTTGTGGAAATACCATCTGATACATTTCAAGGAAAGGACACTGAAAAAAACATTCATTTATCAATACTGACCATCAGATCCAGTTGTAAGAACAGGCCAAAAAAAAGCTATTTGCCTAAAAAGAGACCTCTGGAAGCTGTGAAACCCCCGTACATTTGCTGCAGAGCTGGAGTGACAGGTCAGGGTTATCAAGTAACCTGTACCATCGGGTGGAGATACATTCAGCCTCTACACTGAGATCCCATGATGACAAGGCTGAGCCTTTTCTGTACAGATATGACTTTATCCTGTCATTGCAATGAAAGATTTGCACTATTAAAGCTTGGCTGAAGAGCATTGCGCTGGTGAAGACACAGCTTTAATCTGCAGAGCTGTAGTGAGTGGGGTGAGAGGCAGAGATGCTCTGTGATGCTTTCAACAGGACAGGGCAATGCAAGGACTGTACAGGAACACTACAAGCCAGTCAGGAAAGGGTTACTATCTACCTGCCTGGTGTATGACTCATGTCTGGAGCTAAAGCTGGCCTCTTTCTCTGGGAAATGAAATACAAGAGAGAAACTGTCTGGAAAACTGTTGCATCATTTTGTTACGGCAATGAATTGTTTTCTGAGAGTAGGGCCTGAACCAGTGCCAGGTACGGTACTGATACCTTCCTGAGTGAGTGTCCTCCACCCAGCAGAGCCAGAAGTTAGCAAGAATGACTGCAGGTTCATGAAGGGCAGACAGAAGGTTGACTGCAGGAGAGGAATGGGAATGAGTTTTTCCTATGAAAAGGACAGATTTATACATGACAATGGCAGAAACATCTTGATGATGTTTGAACTCCAAACATAACCAAATGGGGAAGTTTGATCACGTGTTTGTTCCCATGAATATTTAATATGTTTTAATGGCCCGAATAGTTAGTGTTTGCATAGTAAAGCTAAGCCCCTTCAGCACATGCTTCTGAAATTTTTGAAGACTTCAGCAGAAATGGCCATGCCTGTTTTCAATAAGGGTCAAGGGAGCAGATGTGTGCATCAAAATGCCTTCAGAGGCATCAGCCTTAAACTTTAATCTCATTGAATCTTGCTTGCTGCTTAGACTTCCCTTTCTTATAATGGTCAGAAAGGTCCAGGAATTCAGCATTAAAATGTCCCCACCTTGATCTAATTATTGGAGGAGGCATTTCATTTTTTTTCCTTCAATCTTTTGCACAAGTGGCATAATCTCTCTTGCCTTTCTCTGTCCTGTCCTTGTCTCAACTATCTGAGTAACATGAATTGCTCAGCCCTTCAGAAATCCTGCCTAGGTGCCTGGCACCTGTAGGACTCTCTGTTAGTGACTAGATCTTATAGGATATGGGGACAGCAGCCACTCTGGGTTTTGCTGGGCTAATCCTCTCTGTATCATCAGCATCCTAAGACCAGATGCCATCCCTGCAGAAATCTTCTAATTCTTGTACCATAATGACTTTTTGATTAAGCATCCACCTCCTCGAAGTTCACCAGCCTAACAAACACATCTTGTTAATCCATGTTCTTATACCATAAGCTGGATTGGTCCAGTTTATGCTATTACTTGTGTTACTAGGCCTAATATTTACAAGTATTTTGGGAGCATTAATATTACGAGTTATGTTTTCAGAAAGTGCTAAAAATTACTTCACAGCAAAAATTATCCAAAATTTAGAGTCACTTTTAAAAGTCTGATACAAAAAACAGGATGGAAGAAACTGCTTCCAAAAGTTGGGGTGTCACAGAGGCTAGAAATGAAAGTAAACTAAGTTATTGCCCTTGTCAGGCCAACAAAAAGAGGATCATAGCAGACCTCTCAAGAGATTAATTGACGTTAGTGGAGGCAGTCTCTCTTGTGTGGCTAGAACTAGCTTTTGATTGGAAAGGCCCAACACAGGCAGAACAGCACTGTATCACAGAGTGGTAACTACACATGGATTTAATCTGCCACCAAACCTAACATGCGTCTGCATCAGTTGTTAATGTAAGTCACCAATTCACAGTTCAGTGAAGCAAGTTTCTCACAAAAACTAAATCTTCATCTCTCTTCCCTTTATTTTTTATTTTCCTCTTCCCCCTTCAATATTTTTAATCTGCCTCAGGTTTCAACGCCTCATTCAAGTAGTCCTGTGATATCTCAGGTTTAATATCATTTTACCTTTCAAATACAACTACAGAGGTATTAGGTTTAGCTCACTAGGTTTGTCTGATCTATGTGATTGTAGCTTTGCAAGCATCCAGTTAACCAAAAGCAATGCTAAATAAGGGACATTGTTAGCTTTTTATTGATCCAGACAGTTATGCTTTAAAAAAAAAAAAGGAGAAATGCACTCTTGCATTCAAACTTGTTCTGATACATCTTCTATAATCTTTACAACTCCAAAAATGGGACAGGAAGTAGGGAAAACACTATTTATTTTTTTATGTGAGGAGATTGCCTGGTTTGGTTGGAGGAAAGAACACGACTTGAAGATTTCCGTAGAAAAGAACAAAATCCAAAAGCCTTTTATTAAAAAAAGGTTTGAAAGCCTTCAGTTAATTTTTTATTGAATGAGTTATATTTATGCTTTGCTATATGCAGGAACTCAAGTTTCAGACTGCCAAGAGCACAGGATGGGATCATGTGGTTATTGGCTGGTCTACCCTTCAGTACAACAAAGTCGTTATTGATGCATTTACTTTTGAAATGGTTCAGTGTATCCGCATCAACCAACACTGGTTTGTGTAAATGGCTCAGTCTGCCCACACACGCCACTCACAAAATTCCAGACACTGCTCCTCCCTTTCTACACTGTGCTAGGCATTATTCAGGATATTGCATTTTTAATAGCTTTTTAAGGAATAAAATTCTATTCTGTTCTGTTTATCTTAAGTGTTATGTTTGTAAAGAAGTCTGAAGATTGTAAACAAAAGTCATGATAATTTCAAAAGGCATCCAATGCAGAACAACATCTTCTTATCTTTTTTTTTTCCCTGAGTTTGACAACTTCTTAGATATTTTATTTATGATTGGAGAGATGGCGGTTCGTTTCTCTGCTTTGCTGCAAAAATTTTTGTGGTACCTTAAGCAAGTCAATTGGGTATGGTGAAAAATGAATATATAACTATAAACAGAAAGAATGTAAAGTAATTAAAATGAAGTGAGAACAATTATATAAAAATAATTCTATATCTTACATAATCATAAAAATAATATCATAGTGTGATACCAGTATATACCATGTCATAGTGAAGACTATGTTATAAGACCAGATAAAAGCTATTTGAGTACTAATCTCTGAAAAATTATTGGTAATCAAATAAATTGCATCTTTCAGTGTTAACTGCATCAAACCCAATCTGAATTCTTAAAAAAAGCTGCATTGTAGTCAATAGTTTGAATGATTTTTTTTTGCTACCTGTTGAAACAGCTGTTGAAGGGCAGGTGCTGTGAGCCCACACCGAGCAAACTGGTTGATTTAACATTGTTATATTTCTGTTTAATGCTGCTTTTCAAATAATAGAGCAGCTCTGCTGCAATAGGCTTAAGATACAACAAAGCCCACTCATTGAAATAATAATTCCTAGTCTGAGAACTGCCAGAGAGGTTGTATGAGTGTGAAACATTGGCATCTCCTGCATCTGGACTCCAAGGGTAGGATTCATCTCTCCAGATGCAGGCAACTTGAATTGTTCTGCTGAGCTTCTTTTTGTCTAATGAAAGACAGGCACTACCATCTCACACTGTAATAATTTTCTAGTTCTTCTGGAGCCATTTCTCTCGACTGTCTTTGAGGGGTAGGATCAGAACAGAAATCCTACATTTTAGATACTTAGAGTGAAAATAATGCACTCCCATGTTCACCTTGCTTACAGATCAGAAAAGGACGACTGGATCCTACCACCCATAAGTTTGTAATTGCCCTTCACAGAGCTGAAAAAAATCACAGAATTTGTGTACTTGTGTTGATGAGCTCTCGTGTAAAAGACTTTCAGATGCTTTAACTGGTGCTCTTGGGATACTCTAAGTGACAGAAATGTTACTAGAGAATAACAGCAAAAAAGTGGCTCTAGAAGTGCTACTTGCTGCCTCTTGTGTAACTCATTTCAACATTGCGTGATAAGTCAGTGTTGCAACTTGCAGCATCTGTTTTATCTGAAGCTATCATAATACTTTGTGACAATGGATTCAGTTCATGGGGGCTGAGAATACGTCTTCCGATTCTATCTGAAGCAAAGTGGACTTTGAATCACTGTCATCGTAGAGAAAATCCTCCAAGGCAGCTGGAGTGGTGTCATGCAGCTTCTCTTTCCTGTCTTGGTCCAACAGCATGTGTCTGCAGGCTCTGGGTGAAAGGGTGCCAAGGCAAGCAAACTAACTCCATCCAGTCTGACAACCATCAAGAGAGGTGCAGGCACTTCCTTTAACATGCAAGGAGGCTTCCTTCCAGGCTTTATCCAGATCTTTGGCCAAATGCAGACATGTCATCTGATCTATACAGCAAAATTCATTACCCTGCCATTTTTTTTTTACCAAGAGAGGTTCAACTTTTTAATATTTTTTAAAACTTTGCTAGATTTTTGGGTCCTTATTTTTTCTGAAATGTGTGTTCAGATAGCAGTTCTGTGGAGTAGATAAAGGATTGAAGACAATAGAAAATGGAAACAGGAAGAAAGAAGTCTTTTCAAGAAGTGTAGGTTGAATTGAAGGGTAAGATAGGAGTAAGTTTTTGCTAACTAGTCACTCAGCAAAACTCTCTGCAATTCTTTTACACTCATTTTCAGCTAGAGCAGGGAAATGAGCAGTGGTTCTGGCAACAAAGTATCTCAGAAGGATCCCTCAGTGAAAAATGTACTGCAGCTTAATTCTGTTCTCACTGAAATCAGTGTCAGACTGCTACGGGACTGCAGGGATGTGATAGGATGGGTTTGTTATGCAGATAGCTGTGCCATTAACATGTTCAAAACATAATCTCTCCTTGTAAAGGGAAATTCTGCTGAGGGAAATGTGGCTGTCTTCTGTTAATTTCAAATAATAAAAGGTTTTTCTCCATCTGTCTCCAGTGACTTACTTCGTCTGTGTGAATTTTCAGTCCTTTCTAGAAGTGTGAAAAGAGTAACTTTGGCTGATTTTAATTTACTTAAGGTCATCCCTTAAGGCTTTGAAATACCTTTGAAAATCTGCACCAAAGTAGAAACACAAGAAGAGTTCTGATTGAATAGTTCTGATTCTTGTAACAAGCACAAACAAAGAAATCTTGATTTCAAAGACAAACCTGTTCAGCAACATATTGCTGATAAGGAACGAAGTTTTTTGTGTTTGCATTGAATTTCAGTTGAGTTCCTTTTGGCTGCATTTAGTAAGTTTTGGACCTGTGTTTGTGTTGAATGCCTCTTGGTTACTTCTGCAGGCATTACAGGAATGCAAATAATGAAGAATAATGATAATTATGTGCCATTCCCTGGAAAGGTTTGTGAAGATAATTTTGTTGAAAAGAGCTGTAAATAAGTCTCTAAGAATAACAGCCAGTATCCAGAATATGCCTGGGGACTGTGTCATAGGAGTAACATTTTCCACAAACTCATCAGTGAGGTTCTAATAGCTGTTTTCTGTTTAGCAGAACACTGCTCCTCTGTCTTTCAAAATTAATTCAGCTTTCATTAAGCCTGAGATTTTTCTCCTTTTTTTATTGTCAGACTGAAACTTAACTTTATTTCCTACAGTATAAGACACTGTCATTTAGAATCAGAACTGGATCACTATTTTGTCTAAAATAAATCCCACTTATAAAGTTCTATATATGTAAATAGCAGTTACATTATTTCTTGATCCCATGGGTGAAAAGTTTTCCAGAGCCTCAATGTAGCATGCAAATAAGAATCAGTTCCTGAAAAACAAAAATACTGTCTACAGCTACTTAAATCACTTTGTTCTGTATATTAAGCTTCTCAAGAATGTGGAGGCTGACCTTGATCTAAGTTTGATTTTCAACCATGGCTGGCTTCAGTATGGTTGAAGGGACAGATGTTGTGTTTCAGTGCAAGGTATTTCCTTCTCTCCCATCTGACTTGTAGAAACATTTGGTCACCCACAAAGTGACCCCTTACTGTTTTGAAAGTTGATTCTGTTCTCCTAAGCTATATGAGGGTCCTGAAAAAGGAAATTATCTAGCTGGTAACATTTCACTTGGAAATGTAGTCTCAATGTTTTGTAGAGGATACTGCATGTTTTGGAGGGAAAAGTCTTATTATTCTAGAAATTAAATTATTTTAAACTACTATAGGCAGTGTCAGTCTCCAAAAATATAACCGTCAAGACATGAAAACCAAGGCAATTTGTTCTGTACATAAATTCATGGAAGAGCTTCAGAGCAAATTATAAAGGAAGTAAACACCCTTCTCGCTTATACACTATCCTTCAGCAGTCTTTTGAAAGAACTCTAAGAACTCTTTCAAGTTTTCTGCCATGTAAGCTTCTGTAAAGTCCCTGAAAAATGTCTCTTTTCTCTTATCTCATAACTCTATGGATAAATTTAATGTATGGAATAGTAATTTTTTTAAATTGGATTTTTAGGCATTTGTTTTGACTCCCAACAGGAATATACTTGTCTTACACGTGATAAACTTTTAGTACTTTTTCCCCCAATTATTGGCAGTAAATTCAAGATGTTCCTCCAAAGCGGTATTAAAGAAATAGATTTTGTATCAGTTCCGGCTGCTACTTTCTGCGTCAAATGAAGAGACATTTCATTGGAATGTCTTAATTACAATGTACAGCCTTGACAGAAACCTGTGACACAAAAATGTGAAAGCCAGATCTGATTTCTACCAAAACCTTTGGGCTACTATGTTAATGACTGCAATAATCTCTTAACTTCTATGCTTCACTCTTACTAACATCAGTTAAGCTCCTCTTTGCTGAGCATGCTGTGCAGTATATTGATAAAAGTAGGAGATTCATATTGACATCATAGGACTAAGTCTCACTAATGTGCAGCCAGCTATTTTCAATGCAAGTGTAGCAACTAGCAATCTTATCAGAAAAGATACTACATTGCACAACGTATTTTTTGGTGTCTGAAAACATTAAACATGCAACTTCTCTAAAAAGTATCTGGAACTGCAATTTCTGTATTAATAGTATGGTATTTTTTAAATTTGATAATCAAGTTTTATAGAAAATAAATAAACACAGTTTATATTGAGAAGAATTGAGTCAGACCAGACTATTACTAAAAAATGAACACATTGCTAAGACAAAGTCCTTATGTTAGTTTTTTGCCAAATTCTTCCAGGGAAATTCCTAGCTTTGAACTTTCTTCCTTATTTTATCCTGTCAAGACGAATTTCAGAGATGTAAACAAGCATAATTTGAATCGAAATTCTTTTGTACTACAAAGTTACTCTCCCTACCTTATCAATCAGAGTCTGTAAATTAGTCATATCAGGTATATTTGCTCAAATGTACAAATACTTCATAACTCCACCATTAAAACTAATAGATCCATATCAATTAAAAACTAGTTTTGCAAAGTACCATAGACTCTTCCAGGCTAATCATGTTAAGCTCTGTTTCAAATGACTTTCAAATAATATTTATCCATATTCCATCCTGCTAAAATATTGGAAAAACCCTGTACTCTCAACAAATCATTTGGTTCTGGGTGTACTAATTGAGGCTGCAATCAAGTTGCTTCTCAGGATATAGTTACAGATTAAATGTGCTGCTGCTTTCTTAGCTACCAGTAATTGCTGAGTAACTCAAATATATACACCAAGTGATGATAACATACCTCAGTATGGTGCTGCGTCAGAGAGATACAGCCATGCTTCTTTTGGGGCATAACCTGGATGAAGTCCTTGTATTAGTTTCCATTGCAAAGCAATTTTGGGCTGCAGTGTGAAGTAACTAGATTATTATTATTATTATTATTATTATTAGTAGTAGTAGTAGTAGTAGTAGTAGTATTTCATTATTATTATCATCATTATCATTATTATCAATAATAATAATTTGATAGGATGCAGAAGGAACATAAGAAAGGAAAAATCCATTTCACAACTGGATGCAACTAAAACTCTAAAGACAGATATGTTATTCAATAACATTTAGAATGTACTCCTAAAATAATACTATACTTTTATTTTTTGTTGGTTTTTATTTACTAATACATCTCATCTGCTCCAATAAAACTTCCATGATGGTTTTTCAATATAAGGGTCTTTAAGTCCTCCAGATGTGGCCAAACCTGGCCTAACCTGTCCTAGAGTGGGATTAATCCTGCCATCTTAGAATTGCACACATGGATATTATTAACCAAGACTGACATCCTATGATCTCTTAGCTAAAGGAGAGAAGTGGGGATCTCCAGGAAGAATTAAAATTTTATCCTAAAATTCCTATTTTAAAATTAGCCAGATACCTTTCCCTCTGTATTTGCCTTTTTCTCTCTCTACCACTCTCCAGTCCTGAATTAAATTCTTGTCTCCACAGATTCAGCTTGGAAGCCTGTGCTGGCACTTCTAGGGTGCCTTTTATCTGATCTGTGTTAGATGTCTTCTTCAGAGTGAGCTGAACCATGCCCTGCAAGTACCTACCTCACTCCATTGACTGTAAACAAGATCTAAATGATTCCTTCTGTAGGCAGCTGCGTTTGGCCAGATGAATCCCATAGCACACATAGCTGGAGGCAGAGTTAGATCGTTTCGGAATAATGAACATCCCCAGTGGTTTATACATCCCTTCTGGGGCTATTTATAACTTAGCATTTCTCATATATGTCAGTGGCCAAACTGGCACTAAGATCAAGGGAGAGCAGAGATACCCTAAATCAAATCTCATATTTCTACTTCTGGCCAGTCCTTAGCACAGGTCACATTCATTGAATCCATACTTTATGAGATATGCATTTGAACTCAGGGTAAACTTGATCCAAGCCCACATTTTGTCACAGGATAAATTTAGTGTTGTGTGCCAGACCCAAGTTTGATGGCATGCCAGCCTGTGGAACACAAGGATGATTTTGTTCAAGTTTGGCCAAGTTTTAGATAAAGCCTAGACAGTAGAGACATAAAATATAAGTTTGTGGTGTTCTATGAGGTGAGGGTAAATTTTAGAGGAAATCAGACTGTCTTTTCACAGAATTGCTTGTGAAAACTATCAAAGAGCAGTCTACCCATTAGATACTTATTTTCATAATTTGCTAACACTGAACTGTTAAGGAAGCTTGAGACAATGAAATGACTTACCAGTTTTTGGGTTTTTTGGCTTCCCATCCCTCATTAACTTCATCTGTAGTTCTTCAAGCAGCATAAAAGAGAGTAGTATGATCTTCATATTAGGCAGATAGAAAACAGAAGGCATCAGAATGTTTCCTAAGGATAGCAAACAGGCCCTGGAAAAAATCAGAATTGCAAAACCTGGTTTTTGAAGCTCTAGGCCAGGCTTCTTTGCATGAAACAGCACCCTTACACTGGAATTAATATAAAGTGTGTGTACATGCATTCAAGCATGTCTAAATCATCAGGATGTTGACATGACAGCATTTAAGTTTCCAGACTGAATTATATTCCATTTCCATTGCATGGTGTCATAAAAGCTGGTAGAGAATATGTTTTCAGGCAATGAATTGCTTTCAGTGATGTAGAAACTGAATATATTCCTGAAAAATTGTATAGGTTACAAGGCCAAGCAGATCCCAATGCTGCTAATTGGCCTGAGTTGATGAATTGTTCTAATCAGTGCTCAATACATTGCATGGCAAAATTTGATGCTGTAGGCTACATCCTAAATAATTTTTTCTTGATATTACATGTGTAGGCACAGATACAAAATAATATAGTGTTGTGACTTGACTCCTCATTTAAGTTGGCAGTGTTCAAAAGCAGACAGTGAATGAAACCCCAGCTAAAATTGTTTAGAAATGCGTAGTTAATGAAAAATAAATAAGGAGGCAACTGAGAGCATACTGTTATAGACAGGTAGAATGAAATTATTCAAGTAAAATATATAGGATACAAATCATATAGCACAGTGGTAATAAACTCAGAAAATCATCCAGTAAATGAACAGAACTTATATAAACTATCTGTATTTAAGGGGCTCCAAAGCCTCAGACTTAACAGCTCAAGAACTTTGTATTTTGCTTTTACAGACTGCTGAACTATTTAAAGGGGTTTGGAAAAACATCTTTAAAGAGCATTTAAAAAATGAGAGCTTGCATATGCCAAGCATTACTCCATGGAGACTTGGAAAGGCCAAGAAAGAGGCTCTGCAGAGAGACCACCTTGCACTGTGGGCAGTGTGTGCTGTCCCCATGCTGCACACAGTCCCTGCCCTGTCAGTGACAGCTCCACCCAGCCCGGTGGAAGAGTGATGGGAACTGGGTTGGGCTGGGGCTGTAATACTTCATTTCTTCCATGGCTTTCTCTCGTTTGAGATACAGTGAAGCAACCATGAGGTGTTAACTGCATTTCACCTGTCTGGATGTTCTGAAGCAGCTCAAGGGAGATGAACAGAGGATCCCCCTGTTCTCATGTGCCTTTCATGTTACAAGGCAGTCATTTAAAAGTCATTCTGTCTAAAGTAACTTAAAGTACAGCTACATTGTCTTTAGATTAGGCTGACTTGCACTCCAGGTTTGATTTGAGATTTTGGAGCCAAGTGTCTTGAATATCTTTAATTATACAGTCTGTACAGCTGAAGCTTGACAAGGGGCACTCTAGACTTTCCAGATCACAGTTAGCACACAAACCACCACATGGGCTGAGGACTAACAAGGAGTTTGCACTTGAGTGTGATCTGTAAACTAACATCTAAGCTAACATCATAATGCAGATCTATTCTGACCTCTTCTTTAGAACTTTTAGATTTATAAATAATGAAAACTTCAAAATCATAAATTTGTTATACTGAAGCTTTAGAAACACTTTTCATTAGGGTTAAAATGTGATTAGTTTATGGAATTCAAAACATATAAACCCCATATTTTATATCATGTTATTGTAGAAAAAAATATTTTCTTTCTAAGCCAGAGAGCTTTAGATAGATGCAAAGTAAACTAATATGTAATCCCTGCTTTTCTCCCTCAGCAATGTTGTCCTTAATAGTCAGTTTATTCACTTTTTCTTTAACATTGTCTCCTTTGTATCGTGCTCTGCAAACCCATCCACAAAAGCAGCAGCCTTTCTCCACTGAAGTTACTCAGCCACTTCTGCTGTCAAGTCTAATGTCTCTAATTGCTTCACTCACTCAGCTATGTTGCACACAAGCACCCGTGGAAAGGGTACATAATGGTATCAGTGTTTTTCCTGCCAGGTTCTCCACTCTCTCCTTACTATTTCTTATCCTTTTTGATTTATATTAGTCTTCTACGTTACCAGGTTAAAGATTGTGTCATTTACAGTCTTGCTGACCTCAGATACTCAAAAGAAATGTGTTAGCTCCTGAATAATAATGAGTTTGGTTTTAAAAAATATGTATTTGCATGATCATGGTTACATATTTTATTTGCCCTCTCCAATTTTACATGAGACTTTACAGTTAACGTTTTAACCATGAAGGCTGAGGCAGTTTTTATATGAAAGCTGAGATTCTTATGTAAAAATATTGCTACAGGAGCTGAAGGTTAGAGAAAATATCAGATATTCCAAAAGCTGAGATTAAATTAAAATACACCATTTATTTGTGTTGAGGAGGCATCTGTTTGAATACTAAGATTTTACTCCACCATCATTTATCTTCCAGGATCCTACAACTCAAAGTTCTTCTTTTGTCTGAGTGCTTTGTCTACTGATCAAGAGATGATAGATCCATAAAAGCTGAACCACTGATGAAGTTCTTCACTCTTTGAGGATGAGGATAAAATGACAAGACTATCACCCTTTCAAAATTATTCTGTACTTTGGCAATTAGATATTAAAGCAAAAGTTAAGTGCAACTTAGCAATCTTTCGACCTATTTTGTTACCACAGCTGAAAAAAGAACTTGAAAATGGGCATGCAGAGAGTGAGAAAGAGGCTTCCTAAATAAGATAGAAAATTTTGTTCCATGAAAATCCTGTGATGCAGATATCTGAGAGGATACTGAGTGTTGGACCTGGATCTCAGACATGATAGGAGAATTTTGTTGCATCTGGAAAGAATGTGTGTAAATGGGAAAACAAATAGCTCACGTGCCTGTATCACCATTCTATATAGAGGATTTAATACTGGAAATGTGTTATGGTGCTAGCAAGAAGTTCATATTTGATTCATGGCTTTCCTTTTTAGTAGTGGAAGGGAGGGAATCTAACACAGTGCGTTCTTGAAGGTGTCTAAATAAAAAGGGCAGCCTAGTAAATGTAGTTATAAGCAAATATATTTTCTTCATTCCTTCCACCCATCTAAATGATAATCATAAATTATGGAAATTTAAATTTGGATTTTTCCTTCAATTTTGTCAAACTAGCCCTATGTATTTCAGATACTTATGATTAATATATGAAACAATACTGTCGTTAATTTTGGTGGCAATTTGCTATGCGTAACATCAAATATCTGCAGGTTATAGTTTTTTTAGGTACAAATGAATAAATATTGGTGGTCAAATCCAAATGGGCTGATTTCAATTCTCAGTCAGAAAAATTTACAGGAAAATCAATATACCAGATTTAGTGTGATTGAAAATATTCCAAATTTTTAAAAAATACATTTAAGACATTGTATTTAGGACCTTGTTGTATTCGCTGCATTATGCAGCGAAGGTTAGTGAGGAAAATCATTGTGGTGCAAAGCTATAGAGCAAATTCTTCCAAATAAAGATCAAGTTGTACCATCAGTGAAAGTCCTTAAATTCACCCCAGCTATCAAGTTATGCAAAGACAACATCTGCTTGAGCACTCTAGATGCAGCTCTGGCTTGAGAACCTACACATTATCCTACATGATGAGCAGTGAAGTGATTCACAGTAGCAGAAAGAACATCATTATGTAATTTCAAAGAAGAATGGGTAACTGATGTTTTAAATGATGATATGACAAAATGATTAGACTGAGTGGAGGTAAGTTACTTCCAGTGTCTGGCAGTGGAATGCAATTTCAATTCAACAGCAGCAGTGCTCTTGTGCTCTTGTGAGTACTTGAAAAAGATAAAGATCAAAGGATGGTGGGTTAGGCTGTGGGAATCTTGTAGATAAAATTCCAAATCTGAATGAGCAGCATCCATTGCTCACAGCTTTTTGGCCTCTTTTCATTCCATCCAAAATACAGCTGCAAAGATTTTCTATCTTGCTCTTTCCTTGTTTCCTTACATATTAAGTTCAAGCTTCTCTTCCTCACTTTAAAACACTTTACGGGTCCACCCCTGTTTGCACCACTGCCCTCCTCACCTCTTCCTCTCTGCAGCCTGCCAGCTCTCCTTTTCTGACTGCCCTCTTTGTGTTCCAAATCTACTGAACATTTTTCACCTTTATTACTATGCCACCCTGTAGCTCTGAAACAGCCTGCTGGTTATTCCAGGCCAAACAGCTCCTCTGCTGCCTTTAAAACCTTCTTTGAAAATCCCTCACACTTAGGTTTTGGTATGTCAGGGAACAGACCTTCTTCCCTTGATTTAATGTATAGAGGGATAATTTCCATGTATAATTCCTGGCAGCCCACAACCACATAGGGAAGGAGATAACAAATCAGAGTTCATGAATGAAGGTGTACATGGTCTCAGTATTCAGCCACAGCCCAGCAGTGAAGGCAATTTAAACCAGTGGAGTTAAAACAAGATGAAAGTGTGTAGGGACATGCTTACACTATTTACTTCACTCTTGATTTTATTTAATTTAAGCCATAACTTGGTTGGAAGCCAGCAAAAAGCACTCTAATCAATATGTGACAAAAACCAGCTTGCATCAATTAATAAATTACTGTCTTATAGCACTTTTCATCAGCACATGTGAGAACACTTTACTGTTCCTTCTTTGAAGAAGGGGATATTGAAGCACAGAGATGTGAGATCCATTTCCAAGGACACATCAGCCTGTAGCAGAGAAATACAAATAAATCCAGGTCCTCTGAATTCCAGCTTTGACACCTATCCACTACAGTATGTGGCCAACTGCCTGGTGTATCCTACTTCTTACTTCCTAACAAAGCTTTGTAACTGTAGTAGGTAAAAAGAGAACAAAGTTTAGTGGTCAGACCATGAGGCCAGTTGTCCTGTCGGGTTAGAAGTTGTTCATGGACTGGGCCATGAGGTTCAGAATAGTCCTCTAAAGTAAAGCACACAAAAGGTTTTTTCTTTGCCCCATCCCCCCTCACTAATTGAATTCATATTTTTATAACATCTGGGTAACTAAATCCCCTAAATGGGTTCTTTCCTCTAAGAATGAAGTGGAAGTCAGAAACATTTCCTCATAAAATGTTAAAGACAAATATTCATCTCTTCAAGGATGAAGAGTCGTTATCCCCAGTTAGTGAATCCTGCCCATTGCTTTCCAGTTTGGATGTCTAGATTCAGTAGGAAAATAGTTTTGATTTGAACACTATTGGAGCCATTAAGAGAAAAATATATTTGGAATATGAGGAAATCAGGTAATGTACTCGCTTGCATTCAATTATGAATTCCAGTAACATGGGCAGAAATTTGAAATGAAAGCACCCATTTTAAACAGCTATAAATAAACTGGAAATGCAGTCCTGCTGACAGAAAGAGCTCATGGGGCTCTTTATTTTTGGTTTGCCACTGAAGAAAAGCTCTTGCTTTTCACATATGCTTTACAATGAAACTGTGTTCAGGCTAGATATGTTATAAGGTCAATATATATATATATATGTTTGGAAAAGAAAACTTGTGGAAGACATATGAACAATTTCCTTTGTTTAATACAGAGGGGTTTTTGGGATCTCCTAAGAGAATGTATTGGTGGTTTGATTCTGAGAATGAATAAAAACATGACCTTTTGAGAACCAGAGGTTAATCTAACACAACAGCATCCAGAGGAGAAGTTATAACTACTCAGAAGCCCCACAGAATAGCCTGAGGCAATAACTAGCAAACAGTAAAGAGAGTGGACAAAGAAGGATAAAAAGTTTTTATTTTTGATAAAAAAATACATTCCAGGCTGGTATGTAACCTTGAATAAAGTTGAGGTTACATACACTGTCAGGAAGTTGCATATAGGTTCTGTGCTTAGGTCCCTCATGTTCTCAGGCAGTCAGGAGCAAAAACTAGCCATTCTGTGACATTCAGGCTTTTTATTAGATGTTAAGATGGACATAAATAGTTCAGTCTACGAAGTGGGTTTTATTTTTACGTTAAAGTCATAGTTATTAACTTTTTGCTGTTGAGTTAGTTTGTAGAATATGCAGTTCATGCCATAATTAACACAGAGCAGTGAGCAAAATTCCTGTAAAAACTGAACAAGTTGAAGTGTAATTACAGCAGGTAAATCCGTATCCTGGGCTGCATCACAAGAAGCATGGTCAGCAAGTCAAGGAAGGTGATTCTGTCCTTCTACTCCTCTCTCATGAGACCCCACCTGGAGTGCTGTGTCCAGCTCTGGGGTCTGCAATGAAAAAAAGGATGTGGACGGGCTTGAGTGGATCCAGAGGAGGCCACAAAGATGTTCAGAGGGCTTGAGAACCTCTCCTATGAGGAAAGGCTGAAAGAGTTGGGGTCGTTTAGACTGGGGAGGAGAAGGCTCCGGGGAGACATTAAAGCACCTTCCAGTACATAAAGGGAGCACCTACAAGAGAGCTGGAGAGGGCTTTTTTGCAATGGCATGTAGTGATAAGATGACGGTGCATGGCTTTAAACTGAAAGTGAGTAGATTAGGAAGAAACTCATTACTGTGAGGGTGGTGAAACACTGGAACAGAAATTGTGGCTGTCCCATCCCTGGAAGAGTTCAAGTCCAGTTAGACTGGGCTTTGAGCAGTCTGGTCTAGTAGAAGTCCTTGCTGTGGTGGGTTGATCGTGGCTGGATGCCAGGTGCCCACCAAAGCCACTGCCAATGCTGAGGGGCTCAGCCTTGGTGGGTCTGCCTTGGAGCCACTGGCATGGGCTCTGTTGGACATGGGAGAAGCTTTTAGCATCTTCTCACAAAAGCCACCGCTGTGATAGCACCCCGCTACCAAAACCTTGCCATGCAAACCCAATACACCTGCCCATGGCAGAGGGGCTGGAACTAGATGATCTTAAGGTCCCTTCCAACCCACATCATTCTATGATTCTATGAAATCCAGTAGATTATATTTTTAACTGATGTTAATCAATTATATTTGAATTAATATTTAACAATATTAAAATTTTGTGATTCGGAAACATAATAACACCAAGTTTGGTATTGTGATGTTATCAGCTAGCAATCTTAATGCTCCTAAACTATCAACCAGAGCTCATGGCAATAGTAATAATTTCATCTATAACTTTACCATATTTCTAAAAAGTTGGATCCTTTTTCTGAGTTTCATTTTAAAGGTTTTATGTTTCTACCAGACTATCTTTTGGTATGAAGCCCATAGCACTGCTTTAAAACATTTATCAGTCTGTCACATTCTGTTAAAATTGGCCATTGTATTCCAGGCTATTTAGAGGCCATATAGGCAGACAGACGCATAGAACTCTCTCTTCAGTTGCCTTAGGATTCAGCCTACAACCAGGATCTGAAATGAAGTTCCTTACTTTCTCTTTTATTAAAAATTACCTATCAATAAAAAATGCTTGAATAAATAGCAACTTACATTATATCAGAAATGTGATGCTCAGGGGAAAAGAGTAAGAAATATTTCTGAAGAAATTGAATGTCTAATTTAAAGGAAAGTCCCTGTTTTACCTCCACAGTTAAAGAAAAATTAAATCTATCAGTACTGTCAAGCTAATTGTCTGGGATTTAATGTACCTTTAATGGTTTTAATTGTATAGATAACTCTATTTGTGAGATCTCTTTTCTTGTCTTCTCGTGGAACTCCTGGGATAATATTTATTTCAGCTTTCATTAGGCTGTGTATCTTTGATGCAGATTATTATGCTTTTTCTTCAGTTATATAAACAAATCATCTATATTAACACTGTAAAAAATAAAAACCTCAGCAAAAATCTTTTTGTTTTGGCAAATTTAATAGCAGAGTGCAGTTGAAGAAACAAAGTCTTGCTAGGATAAATCGTTTGCTGTGCTACCTTAAACAAACTACTTCCATTTTATCCTAACGTGGTGATAATGAAAAGGGTTTCTCTGTTAAGTGAATTAGGATTTACAGATGAAGTCCAATAAGAAAAGAATAGTGCATGTTTATGAACTTATTCATTCAAGTGAATATGGTTACTATATATTATTATTACATTATTATTATATAATTCCATAGAAATTCATAGAAGATGTTATGAATGGGATTTGGTTGCTTCTGCCAAGACCATCACTACAGACATATCCAGACTCAGCAAACTGGTGGAAAAAATAAAGTATCAAATACATGAAAAGTGCTGCATTACAAAGTTTTGTGAAGATTAAAAAGTTTTGATCCTTTCAGAAAGTAGCAGATGAATTTAGTAATCCTATACTATTACTCTTTAAATATATGTTCCAATAAAATTGTAAAAAATATACAGGTAGTCTGAAAGGAATGAGCTTAGATTACTTTTACTGATAAATTGGAATAGGTCTGAACTCTGTCTGAATGTAAGATGGAAGGCTAATCCTTCTGCCATATGGTTTGGAATAACTATTACCCTTACAGTCTCAGAGGTTGGTCTCAAGTGGTCATTATGGTTGTGCATCATAGAGTATCCCCTATGGCTTATTAATTAGCTGAGACTTTAGAGAGATAACTGAATTGTTACTAAAACAAAATACTTGAGAATTGCCGAAGTACTAGCAAAAAGAGAGATCTGGAAGGAATTGGTAATGGATCTTATTAACATCTTGAGAACCATTAGAAAGAATCTTATTCTCTGCTGGGAAAACAAGAGGGAACAATTTTCCACAATTTGGCAGCCATTAATTATACTGAAAAACAGGCAATATAGGATAAACTTTTAGTTTTTTGCGGCTTTTAAATTGTAAGTAAAGGAAAATTTTTTTTAGAGACTTTAAGGAATGGAACTTAATGAAATAGGTTGGAAATGCTTTGTGCCCAGGATAAATTTGACAGCACAGAATGCTGGAGTCTCTGCCAACTTATCAAACAGATTTGCAGGAGAGAATACAAAAGGACTTTTTGACATGTTAGTTTCTGGACAGGTGACTATTAGAGGATTTTATATCTATATTATTAAGCACTCTCCACTAACTAATTTTTCTATTATATACAAATACAAAAGCAATTCCTTCATAAGCTACTAACCTGTCTTGAACAACAAACTGTGAATTGATATTGATGCTGTAGGTTTTAACTTTTATATTTTTCAAATCCTGTACTGCTTAGTGTGTGCCTTTTCAGGCATCAATATTATTCAATGGAGTATCAAACTCCACAGATATTACTTATAGTACAAAAATTATTTTAGCTTGATTCCATTTAGGAATAGAAATGAACTTCCACTCCAGAAAGAAACTTTCCTCACATTTGACTTCAAAGTGGGGAAAAAAAGCCCACAACCCCCCTTTTCCACACACTAATAAAGAATAATAAATAATTATGTATAGGACCAGTAATCTTTGAAACAGCCTTGGAAAAACGCATTTATTTTTAATGACACTTTAATATGTTTCCAAAGATGAAGAACAAAAGAAGGACTGCTAAGTAAGAAAGCTGGAGCTGCAGTATAAATGCATGCTTTTTAGTGAGGTATTCCAAATAGGTTTTCTTGCAAGCCTGCAAACTAAGGTATTCACTTATCTGCGAAGGTAAACATTATCCTAAATACTTGTAACATTAGGTGCAAAAAAGCCTTCCAAACACTCTAGAAAAAACCTAACCATCAAGCTGAAGGCAACTTGAAGTAGGAATTCTTAAAATACACTTACAAAACATTCCATACATTTCAAGGATTAAAGTGGAATTTATTTAGTACACAGAGAAAAAAAAATCTACAGCTGAGTCACAAAAGATACGTCTTTCCCACTTTAAGGGCACTGAAACATTCATCAGTAATGTTTCCTTTAAATCATCGATTTAAATCTTGCTTTTAATTTTTATGCCCTTTGATTGTAAGGGTCCTTATCATTATTTTATAGTCACATTGATAGTGATGGCAGTTTTATACTACCTTTATATAATGATACAAGAAACATTGAAACTAGTGGCTAACTCCAGTATGTGCCATGAATATTATCACCTTCTGGCATTTTAATGAGGATTATTTTTAACGTTCTATTTCTATTCAGACAACTTTGAGAAAGGCAAAGGGATATGAAGGTCCTTGTAGTCTTCTCATTAGCGTCACAGATAATGGCACATTTTAGATTTGATTGTGGGACATGGGACAGTCTTTGTGGCTGCACATCTTCTTTTCCTAATCAGATTAAGGGTATTCTTTTCTGCATTATTTTGATGTTGAAATAGGAGAAGAGTTCATAGTGAAAGATTTCTACTTTCTAACCACCATATCCACCCGAGGTGCAATCAATCACATAGTGGCCATTAATTTGAACAGATATTTCTTTAGAAAATGTCAAGCCAGATTTTTAAAATTATCTTGACAGCCAACTTACTTTTTAGGTATTTAGAAATGATGGAGCTATCCATTAACTACTCATTTACTTTATTAGTTATATAAATATTTTTTCAGGTATTTTTTCTAAAAAAATATTTCTTTTCTAGCAGAGAAGCAAATCAGAAAGACCAAATAAGGAGAAACTGTCAGAAAGAGAAGATATGACTCTCATGAGTCCAAGTGAATGACCAAATCAGGAACTACAAAAATATATTTGTCTCTCAGGTGAACTGCCTTGTGATTTGTTTCATGGTCTCCTTGTTAAAGTAGCCCGCTCACCAACACCCAGTACATTCATAGGACTCCAATTTTACCCCAGTTTGTAGTTGTAACTTTTTACTGGAATAGCAAAAAGGCCAGGAGATGGGAACCAGGAGTAGGCAACCTGATTACGTCCTGCCCAAGGTTAATAGCTGCACAGTTATTTGTTCCAATTAAACGTTTTGAGATATTTAAATTAGGAACCAAGTGTCTCAAAGGTGTTTCTATGATCAGTGGAGAGATGCAAACCCTCAAATAGGCTGAATTTCTGGAAGGTCATTAAACCCACCTATTACATATACTGTCTTCTCAAGATACCTGTTTCTGTTCCCCAAGCATGGATGGACCTGGGAAGATGTTAAATTAGTACTTGCAGCTGGAAAAATTAATCTTGACCTCAGTGTCCATAGCACCTGTGTGCTGAGACACTGAAGATGGGACATGGAGAGGACAGGCAGCTGAAGTCTCCTGCAGTGCTTAGGTAGAGGACCTTCTCTCCATGTTACTCAGGTCACTGAGGTAGCTACACAAAATGCCAACAGACTGTAATGTTGACATGATGCATCTTCATCCAGAGAAGAAAATCTTCCCACTTCACTGATTTCCAGTAGATTCTCCTATTTTACTGATTTCCAGACTTCTTGAAGAAAAATGGTCCTTGATCTTGGAATTGGAAATGTACTTTCCTTTTCACGCAAGAAATTATTTAAGTAAACAATAATTGCCAGATTGTAATTGATTTTAATAATCTTGTAAGTATTTTAGACACACAATAAATTCAAATATATGTTCTTCTTTAATGAAGATATGTGTGCTGATTCTTAGCTCTCTAGTCCACTGCAAGAGGTTATTCAAGTCTGTGTTTTTAGACAAACCAGTTGCAAGTACATCAACCATCTGGAAGCTAGGAGTAAATTTTTGACAAATTGTGGGTATTTTATAAGAACAACAGTGAATTTTAGAAGGTTTTGCAATCTGATCTTTCACTTTGTGAATGTTTGAATAATGTAACAGGAAAGTACTCTTTGGACAGATCAGCTTCCAGCCTGTGGAGCTTTGATAAAATTCTATCTTGAAATCTCAGCAATTGTAATGGAAATTAGTGCAACTATTTGGAAGATGGAGAAAAATGATGAAATAATAGAAAAGACCAAGTTTGTTTTGAAAGGGAAAGCGATAATGGAGTCAGCTAGATGTGATACTTCATTCTACAAGGAATGGACACACTGGTCCGATTCTCTAAATGCAGGAAGATTTGAACAGAATTCCGGTGTTCACGTTCCTTTACCTCTCTTCAAAGGCTCACTGCCTCTCTTGGTTTTGAAAGTGGTACCTAAAGGATGGGTCCCTGTTAGACTTGTGATCTTAATTTAGTCTTTGGAACTTTATCTGAAGTCAAGAAACTTGAAAGATCCTTAAAATATTTATGTCAATAATAAGTGTAATGAGCTAAATTTGTCACTGCAAATGTATGGAAACTGTCACAGTCTGACCTGTGACCATTTTATATTATATTTAAAGATCGAAGCTGAGGTAAGACACTATTTAGTACAGAATAAATTACATTTCAGGGAAAAAATAACTTGTATAATACAAGAGGCAGGAAATGCGAATTTGCAATTCAACAACAAAATTAATTTTAAATCTCTTAGTTGTCAATGACTGGAAGTAGACATCTAATGCCAACAAAGTCTTTTTAAATCTTTGAACTATACTAACTATTACTTTGACCTATACTAACTATTACTATCTTTGTTAAACTTAACTTGTACAAACCAAAAGATGTGGCTCTTAGCACCACACAAGGGAATTTTTACTGTCTGTCTTTATATAGATTGGGGCAAGCCAAATGTGTACCCATGTAATTATTAGTTATGCAAATAGGCACTAACTTGATCCAAGGAGCAAACATTTCCAATGTTTGCACAACAAATAAACATCTGGTCTCCAAACTGGCTGAAGCCAGTTGAAAAACATCCCCTTTTAACTATTTACCATTTTCTCCCAAATCCCCTGCAAATTTTGGTTCATTACCCTCACAAAACACTCAGCTGAGCCGACAGCTGCTACAAGATGAAGTGTGTGTATACTTTAAAGGCAATTCACTGCTGGTGGCACTGAGTAAGAGTGCTTTTCCAGTGGCTAAAGGGAGTAGGGAAGATTGCAGCCCTGGTGGGCAGAGAAGACCAAAGACCTTCAATCAACAGAAGCACAGACATCCTTGGCTCTTTGAAGGCTGCGACAAGTTGCTGAAACTTGGCATTGAGGACTTGGCACTTCAGGCTTGGCGTTAGATGTCTGCTGTCAAGTATGAAAGGTACAGACATATGGTAAGCACTCAAATAGCTGATGCTTAAGGGTATGGGAAGTAACTCTGCAGAACTGGCAGCAGATGTTCCTTCAGGATTCATGTGTATTTAGGTCCTGTGGAAAAGCCCACAGCTTTAATCACAACTACTACCGTTTATGCTTTGCGGGTTCCATAAACTCTGCCTCACCTGTAGAGCTTTCCGTGTAATCCAGCCATTTCCTCCACATCTCAAGACAGTCTTGGCCTTTTTGTTTAATTAGACAGCCACAGAAAAGGTCATAAAGCTGATCTAATTCTCTAATCATCTAAAATTGTATGTTTCTTAATAAAAGAGTTGGCTTATATAGTTAAAATTGCCCATTTATCTTTCTTTTTTTCTTTCTCTAAAACCTCAAATTAGGGACAAGGATCTGTAGAAAGAGATTGGGAAGTTTAGAGAATGTAGCTGGGCTTTAGGGTAAAATATCTCCAGTTAGAAAAGTATCTTATGAGGAATAAATTATTTTAAATATCCAGTGTTCCTGTTTTCACTATTTCAGAAATGCAGGCATAAACAATTCTGTTCCATTCATTTGGGGCTTCCATTGTGATATATGTGATCTCTTTTACCCATTTTTACACTCTTTTACACCGGTCTTAGCAAATTGATTTTATTTTAAGGAAAGAAATTATATTATCTATGATGCTTTCTTAATTCAGTTTCTTTATAGCCATTTTTCACTGTTGTCTATCTTGAAAATTTCAGAACATACCTGAAAATAGGATAATGGTAAAAGAGACTGAAACAGCAAGAAGCGATCTATGTGTAGTACTGTGTTCAGCTCCGCGGCAAATTTTGGGGAGAAAGCATTCATGGATTTGTTAGACTCCAACTGTGACAAAAATATTTGTTACCAAAGCAATTTGAGATATTTTCTCTCATGGTAATATAATGTAAATGGATTGGAAATTTCAGTCTTTGCAGAATCTGTGCTTAAAATACAGCTTTTAAAAAATGAAAAGCAACACTACAAAGTTTTAGTTTGGCATAAGTGGTATTTTAATGTATCAATTTAATGTCTAAGCAATAGCTTTTTAGTCTTTAAAATGTGGCAAGAAGATGGTTAATACTAACTGTTGTTTACCTTCTCTTTCACTAGGAAAACTAAGGAACATCAAACATTCTGGAAAGGCAAAATGGAGCAAACAAATACAGGTGTTGCCTATTCAATAACAAGATGAAGCATCTCAGAGAGGGAACTTCTTGCCACAACTTGTTGGTGGTAAATTCTGCATAAATACAGAGCAAGGCGGATGAAGTTCCTGGAAGGGAAAGCCATCAGGGACAACATTTTAACTTCAGGAAGACCCAGAATCAAACTGCTGAAAGTATTATGGGGTTGTAAAATTTTATTTTGAATCTCTTATGTTTTGTTTAGGCATTGACATCCAGACTTTATTGGATAAAATTTATGGGGATAAATAGACTTCTGATCAGATGTAATAAATTGATCATACACTTATACTATATATTATATACAAGTTTCTTAGAGACTAGAAAATGACTTGGTAAAACTTCTTTGAAATGGTATATTTAAATAATTTTTATCAAAACTTTTAGCAAATATTTTCCAGGGGATTTTAGATATTGGACCTGGCTTCACTCTATGAAAGGTCAAAAAAATTTTAAAAAGTCATAATGAAAGACTAGAAAACTCTCACTGGTAAATTTACAAAAGCTATCATTTTACCTGAAACCATATCAAAATCTTGAAAATACAGAAATAAAATTGAAGTGTAGTAGAAAGATGGTTTTAGAAAAAAAATCTGTTCAGTATATCATAGATCTTTATCTCTTTTGGTATTTTAGGGCTTTTGTGCTGTATTCTCCCATGCAATTCCATCCTTTGAAGTTCTGAGTTAAATCAACAAGTGCAGTGATCAGAGTTGATGCATTCCAATCTCAGTCACAGCTTTGGCTTTCATTAGTTGTGATTTGAATTTGTCCAGAATTCTTTGTCAAGATCTGGTTGAGATTCCTTTGGTCTTGTTTTTTCTTTACTGTGTCAGTGTGAACAGCTATGAAGTGTAAGGAGTGTGATTACAACACCTGACAAGTGATTGAAAAGTAGTTACAGTCTCTGAGATTCACAGTAATTTACTTTTTTTTTTTTCAGAGAAGGTTTTCTATTCCCCCACTAAAAGTCATTGTTTGCAGGGTTTTACTTTAAAAAATTTTCACTATTCATGGTAATTAACAGAATAAAACCTGGAACTACAATGATGTAAGTTCATTAAAACTTCACAACTACATTTCTTGCTTTGTCCACTCCTAGATCTTTTCAGTAATTTAGCATTATGTACAGCTAGGTACGTGAAGAAAACTATTATTTACTATTTGTATCACTGATTTTTGGTTTTGTTTTCTCTTGGTGGTTTTTGAAGTCCATTTCTGTCTATTTCTTCCATTCAAACAGCCTACTACAACCTCCTCTCTATATTAGTGACACACACCTTGCAGCCAGAGGGCCCTCTGTACATAACTTAGGCAACAAGGATTTCTCTCATTCGCCTTCCCTTTCCATCCCCCATCTGCATGCTGTTCTACTGTGATTCCCCTCCATGGAAACAGCTTGTTGTCTGCACCAGACCTAGCAAAGAATTTCCATAACATTTAAATATGAACTTTGAGCTGTTGAAACACAGCATTTTGAAAATTGACTTAATAAGAGCCAGGACTTTTCATCCCCGAATTTTCCATGATTTTTCACTGTGCCTCCTGTGTGTGCTGGGTAAGAAGACTTGGCTTGTTAGTGCATAGAGGAATTCAAATGATGTATTCGTTACCCTGCACCTCACCCAGGTCTTTGTAGCAGCAATGAGAAGGTTTTTATCCTGAGATGGACCACACAGGATTCACAACAAAATTTCCTGTTACATAACAATGTTTCATCTTTCAGGAGGAAGCCAAAGACTAAATGTAACTCCATTTTAAATGCTTATTAATAAACTAAACCTTTGTGAATGATTTACTAATGGGCCAGGACTTTGTAGCTCTACAGTTTAGGATTATTCCAGAAGGAAACTGAAAGGAGTGCAGTGGTCTGATTTATATAATGAGCAGTAGGAAAAGAAAGGAAGTTCAATAATTAGTCTAGTATAAACTCTCTACAGTATAAATAATGAATTAACACTTCTAATATTAACGAATGCATCCGTAAAACAGACCTTGAAGTTTAGAGGTGGATGCTATGGCACAAAACAAAGACAATTTATACAGACTTGGGAAATCTGTGGCAGAGTTGGAAACAAAAAGAGTATCTTACACTTTAAAAAATTTTCTCTATTTTGCAGCCACAGGGGATCAATTTAATGATAAGAAACTTAAGCAAAGCTGTTTAAACAGCTTATATATCAATTGTATTTTTATCAAAAGTTTTCATAAGGTCATGTTTAATGAGCATTTAATTTACTGTGGCCACCCATTATGCACTGCATACTCTAAAGGGTCATTATATCACGTATGTACTGCAGCCCATCACAGCTCACGGTTCATACCACTGCAGGTATGGACAGCATCCCTAAAAGCACCAGAGCTCATCCCAGGAATGGAATCAGTCAGAGCCTGTGCTGCATGAAGTTGTCTATTCCATTTTGTGAAATCAAGAAGGATGAAAATGTGTCTTCAAGAGGACATTATGAATTCCTTATGTGCAATAAAAAGTTAGCACAGACAGATCTATATTCCTTCTTTCCCAGTGAAAGAGAAATGCTTAAAGGAAAGACTAAGAAGGGGTGGCTGAGCAGATCTTGATCTCCAAGTTTGACAAATGAGTTGCTGGCAAAGAGACCTTTTCTGTTCCACCTTAATTACCTCCACTGAGGTGTTTACCTTCCATGTCTTCATTTGTCATACAGTGGCTTCTGCGTATTGCAGTTACACTGACTGACAGCGATAAATAAAAAAAAGCTGAACCTCAAATATAATTACCTCAACAGCTGTGCAATGTAATTGAAACCCATTATTCTTTATACTGGGTAAACAGAAAATGTGATTTCAGTTTTCTTATTTAAAAGATTTTGCTGTCTTGAAGTTGCAATAGTTTAGGAAGTACAAACTCAGGAAATATACTGCTGCCTTATTGGTTTAATCATCCCAATTTGGATACACAAGTCACAGTTATAAACAGCATCTCCATCAGTATGTCTTTTGTATCTACTTTTTCCTGAAGGCACTGGTATTCTTAGCTGATACATTTCTGGAAATAAGTTTTCCTTTTTGTCTGAACTTTGTTCAAATAAAGGAGAAGTTATATAGTTAGATTCCATGTGCTTTTGTGTCTTGAATATTGTTTGCTAAGGTTGTTTGGTTTAAGAAAAGAAAAATAATACAAACTTATTCTGATTTCTTTTTATAAATCCTTGGTGCAAACATAAGATGAGAAAAAAAAAAAAAAAGCACATTTCCAATTTGCTGGTGTGCTGTGAAACTAATGAAGGCTGATCGCTTATGGATTTGTGTTCTTTATGACCCAAAACTTCCTCCAGCAGTAACCATGGCAGGACACAGGCAACAAGTGGAAAAGATTAACATGTGCTGCTGATAATCCTGAAGTACACACTCTCTTTGTTGCCATGCTGGCAGGCCAGCCATCTGTCTGAGTGCAATATATAGTTCTGTCTGTCTGATCTAGGAGCCTTATCTGTCTGAATTTGATCTGTCTTTCCCACAATGGGACTGCCAATTCAAATCTCTTTCTGAGAGGCAGATGACTATTTTCACAAAACTTGCAGGAATTTAATTTTTTTTAGACTTTCTGCTTTCAAATTTGTTTGAAATGTTCAAAGGTGATTAGGAAGAGAACACAGAGAAAAATTAACAGATGGATAGGGAGGCAGCCAATTCAAATGCACATACCTTTTTTCCTGGGGAAATAGCAACAGCACAAAAATGGCAACAGAATTGTCAGTTTTTTATAAGATTAGAGAAAAACCCATACTTGTTCACTTGAGATCTTATAGGGCATTTCAAAGGAGATGATGAGCATTTCAAAGGAGATGATGAGCAAGGCAGACTTAATGACACTCAGGGAATAAGTGCAGTTTATAGAATATAAAGTCAAAATCCTCATGCAATGAAATTGTCTTGCACTGAATAAGAGTTCAAAATTCCTAAATGTTAGGAATTGAACAGTAACATCGACATAGCATCATGTTTGCCAAATAGATGTGTGGCGAGGAGGAGGGAAATCATCCCTCCCTAGGGAAGTGACTTCCAGGGATCAAAATACAGGACTGGTTTGGTCTGTGTTGGGTACATCCTGGATAATGAAGTTTTGATCCATAGATGTTCCTTAGAAAGAAAAACTGGCTGAAGGCAGTGTTCTTCATCCTGCAGAGTCCCCAACACGTGGACCTATGTAAAGGAAGGTGCATAGTGGGACACATTAGTTGTATACAAGCAGACAAGTTGCATACATTTTCTTCTTTATGAAAACCCCCAGGGAACCTCTAGAGTTGGAATAATTTGGAGGGATAATTTTTTCTCCCCATTGAAGGTACTTTCCTGGTCTTACATACTGAAAACAAGCTCTGAACAGTCTGTAACCAGAGGCAGCTACCCTTGAGTTCCTCAGCTTGCACTGTATGCATAAACATTCAGGTGGGCATGAAATAAAGGCTCCTAAATCCCACTTACCCATCTTAAAATTAAGGTGACTACTGCCTTTAGACTAAAACACCTTAGACATTTAAAACAAAAAAGTGCTCATCCTACTCATTTAATGAAAACTTTGCTATATATATCTTGATCTGTGTAGCTGATGCACATAGCCTATTGCCTATGAAAACAGTTGTAAAAAGTGACTCTTTTCTACTCCTTTTTTTTTGTTGTTTCATTTTACTTACATTTTAATGACTAATAAATGATCTGTACCTTGAAGGTATCCAGGAATGGGGCATCTAACACCTCTCTAGGCAACTTGTTGCAGTGTCTCAACACCTTAACTGTAAAAAAATTTGTTCCTTATATCTGATTTGAATTTACCCTCTTTAAGTTTAAAACCATTACCCCTTGTCCTATAGCTATAGGCCCTACCAAAAAGTTTGTCTCCATCCCTAGATACCTTCAAATTAGATGAGTTTCTGATCTAGCTGGAAATGTCCCTGCTTACTGCAGGAGATTTGGACTAGATGACCTCTAAAAGTCCCTTCCAACCCAACCCATTCTATGGCTCTTTCTGATTCTTCTAACAGGTTCTTAAATTAGTTTGGAGCATTACATAGCATTACGTATTCTTTCTTGGCATAAACCAAGAGAGTCCATTTTATCGTGATTTACGCCATCTGAAGATTGGTAGTAAACATTGATGCTAGACATGCTAGTTCTGATGACTCACTAAGACAGCTGCTACTTCACAAGATTTTTCTAAGGAGAGAAGGAAAAGGAAGGATTGAAAAAAAATCAAGTTAAAAAAAACCCAAACCCATGGCAACTTAAGAGCTGTCACTTCTAGAGAAAATGGTTAATCTGTACGTTTTTTGTTGTTACCCTAAAGACAAATCCATGGTGAGGAAGGCAGAAATTCTGACCCTCCAAAACGAGTAGATTTCATGTTAAAGCATACTGGAAAGATTGTTGCTCAAAGACCTCAAGAAAGTTGTTGTATGTGAAGAAATCTGTTTTCCAAGGCCCCAGTTTCCCTGTGGTACTCTGAATTACATGTGATTGCTGAAATACAGTAAAAATACCCAGGAGATCAGAATCAATGGCTGTTTATGATCATTTGCAAAGCTGATCAGGTTTTAGCATCCTTTTAGTCGCTATAAGTATCTGTGCAGCGTTAGAGGAAAGAGCTCATTAGCAATGTCCCTGGTATGGATTTCCTCACCAAAGGGGAATAATAATAGACTGCTTCTCAGTAATGGTTTTTAAATTTAAAATTAACATATTCAAATATTATTCATTAGACCACTGTTTCAAAATTCTTGTCAAGTAGAGACCCAACAAACACACGGTGTGTGCATGGTCAGTAGCTGGCACTTGCTTTAAAGACCTCTTTAAAGAATATCTTTGAAGGACTCATCCAATGTAGTACAGAGGAAGTTTTAAAATTCCCTGGATTTTCTGTTTTACAGTTTTCCAAATGCTGGATTTCCAGCCCAACAGATGGTATCACATGACACAGAATCACAAAGACACATACAACAATCTTTGGTTTAAGTAAATAACTACTTCTAATCAGTTCAATAAAAATTCTGTGTCCTCATCATAGTAAAAACATTTTCCAAAAGTATTTGTCCTTGCAACACATGCCAATGGCATTCAAATTTCAAATCATTCATCGGACTTGAGAATCAACAAGAACAAGCTCAATCTCCAACCATATTAGGGATGTGGATTTTTATTTGTATTTGATTTCTTAATAAAGCATCTCTATCAGCCATTTTGTATTGCCTTTTTATTTTAATGTAGCTGAATTGACATGAATCCCACCAGCTGTGCGGGAGTAAAGACTATTGGGATAATAGTATATATCCTCTTCATAAGCCACTATAGGAGCTAACTAATACTTTCTGTTACGTGAAAGACAGAAAAATTCTTGTCCTACTGGACAACTTAGGGTAATTTTTTTAGGGCCTTGCTCATCAGTACAGATCAACCGTTCTGGAGAGAGGTGCTGATCCTTCTTATACTTCTGGATCCAGAATCTCACTCATATTCTTCATGGGAAATGCTATGCAAAAGCTTGGTGTCTTTTTCTGTAATGAACACTTTCATCATTGGCCATTCAAGGTTCTAGAGTTAACATTAGCCAGATGTGTCTTTAACGTATTTAAGGTATCCTTCTAAATACATTACTTACTAAGTTTGCAGAGTAGTGTTTTGAAATGCAATTTGAATCTTTTTTTTTTTCATGAAATGACATAGAACTCAATGTCAGTGTGGTTCTCAGTCCAAATTTATTCCTCCTTTAGATGTGCTGGGGTTTTCCCTGTAATAATATTTTGGATTTTTTGGGTTTTCCCCCATAGATCAGAGAAGCACCTAATCATTATTTTATAATTTCTTGGAATAGAAGACTTCTACATATTCAATGGAAGGAAGCAAGCCTAGCATCATTTATTTTATTATTTTTAATCTCAGGAAGTATTTTCTGTTGTATTTGTTCTACTTCGTAGAAATAATTCCCACCTATCTTTAGTCTCTTCCAGAAAGACAAATGAAGCTACAACTGTTAAATCCTTTTAAAGAGCTCAGCTCTCGTCAGAGGTCAAACGGAAGTCAAACCGGACATTTTTTAAACAATTGAATAGGAGAATATTCCATTATAGATGTCAAGATGAGATGTGACTAATGTCACGAAAGTTAAAGGTTAGGGGCTAATCCACTGAGAAGTCATTCACAGCTCGTATTCAAATTGCTTCAGACACTTTTGAAAAGTGTGCTCCGTCACAAGGTCTCTGCTCTCCTACCAGAGCTGCAGCTACATATGAGAGCAGTCTTCCCTTAATATCTGTGCTAGCATTTAAATTGCTGAACTTGGCTTCTACTTAAAAATAGAAGGAAGAACTTTTTAATTAATTAAAAACAATCTCTTCCAAACAATACTAATTTAGTAAACCCAGTATTTTTAAAATACATGTACTCGTTCTAAATTAAAAGCAATTCCATTAAAACATGGATCTGAGAATGTTAGTGTGGTGAACAAATTCTAGTCTGAGAAAGACTATTTGCTTATTCATAAACATATCTACATTTAATAAAACATCTTCAAAGTATGTATCTTGAGGGAAAATGTTAAGAGTCATATGTAGACTCTTTTCCTAAATAAAAACTGCCAGAAAATCAAATGAAATAAAATGTTGACAAAAATGTAATGAATCTAAATTCTTTTGGGTTTGGGGGAAAAAAAATAGTATTTCTTTATATGCAGAAGATACTGATTAAAAATGGAAGCATTGCACACATTTGAGGACTAAGCCATGCCCTTAAATGTCTTTGTACTACTGACATGGAAGTTTTAGTGGGAAGAATATCATTGCACAAACTGAATTGTGGCCAAAAAACAATGAATCCATCTTGACACATTGTTACAGTGATTTTGAGAAAAAATACTGGGATTCAATGAATAAATGTAGATTTTTTTATTGTAGATGTATGATCTAGTCACCATTGTTCTGTTTATAGAGAGTAGACCTATACAGACACATAATTTGATCATAAAATATGAAATATTATTAGGTAAATCCAAGATATTTACCCAAAATAATGGTAACCAGTTTAGGTAGAGGTGATGGAGTGCTTCAGTTGCCTTTCTACAGCCTAATTAGAGAGGGAAAGAGAGGTTTCCTTTCCTCCTACAACCTATGCAAATCTGACTCCTAAAAAAGATACTCAGACAAAAGACTGTGGAGAACTGGAGGATTTAACTCCTAGTGAATATCATAAAGAGACTGGAAATTGTTTGGTTTGATCTGCACAAAAGAGAAAACATCACTATTAGTTATTACAGTCATGTCCATCCAGATGGATATATGCATATTAAAATATATAAAATATATTTTCAGGAATACCTCCTGAATTTGCATTTGGGAAGATAAAGAAAACACTTTTTTTATACTTTGGGTATTGCCCTAATCTTTTTGGAATTTAGAAGTTTTCTGAATATATTGCAGAGATAAGATTTGAGGTTAACTGCTAGAAAGACAAATAAGTGGAACAAAATGCTTATGCAATAGCAGCTATGAGTATTTGATTTGAAAAGGAGGGGGAAGAGCCTATTTTCCTTTTGGGAAAGTAACTATACTAATATTTATGGCTGTTTGAAACCATGCAGCTGCCTTTTTTGTTGCCTTTAAGCTGTATTGTCACAGATTAGCTACGGACTGTGTGATCCCTCATCTGTTTTCGTCTTCAGCCCCAAAATGTGTCAGCAGTGTTGGTAATTGTTCTGATTTTCACAATATTGTGATGCTTCATATTAAGTTCCCTGGGTAAAATATTTTTTGAAGAATACTCCTTTTTGACAACTTACAGACCTTGTTCCTACAATCATATAATCAGAGTCTGGAAAAGGCCTTTGGAGGTCATTCGGTCAGCCCCAGCACTCACAGCAAGACTAATTTTAAATCCATAGCTCAAGGTATCAATAAGATGTCCTCCCTGCCTTCTCTTTCCACAGATGAAGAAGTGCAGTTCTCTGAGCTGCTGCTCAGATATCACATGCTTCAGCCCCCAACCATCTATGGCCTGACCCTAGATTTGCCCAAGTGAAAGCACAAAGAAAATGAGCGAAAGACTTACTTGACTGCTTTCAGTGTTTCTTAGATGCAAACAGGCTGGGGAAGATTTGTTCATTACATAGATTTTAATTTCAGTATACTCGCTCTTTTTCCCCTGGAGATTTCAGTGCTTCCATGAGATGGGAAGCAGGAGAACAAGCAGTTAAGATGCCTGTTGGGGTGAGATTTCTGCCTGGTAGTCTGAACAAAAATATGTATCCCCACATTATCCTCCTTGTGAGTCCATGTATTTCTTGTACTTTTTGCAACTCTTTTGGGTCAAGATTGTTTCATTCTGCCTCAGAAGCATCCAGTACAATGAAGCCATGCTCTGGCAATGCTGATCTTGATGCTGTGGCACTGCTTTCCCTCCCCCTCGTCCTTTGTCACAAGGATTAGAGGTAGAATTAAGTAATGTTCCAGAAATGTGTCCTCTTAGCCACGGTGTCTCCCAGAGCTCTCCTGGCTTCCATGCCACACATTCCAAGTGCCTTAATGCACTCCACAGTCTCAGCATACAATTAATAAAAGTCTACAATTCCTGCTATGAGCAATTACTGAATCTCTCTGCTCAAAATATGCTCTGTTCAGCTGGAGTACCCCACTCAAAGTTTATTAAGATTTGGCTCTGTTATCATCTGTTTCCCAGCCAGGAATTATGAGAGTTATGACACAAGAGGAAAACTGAAAAACAGAACTGACATTGATTTCCATGTGTGCATGATCTTGCTCCAAAGACTAGTAACATAGCAACAAGGGTTGGATTTTTTTTCCCCTCTTTTTTTTTCCTTATTTATATAGCCCTATTCATCCTTTTTAAGACTATGGTTTCAGTTGTATGCTTTCTTCAGGGTATTGTGCTTATATTCAAAATAGAGGATGAGTTTATGATACCTTGTTCACTGCACTGACTTCCAAACGTATTTTGCTTATGATAGTTAAATCCTGATGTAGCATCTGGTTTTGATGGAGTTTCTGCTTTTATTCACTAATGCTGTTGGTCTGACCAGGTCGTCACATGTGACTTCATCTGATATCAAACAGCATGGTTTAATTGGTTTATTTTACATCCAAACCTCAACCTCTCCATTTTACTCTTTACAGCACTCTTGTGTAACTTTCTTCAGTAACATCAATCAAGAGTAAGTTGATTTTTAGAAATGCATTTTATTTCCCTTTTCATGTCAGTACATTATTATCCTCTCCTAACCTTAGCAGTGGAGCAGAGCTTCCAAGTTATGTATGAGCATTAAGACATGTAACATGATAATAGCAAAGTCTCAGCCAAATTTTTTGATATCTCACTCCCTGGACATTTATGTACTCAGGGTAGGCATCAGGTCTCATTAACTAGTGCATGAAGCTACTACAAAGGGGAATTTCTGTGTATCTCTGTCCTCAAGAAGCTGAACAGTCAGAAACTATAAAGAAGCATGCGGTGGTTTAACATTTACCCTTCTGACAATTTGGCAGGTACCTGCTTCAGCTTAGAATTCAAAGCTAAAAAATCTCTCAAAGCTTTCTTTTCCCCAAGATGAAAAAGTGAAGATCATATCCTTGACATGATTTTCTGCTTATACTGAGTGTTTAGAGAACCTTGTCATAGTGAAGCTGAAAACCTTTATAAAAAGGGAAAATGCTACCATGCATAGTATTTTTATCATCCAAGTTCGCTAACATCTCTAAGCAGCTTTTACTGTGAAAAAGACAGGATGAATCAGAGCAAAAACATAGTTACATATTGACCTAGTTATTTGTAGCAATTTTGGAATCTGCTTATGAAAAGAATCAAGCTCCTGAAAGGAAAGGTCCCTAACTATAAGTCCCCTATTAAGCCATAACCAGGTGAAATACTTCCAAGTAAAAAAATTTAGTTCTTTTTCCTTAGATACATAATACAACTGTTTCAGAACAAAATACCTCAGCAGAAGCTCAAGCTATCAATCATGATCTTTCCATCAACTCAAACCCTTTCACCAGAGCCAGCCTAAATACTCATATCTCCCTCTCAACCAAGCTTCTAGCAGGCTTTTATGAGGTCCAGGTGATCTTCAAGGTATTATTTGATCTCTGTCTCACATGCACAATCAGGAGGCAGCTGATTAGTTGCAGATGAAGGTGGTTTAAATTTTAAGAACTTTAACAACTACCACCATTTATGATACCTAATTCCAGATTTCAACTAAGTGCCAGGGCTCTGGTCATTTGTTTGATCTCCAGGTGTGCACACATTCAGAAACTGTTAATTTCATAGTTTCTAACTAAAGATCTCCTGAACTTGGGAGGGGACTAAAAACCCCTATAGCTTTCAGTTAGCTTAATTATACCATGGTGACAAGAATCAGGAGAACAAAAGAAAAAACAGACAAAAGATTGAAATGTTACTGAATTTCAGTTGTCAAAAAAAGATGCTCAATAGCAGAAACTGATCACATAATTCTCTCACTGCACCTAAGCACAAATAAGAAAGAGGAGGTTTTGTGGTGCTATTAACAATGCACCACTTTTAAAAGGAAAACAGAACTTTTTAGAATTTGCAGGTAGCAAATTTAATGTTGTCCCCAAAGACAAAGTCTATGCTAGGTCTGCTTTGGACCTATGTGTTTTACAGGTGGCATCTGTTATTTTGAAGCAGCAAGCAAATAGTAAAACTGATGAAACATGAATACCTTGTGTCTTTTAAAGTTTTTGGGTTTGCTTTGTTGTTTTTTTTTTTTTTTTTTTTGCTAGGAATTGAGTTACTGCACCCAGTGATTATGCTGTTTGCTATAAATTAACAATTATATTTAAAAGGTTCTCCTATCTGTTGATTCCTGGGAAACTGCAATACAAATACCAATGAACAAGAATACACTGATAAATTCAAACAGACATTTCAGCATTTTAAATAATTTATTGATACTTAGAAAGGAACAGATAAATACACAGGTGGCTAATTTTTAATGTGAGCCTCTCAATGATTTACTAAGAACATCTGCCACTTGGTTTATATGTGTTCTATTCAATACTCAGATGCTCATAAAGGAATTATCCTGAAGGAATGAGAAAGCTACTTCAGAGTAGGCGTGATGTATACAGTGCAATGCACATGCCAGTGCTGATAGAGAGATTAAGTTTCTCTCAAGGACTCTGGAGTACAAATGGACTTTTTTTTGTCTTTGTCATGTCAAAGTTCAGTCAGAGAGTGAAAAATGCGGATAAAGGGTTCAGTGGAGATTTTGAGCAGACATAAATTATATAACTATCTAGGAACCCATGAATGAAAATATTTTTATGAGCTAGTAAAGCTTTCTTCAAGAACCTGTTGCAATTTCAGCAAGATATCTTTAGTATAGGGTTTACTTTGACTGCATATGTGGTTCCACTTCCTTTGGCTGAATTTACACAAAACTCATGAATGAATTTAATCTATGAGGGAAGTCAAATAAAATTGTGATGTTAAGTACACATGGCTGAGGATAGTTCTTTTCAAAATAACTTGTGCATATTGATGTGTGTATAACAGAGAAGAACTGAGCCTTTGGTACAGTCATATGTCACCGAAGTCAGTGTCATCCTGAAACACATGATTTTGCACTGGATTAAAGCTGTCACATGCCTGTATCTCCAAACAGGCCAAGTTATTAAAGCTAGCTCTGTGGACAAGTGCTCCTTGAAATGCAGTTGCTTAATGGAGGAATTGAGGAATATAAGCCCTGGCCAGTGGAATGGCAGGCACTACATCAGAGCACTTAAATTCCTCTGTAACTTAACGCAAACAGTGCAGTCCCCCTGACTTCCAAGGAAAGGGACAGCCCTTGGAGGAGACCCATGTTTCACCACTTTGATATCCCTGACAAGTATAGCCACGTGTAAATTTTTAACCTTTAAAAGAGAATTGAGGTGGTTTTAATATTTTTTTCCTTTACTGATATTCCTATTTAGTTGTTTATTTGGACTGGGTAGCCCATTACAAATCCAAGTACTGTACATAATTATTCAACTAATTCATTTGCTGTCTTTGTGCAATTAATAAGTAGTAGCATTTCTCTGCTAACATTACTGTGCTGAAATATTCAAAGGACACTTCAGCAAATAATGTGGTTGTGCTTAAAATAACTGTAATATCCTAAATTACTATAATCAGTTTATTAATATTTAATTGCTTCAATGTGTTCCATTATTTTTTTCTAAGCAAAAGAACTTGCATTGTCATCTCTTGGCCTGGATGCAACATGAAAACTTATGTCCCATTGTACCAAATGTATCAATGTGCCACTATTTTTTGTTAAAATGATGAACTAAATTACAGAGTGATTTTCTTGATGACTTTTAAGGGTGGACTGAATTAATCTCACTCGTATATTTCTTTTGCCAAAAGAGATAGATTTATTTTTATCATTATGCCACGTAGATCTCACTTGTTACAGGCTTGGAACCTGAAATCTTCAAAAGTGAAGAATGTAAATAACTCTCAGGATCCAGACCACTGAGCTCCTCTGTGAATCTGCCTTTTGTGTGTTGCTTTAAAATGTAGAAATACTCCTGAATACCTTGAAAACAGCAGAGAAAACAAGTAAACAATAAATTAATCCACCCACCCACAAGATCCTTCTTCTCTACTCTCTGAAAAAAATCCAAAAATCCTGTCCAAATCTTCCAAACAATGAAAAGAAACTCCAAACAATAAAAAGAAACTATGAAGGAGGAAGGTTGAAAAAAAAAATCTCAAATGGAAGCTGTCTGTGTTTAGTATGTCTTTTGTCAGTTAAGCCTACAGCTATTTACTTGGCTAAAAGGAAGCAGAGCTACAATGCTTATCTTCCTATCTTGTCATAAGTGTTCTCAGGAAGATATTCCAAGCAAAATCATTCACAGCTAACTGTGGATGAAAGGATGATATAAATAGGACATAGCGATGGTGCTTCTGCTCTGTAAGATTCCACCTATTCTAATCTGGTTTCTCTTAGTATCCACCTGGCCTGTTGTTTTGAATTCTTTTACATTTTTTGACCACATTTAATGTCATCCTAAAAAGAAAAAAGAAATCTCAGGTATTATAGCCAGGATTTTGGAACAAAAGGAAAAACAGGGTTTCAGTGTGCAAATCAACACTGACAAAAACCACTGCTTCCTTGTACAAACAAACCAAAGCAATTATAGAAAAAAAGTTTAAGCTCTGTGTAAGCCCTGAACAGAGATTTTTGTCTGCAGCAGGTGTAACATTTTAAAGTTTTCTTTAACATTCTTGGTAAGAAAGTCTTCAATAAAGCAGCCCTCTCTACCTCTCAAGCTGAAGTTAAATAAATGAAAAGCTATTTAATGGTAGCTCTTAATGCATGTTGACATAGTAGGTAATGGCTGATTCAACATTAAGAAGCGAATGAAAATCATTGTAAAGATGATGCATGATCTGGAAAATACACCTTTGACTTTCTACTGTATAACTTCGTATCATGAAGTCTTGAGAAATTCTTATCTGTCAATAAATTAGAAAAAAAAGGATTAATGAGGTGGTTTTGACTTTAACACTTTGTCACTTCTCTTTAATGTGTAGCTAGGCTTTAAGCCATCAAAGCACTTAATCAAAGCCCTAACTATAAGCATATCAGTATTAAGCAGATGTTTCAAAGTAAGCCAGCTTGCCATTGTGCTTCGTCAAATTGGAAATGGATTATCAGGTAGCATGAAGTGATACATCATCATCCTGCAGTCAAGGCACACAGTATGAGACACCTGTGCCTTTGCTGCAGTGGTGGCAAACAGCTGTGCAACACAGTCTCTGCACCAGCAAAAGTGCCCATAGATGGTGTGGTGTCCCACTCAAAAGGGAAAGGGAGCACTCAAGATTCATAATGTTTGTGATCAAAAGGAAAAATGAAAGTCAGAGGTTCCACAAAACCTTACAAAGTTTTCTTAATAAATCACACACTTGGCATGAAAATTGGTATAAGTCAGTCCCTGATCTCCTAGCATAAGCACACAGCAGTGGGTTTGAATAAAGGGAAGAGACAGAGCTGTGTTAAAGAGGCAGAGAGAGAAAGAGAGGAAGAAAGGAAGGAAGAGACACCACCAGTCCTGGCTCTGGTGCCAATCCATCTGATGGGGTGT
The DNA here is from genome assembly GCA_014706295.1 of Lycocorax pyrrhopterus obiensis. Taxonomy (NCBI): domain Eukaryota; kingdom Metazoa; phylum Chordata; class Aves; order Passeriformes; family Paradisaeidae; genus Lycocorax; species Lycocorax pyrrhopterus. The sequence continues at coordinate 8,986,556 of JACSVZ010000015.1, forward strand.
CTAGGGTCCTGGGCTTTGTGGGTGAACCTTTTTATAGATAAGTTTTTCCTGCCCTGGAGGGCTTCTTGCTCTCTATGCTAATTAATTATCATGCACAGGCCATTTTTAAGCCTTTCTGGAAATGGACTGGAGGGCTTGGGGGTTCTTGGGTGGTCTTGTTCCTCCCCTGCATTCCATACCCGTTTCTCGATCTCATTTGTGCCCTTTTGCTAGACTGTGTTGTGCTTATTTCCAGGAGCCGGGACAAGAACATTTGTCCCAGGAAAATGCTGCCCTAGCTCTGTGTGGTCCCCTGCTCAAGTTGCATCCTGTTCTTTCTCACAATGTATTATTACCAAAAAACCTCAGTTGCTGTTACCAGCAATCCTTGATTGGCTCCACAGTCATGCTTGAGATGTACACATGATCCACCTCATTTTCTAGGCTTCTGCATATGCAGAGATAACCAACACTTTCTGCTCCAGTCAAGGTCTTCCTTACATCTTCACCTTCCTCTTCATCTACGTGATCGCTACCTATGTAACTATCAGGTTGAGCCGACTCTCAGCACTTTCCTCTTGGCCTGTCTACCTTGCAGTCACATATATAATTGTAAGACATAAAGAAATATTGGACTGGTATAGACCAGCTGTCCCATGTAGCAATAACCATGACCTTGTAAGCAGCACAAAATGTCAAAAGAATTTAATGGTTGAAAAAATGCAGGCCTAAGGGCACAGTATTTCACATCCTACGTGTATGATAAAAATCAATCAGAGGTAATTTTACGTATCCATACATATCAGTACACATCCAAGCTACAGAACAGACATAGCCTGAGTATATCCTATAGAAAAGGATTAGAGAACAAACTACTCCATGGAAGACGACAAACATGAACTGCACTAATGAAAATCATAGCTTAAATAAACCCAAGCTGTTGTAGACACAACCCAGCATCCTTTCTCTACAAATGGCCTGTGCCAAAGTCAGTAGGGAGCTTGCCTTTACAAATATGGAAAGATCGTGTCAGTTCCTTCCAATAATAGTCATTAGTCTTTAAAAATATGTAAGGAGTAATAAAAAAGCAAATAGTGTTTGAAAACTAGTGTTACTTTTACCCCCAGTGTAGGAAATCTGAATGCTCTCTATTTCCTCAAATAATAAAATACATCACTTTTTTTCACTTTATAAAACAATTAAATCACTTAGTAAACTTTGATATTTGCTTTCTTTAATTCTTGTTTCTAACCTGAAAATCTACAGGTCCTTTTTTATAAAAGATCTACCACATTCTTTCACATGTTCTTCCAGCACTGTGTATCCAGGCACAACAGCTTTGTGTTAGTTCAAGAGACAGCAAGACAGATCCATGTATGTGTCTGCCAGCGTGTCAGGGTACAGGTCCTGACCAGATTGTCACAGATGAACGTGGAAGCATAACACATAAGGTAATCCCATTTCTCCAGGCCTTGGATCTCCTCCTTATTTTCCACCCTTTAAGGAAGAATGCTCTCATTTTCCACCCTTAAAAGAAGAATGCTCCTTCATGCTCATTAAATGGACTCAGTTTTATTTTGTTAAAATATACCCGCAATCTACAGAGTACTTCAGATCTCTGAAGGTTTCCTAAAAGAGTAATTTTATTTAACTTTCCAGCACTTTCACATTCCTGTCCATGAAATAGTTAGGTCTAAATCCTGTACTGTTTCAAGTCATTGCCAAAATTTACAAGTACATTAACAACTGGGGCTTCAATCTATTTTTATAATTGATAATTGTTTCATGGAAGACACTATTTTAAAAAAGTTGAGATATTCTGAAAAATTGGTACATACTTTTGGTGATAAAATGAATTTTTTTTAACCTGATTCTAACATTTGGAAGATCATTTCAATAAAAGACCTTTAAAGAAGCAGAAAATATTTATAATCAAAAATTGCATGACCCTTTTGTTTTCTTCTTTGGAAGCTGACAGTAGTTTATTTTTGAAATCAGTGAGATTTGCCCCAGGTGTCTTCTGGATTTTTCTTGATCCTGAGGATCTGAGCCAAAGGAATTTATTTGTGAACTAGAACAGTGAGTGTCATATGAAATCAGTATTCTCTGTTCCCTTCTTTTGTTGTCAGGAGCAAACAATTTAAGGGCATGAAAGACCTCAGGATTAAATTTTACTCTAGTAATATTTCGTTTAGCTCACACAGTTACTAGATTAAACTATCTCGCTCTAAGTTCTTTATTTTCAGAGGAGCCAGTAAGTGTGGCTGTCATCACTCTTATGCTTTCACTTATGCTATTTACCAGATTTACAGATTATGTGGTTATTGTCTAAAAAGTTTTTTAAGAGTATTTGGCTTGCTATATTTAATGCAATAAATGTTTTGATATAGTAGTGGACTTAAAATAATAACAGCGTTTTTAGTTCTGTTATTGAACATAGTGAGAACAGAGAGGTTAATGTAAAGAGAACTGCATAAAGTAAAACACAATATGAAGGAAAATAAACCAATTTGCTATTGGTTGAGTACCTAAGAATGGAATTTTCATTATGCATTTTATTGTGAACCTATTCCTCAATCAGTTTCTGCTTTAAGTCAGTCTTGAACTGTAACTAAAAGAATGAAAAGTTTCCTTTACGCACAGACTATACATAATTCTTCGCCAATGTAGAAATACTGTAGGGTGTTTTCCTGTAGGTTATTGCTTGCTGTGGCAGTTTTTCCCTTTCTGACAATTTTCCACTGCTTCTTGAATGTATCTTCTTTTTGACAAGTACCCTAACTTAGGTCCAAAGTGAAAAGATGCTCAAGCTCTGAAGCTTAGAAGAGAAAATAGGACCTGGATTTTGTTGTAATTAATTAACTTGTTCCATGGTAGGTGGGTAAATATGCTTGGGTTCAGCCCTGTGCTGTTGGACTAAATTAAAAATGATCTTTTTCCTGTTTTCAAGATTCCCTTTTTGATGTTAATAAATGTTTTTAAATTACATGAAGTCAAATATTGCTCATCAAATGTGATGCATTTTCTTCTTGTTGATCAAGGACAATTCATTATTTTGAAAAGTTATGTTCAAAGATCTTTTGGAGACCTCTTTTGTGTGACTGTAATTAAGAAATTAATCATTAGTTGTTTTTTTTGCCTTTTGATTATTTTGTGAGTTGAAAATTTAAAAATACAGGCATTATATTCCCATATAGGTTTTTCTTTCACCAAAATCAGGAAATTCACAATGACGGTTCCCACCACAACTGTATCTTGGCCTCAAATATATATTTCATACTTTATTAGATATCTTCTTAAATTTCTATGCTCATACAAAGTAAAAGCTGCATATCAAAGAGAATTTCTTGTGATTTCAGCTCAATATTTTCAATCTTAATGTTGAGTTGTTAGATTTTTTGCAATTTATTTTCCAGTAACTTTCAAGATAATGAATCTGAAAGTGTTCAAGAAGATATTCTAAATTTATGCCAGAATCTATACTTACTCATTTATCTTTCCAGAGCCTTTGATTAGGGGTCGCTCCTATATCAATGAAACTGGAAAAAAATTCACACCTTTTACATCATCTAAGGAGATGAAGAATGCTCTATCTTGGAAAATACATGGCCAGAAGAAGCTGGTGGACTCATCACTCTCCAGGCTATGTGATGAGGTATGGGTTATAACCTTCTGGAAGTTCCTTTTGGTTAACTGGACATTTGCTTTGACTGGATCTGAAGCTGAACACCGTTCAACATAAACTTAGGAAATGAGACCACAGCTTGCATCCATCCAGCACTGTATCAATCCTAATTTGGCAGGAAACTGTAGAGCTGTCTAATGTCTATGATTAAGGATTTTCCCACTTCTCTACTGAGTGTCATAAGACAGTAAATGTGTTATCATCTTCAGGTGAAACTTTGCAACCCTGATTTAAGCCTCAGGAATTTGATAAATATAAGAAATCAGAGTTATTCAGTGTGTACGTAGGAGCAGTTTCTGAGGAAGCCAAGGAACATAATGTAGGACATGAGCAAAGTAATGCATCAGATCATTTGTATCGTGTTGGTAGGAATGGCCAACACAATACAAAGTTCACAGTTCACAGACTATCACAGCAACATAACATAAAAAAAAAATAAATAAAGGATGTGTAAAGGTGTTTGGGTTTTTTTTCTGGTCATGTTTTGTGTTTTCAGGCACCCTTTCTATTTCCAGCCATCTCTTTGAGTCACTGGAAACACAATGCACTTTTCTCATGGTAGAAGAACTCCTGATCCCACTCCAAAATTTCTATTTAATATTATAGTTGCACGTCCTTTTTAGGACAATTGTGCAAGACAAATTATCTTGTTCTAGTAGAAGACGTGTGATATCATTGCTGAGAGGATTTCCATAAAATTCCTCAAATTATATTTTGTGGGTGGAGAGGGAGAGTGGGGCTTGTTAAAATAAAATGGGACACACAGTTCTGACTCTGGGTGTGCTAATGGATCACCATTTCAAGCTCTAACGATTTAGAAACACTTTATTTTAAAATGTTAGAGGCTGCTGAATCCACTAGCTCAATGAAGGTGAGGCTATTGTGACTCCATGTTCCAAGGTCCACCAAGACTGAGCATGAATGAGTGTCCTGGTGGGCTTCTCACCAGGAACAAAGGTCCCACCACTCTCCTTGAAAAGCCTCAAGGAAGTGGTTCTTGGTGCCCCCTTCACACTGATTTACTGGGCATTCTCAGCCTGGCAATGTTCCTCTGAATGCTGCTGGGCTTCTGTGCTTATAGCGATTAGTTTTTAATAGTATAATCTAACATGCATTTTGCAGGCATTTTTCTACTCACATCATAGGTAATTGAACTTACAACGTAATAAATACCCTTCATGGTCAACAGCAGAATATAAATGCGGATTTCTTCACAGACATTTTGAGAGCTTGCTTTGTAAGGTTGTCTGAGCTGTTCCAATTGTGTTAGCATATCCTTTATAATCAAAAATACATTGCTCTTGTCTATTCTAATATTTTCATTTCTATGTTCCACTTATGAATAGTAGGGTTTATTCAATCCTATTTACATAGTCATAGTCATATTTAACATAGTCATGTTGCAATATGTTTATGATAGAGATTTTCTTTTCCTTAGATTAGACATAAGAGAGAAATTACGAGGATGTACGGTTTGCTCCATAATTTCTGATTTATCCTTTGATCAACCCCAATGTTCTAAGGAGAAAATCCTTAGTTTTGTGCTTGGCTAATGGAAGTTTTGCCAACAGATTAATCATCTGCCACTATAAGATATTTTAAACTAATTTGACTGACACCGTTGAATGGCATAAAAATAATATCCAGGCCCAGCAATATTATTCGATAGTCTGTTAGGAAGACAGAGTAAAAAATGCAAGCTTAATATGCTCCTGATAGTCTGTTACTCAGGAAATAGGTTTCAACTTTTAAAACTATTCTGACTATTCTTACAAGCTGAAGGTTTCTTGTCCTGATAATTTTCTGCCACTGCTATATAGCATCTGTTTCTGAATTTGGAATGATGAATTATATAATGTTGGGGCTCTTATCTACCTTGGTTAGGAGATTCATATACATTGAGAGAGGCAGGGAGAGAGGCTTATTTTGTATTGACCATAGTTCAGAATTTTTAGTATCGGAATTTGAACACAGAGTTAAGTTTTTATATTAGTTCATGCAGCATACAGACTTTTTTTTTAAGGATTATACTAATTCTGAATCTTGAGTTTTAGGAAAAAAAAAAAAGATAAGTTTTGGTCACATTTGAATACTGCAGAATAATTATCTGAATTTGGTTTTGAAGAATTTTCCTTCTGGTCCAAGAGAAGATGGAATTTGGTAGCAAGGGAAGTGGGGACTTACTGACCCTAGAGCCTCCTTTTGAAGTGCAACCAAATCTTCAAATAACAAACCATACAGCCTGAAGAAATGAGTTAACTTCTCACAGAGAAATATCTCTCTTTCACCCCTACAATGAAGCTTCATAAAATGCTATGAGGCCAGTATGACTAAAGTACATGGTAGAAGGCTTGATTTCACTTTGGGTAAGAATGAAGAATATAATATATTTAGAGGAGGATATAGCTTTTATTATTTTTTTTTGATCTACAGAAATAATGGATAATTATATGTTATTTTAAATAAGTATTATTTTTTATTGTGTATCATTCAATCTATGTATTGCTGTATATCATACATGTTCCATTTAAAATGTGTATGGTTTCAGTGCACTTAGTGCCAGAACATGAATTATACACCAAGTATCACCTCATAAGCATGAGAAACAGAAAGCACTGTAGAAGCCAGATGCTATCTGGGGAGTATGTAGGAACTTCATTACACAAATTTGTGTTCTTAAAACAAATGAGAAGAAGACACAGTGGTTCTCATTTGTACGTTTCCCTTTTTTCTTCCAATAAAGAGGCCAAAGTAACAAAATCTGGTAAGGCCGGCTTAAATGAGAATTTCCCTACTCAGGGGGATTCTATATTGATGCAATGTAGTGTGCCCTAATAAACACCAGCCACAGATGCAGAGGAGAAGCTAAAAATAATACCAACTATAAAGTGTTGGTCTAAAATATGAGTTAAAGAATATCAGTAATAATTTCTGAGTAAGACAATAGATTAAGAATATAAAGAGAATGGGAATGTCCTCAGAGCAAAAGAGGAAAGAGCATTTTTTTTGTGATGTTATGAGAAGTGAAGGAATATCTGAAGCAAATAAATGTATAAACCAAAAGAAAGATAGCAAACAACTGTCAATGGAAAGGGCTTGGGAGTCTACAGACAAGTTAGACGAGCAGGTAAATGTAGAAAAGAAACTTAATTAAATGCTTAAATTAAACTATACCTGTACAAAGTATCAAAGAATAAGCTAATATCTAAGCAAGAAATAACCTTGGAGAGAAGATTGTTTAAGCAAATAAAATCTGAGTCCACATGATTTTTCAATATACTACAGTAGATGGACAGATTTGAAATGAACCAAGATTAAGTTTCTGAGCTTAATATTCTTATTGCTTCTGAGAAGAATGAGATTAGTTTATATCTGAGTGATGCAGAAGTGCCCTTGTCTCCGATGACACTGAACATTGTCAAAATCTTGAATCCAGTGATCTGAAATTTGGGAAAACATGAATCATTGTGCAGGTGCCTTTAGTGGAGTTTTTTCAGCTAGAAAAAATATTTAGTTTTCCATTCTTGCTTATTTTCTTTAATACTCCCCCTGGAGAGCTGGCAAGAACAGCATTCTTAATTACCTTTGTTGGCCAAGTTCTTGAAAGAGACAGGCTTGCCCAGACTTCATTAGAGAGCTGCAGAGAGGTGTGTAGAAATATAGAATAAATTAAAAATACTGTTAGTTGAATAGTTCCAGCAAAAGTTGTGAAAATTAAATGAAGAGCCAAAATTACGCGGGGTTTAAAAGAAAAAATGACTGGGACCCACCCAATATTGAGAATAGTTAGAATGTTTTCTCTGTGGAAAAACCAGATTTTTGGAGAGGATAGGTTTTTAATGTTTCTGTGTGTTTTCTACCTTTCTCGGTGACGAATATCTGGGAAATTTTGCATAAAAAATACACATTTAAATTAAATTATTAACAGTGCCTGTGGTCATATTTTGTAGCCAACATTTCCTCATGAAAAGGAGACAGCAAAGAACAAACTTGGGAAAGCACAGATGTGAGAATTAGTCTCAGAGAGAAGAATTTTGGTTGATTGAGAAATTTAACTCAAGAACAAATTTTCAAAAGTACATGATTTCTGGTTTTAGATTTATAAGCTTTTAGTGTTTTGATTGTGTCTATGTAGCAGACTATGAATGAGATCTAAACTCAGGCAAATGTTAAATGTTTGCTGGATCAATATCTATCAGAAAATAGAGCTACTGACTCTTCACACCTGTATACTCATGGTGAACCTGGGCCTAAGTATGTTAAAAACATGTACATTAAAGAAGTGCTTCGCCTCATATTTATGAAAGAATTTGGATCGTTTTTCATCAGCACTATGTTCGAGCCCTGTATCTGTAAAATTGTAACATGGGACTCATCTCCTCTAAGGTGAGCCATTTATTGGCGTCTACCATTGAGCCACCCCAAGGCTGATTCATCCATTTCTGAAACAGAAGACTAAGATGAGTGAAACAACGACCCATTTTAGTCTGATAATACCTTTCCCTCACCTCTCAGTACTGAGGAACCCTGATCAATGATGAGAGTAGTTCAATGAGACTTTTCTCACCCTCACAAGTTTATTGAATTTTTTATATCAAGTTTAGCATGGAGTTCTGGGAAAACTAAAAAGATAACTTGTGCTTTCTGCACTCTGCCAAGTGTAAGGACAGGATAGTTCACCACCACAGCTAGAGGCAGCAGACAGGACAGCTTGCTCTTGAAGCCCTGTGAAAAAATATGGCAACTGCTTTGCACTTGTGGGAAGATCACATAATCACGCCTTCCTAACTGTGGCTTTCCAGACCTTCCACCAAACAGTGTCAACCAATGAGAAGCAGCAAATGGAAACAAATTCATGAGAGATTAAGATAATGGTTGTTTTGGCATTATATGTTTACTGAATGTATGTCAATATTAAAACAAGATTATTAAAAAAGCCTCTGATAATTAAGGAATTATGAAGGTTAAGTTTACTTGCATAAAGATAAATAACCATCTTGTGGCGATATACCCTCTGGCAGAAGCAAAATTAGCCATATATTTAAAGACTGCATGATATTTCACATGAAAACGAATGTCTCCTATTTCCTAATTTTGAGAGCACACAATTTAAAGAGAGTTTTGGGTGCCTAGTATGAATATTTTGAAAATGAGACTGATTAAAATAACAACTCTGTTACATTACCACTCTCTCAGCCCCTAACAAGTGTGAACTGTAGATTCCTTGTTCAGACATGTTGACCAGCACAGGTAACCACTTATTAACTATCTGTTATCACAGTCTGTTATCCTTTATGTGGGTGGGATAAATAAATACTCATACATTTTGCCACTGGGTTTCACTGCAAAAAATTGTGAAGGCGAATACAGAGTTCAAACTGTTCTCCTCGTTTTCTCTCCAACTTTCTTATCTCTTTCAAGATTCAAGTGGCACCTTTCAGATCTTGCTAATTCCACTTTATCTTCTCCCAATTTTAATTCTGACAGTAGAGCCCCTTGTCTCTTTCTGTTTTGGTCACATTTCTCCTGTATGCAGGTTTGGTGGCTTTACTGCCTCAGCTGTTTCTGCACCAAACACAAAGGTCATATTTCAATTTATTTCATACCATTTTGAATGCTTAAGGCAAGACCTTCTCAAAGATAGGGAAGATAAGAATTTAAACATAGTCACATAGTGTTCTTTTCAGACTTATTCTTGCTTGTTACAGGTTTTCTTTTTGTTTCAATAATTTAAACATTTTCATGTGACTGAAACCTTCAGAGAAAAGATGCAACCTGTGGCAGACTTGTGGAAGTTTACTCTAAAGTACTAGCTTTGTCAGAACTGAAAATAACGAAATTCAAAGTTTCATGATGGAAATTACTGGGTGCTCCTGTTAACAAGATGTGAAAACAAAAGTAGGTGAACCGCACTCATGTTTTGCAACTACACTTCCCGAAGTAGCTGTGAAACGAATTTGTTCTCAGGTCATCCAGCCCTTCTCTGCTTTCTTTGGTTCTGAAATTACTCTGACAGCTTTCCAATATCCATGTTTCCTTTCACCTCACTTCCCAAAACATGCTAATCTTGCAGCCAGGACTCTCTGGCCACACATGAGTTGAGATTTACTGCTGTGGGATTTTGATGCCAAGGCCAGGAAGGTGTTTTTCCACCAAGAATAACACACGGTATGGGGCAAAATTCCTGTATGATCTTACTGCTTTTGCCATTTTGGGCTGGCATAAGAGGCCACTGCAGAAAGGTTCCGTTCTTGAGTTGTCATTTTTCCTGATGGCATTTTCTTTTGACACACTTCAATCTGAAAAAAATGGTTCTATTCTGAATGGTTTATTACCACACTGTAAGGAAAATACACTTATGTTTCCAATGTGCTCTTGATACACTTCAGAAATGAATAAGCAAGTTGTGAAACTTTGTTATTATAAAATGTAAAATTGTTGTGTTTTTACAAGTATTCAGAGAACAAATAGGTTCCTGTCACAAAAATTGCTATAGCTCTTTGTTTCCACATGCCTAACCTACAACAGGGCAGCATTCTCTGCTACACAGAGAAATGGGCTGAAAATTTTACATAGTTCCTGTTCTACCTTTAGGTTGCTAGATAATTTTAGGGAAGAAATTTTCCATTTCTGTCTTTTAATTTCTAATGCTTAAGAAGTTAGAGATTTTAAAAAAAAATGATAATATTGAATGGTCAAGGTGTAAGATTCAAATGCTGTAGATGATATATCCCATGTTTAGTGTGTGATTTATCACATGATAATATTTGCAAATGGAAACATCTTTAGCTGGCAGCAGTGCTATATTTTTATCTGTGTGAATGAGCCAAGAAAAGTGGTATTATTTATTGAACTTTCTTTACTAACATAGGAGAAGTTTCAACAAAATAGTGACTTATTATGAGACCTCTTAGGCCTGATGAATTTACCATCATCTAAGATAAAAAGGGAAGAGAAAGAAGCAGTGTTATCTGTTTTCAAGAAGTAGAGTTACAGGCATAGGCACACAGACAAGTTCCCACAGAGATAACAAGCTACTGAAGAGCAACCAACTTGTTTTAACTGTCCCTTTGTGTTCCCTTGGTCTGTGGCAAATGTGAGGTAATTCAAATAATCCTTGTCCTCTTTCATCACATATTTCGTTGAGGACCAAAGAAATGTAAATCACTTCGCACTTGTCACAGGCTAAGAGATTGAAGATAAATGTTGCTGCAGTTCAGCTATATTAGGTAACTCATTATGGCACTGTGACTTTCCACGTGTCTGTGACTCAAGACCTAGATTGACTTTCTGTGTCAAACACTGAACCTACACTTTTTAAGCCTTACTCTCATGTCTAAACTAAAGACAAAATGAAGACTGCTTTTGTAGTTTGCCACTGCAAATCATGAGGACAAGAGTAACTCAGGAAAGCCTAGCCCTAAGGTATAGGTGGCCTAGAAAAGTAAAACAAAATCGAATGTATTGAAACAACTAGATTTCCAATCTTCTCACAGATTCAAAATCTTGCATATTCTGATAAGCAAGTAACATTTGGAATATTTGTTCAGTGAAAATAAAGTTGAAACTTTTGGAGGTTAGCCAGTTCTCCATCCTTATTCTTTATTAACATGGTGTTATTCCAAACAGCAACCCCTTATTTGATGAGGTTATTATTGTATCTAATAATGAATCTTGAGACAAAAGAAAAATTCTAGCAATGCATCTACAGCAACTGCTGAGTTTTAATACTGTCGCTGTGATTTTTAAATCAATACTCCCACATGCCTTGTGTTTCTTTTTTGATTTGTGGAGAATAAAGGGTTTTGAATTGTGATTGTTTTTGTGGTTTGATTTTTTTCTCTCATAAAAATTCAGAATAGAGTTTGACATTGGGAAGAGAAACTGGGAATATTAGTGCTTGTTCTCAACACCAGTATAATCAATTACAGTTTTCCTTCTTCCAACAGATTGCCAATTGTTTGGCCTCAGGAGAAAGGGGTCACCAGCTGTTAAGTTCTGTAACATTTTGAGAGTAGTATCATAGAAACATAGAATGGGTTGGGTTGGAAGGGACCTTAAAGATCATCTAGTTCCAACACTCCTGCCACTGTCAGGGACACCTTCTGCTAGACCTGGTTGTTCAAAGCCCCATCCAACCTGGCCTTTAACTCTACCATGTGTGGGGCATCCACAACTTCTCTGTGAAGTATATACATAATTTTTTTGTATTTCAGTAAAAAAGGTGAGCTTTAAAAAAATAAAAAACTGACTTTGATGAAAGTAATTTTATAATTATTATTTTTGATGAAAGTAAGCTTATAATTATCATTTCCTTACAAATTTCCTAGTGTCACTCACAAGTGAAAATCATGCAGTATGGTTCTTCTGATTGCTTAGAAATACAGGACTGGTAAAATCCATAAGGTCCGTGACTCGTGGACCAATCTGTGGTCCATATACTGCTGAAGTAAGCTCTGGAATTATATGTAACAGCAGTAACAGCTCCTCATGAGGAATAAATAGTCACACAGACAGATCACTGACTACAGAAGGTTTATTGTGAAGTCTATTCACCACATTATCTAATTTAAGCTAAACTTGGTGCCTGGAAATAACTCCATGTAACTGTCTTTGGAAAAAATCAAACTGTCTGGAAGGAGATTTGCATTTGTTAATGTGCAAGAGAGAATATCTTCTGTTGGGTGGATACAATGATTTATTTCAGAACTTGATTGGTTGTACTTCTGAACATTCTAAACTTACTTAAGGCCCTTTCCTCTCTTTCCCAAACTCTATCCTCCAAACCTCAGTCTTTCATGCATTTTAGTCTTTATGATGAGTGAGATGTGTGTTGTATTTTCACTTGGTCATATATTTTTCTCTTTCAAGATTAGGTGAGATGGAATCACCTGGGGAAAAAGACAAATTATCGGAGACTTCCGGGGGTGACAGGCAAAATCTTTTAAATGTGGGACTGGGGGAATGCAGCTCAGAGATGGTGAAGGTGCTGTGAAAAACAAGGACTGAGCAGCCAAGGTTTACGTGAAACAAATTAGAAACTCCTGAGTGATTAGATGGCATGAAAAGTTTACTGCATTTCAAAGATATCTGAGTCAATTGCAACATCTTATGAAAGCAAAGTTCTACTTGCAAGGGCGCGTGGGTAAAGAGGAAGTTGGTGCAAAAGTATTTTTTTTTCTGTATTCTTTGGATAAAGAGAATTCTCAAGTACTCCTGTGGATAAAAAGAATTCATAAATCCTAGTTTCCTTTCTTATGAAAATGTAACTTTTATTGATTTTAAAGGCCTGTGGTCTTCTTCAGGGACATAATTATATAGGAAAGGTCTAGATAACGCTGTTTCTGGTAAGAGTTAAGTGGGTTTCCCATCATTACATTTCCAAGAAATGTCACCTGAAGTCTGCGCACTTTGACTTTTCTCTTTCTCTGTCTTTCTCTTTGTGTTTATGTGTCTGTGCATACATACACATATTCAAGAAGTGCAATCGTATGTTTGTATGCATGCATATATACACCCATATATATATATGTAAATACACATGAAGAGAGAGACATATATTACTAAGTACATCTATTACCTCAATAAACAGAAACTTCCTTAAGGAAGTCTCAGTTTAATTAATTTTTATTTGCAAAACATTATTGAAAAATGCATTTCACTGCTAAAAGATATCATCCTGATTTGGCAAGAACAAAGCCAGTTAATTGATTCCATTTGCTATGAATAGAATTTCTCTCCCACCATTTCACTTTTGCTTTTGGAAGTACTTTCTGAAGTTAAAATTGCACATGTGGAGTAGAACCTGTATTTCAGCAAATGAATTCTGTTAGCACAGTCGTTAGGTTTAAATTTATGTGAACAGGAGACCAGGAGCATTCTACTAGCCCCAGTGGATTCCTTCAGTTTAGATGCACAATTTGTGTAAGTTATGCTAACAGTCTAATTAGTGGTTTGGACATACAGTTTTCCAGTTGGCAGACAGACTACAATAGCTCTTTTAGAAATTCTACTCATTATGTCTTATTAGTATCAGGCAAGACAATATAAATCTCAATTCTCAAGGGATTTATAAGAACTCCTACTGGGAAGTGGTGCTTTTTCAAATGACCCCTATTTTATTTTTTTCTGTGTGTCAGCTGGATATTTCTGAAATACTGTCTTTAGCATCAAATATAGTACATAACAATCAATATCTGAAAATGTCAGTGTCTGAGAAAGTAGATAACATTTCTCAAGCTAAAACTGCTTTGGGGGGAAAATAGTGCTAATATTAGTATATTGCCAAATTACTGCATCCAAATGAAAATATTTTAGTATATATGTCCGAATCATACTGCAAAATTCTGAATGGCCTTAAATGTAAATCTCATTCACACATGAATCTCAACATCTTGATTCTGAATAGGAATTTCTTTTTAGGTTCAAAGAATTTTTGTTCCATTGAAATAAGTTTCAACTGTTTTTTCTTTAACTGAAAATTTTTTAACCACCAAAGCTTTGCACTTTCGACCTCTTTTTAGAGAAGCAGCTTCTGATTTTTTAATTGTCCTAGAATTCCCTTATATTCATTCTGATTAGCTTTTATCGGATTACAAAAGTTCTGATTGAATGTTGATAAAGTATTAACATTCTTAAGATAATTCTATCCAGTATAATGAAAAAAGAAATTGGTAAGTGATATTAATTCTGCTTCTGGTAGAGTTTGAATAGGAACAGTTGTACCATAAATAGAAGTTTCCCATCCTCCAGAAAGAGTCGGTTCCTTCCAAACCACAGCCAGAGGGCGACCCAGCATGGAACTGTATTAGGAATTTGTGCCATGACTTGGTAGGTCTGCAGTACAAGCAGCTGGATTTGGGATGAGCTGTACAAAGAATAATTTCAGTATAAGGTAAGACAATTGTTCTTTTATAACAACTTTTGCTATTCCTGGGGGTTTTGCTGCAGCAGTTGGTTGAATTTGAACAGCATCAACTACGTTGCATATTTTGGCACAATGTTTAAGTGACATTCATGTGAATGAGAAAGGAATGGGCTTCTGTGTTTCACACCATGTTGGCAGGAAAGTGCACGTGGTTTAGCAAGCCCAGTATTCATGGACAATATATACAGTGCAAATCATACAACTGTCCAAACTTCCTGTGTAGTGACAAACCCTACAGGAAGTATTTGCTATCTGTTTTTAGGAACAAACATGCTTGCTATTGCACTGCAAAGGATTATGCATGCCTTGATTGTAGTTCCCATTTTAGTGTCGGCAAAACAATACTTTTGTCTGTATGGAAACAGAGAGGGTCTAAGATGCTTTTGCTTACATCTGCATTGGCCAATGACTCATGCTGTATTTGATGAAGAGGCCAGTCTTTGATCACTGTGAGCTGAATAATGATTTGCAAAGCCAAAAAAGATAAAAGAGAAAAGAGTGTGAGTTCTTCATCTGTTAAAACTAGGTACAGTGGACTTAATAACAATAAAAAATAAATGCATGGGGCCAAATTAGGGTTACATACAACAAACGTTATTTGCAGTAAAACTTTTGAATGTACTTATGGTAAAGCACATGTGAGAAGACGGATTTCCCTGTTGCTCTGAAGAAAGGACGAAAGCAAAGTGTGTAAAATCAACAGAGTGCTCATTTTACCTGAACAGAGGTGATTTAAACAAAAGGTCTCAATTGCCTCCTGTATTGGATATCTTTTACCCCCAAGTTTTTTTTGGCTTATTTGTTCAATTCGATGAGTGTTTTTTATGTTCTACTACTTCTGTGATGGCATTTAGTATTCATAACCCACCTGATTGTCTAGGAGAAGCTGCAAGGTATGGAGTAGCAATGGTTTCTGCAGAGAATCAGTGTAATTGTCTAGGATGTGTTCCAAATATGACTCATTTTTTCAGATGAATAACTCTTTTTTGAAGATGCTTTCAGCTGCAATTTGCTTTGAAACAGGAGAGTTCCTGTACAGCTCAAAAAAAATTTACTAGACCTTTTATACCATAAACCAAGGCTCTTTTGGCACACTGTGTGTTGTTAAGGAAGTTTATTTTCTGATAGATAAGGGAAATACCTTATGTGTGTTTTGTAAGTGCATGCACTGATTTTTGCCAGGTCTTGGGTAATCAGCATGAAAATGGCTGGAGAGGCTGGAGCACCTCTCCTATGAACAAAAGCTGAGAGAGCTGGGGATGTTCAGCCTGTACAAGCGAAGGCTGTAGGGAGACCTTACAAAGCCTTCCAATACTTAAAAGGAGTTTAAAAGAATAACAGAGAGTACTATAGTGATAGAACAAGGGGTAATGGTTTTAAACTGAGAGTAGATTTACGTTGAACAGAAGGAAGAAACTCCCTCTGAGGGTGGTGAGGCACTAGCACCCGTTGCCCAGAGAAGCTATGGATGTCCCATCCCTGAAAGTGTTCAAGGCCAGGTCAGATAGGGCCAAGTCTACTAGAAGGTGCCCCTGCCTGTGGGGGAAGGGTGTGAGGGTGTGGACCCTGATCATCTTTTAGATCCCTTTCAACCCAAACCACACCAAGATTCTATGTTTCTATGACTTTATTGCAACATTTCTGTGCACGTGTGGTACAAACTCAATTTGCTGGAGCAGTTGTAAAGAAAGCTTTAATGAATACCACAGCATCTTTCTAGGCTGTGTTGTTAACACAGCATTGCAAACCTTTCTTCACTTTTATTTCAGCATTGAACTGCAAGTCTGTACAGTAATGCTTCAGGACAGAAGGAGGCCACTGCAGTCATTCCCAGTAACACAGCGCCAATGTTTTCAGTGCTTCAAAGTGCTTGTCTAACAGTTTTTTGAATGATCACAGCTGTGGTTTTTGGTACCATCTCAGTCAATCCGTTCTCCATGTTAATCACCCCTTTGTATTCTGCTGATTGTCATTGTGTCTTATCTTCTCATTTGACCTTGTGTCTCTCAGCCTTAAAACTTCTAAAGTTCTGTGTAACTTTGCCACATTTCTTAACTGTCTCTTTTCTCTTGAATGTTCACAGTATGCAGGGAAGCACGAAAAGGGGTGCATGCTGTGTATTAAAGCCTGACTCTCTGCACATGAACTTAGGATGGATGGCAATGAGAATCCAGGTTGCAGACTCTCTGCCTCGAGTTACTTGGCAATGCCTAGTAAGAATTGCCATTCTACATTCCTTTGCTCAGGCAAGGAATTTTCCATCTTTTTCTTGGGTACAAAAAGCCATATATTGAAATTCAGAGGCCAAATTCATATCTCATTAATTTCAGTCTGCAGCTTCCTCGTGATGCAACGCAGAGGGACAGGCACTGATCTCTTCTCTCTGGTGACCTGTGAGAGGACCCACATGAATGTCATGGAGTTGAGTCAGGGGAGGTTTAATCTGGATATTAGGAAAAGGATCTTCACCCGGGGGTGAGTGGGTGCTGGGACAGGCTCCCCAGGGAAGTGGTCACAGCACCAAGAATTCAAGAAGAATTTGGACCGTGCTCTCAGACACATTGTGTGATTCTTGGCCTGTTCTGTGCAAGGCCAGGAGTTGGACTTGATGATCCTGATGGGTCCCTTCCAACTCAGGATGTTCTATGATGTGACTACCTGCATCTAAGGTAGATGCATGTAAGGCATCTACTCTTGTCCCCATTGTGTGGCTGTAAGTACTATGGAGAGGAGTAAAAGGGGAATTTTTTTCTTATGCAGGCAAAGCACCAGTGACCATGTGTTCTGCTACACCTTCCCCCTCCGTAAGGCCATGGCTCCCAGACTTTGTCTCCCAGACGCTCTCAGCTCTGTTGAGGAGTTTAAAGCCCTTGTAGAAGCAGTGTCTCTGTGACAGGCAGCAGATACAAGTCACAAATATTTATATTCTGGAAAATTTTTTCTGCATTGATTTCCTGTTCTTTTTTCATAAACATTTCATGTTTACTATTCACTAAATATTAATAGCATAGCTATTATTCAAGCTTCTGTTTTGTTTCTGTATATATTTTTAGAAGAAATACTTTGGGCTGTGTCTGCAAACACGCTTTCCCGAAATAACTTTTCTTCAGACTCCTTGAAACCTTTCTCTCTAATTTTCAGTATCTTGCTTGTCTGTTCTGTTATTTTCAAATATAGATAATGCCTAAGAGTCACCTTCTATTTCAGTAGCCTTTATAATATTTTTCCCTAATTGTATCTCTAGACATTTGTGGTTCAGAAATGAAGAAATGAACTTGAAGCTCTGTAGACTATCTTTTACTTTGGATACTTGGTAAACATTTGGCACCAAAAAAAATTAATGAGGTTCAAGGAAATATAACATTCACTCAAATATGAATTGCTTAATGTCCATGTGGATTCTTCTCCCCACTCAACTCTTTCTACTTATAATTATGGTCTCGAAAAATACTTTGTGAGCAGACAAAGAAGTACAGAACACATAGTCTAGTACTACGTATATTTTTCATAACTTTGAGTATTACCCTGCTGAGTTAAAACACCTATGTTTTCTTTTTCTCTTGTTTGTAAGCTGCAAATTGAAGAATTTTCTCCCAGTTGTGACCTAATCAGTGAATCATAGTGAGAGGATTTTGCCACCTTCTATTTCTTGTTCCTGATTAATAGTTTCTTTATCTCCCAGAATTTTATGTGGTTTGCAGAGGCTTTGGAACAGTTTTCAGATGAACTTCTGATCATGCTGTTTTCAAAATTGTTCTCTTTTCATGTCTGGATTCAGTTTGGCTTCTAAAATATCTTGTCAGTGGCTTCAAAGGCCACAATGAGCATGATTAGATGGTATTTGCTATACATGGCTAGATGGCATTTACCTCTAAATAGCAGGGGCAAGCAAGCTCTGCTTCTGGGGCTGTCCCTCCCTGTGCTCCGAGCCAGCTCACAGCCGTGCAAAATCCAGGGACAAAAGGCAGGATGCATGAGCTCAGACCTGGGAGAAGGTAACTACACTTCCATGTCTCCCCTTTGACTGTGTGTATGAGCTGGCCTCTCTCTGTCTGCTTACAAAAGGCAATATTAGCAGATTTGTTATGACCCTGGTCCATGTCCTGCGTCCCTGCTCAGCGAGCCTGTGATGTGATATGCCAACATTACTGACAGTTAGCTTGCCAATGCAGGATGGTGATTCCCATTAAAAACATCGAGGCCCCTCCAATCCCTCAGGAAGTTAGCTCTTTACAGTGACCTGTATAACATATTCACACTTCACTTTGGAGACTTTGACTCCAAGGCATTTGAACACCCCTAACATGCTGGTTAACTCTGAGGCAGAAGCTTAATTGCACACTATGTGCTATTTCTTGACAAATAGCAAGTCTCTCAGTCAGCTTTGACAAAAGAGTAAATTGTGGCTTCCTTACTTAAGGCTTTGAGTGTGTCCAGGGATGACTTTCCCTGGTTTGTATCACAGTCAGACAACCACAGTGTTAGCAGTAGTTAACTATTTGTCAGCATTGAGGAGTGTGATTTCTGTCTTTCTCATAACATCTATGACATCTCTTACATTATATTCAATGTGATTGTAGCTATTGATCTCTCTTCTAACTATGGTGAGTTGTTAAAAGTGGCTCTCTGTATCTCCACATACTGTACTCTGTAGCAGTCATTTATCAGCAAGTGAGTCTGAGTGTTACTCATTTCAGTGAAAATGAAAAGGCCTTCTTCCACTCAACAGTAGCTGTGATGAGGAATTGCACTCTTCCTTCACAATTTTTTTTACTGGTTAGGAGGAATGAGTTGGGTTTAAATTATCCCAAAACCTCTGTGATAGCCATTTGCTCCTATTCTCAGACAACTCATTTTGCACAGGAATGCAACAGAGCACTTGGTGTGTATTCACACCTTTTAAAACGAAACTACTATATAATTTGGACAAGATTCTCTTTGCTGGTCTTTTATGCTGAGCCTGTTTCCACAGCATGCCTCTCTGTTCTTGCATAATGTAACTTTTCCCATCAACTTGTGGGCAGCTGAGGAGCCAGAGCTAAATAAAGCTCAGATAAAGGCTTTTATATATGATGTAAATAGATGTGAATTGGCAATTTAATAGTGCCCTTGCTTTTTTCTGTGCTGTATAGGATTGTGAAAGCTGAATCTGGCAGAAACTGTGCAGTGTTCACAACTAACAAGTAAGTCTTGAGTTTAAGCTTGGTAATTTATGTGGGTGCAAGGGGATGCCTGTGAGAGAGATGAAATAATTAGGTCTAATGGCAGCACAGTCTCTGATTTGGAGAATTTTAAGACATGGATTTGTAACCACTCAAATGGAAAGCAACATATGTTCCACCAATGGATTAATAAACTAAATTAAGGCTTAGCCAAAGATCTATATAAAGTCCTAGAAATATTCATAGACATATTCTATAAGTATTACTTGAATTATATACTGAAACCACTATTGAAAAATTAAAATGAGACCTGTACAGTTTTAAACTACTCTTAAAATATAACATCCTGTTACTGGATGGTTTACAGAAAAATTATTGGACTCAATAGAGGTGAAATTCTTTTGCTTGTGTTATACAGGTCAGGTTTGATGATGGAATGGTCCCTTCTGGACTTAGAAGCTATGAATCTCTTCCTTTTCTAAAATACTCACATAAAAGGTCAAATTTCCAAGACTGGAATATTTCACTGAAGGACCAGAAGCTCTCTACGATGTCTTTAAAATAATGAAAGGGGTAAAAAAGACATAAAATAAGGACAAGACAAGGAATACAAAATAAACGAAACTAAGGAATTTCTGTCCTCAACCTACAAATGGGAATAAAATATTAAATATCAGAGCATGCCATGTACTTCCAGAAATACTTATGTGTCAGTGAACAACTCTATCACACAGCTTAATCTAGTCTGCTTATGGAATAAGCCTAGTAATCATAATCTCTCCTAATAATCATAATCTCTCACTTAACTAGATCCTGAAATTCTTCAGTGAGAGGAAAACTATTTTGTGAATTGAAGATGTACATGTCACCCCATGTAAATACATAAGCATAATTAAAGAGCTACAGTGACAAATACCAGGATCAAAATAGCTACTAACTACCTAATGATATTACCACAGTCTAGTATTAGCATCCTCCCTCCCATGCTATGCCAAGACTGAAATACATACTCAACAACATTTCATTTTTGGAGTTCGTGCTCTAATCTCAGTAGGAATTTCAGTGTTCAGAGGAAGTCTCAATGAGGGTCACTCAACAAATGGGGTACATGCTCTGGAGGCACCCTTTTAGACTTTGATTCCAACTGTGCCTTATTTTATAAAGAGATTATACATTAAAAATAACATTCTACAATTTTAAATTTAAATATTTATTTGGTGGCACTAAGAAAAAAAAAACACTCAAATGTAAACAGTACAAGCCTATACCCTCTAAACAATTAATAATTTACATTTCTCATAGATGACTTATCAAATGCAAACAGAAACCAACATTCCTTTTCCTACATTTTGATGAGCTCAGCAACATTGCAACATTAACTCCTTTATAATGAAGGATTTCTAAACTGTAATAAAAAGGGATATATTAAAATAGTACACATGGTACTTATTAATTCCCTCCATCAATATGATCTGTATTTTGTGCCCCATTAACCTGCACCACCAGGCAAGGGTTTAATTTCTAATTTATGCAACTGTTTTCCGATCAACTATCTGTGATGGCAGAGAAGGCAAAAGTAGTAAGACATGATATCTGCAAGAAAAAATGCTGAGCTGGAGAGCACAGTGAGAGGTGTTTCATTTAGCTGACAGTCTTGCATATAACAGTTCTTGTCCAAAGACCCAAGAGCACTCAAATTTTATAGCCAATATGTTAGCTCTCTGTATCCATTATTGAAATTCAGCTATGGCTGAAGAAAAAAATCTAACATCCTTTGTGAATGTACACCAAGATGACACAGAAAGCAGGAGTAAAATGAGGAATCTTCATATCAGTGTAAGAAATATAGGAGCAATTAGTCAAGTGAAATTTCATCAAGATCCAAAAAAATTATGGCTCTGTGCCACTTGAATCTAGCTTTAGTACATTTACATCTTACTCAAAGGATAATATCTTTCAGAATTTCTGTAATAATACAACATTGTGCTTCTCTTTACTATAACATATTTTGTATTCTTATACATAATTATTATTAATAGTAACTAATTACTGCAGATAAATTCCCTGATGTGAGTGGGTCAGAGTTTTACTTGCAGTACAATGATTTGTGAAGTTTTTTGAAGGGTTAATAGTTTCATTTCTAAACTGGAAAAATAGGATTTTTATGAACTGATTTTTCTACTAAAGCAGTCCGAAACAATGCTGTCAATCTTCTTGCTTTCCGAGGTACCTGAGCTACATCCATTTGGGCTCATATTATACAGTGTTTCAAAAATAAGATGAAGAATGGAACTCTTATTCTTTTTAAATAGAATTCTTTTTTTAGAACTAGCTGTGATAACATCATAAAATGTCTTGCTGGGTTCCTTTCTGTAAAAACACAAAGCAGGTTTTATACAGCTTCTCTTCCTTACATGCAACTTTCCCCCACCCTCTCCTTCAAACACCCATATTTAGGAAAGGGAAATTCTTGACAGCAAGCCCTCAGTGGCAATGACCATCTGGCTTTGTGTTCACTGGTAGGTGCTAATTGGCAGTGGTGAAAAGTGGTGGTAATAAACGCTCAGCCCAGTGTAGCCAGCCCTGTTTGACTGAAAAAGAAAATTCTTTGAACTTTACAGAATTTTTAACAAATAGAGCTTTTTTGGATTACAAATGCTTAGATTTTTACCAATGTTAGGAACATATTGGCCTGACTCTGTGAGCGGATTTATAGCAAAGAAAAAAAGAATTTAAATCGTGGTACAATTGCAGCCATTAACATAGCTTTTCTTTTAATAATTGCTGCCCCAAAGGAGCAGTTTTGGTGTTTGTTTGCCTACAAGCAGAGTTATGATTCAGAGAACAGTCTTGGGTGTACCCTATACCTTCATAGGATGCCCTGATTTCATGGGAAGTGTCTCAAATATCAAGGTTTCAGAGTAATATAGGAAAGTGAAAATCGCAATGTTGCCATGTCCGTGTGTCTTGTATATGAATTGCACAATGCATGTGCTCAATAGCACATTTCTTTCCCCAGATTTGAAATTAATACCACTGGATCCATTAAGCCTACTCAGGGTAGGGAGCAACTGGCAGAATCCCATTCATTGGATATGGTTCAGACTTAATAGATGCAGTTGGTGGTTTTCTCGAACATTATAAAGATATAAGGTTGTTTGAAGGAAAGGTTCTAATTTGCAAGTGGGCAAAGTTTGAATATTATTTATTTGTATTTCTGAAACTACTTCACTTGGTTTTATTCAAAAAGTCACAAGTATCTTGAAATATTTTTATTTTGCCTAATTTGTGAGTTAATCTGAGACTTTTTAGACGTGAGTCCTACAAAATGAATTTTAAAATCCTCCCAAAAATTATCTTCAATTAGATTATTACATTGTGCTGAAAACTCATAGCATAACTTTCTGCAAATATTAGACAACAAAAATGTATTTATTTATATTTTATTTGTATATAAAATATTTATTCCTGCTGAATACTAAAGCAAATAAAATATTTTAGAATTTAAAAAAAGAAATAGTGACTTATTTTGAGAGCTGATTGTGTGTGATTTTTATGTGATCCTTGTTGCTTATCAGTGTTCATCAGACACCTTGGCATTTCAAGTTAGAAGTCTAACTTTCACATGGAAAAACAGAGGTGAGACAAAACTTACCTTTCGTTTCTATTTACAGCAATGCCACTACTCCTCTGCCCTTACTTAATCCTTTTCTGCCTTATGCTTATCTTTCTCCATGTACGTTCAAGCCATAAATAAGTTAATTGACGTACATCTGAAATTTCTGACCTTTTCCTTCATTCAGTTATTTTGCAAATTTCAGTAATTAGAGGGAGAGTATTTCATATTTGTAGAACATGTTGAAAAGGACTATATCTTAGCTACTAATTCTAGTTGTTACTGATCTCAAGAAAAGAGTCTATATCCTTCATTTCTTATGCCATTATGGGTCTGATCCCTAGAATTCTCAACCGAACCTTGGTTCTAGAAGACTAGAGAAAGAAAATCAATTGCTAGCTTTATATATTTGCAAAGTGACACTTGCTAGGATAGTTGTCAGAATCTTATGTTTCTCCAGTTGGAAGGTTTATAAAAGCTACTTCATCCATATTAAATTCTAAAGTGAAATAGATTTGTGTGGGAGAGAACTTAATCTCAGTTTAACATCAGTACAACACCCCAAAGGATCATAGTTCATGCCTAATTGAGCTTTTGCAGCACAGTCACGATCACCTACATGAGGAGATAAAAAAGATGCCATAATTTCAAAAGAGAAAAGACTTTATTCTGTTCTGCTCTCTTTCCCTCATTTCTCTCTCCTCCCCATTCCACCCCCTTTAGAGCAATAAATGCACACTACATTTTGCACATTCCCACAGCAGATAAACATAGACAAATTTTCCTAGTGATGACCTTATTTGTCAATACTTGAAAAACTTAAAACTATGTCTGGCCGTAGGTTTATAATAAAAATGGTCATGTTTTTTGCAATTTCCATTGAACTCTTCCTATAGAAAAGCCTCAATTCTGACAGTCAGGAAGAACACTACAACACTGATTATTTGGATGGTCACCACTATGGATCCCACTCTATTGTTGAGTGCATGGCTTTCTCCAACTCATAATGTGAAAGTCAGCCACTTCTATTCAGCCCATAACCCTCTCTTGTATTCTGTGGAATTGGCAAAAAATGAGGATCGATACCATCCAATTTCTAGAAGGAATAGTAACTTACCAAGAACAAGCAGGGTTATTCAGGAACTTTAGTGTATTTTATTTCTCTCTTGCACAGATCTAAAGGAATATCTTGCAACAAAATGAAATATACATTATGCACTAACAAAATATGGTATAAATGCTTTCCATTGCATTAATGGAAACAGTGTGCTCAGACCATGTCTATCCAAAATCCTCTTTCAGTCACAGTACAATAATGTCTTTTGATCTCCGCACCTGTTCCCAGTTCCCTGCAGAAATGTGATAATATCTGAAGCTGTCAAATGGAAATGGCTGTACATTGGGGGTAGGAAATGTTCTGCAAGTACACTTATTCCGGTGTAGAAAAGTTGGTGTTACATGTTTTGCCCAAGAGACCTTGCTCTGAATATCTGAAATGACTTGCTGGATCTCTCTGAAATACAAGAAGGAAACACACTTGTTATTTCTCCTCATGTCCTGTCTTGTCTTAGAATGAATGAATGTGTTGAATCGATCCAATTGTTAGAGAATGATTGAAGAAGAAGTTCAATCAGATAGCTTGTAAGGTAGGAACAATGGGAGTTAACACTGACAAGCAGGAATCAGTGCCCAAAACCAAGAAGAGAGTCCAGATTAAGTCACACATTTTTTGTCTGATGCAATGCAAAGAGCACGTCCTTCCCAGACACACAGTTTAATTTTTACAAAGAATAGATGAACAAGTGTTATAATACAATATTTATGGATCTTGGCTCTCTAGTTACTTTCATTCCCTTTTTGTCATTGAAATATAATACCAGAACACAGTTTTTATCTTCATGCACCAAGAACTTTAGCCAGTTACTAGCTTGCTTATTCGTGAAGAACAACTTGAGTTAACCCAGTCAGTAAGTGCTAAGCTGGTACTCTTAGCACAAGCTTTCAGTTTCTTAAATACTGAGAAAAATATTTTCAGTTATCTAATAGCACAAGTAACCTTGACTATGATAGTCACACTCCTATGTCCACACTTTACTAACTGCTTTGGCTCTAGTTTGTGAGCTAGTGGTGTCGCATAAAGATTTTACTTAATGCTTTTAGTACAGAAATTAAATGAGACAAAACAAAGACATCTAAATAAGAGAAGAAGATGGCTGCGTGGCCCTCCATGGTGTTGCTGTAGTGCTATCCTTGTGAAACCTTTTTTGATGTCGAAAGTAATCTAACTGATGCTGAACAGGACGTCGGGGAGCCTTCCACGGAGAGCGGTTGTACACTAGTTTGATGGGACTTAGAGCAAATAGCAAGTGTCACAAAGGTTTTTATTCCTAGATTTTGAGGGAGCTTTTAGAAAGAAAAGAGTAGCATAGCTGCTTGAGAAAGGAAATAAGAAAAATCTGAAATACCCATGTACTTACAAGCGGAAAAAATCTGCTGTCTTTCAACTGCCACAACACTGGTAACTTTGTGATTGATATTCAATATGCACAGTCCTAAAAATAAATCAATGCACATTTTAAATGCTGTCTGTTTGGTTACACATCCTTGTGCAGTCTTCTGTTTTTAAGTCCTGATAATGAATCTTTGTTCTGATTTTGCAATTGTAATGGGATTCATAGCTTTAAAGTCATTAGGATTAACATCAGTAAAAACAGTTAAGATCCATATTATGAATAAAATGAAAATTAAAAAAAAAAATTCTGGAGTAGAGATGTGCCTTGAGTATGTAATATTTTTTTTCTGTTTTCCATTGACTTACAGTCTATTATTACATGTTGCTGGTAGCAACCTTAAAGCCAAAGAATGGCTCTGTATTCCACAGTCCCTTTGGAAGTTAAGCTACTCAGAAGGTTGGCTGGCTGTTACATAAATCAGATTTTACATAAGTCAGTCTTAATAAAAGAACCACTATAACTGTACTCTGTTTGGGGGCATGCTATCCATTTGGAAACAAACAGTGTTTTCCAGCCACATGCAAGGAAGTGCCAGTCTGTCCTCAGTGCCTCCACAACTGTTTCTAGGGGATTGGGTAGTTATAATGCATGATGCTTGCCAAGTCCACCAAATCTCCTGAAAAGTAGCTATAGTAATAAAAGATTATGTCAGATAAGCCGAAGTCAACTGTCACTGCAAACATCAGGAATGTTGCACTGGGTAATGGTCACTGTTAGACACAACAGAGCCTTAGCTGGAATCCTTTGTGGTGGTTAAGGAAAAAAAGAATTTCATATTTCATGGGCATCACCACATGACCATCCTGGAAAATACCTGGAGAATAGAAGGCCTGACATCAAACTCTGCATAAATCTCTGCTCCGGCTTGGTAAGTATGGGCATGTTCCTAGAAAAAGAAAAACTTTAGATATATCAGACCCTGTTACAGGTCTCTGATGAGAATGTCCTTCATAAATACCTTAAGTATCATTAGCTCATATAGTCTGACCTTCTGAAAAATTCAAGGTACATCTAATTCAAGTGCAACTCAATATAAAAAATAATCTAGCTTTTCCCACATGAAAGTGAATAACTCCATGTGACTATAGCCCAGCTTTCAAAATCTGCTTAGTTTTATTTTGAGGATTTAGAAGTGGGGAATCCAATATGTCCTCCTAGATTGTAACATTAGTGTGTTAAGGGAGAAGAGGGATCTTAGTCAAATTTGTTTTCATCGATTCTCACTTTATCTTTTGCAACAAGATGAAAGTATCCTTGATATTTTAATTCCCATTTTGTAAAGGCTTAATAACAGCACTGGAGAACATATTAATAAACAGCATAATACACATTTATGTGTATTTATTTTTGTCTTGGTTTCACTCATTGCCTATGATGATATTAAAAAAATAAACAACATTACTGACATCTTAACTTTGGAAGTATCAGAACACTGCAATTCTCTCTCCATGCATGAGTAGCACTTGATTCAAGTGATTAAATTTCGCAGTATAGGTTGAAGAACTAAAGGGATCATGAAGCCAATGGGACAATTTCAGGATCTTTGTGTTTTTAATGTAAAATATGTGCAATCTCTGAATACCATTTCAGGCTCCCTTTATTTGGATTCTGTTAAAAACAGTTGAATGACTTTAAGTAGACTATCGCCTGTATGCAGGAATAGTTTCAGAGGAATTAATGGGACTACTTATGAACTAAGGATCTAATTTAGGTCAGGGTGAGGTGACATAGCTTGATACTTACTTGTCCAGATTTAGCATGCAATATATTTTTGGACTTTTTTTTTTTTCCAAAGTTAAAAAATTTCAGCGCAGTCTTTTGTAAAAATGATCTACAGACCAGAATTGCCTAAGAATGTGAGCTCACAGCCAAGTAAAATCATTAATATGATCAAAATAAATATAAAGATCTTTCTTGTCAGCACTCAATCTATCTTTTATATTCTTCTGCTCTCTGAAACATCTCTTTCCTGATCTTGATAGAATATGGAAGTATCAGTGCATTTGAGCTATCAGAGAATGCACTATAAAGCAAAAGCAATTTTAATCTTTTGGATATGAGTAACATAGACAGGATTATTAGTTTCTGACTATTTTTCCTCCTTGTTATGAGAATATGAACTTCAAATATTGTTGGTTGTTGTTGTTATTATGGCTGACAATTCTCATCAAACAAGGCACAGGGGGATAATAGTCTGTGAAAAGCTACTCCATGCTTCCTAATAGTTTTCTTGAATCTTTCTCTGAATTATCTGGTTCCCTCCAACACAGAGGAAAAGCTTCTGGGCTTGAAAACTGTGATTCACCATAATAGTTGCACTTTAGGGAGCACATTAGTCATTGAAAAAACCCCAATCATCTTTTGCAGCCACTCATTTTCATTCTCTAGAAATACATTAATCCAATATAAGCTCAGGATGCTACTCAACCATTTTATTAGAATATTTCTCTAAGTAGGTGGACCAGCATCATGTCACTGTATCCTCAAGGGGCACTAATGTGATTTTGTCTTTGCCTACCTCTTTCATTAAAAAGTTTCCTTCATACTTCTGTACCTGAAACAAATGATCTGGCTGTCCCAAGTAATTCAGCCATACTCTAAGCACGTTCTACTTCACTAGGAGTAATTTTATAAGCTGATTTTTTTTGTTGGAAAAAGTCTAAAAAGTGCCATTACAGAGTATACAGATCCTGTTTCCGTTTCCATCTACTACATTGGTATCTATGTTCACCCCACATAAAATTTTTTCCTGTTTTCTGAGCAGCCACCTATAACATCTATGCATAGAACTGAGACCATTCAGTCAGGCCGCTGCTAGTAAGTCAAGAAGTGCTTATTCACTAAGGGACGAAGAAATGTCTTGACAAATCTACTGCCTCTAAATACCCAATTGTTTCCAGCTGCAGATAGACATTGCTTCTCCTGCTTCTCCCTGTTCCCTGTTTAGCAACTCCGCAAAGTTCCTGGGAGGCTGGTTAAGAAGGTGGGGAGGGAATCTACATTACAGAGGAAATAACCTCTCTATTGGCAAGATCTGCTTGAAACCACCCTACTTTTCTGGTGCTGATTAAAATGCCAGTTCACGCAGAGAGAGGGAAGGCAACAAAGTATTGCTGTTAGTATTTTATACAGCATAAAAAGCAAAGAACTGGTCAAAGTTATATAAAGTGCACTGATGAAGCAGAACTGAGAAACAGGAAATGTTATGTCACTAAATAAATAGCACAATGTTGTTTGTATATTAAATAGGGGTAACATATTCCATGTAACTCTAAAGTTTTTTTTTTAATTAATAAAATATTGGACTATGATTTCATATAAACATCAAGATAGAAACATGGAGACCAAAATTCTGGAGTCCATCTGAACTAAAAGTCATGGTCCAGAAAATAGAAATGAAACTAAGTATTCTGTTTCCAAGGGTCTTCAATATGGAAGTTGAGAAATCCTGAAGAGTCATGTGGAAAATTTTTGCCTGTTTGGAAACTCGTTTTTTCAACTTTCTACTCATGGAAATGATCACAAATAAAGGAATGCTGTATATTTTTTACTGTAAGCAGCTCTGTTCCAAAACCAAGAAAAAACCCCATTTTTGAACTTTTTTCAAAGCCTGTTTTTCAGACTTTTCCTATTAACATTGTGTTTCATTCCAGGGTAGAATGTACCTACTTTGGCATGGTGTAAGACAAGAGCATGTGCAGGATTATTACAAAACCACGTTTGC
Organism: Lycocorax pyrrhopterus obiensis; assembly: GCA_014706295.1. Taxonomy (NCBI): domain Eukaryota; kingdom Metazoa; phylum Chordata; class Aves; order Passeriformes; family Paradisaeidae; genus Lycocorax; species Lycocorax pyrrhopterus. The sequence continues at coordinate 9,016,162 of JACSVZ010000015.1, forward strand.
AACACATCCAGCTGCCCACTACAGATTGTGTGAAAAGGACACAGCTTTGCCAAGCAGAGCTCTTGCTACTTCTAACGGGCACTGTGAACTCCACAGCAAAGCAGCTGTCAAAACTCCTACCAAGTCAGCCACTGGTCCTCAGAAAAGAGCCCAGCACCTGGTAATTTGGAGAATTTAGTCCCCAACTGGTTATCGTGCTCTTTATATAAAAGATTTTCCCATGTGGCAGTTTCCTGAACAAGGAAAATTACAAATATAATGTTAACTCAGGTGCAGATTTTTAAATTTGCTACTTATTTTTCATTTTTAAATGGTCTATCTATGTAGTCAGGAAAAAGTGTGTTTCACATCTGCAGAGGGAAAAATAGGTTGCAAAAACATTTTCTTTTTTTTTTAAATTTCAAATAAGGCATTTGAAAAACGAAATTTCATATGCAAGTCTGTAAATTTTGATGGATTATTGTTATAAGGCTCTATATTTTGTCTCCTCACTGTTTAAATGCTTTACAATTTCTATCAATGTCTAGCATAAGTTGAATAAATATTTAATCTAAATATAAGTAATTCTCAGCCAAAGAGTGAGAATTTACAATTTTGGAAAGTGAATTCAGTGACAAATCAAAAGCAATATAAGCAATAAAAAAGTTGGACTAGTTTGACTAGCATTTAGTTGCTTTCATTTTTTACTCTGTAGTTTTCAGAAAGTGGTTTGGTTTTCTATGGAAATGAATTAAAAGAAAGCCACACAAGTTCTGTGCTGTATTAAATGGTCTTTTCCAATCTTAATTATTACATTATTCCATTATTCTATAGGTTTTTATTACAATTATTATTTTGATATATACAATTTTAAATCTCGTAGCATCCTTGAAGTCAAATCCTAAGGGTCAAAATTTAATATAAGTGTCAAAGTCAAATTTGTCACATGATTTGTAAAGAACTGCAAGTAGGAAAGAGTGGGACTGAACATGTATCTTCTTTGGCTTATAAGAGAAGCTGGGAGAAGAACAGCTGACACAATTTTATGTCAATATATTTGATGTCTTGGGCATTCTGGATATAGCTGTGTAGAAATAAAATAAGAAAAAAAAACCCCTTCTAGCTACTCATATTCCATCGTTTGAGGTTGATGTCTATAGTATTAGTTCACACTCAGGTGTGCCATAAAAGATGTTCTGTAAAACACTTGGAAAAGGAGAGGAAAGAGGGAGAGAAAAATGACCTTTTCAGATTATTCAGACTTGCACAGGAAGCCAGTGAAGCAGAACCACATCACACTGACTTGTTGGACTCTCTCACAATTTGTCACTCTGTTCTGGTGCAAACTTAATCCATTTTGTAACATTGTAAAACCAGGAATCAATACATGAGAAAAAGTCTTTTAGATAAACAGTACTGAGAGATGTAAGTCACAGAGATTTCTCCTGAACAATTTTTTTTAAAGGAAAAGCAACATTCCTTCTTACTGAATATGATGTTAGTTTTACCACCTCTAGCAAAAATAGCACATTGTAATTTTCTGGTTCACTTGCAGTGCTACTGCACATTTTAAGCTTTTGTGCAGTAAGAGCATGGTCTCTATTTGATAATTGATAACATCTGCCTCCCTTATATGACAAATGATGTTTCTTAAATGGAAGTTTTTTCATTTCTGCAAGTTTTGCATGAGTCTTTTAGGAAAAGTTTTCAAATGCTTAGTTTTGTGCAATTTTCTAAAGTTTCAAACACGTAGGAGAGCAGATTATATTAACTTTTGAATCTGAAAGAACATGGTTTATTTAAAATTCAACCTGCTTCTCTTGTGGCTTCTTAAGCAGGGAATATATGAATAAGAGTAATTAGTCTTACAGTGTGGTGTGTAAAGTATTTTGAAGCATAAAATGTATGCATTTTTATAAGGTGATTTTCTATCCAAAAGGTGTTTGTATTCCAGACTTGATATGTTTAGACTCGTAAATATTCAAAGAAATATCTTTGCTGTATTCTTCTAACATGTAAAGTAGTATCTCCTTTTTTAATTGCAGAGAATCTCAGACATGAAGAAATGAAATGACCTCAACAAACAGCACAAAAGCAGAGACAGAAATTGAATCTAGATCTCCTGAATGTTAATTATTTGGTTTCATTTGCAGAATTAGTTCTTTAATGTGTTGCTGTTCAGTATCTTTCATTTGACATTCCTGTAGTTGTTTTGGCTCCAAATAGAGCAGGTTTAGAAAGCAGCAAAAAGCTGTGTATTCATTTCAGCAATTGTGAAAGGAAGCAGCTGTCTTGCTATTTTTCAAGTAAATTCCATTTTTCTGAACCTTGAAACTTACTTTTTTAGCCAGACGATGAAATAACAAAATAAATGTCCATGAACCATGGTGCTGTGTCATGGCTGCCGATTGGAAGAAATGGGCTTGCAATTAGGAACCACATTTTCTGTTGAACAGCACAATGTATAATATATATGGTTAGTATTTTAGGGAGACTTCTTCATTCTTGATAAACTTAAGCAATCCAGGTAGATTTTATCTCAGCTAAATTTCGCTGCTAAAATAAGTACAGACATTCAAACATTCTATAGAGCACAGACATCTAAATGTCCACTACACTCTATAAAGTAGGAATAATAAATAAGAAGCCACGTAAGAAACCGGTATCTTGTTACTGGGTGGAGCAAAGAGGTAAAAGAGTGAAAAGGTCAGCTAGAGAGATCTAAGACTTATTTGGTTTTGTATGTGTTAGTTACATTTAAGAGGTAGTTATTTTAAAAACTTTCTTCCCTGGAGAAAAATGCTGCTAAGCAGTTATATTTATCCTCTGGGAATTACGTAGTTGTTGTTCTGTCTATCTACCTGTTTAAGTGTGCTCTTTTCTTCCTTGGATGCAAATTTTGGCTGTTATATAAGATCTGTTAAGCCTTTTACTGCAAGTTAGAAAATTAGCTCATAGAACAGTATTAGTGTTTGTACAACTTTCCCAGGCTTCTGGATGGAGTCAGTGGGGTTTTTTTGTAGTGATCACTGTAAAATTTAAACACAGCTTTTGTTGCTGCCAGTCAAATTATAGCAAAAGGAAGTTTTGTAACTCATGATCTTACCACCAAACATTCAAAATCATAAGCTTGTTCTCCAAAATATAAACAAACTTTACAAATAAAATGCTTTCCCAATTTTTGCTTTTAAATTTGATGATTATTTAACTGTAGAAATTATCCATATGAAGAAACATAACAGAAAAGGAAGAATTTGATGGGTGATGTCTGATGGAGACTGAAATGCATGCCTAAAAGCAAGTTGTGGATCATAAAGGCAAGTAATTATTAATTATTTTGAACATTTTACATTTAATTTTTATTATGTCTTTATGATGCAGGAATTTAATCCAAAATATCCAGTGAGATTTGGAATCCCTATTTGCTATCTGGTGCTATTAAAAATATTACCCTTAATGGATGGAACTCAGACACCAAATGTTATGTGCTGTTTATAAGGTGGAAAGAAGTGAGGAATTTCAACCCAAAAAAAGTTACATTTTCAGGCATTTTGGTCAATGCAGCATTCCAAATGTTGCTGTGAGCCTTTACAGTAGACTAAAGATCAGGAAAGTTAAATGAGCTCTTGCTACCAAGGACTCAATTAAATGTGTACGGCTGTGAAAACCCCACAGGGATGAAGGGCAGCCTGTGTTAAGGAGGAGATCCAAATTAAAACCAGTTTTTAAAACTGTTGCTGATTATTATTTTTTTATTCTTTCCAAGTGCTTTGCATTCTCTATGTTCCAAGTAACACAGAATGAATTGACAAATTTATGGAGAATACAGTTCCAAAATTAATACAGTCTACAGAATATAATTTCTGATTCGAATTCACAACTTTCAGATTACCAGGAATTGTAGGGATTTGTTCCAGGCCATATCCTGTTCAGAACATTAGCAGCTACAACAGGCTAATTTCTAGTTTTATTTACCAGTGGTCAGTGTGACATAACTGGGCTGAGTCCCATTTTCAGCCACATTTAATACCCTAAAATGAATGTGTCATCTTGTCATGGCCTCAGTGGAAAAGGGACACATATAGATTTGATTGCACAGAATCATGTGGCTCTCACGAACAAGGTTGATGGTGTTTGTTTTTTTTCTTTCACCAATACTGACATAAACTTGAGCACCAAAATATGTGCTGTCTCTCTCTCTCTGTGTGCTGTTGCTTCTAAAATTAAATGCAGGCCCAAAAGGTAACAGAGCTGATCACTTCTTCCACTGCTGTGTCCAGGAAGGCAAAGTTGAAGTTGTCCATAGACATGAGCCACCTGTGTCCATCCTCTCATTGGGACCTTAATATTATCACAGACTCTCTGTGCTTCTTAGCTCCTTTGAAACTTTTTCTTCTACTTTTACCTTCACTGTTTTCACATCCTACCCTAAAAACACAGTTACCTGAAATGGCATTTATCAATTTCACTGTGCACCAACTTCATCTCTCTGTGTTGGCTCCTCTTCGACATATAGCTTGCAAACCATTTGTGGCACCAAGGCACTCTCTTTCTTTTCTTTGTCTAAAGGAATGTAGACTACTTTCTAGTGAATTCTATATGTATTTCTTGTTTCTCTCAAACAGGGCAGTACTCTTCATAACTGTCCATTTCCCACAAAAAAAACCCCAAAAAACAAACAACCCCCCCAAAAACCAAACAACCCCCCCAAACAAACAAACAAACAAAACCCAAACCAACAACAACAACAACAACAAAAAAACCAAACAAAAAACCCCACAAACAAACCCAAAAAAATCCAGAAGACTGGGAAAGGTGATGATGGTGAATAATTGCTCAGTGAACAATATTTTTCAGATCATGGGGTTTGGGAGTCCAGGTTGTGGGTCTTCTACAGAAATTATAAGAGAAAAATCATAAGATCCTGAGATCATTAAAATCTGGGAGAAAATACTCAAAGAAATCTTTACCCTAAGAAAAATTCCTGAGAATATCTCTGGAAAGAACCAGTTCAATGACACAGGTTTAGAATTAAGACTTTCCAAAAGTTAAGTGCCAGTGAAAGACATCTGTGAATATGCAATTTTATTTTTAGGGAGATAATTTAAAGATATTTTAAAAACAGGATATTAGCTGTGGAAAATTACGGCCCTTGAACTGAAATAAATAAAATATGACCTCCAGTACCAAATAATTCCTCCCATCTTACAGCTATTCAAACATAGAAGTCAATTGGTCATTTGTTGGGTGTTCAGCCCACAGAGAAATAAGCTCCCAGCTATGGCTGATCAAGATTTATATGTTTATAAATATATAATTTTGTTGGCAGGCTTTCTTGATCAAGCACACCCCTTTTTTAGAAGAAAATGGCACATTTCCATAAAAGTGACAAGAAATAGTAATCTTTCTCAGACAGGCTTCCATTTTGCTGAGTGTTTCAGTCTGATGGTCTGAACATGGGAACTGAGTGCCAGATCTGGTGAGGTCCTGTGAATAGTGCTATGTGAATAATTGTACTTCAGTTCTTGAAAAGGGAAAATGAAGTTTTGGTACTTTAAAAATGAAAATTAACTTTCAAGTTGAATAGAATGCAAAATTATTTTTATCTGTCTCCAAGGAAAAAAAAAAGTTTTTGCTGAATGAAAGATTAGATCCATAGTGAACCTCAGAGGAAAGGTCCAAGCAGATCTGTGTCAGGTAATCCTCTTGTTTGAGGTAGGAATGCGAAAATACTGGACAACAGATCAACTTTATGAGCTGGCATATTAAAGAAAAATAACAAACAACAAAACCAAGAGGAGTTCAGATTCATGAATTTAAATAAAATTTTGGAATAGTTTACAGTTGGATCTCTCAACTGTGGACATCTAATCACTGGTGTATTGGATTAGGATAGGTAAGATACACACTCTCGCTTCAAAAGTTTTATAAGCCTAATCACTTCCTAGCTATTTCCATGAAAAATAATTGTATCTGAAATCATTCAACCAATTCAATATGAATTTGCCTGCAGCCGGGAGACAGTAGTCACTGGGATCAGTTTATAAAACATTAACAAGCCCTGACATCTATGCTGTATGAATTCCAGGAGTTTAATTTTGGATTAGCTGTAGTTTGATACCATGGAGTGGTGCCCAGAAGCATGTTGGGTGCAATACTCAAATGTATGTTCCAGTTTAGTTTCATCCCAAATTAATCCAGCTTGCGTCTTCTCACACTGCTGTGCAATATAAGCCAAGGTGTGTTGTGTGAATCAGAAAATTCACTCTGAAGTCATAGTGTCAGTCAGAACAAAAGTGTTCTTTTTGACAGATACACCCTTGGCCTACTACCCTGTTTCTCCCCAGGTAAAGTGTCAGCGCAGTCAAAGCAGGATGTAAATTTCACAGGTTATACTGCTTAGTTCCTTTTCTTCTATAACATTTTTTTATTATTATTATTCATAACCATCACTTTAATACAGGCTACAGGTGAATCTTCTCAAACTTGACCTTGCAACCAGAAATTACCATTAGTTAGTGTTAATTAGTCACTAAGTATGAAATAAGAAGGGGCCAGAGAGGAAAGCAGTAGTTTCATTTACAAATAGGTTGTGTTGCTTCCTTTGAAAAGTTAGAAAAAGGACAGAAAAGTCTGTTGAATAAGGCATACTCAAGAAAATTTGTAAGTGGTACAGAAAAACTGTATAGATTACAAAGTTTTGGTCAGAAACTTCAGACTGGTTAGAGCTGTGAGGTGACAGAAGAGGCTATACTAATAAATAGTATTTATTTCCAGCAGAGTGAAATAACTGCTAGGCACTGATTAGAATTTGTTTTCACAGAGTACTTTCTGAGTGTTAAAAGCTTGCACAGCATAAACAAAGAGAGGCAATTGCCTACAAGCGTGTCCTGCAGGAGGTAACAGGCAATGCTCTTTGTCTGCAGAGGGGATGGGAAAGAGACTTTGAGCCTGAGTGTTTTGTAACTATCTATTCATGCAATGTCAAATGAGGCAGGAACACTTTTACTGCAGCAGAAGCTTGCTGCGTTTGACCTTATGAAGAGGGTCCCCAATCCACTCTCATTCCACGTAGAAGAAGCTCAGCCTTCATGTCAGTCAAAGATACAAAGAAAGATGTACAGGAGGGTGTCAGTGACAGGGAAAAAGGGAGAGTGCTTTGCTGTGGGAGTACTGGGGGCAGGCAAAGGCTGCTGCAGCAGGGAAGGCAGAGGGGTCTGCAGATATGGGGCTCCTGCCCCGCTGATGAAAAGGGAGAACAAAGAGAAAGGCCCCTGCCCTCACTTCTGTGCTTCTAAAATTTCTTGGAGTTCACCTCAGTCTCTCTTCATTGCACCAACTCGGGACTAATCAATATTTTATTCTCCCTGATATTTTTTTAGACTCTTCCAACCAGTTCTCTCCAGTTACTCCCGGGGCACCTCTTGGCAGCTGACATAAAAGAGGGTGCACCAGTCTTTGCCCTGCACAGTCCTTCAACACTATCGCTGTGGGCTTTGCATCCTCAGAAAAGCTCACAAGCCCTCATAACTCATCTGATGGCATGCAGTCACAGAAACTTAATTTTGTTTCATAAAATTGCCAAACTAGTGAACTGTAACACAGTCCTCAAGGTATTATTAGAGAGTTTAAAACTAGTAAAACACAGAGGATGATAATCACACCTCAAGACCTCAGGATTCTAGGGAAACCTTTAGTGCAGTCCACACTTTATGTCAGTGGATGTGACCAATCTGCTCTACAGTGTGTTAACCCTAAGCTGTATGGACACAGGTCAGTTTGTGCCCCTCTCTTGTAGCCAGAAAGCTGCACCCAGTTCCCTTAGCACTGGAGACACAGCTTCCAATCCACTTCCACTCCTGGCTCCTGTTGCTTGCCCTCACATCTCTGGAACTGGTTCTGCCCAACTAACACCTCTGTTTTCCACCACCTCAGAATTGTTTTTTTTTTTACTGTACACATGCAAAATTGTGATCTTTATCTGGAATCAGTTTCACAGAAATTATCATCTGTTTTGGGGAAATTCTCAAAACAGGATAAACAGGTCTAAAACTAAGAAATACCTTGTTCTTTTCTAACACTGGGAACAAAATTATTTTGTTACATTTCCTGTTTTTCCATTACTAAAAAAATCTAGGATTTTGAAGCCCAATCCAGCAAATCTCTGAACATTAACTTAAAGCACATGAATGCCACTGTTGAAATCAGTGGGACTGTTTGTACTCAGAAGGGTAAATCTGTTGCCTTGGATTACTGAAACAGAAGAAATGTATTTTATTTATAGTGTTTTCATTTTTTTCACAAATAGTGCTGCAACTAACTTGATGCAACCCCAAAAATTCTGTTTTGTGAATTTGAAGCATAAAATAGTGTTTTTTGAATGAATGTTAATAGCATATTCACACTTCTCATCGACAGTAATGATTTCAGGATATTTGGTGTTGCTAGCTGTCCCTATTAATAGAAATTGAATCAAGTCATTTTACACGGCCAGAGAATGAGGCCATCCTGTTTCTGGTCTTTCTGATGATGCAATAATTTGGCTCTGAAACCTTAGGAAGATTTAACTGAAGGAATAAGAGCTACACAGACTGAAGGAGTGATACATAGGAGCCATAATGAGAGGGTTCCACATTTAACAGAGCACTTCTGTATTTCAGATGATTCAATAATCTATTTATTTTAATACATATAAAATATATTTAATATTTTAATTATTGTTATTTTTAAAGTTTATCATGGCAACTACTGTAGTAATTATGCTAAGCATCAACAAGCACAGCAACACCAGACTGTACAACTTGCTGTATCGTAAATCAGGGATTCCCCCAGGCAGCCATAATTTTTCTGTCCTTCTGGTTTTGTCTGCTTTAACTTTTCTATTTTAGGGACTACACATGTGCTTTGTGTTAGAGTAGGCAAGTCATAGCAGACTAAACTATAGTCTATGGTGACTTTGCCTTTGAGGTCGTGCCCTTCTTTGGTCTTGGAGGAAGATGGTCACATATAAAAACAAATTATGATTCAGAGAATCCCTACAGAGCGATTAACCAGAGAAATGTGGTTTTCACTGTGCCTTCACCCAATGTACAAAGTCCCTGTAAAAATAGTCTTGTACTGGTCTAATTAATTGGCTCTCTAATCCTTGCCTTGCCCACTACATACAAAGTGGTTTTGTAAATTCAAAATAGACGTGGTCCTGAGCCACAACATTTATAAGATCATGGCATCCAGGGATGGAAAACAACTAATACATCATCCGGTACACCTCTCCAGCAGGGCAGGGCAGCCTAGTTAAAAATGCCTCAAATAACATGGCTTTGACCACATCCCGAGCCAGCCAGTCCGCTGTCTAATTCATCCTGCTGCTGTGAAGCTTTCCTTGATTTTCTTGGTAGCTTGTTTCACAACTCCAGCCTCTAACTTTGAATTCAGCTCTGTAAGGAAAGGCAGCAAACCTCCCTTGCCTGAGGACAGCCTTTCGCATACAGACAATTGCTCACCTCTTGTTTATCCTCCTATCTCATTACTGTTCTTTTGAATCGGGGAAATTTGTGTAGATGAAATTTCTGTATCAGCCAACACAGCCTCGGGATTCGATTTTTGATGTTTTCCTCATATCTGGCAATACTATTGCACTTTCACTGCACAGCTGTAGTACTGGATTTCTGAATATTTGTTCTAACGACTGAAACCATAGGTTTTGCTACTGGAACAATGTCATATGATCATGAAGACAGCAGTGTCTTAGCAGATGAGGGTAATACTTGTACATCCTTAATAATGATATAAAAGATCTTAACAGGCAGACAACATACTTCCCTGAGATAAACTATTCACTTATGTAGTTGTAAAATAGACTGACACTCCTCTTTCACTTCCTCAAGGTTGTAATTTAAAGGATTAACTTAATGCTGTTTGATACCCTGTCCAGAGACTTCTTGAAAGCTGAAGTTGTTGGCTCTTCAATAAAGAAAATGTATTAAAGCCTATGGATTCGGGGTTTTTTTCCTTCTTTTTTTCTCCTTTTCTTTAAGTGAATGTGTTGGTGGTTCAAATAAATATCTGTCTAGACAGATGTCAAAAGTGAAACCCAATGATAAAGACTTTCTTCATGATAATAATAAAGCAGATGGCAAAAAAAAAAAAAAAATTGTGGTGTATAGAACACCCAAGTTCTGAATGCAGAGCCAGATCTTTTTGTTTCAGCTACCACACAGCAAAGGGCAGTCAGTCAGTCAGACCAGAAGTTCCCTTACACAGAGCGTGGGTGCGGGGAGGGTGTGCATGTACAGTAAAGTGGTTAGAAACACAGCAATGGATTTTGTGGTTTTCTCCTTTGAAAGTTATCATCTGGTTAGTGCTGGGATTTCTGAAGACCTCAAGGGTAACAGATTGTTCAGTTCTCACCACACTGGGGTCTCTTTTCTTGGAGAGGTTTTGTACAGAGCTTGAAAGTTTTGAGATCTGCTTCCCAAAGCTCCCCGTGGCTGCAGTGAGATCAGATGCTGCTCACCAAGAACTGCTGCAAAACACTGGGGATTTGTGTGCTTCAGTAGTCAGCATCCCAGCACCTGGGTGTTAGCTGCCTGACAGCTGCAGAGGGATTCTAAGCAGGGTATATACCTAGGAACATCTTTAAGCCAAGGGAAGAATTAATGCTTTAGCCACTGTGACACAGAAGCATATCCGCTAAGCTTCTTTGTGTACTGAAGTTGAATACAGACAGCTCACTTTAAAGCATGCTCCCTGTTTAAATGCCAAAAGAGTTTCTTTAGATTTCCTTCATCATTCCCTCAGGTTTTGGACTCACATTGCTGTAATGAGAAATCTAATGCATTCCTGAAAGCAGATTATGTCCCACACATGCAAATCACAGCATATACAGCTCTGTGTTTTTGGGATCTGTCATGGAACATGTCTTCCACTACCAGGACTAAGTAAAAATACAAACTAAATGTAACCCAGGACTTATGTCCAGAACTGATGATATTATCACCTTGCTCAAATAGGAATGTGGAATCTTCTAGTGGGCAATAAAACTGGTATTGATTTTTAAATATTTTGCATCAAAATGCATTTGCAACTCTAAAATGTGCAACTGATTTGTGGTCAAAATCGTTTATTTTTTTAACCAATGCTTTTAATTTCACCTTAGGATGATAATTGCATTAAGTGATGGCTTCAGACAGAAACTGTGTATGTTATAATTTTGCATGTCTGATCATGGAAAGAAAGATTTTGTCTACACCTGTCTTCAACAATGGGCAGACCACTTATTCTTCTGTAGAGAAATTAATAGCTAAGAACTGAGGCCACTATCAGCACCTTTAAGGCATAAAATATCATCATTTCTTAACTAGTTATTTGTTGTTTTGTCTCCTTTTTAAATGATGAAGAACCAAGAAGCAATCCACTGGAAGCAAAATCATGTAAAGGGAGAACTAAACACTATTCACATTGATAAGTTGGGATAAAAAAGGGAATCATTAACCTTTAATAAAATATATTCCTCATTCTGAGTTAATAGGAAATATCTGATAGATATAATTACTTAGTATTAGACTTTTGACCATTACATTTTTATTTCCTTCTCAGTGATCAGGATAGGAAATATGTCATGCCATATTTCGTCTTCATCTTCAACAAACAGCTAACTGTTTCATTTATTTTTTTCTTTTGAGAGACTTCAGTAATTATTTAGCTGCAAAAATATATAATCAAAAATACATTCCTCTAGAGAAATCAGTAATTTGATTTTTATCCATAACTACCCCCACAGATTGCTGTGACCCATGTACTAATTGTAAGTCAGGCACATGGAGTTGATTTCAGGAATAAGATACACTGATATGCCTGGTTTGTTTTAGTCCAACCTATAAAGAAATCCATTAAGAGGTCTGCATTTGAAGAAAGAAATATTTATTCCACCTGTTTTTTATTGGTTAGCCAAAATACCCAATCTATGTCCCAAGCAGTATTAACATTCACCTGTTATTATACATAGAAATGATGTAACTGCAAACAACAATGCTCCAAGGATAGTATGTTTCTATATTTACCTGTCAAAACCCAGTCCTTCTGGAGTTGAGGAATGTGATTTAATTCAGACTCTTTTTCTTCCACCAGAGCATTAATTTATCATGTAATTTTGTGGCGAGTTTGAAGTAGATGTTCATGTTCAGTCAAACTCTTTTGCTTAATGAATATTGTCTAAATTTGATCTTAGATCGAAGAGAATGCACTGTGTATAAAACAAGAGAAATAATACTTCCCCGTCCTGGAGACATCTCATATAAACACTTCTAGTTTCACACAGGGTTAGGGTCCAATTCCCGATGACAAAAGCAAAGACCTAAAATATTTCTAATCTGATAATTCCACAGAGGACCAAGTCTTATTATTATTTACTGTTATTTCCTTGTAACAAACAAGATCTGGCAGCATTCTTCTGCTATCAGTTAGCATATCCTCCTGAGGGTCAGTGGGGTCATCCAAGTGGTAGTTCTGCTCCTTTTTCATTGAGAGAGATTCCAGAAGATATTATTGAGTGGTTACTCACCTGTTGGATCAGCTTTTTCACTTTCTTGTTGTGTCTTGTCAGCACTCAACTAATATGTCCACAGAATTTTTCATGGGTAGGCTGGGAGTTAGGATGCTGCAGTACCTGACATGCGGTTTGGTGTAACCATTTCTCCCAGCACTGCTGACGTAAGGGAGACAGCGACCAGTTTGTAACAGAGACATGAATTCCCACCTCAAAGGCAGAGATAAGTCAGAGTTAACAATTACATGATGTATAGATCTTTCCTTCAACTCCTACATTTGTTATAAAAATTTCTGTATGACAGAATTTGAAAGTCAATGTGTCAACACGAACTGCAATGCCCAGTGGACAAGTAGTGACAAAAAAAAGGATTTAAAGATGAAGCACTGTAAAAGAAGTTGTTATTTAAGTGCCTTTTAAATCTTTTTGTATTAAAGAAATGAAGATATCATTACCTGTGCACTACATCTACTGCAGGTTCTGTTCTAATGCAGACACAGGTACCATTAACTTTGGTGAAGGCCACACAGCTCCTTTTGGGGTTGCTCAGGTTCTTTAGATCTGCAGTCATAGTCAGACAGAGACAGAAAGAAAGAGAGAATTCCTGCTTTGGTTCAGTGTATTGTCATCAGAAGAAGGAGGAAAACTTGTTACTTTTAAACCTGGTTTTAAGTTATGGTTATGGCAAATCTTGGACCACCCCAGCTTTAAATTTTCTAAACATTTCATTTTGCTTTACGGTTATAATGTTTAGAATTTGTTACTGGTGCTAGTAGCTGCAGATCTACTTATTTATGTCGTGCTCCTGCGTTTACATTTCACTCTATCAGTTAAATTTAAACCAGTTCACACAATATGTCAGAAGTATTTCGTGTTGGAGTTCTTAGATTTACAAGCTCAACGATTTCATTATGATTGCTCTGGATCAGCAGCAGCTGTAGCAAATCAAACCATGGTTCACAGACTTCACATAGCTACTCACAATTAATTTGTAATTATTTTAATGGACTTCATTACTGTATATAAAGAGTGCGTACATACACAACAAACTTTTTTTTCCCCCCTTCAAAAAAACTCATCATCTTCCCCTTCAGGTTTGTGTAGTTATAGAGATTCTACACTGGCAATCAAATATACGGTTTGTATTTGTATTTTAAAATGCTCTTTACTTACAGGCATGTTTTCAGGCATGTTTTTTTACTTATCTGTCAGCATTTACTTAAATGGCAATTTTACTACTGAAGCAAACTCAGGTTTGACAGGCATTTGTTGTATTTGCCTTATTAAACAGAAAACAAGGAGTAAACCCACCTTGTTTACTCTTCAGAGACCCTTGCACTGTACTACATGAGGGCTCCACAGCCCTGGGGCTTTGTGTTTGTACTCATCTAAGACTGAATCCTAATATTTGAACATCTGTGTTGCCATCCTTCTACCTACTGTTTAAAACTGCATAGGAAAAAGTCTTCCAAAACACCCCTTGAGGCAAGACCGTGTGCCTATTAAATTGAAAAGATGCTGAGGTATAGAGCTTGACTGCCTTGCCTGAGGCCACACATTTCTCTTGGGTTGAAATTGTGTGTACCTTTCCACCACTTGCTTTGCTACAAAACTTGTTGTGTAAAGGCTTGCAATCCTCACACAGCAATTTGAGAATTATAAAGAGAGGATTCACCCTGTAAGAAGAAAAACTTGAGGAAAAAATGAATCTCCTGCATGTACCGATATGTGAATTTTCCTTTTCTATTGTTAGGTTACTTTCCAGTGCAGGCATCTTTCCCCATGCCCAGCACCCATTCCCCGATTTCCCATGCCAGCACTTCTTGCTGACAGCCAAAGCCTGAACATTGAGCAGCAGCTCCAGCTCCTGCCTCTGTGTCTTTGCCCCAGCCCTTCCCTCGGCAGGCAGGGAAGGAGCCTGAGGCACCCACACAGCCCACCCTGCTTGAGAATCAGATTTCAGACAAAAAAGCTTTGTCCTTGGGCACAAATATGAAAATCAGCTTGTTTGGGTATTTCTGACTCCTCTGGAGCTCCAGCCCTGGGTCACGTTGTGTTTGTAGGGAGCCAAGGAGTTGTGTAATGGCTGGAATATGTGGGGTTGGAAATGCAAGTGAGTGCATGTAAGTTCAGGTTGGTGGGGGAATTGCCCTTATTTGTATGTGTGTATTTGTTTGAATAGACCTGCTGCACCCTACCTCTTATCTAAATACAAAACAAGGCCCATAGTTTCTAGCAGCTCCCTTGTGCCTTCCCTCCTCCAGTTCCCTTTCCCCAGCTGGAAGATGAAAACAGAACGTTAATGCTGGGGAAATCGTTTTGAATTTGCCACACAAACCCTTTTGCACCATCTCAGGATAACTGAAGTGTACCTGTTCACTCTGTTGAGCATCTCAGATGCCAGCTGAAGCCCAGGAAAATTAATAAATAGCACCATGTAGCAGCTTGGAGGGGAGTTCTAGAGAGAGGCAAGATTTGAGATTTTGCACTAATATTTGCTTTACTCACTGAATATGGTTTTAGCTTTCATAGTGAGCTCACATTTGGATTTTTGTGCCCTTTTTGAAAATGCATATCATAAGTAAGAAGAAGTGTTAAATGTTCCACAACAAGATCTTTCAAAGAAAAAATTCCATTTGGACTACTTCAGAATCAGAAATGTTTGCATTTTTTAGGCTTATGGTAACAGAGAATGAGTCTTTGAGAAATGTCCTAATTGTATGCTTGTGGGGTGGTTTTGGTTTTCCTTTTTTTTTTGGAAAATGCAAATATTTCAGTTAGAACTCAGAGAGTCACAACCAAAGGAGAGACTTCACTAACCTTAACATTCACCAGATCATGCTGCTCTACAGCAGATCTTAATGGTCAAAGGCAGAATATTTGTATGCCTCACTGTTACAGAAAGGTGCCAGTAATAACAATCCCATCGGGTGGATATAAACTCATCCCTGCTGAGGTCTGTGCTTGGAGGCAGAGCCTGCATTGCCTTCTCCACTGACAAGATCTCGGGTACTCATGCTGAGCTACTGCCAGACAGCTGGCACATCAGCATAAAATCCACTGCAACCTGCAATTGTGTGCAAGAATTGGAGCAAATAGCTGTGTGATTTAGCTCGTGCTCCCGTGGTTCAGCTGCTGCTGGCACAGCTTCCAGCTGATTCAAAGCAAGCCCAGGTATGCGTACGTGACCTGCTCTTGGAGAACTCACGGGCAGACATGACCTGCTCCCTGCTCCTGATTATGCAGCAGCCTCCAGGAGTCCTTGGGCACTCTGATGATTTACTTCTGTCCTTCCACCAAAGCTGCGTTTTTTTCTCTGTCCTAGGAGTTCATATATTTTATTCTTCTTGAACAGATCTGTCTTCTCCCATCCATGTATCCTGCTATTACATTTATTAGCATTTCATTATATTATTGTTCTGGGTTCTTTTCAGTTTGCTGGCATACAGACATGTCTTATTAAATCTTTCTCTCCCGATATTATTATCGCTGGTTGACTACCAATTTTTTTTGAGTGCATTATTGTCAAATGCATATATTAGTTTTCATTTTCCTTTCTTTGTGATTCTTTTTCTGTAAAAAAACAATGAGAAGTATAAAGACTTAACATGACTTTAATGCTTCATCCTATTAAAAAGTGCAATTGTTAATGTCTAAAATGCACCTTGCATAATCCTAAATGATTATATGCATGAGATCTTAATTACAGAGAACTTTATTCCTTAATTAATGTATTCCAGACATCTGTAGTTTTGATGTATAAAAATCTTACCATGGGTATATTTTTAAGTTTCACATGCAAAAAAGAGATGAAGTTTTCTGGTACTTGTTAGCAGTGTAAGAGGTAGCTGCTTGGCACTTTCAAATCTGATGCTATTAATCATCACAGTGCTTCGATCAGGCTTTTTTTTTTTTTTTTTTTCTTTTAAATACTGCCCAATCGTACAGGCATCTAGTCAGATAAATAATTTTACTGACATATATAGATGACCTAGGGTTCCAGACTTACAGACATTTAAAATGCAAAAGGGATAACCTACTGAGTAAAAGCACATAAGGGGGGTGGGAGTGGGGGGATATGTAAAAAGCAGATCCTTTTTCTTTAAAGTGAGCAAGTATATACAACTAGAATCCTTTTACTCTGATCCGCTTAGGAGCATGCTGTTTAACGACGCTAAGTGATAATGTACTTAAATGGTTAATGCAAGGGTTGGTCCTCCTCTAAAACTGCGCCGGGAACAAAAGCTGAAATGACTTTTGGAAAGGGAGGGACGGGAGGAATTCTGACCCTTCTCCTGGCGCTTTACAATGCTAAACCGCAACGCAATTGAGGAATCAGTGCACGGCACGTGGATTAAAACGCTTCCTAGAAGCAGCCGGTACTGTGCATTGCCTAAACCCTCCCTGAACTTTCTCAGTGGATACAGCAGCCTGACAGCCCGGCTTCCCGCTGGGTGGATCCTGCAACTCCAGGAGGGAATGGCACTTCTTGTTTTTAATTAGCAAAGGTGAAAGGTGAATTAAAACTAGCTGTTTGGCAAGTCAGAGCAAGGGGCTGAGTTCTGAAGAGCACCAAGGAGGAGGGTGCTTTCTCTTTTTTTCCTTTTTTTTTTTTTTTCCTCCCTCCCTCCTTCTCTGAATGAATTGCCTTGCAGGAGGGACTGAAAATACAGCTTCTTCCTGAATCCACTGGCAGAGTTACTAAAGACAGCTCAAGACACAACACTGCAGAGTAACGCCTTGGAATGTCCTCGCACTTTATAAACAATTGTCCTAGGGAGGGAATATTTTTACATGACATTTGCACAGCTTGACAAATGGCTAGCTGAGGCTGTGTGCTGCTCTGATGAACGTTGAATTTCCCACAGAGACACCCCACAAACTGACCAAAGAGAGAGATCTAACTGCACTGGCAAAGTAGAAGTGGAAGTTGGAGCCTTAAAAACACCCCACCAAAACAACAAACAAACAGCAGCAGTTAAGTGAAGAGAGCAAGAAATTTATCTTGGGCAGGATGGCATCTGCCCAGGACCTTCTAATCCTGGCACTATATGGCTTGTTACTAGAGTTACCAGCTGGATGTCACACAGCAGATACGAGGCAACCAAGGTTACGTCTGTCACATAAAGGTAGGTCAGTGTGTCAGGTTTTTAAAGACTTTATGCTAATGCAAGTTCATTGACTTCGCTGAATGTATTGCATCGGGATTAAATTATGGTCCTTTGATGGAGTAAAACATTCCTGTTCAGAAACCTTGTGAATTGTTTCTTTGTACTAAACTGCACCCTAGATTAAGTTTACTGAATTCTGGAAGACTTAAGGTACTTGCAGTCATGATTTTAGACTACTGAAATATTCTTCTACCTGAAAGTGTGCTAGATTTGCATGTCATTCTCTCTTACTCTCCATGCTGTAAGAAGGCTGTCAGGTCTCTTAATAAGAGGGAAAGAAATGGAGAAGATAACCTGAAATTATTGCTGAATAAATGTGCATCATGTAACCCTTGAACAATTAAATGTGTGTTTCCCTTTTAGAATTCTGTCTGTCTACAAATGTAGCTAAGGCAAAAGGACTGAATTCCTGTGCAACCATATGATTCATTTTCTAAACTAGCAAGTGTCATCACACTATAATTAAAATGAATAACTGCCAATGTAAGTCTGCTTGCAGTTTAACTGAGTTACCCAAAGCAAAAATGTTATTTTTCTGACATATTTATGTAGAATGCTTATAACTTTTATTTTTGTTTAAAATTATTTAAGTCTTAGATACCTGAAGCCTGAAGCATTCTTCCTTAGCTCCTTCAGTGTCCCTGTTCTTTTCTGGATTGCATGTGATTTAAACTCTTCCTTATTATTTGGGTTTAATCCGGCATATATAAAAAAATACCTGTGCATAGCCACTGCAATTCAGTTCTCTGCAGCAAAACATACATTTGTTGATTATATACTTAGACAGGTATGGCAGATAATCATTGCAAAAGGAGAAAAAAATGTAATTGTGCAAGATAAACTGATGATTGGCCAGTCAGTAATGTTTGGATATTACCTCTTATGCACAGATGAAAAGAAAATGCGTTTTTGCTGACATAGTTGGGAATGAGCAAATTCTAATTTACTCAAGAACATTTCAATGGTTATACAAGTGATAACTAAACTGCATCAGTGTGAAGTACATTAGAATACCTATTTTAAGAATGGCTAAGATTTAAGAATTAGTAGCAGCTAGAGCTCCATGAGTCCACAGCTTCACTCCAAACAAGATTTAATTGTGTTTTATAGAGCAAGCTAAATTACCAATTATAAGGAAGGGAGAAGCTGAATAGGCTAATTGGTCTGAATATCTTGCTAGGAAGCTATAAGAAATGGGGTTTGCTTTTATAGGGCAGTGAAATGTTCTAGAGAAAGAAGTATTTGTCATGGAAAGCTGTCTTGTAAGTAAACAATTAATGGCTCTAAATGAAATAAATTATATGACCCCTTTTAACATATAAACCACTTTTTTTTTAACCTATAGTTTCAGAGTACCGTAGGAATGAGTGCCAAATGCTGATTGTATAATCCTTTCATATCTCTAACTGTTGAAAATGTGCATTTGAATATTGATTTATTTCTAGAAGTAACTACTAGGGCTATAATTATTATTGGTATTTTTTTGTTTGTGATGGGGTAAGGGAGATGAGAAAAGCACAGTAAATGAGACAAATAGACCTCGTGTTATGTTGGTTGAGGACTTTGGCTTAGCTGGCAGTTTTGGCAAACTCCCCACTATGGTACTGCAGCTATTAACTGCTTCTCTGCTCACTTGTAGTAGTAATTGCTTTCTGACGGTTGGAACCCATGTGCATTTCACTGCATACTGCTCCTCTTTTCAGCAGTGAGCCAGTAATTTGGCCATAACACATCATAACTGATATCTTCAAAGAAATCTTAAAACATCCATTTCTCACAGAGGGCCAAACCTTCCCTGCTTGATGGCAGTTCCCTCAGATCCAACGACACAGAAAGATCTGTCCTCATAAATTCCCTACCACTGTCACACACATCACCATTATATATTTCACCTTGTACAATACCTACCCTGTTGCATTTTTCACACTTAGGAAATGTGACTGATTTTGCAAGCAGTGCTGCCGTCAGGGAGTGCCTGACCACATATCCCCAGCCAAGGGCTGGAAATGGCAAACCTGCCTGCCACCCTGGGAACAGCTACTGCAACCCTCCCAGCCAAAAGAATGTAGCGACCAAGCATGAAGACAATGAGCAAATGTCGCTGCTGTCCTCACTAGTCAAACAGGAACAGCAGGAGGGACCCTCATCTTAATTGCATCTGCTCCAGAGAAAGGCTGCTGTGGGTACCAGAGAGGTGTGGGGTAGTCACAAGGAGGTGGTCATGCACCCTCTGTAGGAAGTTGCTTCAGCCTGTCCTGTGAGTTGCTGTTGTGGTACAGAGGATGAAGCCCATATCTGTAAATTTTCAGTGTGGGGTAGCTGTATCTTCAGTTAAAAATTTCACTGCAAAGACCCTGAAACATGAAAGTCAGCAGGCCTGCTAACTGCCTGCCTTTGGAACTGCAGATGTTGGTGGCTAACTGGGATTCAGGCCCTTGCAAGACAGGCTAGTGCTAACTGGAAAGTTAAAAGCTTCTGTGATGAGTATGATGAGGTTACGGATATCAGATATTTTTTTGTGTGGAAGTATATTTAAAACTAGTCCATTTTAAAGTGTTGTTTCCTTAGAGTCAAGAGAAAGCTTCCACAAATTAGAAAGAGAGACTCCTTTGATTTTTATAAATTCATAAATTATCTCTTTAAATTCCTTTTAAAGTGGTGCTCAGTGAAAGTGAGTTAGTGATCTGACAGTGAATGAGAACCTTTTGCTCTCACAGCAAACCAGACCTTCACCTGCAGTGCACACATGTCTCTAAACCCACAGCAACAAGAGCAGGTCCTAACCCTTGCAGAGGGGTCGCCTGATGGATAGGAATACCACAATCCCCCTGCCAATTAAGGGATATATTGTGCAACCCCTGTTTGACTCTATGGCCATTTGCTCTGCTTCAGTGGGAGTTAATGAGAGTCCTGCATTCATGAACTACTGGTAAACCTGTCAAGTCAATGCAAACTGTAATGGTGATTTTTGCTAAGGTAGATGATGGTCTTTATTCACTGTAACCCCAAATGTGAATTTTGTCGTTCCTTTATGACATTGGAATTGATCCTATAGCCACCTAGCAGTCATTTTATTTATAAAAACTTCATTTTTAGTAAGTTGAGATAGGTTTATATCCAGAACTTGAAGGTGTTTTCCTCAAACCATCATCTTGTGTCTATTAGAAAATTTATACTCCAGTTCATACCACTTGTGGCATTAGTGTTATGATTGCACTATAGGTCAGTGCTTGAAGATGACCAACCAAGATCTATGTACTCCAAGAGCTTCATGGAGATTTGTAGAGATAAAACTGTGTCATATCTTGCTTAATACTGCAGAGAAATAGATTTCTACATTATTAAGTTATAGGTTGACAACTTCATTTAAAAATCATTAGCTCATTTTACGTACAGTACATACTCTGGCTGATGAGGTGTTAATGGAAGCCAAGCTTCAGCCTCTATTCTTTATAGGCTGCTGGTTAAATTCTTTCCCAGTATCCCACAGTTTGAGTTCTCGCCATGGGAAATATATAATTAAGGTGAAATCAGCATACACTGCGTGTTAAAAAGAAACTATTTACATTACAGATTGAAATGGATTGGGTTTCCAGAGGACAGAAGGGATATATTTATATAAGGCTAACAGAGCTACGCTAGAAGCATGTGGGCCTGAAAGGCCCATGAAGGATGTAATTGTATAATTCAAGCATTATGCATGGTTTGCTTTGTATTTCTAATTGGTTTTGGAGTTTTTCCTTTTCCTAGTTCATGAATATGGTAAAGAACAAAGGTAATACAGTATGAAAATGAGATATTGAGCCTTCAGAGTGGTCTGTACAATTCTGTTGCATCAATGGGGTCTGGTGCAGTTATGTGCAGCAATTTGCACATCTTGAAGGAGCTGTTTTCTGTTTTACCCACTACAATCTCTTGAGTGACTTGAGGGATTTTGGCATTGCCTGACCTCAGGTTGTGTACCTATGTACGGGACACTGCTCTTGTCTATCAGAAGTGTGGTTAAGAAGCACTTGTGCCTGCCTTACCCACTGAAATACATTATTTTTTACCTGTTGTTGGAACTGCTTGCAACTTTCTATAGCAGAGTCAAGCTGCAGCAGGCAGAAGGAGCAGACTGAACTTAGAAGGAAATCATCTGGGTTAAAAAATGTGTTCTCCAAGCACAAATATTTCAAATAATAGCATACTGCTGAGGAAGGGAGAGCTGAAATGTTGCAGACAAAAACTGATACTCTCCATGTTCATAGTCAGATTTTAATATGAAAAATGTGTACTATAAAACATTTAATGTAGAAGAGTTTAGGTTTTTTAGGGCTGACTAATCACCTTTGAGGGCTGCTGAGGTCTGTTACAGCAGAAAAAATGTTTCATTGCCGTTTGCAGGAACCAGAATTTCAGTGCACCTACTTTAACTTTCCTGATATTTGCAATTTAGGATTGATTGTAATTAAGTCCAAGAGTTCCACCATGCTTATCCATGATACCTTACTCTGTTCTCTAGCTAGAGGGCAGTAGAGTTTACTCAGGGGCTATCAACTACATTGAGTAACAAAAAGGTGGGGAATATTTAGACAGTCATTTCCGAATTCTAATGTAGACAAATATATTTAATACAAGTATAGTATTTTCAACTAGTAATCACCTGGCCGCATAAATCGTGGCTAATTAATGACCAGCCACATAACCCAAAACTGAGTCATGTCTGATTCAATTTCATATGTGAAAATGTTTTCTATTTTTAACAGCTTTCACTCATTTTGAATGACTAGGAAAGACCGGTTTTCCTACCAAAGCAAATTCAAATCCAATAAAGATGTTAATTTATGCTAGATATAAATCACCTTGACTTTGTACCAGGATAAGGAATTGACTTGTGATCTTTGGTCTACATATAGTCCAGAGAAGTCTATGTCCAAAAAAATATAGATGACACTGTATATGTATAAACACACACACATATGTAAATATATATATGTATTTGTATCTGTAAAATGTGTGTATATATATAACAGATCCAAGTTTTGATATTTCTTACATTGAAATAAAGAGCAGTAAAATTCCAAGTGTTTGGGAACTAATGGCCTTTATTGTGGCTCCACATCTGAATGTGCTGGGGTATAAGGGCAGATAACCAGAATTATGAGTGTTTGGAAAAAAAAAAGTGACGAGTAATGTTTTATAATTCTCGAGGCCCCATAGAGCTCAATGTCAGCTTAAAAATATCTTAGGGAAAGATGCTCAAGTATCTCTAGGCCACTTAGGAGGCAGAGAGGAGAGCTTTTGCATCTCCCACTGGACAGGCAACTGATTGTCTACCAACAGTTAGGACAAGATTTAGGTTTATTATTCACCCGTATCACAAGGGGTGACTGCTAGGAAGTTCAGGAGTGCTTACAAGTAATCCCGGAGTGACTTGCTCACTGAGACAGGGATTTTTTGGCAGAGAATTCATGCTAGCTCCTTTCATAACTGTGTTTTGTTGACAAAGGATGCTGTAAGTATTGCTGTAGCAGAGCTCTGAAGTGATAAGCACCACCGCCGGGGATGCAAGGAGCAGACAGTTTGCAGCCTGACATCAATCACTTTCCTGCTCTTGCTTTAAAGAACTAAGTACCATCTGAAGGTGCAAGACCAGAATATCCTGCATGTTGCTGCTTCTCTGCAGCTAACTCCCTGCTTTCAAAGTGATAACACCATCTGCTATTTTAAACTCTTCATCAGATATTGTACTCACCATTATTTCACTGAATGCAAGTGTTATATTTTACTTAAATGAAAACAGGATTAAGGCTCTTTACATGATTTACAGGATGGTGTGCAAGGGTGAGCATCTGTGTCAGACCTTTTGAGAAACTTTTGGTTAATAAGTATCCTAAAAATGTGCAATGGAAATATTACATATTATTAAAACTGCTGCCCTGGTTTTCTTGGTTTTCTTCATGTAGCCAGGCAAATATGACGAATTTATAGCATGCAGACAGTGTTAATTACAAAAATCATCATTTCTTGAAGAAATTTGTAGCCTGCAGAGATAAAGATAATAATCTTTGTTTTACAGGGGAAAAGAAAGCCCTCTTGAGTATACTATTTAAAATGTTTTGTGTTGGTTAGTTAATGTTTGGCATTTATTTAAATCAGTTAAGGATTCAGAATTAAACATGAAAGAGCATGTTGAAAGAGAAAAAAGAATGAAAATATTGCATTATAAAAAATAAGCAGTATCCTTTAGCCATAATTTCAAACTCCTGTTAAGAAAGGACTTAAATGATTTTGAGGAAAAAATATTTGTGAAGTTTTTAAAATAAACTCCATCTTTAAATTGGCAAAAAATTTGAATTGCCATCATCAAGATTCAGTTTGAGGAACTGAATCTACTGAGTCTACTGTATACATTAAAACAAAGGAAACCGTCATGATTCTCTCAGAGCACAGTTTTAAAACCATTGTGTTTATCTTACATTGACAAATTCCATTTTTTCCCTTGATCTTGGTTCTTCTGATCACCCTCAAGGCTACAAATTCTTATTTTGGAAGAGAGATTTCTCCTTGTTAACAACTTCAATTGAAAGCTGACTTCAATGTGCTTCTCTTCTAAGCATCTTCTGTTAGTTTAAGCTATAAATTGATA
Organism: Lycocorax pyrrhopterus obiensis; assembly: GCA_014706295.1. NCBI lineage: Eukaryota > Metazoa > Chordata > Aves > Passeriformes > Paradisaeidae > Lycocorax > Lycocorax pyrrhopterus. The sequence continues at coordinate 9,040,490 of JACSVZ010000015.1, forward strand.
TGCTTTCACTCATCCATTTGGCAAACTGTTTTATAGCGGTCTAAAGACTGGGGGTTTTTTTCCCTTTCAAAACAATGTAAAGCAGGAATGTATCGTTATGTATACAGTTTTTTCTTACCCTGTGATGATTTTCATGCCTGCAAAAATCACCCAACCAAAAGTATTTTAAGATAAATTTTTTTGGTGGTTTTTTCATGTTTTAAGACACAATATTACAGATACAAGGAGTGGTTTCTCTGGTTTGTCTCAGGGTTTCTTGGTGACATTTTGATGTTAGACCTTTTCAAAGGGTTTGTGAATTGCAGCACATTACAATCAAGCATCCAAATACACTGTTTAGCTGCACTGCTCTTGATGAATATATAATCTTAGTGGCGAATCTTTGTTCCTCTTCTAGTCTCCTCATTCTTATTTTACCTGCAATTTGGAGGACCTCCAGAATGTAATAGCATGTCAAAGGTTCCTTTTACAGTTTCTGTGCAAGTATATACAGGAGGTCTGCAACCACAAAGTTGTCAAAGGGATGCCTGCCAAACATCTTGGTCCTGGCATGACACCCAGCCTATGTGCATAGCCAATAGCTGCAAAACTTGAATCACTCATGTAGCTGATAAATTATTTTTGATGAAATAAAAGTTGAATCTCATTTTTAAATTACTCTTTACTAGTCTCAGGTGAAAGCAGAGAATTGGCAGTTAAACAACTGTCGTGTCTTGCTACCCTGTCTCACTAGAGTACTTGGTGTGCTTTATTGCCTCTTCTGTCAATCAGAATCTGCTTGACTCAACAAGAGTCTTCCAGTTACAGATCATGATCTAAGATTTGTTCCTGAATGCAGTGCTGTGTTTCAGACTGAAACTTCATTTGCCCTGTGGAAGTGCCAACCTTTGACCTCGTAAACTCCACAATATCAGAATCAATTCTGTGTACCAGGAAGCAGAAATACTCCACCATGTTGTCTTTGTTTTCCACGGAAAAACACAGTGCCATGGCACTTTCTGTAACTCACCTGCCTGTTACTGATTGGCACCTGGTACTTAGACCTCCAGTAGCAAGGAATGGATCAAAAACTGGTTTTGTAAACTTCTGCACGTTAAAAAATCAACACAAAAGAAATTCTGTAATGATCCAATGGCAAATGCTAGTTTGCCATAGACTTGCAACATTCACAAATGATATTACCTTTCTTGGTTGAATTTTCATATCAGAAACCTAATTGTGAAGGAAACTTTCCAGTCAAGGAAGATTATATGAGAAGCATGAGACTTGTCTGCTTTGTGGGATCTATTGCAATATAGTTCAAAGGATTTTTATGAATATATAATGTCAAAATACAGAAAAAAATTAAAGGCCAAAAATTTCATTAATGAAAAATAAAAAAAGCCCCGAAGTCAACCAAAAAATGTCTACTAGCCAAAAATGGAAGAAAGACAAAAATATCACTGACAGTTTTTCATATCTCTTTGGCCTGAGCAAAAGATGTTCATTATTTATAAGAATTTGATGACAGGCCATATACAGTACTCTTCAGACTGTGATTTGGCAGGAACAGATAGAAAAAAGTTGTTTATGATCCTTGTGAAATCATGTTGCTAGTGTTTTTACTTCATCAGTAATGAAGAATTTCAGGTTTTAGGAGATTTGCTTGTTCGGCATTTGCAGTTTACCTTCTCTTTCTATTTTTTTTTTTAGATCCCCAAAAATCCCCCAAAATACAAAAAAAATACCCATATTTACATATGAATATAAAAGATTCTCAACACAAGCTAGACCCCTCTAGCATGATGGTGGGTCTTCCCCCCCCAAAAAATAATTCTCTAAACCAAGGGACCAGTGCTTGGAAGATAGGCATTCAGTGAAAGAAGATTTAACTCCTCTTAACATCCTTAATGTATCTGTTCTCTACTTCTTCTGTGTTTATTTTCATCTAAAGGATTCCTGACTTCATACTGTGAAGCAATTGAAGCTTCTGTGGGGAGTCAAACAATGGGGTTTTTACTGTTGCTAAGTTCGCTTTATAAGCTTTTTCTTCCAACACATTTGTTTAATAGGCCTAGTAAATGGTGAATGCAGCTGTAAATATATCTTTTATTTGTTGATGTGCAATAAAGATCACAAGGATGTTGGTCTTTTCTTATTCTGATCTTCCTGACACTGGTGAAAGGAAGTTGTACAAAACGAATGAAAAGTGCCTTAAACTGATTGCAGAAAACAACAGTCCCCACATACCTAAGGGTTAGTACCTTGTTTCTCTTTTAACAGATGGTTTCTCCCAGCAGTGTTACTAAAACTTAATAATAGCAAAGTAATAGGTTTCTTGATGTGAGGGAATTATTCCAGATAGCACTATTCACTGGGGTCATCGCTGAAGGTCATTTTTCATCCAGAGAGCTAAAGGTTTGCAAGTGTTGGTCAATTCCATGAGCTCCTGCAATTCTTTATTTATGATTAAGCTAAGTGCTCTCCTGTGGGTGTGTGGTAAAAGCCAAGAGTAAAGGAAAATAAACCCATTCCTTTATATATTAAATATTTAATCTCAGTTGATTGAGAATGGTATGATGCAAAGCTTGAAAATATGTGCTGTCTGGGAGCCCAGAAAGACGTCAGCTGTCTTAGAGATCTTGTTCTTATTAATGTTGTTGCTGCGAAAACATCTTGTCTTTGTGTGCCTGTGTTTACACGCTAAGTAAGTCATTATTCTCTCTCCTCTGCTTATCTTAGGCATGGCCATGTCCTCCTGCATATTTTCAGGTTACGCAAGCATCTGGGATAGCAGTCATTTCTAAACACACTACTGAGAAGGTGTTAAAGTATTCAGCAGGTTCAGCACTTATTATAGCTCATAACCAGGCTGTAAACAGGCCCAAGCACTTTGCTGATTCCATAGTATTCCTTGTTGAGTGACTGCAGCCCCTACGGTTTAACACTCAAGCACTGCAATGGGTTATTTCATTTCTAGAAGACTTCAATTCTTGTAAATAAAATGCTTCACATTTAGAAGACAAAGTTACAGTAGAGAATGTTCCTCCAACAACAGCTCTGAATGCAGTATATGATCCTTAAATTCTGCTGCTAAATATACGAAAGCTTTATTACAAAAACAGAACAATTAATAAAAAAATAGAACAGAGGCCTTATTTCACTAAGTGCAATAGCAAGCCTCCCATAAACTTTTGTGACTAAAAAGTTGACAGGATATTCCTTGCTCCTGACCTTATTCTCTGAAAGAGGTGATCCATTTGGTCATTGCATTTCACCTGGAAGTGTATTTCTGTCTTTCTTGAGTTTAGAGGGAGAATAACAGTCAGCTTAAACCAGAGTCCTCACATTTCAATAAAAGTAGGTAAGATGGATTTGAGATGAATGTCTGATGATATGTCTAGCATGTTACACATGGAAGCATAAAACCCTTTGGCTAAGAATGACTTACTGCAGAGTTTACAAGCTGCAGCACTATTGCCTTGATAAAGTATAAGTGAAAATATTATTACTAAGTAGCGTGTCTTTGATCTAATAATGGTCTGGAAGAAGAGGATGGAGGTGTAGTCATTTGAGCAGTGATCTGAGCAGTGTAAGTGGCTCCCAGAGCTGCTGGACTCAACTATGTCTGGACCACAGTAATGACTGATGTGCTCTGCACCTGCTTCCCTGCACAATATGCTGATTTAGATTGAGGATGACATGCTTAGGTTAAGCAGCTTTCAGAACAGTTTAAACTAAATTGATGCACTATCCTATTGAAATAGGTGAGCCACTCACAGCTGCCTGCTGTAGCTCAGCTACTCCTTGGCAAAGAATCAGTAAAAAAAAGGTTAGATACAAGCTCTGTAAGTTATTTCCGCTGCCCACAAAGCGGCCTTAAAGACTGTATCCTAAGACTTTGGTTCTCTAAATATTTGATCTTGTGTGTGTACTTCTAATTAGACAAATTGCTTATTTGATTAAAAGTTAAATGTAGGTTTGTTTGCAAGATCAAAATCTAAGGCATAAATTCTTTGAGGCTGTCCCTGTGGTGTGATTGATTAAAATCAATCATGACAAAAGTTGTTCTGTTTTGCCCATACCGCAGGCATTACAAAACAACTCGAAACTTTGAAAATTTTGATTTATGTGTAAAATTTCACTTTCCATTTTATTCTATGGTCAAAAACTTATGGAAAATCTTGAGAACTACAACTTGCTGTCATCCTTTGTAATAAGGAAAATTGTATTTCCAGAAGATGCTTTTTTGAGTCTTCTATAGAGCACTGTAATATGTGTAGGTACATGTCATTTCGAATAGTGAAATAAATTTTACAAGTGCTATATGTGGTCTCTGTAATTTTCTTGACATGGAACAACCCCTTACTTTCTTAGGAAATGTAACAAGTTACTTCATAATATCAGGTTAATGGATGGATTTTTTTTTTTTTTGTGGTTTCACATTTAGTGCTTTAATGTGTAATGGCACTAAAATCCTTGAGCTGTAAAATTAGATGTCTGGGTTGAAAACTCCTTGTACTTTTAATTTAAAAGTAAAATAAAACCAAAAAATTTACAGCATGGAGATTTGAAAATAATAATAACCAGTGTTTATACATTCTTGTGAAACAGTTCCTGAAGTGTGCTGTGAATTTGATGGCAGCATAGAAATACTTTACCTTGGGATTGCTGAAAGGTAACAGAGATATTGACATGAACTGATATCTGATACCATTGCCTGGGAGTGTTGCAGGACCCATGGGGAATATCTGAGAGTTAAACTTGTCGTGTCTTAGCATGTTTTATACTTTAAATTGTGTATACTATAAATTGATATGCAGAAAACAGGTTTCTAATCTATGATGAAAAGGTCCTTCAGAGTTTTCCTGAATTAGTCATACATTATATGCAGCACTGTAGCCCTGCTTCAGCTGTGTTGGAGTGGTTTGGCCTCTGCATTCAGCTGTCATAACATGGCGGTAAGTTTCTATAGGTGTTGGTTTCTGTGAAAATTTAGTCTTTAGTTTTGCTTTATAAACGTTTGGTCCTTCAGTCTGTAAGGTCTGCTCTTGTCAGACATTGTAATGTTGATGGCAGAGGTTAGCTATTACATCATCCACCTCAGCGCCATAATTATGGCTGCAAATGCATTACGGTAGCACAGGGTGAGAACGTGTTTCTGTCGGCATCTCGGAGTCCTGCAGTTGGTTTCACAGGGATTGTAACAATGCTGATACTGCTTACTCACCAAAGAATTGTTTACAGACTTTTAAAAATGCATTTGAGAGCACTAGAGGGTGGAGGTAGATCCATAATCGGATTTGAAAGCCTTCCTGACCTTAATACTGTTGATTGGACAAGATTTGCTTTTAACCAATCAGTTCCTAACCTAAGCATTTACTGATTTTTACCCTTCATGAAGACTTCACACCTGCTGAAAATGTAGAAGATGAACCCAAATAAAGACCTCACAACTGCTGGCTGGTATCTATCTTGCAAGGTGAAATCCAGAGATCTAATATGATGCTTGTAGAAGTTATAGTACCCATGAAACCTGTCTTTAAACCAAATCTTTTTATAATTAAATTGTTTCTTTTCGGAATGATAAGGCCTTTTATTTAATTGAGGGGTTATTTAGTTGAGTTTATTGGATTACCAATAGTGTGCTAATAATCTATTAGATTTGAGAAATCTGGATTCATCTGAAATTTTACTAAAAACTTTCATCAAGCTCCTGGGATGCTCTAGTATTTAAGTCTTGCTAAATGTCATAATTTCCTTCCCAAATAGAACCTACATGTGAGAATAAAACTTCTTTCCAACTACCTACTGTTTTACCTCATGAGACTGAAATACCTTTGACTATTGTGAAACTGGAAGTAAGGAATAGGAACAAAGACATGCCTCAACAGCAGGCTATCATTAAAGAAGATAAACTTGGAAAATGAAAGATGTATTCTAGACTCCTATATCCTTATATCATATGTCCTTTGTTTTTCTTCTATTCTTTCCTCTACTGCAGTAGTCTGAGATGTTCTTTGCTTTATTACTAGCTTTTTTATTATCTTCACTTCTTAATAAATCACTTAATTCCTCCAAAGTCATACTCACCTTTCATCTTCCCTAATGTTTTCCTACTGCAGATATAAGGATATCCCAGGCACTAAGATCTCCCTTATAGCAGCTATGTCCCTCTCATGTAACCTTCAATAGTATTTCTTCAACTCTTTTTATTCATTAAACACTTATTTGGCTCCCTAGGCAGGCCAAAAGTATCAGAGGCATGAATGTTTCTGCATGTGATGTTGACGAGTTAGTTTGCATGTGCTAATTGACCAGTTAATTGGCCTGCTAACTGTACTACTTGTATAATGATTTTGCTCTCCTTTTTAAAGGGACTAACGGAGTATTTCTATTTCTTCGCTGCTGACTTTCAGAAAACTTGGAAAAACTTAATGTTTTTTAGACTGCCCGTACTCCTCACCCTTTTCCCACAAAATTTAAAATTGGTCAGTGGGATCTCATGTGTCATAGGGAACATGGTTTGTGTCACCAATTATCAGAGTGCTCCAGAACACCTGCTTTTCTAAGGCAATTAGATTTGTTTGCATCACAAGACAATCAAATAATTTTTACTATGGTAAATCATTCCTCTCTTTTGCTCCTTCCAAACTGATGATTCTGTAGAGAAGTCAGATAACTACTGTCATTTCAGTGGCAACATAATAATCTTTTCTAATAGTTCCTATGGAAATTTCAGTCTCCTGTGTTGCAGGTAGCTGTTCCTAGGAAATCCAGATGATACCCAAGCATGATTTAGCCTGAAGGTATTTTCTTATTTCGTGAGTTAAAGACACTAAATATGCATTCTTATGAGAATTAAAATTAATAAAAACAATGCATTTTGTTCTGAAGCTTTTGTCCTTGAACAATAATTGGAGACAGTGCAATAAATGAGTACTTGGAAGATATTTTCTGTGCTACTCCTTTATTTCAGGTGGGTTAGAATTATTATCCTAGCCCTTCCCTCCAGGATTTCGACATGCTTTTATTCTCAGGGAAGTCTTAGAGATGTACATACATGCGGAGCTTTCTGGAGCACGAATATTAAAGCAAAAAGCCAAGGAATGATGAAAGTGTCCCAGAGCAATATAGTGCTAAAGGAAAAGAACATCTGGAAATAAAGACCACATAAGGTCTAAATGACTGGAAGACAAAAGTGTCCTCACTAGGTACACATTTGGGCTGGAAGTTTTAGAAAAGACAATATAGCTGGGGTAATGAGACAGGTACTCTAAGTTAAACCACTATATCAGTATCAGCAAGCTTTTACCAAAAGACTTGTTAACATGAAAATTTCAAGAAAAAAGCTGATCAGGCTGGTGGCTGAAAAGCGTGTAGACAAGCTAGATAAAAAATAAGATCTATGTGTATCTGAGCACATTCTACTTTAGGAGTAATAACAAAAAACCATACTCTATTTACTTTGTATTATCTTAGATGGTGTCATTCTCAGCTCAGTGATAAACTAGTAATAAATCGTTATATGCTTTGCTAACAAGCAGTTTTATTTATCTGTAACCTCTAAAGTTTTTAAGTGCAACATTTTATTTAAAGTACTTTGAGATACTAAGTTAGATAAATTAACCTTTTTCCTTTTGTTGATTGTGCTGTAAATGCATTCCAAAAATTCTAGTGAGTTGATGAAACCAAATTTTTCCTTAAGCTGCTGCCATTTATTCTTTTGTAATGTTTATCTAGATACTGTTAATTAACTTCAATTTTACAGATAGTTTAGGAATGTTAAAACAAGCCTTGTCCTATCTCGATTGTTAGAAACAGTAGAAACACTTTGAAAGAGTAAATAGCTGTTGTCTTTCAATGTTAGTCTCCACAATAATGCTTAGTTTTGTTCACAGATGAGTATTTAATTTAGAAATTCTATATGAACTTAGTGATGACTACCATATTAATAAATTGAGGTACAAAGATTAGAGATTTTTAAGAATAAGTAATAGTTTTTTAAAATTATAGTGTTCAGCATTGCAAAAAATTCTTGTAAACAATATTTTTTCGTGTTTCAAATAGAATTCTTGGAAACAATATTTTTTGATGTTTCAAATATTGGAAAAAATGGACAGTAAATTGAACGAGCTTTGCACCTATTTCTGGAAATATTACATGGTTTTTTGGAAGGTCTTATCTGCCATTATAAGAGCTCTCAAATTTGGCAAAATTCCTTTTTTCGGTGAATGTCAATAAGTACTGAAAACTTAATACATTATCAGTGACCTGAAATGATCCCTTTCTTTAGGACAGAGGTTTATCATCATTACTTGAAACAAGCATGTCTTGAAAAGGTATTTGATTAAATTATTTTGATTAAGAACAACTTTAAACAAATGTTCAGTTGATCATGTATTCTAAGGTAGCATTGGTGACATGGAGCCTTCTGTAGACGACTTACCTGGTTTGGGGTTTGACTACACATTCTTCAGATTCTACGTTAGCTTTGCAAGTCACACATGCAGAGCTCAGGAACAGAGTTTCCCATGGTTTAACCAATCTCATGGCATCTAAGTGCACATTTACAGCCTGCTGAAAATGTAAATTAAACTAACTTCAGAGAATCATTGTTAATTTGAGGCCAAAATTACTTGATTCAGAGGCATTCATGCTAACTTGTCACCTCATCACAACTTGGTCATGTATCAAATCCCCCTCAGTTCATGTTCATGACTGGTTCTCTTCTGTTGGCCTCAATGGGCTGCTTCTTTCTTTGGAAAAGGTTTCTGCTTAATGCAAAAAACAAAAGTCCAAGACTCCTTCTGCTTTGCTAGTGGAGTTTTTAAAATTCATTTACCTGATTCGTCAAGGTCCAGAAATAAGTATGATTAGTATCACGTGTTTGTGTAACTTGCAGCTAGTAATTCAAGGATTTAAGTTAACTTTAAATTATGTCAGTCCTTTTATTTTTGGTATAAGTTTTGCTTTTGGTTTTAACTATCTTCTGAAATGTTGTATCTTAAGGTTAATTTTTCTCTTTTTTTTTTTTTCTGTAAATATTATTCCTCCTCTAAAAGAACTAAATTGAATTCTGTTTTGATCACTATTACTTAATGTCTCAAGTATAAATATTTTTTCTATTTTTGACTAAAACTTCCTTTTATATGTTCCAAAACAAACCATTCCAAGAAGGAATCATTTAACATGCAAAATGGAACTTCTTTACATGTTTTATTATGCCAGGTAATTAGTTCACAAAAGAGATGTCCAAGATATGTTTTAATGTAATATTATTATTTTCTGCAACATCACTGATCTCAGCCAAGAACATTCTCTCCAGTAGAAGTAGTACCATATTTTTGTGGCTCTCTCTGTGTTCTCTACAGACATCAATTTAAAAAATAAATGCACTTCTCATATTTTAGAATACACATACTTTGTTTCAAAAATTGGATTATGTATAGGTTCTTGTTTATATACCCTGGAAGCGTTTCTACCTATCCTTTTGTGGTGTATGCCTCTTCCTCCATTTAGGGAGGTCTGGATGAAGAAAAGCTTAGAGATTTTTATAAAAAGAGGAGTTTCTGTACTGTCTGGTTTTTCGAAGTTGAAAATAAAGAAATGAAAATACAGAAAGCAACAGTTAAGTTTTCAGCTCAAGGTTGAAGATTTAGTTGTGCCAGGGGAGGTTTAGATTGAGTATTAGGAAAAGATTCTACACAGAAAGCGTTGTCAAGCATTGAATTAGGCTGCCTTGGAAAGTGTGTAGGTGGAGTGTTTAGGGACATGGTTTAGTGGTGGATTGGCAGTGATGGGTTAATGTTTGGACTCAAGGATCTTAGGGGTCTTTTCCAACCTAAATGATTCTATGATTCTATGTTTTGTGATGTTTGAAAAGACACAGACCCACTGTTTCTTTCAACTCTGTCAGTCTGGTCCTAAACCCATTCAGGAAATTGAGTATTTTCTGCAGGAGAGAATAGATTATTTTTGTCTTGATAGACAATTTGGATGCAGGTTTTAAGGTTGTTTTTCCCCTCTTTTGTTTGGTTGTTTTTTTTCTTTTTTCTAAGGAGCACTGGAGAATGGCAGAAACTAGAGGCAGACTTCATGCTCCTCTTGGCATAAAATGGTCAGATACCTGTTTATTATACCCTTCTATCCTGCTATTATATCCAAAAAACCAGAATTAAACTGACATCCACGTTTCGTATCAAAATAAATATTCCTCTATTCCCCATTTTTCTCCTTTGTGGTACTGACACTACAACTTATATTTAACAAAGTCCTGCTAAGGTACTCCCTGGCAATGGGCTTTAACTGCCTTCCTTTGACACTTTTTTATTTACAGCTTTTTCTGTGGTGCTCAGGTTGTTATAGGAAATTGGAAACTGTGTTCTGTTCTGTAGCCTGTACTGATATCTGGATTATCAGTAACTCCTGGGAGTACTCCTAAACCATGCACTTGTTTTAGGGTTACTTGTAGTTTTGTGGAGCTGGACTTCAATAAGAATTGAAAACGGCAATATGAACAGAGACATCGAATTGTCAGTCAGCTGCAGAAGACATCAAAAACTGACTGGTGTGCATTTCAGACCAGCAGCAGTTGTAATGCTATTAACTTAATTAGATAAGGAGAAATCTCTACAAATTTTCTGGAAAATTGCCTATTATTTAAAACATTTAATCTGAGAATAGAACATGTTTGTTGGCTGTGGAATTGTCTAACTTTTGGCTTCCAAAGCTGTCAGCCTTTTTCAGTGGTGCGTCTTACTTTTTTATTTGCTCCTTTACACTTCCACTGCAACCGGGAATAAGTCTAAAGAATTTTAGTAGCAGCAAGTTGTGTGTTAACTCTGAGACATGGACAACCAATGACTGAATTCGTAATTAAAATGATTCAACTTTTAGTCTAAGAAAATCTCAATCTGCAATAAATTCTTGGGTAAAATGTATGTGGCCAAGTTACTAGACTATATTTCTGATGTAGTGTTCAGGCTACCCAGAGTTTAATAACAGATGAAACTTTCTTCTGTTCCTGGATAATCTGGAAAGAGAGAGGCATAATTGAACAGAACAATAGATCATTCATGACTACCAAACTAGTGGCATAGTTTTGTTTTCCCAAGCTGAGCATTTCTAAAATGAATATCCTTTTGTGTTTGGTGTCTGTGTTAAAAGCATAGGTTCTCTTGGTTAAGGATTTTTTTTAATGATGACTGATGGTATAAGAATATGTGGAATTTGTTCTGAGTTGTTAAAATCAGTGCATAATGAGTTCAGAAATATCTAATGAATAATGCATTGTATTTTATGTAATTTTAAGATTAACTTGTCTCTCAGATGTTGATCAATTAGTTCTAGAAAAATATCCTGTGTGAAAAGGGGAAGAGAAAGGACAAGACCTTCCTACTTAAATATACATCCCATTTGTATTAATTTTTGTATGCGTTAAGACCAATCTTGAACAAGATTTGAGCTATATATCACATGAGGAAGCTCAAGTTCAGCATATCCTCAGAACATGTGTTTGGGACTTCTGTGAACATACCCTCTGACGTTTTAGTGCTTCAGTTGGCTGAGTCTCTTGTGATCTTTTCCAAATTTTGAGGCAGCTTGTGGGTTTGGAAGCTGAATTAGTTTTGTTTTCACTGCATCCTCACTGCAAAATCAAGGCAGAACTAGTTCACATACCACAACCCAAACTGGGCTTTTCACTTCATTGGCAGTACTCCTCAACTTAGCCCAAGGTTTCTTGTGTGAATGAGAACTTAGAAACAGCCCACATTAACACTCTAGTGAAGATGTGTGAGGTGTGATCCTTTCAAATATTACTTCTTTCTTTCTGTTCATAGTTAATTTATTATCTTGGAGGTGTTAGAAACATGCTGGTGGATTCGTACTGTTTGGGAAGTCAAGCTGATTTTGGTGGTTACTAATCAAATTTGGTAGAATATTCCATTTTGGTCCATAAAATAGTATGATTAAGTAATTTTTTCTGGATTTTTATGAATCCACACCCATTTTCGGTTGTCTATGATTCTGCAGTCCATTTGAACTCTTCCTGTCATGATTTGCTCTTAGGACTCTATGGCTGGACTTATAAAAGAAAAGTAATATTCTGTGAGCACCCTCTGAAAAAATTTCAATGGGGCAGGTGAAAGGAAAGAGAGAAAGTAATTCCATTATGTCTCTTGTCCATCCCCCTAAAAAAAAGCAAACCAAAAAATGCTGAAGCAACCACCTCTAAAAAACCACTGGAGCTGGCTTCAGGATGGTACAGATTAATGTGCTGAAATTGCGTAAGGTTGTGCTACTGTGACACATTTCCTCTGGCACGATTTCAATATTGCCTCATCAGGCCTGCCCTTACTGCCATCACCCACATGCTAGAACCAGAATGATGGGGGATACATTATGCACATGTTGTTGTGAGAATCTGTAGTATTCTCATTATTTATAGGGTACGAGCCAACACAGTAGAAAGTCAAAGAGCAGAAACTAAAAGTTTAATCTAAACTGATAAATCGATATCTGCCTAATCTTGACCTATGTTAGCTGTGTTTTTAAATGCTGTTCCATGTTGCAGAGTTACAGACACATATCCACTGAAGTGATGGGTGGTCTTCCTGTTCTTTCAGATCCTCAATTAGTAGAATAACTGTGTTACTTTCCTCATTAGGACACTCTTAATCTAACTGAAATGCTGATTGTCATGCTGTGAGATCACAATCCTACATCTGAGGTGGAATTGTGACATCTGAGATACCTGCAGAAAAGGTCTTGTGTCTGAAAACTTGTTGCTTTTCCCAAATGTTTTGGCATTAGAAGTTGTAGCCTCTTTGTTTTCCTTACCTGCTTTTTGGGAAAATCACAACCAGACTTCACAAATAAAACATAGGAAGTGACTGACTTATTTTAAAACCAGTTGTTAACAAAGATTCACATAAGCCACACTCCAAAATGGTTACTTTGTTGAAATGAAAACCAAAACAAAGAACAGCAATGTTGTAGGATATTAAATATTTAGATAGTTTATCTAAATATCTCTGCTATTTCCTTTGTGCCTTGTTTTTACCCCTGTATTTATAACTAGGATCATAAATGGAAGTATAGCAATATTCTTAAGGAAGATACAGAATTACAAAAAAATCCCTCAGATATGATGTTCTTTGTATATTCATTCCATCTTAAATAAGGCAAATAATTCTGAATTTCTAACATTGCTAGTTATGTACTTGGCAATACAGCTTGAGGTAAGCAATTTTAGGGCAAATTGACTATTTGGAACTGCTGGAATGGAAACCAGTGCTGCCTTTCCACATCAATAGTTGGTCATCTCAGGCTGACTTACATAAGCACATTGAAAACAGACTTCAACTGAGGAATTATGTTGCATTAATTTGTATTATGGTTTGATAAGATTTGACACAACTTTAAATGCCAAATTCTTACTTGGCATGATAAATGCACATTTTCAAAATGTCTTTTTTTCTTTTTTTATGCTGCCTCACATTAGTAAAGGAGATGTGGATTTCTCTTTACTTGAAATATTGTCATGTTACATCCTGAGTTTGAAGGGGCCCATAAGGACCAATAATTCCAACTCCTGGCCGTGCACAGGACACCTCCAGAATCACATCCTGTGCCTGAAAGCAGTGTCCAAATCCTTCTTAGCTCTGTCAGGCTTGGTGCTGTGACTGCTTCCTTAGGTAGCCTGTTCCAGCCCCCAACCACCCTCTGGGGGAACCTCTGGGTTCCTAACATCCAACCTAAACCTCACCTGGCTCAGCTTCATGCCATTTCCTTGGGTCCTGTCACTGGGCGCCAGTAAAGAGATCAGTGTGTGCCCCTGCACTTCCCCTCGTGAGGAAGCTCCAGACCAGGGTGAGGTCTCCCCTCAGTCTTCTCCCGGCTGAACAAGTTACTCCAAACACTCTTGTACAGCTTTCCCTCTAGACCTTTCACCCTCGTCATAGCCCACCTTTGGATGCCCTATAACAGCTTTATGTCCTCACATTGTGGTGCCAAAATTGCACAGAGGCTGGAGGTGAGGCTAGACTAGTGCAGAGCAGGACAATCCCCTCCCTCCGCCGGCTGTGCCTGATGCACCCCAGGACATGGCTGGGTCCTCCTGGCTGCCAGGGCACTGCTGACTCATGTTCAATGTGCCATGTTCTACTTAGTAGTAGTGGTAGTATTTCAAACAATATCAATAGCTGCAGAAATTGTCCAGACTGATGCCAGATAGATGGAATGTAGATTAAATGGATTGTGTGTATGTTTATGTATCTGTGCGTTTTTTCTCCTTGTGATTACACAGCTCAGCCTATGGAAAATAACAACGACAAAGTAGATTGCATGAATTTTTTACATGCAGTCTTGAAAAAGCGATAGCCTTGGTCAAATGAAAATACACATTTTGTTATAAGTTAATATGGCTTCTTGTTAAAAGAAATAGTAAGAATAAATAGATATAAGATAATGTCATAGAAACCACTCTCACCTTTCACATTATGTGAATGATCTTTATAGATTAAGTCTATATACTGCAAAGGTCCTGACTTGAACACCTTGCAATGTTTTGGACTTAATTAATTAAATGTATTGGCTAATGTTTTCTGTTAAATATTGTATTTTGAAATTTGTTATTTTGCTACTTGTAAAGCATCATAGCTGTTTTCCTGTTCTTCCCAGTAAGCAGCTTTATAAATTGCTTATTAATTTTTGGACTATATTAAGAGATGTAAAACTCTGCTATAGGTAATACTTTTATAGCTAAATACAGTATTTCAATGCCATACCTCAGTGTTCAAAAAAGGCTTCCTTTTCCTTTTAATACCTCTTGAAGTTCTAAAGCCAGTTTCCCTTATCCTCTGGGACTGTCTGAAAAATAGATGAACTGTTACAATATGAAGGTTAGCGTATCTTAGCCAAGTAACATTTATAGTTCACCCTGTCGGAAGAGCCATTAACTTTCTCTTCCCATCAGTAAATCCAGACTTTCAAAAGATGCTGGAAGCCACTCTGTGACTTAAGCAACAATTTTGTCTTCGAGACTTCAGTTTTGAGTAGCCTGCAGGACACTAAAATCTTGCGCAGGGTGTAACAATTGCTCCTCACTACATGTAATGGAGAAGCAGAGATCCCTGGTGCTTCAGCTTACTAGAGGAGATCCGTGGAGTATAGCCAGTTTCCTGGATTATTAATTAAGTAAAGGATAGAGTTTTCTACTTCACTATGGATCAGTTAGACAGTTTATCATTCTCACACATCCAAAAAACCACATCTGTCCACATCTTGTGGAACAATATTTTCTTCACCCTACATATTTCAATAACATATGCCTTTCACCAGCAGGAATTCTCGTTATTCACCTGCAGTCATCAGTAGCTGCACATAGTCAGAGAGAACATAATGTTCACAGTTAAAAAAGACTATTCAGTTTATTTTTCTCCTACTCAGCCTATTCGGTTGACTAGATGAATTCTTACCATAGTAATTCCAATTTCTGCAGTCTCCAGCACAGCCATCCAAAAGTGGGATTGTCAGAGCAGAAAACATCAATATTTGGAGTTTGTGTCGATGATTGCAAAACCTGGTTTGGACCAGAAATTGTTTCAATAAGAGTATGTCTTGCCTCAACCTGTACACCTTGAAGTGATAGATTGTAAAGAGGTGTTTGGGCAAGTGTGCTATAATAATCCCTGAGTAAATTTGGTCCACACCTGGCCATTTCTATACTGTTTCTTTAGAGAAACATGGAGAGTCTGAGACAAATTGTATGATCTGGCTTAACTATTAAATTATTGGTACAAACAGAGTTTCACAACTTCTGTGTGATAAATCAACATAAAGTTCATAGCAGCAGAGTAGGAATTAGGACTGATTATGACAATGATGATCGTTTTATTCCTTAATGAATGCTATTATATAAAATGAGTCTGGTCTACACCTGGCATTTCAATCATCATACTTCAAACATCTTTTTTTCCAGAGTGACTATACACATATTCATGAAGCAAATATTTCAACAGCAGCAAAATTTTCTCCCCTATGAAAGAGTAGCTTTTCATTTTGAGATACTGAATAATCCAGGAATTAAAGTTCTCCTTGTTAAACTGCACATGCATAAGTTTCTACTTACACTTTCTCTGCTTATGCCAAATGCTGGTGTTTCCCAGTACTCAGTTTCAGTATACTCAGACTCACTATCTTTGCCACTCAGTGCAAATCAGATTGCATTCAAATTCCAAATACATTACAGTTTACACTGCAACTCTGTGTAAATTGATGGATCACCCAAAACTTCAGTGATCTACTGATGGTCTTACTGCTCTACATCAGTGGAGGTTCAGTACACCTACACCCACAGGCTTGTGGAGATGTTCTGGATCAGGCCAGATGTGTAGTGCTGGATGAGGATTAAGTGGAAGTGGTAGGCATACAGGATTGCTGCTCTGGATTAGCTAAATAAACTCGAACAAGGTTTTGCAGGAGCCAGTGGAGGCCTCCGCTCTGTTTGGGACATGGTGCATCACCAGTAACAACCTCTCCTAATGGCTGAGTTCTGCTTGAGGTATCCAAGCTCACTTGCACCAAAGCAACCAGCACACCTGGTTCACCTGGCTACCTAGTTCAGTGTTGTGCTTGTCATTTCCACTCAAACTTTGGCATCTCATTAATCCAACAGGGAACAATTCTCATGAATCCAACAGGGTATGATTCATTCACTACATTTACTGAAAATCCGTGCTCTGCATTGAACATCCTGAGCTATTTGTGCCTGGCTGTGTTCTTTTGAGCAGATATCAGGGTGGTCTGTTCAGGTGGCCTTTAGTAAACACCCACAGCACTGTAACCCGTGTTATCCTGCCCCTTAATTCTTACCCATAAGCTCAACTGGTTCCTCATCCCCTCCAAGGCAGAACTCAACACATTCCAGTTGCTTTTCATGTAAAGAGCCTAAAGACATCATAGTTAGTTTCTGTTAGCTGATATGAGGACATCATTTTGCCTTTGGGCTCTCATTATGTATATTTGGTTAAATAATATCATAACATGCATATTATATATATTTATTTTTAAATAAATATAGAGGTTTCTCAACAGACATATATGTATAAATACCAATATTTATTTAGCAATGCCTGTAATATGGTATTTCCTATGAGAATATCTCTTGGTATATGAAAGGGTCTTTTCATATGTCTGACTTTTGAAATAGTGCAGACTGCACTGTGTACACAGGGTCAGGATAGATCGTTATAATGTTCTCTTCTATCCTTCAAATTTCTGGGACATTTCTTATTTGGCATAATTCAGTCCAGCTCTCTTGAATGCAAAGGCATGTACAGGCTTAATACAATTTCTCTGTCAATAGACTCCTAATTTATAAAGGCAGCTCTGATATTCTTTCATCATTAATGTTCAATTTTGATCTGATGCACTTTTCTTTCATTGGACTTAAGGCAAGCATATGAAATATGTCATTTTAGCTGCTACTGCATGCCTGAATTTAAAAAGAAAGAAAAAAAATTTAGGAAGTTTTATCCTGTTTAACCACAGCATATTTTTTCCATCCTCAGGGAAAAAGACAGTAATTCTGGTTAAAAAGGATACTCTGTTATGTATAGCATAATGTTTTCTCTGACTTTAATGGATTTCACTGTTTTAGAAAGCATTGAAAATGGAAAAAATTACATACTAACAAAAAAAATCACATCACATTGGTTTTATTAAAAACAAAAAGCCTTTAGAAAAGAGACCGGAGAGAAGCATGGATTCAGCAGTATTCTTTTCTTTAAAAGAAAGAGATTTCCAGGATATATTTTTTTTAGAAACATAAGTTTGCCTAATTAAAATACTTAGAGATATTTAATAATGAACAATTAGTTTTAAATTCAAAAAAGCAACTATCATTTTAATTGTTTGGTTATTTTGGTTTTGGATATATATATATATAATTTTAATAGTTTGGTTGGAACTCTGCAGACATTCAGTTTTCATGAAGCATCAGTGTGACTTGATATTTGATATAACAACTGAACAGCTTTCTGGGATCCATCCCATTATACTTTAACATTTTTAGCACCATTACCAATTATATTCTAAATTAAAATCTTACATAAACAGAAGCATAATTGCAAATTCAGAGTTTAAGATGCCATGTCTGAAATATCGCAGGATTTTAGCTAGCAACTCCACTCAATCCATTTACATTACTGATAACTCTGCTAGCGTTGTTATCCCTACTGATCTAAAACTTTGTAAACAGTAAATACTAATGTGAATTGATTTTGCAATCATTTGTGGAAAGGATTTTTTTATGGAAGTATCTGAGAAGTGGAATTCTTCATGGAAATTTTTTACTTAATGAAAAATAATAAATGTATTTTTCACAATGAAACTAAAGCCACTTGTTTCTTTTCAGGCAACTATAGCCTGAAAACAAAATAAACTTTTCTTTAACTTGGCCACTTTAGTTTTAGTTAGACACTAACTTACTACTTTTGTTGGAAACTTGCATTTTTAAAGAAGTTTCTGTTTGAATGCTCAGATTCGTGTTTGGCTCAAGTACATTATAACGAAATACAATATAACCATAAATGAGTGACAGTTCATGTGTGGCTTTATCACTGAAAGGTTCACGTTAGCTGACATTTTCAATGAAGTATGTGGGATTCCAGTGACCAAGTCCTTATCTAATCCACTTAAAATCCTTTGAAAATCCTATTATTAACTATTAATTCTCCTAATGAGCTATTTCTGAAAGTACCCATGTACCTCTCAAATGATTCACAATGTAGCCCTTCGACATACACTTGTCTTTGAGGAGAAGAACAACAGGTGATTTTCAGGTGATATTTCTTAACTCTTCAAATAAAGTAGTTAATTTTTTTTTAATATTTTAAGTATAATTCTGATTTATTGCTCCACATAGAGGAGTTTAACAACATATTTAATTACCTTCTTGTGAGAAAAGTATAAAAATATTCTTGCAAGAAAAGTATGAATTACTAAAAGGCAGCTATAAAAATTACTACACCGATATCTGGTAATATATTTAACACAGTTTCTATTTATCATTCTCCCTAAAGTGATTTATATATTGAATTATATATAAATTTTGTATAAAATATTCATAAACACACCAATTTCAAGCACAACACAATGCTTTTCTAATATTAATTGAATTACAATGGTCTGGCATATCTATATATCTTTAGTTATTGATATTTTTGAAGATATTATTGCCTTTATCTAGTATGGATGTGAGTGAGATTACGGTGACATTTGTATAAATCTGTAGGAAGATTCTTCTGTTTCCAGGGAGCACAGCTTGCCTTTTGTCTGAAAATATCTGTAGTATTAAACTCAGTTTTAGTTGCATATCCTTATACTGCCCCTTTTTGATGGAAAAATAAGAATTAGAGAAATTTACTACTATTCTGGCATTATCCATAGGATTTAGTGAGATGTCTCTAGTTTTTCTGATCTTGTATTGTAGTGGAACCTAGCTTTATAATGTTATTCCTCTGAGAATTTAATTCAGTTTTTATATGCAAAGGTGAAATTCCTTACTCATATTGGTTTAATCATACTGCAAAACAATTGAGTTGTCTGCAGCACATATTACTGCACAGACACAAGTGCTACTGTACGATTTATACAGATAAGATAGGGTTTAAAATCTAGTTTCTGAATTTGTAATTGCACAGCACAGAAGGCCAAACACAATCACATGTATGGTCATCTGAAATTTCTTGGAGCCATTTGACATCAGCCACGTTTACTTTTGAGTCATTCATTTTTAACATAATAATATCCTGTTCTTTCTTTAGCTTCATAATCAGATGTGAAAGTTACTCTTTCTGTTTGACAGAAATAACAGTTAGGAACATGGAAAATTTAGAGTGGAGTAAGGCTTGACTACAAATTGGAATATATCTCAAGTTCTATTGCTCGTATCTGAAAGAAACAGCCTATTAAAAAGCAACATGAGAGAAAAAAAAAGGTCTTTAAAAAGACTATTTACTGTGGTTAAAATCTAGTTGGAATGGAAATGCAGTTCATATGAAAAGTGAATATATAAAATAAGAGTGTAAAATTGTACATAAGTGGCCTTATTCAAGCAAGAGAAAGATTTGAAAATTTGATGTCAGAATGACAGGGGTGCTTGTGGTCAGAAGCAAAATCCAGTATTTCATAGCACTATACTGTGGCCATTCTTTGAGTGACAGTGGAGATTAAATTCTTTTAAATTATACTTTGCTATTATAACTATTAATTTCTGTATCATTTATTTGTATTAAGACTCTGTATCATTTATTTGTATTAAGACTTTGCTTTTCCCTTGGAGATCTCAGAGCACTTTAGAAGATGTACAACACTCATTAATAATGGTTCTCATTTAATAAGCCATCTGTCTGGTTTACTCATTTGGAAAGCCAACGTGTCTGCTGCATTTATAAAATTTTTAGTGCCCTCTTCAAGGCAGAGGTCAAGCAACAGCATGCTTGTGCATGGCAAGTGTGAAAAGTCAGTCAGTTTCAGCTACCCATGCTGGTGCCACATCTCAAATATTATTATTAGCCATTTGTCTAACTTATATAGACAAGTGGCAAGAGCTTGAGAATCTTCTGTCTCAGTCCCTTTCCCTTCCTAGCTAAACAGCTTTTGCAGCCCATGAAATTCTCCCTCCATACTGCCTCAACTCCAAGCTCCAGTAACTTTC
Source organism: Lycocorax pyrrhopterus obiensis (assembly GCA_014706295.1). Lineage (NCBI taxonomy): Eukaryota > Metazoa > Chordata > Aves > Passeriformes > Paradisaeidae > Lycocorax > Lycocorax pyrrhopterus. The sequence goes on from JACSVZ010000015.1 coordinate 9,061,194, forward strand.
AGACACAATGAGTTAAGCTTGTATGTTTCCTATTGCAGAAATATTTTCTAGCAGAGCATTTACATTCATTGAGACAGAGCCATTTCCAGTTTAAAAAGTATATAGGCTTTGCCAAGGATGGCATCTTTAAGAAGTGCGTTAAAAATACTGAAGAGAGACATTTCGTGATGTCTCACCCCAGTTTCAAGAGCTATGACTTATAAACTCTTATTTCTTTGATATCTTCATATCAAAATTGATTTTTTCATATTTTATTTTAAGTCACAAAATGTTATTAAAAAAAAAAAAAGCCCAAAATGCAACCTATTTTCTTTGCAAATTATTCCATCAACAATTTTACATAAAATTGGATGTGGAAAATATTTGGTAGGGTTATATTCCATTTGTTGAGCTTTTGTGTTTGTTTATTTACCTTACCTCCCCATCAACTTTGCATAATAATCAGGAACAATATACACTTGAGGAGAGATGAAATGTGAAAAAAAAAATTATATAATGGGCATAATCTTGGAAAGTAACTGTCTATAAATAAATAAATTGAAAATATCATACAGTAAGGATCATTAAATAACTGTTAGGGTGAATTTTCTTATGTTCAATCTATCTTCTCTTTCATGAACAGATGCCTAATTAGGTTCAGGAACAACTAGAAGCTTGATTTTAGAAAGTATTTAGGCAAATATGAGATAATACCAGAAAAACAAAGAAGTCAAATCCTGCTTCTTGGTCATAATCTAAATTGAACAAACCTGGAATCAACTGCTTCTGCTGCTATGTGCCCAAGGTGAGATATGGGAGAATGGACCAGAAAAAGGATGAAGACATCTCAAGATACTGACTCATTCAATAAAAATTCGGATATTCCACTACCTATTTGGTACTCCTGTCCTCTGTAATGAACACTAAGGCCCTGTATCTGCCTTTAGTGTCCCCTCCGTGTGAAAGGTACATATCTCAGCAGAGAGAGAACTGACAACACACTGCAAAATATAACCTTTAAAAATCAGAAACAAACTGAGGAGCTGCACTGTGCTAGTCAATAGGGAAAAGGGACAATGTTATAGTGCCAGTCCTCACGTAATTTAGAGTTTCAGATATCTACAAGACAGAACTATAAACCTTTTTACTTTTTAAAGGTAATCATCTACTTTTTAAACAGGAGATGAGGTATCAGTTTTTCTCTCTTGACATAGCTTCCTTCTCACCTAACTTAATATGGAGAACATTTTTTCTTTGAGATGTAAAAGGTCTGAACTCAACTTCCTTCTTTGGCTGCTGGCAATTCAACTTTTTATCCTTCACCTCCAGTGGAGAATTTTGATATTGTGTTGAGATCCCCTGTCTGTCCTCCCACTGCAGCTATCACTTTTATAAAAACATTTAAGTCATTAAGGAGAGGATACAGGTGAAAGTAAGGCTAGCATATGGCAACCTGAAAGCTACAGTAATGTCCTGGCTAAGGCAATTCTGGATATCCTGAAATCCTCCATATAATTAGTCAGTTGTCGACATACCAACTTTGAGTATTTCAAACTGAATTTCTAATTATTGCTTTAAATGTTATCTTCATTGCAGAATTTTATTGCACAGCTAATAAAAACTGCATGTATCTTGTGCACTGTAGCACTGAATTTAGCTTTCTTCGAAACTGCTGCAACCCTGCCTTGCTTCTCACATCAATTTCTATTTTAAACTCTGAACAGGAGCCAAGTAATTTAAAAGTATGTGAGAAAGTTAATGTATTATAAGTGGTTCTAATAAGTTATTCTCAGAGCCTTAAAAATCAGCATTTGCAGTGAAAATATGAGTCTGGGAGAGACAGATCCTACTTCTCTGTAACTGGTTCAGTCTGGGGATTTGGTGATTTAGAAGTTCAATTTTAATTGCTTTGAAGATTTTCAGCTTTTGCAAGCCTGTTCTGTAAAAGAAAGTTTGCTTTTGCTGACAAATGAGAAAACACAACAGATAAATATATTAAATCAGACAGTGCCTGGACACTAAATTTTTCTTCCATCTGGAAGCCTATTAGCCAATATCAGTCCCTGGGAGACTTGCTGCCAGTAGCTAGTTGTACTTGTTTATTTATATATCAGTAATGTTTTTACTTCTTGAATCACTGAAACCCATGTGCAGTTTAGAGTTTCATCTGGACTCTGGATCTCTGGTCTTAACGAGAATGGTTAGGTTAAGAACACGGGTGAAATGCCCACATAAAAGGGTAAACGCAGGACAACCCACAGCTGCTTTGTATTCCTTCATGAGCCTCCCAGACTGGCAGGGCTTCCTGGTGCTCTGGGCAGGCTCTGCTGCCCACCCATCCTGGGTAACACCCCGGGAACTGGGAATTAGTGTTGCCTTTGGCTCAGTTCTTCCACTTGCTGGCCAGTGCAGCTGAGCTGGCATGGAGGTGGCACAGGAATTTATTTCTGGAAAAGACCATAAGCAAATGGAAAGGCTGAGGGTGAAAGGAGGAAGCAAGGGAGGAATTATGACTCAGATGGAGGTCTGTGACTCACAGTGTTTCCCTGGGCTGCCCAGGAGTTACATGCAGCCTCCTACTTGGAATCAAAACAAAGGAATAGTCTATTTCAACAGCAAAGTGAGTACTGAGGATTAGGGTTTACATGTATGAGTTTGCAAAGAGCAACTTCTTAATGATGTTTGTATTTTCAAGTGCTTTCAGCTTGAATTGAGGGCATGTAAAGTAACTCTGATGAGGTCATTAGCAAATCTGAGATCACGATTCTGCTTCATGAATCTCACAATGAGAAGTACAACAGAGACTGTATTCATTACAACAGAAATATAAAGATGTAGTTCCTAACTCTAGGAGGCTCGCAGCTTTTACAGCTTCACTCTTGGATACCTGTCAGGTGTAACCCTTTTAAACACCCATTTAATGGCAGTGCAGCTGGGTGTTTCCCAGGAGCAGGAATACTTCTTTCTACAGCTTTACTCTTCTCCAGGGAAGAATTTCACGTGTCCCTGTATTTCAGGGTCTGTGGAAATGCGTTCATGTTCAAATATTCTAATAAAGTTAAAATGGTAATGTTCCTGTGAATATATCTACAGAGAAAATATTTTTTTTGTTTCCACAGTTATCCATGATAAATCCCTTCAGCTCAGTATTAATCCATTCTTCCTTAGGATGGCAATTATGCTTAATTAGTGTTCTGAATAAGAATGTTCATACCAATCAGAGAATACACCTACAAAAGACCAGTGGCAATCTTTTTCTTTGCCTTACGGAATAATTGCCTTGGCAAAAGAAGCAAAATATGGAAGAGTTTTTGTGTCTCCATTCAAGTGCCTTTTTCTCATAATCTGAAAAATAACTTATTCTTTTTGTGCACCTAGTTTGCTGCTTTTACATCAAAACAGGAAAAAGGTGTTTTAGCTTTGCTCTCTGTCACTGTAATCACACTCTGGGCAGCCAGCACAACCAAGAACTACTGGATGAAGCAGAATTTCAAGCATGAAAACTTCAGTGATCTGCAAGAAGAAACCCTAAAGATTTAGTAGTATTTTTAGGAAAATAGTAGGAAAGTGTATCCTTGAACTGATACAATCCAGCATCAGGTAGTAAGTTTATGCTCTTGAAATTCAGTGAGAACTTTACCAACGTCAGTGAGGCACTGGGCTCCAGGTGCACATTTTTAAAAACAACAGCTTGGCATTAGAAAAAGGTGAACTAATTGTCAGCCTCATTTTCCAGTGGTCATATATTCTTCTGAAACAGTAAGATGAAAATAAATGTTAAGATGAGGATAACAGAGTACAAGTGTGTTTACGTGTTCATATGTATAATGATGTAATGCGTATATAGACACACATCTCTTTGATGTGTGTCTTTACACGTGTTTACATAGAGATACATGGATATATGCGTGCACACATATCGCCACATTTTTGGTTATAAAGTTTCTTTCTTCTTTAAATATACACTTTTCATAAAACCCTTTCAGTAATTGTTCCTGTTCTGTGGGTTAGCACCGTACCATTTGCTCAGAGTTGTAATCCTGTGCACAGGTTGTACAGAGATTTTCATTCACTAGTTAGTGCACAATAGTTTTTCTGTCTTTAGTTACCCCTTTTTAGAAATGTATACTTTTATCATTCACATGTTTGTACTTAACTAAAAAAGAAGAAACTAATGTGAAAATATTATTAACACAAAGAACAGAAGTTCAATATCAGTTATTTCTTTATGGACATTATTTAAAGTATATATGTTTCCCATATATCAGAAGTTCATAGCAAGAAATTTGCATTTCTATAAGGAAGTTTTCCATTAAAACATGGTTCTGTTCTCCAGCACTGAGGTTTCAGCCAGCTTCGCTGTTTGAGTGCCCACACTCCTCCAAGGGGAAAAAAATTCCTCTTTTGGAGAAATGGGAAGGATAATACACGCATTCATAGGCTAAATTCTGTGTAGTATGCTTCAAGTGTAACATTCAGCTTCCTTAAGAAAGTAAAAAGACGCTTCTGTTTGTAGTATTAATATACATGAAAATGTTTCCAAAAGAGAAGGTTTTCCACCCTTCCTGAAACCAGAGCAGATGTAGTCCCTTTTATTTAGAATGAATTTCTAAAAGTCTTTTTTTATTATGATTTACTAGGACAGAATCAAGTTTACATTTTTCATTTATATTTATGTAAATATTAATTTTGATTACCCTTCAAGGAATTAAAAGGAAAGAAAACAGTAATTGCACTTTTTTTTTTGGTCTTTCATTTGATGTAAGAAAAAAGCTGACCCACACTGATGCTAATGGGTGAAAACATCAGTTATTCCAAAGCAAAACTTTGTATCTCATCCCTACATTTTGCTGTAGTGAGATATCAGCTGTAGCCAGTTAACCTAAGTCAGTGTCCCAGTAGTATGGGCTACACATGCCAGGGCTGCAAACTATTAAAACCTTGGAAAACCTTTGTTTCAAGGAATTTTAATTATGGCTCACAAGGTCATTCATGTTGAGACTTTATATCACAGGCCAAACTTCAGATCTTCATGAATAAGGCAAGGGGTTAGCATGTGTAACTTTATCCTCACTATGGAGTTCATATGCTGCTGATTATAAACTTGTAAACAAATCCTTCGCATCTCTCCTGTCTGAAACAGCTTTATAAGGAGCTCATATTTTAGAAAAATAAGAACAGGTGACAAGGACAAATTGTCCTGAAGACTGTGCAAGGTAGTTAAACCCCCAGTTTCTGATGAAAAAGAGATTATAATCAGAAATATCAGGTCTCTTTAGACTATGTGGAGCATACTTAGGTCACAGTTTTGTTGTCAAGGAGCACTAGTCCTTGGCTTCAGCAAAACAGAGGATGACTTCCCTTTTCATTCTTCTCAGTCTCTGTTTTCTTCTCTTTTGCCTCTTTCTCCATGAAGACATGCTTTTTATAGGCTAGCCTTGAGCTGAAGACACTGAATCAAATTCCTTGCTCACCAATTTGTAAACTCCTTAACGTATTTGGCAACTTGAATGAGCAAAATGCTTATGACAGCTACCATCTCTTAAGGGTCTTAGACAAAGTATATAAATTTTTAATCCAGATTCCCCCTGTGGAAATTATTATTTTGCATGAATCATAGTGATGATTCTGCTATTTATTCTATCCCTTATATTTTAAGACATACCCATGTTAAGTTTGTTTGGTCCATGCAGCAGTACTGTTTTATGGTGCTTTTTTACTTGAAAAGGCATAATTCTTTTTTTCTTTCTTTTCTTGAAAAAAACCATTCTGGCTTATCTGCCTCTCACTTTATTTGACATACACAACTTGTCTTATGCCTTAAGAATCAATTTGGCTCACTTGTGTAATTTGCTCTTTTAGCCTGCTTTTGTCATCTTTGCTTCAGAGAACATTTATGTCTTTAACTGAGACTAAATCGTGTTAATTAGGAAAATATCTAATGGCGTCTTGCCCACCACCATGCCTGAATGACCAAAGTAAAGTTAAAGAAGAAAAAAAAAACAGTGCTGTTTCTCTTGAGTTCATGTGAAATCCTTCCAGAATTGCCAGCACAGAGTAATTTATCTTTTTAAAACACAGACAATGTAACAGACAAAGGCACAATAAGACAGATTTGGATGGGAAATTATGTAGACTTTTATTTTTAATAACGAGAATAATTAATTGTTGGGAGAATTTTCTAACCAAACTGATGGAGCAGCTAGAGCTGAGTGTTTCTCTAAATCATGTACTTAAGCTCATCAGGAAGTTATTAGGCTTGATGCAGAAATTACTTCATTAAATTTTACACCCTGTATAATGAAAGAGGTCAAAATAAATAGTCATAATAAACATATTTGGTCCTCAATTGTAGGGGAAATTGTGATCGAGTGAATCCTAATAGGACCTAAATCCGATTGATTTCAGCAAGAAAATGTTTTCATCCAATACACTTGCAAACAAATCTTTCACTTATGTTAGGTGAAGACAGAAACAAAGTATTTTAGGTAGTTTATTTTTTTAATATAATGTGTTATGTAATCAGGTGTTATGAAGGAGAGTAAAATATGGATACAATGGGACACGCCCATTCATTGTTTTGCTATGGTAATTAAAAGTAATATTTTTTATTCTTGTGTGCCTTTACTACGGGACAGAAAAGATAAAAGTACCCCCTTCATTATGCTGAGAAAACAGCTGAATGTTCCTGTGGAAATTTAGCATCTGTTCATCTGACTTTTCTTAGCTCATTGTGACTAACCCTACTGCCAATGAATCTGCTACTATTTTACTTAATACTGGGTTATAATATTTACTATATTGAATATTATGGTAGTGTGTATATATATATATATATATATATATATATATATAAACTTGTACACATTGTATATATTGTGTGCTGAGTAGCAGGTCTTAATCCTCTTCTAGTCAATTACAGAACGTTTTGACTTCCCTGAGACACAGGTTTAGGTCCCTGCTGGTTTTTTTTCTTTTGCAAGTTAATGTCTATACTTTTAGCTCCTTCATATAATGTAGCAGAGAGACCCATGCAATCTAGAATTGAAAGGGGGTAAGTCTGCTGTTGTGCCCCCTAATTGCTTCTGTCTTAAAACATTTCGGTCTTTCTAAGACATGTAATTTTTTTTTCTTTTCAGTGCACATGAAAAGGGATAATGTTAGCATTTTGCAGTTAATTCAATTACTTTCCACTTGTGAAAATGCTGACAGGATTTCCGACCACTGGGAGAGGTGCCCTGACTATTAGATGTGATTGGCAGCCCAGACATAACTTATAAATTGCAGCTGAAATTAAAGCATTTTATCTTCACTCTTATATATCCTTCATGACAAACTGTTCAGCAATACTTTCAAGCCATTATTTCAGTGAATTGATTTTCAACAGCAATTAATGACCAATTTGTGAGATAATGTTCTCAGTCAAATCACAGGCATGTCAGGATCTGTTTCAGTAATAGACAAGACTTTAATGCACTTGTGATCTTAAATCATGACTGTTGTTCTTTAAATACTATAGATTAAATTTTTTTTCAGATTTACACCACATGCAGTAATATTGTTGTCAGAAAGCTGTGCTCTGTGCATTACATATAAACTAGAAAATATGAAAAACAAAGCTTATTCGAAAAGTGCCATTGTCCGCGTACTGGAGAAAATAACTTTCCATAATAAACCCATTATTTTTAAAAATATTATTTAATGATAATAGTAAAAATTTGCCAATAGCATAATAAGAAAGTAATTTAGAAAATAAAGCTTGCCAAAAGCAATCATAAAACACACAGAGGAGAAAAAGACTACTCTAAAACATGTTTAACTAAGGCTTATAGTCATCACACCTAACTTTGTTTTCAGAGTTCATTCTCTATGGCCTAGGGAAAAAAGAAGTGCTCCCAAAGGTAATTCATGTGAGAGGTGAACTGAATTTCCATCTCCAAGTGACTCCCTCTTGTTGTTAAAGGTACAGAAATGTAGGAACCCTCTGTACCTGTTTAGACTGAACATCTAATTTTTAGACAACTAGCATTAAGGGACATAAGCCTCTATTAACTCACTGGCTGATAATATTAGCATGATTTTACCACTAAAAGCTGTATAAAAGCAGAGACGAAAGTAGAAAGGGTGCAAATTCCACTATAGTAAATCAGTGATTTAATCCCATCGTGGAATTTGCAGAAAAGTGCTTGAACTCTCCATTAAAAATTAGTAGAAAAGATAATAGCCATATATTGGCTATTTTTTGGCTAAATTTTAAATTCTTAAAAAGATATAACATGGCAGAAAATTCAAGGATAGGAGGACATTTTGAAAAATATGAAGACAAGTAATGGTCTAAATTAGCAGATACCCTTCAGTATTATGAACAAGGACATTTTTTTCCTTTATTTTAATTTTTAGTTGGATGTGTTTATCCTGATCAGCTAGAATAGCAATATTTAGTATTCTGCATATAAACCAATGGACGACTTTCTGAAGGTATGTCTGGGCTCATTGGTGCAGCCAGCTGCAGGAGCAGAAGGTCTGACTCCTGAGCAATAGCATTTCATGGTTTTCAGAAGCAGATTTCTCGTTCTGTTCATCCTTCAGGTCTGTGGGGGAGAAATGAACAGTTCCTTCTGGCATCCAAGGTCTCTGTGGTGACTTCTTGTCCCTCCTCAAGGAATAATGAGAAGCTCATGCATGTTCCAAAATTTGAAAGGCAGGGATAAAGTTGAGTTGCCATGTTCCTTGCCTTGACGTAGTATGGAATAGTGGTTTAAATACCTTAGATATGCAGCCGTGAATATCCAAGATAGCCTATGGATGTGAACAGAATGATTAAAGCACATTAAATCTATATACAGTTAAAAATAGTTAACACACATGCTGTTAATTTTTTTTTCTGTAATAGAACTTCAGTTATCTTCAAATTAAGCTAACAAGAGATATAAAGATTAACAGTTATTAAGGAAAATTTAGGGAAAGAACTATTCTCATATGTAATTTAAACTTCTCTTGGTATCATGAAAACTGAATAGATATTTTTGTAGTTCTAATCACATTTGCTTTACACTCTTCTTCATTTAATTAATTTTTTTCAGTTTCTCAGCTTCTAGAATGATAATTAAACATACACAGTGGTTTATCCCTTTAGAAAAGAGTCAAAATATTTCATTCCTCTGAGGAGACTCTCAGTTATTAAAGACCCATTTGCAATCCAATAGGCAGCTTGTTCTTTAGACATGAAAGCAAGCATTTGGTACAGATATTTCAGGGTTATTTTGCAATATCGTCTTTAACCAGCAGACAGTTGCTAGGGGTATATTGTAATTGTTATTGTAATTTTAGTGCTTCAAGGAAAAAAAAAAGTATTTTAATAAATGTTTCTTTGTTATGTCTATACTTAATTAAGTTTAGGGATGTGACTTTCCCTATCATCATGTGCTTCTGATTACAGTGATACCTGCATTAGCCTGTATTTTGAAGGATTTAAATCTTAAATATTCACCATCTGTTAGTAAAAGAGATTATCTCACTGCATTTTGCAACAGGTATAGACTAATTAGAACCAATTGGTATTTTTTGCATGCCTTTTTTCTCATAAAGGAACTCTTCAACATAGAAGTTACATGGTTAAAATCTATCTTTTTGTTGAATGCAGTTTTATTGGATCATTACTTAATCCATCAAAGATGTTGATTATATCTTTTAATAACTGGAATAGCTGAGACCAAAAAAGAGATTGATTTAATGATATGGCAGTTTTAGCACAAAGCAGGCGTTTCAAAACTAAGTGGTTGCATGAAAGAGGAGAAGTTGCCTGAAGGCTTTGGTGAAAGCATTATGGTATTTTGGTGACAGGTTTCCTCACTGCTACTTCAGCACAGCTCCTTTACAGCTGGCTGCTTCTGTTTGTGCTTGCACAATCTCCTAAGGATTAGGAGATTATTGGTCTTGACTAAATAAAATGAAGTGAAATTTGAGATTTCTGCACAAGCTTTGCACTATTAAAATTATAAAAATTTATTTCTATGAGTATCTCTATACCAGTAATTAGTGGACTCCACTGCCTCAGTGTTATTAGTTTTGAAATGAATATGATATAAAAAAAAGGGTGAAGCAGCCTCAAAAACCCTTTTCTCTGAAGTAAATGCATTCTGACAAAAAGGACAAGAACATATCAATTTAAATTTTAGTGATAAACTTAATGGAGACAGTTTATAATTATTAGTCTCTTGGTCGGACCTACAAAATTTAAAAGGAATGAAGTCCACTGAAAAAATCCTTCTCAGATGTAACTTGATGGCTGGATATATTTTATGATCAGAAGAATCCCTTTGGTGTCTTTAAACTAATAAGGTGTTTGGTTCAAAATGACTACTACATTGAAGTGAGTTCTTGTAGAGTAAAATGACATCAGCCATAAATCCAACAAGAATTACCATGATACCATAAATATAGATTTACTTTGATTTGAAAAAGAAATAAAATAAATTTATTTCAGAGATAACCATTTCAATAAAAGGAATGGTTGGAATTGATACTTTAACTTTTCTTATGTAGTAATTGTAAATATTCTACATAAGAGGCTACAACATTGTAGATGAGAATGTGTGTTGCTGAGCTTGTAGGTTCCTTGTTTCTTAAGATTCCTTGTACATAAATTTATTTCTTCCCAGACAGATTTCATTATTTTAAAACCTGTGTGGACATATAGATGCATCAGTATGGAAAATACACTTTGATCTGGAAATTTCTCATAGGCCAGTTTAGAGGGTTTAAACAGGCCAGGTGAAAGGGAAGCCTTGTGAAATCCTCCAGCTGGTTCAGAAGTAGTGGTTCTCATTCTGAGTTTCCTAAGAACACTTTCGTAGGTTGCCTAATTTTTGAAGCCTTGGCAAATTGTAATACAAGATCACGTTGTGTGAAGTTGTGTGATCTGTTCCTCATTGATATTAGATTATTCACAGGTGGTGAGGGAGACTGGCTTTTAACCAATTTTCCATAATCACCCAAACTTCTAACAGTTTTAACAACATCCCCTCTGCTGTCTGTGGACCAGCCATGGGCAGACCTGAAGACACTACGTGATTTCAGCAGGAACTGTGGCTGTCAGAGGAGTTTCACTATTTGGTGTGACAGGCTTCGCTTTGGCCTCAGTGATTTCTTTTACCCCTAGTGACTGCTGAACAAAGAGAATGCTATTTTGTTTACTCTGATGAGATTTGAGATGTTAAAGGTGATCTGAACAGTCATCAAGAGTTGGGCTTTCAAGACTACAATATAAAGTCATCGTGCATGTTTGTTATGTTCACTAATGTAATGTTAGTGTGAATGTTCTGTCAAGGGAATTTTGAAACACACTTTTTGGAAGATGGTCTGTAAGAGCCTTTCAAATACTTCCTTGGAAGATTATCCTATAACCAGAGTAAGAGCTAAGAAATGCTAAATAAAAAAAGCTTTCAGCCCAGCTTTAACCAGAAGGCTGCCCTTTACATTGTTTCCTTGGATTAAAACTTTCAAACAATAATGCAAACTGAAGCATGAATGTTAAAGTTACCTCCTAAAGTTCTGTTTCTAGTTCAGGCAGCTTGATATTTATTATTTAATTTCAATCACCATGTTTTCAGATATTTTGATCTACTGATAACCTATTAAACTAAGCTAACTTCCAGAAAAACATGAAAGTAAAACATTATTCTTCGACACAATGCGCCAGATGTTTTAACAGAGTAACTGAAAGGGATCTGGAAATTTTGCTTTAAGTGTTGCACAGGAGATGGTACTGCAGCTCAGCTACACATGGATAGGTGACAATGGGCATCTGGGTGAAACCTGAAGTTTAATTTATATGTGGCAAGAGAGTGTACTTTTGTTTACTTACCACAGAATCATAGTGGAAGTGATTCAGATGCTTTATAGCTTCTCTAGTGTTGGCTTGATAACGTAAGCAATATGAGAGGACTGGAGAGAAAAAACAAAGTGCTTAACAGAGAGTGCTAAGGAGAAAAAAACATCAAAAACATAGTCTGTGTACCAAGAAGACAATGATCCTATCTGCTGTGAGCAGATTCTGAAATCCAAAGATCTTAAGACAGATGGACGATCAGATAAAGTCAGTTTTTAACTTTGTAACAACTGCAAGTGAGCTGTGTGGATTGGGAGCAATGAAACCTATTTTATCAATAATATGTCTATAAATCAGGTTAGAAAATTCTTGTACCAACAACTCTACCTGAGTTTGTCATGTGGGCATCCTTTAAAACCAGTGAAGATAAATAAGCCCCTCTAGAGCACAGTTCATCTCAGCAATGTTGGACTTGTACAATGGGGAGTGGAACAGCTGTCTTCCTAGAAAGACTCACTTCCCTGTTTTAGATTAGACAACCAGAATATACCTAAATATCAGATTTCTGGAGTTGGATGGGTTACCTCTAATGTCAGATTTTTTAAGGTGTTAGCCATATATCTGCATCTTTACGAAAAAGAGATTATGCTTCTAAGGTTAAATATTTCCAGGCCATTATGCAAGGGCAATGTCATTAACCTGTCCTCTAAATGTGGTCCTGAGATCTTATTTGAGAGTGTTAGGAGTGATTTCATAGACGTAAAATTGAAAGCAGAGCCCAGTCTTCTGGCTTCTTTGACTGTGCGAGTATTGCGACATGCCTGTTTCCCTGGAAGCTTTAACAGCAACCCTGGCAATTTCTAATGCACTTGACTAAAAACAATTGAAATTGCAAGTGAATTGCAATTGCTATGAAAGCTTGAGTTACCACTGTAATTTCTGATGGCAATTTCCTTAGCGTTTAGTGAGGTTTTGAAAAGTACTTTAGTTGCAATTAATAGAAATAATGGTGTATCTGTAATTTCCTTTGGCCTAAAACCACACTCTGATTGACATATATTCTAATAACATTGTCATGAATGTTAGCTGCAACTTTTTTTCCCTTTTTAAATGAAGTAAATGGGAATAAATGTCTTTATTAGTACAAGACATGAAGCATGCAATTACTTGGCTAGCAAGTAAATAGTAACTGGCAAACTGTGTAGACAATCTGGAGCTCAGATATTTGGACCTTGCTGGTGGTCCCAGAGTCTGCAGTGAAGACTCAATGGCATAGGGACTGAACTATTCTTGCAGTTGAGTAGGTGGTTCTCTGCAGTTGAGAGCTAAGACAAATAACTAGCAAAGGCAGGAAAATATTTACTGCCACTACCCACTACACATACTGCCACCATACATAATGTACCAGCATTGTGACTGAAAATAACTTTCCTGGCTCAAAGACTATCAAACTATCACATACTCCACCAATAATACAAGATGTTTGTAAATGAAACAGCATGGAAATGCCAGCATTTATAACATCCTAACCACATCTGTGTCACTAAATTCATTGTAGGAGTCAAAGCATATGTTCATCTTATCTAAACTCAGGCACCTATAATGCTTTAATTAATATTTTAGTCTTACTAAGCAGCTCATGCAGTCAGTGGAAAAAGATGGGCCTTTCCAGAAGGCAAGGCTGGTCTGCAATAAGCTAAATTACTCTTTGGAAGGTCATACTTCTCTCCACTAACTATTAGGAAATTCAGTTACTGGATATGTACCTTGCATGCCCCTAAGCTCTTACTTGGGGTGGAACGATTCTGAATCCACATGACTAAAACTATTATTGAGGAGGGTGTAAAGGAAATTATACATACAGTATCTGGAGGACTGAATTTCTTTTTTTTTTTTTTTTGTTCTTGGAGTTGCTCTGATATTCAGTCCAATATTAGTGCTGGGTATGGCAAACCTCAGCCGGTTATACATGCCATGTTCAACCTGAAACACTTGATTTGTCCTAGTAACTGAATTCTTGAGTTTAATCATTAAACAACCACTTTTCTAGTCTGGGAAGTCACATGTGAAATCATGCATAGTTTCTAATTTATAGAAGCAACCAAGTTCAATCAATAGTCAACTTATCTTCCTTGTCTTCTCTTTTGAAGCAAAAGAAATCTCATTGCACGTAACAAGTCAGACAATAATGTTTATCCATTGCAGTTTCACCTTTTAGAATGAGGTTCAGTCTATCTCAACTAGACCTATGTTGGCCTTTGGAGACCTATAACTCATCTAAATTCCAAACAAAAAGTTAGAGATTAGTGTATTCAATTGATCAAGAAATGTTATTGGATCCTATATCTCATACCCTGAAAGGCATGTATAATCTTCCTGGGAAACAAGAATCACAACCTTAGAGGCTTTCCTCCAAGAAAATTAACTACCTTCTAGGCAAGAGAGAAATGCATCTTTGCTCATTTGTCTAAACAAGCCCTGTCCCTCTTCCTTGGTGTACCCTTTTAAACTGAGTTGCACCTGCCTCAAAATTGACTTCACTGAACTCTTCTGATGCATGGTTAATGATAAATAAGGACATCTGAATCCAAATAAAGTGAGTTCAGAGCTGAATTTTAAGTGTATGTGTCTCATTTTATACATATATTAAAAACTAATAAAATTCTAAAATTATAGGGTAGTTTTGATGAAGACTACTGTTCCAAATCCCATACACTGCAGCATCTGAGTAGCTGTTACAGTTGCTGATATTTAAGGACTTTGTGGTCTTCATTTTAAAGCACAAGTATGTATTTGTGTATTTACACCCTTGAGCTAAACCATCAAAGGCATCTTTGTAAGCTACAATTTTTAGTAAAAATAAATTAAAATTGTTCTGAATGCTACTGAAATAACAAACTGGGGCAATCCATCTGGAATTCATTTTACTTCATATTACAGGCTTTGTGTCACTGCTGTCCAATTTGACACCGAAAAGCACAAAAAATAACATTGACATAAGGATATAGTTATGTTTATAGCACAGAAGTAGATTTTTTTTTTCTTCCCCCTTATTTTCAGAGTAGTATCCTTAGAATTGGCACACTCAACTGGCTTTCAGAAAAAACTATCTGTGGTGGTCATGTTAAAATGCAGCAGCAAAAGCCTGTGGAATGAAAAGCTGTCAGTCCAGCTACTGTTCTTAATCAAGTACTTCTGTTGTACCCACTGGTGTAGGCTGCAAGGCTGGAATGGGAGACAGGCTTTCCCAGACATGCTTTGAGGAAATAGATACAATACAAGTCTGCTGGCTGCATCAGTGCTATTTTCTTTGGGTCCATTAACTCATGCCAATTAAAATCAATAGGGGCTTTTCCCTTTAAAAAGCAGAATAAAATCTGCTTTCTTTTTTCTTTTTTATTTCCTGATACCACATTCCATATCTTATGTAATATATATTTTTAAAATATCTAGAAATTTTGGTCTCCACAATGACCGCAGTTGTAAGAACTTTAGGTATCTGAAAGAGATAATAGAAAGGAGAAGGCAATTAAATCACTCTTCTTGTAAGGGCAGAACATAAGATGATCTAAGTATGAGCCAAATCGAAATAAAAATTTGCTTTCAATAAGGAAAATAATATAATATTTGAAGATACATATTATTACTAACAGTAGATTTATAAAAGGGAAGTGTCTTTGTTTGATTTAGAAATAAATCTATAAGGGTTTTCACAACCTCAAGTCAGAAAACACAATCTCCTTCAACCCCAACTATAGGCTCATCCAGCTATCTAAAAGTATGGGTCCTAGCTCATTCAAGAGAGAAAATAGGTATCTCATTTAATTCCAAATATGTCTGTGTATATATACGGGTGCTAATGTATGAAGTGATTTACTCTTCACATATGCTTGCATCTTTCATTTGGAACCTAAAAGGCTACTTTACACCAGATGCCTACATTATGTTTTGCTAAATTTAGATGGAGTATTCCTTCAATTTAAGGGAAGAAACCAGTCCTTAAAACAGAAGTAAACTGAAAGCAAGATGATACTGTAGACAGTTTCATCAAAGACGAATGCAATTACTCGTATTAATATATTGTTATTTAACATATGATTCATTTCTTCAGACATGAAATGTAGTAGAGCAAATGTGTTTAGACTTCGGTAAAACATTTAATGTAGTGCTATAAGATGCTATTACTCAGCCAAGGGGTTGGGGTTGAACAGGTATTAGCACACACCTTATGAAATTAAGAAAAAAAAAGGAGAGTAGCTGAACTTAAAGAGGGCTTTTTTTCAGAATTCCGCAAGGGTTATTCATGGAATGCATCTTCTTTAATAGACTCATTTATAGGCTTGGCAGAAAACCAAGCAATTTGCTAAAGAAATTAGCGGATAATGAACAAAATAGATGACCTTAAGAAAGAAGTGTTAGACTGAAATAAACTAAATGAAATTTTAATAGTATTGAATGTTTGGATATGAATATAAAGGTCTATAACAAATGACTCTGTTAAAAGCTGCAGCCAAGATTTTTGGGACACAGAAGGAGGGAGAAAACAGAAGCCTAAGGGCTGATCCCAGAGAGGTTATTAGCTAAGCAGTGGGATTGGCCATGAAAAGAAAGAGGGGCTCCTAAAATCTATTAAGCAAAGTGTTTCCAACGGAATGGGAAATACTATATGAGGCATAGGTGAGACAGTCATAAAATCACAGATTCAGCAGTTCTGTGAGTTGGGAAACGCTGTTGGAAAGGCATGGGGAAGATGCAAACATATGCCAGCCCAGCACCAGTGAGGATGCTGAGCACCACTTCCCCTATCAAGTCTGAAAACAAGTTTCATTATCACCTACAAGGACCAGGGACTGGGGCTCCCAAGTGAGAAGATAGAAATTTTATATAGTTCTGTAAAACTCCTCCAGCTTCCTACTTCTGATGCCAGAACCCAGAGCAAAGCTCGGTGAACACATGGTGTCCCTGCTGCGGCTCAGGAGACAGAGTGACTGACTTTTACTCTGGAAAAAAGCTGAAGCAGCATGATCTGAAAGAAGCCTCAGGTTAGTGCTGCAGATGGCTCACAGAGCCCAGTACGAGTGTGTGGCGGGGTATCCTTTCCTTTCCTTCCACACAGGATCTCCCACTCATCACAGCTCATGCCATACGAAAATCTTATTTTGAGTTTGTAGTAGCAAGACAGTAGTAAGTAGCTCCAAAACCGTAAATTTAGAAATATGACCTCATCTAATAATCAGAAGCAGTAAAAGAAAGTGAACTGTGGTGTGCAAATAAACCGCTTTTGTATAAATGCATCCAGGGTCAAGGCAAAGAGTGAAGTGATGCAGCAAATATATTCTATTACAGCAGTGTTTTCCCTAAATTGACTGTTTCAGAGTTTTCCATGTGACATCAGTTGGTCTTATAAAAGATACCGAATGAACATGCCCCTAAAGTGTGACCAGATTGAAATGCAGCCACATATATGCTGATAGAACATATTTCCATCCAACAATGGTTAGGTATAAACAGCAGGGAGTCCTATTATATGCTTATCTAGTCTGTGAGTTGCTGTGCACTAATGAGCAGCAGATGAGATAGATTCTTGTAGTCATTGTTTTCCCCCTCCCCATTTTTCTCTTTTTTTTTTTTTTTTTTCATGTTTTGTTCTTTTTGTTGTTCCTCTTCTCTATGGGTTTGTATTTAGTGTCCTTGGCTTCTAGAGAGAATTCTCCTGTATATTTTACCTGATATTAAGTGTAATAAGTTTTAAGTGTCTTAACATACACTGTCCTAAATATCTACAATTTCTCTTCTACTTCATGGAATTGCTAGAATGCATTCTCAAGGGAAAATATTAGTGTAAAGGAAAATATCTAGCAACTTAGATCTGTATTTTTGTTTCCTTTATGCTTCAAACATGGCAAAAAAATTTAATACAATGAAGGATAAGTGAAGATAAGAAAAAGTAAACATCAGACCTACACAGAATACTACCTCATTTACATTCTGAATATTGTGGTTTTGTAATTAATTTCATTCATATATTTTCCGATAAGAATGACCTTCAAACATGTTAAAATAAATGAGAGAAACACAATTTAAGGTTTCTAGATTATTTACAGATCTCCCTGAAAAGAATAACAATTTTTCAGCCTTCTGAGAAACTTATGGGTGATGGAACTTTTGAAACACATGGAGATAATTTTAGTTGTTTAATTATACTTATTTTATAAAGTTCTAGTCCAATAGTGATGAACAATGAAAAAAATTTAAAAAAAGTAAATTCAGTGTTTCAAAATATCATAAATGCTACATTAATGTGCTTTGTCACTACAAATATATGTATTTAACTTCTACATAGATAAAAAAAGTGTTTGATAAAGAAAAAATAAGACAAAATAAAATGTATAACAACGCAGCTGAGGAAGATTTTATAGTCTCAGATACTATGAGCAAGTGAATATGAAGATAAATATTCAATATTATTTAAAATAATATTCACATCATAAAGTGGAAGCACATTAAAAGGATTGTGTTCTTTCAGCAATCTAGAGAACTGATTATTTTACTTACACAACTGAACGTACTGATTGAATTAGCTACAAGCTTTAAATGCTATTGATGTACTTATTCACAAATGATAATCCGTTTTCATTCTTCTAGGTGTGTATTATATAGAAGAAGACTCTGGGTGGGGCAACGCATGTACTATGCCACCTGGTCAGTACTAGAATTATTCATAGATCCAGAGGCATCAAATTGTTGCCAGGGTCAGCAGAAAATTGCGGGTCAATATTAGCAAATTATATAATTTAGAATTAATCTTGCATTCTCTTTTCAGTATCAAAAAAACATTTCGAAAGAATTATCTAAATGGACTTGAGGCAGTGGAAAACATATCTGTAATCCTATTGTGGGGCTAATTAACTCCTTTGTGTTACTTTGATGTGGTTTTGTAGTTTAGATTGTTTAATTTCGGATTGTGCAATTCAGCATGTCTACATTATAGAGTGGAAAATGTAGCACTGTGCCTACAGCAAAATGTGAGTGAGGAAATATTGGCACAGGAAGGTTGATCCCGTAGTGCACTCCAGCTTATTATTCATCTCTTAAATGAGAAAAGCTGGCTTTTGCGAACAAGATGGTGATTTATCACATAGTTGAAGTGAGAAGCCAAAGGTTAGTGGAGGCATATGAAAATGAAACTCTTTCATGCTTTAGTTGAGTAAGGAGCTGGCAGAGTTATACTAGTATGGTTTATAATATAGATTATATTAATATATGTACATTAAAAAAAGGAAAGAGTGAAATTCTAAATAATGTATTTATAATCATAGCAATCATTTGTAGATTATTCCTTAAGGAGACATAGTAGACAGCTCCCTGCCTCTGCTGAGTAGTGTAGCTGAAGCTCTACTCTAAAAAGGTTTCCCCACATCAGGAGTACATAACCCTTACAGTTCTGGATATGGGGACTCTAATGATAGAAAGAAAAAAAGCATTGAAGCAAAATTCTGACTACAACCCTTAGATTCTGTTTTTGGCACTAGAACAAGTGAACAAGTTGCAGTTGCTAAGTTACTTATAAAAAATAACATACTGCTCATGCAACTTCACTGTTTTCCCTAGGGAGCAGAGTTTGTGCCTAAGCACAATATCATATAATCATATGATATATATCAGTATATATCTACTGTAGAACATGTGTTTATCTGACAAGGAGACCAAGCTGGGGAAAAGTGACCTGTCATTGTCTTCAATGTGATTGCAATTTCCATAATTTGAAGCAATTATTTCACGTATCATCACTGTGAAATAGACAGGTGTGTTAGATCCTAGAACCTTTCCCATGGTACAGCTTTCCTGGGGGCTGCATATATCCCTATAATGACATTTGGATTATTTCAAATGAAAGAAATGTCCTAATTTTGCATCCATACTCAAATGCTTCTTAGATTAAACAAGAATATTACTACTGAGCTATGTTGTAAACCTAAATATGTCAAAGCAGCTTCTTGACTAGATTTTAATTAATAGATTACAGATATGCTTTACTTAAGCTGTTGTTGATGGCAACTGAAGTTACCACTGCTCATTAGCATTACTGTGGTGACATGACTTATGCCCATTAGTGCCCCTTGGCTGTGAGGCAGCACGTGAATATTTTCCTACTGTTTTGTCTAACTCGAAGGCAAAGAACTGGGCCTTTGTTGCACACATGAGATGTCTGGTACAACAGAAATTCTTCTCAGTTCTCCCAACTCTGGTCTAATATAGCAGTTGAATAAAAATTAATACATTCTGGAACAGAATAGACAGGCAATAAAACAAAAAAATTACCCAAATGAAAACAAACCCAGCAGGGTAGGTTTAGAAAAGGTTACATATCATTTTAAAAGCTAAATCCAAAGTACAAACACTACTGAAATATTGACCTGTGATTATTCCTAGTATTTAAATTTTTGATGTTCTTGTTGGCAACTTTGTAAAATAGTACTCTTCCAAATAATATTTGGGAATGGTTCAGGAAACAATACGAGGACCATTCTACATAGGGGGGTTGGATGACGTTATATTGCTTGGAGATGAAGACAGTGGAACATTTTAGCTTTGTGGATGTATGCCATGTGGCCTCTGAGACACAAAATGGTTTTATTTAGTAATATTTCTGCAGCCAAGGAAACTGTATTCTTTCACGCTAGCAGGGCCTATTACAGCATTGCTACTTTTCAAAAGAGGTGGTTGCAGTTTCACACCTTCCAGTTTGTGTTGTAGTTGCATCAGCTGCAGCTCTTTGGTGTTGATGTTATTTGCTATCTTATTTGGGGATAAAAGTGGCTGAATGCGATTTAGATAATGCTGACAAGTGTGAAATATAATTCATTAGTTTTATTCATAAATCTGCTAATACACAGTTGTTCGCTTTTTTAGTACAAATTTGTAATTCAGTCTCTAAAATCTATCTCTTGGTTTATTCATTTACATTTCATAATTGAATGGAATGCAGAATAGAGAAGACACTACTCAAAGTGACTTTCCTCCATAAATTTTTGTTAAATATCATAAAATTTGTTGCCAAGACAATCAAAGTCATCCTTGAGACCAGACACTGAATTTTTTTATGCTATATTTTCCTGCAGTCAGCAGCACACAAGAGAAATAACACCGCCTTGAGGTTTTTCATCACGTGAAAGCATTTGTCAAGCTGACAGTTTGGCTACTTCACGAAAATACATAAAGTTCATCAACAGTGCATAAAAAAGTTATAAAGCAAAGCTCTTTTTATTCCATTTCGAGATATATGATTAATGGAATATAGCCTAGTTTGATTAATCTGTGCATTCATAGTATCTCCCACTTGACATTTGTAGATAGCTGCTTCTTTTACAAGAATTTTTCTTACATTTATATACAAAAGGGGATTAATCATCCTTCCAGTTAGTCACTTTTTTTTGTCACTTACCCACCAAAAAGACTTGGCTTTCCAGACAGTGTTTCCACTAAACACTCTTGCCATAATATTTGGTTTCTCCACCACAGACTCAGTTTTCATCTCTCTTGGCAAAGCTATTTTTCATTCTACAGCTTATATGGAGTGTGATGTTAGCAAGGTATTTGAACAGAAAAAGACATTGCTGGTCTATTTTCCATTTCACATGTAATGAAAACAATTTGAATTTGAGTTGACACACGAGCACTAACAGTGTTCATTCAAAGGAAACAATAACCAATGACAAACTTCAGCAGTGATGGAATCCTACAGGTGTATTTGACAAACACGCTCAGCATCCAGCGATAGAGTACATGGCTTGAGTGTATGCTGGAAAACATAAAGAACGAAAGTAAATCAGTTAAAGTACAGTGAGTATCCACTTAACCAGAAGACAAATGGTCATCTTTAAGCCATTATTTAACTTCATTTCAATGGAAAGGAGGGATGCTCCAGTCCTTTGATCATCATGGATTCCTCTGGATTTGCTCCAATAGGCCCATGTCTTTCTTGTGTTGGGGGCCCCAGAGCTGGAGGCAGCACTGCAGGTGGGTCTCATGAGAGTGCAGTAGAGGGGCTGAATCACCCCCTTAAACCTGCTGCCTACGCTGCTTTGGATGCAGCACAGGATTGGCTTTCTGGGCTGTGAGCGCACATTGTCAGGTCATGGCAAGCTTTGCATGCTCCAAATTCCCCAAGTCCTTCTCCCCAGGGCTGCTCTTAAACCATTTTCCACCCAGGCTGTCCTTGTGCTTGGTACTGCCCTGACCCATGGTGCAACACCTTGCACTTGGGCGTGTTGAACTTGATGAGGTTTGCACAGTCCCACCTCTCAGGCCTGTCAAGGTCCCTCTGGATGACGTCTGTTCCCTCCAGCGTGTCGACCACATCACTCAGACTGGTGTTGTCAGCAAACTTGCTGAGGGTGCACTCAATCCCACTGGCCGTGTTGCTGGTAAATGTGTTAAATCTGCCAGTCCCAGTGCCAGCCCTTGAGGAACAACACTCATCACTGGTCTCCACCTGGACACTGAGACACTGAATCTGCTGTGTGGTGTACAGTGAAAGAAGAAAACATTTCAAAATATGTTATAGAACTTTAATGACAAAATTAATACAGCTCACCAAGTAGTTCAGAGAAAAAGAGGAGATCTTTACAGAAAGAGTAAGAAAATTAACTTAGTTTTAAGTTTCATGAGCAAAGACATTAAACCTTTCTGTGTTGTGGGGGAGCAGCAAAGTATTTGTAACTATAAGGAGAGCTCATTAAAAATCTGCCCCCGAATCTGTCTCTTAGAACATGTCATCGTATCTATAAGTGAGGGTGCTCGTTAGTAATAGCAATTATTGCTCACAGCACTAATAATTGATGCTTTCCCAGTAGTCAGTGCATGTTCTTTTTGAGATATAAAAAGTTTTGGTCTCAGTCTTCTTGCCTTTTTCCTCTTGCTTTTTCAAAGGCAACTTCCCTCTATCTGCCTTGAAGCTCAGAGGCTCATATCTTTTGAACTTGTAGGTGAATAAAATACCTGCAAGTAACCTGCCAACTGTAGGATCAGTTTCCATTTTCAAGAGAGACTTTTAAAGAAGCTGGAATCCTTTTCAGGGTTTGTTAGCTCACGAAGTCTGAATGTCAGATTCTTCTGTGCTGAGCAGAGTGTAGGCCCGTGTAATTATCAAGCACAGCAACCCTATTGTTGCTTTATAATTCATTGATTTTGAAGAAAATGCTGCTTCTTTTCATTTAAACATATTTCTTTGTTTTAATTTGTCATAAATAAAGATTATCAAATATAACTCTTGGCTTTTTTTAATCCTCTTTCCTCAAGTAAGCCATAGCAGAACTGGAGATTCTTAGTAGTCCTGAAAGTAAAACCTCTCCCAAATACAGGTTGAAGTGCCATAAAGTGAAGTACAGTTTTAAATTGCTGGGTTTTTCCTACTCTGAAATGCAGCTGAGTAGCCACTGTCCACACCTTTAGCAACTATATCATTCCCTGAGCACACAGAACCAAGCAAACCCCAATAAGCTCCTATTGACAGTAACAGCAAGGAGACCTTACTGAGACTATGGCAGTGCATATTTTAACGCCATTATTGCATTTTTAATTGAAATTGGTCCCCCTTTAACATGCTACATTTAACCTCTAGATACAATGTGCTGTACAAGAGTTCTGAGACAGTCGCACATTAAAGGTGTGTAGTTAGGCATAAAGCCAAAGCAAAGTGCTCCTCATTCCTCTGGAGAAGAATATCCACCAAGGAATGCAAATATTTATATTTGGCAGGTATCCTTATCAGCAAGTGATTCAGCCTTCAACAATCGCCAATTCTTCAAAAGGAAACAGATTATTTTATAATGCTAATAAATGATCAGTATTCTATTTCTATTGATTTTTATTCTGGTGCAAATAAATAAGCACTCTAGCACCACCATCTTTCCTTCTTCATAATATATTATTATAGCATTAAACTGATATAAATCCTAGACCTTGACATGGATTTCCTATTATTTGATTTGTGCTAAAAACCATGTGATGTGTATAGATGAGTTTGTTCACCTATTTACCATTTTAAAAAGTGATAAACATGACAAAAACTTAAATACCACTTTTTACACTTTCTATCAATGGTAGAAGCAACCATTAAATGTATTTTCTTTCAACCAGCTTCCAGGTGTATGCAGCCTCATACGGGAGTTTCTTCTGTCAGAAGCAAACTATGCACATAAGTAATCATAATTTTAGAAGATCTGTTGCTTATGTCAAAATTAATTCATGAAAAGAACAAAATCTAATATACAGTGTAACTAAGCACTAGCAAACCTAGATATTCAAGGTTTCATGGAAAAATTAAGATATCCTTCAGGTGTTTTAACAGATTGCAACTAGGCTCCGGTTATTAAAAAAAAAGATATATATATAGCCAGTTAAAAATTTGTTTAAATGCAATCTTTGTTTATTTAAAGAACTTTTGCATTATAAGTATTCCACTAGCCCCTTCTAAAAGTTAAAATGTAGATACCCTGTATCTGGCTGGTGTCTGAAGAATAGCTGCAAAATAAAAGAAATATTCTGATTTGAAAATAAACCAAAGTATTGACACATCAATATAAACTATTTCTCTAATCTATATGTATTAGAAAAGTGTTGAAATAATATGGAGTAAAACATTAAAGTTCTATTATACCCTGAGTCACAATGTAGTGCCATGCATTAATATAAATATTTGTTAGTTCTCTGACTAGAAATACTTCAAAGTGAAAAGTACTTTTGAGTATTCCTTCACTCCTTTGCATCTTTCTTGTATGGAATACTAAGATAATACTAAATTAGAGTTATTTAACAGGAATGGGGATAAAGTTATGTAAAAAAAATTGGATAAAAACAAAAGAATTTCACAGTACATGATGCTGCTAGTCAGCCAATCCTTCTATTGAACCACTATTGTGAGATATTGTTCACAATCAACAGCACAAAGAAAAATCCCATTCAACTAGAACAGAAGAGCTTTCCAATTAGTAAGACATAATGCAGGCATTGTCGTGCTCTCAGTTCTGTATGTCATTTCTAATAAAGATTGGATAATAGAAATGCGTGCTAAAATGAACCTTTTCTTTATAATAAGAAGGCTCTATAGAGCAGGAAAATAATATAAACTTTTTTGGTCTAGCTGTTTCTCAATCAAAGGACATATCAGTTACTGTATATTACTGCAACATTCCAAGCATTAAATTAAATTATAGACAATAGAATCAAATACAGTTTACATCTGTGGGGCATTAAAAAATGAGGCACGTTCAGCAGTTTATTTATTCCCAGTAGAAATACTCCTGTTGAAACAGTGCTCTGAAAACATTCTTTCCTACCAGGCTTGGCTGTTTCAAATGCATTCCTCAGGCAATACACATATTTAGTTTTTAAATGTGACATGTAGAAATCAACCTTGATTTTCTTGGATGGCTGGACTTTCTTTAGCTGCGCTACGGTTTGGGTAACCTTATCACTCCCAAGCTCTAACCCTGCTACTGGACCTGTACAAACAGCCTGAAGCACCTGAATAAGTATTCCACAGGGCTGCAAATAAGCACCAAAGGTCCACCTGTGTTAATACGTTGTGAAGGCTTCTGTCACTTATTACACAAGATTAATGTGTAAGGGGAGGCCAAATACTGTGGAGACTGAACATATGATCTTTAGTTTAAATACGAGGATCTGTACCATCTGAGCTGAAAATTGTACTATTAGTGGAGTACCATTACAGCTCACTGGAGTCATAAAAGAAAGGGCTGCAAACATTACTAGTAGGTTTGGATGCACATTTTTAAATTTAGATTAAAATTGGTTTGTAAATCAAAAATATTTTGGATTTAAAGAGTAGGCATCATATCTTCTTCTTCCTAACACTGGAAAAATTCTTCTGTAATTTAGATCAGCAGACTATAAATAAATCAGAAACAGCTATAGGGTGCATCAAGGACAAAAGTCTACACAGGTATAAATAAGTGAAATGTCATTGAGCAATTTACAGTGCTACTTTTTGCACAGTGTTCATTTTATCTTCTTTGGCTGCTGTGGACTTTTGCCTGGAGACACTAGAGCACATTTGAAATTGAATCATTACGTATGTTGAGTCCATCCATTGCATGATTTGCTACACTATTCTCTAAACACATATCATTCTATTCCTTTATTTTATTTTTTTTTCAAAAAAAGATTCATTGGTCAAGAAAAATTTCCTGTATCTCCAAAGAGTTTGTAGCTTGATGGGAAATTTAGCGTATTGAGTTCTGTGAGTAAAAGCCCAAACTGGGGTATGTTGAAGGACAAATGAAGGTGATTAAGCAAAAATAAATCCGAATTTCCTAGAACTCTTGTGTAATAGAATTTCTGACTGTTTATAGTAATATTCTGTAGTCTTGCCCTGCTTGTTTTTTTCGTTTAAAGCTCTCTGACAAAAGAATGTAAGAGAGAGGTAAATATTTAACATGAATGGATTCCTTAGATGTCTTTAACAGAACTGACTTGAAGCTGAGGATGGCATTTCAAGACATGTAAATTGTGTTGAGGTGCTGATGCTTATATTTTCTGTATAAATGCAAGAGCAGGGGTGGATGACTCAGTGGAAGCCACAGCTGCCTTGACAACATCAAGCTGTCTATGCAAACACCACAGCTTCCAGTTTTCAGCACAGACAGCATCCATATTGCTGCTTTACTAGGGCAGCACATGTAAATCCTTATCAGTAAACCACCAACAGAAACAATGTGAAAATAAATCCTTCTAAAGGACCTGTCTTCTGATCTTTATAACCTTTCTAAACAGAGCAAGAAAGAAAGCAGTGCAAATTCCACTGACCACCTGACCTATGAATTGCCAAAATGTTAAATTATATAGGGAAGAAAAAGTAATTGTTTCCAATAGCTGTTTAACATTTTTAAAGCTATTCAGGTAATGATTATAGACAAAAGAACTGATAACAACAGGAAAAACAGTTACTGTCAAATGGCATTAATAGCAGCACCAGGCTAGACTTGCATAGGAATTGGTAGGTATAAATAAGCTGTTTCTTTCTGAGGAGATGGATGCAAATATTCTTTTTTTATCTTACTTTTGCATAGAAATATTTTAATTGGAAATGTGACACATTCAACTAATGATCTGGTATCAGTATCCTGTGCTTGTAGAAAACTTTGTTCTTTAGTGTAAATTATATTATGGAAAATGAAGATGGGGAAACAACCTGGAAGACAGCTAATCGTTCCCCACTAGTGTGTGGCTATTAACTAGAACAGATTGTCAGATGTTTCCTCCTATCTTTTTTTAATTGGTTCATCTACTAGCAGTTCCACTGCTTGCCTTTGCAGATTATTCTGAAACTAATAAATCTGACTCTTACATTATTTGTATCCTCATTGCTAAACTACCCACCACAATGCCTTGTCTTGTCCTTGCAGTATTTGCTGTTAAATTTTCTCTTTCTTTTTTTCAAAAACAAATATATATAATTGTGCTGTGGTTAAACAATTTTAACTTCCATTGCTTTCAACAGTGGAAAATGGGTGGAGAATGTTTGACACTTATCATACACTCAATTTGAATAAGTGAATGAGATTGCAAAAGATGCAGTGAAAACCATTTTCTGGGTTTCTTGTGATATATGTATAACACACATAATGGCCTGTGTGGTGTCTCAGTGGCTGCCATCCACTGGTACATTACAGCTGTTTATATTGAGAAATACATCCTTCTGCAAGAGAACTTGTTGAAATCAGAAAGTGTATATAGATATTCACGTGAATAAAGCTGGCAGAAACAAACAAGATATATTGCATTTTCATTTACATGTATCAGTATTTTCTAATGTTTTGCCTCTTTTTTTTTCTTTGTAAAGAAATGTGTCTCACTGCCTTCAGATATTTTATAGTATCCTACAAGGGTCCGAATAGGACCCAAATCTTTAATTCTTAAAGAGACAAAATTCCCTTGAACTTTAGTTAAGCTTATATAAAAAGTGGCAGAACTACTTAAGTGTAACATTTTCCTCTAAAGTATTTATGAAATATAATATAAACAATTAAATAGCTCTCAGTTAAATAATATATGTTTTGGACCTATTCATTCCTAAGTGTACTTACTTCTGACAGTTTGATAAATATATTATTCTGTGACAAGCTATTTCATACAGTTCATTATGTTCTTCTTACATATTTTTCCTAGTATCAGGCATAGAGAACTGCATCCTGATGTATAAATACTAGTGCAATATGCAGCCTGTATTGCAAATTTCATTTGTCCTCAGATAGTCCCATGCCTGTAAATAATGTGCAGAATATAAATCTCTGTTTTTATTGTATTCTAAGAAAAAACATTGCTGTCAGATTAAGCATATGGTACTTGGGATCTATAGTTCTAATATAATATCTTCAAATTTTTCATATTTATATTGACAATCATTTTGGATGTAACCAGCATATCTCAAAAGTTGGTATTTAGAAATTGTCTTGTAATTTTGTGAAAGGATTCTGAATTTTGTCTTCTATATGACTTTTTCTCTACATCTTTCCATCTCTACACACTACTATGAAAAATCCATAGCAGATTTTTCAGAAGTTCTTTTGCTTTTGGAGATAGATAAATTTTATTAAAGATACATCTTTTTAGAGAAGGCATAATAATAGGTGCTTTAAACGTATGCAGAAGTTCTTTTCTAGCCGTAAAGATTCTGGTTTTGATTTTTAATTTTGGTGTCTTTTCCTCTATGAAGCATTATGAGATAATGGAATTTTTTTTTTCCATTGATTAATATTTTGGCAAAAAACCCGGATATTTACATGTTTTAAATTAAGACTTCTATTTTGTTTTAAGAACATGTCATTTTGAAATGTTAGTTGACTTACTATAAAAAGAGAGGACTGCATTAATCAAAATAAAATATGTAAAATTATCAAAATAATGCCATTCATGGGAAAATAACTGGATTTTTTTGATGTTTGAAAATGCTCTGTGTTTGAGGCTTTTATTCCACTTTGGGATGGAAACATTTTCCATAATTTTTACAAATTCTTTCAGTATCTGAAAAATGTTCTCTCCCAGTTACAATATCTTTTGTGTGTTCTGCTCCCAAAATTTCTGAGGGTGAATTCTCAGGACAGTAGCCTGTGGGTCACCCATTGTTCCTGCATTCAAAATATGAAATGTCCAGCAGTTTTATGCAGACTTGCTGAGTGATCATTGCAAATCATGCAAATCAGAGCTAAATTCAAACCCTAGAGAATTTTGTGAATACTGAAATGATTATTTTCTCATTTACCCCATCTTCATGATGGAAATTCTTTAATTTTTGTTTCTTTTTTTTTTTCTTAATTTTGTTTTGTTAGATTGGAAATTCCTGGGGACTGGAAATTCCTGGAGAAAACAGCTGTTTTCTCAGGGCTGTGTATTTTTTCAGCGCTGAGCAGTACATAATCTAGTAATGAGTGGTATTCCTCAAGGATCTGTACTGTGACTGGTACTATTTGACATCTTTAAAAGCAACATAGACTGTGGGATTGAGTCCACCCTCAGGAAGTCTGTGGATGTCACCAAGCTGGTGGAAGCAGTGACAGTCCCTGGCTCTGGCAGGGGATTATGGTAGATGATCTTTGAAGGTTCTTTCCAACCCAAAACTCTCTATGCATCTATGATTGGATCCCTAGACCTCCATGGACTTCTGCGCAACTCTTTAGTATACAAAAATGGATCAGTTTTATCAATCCTTCATTTTCATGCAATCTCTATAATTCTAAACATCAGTAGCCCTTGCGAGAAATAAAGGACATTTATGAAATTGTCTCATGTTCTACCTTCTGTAAAGCCAGCAATGAGTAGAAAAGACAGATTGACCCCAAAACATCTGAAATTATGCCCCGGTGTTAAACCAAGCATCAAGATGAAGGTGAGTCTCTAAATTACAGTGAAGAAAGAACTAATGAAGGAACACCCATAAGTGTAGGGTGTTTTTACTTCCTGTGAAAAATGGTTCAGGACAGAGTCATACTGAGACAATGTTCCATTTTGAAGTGAGAGAGGTTTATGGGGGGTTTTTTTACGAGTACCATCAGGTCAATTGAGGATATAGAGATGCTACTTGTAATTTCAGGAGATTGTTTCTCTGTTCTAAAGTAGAATTCTCGTCAATGTAACAGGAGATTTTGTTATCATTGGGTATTTTTCTAAAAGCATCTGAAAGGCTTAGGAGCACAGGCTGAAAGGCTTAGGACAGCTGAAATTCAGTACAGTCTATCGTGTGACTCTGTTGGTTAATCAAATGTGACATGAGAAAAGATAATGTTTATATCAAAGTACAATAAACTTCTAAACAAGCACTATTATTTTTCTCTGCCTTGAAAAATCTGTCAGAAACAAATAGTGCGGGGGAAAAAAGAAAAGGGAGGATGGGTGGACATGTCCATGAAGGTTTGAGGATAATATGTAACAGTCCATAATACAATTCATGATAGTTACGTGACCATTAATAGCTGCCTATTATTGACTTTTATTCTCCAGTTACGCTATTTAAGATCAACTGTGTTGAGTTCTAAACAGAGGAATGTTTTGACTGTTAATATTTGCAAAGCATTACTGATTCTGAAAGGTTTCAAATATGTCCTAAGTTATTCAAATAAAGCTTTTCTCTGTCTCTTTCTTCCAAGGCATTTCCTTAACCAGCATTTTACGGATAATCAAGCATACTGGGGGAGAAACAGAAGAGACAACAAAGACAGCTATTTCTGTGTTGCCCATCATTGCAGTGATTAAAATTCCAAGCATTGATAAAATACAACCTTGGTTTATTTATAAAATGCATTTTAGAGTGGAATTCATCTACAATTTCTTATGTATCTAAAACTTAGCTTACATTCTTAAAATTTGGATTGTAGAAATTATTACTTTCAGATTATATTTTTTTGGATCCTTTTATAAAGGAATTTTCAAATGCCATTTAGGAATACCTCTTTCTCTTGTTCTGGTAAAAAAAGACATCTTGATAAATACCGTAAAATAGATGCCTGACTGAACAAAATAATAGCTGAATATGACACATCCCACCCTGTAATGTAAGAGCTTGACTTCTCTCGTAAAGCTCTGTGTCATATTAAAAAAAGATAACAAAATAAAGGTAACAAGAAGACCTTTGATGCATTCAGTTTTCATTAATATTTAAAAGAATTTGAGATGCATCTGGAAAAGCAGGGTCAAATTATGGATGTATTAGTGCCAGTTAACTCACCTGAGGTAGGTCTCCCAAAGACACTGATATAGCAGCTGAATATGTCTCCTTTCTGTGAATTAAATCTTTCCAGAGAAGATATTCTGGTCAATTAAAAAGAACAACCTTTGGACTAACAAACTGCTCGTTTCTATATAAGTCTATTCACTGCTGTTTATAGAGTTTGTATGCTCAGTGAAAATTGAGTTTATTTCAGTGCGTGAGGTGTAGCTAATCTTTCTAAACTCACCTATGGAATATTATCTCAAACTTTGCATAAGCTGTGAGTAATTTATTTCACAGGAAAAAAAATACCTTGAAAATTTCCTTTCATCTTTTTAGTTATTTCCATTTCAATTTTCCCTCTGACTTTTGCTTTTCTTACAATGCCTCCTTTCTCCTCCATTCTGCTTTTTTCATGTTGATGACTCCAGATAGCCTTACATACACTGTCAATCACATGCCATCCTGCCCAAGAGCATATGCTGCTGAAAATCACATGAGATAGCTCCTTTTTATCCATCTTTTACAGGGGAAATTCAATTTAACAGTCATTTTGAATAGCATAAACCCCTGACTCTTGGCATCTTCATTTTAAATGAAAGCACCAGATTCTCTTTCTGTCAAAACACTGGGTCTCTCCATAGGATGAATTCTACTCTTCCCAGACTGGTGTGGTAATAAGCATGTAGTAACTGGTACACCTTAATAAATCAGGTCCTCAAGAGACTGGAATGTCTGTGTTTCATCAGCAGAGGTCTGTGATTATTTGAACCATATGTACCTTCTAAAACCCAAGTTTTGTAAATCGATTATTTCACTTGTTAACACTATTAAGATATTAAACATAATGTAAAACATCTTCTGTGTGTATAATTTTGAAAGAACATTTCTTCCTATGCTTACTTCCTTAGAGATACTTCGGATGAAGTGCATGAAGTTCACAAAGACTATTTCATGGATGCTTGTGTCATCCATTGGCTGGAATAATTTCACAGTAAAATTTTCTAATTTATATTTCTACTAAAGCATTTTATTAGAAAAGCACATTTCTGATGCTTTCTATCGTGCAATCTAACTTTTGGAAAGAAATTTGTAACATTGATGAAGATATTTATTATCCACAACATTATCATTTATTATCACCTCCTAAAATGCTTAACTAAAAATAGAGGATCATTAGGATTTGAAGTCACTAGAGAATTTTAGGCAGCCACATTATGCAAGTCACTGAGACCTGGGAGTTCATAACAGACAAGGTTTTATGTCATTTCGCATAAGCAGTTGTTTGATATTTTCTATCAAAATCACATTTCTGAACTGTGCTCTCAGATAGCACTTTGAGGATGCATGTACCTTTTCTAAGAAAAGTCTCACTGGTAAGCTAAACAAATTTTTTGATAATAGAGTCCTTGGTATAGTGAGTATGCCAATTTACCTTAGCAAATTTGGTTGAATGCATGGATGCTGAAAAGGCTCCAGCAGAGAATTTCTTCAGCTCTCTGCAGCATTTTTGTGAGAGCTCTGTCTTTCCCATGCAAGTAACTCAAAACAATGTTATTGTTTTGCAGAATTGTTATGGTTCTAACTAGAAAAACATTCAGAGATGGGTGTCTTAGAACTTGACCAATCCCCTTAAGGGGTGGATGGCAAAAACCCAATTACCTTATACCATTTAATACACTTTGCAAACTAACATATAAAAGCCTTCTGAGAATTCTTTAAAGTGCTTCCATTTATCCCTGAGCCTGGACTTTGTGTCGTTTCTCTACTCGTCCGTGCGGAGAACAGCGACATGAATGAGTGCCAAAATTTGCCATCTAATACTGAAATGAATTAAAAAAATAAATTCTTCACCACTCTGCAAGCAATATCCTGCTAACTGGGAATAGATATGGAAAAAATATAGTAAGATTAATTAAAAATATTTGAAATTGTTATTATGGTTGAAAATTAATACTATCATTAAAAGCATAATGAATGGTAGATGTCATTTATATAGTAGTTTAACACTGAAATTATGAAAATTTCTTCTCATTCTGAGTTGATTCTCTGTCTGCTGTTTCTCAGGATCAGAAAAAATACAGAAGGAAAAGTGTTTTTCCCATACTGTTCCACATCTGTTTAATGTATATTGGTGTGATTACCAATATAGCTCAAAGTGGCTCAAAACGGCAGATGAGCTTTGGATCAGGCCTTATGTCAGAAACCATGGTAGCTTACTGCTGTAATGAAAACCAGTAAGATACAGAAACTGGTAGGGTCAAATTTGTTAGGGTCAGAAAACAAATATCTCTTCAACATACACAACTGTTTAGCGGGTTCTGTAACTGCTTTCATTTGACTTACAAAGAGGTTTTTTTCTAAAACAGTCTGTAAATCATCCATCATTTCTAGGTAGGTACGATTAAAACCCAAAAATATCAAGATTTTATTACACTGAATTTCATTTCTTTTTCAAGCATTAGTAACATCAAATTGAAGAACAGTTATTTTTTTATATATGTAAAAAATTTACCGGCATGTAAATCTAGAAATGAACCTTAAACTTGCTGTAAACCCAGCTTGTATGAAGATGATGTGTGATTACTCTTAAATTGATAAACACCATAGAGGTTTCCAGCAAGAACTAGAAATATTATGAAATACTGTGTAATAATACATGTTTTTACTATTATGTAATATACTAATACAGTAAAACATGGCCTTTTTAAATGGCTATATTTCTGTTGTTTAGTAACTAAAACCAAACCAGCTGCAGTGCTACAAACTGAGTATGCTATTTTGCTATCAGGGAAGAAAAACTAATTATTTGCTAAATGCGACAGAATATACACATATCACAGTATCTGTGTGACATATAATATGTGTGACATATAATTGTTTGAAATGGAAATATCAAGGATTAGGAATTGAACTATCATGATTAACTGTGTTAAGGGCTTTCAAGCTACACAGAATATTTTTTGCCATTATCTGAGTAGAATTAGAAGAAACAAAAATATTTCCTAAGATTTATTATATGTTCCAGTTTTAGGTTTTTCCTATATTCTTAGGGAAAAAAAAAAGCCACAAGAGTGTTTTGTCTTGCATACAGATTTAAACTGTTCTTGCCTCCCCAAACTGGACCTTTTAATTTCAGAAACTTTTGCCTCTGTAATTTGGACAGACTGACAAGGAAAGATCTTTGTTTGAAGTTTTTACTATAATTTAAACTTCATCACTAGATCCAGAATATTTAGAGAAAGAGAACCAAATAAGCAAAATTATTCACGGGCTTTGCTGCACCAGCTCCCTCCATTAAGCCAATTACATTCTCCAAATAAAGCTCTACAGCCTAACTCACCTGCTGTTAAGGGCAGAGGTTGAATCATATGAAAGTAGTTATGGACTAATGGGTTTTTGCTTGTTGTTATTAGACTTTGCCTTCTGTCTCCTACCCTGCCAAGTTTCTGAGGCATCTGCCAGCAGCCACAGAGATAAAACCTCAAGCAGCGAAAGCTCATACTTCAATCTCCATCACAGACTTTCAAACCTATCTCCTACTGATTCATGTTCCCCAAACAAAACACTAAAGTATCTTAAGAACTGTGTTTTGAAATTACAGTGGTATCTTTCGGCATTACTTCTACTCTAGATTTTTAGTTTACTATTTGCTGTTAATTCTGCTATTACAGTTCTTGGCTCAGATTTTGCTACCAAATCTCATGCAGCAGGATTTAATTTGGCCATCACTGTCCAGTTAACACTGCCTCCTTTACTACTGCCCAACAAATTCAATTCCTCACTGGTTCACCTGAGTTAATGCAATTTTCCATTACCTGACAATCACTATCACCACTCTATAATTATTTTCACAGGGCTACATTTGACTGAGGACTGTATGGAAAAGTAAAAATTGCTAATCTCATATTCAGGAGCATTGGGGATTTTAGGTGAATTTTAGTCTCTAATTGTTATTTCCCAGGGAAGAAATCTTGTGCCTCCCGCTACTAATTTTATACAGGATATTGCCAGTTAGAGATCTTAACCATATCAGAAAGATTCAACCACTTGTAAGTTTCTATTTTTTGTCCTTGTGATGGATGACTCTTTAAAGTACCCTTGCATAGACCTTTGCCTTAAAGTACTGGTGTTTTAAAACAGAAGATACTTATATTGCCTGGTCTTACAACTGACCTGTAGCTCATAAACTGTGTCACAGATATTTCAGGCTCTCTCCTATGTCTCTTTTTGATTTTTCCTCCTCTTTGTTTCTGTTTCTTTCTTGTCACACGTAAGCAGATTTTGTTATCACTTGTCAGCAATACAGCAAAAAACTAAATTAAATAAAGTTACATAAGATTCACTAAGTTCTTGTAAAACTTGTTCCACTGTAGTATCTATATTCCAGGACTATCCTTCTAATTTGAAGCATAAGATGTCATTCAGGTGCTTACATTACCTAGCCTTTTTATCAGTGGCCTTTTACATTATTGATGGGGACAGAAGGTAACCTCAGTCATTAACTCTTCCTGTAAGGCAGCACAGAAACATCCACCTTATGTGGACTCATTTGTCAGTGCCCTGCATCTGGAAAACATCTTTGCCAGAAGAATGATCTGCAGCATGAAGTAGTGTGGGAGGTGAGACTATATTTCTGAAGAATTTAAAAGGGGAGCCAAAGATTTTTATGAGGGCAAAAAAGGGCAAAGGCAATAGACTTGTGCAGTTGTGATGATGTAATGCTATGAAGAACAGAGCAGAGCAACAGCAGCTTTGTCACTCCCTGAGAAAAATCAGAAAGATTAAAAATTTGCATTGATATTTGTCTATATTCAAGGTCCAAAGTTATATATTACTCAATACGTGCTTAAATTCTGAGAACATGTAATAAATGAAATGCCACTATATTCTGGTTGCTGTGGAGCAGCATCAACATTTTTGCATTTAATGTTCTAAGCATATTTAAGTTATCAATCATTTATATTTAACAAATATTGAAATAAAAGTAGGGTGAATTTTTTTTTCTCCCCAAACTAATAGAAGAATTTCTAATAGAAGAAATGTCTGTTCTAAAATAATCTTAGAAGTAAGAATTATATACTTCTCATTAAAACATCTAAGAAATTGGCTATTAGGAATATAATTAACTTTGTTAGACCAATGTATAATATAATCCATTTTGTCAAACAAGATACATTATGAATAGGTTCTCCAAAGTAGATGTGCTATAAGAGAAAGTGTGGTAAGCAAGATCAGTCCGAATATTTGCAAGCAAGATCTGGCAGACATATAGCAAAGCATCAGACTTGTTCTCAGCTTTAAAACAGCAAGAAATAAGATTGTTCTCTTATGAAATGCAATTTAGCAGTCCAGACTCTCTTTAAAGCTTTCACAGGTAAAGTGAAGTGCCATATAGGAGTATGTAAATATTGAAGCTGTCCTTCCTTTGTTGAGTAAAATGCTGTTTGTATTGCAGTGGTGTGGGTTTAGTTAAGGTCTTGAGTCTTTAGATTAAAATGGCAAAGCAGTGTAGCACAAAAGATAACATTTTCTCAAATTTATGGATCAGTACTCCAGAAGATTTGTTTTTACCAAAAGATAAGAGTAGGAAAGGTCTTTTTTTTTCTGTGTGTTGAGCAATATATTCACCCTGAATAATTCATCCTCTGTGTCTCTGGCTTTTTACTTCTTTACACAAGATCTTTACAGAAAAAGGACTTTTTTTTCCTTTGTCACAGAAATCTATAGAAACTCAGCAAAAGGAAGTGCTCTGCTCAACTGAAACCCTTAGTCACTCCCACATGAGGGAGAAGTCAAGGATTTCTATCCCATGTGCTGGAACAGTTTGTAAAGTTTATCCACTAACTGTTTAATATAAAATGCATAGACTATCTTGAGCAGCAGAGCCAGAACTTCTTTCCCAGAAAAGCAATTTAACTACTAAATTAGAGTACTGCTTCTTGTTCACTCTTTCTGAGTCTTAAATATTTTGTTGCACAGCTTCAACAGGAAATGGAGAAAGCATCCATCCTTCCCTACCAATCCAGTAGCTAATCACTTGTGACTAGACCTCTTTATGGAAGGAGAAAGATCTGAGTTTCAAGCCATTTAGAAAAGGAAATTGAACTCATGTCTGCTCTTCCTCAGCTGACCAATTTAGCCATTAGACTATTTTAAAAATGATAGGCAGCACTATATTTTCTCTGGCCAGGTTGTTGAAGAAAATTACACTTGCACCTGATCTTGTAGTGTGCTAGATGTGTCCAGCATAAATGTGGACATTAAATCGTAGTATTAGGTAGAGGAACTACCTCTTTTTGGGTTATGTTCAAGTCTAGGCATAGTCTAGAAACTGATTTTTTTATTAAAGGGTATCAGAATGGCCAGGAGCACAACTCTTGACACCTCAAGGAATCCGTGTTTACAAGGTGACCCTTGTGAGCATAAGTTTCTTCAAGGTAACTGAAGTTAGATTTCGGGGAAGTTGCTTAAAAGTTTGAATTCAAGTGCCTCACTCTTAATTGTGTTGTGATTTCAATGACCGAGTACAACTCAGCACTCCAAAGTGCAGTGATCCACGTGTCCAGTTCTGGGATCCCCCACATAAGAAGGACGTGAACCTGTTGGAGCAGAGGAGGCCACAAAGATGATCAGAGGACCGGAGCACTTCTAGAATGAAGACAGGCTGAGAGAGCTGGGATTGTTCAGCCTGGAGAAGAGAAGGCTTTAGGAAGAACTTACAGCAGCTTTCAGTGCCTAAAGGGGCTACAAGAGAGCTGGAAAGAAACTTTGTACAAGGGCATGTGGTGATAGAACAAGGGGTAATGGCTCTAAACTGGAAGAGCATAGGTGTTGGGGTGCACTATGTGCTGGAAGAGAGATAGGCACTGAGGGCTGGAGAGACAGCCTCTTTCATGGACCCGGAGGTGACCCTGGGAGTGCATCCAGATCACCAGGGATGGGCTGAGAGAGGATTGTGGGTTTGTGGACAGTGTTGGACCTATGAGAAGTGACAATTGTAGTTTGTAGCCTTATAGGCTATTGTTTACTTCTTACCATAATAGGCAATGTGTGTGCACTATCCCAGGTGATTGGGGGACACCGAGGTGAGCATCTTTCCTGTTTATATGATGTGATATCCTGTTAAGTGCTGGTATTTAGGGAATTCGGAGTGCACAATAAATGCTTTGCACTTTTCCATCTTGTGTGCGACGTCCATGCTCTTGCGTGATTACTGCACATAGGCTGAGATTAGATACTAAAAATTTTTTACTGTGAGGGTGTTGAGACACCGGCACAGGTTGTCCAGAGAAGATGTGAGTGTCCCTTCCTGGAAGTGTTCAAGGCCAGGCTGGACAGGGCTTGGAGCAACCTGGTCTAGTGGAAGGTGTCCCTGCCCATGGCAGGGGGGGTGGAACCAGATGATATTTAAGGTCCCTTCCAACACAAGCCATTCCATGATTCTGCAAACTAACAATGCCCTTGTGTGTGAGTGTGAAGGCTGTTCTGTGTGTGGAGGCAGCAGCTCGTCTGGAAGCAGTACAGCTGCATTCCTGAAGCGCTACATTGAAGCCAACCAGCTTTGCTGAAGGGGCACAGCACTACAGGAATGATGTTCTACTGCTTCAGAACCTGTGTCATTTACATCAAACCACACCACGGTGAGATTCACTTGCATGGAAATGACAGGCTTCTAGAACCATTTTAGACTCCCAGATATACCACTCATTCTCCAGGCATTCAGGAGGTGCTGCATTCTATTTGCCTGCACTGTCCTAATATCTCACATATCCTACAATGTATGGAAATCCTACTACCTTTCAAAGGATCTAGTACTGCTACATTGGTTTTTCAGTAGCACTCTCCAAACCCAACTGCTTGTTGTTTTCCAGCCCTTTCAGATGTCATGTTCACTTCTATTCTTGTCTCTACCCCCATAGCAAAACCGGTGTCAGCGTAGTTTGCTGGCTGTAGTCTTAGAAACATCTCTTTTTACAAGTTTGATCTTGAAAGATGTTTAATATTCTCAGCTTCCATTTAAGACAATAATATTCACAGGTGTGCTTTGCAGGACTGAGTCTTATATGAGCAGTTACCAGTTTATGTGATCGGGTAGAGGACTGTTCATCATTATGAGAACACATGAGTCATATCTCTGATCCATGTAAGAAATATTGTCTCATTTATTAACAATTTGCCTTCAGGACAACATGAAAATAAATCAGGGGAAACTACCACAGTAATCTTTTGTGGCTTGTATATAGCTAGAATTTAAAATGCAATTCTTTTCACTCCAAGGCTGATCAAAAATAAAATATATTGAATGTTTTATATACTTGCAAATAAGAAGTGGCTTTATTTAGGACCAAAAGTGTATTTCTAGCTCTGCTTTCATTTCGTTTCTAATCTGTTCAGAAACAAGGGATGTTCTTCCAAAACAGCAATCTGCTCATTTGCTTGGCGAGAGCAAGCTTTGAAAGTGCCATTTCCACATTGCTGTGCAGCTGTGTGCTGAGTGTATCACTGTCAAAAAATGTGTATCTATCCACTGGTTAGTATGCAATGCTTAGACAAAAAAGTCTCCTGTTCTGTTCATCATGACGTTCCTCTCTGTGACTTAGTTTTTCCATTTGTTGAGTGAGGCCAGTTGCACACAGGTGCGACTATTTAATACATTCTGTTTGAAGATCGCTCGAGAAAGGCATCATATGTGAGGCTGAATTTTTACTATTACTCCTTTGATGTAAATTTTATCATCTAAGGAAACAGCTTTCAGAAACTAGTAACTTTCAGCCTCTGCTGACCTGAACTAAGCCTACCTTGTAAATGGAGCAAAATGTATTTATCCTATTACTGATTTTCATTAATCATCACACACAATATACTTAATAACTTAAAATTAATAGAAACTGTGTCATTTTTTAAAATTAAATTGATATCTTTTTTGAATGTTAAATTTCTTGTTTACAGAACATCAGCTGTGGTCTCTGTGCTGCTGTCAAGGTGCAGCATGGACAAATGAACATAACTGCTGGTGTGGCATGTGAGCAGGAGCCTCCAAACTAGATGGGGGCTCATTTGTCTTCTCCAGCTCTGGGACAATCCCACTTCTTCCAGCATCAGCTGCTGGGCCACGTCCAAACAATTGAAAAAGTTATGTTTATGGATAGCTGTGACGATAAGCAAATTTAGTTACTTTTACCAAAAGTGATTTCTTCAAAATAAAACAATTTTCCAAAGTACAGACATAAGAACACAGTTGCTTTCCCCCAGTTCAAACTCTGTCACTTTGGAGGGAGTCTGAGGGTACTCTCTGTAATGACTCCTTTTGAGGCTTCTCAGCAGCAAAATGGTTTTCAACCTCTCTGACCTGCTGCAAGACTGGCTGTGCTCTGCACCACAGTGCAGAAAGGTCCCCATGCTTGCCTCTTTCTTCTTTCCTGAGGCCTGAATCCAAGTTTCTGCAACATTACCCAGAATGAATTTCCTTTTCTCCATGGGACTGACTTTAGCCTGGATCATGTACAGCTGAGCCTCAGATTCTCATATCAGGTCAGTGCATTTCTTGACAAAATCAGTGTCGGAAAAGTCTTCTTATGCATTTCACAGATTTCATACTGTTTTCACTGAATTTAGAGGCAATATTTTCAGTGAACTGGGTGAAGAAAGTGCTGGGCTTAAAACCCACAATGCCATCATCCTTAAAATACAAACCCAGGTAAATATTGTGTGTACACTGAGAACCTGTAGTTTGACATGTTTGAAAGACAAGGACATAATTTCCAGCTTTTTTGGTTTTTTTTCAGTTTCCATTAATTCATTAATTTTTTTGCCCGTTTGCAGCTATTGTTCTAAGTACTTTTTCCTTTTCAGAAAATATCCAGGAGCAAATTCATTTTCATCCCACCCCATCTCATATTTGAGCATAAAGATTATGATGTAAAGACTCAGAGACAAACCTCTTGGAGAACTGGCTTAATTTGAAAATTGTTCCCAGGTGTTTTTGTGTCTCTTTCTCACTCAAAGATTATATGATTAGCATTTTAATGACCCACAACTTCTCGTCCAGGTCCCTAGGAGGGTATGAAAATGAAGCCATGAAAGCTAAGCTGTTTGGTATTTATCACGAACACTCTGATTGTATTTCAGAGCTCTGGGATTTAAACAGGACGTCAGTCTTTCGTAGCCCGTTTGGATATCTTGGACTTCATATAATGCTGCTGGATGAGTATCAAGAACGACTGTTCGTGGGAGGAAGAGATCTCTTGTATTCCCTCAGTTTGGATCGAATCAGTGACAACTACCGAGAGGTGGAGTAAAAAGTTATATATATATATATATTTATATATGTTAGTCACTTCATGTCATAACATGTAGCACAGGATATCAGAACTTGCATGAATGAAGTAATGGAGGTTTTGTAGGTGTTTTGTGCATGAACTCTAAAGCCATGTTTATATTTAAGAAAAATAGACTAATTACCATTTTTTCCGCCTCTTCACCCGTAAGGCTCACTCTGGGTGAAGAGACTTGGGGGTCATATAAATATTTCTCGCTGAATTTCAACGTGGTTACAGATGTTTAGAGCATCTCACACTTGTAGACATCTGATTTCTGCATCTCCACTATATTATTGAGGACTAAAATCTCTCCGGTATTTTAGGGAAGTTTCAGAAGAGAAAATGTTAAGGAAAAAACCAGCATGTAAACTATAAGAACTTTTCAATAGCAGCATAAACCTTGCAGCTATTTTTTCTAGTCTTCTTTAGAAACTGGATTTTGCATTGGTTTGAGCCAGATGTGCTCTTAAGTAATGGCTGAAAGTGGCATTTGAAGGCTGCGCCGTGGTGGGAGAAAGGTGGGTTAAGTCATAATCCTGCCAGAGAACTCAGTACATTGTAGAAACCACACATGATTGGCAAACTGACAACTGAAGTGGAGAGGCTGGAGTTTGAGCTGATGTGAGCCTTGGATTCCTTTCTCACTTCTGCCCTTGGAAGCTAGAACTGGGCACATGCAGTAGCAAGGGAAGCTGACAGGAGCATTGTTCCTGCCTCAACCATTTTGACTGCAGATAAAGGATCTCTTGAAATATTTCAATGTTTTCCTTATCTACTTTTTAAAATTTTCCCAATGTATTTTGATATATTTTCATTTTTTTTTTGCAAATTAATATATGGAATGAAAAGCAAGAAAATAAAATAAAGTCCCTTGGGAGAAATATTTTTGTTGATGTCCATACTTCACTGACCACTGATGTCTCAAAATCTTTTCTTTCTGCCCCCTTGCTAAAAGTGAATATCATTATTCTCATGTCAACACTCTGGCCAACTTTACCATAAGCCTTCTTGCTTATCTCCAAGCACAATTAGCATGTTCCACTACTATGAACAGATATAATATACTTTATTCTTTTTATAAACATTTGGGAATGTCAGTCCTAGATAAGAGGACATGAATGTACTCAGAGAGGCTATTTGAGAATTTATCTATATTAAAAAAACAAAACAAAATAGAATTTAACTCATCAGGGAGCAAATTTACATACTGGGCTTTTTTCCTCAACAGTGAGGAGTGATATGAGTTAACTCCTTTTCACTTTGATACAAATTATTAATATCCTGTGACAAGATATTAGCTCTGGGATATGAAAACATTTAGATAGCATTTATTTCTATAAAATAAGTTTTTTTCCCCCCTTCTCCCCCATTTGGCAGTAAATCTGTGAGGAAAGATGGCAGGATAGAACACTTCATGCTTCTGTCCAACTGCTATCATCCCATCTGGACACACTCAAAGTTCATTGCTCCCTTTCTTGTTTTTAAGTGGAATATCAGCCATAGACTCTGAAACCATATTCTCTGTCTGGAGACCTGTATAGAGAGTATGGCAATCTGATGAAAACTCTTCTTGCCTTGTTTTATGCAAAAGATGAGAAATTGGAATAAATGAAGCTTGGCCTGACATGTTTAGAAACATGACCTCACTGG
Source organism: Lycocorax pyrrhopterus obiensis (assembly GCA_014706295.1). Lineage (NCBI taxonomy): Eukaryota > Metazoa > Chordata > Aves > Passeriformes > Paradisaeidae > Lycocorax > Lycocorax pyrrhopterus. The sequence continues at coordinate 9,104,200 of JACSVZ010000015.1, forward strand.
GACCTAGCTCCCTTGAATACAAATATCATGAGCTTTTTCTCTTTTTCTCAGTGTTCACTAGTGCAGATCTCATTCAGGGATAGTTAGGGAAAGTGTGATCATCCTACAAGACTTCCAGCAAAAGTGTGGAATGAGACATTTCTGTTATAGGAAAGCTTAATTGCTGAGATACATTAAAGTAAGTTCCTGGAGTTGAGAAACTGGTTGATTAATTATTACCAAAATTCTTAATTAAGCTATCTTTAACTGTGTGTTGGTTAGTCTTTGACCTTTGCTTTTAGACTGAAGAGTTTAGCTTAATTAATCTAAACTAGAAGTTGCAGTCCAGTGAAAGTAGATGAGTTCAGGCAAGTTCCTGGGTTTTATCCTGTCTCTGGAAACCAGGATGACTCACTAGCTGCAAAAGAGAGGTTTTGTAAAATTTTGGGCAGATTCATATTGATCTTCATCCTCTGTGTCCCAGAAAACAGTTTATGTCTTTTAATTCAGTCATCCCTTTCTCAACAATTTGGATATTAATATGCCTTCTAAAAACCAAACGGAAATCCATTCCCAATTGGATGTTTATGCCTTTTGCTGTAAAATGACCAAATAATTCAGTTCTAGCCAGCATATTAGAAGTTATCCCAAAGAAAAACAACTAAATGCTGAGTGGACATAAAACGCTTTTGCATAGAGACCTGTTGACTGCCAAAGTAATCCAACATTTCCAAAAAAATTAACTTGTGATGCATATGAGGCATTCCTCCTATAAATCTGTATTTAATAGACTACATGTTTTCTTCAGGTTCAAGTCTTTTCAGCTTTCAAATACAATGCAACACTATGAAGGGTAGATCATAGCTTTTTCATGTAAGCTAGTAGCTGTTTATATATATCTATACCAAATTATTTTAAGCACATTTTATCCTAACCAATTTTCATATACAATAAAAAGAGACCTAAAAAAAAAAGGGGGGGGGGGGAACTTTCAGGGAAGAGTACTACTGCTGTCATTCTTGCACTGGTGGGGAAATCCAGACATTTGGGTTGAGCTTTCAACTGTGGCACAAACCTTCCATGTCATCTTGGACAGCAACAGACTCTCACTTCCCTGTTTGTCAAATTATGTTTCTTTTGCCTGCATTGCTCTTTGTATCTCTCATTTAATACATGCAGAATTGATTACATTCTTGCTTAGAGTATTTAACACACACTGCTATAAGTTTTTGAAATGGCTACTTAGATGTCTTGTTTCTATGTGAAGAGTGTCCTAACACTAAGAGCAGCAAGAATGAGCGAGAATATGAAATGTGGATATCAGTGTTTACAGAGAATTAGAGCCATATAACCACTCAAAACCTTGTGTAAAGGCAAAGTTTTGTAGGCGCATTCCACTTAACCTTTGCTTTCCCTAAGAGCTCATTCCCTTTGACACCATCTTTGGAATAAAACCTTACACATATTTGAGATTTGATCCAAAGCCTTAAAGCCTTGTAGTGATCTAACAGACTGATAGAGGACTTTCTTTGGTATCTGATGCCAAATTTGTTTTTAAAAACATTGCAGTTCATTGTAATTGGTGCCAGTGAGGATCTTTGTTAACAGCAAACTTGAATCAGTGCCAGTAACTCATCAGCACTGGTCAAACAGCTCATAGAGAAGGGAGACCTTTGGTCCTACTTTTCATCTCGTGTTGGAGTGAAAATAAACTGCTCTTCCTATTCACCCACAAATTCCTTGCAGATAGCTCTGCTTCAAAGCCCTTATGAAGATCTGTGTCTGAAAAGAAAGCTTCCCACTTCTGTAAATGGGCTTGTGCAGGCAGATTGCAATTTTGTTGTTTCTCACCTAGTGTGAGATGGCTCCAGATTTGGTTTTATATCTCTGCTGTAATAAATTGTAGAGACCTCATCATATATCTTGCCTCTAGTAAAGCTTTATTTGCACTCCAGAGCTGGCTGAACACAAGCCTGCAACAGCACAGCTTGCTTATGTCTTCTCTGAATACTGTGTAGGAATGTGCACAAATGTAAACTGAAATAAGAAGCACAGAATTTAGTGAGTTTGATTATCCATTGGAATAACATTCCAAGAGGGAAGGTGGCTATGTATTTGTTGATAAATATATATGATATCCAGTCATCAGCAGATATTTTTAAAGAATTTGTGCTTCAGCCAAACACAAGTTGTCTGTTAATTAAGCACTATTTATTGATTTAAACTGGGGACAGGGTGGTTGAATTGCTTAATTGCTGTGTCATACACTAGAGTTCAGACTAGATCACACAGTTGCCTATTTTGGCCTGAAGTGCTATAAAGCTCATATGATTTCTTTAAATTAGTTCAGTAGAGATACCATCCTGTTTTTTAAGGTTAGTGGCTGAATAGAGAGGATGTTTGGAGACCCTTATTATTATTCCAGCTCCAATTAAAGTTTCCCCCATACCTGTGCTGCCTTACAACTCCATTTTTTCCCATGATGAGTATATTTAAAAATACTTTTTCCCTGTCTTTTAAATACAGTGCTAAAATTACATCATCCAGGTCTCAAGGATGAGAATACTATTATGCAAGATGAGAAAACATCACTAAACAAGCAATTTAAAAATTTAATTCACAGTAACCTGAAGGGGTGAAAAAGTTTGAAAAATTACGTCCAAGCCAATAGTTATGTCAAGCCTGCAGGCCAATGAAATGTATGCATATATATATCCAGGAAGATTTCCTAAAAATCCTTATTGATAGCTTGCCAAACGATTGTAATCCTAGCAGAGAATCAATTAAAAATTAAGGCTGGTAACTGTCACACCTCTAAAGCATAAACATCAGGAAAAGTAATGCATAGCAGGTTCAAGACTACCATTACAGCTGATTAATATCTGGATTTTCAAGCAGTGCAAACACATCCCATGGTATGCAAATTTGAAATTTGCTACGATGGCAAAATCTGACATGCAGAGATTTTTTTAGTCTCAATTATAAAATACTTTTGAAGAGATTAAAATCTTAATGCTTATTTATGTTAAAACTCAGAAACCTCACAAGAGGCATGAGTCTTAAAAAATAATTTCTGGATAGAAAACCTTCTTCAGGAGACATATATCTATTATAAGAGTTATAATTCAGACCCATGTACTTCAGGCAACCAACATGGACTTGCCTTAGAAGTAGGTAATTTGCTATGAGGATCTAAGGTAGATTCCTACACTGCTGCACAACCATTTATCCAGATTTTATCAGATTTGAATTATTTCAAGAAAACTAAGATAGTTCAACTAACCAAAAAAATAAAAAAGGAAGTAAAAAGCCTAGCCGACGAACTTGATTTTAAAATGCTTTCCAGACAGAAAAATAATTTGTGATTGGATTATTGACAAAAATGTCTTGAAGATGACATCAGTTTTTTGATATTTACTTGGTTTCAGCCAAGTCTGATATCACTGACGTGAACATGTTTTTGTTTTCACTTTTAAATGTCCTAAGAAATTAAGTAATCATTCCAGTGTGCTCAGTCGTTGTTTAATATTGTTTTCATCCAAACAAATCATGCATCTGGAATGAAACATAAATGACGTGTAGTAGGTAGCTGAAAGAAACCTCACTTGTGTAATTTGGCTTCACGTCTAGGAATTGACTGTGAAGAGCTGATCCTACTCCCATGACGTTCGTTGCTGACCCTTATTAATTTCACTGTAAACCATTTTCTTTCCTAAGTGTTACTTAAAGCAGGAAATCACTAGTTCAAAATTAATAGCTATGTTGAAAATCCCTGACAGTTTAGCATAGATGTTTCTACTGAATTTAAATAAAATGTTCCATACGTTAACTTCCTTTAAATTCTGTTGACTACTAATAAGTTTGGTGAGCTACCCTAATCAAGACAGTTATGTTCAAACAAAGGAGAGAATGAAGGTCTTTTCTCCTGGGGAAGGCAAGGCTCAGGGGGAACTCATCACAGTATTCCAGTACTTAAGTATTTAAATAGGATCTCAGAGAGGACAGAGGCTCTCTCTTCACAAGGAGCCAGGAACATGGTGGAGTTTCTGTCACTGGAGGCTCTAAAGGCGTGTAGGACAGAGTGATAATCTCATCTAGGCTCCCATTCCCACCAAGGGCTGGACCAGATGATCTTTTGACGTACCTTCCAACCTGGGCTGTTCTATGATTTTATACTTCTGTTCTGAGAATCTCTCACACGAGAAATAGTGGAAAAGCCACAGACTTCCAATTAAATTATTTTCTTGGGTTTTTTTCCTCAGATCCATTGGCCTAGTACACCTCTGCAGGCAGAAGAATGCATAATTAAAGGAAGAGATGCTGTAAGTATCACTAATTACAGAGCAAATATACATTAATTATACCAGTGGCTGGTCCAAAACAAGGATTCAGGCATCCCTAACTTGAGAGAGATTAAAGCGCAGATATAAATTTAAGTGTTGCAAGTTAAAAACATGTAACTACTGTGAACACACTAAATTATTAGTTTAATTGCTCTTCAAATCAGCTTGTAAACAGGCAATGAATACTTTTGATCACCTGAACTTCTAATTCTTTTTCTGGTGCCAACAAAGAACTTACCTTAATAATTCTCCTTTTCCATTTCTATTTCCTTTTTGTCCACATGGATTATCTTGTCCATTTTGACATTCTCTACAATACATTCAAAAAAACAGTTACATTATTAATAATTATAAAATACACTGTAATTTATACTGTCCTATAGGTTTTGTGTTATATTAATAAAAACACTCTGTTTTAATGAACCTCAGAACTGTTCTGTTCTTGTGATTCAGTACCCTGACTGTAATCAGTTCCTGGGAAAAGACCTGAAAGCTCACTGACACACAGCAGCTGATATCATTGGCAGCACGGGATGAAAGTTCCTCTGGATGGGAACTCTCTTTACTTCTGCAGTGCACCAAGCTCATTATCTGCATCTCATAAACACACAGCAACTACAACACCTAATAAATCCCACAGCTGAGAGAGCTCACACTGAACCAAAGGATCTGAAAATTATGATAGTTTTACAGCAACAGTGACAGGAATGTAGGACAGGGAAGGGCATGTACAAGCTTTTCCCACAAACGCAGCAAACAGCAGCCTTGACGACAACCATAATATATTCCAAATAAGATTAGGAAGTTATAAAGTTTTCTTCTGAAGTAAAAGCTTGAGAACTGTCCACATTGAGGGACTGGAAGCAGTTTGGAAAGTAGTAATAATAACAATAATAATAATAATAATAATAATAATAATGATAAAACCCCAACTCTTTACACTCACCTGGCTTAGAACTGATCCTTTCTGAAGATTCTTAAGAGTTCATTGCAGTTTTTCAGGTTAATTTTTTATCTTTGATAATTTTATGTGGCTTTGGTTGAAAATGGCAGTGGCTGTACTTTATGGTCATATTAAATGAACCCCAAACCTAATTTATTTGGCCTTTATTTAATACCACCTCTCAGCATAGGCTGTTATTAGTTAAAGCTGTACCATCTTTCCTTCACCACCACGTTTTCTGATACTCTGACAATATTTTTTGGTTAAATAAATACAGAAATAGGTACTGTTGTTTCAAAGCAAAGACAGCCCCCTCAGACTCATCTTTCTCTAGAACTCAAAACCTTTTTGCAATCCAGTTCGTTATTATAAGTCCTGAAATTTGAATTGTATGAATGTGATAATTTAAAGAGCTTCATGTGTTTCCCACATTTCTCTGCACCATGAAGGTTTGGTGTAACTACTATTTTTATAGAAAAAAACAGAACTTTTAAATAATTACAAGATTCCAGAAGAGGACTACTTAAGAAAAATACGTTAAAATTTTAAAAGCTGGAAATATTGTAATACCAAACAATATTCTGATCGTCACATGAGACTTAATTATGTATGGTCTATGTGAACAAGTAATGCTAATTAATATCAGGGAAACCTTAGTAATTTTCATCAGCATGCTCAATATTAGTAAGATAAATTGCTCAACCTGAAAGAAATCTAAATTAGAATCAAAAAGTTTCCTACTAATTTTCTTTTCACCTTCATTTTTTGAAGCCATAAACCAATATTGACTTAATAGCATAATGCCTTAAAATCAGCCCTTTGTCAATTTTAGGTTCTTAATGCTATTTTTCACACTACAAACTCTCTGAAAAGTATTGCTCTATTTCAAACTTTTTTGCTTATTTCCATGCTGTTTCTTTCTTTATTTTCCTTTGCAAAAGATCTGTTACTCAAGGCATAATTATCAAGTAGAACAGATAATATTGTAATAAGCTTCTCAGCATTTGAAATACTTCAAATGCACTCTGCTGCCTCTTTCTACATAAGAGAACAGACCACTTTTATGAGCTTGTATAACCTTAAAAAGTTATTAGTTTGTGTTGTAGCAGTTAAACTGCAAGTATTGTAGTCATAAACAGTTTCAGAGCTTGTAACAGACTTCATAGGACAGTTAAAAAAGACTTGTCTTAACAACACATGCATACTCTTAAAATAAGTCTATGCTTTTCAGATTTGAGTGAAGCAAAGGAAAAAAAATCCTTCAGCTGTCATCCAGTGTGCCAGGAATCACACCTGTTAGCCTGTGGTGTGAGAGCTTTCAATTACTCTGAATTACATTATCAGAATTGGAAATCGTTCAGATATAGAAATCAGATTCTGTAGAGACGACTAACTCCTCCACACTGAGAAGTTTCAGATGAATAAAATTGCACAGATCTATTAATATATCTATGGAGCATCCTAAAGACAACCCTAGTATTTAATTAATTGATATAGTATAAAGAAGTCTTATTTCAAAGTCCCCTTGGATGATGCATCTCTTCTCTGCTCTGTGTACAGTACATTATTAGCAGGGTTAGCAGCAATGCCTTGTTGCCTGACACTTCCCAGAGCAGCACCTTTTGTCATCTGTTTATAAATGATCTAGTTTAGCCATTTGGAATTAGTTTTTTTCTATATTTGGTATCTTCCTCATCCTAGAGGGTTTTTTTGCAGAATTTTTCAGGCATTCCTACAAAGGCATGCAGAAGAATAAAAAAAAAAGTGTAGATTTTTCCCATTTAAAAAAATCTTAAATCCCTAAAATGATTTTGGCACAAAGACCAAGAGCTGAAGGCATATGTGGATAAAAAAGGAAATAATGGAGTAAAGAACACACCACCACTGAGAGCAAGCAAAGGGAATAAGTCAGGAAGGTCATTCTTGGAGGAGTGGGAGAATCAGGAAGAGCGCCATTGCCCATCTATTCAAAAAACTGCATGGCATCATAAAATTCCTATGGAATATCATTTTGCTACCACCAGTCAGCAAATATTTGAGAAATGAACATACAAACGGGACATCTCTGTCACTGAGTGCTGATGCATGCAGGGAGGGTCACATCCTACTGATTTCAACCCATTCTTCTCTCAATTTGTCTGACTTAATGTTTTTATTTGCTTAAAAAAAAAAAAAATTAGTTACAAAGCAAGAAATTCCAAAAGTAAGATATCAAAAAATTGATTTTTCCTTTGTATATACATAATATTTAATTACACAACGAGTTATCTCCTGTTGTGTAAATACGTTTCTTACTTCTGTGAATTAGCATGATATATCTTAAGGATGAACAGTTAAGGAGAATCAGGTAGCAAAGGAGATTTCTTTTCTTTTTTGTTCGCTGGAGCATTTGGAAGACTTGCACGGAATGGTTTAAGGATTTGAAGAAAGAAGAAAGATGGTTTCTTAGTTTTGAACATAATGTGGATTTGCAAGTGTTGAATTCTGCCCACGGATCCCCTGCAGACTCCTCCTCTTTGATATTAAGTTTTTGCAGCTGGTTAATAAGACCCGGGATTGTTCTCACACAAATATGGCAGTCCAATAATAAGAGTAGTCAACAGTGAAGAAGAGGAAATTTTCCAAAAAGGAAATTCCTCCATTCTGTTTTACATGTTCATTTTACGATTGCATTAATTGCCTTTTGGACATGTCTGGCCTACTTCACTGACAACTGAAAAAGCCTGTGAGAATTGCATAAATTACATGTCTAAACTCTAGAACAGCTAAAGTTAGCTCAGATCAATTCCATTTTAAATGTCTTAAACCTGACATGACTCCTAAAGCTCAGGATTCTAACTTACAGAAATGTTGAGCAATGAATTAAAATGTACAGTAATTTTGCTCCACACATAGAAACCATTGCAAAATATAAAATACTCTCTAAAACCAAATCGCAGGAGTCCCAAAATCAATGAATACTTTTATCTCACTGTCTCCATTTCTAGTTTAGAGCAGTAATAATGACCCTATATCTCAAAGGGATGTTTGAAAATGTTTTAATTGTAATATTTATGAAGCTGCAAATACACTAATGAGTCCCAAAGTGTTGCACTGGGGGAAATGAATATTTCTTCAAAGGAGCTTAAACAGTGGGAACAGACAAAGTATGTGTCTGTACAATATAAAAAATATCGACTAGCCATTAATTATACAAGAAGTTAATGGTGTAGTAAGAAAAAAGATATTTTTCTTGAGATAAAGTTTATTTAACTTGAGAGAGAAGCAGTTTGCTGACTATTCACATCTTATGCTCTGAATCTTACATCTAGTGTATCTAATAATACTTACTAAAAAGTCTATTCAGATTTGCAGAATGTCTCCAAGATTAAAGAAGCACAAATGTGTGTTTTTATATAAGCAAATCCTAACTGGTTAAGTATCTAAAATCAAATATGATCAATTAGTGCTCTAAGCTTGCTTTTTTTAATGTAAAAATGCCCACTCATGAAACTGATGGCACAGAGTTAGTAATATGAGGTGAAATAGCATAGAAAGATTCAATATAAGAACATCACCTAAGGGCACATAAGATACAAAAAACCCCAACTAATTGAAAGCTAATGTTTCCCTATGTTTATTTTTTACATAAACTAGGATGAATGTGCAAATTACATCCGTGTCCTTCACCGATACAACAGGACCCATCTTCTGGCTTGTGGAACAGGAGCTTTTGATCCACTCTGTACTTTTATAAGAGCTGGACATCCATCAGAGGTAAGAAATTTGGTTTTCAGTAGTGATTCTTTCAGTCTACATTCCATCAAAGCCTCTCTGGTTAAAAATAAATATTTAAGTTCAATTGCTCACAGTTCTCATATGAACCATACAATAGATATTTTTCCTGGTGAAATGTAATGCTGGTCTAAAATTTAGTGTGTGATTAGAAAAACTCACTAATATTTGAAAGTATATTCTGGAGAATTGTGCAGAGAATTCAAAGACTTTTTCATATGAGGCTTTTTGGTGTGTTTTTTACTAGATAAGCTGATATAGTAATTCTTAATAAAAAAATTAAATTTTTGGGGAGGTGTTAGCTAAATCTGTAGGGTTTTATTTTTTTGAATTTTTTAAAATTAAATAATACATCATATATCAAAGTATGTGTTAGTTTGATGGGAGATGGAATCTCTTAACAAATCTTTGATAAATTCAGCTTCTTTGTATTGGTCTTGTTCAGCAAGTGTATGTAAGCTCCTTAATGGTGCTTATAGCTGAGTGAAATGGTACTGCAGAGATCAATAAATGAAACATATAATCAATATTGTGAATATATTTTTTATGTAAAAATAAAAATTGTCTAGACTTTCCAGAAATTGGGAACCTTTCTGTCTCAGCTATATCAGAACAGGTTTAAAGACTCAGCAGAACTACCAACCTCTCATTTTAAATTGGCAAGTAAGACCCCTTGGGCATTCAACCTAGACTGCTGAAGGCACATGTGATGACAGCTTTAGCAATTGGACCAGGGATTCTTGGAAATGCACTTTGTGAGGTGGGACTTAATAGATGGAGGTGATGTATAGCCCAAAGAAAAGACTGCTTTTAACTGGCAGGTGTCAGCATAGGTTGCTGGTCAATGGTCTCGTTTAGTTGGTTCACATGATGTCTCCTGGTAGAGCCGAGCACTTGTCATGGAGCTGATGCTAAAGCACCATCCAAGTGAATTCTTGCTTTCACCTATGGCCAGGAGCTCTGGGCTTGAATAAATATTAATGGCAGATATAAAGCTTTTAAAGTGTACTCCTACAAATCAACTAAGGGATTTGCTTCAGCCAAATGTTTTTGATTATTTTTTTCTGAGTAACAATGCATCATTTTGACAAAACAAACTAGAACAACATCGCCAGAAGCAGCCTCCGAGGATCCAATCCATGCCGTGCACCTCCAGCTGCTGTCAAAATGAGAAGCACCTCAAAGTTAGGACTCTATCACAGCACTTAGTGTGTTTCTGTAATGCATACAACTCCAAGTCTGTCTTCTGAAATTAAGCAAGGAACTAGATAATAAGCAGCTGGTTAATAAGACCCAGGACTGTTCTCACACAAATATGACAGTCCAATAATAAGAGTAGTCAACAGTGAAAAGAGGAAATTTTCCAAAAAGGAAATTCCTCCTTAAAATAAGGCAAATTTGCATGTCTTCTTTGCTCCTCTCACAAACCTCCTGTCAGACTTCCTGGTACAGCTTGAAGGAAGCAATGGCTGTTTATTTAGGAACACTATTTTAGAAAGCATAAACAACAGACTAATAAAAATAGAAACCAACCAAAGAAAAAATGAGAAACAAGATATTTATAAGACTGTGTGGCCCATGATCATCTCCTTATCTATCACTGTCCTTCCTCCCCTTATTTTTGTTCATTATTCTCCCTTGTCACACTGAGGTTCTAAAATCTTACCCACACTGAAATCATGGGAAAATTTCTTCTTTTTTTGGCTGTGTAGACCAACAGGAAATATATTTGCTACACTACTAAGTGGCTATACTATTTCCTGTTATCTGAAAAGTTGACCACCAGGATTAAAAAAGACAGGTGCCCTTTATGCAGTAGGTTAAAAATAACACATGGTATGTGGTTGAGTGGGCAAATTGTAATCTTGCTTTCTTTGAGTGATAAAGACATGGTGTAACTGCAGGAAGTGAAACTACAAGATCCTTCTTCAGAAAACTGCAGTTCAGTCTCTGCTGATTTATCTGGTCAGAGTATCCTCTTCCAAAAACCTCCTATTACTGTCGCTTTTTTCTTCCATCTCATCTCTCTGGCCATTTTCTCACTGTCTGACTGTCGTGGAAAGGACAGTAGCAAATGAAACAGGATTTAAAATATAACTGTACACCTCTTTATACCTCAACATGTCTAAGTAGCACAAGGTGTGTTTAAGGCTCATATACATTTGAACAACGGCACTTCTCAGACATGTTGAAGTATAAATTGTGAGATGTAGGAAAGGAGGGAGCCCTTATGACAAACTTCTGTGTATCCAGGTGCATAACTAACACAGCCTATGAAGGTAGATACACACTTCCATATGGAACTATGAATCAGTAGTATCAGCATAGAAAAGTACTTGCTCTGTGGTCAGGGACCTTAACTAGAAGTTTCAGTAGTGCTCCTTGAGCTGATGGCAAAGGGAGGATGTGACCTTGTCAGTAAAAACTGCAGAGTTCTTAACTGATACAGTTCTAACTGTATATAAATGTAAACTAGAGGTAATTTTAGAGATGCATTAAGCACATGACAGAATAGCAGGACTGTATCTTCTGCAACATTACCTCTTCCCATTTACGAGCAGGCCAAAGACAATCAACCTGTTAGAACTAAATATCCAGCTAAGGCTCCGGATCTTAGTGATCACTAGTCTCATATTGCAGGGACATGTATTTTGCAGTTGGCTTGCAACAAAAGTTTACATAAAGTCATCCATTTCTGAACAGCCATTTGGTAAGAAAATGAAGCATTGATGGTTTTCCTTTGAACAGTGAAAATATCCTAAAGCCACGATCACAAGGATACTATATGGCATCCTGATTTAGCATGGGTTTGTGAGGTGCAGTACAGTTTATGAAAAGGAATATTCTGCCTCCTGTATAAAATCATACATGCTTACACAACCACAAATTCATCTTTTCATATCAAAACCAAGTTTGAGCTGTGTCCTGCAGAACATTGAGCTCTTGTCAACAAACCATGAAGCCAAAAGATTGCCAAATACAGGCAGAATTTGATTGCTTCATTGGCAGATCATTATACCTTTGAACTGCCTTAGAAACAGAACTTCTAATGTTCTCTAGAAACACAGCAATAACGTCCATTCCCCAACCAGCCTCTGTAGAAAGTATTGATCTTGCTATGTACTGATTGAAATGTGCTTTGAAATCTTTCACATGCACATAGTGCTATGATACATTATAGCTTTTTTTTGTGGTTTCCATGGTTTATAGAATTTAATTATACCATGCATTTTGTCTTAATATGTTGATCACATAAACCAACAAGAAATAAATAATGTTTTTATTTAATTCTACATCAAACTTGTGTCCTACCACCAGAGTATAACCGAATATATTTTTCTAAATCAAATTATTTATAAATTCTATTATACACTGTATATCCATTTAATAGATTAAATATATAATGGGTTACTGCATTCTATTCCAATATTGGTTTAATTGATTTCACTTTGGATTTCCAGGCTGTTCACTTTAGTAAAGCTCTTGTTATTTACTGTCTTTCTAAAAATATATAAGTATAGTCACTGACAGCATCTTTTTATCTTTTTCTCTGTTTCTAATTACTTTGACTCTGATCAATGTTGCTTTTCCAAATTTAAACATTTCAGCAAAATATTCAATGTTTTTCTGCCATTTGGAAATAAATTACAAATTAGGAAAAATAGGAGTGCTGACTTTGCAGACAGAACAACTACTGGTGTTTGCAACAGAACATATTACAAAGTCATGTCCGAGAAAACATAAGCAAGTTAAATGCCAGCCAGTGAGTTCATTATCTCTGACTTCATGAAATGATTCCAAATGTCAAAAAATCAGTGCATGTCAGAAAATACTGGGTTCTTCCAGGTTTTGGGGTTTTTTTTTGTATTTCATCCAGAAATGAAGGGGAATTAATTGAAACAAACATTATTTTTCATGAAGAAAGCAGGAGTCAGAGACCCTGCACCCCAAATTTCTCATGAGGAATGGCATATGCATCCTTCCCATGTACTCTGCGAGAGAAAATCTGAGATAAGTCTTCAAACCAGATACAGAAGATAAAGTGCAGAAAAAAAAGTCTTATTTTGCTTTGATTCTCACCAAATCGACATTTGTCTCTCTTGCTGACTTTGATGCCAACAAGTCAGGGTGGGGCAGAGAAGGGGGGAAGCATCTGCATTAAGTATCTTCCTTTTGCTTTTATATAAACTTCTCCATTTTGGCAGCAGGTGACCAGTGCTGAAAGAAGTGCTTTCTGTCTCACTCTGTTTCTCCACATCTAACTGCTAGTAAAAAAGTGCTCCAGTACTGTTCCGTATAGCTCAAAATACCCTGGCTGAGTTGTAATGAACCTTCAATAAATCAAATGGTCTATCTGCAATCAGGTAATGATTTTATCTTGAGTTATCTATTCAGTAGAGCAATAGGTTGTAGGGCTGCTCTGGAGGCCTTCCAGTGATCCAAACTGCCTCATTCACTAACTCACAAAGCACCTTTACCAAGTCCACATGGGAGTTTCACCAAGTACAGCTAAAAAATTACTCTGTCTCCCTAGGACCTGCAAAATGAGCAGAAATTCCAAAAGAAAAAAACGTGCAGAAACAATATCGCAAGTTTTTGCAACCTGTGTGGTGACAAGATAGAGATGATTCCTGGAGACAAAGGCATCTCTGCTTGACAAAACCTGTTGAGGGAATTAAATTTATGGGAAAGAACAATGCACGAAGACTTTTTCCTCTGGAACATGCTGTAAATTTTTAATACTTGCATGGAGCTGGCAGAGTGCCATTTTCAGTGCCTCATTTAACTCAGTAAATGGCCTACAGCTGTACTTCTCCACTTCAGAAGGCTGATGGACTAAGCCGCCCTTTCCACAAAATGCAGTGGTGGTTTTTGGGAGTGTCCCCTAGGTGTTCCTCACCTGATGAATTCCTTACTGTGCTATTTGCTCCTCAGTTAGACAAGTGAGGCTCTGCTTATCAGGGAAGGCCAGTTCTAAATTATAAGTCTAATTTAGTCCTGTTGGAAAGGACTTGCCTTTAGTGAGCAGCAGGTGTATTTGTTTGCTTGGAAGACAGTTCAGTCAAGTTGGAACTTTTTCTAATCTACATTGCCTTTAATATTTTGTTGTGTGTGGGGAAGGACACTTCTATATGTTCTGTGATTCAACACAAAACCAAGAAAAAGTTCCATTGTGCAATAAGCTTTCTGTTTATTCCTCTGCACCAAACAAATGTAGGCAACGTGAGCTCCTCAGTTCTTGCTTTAACAAACTAAAGTGAATTCTCATGCAAGTCATGGGAGAATGTGCCAGTCATATCTCAGTTTAACTTTGACATGGCATAATTCTTGTGCTCTTGGCCAGCATTTGGTAATGCCATCATTCTTCCAGCTTTGTCGAGAAGCAAAATTGTAGACATATTTATATCTATTATTTTACAATGATAAAGTTGTTTCTGACGTATTTTTATAATCAAAACAAGCAATGACCTGCCAAGTTGCTCCCTCTCCATGCTTGTTCCTATTACTTCATCTCCACAAGGAGGAGAAACTACTTCATCTCCACAAGGAGGAGAAACACCTAGTTTCACTGACCGAATTGAAGTGGGTGTTGGTCAGTTCTTCATTAGATAGAATGTGTGACAAATTCTTTCCCTGAAAATATTTGCTTAGAGACACAGTGTCCTTCTGCATGGGTGAAAAGCCACAATTTGGAGCACCATCCACTAAACAGATATGAAGTTCTGCCAAGCGGAATGTCATAAAATCTTTTACTAGAGGGGTTCATTTACATCCTCTGGTCTGAATGCCCACGTCACTGCCAAATTGCAACAAAACATCCAAACACCCCACATTGCATGTAGATTAAAGCATTTCATGTTCTGGAAGTTGAATATGCATCCATTTCAGGAGAGGTTAAAATGGTACCTAACTCAGACAGAAAATTAATTAGGTGAACACAGCATGTATGCTCACAGCAAACAACAAAGGTGCTGTGCTGCAAAAGAGAAAATGAGGTAACACCACTATTTCTCTGTCCTAAATATTAGCTGTTCTAATATTTAATTACTTTTAGTGTTAGGAAATAGCCACTCATTCAAGGTTAAATTTTTCTAACTTCAGCTTCCTGTCTTTTAACCTTGATATGCCTTTGATAGAAAAGTTGAAAAGTCTCCCACTATCTTTTCCACATCTCTTCCACATGTAAGTACCCATGCACAAAGATCAAGCCACCTCTTCACTTTTTTTGATAAGCTGAATAAATATAGCTCCTTAAACCTCCTATCACCAGGGTTCTTCAATCTTATTTGTGTCCTTCCTGTGAACTCTCTGCAGTATTTTCACATCTTCTGCAAGCCCGGACACTAGAATCACACATGCTACTCCTTGGTGTGTGTACAGGCAAGGTCACTGCCCTACCTCTGTTTGAGATTCTGCTTTCATGGACTCAAGTGCTGAGTCCTTGGCATGGCATCTCGATGAGAAATCTCTTTTTAGTGTTTTGCACTTGATCCAGAGTTCTTCGCTTGAGCACAAAGTTATCCCAGTTTACCCGCTTAGTTGAGGCACCTAATTATCAGTCTCATATAACAAGGTAAATGGAGAGATTCCTAGTGTTGCCTGTCAGTGTCAGCTTTAACGAGGCGTCTGGGATATCCAAGATCCTAAATGAGGCACCTCAGTCTGATCCGTGAAAGCAGTCTGAAAAAGGATCTGAATGTCCATCTTCTAGGGTGTTCTGATGTACTTCAGGTATAAACTCTGTTCCTTCTTCCGAGATACAACACTTTGGATATGGCTGTATAAAAATCTACTTAGTAAGCCTCTGACCTTTAACTCAATATTCCAAGCATTTCATAACCTGAGCTCTCATTAACCTTTTCTGTTCATTATTTTATCCTCCTTAGTCCTTTTGTAAATAATCCTTTTAATAGGAAAGAAATCATATGATTATTTAAATGATTACTAAATTAAAACAACCCATCTTTCTAGCAAAAATAAAATTTAGGGAAACCTTCAGTAAAGGAGGATTCATCAATGATACTTCATAAGAACTGTACTTTGATATATGTCAGCAGTTTGTATTTCTTAATTCTACAATGCACATTGTTTATCAAATACCTATGTACTAAGTGAAATGCTCTGGAGAAAACCGAGTATTCTGTAACAGTACAGTTGCTCTTATCAGTCACTCTTACATGTTACAACAGACAACATGTTTTTTTGACAGTGTTCTCCATCCATAAAATGAGGTGAATGACACTCATTACTTTTGAATATTGACTAAATATGGCCATACGTGAAGTGTAAGTTCGATTTGGGAGATTGGTAGAGGATGTGAATTGATCTGCCATATGAAATGAATTTTCCATCATATCAGACCTGGCCTTTGCAAGATTAAACACAGATGGTCCAGGGAGAATGAATCCATGAAGAGGAATAATAGCGTTATCCCATAGAGAAAGAGATCCTCCACCTGTGTGGTAATTTCATGGGGGTAACTGAAATATTCCAGCTCTCATTATAATTATTTTTAGATTCTGCCACATTTATTTATGAAAGAAAGTATTTTTTCTAAGTGACAGCACCTGGTGAAGTCTATATCATTGTTTGAAGAATGGAGTTACTGATCAATAAGGAGTTAGTCATCACAATTAAAACCAGGAAAACCAAAATGTTTGGTTAATATTTTTGCACGTTTATAACATGCACCCCTAATATTGTATAATCCTTCTATAATATATGACTGATTTTTTTTTCTTATTTGGCAGATATGTGTATAGAAAAATTAGATTAAAAAGTAAAAAGAAGTATTGCTAGTGGTTCATCAGTGTCATTGGCAGGCAATGCATCCACTCCTCTGCCCTTTCTTTCAGAGTGGCCAACTTAGACATCCCATGCTGAAATTCTGCAGCAGGGCTGTTGGCTGTCTGAGGCTCCACACCATGGAGACAGACAGAACAGGGTATCTGAGTCCTGAAATCCACTCCCAGTTGAATGTAGCTGTTGTCCTTTCCATGCCCAATGCATCCCTTCCTCCTTTCATCACCAAAGCCTAGATATAAGCTCAAACCGTAGAGCTGAATCCTTCCTTTTTTTACTTTTTCATGACCTTTGTCCCCAGTTTTTATGATAACAATCATTAGATTAGAACATTAGAGAGGACTTTATTTGGTATTGGCTCTGATGTGACCCTCACAATCTCAGCGCAAGTTTTGCCTGTCAAAATCATTGAAGAGGAAAAGCCTTGGTTAGTGAGGCTCTGTGTAAAGACTCTGCACTTCCCCACAGAAACCCCTTCACTTTTGTATAGCATTTCTGGACTATCTTTACCTTCTCTTTCACTTGGCTATAAGACTGTATCACCATATATAGCTACTCATATATTTTAATGCATTTCAATTCTAGGGAGCCTTTATGTCCCTGGAATTTTCATACACATTAACTAACGGGTTAGTGCAATATAATCAAATTTTCTAATGGTTCTATTCTTTGCCATAAGACTCTAATGAGTTTATGTGACCAGTTCAAGGTCACACAAAGGTGCCCCTTCTGAAATTCTGACCAAGGCAATCACTACTACAGAAATACCGTGGGCTGCTAGGGATAAATGCCTGTGATTTCTATGTGCAGTGTGGTGGGATCTTTTTTTATCTTTTGCCAGATTTTTTCACATTCATTAAGTCAGGAAAATATATTATTTCTGTCACTTTGGGACAGATATTTTGACACAAGTCACAAATTGCTAATCCTTTTGCAAACTCAGACAGCAGTCTGACATAGCTCCAGATTTTAAATTGGAGCCCAATGTGTCTTAATCGTTTAACTGTGGAATAAAACGCACAGACCTGAAAAATGCCTCTGAATTTTTAGGGAGGATTTAATGTCTATGATATTTTATGCACTCTCATCCCATAGGGCGATTGATCTTTTCAGTATGTCACTGGATCTTAAAGAGGATTGAAAACAGATCCTCCGAAGAAATGCTACCTCCCAAATAATCTTAATTATGTCAAATAGCAGAGACCTGACTATTTCAGACAGTTTTTGAGAACTCTATTCCAAATATTGCACTCCCATTTGGCTTGGAAAATAAAGTTCAGTGAATGCTGAAGGTATAATTTTAAAAGTTAGTAATCCTCTGACAACGAGAAGAGATTTTTTGCCAGTGCTTAGATCCTTTTGAAAATTAATGTTTGGATTATTTAAAGAAGATGTTACATGAAAAGTTTTTTTTCTCTGTTGGAATATCCCTGTCTTGCTCACCTATATACCTGCATTCCTGTTTTATGGTGACTGAAATAGGGCAGTGTGTTGCAATAGGAACTTATTAATATTATTGTAAGTACTTGGAACACAGGTTCCTTTATATAAACTCGATTATATTCCACTGGGTTTAGATTTTTAATTTTTCAATGAATTATTTGGCTTTGTAGTAATTAGACACCTAGCTAATGTTTGGGACTATATTTATCAGATAATGCTAATGCACACTCTTCTTAGCACCAGAATTTCGTCTGCTTAAATAGAAAGGGCTAAATCACATGAGACACCTTTTCAGGCCTGACCCAGTAAGTTATTTTCTGCTGTTACACAAGGACAAACTGTTTAGCTGTAGATCTCTTTTACCACGTGCCTTCTTGGTGAGGCAAGTGCACAGATTAAGGCAGGTCATGGAGTTGAAGGTTCATTTTGGAGACTTATATTTGAATTATATTTTCTGCTGATTTACAGACATGTTCTGTGATTTTTCAGCTTTTTTTTTTTTTAATGGGGAAGTCAAGGTTCATCCTTCCTAAAAGAAGCCTCTGCACAGTGTATTCCCTGTGTCTTTTTGTGTTGAAATAAAAATGTAAGGATAAATGTAAAAGAAAGAGAAAAGAAGTGAAAAATTCTATTTTGAGAATATACAGAACAAAATAATATTTGCAAAAAAGTGAATTTATATGTGAATTTATACAAAAAACATTAGAGTGTGAAAGAGAATAGAAATCAAGATGAGGTTTATTCTGTACCTTGCACTTCACTTTCTGTCGTGGTCACAAAATTTCTATGCATTCACTCAGTATTCAATCTCTCACATGAGAAAAAATACAGTTACAGCAGTGAAATGCTTTACAGATCTTATATTTGATTAATTTTCTAATAGGTTCCTCACATTAGGGTGTGTGACTGAACATGGCTATACAAAATGATATTTTAAAGATATATTGTTAAGGTCAAACCGGATTTAAGTTTATTTGAATAAATGGGTACGTACATATGGGCAACAAATGCATGCCTTCTTTAGAAACAACACACCTGATATATTAAGTATTTTTTTTTAGTTTTATTCTCTACAAAATACAGTCTGTAACTGTCTTGGAGATTTCATGATTTACATTAATTTCCATAGTTCTAAAGACTGTTGATAAAGCTGCAAAAGTGTCTCACTGTGCACCTAACTTTGTGAGGGTTTCAAATCATAGTTTTTCACGTTACTTTATTGTTTTATCACTTGGGTTTTAAGATAGTGTTAGGGGGAAAAAAAAAGAAAAAGCATCATACATGGAACCAGTGAAACCAAGAATAATACACCTTGTTTTGGGACAAATGTCTCAGTGTCATTCTCATAGAGAGAAACGGCAAAATTGCAACAGATTTCAATGTAAATGAGAGGATATAACACTGCAAGTGAAAATTAACCTCAGATATTGCACGTAGGCACAGGAAAAAACTTCTGAACACGCTCTCCTCAGAGCAGGGATGTGCACATGCCCTTGGGCAGCCCTCTCCCTCCCATACCCACTGCGTTTGCAGCCCTCTCTCTTGCTCTGGGCTTTGGTCACCAACTCTGGTGGCCCTTGGCCAAAGCCCTCTTGACAAGGTCACTCAGTAAGCCAGTCCATTGGGGTGTCCTTTCCCTGCGGACTCAGTGTCCCCCATTGTGTCCCAACCCTTCGCAACCCTCTTCCACCTTAAACAGGACACTATGATAAAATATAGTGAATCTTGGATTTCACAACCCCATTTTTGATGGTTTAAGAATTACTTGAATATAAAAAGAGTGCAAAATACATGACAATAGCACCATGTGGCTTTATTAAAAAGAACATTTCTCATAGCTTTGCACAAGCAGTGCATCTCTATTTTATGCTTTCCCATTCAATTCACTTTGCATATGAACCTTCTTTTTTCTAGTCCTCTTCAAAAAAGTATAAAATACATGACCCCTAGAAATGGAATGCAACGATCAGCTCTTGCATGTAATTTCATTCTTACTCTAAGGTTGAAGAACTATGAGATCATTAAAGCTGAGAATGAATTTTGTCCAGTGCTTTAAGAGCAGTAGTGAATACTGTAGCCAGTGTTTAAAAATATACTTACAAAAATCTGCACAGCCTTTCCCCACTGCACTCTAAATATGATTTACTATCCAGCAAGGTAACATGGACTTGTTAGAAAAAAATAGCAAAATACAAATCAAAACATACCCCACACCAGAAAAAAAAACAAACGAAAAAGCACAAAAAACCCCTACCAACCACAGAAATGCACAGGTCTCCTGGAGAGCAGACCATGGCAGTACTGTTGCAACGCATGCATACACAGTTAAAGGGTGTAATTAAAGGTTATGAAACGGTTTCTATCTGCTTTTAAAAATGCCATTATGATATGTTTTACTTTTTTTTTACATGGAAAATAATAAAATTTAAGTGAAAAACCCACAAATCCTTACAGAAAATCAAATTATTTTTCTCTCATAAAATTAATATCCTAGGAAAACACAAGCCTCTGTATTTTTAAGTCTCTGGTTAAGTGAAAAGATACAGCCATTGTATTAATGTTCAGAATAGGCTTAGGTACTTTGCTGAACAGGCATAGAACTAAGCATATGTTTTAAATTAATCACATGCATAAGTGTTGTCTTGACCCAGAGCAAAGCAGCACTTGGCATTAGTGAAACCAATTTTCTGCAACAAAAGTTAAATTCAGCCTTTAAATTTTAATGCCTCTGATTGACCTTTTCTTTCACTATTTTTTATAGCCTACATTATTCTTCATTGACTAAAATTATCAATTCATATCAAGTTAATGGCAAAGTGTTTGATGCTTTGAAAATATCTTCTATTTCTTTAAAAGAACATTATTATTTTAATAATAGTTGAAAGTGTATTATGTTTCCTGAGTCATTGGTATCATAAATCAAACCCAGAACCCCACTTCTTTTCCCAAGCTACATGTAGAAACACGTAATTCCACCCCCAGCCCTCCATGTGTGCTTTTGCATAGTTTTTACCCTAACCACTGAAAAATGCCCATAAAATAAATTATGATGTTGAATTGATGTGCTGTATAATCTGTGAGGAAACTGTCAGTTTTACTCTGACATTTCTCAAGGGATTCCAATGTCACAAACTGCAAGGAGGGTTAGAATTATGGAATTAACCTTCAAAGCTGATTATTAACGTGCAACGCTTATTTCATTTAAACTGGCATCCCATGGAAGCTGACACATCTAACACCTGAACTTCAGTTACTTGCCCCAGTGATAGGAATAACTTATTGCAACCATGGAATATTTGGCGTGCTGTCCTGAAAGCTGAAGGTGGAAAATCTCTCTTGGAGGAGTCATTGCTTACATTTTCAGCAACTTTTCAGACAGTTACATGTGTCTGCAAGCATTTATGAGATATACATCCTGCTTTATATCAAAACTAGTGACCTCCTCTCAAAAATTCCACCAAATTGCACTGAAATCATTTTTTGTCTACCCCCAGTGTTAACACTAGGTTATATATTTAAGCTACAATCCTTATTCATAAATTCCAGATAATGAATGGATACTATGCATATTGTTTAGCATTTTTATTCCAGTCATCTAGTTAGCTGTTTTAAACACATTCATGTCATGAATGTTAAAAGAGATGGGTTTGCCTTTAGCATTGATTTAATTCTGATTCTCAGGGAAATGGCTAACTACATTAGTAGCTTCTTCATTGTGCTGGTGTAATTTTGTGTAGAGGGATGAAAAGTTCTTCCACATCATCCACAAGACTCCAGCACTGGCCACATCTCCCTGGTCTGAGTACCAGTGACGTTTTACCAGGGGAGGACCAAAACATGAAGTGTAAGTTATGATGACCCGGTGGGATCATGTCTCCTCCAAGAGCAGAAAAACTTTCCGTTTCCATTCCCTATGTAGGATGAAATGTGAGCCACAAACTATAAACCAGGAAGTACGGATAATACAACTTCTGCAAGTATGGTTTCAAAACAATATTGTTCCCACAAATGATCACTTTACCTGAGTATGTTTTTTCTGCAATCAGTTTTAATTTATTACTTCTTCCTTGTATAGGCACATGCATTTTTATTTTATTGTGGAGAAAAGTAAACAGAAAGCATGAAGACCAGCATAATCTGTCAATTTTTAACTCTTGGTTTCTCTCTCCACTTACTTCTAAATCTTTATTGAACCAATTCACTGACAAATAGTTTAGCTGAGAATCCCAAAAGAGAAACTTTTTAATGAGTAACTTTATTTTTAATACCCAAGTAGAGAATACATAACATTAGATGACTTTTAGAAATATTTCTTGTACATCAAATTTTATGCCATTATGACTTCTAAGTACTTTTTCATTATTTCAGAAACTTTTTCTTTTCCTTCCTGAGCTCACCTTACTCTTTTTTTATCCACTGTTGTTTCAAAATGTTACAGTATTTAGTTTTCAAAAATACATGGTATGTGATGTTTGAAAAGTATAGAATGGGACTGAGATTTCCACACACAGGGAAATATTTCTTCATTGTTTGACATTTACCCAACAGCAGAGGGAGAATAGTTACTACTGATGCGCAGTAGTTGCTGATACAGCATAAATTAATATTCCTGCACCATCAGTCTCTACCCAGGACAGTTATTTTCTGCTACATCAGCTTTAATAACCAGGCAGTAACATACCAGGGTTAGGCCAACAAAGGAGCTTCTGGAGAGGTGATATTATGAATGCCTTGTTACCTCATGAGTTTTAGGTCCATTAGCCAAATTTTTTATGGGTTTTTTTCCCCCCTAATTTTATTTTATTTTATTTTATTTTTTTTTATTTTATTTTATTTTATTTTATTTTATTTTATTTTATTTTATTTTATCACTTTTTCTGACTTTTTATGATTTTTTTACTGCAAGTACACACGAAACAGATGTCCTGTTTTTCTAGAACTGCATTCTGAGTTGCATCCCATTTTTTATAGAAGCTCTCTAACTATTGAGAATCTCTCTTTTTGACCAGAAGTTGCAGCAAAATGACATGTATGATTTAGACAGTTGGGAATGGAATACAGGTACCTCAGCTTGTCTGATCTAGGGATTAAGATGTGAATAATGCTTTGAAGTCAAGGGCCTTGTGACAAATTCAAGGTTAGCTGTTTCAAATTAAATGCACAGAAAGATTCAATTATTCATCAATTAGTTGGAACTAAGAGTTCTACTACTTTCCACTTTCCTTATATCTTTTTTTTTTTTTCTGTCCTTTTAAGCTATTATTTTTTATTATTATTGTCTTTCCAGTTTTTCACCTTCTGCTTCTTTGCTCCTTGTCTTTTTATGTTGTTTCTTTTTTCAGGAGAGCATAATTGTCTTGAAGTCACTCGAAGAGAATATTCATTTTGCTTTTAGGGCAATTGTACTTGCTTGGGAAGATTTGTAGGTTGTAGATTATTGAGCTTTTTTCAGAGCCAGTACCGAGTTTTTCTAATAAATTCCTGAAAGGTCCAGTCTAATGAAACCTGATTTTTATGACTAAAAAGTCTCTTGGACCTTTTTGATAATGTGTTCTGTAAGGGAGAAACTGAGGCAAGTACTTCTAAAAATTCTGGGCGATTTGGCTTCCTGTTGCATGTAATTTTATGCCTCACAAAATATTTGTCTCATATATTAGCAATGTGAACCTGAGATTTAGTTTAACGAACAGGTAGGTTACATTTATCCAATATATTGATATAATCTACATTTCAGTGGACTTTTGAGTAAAACTTTATACAGAGCTGAAACTACTAAGTTATCGAAATATTTGCTAGTCCTGATGGCTGTGTGGAATATTTTTTTATCAAGCTTTTATCGCTTTCTCTCTATTTGCCCTTTTTTCTCCCCATCTCTGTGTTTTGTGGCATGCTGTTCTGTTAATATCTAAATTAAAAATATTGTACTCTCACTTGATATTTTAATCAGACATTAATGGGCTTTTCTGTGAAAGCTGAGACAAACCTGCCATTGCAAATGAAAATTTAAATTGTAAATTCTTTCTCAGTCTTTATAGCCTTACACAGACAAATTAAACCAAGTTGCCAATATTTTTTTTATACTGATATTCTGTTAAATCCATTGAAGAAATCACATCTGCTCTGAAAACCGTAACTGGAGATTCATTCCTAAACATACTTCTATGAAGAAGATATATAAACATCTCAAAGCTATGAAGAGAAGATTACACAGTATGATATATTTAACAACTACTGGGAAAAAAAATGTTTAAAGGGGGAAAACACATTCCATGGTGAGATATCTATTTAATGTTTAGATAATCTGGAGAAGAGATAGAAGAATCTTCCCTCCCTACTCCCACTGAAATAAGTGCAATTTTAGTGCATATTTTTCTGATTCTTTTTGGGCAGTGAACACACAAAGGTGATTTGTAGAAACCCAGAGAATTTTTACCAGTACATCAGTGAGCAACCATAATTGTGTTTTCTCCCTAATGAAGTCAATCCTCCACAAAGGTATAACAAAGTTAAAGCTTGTCTCTGAGGACTGTTTCTTTGCCTGTAGGGTTTATGGTGTTCTCTGTCATTTTTTTTTTTAAGGATCATCTGTTTCAACTGGAATCGCACAAATTTGAGAGAGGACGAGGCAGGTGCCCTTTTGACCCCAGTTCTTCCTTCACCTCCATCTTAATTGGTAATGATCTTTATGTGACAAGCTTCACAGTCCTGTCAATCTGTCATTCTGAGTCTCTTTCTTCAGCACACCAAAGTGTTGTCAGCCTTCCATTGCAACCTTCCACATGTCAGACTTAATCCTCATGGTGCTGCCCACATTAATATTACATTCCAGGCAGCATTAACTACAGCAAGGGCATCTCACTGAAGTGAAATGTTGAATGACATGTGCCATCCTGAAGGTAATAGATTGTTGTGTAATTATGGAAATAATAATTTCCTGCTTTCCTTAAAAGCAAAGAAGCCTGTCTGGCTTAGTCATTTGCACCACTTTCGTTTTCATCTACTGAGATGAATCTGAGCAACAAGCACCTTGTAAAAATGTGAATTTAAGCGTATTTATGTCAAGTTTTATTGTTCATATAGATTACCATTTTTCAGATGATTTTTTTTTTAATGCTGCCTTCTAACAAAACTATCGCAAACTGGTGATTCTATGTTTTAAGAGTTGATCTTATACTCAAAACATATAAAAGTAGAATTCCGTCTAAGTCCTGCAGTGCCAGGAAGCTGTACTGAGATAGTGCTGCTCTGTGCCTTGCTGGGAAGCATATCACTATAGGACTGGGATCTTCGAAGCTGTGATATAGCAAACCATATGGGTTTTTCTCAAATATGTTTGCTTAAAACATTTTGTGAGATGAAGCAAAGACAGTCTTGGCACTACTGACAAAGTGTACATTGACTAAAAATAGCCTGGAACAGCAGGTAAAGGGTAAAAGCTAGATGGAGTTAGGGAGTAGCAATGATTTCTGGGTTTAGAAAACATAAACAAAACCTGAGCATACAAAAGGACTATCCATTAAAAGAAAGAGCTAGAGAAAAGAGGTTAAAGATTAAATAATTTTTCTATTTTTCAGGGATAAAAAAAGAGGATTTTAGGGCCCTTTTGACATTTACATTTGTCTCTGCATCTTAAAATCTGAGAGATAAATTCTCTGGTGATTAACTACAATGGTATGGCTCATCCATGGTGGTGATGAAGTATTGTTCATGAGTGACAGATGTATTTTTACGTGCTAGATTTATTTATTCCTTTACATTAACAAATTAATTACAAGAAGAATCTTCAGCAGTAATGTCAAGTCTTTCACATTGCAGCAATTCATCAAAATATTCTTCATTGTCATTAAAAAAGAAAAATGAAGTAAATTAGAGCTTTAATTCTTAAGAGTTAGTGGGTTAAGAAGTCATAGAAGAATCAGAAAAAAATGCTGTATTTTGCCTGACCTTCCAAAATCCATGAAGCACAGATTGTCACGCTTTTATTCAACCCTTATTTCTAAATTGTTTCTACAGTTTTTGACAGATTCCAGTCTCAGCTTAGCCTGGGAACAAAGACTCATGGAATTGCTGTAGGCCTGAAACCTCATGGTCTAATCTTGAAGTCCTTCTCAACCTTTCCTCAGATAGAACTAAGTAAATAAATTAACCTGATCATGTTCCTACTGTGAGATCAATGTGAATTTTATTTGCTTAAATGGAAGCCAGATTGTCCCGCTGAGCTTTAAGGGTTTGCCTGAATTATGGGAGGTCCTATGGATCCTCATATTTTTATCTGAAGGAGAAAACAATTAAATAAGGCCTTCCCTGATAAAGGCTGATTAGTCTTGGAGGTCCACTGACAAAGACTTAAAAAATCAATCTGACAAAGCTAAAAATTCTGTAAAGTAGCAAGATTAATAGGAGAAAATAATATTTTTATCAGATCACTGATTCACCAAAAGACAGACTAACTTTCACCTCTTCATCAAAACCAGCAAAGTGTTTAGACGCCATTTTTCTAGCCAACCATTAGAAAATTTTATAATTTCAAGTTATCATGCAATGATATTTTGAAAGCATAACAAAATTCTTCAAAGATTTTATTATTTTATTTATTATTTCGTATTTTTAACTAATGGAGTTGAAACACTTCCAACACTTTGGAAGAATATCCTAAGGAAATTTGAATTTCCATGTATTCTACTTTATTCTACCTACTTCTACTAACCAGAGACACACAGTTCACAGAATAAAATGGTGCACCTTAGACTCCAGGATGTATGTCCTTTATCTCTGCAGGTAGCCAGTTGAAAAGGTTAGAAGACCTAGATGCAATCACAGTGAATAATAATCTTTTAAGTGACATTTGAAAATGAGACAGACTTCTAATGGCAACGGCACTGAGAAGGAAGGGATGCTCCTTCATTCAGACAAGCACTGAGTTCAGCTCATGATGGCCATTACCCTGTGACAGGAGATGATAACTACACTATGCACCCTCCAGGACTGGTCTTCCAGTCCTTCCTCCAATGCTTGGAGGTTTAATTCTTCTTCATGCACTTCAGTTTTCTTAGAAAGTGAAATCTGTTCCTGGTAGGAAGTCAGCATGATCTTGGAGGCTGCACCCCAGAGTTGTCTCCACTCTCCTGTGCAGGGTCAGCCAATGTGCATGTCCTTGAAAAGGTTTTATGCAAACCTGTTAGCAAAGCACACCCCAGCACCTTCTCCCCCCTAAGGAAACTATTCAAAACCTGCTCCCACCTCTGCCCCTCACATTAACACAGCGCCTACATGAGCATCGCCATTGACTAACAGTGAGGGTCAGGCTGACAAGAAAACTTTACATACCTCCCATAAAGCTTTAAAAGCTTTTAAAATCTTGATCTTGAAAGATCATTTGCACCATAACTAATTAGGACCAGATTTAGCTGGATTAATTTAGGAAGAAAGATTATCCCTTGTTCTGGATCTCTTTATGTATTTCAACACAAGGGTTAAAATACCCACTTCAAGAAAACAACTGTTCGTGACTTGGCTTTAAAATGAAATATCTGTGCTGTTGTAAGCATTATTGTAGGTTATCTGACCCACTGGTGAAGTAGCTTTTGATGAATTCCTCAATATATGAACAATCAATTAATTTATTACCAGCATCAGGAAACAGAATGGAAGTTGGATGGCAGACAGGCTGAATAAAATGTTTATGTTGAGCTCAACGGTATATAAAACTTTTGGACTTTTATTCCTAATGAACTCCTCCATCTGCTTTCAATAGCCAAAACTATTTTTGATACCAGATTGTGCACACTGATTAACTTAGACCACACTAGCTCTTGAAAGCTGAGCAATTAGTTTATGTCCACATATTCTTACCTGCACTATAGCAGAAGTGGTGAAAAACCTAAACTACATCTGAATAGGTGAATATCCAAGGAATCCATTCCAAAAATATTTTCTGCTTGTACAGTTTTAAAAGTTAGGTATTTGTGTATTTTCTTTTACTCTAGACAAAAATACATTTTCTCTCAAAACAAAAGACAAAATACTTGAGTGACAGACAGAAAATACAAATATACAGAGGTATTAGTTTACCAGTTAAACAATAGGTTTGGCTTTTTTTTTATTTGCTGTTTTCATACTGCCAAAAGTATCATTTGCTAAAACGTGAATTTGTCTTCTGATTTTAGTTGTCATGTGAGTAATGACTGACTGACAGTCAAAGAAATGCATGAAAGGTGCAGCTTATGTTCTACTCATTATGTTCTAATCCTTTATTCATAACATAAATTTTCCATTTTACACAAAAAAGACTACTGATGAATAACAGCTTGTGTTTGAATTACCTTCCAGTTTGAAGCAGGTACACAAAACATGCGACCTTTAAGGTGGTAGCAGCCTATTTAAAGAAATCTGTTGTATGAGTAATTTAATTTAAATGATTCAATCTCTTTTGCTTTGAGGTTGTCGCCTAGGAATTTTGAAGGGTTTAGAAGAAAAAGTTTGTATTTTAATTTGTTAATATTTGGCTTTGAATAACGGGCAAAAGTAAAGGAATTTTTAAATGGTCACAATTGAATTTTGATGTATTTTCTCGCTTGAAAAGAATGCTAGCTAAAAGTATGTGTGTATCACTTGAGCTAAAACTGGTCTTTGAGGTCCATGGGAGTTTTTTATTTGCTTAAATAAGGAAAGAAGAAACTTTTTATTCTTTTTAGAACATGATTAACCAGGCTGCTAACCTGATTAACCAAACTTAAATTTTAGCAATTTAACGTGAAGCTGAGGTTAGACTGGAAGAAGGAAGGAGCAGTGAAGGTCTCTGCAGTTACTCAGCTGATTTTCACTGGAAGGTAGTGGTCGGTCAGTGTGATGTGCAGCAGCATAAAACCCTCTAGTCAAGACAGAAGTGAATTGGTATGTGATAGTAGCTTTTCAAGGGAGGAGAAAAACGTAGAAATCTTTCCAGAATTCTTCAAGCCTCAATCTAAGGTTATCTCTAATCTGGAATTGGTCAGCACCTGTAAAAACCTAGCAGTGTTCAAAATCTGTAACTTGCATTTAAACAAAAGACTATTGAAAAGGACAAGAGAAGATCCTTTTAGTGTCACAAGTGCAAAATATATCAGAATTATGTTGAATGTTTTTGTGCTGAGATATTTGACAGTCACACTTGTCAGTACTGTCCCTTCGCTGTTCTTAGGTGAAGTGACGTATTTGTTCACACAGGATACTTATATTTAGTTTAGTAATGGTTCAGGGTAAAAAACAGATTTAATTTATGTATCTTTAAAATATTTTTCATGGAACAATATCCATCCAGGACGGGAACTTCCATTTTCTCCCCTCAGGGTCTCAGAGGTACAATTAGTGATAACTTCTTCAGTATATGGCAGAATGTCATACTAGCAGGTTAGTTATTTATACCAGCATTTTACACCTACGTAAAACAGAAGGAATAGACTTCATATCCAAACTTCTGGACATCTGGACTTACAGATGTCAGTCCTGATCACTGGCAATATCTGACGAATCATTTACCCTGCACTGATGCATTTTCCAAGATTCATTATAGTGTTGAAAAGATCAAATATCCCATTTTGCATTACACATCAACAAAACCAAAAAGATTACCAGCCGATCTGATGTATTTTTGCAATAGAATTCCCAAAGGGGTATATATGACTAATGTAACTCATCAATTAGGGTTGTGAAGATTGTCTGGAATATTGTAAAGACATTGGCAAATTCTACAGTTTAAGCATCTCTGTGCTGTTTAAAAAATAAAGTTCTCTATTAGTTTTGGGCAACATTAACTTCTACAGATGCTATACTTTATACTTACTTTTTACTTCACTTGCCAATATTTTACACTAAATCACGACCAGGTGTTTTCCAGGGCAATATCCATTCTGTATATGATGAAGCCTAAGGCAAAACTATGCTCGGCTCCAGCTCAGCTGAGGTGTCTGAGCCAGTCCCAGCTGCCAAACTATTAACTTTTCAGAATAATCATTCAGAATTATGCCACCATTCAATTCATATGTCTCTCTTAAAAGAAACAAAATTCACACTTTGAGGGAGACCTACAAACAAAATTCTTGCTTTCTGCTATAATCTTTTTTGAATGCCAGCAAATGCTATTTGGATGTATCAGTCATGTTTATTTTGATTAGGCAGCAGGAAGACGTGTCACTGAAGCCTCCACTCAGATTAGCCTTCAACTGGAAATAATTTATCTCCCTCTCCTTGTGCAGTTTAATTCCTTCTGTACTATTTCCTAGCATAAGGGTGCCACCTAGTGACAATAGCTGCCTGCTTCTTAAATTGGGCCTAAATCCGCAATGATATTAAATAAATTATTGTTAATACTTGGTCAGTTAAGGGAATAGTGTCCATACAAAACTGAAAGGCAGAATTATTGATGGCATTTTACCAAGGTACAATATATCCAATATCACAATTTTAGATGGGTCAGGGATAGGCTTGATTTCTGAACATATTAAATTGTACCAATATACATATTGATTTTTCAACAGTGTCTGTTAATCAGTGTATTATTTCTAAATTTTCTGATGCTTGCTTAGTTTATGAATACCATGTAAATTGTTTGAAAATGAGACCCAGGTTCTGTTTCCATAAATTTTTCAAGAAATATTCATCACCAGTTGTGGAGGATGGATGAAATCTCAGGTTCTGTCCCTATGCTGGTAAATATTTCAATGCTATGAAAATAAGTTATTGACGGACCAGAGAAAAATAGTCCCTATTTTTCTGTCCACTGAACATGGAATCCCCTCGTTCAGCAACTTATTCCCAAACTGTGGTTATTCCAGGTGAAGTGAAACAATTCCAGGCTGACTGGAAAACTCCCTCAGCCTAATAAAACTTGTGCTTGTTTAAAGGAATAATTTTTAAGGTAGCAGGTACTGCTTCTTGTCTCTCCAGCTGGAGAGATAACTGCATCCAGCCCTCCAGTGTTTTCAGTATGACTCTCTTTTCAGCCATGTTTTCCACAGAGCTAAATTTCATAATTATGCTCAGGAAAGGCTCCTGTGTTTGAGTTCCAGTCTGTGGATTCAGTTATTGTTTAGCCTTGAGCTGTAACCACATAGTGTAGCCCCAATCAGTAGTTGGGTGCAGCTAACAGCATTCTTATCCTCAGCACT
This sequence comes from Lycocorax pyrrhopterus obiensis, assembly GCA_014706295.1. NCBI lineage: Eukaryota > Metazoa > Chordata > Aves > Passeriformes > Paradisaeidae > Lycocorax > Lycocorax pyrrhopterus. Next base: position 9,135,630 of record JACSVZ010000015.1, read on the forward strand.
GCGTTCTCTGAAAACTGTTGCTTCATTTTCATCTGCTTTTCTTGCTCCTGTTATATCTAGCTCCTCATAAACCCACCATGTCCCTTCCAGTTCTAGAACCAGGAAATTTGGTGCTTCTCATTAGCAAAACCAGGGCACATCTGGAACTGCTCAGCAGCCAATCGCCAGTCAGGGTCTTTGCACTGGTGAAGATTTAGGTACCATCTCATTGTCCCCAGAGCCAGGAACTAACTGGACCACAGTGAGATCTTTGAACTGAGGTGCCCAATGTGTCAGATGTAATTGTGGCAGATGTGGATAGATGTTAATGTAACACCTTCATGTTCCATGTGTGAATCTGTCTTGTCAAGACAGTTTTGAAAATGAGACCACTATGCATGAAACTTAAAATTCTTGTCCTCATGCTGCTCCAGTTGCAAATTCTGGACTGCTGGTAGGAACAACATCCAAGTGCACTTCAGACTGTATTAAACTACTGACTCACCTTCTCCCCTCAATCTGAGCAAACACTAAGGAGACATATTTATAATGTGGTTCCTATCATGCGCAATGAAATTAATATGTAGAGTATTACCAAATTGTTTCATTTTGGGGTTTTTTCATGTCTGGTCTGCAGGTGGTGAACTTTTTACTGGTCTCTACAGTGACTACTGGGGAAGAGATGCTGCCCTGTTTCGCTCCATGAACCGCATGGCCCATCTTCGCACTGAGCCTGACAATGAGCGCCTGCTGAAAGGTACGGGAAGGACAAGGAGCTAAAACCAGAGGTGTTTCAGATGACTGGACAATTTCTGGTTTGCATGGGATTGGAGATTGCTATGCAAGTATTAGTGTTGGGTTTTAGCCTAATTCAAATTAAAATACATAGAACACAGAGAATGAGACTGGAAAATGGTCTTTTTGCAAAAATACAAAGGAATATTAATTTGTCAGTTGGAGGTATAAAAATACTTCAACATTAATGTACTCCACATGTAGTATAGATACCCACCAAAAAAATTTTTTTTTTTACTATTTCTATCACCCAATTGTCCTTAGGTAGCTCTCTGACTGACAGATCCCTTACCTCTAGTTTTATTTTTCGGTTTCTATCAGCTGATTTTAAGGCTTAAAAAAATAAAACAATATCTTAATAACTGGACTCAATTAATTTTTGGTTTTTTTTTTAAAGAACCAAAATTCGTTGGCTCATACATGATTCCTGACAACGAAGACCACGATGATAATAAAGTATATTTCTTCTTTACTGAAAAAGCTTTAGAAGCTGAGACAAGCACTCATGCCATATATACCAGAGTGGGACGTGTATGTGCGGTAAGATCCTTTCTCTGATTGTGCAGATAAGAAACTAGAACAAATGATGAATTGTCCAGCAAATTATTATCACAGATGGACTGAAGTTTTACCAGAAGGAGCAGAAAAATCATGAGGAAAGGCTTTACTTCCCTCTACTGCTCTGTTCAGTTATCCATTTCCCACTCAGGCTCCTCCTGGTATGTTGATCTCATCTCTTTTTGGCTCCCTGGCCCCACACAGAGGAATGAGATCTCAGGCCACTGTTGGCAAGGAGCACTGTTAACGTTTGGTCACTCAGCTGCCCATACTGGTGCTCTCTAAACACTGGTGAGTTTTGGGTGCATTTCTTTTCTAGTAACCAACTACTGTGAGGCTGACGAGAGGAGCTCTCCCATTCCCACTGGGACTACACCTGCTTGATTAAAGGGAAGAAAGAGAAGGTTCTTTCTTAAGATCTGATTTTGTTTCAAAAAAAGTTTGTATTCCCCCTCCTAACTGTAGGGGATACCTTCCTAAAACTGTTGGGCAAAGAGCAAGATACAAGTTAATTATTTTCTGTCCCCTGGATGTGTGGTATTTGTCACATATGCTCACCAGCATACTGCTCCTTAAACTTTCTTGGGTATTCATGTATGGCTTAAAAACATCTAATGTATGCAAAGAACCAATATGCATCCTCAGACATTAATGTTCACAACGCCACTTGGCTTTCTGGATTCCAGCCTGCATCAAGATCCAAACTGGAATTCTTTGGCTTATGTTCTGAATATATGCCTGAATAGATTATTTTAATAGGTCCCTCTACTCTGCAATATATCCGCCTGGAAGTCTTATCTCTAGCCATGGGTTAAACCAAAAATCCCACTGACCTTTCTCTTCCACTTCTCCAAAATTTATCTGGCCATTAACTTCACAGCTGTATGTCAGAATTCAGATTTGATTCAGTGAATACAAAAATATCCAGATGGTGATTCAAGGACTGGTTTTTCTTCCCCAGCTTTTACATTTTCATCTGAGCTGTAACAGGTTTTGCAACACAGATGCATCTACTCTGCATATTTCTACTTTTCTGAGGAAAACAGATCTGTTTGTGGGACAAGTTTTGCAAGCCTATTGCAGGGCCTTCAACAGCCAGTTACACAGGTCTTGAATATAAGGCCACAGATTGAAGATGCTACCTAAAGGTTACAAAACTTGATTGCTAAGTAGTACTAAATGTTCCCTTTTCTTGAAAGTCCCAATTGTTGCAAGAGCAAGAAAAAGGTGACACAGCCATAGCGAGGCAGGTGTTGTTTAAAGCTGTTGAAAATTTGTTGGAAAACCATGTAAATAATTGCCTCAGAGTTGCCCCATCTGTACCAGCTCTGTAGATAGATTCAGGGCTTCAGTTTCCAAATGCAATGAACTAAATCTGCACTGAGCTCTTAAAGCAAAGCTAAAGTTCAGTAATGTATTCAGTATAGCTAGTTTGCAAAACTGAGCAATAAAAAAAGCTTTACAACAGCTGTATAGCTAAAACTATCCAGGAATATGGTACAGAATTAAAAAATTCTTATGAAACCGCAGATCTTAATGAGACCTGGACTTGATCAGAGCAATCCTACTTGAAAACTGACTCCAGAGAAATAATACTAGTAATAGACATGTGGTTTGAAAATGGATGCCTTTGACATTAGAAGATACAATGAGCAGCTAATTCATCAGAGATGTTTGTGCTTCCAGACTTACTCATTCAAATTACCATTGGCATTTGTTTCTCTCTACACAGAATGACATGGGAGGCCAGCGAATGCTCGTCAATAAATGGACCACTTTCCTCAAAACCAGGCTAGTTTGTTCTGTGCCTGGGAGAAACGGAATTGACACACATTTTGATGAATTAGGTAAATATCCTAGATGGCAACAAACTTGAAACCATGCAAAAAAACATACAACTTCATGATAACACATCTTACTGCCAAATATTGCTCTTGTATTCATTATCAGGGAATGGTGGTTAGCATTGTTTCCAACGTGTATGAAGTTGGAATATATATGGAGTTCACTATCACCAATTAGTCCTTTATGTATTGCACTGTTTTTAAAGATTGCTTTTAAAATCTGCATAAAATTAAATAGAATAAATGAGTAAAATAAGATTATGCTTTTAACAATCAATTAATTTTCTTTTGAGGGGCTGAAAAAAGTGGGTTTTTGACAATAACATTGCATTTAAATTTTACAGAGGATGTGTTTTTGCTGCAAACTCGTGATAATAAAAATCCAGTGATATTTGGCCTCTTCAACACTACAAGGTAAACAACTAGAAGAAATAATAGCAGCCATAGAGGAATGTTTGAACAGTCTATTAAAGAGATAGAAGCTGGATGATACATATCCCTTAGCAAATATATAGTAAACAGTTTAATCTCAGTTTTATTCACAGTGGGCTTCCTTGCTAATGCAAAAACTTCTCTATAACACTCAGGGGCCTGAAGTGTCATTCTGTGATTCAGTATATCTGGATCACAAATTAATTAAATGTTTCTCAGCTTGACGATTTCCTGTGTCAAAGTATATGCACTCCTGCGTGCTTATAAGAGCAGCATCTCAGAGCCACCTGTCTTCCTTTAAGAGCTCCACTGTAATTCAAGGTTAAGTAGATAGCAGCTAAATTCTTATTAACTTCGTCGTGGAGCCTAAAGCACCAGCTGCGATGTTGCTGGTGGCCTCCTTTTCCTTTTCCACTGCAGCCTGGTTCAGGTGCAAACACACAGAACTCTCAGCTTAGTTTAGGATGGAACTGGTAGAAAAGAGCACCTGTGCTTTTGCCACTTTCTCCTGATTTATTATTTTTTTTAGTAACAGAAGGTAGATCTGCTCCTGTAGGGTTGCAGACACCTGGCATTTCCTACTGACTCTCGATGCCAGTCGAGAAAGGTGGGCACCTAATTAAAATTATCTGGATCAGCTTCGTCAGTCTTCAGAAATAATTTGTTTGTAGAGAACATTGATGCTTCTTAAAAAAAAATGCTTTTCTGGAACAACAACAACAAAAAATTAGAATAAAATTTAAAAATAAAATAGAAACTTTTATCTGGATTGTTCTACATAAAGTGATCTGTTCTAACTAATAATACCAACCAGCATTCCCACTCAATACAAAAATGACTCATTTTAGGACTGTTCATTTTAGTGAGCATTGGTTGGTTCCCATCTTTCCAAGCAAAAACAGCAGGAAAAATGTTAGAGGAGAAAAATGTTTAACTGTTTAAGTCACAAATCAAAGACATACAGGACCTGAGTTCAGTCTGTTGTGCTTCCTCTGTGTTTCTAAACACGTAATTTAGAGTTTGTGTACACCATCATCAAATTCTGGCATAACAACACACAGCTTCCTTGGAGAAATGTTATGAATATAAACACATTAAAGACTTTTAAAGAACATTGGACGCAGTATTTAGAAGAAAAGCATATAGGAAAGAATAAACAGTGTTTTCTGCCTGAATACTGTTGAAATGTGACTTGTTTTTAATTACATAATGATTCCAGTATTATATGGACAGAATGTGACATATTGCTTTAATAATGTCTTTAAATTTTACTTCATAGCAATATATTTAGAGGATATGCTATATGTGTTTACCACATGGCAAGTGTCCGAGCAGCTTTCAATGGACCATATGCTCATAAAGAAGGACCTGAATACCACTGGGCTCTCTATGAAAGAAAAGTACCTTATCCTAGACCTGGTTCAGTAAGTACAATCTATTTTCCACTGCTTTGCTATGTAAATGATCTTGGAAAGAAAAAGCAGACTGCTGCTAATGTAAAAATCTTCCTGACTTCACAGTCCAGGATATAGTCCTTTGAATATCTGCATACTCCAGCTACTCCTGAAAAAGTGTGGAATGGCTCAGCAATAGGTTTAATCAAGTACTAGAACCATGCATTTCCCAGAGGAAAATAGTGGGATCAAGTATATACGATTTTTCAAAATCCTGTTGGGACCTGATTTTATCAACTTTGTGTAAAAGTCCTAAGGTCCCAAAATTAGGACCCCAGGCAAAAGGGTTAGAAAGAGGCAGCTCTGAAGGTGGGTCAGATGCTGTATTCAGAAACAGTAAGAGCATGACCTGTGAAGGAGCCTCACTTTCTTTTGTGTGGTGAAATTGGGACATTTAATAAGTGTAAAAGGGAGAAAAGAAAAGGAAAAAAACAACAAAATAAAAGAGAATCCACTATTTCAATGTCAGGTGATTCTTGTTCCTTTTTTCCACTTCATTTTCCAAAAGGATGAAATTTAAATACTTCTGTAATTTAGATCAATGCACAGGTTAGAAATGAGACGTATTTTAATAAAAGTAACTAATGAGAATAAATGCATTTGTGGATAAGGAGCAAATTCTCCATCATTCAAAGTCCTTTGCTCAAGATTGGTTCTTTCTGGAAGCAATGGTCTGGTACCCTCACAATTCACTGATTTCCTTTCAGACATCACAGAGTGAGATTTTACTACCCTTCAGTCAGGTTCCTGATCGACATTCTTGTTCTATACCCTTTACAAAGAATATAAAAATATTAAAACAGCACTGTAAAAAACCAAACTCAGAAAAATCACTCATACTTTTTGTTAATTTTCGCACAAGTTTCTTTATAAAAATAATTATTTTTAAATGACTATTAACTGAAGGAAAGAAACACGAAATATTTTGGAAATGCAGTTAAATGGGAATTAGTGTAGTGAGCATTGAGCAACTATAGAGGTGCTGTCATGTAGAGAGTTGTTCCTGTCTGGTACTTAGATTTCTGGAGGAAATCACAAACTCATGACTAAGACACAAGTAATTAACTTCTAAAAGGGATTCCTAATTTTTATGTTGTTTTCTCAAAGACATCACAAGTAATCTTCAAGCCATTTTCCCATTTTAGTGTCTTTTTAGGTGTTTCTGCAGTTTCTGTGCCAGGGCTCTCACATCCCCACTCAAGGGGCGAGGAGAGAACCCGCTGGTGCAGGTTGAAGGTGCTCTTTGCGTTGCAGGGCCTGTCACCATCTCACGGAACAGGCACAACCAGAGCTTCCAGGAGGAGGCAGGCAATGCCAGGCTAACTCAGGGAAGTACAACACCCAGGATTTCTTTTTCGCCCCGTACTTTTTGGGATTACAACTTCCTACCCCCACCATGGCAATTGTCATGTGCTGCAAAGCTGCTTTTGTTTACACTCATGAAGGTCTACCCCTTGTCACTGGGCGGATTTCTAACCCTGAGCAAAGACATTTCTAACAGCTGTTTGGCTAAATCCATCCCCCCCCCCCCCCCACCCCAGTTTTTCACACTTCACCTGTTAATCTCCTCTCAGGCTAGGGACTCGCTCTCTTGATATTAAAGGTGGAATAAACAGTTGCTGGATGTTCCTTTCAGTGCTGTTTTCCCTTTGATAATTGAATCAATATTCCCTTTTATACTAAAAACAATCATTTCCAGAAATAAGCATTACAAACAATTCATTTATCACCAGATCTCGGGAATGAGAGGTGAAAAGGCTTGTTAGCTTATCTACTCCATTCCAGTGAAGCTTTTCTCCCTGTAGTATGATTTCAAATACATGTCCTTTCTCATTTTAAATTAATCATTTAACATTAATATTTTTCTCTACTTCTCTTGGAGTTACAGACATAAGTCAAAATGTAGGAGGAATTGTTCAAAAAAAGAGATTATCTAGGATTTAAACAATATGAATATGATTTGAACATCTTGGCCAATGAGCTACCCCTGTAGCACTACTGACATCAATACTAAATACTTTTTTGTTTGTTTGACATAAACTGAAGTCACTAGTATTGAGTCAGGATAGAAAAACAGGTAAATAAATTATAGCATTTTAGAAAAAATGGTTGAATTCAAAGGAATTATTAGTTTTATATTTGATATTTTGTATAGCAAATGTATGGGTCTTGCACTTTTACCAAATATTGAGACAGGACCATGCATGGATTGCAGAATGGCTGTATATTTTGCAAAGATGGTACAATCCAAGTTCTTTAAGTGGTATTCATTTTTTTTCCGGGCAGTAGAACCCTTCACATATGTTATTTGGACTAGCATTAAACACAGGCATGAATTCAGTATTAATGACTGCAGTTATTACATTGATATCTCCCAGCACTGAAGATTAAATGGTGTCTTTTTGGCAAGAAGGAGAGAGCACAGTGCCAGCACTTCAGCAAGGTTGACAACGATTTATAGAAAGGCTGCCCTAAGTTCCACTTGCTTTCAATTCTTCTCTTCCTTGGCCACGTTTGGGTCAGACTAGAGTGTAACCTCCCCAAAAAAGCAAGGCATAGGAACTGAAAAAGGAGCAGAAGAGTGCAAATAATTTCCCAATATCAGGGGAAAATTACCTGAGGAAGCAGTTCTCTCCTGGGTGCTAATAGATTTAATTGTGTTTTTCTTTATATGTTGCAGAGCTCATCAGAGGCTGAAGTAAACGGCTCTGCCAGCTAACAGAGCATTAATAGATTCATTTTTAGCTAATCATTTAGGGCACAGTTTAGGGGTCTTTTCAATGTTTATCCAGTAGCACAAAGAAAAAGTGTGTAGTGGGCTGCAGCCAAGTGTTAGGTTTCACACTCCAAAGAATGTGCAGCATGTTGGTAAACTAAATCCCACTACCTTTCCCATTACAGAAGTGACAGTGACAAGAGGCCAAAAATAACCTAATGGGCATCTCTGAGAATCAGCACTCATTGGTCTTAGGTATTGAATGAGTAAAGAATAAGTCTATAAGGAATGAGAGTAGAGCTTAAAGCTAAATAAACAGAAAGCCACTGTTAAGAGTCACACAGGTTCTGACAGACTCCACAATCCTCTGCCATAATCACTTGTGGTTCTTTTAGTTCATTTAGGCTGTGTTGCTTCTGGAAATGACATCAGCTACATCAAAAGTGGTGTTGATAGATTTCAGAGACAGCTGCCTCTACTGTTTCCTTTCTAGACTACTTGATTTTATTTAATTAAAATGAAAAGGCTGTGAATGATTATTTTTTATTAAATCTCTCCAGGACTAGAACTTTGCAAAGGGAACCTGGCAATGCCTATTCACTTGATATGCTGTGCAGTGCATGGTAAGCACAGGCTTAGCCTGTCTTCATGCTCCAGCTCTGTCTCTTTATTGCGAACAGCTGGTGAAATTCCATCACTAGGTTGATTAGACAATTACTTTTAAGTCAACACTGAACAAATACTTTCCTGTAGCTAAGCCCAAAAAGTGGAAACAAACATTGCACTTGACAAGTGCAGGAGTTTGTTATTGTCGATTACAGCTGACCACAAGTTTAAAATTACTGTTTCTAGTAAACATAAGGAGTATTTTATTTCGTTTTATTGATAGAAATATCCAATTTAAATAGAGAAAGGCTGCTACTGTGGCTTTGCTTGAAATGCTTCTTTAAACCACACTGTCCTATGAATATTTGGAGAAAGTAAATGGTTACCGAGATATTTCCAGCTTGGTCATAAATGGTTTCAATTAGACATCATGAAGCAAACTGGAAATGTAGGATCTGTGTTCAGTTGGGAAACACTATCTCGTTCAAAAAGCATCCTAAAATTAACTTCTCTCTTTAACGCATTAAATTATCTCTAATTGCATATTTAACTGAAGGAGTAAGCCTCTTTTAATCAGTCATTGACATAAAGTTTATTTGCTTTGCAAACTGGTAGATTGATCAATGCAAACATTGGTATTTGAAGCTAAACTGTGATATATAATACTGTCATCGAGAGTCAGGAATTAGAATCAAACATAATACTGTTAGAATGCCTGAAATCAAGCATTACTGTTGCTGATGGCATAATTTTTAAGTGTGCTTAGTTTCTTATGGTAATACATTTTGCAATCAAAAAATAATAAGACTATAGATTGATTTCAAGCATTAGTGTTCTGCTGATTTTGCATGGCTGTTTCTCTACTGGGATAGAAAGCCCCTTTCTTCTTGCTCTGTCAATGGTCATTTTGATTACATCTTCAATATGAATTTGGGGAATACATAAGCACTATGGCTTTTGTCAAAATCTAGAAGTGTTACTCTTTGTTCTGCTCTTAGTATGCCAAAAGGGAGGAACTTCTTTCTAAACATGACAATGTCAAGGCACTGTTCAGCATTTCCTTTCTTCTCATGATTAATAATCCACACGTGCATAAAGTACAGAGTTCACTGTCCCAATTCCCACTGGGGTCTTCTGTGCTTGGTTTTCTGTAGACTTGTCTTCATGCCTGAAAACAAGACCCTTTTCTGACAATTTCTTGGGCAAACCTTCAGGATAATCTGTATTCTGTTTTTGCAGTGTGCCAGCAAGGTGAATGGCGGGCTGTACACTACCACTAAAGACTATCCTGATGAAGCTGTCCATTTTGCCAGGAGTCATCCACTGATGTATCAGCCCATCAGGCCTGTTCATAAGAGACCAATACTAGTTAAAACAGACGGAAAGTACAATCTTAAACAAATAGCAGTGGACAGAGTGGAAGCTGAGGATGGGCAATATGATGTTCTCTTCATTGGCACAGGTAAATACAGAAAGCAAGAAAGAATTTTTACATTTACAATTTAGTAAGTTGCTTTGTTGGTTTTTTTCTCCAGGATGAAGCAATCAATACAACATTCCTTTCTAACAATTTTTCTTTTCATGCCTGTGCCAGTCTTCACCTTACAGAAGATGTTAATCATTCTAGACATGTGCTTCACTGTGGTGCTAACATTATATAGGAAAGTAATGGTAGGGAAACATTTAAAGACCAGCAAGAGAAGCAAGTATAGGATTCCATTTTAATTTTTCTTTTCAAAAAAGAACATTTAAAAAAATTGCAGGACAACCGGCCTTATTTTTTAAACTTCAGAACACAGTCATGTATCTGAGCTGAGACTTGGAGACCTAAGAGAAACAAAGGTGATATGATTTCCAAAAATATCAGTTCTAGTTATTGGCTTTATTCCACAGTTTCTTTGCCCCAGTTCTGGAGACAACAAGTCTAGCTGATACCATTAAAAAAAACTGCCAGCTTCCAGATTTGGGTTAAAACACAGCTCAAGGAAGGAAGGATGAAATGCCCAATTTTAAAAAACCCAAAACTGTTAGAAGTTTCCTGCCAAGCTTTCTTGTCTTTCTTCTGTGCCATTTTATTAAAAAATAGGGAGGGTTTTTTAACAACAATTTTTAAACATCTTCCTAACAAGCACAATTAAGGCAAAATATAACATATAGCTACACTAAGTCTAAGAAAGCAGAGAAAAAATAAATACCCTAATGGTATTTGAAAAATAAAAAAAAAAAATAAGAAAACATGAGGAAAAGCTGGAACTAGACAAGACTGAAGTCACATCTAATCTGTCTGGAAAAAAAACAAGGATTCTTACATTAACATTTAATCAATTTAACAACAGGAGTGGTATCACAAATCATTTTGACCACTTTGTATAGGAGACCAGTTCCAGTGAATTATTTATACTAATGAAGTTTCTCTGACAAGAACATTTCAGCGTTGAGAACATTCAAAAAAAGCATGTTCATAGAATAGCAAAGTCTTATTTATGTTGTTTTCTAAGGTTTTGAATGGACTCGGTATGGTCTTGGTAACGGACTTACTGTGGTCTATAAAACAATGTGCCAAATGTCACTTATTTCTGTACAGCAGATTTTACAGTGGCTCCTACATTCTTCATATTTTCTCCTTGAATTTCTGATTGAGACTGCATCAAATATTCTTGTACACAAGTCTTCTGTTCATCAAAGTTGAAACCAAAGGGGCTTAAGTCTGTGCTTTAGAGCTGTGCTAGATTGGCCCCCAACAGCTGCCCAGTGTTCTCAAGCTGTCTGATCTCAGGTGATATGAAAATCCAGCAAAAGAATTTGGATTTTTGAAACTCTGAAATGAAACCTGCAATCACTACTCTGGCAAAGCTCCCATCAGAAAATTCACTGCTTCTTTGGGCAATATAATGTTAAGAAAGGGTTGATATATTTTTTTTAATCCCAGTCCAACACCTGCTGTGTAACATAAGTAAGCAGCATCTTAAAGCTGAGCAAGTTTCCTTAGGGTAGCAGTGCAGGTTAGAAAGGTTCATCAAAGGCAAAGCCTGAACATCAGCGCTTTTGCGTGTCTGTCAGCAGGATTTGAAGAGGGACTTACTTATGAAAATCAGAGCTTGGAATACAAATTTTTTTCACTGTTCTACTACAAAATGGTTGCCTTTGATTACATATTCTCTTTGAAAAATGGTGTATGACCCCAGTTTAATGGTTCCTCTTTTTGTTTCACCCTTTGATCTTTTGCTGAACATTTTCCCCAGTGCTTCACTGCTTAATATTTCCCCTGTAAATCAAAGGTGACTGAAAGTAACAGAAGAAAGGAAGTGATATTTGCCATTGTTGATGACAGATTTTCAGATTAAGGACAGCAAGGCTTTCCTATTTATAGCCAGCAAGGAAAAACCAAAGTGGTGGAAGACCAGATTTTATTTGTGTGTTTTAATTGCCTGCAAAAGTTGCAGTGACAGAGAGGTTGATAAATCCAAATCCAATGTGCATTGGTCTTTTTGAAAGTGCATCTTATATTTTGGTTCATGTGCCTTTGACTAACACCTTCAGCTCAACAGCAGCTCAGTGTTTCCTTAGACAAGGGTGAGAATTGTCCGCAATGAAACCCTGAAGGTTTTTGTACTCTTGCCTGGGTGAATGGAGCAATTAAGGATATTAGTAATTTCCTATCTAGTGTAAACACTTAGTTCCTATAATTAAAGCTACTTTAGACTTGCTTGCCTCAATGCACTAGGCTTCCACCTACTCCTATTTCTTTTTCTGAAGTATGGTCACCCTCTGTGATCCTTTTGCTATTCACAAGGCGTTATGACCTAGTGTTTGAAAAATACAATTAATTATGTCTCTTACAAATGTTTAAGTTGACTCATTTGCGGGGGACAAATTGTCAAATATTTCATTTTCTTAGAGTAAGAATCCTCATTAATGAAAGCAATATGTAACTACCTTTTCATAATTATAAATTTCAATCCCTTATCAATTTGAAGTAGTCGTTTCAGGTATTTGAAGGCCATATAAATGTTTCAACCAATCATAACCTTTACTTTTGTTTTGTTTTAAATTTATGTCCAGATAATGGTATTGTGCTGAAAGTCATAACAATTTACAATCAAGAGACAGAATCAATGGAAGAAGTGATTCTTGAAGAGCTGCAAGTATTCAAGGTGAACTGTGCTGTATACGAAGTATATACACAAGTCTTGAATTTTCTGCAGAATTAAAATATCTAAAAGAAGTCTGAGGATAGTAAAATATGTAATACCTGTGTGCAAGAAATTTTCTAAATATCTAGCAATTTTATTACAGAAACCTTCCTTTTCAAATGGAGTTTTCCTAATGGCCCTAGTACCAAAGCATGTTGAAGCAAATCACAACTACTGCCTCTCTATTTATGTGCTTGGACATTGTAGTGCAACTTTTATTTAGACACTTACTGAATTTTGTTTAATTCTCCCTCATATCCAATTAAGTAATTAAAAGAGTATAACTGCACACATAAAAATGTGCCTACTACAATCTTGGAAACTTAAATGAGGTCCAAATATAAAAAGCCCAATCCTCAGAAAGAGTGAATCAGTTAATCTGTCTCTGCAGTGGGCAAATCTGGGTCCTAGTGAGGCAGAACTCCGTTCTGCTAAAAAAATAACCTATGACTAAAGCTCAGTGCTTGGCACCTGACAAAGCTAATATAATAAAATTCTCTTAGTGAGCATTCTCATCACGTCACGTTAGCCACATCAAGCAGGAGGCTAACCTGCTTCAAACCATAGGGAAAATCTAATATCTAAAGTCAGACATTTAAATCTGGTACCTGAATTTAGGCAGTGTAACTATTGACTTGTTGCCTGGGGAAAAATCACAGAATTTGCCCTTCTTGATAAAGCTACTTTTCGATAGAACTGTGAGGGACTATGTATTGCTCCAAGAAGTCTGAGCAGAGAGTAGAGAGGACAATGGCAAAAGAAGGAATTCATGCTATTTTTATCTTATCTTCAATGAATGTTTTGTTATAAAGAACACTCCACTTATCACTCTCAAGCAGGACAAAAGAGATTCAGTGGTGGCAAGAGCTAATGTCATGTTTGACAGGGAAATTGTAGTGTGCCTGTAGCTCTGATAATCCTGAATTAAGTGTTGGCTGGCTGTTTCTAAATAAACTGTTTTAAAGCAATACTTCTGAAAGTCACAATTTCCTCACATCTTTCTTAAAGAAAGTCAAAGTATTTAGCAAAGTTGAATGTAATAACTAAATATCAATCCTATTTTACCTGATTTATTTCCATAGCAAAAAGATATTCTTTTTTCTAACCAAGCAAGTATTTCCTACTTTTTTTTAGATGCCAGTTCCTATTATTTCTATGGAAATCTCTTCAAAAAGGGTAAGTATTTTACAAGTTTGAAATGTGACGATTGTGACCCAAATGTAATGAAGCTGTAAACTGCACAGTGGTAGATGCATAGATACATAGGCACATGTACATCTGTAAAGAGATCTGGTTGGATACATGTAATCCTTCGGCAATATAAACTCTTGATTATATGCTCTGGTCCTTTATAATACATTTATGTTTTTCAATTCTAATGTTAAATATCCTTAGTTCACAATATCATGCATATTAAAGCAAGTAAAAACCAATCTGTTTCCTAAGTTACTGTCATACTAGGGATTAGATTGGTGGATGGATATGGCAATTCATAGAAAAGTTCTTTTTTGATAAATGCAGGCAGACTTCAGCCCCATGGGGATATCAGTGCAAAAAGAGCCTTGCTGGCTCTCCCACATATTCAATTGCCCTATAGGGCTGTTTGGATCTGAGTCTTTTCTGAGTTTCTGCAAGTTTCTTCTGATACCAACACCCAATTTATTACTCTTGTGGTTAGATTCTCATCCATATCATATCATCATATCATCTCAGCATGGAGCCATTATAAACATCCGAGGACAGTTATGTCTTAGTGTTAAACATGTCCAACAGTGATATTAGACATCTGGTGCAACGTAGGTGCACATAAACACAGTTAAACACACGTAACAAAGAATGAAAACTGCATTTTTAGGAGGTGTGAAAGTGCCTCAAAAGGTTATTTTAGTCTTGGTGTCTAATCAACTTGCATTCTTCCTGTAGGTAATGCAGAAAGTCAAAGTTCTGTGATGGTAATTCAGAGGAGGATTTGGGTCTAAATATTTTGAATTATTTCCTGCATCAATCTTTCCCCATGGACTATGAAAGCAGCTCTGGAGACTAGATTGTCTAACATTGCACCTAAGACATTGTTTGGAGACAGACTCTCTGTCATTTCAGATACTTGCCTTACCTTTAACTCTCAATGAATTGTCATGGTTAAAGGGTTGTGTTGGAAGAGTAAAAAGGAGGTATCATAAAATTTGAAGTAGCATTCCTCCATTATATTCAGCTCCCAAGAGGGCTGCTAACTCTACTAATTCAAAGTATATCTGGAAAATCTGGAGAGAACTGTAAAAAAGCCACCAAAGCAATCCAGTGGTTGAAGAGCAAAACTTCTTGTGAGGAGTAAAAACAGCTTCATTTTTTTTTCAAAATACCAAAGAGAAGACAGAGAGAGAACAGGAGAATCATATATGCATATTTTACTGTGTGAAGCAACTTCCTACTGTATGTATGAGGATTCTTAAACATCAGTGTCAAAGCAATATAGGATTAAATAGCCCAGATCAGCTTGTTGAATGTAGATAAACTCACTCTTGAATTAGGATACAGTTTTCCGACACTGAGGACAATTAAATGTTGGAATAAGTGTTAGGGACAGAGTTGGCACCAAGTAATTTTGTCTTTAAAATCAGCAGGAATATAACTTAGTTGAGTATATGAGAAAAAAAATATGAATCTCAAGCATTTTCACTGATCTCTTTTGAACTTGGAGTTACTGAGCCTGTGGAGACCTCCTTGCTACCTATGTCTCCATATCCTTATAACACTGACCAGTCTTCACCAAGTCATGGTACAGTAAAATATCACATTTCAGGGCTGAGCTAGTTATCTGCAGAGACTGGGAAAGAATGTTCTTTGATGTTTAGTTGGCTAGATAACAGATGGTTCTTCTCCCTCCTGTGATTTACCAAGACTTAAAGAAGTCTTTACCCCTGCTAAAAGATAAAAGAGAAAATCTCATCTCGTATGTCTCATTGAAAGTGTTGTTCATGCCTTCTGGGAAAATCACACTGCAGCACTTGCAGACAAAGAATTCCCCTCAAACAAGTATCCTAGGTTTTCTCTTCATTCCAGTTGGCAGATTGAGTTCCTGCTACTATCGTCTGGTTTATCTCACTGGAAAGTTCTTCAAGCACTGCTGCTACCAGCCTCTCCTTGTTTCTTCCTGTGGCATCTCTGAAAGTTAAATTTTTGTGATCTAAAGACATATGAGAGGTATAATAAGAAACAGGAATGGACTATCTGGATTAAAATTTTTATTTTGTGATAGACTAAATGAGATGTCAGTATTTTCCAGCTTTAAGTAATTTTCAAATACCAGATTTTGAAAGCTTAGTTGAAGAGTAGGAGTTACGGACTAAGTTTGGACATTAGGATGAGCACAGCTTAGGAATCTTTTTTCTGACTGATAAAATTGTGGAAGTGAGCTGTGCATAAGCAGTTTCTATTGGAGTGCACAATGCATATTTCAGTGTTCAGAAAATTTACATTCATCAGCAACAAGGCTTTTTCTCAAATTCCTGTAAATTCAAGGTATTCTCTTCTGAAATTATTGTGCTAGCATCTGAAGAATTAGATTGACTATCTGTCATTTGATTTGAAAAAGACATCTATGTGAACTTAAAAGATTCAAACAGTCAATGTTAATGCTGAAAAAACCCCCACCCAAACTCCACAAATAAACATTAAAGAAGTAGATAGTGGCCATTTAATTTGTAAGGAAAGACTGCACAACAACAGGAAATTGTTGTTGAATTAAATTAAATATCTATCTATCTATCTATCTATCTATCTATCTATCTCCTCTGCACTGAGGGATTATACAAATCATAGCACTACTGTGCATGTAAATACTGACCATATTCTACGTGGGCACATAAGGAGTTAAATTTACTTGAAAAGTCCCATTTTAAAATTGAGTTTGCTTATAGCCCTTGCATATCTGAACTCCTTTGTTTAAAGTCTTTTATGTCAAGTTGGGGATTTTTGCAGATCAGTTAGGTGACAGACAAGTGTAAAGAGGGAGGCATTGGAAAATATCTTGATGAAGAAAAAGAAATACAAACCCTTGCCTATTCAAACACAAAGCTGAAACTTCAGAAGCGAGGGAACGCCAAAATAAACTTGTTCATTTTGCCATCTTTCTGTTTCCCTGTCCTCAGTAGGAAAGTTTAATCTGTAATCAGATATTTTCCTGCAGAGTAACTCTGCCTCCCTCAGGTCACAGGCTGGATGCACAACCGGCAAGCAACAATTAATCTAACAATTTTAATAACTGCATTGGGAAGAGAAGTTTTAGTGGACATTCTAGCAATCCTATGTGGTGTATTTTTTGCAGCAACAGCTCTATGTGGGATCCGAGTCAGTCATAGCTCAAGTGAAGTTCCACCAGTGTGACATGTACGGCACAGCCTGCGCCGACTGCTGCCTCGCTCGGGATCCCTACTGCGCCTGGGATGGCATCTCCTGCTCGCGGTACTTCCCCACAGGAGTGCAGGCAAAGAGGTGAGAGCTGTTGCCTTTTCTGGTACGCTTTTTGCAAAATATCTGCATCAGCAGTTTCTACTGCAACACAAAGTACTTCGTATCTCCCCCTCAGACATAACCCAACAGTGAGATGTCAGCTGCTAATTTATCAGCATAACCTCAGGGGATTGGAAGGAACCAAACTCACAGGATGGCATAAAATGCTGTACCACTAATATTTTTATGACTAAAGCTAAGTCATTTTGTAATTATTTGCACTACACTGTGAATCTTAATTTCCTTAAGAATCTTTTCAAGTCTTTGCAACATCAGAGACCTATTTTGGTAGTATTACACAGCAAGGATATCACACTGCAATAACATATACAACAGAATTTCTGAAAAAAAGCAAAGAATAATCTTTGTTAATAGTAATATACCTTTACCAGCCAAAATCAAATCAGAATTTCTGCAAAAGCTAAGTTTTGGTTTAGGTTTTCTGCAGTGGATGGAAAGGCAAGTTACTCTAGCGGCCAGTTCAAAGCACAAACCTGATTTGAGTTCTTTAATTCTTCCTTTTGGAGACTCTTTCTCTGTACCACCCTTCACTGGGTGGTTCTTGACCTTCACTCTTTCCTTCAATGATTTCCTTGGGACCTGTTGTCCTCCCTTCCCTCTCAAATCCAGGTTCTGCAATTCAGCTACACAGATCAAGTATCTAGAACGTGTGCTTTAATCCATACTTTTTCATAAAGTTAGTCACCTTTGCCACCTAGAAAGAGAAATTTCTTACCTGAGTCAGCAAAATTTTGGTAATGTGCAATTGAAAACCTTTCTGTGCCTTTTTTTGCAATTACTGGTTCTAAAAATACATGCCTATTTATATTAGACCTAAAAGGACTACAAGAATGAATTCGATAAATTCCAGAGAGAGTTCTGAAAACTGGTGCAGGTGGTTCAGTCACAATCAAGTCATATTATCCCAAATGAATTATTGTTTCCTAAGGAAAATCAGGAAGGTGGGGCTTTTTGTTTATTTATTTTTCATCCTGCACATCTTATCTTTCCATGAACCTGGATGTACTCAAACAAATGTAGTCTGACTATCATCAGGCATAACAGACATTTCCATAAATTTTTATAAAAAATGATTAATACAGTCATGTTACCTTTGGTAACATCACTTTTTGGATAAGGCATATTTAAAAATACAAATGAGAAACACAGTCTGTGACTCAGCATAATTAAGAATCTCTTGGCTTTACTGCACTAAAGCATAGGTTAAATCAAGCAGGAAACTTGCACTGCTTTTGTAAGCAGTGTTGCATAATTTTCTTGTGCCTTTTGTGAATAGACCTGAAGGGAAGCAGTGGGCTCTGGTTGACTCTTCAGGGTGAGATGAGTCTGTTTAAAATTTTCAGGCCTCAGATTAAAAAAGATGAGCAGCTATATAGTGGGCCAGGGAGATTAATGTCCTACAGTAGAAGTAGAAATTGGATTATCATAATGATAAAGCATATGGGTTACTCATCTAATGGTGTAAAAGTCATTTGGAAAGGAAGGGGGGGGGTTTAAAAATTTTCCAGCAGCCTTTAACTTGCTAGCAGTACCACCATTTATGTTGTGCAGGCTACTTGTTGTCTAAGAAAAGATAAGAGAAATTCACTGAGGCCTGGACTCTGTTGTACATGTTTCTCAACTAAGACAATTTCCAGAGTAGCAGCCTTTAAGTTCCCTGAAAACACATTTATCCAGGGTGCAGTGATATGGGCAGCACCCAGGCACCTTCCTGTGCCTTACCTCCCCAACATTCAGCAGGTCAACCTCTAAAAGAAAAAAATACTGCTGTTATCTCCTTCCTTCTCTTGAGATAAGCACTGTAGCACTGGAGAAGGGATTTGCACTCAATTGAATGTTCTTGAAGTCTGAAAAACTTGTTTTACATATAGGAGTTTGGGGAACAGCCAGCAAGTGTTGAGAGGCATGAATGGCATTTGCCTTGCTCACTTTAGGTCACAGCTGAAGCTCAGAGCATTTTAAATTTAAGACCTTGCACTAACTGTGTGGTACATGGAGAGGCAGGGACAGGTACTAGGGACATGTGTAGAGAAGTTGTTTTAGGTTGCTTCTCATCATGTACCAGATGAAGAGTACTATGGGAAAAGCCAGGTACTAGTAGACAGCATAGAGTTTTCTGACACTGAGTGGCACTGAGTAGTTGATAACCCTGCCATGGCTTCCTTGGGCTCCAGACAGAATTAATGCCACATGCCAGGACGTTCATGTCTTAGTCTGGCCTTGTCTCAGGACTCCAGACTTCTGCTAGAGCTGTACATGGTGATACAAGCAATGTGAGTGCAAGGGGCATTGAAGAGCACTTGTTTCTCCTCTTCCTGATATCCCTCCCTTCACTGGAGTCATGGAGTTGTGCCTTACATTGTGATACACTTGAGCTGGCCTTAATACCACTTCTGTCTGCTCAAATGTGGCCCTCATGCTGTATATTTAGGTGGACTTTTGATTTGTAAGAGCAGTACTGCTAGCGAGTAAGGGCACTGCTCAAAGCTCTCTTTTTAGTTCCAGTCTTACTGGTAAAGAGTTGAATTAGGGCAGGGATGTACAATGTGTCCTCCCCACTTTGATCCAAATGCTGTCTGCTTTAGATCCTGATGCCTCCAGGGTATAACAAGTGTTTAGAGAAACATTAAATAGAAATCTGTAAACTAAGGCATGTAACGGATTTAGAGAGAAGTGAAGCATAAATACAAAAACCCTCTGCTTGGCATCTGGTAATAACTTTTTAAATTGTGAAAGTCTATAATTCCTTGTACATGCATAGAGTGAATAGCTAATTAAATGTAGGATTTAATTAAGGAAAAATAAAAACTGAGTTCAAAATCCCATATCTCCATGCTGGCAGCACAGCACACCACAGTTCCGTGGTAATTGCAGGTGTATGGCTCCTGCATACTGCAAATACCTAACATCGCAGAAGGAATTTCTATTGCATTCAAATTTCATGAAGTGCACTTGAGAAAGCAGAGGTCCAGGGCTTAAATGCCTTAGTTCACTATTAGTTCTCCAATCTGATTTAGGCAGGTTCAATTTTTATCTAAACAAGCACTAAATTCTACAGGTGAGATTCTTTGCTGTGCCGGCTCACCATCCAGGCTGAAAAAGGTCTGAAGTAATTTTAAAATGTCTTTGAGCTTGGGTAGGTCTAGTGTGATTCTTTAGCTAATTTTTAGAAGCTGACAGTCACTCCCCTGCTTCCACTCCCTCTCTGGTTTCCTTCCCCATCACCCACTCCACCAGCAAGCATGCAGTCTACTGATACATTTATGCAAACTGCAGTGGTGCCTTTATTTCCCAAGACTTTTTGATTTTGCCTCATACATTCCTGGGAAATAACAAAGAAAAATGAAAATTATGGTGATGATGATGATGATGATGATGATGATGATGATGAGGATGATGATGACAACTGTATTTCTTTCTTGCAGATCATTTTTACCAGCTTCCTGAAAGCACAGAGTTAAAGGCTGGAATCTAAATTCGTGAAATTATAGATTGCAAAAGATACTGCCGTACATTCAGTATATTTGTTAATCACTGGAAATTGTTCTGCAATTTATCTCAGGGATTTTCTGATACTCTATTATTCACAGAATTCCGAGTAAAATAATTTCTAAGAAAAAATAAAAAAAACCCAGGCTTATGTCAGTATTTGTGAAAGGAGTTTATCCCCCAGCATCTCCCTTTCTTTCAGCACCTCTCCCCATTTTTTCCTTCTATTCAAGAAAATAGCAAGTGAAGGCACTGGTAACCTGTCTTCCTCAGTCTTCAGAATCACAACAGTAAAATTCCATCAAACAAACATTTATTTTTCTTTAATGGTTCTGACAACTGGAGAAATAACCCTGTCTTACAGAACTAGGGTTTTTTACAATTATCTTAAGGAACTGATAAATAAGTAGAACATGCCTGCTACCTGTTCTGTTCCTGCTAGATAGGGCTGTTGGACCTGACAGCAGCAGGGCTGTCTTGTTTGTTTTTTTGAAGGCTAATGCAAATCCTATAGTGTTTATGTATATTTGTGTAGGAGGATGTGTCTTCTGAGTAATCTACATACACAGACTTGCAAACCTGGGGACAGCATTTATCAGCACTGACACTACACATTGCAAGGACAGCTCCCAGGGCAGAATAAGGCCCAGCTGCTACATCAGAATCTCTGTTTTTCTTTAATAGGATGCAAGTTTTGTTTGCATTTCTCCCTAAAAGCCCAATGAAGTCCCCACTGAATTTCCAGATTCCCCTGGAACAAAAATGGAAAAATATACTAATTCTTCTCTGAATATCTTTGGACATTAAAGCTGTGGTCTTGGTCCACCAAGAACACTGGATCAGGAGTCCATATGGGTGACAGAACTCAGAAAATAATCACTGTCTACTGCCAGGTTAGAAATGAAATGAGTAACACCCATGCAAAAAGATGGCGTAAATATGCATAGTTTCAGTAAATTTGATTTGTGCCAAGTTAAAATTTTATGTTTTGGGTTCACATAGAACTGTAGAATAACATTATTTCAGTAGTAAACTAAAGAGTAACAAAACTCTTCGGCTTTGCTTGTTTCTAACATAAATAATTTACACTGTACACATACCTACCATGAAAGATTTGCTGCACTGCCTTTTTCTTCTGCTAATCTGTTATGTATGGCATTGGCAATACTGTGTAGAATTACTTTTTATGCAAATATAGGAAAGGTATCCTTAGAGAAACTAAATTTGAGGTTGGACATACTAATCTAGCAAGATACAGCCTTCCAATAGGCTCTTTTTTTTTCCCAAGTAAACAATCTGAATTTTATTTATCAGGACACTCAAAGAAAAAAAGAAGCGCATTATAACAGCACAATTCTTCTGGGAAGGCACCACATAATCATGGTTTTAATTTTTTTTCTGTAAATGCATATAAAAAACCCAAAGCTCATTTTCTTTCAAAAGGACTGGCATTAATTCCAGGTCAAAAATAGGGCTCTCGTGTTCTGACCACAGTTCTGCCACCAGTTCACTTTCTAGGCATGGGCATTCATGAATGTGTCTGTTTCCCTGTTGAGAAAAACAAGCTCAGTAGCTGTCTGCTACAAAGGTGAAATAAAATAAGGTATTTCCTCTGTGCTTTGAGATTCCCAAGAGAAAAAAAACAACATGAGAGTGAGGGATAAAAGAAGTACCATTCACATACTTGGGAAATTGTTCTAATTTAAAAAAGGAAAATTTCCTGCTTTTCTGGAGCAAGAGAGAGAGAGAACCCAAAGAGAGACTAAAGGTCCCTTTGACTGAATGTTACCTAGTTGGTTCAAAGGATCTTGTTTTAGTATTTATAACATCAGTGTAGTTATATATAAAATGGAAACATAATTGTGCCTCTTCTCCAGACAAGTGTGTTGCTTTTTTTCAGACATGTGTCTCCCAGTAGGTTGAGTAGAGACAAAATACTGATTTATAAATGAGTACTTCTCACAACAATGGTAAATTGTTAGCAATCAAGATTTAACTCCTTAAGTTTTTAATGAATGCCAGTTTAGCATAAACCAAACAGTGTGTAAGCTAAACATGTTCTCTCAAATACTTCCACTTTTTCCCCTCCAGACGTTTCCGCAGACAAGATGTTCGGCACGGAAATGCAGCGCAGCAGTGCTTTGGCCAGCAGTTCACTGGTAATCCATTCACACACCTACAAATTGCTTGTAAATGCCTGGAACAGCCAGCACAGAGTTTGCCAACAGCATCAGCCAGACCATGATCTCACCTGCCTTTTTTCACTGGCATGTTCCTGTACTGTTATAAGAGCCATGGGGATGAGCCCTTGACATCCAGGTCTAAGAGTGACTGTCTCAGTGGCAGGTCAGGACCATCCCAAAATGTTCATGTGGTCCTGCAGCACTGACATTCAGACCAAAATTGTGAATAATGCATCTCAATGGCTTCCAACGGAAAGAAAAGCAGAAAGATGGGGCAGGGATAAGAAACAATGGAGCTGCATCCTGAAATGTGTATTAAATAGTCAGGACACTCAGACAGAATTGAAGCACAGGAATGGACAGTGACATGCCAGAACAAAAATGTGTATTTATGATCATTTTCAAGTTTTCTCTAAAAAAAAGATAAAGTACTGTGTTTAATGCTGTTGTCCAAGCCTTAGAAAGTGAGGATTTCAAACATGGGTACTGGGAATAGCAAAATAGAAAGAAAAAAGTTGCCTAGAAATCTTCAGTATTTTGCAGGATAACACACAATACATTTGTAGAAGAAAAAATAAAACAAAAAAGGTTCTTCTAGAAAGATAGCCAGAGAAACACTATTTTAAATATTATATATATATATTTTACCACAGAAAGTTTCATTAAAATTGAAGTCCATTGGAGGATATAGTACATTTTGGAAAAGTATATTCCAATATTAAGTGCTAATTCTTCCACAAGTTTGAAATACAAGAGAGAAATCACAATATATAAAATAGTGTATTTTTTTTAGGGTGTAAAGCTATTTGGTCTCAAGAATCTTTCTCACTATTATGGAATAAGATGATTTCATTAATGAGGCAATTGTTTTCATCCAATGTAACAACTAGTTTATCCTCCTCCAGATGTTTTGTTGGATTGAAAACTAGAATTAAATTTTTATTAAATTCATTCACCATGTTTTTATTAGCACCCTTGGGCCCAAACTATACATTCAGTTTACACATGTATAGCATGGATATATATAATAGTGGTTAGAGTATTTATAGTTTCATTCTGCAAAATGTTATGTGCTGTCATTATCCCTAAAAAAATTGAATTATTTATTATATTTAAACATGTTTTGAATCCTCTTGTTTCACTGAGTGAAAATGAAATTAACTATTCATAAGAACCAGGCACAAGCAATTAGCAGTGTGAAAGGCTGAGATCTGTTTCTCTGTGTATAATCTTAGGTGAGTCACAGCACAATTTGCTCAGACACTGTGAAAGTCTGGGATGATGGGAAAATTCATTTAGCAGGTCAGATGTCCATTAGAGATTACTTTATGTAATGTCACTATATGGTTGGATCTGAATTAAGCTTCGCTCTTAAAAGTAAATATACCCAGAACATGGAGTGTAACAAGTACTTGCAGTAACACATTTTTGAAACATTTATTTCCCTTCCAGGTGAAGTCTTGGAGAAGACTGAGGAGAGGCTTGTTTATGGAATAGAGTACAACAGCACCCTTCTGGAGTGCACCCCTCGGACCTTACAAGCAAAAGTAATCTGGTTTGTCCAGCGAGCACATGAAACTAAGAAGGAAGAGGTAAATGTTCTTATAGACTAACTTTTTCCAATAAAAGAGCCTGTTGTTAGAATCATTACATCTTCACTGAATTCCTGTCACCAGCTGCTGAAATGTATATGGGTGTCAGGGAAAATCACTATGTTCATCTGGTCTCTTGAATTAATAGACCTGAGAATTTCACCTGGTGTTTGCATTCAGCATCTTGAATGCAGATGTTAGAAATGTAGTGAAGCTTATTTAAGATCTCAAAACAAAGGAAAATACATCACTTCTCTTGGTATGCTTTTGCAGGGGTGAAATGTGTACATATTATTTCCAGTGTTACTCTAGCTTAACATCTATTCATTCTTTCAGCCTTGTCCATTACACTACAGAATCTTTTGCAAATGAATATTGGTGGATTCTCTGCCTTTTTTACATGTATTTTGCCATTATGAAAGTTCTTCATAGGTGTTATTATATTTGTTCCTCAATACCTCTCTGATACACAGCAGTGTAGATATCACTACAGTGTAGATATGTCACTACAGGGGCTGGTAAAAAAGTCACTACCTTTCTTATAACCTCACTTTAAGTACCGAAAGGTCACAATAAGGTCTCCCTGGAACCTCCTCTCCCATAGGCTGAGCACTCCCAGCTCTCTCTTTCTTCATAGGAGAGGTGCCCCATTCCTCTCTTCCTTTTTGTGACCCTCCTTCAGTCCTGCTCTAACAGGACCATGTTTGCTTGCACTGAGGATCCCAGAGCCAGATGCAGCACTCCAGGTGGGGTCTTACCAGCGTAGAGTAGAGGGGGAGAAATCCCTCCCTTGGCCTGTTGGCCACACTTCTCATTGTACAGAACAATCTACAGTTGGCTTTCTGCAAGTGGGCGTGGCTAGCTCTCTTCCAGTTTCTCATTCCTCAGTACCCCCATGTGCTTTTCTTCAGGGCTGCTTTTGTTCCCTTCATCACTGAGTACTTCTGCTTAAATTCATCACCTTTTTGTTAAATGAAAAGCTGAGGATACCATTTTCCTGGCCACTCCTGCTGCTGGATTAGTCAGCTCAGTGCTCCCTGCTTGCCAACGTCTGTGAATGCCTTGTAGGCAACAACGTAGCCTTTGGGAGCTGTAGGAGCAACTCAAACACCAGACTCAGAACTGAGGCTTTAGGATCACAACGATCCTGCAGTTAGATATACAAATACCTATTAATGTCTCCTCAAAAGCACACCAGTCGATAAGAGAATTCACAGGGATCCTTTCCACAGGTCACCTGGCAAATGCCCTATTGTTTTCCATCCAGTAGATTATTTGCATGTTTCTCACTTATTTCCCTCTGCAATCAAAACAGGAAACTATCTGCTCCACTATATGTTCTTCCACACTTCCCAGATCCTTTAGACTGTTCTCCATTTACAGCTCAATCTTTACTTCAAGTAAATATTTTTGTCTTTAAAAAAAACCTGTGAATTAAAGCTTTGTGGATCTCTAATCTTCTTCTCAAAATTTGAGATTACAGTCATGAAAGTACAGTTCAGAAATAATGGTTTAATGTAATAGCACTGGTTTAATGTAATAGCAAAGGCCTGTGCTCTATAACTGCATTTTTTTTTCAGGTGAAGACTGATGATAGAATAATAAAAATGGACCTTGGCCTTTTATTCCTGAAGCTGCATCGACTGGATGCAGGGACTTATTTTTGTCAGACAGTGGAACACAGCATTGTTCACACTGTCAGGAAAATCACCCTGGAAATAGTTGAGGAGGAACGTGTAGATGAAATGTTCAATAAAGACTATGAGGAGGAGATCCCTCACAAAATGCCATGCCCGATGCAGAGCAGTATACCTCAGGCTTCAAAGCCATGGTATAAGGAATTTCTTCAACTGATAGGTTACAGCAACTTCCAGAGAGTGGAAGAATACTGTGAAAAAGTGTGGTGTACAGATAAGAAGAGAAAAAAGCTGAAAATGTCTCCATCCAAGTGGAAATATGCCAATCCTCAGGAGAAGAAGGCAAGGATCAGGCCAGAGCATTACCGGTTGCCCAGGAATATAGCTGACTCTTGATGGACAAAATCCATCCACTGTTTCTGAGCAAAATTTTATTTGGACTTAAGAGGGAGAAATCAGTCTTGGTTTGAGTAAATTTCACAGGTTTATATATGTAAAATAGTGGGACTGAAAACAAAAATGCTATGGTAAGTTATATTGTACACTCATGATGACTGTTTAGAAGCATTTTAAACAAAATCTTCCCAACTATCTGGTTCTAAGTAAGCCAATGAAATCAGAGCTTTGCATTAGGGAGGATGTGACAATCTTCAGACTTTGAGTGCTTGAATCAGTTTCCTGTGTGGATCGTGCTTGCGCTGTATATTGTTGCACATGATGGCATATTTAACAAATTCAAATAGCTAAAGCATTCACAAGTGGATGAAAAGTATAACACATATCTTTTCTTTGTTTCACAAATTTCTCGTGCTTCTGAAAGCAGCACATCTTAAGATCTTATTCCTTTTGATTGTGACCTGTCTGAGTTTATCACTGAAAACAATGAGTTGTGTTAATATAGTGTACTGCTATTTCTAAAGATAATGAAGGGAAATCCTATTTACTTCCCACCCTCTTTTCAGTATCAGTCATTTATGAAGCACAGTGTGCTCCAACAGCTAAATAATATTGCCTAGTAACTTCATGTAAGTCACATGCATGCTGAGAACACTGGCAGAATGAGATTCATCAATTTATCTATACGAGAAGCTGAAATAATGGTTTAGATATAAAACGAGTCCATCTTACGTCTGTAAATTGCCTTCGTGGTGACACGAATTAAGGGATCGCCCTCTTGTGGCAAAAGAAAGGGAAACCCGATATTTAAATTACTTTTCTGAAGAAATACGTGTAAGCAAAGAAGTATTACCGAGATCCATAGCTGGTTTGCTTTCAGCACACACTTTTAGTCTCCATGTGCTAAACCCACAGATTTAGAGGGCAGTGTTGGAAGTAATTTATATTGGAAAGGCAACTTTTAAAATAAGCGATGTTTTATGTTGTTGCTTTTGGGGTAAAATGCAGTCATAAAAAGTTAGGATGTAGATTAAAAACAAAAACAGCATTATGCAGCTTTGTTTCTATAGTTTCAGGATCTGGTCCACATAAATCTTTTTCTGATGTGTGATTTCTGTTCGAAAGGGCTGCTTTGCTCCTCTTGTGAGTGATACCAGGAAAGGAGATCAAAAGAACTAAGTTGCTTACAATCTAGGTCTTTCAAGACTTACTTAAAAAAAAAAGTGTATATATATATATATATATAAATATATATATGTATTTAAGAAAAGCTTGCTTTAAGAAACCAGATGCAGAAAACACAGAAAAACTATCATTTCAATACCTGAGAAATTTAATATTACAATATAAATTGGATTTGGGATTTTTTTAATTGAAAATTTAAAAAAAATTAAAGATAGGGAAGTTAAACACAAGCTAAACATAAACACAAGTTAAATGTAAACACAAATGAGTTACAAATGAGTTAACTCCTAAAATAAGAACATTATGCCAATAGAGGAAATCGCCAAACTGATCCAGATTTTTGTGCCATGAAGAAAATATACAAGGGATTTATCAGCTACAAAGAGTTTCATGTTGAGCTTCAACTTCTAATCAGGGAAGAGTGGGAATTAACAGCCTGGGTAACAGAGATTTGTGGTTTGCTGTGTTACCAAATGCAGCAATCAGTGCTAATCCGGTGTTTCCCAAACAGGCTGTTTGTGACAGGAGCTCACAGCAGCTGGCAGGACCAGTGAGCTTTGCTGTGCTCCTCTGGGAGCAGAGATTGTCCTGTCCAAACTGGTGTTTGGAAGGAGCACATGGCACCCTGTCAGCAACCACAGTGTGAGGAAAACAGGGTTTCACCTGGTGTGGGCATAGCAGCAGATGAATCTCCATCAGCCTGTTAAGTGAATCGGTGTATCTGAGGGTTTGCACTTCGTCTAGCTACAATATCTCTCTAAGAGATGGGCCTGGACCACATCCTTGCATGAATTCATGCAGTTTCTGCCTTTGATCTGAGAGATGAGACTGGATAAATTCATGTTTCTATAACAGTTTAATGGAATTTAGTTGCATTTAGGATCTCCTATTTGTTTACAGCTGTCTGGAAAGTCGCAGAGAGCACACACAGAACAAGCATCCCTGATCTATACTTAATCCCCTACACAAACCTTACTGACATCCTTGGTGGAAAACTTTAAAAACACTACTAAAATACTTTTCTGATGAATTATGGAGTCCCCTTCTTTTAAAGAGCAATGAGAGTTATTTTTTCTTTTTGATTCATTTGCAAGTGTGTAGTGCTAAATGTATCATTAATGAACTATTAGAAAGGAATTATAGCATCTCAGCCTCATGGAACAAATATAACTTTGTGTCTCATTCTCTGAGATTTCAAGTGGAAATCATGTGATATGGAAATCAGGATTCTTGATCTAATATGAGAGTGTGTATTTTTAGCTACCCATCCTTTTAGTGTTTACATGTGGAGATTTGCATTACCACTTTATTTGCCTTTTAAAATTTAACTTTTTAGCTTACACCTTGCTCCTTTTATGGTTGCAATGCCTGTGAGAATTCAGAACTAAAAGGTCTTGTTCAAAGAGTGCTCTGACATCGACGGAAGAAGAGAAAGAGTGACAATGTATTTTGGAAGGATATGCACAAATGTGCATTTAACACAATGTTATTTAAAATGCTTCTTTGTATATTTGGGGGGCATTGTCTGCTTCTTTTCATTATGAGTTTGATGTATTTTGTATGTGCATGAAGTGGTCAAATTATAAATATAATTAAGAACCATATTTGGCTGAAATAATCTATATTATTTCTTATAATTTATTTTCCCCAGACAGTATGATTATCTGCAGCTCACTAGTCACACATTGTTAATTACAGATGTCCTTCACCATGAATTTCATGAGCAGAGACCACAGATAAGGACAGAAAGATATTTGTATAGGGTTGCCAAATGGGAAATGTGGCACAGGGTAATGAGTAGATTTAGTCTATCTGATGCATGAATGTATTTTCAGAGTGGAACACAGTCACTTAAGCCCAGAACATTCTAACTGATGGAAATTCACTGAGAAACCACAATTTGGATAAAACTTTGGACTCTACCCTGTTTTGTGATGAAGGAAAAGCCAGACCACTTGGACTAAACAATTCCTTTGCTTTACTCTTGCTCTTTTGTTGTCGGTGAGATTACTGTCACCTTGTGCAAACTGCTGTGCTCTCAGATTCTTTTGGGACATCAGGGCAGGAGAGTGTTAACCTGCTGTGAAATTCCTGGCTTTTATATCTCAGAATAGGCTTTTAGGTTATACACCACTGTTCTGTAGCATAAAACAGATAGCTTTCTGTAGGCAAGCGAGAAAAATTATTGCCCTGAAGGGGAATTATTCAGGCACCTGAATAGCACAGGTAATAGTCATATTTGAAGAAGTGCTTGAATCAACATAATTGACATAGTTATAGAGTTTCCCTCGTTCTTTTGTTTTCTATTAAATTTGGAGGGTATGCTGGTTTTGGCTGGTGTAGTTAATTCTCTTCACAGTGGCTACTGTGGGGAAATGTTTTGGATTTGTGCTGAACACAGGGTTGATAATACAGAGAGGATTTTTTTTTATTCCTGAGCAGGACTTACACAGAGCAAAGGCCTTTCTTTGCTTTTCGTACTGCCACACGGGTGAGGGAGCTGGAGATGCATGGGAGGTTGGGAGGAGATACAGCTGGGATAGGAGACCCAAACGAATATTCCAGACCATCTGACATCATGGTCAGTATGTAAACTAAGGGAAGAAGGAGGCTGGGGGGATATTTGGACTGATGGTGTTTGTCTTGTGTTTGTCTTCCCAAGTCACCGTTTTGTGTGATGGGGCCCTGCTCTCCTGGAGGTGGCTGAAAACCTGCCTGCCCATGGGAAGCAGTGAATTAATTCCTTGCTTTGCTTTGCTTGTGTGAATGGCTTTTGCTTTCCCTATTAAACTTTCTCTATCTTAATCCACAAGTTTTCTCTCTTTTACTATTCCAGTCCTCTCCCTGATCCTGCTGGTGGGGGAGTGAGTTATTGCCTGTGTGGGGTGTGGTTGCTGGCTGGGGCTTAACCCTGACAGGGGGAAAAAAATCAAATTTCTCCTAAATGTCAGTCAGTAAATTTCCTTCTTTAAAAAAAAAAAAAAAAAAAAAAAACAAAACAAAGCAAAAAAAACCCAAACCAGTAATCTCCTTATTCTACCTTGGAGCACTGAGGCTGGAGTTGTTTATGCAACTTTATGTCTCTGACTCCAGAAGGCACAAATGCCACTGAAAGCTGCACTGTCCAGATAAGAGGCACTGAAAGTGAGCTTTTCTACAGCTGAAACCTAGCAGGATGCCTGCAATTCCTATCAGCCCTGGAATCCTGTTCACTTCACCAAATTACAGTTTTTAATGGAGAATTTACGTCCACTTTACATGAGTATTTATCATAAATGAAACCATGATTGGCAACACTTTGGGCGATATTTACTTTTTATACTAGCAACGAGTGATTTTTTTTATTATTATTAATTTAATTTTTTGAGGAAATAATTTATCTGATTAGCACTACAAACAGAAAGATGGCAGAGCTAGCAATATGAAGTAAACCTCTGGTCACTATGAGTTAAACAACTTTCTACATTGATGCACACACTGAAGAACAAATTTGCCGAACATCAACCTAATCCATCACTGTTATCCCATTTCACAAAAGAGTTTTGCTTATTTGAGTTGTGACTCTCATGTAATGTTGAACCAGGAAATACTTTATTAAGCATTTGTGCGCTTGTGCTCATAATTTGCTGAAGTGAGAGGTGCAGGACAGAGCACAGTTGAACGAACTTGAAGCATGGAAGCCTTATCTGCCTAATTCCTAGATTTCTTGAGGTTCTTATCCCTATCTAGAAAGAGCACACTTAGATGCAGGATGAGAAGCCTGGATCAGTGAATGATTTTGTGAGTCACAAATCTTGTTTCAGGACACCTGTGGGCTAAAGAGCCAGTGTGAACTTGTTTCGGTAGATTTCCCCAATGGAAACACACAGAAAATTCCATTGAAACAAAACATCTCTTTACTTGAAATGTCAGTTAATTCAACAGAAGAATTTCATGTCTTTGGAAGTGTTTTTGCACATCTTTGGAAAGCTATGTTTTAAAAAGAACAGTCTAGGACTACATTTAATGTAGCTGCATTTATGGTACGTAAATTATGAACTCTCAGAATATCTGTAGTCAATTTGAGTTTCAGCATTTCCAACATACAGATAACTCATGATGTCTTTTTCTCACTCTGAAGGATCACATTTGCCAAGTCTCCTCAACTAGAACTTCTAGCATGTCTGTGGAGGCACATAATAACGTCAATAATCATCATTATCGTCATAAACCGCAATTGCTGTAATTCACTGTCTTCTCCCTTTCCCAACAGTAAGAGATGAAATTTGCAGACCATTGGGCATGATTAATGCACCATGAGCATTTTCTGCATTTTAATTTGCTAGGTGCATTAAAAAGTGCTATTAATCAGAACTTGAAGAATGCATTGTGGACTGTGTCATAATCAAGGTAATGGAAATATTCCACCTGTGGCTATAGCTCAAGCATACAGATCATTAGTATTTCATTTACTATATTTTCTTCTGCTTAAACATTTACTTGATACAATACTACTTTTCAATCATTAAAAAAATTAACATTTGATAGTACTTTTTATGTTTGCAATTGGCTTCACAGCAGCCACCAGAGGGATGAAAATACATTTTTGCATCCTTTAATCTCTTTTTTACAAGAGCAGAAAAGGCCTGTGGCCAAAGCTCCCCATGTCACAGTGCAGTGTCATGCTGCAGCAATGCAGAGCAGTGCCAGGTGAGCAGGCAAGTAAAATCATCAGGGGGACCCCAGCTTGTGCTCCAAAAGCTGAGACTAAGGGAATCTTTGTACTAATCAATATTTCTTTCAGGCAGGCAGCTTTTGTTTCTGTTACTATAGTCTGGTAACACGACCTCCTCAGCCATTCCTGTTATAGAGTGGAGGATTCTAGAAGAGGGTCAGAGTGAAAAATCAGAGGTTAGTGAGTCAAGGAATATAAACCCTTTTTACAGTGATGTCCATCCATGGTCTTGTCACACTGAGTCCAGAGTACAGCCCGTATTTATATTTAAAGCATAAGAGCTAAAGTTGTTCAGGCCTCTTTGATTTTTTTTTTTTTTTTTGGTGAGGAGGAGAAGGGGGAAGGCATTAGATTTTGATTGTATGTTTGGGGTTTTGTGTTTTTTTTCTTTTTTTTTTTCCATTCTAATTGTTGGTGAAAAGAAACATACATTTTTAGACTGCAATCTATCCTTTTAGGACGTGTTCATTAGGATGAGAGGATTCACCAGATTAACTCCACCATGATGCTTTCAGGTAATCAGAATAAATATTTCAAGCTGATTTTTGTCACAAAAGAAACACTCCAAAATACCAGAGCTGTCAATATATATGAAAATACAATAACTACTTCTCAGCAATTTTGCCTTTGAGAACTAGTAAACAAAGTCACTGAGGAGGGTGACATTGACAGCATTCAACAAGAAAATATATATTGGGGAATGGTTTTGTTCAGAGGGATTTTTTTTTCTTAATGCACTCTCACCTCTCATAGGTCATGTTTCATCAGAGATTAATTTTAAGAAACCATTATTATTTAGATTTGCTTAGAATCTGGGAAATTAAGTTTTAACACATTTTTATACCACATTTCTGTTAAAAAAAAAAGATATTCATAAACCTGAAATATAACTTTCAAATAGTATCTGCCTTTCTACCTTTCTGCCTTTTAATCATCTTGGAAAAGACCAGAGATGGGATTTTTTTAATCATCTGAAAACTATAGTATTTTTTTTAATGTGCACTGACCTTTTAAGAGTGTGCACATGAAAAAAAATCATTTAACCTCTAGTATATAAAATTATGACTCTCCCAGCCTAAAACATTACCCTCTCTGTTCCGTGCGCTGGCTTTTTGACTGTTTTCCACACTGTCATGGCATTGTTTTCTGAATTTCATTAAATATTGCACTTGGCACAGGGAATTGTGAGCTGGCAGATGAATATTTGGCTGCGATTTATTTACATAGGTATGGGGTTAGTGTCTATAATATAAGAACTGCTCACTCACAGAAGCTTTTATAAAAGACCTTGAGTTGTGATTTTTTATCATAGTTCCTGTGCCAGGGTAGATTATGAAATGTGGAGAAATTTTTAATTTCAAAGAGAATATGCTCCAGAAAAGCAGAAACATGTTTTTGTTGACAAAGAAAAAAAGAGTTTTCCATCCCATCCATCCTTTTCAAAGCACTTAAAATGCACAAATTGGGAAACCATGGAGGAAAAGGAGTTGCAAGAGTGGCCTTTCTGGTGGTGAATGTAGGGTCAGTATCAACTGAAGCCCCCTCCATCCTCTTCTATAGCTGTCAGTGGAGCTGAAGCTGCCAAGAGGATTGGCACTTCCGCAGCTTGTGCCAAGGAGCACATTCCCAAACAGATGATTCTTGCCACTGGCTGTTTTCAATGTGTTCATGTGCAGCTCTGGTCTGATCCAGGCATTAGACAGCACATGGATTGTGAAGTCTTGTGGGGGACATTGCAAAACCATATGGCAGGAGCAAAGGCTGCTGTGGGATGACTGGTGTGTGGGGAAGCCTTTCTCATTCACAGCGGCTACTTGCACTTCACTGCATTTTATGCTATGCAATGCAGGGGAAGGAGGCAGAAAAAATACATAATTCTTAGCAACTCATGTAGTTTGAATTTTCCCTCTTGGAAAGCTGGATCCACGAAACTAAAATTAAGTGAATGCCATCTTTGGTCAGCAGACGCCATATGTTCCACAGAGCTTTCAGTTGCAAACCAGCTGCAGAGAGGGCCATCAACAAGGCAATTACACAAAGGCCACAGGAAAAGAGAATATACCAATCTATTATCTTGGTGGCAGCTGAATATGAACGTGGGCTACACTTTCAAAGGCTGCAGAATAATCATGTTAGTCCCCATTCTATTCAGGCTACAGGGGAAGTGGGTTTGCTTCCCTTTCACTAGACATAAGGCTAGAAAAGGCTTAAAAGGAAGGAGAGATGAAAAAGAGACTGATCTCTTTCTTGTCTCATATTCAGTCCATCTTCTGCATAAGAATTGGTGGGTTTAAGCCACATTAAAGCAATGTATCAAATGAAGCAATTAGTCTATTTTTGTAGCCGTAAACAAAAGCCATGCTGTGGGAAATCTCTTCTTACCTGAAACTGAACCTTCCTGTCATCAGCATAACAAAGGCTGTTTCCTCACACAAGGTCTAGGCAGGCAAAGAGACCAAGGTCTGAATAATTAAGGGCATAGTCAAGGCAGTGATTTATGCAGCACAGATGGTGTACCTTTCTTTAATATAGACAAGACTTTTACCTGAATTAAGTAAAACCAACCTGATGAATTTCAAAGCAGTAGATACTTTGCAATAGAATTAAAGAAGTTTCTTCTTAGTTTCTTTGGAGACAAGCTATTTTGTTTCTTTCAGCAAGAGCTGGTTATTGTGACAGACTGAAATGTTAATGACTCAAAACAATCACAGGGTGCTTTGCAGAGGCCAGGTTTGCACCCCCTGAGGGGGAGGAGGTGAGTTTTTGGGTGTGTAATGGCAAGACTCTGGTCTGCATAAGACAGATGGGATGAACAATCACTACCAGAGGTTACAAGCTGGGCTTTGAGGCCCAGCAAAGGTGGGATGGTGCTTTTTATCATGCCAATGGCCATCCCCTGTACAACCCGCTCAGTTGTAAACCCTCCCCCACACACACATCCTCTTCTCCTGGGAAAATTCCTGAAGGAACTAGATGGATGGTTGCATCCAAAGAGTTGCAGTCAATGGCTCAGTGTCCAAATGGAGATCAGTAAAAATGGCTGCCCTCAGGGGACCATGACCTTTCAATATCTTTATTAATGACAGATGGTAAGACTGGATGCACCCTCAGCATGTGAGGGGCACCAAACTGAGTGGTGCAGTTAATTTGCTAGAGGGCAGAGAGGCCATCCAGAGGGATCTGGAGTGGGCCCATGAGAAACTCATGTAGTTCAACAAGGCCAAGCTCAAGGCCCTGCACTGGGGTCAGGGCAAACCCCGGTATCCGGACAGTCTGGGGCATGACTGAGTTGAGAGAAGTACTTGGGGCTACCAGGAGATTAAATATTTGATGAGACCTGGCGATGTTGACTTGCAGCTCAAAAAGTCAGCCCTGTTCTGGGCTACATCACAAGAAGAACGGCCAGAAGTTTGTGGAAGGTGATTCTCCCTTCCTACTCTGCTCTCGTGAGACCCCACCTGGGGTACTGCATCCAGCCCTGGGGTCCCCAGCACAGGAAAGACCATTCGGAGCAGGTTGAGAAGAGGGGCACAAAAATGATCAGACGGATAGAGAACCTCTCATTTGCAGAGAGACTGAGAGAGTTGGGGTTCAGCCTGGAGAAGAGAAGGCTCTGGGGAGACAGTATTTTGGTCAATATACAATGGGAGCTTTTAAGAACTATGGAGAAGGACTTTTTACTAGGATGTGTAGCAACATGACAAGGGATAACGATTTTAAACTGAAAGGGGGTAGATTTAGATTGAATAAAGGAAGAATTTTTTATTTTTATTTTTTTTTTCTGAGAAACTGGAACAGGTTGCCCAGAGAAGTTGTGGTTTCCCTGTCATTGAAAGTACTCAAGGTCAGTTTGGACAGGGCCTTGAGCAACCTGATCTAGTGAAAGCTGCCCCTGCCCCTGGTAGGGCAGATGAACTCCATGGTCTTTACGGGTTCTTTCCACATCAGACCATTTTATGATTCTATAAATCTATGATTCATAGTCCTACTGTATGTGTAAGCCACATACATGGGTCATGCTCATAACAAAGATGGTAGGAATCTGCTTCAGATGATATGAGCTGAACCTTCAGAGTCCAAGATTGCCCAGTTCTAATGAAAGTACAGACAAAAGTTGTAATTATATATATTAACTCCCAGGGACTACTGAATTAACAGATAATTACTTCACATGGTAGTGTGCCTGTAGACAACTTCTGCTATTTCTATTAGTAGCTTGACATTTTTCTAGTCCTGCCATTTTTGTTTCTGTCATCATTTTAAAATATTTTCAAGCTACCTGCAAAACTAGTATATGATTTGGGTTTTATGAATGAAAACCTGCATTCTGTTCCCAGAAAATTAGGATTTTACACTAGAAGTTTTCTGCTATGACCGTGTTCTCAAATCTCTCACTATCTCAATGTGGTTTTTCTTGTATCAGCAGTCTTTTGAGTTCCCCTTATTTCTGAAATGAAGATTTTTTTAAAAAATATTGTATTTAAAAGTGTCACTTAGAAGCAAACGCCATGCCAGGCACTTCACAGAAACCAGTTACAGACTTTCTTCTTAGCAGGGAGAGATTCTTCTTCAGATCAGGGATTTAGATTGAGGAACTTGAAACCGATCTATTAGCACAACTGGCATGGTTAATATTATTAAAAGAGAAATATCAGCAGTTGATTAGATCTACACAGCAATGTGTCTGGTCATGTAACAAACTGTGATCCAGTTTGGGAAAAACTCATTGGGCATTCTGAAAGCTACCTCATATGCCTAAGGTATCTTTATCAAATTTTGCTGCGTGCTAATAGGTTTGCATGTATACACCATTTGGTATTTAATTAGATTACAAGATTAAAATAACACAACAAACATTTAAATATCTGTAGAACTACACAGAAAAGGGATCTGGACAAACACATTCAGAGATAATTTGTTTACTGTATATTTTCTTCCAATTCTCCTTCCTGAAGCTCAGCTCAATTCCTTTGCACATACCTGAGATAATGGTGAAGATGAGATTTTGCTGCTCAGCAACTAAGTAACATATGCCCTACTTCTCGAAGAGAACAAATAATGACACATTTGTTACCTGGCATTGCAGACCAGGACAGCTGTAACACACAACACATTGGAAAGAGGGGGCAAACAAACGGCATTATTTATCAAGTGTGCCACTTTTATGAGAATTTAATTTTGACCCCATTTCATTCCATAATCATATTTTCAATTCTTGAGTAATTTTTGCCTTCCAACTACACTAGACCTGGCCAATCATTACTTCCATTGAGTACCATTCTCAGCTGAGTCTGAACAGGGGTTTGTGGGGCTCCTTAGGGGGACCAGAGCCAGGAATTCACAAACTGATACAAGAGGCACAGGTGGGTCAAAGGACAGTAGGAACAGGAAAAAGAAAAAAAAAAAAAAACCCAAACAAATAAATCAGGATGAAATTATTTGTAAGCTGAATGTCCAATTGCAAAAAAGGATCTATGACCATTTTGTATATTCATTTACATCAGAAACATTTTTTAAAACAAAAGTCACACATTTGTTTGAGAGCTATTTGATTTCCAGAATTATCTCAGTTTTTTCCTTGTGTTGCCCTCTGAGAATGACTTAGGGACATATCTGAGAATTTGTAGTCGCAAAAATGTGTGCAATGTACATACAAAATACACCTCTTAGCAAATAGTGGCATGGAATATATATGTTTACATAAATTTAAACACTTAATAAAGACTACAGTGGGGAATCTATTTATTGTGGTCCTGAGTCTGATAACCAGGACCCATGTGCTGTTCCCTACAGTACAAACTAAACCTAAGAAGTTATAACTTCTCTAAATTATAAGTAACCAACACTTGCATGAACTGGCCTGCCTGCTCTCACTGCTGCATTAAGTGAGCACCATAAATACCTTCATTAATAGATGGAAAAGCTCCAACACCTGGGTAAAGTTAAGTCCAGAAACTGAGAATTCAGAAAACTTTCCGACATATGGCCCCTTTAGACTCTGTAAGTACAGCTAAAACATAACAAACCTGAATAAGAATCAGATTGAGCAGCTTTCAAATAACTTTTTGTCTTACAAACACTGAAAATCCATATTTGTATCTGTCAGGAATAGTCAAAATTTATGAGCAATTAAACACAAAGGAATGTGTCTCCAGCTTGGACTGTAAGTAGAGGAAGACACAGAACTGAAATGTTCAGGAATAGAACTTTTTATATATAAACTGCAAATTACCACAATACTAGGCTCAATAGCAGGATACAGAGCTTCCTTTACCCCAGTAGCTGAAAATCCACAAAATGGGACACTTGATCTGACTGTTTTCACCTCCTCTTACCAAAATGCAAGGTCCTCTGCTCTGGTTCTTACACAGCCTGCTCCAAAATCTTTTACCTCTAATTAATGGCCTGCAGACTTCTCACCTCTGCAGTGAAATAGTTTATTGTCTTACATTTATTTACAGTCTGCTCCTAGGGCACGAATAATGGTACTTGCAGCTGACAAACTCCAGGAACAACAGGAATCCACAGGTGATTTCACATTAAGTACTGTTTACTCCCTACTCTTACAATCAACCCAAATGTCTATGTGAAGATGTGTTTTGCAGTGCATGAAATGTGAAGCAGGAATTGTGGGAGGGAACACAAGGCCCCAGTTGGCATTCATATGAAGATGGAGAACTGTGAAATAAAGATGTCAAAGAACAAGCCACAGCTGTGTTCCTGCTGCGTCTATCAGATCTGCACTTGAGAGGCTCAAGATTAGCAGAAGACAGGATGGAGAGCGGGTGTATAAGTTAAAAAACACACACGGGGGAATTCTGAATCTAGAGTCTGTTGAATGCAAAGCAGTCACAAGAGAGTGAAGCAGCCTAGTGCTTCAGAGGGGCGGGTGATTGGCAGCTCTTGCAGATACCAGAGAGGTTCTTGATGGCAGATGCGGACTTTTGTCTGGAGGTTTTGGATCAGAATTTCTTGGACAGTGTTCTTTGAAAAATTTCTAATTCTAAGCATAGGGATATACAGACAGGCAGGCAGAAAGGCAGAATACCCTCACATAAAGAGAAATTGTTTAAATTTAACAAAAAACAAGTGAAAGATCTTCAAGAAATATGGAATCTGAAGAAAAATATGTTCAGTCGTCTGGCACTTAATTTTTAAAAGAAGTTTTAGAACTAAGCATCAATAAAGTTAAAGAAAAATAAAGAAAAAGAATAAAGAAAAAAGCGTTTGAGATAATTCATTCCTTGAGAGGATTCTTATAAAGAAAATGCTACAACAACAGTAAAAAATGTAGGCAAGCAGGGAAATAAATACTAAAAGTATAGAATTCAGTTAAATGGGGAAATAAAAATAAGCAGATGGATTTAGACTATCTGTACTGGTAGTTTTACATTAAATTACTCTTTATATAACACTTCTGTGTAATTATATTTTTACAAAATCCTGCATGATGAAAATATCCAGTTTTGAATAATACATATTTATGATTAATAATATACATTTATGAGACAAATATATATTTAATATGCCAGTTGGAAACTTGATAGAAAGAAAATAATCATTATGTTGTCTGTTATTGCAGTCCAATAATATGGGAATGAGACAGTGTACTGCATTTGCGACAAGGATGGGGGGTTATGTTAAAACAGAATAGTCAAATAAGCCTTTGCTGTCACATTGTGTCACATAGATTGAAATTCCTGATTGAATTAGGAAAAATGTGACAGTAGAGTTATACGAGGACCAAATTGTAAAAGGAGAACTATGCTCTGAACCTGATGAAAAATATTATAATAGTTATGAAGTAAAACAAGGATTATGTAAATCTTCAGTGAACCCTCGTCAGTCAAAGTAAACATGGGGAACATGATGCATAAACTGCACTTTAAAACTGCCACTGTGTCTTGGAGTAGTCAGAGCATTCACAAGAGAACAAATGACTTTCACATTAGTAACATCCTGGTTCAGGACAGAAGACTGAAGTGGCAATAACATAGCAGCAATTTCATTTTTGAGTAATGGGGGACATACAGCAGTGAAATCTGATGACCCTTGGAGGATACTCCTTCTTTAAAGGTGGAATCCGTACATATGGGATGAAGAAAGTTAGAACAAAATGAACTGCTGACTGGATAAAATGCTTCCAAGAAAAAAAATGGCTAATAAATCTCTTAATAGATGCTTAAATTTAAAAATATACCACTAAACAGAAAGTGAGAAACAAAGTGTATGAGGAGCACACACTCACACACACATATACACACAAAATTCTCAAGCCAGCTATCATGGTTAAACAGCAAAGAAAATAAGTATTAGGAACAAAAAGTCAAATTTCCAAAAACAGAGGCTTTGTTAAAAAGAAGGCACAGAAGAGGATAAAATGTCAAGTTAGATATAAAACTGCAATGAGGGAAGCTAGAAAAGAAGGGGAAAAAAAAAAGAAAAATATTTTAGGGAGAAGCTTGCTTGAGGCTTGAAAACTAATAATGAAAATTTTCAAATACATCCAAAGAAGGTAACCTGCTAGAGAATTTACAAGGCTGATAGATGATACCATAAAAAATAAAAAAAAAAAAGAAAAGCATTCAAGCAGTGTAAGAAAAACAGCTAAATCAAATTAATTTTATGTGCTGTTCACTAAACAGGGGCTAGAAATTTTCCTAAACAAGGTTCACACATGTTCCTCAGAGGATGAGATGAACAAGTGTCCCAAAGAACAGAATAGAATAGAATAGAATAGAATAGAATAGAATAGAATAGAATAGAATATTTCAGTTGGAAGGGATCTACAACAACCATCTTGTCCAGCAGCCTGACCAGTTCAGGGTTGAACAAAAGTTAAAGTGTGTTATTAAGGGCATTGTCCACTTGACTCTTGAACACTGAGAAGCTTGCGGCATTGACTACCCACTGACCACTGCTGTAGGAAGATTGTTCCAGCGTTTGATCACCTTCTCTGTAAAGAAATGCTTCCTAGTGTCAAGCCTGAATTTCCCTTGATGCAGCTTTGTACCATTCCCATATGTACTACCCCTGGATACCAGGGAGTAGACATTAGTATCTCTCTTTCCACTTCCCTTTTTTGAGATTTTGAAAGAAATGGGTTCAAGGAAGAGCAGCAATTTTCCAGCATTGGTTGGTGTTCACCCAAAAATCTTTAAGAGACATGAAAATGAAAATGATGAATTTGTTGTGTATTTTAGGAAAGTAAAGAAGTAACCAATGTTAATGAAACCAACCTGATTTACCAGAAGGGATGTAGAATTCTGCATAGTCTTTTTGAAATCAATTTTTACTTGGTGGACAGTATAACAAGACATGCCAAACATTATTATCTATCATTTGGGAAAAAAAAATTGGTTTAATCTCTACACTTCACAGTTTGAGTTTTCAAAATTGTCAGTTGTTAAATTCAACACTGTTGTAAATGGAATGTTGGACCAAGACTTGTCGTGGGAAGTAACAATGGCCATGCAAGATGAGAGAACCTGTCTACCAATCATGTAACTGATAAGCTCACTTGCAACAGGGATTGTTTGGTAAAAAAAAAAAAAAAAAAGGAGGTAAAAAAAAATATCTCTATTTCTCATCTTCTATAAGCTAAAAAAATTTAATACTCTGAAGCATTGAACATTAGCCCTTTTTTAAATTTTAAAGTTACCTGAAGTCAAAATTTCATGTACTAGACAAAGAAGAATCTTTTGCCTTTCCATACAGTACTTCAAGCAAACAGCTGTTGGGAAGATGAAGTGAGCAAAATGAAGTCTGTACTCTTACATTTTTTACCTAAATTGGAGATTTTAAAACTGAGTATTTGCCCTAATGTAAAAGAATATGCTCTTGAGCTATCAGCACTGAACCAGACAGAACTATGAAAGAAGAAAGGGGAGGGACTTACATTCTGTTGTGGGTTTGGCTGGGATAGAGTTTATTTTCTACCTGGTAACTGGTACAGTACTGTGTTTTGGATTCAGACTGAGAGTAATGTTGCTAACTGATGTTGCTAACAATGATGTTTTAGTTGTTGCTCAGTAGCATTTATTCTAAATCCAGGACTCTTCAACTTCCCAGGCTCTGCCAGTGAGCAGGTGCACAAGAAGCTGAGGGGAAGCGTGGCCAGGACAGCTGACCTGAACTGACCAAAGGGATATTCCATACTGTGGAACGTCGTGCCCAGTACAGAAACTGGGGGGAGCTGGTCAGGAGCTTCTTGGGGATGGGCTGGGCATCGGTCAGTGCGTGGTGAGCAATTGTATTGTGCAGCACTTGTTTTTATTAGGCTTTATTCCTTTCTCCCATTATTAGTACTGCAACACAGACGTTATGTGTAAGTAACCATTTGACGAAGATTATTCAAGGAAAATATTATATCTACAGAGACATATTATTATATGTATAAATATATAAATACATATATAAATATAGTTTTATATACAGTTATATAAAATACTTGAATAGATACATTTGTAGAGAGGGGTCTTAATAAATTTCCGTGGTGTGTCTGAAAAAAGACATTCATTCTTATGGATAACTACAAAATATGTATTACTCTTATCTGCCATTAAACAAAAAGCAAACCAATGAACAGAACTGTCAGTAGTTTTAATTAATCTGTGAAAAACACACATTAAGTTGTATCTTCTGTGTGGAGGAGACATGTTTATTTGTAAATGTTTATTTAATTTTCACTTTAATTAAAAAAAAAAAAACGAAAAACACCCTGTACATTGAAAGTTATAAATTGGATGTAAAATATTGTATTAGTGTATACTCCATTCCATTTTTTTCAAAATATCTTGGAAGCTACTAGGGGAAGCTCCACCATGATCAATGTCTTGTCAGTCTTTTTAAAATTTATTTTAGATCTGCTATCAAACAGCAAAAGCTAGCAAGAGCCCTAGAAACTTGGTAATGAACTAGTGAAAAGCAACACAGTAGTGTTGCTGCCTTTGCTCAGAATTAAGGTGGAAGGCAGGATATCTATTCCAAACCCTGGCTGGGGGCTGCAGGTGTGCAGTGATCCACAGTGTGCAGATGCTGAGGCACAGCTGTGTAGAGTCATTATTAATGAGTAGGAATGCTAAGATCCATGTGTATGGATGTCACTTGACATGAAGAATGCAGATGCCCTGAATGAAGAATACTCTTCCACTTCATGTGTAAGTCCATGCAGATGAGGAACTGTGGCACACACGTTCTGCAGAACATCTGACTGCCCTCTGATCATCTCTCAAAAAACCTGT
Source organism: Lycocorax pyrrhopterus obiensis (assembly GCA_014706295.1). Classification (NCBI taxonomy): domain Eukaryota; kingdom Metazoa; phylum Chordata; class Aves; order Passeriformes; family Paradisaeidae; genus Lycocorax; species Lycocorax pyrrhopterus. The sequence continues at coordinate 9,179,176 of JACSVZ010000015.1, forward strand.
GGATCATGAAAAGATGCTGCCTTTGCCATGCCTCTTCCTCCTTTGTCTCTTCATCATTCAAAGGGATGAGTATCTGAATCTCAGGCCTGGAAGTTCTCCAGATTCAAGTATCCAAATGAAGGTACTCTTGTGGGAAGGCAAAAAGTTAAATCCATCTGTTACAGAGAGAAAAAATAAAAATTGAAAGAAAATGTAGTCTGTCTGAACCACAGAGGTACACCTTTTTGGTGTATAATGCTCTGTTCAGGGCTCTTGTCCTAGCAGATCTTTCGGTCAAAGAAAAGAGAATTCCTTTCCAAATCCTCCAGTAATGCTGCAATAAAGCATAAATATTCATTGCCATCGCTCTCAGCAATTAGAAGGGAATCCATCTTAGTCCAAGTTCCTGAAAATGCCAAACTCCTTGTCAGACAGACAGAGTCTCTTCCCTCCATACAAACTGCAGGGAGGCATCCTTAATCCTGGAATTGGAAATCACTGCACCACCGATCACAGTGACAAACTTATTTTTCAGTTCACTTATTTCTGTGCCTGGCTGAGCTTCACCAGGCCAGACAATTTTTGCCAAACAAGAATCTGAAGCTTCTCCATCCAGGTCACGGCAGAAAAAAAAATAATGATGAAAAAAGACGAGTTAAGAAGCTGTGCTGACATTCCTCATTATACTGATGAGCAGATTGGTCCCTTTTGCTACGAGATAGTAATTTCCCTTGGTGAGTGATGGAGAAGAAGAGCAGTCTGCCATCTAGTAAAATATGGGGAGCTCTTCTGGGCTTTACAGATGCCTTATCTGACCCTTGAACAAGGCCGACTAGCCAGCTCATCAACTCCCCAGTGCTGGAGACATTTTCTTATAGCCATAAAAATGGAACAGATGGGGGATTCTTAACAATCCATCTACCTTTGGGGGCAGGTCTTGGTGAAGTGAATCATTTAGCATTTAATATGCACTCACATACCAGACTACCAAAGAAATGAAAAATTTTGCTCTTGGGGACGTGTTCAATAATACAACAATAGTACTATTGTAAGGCATAAGGAACAACCAGTACAAGCAAAATATTGAATAACTTATTGTTCATTTGGTGGCCTGAATAAGGGAAGAATTCTATTGGAAGAGCTATGATTTCTTTTTTTTTTAACATTGTAAAGGGTATTTATACATTAAAGAACTATATTAAAGCAACAAATATAATTAATTGTGATGTTTCTTTTCTTTGGAATTATTTGTTGGATTTTACTATTTTTAATTAATATTTTAATTTGTTTACATACAATACATGATCAAGTGCAACTGTCAATCTCTGCTAGAGGTGCCTTTCAGAACAGATTTTAAACCATTGATTTTTCAGATTGATGTGACTGAATTTTTTTTCACTGTGAGTTGCATTCAATTGCTAATGATAACAGTAATGAAATAATAACAGCAAAAATAGCACACAAATGTTAACAGAAAAGCTATGAGAATAATTCAAAGTGTCTGTGAAAAATCTAGTTGAACCTAAAATAACCATCTGACAGCCAGAGATTTATTTTCCATCATTTTCTTCTGTAGTCGGAGGAGAGAACAAGTCCTCTCTTTGATCTTGGCAAACAGATTCTCATCCTCAGAATCAAGTTCAGGATGGGACAAATAGTTATAACAAAATCAGTTATATAAGTGCTGACTTTTATACACAAATGCTAAATTTTACATTAAAAAATAGCACAAATAAATACATAAAATATATGAGTGCTTATTGTTGAGGAAAATTTAATATTTGCATATGTTCACACTTACAGTGTACTGCTCATCTTAATTTTCCTTCTGATTTTTGTGGGGAGAAATGTTGTTGGATCAGATTTGGGAGAAAAATTCAGCTCTCACCTTCTAACTTGGTATTGATTTGAAAATGCTTCAAAGTATTCATTTTCTCACTTCATTGCAAGACTTCTGATATGTCATTAATACTTTAAAGATATGGAGGAAAAGTCAAAGTCACTCTTACTGAAAAAAAGGTTTAATGAAAAGCTTAAAAATATATATATATATATGACATTTTTAGCTGCTCCTGATAATTTGGAGGCATTTTCCAGAAAGCATCATTTTATCTCAAACATGCTCCATGGCCTCTGAGCATTAGCTAAAAAGTCAGCATGGGACAGTATTTTAAATTTTTGTGCAGTTATTTGCCACCTTAACTAAGTAGTATTGAACCGTGGGATCTCAGTCCTTATTTCAGGTCCCTGTTATCTTCAGTACAGACGATTCAGGATTTAATTTTAAAATATTTTCCTTTTTCTTTTTTTGCTTTTTCCTATTTTTTTCCTGGCACTTTAAGCAGCATGTGGAAGGGAGCAGACCAACAGGCAGCAGCAAGGGATGGGGACGTGCTACCTTTGCCAACAGGGCAGCTGCCTCACCAAGCAAGACCAGTCCCACTGCACCTCAGTGGAGTGAGTGGCACAGGCTGGGCATGGCAGCTGTGCTCAGCCCGGAGTCCAGATGACCAGAGAAGTCCACGGCAATGAAGTAAGTCCAAGATCTGTCTGGGAAGTCACTTCTGAGGACCAGGATCAAGCTCAGCAAATCCAAGGCATGTCTGATGTAACTCAGGCAAGGACCAGGACAGGTTCTGAACTCAAATGCAGCTCCTGAGGAAAGGGCGGATAGATCTGTTCTTTAAACAAGCCAGCAAGTTTACATGGCTGCTCCATATCAGAGCTGACCTCCAACATCACCAACCAAACCTCTGCAGAGGCAGTCTCTGCACTCAGGTCCCTGACACAGATCTTGTTAAACAGGTCCCTGGCTTTACTGTGACAGAGTGTCACGGTCTGTTATGTCCAGGACACTCACATGCCACGTTAAAAGCCCTGCCAAGTAGCTGTGCATACCATGTGAGCACAGAACAGCCCTGCAGCTGGGCAGGGTGGAAAGCTAATTTTTAATTAGTTTTTTTTGTCCCCGGCTGTAACAGTTTTTCTCACTCCAGCTGTGTTCGCGTGGTGAGTCATCCTCAGTGCTAAAGGTGTAAGGAGCACTCAGAGAGACATAAGGAATAGACATTACACAGCTGAATTGTAAAAACTTCCATGAGTCTCTCAGATTTTCATGAAGCGAGATTCACAAGTCTCATATTTAATGCATGAAGGGAAATAACTTAAAATTCCTTCTATGCAAAAGCCTTAGAATAAAAGTGTCACATACAGAAGTATCATGCTCTACAGTGAGGACCTATATGAAAAAGTTCCTACATACGTACAACACATGGAGTTGGTAGAACTGTGAGAAAAATACAGTGCCTCTCTGTGTTGGCCACAAGTTCTTGGAGCCCTGAAATCTGTGTCGGCTGCACTTGGCAGTGAGCAGCAGTGAGACTGCACTCACTTTGCAGTGAGACTGCACACACTTCAGAGACTCACTGGAAGTGAGCAGCTCTAGACTAAGTAATTTTGATACTTCTGAGATAAGAAAAGGTAATAAAATTCATATTTTGGAAAAGAGCAAGCATAAGCCACCACATCATTCCTGATAGCTATTATTTGATATGTGTGACTACCTTGTCTTTTTCTGTGGAATCTGAAAAGTTTAAGGGCAGTATTTGTTAGAAATAATAGTTATGTGTTGCTGATATCATGACAAAAATGGGGATTACACCAAAACGGGCGCCCAAAATGCCTAAGCACAGCCTGATATTGCTGAAATATTTATGGACACTCTTGTGTTTATACCACTGTAGTGGCCCATATGTAATTTTTTCTTTCAACAGGAAAAGAAAAAGAAAAAAGTACTCCTTTGTCTTAGTTTAAAAAGATCCAAGCAATTAAACAACACTGTTTCCATTTCCTCAAAAGAGGTCCTGGTTCTCTATCTAATCTTGAAAATCAAGGAGTGCAGTTTTCTGTAAGAGAAATCCACTTCTATTACTGGAACATCCATGTTTACAGCACTGTGTTTTAAGCAGTAGTGACTCTAACAGGTAGACTTGAAAATCTGAAGGATTATGATTTTAATTTTATTATGACAGCATATTTTTGTGTCTGAATTGTTGGGACAATGAGATGTATGTAAGTGTGAATTGTTGTATTTTTGGTTACAGAACAGGAAGGCATTTTTAATTGATGACGTATTCCAGTCTACTTTTTCATATGTACATCTAATTTGTGAATTCTTCTAATACTAGGAAAATATCAAGATGATTCAGCATTCCTGGAGCCTGCTGGCAGGGGTACTAAAGGCAGTCCTTCACTTTGGGACAGGGGAGTAAGACAAAGAGAAGTGATTTGTCTTGTGCAAACCTAGATTATCTGTGCTTCCAGTTTCTTGAGTGTGAGGTCAAGTATAATGTCAAGATAATCACAACTGCTTGGATGTATTCTAGGAGCTGGTCTGATCTGAGGACACACACAGGGCAGAAATTAGCATTCCTTTTAAGAGGTTAGAGGAGCTGTTGGTTTTCAGCTCAGTAACAACTACCACGCATCTCCTTCAGACTAGGACTGAGAACACCATCCTCTGCAGCAGCAGCAGCAGCAGTATGCTCCAGTTTCAGGAGGCAATGCAAATTTTAACACTGCAAATAGGAGTATGGGGCAAGGAGCTATAAGCCATGCCTTCTTTCTGTGCCATTAAACTGCATTCATCATCATGTCATCTGAGTATTTGCTTTCCTTTGCAGGTTTTGAGAGCTACTCAGGTTATTTTACTCCTCTGATTTAATATTGATTTCCTCCATTCTGTTCTCTGTACTAGCCAGTTAGTCATTAACTCTGTGTGAGAAGTATGAATAATTATAAACACAACAAAAATAATGAGAATTCTGTCATGCAACTACTGTGAAAAATAAACAGACGATAGTTTTAATAGTCCTCAGAAAACAAGGCATCATGAAATCCAGAGCAAAGAAGTAGTGGTCTTAAAAAGTGAGATTCCTTCCAAAAAATTACTGAAAGCACAGTAATAAGAAAAATTCACTTTTCTATACTAAAAAAGGAAGCAAATTTTAAACTTAAAGTTATATAGCAGTTTATAGATTGCTACAGCCTATTTTACTGGGTTACACAGACTATAGATCAAATATGACACTGGACTTTCATGGTTCTGAATTAAGATATGAGACAGTGTGTCCTAAGTTATAGTTCCCTGGTTTGAAGGAGCCCTCAGGCATGTCAGGTAACTTCTGCTTCTATACCTTTCCAGTCCTGCTCTACATTCAAGCTGCATAGCTGGAAACCTGCAACTACAGCCTAGAGCGACAAAGCCAAGTTACTGTGAAGACCTAGATTTACATATTGGGTAACTAAAATATCAGCAAGCCCCTTTGTAGATATATCTCTGCTGCTATTTCAGTGATGGCAAAAGATAAAACAAATCTAGTTGTTGATACTAGCTGTGATTTTGCTGCTAGCCAAGCAAAGAAAATCTCAATGGTCGAAGCTGTTGCCCATTATCAGATGAAATTCCAGGTCTGACTCAGTTCTTGCTCCTGATTCCTTCTGCTTGTGGGGCAAAATAGGCTGGTTTGTGCAGCTTCCAGAGAGTCTAAACACATCCTATTTCATAAATGAGAGAGCTAAAAGCATGTAAAAAGGCCAGAAAGGCAGCATAGCTGTGAAGACATAAGTTGCTAAGCTGCTGTAAGTCACACTCAGTCACACAGCCATAGCCTAAGAGCAAATGGTTGGTGTGTAACTGCTTCACAACACTGCTACTGTTGGCTTTAAGAGCAGTATGAAGTGTAATGTATGATTTCTTGTTGCTCATTCTGCTTATCATATTGTCATGGGGCATTTCAGGCTATTTTTGGCCTCCTTCCACACATCACATTTTCAAGACAATGGGAAGACAATGTGATTTTCTGTTCTCATTCCCATTGTTATAATGCAAATGAATTAATATTGTGCCATCCTCTGTTCTCATTAATAACCTTCTTAGAGAAACAGTATAATAGGAAAATACACCAGTCAGTAAAGCCTTCAGTGACAACTCAGCATTGTGATAAAACATGCTGCAGTACAAGAAGAAACTTGTATATGCTCATTTTGAGGAAATGGAAGATGGAAAGAAGAGAATGGAGAACAAATTAACCCCTTCTGATAATTGAAGCTCGTAAAGCTCTGGAAGCTTCTCTGCCTCTGTTAGTCATAAGACGTGACAGTAGAGGACACAATCTCTATTGCTCCCCAGGGGATATTTTTCCCCTTTGTAGCAAAACAACCCATTAGGTAAACAGAGCTTTGTTGCCCATAGCAACAGAAAACTGCATTCCAGCAGGATAACAATGTATTTTAGCTTTGCTTATTTCTTTCAAAATTAAAAGTAAAGATCAGCAGGAAAACAGAAGTGCAATTAAAATTAGGCCTTGCTTAATAAAGACTGGACAAAAAAAAGAAGAACAAGATTAATCAACCAAATTAAAAATATAGTATAGTGTTGTATTTACCTGCTGCTTACTTTATTTACAGCAGTGATGGTCTTGCATTCAGTTATTCCCACATTGCCAGACAGCTTGACACAAAGAAGCTGACATTGTTCATATTATAGAAAAATAGCATATCCTGAGTTGTAAGGGATCTGCAGGGATCTTTAAGTCCAGTTTCTGGCCCTGCACAGGACAGCCCCAAGAATAACACCATGTGCCTGAGAGCACTGTCCAAACACTTCTTGAACTCTGTCAGGCTTGGTGCTGTAACCACTTCTCCGAGAAACGTTTTCTGGCGTTCAACCACCCTCTAGGTGAAGAAGATTTTCCTAAAATCCAGCCTAAATCTCCCCTGCCACAACTTCAGGCCATTCCCTTGGGTCCTGTCACTGGTCACCAGGAGAAGAGGTCAGTGCCTGCACTTCTGCTTCACCTCTCAAGGAAGCTGCAGACTGCAATGAGGTCTCCCTTCAGTCTCCTCTTCTCCAGGCTGAACAAACCAAGTGACCTCAGCCACTCTTCCTATGGCTTCTCCTTTACACCCTTCACTACCCTCACGGCCTTCCTTTGGACACTCTCTAACAGCTTAATGTCTTACATTGTGGTGCCCAGAACTGCCTCCAGCACTCGAGGTGAGGCCTCCCCAGTGCAGAGCAGAGCGGGACAATCCCCTCCCTTGCCCGGCTGGTGATGCTGTGCCTGATGCCCCCAGGACAGGGTTGGCCCTCCTGGCTGCCAGGGCACTGCTGACTCGTGTTCAACTTGCCATTGACCCGGACCCCCAGGTCCTTTTCCACGGCACTGCTTTCCAGCCTCTCATTCCCCAGTCTGTTCATACATCCAGGGTTGCCCCATACCAGGAACTTGCCCATGTTAAACTTGATTCAGTTGGTGATTGCCCAGCCCTCTGATTTTTCAAGGTCACTCTGCAGGGCCTCTCTGACCTCGAGGGAGTCAACAGCTCCTCTCAACTTACTGTCACTGGCAAACTCAGCCAGTGTACCTCAGAGTCCTGTGCTCAAGTTGTTAGTGGAGAGGTTGAAGAGCACAGGGCTGAAAATAGAGCCCCACTAGTGACAGGTCACCAGTCTGATGTCCCCCCATTCACTATAACCCTTTGTGCCTGACTTGTGAACCAGTTGCTCACCCATCCCATAATTTGTTTATCCAGTTCTGTGTCCAGAGGGATACTGTGAGAGGCAGCATCAAAAGCTTTACTAAAATCCAAAAGAATACATGAGCTGGCTTCCCTTGTTCACCTAGGGTGTGTTACCTTGTCATAAAAGGAAATCCAGTTTGCCAAGCAGGAGTTTCCCCTCACGAACCCATGCTGGCTGTGACCAATGACTGCGGTGCCCTTCAGGTGTTTCTCTGTAACTCCCAGAATAATCTTCTCCATAGTTATGTTTTCAGACATTACCTGACTTAGCTTGCATGAAAATATATCCCAAAATATATTTCATAGTCTTTTGTTTGCTATGGTATAGGATGTGTCCTTTCCTGTCAGTGATTCCCAAGTAATTAAAATTAAAAATTAAACTAATTAAAGAAGGAAAGGTCATGTGGTTGATGCTGGAAGTGTGTAAGGTTATTTGGAAGAGCTACAAGAATGAAATAAAGTGCCCTAAGCAGGCAATCTGAATCAGACCTGGTTGCCCAGTCTCTAAATTATGGAGTAAAACTGTCCTTCTTAAAATAATATTATCACTATTTTACTAACTTCTGAAGGAAAGAGTAAATGTTAAGCTTTTGTGATCTAAGAAAATCACTGGTGGGGTTTCTCAGGGATCCCTGCTATGACCTGTGCTGTTCAACAAAACCATAGAAAGAACTGGAAAAAGCCATGTGATGAAAAATTTCCCAGTATTAGCAAGATTTTCAGGGTAATAACAAGGGAAGACTAAAACCAATGTGAGTCTGAGGGGATCCAAATGAAGTTTGTAGAGACTGGCTTCAAAACAAGCTGAAAGAGGTGATTCATGCTGCAATGGGGGAATAACAGTGAAAGCTTACAGAGGCTCCAGAGCAAACTGGAAAAGTTCAGGGAAAATAGATTTGTTGCATTCTGTGGGATACACATCTGGCTCAGGAAGATTCTAGAGATGGAAAAAGTTGGAGGACGGGACAATATAAGGGAAAATAAAGCCATTCCATATTGATTTGTCCTGGGTCTGGAATTCATGCCACCAGACTTACCACAGCCATTCAAATTAGGATATGGCTCAATTCAAGCGTGTACTATATATTAGATTTAAAATAAAAATGTGCCTGCAAACTGTTGATGCTCGATAGTATCAGCCCAGCCCACCTGAAATACAAGTACATGATATACAGCCTGGGGATGAAGTGTTAATCAAGATATTCTCAAAAATGCTGTCTTCCTGTGTTCTTATTTTACTGTTAAAATTTTGGGTAAGAATAACTGGATACACAGTTCTCATATCAAACAAATAGTCAATGCTCCATTAGTTGGTCAATAACTGACTGTTGACAGTCTTTCATGGTTTTATCTTTATAATTTCCACCTTATGATAATCTTGTTAGCCTTGGTTCTGTTATGTTTATCACTTGTAATAATGTATACAATGGTAGTAGGTTAATGCTTTAAAAGTTTGTTGGTTTTATTGTTTTTACCTTTTAGTGTGTTAGCAGAATGCTCAATTTAAAAAAAAAGGGAGGACTGTTGTGGAATACATCTGGTACAGGCAACTCTTTGCATCACAAAGGGCACAAAGACCAGTGGCATCAGCCTGGTGAATGGACACAGCAGGAGCTGAGGAAGAGGGAGGAAGAGGAAGGAAGAGGGAGGCATTCATGAGCTTGGACTGCAAGGATATAAAAGCCCAGGGGTTCCTTTTTTCAGGGTCCCCCGTGGAGGCACCAGCTTGAGCTGTTTCTGTATTACAGCACTGTTAAACTGCTTTACTGAGCAAATTATCTGAGACTCTGTTCTGGGAACCCCGGGGCTGAACCAGTAAGGAAACTGGTCTGACAGTGTGAGTGGGGTGTGTGGGGAGCCAAGCAGGGACCCGCCGGGTCACTGAAGCCACCTCTGTGAATCGATCTCAGTCCCAGCAGTGGCAGTCTCTGTCCTTAGGAGTGTGATTGCCAGAGAGTCTCATGAATAGTCAAACTGGGAAGTTTCCTCAACAAAACCTTTTTCCATTAAAAAACTTTAGTATTTGAAACCCATCTCCCAAGTTAGTTGGTAGCACACCTCTTACTTTTAGGAAGGGTAGATATAGGATTTGGGTACCTGATAGATTTAATGAGGTGCAAGAATAAAAAGGGATGAGGCTGTAAGTTTTCTAACTGTGCTTTTACTTCTTTTAGAGAAGGCTTTGGAAAGCTTTCCTTTTGTCCTTATATCTTAATGGCTCCTTTTTTTCCTATCAATCTTTATCCCTTGGCTTTTAATTTTTTTTTTTTTTAAGGAAAGATATGGATAAATTGGTTAAAATATTACTACAAAGAAAACACTACATTGAAAGAGAATAATGTGAGATTTTATCTAAAGTAGTGAATTGGGGATACTTTGTAATCATCTAGTTTTCAGTTTTCATTACAGCTGAGTTACGAGGGTGGGGAATAAGCTTTGCAATTTTTAAAAAAAGGTACAGACCTGGCTACATGGATGGTAGGTAGTGACACAAATTGAGATATATTAATGTTGCTATGGGGAGAGAGTCTCCAATAATTCATAAGTCATGAAGGAATTAGAGTCCATTTCTCATACTCAGTTTAGCAGTAAGAAGTCTTGAGAACCTTTTGGTCTGTTTCTAAAAATAAATGAAAATAAATTCCAGTAAATTAGTTATAGAATACCTCTTGATTTGTTTTGTTTGTGAGAAACTCAGAGACCCTCTGATAAGTGTTCCAAGGACCACCATCTGCCATTTTTAAATGTAAACTCATGGAATCAAGTTATTTTAGACTGTAACTTTTTATTATTCTTTTGAAATTGTGTATTTAGATCACATAACTGAAGCAATGTGAAAATGTGGGATTCAAAGACATTTTTTAGAAAGCATGAAGCAAACATAGGTAACCAATATTTAAATGTTTCTGTATTTCAAACAATTAATTATTTTAAGGATAAATCCATGATTTCCCAGTACTTTATAATACTTGAATGCCTGATTTAATTTTCCTTGATGGCATATTATAATGTAACTTCAAGAATCACATTTCTAAAATAAATGCTATTGCTTATTAATTCAAAATGTGCTTTCTGTGAATATTCTGCAATAATGGCTAAAAAATTGATATTTCATTGCAGTATTTGCCAACCTGGAACCATGTCAATGTGATTGGTGCAGAAGAAATGGAGAGTGAAATTACCTGGGAACTGAGGAGACTCTTTTTGGCTAAGAAATGCAAAAATCACACTTAGCAGAAAAATAAAACCCTCCTGAACCCACAGTTGCCTCTAAACTGATTCCAGGGTGACTTTAGCCATGACCCCACATGCACTGTTGTGGTGGCTTGACCCTGGCTGGATGACAAGTGCCCTCCAAAGCCATTCTGTCACTGCCTTCCTCAGCAGGATGGGAGAAAAATATATGACAAAAGGCTTGTGGGTTGAGGTAAGGGCAGGGAGAGATCACTCAGCAGTTATGGTCGCGGGCAAAGCAGACTTGGCTTGGGGAGACCAATTGAATGTATTATTCATCAAATTGTAACAGGAGAATGAGAAGTAAAAACAAATCCTAAAAACACCTTACACCTACCTGACCCTTCTCCCCAGGCTTAACTTCACTCCCAATTGCTCTACTTTTTCCTCCCCAGCAGTGCAGGGGGAATGGGGGTTGTGGTCAGTTCATCACGTGTTCTGTTCCTCTCCTTCCTCCACAGGGAAAGTCTGCTCACACTCTTCCCCTGCTCCAGTGTGAGTGTCCCTCCCACAGGAGACAGTCCTCCACAAACCTCTCCTACATTACTCTTTCCCATGGGCTGCAGTTCTTCACGAACTGCTCCAGGTTGAGTTCCCTGTGGGGTCACAAGACCTGCCAGCAAACCTGCTTCAGTGTGGGCTTCTCCCTGCATAGCTCCAGAGGTCCAGCCAGGAGCCTGAGCCAGCTTGGCTTTTCCACAGGGTCACTGCTTCCTTTGGGCATCCACCTGCTCCACCACGAGGTCCTCCATGGGCTGCTCCACCACCACCACCACCACATTAGTTGTGGACTATCCCTTTGGTCAGTTTGGCTCAGCTGTCCTGGCTGTGTCCCCTCACAAGATTTTGCCCACCCCAAGGACACTGGTGAGAGGGAATGTTGAGGGACAGCACTGATGCTGTGCCCGCCCTGCTCAGCAGTAGCTCAACATTGGTGTGTTACCAACGCTTTTCTGGCTACCAATGCAAAGCACAGCAGCAGGAGAGACGCTGTGGGGAAAATGAACTCCATCCCAGCCTGACCCAATACTATCAAATACTATGACCCAACTATCAAAAGCATCTGAAAAGCTTTTCTATCACATAAATACTAAAGAAAGCTGTTCTGAAATAAAAAGCACCTACAATCCTATGTTTCTGATAACTTCCTGGGCTTTTAATGCCATCTAATTAATGCAGTCTCTTTCATACATTTTCTTTTCTCTCCCATTTTTTTCCTGACTCATAATACCACCATTTTTTTTCCTCTCAGTACTCCATTTACAGATCTTGCCAAACCACAGAAATACCTTTTTTCATATATTCAAATGTTTATATTTCTTAGGCACCAAATGTTTGGTTATACATAGAATCTGATTTTTTCAAATCTGCTTGTGAGTTCTTTCATATTAAGTATCACCTTCAGAATATTTTCATAGTCAAACCAATCCTCATGTAAAATGCAGGCTAATCACTCTTCTCTATACATAACCAACGTACCCCAGGGAAGTGAGGAAACAGCTCTTTTGAATTAGTGGCCATTATCTCAGTCACAGGCAATTTACCTGCCAAGAGTTAGAATCAGGACTGCCACACAGAAATTTCTGATTGCTGGCCTTGTATGTACTTCTGATCCAGACTGTGGGAGTTCTTGTGTTAAATAAAGTTTCGCTGAATAGAAACAGATAGAATGATTTTTTCCCAACCTTGTCCACATGCACAATATTCCACATATTCAGTGATACTTTTATTACAGAATTATGCAGTGCAATCCAGCTATATTCTTTCCTGATTTTCTTAAGTAGAGAATTTCACTTGGTTGTGAGTTATTTGTGAAAGGCTGTATTTGAGTATGATTAGAATTCAGAAGATGTCTCTAAATTATTTTCTACAGGCTTTTGTTCACGGGCAAGAATTTTTCTCCATGCAAGTAGTAGTGCCAGATCAAAATCAATACAGATAAACACTCATGATTTCTCTGAACATGGCAGAGGTAGGAACTGGTTTGGAGCCACTACGAACAAATTATAAACAAAGTATTTAACCAGAGATCAGGAAATAGCTGCTGTGATTTCAATGTGATTCTTTAAATCCAGTAATCCTTCATCTCCACTAAAGATAAATAGTATGGGTCAGCAAAAAAAAATGAACAAACCATGTAATAAAGGAATTATGGGGGGTTTTGCACTCCGGAAAGAGGAAAAAAAACATAAAGGTTGAAATGTGTGTGAGTAGCAGGAAGAGATTGTGGAAAAGAACCAGGATCAGTTCCCAAATCATTAAATGGTGACAATTGTATATTATGACCACTAAAGTTTAGCTTACAATCTTTCTGAGATGGATTTTTCTCTCTTGGTTCCCTGTAATAATCATATTTTTTGCCACAGTTATCAATGTTATTTTTACCTAAGGAGTTGATAGCTGGTGTGATTAATAAAGACACAGTACAGCTAGCAGTCAAGAATGACCAGGCTTGCAAAATAGAGGTGAGCTGCGGAGCTGGAAGTGATTGATTGTAATGTCTGGGAAATGCAAAGGACCTATCATTTAGCACGTAGAGGCAGTCACATCAGAAATCTGGTAGAAATCTGGTGAGGCGTGAGTGTACACATTAACCTTGGCAGTGGACTAGAACAGTGTATTTCAAACAGTTTTGTGTCACTTGGATGACTGAGAGCAAACACAAGTTTTGCTGGGTGTACTTAAAAGCATTTTTACACAACTTTGAGGTTTCATATTTTACAGGGCTGCAAGGCACTCCTGGGTTAACTGGATTTTTTGGTATAAAGTATACATGCTCTTGAATTTTAAAACAAAAACCAACACTGCATGAATGGTCATAGGTTAGCTTTGAACACCATATGATTATAGGACTGACAATGAAATAATCATACAATGACTAAATATCATAGTCTGATGATTTATAATTTTAACTATTGAGTCCAATCTGCTCTTTGAAGCCAGCCATTTGAAATCAAATCTCATGAAGCTGGTGGTTCTTCTCCCAATAATTTCAGCTAATCTTGAAGCACCACCAAGAGTATTATTGTGAGTATTTCCTTTTACATTGGCAAAGTTATGATTGAGACTTCCAAACACAGGTGAGGTATGACGATCCAGTATATGTTGTTTAGTCTAACTCCATGGTCACAGGTTTGTGGCAGATTTTCCTTCAAGCAACAATACAAGCAGTTAGTGACATGCTCAGATAAACCCATTGCAGGCACATACTATATAATTTTGTAAATTATCTACCTTTATTCTGACAGTAGGAGGTCAGTCCCAAGTTTCTAACTACTAAATAATTCATATTAATTTCACTGTCTTCTTATTAAAATTTGAAGCAGAAGCCCTTATTTAATCCTTCAGGTATTGCAACTGCACAAAGCTATTCAGTATTACTTGATTAGGTACAATGTGAAAAAGCAACACCAAACACACAAGAGTCAAAAAACGAACCACAGAGAAAACACTTTGTCCATTTGAAATAGCCGTGTTTCCAGCTTCTCCTGTGAATTATTAGTTAGCTTTTATTTCTTTCACTAGGTCTAGATGTAAGATTATCTCTTCCCTTAACAACTTTTTTTACCTGCCTTTTGTGTATTTATACATGAATGTCATTAAGAAGAAACCAGCTTTTATATCTTCAACATATTTAATAAATGGCATTGTTTAGCCTGGAGAAAAGGAGGGCCAGAGGGACCTTGTTGTTCTCTACAACTAACTGAAAGGAGGTTGCAGCCAGGTGGGGGTCAGACCTGCTCCCAAGAAATAGAATAAGAGGAAGTAGCCTCAAGTTGTACCAGGTTGGGGTTTAGACTGAGCATTAGGAAAAATTTCCTCACCAAATAGGTAGTCAAGCATTGGATTGGGCTGCCCAAGGAAGTGATTGAGTTACCATCCCTGGAAGTATTTAAAAGATGTGGCATTTAGAGATATGGTTTTGTGGTGAACTTGGCAGTGCTGGGTCAATGGTTGGGCTCAGTGATCTTAGAGGTCTGTTCCAACCTAAACAATTCTGTGACTCTATGACTGTTAGAAAGGCAATGCATATGAAATCACTTTGATGTGACAATCCTGTCGTATATAACTACCGGATCAGTGGATGCCAAACTCAGGTGGAAGTGTTAGATCTTGCAACTAGACAGAGCTTTGGCTGTCCTAAGTCCAAAAGTAGACATTAAGTTTGTAATGCGTATGGGTAGGCTCAGGACACTCATGCTTGTCACCTCTGGTTGGAGCGGCTGCTAACGTTAATTTATAACTCTCTGTGGTGCCCCTATTATATATTGTCCTGTTGTCAGTCCCTGTCTGGCTACACAGGCAGCCTACAGGTGTTTGAGCTCTGCAACATCTGGTGTCTGAAAAGAGAGGGAGCCTGAGGTCCTGAGCAGAGGATAGCTCTGAAACATCATTGTATACAGGGTTGGGCAAAACTTTTATTTGCACACAGTGCTCTCCTGTTGCCTTATAAATTCCAGGCATTTGAGAGTGATAGTAGTAAAAAATTTCTTGTAAAAAGAAAGGGTTAGGCCTGGGAGAATAAGTTGAAAATCCAAGATGTGTTACATAGGGATAGGAAAATGCAGAAACAGAATTATTGCCAAGCTATGAATTTAGAATTATTGGAGACGGTAGTCAGGAATTTTTTCAGTTATTTCAATGGAGCAAGGCACTGTCCTCCAATGTTAATAAGCTGTTAATATAGCATTAGGAAACAACATAGGGGATATGAATGTCAGTTAACTAAATAGATAAAATGTAAAGGAAATTTTGTCAAGTTTCCCCATCTCATTAGCACTAATTCTAAGCAAGTTCCTTTAATACGGGTTAAGTCTCTTAATAGATTAACACTTCCCTACATTCTACCTGGCTGTTTATTTCCTATCCAGTATACCTCTGATAAGCACAGCCTACAGGTCACACCTTGTTTGCTGTTTTGTTTTGTTAAAAAAGCTGTACTGAAAACAACCAAGTCCATGAAGTTTATGTTCAGCAGTTAAAATGTCCTTGTTGTGAATTCCATTCTCCTAATCAAAGACTGTCTGAGGAAAATATATGGGCTATTTTAACATTCTCAAGCTTTATACCTACAAAAACAAACAGTTTGCTTCACAAAAGAAAGATGACACATTCACATCTCCCCATATTTCATTTCCTACGGCTAAGTGTTTCCCAATTTACATATTAATGCAGCTTAGGCAAAAAAGTTTACAAGACCACCTGGGAAAAATTCCAGTAGATGGATGGTCACTGAAACATTGGAAACACAATTCCACTGAGTATTTTTGTCATTATTCTAAATTTTAAAATGACAGCGTTAATGCCAAATATAGGACAGAGTTGTGAATGCAGTCCAGAATCCAGGATCACCTTAGTGAGCTCCCAGAAGAACATAGTTATGCTTCCAGTTTTTTGAGGTTTGGGCCAAATGTATATTGCAAAGTGGTACTTTTTGCACACTGGGCTATTGTCATACCCAGTTATCTGAAAACAATGATGTTAGGGAAATTTTAAAAAGAATATATTTTTCACTTTGCGATTTTCAAGCTATTCTGGTTAACTTGAACTGAAGCTACTCTTTCAAAAAGTGTCTGTTTTTTCATTCTTGATGCTTGGAAATAAAGAAAGATATCAAATATTCATTTTGTGGGAAACTTATAAACCTGTCCAGGTGATTTTAAAACACATTGTTATTCTCAGAGTAGAAAAAGCAGTGTATACAGATACTTTTCCTGTTTACAGCTTGTTTAATAATTTCTTCTGCATTTCAAAACTATAATATAGGTTAAAAGTTGCAGAAAAAACAGTCTCTTTTGAAGGACAAAAAAAAACAAGCCACAGTGCATAATGTTGACAGGAACTTCTTGCCCAAGAAGCTAGTGCAAGCCCTTTCACACAGGCCTGGTACCACCTGACAGAAACAGCCAATTCACTGCAATATGCCAAATACATTTTGATGGAAAACCAGTCATCCAAGTCTGTCATTTTTGTTTTTGTTAAAGATGTCACAGTCATCTATATAATATATTTCTGGCAAAAATGAAAGACTGCAAAGAATAGCCAGGTCACTCAGCCTCACTCAGAAACACAGCACTCTCCTGGGGCATATTCTCCAGCAATGCCTAATTCAGAAGGATGGGTTTGCTGTTTTTGATCTTGGTCTTTCCCTTTTCCATGCTGTGAAAGACAGGTGTGTCCCATGGTTTGGATCGGACTTATTTAGCCTTAATTTGCTGCTTCATTTCTGCCCACAGAATCCAACCAGATGAATGACTTTTTTTGTTCTGGTAAACTACCTTTTTCTAGGTGAGCCAGAGCTGAAATATTCCCTTCAGGAAGATGCCCAGCAGCATTATTTCCACACGCACACCTCCGGTTATCTCCAGCATGTTTTGCTCCCCTGTAGCGCTGCCCTCATGTCACATTATTGTGGTTCATTACACACATAGGCAAGTGTTACACTGAGAGTGACTCAGCAGCAATAGGGAGATTATTCACTTTTTTATACGTCTACAAGATAGGTGTCTGTGGAATAAGAGCAGAGAGAAAGACACATTATTTGTGTCACTAGGGTGATGGGAGCTGGATCTCCAATTTATAGTAGGTGTTTTTGCACACGTTTGCGTCCATTTTTTATATTTTAATATGACAAAACGGCTCTATGTTGACACTGTCAGTGTGTGTGTGTCTGTCTGAGTCTGTGTGTGGGATAAATGCTTTGCCCAGACCACGGGGTTATTTCGAGGGGTTTCCATTTCCAGCGTGGAAACCATAGACCCTGCAAGTGCCAAAGTCAGGCCCCTGACATCACCTTTATAAATACATAATTTTCTGTCCATGAGACAAGAAAAAATATGACAGGGATAGCAAGAAAAATGGGCTTCTAATCTGTTAGTCTGCTACCAATTTTCCATGTGGCTTTGGGCATTTCTGTCTTCTTTCATAATTTGTTTTATTAGCTCTTCAGGAAAGCACTTTCCTTTTCTATACAGTGAATAGTCTAAGTGGGGTCCTGCCCTCAGCTTCAGCCTTTAAGTTCTGCCATAGAACAAAGACCTGTAATAAATATATTTACTGGCCTCTCCATTAAGATGCCTTTTGTGAAATCCATTTGATGGTACTGTTTCACAATTACCTCCGAGCGAAACCCCAGGGCTTTTAGAGATGGAAACTAGCTGACATACAAGTGTGTTCACCTGAATTTATTTTAAAAATAAAGGCACTTTGACTGCCTTCACACATTTCCTGACACTATTCTCACCAATTAATGCGTTCAGTGCAGATAACAGCTACAATTAAAAGTTATTTTAGTATCTAAAATCAAAACACCAACCTAGGATTGAAATGAAAACTCCTGAAAAAAAAATAAAAAACAGACTCAGATATAAAATCGTCTTATTTGTTTGGCTTTGTGAGTTTTATGGAGGAGGGAAAAGCAAGGGTTTTGTTCCTGTTCTTGAAGTAATGAAAAAATATGAAACTAGAATAAGAATCACACTCTGTTAGGTGTAGTGAAGGCACTGGTACATAATTCATCACTCCACTAATGCATTCTGGCAGAGGATTATTTCACATGCATAGCAGGACGTGTCAGACCCTTTGATTTAGAGTCTTCTCTAACAGACTCCATTTTCAAAGAAGTGCAAGAGGGTTCTGCTTCCTCCCTCATAACCACTATTAAATTCACATTGAGAAATCTGACTTAAATTATACTTACGGTTCCTGACACATAAAATCAATCTGATTCAGAAAAAAACCCACGTAAATTCATGCTTGTGTCTTCCTGAAATGGTGGAGTTTGGGAGGACAAAATGTCACCACGTCCCAAGTAGTGACTCAGGACTCAACTTTATTCAGGCTTCTATATCAGGTGATAGCGTGGGACAGAAGAAAATTTGCGTGAAAAACTCTCTCTATGGCATGAAAAAATATAACATAAGATAGGAAAAGCAACTAAAGGTTAAGGTCCATTAGCCTCCGCCTTCTAATTGAGGTAGCTGTCTATATAATTGAACAGTCTCTTAAATATGTTAATTTGACCTTGTGTTCTCTTACCTGAGATCAACTACTTCACAGTTCATTTAAAAAAAATATTACTCTCATGTTTCTGAAAATGTGATATTTTTGAAATGCAGTTAGGCTCATAACAATAATATAAAAAATATAAATATGTGGGAAAGGTGATGTAATTGTAGGCCACTCCAGGAACTCATGATGGCAGTTTTTCTTTATGTTCTGGATTGTTTGAAAGACTGCTGTGTCTGCAGTGATATAAAGTGTTTAATGTTGAGCCTCCAGCAATATTCTAAGTGACTGACTACACCCAAGGAATATCAGGTGCAGATCAAGCAAGTCCTATCCACAAGATATAAATTAACTAAGTGCTTTGAATCAAAAAGGTACATCTGAGAAAATCTGGCAAAGGTGCTCCTTAACATTCTTGATGAGAAATCATAGTATGGACCTTTATATCTTGTAGTGTTCTACTTCATAGTCTCATATTGGAAGATTAGTTAAGTAACAGTTTTTTCTAAAAGAAATAAAATTCCCTGTAAGTCTAGCTAACAAAAAAAAAAAAAACAAACATTTGGGCTGACAATGAATGCTATTTAATTTCACTGTGTCTCCTGAATTGCAGTATTCAATTTAACTCTGAAGAATTTTCATTGTTTTTACTATATTTATGGCTTGAGCTGCGCATGCAACTGTTCTATTCCCCACAGATCAATCACTTGATCAATAATCAAACTCCATGTGCCAAAGTTGTCTAAATACAAAAAAAGTAGTCATTCTATTAATAATTAATTTTCATAATTAATCCATATTGGGAAAATTAGAAAAGAGAAAACAGACTAAGCAAACTGTGCCCATTTGCAGTTTATCTGATTTTCGTTAAATTGTTAGTGATTAGATTAGCTAAAAAAATGCTGTGCATGAGAAGACCTTCAGTCACACCTTGACTGGCAGCTAAGTTAGACAGCTTATTTCCTTAAGCTCCAGCACAGCTGGTGGTGAACTCTTTTCTCTCCAGCTGTTACATGGAGGATGGAAGATGACAAAGTTCCTAATGTAAAACCCAAAGTTGTTTCTTCAATAAAAGGGTGAGAATAGTTTCCCCTCTCTTCCCTGATGCAGAAAATATACTTGTTTGCTTCAATTATAAAGCATTTTAAGACTGCTTTTAAAGCATACTGGTTTAAAGCCTGGCTTTAGTTTCGTACTTGAAAGTTATGATTTAGTCTGTGAAGCTGTGTTAGGCAGCACAATTTATTAATCTTCTCTAATCTTGAAATCTGTCTGCATGAAAGATGACTTGAGTAAAGAAAAGTTATTCCTTGCATTTTGATTGGGTTTTCAGACCTGAGTCAAATTAGTCCTTAGAGGCTCTGGAAACTCTTACTTTTATTTATAGGATATGTGTCTCATGCTCTGTTCAGGAACTTTGGACATGAGGGCCAAAAATTTTCAGGATCACATAGTTTTAATCCTTTAAATCTTCAAATTTCAGTCTCTTTACATCTGTCTTTAAGATATCCCAGATTTTCTGTTTCCTGTTTTCACTTTTCTTTGACAAACATCTGGACATTTTTGCAAGTGCACATTCTGTATCTATAACATTAGAAGCTGTGATTCTCCATCTTGCTCTAGTTTTTAATTCCCACTCCTGCTTTCCTCTTTTCACATTTTGTAACCAATTACAATAATCATAATTGCCATAGCCTATCCTGCATAACATCGATTTACATTTTGTCTACGAGCAACCATACAAAAGATGTAAATGTCCTGAAAGCAGATCAAAGCTCATTATTCCATTGCAGAATGTTTAAAATTAATCAGGAAACATGACTTACAAATTGTACTGTGGGGCTGAATCAAACGCAGAAAAGAAATTTTGGGTTGAGGCTGGCCATCTGTTCTTAAGTCATTGGAAAAAAAAAATGCCAGGTGACTTAAGGACAACATTTTCAGCCTGAATTAACTTCCTTGGGCTCTTGCATCTTCAAGACTGTAAGTTAAGGTACCCAGACTTATCTTGTATATTTTGTAACATTTCTCTCTATTACTTATTTTATTGTCCCAAAATAGTGAATATGTTTGTTGGTACTCAGTAGCTAAAATTATTAGCCCCAGTGGTGTCCAGTTTGATAAACATAAATTGGAAGATAATCACAGGAAGGATTTAATGATTTTTGGGGAGTTATTTTTTGCTATTGATTATACTCTGGGGAAGAAGAGGGGTATTTGATGATGACAAGGAATTGCTGCAACCAGTTGAGATTCCTCAATTTCAGTGACTGCAATTAGGACATGATGGATATGAAAGAGAAAAATTTATTGTGCTAAGTCTAAAGAAATTTAAAGAAAAGCAGTAGTAAGAATTAAAAGACATAAATTGTGTAAAGTGATGGGACTGGTAAAATATAGGTTATATTAATTTCAACTCACTTACAATGGTTTAAAGCTGGAGGTCAGTACCCAAGGAACTGTTTCTTATCCTGAAACAAATATATAAGGAAACTCTGCACAGTCAGATGCACTGTGCCAGCTCATGAATACTGATACAGAAATCTGCTGAGGACTTGAGTGCATATACTTCTTATTTTTTCTCTTAATTTCTCTTATATAAAATTGTGCTTCCTTACACTCATACTTGTTAGATCCAATACCTTCATGTTAAAATAACAGCTTTTCTAGAATAATGCTTTAGTAGATTTTTCATAACGACTGTTCTGGTATCCTGTTTCCTCTGGTGGCCACAAGTAGATGTCCAGGGAAGAGTGTAAGAACAGAGGCAGCACCCTTTGAATACCTTAATCTTCCATTTTTACTTTAATTGCTGCTTGACACTCTTTTCCAAAGCTTTTGACTAACCCAGTTACAATTTCTTGTTTCCCTCACTGTGTTCTAAATGTGCTCATAGAAAATTAGATCACTTCACACTCACATATTTGAAGTCCAGTTTCAAAACTTTTATCTTTGAAGCTGTCTTTGAGTTTTTTGCTGGGGCTTAGGAGTAATATGTCTGGTTTAATTTCTTCAAGGCATTGTCTTTTTGAGCTTCTTAAATTTCTTTATAATAAATACAGTCTGAGTTTATGCTAAACTAAGTCCAAGCTGTGACTATTTATTAGACTACTCTTAATGAATAAATTATTGAGTTACCTTTTCTTGCCAAATAATTGCCTCATTAATTTTATTAGCTACTGAGGGTCCAGGACTTGAGCATGAACAAAAAACCAAAGAGCTTACTAATGCATTCCGAGAAATGGAGAGGCAAAGTCTGTTGGCTAGTACAAATAATCTTTCAATGCTAGTTGTAAATTACTCAAATTAATTCTCCTCTTCACTGTGTTTACATTCTGATTCTGCTAGCAGGTAAGTTGTGCAATTATCCTACTTTATTGTGTGTTAGTGGGTGTGTGAAAAGTGTACTCTATATCTGCAAATAGTCACACCCCATTTGGCAACAAAACGGGCAAAAGAAAGATATGCTTTGTGGTCTGTGTCCAATTGACACAGCCTGAAAATTGGAACATTATTTATGAACAGCTACTTGTAACAATTCCAGTTTCAGTATGAGAATTAATGCCATGCTCTGCCTGGAGTTCTGCAAGTTCTTATTCAGATGCATATGGACAGATTAGTTGATTTAAGTTCATTTGAGCAGTGTACTGATGTCAGTAAAAGAGGCTGCTCAGAGCTCAGCAGCCTTGGAGTACATTTAGGTGAGCTGTAAACATCAGTGAGTAAATACCATCTCTGTAGAGCTTTGCTTTGCTGAGGAGCCTCACCTCAGCAGCAGAGCTCTGCCGGAGAGGCTTCAACAGGTATTTCAAACAGCTGGGAGTTTTACTGTCTTCTCTCTACTCTGTCACTACCTCCCTTATGACCTGTGAGGAAAATACTACCGTGGAGACTACAAAGAGGGATGGCTGATGAGAGAGAGACGGTCAGAGTGTGTCTCAGGGCCAGCACAGCCTCTAATCTTTGCCCCGCCCCAAGCTTCAGGTCCTGCAGTGCCACAGCCCTGGGAGCTTGCAGCCCTGGGTTTCAGGGTCTGGATCTTGACCCCCACCCACCAGCTGATGTCCCAGACAATCTGCATCCCCAGGGAGGAGCCTGGTGCCAGAGGCTGTGGCTGACCCTCAGCTGCCCTGCCCTGCCCAGGCTGAGGCATCAGGCGCTCTCTGCTGGGCCCTGCTGACCCAGGAGCCCCTGGAGTCCCTGGCCCCCAGCCCAGGGAGCTGCCATCTCCCTACCATCCCATCGGATTCATTGGAAATCTTGACTTTTAATCTTCAAGAGTTGTGATCTTAACATTTAAATGGAATAATAATGCACTTTTTTAGTTTAAGAAAGTAAGAGACAACACAATGAAAAGTACAAATATTCATTTATTAATAAATTCCTTAGTATGAATACAGTGAAAGCAGAAATTTGTAGAAAAAAGATCCATGCAGCTGATTTGTTTGTTCCAGTTTTGATATCTTATCCATTATTCAGGATGAGTACACTGATTGAGAAATCAATGTATATGAACATACCCATCTTCTAGCCTCATGAATAGGGTCTAAGACAATACATACAGCGCTGTCTGGGCTAATGTACCAGATCATCTGAGTCAGCCATAGAAAGTCTGAGCTATCTTTAGGCTCTTATACTTAGCAGGAGAATTTGGTTTACTCCCAAGGTGAATGGACCTTATATTCTTGTTCACTTATAAGCAAGTACATCTTCTTCCTTGTTCCTGATTCAAAAATCCTCTCAAAGAGCTAAATCTTAAAAACTGAAAAGCATTTTCAGTTTTCAGACAGCAATTTATTGTATTTCTGTCACATGTACTATTGATTTTCAATCTTGAATACTCATTATTGACACTCAACATCCACACTCACTGGTTTTTGCACATCCACGTTATTATACCCAGTGACATCCAGCTGAGGGCTGGAGATAAAATAGTGGAAATGTGCCTATTAAGCAAGAGAGAAAATTTTCTCAACTTGGAGACTGCATACCATATTAAATTCCTAATCAGATATTTTATCTTGATGAGTAAATAAAATGCTGATCATGAAAATTGTCAGGAATGTAGATTGTCAGGAATTGTCAAAAAGGCTGTATAACCCAGGAAATATGATTTTTGCCACAACCAGAAACAGACTTGAAATTTTGTGGTGTTGCAGGGTGTCAGAACATACCTGTCTTTGTCTTGGTTTCAGCTGAGATTTGTATTCACCTGGTGGCAAAGTAACTATCGCTTCATATTTGTATGAGCTGAAGCTTTGTGATCACTGAGAATGGTAAAGGTCTGGCAAACCTGGGGAGGCACTGCCTTACAAGAAGCGGTCTTTGTTATCAGAAGGGGCTGGGGGAGAAAACTTTCTGACTTCAAGGGAACAAGTGATGAGGAGGAAAACTCCAATAAGAAAATACTTAAATATAACTCTAAGTGGACCTCAACAGGAAAGAAGAAGAAACACTCACCCACTGTGAACATCACACTAACAAAAGGAAAGGAGGTGAGTTTCGGACTTAAAATTAGGAAGCATTTGTTATGGAGAGGTGCTCAAACACTGGGAAAAGGTTCCTGGAGAGGTGGTCAACACCTCAAGCCTGTCTGTGTTGAAGAGGCAATGCCCTTAATAATATGGTTTAGCTTTTGGTCAGCCCTGAAATAGTCAGGCAGCTGGACTGGATGGTCATTGCACATCCCTTCCAATGCAGATATTCTATTCTATTTGATTCAATTTGATTCCTACTTCAAGTCATCATAACTGACAAACAAAGGCTGACAACTCAGTGCAGCTACCACCCCACCTCCTGCTTGAAGAAAACTACAACTGTCAACTTTAAGACAAGAGGGGCATTGGATCATCATGTGAGAGAAAAGGGAGGACTTTAGGATATAGGAATATGTGTTCTGTGCAATGATTTTAACTGTATTGTTAATATGAATTGCTGTTTCAATTAGATAACTCAGAGGATTCAACTCTTAAAGAATTTAAATTATATCAGTTAATAGTTAAGTTATTCTTCTTGCAACATTATTATTCTTATTATATTCTTGTTATTCTTATCATTATTATTCTTCATGTTTTAGTTCAGTGTATGCAGTGTATCTCTTTTGCCAGTAACAGCATTTTATCTAACACAAGCCGTACCTTGAAATCCAGTCTCACAACCAAGCTGAGATATGGCTGTAGAGCATAGCTGCATTTGTTTATATGATGTTTAATTTCATGTCCCATAAATACATTTTGAAATGACGATGCTTGCACCCAGCATATTGCTGCTCAGTTGGCCTATTACTCAGTCAGTTTTCTTGTCCCTAACACATGTAGAGAACACCCACAGCTACATATAAAGTACACTTGATAAATATGATATCATGGGGAATGAGGAAGTGATAATGGTAGCACTTGTCCTTTTATTCATTCTCAGGATGGCAAATAGGGTAGGATGACTGAGTGGGTTAGGCCATTTACCCATCTGTCTTTATTTTGCAGGTCTTATGTTGTAACACAGGAATTACATTTCTGTGCCATATTTACTTTAGCTAGATGTTCTCTTGTCCTTTTGTAAGTCCAACTCTGCAGGCCCTCCCTGCTCTGACAGCTTCTCCCAGTTTAGTGTTGTCAGCAAACTTACTCAGTATTCCTTAGAGATTGGGTCCGTGTACCCAAAATCTAATACCTCTGCTGCAGGGAAAGAACACTTCTGCTTTTTCATGTAGTCTCTTAGGTCGGGAGCAGGTAACTGAGAAAATCCTAGTCTCTTCTCCAAGAGTCAATTAAAATATGTATACAAACAGTTATGAAAAAAGAACTTTTTGTGTGCTTAAAATCCTAACCAAGTAACTTTATTATGGTAGGTTCTAGGTTTTATGTTTTTAGCCCCTTAAACTTTAAATAAAAATTCTGGCTCCACTTTTTGAAAAGTGGTGATATTGACTCCTGAGAGTCTGAGTAGCTATAGTTGTGATTTTGATCCAACACAGGAATCCCCCTCTAATCCTGTTACCTGCCACACCACCACAAAGGGACTGTCTTTGCTCCACCCTTCCCAGATTTCCCTGCTTTAGGCTTCATGTTACTTACTAAGGAAATAATAGTGAATTCTATTTTGGGGTACTTAATTCCCTCCAGGCACTGATTAAGGAGCATTAGGTATTTAACTCAGAGATATAAATCAAAGCTAACTTCAAAGTTTGGTTTGGAATTTGTTCAATGCTACTTGAAATTGCCTTTCTTGTTGGCAAGATTCATGAAGGTGACAGATTCTCAGCAGCTCTATTCTTGTGAAGGAACACTGGAAGCTGTAAAAATTAAGAATACTTTTAGAAATATAGGATGCAGTATTTTTTTCAAATTCCTTTGTCTCTGGGAGGAGAAGACAGGTCCTTTTGAACTGAAACTATATATTTAAACGAAAGAAAACGAAAACCCCCAAACTCTCCAGCATGTGTAAATTCTGCTTGTCAAGGCTTGTTGACTAAATTCTGGTGCTTAGTACCTGATTATTAATCCTCTGAATGACATAACCTTGTTTAATGTGTCATCTACTATCCCTGTTAAAAGAATCCAAAACCCTGAAGTGTCCACAAACAGAAGAAAATAGAAAAGCACTGGCAAAAATTGTAAGCTACGATTCAGCGCCAAAATCCGTTACAATTCCAGGCGGCCTTGAGGGTCTTAGCAGGTAATTTTTTCTTAACTGGAAGAAACATTCCTCTTAGGCAGAGCTGAATTATCTTAAATTATCTTAATACCCAATTTACTCTTTTTTTTTTTCTTTTATTTTTTTCTCGGAGAAAACTACATGAGGGACTGGCCTGGTGGAAGGCATTAATATTTTCCCTCAGGAGAAACACAGGCATTCACAAGGGAAAAATTGAAGAATGGTGCTTGCATGAAGAGAATGTTACAATTATATATATATATATCTACATATACAGATATATATCTATATATCTGTATATACATTACATATATATATATATGATAAAACTATGTCTGGTAGCTTTAAATTAGACCCTGGCTTCCCTCAAGTCCATTGCATACTTCATTTGATTTCTTTGGGGACAAGTTTTCTATTTAAATTTTCTTCACCTGAATTTATGTAGTCAGACTATGTTAAGCAGCTATAGAGTAGGAGCATTTTTTGAAACAGAGATATACCTAAAAATTAGACTTATTTTCTCTAAGCAAACAGTATATTCTTCATTAATACCATATAATTTATACTTATCATTTATACTCACTTATCCAAAATTCATTAAATTTCACCTCCAGATTATTACTGATCTCTTAGTACTGAACACTACTTTAAACATTTTTAAACCTGACTTTTCTCCTTGACTTTTTTTCTTTCATATTTTTTATTGCACCACTGCTTCCCTGGATGAAAGCACTAAAGACAGATTGAAAATTAGTTGTCCTTCTAGCTGGGTTTATGTACTGTGCCCACACTACCAAAGATGAAACAAAACTCTGGATGCCTCTATGGTCTCCACAATTTTTACTGAATATGTAATGTCTTAACGAGGGTAGGAGGGAATGGAAGAAACAAAGAGATGGAAATGTATCAACAATTTTATTTTCAGAAAGCAACATAGAAAAGTAGAGCCTCAATAACATCAATAAGGTCCCTCATTGTCCTTCAGGTAATGGATCTCATGAAACAAGTACTGCATTCTGTCTGCAGGTACCTGCTGAACTTTACCTTTCCTCTTCTTGACTCTACCTTTTATTATTCAAAAGGGCATTAGATGTCCAAAGCAAATAGTTGAAAGACTTGAAAGTTGTTTTCTGATTTTTAGTTGACTACATATCAATAATGAAGTTTTCTCTAAGTTCAGTTTGTACCCAAGTGAAACGTGGCTCATATGCACCTAGTTCCATAAAGTACTGAAGATTGAAGTGCATGGTAATTGTACTGGTAATTATTAGTAGTACTATAATAATATAGTATTTTCTGATTCTGCTCTTTGCAACGACTGTTTAAGACACAAAATAATTCATGTTTCCCAGGGAAATGTTTGTTACTGTAAGTGTTTTATAAATTAGTTTTCATCTTGGCTGGAAAGAAGAATATAGACTGATTTCTAAGGTGGAAAAAATATCATCTTATAATAATAGCAGACTAAATATTACTTACTTTAATCACCAATCCAATTAAGCAATAATATTAATAAAAGGAGAAACATTCAAGCCAGCTTATTAGAGTTAAGCCAGAATTTTTAACAACATCTAAGGAACATCTTGTTAACCATCCTGCTGTTATAACACACTCACCTGCCCTGCTCCTTATCCCAGATAAGGTGTGTGTTTGAAAGAAGGGAAGATCTGCATCTTCAAAAGTCACCTGCAACAGGTCTTCCTTCTGCCTCTAAATTCAAGTTTCAAAGGAATCTGCATAGTTCCCCAAATGTTTCTGCGGGCTGAAAGTTAGGGTATACCACTGTAAGTGCTCTCATCCGTGTGGAAGGAGGAGCGGCGGGCCGAGGCTCACTAGATGGTGCTAGGCACAGGCGGGTGGCACAGCCCGCCGCCGCCAGACACGCTCCCGGCTGGGGCCCCTGCCCTGCGGGAGGCACGGGAGCATCCACGCATCTCAGCAGCTGGCACTGAAATGGTGGGGAAAAGAGCTTTGGGAAAGTGACTCATACATACGTGAAAAAGTACCGGTGGCGTGCATTTGTCAGATCATCCCAGCATTTAAAAGCAGCTTTTGTGTCTGATAATAAATAGCTTGCTGCGGCTGCATCAGTATTCCCCTTTCTATCTCACTTTAAAACACTGTCTTTTGCTGTTCCATTTTTCTTCACTTGCATATTAATTACTTCATTATTGCTTATTCTCAGTTCCTCTTTGAGTGACAAACCCACCATCTTGTCTACAAGTTGTTTTCCTCAGTTTTGGCTCCTGTGTGTAGTTTTCATCCTGCCGATTTTCCTCTTCACCCTGACAGCTTTCCCTGGGGCCATGTCTCCTGTTTCTCACTTCCAGCACATCAATACCTGCAGCTGAGCCACCTGCCAGCCCGGTTTATGCTTAGCTGCATCCTACCCCAGGCCAGGGAGGGTGAAGTGTTTCACACCCATGTTGCCACGGCCCATCAGAAGGTCCCTTCCCTATCTGGCCCATCCATGGTCCCCCAGGTGTGTCTCTGCCCCTGTAGCTGCCACTTTTCCGATTGCCTCTGAGCCTGTTTCACTGGTTTTGGAGCCACCTGGAACCACCCTGCAGCCCCACCACCCCTATCTTGTGGCTGCTGGCTGGTGCAACCAGCAGCACCAGAGCCCCATCCACCCCTCAGCCCTCCCACAGCACCTCACCCCTGCCCCGACAACTCTTTTCTGACTGAACTTTTGGATGCAGACAGCACACATTTGAACAGCGTGTATCCAAGTAACTCCATAAAGAAGTGTTGTAGTGTCAGTCAGCCCCAGTCCCTCACATTCATCTGATGAGCCTGCGTAAATCATAGAGAAAATGTTGGGTTTTACTTTACAAAGCACACAGTTCCACGTGTGTTTTTAAGCAGATGTGTGTATCTGCCTCTTAACTGATGAAAACAGTACTACAGATACTTGCTGCTGCATAACAGGTAAATACTGTAATGCTAGTAGTTATTACTCTATACTTCAACAGGTCCTTAACTTGACAGCTTGTAGGACAAGACAGACAGCAGCTCCATGTTGAATGTCACCTGGTGGGGACAGTCAGGTGAGCACAGACTTTGGTACAGGGAATCAGATTTATAATTTTTAACTGACTGATTGATGACTTTCTCCTAAGTTGCATAAACAAAAAAAAGAATGGGAAGCCTGATTTAAAAACAGGGCCCTGATCTGCATAGAACTTTCCTTTAGTGGCAGACTTACAAGGCCAATATCCAATATCTGGATATTATCCAGATGCACAACTTCCTCTAACTGATGACAAAGCCTTTGATGTCACTTATTACTTGGAACTAATTCTGAGATTTTAAGTGTGTGTTTAAGTATGCAAGATGCATTCTACCCCACGCAGTTAAAAAAAATAAATAAATGCCACCATACTTCTAGGGTTTTTTAGATCTTGTTTCCAAGCCTTCCTTCTACTTTGCATAACTACTTAGTAGTTGCACTGATATAATGCATCAGTCTCTCAACAGAGTGTAAGGGTTAATTCCTACCAAAGTGACCCTAAAGCTACAAACTACCTATTCCTGTACTCTCACTGTCTGAAATTTCTGCTATTTTTTAAAACATAGCACAGGGGTAAAAACAAAATAAAATTAAAGGAAAAAAACACACAGACAATACAGTTCATTCTTTATTCATTTGAAACAGAAGGTAGATTTAGGCAGGTAGAATGTGTGCACTACATAGGAAAATCTCACCAATTTCAGCTCCTTAGTCTTCTTAACAACTTCCAGTTAAAAATGAAACTAACAAAAGCTAAAAGTATATACAAAATGTCTTGGCACACACAAAAAAAAGAAAAAGAAAAAACACCTACATTTTGAAATGTTTTCACTCAGCTAAGTGAACCTGACTGTCATGGAAAATGCCCCATTTCTAGGGCCTGTAGACTGTACCTTTCAGCATTTAACAAATTGGCTTTGAGTAAAATTACTTTGAGAAAGGATTGTTATAGGAAATTATTCTGAGTCTGTGCTCAAAAATTTACAGCAGACCTCCCATGGTCCAATTGAGATCTGGTTAGTCATATGATTTCTCTAATGGTGTTAGAGAAACAAACCCTAACAGAAATTCTGTCATAAAGGGATTGTAAAATCTGAGATACTGATTGGAATGAAAGGCTGCTAATTCTGTAGGGCACAGCTATCCCTGGATGTAATTGCTCTCGTTTCTTACTAGATAGTCATTAATCAGCCTGAGGTAGCATTGGATTAGAGTTGATTCTGGTAAAATACGAAGATACCTTACACAGTCTACTTGTCAGAAATAGTCAGAAATAGACTTCTATCAGATTTTTCCAATTATTCAATATGAGTTCAAGTAAAAAAAAAAAATAGGAAAATTGGGACAACATATAAATAAATCTCTACATTAGCTGATTAAAATCCTTGAATCAGAGCAAGGACACTTCTGGTATGTGACACTGTTGCTGGTATTAGCTAATAGAAATAAATGCTCAGCAGTACGGATTAGGATACTGGTTTAGATCAATTTTTAGTTTTTCAAAATACTGACTAGCTACAAGAACTGCATAATATAACCTAACATTATTGATTATCACCATAATTGGTATCCTGTATTTGACTTATCACTGAAGCCGCTTTGGATTTCTAGCTGCTGCATGGACACTCCACATGGCTATTTTTGCCTACCTATATACCAGAGCAATGTAATTTCTTACACTGTTTAAATAAAGAAGCAACAATCTGATATCAAAATGAGTTTTAGCCTTTAGTTTGTGGCAGAAAAAAGTGGATTATTGGTTAACACAACCTAGAAGGGGAGATCTTTACGTTCCAGAGTTTAAAAAAGTGTAAATTCCGATGATGTGTGTGGGTTTTTTTATGAGCTCCCCCAATTTAGGAGCTGCAGGTTTCAGTTTGGAGGAGGTTTTGAAGTTAAATTAAAGCAGCTAACTCTACATGATGTTTTTATTTTAAATAAGAGAGGCGGAAAAATCCACTCCCAAATAAGTGGTGTAAATAACTTCATTTAGAGAGATATCAGGAAATAATAAATATTATCTGTAGAATGTAGGAATGCTTAACGACAAAGTTCTGTCAGCACTATAGAGGTAAAGTAAACTTCTTAAAAACACATTAATTTTGAATTTTCAATGGAAAATGGAAAAATAAAATACCTAGGCACATAAATAAAAATATAAGAAAAACTGCAACTTTTAAACAGGAAGATGTTGAAGAGAAAATAAAATACTTGGGTCAGCTGTCCCCAGAATGAATTAATTCAGTGTTCAAAGATACATATGATAGGATAACAGGAATAGCAATAAAGCAGCCGTTCTTTGGGGCACATGTGAGAAGGGCAAGAGGCAACACACATGCTACAGCACGCATGTGTGCCAGAAAAATATGAGGCTGAATTTTTTGCAATAAGAGTGGTCAAAAATTGGAACAGTTCCTCTAAAAAGATTTAATAATTTTCATCCATGCAGGTACTCTAAACTCAACTGGACAAAGCCCTCAGCAATCTCTGACTTTGAACTTAGCTGTGCTTTGACTTGGAACTGGTACAGACGACCTCCAAAGGTTTACTCCAACTCAAATTAATCTATAATTCTGTGATCTGTCTTAAAGAAGGTAGCTGGTTTCTTATACTTCTTAAATGTGATTGATTTAATTTCCCTGGACATATCAGACTTAAAGGGAGTGACATCAGAAGTTCTTTAAATGTGGTATTTGAACTATGATTTGGTTTATACATGTGAAATTCCAGGGCAAATTGGAAAAGAAGTGTCTGTACAGCTTTCCTAGGCTAGCAGTAATGAGTGGCCTCATTCAACTATGTGGAAGGTTTAGGGGGTATTATTTTAAGCTAAACATAGATGGTATCATCTTTGCATTATCAGCACTTTTTCCCTCTCTAGGAGAGATATAATATGCATCAAGATCTCCTGCAGTTTCTGGCTTGATCTTTATTTTGTAGATCTTAGCAGTATCCCATGCATTTCAGTATTTTTCTTGAATGGTTTTCCTTGTTGTGCTGTCAGATTCATTGGCTCCTTCACAACTTGTATTATTTTAGGTTTTAATGATGATGCAGATTACAGCTTTTGCTGTTTGTTTATTTGTTTGCTTCTTCACTTGTTTGTTTATAAAGCTGGAACCTACTTATGTTTCATCTGTGTGCCTGTGTTAATCTGATATCATCTCCACAGCATCAAGAATAAATTTGCAAGTGCAGTCTTTAGCCACCAATATCTTGCATGTTTGACCATTGCAAACAGTTTAGCTCTGATGAATCTCTGCCATAGTACACTTAATTAGATGTTTTTATGTTTTTCTAATATGGTTTTACAGAAAGCCACTTTTACCATTTACTTCTATGTACTCAGGTAACTTGCTTCTAAGGTTTTAATCAAGCAATATTTCAGCAATTTCTGTGTCACTTTTCAGAGTGCTGATCCATTATGTAGTAGTACCGAGTAGAGATCTGACATTTCAGGTTTTTTGAAATGTCCTTTCAATGCTTTTAATGACATTTCACACAAAACCATCGGGCGTGAATGCCGGAAACCAAAAGCAACATGGTGACAGTCATGTTTTTTTGAAAAGGATTTAAACTCGTAATAGTCAACCTGTAAGTCATATCACTGCTGCAGTGGGTACATCACGTCAGAACTGTAGGTGCATATCAGGGTTACACATTTAGCAATTACATTCTTTAATGATGTTATTTATGGAGAGCATTCCAACAGGGTTGAAAAAATAGATACATACTATGCCATTATTTCCAGTATTATTACCAGTGTTATTTTCAAACACGTTAACATATGTTTGTTAACACGCAAAGTGGTGAGCTACCTTTTTTGTGCCTCTTCAACTACTTTAGGGGCAGAGTCTCTCTTTTAACAACATTATATGCTGAAGTTTTGCTTTAGCATGTGTGGACCAGAAAGATTATTCCTTTTTTTACATGGCACACTTGCTGAAAGAGACACAGCTCACAGTTTGATGTCATCTGGCCACCTTTGAGCTAGTAACCCAGAGTCCTTTAGAACTGGCTAAGAAAAACATGCAGGGCATGATTCATCTAACCTATTTTAGATGGCTACTTCAGGAGATGAAGTGAATCATGTCCCTGAGAACATTTGTGCTCTCCACTGAATGTAGAGAGGGCTTAAACAAGTAACGCACGGGAAGATCATTATGATGTGGGTTACTGAGTTTGGTCTGATGAATCCTGATCTTAGCCCCCTGATTTTAGACCTGAAAATAACAGTTCCATTATTTTTAGTTCTATTATTGTTGTTGTTGTTGTTTTTGTTATTATTATTAATTATTATTACTATTACCATTATTATCAGCATTATCATCATCATCATCATCTTTATTATTATTATTTTTACAGAATTTATATTTAGGCCAAGGTATTACTTAAAAATACAGGTGCTCAGAATTGTCATCTCACTGATATATTCATGGATTTACCTGCCTAGAAACACTAAAACTAGGTATCATTCTAAAAATATTTTGTTGTTTAGCAAAATAAAATTTCTCATGGTGTGCGGAAGTCACAATATTCTCGCACCCGTCCTGGTTGCACATTTGTAAATGTTTGGTTCTGTGTATTTTGATGCAACTTGGAAGAAGAATTTGGAGTGGACTCAGCTTTTGTGAATTTTCAGTATAATTTCTAAGGTGACTGGGTAAATTTCAGTAAGCTTCTCTTTGCTGTAGTATATACTTGAAGTACTGTCTAGGTGAAATCCACAGCAGGGGACTTCTGAAGACAATTTGTAACACTGAATTTACTATTAAATATACTATAATAAATGTTAATTTTGTCTTTAGCTTTTAAAATATTTTATTATTGAGCCCTCTCTGACTGATGATTTACAAATAATGCTATTCCATAATTTTAAATTGCATTGAAATAGAATTTTTTTTCATTATCTGCGTTCAACATAACATTGAGTATCCTCTTTCCTCCCAGAAATTACTCTTTTCAGGGAATGAAGGATTCTCATAAGAACATTTTTAGTCATGATTATTACCTCAAGGCATATTTGCATGGAGGTAAAGTCTTATACAAGCAATACAGTACTCATGATCTATGAAAGATAATGTTTATAGCTAATAGTTGATATAGTTAATAAATATATAATACAGTTCATAAATCTTTGGAGTCCTCTTTCAGGTCATATAAAAACTGTTTTCCAGTTCAAATGAAGCACTAAAAGAGTATGGAAGTATATTTTATTAATTTCAAAATGAAGCTACGTGGAGAGAATAAATATTGCCTGGTAATGATACTGTAACTCTAGGTAGCTAAGCATTGCTTTAAGTTGTGAGAAGCAGTGTGGAACTACAGGATTTTGTTCTCTGAGATTGCTCTACTTAAATCCTAATTTTCTTCTGTTTTCTTCAGAAAAGGGAATCTGTCATAGTAACAAAAATAAAACAAAGCAAAATTAAGACTCCTATCTGTGAAGAAATAGGTAAAAACATTTATTAATTTCACAGAAGCCTTTGTTTAGCCACCAGAGTAGGAGGCATTTCAGATTCAGCTCAGGTTGATAGTGACTTGAGTGGCAGCTTAACATAAAGTCAAAGCTAATTCATAAGGCATTTGAGAATTTCTATCCTTCATTGAAATATCATTTAAACATTCATCTTTTAAATATAAGAAAATTAAAAAATTCAAGATCACTATTACAGGTTATTGTTATTATTAAGTAACATTTGTCCTCTAAAACATTTGTTGCATAATAAGTAGATGCTTCTGAGTTCAATTTAGAAATCAAAAAGTTTCATTGGTTTGAGAGGCACAAAAACCCAAACTAGATGACCATACTGATCCTTTCATTTCTTAAATATATTTATCTGCTTCTAATAAAAGAATAATATCAGAATAGTTTAATAAAAATAGTTAGAGTCATAAAAATGCTGGCAGGTGCCTCCTATAAGTGAAAAATCAGACTTGGGGTTGAGTGTAATTAGGCAATTCTGTAAATTCCCTCTGTCATCAAAATGTCTTTGGGTAATTTATGCTTGGACAATAAAAATATTAAATAAAACTGTAAAAGACCACCTAACATTTTCTCCTGCCTGTAAAGTGATATATACATGTTCTTTCACTTTTTTATCTTTTTGTCTTTTTTTTAATGGATTTAGGTGCTGACAGGATTAATATTTTAATTGTAGGTGTCTCAAACCTACGTGGAAGCATGTTTCAGATTTAACAGACTGAAATTCTTTTATTTATTAGGCTGAATATTTTTTCAATATGAGAAAAAACTCTTTGACAATAATTTGAACAAAAATTGCACTGTATATTATCTTCAGTGGAATATACAGATAGTCTGGGCCCATGTACAGTGCTATATTTCTTAGATTTATCTGTTTATTTGGGGGAAAATCTAGGCTTTCTCACACCGTGCTCCCATGAACTATGTGGCTTCACTCTCAAAGGAGAAGAAAATAAAATCTGAAGTTTTGCAAAAGCCAGAGCTATGGTGCTGCCTTATGAAAACGTTATGAAACAGCTTCTGGTGAAGGCAATCATGACACTAAGTTTGGTGTTAGACATTTCACTTAGTACTCTCTTGCAGTCTCCAAGAAAAAGATAAGTGACAGCGGAGAAAAGGATGTCCTGCACAAAATATGTGTGTTGAGAGAACAATCATATTCTCATCTAGTGTTTTGATTCTGTGAGCACAGACATTGTGGTTTGGTTTTTCTTTAGAGGGAATTTCACTGTTTTCCTGTTTAGGGGCATGTTTTCTAGGGTAGTAAAACAAGCATAAGCATTTGGGCTGTGTGTTAATGTTTATCACAAAACTTCAGTGTTATGAGAGAATCCGACAGCAAACAAGAACAGCGTAAATTAATCTGAGGTGTATTCTCTATTTTTTCAGCCCCCTCTCTGAACCTAAGGCAAACAGATGGCTGAGGATTCTCTGAAAGATTAAATGCTTCACTCTGAACATCTCTCAGGATGAAATTTACATGCTACTTGAAGCCTGACTTTTTTCCGTTGATTGTTTTATTTTCTTCCCAGAAGTATTAAAGCACAAAGGAACAAAAGACATCAGACATACCAATAATATTTAGATCACAAGCTACTTGTAATTTTATTTACTTATTATACAAGCACTCATTATAGTTCCTCTTGGTATACTTTTTTTCCATCAATTCAAAGAAATATAATATTATGGTTCCTTAATTTTTAATGCACCCAGGTATGTTTATATGGGCTATAAAGGCCTCAGGGATAGCAGTAGGTTTTTGATCGATTATGTTCTCCGTAGCTACTTGCCAGCTGAACAGAGTTGCCGATTCCAGCAATAATGTAAGTTCTTGACTACCATGATCCTGTATTTTTCTTGGTATAGCTACAGGTACAGGGGGGGACAGAAGTTGCCTAGTCTCTCCTGCAGCATTACCAGAGAGCAGTCTTCCCTCTTAAAACAGGAAGGGAAGAGGGAGAGACTGAATGCTATTTTTTTCCCATGAAAAAGGAATGCTGAGAATTGCATATTCCAATTCTTTTTCTAGAGGGTAGATTTGATTAATAAGGTGCTATTTTTCTTTGATTCTGTAAAAGCCTTTCCAAAAATTGATTTACTCATCCTAATTTAATTCTTTGAGTCTGCTTAATCTAAAAACTGGCTTGCTATGTTGATTTTGTTAGCATAAATCAGGACTAAAATAAATATAATTTAACACCTTTGAAGTTGTTCCTGGGGTGGGATGTCCAACAAAAACTCAGAATCACAGAACTGGTCTGTACTTTACTCAATAATGCTGTTCACTCAGTAATGCTTGTGACAAGTTTACCTGCCTTATTGTATAATCTTTTTTCTTTCTTTCACTAAAACATTTATTCTCTCCTCGAGAAATTACTGCTAACCACAACCATTTACTTAGGATCTTCCTGGGTGGCTGGACTTAGCACAGAAAAACCCTCATGAGCTAATATTTCACAGTTAGAGTATTCAACAAACTTCCAGCGACATTCTCTTTCTTTTATTTTTAAACAGTCTATGTTTCTTCCACACTGAAATACAACAACAGCAGAGATAATCCTTCTGCATTGAAAAGTGGAAAATACTCTACAGGTTGTTCTGATTTATGTGGTAGTATAATGTTTGACTTATCAAGATTGTGTCGTTGACATATGCAACCTGTGATCCACTGTAACCTCAAATCTTGGTCTGCTGCCTGCCTGGTCATTCTTCACCCTGTGTTTTGTTAACTGGATGTGCTTGCTCAAATAAATAAACTGCATTATTTAGATACAGAATTCCATAGCTATCAAGATATTTTTTAACTTTTCAAAATAATAAAGTTAGACTTCAATATTTTCCTGCAGTATGTTCATAGTCTCCTCCAGACCAAAGTAATTTAAATTGTAATAAGAAAGCAATAAAATCTAACAAGTTTTTTTCCATAATCTCAAGACAGGTTCCTGTGCAGTATAGCTTGATATGTTTTTCATTATTTGCCAGTGAATTGCATATAACTGTTCTGCAACCATGGCTATCTATCTGGTTTTACATCCAACCGTAGCACTTTTTTGGTGTTGTTTTCCTTCCTACTTTATGAGCTTTAATGGACTCAAAATAGAACATCTACATCTCCCCCCCCCACCCCAGCAGCAAGGGCTACTACTGTTATAGAAGACAATAACAATGGCCTGACATGTGCCAGATTCTACTTGCTCTTCTTATTTCATTATTTCCCAGGTCATTAAAACTCTTTGATTATCACTCCAGTGTTTTTTCTGATTAGTAGAGAGAAGATTCAAGAACTAGAATCATAGGAAAGCAGGTAATAATTGGTGTGATTAGCAGAAGACTTACTGAATATACTTGACTGTAGTGAAATTCAGAGGTGCTCAAGAACTCTGATTGTTCAGCCATCTAAATTTTCTAAGTAGACAGGTTGAAGCTGAGGCATTTGTGTGTGGGAAAGATTTTCCTCAGAGAGTTGTTAGTGCCAGAAATAAAGGTTTGATTCTGGTTTCATTTACATGAGTACTTCCATGAAGTAAACAGAGAAAAGCATATAAACATGGGGTCTATGCGCTCATTATCAAGCCCCACTAAATTCCCTTTTATCTTGTACATCTGCAAGTACACTCTTATTGAAAACAACTGTAAAATAACATAAGGAAGGTCGGTGTTTTCTAAAAATTAGTTATTGGTGATGACCTGGTTTTACATCTTTAATGGATTTTTTCTTGTTCATAAATAATTTATATTTTTAATAAGTATATATTCTTTTTCATATGTACAGATGATAGTAGTTAGATTGTTTTGGAGAAGGGGTGAGACATCTTGTGGGGGTGGAGGAGCTGTAGACAAAATGTTGCTTTGTCATTAATTGTGATACTCACGTGTTCCCAAATGCTCATGTTGCTTTTAGCTTGTGAAAATTCAGCTGAGAATTTAACTTCCCTCTTGAAGCAGGGTAAGCTTTTAGTAATGAGATTATTCTCCCTGTTCTTTGGCTATGCTAAGCCCAAACAATGCGTTCAACTTTGACTCTAAGCCATTATTGTCAAAACAGTGTAGTTTGGAAATTAACAATTAGGTGAAAATGTCTCGCTATAGTAATTCCTTTAGGCATCTCCTGGCTGCCTCAATTTCATCCAATCTGAAAAATGATGTATCATCACCTTGGCAAAGATTTCAGATGCTTTGCTCCCAAAAAATAATGTAGCCTTTGCATTCATTTTGCCTGTTGCTCTTGGGTTGCTTTTTAAAATTTTTAAATATTTTTATTTACTTCTGATATCTCCATTCCTTCTTCTCCATCATAAGCACTAATGAATGTATTCACATCTTCTTTTCCATAAACAAAGAAATGTGTATCAACATTATCAGTGCATAAATGGTTCAAAGGTGCTGAAATTCATGCCAGATGCTTCAGTGACTCAGTACCAAATGGTGAAATGTCTGAAAGCTTAACAAGATATTCATTTTTCTGCTAGAAATATCTTTTTACAAAGGCCTTTTTCTGTTAAGAGGCATCATTGATCACAGTTCCTCAGTATGAAGAATTAACAAGAGCTGAGCAGTCAGCTTACAAAACAGAGCAATTTGCTTCTGCTGCTTGTATTAAACCATGATTTTATAACAGTCAGTTTTTGAGAGAAATTTAAATAAGATACCTTTCAGAAAAAAGTTTCTTAAGAAAATGGTGTTAATATGTTTGTTGGGTTTTTTTCGGCTTTAAAGGCAAGTGTTAATTTGGACTCTGTGATTTTTTTTATTCCTTACAGCTTGATTGAAAAAAAAATTAGTTGTCATTTGGAAAGAGGAAAGGATGTGAAAGTTGTTAAATAACTAATAAGCCAAAAGACATTTAGGCATCATTCAGTCTGATTGTAGGTTTGGTCAGTGCCTCAGCCTCATACCTCTGCCTCTTCTGACTCTTTTTTATTTCACTTCCTAGAAAATGGTGACTTATTTCAATCAAATCAATTCAGTAAATATAGAAGAATGATGTATTCTAAAATTAAAAACCATTTCCCCCCCCCTTATCTGCTTTACCCTCTGATATATGAAACACACTCATATTTTCAATGCAGTCATATCCTGAGACGCAACACTAAATATCACGTTAAAAATTATTTTCATTATCCAACATACTGATTGTTTAAGCTGTTTTAGTTTCCCTTAGGACACCTGGCTAGTTGAGGCTGATCTCTACTTGATCACTAGTGATGACCTGTGGGCTGTTTTGATTTCAATGCATTTTCATTTTTAGTATTTATTGACATGTGAAACTGATCACTAAAGCAAAAGATGTAGTGAGTTGAGAACATAGAGATTTTCTTTTTAATAGCTGATGAAATTAAATGCCATAAGGACATTGACATTTTCTCTTTAACATGTAGATATTAAAGTTACAGAAGTTACTATACATTCTACATTAAAAAAGAACACTCAGAATTTATAATTATTTATCAATTTATTCTGCAGATAATATTTTCAGTTCCCACGCTAAAAAGAGGAAACAAAGTGGGCAGAGTCCCATCTCTAAGCAGTATCACTTAGTTGTCAGGCATTATCACAATGATGCATTGTTTAGAATCTAAATGTTATGAGGAACTGTGAAGCAAACAAAAGTTTTCAATGTATTGACATTTTTTTACTGTGAAATTTAATGAAAATGTAATCCTCTAAATTAGCAGCTTGGTATAAAAGTCATTAAAATAGATGGAAACGTATCCATTAATTTAACAAGACTTTAGAGCAAGCATTTAAGTAGCTTTTTGCTCCAGCCTGCTGAGTATTATCTTCATTATACAGATAATACTGTGAAGTCATGGAAAGGTTAAATGCTGATTCCAAGGCCACAAAATGAGGCAGCTGGAAAACCAAAACTTACGTATTAACAGCTCTCTGTCTGTACATCATAATTAAGTTAGTTTTTTATCTAAATTAGTGAATCGTTAAGGGTAATTTTTTTTAAAAAGGCAATATATATTAAAATATATCTTGATCTTTATATCATAAAAATTAACATGTTTGTAAGTCAAGAGAAATTGATTTTAAAATGAATGGTACTCAAACTCCATATTTATGTAGCTATACATTAGGTCATTTACGACATTGCTTTCCTGACTTCTGACACCTGTAGGGAAAACCCATCTTCTCTGTAGATTGTATTGGTTTTAAAAGACCAAAATATAATCTGTTTAATTTTGCATTGCATTTAGGTGCCCAAGCAAGTATATTTGACTTTTCCAATGAACACATACTGCTTGTCTGAGCTTTCAAAAGGAGGTTAAGAAAGTTCCAAGAATCTCAGATAGAAGCATAAATCAATATATTTAGTATAATTTAACTAAACTACTGCCAGCAATTTATGTTCAGAATCCCTTTTCCAGTGCCTTGACAAGAAACAGCAAAAAACTCGTTGCCAAAGAACTGTCTGAGGAGGAATGAGATGGCAAAAAATTCTCCATTCAGTTTCTTCATGTCCTTCACCATCTCCATTTAGTACAATGTATTCACATTACAATAATACAAAAGAAGTTATATTCTTGTATTAAATGATACCAAAACAAATATTTTCACAATTGCTTTACATTGAACTTTGAATCTAAATGTCACGTTAGATTTTGAAGGCTTTCCATCCTAAAAAAAAACTTCTTCAAAGCCTAAAGGGTGTTGTAGAGCAGCAAAACAGGGTTTAAAACCTGAGGTCTGGCCCGAAAGCTGAACAGAAGTTCTTAAAGGTACCTAAGATTAAGTCCTGGTTTATTTTTGCTGCTGGTAAG
This sequence comes from Lycocorax pyrrhopterus obiensis, assembly GCA_014706295.1. Lineage (NCBI taxonomy): Eukaryota > Metazoa > Chordata > Aves > Passeriformes > Paradisaeidae > Lycocorax > Lycocorax pyrrhopterus. Next base: position 9,220,898 of record JACSVZ010000015.1, read on the forward strand.
TGTTCACATTTTCTCTTCAATTGCTACAACAGAAAGAAGGGATCCTGGGTCTAGAGAGTAGAAAAGGACTTGGGTTTTAAATAGCATTATTTAGAAGGGAGAAAAAGGAATTGGGGTGGTTGTAGTTCTTTAACACTCATCCCAAGCCAGTATTTGCGAGCAAACTGAAGGACTATTATCATATTATTATGCATTTGTGTTGTGACTGTTGGAGGGGGTGTTTTTTGTGTGTTTCTGTGGGGATTTTGTGCTTTGAGGGTTTTTTCGTGGGTTTGTTTGTGGGTTTTTTGATCGTTTTGTTTTAATTTCTTTTTCCTCAGGATCTTTTTTAATTCCCTTCTCTATCTACCCATCTCTGTATTTTTTAACCTTATTTCCATTCTCTGTCATCACTTACATTTATTGCTACAGTCAGCCCAAATGTAGTCTACATTTCTGCACTAAGAATTATTAGCAGAAAATTAACAGCTAATACTCCTTGGAAAGGGATCAGGTATGTCCCTGAAGGCCAAGACATCTTTTAATATGTTCACCTGCATCTCAACTCTGGAAGTAGTAGTTTTGTTTAACATTGCTTGATAGAGTCCTGTACAAATGCAGGCTCACCATGAACAAAGCTGAGACTGTGGCCCCAGAGCTTTCCTTGTTACGGTTCCTTATTACATCAGTTCACAAGCCCTGCTTTGCAGAAATGGGTTGCTGGATGTCTGGGAGAAGGACTGACCTGTGGCACTGTTTCCTCAGCTTTCTTGCTACACAATTGGCAAAATAAGGAAAGCATTATTAAAATGATTGGCTACATTTTCTTATTTTCTATTTAAGCAGCCATCCCAGAAGACTGGCTGGCTGTCACTTAAAACCTACTTTTGATTTTCTGTTGAAGTGAATGTAATACACTCTGATAAATGCTCAGATAATGAATATAATAAAATTTTTTCCTATCAGTTTTGCAGAGACATTCCTGGGCAACTACAGTTCCTGGTCATTTTTGGCATGCTGCATATTTAGCTGTCTTCTTTCTCTTGCCCTACATCCGTGTTCTTCACTATATTTAGTAACTCATGCATTATATTTTTTGGAGTTACAGGAACTCTGCTACTATGAATGTCATATTAATCTTGGATCTCTTTTGAAAATGTTCTCTATTGCCATCCTTATAAGGTTTGTGCACAGACATTTTTTTCAGTGGATGTAGTCAGCAAGTCACAGCATTCAAAGGGAAGAAGGTCATCTCATTGCCTCACTATTGTATCTGTTGCTCTCTCTAGCAATTTAATTCTGCATATCATGAGTGAGAAGCCTCCTGTGCAGTGACAGTATTACACAATGTTGGCCGGATGATCTCTGAAGTAAAAAAATGGGCTTCAGTTAATATTCTCCCATGAAACAAGAGAAGTAAAGCACTATGGTTTGACTTGATCAGGAATATACAAAAGAGCAACATAAATCTAACATAAAAATCCAGACAGTGCCAACAAACCAGTACAGATGTGAAGAGGAGAAGAATTTTACCCTTAAAAAATCCCCACCAAAACACACACACACGCACACAAGACTCTACCTGATAATCTGTATGATGTAAGTACATAGATATTCTTTGATTATAATGCATTGGCAGGACTGCATATGGTAGTCTTCCTACCTGAAATTTGAAATTCCAAAGATGAAAAAACATGGTGAATTTTTTTGAACTTCAGAACCTCTAAGGCCTGAGCTGTATTTTTTTCTCATTTTTTTGTAAGAAAACTCACCGAAGTTGAGAATCGAGATCAAAAGATATATTCCTTTCCTCTTCAGTCTAGCCAGGATTTCTCTCTGAGTTTGTGAATAAAATAAAAAGTTAAAGTCTTTTTCAATTTGTTTTCCTATTTATATTTCTGATGCCTTATGGTAAAAATTCCCTATGGGTGTAGTGTGATGGCCAGTGCATTCTGCCCTGAAACCAGTCTAAATAGCCTGGAAAGAGCAAGGGAGCCCGGGGAGTGGAATATCACGCATGACAAGTCCAGCAGCTGGTCATAGCTGTACTGGGCAGAAGCAGGGCTGCTCAGGGAGACCTGTCTCACGCCATCCATTTTAACATAGAAAATCATGTGTCTTGGTATCAAAAAGTTTGGGAAACATAGTCTATACTACCTGGATTAATTAATACCTTCTACTAACATGGACTAAAACATATAGCCATGATTTTTTTTCATGCTGTCAAGGATGTCTTCTCGTTTAAAAGAAAGTGCAGTGTGTTATTTTTTTGTTACTCTTATGTGAATGTCTGAGCACGCAAATCTTTCAGATGCCATGTAGAAAACTAGATTTGTTTTTGGAAAGTCTTCCTGACCTCTTCTTATACAGAACTGGAAGATTTGGGTCAACAAATCTTGACATCTGCATTCAGGTTCTAGTCCTTAAGGATCTGAAGACTTTTGAATAATTGAGTTCCCACTCTTCATCTCCTCCAGTGGGAAGCCATAAGGAAGAAAACATTTCTGATTAAATATGAATTGGAAAGACAATTGTACCATAGACATAGTACTGTTAGTAAAATATACCCAGTCAGGCCTTTGTCACCCCACAACAAGGTTCATTTGGTACTTCCAAATCATCTCAGCTTATTTACAAAAGGAAACTACGGAGTCGCTAGTATGAATACATACATCTTCTTGTGAATACTTGCATCATTGCAGAGAAGCAGGAGTATCTGGTGCAAGCAAAGGGCTAGTTCTTCAAAATAACATAATTTAAAATATTTTCAACAAAATTTCAAAGTATATAATTCTCAAAAAGTGCTGAGTAAGTGCAAAAGGTTGATTGTGTATGACTATGAATAAAGCCAAGTAAGAATATAAAAACATCTACTAAAATATGTTAGCATGCCCAAAAGCTGTAATACCTCAATCTAAAACACAGTGAGTTTACAAAAAAACTCTTAATCCTAATTAGAAATGGTCATAACTTATCTAAGATAATATTTGGTTTGTATCTAGCTTTTTATTAATTTATTCTTTATCCTGATTCCTGAATCAGTTGCCAATCCTTAATTGTACATGCAACTGCTCCGATTCCAACAGTTCCAAAGTTCAGTAAATTTTTAAGAACACAAGTTTTGCACTTTAAACCATCAGCTAAGGCATTAAATATAACGTATCATAAATAATCATTCACCATCTTTAAGATTATTTTTATTGGGAATAGCTATGACAATTGCCCATAGTTGGGAGGACAATTCAGATGAAGATTGGTAGAAATACCAGCATTTTTTCTTTGTGCTTTTATGCTGTGATGTCTGTTTTGTCATGTAGATTATAATTACTGAAAACAAAATCTGAAATCAAGACACCAGCATAGTAGGAAGAAGAGCTGAAAACTGTAAAGCTCATTTATTTTCTAAGTTATGCAAGTCTCATTTTCTGTGAAGCTCTTATAGTCTACTGATGGGCAATTTAGAAAATTCTTAGATCATTTTTCGTCACTAATTGGAGCATTTAATTTATTTGGGCAGATAAGAAATGTGAATGTGGGAGCTGCATACTTTTAAGACAGTCAAAAGCCAAGACAAAGAAGAGGGAGAAAAAAAAGACCTAAATTTCCCCATGCCAGCCTGAGATTTTGGTCGGTCAATTAATCTCTTTGTTTTAATTTGTTTTAAATCAGGATTAATTATATTTCTGTAATCTGGAATGCTTCTGAGATTCTAAATTTAGTGGTGCTCATAAAACGTTTGAGAGGCTTCACTGGTAGATGTTCTAAATTAGCACTATGTACTTACAAATATCCTCTAATTTTCTTAAAGGTTGATAATTCCTGGCAGCATTAACTCAATATTTTCAAGAGAGAAATGACTAATTAATTTTCTAATATTGTAGAAGCACACTAAAATTAATAACTACAGAGTTCTACTTAGCACAAATTACTTAATGCTTAAGTTTTGAAATGCTGTGTATTTGTCATATTATGAATATCTAATTTAAGTTTAAAAAGGATTGAGTATGAAATCACACAAGGCATAATATGGAAAATAGGGAAAGTTGACTCTACTGTTCATGGAATTACAGGAACCAGGTGACACATGGTACTTTCTCCTTCCCTTCATGTTACTCCCAGATGTTGCTTCCAGGAAAAAGAAAAGCAACAAAAAAAACTCCCAACAAAAACAAACATACAATCCCCCAAACAAACAAAAGACCAAACAAATCAAACCAAATTTAAAGAAACGAAAAGAAATCACACACAAAAAAAATCCAAAAAAAACAACCAAAAAAAGCACTATAGTTATAGCCCAAATCTGAACAGTAAAGCAACTTCACCGTTCTGAGAACTTCCTGCAGCAATGATTGAACAGTTCCTGCCACATGTGGTTTACTGCAAACTCACTTTTCCTCCTTATTTAGACTCTACAAATCAGCTTTGTTTTGTAGTCTTTTCATCTTCTCAGTGTGTCTCATTTCTTTTGCTTTTTTCCAGCTGCCTGGTAGCATCTCCTAAATAAAATCCCTCACAGCTACCCAGTAATGGATAACTGGTACTTAAAGGAGCTACAGATAGGTTTTTTTATGTCACTCTTGGCTTTCCATGTCTTCTGACTTTTCCCCTCCTTTGCACCTTGAAAATTAACATAATTAGGTGTGGTTTCTATGGTGAGTGCACCAGAGATTGCAAATTTGATAAAATAGAAGGTGGAGGGACTGCTTTTTCAATAATACATATTTAAAATGTAGCAACTGCTCCTGAAAAGGTCAGGACTAGCTGGAAAACCATCTAATCTAGGAAGATATACTGAGTAAAGAATAAATTAAGCTTGTAAATGGAGAGATCTAGGAAAGGTGAATAGACGTGTCTGCATTTGTGTGGTATGGCAGCACCTCCTCAGATGAGGTCTAAAAACATGGGAGAGAAAGGGAAAACACAGATTTGGAACAAAGAGAGGCAGCATAGACTTTTCATAGGCAGTCTCATCAAAGAACGTGGGGAGGTCCTCTAACCTTGAAACCTTAAATTTGTTTCTGAAAGGCAATGCCTTTCAGAAACAAACGGTGAACCTAGGTAATTATCTTGGCTTCTACAGCTGATAGTAAACTTCAAGAAATCATAAATATCATCTAAATCAAGATTCAGGATACTAGGATTAAATTACAGGGCATATTTTCTTCTATTACACTTTACTTCTGTAACACCCTGCCCAGCTGGGCAAGGACAATAAAGAAATTGACATAACTTTGCTAAAAGAAAAGCTCTTATTTTCATTTTAAGCTTGACTAGTATTTAAAGCTGACTTAGGTAATAACACACTTTTATATTGCTCTTATTTCTCCAAAAGAAAAAAAATCTAAATAGTTGTATGTTAGCAAATAAGTCATCACAACGTCTAAATTCAAGCAGTTGTAAAATCTCAGGTCTTGTGTATTTCTAATTCATCTGTAGAAGTCAGACTGGTGCCTGACCCCCATAGTTTGTGAAGCCTACTCCTTTATTTATGAGTGGTTCTGCCAAGAAACAGATAGTGAAAGGACAACCTATGACTCGGGGAGAGCACATTTGCTTTTCAGAGTAATAAATTACTGGTGACAATTTCAGAAGAGAGCAGCAGTGCCCACAGATGCGTCTCCAGGATAGTTGAAAAATACCTCCTGAGTTTATAGCAGTTTGCTTTGCTTGTCAATGATCTGTAAGTAAACCAGTTTCTTTAGCACCTGTGTATATAGAGGTTATTCTGAAAAATCATGTAGCAAAAAAATTGCAATTATCATCACAATTAGCAAGAAAAGGCCATTTGACTTCCACATAGTAGAATTTTGGTTATTGTTTTTTAAATGTCTGCTATATCTTGTTTCCAAAGAATTATGCTATTCAATAAATAAATTATCTCCATTGCAGTCTTATCTAATTAATAAAACCAAATCCTCACAGAGAAGGAACAGAAAAATGTTAATCTGAGAATGAGCTTTCCTCTTCCTAGAGAAGACAAAAAATGTCATATTTGACTCCAGGTTTGTTGCACACTGAGTTATTTCCAGAACAGTGTTCAAAACCTTTAATGAGCTAGGTTGTTCAGAAAAAAAAAATAGAAGATAGGCTGTTAAGAGCATAGTAAAAGAGCCAGCCTTTTTTTTTTTTTTTTTGCACAGGTTTCGCAGACTATTTTTGAATATTGCAGTTTTCCAAGAAGCCTTGCTCCTTTTGTCTGAAGCCTGCTGAAGGACAATAAAAACTGCCTATAAGCTGTTTCTCAGATTGTTTGGAAACAGTTTCCTTTCTCTCAAAGAACTCCCCCTTGTTTTCATGTGACATAAATAGCAAAAAAAACTTCACAGCAATTTTTTTTACTGTGTTTCAGTAGAGTCTTTAAATACTCAAATACTGGTGTGGTGCAAAAAAAATGTCAAGACTTTTTTTAAATTAGTATTGTCTGTTATTATTCCATTTTGATTCTCATGCTTTTCAATATTTCATTCAAAGTCCCATACCTTGGGAGGAATTTGTCAGACCAAATTCTTAGCTTGTTCACAGGAACTATGGTTTTAAATAAAACATTGCATGTAATGAGACTCATAATGCTATCAATTCTCAATGTTTTATCTAGTCCTTTGCCCTTCAGGTTGTGGAGAAAACCCAAGATCATCATTCTTCCATTCATATCAGATGGGAAATAAAAATAATTAAATCTGTAAAGTCTTAAAATTCATGAGTTCATGAGTTCTCATCGTTTTGGTTTTTTTTAAGAATCTCATGACCTATTGTGCCTGGCTTGTGATTTTTTGAGTGTCTGGCTTTGACAGTACAGTTAAATGCATAATGTTCATTCATTTTCTTCAATTTGCTTTCTAAAACTTAGCTGTCAAAATCTTTCTACCTATACATTCATGTTCCCATTTAACTATCTGACCCCTTTGCAGAAAAAAAAAACCCTTTTACTTAGATCAATGCTATAACTTAATTGTTCTAAATGTTTTGTTTTGTTATAATAATGTAATAGTGTTCAATACTCTTTGTAAATACAGTTAATTTTTTTTTCCGTGCTGCTTTCATAAAGAATTATGCTCTTCTTACACTCTTAATTAAACATCTACTGAGGCATTTTGTACTTCAGTATCCCCTTATTGCTGAAACTATCTAGTGAAGAAGATGGAAGCACCTAGGATATGTTTAAAAGTGAAAAGCATATAGGTCTGCTAGGCTGGTAAGCAACAGGAGAGGCTGCTTATGAGTACTGATAAATCAGAGAAAAAAATGTGTAGTATTAATATCATTTAGAGGATAGCACAGTTTAGAGAGACAAAGCAGATTTTTTTTTTTTAATTCACATTTTATTACCTGATCCAGTAAGTATTCATCTTAATTGTAAAATGTTAAAAATGCCCAAGAGGAAATAAACAACCTTACTGCTGAATTGAAGTTACAAATTCAACCAAGCATAGTGGGGAGTGAGACTCATCTACCTCTTTCTCTGCATGTGAAAGGGCTTTCTAATATCTACAATCTTTCTCTGTTTAGTAATATAATATTTGATTTTGGAACTCTTCGTTTCAATGCTGGCAATATAAGTATCCTATTCTTTACTCTAGCACAGGAAATGGAGTTTGTCCCTTGCTCTGATCAGAGAGACATCGTCCTACCTTTACTCTTAATTGATCTCATATATAATCTACCCAACACACAACCCAGGTGCAGCAGTAGAATCAACCATGCAGGTCAACAAAAGGAAGTGCAAAGTTCTGCACCTGGGGAGGAACAACCACGCTGGACCCTGGTGCTTGCTAGGGCCCACCAGAGGAAACATAACCTTGAAGTAAATGGATCTGGGGGTCCTGGTGGACATCTAGTTGAACATAAACCAGCATGTGCCCTTGTAGTAAAAGTGTCTAATGAAGACTTGCCCCCAGGTTTAGAGGGGTGATCCTTTCTCTTTATTCATCACTAGTGAGGTCACAACTGGAGTCCTGTGTCCAGTTCTGGGCTCCCCAGTACAAGAGACACAGGGACATATTGGACAGAGTTCAGTGAAGGGTCACAAATATGGTTAAGATTGTTACTTCTATGAAAAAATCTGAGTGAGCTGGAATTGTTCAGAACAAAAGGCTCAGGGGGATCCTACTGATGTATAGAAATGCCTGAAAAAAGTGTACAAAGAAGACGGAGCCAGACTCTTTTCACTGATGGGACAGGACAAGAGGCAGTGGGCACAAACTGAGATGATGAAGGCTTAATCTGAACAGAAGGAAACAGTTTTTTACTGTAAGGCTGACCAAAGACTGGAACAAGTTGCCTTGAGGAATTGTGAGGTTTCCTACCTTGGATATATTAACAAACTGATATGGTCCTGGTCAACCAACTCTAGTTGACCTTGTCATAGCAGAGATTGGACTAAATGATGCCAGAGGTCATGTCCAACCCTACCAGAGTGTGTTTCTGTGAATTACTGGTTATTGTTACAACATTTCCAAAATTTCTTTTTTAACTGGGTCTTGGTTTGGGAATTATATCCCACTGAATTTGAACAGAACTTATAAAAAGCGTGAGGAAAATCAACCTTCTAGACCTCAGTATCTAAACTAAGTAAGATTGAAATAACAGTGAAATGTTTTTACAGTTGTCTTTGATTACAGTTAGGTCCAATTCTATTTGAGTAAAATAAATATCTGGCAAATTAACTTTTTTCTTCGAAATGCTGGTTTTCTTTAGCAGTTGTCTGCAGTCCCTCCATGCATGTACCTTTTGAAAACAGATCACTTATTAGAATGCTTAGACACATGATCAGAGGTAAATTTTTTGTTAGTTTGTCTTAAAATAAATATCGGTGCCCACTATCTCTAACATTCTGTTGATTTATGGTTCTCAGAACAATTTTCCTGTCTTGCCAATAATTCATTCCTAGTATGTGTTTTAAGGGAAAGTGTTTTAAAACATAACCTTTTAGATTAAAAGCATCAATTAAATGAGGTAAATGTCCTATAATTACAACAGAGATACATGTATAGGTCTCAGAGACGATTAACTTAAAAGCTAACTGTGAACACTTAAATGTCAGCTTAATTATTAATGCAAAATTTAGTGTTTGTCACAGATGATTAAATACACCTCCTAGATAGTAGTTATTCCTGTGCAAATTTGAAGGTGCTGCATATCTTGCTGTTTGATATCCTCCTGATAATACATGTAGTCTACTCCAGTGAAAGCTTTCTCTGAACCTGGCTGGTCAGTCTTTATGCAATTTAATGTGTGGCATACCTACTTTGAGTGCCATGACATAAACAGTTGTTTCTGTTCAAGCAGAAATTCATGCTATGGATATTTCCATGGAAATGTAGAAATCTTTAATTGTTTTATATTTGGGTCAAAAAATGTTCGTGTTTATGTTTCATAAGCATTAGATCTCAATATTTGAACATAAAAATGTTAATATTAGGTCTGTATTTGTTGAGCATGGCAAGGTTTTGGTAGACAGGAGTTACAGGTATGGCTTTTATGAGAAGCTGCCAGAAGCTTCCCCATGTTCGACAGAGCCAGAGCCACCCAGTTCCAAGTTGGACCCTGTGCTGGCCAAGGCTGAGCCCATCAGTGATGGTGGTAGTGGAGAAAAGTTACTGGGCAGGAGAAATTGCAGCTGGAGGGAGAAGTGAGAATATGTGAGAAGCAGCCCTGCAGACAGAGGAGTCAGCAGAAGGAAGGGCAGGAGGTGCTCCAGGAACCAGAGAGATTCCCCTGCAGCCTATGGGGAAAACCATGGTGAGACAGCTGTGTCCCTGCAGCCCGTGGAGGACCCCACATCGGAACAGGTGTGGGGCCAAGGAGGCTGTGACCCTGGGGGAAGCCCACACTGGAGCAGGACCTGTGCACCCCTGAAGAAAGGAGCCCACACTGGAGCAGTTTTGCTGGCAAGGCTTGTGACCTGAAGGACTGCATATCATTTGCTGCTGTGCCAACAGTGTCTTGCAGTTTGTTGCCTTCAGTGTGCTTGTTTGTCTGATGAAAGGTCATACAATCATATCCCTTTTTCAGCCTCCATTATACCAGGGTTTAAAGAACTGCACTCATTGAATACCAACACCTAAAACAGGCTTTGTGGTACTCCTGGTTGAATTTTTTATCTGTTTTTCATCAAGTTATTTTCTCTTGAACCAGAATTACCATACTTGATATAACCAGTATTGCAGATGGAAGTAAGACCTTAAGGTCTTTCACAATGACACTAAAAATTTTCTTTCTTTACTGAAAATACAAAGCCTGAAACAGTTTTAGATTGTCTTTGCTGTTTTTCAGAACTTTCTCTCATCAATGATTTCTAGTCATCCTGTAACAGATATATTTACCCATGTTCTTTTCCTCTGCTATTTCAGACTCACCCTCTGCATTGTGGCATCAATTCCTGTTGTTTAGCCTTAAGTTCACAAGCTATTGAATTTCACTTCATTTCTATTATTACCATCCTCAAGGTCATCCAATTTTTCCTGTATGGAGGAGAATTTTCAATTCTTTTCTGTACAGATGATGACTCCAATTCTTTTTAATCAGAGAATCTCATTAACCCACTCTTCCACTTTGTGCCAAGGACATCAGATAGCATATTAAAAAGATTAACCTCATGACCAGTTCTCAAAAAGATCTGCTTGTAAGCCTTCCCCAAGCTTGTTCTGCTCTTCACTGTGCTTTTCCATATTTCTTGCTTTCCAGTTCTCCACAAACCCAAATATCTCAATCTTATCCAATTTTCACCAGTGTGGCACTATCTCAGATATTTCATTGATACCCAGATAGGTAAGACGCACCAAGCCTCTAAGGAAAATGAAAATTCAATCTCTTATCAGTAGAAAATTTAGGTTAATCTAGACTGGAAAACTCATTCTTTCTCATACATTTTTACATCAATTTATCAAGATATACACCTCTTTTTTTCAGTATGAACATTTATAGGAGCAAAAAGGTTCTGGAATGGTAAAGTAATTTGATAGATGAAAGGCGAATTTGGAGCGTAACCTTGCTTTCTTTCCTCTTGACAGTGAAATGTGTGGGAGAAATGTAAAAAGAAATGCATGTACGGATTTATTTGTGTATAGAGAGGTAAAAACTAATGACCTGCAGGAATGGTCTCCTGTTAGTAACCTGAAATATGACAACCACATTATCCTTCTGTGTCCTTTACACTGGTGGTCATCTTCTCTTTTTAATCCCAGGTTTAAAGAAAAATGTTTTATACACTCCCACCCTTTCCCCTTTCCACACCCCCCCCTCTTTTTTTTCCCCCCTACTCTCTAGGGGCTAGCCTGAGAAGCAGGCTGAAATCACTAGTAGTTAGGCATCTAGCTTGCTACATCTTAGAAAATGTAATTCTTACCTACTGACATGTACAGGTGCTCATATGCTGTAGAAGATGTGGCCCCTGGTAACTTATGGATAAAAGAAATACCTACTCATAGCCAGCTGAACACATGCAAAGGGTCATTCCTTTGAGTCTCTTGTTCAATGCACTTTACCCATTCTCTCCCATGTGCCTGACTGGAAAAGGAAAAGGAAAGGAAAAAAGCAAACAAGAGACAAAACTTCAAACCGTTCTCAAAAATTATGTCTTGTGCTGCCTGGGCATTAGCGTTAAGTTTAGCTTTGCTCTGGCCTTTTATGAACTTTTTACTGCTTCTTACTAGAAGCAATAAACCATTACCATTGCAAACTTTTATTCAGCAATATTATATACATGGAAACTAGACTTGAAAAGCACATTGCAGGCCAAAAAGCAAAAGGCAATGCTTTCAACTAAAGGCAAGTCATTTCAATCAGAATCATGTAATTTGCTGGTTTTGACTTCTTTGCATACTGCATTATTTTCTCTGTGCAAAGACTCAAAACAAACTTTACATCTCTTTCGGAAGACCTGGCCTTTTCCTCTCTTCTTTGCCACATTGTATTATCAAAAGTATTAAAAATCCTATTTTAACTAACCTCTCAACAATAGGAATAGTTTTGGATGTCATTCTTGTTCTGTGAATTACCATAAAGAATAGGAACACAAGTAGGAAGAAGTCAACTCGTATATCAGATTTTTTTAAGATGGTATTAATTGTTTGGGCTGTGAGTGGTGTAAAATTTACTTTATCTGCTGTACTAAAATTGTTTTTTTCACTGATGTTGACATCTGTGTGCTTATGGACTTTTCTCTGAATACTTAAAACATTTGTCTGCCTGTGCATGAGCAACAGTAGCGCTTAGAAAATTTTCTCAAGAAACTTTGCACAACTGTCCATTTACTGTATGCAAGGCCTTAACTCTGTAAACTGAATAAAGAAATAGTCATGTGAATAGTTGTGTTGCAGTGAGAACTTCTGCATGAACTCTCTATCTAATGCAGCCAGCACGACCTCTGTCAGCAGTTAGCACTTCTGTGCCCTGCAATGGAACACAGCTCAAGGGAAAAGCATGACAATATCAGAGAAGGAGAAGCCCTGGCACAAGGTGACAGTAATATCAGTAATTTCTTTAGATAATGAAAATTGCAGGGGGTTGTTTGTCCTACACTGTAAAGGACAAGGTAAATAATTAATTACAGCTGAAAAGTACCTGCAAGAAAAATTCTTTATTAAGGTAAAAAAAAACCAAAACAACCTGTCCTGTTCTTTATGAAATTTCCCTTCTCTCTGCATTTTACACTTGTATCATTAAATTATTGAAATTAAATACTTGTGACTTTTGAGTGGAGTTTGGAATAAGCAAGTTAAATCTGCTTTTAAAATATTTTTTCTCCTCCTGATGCTCCCTGAAGACTTCATTTTCCCTCTTCCACGCTAACAATGTTCATTATGTAGCAGATTGATGTTCTTATAAAAACAGTAGTACATTTGGTGTCCTTTTTAGAAAGCTGTGTAACTATAAGCAATATTTCCAGTAATTACAGTTCAGTTGGAGGAAATGTTGAAAAACATGGCAAAGTGTATACAAAAAAGGACATAAAAACAATGAAGCAGACAAAAATATCTTCTGAATACAGTGAACTTTTGAGACCCAGTCAAATCTATGCTTTTTTCTAAAGGGTAGAGCTCTAAGGGACTCTTTTTTTTTTAACATTTGTCATTATTTCTCTCATCAGTGTTAAGGAACTGAAACTCCTGTTCTCACAGATGACCACACAGCCCGAGAAATAGCATTACTTTTCTTGTCACGTATAACTACAAGACAATTAACAGTAATGAGTTTGGGAACATTCTATCTCCACAGCTGAAGAAAGTAATATATTTTCTCCAGAACTTGCCAGACGAATCTCTGAATCATGTCTAGGAATACTCAGTGTATTTTACCACAGTTTGGGGCAAACAAAACCTTTGATTTCTTCCTTCTAATAGTATAGTAAAAGTAGGAGAGCTGTGCAAGAAATGCAGCCAATCCTGAGATTAACTCAGTGTATACTTTTACAGAAGGCATATTGAATTTGACAGTCACAGGTAAAAAAAACTTTCCCAAAGTTTTAGGAACAAGATAATAAACTGGATTTACAGAATTTTTTTCCACTATACGAAACTTCAATCAAAGTTATATTAAAATAAGTCATAAATATGTTCTTACTTTTGGGAAGAGAGAATGGGATCTTTTAAAAGGGTTTGTTAATGAGGAGTTAAAATGTTTGGAGAAAGGAAAAGCATTTGTACTAACAGCATAAGCAATTGTTTTGGCTTGCTTTTGTTTATGCCTCTGGAAATGTCTAGCAAGCTTGCAGGCAATGGAAGGAAACTTGATTTATAATAGATATAAAAGGCAAAGTTCCACCTTCAAGCTTGAGGGCAGGAAATAGGATTGTGGCTGAGCATAAATGTGCTTCACAATTCGAGCTTCATCTCTTCTGGTGCAGTCCCATGGCATCAATGTGTTGTAATCTATGCTGGAAGTTGCCTCATAACTAATTCCTGAAAATTGTGTGATTTCATTTAGGGCTGAGGTTATAAGGTTACTGAACAGATCCCTGTGTGCTTCAGAGGAAAAAATAATAGTTTCTCCTCTACCAGAATTGTCTGATGTTTTATCACTCTATAAATTATAACTCCTTCCATGGACTGAGTGCGTGGGGATAGTCCATGGCTGCTGGGCTCTGTACCAGGGCTCACAAATCATGATCATGTTTAGACAGTGTAACTCTTGATGCAGGACTAAAGGGAGTCAGTGGAATCTTTCACTGATCAATGATTTGCCGTTGTAGACTTCTATTGTATTCAAAAGCCACCTGCTGGTGTGTCTCTTCGGGGAAGATGTCAATCCAATTAACTGTTAAGTGTTTCAGCGCTCGAGAAATGAATGCGTTTAATCAGCCTTATTTTGCTAGTACATAGAGCGTCTGTGTTTTCTATTTTTGCCATTAATTAGGAAGCATTTGGTGATACAGGGCATGCAAGTAAGCACACCGTTCAAATTTGCAGCAATGTCTGCTGGCATTTTTCTGATTTTTAAGTTCAAGTATTGAGACATAAGAATAAAACTACAGATGGATGTTTAAAAATAAATACTAATGTCTTCGTGATTCTGAATTATTTGCAAAAGTCATGTCTATAGGCTGAATGGATGCTTGAAATACAGAAATAACCAATTAGAAAGGCATGAACTACAATATATTTTATTTCCTAAAGTTCTTCAAAATTTAGGTTAATCACATGTGCGTTATGCTTATATCATTACTTACTTCCTACCCTTAATAAGCAGAACGAAGATTAAAATGAGGAGGCAATAGAAAAAATACTGCATGCTCACAAGTTAATGATAAAAAAAGACTAATTTCAACAGGATAATAATTTCATTCCCTATGTTTTATAGCTTCAGCGGATGTATGGTAGTCAGTCTTGCTGAACTAAGAATAAAAGTGGGAAATTGGTATTTAGATTAAAACTATATAACACTTAAAGACATTAAGGTGGTTGAAGTGTGAAATTTTATTTCACGTGTTCTGATTATCAAAATTCTGAAAAGTTTCATCCAGCTTTATTGCTTCATATGTTGGCAAGGAAATACCACACTTTAAATGTTAAGCCATATTCTTAACTGAGATATCTTTGGAAGAGATTATCAATGAATATTGTTTTTTTAATATGATATTTGGAACATCATGAAGAAGAAGCATTGTTCAGGAGAGATACTCATTAGTGGAAAGAGGCCTTTGTTTTTATGCATATAACTAAGAGAAACAATAACTTCTTTTCCTCAGAGGTCTGCAAAAGAGACCTTGTATCTGTTTTTTGCAGTTTTCTGCTGAACTAATATAACAATTTTATCACAGCTAACCTTAAAACACTAAAGGATATTCTAGAAGGCTCTTTCTGCCAAATGACCCCCTACTTTTCAGGAAAAAAAACCACCTCCTTGCAAAATCACTCTAGTAAAGAAGAATAGGAAAATGCCATATGAGGGAATATACAGAGGATGGAAATGCAGGTGGTTGCTGAGGTTTTCTTTAGTTCAAGTGCAAAGATAGAGTTATCACTGTTTCTTGTGAAGGTGAAGGAATAGTTACTTTGGATTGGGAAGGATTTTTTTAACTGTTGAGAAAAGTAGCATTTGCCTCTAACCTTTTATTCTGCTCCATCTGTGTCCAGACACATTACTTTGCAGAAAGGTTAAGACAAACACTGAGATAATTTGGAACAGCATTTGCATACACAGAATTTCTCTTCATATTTCTATCAGTAATAGAAAACTTGTATTCAGATACCAGACACCTGACAGATCTTCCTGTTTACTTTCATCATAGATATAAGACAGATATTAGAGCTGAAATGTATAATATTATATATATATATATATATGTATAAAAAAGTTATAATTTATATAATTATAAAATGAACAGCCTGGTAACCCCATAGGTCCTTCAGGAAAAAGTTGTCCCAGTATGGGAGCAGTCATGACAGCACCATCCAAATTCTTGTCAGGAGCCTGTTCTGGTGTAGGTCCTTCCTTCAGGGAATATTCACGGGCTCCATTGCTGGGTCCTCTGTGGGCTGCAGTGTGGATATCTGCTCTGGCATTATCCCCTCCCTGGGCTGCCAGGAAGACCTGCTCTGGTGGCTGGGGTGCCCCTTCCCTGACCCCTGATCCGTTTGTACTTCTGCTGTACGTAGCTGTGTACGACATTGAAAATAAACTATGCAATTCCTTTAAAAAATATTATTTATATTTATATTACATTATTTAAGGGAAATAAGGGTCTATAAGGTGTGGGGAAGGAAGTTGGCCTTTTAGAACTGATGGAAATAGTCTAAAAAGTGAGGATACTGCTCTGAATATTATTTACTCTCTGTCACAATAAGCTTCATTGTAACAGAATTCAGCATTTTCTCTTTAGACCTGCTGTCTTCTATATTTTAATGAGCAGATATGTTAATTTTGAAGTTAAATTTCTTGGACAAAGTTACACAGACTATATGGTGATTCTGAACTACTTTTGCTTACACAAAGTCTTCAGAAGTTTGGAGATACCGGATATTTTGCGTTTGCAGATCTAACATTTCTGAATGGCACATTTTTACTGTTCATGTACAATAAAAGCACATGGGAAGCGAAATTTTAAAACAAAAGTTCTGAGCTGAAGACAGAAACTTAATATTTCTCTTATTGATTTCATAATTTTGGAATTTCTTTTCTTACTTGTCTTAGTGATCTCTTACAGCCATTGCAGTGAAGAGAGAGACTTGAAGAAAATTGCTTTGACTCTGCAAAGTATGACAGACTTGATCGCTACCACAGCGAATCAGAAAGTGTCAAGGTGGCAGTTCTCTCATGCTGAACTCTACTATTGATCCAGACCTGAGTCAAGGAAAATGCAAAAACTCCCTTATACAAACTCCAGAGACAGGCAATCAGCAGACCCTGAAAACCAATTCAAAGTTACTGGTTTCAACATAAACCACAGAAACTGGCCAGCAGACTGTTGAGGTGAAAACATGCCACCTAAAGTTTCAGCATTCCAATCCAAAGTTGATAGCTTCAGTCAGTGGAGACAACTAATCAATTACCTGGTATGAATAATGATGGACTATCAGAAACTTTCTTCAAACTATTACTCAGCTGCTGCAGCGTGTTAAAACATGACTGATAACGAATGCAGAGTGATGATTTGGAAGACCTGTTGCTTGCAGACAGCAAGGACGTTTCCCTTGCCCAATATACATAATTTTTATCCATAATTTATTTTGCATGTGGCTGCGGAATACACAGTTCACTACAGGTGTTAAAGCAAACTAAAAGTACTCGGACATTGTAATATGTAATCCAACACTGTAGTGGTCTAAGATAAGCTTCAACCACGTGATTATGAGATCAGGGAAAATACTACGAATTTTTATAGGAATTTTCACAATATTTAAATGGGATTTTTTATGTATTAATGGGTAATTTACTTGCACGCATCTGCAGTGCAAGTTTTTTTTATTTTTTACAGGTATACATATGGGTATACTGAAGCATAGTATAAAGCAGGGTGAGACTTTAAAGGTATTTTGGCAATAGGAAAGCTGTCTCTAAAGGATTAGGGACTGGTCATGCAGACAGTTTTGTGTCACAGTGGAAACCGAAGATATTTCATTTGAATCTTATATTGGGGACTTTCATTTCAGCACTGTCTGGTTTTTTGTCTATAGGAGCTTCTTAAGACCCATCTAGAAGAGGTCATGCCTGTTATGGATGTGTACGAGGGGAGCTGGTGGAAGTAAGCAAACAGCTGTCACGCTAATTTTCATTCCACTTAAAACATGATATAGCAAACGCACAGATGAAACTATACATGTGAAGAAACACTGAATGAGCCCACCCAAATGTTAAAGTTACAGTAAAGAAAAAAAAAATCTGAGCTCTTCATAGACATTCACAGAATCAGCAAAGTAATCTTGATCTATAATCCTCATGTGATGTAATCTGCTTTGGTCTACCAGCAGAAATCATGCTAGGTCAGCTCATTCCAGTTATGCTTTGGGTTTGTTCTTTTCAATTCTACTGACCAAGAATTAAGGGGGGAAAAATGAAGAGGGTAAAAAGTATTAGACTGTGAATATTAAAAATCTTTACCACTTTGATACATTTAAGAATTTGCAGAAATTAGCAAGTAATTTGTGGAAGTTATTGTGAAGAAAACAAACAGATTTTACTAGTTGTATAGCCATTAAAACTTTTTTTTTTTAAATGCAAAGCTGATAAAAAACAGTCTGCACAAATATGTTGCTAACTAGATGAGAAATCCCACCTTGCCCCTTAGTTTGCTTGAGGAATGGTGTCTGTGAGTTAGAAGGGAGTGTTAGACCCCCGCTCAGACAGGAAAAGTATGTGTGAACTGGTAGCTGTCCAGAGTTGGGTTTGTGTGTGAGAGAGTTGGGCACATGGCAAATGGGTTTTAGACCAGGACTGGCCGTGCTTTGTATCTTTTTTGTTCACTGCTGCCTATAACTTCATTAATTATATTACTGACAGTTTTCTAAATTATAAAAGGACTATTCGAAAAAATACATAATCAAGTAAGGTATAACACTAATACATTCCTGCCCTGAAAGTACTGAGTTTCTAAATAAAAATATCTTGGATAAGCTAAACCTTATATAAGATGGTTATGTTATAAAATAGTGTGTGGAATTGAATTACTCTCTTGCTATGTTGAGTTGGAATCACTGATTTTGCAGTCTGTGTTCAGTATTAAGGGCTACACAAAATACTCAGTTGCGCCAGGGAGGATATGAAGAGATTAGAGAGACTAATATATCACAGACTAACCTCTTTGCTCTGGACATTCGCAGGGACACAGGCAATTCTCATTCTGCTGCTTTCTGGAGCCACTGGATATCAAAACAAAAAAAAAAAAGATATCAAGATTGTAAGGGAAGCTGATGTTCAAGGTAAGCAACTCTTTCATTAGTTATAATTTTCCATGTTGAACAGATTTTCCATACTGAATGGTGAATTTAAGTACCAGCTATAATTTTTTAGAAAACAAAATAAGAACATCACTGGTTGAATAGTTACTAGCAGCAACTAACTCACCTTTTGTTTTATATCTCCTCAGTGGAATTCCTGAATGATAGTACTGTTGATCTCAACTTTTTTTGAATTATGATAAGAAAGATACTTGTAGTAAAGTGGTAAAAATTAGAGTATTATTAGGATTTGCTTATTCCTTGAAAAATATCAAAAGTCTCCATGGATATATAAAAATCACATGCTAGAAAACAGATAAGCCACACAAATAATTTTTATTTTCATAGGACCATATAACACGCTACAGGGAAATGTAGTCTTATATAACATAGTCTTTCATCATAATTAATTGTTTTATAAAATAGGTTAATAGTAGATAAGAAGTTCTAATTAAACACTGCTTGTATGGCTTTCTTGCTTGTCCCAACAGGAGAGATAATCTAGTTTATTTTCTTAGTATTTTAGAAACACATACTGAACTGTTAAGGTTATGCTAAAATTCCTGATTCTTGCGTGGATTACCCTTTCCTGGCTGTGTTCTCGATCAGTTGTATCAGGAGTTCTGCGAGGAGCTTTAGAACATCATGAATACAACCTATAAACAAAAAGTTAAACAGAAACTTCACGCTGTGGAGAGAGTGGTATTTCCTAGAGATGTTCATGAACAGTGAAATAATTGTACTTCAAATGTCTACTTGAGGAAGGAAAAAGAGAAAGAAGGAACAATTTTCAAAGATGGGAGTAAAAACAAGAAAAATAACACCTTCAATCTAACTATTGCAGTCTTAACTGTTGTGTAATACTCTGTATAAGCATACAGAGAAGGGAACTATCAAATTAGTCACATTGCTAAATGCTACTGTTTTGCATTGCTAAATTTTCGTGTACGTAGGAAAATGGTTTTAAAATTAGTTTCAGGTAAGTTATTTTGATCTTTTTGGAAAGTCCTGTAAGTCTCATTGCTGAAGATGTTTACTAATTCTAGAAATTTCTAGTTTCTTAAAAATACCTGGTGAAGAGGTACTACACTTGTCATTTATTAATTTTTTAAGGAGTGAATATGAGTCAAAAATTTTGATAAAAAGTTTTGATAAAAATTTATTAAAGGCATGAATCTTTAGACTGCTTATAATTAATTTACAGAAAATTTTCTTAAATGCAGATATAAAATAAAAATTCTCAAATAGAGATCAATAGATGCCAAGTGAAAACAGTAGGAGTTTAAAATTGAGCTGGACTTTGAAACTCTTATTTTAATGTTTTATATAAGCCTGTTCATGCTCTAAGGGAAATTTTATGCTTATGCCTACAGGGTTTTGTCCAAAAATACTGATTTTTAGCAACGGGGCTTTTGTGTTTAGTATTTTTTTTTTAAATGAGAATAAATAACTTCTCAGTTGATGTCCTATGCAGTTTAGGGCAAAAATGCAACAAATAAGGCAAGGTGGTAGTCCTCTTGTACTTGTGTGATCCTCATGGTAGCAGAAAAAACATTTCTACCAGCTGAATAATTCAGCACTTCATAGATTTACCAAAGGCAAGTAAGTGAGCCAGGAACTTCTGGTGAGGAGTTAGGAAGGGACTTAAATGGGAAGGGATTTGAAAAAATAAAATAAAATTTAAAAATGGAGCTAGTCCTTAGGGAGGAACTGAGTCAAGATTATGGAACGATAAGAATACAGAAATAGCTATACGTTCAAACCTGACACTGTTGGCAGTTGTTAAAACTTGGTCTTTTAAGAGTTTTGATTTATTGCTCTGGAGTTGTTTCTGGAAGGAGATATCTTCAACGAGTGGAAAATCTTGGCTGTTTTGTAGATTTCCTTAATTTAATTTTATTTTGTGGATTTTTAGGTCCAGGGAGCATACTCAATAGCAAACATTGCTGTACTAGAATTTGTCCATGAAATTTTGGGTTGTAAATGATACTGGGAGATAGTTGCCTCTTAAGTTTCCTCTTAACATAGAGGAAAACATTTGAATATTTAGAGCTCTTCTTCCATATTTTCCTGCAGGCAAACTCAGAAAGTATCCCAGTGAAAGGCCCAAAAAGCATCTAAATCATTCTTTACAAAGATTAACCTTAGATTTCAAAGTCACTTTTCTAGGTCAACAGAAAGAATATAAAGGAAAAGAGAGAACATCCATTTATTTAGCATAGAGCTGTAGGTGCATATTTTCTCCTAATCTTTGCATAAATTCATTACTTTAATGATAAAATGTTTTTGTCTTCTCTACAGTCATAAGACCATCAAAAACATTGTAATAATGGGCAAAGCTGAGAACTCAGTTAGGTCATACCCCACCTCTCCCATCAGAACCCGTGGGGAGTGCTCAGCTGCTCTTTGATTCTTTTGTGTGCCTTCTGAGTTACAGCTGATTATTTTTACTTTAATTTTTGTAAATGTAGTACAGGTGTTAAGGGAATTATAGATAGACAAAATGATGACTTGAAGATACTTCAGGGCAGGGGAAGAGGAAAGATGAGATGAAAGAAGGGAGAGGATCCATGTGGGAGGGAATATTTGCTTGTTTTAGCTGAAATTGTAGATTCATCTGTCTTCGTATCCTCAGAATTTCTTTGTGTGAATTAGTCCAAAGGACTTCAGGAACTGTTAAGAAACTTCATTAAATCTGCTACAACTCTGAGTATCTCTGTGCTATTTAAATGAGCTCTGTTAAAGTGGAAATTCTCTTTCAGATGGTGAGAGGTAATCTGAGATGTTAAAATCAATGGATTCAATAGAAAAAAAAAAGCCAAGCCCAAGTGAGTGAGGTTTATTTTAGGTTGAATTAGTTTATAGTAGTAATTTAAAACTCTTTATGAGTTATTTTTTTCAGCTAGTTACTACACTTTATTTAACAGTAAAGCTGGTAAGAGAAATGGGCTGGATATTTACATTCATAGTGTGCTTGCTGCTGTTCTGTAATCTCTAAAGTGACTGTATTTTTTTTGGTTGTGCTGCTTTGGGAAACCCTGTAGCTGAATTAGATCACAGGCATATTTGTAGCTTTGGTGCTATATTATTGCAAAACAACAAGTTTTTTAGCAGAATTCCATTGAATTAGAGAAATGGAGTCTCCATCCTTAGCTGTATTCAAACGCTGTCTGTACATGTTCCTGAGCAATCAGCTGTACGTGGCCCTGCATGAGTAAAAGACTTATGTGGGACTGTCCAGAAGTTCCTTCCAACCTCAGCCAGCCTGTCATGCTGTGAATCTGCAAACATTCCAACAAATCTGTAAAAGTATACTTCTCCAGGCCTACGAATGGCTTCATCATTTTTTAGAGATAGCATTTGAAACAGTTCTCATACTCCTCTTCCTCCATGTCTCAAGCTGTTACAAATATTTTTTTCTGTGAGGCTTAGAAACTGTTCTGGATCTTAACTGCAGATGTTATTTGCACTGGATTTGTCAGCCAGGGGCTTGTATTGTAAAGGAAGAGAGCACTTAGGAAAGGCTTATAAACTTTACGTTTCAAGTGTATGCTAAAACTGAGATTCAGCTGAAGACATAGGGACATCTGAATTTCCAGAAAGCTGGCTCTGTGGCTTCCCACAAAGCTAACTTTATGAGGTATGTACTGCTCCCTTAAGTTATGAGCCCAGAGGTAGGTACGTAATGCCATTTAATGTGCCTTATGGTAGGGCTGGCAGATACGACTGTGAATTTATAAAATAAATTACAGATCTTATAAAACATCTCTTTCTCTTTGCACTGGCAGCTGAAGTCTTAAGTAGCATATAACATGTTTATGCAACTGCATCCCATCAGTTGTTCACCTGATTCTCCCTTAATGGGTTATGGGCTGGCTCTCATCCAACTGCTCACCCAGCTCACATGTAGAGTTTGTTTGTGGGTACTTAAATGTAGGCATCCTTTTAACTTAGTTAAATCCTACTCTAGAATCTAACTTCTTAGTGTGAAAATGATGATAAGGTCTCTGAAAATCTGAATGCTTATTTACAGAGTGCAAAAGCTGTTAAGAGAAGTGGACCTAAGGACCCAAGGGAGTTTTCCTCCCACTCCACTAGAGTTAAAACTGCTGTGGTTCCCTGTTTGAAGTCCACCCAGCAGCAGGGCCAAGCATGTGTCATCAGTGCACACACATATGAACACTCAATTGCTCCCTGAGTAAAGACACAGTGAGCAGATGAAGTTGTGAATTGCAAATCATAGGAAATCATGAGATACTTTTATGGACCTCACGACTAGAGTATGCGAGTTTTTAAATTCTTAAAACCACTAATCACCGCTATTAGAGCAAGATGTGTCACTGTTCCCATATAATAGATCAGAAAGCCTCCTACACAGCAGTATACAGTTAATCACTAGAAGTGATTAACTTCCAGTGGCTACCTACAGGTATAAAAAAAATCTCTTTAACAACAGAAAGTCTTGATTTCTTAAGCTGTGGATCATCTTTTAGGTTTAGCAACTTGGGGAGGAAAAAAGTGACTACCACATTGCCTGATGATACAAGCCACTGCAACATGCTTAATTATCTAAAGAAAGTAGAATTGTAAGAGTTAGAAAAATATTCTGAGTACTCTAAACTTGGGGGTTTTAGACTACACTGAGTTTCATCGTTGTTTACTTCATTATAATAAAACATTGGCATATAGGCAACAAATTATAAACATATTTTTATCTTTGTGAAGGCACTAGAGGTTTAATAAGAGAAGCTCTCTTTCTGAAATTATATTATTTCTGGGATTATACCATGTGGAAATGTACTGCTGCAGAAGTTGTAAGAGTCTAATGAAAGTTGCACATGGCAGTGATAAGTATTGCATAACCAATGGTACTTTATATTTTGAAGTACTGGATACTATGAAGGATGTCCTGTATGGTATTAGAATTATGAAAAATGAGAGAAAGATATCAGGCATTCCTGGGTGCTCATCCACATGGACACCAATGACACTGCCAGGGAAGACCCTGAGGCTAGGAAGAGCAACTGGGGGCAATGGTGGACAGCATGGGAGTCCAGGTTTTATTTTCAAGTGTTCTGGTGAAGAGGAAAAGCTTGGGCAGGAGTAGCTGTGTATTTAATGAGATCCCAGGAATGTCTGAGATTTAGTAGGGTCCCTTGTGTGCCTGATCTGCTGAGATGGATGGAAAGAAAGTCTTTAAGAAAGACAAAGGTAATGAGTAAAGGAATTGCTGCTGATGTTAAGGAGCAGCTTGAATGTGGGAAGCTCTTCTGTGGTATGGGCAACAGTGTAGTTGAGAGCTTGCATGTCAGGGTCAGAGGAGAGGCCAGTAAACATGGCATTGTGGCAGGAACAATGTCAGACCCTCTGAATGTGAGTGAAGAAGTGGACAGCCTTCCTTATACACTTCACTAAAATCTTTGTATTACAGACTCTGCTTCTCATAGGGTGTTTAAACCTCTCTGACACCTGACAAAAGGGCAGTACAACAGGACACAATCTCAGAAAATACGGGAGGTTGGCATGTATGACTTCATAATACAAATGTTGTGTGTGACAAGTAGAGGTGATGTTTTCCTGGACATTCTAGGCTGCTGAAGAGCTTGTTGGGGATGTGACAGTCAATGACAGGCAGGCTTGTTCAGTGACCATGAAATTGCAGAACTCAAGATCCTGAGGGGATTCCTGAGGAAGGCAAGCAACAGAACACAGTTCCTGAATTTCAAGAATGTAGTCTTCAGCTTAATCAGAGAACTGGGAAGTATAATCTGGTGGGAAGCAGTATTGAAGGGCAAAGGAGCTCATGAAAGTTAGCAGATCTTTAAGATCAGTCTCCTTGAAACAAAACAATGATCCATCCTAGTACTCACAAAAATTAGTATATATATCAGGAGACTGTCTTGGTTAAATAAGGACCTGGCTGGGGTCCAGCGCACAAAGAACATTTATAGAAGTAGAAGTGAGAGCAGGCTAAGGAGGAATTTAGAAACATTGCTTGGGTAGGTACAGATGGTGTTAGGTAGGTCAAACAGTGGAAGAGGATAAAGTCAGTGATCTGAGTAATCTCAATATACACAGATCCACAGGACTATAAGGGATGCATCTGTGAGTACTCAGAGATTTGGCCAATGTCATATGAGGTAAGTCTTAGGTGTCCTTGAAAGGTTATGGAGATTGGGGGAGTTCCCTGATGACTGGGGAAAGGAAAAAGCTACAACCATCTTCAGAAAGAACCAAAAATGATACCAGTAAACAAAGGGCAGGTCAACCTCACCTTTATTCCTGGAAAAAAACGTGGAGTGAGTCCTCTTGTAAACCATTTCTAGACAAATGAAGGAGAAGGTGGTGAATGAAAATATCCAGTATAAATGTACAATATGTAGGTCATGCTTTGGCCAATTGGATTGCCCTTATCCTGTTTAATGTGTTTATCAATGATCTGGAGGAGGAGAAGGAATGGACCCTCAAGTTTGCACATGATTCCAAACTGGTAAATGAAGTCAATGTGCTCTGTGGCATTCAAGGAGATGTAGACCAGCTGGAGGAATGGGCAGACATGAACCTATTGAAATTCAGGAGGGATTTGTGCAGAGACCTTTGCTTTAGATGGCCAACAGTATATTGGGCTGTATCATAGCCAAGAAATTGAGGGAACTGATTATTCCTTTGTACTCAGCATTTGTAATATTGCATCTGGAGTGTGGTGGCCAGGTTTGGGTTCCTCTGCATAAGAAAGAGATTGACAAACTGGAATAAGTCCAGTGCAGGGTTGCTCAGAATGTTAGGAAATTGGAGCAACTGTCCTCTGAGGAGAGGCTGAGAGAAAGGTTTGTTTAGCTTTATGTAGAGAAGGCTCTTGGTGAATCCTATCACCATCTTTGAGTTCCTAGTGGGAGAAGATAGAGAAAATAGAGCCTTACTCCTCCACAAAGTTCACAGTGAAAGGATAAGAGGTAATTGAGGCAAGTTGCAACAAAAGAAATTCTGATTAGACGTAGGGTTGCCAGAGAGAGTTAAATCTTTGTCCTTGGAAATACTAAATTTGACTGAAAGTTTCTCTGAACAACCTAATGTATATTGGCCTTGTTTTGAGAAACTGGTTGGTCCAGGTGACCTCCAGATGCTACTTCTTACTGATTCTAAAATTGGGTTTAGACTAAAATGAAAATCGAGGCTTTTGGGATGTATGACTGGTTTCGTGTCATTATAAGCGAGGAGCTATTTCTAGTGTCAAGAGTATAAAGCCTCTAAGTACATATCTGAGGAGAAGGGTAAACTTTCTTAGTCCTGAATAGATATACTTTCTGGGATAAAAACTGTTGTTTACTTTACCTGAAATGAGGAGTATTCAGAGCCCATTCTAAGGATCAAAGATAATTTTTTTATTTTTTTCCTTTTAATTCCATCATGGAGACAATTGGTAGCTCATGCCAGAAAACCTCGTTAATGTGTATTTAACATGGTCTGCAACACGTCACTCAATACATGGTAAGCGACGGGCAGTACCCACTGGAATGGTGTGCTCTGCTTTCCTGCTATCATTCTACTTGTGAGCCCCGACAGTAGGACACAGGTGCTTAACTTTAATCTCTTATCCTTGGAAATGGCAACCTTGGCCAATATTTAGGGATTTTAGTTAAAAGAGTTATATTTGATAGCTCTGATGAATTTTAATGTCCACTCCCCTCTGCCCCCTGCCCCTCCCTGGATTCATTTAGAAGGAAAAATTATGTAACATTATGTTTAAAGTGAACCTGTTCTCTGTGGCATTGGCAGGACCTGAACATATAATATAAATACATGTTTCACTAGTGAGACTTTCCTCTGTTTAGGCTATGAAGTTTTTCCTACTGTGTTCTCAGCATGAAAGAGAACTGCTAGGGAAATTAGAACTTTCAACACTCTTATCTTACCAATTAAAATCCTAAGAGAAAGATCCTGAGGGTCTCATTTTATGCTCACTGGTGCAAACTCAATTCTTTATTTTAATGTGATTTATCAGAACTTGCTGCTAATGATAGCTCAAATCTTTCCCTACGTTTTTTCTTGGATTTGCTCTTGAATTGTAGTAATTACATATATGGCTCTTACACCATATAAGCAAATAAAAATTGAACTCTTTGTGGTGATGTTCATACCACTATTAGCTGGACTCAACTGCTGCAGGTGAATAAACTCATATTAGAGAAAGGAACTGGAGAACAGCAGGACAGAACTACAATATTGCTGTTGAACATTGTTTAGGATACAGCCTTTGAGATTAGTGGCTATTTTGTCCCATTCTTCACTTTAAGATGCAAATCACCATTTTTGTAGTAGAAAACACTTATTGCAAATAAACTTTAGATGTCTAACATTGTGACTAATCTACATCATGCTCATATTGTGAGCATATCAGCATCGCTGTGCTGTAGTCAGTTGCCAGACCTCGTTTAAGTAAGAAAATGTGGTTGTGAGATTGCTGGAAGAACTTAGACAGGTGTCCATGCACTGGCTATTCAGTAGGGTAAAGTGCATATGCTAATCCTGTTTCACTTAGACTGATGATGATGAGGCTAAATATCTGCAGTGGCTTCTCAGAAGTGATTTGGTTAATCTTAAAAAGGACACTATAACATTAATGCTATTATATCAGAGTGCATGGGATCCTAAAACCCCAGACATTCAGGTACTCTGGAATACTGCAAGTAATTCTGGCCAGGATGTTTTACCTTACCTGGGAGTTTTTATGCTATATTCAGTTTTGGGTTAGGTGGGTGGGTTTCTTTCCTTAGTAGGTGGGTTTTGAAGGATTTTTGAAACAGGGAAGCTCACTATTCCATTAGTTTCTCAACCTGCATTTACAAAGTAATGCAACAGAGAATTACATGCAGAGAGAGAGTTATATGTATTTGAATAGAAGAGCAAAAACACACAATGCTCTGCAAGCTACCTTGTTATCATCATTTACTGGTTGTTTTGGTGACTAGTAATTCAGGTGAGACTGGAGAGTAGTCATGACCTTGAAGAACATTTGCTGTGCAGTATTTAGCCAAACTTTGGTTGGTATGTAGATAAGTGCAGTTTTGACACAGAATTAGAACTTGTGGGACAAGAAGCCCTGCTGGTGAGAGCTATCATTATAAGACATTGCTCATTCTATATAGGAGATGGACTGAACTGTTGGATGCACCTTAGACATCTCTTTTAAATTCCACAGTCTCTGTATCTCTGAAATGAGGTAGATAAATGGGATAGGGGTACTGAAACATTTAGCTAAGTATTTGTACAAGTTATAATATAAAATCACTAATGTGTAAAGTTTTATAAATATGTTTATGCAAATTCTAACTTCTCTTCTAGTTTCCTCTATCTCCTTTTGTGGTACTGATCAGTACAGTCTCTGGTAATCGTTAACAATTAACACGCCTTCTACCTCCTTCACTTTTGTCTGGGCACAGTGCCAGGCATATTATTAAAATATAAAAGTTTCTTCCATTTTGCTGGTTCATGCCAAGGTGTTACTGACCTCTTCCTTTCTTCTGATAGTCTTAGCATTACTTCTTCGACTTCTATGCACTAAATGGCTTTTTCTCAACTAAAATGGAAAGAGCACATCCATACTAAGTAGCCCGCTGATGAGAAAATTGGATGTCTTCAATGTTGTTAATCAGTAAATTAACTTAAAGCACTCATTTTAGTGCTGCAGATTCACTCTTAACTGAGATTCCCTTGCCCCACATCAGACTCAGCACTGGCAAAAGATGAACTAGTGTCCTTGTGCTGCTTCTGAATACTCAGCTCTAACTTGGACTGGCTCCTTTGGAGATCTGATGCATCTAGTTTGCATACCAAACTGGTCAGGCCCTGATGAAAGTACTGCGTTACTGATAAAGCACAGTGTTTAGTCTGAATGACTTCAAATATACTGTGCCTTTTTTTTTTTTTTTTTTTTTTTTGCAGGTATAAAGATGCCATGTATGGCCTCAATGTAAAATATACAAATGTTTCTGGATTGTGCTGATCTATTTTGGATTCAAATGGATACAACAGAAATTCCACAAAAACTGTGAACAGTTCCTCAAAGGGTAGTTTGATTTGCTGCTATTCATGATTATCCTTTTTATATTACCTAGTATCAAAGAAAAGGCAACTAGCTTCTGTATCTCTGCCTCTAAATTTGCAGAAATAACTCTAATTTGCATGCACTTTTTAAAAGACTGTTTTATCTCTGAAAGGGTTTTAATCATATTTTTCTGTGCTAGAGATTAAGGAGTTTTTTTTATAAGGACTTTTATCCTGGCACCAATGAGGTGTTTCTTGCAAGTTAGATACTATGATTTTTGAGAAATAATCTGATTAATTTGATAACTCTTCTTTCCTTGCTACAATAGAATCTTATGCTTCATTAGTTTGTGAGTTTCATTCATTTGTGATCTTCATCAGTAACACCAAAATGAGAGCGTTCTTGTCACTTTTGGACAAACAGTAAAGTATATAGAGAGAAAGACGTGGAAATGATAGGATGTAGGGAATACAGGCTTGCAGCAGACTTCTGGAACAGATAACTATTGATTCCATGCTGTTTCATAAGATAAGGTAAATGTCACAGAACTGTGAGACAGTTTCCACAAAAATCCCTAAGATATTTGAAATCATAATAATTTTTAAGGAGAAACCATTGGCTCCAGCGAAGCCAATAATGAACTTCCCACAGAAGGTCATTTCTCATCCTTTGCCTCTTTTTGAGCTCAGCTTACTTCCTTAGGCATTATATGTCTTCCTCCTATCTCAGGACATGTTAACAATGAAACAGAAACTGTGTATATAGTTTTAAACAGTAAGCATCAGCAGAACTCCTATTTCCCCATTTTTAATTGTTTTATTGAGTGAATTTATTGTGTTTTGATCTTGCTTGTTTTGTCTGCATCTATACTCAACATATGCCATCTGATTTTAAACAAAAGACAACTTCTCCATCTGAGACAGAAGCACTAGTTACTTATTTGGCTTTGAATAAAGAAATATAGGGAGGCTGTTTGTTTAGAAAACTTTCAATTGGGAACATTATAAACTTTTAGACTACCCAACTAAAGGACTACCCCCCACCAAATATTCAATATTTAAGAGTATTATGAATGCTCGCATTAGCAAGTATCAATAAACCAAATGTTTTCACTGATTAAACCCGTCTTTCTCTATCTTTGTTTTGCACTTGTCTTCTTCTGTGCAGCAGCACTTTGCACACCTATTCATAATTAAGTACATGATGTTCACTTTTGCAAAATGATGTGGGGATGTGTATTTGCTTCCTTCTAGCACCCTTAACTGGACTTTGTGTCTTTCACATGCCAAGGGAATCCACCTTCCTTCAGGTGTGACTGTGTTGTGTGTTGCCTTTTCCACAGGCCTTTCTAATGTCTTTACCTAGAACACCCTGTGAGGAGGCAGCCACTTACACTCATGTCATGCTACTCCACTTAGAGACTTTTCCCTCTGTGCTTTATCATGTTCTCTGCCAAGCTGTTCTTTTGATGTGTAACTTGTAGTCACTCTAGAGAAAAGTAGGAAGCCCCCAACTGCTACTAGTTTCATGATTTACTGTGAACCAGTACTGGGAAAATGATCTCTGATTGCTACAATACAAGAGCACTATAAATATTTGTACAGCATCCTTATGTAGGTCATTTTGGGAGCTCATCTGCATACAGCTGTGTCTGAAGCAAAGTACTAATGGAGCTAAAGAAGGAGACACGCAAGAGTACCAAATGCTGTCACATCCTCATTGCTAAAACAAATGATATTGGTGAAGATCTAGTTGCTTAACAAACACATTTGAGTATGCAAAATGCAGCCACAATTTAGTAAGATCTCTAGGAAGGATTTGGCAAAAACTTGGCTCTGCTCAATGAGGCAGGAAAACTAGTGGCAAAGACCACGGCACTTAGTGGCTCTTTGTCAGGGCTTTTATGGATTAGGTTTGTCCTCTAGTCTTCTGGGTCTATGAGTGAAAGCATGAGCAGTAGTAAAGACAGAGAGCACTTAAACCAGTTGGATACGCAGAAGCTTATGACACTAAATGGGATAGATCAAAGGGTGATGAAGCAGTTGATGCTACTGCAAAGTCAGTCACCTTCAGAAAGTCACTGGGAAAGGTCCTTAACGACCAGAAAAAAAAAAAAACAAGCACTGTACCCATTGCCAAAAAGGAGATCCACAAGAGAACTACCAAGCAGTTTGACTAACATGGCTAGTACTCTTCCTGGGAAAGTTACGGAGCAAGTCCCTTCAGAAGCCATGCCCAAGCAGACAAAGGACAAAAAGATTATTAAAAACAAACAGAATCTGTTTAACCTCAGGTAAATTACTCTGTCAGGCTTTCAGCATGATCAGCTATAGCATCCTTATAGCCGAATCAGGGAGACCTGTACAGTGGATGAAAAATAGACTGAACTATCAGGCTCAAACCGGTTGTGGTTATATGCATCACGTCCAACTTCTGGCGTGTTACTATTTGTATCTTTCTGACTAATGATATGTAACGTCTCTGCTACTGATGTGAGCAAAGGCACGGAATACACCCTCAGTAAATCTCAGCTTGGAGAACAGTAGATACACTGAAGAGCAGGGCCACTGACGGGTGGGAGAATTGGCCGGCACAAAAGTCTTGAAGTTGAAGAATGGCAAGTGCATAGTCCTATACCTGGGAAGGATTAGCTCCATGCATCAGGATGGGTTGTCCCAAAAGCAGCTTTGCAGCAAACATCCTGGTGAGATGCATTTCAGCAGTGTGTGGTTGTGATGAAGAATGCCAGAGGCAGACTGACCTCTGCTACCTCAAGCGTGGCCAGAAGGTTGGAGAAGGTGATTCTTGTCAATATATTCAGCAGTTGTGAAACTGCACTAGGAGTTCAGTGTCCAGTTTGGGGCTCACCGGTCCTGGAATGACACGGACATGGTGGAGTCAGTCATCATGATAGTGGTCCAGTACCGAAACACAGACCCAGAGAAGCTGTAAAATCTCCATCCATAGGGACATTCAAAACTGCTGTTCAGGGCATGGAGCAACCTGACACCATTGATTCTACTCTGAAGGGGTTGCTTGGGGGGGTGGGGGGTGTCCTCCAGGCGTGTCTTTCAGTCCCTCTTACTTCTTGCTTTGGGCAATCGAGGCTCCTTCAAGCTTTAACTGCTCGCGAGCACGTCCTCGTACCCAGAGAGGAGGAGAACGGGAGGCAGCACCCGCGGGGGTGGCAGCGGGTCCCCGCTCGGTCCCTGAAGATGCGGCGGGTGCGCGGGGCGGGGGCGGCGGCGCCTTTAAAGGCCGGGGCGCGGGGCGGGCCAGGAGCGCGGGGGGAGCCGCCCGCCCGGAGCATGCGCTGCGCTGCGCGGGGCGGCGGAGCGCGGCGGGCGGCACCGCCGCACTCCCCCGGCAGCCGCGGCGGCAGCCAGCGAGCCCCAGCCCGGCCCCGGCGCTGCCGCCGCGCGGGGCCGTGGTGGCGGCCGCGGAGCCCTGAGCGCCCGCGGGGGAGCGGGGCTGCGAGCCGCCCCCCAGCCCGGTCTGCGCCCGACGGGAGAGGCGGCGAGCCGCGGCGGC
Organism: Lycocorax pyrrhopterus obiensis; assembly: GCA_014706295.1. Lineage (NCBI taxonomy): Eukaryota > Metazoa > Chordata > Aves > Passeriformes > Paradisaeidae > Lycocorax > Lycocorax pyrrhopterus. Next base: position 9,253,325 of record JACSVZ010000015.1, read on the forward strand.
CATGGGCAACGAGGCGAGCCTGGAAGGAGGCGAAGGGATGGGCGCCTTCCCCGAAGGGGCGGCGGCAGCCGGGGATGGCGGCGGCCCCGCGGCCCCCTTGCAGAGCCTGGTCCCGGCCGGGGTGGAGGCGGACCTGAGCCAGCTGAGCGAGGAGGAGAGGAGGCAGATCGCCGCTGTCATGTCAAGGGCGCAGGGGCTGCCCAGAGGGAACCTCGCCGGCGCGGAGCCGCCTCCCATGCAAAGGCATGCACGGAAAATCTCCCTTCTCCCGCTCCTCCCTTCCCCCTTCTCCGTCTCCTCGCGGTGGGGCGGGGGGCGAGTCGCAATACGATCTGGGCCCGCTGCACCCGGAGCCGGCGTTCCATTTTGCTGGCAGAGGGAGGGAAGGGGTGGCTGCACGGGCGCGGGCACCAGGACGGAGCCTGCACCCTCTGGCTTTCCCCACTACAGTGGTCTCTGATAATAACGGCGGTCCCCCGTTCCGTGGGCTGCGCCCTCTTTTCCTCCCTTGCACTGATCTGGAGCACGGGCAGTTTCTGTGTCGGGGCCGAGAGAGATGTGCAGACACCGTGCTGGTTTTCTGTGTGCGGCTGTGTGGTTTACGGGGCTGGATGCCCCACAGTTCTGGTAGTAGCCAGGGAAGCTCTCCCCAGGGCGGATGGGTTCTGCAAGCGTCTGGAGAGAGAATCTTGTTGAATCTTCCAAAGCTTTTGGGCATAATACATTTGCTGGCCGTTACTCTGCCAATTCTGAACCTCTACAACTATCATTTGGCTTCATTAAATAGTCATGGATTGAGGAGGTCTGTTTCAGTCTATTTTTTCACCCTTATTTTTCTTCTCGGTTTTTTCTCTTTTTTTCCTTTTTCAGTTGGAAGGGGAGAGGCCAAATTATAGATTAAATTGATTGCCACGGCATCCAGTGTTCTGGACAGTCATGGCTTTACCTCATTGTGCCTCTGCGAAGGCTGGGGTAATTTCCTTCCCCGTTCTTTCCCTGCCCCTCAGCGAATTCACAGCCCGACGTGCAACAAGCCCGCTCCCCGCCCGGCTGCTCAGGGCTGCCGCTGTCTGTGGTCCTGAAACACCGGCCCTTCCCCCGGCCCCGTGTCGCTGTCCGCGGTCGTGAGCCACCAGCCCTGCCCGGCCCCGTGTCGCTGTCCTCGGTCCTGAGACCCCTCCCGCCCCGGCCCGTCAGCCAGGGCCGGCGCCTCTGTTGCTCTCCGGCTCCGGGGCTGGGTGTGTTGTTTGTCTTGAAGGAGGAAGCAGAAAGGAACCTCCTCGACTGACTGTTTCACGGTGCATTGACCTCACCCCACATAACTGCATATTCAGTTTATATAATTTCAGGTTTATATAAGTGAATTCTAGAAGAGAGGCAAGGAGGGTGGGACTAAATTAATTCTTGGGCAAATTACTGGAGTCACTGAGATTATACCTGAGATGATGGTCTCCATTTTTTAAAACTGGAAGTCAAATCTTCCTATTTTATGCCTTGCTTAATTATTGATCAGGCATTAGCACTGTGTGTAAAATAAAATTTTCCATTCAATTCAAGTCTCTGCACAGTTCTATAGGTGTTAACGAGGAAAAGAAATACTCTTTAGTTCCATGAAACTAAGCTCAAAATTCCCTTTTATATAACAGTCTATGAACAAAGACACAAGTACTTTGAGACTTACTTTTTACTGGAACATTAGCATTAAAAAATAAAGATAAATGTTCTTGGAAGTCTTTAGAATAGGCTGAACTCATTGCAATGTGAATATCTCTGCATTTATAAATGGCTGCTTTCCTACAAACATATTTATATGAGAAGCTACTTTGATCTTGTTAGCATACCATACTTCCACCCTCTATTTAAAGTAAAGGCACTCTAAATTTGTGAATTACAGCCTTTTACCTTACATCAGAAGGTCAACTTTGACTATTATAGCAGTTCTCGTCATAGTATCTTTGTGCCTGTCCCACTGTAATGAAGTTAGTACTTGTCTTGTCTCTTGGTTTGTGGCTTTATTTGCTCCTCTTGCTGTCTGCTTTCTTTGCTGTTGAGATCTACCAAGAATGTTAGGAGTAATTATCAAGAACCTGATCCAAGCAAAACCGTTGGAGTAAGACTCTTCTAAGGATTAAGGATCACCCTCTTCCAGACTAAAACTGGTACTAGTTTTTTTTTTCCTTTTTTTTCCCAGTCCAAGTGCTAAGCAACAGAGTGTGATCAAAAGAGGAATTCAGGCTTTCAGTTCATATAGCTTTGGATTTTGGCAGTGTCCTTATTGGAGTGTCTGTTAGTTTTTAACATGTTAACTGGATTTTTCCTTTCTGATTTCCATTATAACATTAGAGTCTGATAATTATTTCCTATTCTAAATGCTCTCATTCCTGCACCCAAAGTATCCCTAAAGTGTACAAATTCCTCATGATTGATGGTATCCTAAGGTAACAATTTTTGCAAATACAGACTTTTTAATCGTAAGTAATATATGTGCCAGTTAACATACTTGCACTTTTCCACCTTAAAATGAATGCTGTACATTCTAGAACTTCCGTAGGCTTTGGGCTTTCAAGTCTTGTGAATTTTAATATAAGCATTTAGATTTAGAGCACCTAGAGTGGACTAATTGAAATGTACCTACTAATATTTTTTTTAATTTTTTTTTTTTTTTAATGAGCATTTCATTCTTGAGGTTCCAGTGAGATGTTTAGGATCTGTGGAAATTTTTCTATCCTATTTCAATTTCCTATCTTCAGAAAATTCGTGGTTGGGAAATTTATCTGAAACAAACACAGTCAATTTGTAAGCAAGTTCCATTTGTTCTAGCTTCATCAAATGATTCTCTAACGGTGCCAGTGTTCACTTCCGGAGGAATTATTCTATATCTGAAAGGATTAGATGACCAACTGAATATATGACCATCTAATACAGATGCTTGATGGCATTTCTTGTTTGTTTGTTTTTTTTTTTTTTTCCCAGTTCAATAAGTTGGTCACAATAGACAGCAATAAAAAAAATTGCTGCATTTCGATAAGAAATGCTAAGAAGTCTTGATGAGTGTCACACTTCTGAAGTATATTTATGGTGTATTTTCCAGAAGAAATATATATTTTTGGTGTCATCGTTCTATTGACCAAAAAAAAAAAAAATTAGCCAATGGGGTATGTGTAAGTTCATACCCATCTTGTCTGTAGATACGAAAAGATCTAACTGTCTTTGAGTTGCACTATTACTGCATTTGTCTTTGAAGCTATTTATACTCATGAGTGGGGAAAAGGCATGCCTTCTGTCTTGGGGTGACACCTTCTTAATGGGCATTTGTAGTTATGGAATTAAAGAACTAGACTATTGGTCTTTTTGTTAAATCTCTGCTTACTCCAAAGTAAGCTTTGATTTGGCTATAATATGTAAGTGAATAGAGATGAATTCCATGAATCAAGACCAAAGTGAGGGGAAACACAGCAGCACAAAGAAAAGCATTCTGTGAGGGAGAACTAAATGATTTTGTTTATTGGGTCTGGTTTGAAGGCTTTAAAACCATTGTGGGCTTTTCATGATTCAAAAGGTCTGAAAGTTAGAAAATTCTTGTCAAATAAATACAAGATTTAGTTTGAGGATTCTGATTCTCCAGTTCAATTAAAATTTTTCAATGTCTCTGTAGTTGGTTGGAAAATGGTTGTAAGAAAGAAGACTTCAACTCTCAGGTACCTCAAAGTAAATGGAGCAAGTCCTGGCTTTTGACAGAAGTAACCTTTCTCAAGAAGCTTGTCTTTTCAAGGCTTTTTGTTCCATTAGTTAACCATGCTCCATCTCCATTGCTTAGAAACATTGTTATGTACAAAGGCAAGACAAGTCAGGTCTTCAGAATACACCAGCAGCCTTGAAGAGAATCACCTGAGTTTATCTCCTAGATTCATGGGTTTTAATCTCATTTCAGGTGCTGATATCTGATCAGGTGGAAATTTATGGAACATATTATTTGATAAAAATGCAAGGTGGAGCAGAATTCTACTCCAGTAGGGATCCACAGTTACTTTTTCTTGCTAATTTCCGAGTTAAATTTCTAAAAACAGTTGGGGTTTTTTGCTTGATTTTTGTTTCCCCTTCCCTTCCCCCCCCCGCCCCCCCCCCCCCCCTTCCTTCTATTCTAGCTTCACAGGGTAAGGTTTGGGCATGATGCCCTCTTTCTGGACCTGAATTTCAATAGTACTGTTGATTATTTTTCCCTCCCTTCCCTTTTCACTCTTATCATTGTTGAATGAAGCCTTCCAAGAGTTTGAAATTTACATACATGAATGCTGGAAGTGTATCAAGCTGCTGCTAATAGACCAATTGAAATGTTTTCATATGGTGAGCAGTGCCTCCTCAGATAAACCTAGAGTGCTTATCTAAATAACAAGAAACAGAACTGCAGGTAGACCTACCTAGTTGCTAATGAGAGTATAAAATTGCTCTTTTATCCAGAAAAAATGCCAAATCTTTGGAAGAATTAGATTATCATTGGGATTTTCTAAACTATCCTCTTCATGAGTTAATCAATATTCACTGACGCCAGTGGAAAAACACCTACTCACTTCAGTGGATTGCACATTAAGGTTGTAATCTTCCAAGTATTGCGGTCAATACGTACACAAGAATGGGAAAAGATAAATGGAGTTGTGGAAGGCTGGAAATAGTTTGTCCTTAACAAGTATTATTTGCGGAAATTTTTAATTAACAGAAAAAGTCAGATACAAAATTATGAGAAATCTTGTGTTGTGAGAATTACATGCACAGAAATTTCTACCAGTTAGCTTTGTCCTTTTTTCTTGCCATTGCTAGCCATGTAATGGAAACTAAATATTAATCAGAAATACTGGTAAACTCATGGTAACATTAACAATGTAAAATACATTTTTTTAATGTGGCTACTGTAGATGGTTCTGCAGACTTCTGACAAAACTCTTAAAATTGTGCATTTATTCATTTATTCATCAAGGAGTGCAGTTAAATGTAATAAGTGATTATTTATCTTGCTCATGAGTACCCAAGATAAAAATTCATGTCTGGAAAGCTAAAATCAGAGTTGAATGGTTCTCTCAAAGTGAAAAGTGAAAATTTTATAGTTGCAGCATTTCTGTGACACTGAAGAGAGCACCATATCTTCCAGCAGAAGCTCAGTGATAGCACTGAATAGAATATTTTATTACATCCCTAAGCATTAGCAGCGAATACAGTATTATTTCCCCAGCTACAGCCAAGTATAGCAACAAGTAAAATACTGTGCCACATATGAAGCCATGGTCTTGATTTTGGTTCCTACATTCTTAGTTTCATTTCCTCCTGTATGAACATACAGCAAAATTTTGTTGCAAGGATTTTTCCCAATTCTCTAATGTAATAAGATTTTTTTTTTTTAATACTGGGCAGTGTGAATTGTTGGTATGAGGCTGAGAAGGAGTACGGTAGCTATTTGCAAAGAAAGAAAAAAAAAGGTTCAGGGCTGACTGTGAGCTGACATCTGTTTTATCTGATGGAAAACTCTTCTGATTTGTGAATGGATGGGTGCCAAAATAAATACTTTGCAAAGAAGTGTATACTCCTTAACGTTTAAGATTTTTAGGAGTTCAAATCCCTGCTGCATATTGAATTGTAAATATATCCAAATTTTGTACAAATAGCCAGAACACAAGTACAAAAGCATTTTGCTGTGTGCATTATTTTTTTTTTTTGGATGGCTATACTTTGATCTGCTAATTTTGACACTTCTGTTCCTTTTAGTCTTTTGTCTCCCTGGTTTTGTATCCCAAGGAGTAGGGGGGAGAGTTAATCACTTGGGTATAGGTATAATAGGTTCTAGCTTTGAATTCTTCAGAATTCTGAAAGAAAAGATATCTGGTTAAATGTGGTATTAGATTGTTTTCTAAAGAATAAAACAATCTATGACTGAATACTTGTATAAGCCTTTAAAGAACAATGATTATTTAAATATCTTTTACACGCACCTTGTTATAAACCTTGGTCTTGAAAACACTTAAGCACTGAGAAACTTCACAGCACTAGCGGTGCACTTCCAGGGTTACTGATAAATCTTATTTTATCTCGTTTTTCTAGTATTATGCATTATTTTAATTTTATTACATTTTCTCTCTGCAGACATCCTGAACTTGATGCAAGCCGCCATCCCAGACAACCAGGTAAGCCTCCAGATCCAGGACCACCAGGTTTAAGTAAAAGCAGAACAGTAGATGTGCTGAAGACAGAACAACGGGCACCTGGACGGAGCCCTTCTTCTCTTAGTCTACGGGAATCAAAGTCCAGGACTGATTTTAAGGAAGATCAGAAGCCAAGTATGATGCCCAGTTTTCTCTCAGAAGCCAATCCACTGAGTGCAGTCACTTCAGTTGTGAACAAATTCAATCCTTTTGATTTGATATCGGATTCAGATACAACCCATGAAGAAGCCGGTAGGAAACAAAAAGTTACCCCAAAAGAGCAAGGGAAACCTGAGGAGCAGAGGAGCCCTGCGAAACATCCAACTCAACCACAGTCTCCGAAGCCAGCTGTTCAACAACAAGGACAACAAAGACCTACCCTCCAACAAACGGAGTCTTCCAAGCCAGTGCCTCAGCAGCAGCAGCAGCCTGGGGAACCAAAGCAAGTTCAGAAACCAGGCCATGGCCAACCAGCAGATGCTAAGCAAGAGCAAGCGAAACAACCACCCCAGCCACGAGGACCACAAAAATCTCAGCCGCAACCATCAGAACCAGCGAAATCTATTCAGCAACAAACTTCTGCAAAACCTTCATCAGGCCCAACAAAACCATCCCCACAGCAACCAGACAGTGCTAAAACGACATCCCAAGCACCACCGCCCACAAAACCATCATCACAGCAGCCGGGACCTGCGAAACAACCATCGCAGCAGCCTGCACGGCAAGGAGGTCCTGTAAAGCCATCTTCGCAGCAGGCAGGGGCTCCAAAACAGCCTTCTCAGCAACCTGGACCTGAAAAGCCATCTGCTCAGCAAACAGGACCTGCGAAACAGCCACCACAGCCTGGATCTGGGAAGCCACCTCTGCAGCAAACAGGGCCTGTAAAACAAGTGCCACCTCAGGCAGGACCTACGAAACCACCTTCTCAGACTGCAGGGCCCACAAAGCCCCCGGCACAACAACCAGGACCTACAAAACCGCCTGGCCAGCAACCGGGGCCTGAAAAAACTCCGCAGCAAAAGCAAGCTGGTGCAAGCCAACCCACCGAGTCCGCCCCAAAGAAAACCTTCTGCCCTCTCTGTACAACCACCGAGCTGCTGCTGCACACTCCCGAAAAGGCCAACTACAACACATGCACCCAGTGTCACACTGTAGTCTGCAGCCTGTGTGGATTCAATCCTAATCCTCACATCACAGAGGTGAGTAGTTTTCAAACTGATCTTCACTACCAGGGCAAAGAATGAAGTTTACCTTTGTTATGTTGAAACATCAGATGTGCTACGGTACATCATCATGGTAACTTAACAAGTTCAGTGAAAAAATTAATGCTATTTCAGAAAACTGCTTATGAGTAAAACAGGGTGAAACTGGAGAAAAAAAAAGAAGGTAATAGTTCTCTGCTCATATAGATTTAGAAATTTGTTCTCTCCTCTTCATATAAAAAGAGGAGGAACCCCAATATGACTTTTGTCTTATTTTGATTGATTTTAAGCACCTGCTCTCTATGTTTATAATCTGACCACAATACTCATGTGCAAATATATTTATAGATAAATAATTTTTTGTGCTATAAGAACTAACTAAGCCAAAAAAAAAATCAGTCTTCATAGCTCCAGTGTGTGCCTTAGGAAAGGATGTGGAGTGGGTTGGCTTTACAACTGTGTCAGTGTTTGTTAGTTGAAAGTCTGAGTCATGAGTTTGACTCAGTGGTACATGGGTTATTTCCTTCTTGTGGCATGTTAAGATCTCTGTGGACTATTTCTAATCTTGATCACCATTCTTGCTGTAAGTCTATAATATAAAAATGTTATAAAATATAATAGAATAGAAAGCAATATTAGGACTTCAAGTTAATTTATTTTAACCTGATGTTTGTGGTAACTTGATTTATTGCTTATACATTTCCTTTATTGCTCTGCATGGGAATAAGGCTTCATGTGACTCTTTGATCTCTTCTTACTGCTTGAACAGCTTTTTGTACATCCTGATATACTAATTTTAAATTTGCCATGTAGTTTGGGCTTGTTTTCAGTACCAACACTTTTGTCAATTTATAGAAATTCAAGCATAGTAGAGCTGGCACCAAAGGCTATTGATAAATAGAAGGGATATTTGAAAAACTTTTTTTTTTGTCTTGCTTTGGTATTAGTTTAGCCAATCTGAGATGCACACAAGAAGAAGTACAGACTGCTACTGTATTTCAAACCTGGTAAATACTACCTATACATTCAAAATTGAATCAAAGAATTTCTGAAGCTGGAAAGGTCCTCTGGATATGGTGTACTCTAAGCTTCTGCTCAAAGTAGTGTCACCTAAAGCAGATTTAGCCAGTTTTGAATATCTTTAAGGATGGGGGCTTGACAGCCTTTCTGGGCAGCCTGTGTACTCAGCACCACAAATGATTTAAGGACATTGCAAGCTGTTGGTTTTCTTTCCAGCACGTGTTTATTTGTGGGTACCTGGTAACAAACAGCAGACTTTTTGCATCCAGCAATATGATCTATTGATTTGTTGTTAAAATTGCAACTTTAAGCCTGAAAGACTAATTGCAGTAACCACTGGTAGCACATTGCTTGGTTTAGAAGTGTAACATATTCTTTGAGTTTAGGGAATTTGAGGATTGAGATAGCTGGCATTAAAGCCTGGACTGGAAAAGAAGTGACGTGAACGTCTGTGTGCAGAAACTTCAGAGCCTGTGCAACTAACCAGGTGTCTATATTTCAGTGGCTACATGAGGAAAGGTCATTCTGGACTGTTGCTGTAAAAAAGATATATTTATATATAACAGGCAAGAAATGTGATCTATTGATATGAAAGTCAAAGAGGAAGTTTTATTTCAAACATTTGCCTTCAAATTCTGCCAATGTTTTTAGGCCAGAATTTCTTACATTTATTTGTGAGTGCTGAGTTGTTCATTTCTGTAGTGTGCTCCTGGAGTCTCTTGGAGCCCCAAGTTTGTCTTTCTTTAAAAGCTTCAGATTTCCCATGTAAATAGTCAACAACTTTGGTGTGTTCAAATGAAATAGGTTTTGAGAGAGTTTATGTAAGAAGATTTCCAAGTGTTTGGAAATTCTGTGAATAACTACTAGTTTTTGAAGTGGGTACTCTGTAAGTGTGAAATTCAGGACTTTTAGACAATAAATACAGCTGCATTTAAGACTAACTGATTGCATACATATGTAAAAGCAGATTTGAATTTCATATTACACATTGAAATAAACACAGGATATGCATTTATTTCATAATGAAATCATTTCAGTAAATGAAGGTATTGGACATCTAATTTATTCAGCTATTAGTTCCAATCTCCTGACTCCCACTCAGGCTTTTCTCATTTGCTCAGCTTTGCACCACCAGCTGTCTTGCTGAAACTTCATTGTGGGTGTCCTGCTCCAGTCTGCCATTGAAGTATGACAAAAACCACATCTGAATTTATTACTGAACATTGGGATCAAAGTTAATAGAACCTGCTCTGGCACATACAAAAAAAATCACTTATTTCAGCTGCCAAGGTTCCCTCTTAAGTTATTATCAAAATTTCCTTCTAGTTTCTGTTTCCTTTCAGTATTTAGCTTACTAACAAAATCTTCTGATTCCTCTTTTACAATTCTTTTTCCATTTCTTCCTGTCTGTCAGGAAAATCATGGTTTGTGACTTGGCTGTCAGTTTTCTTGTTTATGGTGCAAGTTTTTTCTTTTGGCTGCTTGTATTTTAAGTTCTTCTGAAGTATTATTGACCAAAAATCTGTGTCTTACCCATGCACTTACTGACTTTACTGTTGTACTTTGGCTTTCCCTGCTGTTCTTTTTGCCATGTTTCATGATTCTGGAATTCTGCATTGTGCTTTTCCCATGTCCTTTATAACTGCTGATTTTATTGCTTATGTTAAACACATTGCTGATTGGAAGCAATAATTTCAAATTGGATGTGAGGAGTGGAATCCATTTGTTTGGAAAAAAATTCGACTTTTGTTCTCTAACATTTTCCCTTGTGCAGCTGCTTGAATTGTTTTCCTAAGACAGTCTTCTTACAAGTTTCTTACAAGGTAGCTCAGTGTCCAAAACTAATCGAGTGAATAATTTTTCCAATATAGATCTTTCTATATTTCTGTGTTCTATATTTCTAGCTGATTCTGAAAAGAATTTAACAAGCTTTAAAAGCTGGCTTAGGAAGTAGGTTGCATACATTGTGAAACCATTATAAAAAGTGCAGATAAAAAAATTAATTCATTTTATTCATTTAAACCTCTATTTAAAATACAGTAATCCATGCACTCTGTCTGTTTTAACTCACTAGAGAGAACTCTGTAACTAACAGCAGAAAGTGATACCTGTATTGCCCCAAGGTCAGACCTCTTGAACTGTTTCTCTGAACCATCTGACATTGCAGTCCTCTTGGGAAAGAAGGATAGTTGGTATCTTGCTTTGGAACAGCAGTCTGGAGAGAAAACACACCATACATAAGTGTTCAGTAACATATGTCTCTCTAATCTGTCTAGGTATTCATACTCCACTCATCACCATGGCACATGACTGCCTAGCAACAGTTGCATAAAGTAATGGAAAAAATTATATAAGCAGGTTTGAGGACTGGTACACTATTCCACTTTCCTTTCATGTACATCAGAACCTTGTAGGAAGTGCACCTTTTATTACGTGGTGACTTATTTTTCTATTTTTTTTACCATTTTATTTTTTCAAACCCACTCCCATGAGCCATTAGCAACAGAAACCAGCACTTCCCAAAAAAGATTCAGCCCTTTAGAACATTCAAATAGGAGTAGGCTTTCTGAAAATGAACAAGGACATCTTGAGGAAAAAAGGCAAAAATCATGAACTGCTATAGTTAAATCTAAATGATCAGTGCATATCTCAATAGCTGGAGTAAATTTTCATTCCCCGTGAACTAGTTATTGGAAGATACCTGCAACACAAGGTGAGCAAGGGTTTAAAGTGTAATAACAAAGTCATTACATTCTTTATGATGGTCTTCTGTAAAGCTGATGATCAGGTAGAGTGTTAAAGCTGTTAATGTTGGACACTTGGCTGTGTGTGGGCTCTGCTACTTGAGCCCACCTCTGATGTGTATCACTGCATATGTGGATGCCTGTCTTCTCGGTGGTTTTTGAGGAGGGATTATTCTACATGAATTTTATCTACATTAGATCATATTTCATCCATTGTTTTGATGTTCTTTTGAGAGACCATTTAAAATTCATCTTGGAGCCAGATATAATTTTATACATAGATACTTAATGAAAATTGTACATTCAGATAATGTGAAGCTGTGTATTGATGTAGGATTTGTTCACTTGCCAAAAGTTCTTCTGGGTGGAGGCAAAGTGAATTCTAAAAAATATTTTATTGTTTGTGACTATTTTTTTCGAACAATGTGTCTATACCAAAGCTGACTTTCCTAATGGAAAAAAGAGGAAGGGTAAGAACTCCAAGAGGAGGGATAAGAAACCCCGAACAGTTGACTATCTCAAAGTGGAGTGTATGGTTTCTGATCAAATAGAACTTTTTACTGGATTGCACATTTATTTTTCAATTCAACATGAAAAATTTTTAACCCAATCTGAAATATTTTCTTTTTTTGTTGTTATTGTAAATTTTTGTGGGGGAGGGCATATCTATTTTTTTAACTTTTCTGATAGGGCTAGAAATTTTCCATATCAATTGTACCACATGCTATTGCCTTGGGTTTTTGGGGTTTTTTTTGGTTTTTTTTGCTTTCTTTCTGCCTCTGTTTTTATTTGCAATAATATCACAACATTTGATTAAAAATATAACATTTTAGTTCAAATCTTTATAATGATTTTTGGTATTCGTATTTGTTTTTATTAAAGTCCTGCAGCTCTAAATATCCTAAACATATTTGGGAATGAAGTAGGGTCAGTAACTAAACAGGATTTAAACAGTCAGAAGGCCATTAATTTTCTTCAGTTATTTTCATTATTTTTAGGTTGTATAGGGAGGACAATATATAATAATTTAAAATAAGGAAGATGACTATAATTCTTCTGGTGAATCCAGATAAGTTTTTCTTATACTTACAATAAAATTGATAGAAATTAGTCTATTAAATCTTTGTTGATTGCATGACAGTAAAGGAAACTGTTGGTTGAAGTATTCCCTGTGGTTTGCAGTCTAGACCCTGCTGTGTTGTAGTACTGCATAAGAACCAGAATGCAACTTGTACTGGAAATTACATACAAATAAGAATAAAACTGCCATCACTGTGGGTAGTGACGTGCAACAAAATCTTAAGTTTTTTAATATCCAGAAGAATAGCTTTGAAACTGTACACCCTGTGTGAACTTGGAGGGGGGATATAAGGGTTATATAAGTAAAGCAGAACAAACTAGAAAAAAAAAATCAAGGACCTAAATCTGTTTATTAGCTGTTGTAATCATCATAAGTTGTATAGAAATGAGTTTAAAAAAAACTCCAACAAAGCCCAAAACTTTTTTAAAATTTTCAAAGTATTAATTTAGGTACCAGCTCTTAACTGTGCTGAAGTAAAGCTAGAGGAGTTCTGTAAAACTAATGGACTTTAGTCTGCATTCAAACTGATCAGAGAGCAGATGCAAACAAGACTTGTTTAGTTGTCATTTAAAAACCATGAAAGTGTGAAATATTTGCTTTGGTACAAAGAGTACTTGGGGTGTTCCAGTGTTACTAACACTGCAATTTCTATGCAAATGGGGACTATTCATGATTTTTGTGATGAAATGAAGTTAGTATAGTTCCTATAGTTCTGCCCCTAGCCACAGCTGCCACATAGACATTTGGGAAAATTGTAAAGATCCTCAAATAGAAGGGTTATGGATGTATAGGATACTGTTTCTCTCCATGAAATATTCTTAAACAAACTCCCAGATTGTTTCTGTCTTAGGGGAAGACCGTGTGCCTACAGTTCTGCTTGACTTTAAGGATTAGATGTAGAAATGGAGGTGATGCCCCTGTGGTTTTTTTCACCTCCTTTTTTCTCTTTTACATAAGGGGCAGAACATAGAGGCAAAACCCCTCTGCATGGGGAATAGTTTCCCAATAATTTAATTGAGCAATATTCTACAATATGTTGGAGTGTTTTCTCATTAGTCCAGAAAGCTGGCCCGTCCAGTTTTTAACACAAGTAAATAATAAATTAATCTGCATAGCTAAAGATGTCAACTGCAGCCAGCCATCTGCGCCAGTATTGCTGTTGCTCGGCAACTGTAATTTACTACTATGTGAGGCCATGTGATGTGGAGATGGTGTTTGCTGGGCAGTCACTGGGCGGGCAGCTCGGCCGAGCCCTGCTCTCACCAGACAGCTTAATCCTTTTCATGATTCGCTCAGTGCAGCACAGATGAGCTTTGTTAACCTTCTCTTTGCCTCTCTCTTGATCTGTAGTTAGATTTTTTGTTAATCATTCACGTGTTTCTGGTATATCAAATCTCACTGAAGTTGATGACTGCAATGAGCATTTGTTGCATTGCTGAATGATGCAGTGCACTGAGCTGTTTAAAAGTCTTCTTCCTTGCTATGTGCATGAGGCAGCTTAATCATATCCTTGGCTATAAAATCTAATTTTTAGATATCCTGAGATACTGACATTCAAAAAAAAAAAAAGTCAAAAGATTATGTACACTACTTTGCTTTATGATTCTCATTATGTAAGCTATCAAATAATAGTTCCCCAAATACTCATAATTCATGTGCAAACTACAGATTTTTTGTTGGTAATTTAAGCAGAGTAGTGGAGTATGTTTTAAGATTGTAATAACTGCATAATATAATTCACCATAGTGTTTAGTAGCCTTAGAATAGCTAAGTAACATTTAAGAATAGTTTTTCAATATGTCTGTTTAAAGTGTTTGCACCAGCATTGGTTTAGGACCAAGCTACAGAGCTTGTAACCATTGCTGTGGTTTGTGGAATGGATACACATGGACCATGCTGCTGACTAGAATCTAGTGTCATGTTTGTGAGCATCTTGAGTCAGTGTTCCCTGATAAACTCATCTGATACCTGAAAGGAAGGTAAATATGTATTTTGTAGTGATGATCTGTTTGCCTGAAATGAGGATCAGTTGCATACTGTGTACAATAGTTAAATGTTTGGTTTGGTGTAATTACTTTGAACAGCTGAGGTCTTATTCATGGAAGGATGGTGTAGAAGAAAAAACTTTGTCTCCAGTATTGCACAGTCTTCTTTAGAAGACATTTTCACTTGTATGTTGGTACACTAATTTAATTTGGTTTGTGATAGTTCTTCTTTTTTCATAACAGGATTTTCTGATTTAGTTTCTTGTCTCACGCTGCACGAAGCTGCATAAAATCGTGTGCTTGAGCACTTTATTTTTCATGTTTCTCTCATCATCTTGGCAAAAATGTCTGCTAAGAGCCAAATCTGGATTCGTCACTGCTCTTTGAAGTTGCCAGGGACCAAATAAGTTGCTGTGTTTTCAGACTAGAAACTGATTTTGTCGATAAAGCTTTGGAGCTGAGCAATGTCAGCAAAGTCCACTTCCATATCTGTGGTAATGCAAAGGCTTTATAAATCTTTATATTTCTGTGGTAATGTAAAGGGATGTTGATATTTTATGTATGTCTTTAAGTTTCTTTTTATAGTAGCAAATGACTGGTCTAAATGAGAATGAGACCTGTTCCCTTAGACTGCAGCTCTGCTCTGCAAAAGGACTGTTAAAATGGCTTCTGAAAGCCACATTCATATTGTTTGCCGGTAATTTTTATATGAAATATGTGCAATCTGCAAGTCAAAATTTATTTCTCATGTACATCTGGAATCATAGAATCAAGATAGATTCTCTTCCTCCCCTACGTCATCTGCAGGGATAGAAATTAAGCATGCCAGGCAACGCACGTGCTGACAGCTTTCCTATTGCTTTGATGGGTTTGTGTTGTTAGAACAAATCTGAACCCTTTTTGAAGCAAGGAATATACACTGGATTGCCTTCAATTGTGTTGGCTTTGTTTGGGATAGAGAGCAGGGCTGAACTGAAGTTCTTATTTGCTATTGGTGTCAGCTGTTTAGCTTGACTTTCTTCATGCTTTCGTCATCTATGTAGTGTTATAATTGTCTTCAAAGTGATTCTCCATGGATGTTGTTAGTAAAATACTGAATAAATTCATTTGGTACTTCAGACTAGAAGAGTTGATGCTATGGTTGATGAATACATAAAATACATTTTAATTACTTTTTTGTTGTTCTGAGGGCACATAGTATCCACAACAGTTAGAAAACAAACCAGAAATTTTCTTTGTTCAAGAGTTGAAATCTGAACAAAA
Organism: Lycocorax pyrrhopterus obiensis; assembly: GCA_014706295.1. Lineage (NCBI taxonomy): Eukaryota > Metazoa > Chordata > Aves > Passeriformes > Paradisaeidae > Lycocorax > Lycocorax pyrrhopterus. The sequence continues at coordinate 9,268,808 of JACSVZ010000015.1, forward strand.
ATGCTATATGAAATCTGTCAAATTTATGGTCCTAGTTATGGCACTTAATGGCATGGGTCTCAGAATGAAGAAAATCTTCTAGAAATAAGACCCAGTTCCCACCCTTGTATACTGATGTAAAAACAGACGGCTTGGGTTTCTCAGCATCAAAGAGGAATCTCCTTCACAGAGAGGAACTGCTAAAGATCACAAGTTCCTCTGGAAACTCTTGCTTTTTAATCCTACATAAAGATATTAGAAATGTGGAGAAAGAAACTAGGAAGTCACAGAACTGCTGCTCAGGAACACCTTTAAGGATAGAGAAAAAATTGTATTTTTTGGTATATACAGCAGCAGCAAGTTTTACTTCATCTGTCCTAATGCGTAAGAGCATCTGTATTAAATGGAAGCCTGCTCCTGTTAAAATTTATGGAAAATCTCTGTAATTCCAGTAGAACAAGCAGGCAAGTGTTTGACAGAAAACTGTCTCACATAGCACATTTCATTTTGAACTTCTGCTGTTCCAATCACAGGACTATAGTTTGTGCAGTTTTGTATTTGTTTGAAGATGTGTGTAACCTATAACGATTTGAGGGTTTTGGCACTTAATTCCTCCCACTAAAATGCATGGGAGGAATTTTATGTTTAAACCAGAAAGATTTAAAAAATAATACATTGAAGTGAAACTTGCTACATTTTCCATTTTGAAGTTCAGCTGTAGGAGTAGCAAATTCAGTTTTAGTTTTGGAGGCTTCAGTTTCATACCAAGAATGCAGATATATGTGTGTATGTATATAATTTTTTTTAATAGGGAAAAAATATTGGTTGAGGGTTAAGGTTTTGTCTTCTGCACAAGGTTGTTTTGAAATCTGTAGCATAGAAGAAATGTTTGTTTGGACTCCGAGTAGGTAGCGGAATCAGACTGGACCAGCTGCAGATTGAAGACAAATGCTTATAAATGCAATTGGAATCTGGACAACTTAAATGCAAGAATTATTCAAACTATTCATTTTGTAGCCCCACCAGCCCTACCACTACTTCATTTGAGGCTTTAAAAGTGACGTAGTGACTTTAATTCAGATTTCCTGGAAGCTGAATGAGAACAAGTAGGCACCTTTTATTGCCGTGGTGTCAAAAAGAAGCAGAAGCAGTGAATCCCTGTGGAAAGTGCATTTTTCAAATATCTGTAAAAATTCTGTGAATGGAGGAAAAAGCCATTCCTTGTTTAGGTCTATTAAAGAGCTCCTCACAGGATCTTGTCTTTCTCCACTGTAAGAGTGGAGCCTACCTCCCGAACATAAGAAATCTTAGGTACTTTTCCAAGCCAGACCACTGTGACAGCCTGGTCTTTGATTACACTTAAACCCTAGGAAAACCTTAAAGATTCATCCAGAAATGGTATTAGTAGGTATCTAATTAAATTATATTACTAATATCTAAAATCAGGTAAGGGAAGTGATCACGAATCAAACAAAATGGGGGTTAAGCTAAATGTAATTCTTGCTCAAGTCCTCTGTACAGATCTGAACTTAATTCCTTTCATAATTCAAAGCAGAGCTCAAACATGTGTTCCAGGTTTTTTTCAGTTGTTTTCACTTTTTAACAGTCATTTGCTATATGGTTTGCAAGTAGATCAGAGAACTGTTTAAACAATCTAAAAAAATTGCACTGAAAATGGAAGATAAGAGCAGCCTTTTTATGAATGGTAACTTTACAGCTGAGGCCAAAATTTGGCATCGCCTTGTGAAGCTGTTAGTAATAACGAATTTATATACCAGAGTGTGTGTTTATACCATGTTTATCAGAATAATTGAAATAACTGTGTTTTTGGGGGTTGCATCCAGCTCTTAATTTTTGCTGCTGCTGCAAAAATCCAAGGCTGGCAAGGCACATCAAAGTAATGAATTCATTGCCTCAGTCCATGACATCAGAGCTCTTTCCTTCCAGTGAGCTCCGATACTACACAGACAAAATCTTTCTTTGCATGTAATGCCTCTGTTTGTTCCGTGGTGTGTAGTAGAGATTTCATAGCATCACAGAATCATTTATGTTGTAAAAGATCTTGAAGATCATTGAGACTTGAGTGAGAAACAGCATCCAGGAATCTTCGCCCTTAAGGGAAAAGAGACTGATGTTGTGTGTTCTCCTCCTTGCGGCTCCCTCTGTTGCAGTGGTGCGTGCAGATGCTGTAGCTGGTACCCTGCGTTTCACACACAGACTAAAGAATAGGAGAAGAGCTACAGGTGACCTGCTTAAATATCTGCTTGCAGGTGCAGGCCCATGGGACTCTGCACCATATTGAATGGCATTTTTGCTGCCTATAATGTTTCTGCTAGTGATGGAAAGTGTGGAAAGTAGCGCATGAGCACATGTTTTAGGCAGTTTGATCCTTTCTCAGATGGTGAAGCTGGGCTTTTCTGTCTTATCAGAAATATGATTTCTCTCTCGTGTAATACTGCTTGAGAATGATAAAAATTGTTTTGAAATTGTGAGGTACTGTAATTGATGAGAAGCATGGGTAAATACATTATTTGCCTTATTCCTTCTCCTCTGTGTGAAAAGAGGGGCCCATTGTATACAGAGGTACAGTAATTACCCAAAAAGCTTCTAATAACAAAGGAGTTTTGGGAAACCTAATTATGGCTCTTGAAATACCATCAGGGCTCAGGCAAAGCTCCTCACTGATTTTGGATGAAGACTTGCCCTCTGAAATAAGTGGTAAAGCATAAGTCTGTGTTATTATAAACATAAATGTAAGCATAATACCAGTTTACACACCTCTGTGCCTAATTCATGGGATACATGTGTACTGCCAATACCTGTGCTCTGTAATTTAAACCATTACCAAAAGCATAAGCTGAGTGAAGAGCTTGATAGATGTATGCTTAAAGATAATTATGCATTTACTGTGTTTTAATTCTGATTATTGTTTTCTGTCAGCAGACTTGATATGTTAAACTATTTTAGCAGTATTTGTCATTATTCTGGCAAATCATTGCTGTAAATGAATCACTGCTGGGTCCCATGAAATTCCAATGCATTTTTTTCATTCTGCTGGGTTTTTACCCTCCAATATTCAGCTGTGTGTAAACTGAATGTGAAACCATTAGAATCATGGGTTCAGTGATAGCTTGACTCACAGCAATGTGGAGAAGAATGAAAATAATCAGCTGTGCATGTTAATTGCAAAACATTATTAGTGATATTTCTCCCTTTTTACACAGAAGTTTAAAATATTGCAGCAAGTCCTATATTTGAATAACAATGTTATGTTTATTTTATTAACTTTGTCTTATCTTAATTATAATGCCTTTATTTTTTACAGATCAGTGAATGGCTCTGTTTAAACTGCCAGATGCAAAGAGCATTAGGAGGTGATCTAGCACCAGGTCATGGTCCTGGGCCACAGCCACCTGCACCCAAACAGAAGACACCCATTCCACCTTCAACAGCTAAACCATCTCCCCAGCCACAGCCTGTTCAAAAGAAAGATGTTACTTCAAAACCTGATCCTTCACAGTCAGCAGACCCGAAAAAACCTCCGCCACAAAAAAAGCAAACGCCCTTGCCTGGGTCTCCCCCTGTAAAATCAAAACAACCCCGTGCAGAGCCCACTGAGATCTCCCAACAAACCAGAGATGCCACTCCAAAATCTGATCAGGTCAAGCCAACACAGGCTGAAGATAAGCAAAAACAGCCCAGTGTACAGAAGCCTATGGCAGACACTGCATCTACCTCTGCAGCACCAGAGCAGAAACAGGATTTGGCAGGTCCCAGACCACCAACTCAGCAGAAAGTGACAGACTCCCCAAAGCCTGAGCTTGCAAAGCCATCACAGGACACACATCCAGCCGGGGATAAACCAGATTCCAAACCTGTTCCACAAGTGTCCCGGCAGAAGTCAGATCCCAAGCTTGCGTCTCAGCCTGGGGCTAGACCAGATGCTAAAGCTCAAAAGCCTGTTGAGCCAACACAAACAAAAGATGATCCTAAAAAGCTACCAACAAAACCGGCCCCAAAGCCTGATACAAAACCAGCTCCCAAGGGCCCACAAGCAGGGGCAGGACCCAAGCCTGGGCCAGCACAGCCAGCACCTCAGCCCCAGCCACCTCAGAAAACTCCGGAGCAGTCGAGGCGTTTCAGCCTTAATCTGGGAGGCATCACTGATGCCCCTAAGCCTCAGCCTACAACGCCACAAGAAACAGTTACTGGGAAACTCTTTGGATTTGGAGCTTCATTCTTCAGCCAGGCCTCAAATTTAATTTCCACAGCGGGTCAGCCAGGGTCTCAGACATCAGGCCCCTCTCCTGCAGCGAAGCAGCCCCAGCCTCCGCCACAGCCTCCTGCCTCTCAAGCAGCCCCCAAAGAGACTGGTCAGGCTCAGCCTCCTCCAAAAGCTGTTCCTGTAAAGAAAGAAGCCAAGCCTCTTACAACTGAAAAATCAGAGCCATCAAAAGGGGATAGTGTTTTAACTAAAGGATCTGATTTAGAAAAGAAACCTGGTTTGGCTAAAGATAGCAAGCCTCAGGCTGCTGAAGCTAAGAAACCTGATGGGCTGTTGGAACCAGAGAAAGCCAGCCAGCCTGAAATGTCTTGTCCCCTTTGTAAAACTGGACTAAATATTGGTTCTAAGGATCCCCCCAACTTTAATACCTGTACCGAGTGCAAGAAAGTTGTGTGCAATCTCTGTGGATTTAACCCAATGCCACACATAGCTGAGGTAAGGCAACGAAGTCTGTGTCTACCCTGTATTCCTACCTACAGGCTCCCTGTGCTCTGGAGACATAAATAGCTGGGTTTTAGCTATTGAATTGTTAAAAAATTTTCTTGAGCATTTAATCATCTGAGGTCTTTTAAAATTAAGTATCTGTGTTGTATGAAGCTTAGACACTTGTCAGATAGTACTTCTGATGAATTTTTGGCATATAAGGAGGTCTGGTATAGGTGGTTGCTAGGGCTTTGAGGCATAAGCAGATATGGTTATGAACTCCTATGAAATTGGTGCTGCTATGACACAGCAAATTACTGTACTTTCAGTCTGTTATAAGCTTCTTTTTTGTATACTTCTGTGTTGTCTGTTAACATGCTTCTTTAATCAGTGCCACTGATTCAAAAAAACTATTGAATGAAGGAATGTGTTAATTCTTAGTTATTGCCCTTCCCTCCTGTCTAATATATGCCTAAATTTATTCCATTAATCTCATTCTGGTTCTGGAGTCTTTGCATATGCTGATGCGCTCATTAGGAAGGTTGAAGTTTGAGTGATATCTGTGTGGTGAAAGATGTAATTTTTTGGCAAGAACAATGCAAGGCTCACAAAGTTACTTCATTCATTAAAGACTGTCACTTTGAAAGTGCTTTTTCTGTAATTGCCTGAGACAGCTACTTATATTTAAAAGAATTACACAACTTATTTTCAACAGTTTCCTCACATTGCATGTTTTTATCCACTTCCTTTCTCCATGTAATTTTTTTTTGACAGGGGATTGGAAGCTCTATACTAGCTCAATTGAAAGGTGGAGGCACATCTTACGTGCCCTATGAATTTGGCAGGTTTAATTCAGCAGAAGCAGACCACCTAAAAATACTTGTGAGTGGTTGAGTTTAAGTTGGTCTAGTTGGTCTGTGCAGCACATGAAGACTGTGGTTGTCAATGTTCTGCCTTTGAAATCTAAACCAATAAATGACAAATGACTGCCAGGGTTAAAGGATATAACATCTCTGCCTTAAGATGAGAATAAATGTGGGAAGAAATAGCACACTGCAGGGAAAATATTGCCTATGTTGTTTGCATATGCTCTTTGCTGTGGATTATTTTCTGGAATATACTATCTTTGTCCTACTATAATAAGCACATTTTATCCAACACATGAATGCGTTGTCTAATGTGTTTGGTCATTTAGGTCAGAAAGAAAGGCCTGAAAATGCAGGAAGATTGATCAGTGATTGAAAATTGGGATTAAATTGATTTTTAAGATTGTTTATGCACTGAATACCATCAAGCACACGCAATGCTTCATCATTATTCAACTGTGTGTATGCACACACACACGTATATGGGTTTGAATGTGAAAAATGCATATGGCTTTTTTCAGTGGCATGCTAGTATGCGTACACAGAGCACCATGGAAACAAGATGTGTCAGTTCTGGTGAAATGCTGCTCAAACAACAGCTACGCAAGTCCCGGTGCATGACTTGCCTTCTTGGAGTTGACTTAGTTGTGATGGTGTGGGCTTGCCTTGTGGTGTGCAGACGTTTCCTGGAATTCTTCTGGTTAAGATAAGAAGGCTGGCACTCAGTTTCTGTTTTTCATCACTGTTTTTGTTAGAAGATTCTCTCATTTTCTGTTCTTTAGAATATGCAGAGCTTGAAATATGATTGATTTTCTTAATCTGACTTCCTCATGCCTTTCTTTGTTTCTGTTTTGGTTCCTGCTTGCATTTTCTTCTTCCTTGTAATACACATTTCCACCTCTGTCCACATTTTCTGCCTTGCCTCCTTTTTTCCAACCAGTTTTGCTAAAAAGTGGCAACTTACTTTTCCTTCACAATAGGAGGTGGTTTGGTTGGCTGAAGGCATCCTGACTTTTCTTTGCATAAAGATTGGACAGACAGAACAGGGAGCTCATCCTTTCATCTCCCAAATGAGCTGTGTAAATAATGTATTTATGCTCAGACAGCAATTCTTTCCCTGGCTGGACAGTATACAGTATATTCCTTTTACATGACAGAAACACAATGGTGAGAAAATAGTTTATGCTCACTTGCATACTCTTTTAGTCCACCAAGTTCTTCTAATGTGTTCAGTACCATCTTGGAGGTTTTATTTACTTGTCTCTTTCTTTGGGGATTAGGAAGGAGAAATAGAAATGCTTTTTAAAATTGGTCTTTCTGGTGGTTTTCTACCTAATTCTTTTATTTCTATACTATGTATTCAGATAAAAAATGTAATTCCAGAAGCTACATGCCTTCTTGGCCCCAGAAGTGATTTTGGATGAGCAAACATAATGCATCTTAAACATAACCTTAGCTTTTCTTTGCGCCTGCAGCTGTATCACAGTTATTCTGACAGTTGCTTATGTGTTGTTTACACGTTGTTTCCTCAGTAATGGCTGAAAATGAGTGGAGTTTTATTGTCTGAGTGGTGGCTAAACCCTTGTTGCCAACAAAGCTTGTATTAGGCTGCATGATAAGGATCAGTCCGATGGAACAGGGAAACCAGTGTTTCAATCTCAAATGCAGAGGAGCATCTAAACCCCATGGGCACTTCTACCTTCAGATCTCTCAGCAGGGAGTTTTTTCCAGCCAACATGCTGCTGTACTGCAGACATGGCTGAGAGTTCTTTTAAGGGAAGAAAGTGCTTTCTTACAGTGGCAGTTGTTTGTTCTTGCCTGTATGTGACAGAAATAACTTTCAAAAAGTCTTCAAACTGCTGCAGTCAGTCCTCTAATAACCCCTCTACTGCAGAAAATAGAACTAGACTCTTACCTAGTCAAAATCAACAATATGCTATTTACTTCAGTGAAGTTGTTTTGATTTGTGCAAGCAGAGAATTGGGCTAGAATACTTTTTCTTAAAATGTGCTGATTGTTCTTTTTCTCCCTGATTTGTTGATACAACAGTCAAACAGTTATTTACTTAAATGGTAATTTATCTGTGATGCAAACAGCCACAAACGATTAAATAAATGACACTTGATACATTTCAGAGACCCACAGGACCATGGGAGCCCTAGTGCATTAGCAGACTCCTTATTCTGCTATTTGCTCAATGGGGAGGAGAACTGTTTACCAGCTCCGTAATTAGCTTTCCAGCTCAGGTAGTTGGAAGCAGCTCTATTTTTAGTAACAAAGCAAAAGATCACAACTGCTGAAGCCAGAAATGAAATGCGTGGCAACGACCATTTTGTGCATTTAAAACTCAGTGAACTGTTCAGAATTTCGAGCAGGAGCAGAGATGGTTGTCTATAATGTAATTAAGTACATTGAGGTCAGGAATATAGAACCTGTGATCAATTAATGCAGTAATAAAACATTTAAAAAAACCCATGATTTAAAAGCTAAACCAAGGAAAAATAACATAATCCAGATTTTTAGATTCTATATGGGCAATAGGAAGGATAATATCTTTATAATAGAGTCATGTTATGAACAGAGAGAGCTGAAAATGTGAAGTGGGTATATGTGACCATGCTAATGGATTTAATCTAATGGAACTGCCAGGAGAACAACAGAAGCACTTTTAAGTCTACTGATAGCTATAAAATTACCTGGAAAGGTATGAGGAAGTAAAAAATGTTCCATGTGTGAAATAAATTACTGGGGCTACAGAAAGGAGAGAAGTGTTTTAAATGATGGAGAAGGACAGGGAGGACTGGGGAAGGACAGAAGAGACATCATATCTCTGACTTGCTAAGGATTTTTTGTTTGAAAAAGATGTAATCTGTTAGATATGTGATCAGAATAGATAATATAAACAATTTAAGAGTGATGTTTCTTAATATGTTTATTACAACACATATAGTCTGTATGAAATTATTTTACATTGGTGGATAAGATGGCAGGAGTCTGTAAAGATTGATGGTTGCTGTCCCATCTATATTCTTATATATTTTTTTTTTTATAAATAGGTATATAACTTGGTAAAATAATTTACATGTTTTCCTGATAACTCATTTTCCCACTCCTACTTATTAGACCTAACTAAATAAATACTTTTTTTCTTGTCCCCACATACTGTCATCAGAAGGCAAAGCAAAAATATAAATGTTTTTGTTTTTTTTTTTTTAATAATCACAGTGCTATCATTAAAATCCATAGTATAATCAGGTGAAAAATTGGTACCTTCCTCTCTAGTAGGAACTTCTAGATGTAGCAGTAAATAGCATTTTGGAGCTGATATAAGTCTCTCTGGAGATGAAGGGAGGGATTTTGTGGTGGCACAGTGTCATATACCCGGATACCTCTTGGGTTCTTCTACTTCCTCCCAAAATCCTGCATGAAGGGTACTGGCACCGGTGAGTGAGTGCCCAGTGTAAATAATTTTGCTAGTTTCTGTTTTTCCAGGACTTCACTGATATGTGAAATGGAATGAGGCCCTGAGGAAGTGTGTCCTGATATGCAAGCTTCAAAAGTAGGCTTTAAAAAATAATTTAACCCCTCCCCCCCCGATACTAAGTGAATCAAACCCTGCTATTGAATGCCCAGATATACTTTGGACTTCTTAAAACAAGTGTGCAGCAATATTATGAAGAATAATCCATCTAACATTCTAATGAAAATCCCTAAAGTAGTGTACTTCATCATCTCTGAGGTGACACCCACTGCCTATCTTTAATTAATTAACAGCTCTGTACTGTCATGTATTTCCTACTTGAAAAAGCTCAGACCACTCTGCAAACTGGCAGGTTTACCTCTTATAAGAAATTCCTCTCTGCTCTCTTGTGTTTGGTGATGAGTTGTTTTGGAAACAGATGGTGTCTGGGAAACACAGTGAAGAACAATTTGCATTGAAGATACAAAGAGAAAAACAACCACTCCTTTGAGTTGCATAATTTATCTTCTCTGTTTCTTCCCTCTCCCTTTAAAGATCCTTTTAAAATTTTGATTGTAAGAAAGTGAATGCTATTACTGTTTAATAAATAAATAAATAATACAGAACATAATAGGCTAACACAACTACTAGCATTTATGGAAATTTTATCCATTAAATGATAATTCTTTATAATTGAAAAAATATTAAAACTACTGCTAACTATTATTTTGGAAGATAAAATCAAGCATTGAAAAACAGAGTGCATGTTAGATGATAAAAACCCCACTATATTTCTTGACAGTTAGAATGAAATTAATTTCACTCCAAATTAGGTATCCTACTTTTCTGTTTAAATTATTCAATATGCATGATACAAAAAAAAGCATTAATGTGGAAGTATTTTTTATAACAGAATGACTCACCTCTTCCATTTTTCCTATAAAGGACATATATTGTGTGTTTACAGAAGAGAAGGGCTAATATGGAATGACTCTTTGATGGATGATTTAGACAAAATTGAACACAGATAAATATTTTTTAAAAAATTAATGCCTGAATTCACTTTTTAAATAAGATTGAAGGGCTTAAGCTTCATCAACAGAGTTAGATTTCTGATATTCACATTTTAATACAGAGGTATTTAAATGCTTAAGACAGACAGATACTTGTAAGCGTGTCCTTCTCTGGTGCCTCAGCTAAGCCTGTTCCAAAAAGTCCAGCTTTGACCTGATGATTTTACAGAGGCCTGAACTTCTGTCTTTTACACAGGGCTTGAGCTGTTGCTTTTGAGCAGTGTCTAGCTTCTGTTTAAACCCCTGTAGAGTCCAGACGTGGAAACCTCTTGTGGGGTCAGATTTTGGTGTGTCTTTGAGAATAGTTCAACCAGAGGCAGTACTGCTTGTCATTAAGCATACCAGCTGCAGTTACTTTAGTAAATAATAATAATAATAAAGCCTGCTTATGGGCAAATGTGATGTGGTGGTGGTTTGCCAAGTTTATTTCTTCTTCAACGATATTATATGCAAAATACAGATCTGCAGATAGATATGTGACTTCAGGACTCTTATCCTCAGCTCAGGCCATGGTACAGCCAAGCCTCTTATCTCCCAATTTCCTCCAAGACCCCACAAGTCTGCACTAAAATTTCAACAGAGTGAACCACTGCATCCAGATAACCTGTTCAGTAGATGTCCTGTGATGGTTTTGTTTGAATTCCTCATCACTGTAGAGGGAAAAGAAAACGTCCTTACTTTCTCACAACTTTCTCTAAACAGGTGTCTTGCAGTTCAGTAGGGCTCCTTGGTCCAGAGAAAATTATACACTAATGCAGTTTCACTTTTTGGCAGTCAGGTTTTGATGGTTATTTCTGAACATGGTCTTGGGACAGTATTTGAAAGCAAGGCATCTTAGATCTCCACGGTTATTAGTCAAGGCATTAGTTACAAGACTGTATCCTTGTTACTTTTTCTTTTCAGTATTTATGACCATAAAAATTAGGTTTTGTTTTTTTCCCCCTGAAACTAAATTCAAGCAGTGAAGATTGGTGCCATTGCTCAAAGTAATAGTGTGACCTTTGGAAGGACTGTTACCATGATTAATTGCCTGCTATTTGTTTTCTTTATTCTAGTCTCTAAAAGTTTCCAAATTACCTCTCTGAACAAAGAACTCCATTGAAACCAACAATGAGATACAGACATAAAGCCATGTAAGGCCAGATGGCTTTTATTAATGTTGGTAATGGCCACTGATGGTGTGAAATCCAAAGGGATGTCTACAGCAGCACTGCTGCTGGCACACACAGCTCCTGTCTATCTGGCTATTTTTCATCCACTTGGAATTCGTTTGCAATGAATTCTTTAATTGCATACATTTATTCCATCTTAGATGCCTTTGCATTTTTGAAAGATAAAATGCTTAGGTGAGTGATTAATGCAGAGCTCTTAGTGTTCATTTTTGCGTGTGGTTTATTTTTCTCCTGTGCAGATAGTTTATAGACTAGTGTATTAGAGACAGTCAAGCTGGAGTCACAAATCTAAAACAGATTATCAGGAAAATTACTGACCTGGCCTTGAGCCAGGTGATTTTCTTCTCTGTTACTTCATTAGAAATTTGGTTGGTTTCCCATTATTGAATGAGGAAGAAGTCTTTTGAAAGCTAAGCTGGTATTAATTGTTTGAATTTTTCTACTCAACTTTATAATAGTAATTTAAAGATAATTTATTTACCGAGATAAAGGTATTTCATGTTTTTCACTTCCATTACAGAAAAATACTTTTTTTTTCATGTTTTATTGAGAAACAAAAATGCTCAGTTTAGAGACTTTAAATATTGCTGTGAGTTTTAGTTAATTTCAATAAAAGACCCAGTCATCCACTTCCAGATTCTCATAAGCAAACAGACAAAATCTAGTGTATGTTAAGTGCCTCTTTTTTTTTTTTTTTTTTTTTTAAATTTTTTTATGTTTTGTGCCCAGGTAAGACATTACGTGCTATCTGGTCACATTAATGATATGTGGACACCTTGTCATAACTTGTGTGACCATAAAAATATAAAACATTTAGCTTTTTATAAGAACCCTTATATAGTTTTGGTGTTCCAATAGATTCCCTATAGGGGGGAACTTCAAATGAATTTTTTTTGATATTCCAAGAGTATGAAGAGCTGATGCTCTTCCAAGGAACAAATGCTATAATAGCATTTTGAAAAAACATCTGAGGATTTTATACATCTGAAACTAGGATACTTTTGCCTGAATATTTGTTACTGTGATTGACAGTAGTCAGACGAATGGATCTTGTAGTATTTAATAAAATTCTGAGAAGACAGTATACTGTCAATTTAAACATTTACATACATTTTGTGATCCCATTTCTTGAAGAACAAAGCTATTTATGTTAAAGAAGTTAAGTTCCAATTCCTGCATACATTAAAAATTTCATGTCATGTTTCTGTTGACCAAAAGCCGAATGTTGTCACACCACGACAGTATATTAGTAAAGAAAGGTCAACATTTCACACAAAGAAATTCTATAAAATCACTTGTTTGCCACTACTGTGGGGTGATTTTAAACTTAGTGGGATAGCATGAGCGTAATCAAAGTCATTTTGCAACTAATTTTAACTGTTTGCAGGAAGTGTGACCAGCTGTAAAAATAAACCTCCAGATGTAAAGCTAGAGATGAAATGAGCAAGAGGGGGCACTTACCTGATTTCTATTTGTATTCTGCACAGTAATAGTTCCCCCAGAGTAGTGAAAAAAATGTGTCATTTAAAGAGACAGTGGCCAGCAATTATTTTTAGTATTTCTGAAATGCATATAGTTCAGTGGACCAGAATGAGAACAACCCTGGCTTTAGATTTAATGTTATTTATCTATTAAATTGATTTCACCAGTATTACTAGGAGTAAGGATGGAGGCTGAGGGGAACCTAAGCCATTATATAGTAGTGGAAAGGCGATTAGATTCATGCCAGTAAGCTGCTGGAGATGCTGTCTAGCAGCATTTGAAACAGGAGGTCGCAGACTGATGTTGAAGAGGGAGATTAGCTGCTGCTGAACCATTCTGGCTGAATTTTGCACAAAATGCTGGTGAGTTGGGAGGGAAAGGGGGAAAATACATATTTTTGCATCACTAGGAAAAAAAAAAAAAAGTAACAGCCAGTAGGCTCTATCAGACCAGAACATTCACTGAGAAGAATGGCGAGGTGTATTAGTTTTCCATCTGTGTTTTAGAGGTTAATGAAATTACTCAGACAGTGAAGTAACTTAGGCTTCTAAGGACAAGACTTGAAAGACCATCTGGTGGTCTTCTCTTTTTAGTGTTTCTAGGTTAGTAAATTTCTTTGTTGTTGTTGGGTTTTATTTTTTTTTCCTTTCTTTTTTTCCCTTAGTAAACAGCCTTCGCATTGGAAATGGTCCAGCTGTCACGTACAGAGATTAGAAATTGAACATATGAAAACTTGTCCTTGGGTATACTATGCTAATGTGTGTAGTTACTTTTTTTGTGAAGATTTTGTGGTTACCTGAATAATTGTGCTAAAAACTCCAAGTGTATTTTTAATAATTTTTTTTTTGAGATTTCTGGCCGTATTCCTGACATCTATAAGGAGTATATTGTTGTGATTTATTTGGTTTTACAATGGCATTCTCATAATTCCACATATTTACAAATACAGGAGTACACTGAGGATGTTGACATAACTCTGATCCTCATCAGTAGTTGTCAATACAAATATATGAATTTTTTTTTGAAGGGTCACTTCTGTAATTGATCTTAAGTTTTGTATCTTCCCTTTTGTATGAGAAGAAAAAATGTATTTCTTTCTGATTGCTGACAAACTCTTAGGTATTGTCTTCAGGGTACTAGTTAGTAACCATATTTTTGTACATTAAGAGCGTGATATTAAGTCCTTTATTGTCTGGAAAAGCTGTAGATATGCCTGTTCCTATTCTTCACCCTCCCCCAAACCAACACACCAACTCTTAAATGTCTATATACATATTATTTTCCCACAGCAATTCATGAAATGTTGAACTCTGACATAGTACAAGAAAACCAACCTGAGCACATGCCCAACTTCAGATGCTCTCTTCTTGCTTTTGAATTACAGTAGGAAAAATACTGGAATATTTGAAATACCTGTTATTTCTTAAGTTTTTTGTATTGAAATATGCTCAAAATTGGTCCTTGTTTGCTCACAATTCAATTTGTCACTGAAAATTGGCTAAAGCTGTAAAGTTTCAACATATTCTACCTTCTGGCTCTTGTTTTTTGGAATTTCATAAGAGAGTTTCTGTATTTCTTTTAAAGTCAGAAGTCGACATTGGATTAAAGATTCAGCACTATCTCTAAAAGTATTTGGATTTTTGTAAAGTTTAATTTTAACGATAGAAAGGCAAAAACTCAGAATAAAACCAAATTTTGCTTAGATTTTTTTTTTTTAAAGCGCAATATATTTCCTACTTAATGTGACTCAAGGTTGATGTCACGGTATGACATTTGTAAGACTGAGAAAGTGTAGGCTTTGTGCTCATTACAGAACAAGTTAAACAGGAATACCTCTTTCATGGGCTTCTGTACGTGCACCTCTGTGCTGACCTACAATGCACTTCTGTTTTTTCCTGACTCAGGTGTAGCCAAGAACACTTGCATTGTGCTGTGCAGTGAATTTTTAAAGTCGTGTGCCCAGTATAGCTGGGACTCAACTACACAGTTATCCCAGACATCTAAAGAGGAAGAGCGCTGCCATTTTTCTTCTGTATCACCTATCAGCAGAAGGATCTCCTGATCAAAATATGATCTCTCATTTGATTTGGCATCTTTTTAGATAATTTATCTGTGCTGCTTCTTCTCCACACCTGTAAGAATTGTTTTAGTGCTCTGTCACCCTTCAAATGAGAAATCTTGTCAATGTTTTTTCATGAGGTGCAATGAATGCACATTGTAGCTAAAGGAACTTATGTTTGAATCCATAATGTTTTACAATTAGTTACAGGCATAATTAGAGGCTTCAGTGAAATTCATACTCGTCCCTCTCCTTCCTTTCTTCTGTATGCTATTGGTAACTGGAATAAAGAAAAGTTCAGCTTTAATATGGTGAATCGGCCTGTTCCAGGTGTTGATCTAAGGTATGATACACTTTCCCTGATGAGTTCCTTAAGCACATTTGAGTTTGTTGTTTTCTTTCCAGGATGAAATGAAGATATATTTGATGCTGTAAGGATCTGTATGTCTTTAGTACCTATAAAGGGCAAGGTGAAGCTCCCTCTACCTACAAATCAGAGTAGATCGTTCTTGCCAAATCTCTGCCCACACCAGGGTCAATTGAAGCAGGTTTCTTGGGGCCAGTTAGAGTTTGAGTGGTTCCAGACTTGGAGACTCCACAACCTCTTTAGACAACCATTGGCCACCTTCCTTTTTTTTTCTTTTTAAGTATTTTCTTAAATGAATATTTATTTGGAGGAACTGAATTCAAATGAACTTAAATGAATAAATAAAATGCCTACTATTTGAATTTATGTTCATTTGAAATTTTGTCCATTCACTGGATACCACTGAGGAGAGTGACTATCTTCTTTTCACTCTCCCCTCAGCTGTTTGCATGCCTTGAGACAACCTTCCTGAGCCTTCTTTTCAGGATTCTTTTTTCCAGTTCCAGCTCTCTTAGATTCTCCTTGTATGAGTGATACTCCAGTCCCTTAATCATTTTCATGGCCCTTTACTGGACTTACTCCAGTATTTCCATGTCTCTATGTTACTGGGAAGCCAAGAACTGGACAAGGAACTCTCCCACCAGTACTGAGTACAGAGGAGTACTCACTTCCCTAGCCCTGCTAGCTATGCTCATAACTAAGACAACCCAGGATGCTGCAAGAATTCCAGCATGGCTTTTGCCCAGTGCCTCCCCTTGTTTTCATACCATGCTCAAGGGCACAGAGCACACACGTGTGGTGTCTTCCAGCACCGTGGCAGCAGGGTGAAGTGCAGCACGTTGCTGTAAACACAACTTACAGATATTATTGTAAGTGACAGGGTCCAGAGGAAACCCTGATCAGTCCACACTAAGGAATAATAACTTTAAACTGGCCATTAGTCACTTTACATCAGTGAACTTCATACAGACAATGGTTCTATAAAGTGCAGGTTTTGGATTACTGTGATATATCTACAAAATGTGTCCTAGCAGATCTTCTTCATGGCAGGTGTATATTGACTTCTCCAAGTTATAGTAACAGGTTCAACACTAGAAGGTATAGATACTGTTTGGGAGGGAAGAAATGGCTAGGACAGAATCCAAGCTAAAATTTCATAAGATGTTCCAAGCGTTGAACTTTGAACCTGATCTGTATGTCTGGAACATTTATATTTGAATCAGTTCATCTAAATGTTACTTTCTACTTTCTCCTCTCCCTAAATCAACTCCCTTTCCATACATGCTGAAAGAGTTTTGTTTGTATTTGAAATTGTTATTTTCTTCTATTAACTATCGGTCTCCTTTGTCTTGTTATCTTTTACATTAAAGATTTTCGTTTTTTAAGTGTCTCTTTTTGCTCCAAGGCAGTGGAAGAGAAAAAAAAGGCAGGTTTAATGAGGTAACTTCATTAGTTATTAACTGGTTTTCCAGCTTCAGAACTTCTGTTATTGCATCTTGAATCAGTATATGCATTTTTTAAAGTGTAAGGCCTTAAAAACACCCTGTAATTTACAGAGCTTTGAAGCATGTTGCAATGAAAATTTGTTCAGTAATGATCTATTTTCTGAACCTCTATGTGAAAATAGTTAATTCCCATGTTCCAATAGGATTTGTGAGGTGTTTCATGCTCTTAAATAATGTTTCATTTGGATGACTTGTCCATACAGAATTAATAATTCTCTACAAGCACGTAATCTATATTTTTTGATCTAAACTTGCTATTCAAAAATAAGTCATCATTTGCCTTTTAGATCCAGGGATATGACATCAGAAATGATGTGTTATCACTAGCATGAAAATTTACTAGAGCAGATATTATAAGTTCATAATTAGTAGCAAACAGTTATTGATATATTACAATTATAACAGGAATCAGGGTGAAATGTTGGGGTCTTCATCAGCATGCAGGATATAATTTTCAGAGCACGTCAAGGAAAATTTACTCTGATTTTCTTTCTGAATCTGAATCTATGATCGTGATTGCCTTTCTTGAATGGCTTTTTGCCCTCAGTTTGCTTTATTCCAGTTGACATGTTCTGTCCTTATGACTTGGGTTAATTCTGTGTGCATTGCAGGGTATTAATATCCCTTTTAATAAGTTTCCTATTGCTTACATGGATTGTATAAAAAGTGGCCTCATAGTCTGTGAGGAATCATTGAACAATGCATTGAAAAGCATTTAATTTCTGTCAGTACTAAAGTTTGTATGTCTGTAGTAGAAAAGAGGAGAAATCAAGGTGTCCTTGCAATGGTGATTGTTTCCTCTGCACAGGTTCTTCTCTTTATGCATTGGAATCTTTATGCAACTCAGGAAAAGGAATGCTGGTAGATTGACACTGTTTTGAGAAGGTCATACTTTGAATTTTTAAGAACAACATATGTGCTTGCTGATAAAGTAGGGTCAGGTACTCCTTGGTAGAAACTAGTGATTCCCCTGGCACACCTTCTAAGAACTTTCACTTTTTTGAATGTACCTTATGTGTACGGTTTCTGTTCACATAAAAATATTTATTTCTGCTGACAGGTCTCATCTGCTGTTTCCTTGGCACCACTTATTTCTTTGCACTTGACTTAAAATCTGTTGTACTAAATCTGTCTGAGAAGAGATAAATCTTGAATTTTGTGTTTGAAACACTACTACTCCTATAGTATCGTTCTCTTCTTTTCACCTTTTATTTTCAGCCATTTAAAGCAGTCATTTTTATTGCCTGTTTTCCACTTGATAGTGAAGTTAAATGTGTGAACATCATATTTAACTACCAAAAAGTAAGATCCATTTTTTAAAACATAAAGAGAAATGAAAAAAAAGGGAAGTGGAAAGAAGATGCTGGCAAAAAGATAATGACTTGCAAGTTAGTGCAATAAAAAATAATAAGTCCAGTTAACAAAAGTGTATTTCCTTGCAGTTATATTCCTTATATCTCCTGAATGTACCAAACTAGAAGCCAGTGCTTCAGCTTGGAAGAATATGGCAGATGGAATTATTTCTATGCAAGTATTAAAAAGAAGGGCTCTACATTTTCTGTGTCATGATTTAGTTTTGGGCTTCAGTCCCTATGCTGTCTATTCTTAGCATCATAAAACATAATGGAAGTATTTAGAGATTCAAATGCATAGATTCATGCTGTATGTCACTTCCTTATGTATCTGCAGATGGTGTGTGTATTTTTGCATATTGGATTTTATGGTGGTTAGAATACATTTGATGGGGTAAATGTAGGGGAGTGCAAAGATTCATTGCAAGTGATTCATTCAAAGACTTACATGTATCTTTTGTAAGCTGCTTGGTTTCCAATGAAGACTCTGAATCATTATCTTACTTTATCACTACTTCTTTTTAACTCTGATGGAATTTTTTTCTTGTTCAGTCAAAAAGGCTGGGAGTCTGATCTATTAAATACTTGGATGCTTGATGTTGAAGGGTTTATCTGTATATATGAGCAGAATAAAATCAAGTAAGTCCTTGTAGTGCATAGAAAAAGAATATAGGAGGTCCATTTTTCTAAGGTTTTTGATTGAGACCCCAGATGAGCACTGCAATGTAAAGGCAAGTGAAAGCAGTGTATGTTTGAATTGTGCATGACCTGCGAATATAAAGGCAGAAAGTTATGCAAACTTAGTTACAGGAATGTATTTCAATGATCATTCACAAGTTGATCGATTCAATTAATCAGGTTGTTTTTTTCCCTGGGCTCGGTAGAGTTTAAAAGTTAAAAAGTTCCCAAGCTCTGTTCTTGAGGACAGACTTTCCTCACACTATCTGGTTTTTAAAACTTCTTCCCACAGGAAGCTACTAAAAGGGAAAGATGAGTCTGTAAGTACTATATGGGGGGTGCTCACTGGGAGAATTGTCTTAACTTTTGCAGTGGCCTTCATTCTTCATCACAGGTGGAAAATTTATGGAACCAACAGCTTGTAAACTAGACAGATGTGTTTAAGCTATTATGGAGTGTGTATGAATGGAAAGGGAAGGCATGACACAAGTAATTTCTTTTCCATTTGTTGTTTCATGAGAAGGAGATGCCCTTTGCCCATGCTGGTGTTCCACAGCACCTACTCTCATGACAAGCTGTCTCTCAGCATAGTCCTATCAAGCTGTCTGAAGTAATGTGGAAGGTTAGATAAGGGAAGGAGTTACAAGTCAGTGATGTCTTTTAGAAGAAAGGAGTCTCAAAATTAATCAAATAGGTAACATAAATGTCGTTTTCCTTTATTTATTTCTCAAGAGTTGTTGGAAATGACTGATTTCAGAGAACCTGGCACTGCTCAATCAGCATCGTGTAGCACCTGTTCAAATCCATAGAAATACAGTACTTGGTTTTACCAGATAGTGTTGTCTGACAGGATGTGACTGAAATAAGTCAGCCTTAAGAACTAGCAGAAGCAGAACTAAATACCGGTTTCAGTATTGCTTGCTTTCTGTCTCTGGGGATATATTTTCAAAGTGGCATTTGGGATTTTAGAGCTTCATCTTCTAAACTGATTAGCTAAGTGAGAAACTTTGGCTCTCATTAGTAGTTATTTCCAGATATGTTCAAAGATATGGCACTAGAACCCTAAACATTACTTCACCAGGCTTAGAAGGATTTTCATAAAATTTCAGAAACTTACAGCTCAAGTGTTAGTCTTCCAAGTAAAAAACTTTCACAAGAGTAATCTGATGTACTTCAGCCTTCTGGTTACGGGTAGGGTGCTGCTGTGCCCCACTCCTTTGAAGGAGTGACTTATAGAATAAGGAGCTCAGTTTGCCCGATTGAACTTTTCAAACAGAAAGAGAAAGCTTATTAAGAAAGTAGGTGACAAATTTCATTCTTCCTGAGTAAAGACCATTATGATGAATGAAATCTTTTAAGAAGGTGACTAATGTGGTACAATCACTTAAAGTGATGCATGCTCATTTTTCATGGTTCTGCTCTGTTTCTATGTGAATAGATGTAGAAGTTTTGAAAATATATAATTGGCTTGTGATTAGAAACTTTAGTTACATCCCCATAATTGCTACAGTGAAATCCAGAAAACGTATCCTAGGCAGTTCTAGAGGATTACTCAGTACTTTTAAAGTCTTGTCTCAGGCCTTTCTAAATGTGCAATTCTTTTATTTGAGGAGAGAGGGAGTTGTTTTTTAAGACAACAGAGCATGTTTCCTATAAGAAAATACATTAAAAGTGTTTTTAGTCTGTGCATATTATTGCAAGGACAAGAAAAAGATTCAAATTTGGAGGAGAAATTTTGAGGAATGGCATCTTAAAGCAATACTACACTCAAAGAGCATACTGAAGGCATAAATTTTGAAGTTGTGCTTTGAAGAGCACCAGCAATCTATAGATTGCTGAATCTGAATATAGCAACAAGATGACCAAGAGTTTGAGTCAGTGCTAATATACATTTGTCATTTATGCTTCCAATTGTATTAGTGGTGATGCTACTGAATCCTTTGCTGTCAATTCTGTTAGCAGCCAACATGACCAGCCTCTGTAAATAAAGGTGTTGAGGGTGGCAGCAAGACCTCATTGATGAGGTCTGCAACAACATCTGAACAGGGCAAGCAGAACAGGTGGGACGTGGGATGTTAGACAACTAACACAAACATTTAAATTGCAGACACAGAATGACTGAGGTTAGAAGGGACACTGGCAGGTTATCTAGTCCAACCTCCTGTTCAAAGTAGGATCCACGAACCACACCAGGTTGCTCAGGACTTTGACGTCTAGTTATGAAAGCCTCCATGAACACAGGCTGCATAACATTTGTGGACAACCTGTTCCAATCCTTCAAAGTCCTCATGGTGAAAAAAGTTCTCCATATACTCAGTTTACACTTATGTCTGCAGTTTCTTATCTTCTCACTGGGCATCACTTTGAAGCACCTGGCTCTGTCTTCTCAATGGTCTCCTCATAAGTAAAGTAACCTTAGGTTTCTGTTAGTTTCCCAAAGCATACTTCTGCATGCTGAACAAGCCTCTTTCCCTCATCTTCTCCTTACAAAAGAGTTTTTCTAGCCTCTAACCATCTTTGTTGCCTTTTACAGAGCTTTCTGCAGTTTGCCACTCTTTTTTGGTACCAGGAGAATGATGCTGGATGTAGTGTTTAGCAGTGGGGCCACGTTTTTCTTGTCCAGACCTTTTCTTGCACGTTTAGCGTAGAAACTATTCTTGTTGCCCTTGATGTCCCTTGCCAGTTTCAATCCTAGCTAAGCTTTGCTTTTTCGAGACAGATGGCTGTGTAGTGTTTCTAAATTCCTTCTTTGTAGCCTGTCTAATTAGAATGCTAGTTCTGGAGTAGAGGCAGGGTTCAGAGGTCCAGGCATCCTGTCCCATGTGTGTAGCTGGTTGCTCTAATGACATAATCTTATTGCAAACACTGTATGCAGGAATATTTTGGAAGACAGCTAGCAAGTGCAAAGTAAAACAGAAATATGCCCTTTACAGTGCTGTTTGGGGTTTAATGTTTACTTATATTAAAGCAAACCTTTTTTGACAGTCTCCTGGTCCAGACATAGACTGTGCCTGTTATGGCAGTTTACATTTCTGATAGCCACAAGAAACCATCTCAGCTTCTCAGAGATGATAAAGCTATTGCCACTGTGAGTCAAATTTACTTGGAAGTTAATGCAGTTGTCCATCTAAACTTTATGATAATGTCTTCTTCTTCTTCTGTGCTGATCTATTTGGCACCATTGTATCTGTCACATTTAATAAAGATATATTCATATTCAACTTTATTTTATGTAGGAATTGCGAGACTTAGCATATCAACACATCACATTGTATCACTGCTATGAGATCGGGTTGGTTTACCATAGCTAAGAGTTTGTCCTTCAATATTAAAAAGTTAGTGTGAGTTACTGCGTTTATCACTACTCATAACAATACATATTTTCCTAGTATAATACATGATCAAAATTCTGACAGATGTTCCAAGGTTGCCTGACAGAGGTGTTACTACATGTTGCTATTTTAAATGACTGCTTATTTCCATTTGTTCTTTCATTTTCTCTAATAGATGATGACATAGCATAGTGGGGGAAAAAAATTATGTTAAACCAATGTTGTGAAAGAGACAGTTTTAATGTGGTTAGCACAAAATTATCTTGACAAGCCAAAGAGACTCTGTAATATTCAACTCTATAGCTCATTTTTAGGAAAGGAAAAAAAAACTCTTCTTTAAACCCTAATACCTTGATGTTTAATGACGGTTTAATTGTTGTATAAGCTGAAGAAGTAGGAATTTATGTGTTACTGGTCTGTAGGTATAGTTTGAATAGAATTTGTTGTTTCTGTGTGGATTGAGTGTATATTTTTATTTTCAGATTTAAATCCCAGATTAGAATCATTCTTGGGGGTTGGATTGTGTGTAACAGCCAGAAACAGTGACATCCACAGTCTTTTCCATAAAAGTCTGTGAACAGTCCAGCTCCACTTGGCTGAAGCTATTGACTCAGAGTGGGAATGAAATGTTTGGTTAGGCTCAAAAGTTGAGTGTCTTCCCCTGCACCAGGGCACAGCCAAGCACCATAATGCCACTTTTGCTAGAGCTCAGCTGGAGGAAGGGTAGGAGCTACAGGCATGTTTCCCACCAAGTCTGGTCCCAGGCTTAGATTTGCAAATTGCCTTGGCAGCTGTTGACCATCTGTCATTTATAAAAGGTAAGATCACCCTGAATACGTATGAGTACCAGACACTGAGAAGTTAGCCAGCAGGTATGACAAGGTAGCCCCAAATCTGTGTCCGCTCGGTAAGTTTTCCTGTTATGTCATCAAATAATTTTTCTTTGTGCAAGAAAAGGGTTATCATAGAAAAGATATGTAACATTTCCGTGTGAACCTCTGAGCTGTTGTAAGTCAAACAGCAGATTACAGCCCATCATTTGCTCTCATTTAAATCAGTAGGAGTCTGAAGTAGCTGCACTGACACAGTAGAATTTCCCTCATATGCACCAGTTTGTCTGAGAATGGAATTCAACTTTAGGTCATTAAATTCAGGCAAGCCATCTTTTTCATCCAAGTGGATGTCTGCAGCCATAGTAACTCGTAACATTAGCTGTAAGTGGACTTGAACTGGGTATTTGGAACTCTTGATTCTAAAACTGACCATCCGTGGGCAATGTTTTGCTTTTTCTCTTTCCGGTCATTGACTTGACCATTTGGTCTGCCAACTCTGTTTGCTTTCCATTTTGCTCAGCACAATGCTAGTGTGTTTTTTAAATGATACTGAAATATAAATGATGTCAACAGCTTTTAAAATAGGAATTATTAAACTCTAGAAATTCTCCATCTGCTTGTGTATCAGTATACAGAATATTTGCTGCCCAATGCCTGGTGTTCAGTAGAGAGACATTTTTGATTGTTTCCATATATCTTGCCCTGACCCAATTAGGAGTGTAAATCATCAGAAAATATTAGGAATCTGTCTGTGGGAGATGATCACCTCTATTTTGTAGAGCCAAGACATCTGTAGATTTTCAGAAAGGTTCATTTTAGAATTTCATTATGTGTGTTTATCTAAAATGAATATGCAGATCAGTTTTGTTTGTTTATACCCATTGTTGGATACTATAATGCTTTTGCGTAAAGAGGTGCTGTATAATAAATAGCTTGCTGGCAAAGGAAAAGTGTGGTCTTATGGTCAAAAAGAGGAGTTTAGATTAGTTAATCATTACTGTGCTGTCAACATAAATTCTAGCACACTCTCTGGGATAGGAAGTATTGGGCAAATGAATCCTAAATTAGCCAGAATTCTGGTGTGCTGTAATGCCATGGTGGTGGACTGAAAGGCCAAGAAGTCTTTGGCAATTCATTCTTGTTTTACACAAAACAGATGTTTTTGTGACTGTGGTTCAAAAATAGGTTGATAAGTTTGAAGGGCTCCCAAGAAGCTGTAACAATTACTTTATATGTAAACAAAGAGAAGACCTCCAGAAAGAGAGAAAAATATATTTTCAGTCTCTTTTCATGAGGAAGAGTTTAAGATCAGCTTTTTCAGGATTCTTTGAGTTTCCATTAACATAAATAGCATAGATCTCTTGAGGTAAACAATCCTCATAGCAAATTGAACATAGTCAATTTTAGAGAATCAGAAGAGGTGCAAGATTGAGCACAGCTAGTTATTGCAACAACGTACTGAGAATTGGTGATAATATGCTATTTATCAGTTGTATGATATGAGGAACTACTATCAGAAATGCCATGGAAATCAAAAAAAAAATAGATGCAGTTTATGTAATAGAGGTCTCAGGTTGGGTAAGACTATGGTTTGTGTTAAATGCTAAGTTCAGCTAATTGAAAAAAGTGATTTCTCCTGCCTGTGAACAGTGTAATTGAAGATGATCTCTCAGTTTAAATCTTCTCTGACACATGGCTGAGCAGAGAGCAGAAAAGTACCTTCACCTTTAGAGTAACGACTGCCAGATTCATGAGCAAACCACTTTCTCTTTTACTGTTCTGAAGATTCACGTGCCACCAAATTTTGATTGGTGACACAGTTGTTTGGGTTTGCGTTAGGTTTTTTTTTCTTTTTCTCATTAATAGTAGGCAAAGTCTTCATTTATTTCCATTCTTTTACCTACTGATCATCACATAGTCAAAGAAAAAGATTCTTATTTAAATCTCTTTTGGTTAAGATTTAGTCTAGCTTCAGAGGAGAAAAAGTGGTAACTTTAAAAAACAGAACTGAAGGTTTCTGCAGCCAACCACTGACCATTTTCAGCACCATCTATAGCACTCATCCTAGTACCATATTACCTAATACATCTTGGAGAACAGAAGGGGTTTTCATTGAATCAGCAAATAAAGAATTACTTGTAAAAAAAAAAAATTCTTAACATTACCTCTTCCATAGGTTTCAAAGTCTTGTCTTTGCCTTTTTAGTCCACAAAATACGACGAGACTAGGCTGTAGAAGAAGGAAATTTGCACTCCAGGTGTTAAGGTCAAATAAAATGAATCTCTTGCAGAGTGGGTCTTTAGTCAGATCACTAGGTCTGAACCCTTCTGTATTTTTTGAAAGTTCACCTGTAAGCTTTGTGCTTGGCACTGCTTCTTTTTATGGGGTTGTGGGGACATTACAAAGATATTTTTCCCTTGTCTTCTGCTTTCACTTTGTATGTTGTTTTTCTAATGTGGAGAAAGAAAAGGTATCTTCAGGTTTATTACTTTCTCCTTTAATTTAGCTGATGTTGAGATTACAGCTGGATGAAAGCATTCCTATGCTAATAGCTACATTTATTACGCCTTTATGCATTAGCAATGGTAAATAATTGCCCCAAGACAACATCTGTTCTCATTTGTCTAGTTTCATTTATGTTAATGTATAAACTGAGCTTCTGATAATCACTTACCTACTTTAAAACTTACTTCTGTGTGTTGTACTACTGGTTTTGGTTGCCAAATTATGTATCCAGGTAAGGATCTTTAAGTTCTACATCAGTAACAAACCCAAGTCTCGGAAGAAAGTTCTCGAAATAACTGCTCTGTCTGTGTTACGTCTGTCACAGCATGGGATATATTCAGTCTGTTTTATCACATTTCTTGTAGTTACTGTTACATCTGTCAAATGTACTGTAAAATCTTAGTTTCATGGTAGAAACTTTCCAAGTTTTTATGGATGTATTAATTTGTTGCTTCTTTTAATTAAAACCACTGGCTCTTCACAGGAATATTCTTTCATACAAGCGCTTGTTTTTGCCTACATGTGTGAATGGGGCTACACTGAGTCTCTCAGGGACTGGTCAGGTGTAGTTGTAGTTTATTCCCTGCTTGCTGGTCTGCCAATGTGTCTTAAGTCTAGGAAAGTTCGGTGTGGGAGTGGATATTTTCTCACTTCTTTTGTTTTCTGAGGAGACTCCTAAACCATATCAACTGCCTGTGCCTTTGACCATGTTCCTGGCTCTAGGACTCTAGGTAAAACTGTGGAGTTTTACCACAGATTACCAAACAGCCTTTGCAAAATATCTCTTCTTTTGTGAAACTTCTGATGTGTGGTGGGATGGAACAATAACAATTTATACCTAGCTTTAGAGATGCAGTTATAAAAATTATCTTTTATTGCAACTGAATTGCAATGAAATGTGATCTTTAAATTCAGCCATCTTGTTAGCCAATGTGGCAAGCGTGGCTTTGGTCCAAGAAAAACACTACGAAATTATATCCTTGACAGATGCTTTAGCATAGTCAGAGTGACTAATCTTCACTTTAATTTAGGCTTATGCCAATACAGCTCCACTAATGATTATATAATTGTGAATATGAAGCAAGACTTACATTTAGAGAGAACCAAACCCACCTAAATGCATTTTGTATATTTTCCACGCAGCTGAAGTTCTGAGAAGTGGACTATTTGCTGTCATTGTAGCCCAGGGAACAGTGTGGTTCATGAGAATTTGAGAGATCCTGAGGGTCTTGTCCGTGTTTGGTTCCCTCTCTTCCTTCCTCTTGCTTTAATCATCTGAAACACATTGACCACAGCCTATCGTCTGTGTAAATGAAACATCTAGAAAAATATGAAGATAGCATATCTCTCAGAAAAGTAGTCTTCACATGATTTTTTCAATGTAAGCTTATTTTGGGGTGTTTCACTTTTTGCTTCATTCTCACTTCAAGTGTGGCAAGTGTTAATAACACCCTAAAAATAGTGTTCTATAATTTGTCCCAGCTTCTTTAAATCTATTTTTGTCTCTTCATGAAAATTTTCATATTCTTTACTCTTTGACTGGTCTTGTTTTTAAATCTAATAACGTCTCAATTCTTACTCTATCTGAATTTTTCTGTGCTCTGTTTCTGTGAATCAAATTGCATTGATCTTCTGGGTTGCATATAGGGAGGACTGGTTGTTGCTGCTGCTGCCAGATTTTACACAGTATTTTGTACACTTGCAGCTAAGAAGTAGTATGAACTTAAATATAATTGTTTTTGCACTATCCTATTTGTAGTTATCAGCCTGTAGCAGGTGAGTAAATTCTCCACCTGTTCTTACTGCTGTATCCAGCTGTTTCAGTGATAATTATAATTTATCAATATGGGAATAAGTCACAGACAAACACAAAAATATAAAAGCCATTTTGGTTTGGATTAAGGGAAGAGTAAAGGAAATCAAAGAAGCCCTGAAGTCCTAATCGGGCCTTTTCCACTTGCAGTATCTCTTCATATGATCTGGGATATTGAAATCAAGACAGAGATTTGGCTTCTATTCCTAGTTTCTACAGGTTTCTGCTGTGACAGTAGGCAGCTTAGCTAAACCAGCATTGCTGAGAGCTATGAGTGTCTGAACAAAGTCAGTGCTTCTTCCCTCTATTTCCCAGTTCCTGTATTATTGTGGCTTCTTGCAGCTCAGTAGAAGTGATGATGTGATACCTGGTTCATCTCCATATCCCATCTCTGTTTTCTCCATCTACGTTTCACACCAGTCTTGAGTTTTGATCTTGAAAGCGTCAAAGAGGTCGCTCTAGGGAGAATTTTTCTTTGTATTATCCAAATGTATGGGTCTTATGTGTGGAAATAAAACTTTTATGAGCCTGCCTAAGGCTCTGGGATAGTACCTATTCTCCTGTCTATTATCCTTTGTCTCCAACTCAGAACACAGTAAGTGCTGTGTGTCTTTTTTCTTACATGGTACTAAAAAGTATCTCACCATTGCTGGATTGAACACATTCTTCTATAAATCATTCAGTTTAGAAAGACCAAATAGCTGAAATATTGTGTGTTGCTTTGAAAGATGTGTGAAGAACATAGGCTTGCAATTGGAGCTTCAGTTTATTATTTTAGCTGGAGCTGTAGTAGCTAATGTCCATAAAATATATCCAGATGTAGTCAGTGATTCTAGGCTGCTTTCCTGAATTGTTATACATACCTTCAATACAAAACTTTAATATAATTGTGAAATAAGTAATGCATGCTTTACTATAGGCTTGAAGGATATAGGTGTAAAAGTTCTTTTCATTATTAAATTGTAGATGGGAACCTTATGTGGCTGAAGAAATCGTCAGTGTTATTTTACTTCAGTTTGTCTGTTTCCCTAAGGTCAGATTATAAAGTTTCTCACCAGATTTGTCCTTTCATAGTAGAAAATAATCTGCCTTATTTTCCTGGAGGCAAAGCATTGCAGGAGAAGCTCCCTATCTGACGTAGTAATCCCTGATTAAAAAGTTATGTCTAATAACAACTGTCCAAAATTCAGGCATTATCTGACTCACACTGAGCCTCCCTTCACTGTGAGCACAAGTGTGAATCTCTCATGGAGCTGTCAATGGCATTTAAATCACTAATGCCACCTGGGATCGATTTTTGGGATTGACATAGAAAAAGCTGCGCAGATACAGATTGGTTATTTTACGCTTATGTATTCATGTGCATAATGGCAGGAGACAATATTCTTCCTAAAATATTTTTAATTTGTATGCATTTATAGTGACTCAAAATCCCTGTGAAAGGAACGTTGATGCGCTTAGTCTTCTGTTGTATACAGACTACAATGTACAGTGTTTCAATTAAAAAAATGGGAAGACACTTGGGGCCAAATGGGCGGTAGTACTCAAATCTTTGATAAGTAAAGTTACAAAATCCTATTTCTAGCCTGTTTTGATGACAGAAATTTTGTTTTGAGCTTGAGTGTGTGCATGATATCAGTATCTGAGACTATCATTTTTGGGGAGATACAGCAAAGCAACCTCAGTTCCTAGCAAAAGCCGTTTGAACCACCTCTGTCGTATTTTTAGCAGCCAATCAGAGTAGGGTAATGAGAACTAAACCCAAATTTTAAAAATGCCCTTTGTCCCACCACTCCCTTTCCTAGGCTCAGCTTCTTTCCTGAATTCTCTACATCTTTTCCCTAGTGACACAGAGACATGGAGAATGGGATTGTGCTTAGGTCGTCACA
Source organism: Lycocorax pyrrhopterus obiensis (assembly GCA_014706295.1). Taxonomy (NCBI): domain Eukaryota; kingdom Metazoa; phylum Chordata; class Aves; order Passeriformes; family Paradisaeidae; genus Lycocorax; species Lycocorax pyrrhopterus. The sequence goes on from JACSVZ010000015.1 coordinate 9,297,881, forward strand.
AATGGTCTCTGTCACTACATTCTCCTCGTGGGGAGAACTTCTGTCACCCTTCCTGCTCCAGCATGGGTCCCACATATTCTCACTTCTTTCTCTGGCTGCAGAGGCTCTGGCACAGTAATTTTTTTCCATTCTTAAATATGCTATCCCAGAGGCTCTACCACTGTCGCTAATGGGTTCAGCCTTGACCATCTGGGAACTGGCTGGCATTGGTTTTATCAGACATGGGGGAGGCTTCTGGTAGCTTCTTTCAGAAGCCACTCCTGTGCCCCCCACCTTCTACCAAGACCTTGCCATGCAAACCCAATACATCCTGTTAGTGCTGCTGAGAACCTCCGTTATGTCATTTAATATCTTAACAATTCCTGACTTTAACGAGTTTGAGAAACCTAATGATCTCCTAGAGATACTCATCAGCTTTGGTAGGGATGATATGCAGATGGATATGCCATATACAACTTGGACTAAAAATTAATTTGTGCACCCCAGGCCTTTGGTCTCTAACTCCTTCAGTGTGCAACCAAGTCTTTCCTAACAGACGAGGAACGTGAAAGAGCCTGAAGTATGCTGATATGGGAGAGAGACAATGCAAATGGTTGTTAACAGAAGCAGTAGAGTGGGAGAGAATCTGGAATAAGAAGCAGCAGAAAGGAAAAAGGTGATATGTTTTCTGTGTGTAAAGGAGGGAGTAAAACAACCCAAACAAATAAAACAGCCCTGCTCGTGACTAACCTCTCACCTTGGATACTATCAGGCATTTCAGAGTGGGGTCTAAGAAACTGAGATGATGTTTGCAGAATTCTCTGTGCATCAGGGACAGGTGAATTTTCTTGATCGCATGTGCTAGTGAAGAGCCTGTGGTTGCGCTAGCAGAGTTTGTATCTCACTGTGCACTTTGCTTTTATAATGAACGGAAAAGAAACATTAATATTTTGTGAATGCAAAAATCTTCTTTAAAGCATGATAGTGTCCTCTGCTAGTGTATTAGCTAGATTATCTTTTTGAAATTTACTGAGTACCTGGGCGAGGCTATGTTCTGTATTTCATGAGGTGACCTTTGATTTCTGCTATTTTGATAAAGTGTAAATTAGAGTGCATAGCACTTCTTTTTTTTTTTCCTCCAGAATGAGCTGCAGGTAGGTTTGTAGTACTGGTACAAATGATTTTTGCCATGCAAAGAAAGGGAGGCCAGGACAAGAGAAGGAGGGAAGAGTGAGAGCAGCCTTGTGCTACATCCCTGGGGGCTGCTCCCTGCACTGGAGAAGGGGGATATGAAGGGGGAGAGGGGCACCAGCAGTAGCTGTGACTTCCCCGGATTGTGGCCCAGGGTCACTGGCAGGGGCTCCACGGCTGTGTTGCAGCTCCTGGCAGCCTTTTGCCAAAGCCAGCTGTTTGTTTTGCCCGTGGAGCTGGGTGTGACTGTTCCGCTGATCGTTTTGTATCGATTCTGTACCTGGGGTTACTCAGCTCCTTTTTAACCAATCCCAGCCCTATCAAAGGCTCTGTCTTTTGGAGTCTTTACAACCACTGAAACTTATTTATTTTTAATCACCTGTTTCTGGGCTATTGTTGTCTGTTAGTTCCTTGTTTTGGAACCCAGAATACTGACAGGAGTTTTCAGGTGCTGGGCTTCCTTGCCTTTAATATTGCAAACTGTGTTATCTGCACCTTTATAGCAGCTTTGGCATCAACTTTTTGGTTTTGCTCCTTTAAGCTACACACTAGTGGGGAGAGATCGATCATTCAGATACCCTTACTAATTTTCATCTTTATTTTCTGGGTGTTTTAAAATTAATTTGAAGCCTGATAATGTTTATTTATTTTATTCTGCACCATCTTCAGGGATATTCTGGAACAGATTTAGAAATCTGTGATTTGCTTATCTTGACTTGCACCTTGCAAGCACTGCTCTTCCCCTTTTGAATAGTTTTGATATTTAAGCTCCCAATTTTGGGTGATTCAGTTTCCATGGGACATGAAAAGAATAGATTTGTTCTTGCATGTGCTGTGAATTTCATTTTACTTTGCATTCTCCATTTTACTAAGATCTTCTGCAATGCCTGGCAGCCTTTCCAAGCTGTGATTAGAAGGGAAATAAATTAGTATTTGATTGGGATATTTCACAATCTCAAATTTCATTTGAATATATATTTTGTATTTGCAAATATATATTTTGTATTTGCAAATCTGAACAAAGCAGTATAAGTGAGCACAAAAATGTGCAGTTTTATATTCCTTAAAAACTGCTAGATGTTCCCCTTTTTTTTTATTATGTGTAGGTAATTAGATGGTGGATTACCAAAAAAAAACATTTCTCACTGGATTATAATTATCTTCAGGAGTTAAATTTTGACTATGTGAAAGTGTAGTATTTCTGACTTGACATTTAATAACATGATATGGACATTTATAAATCAGGTGGATATTAAATGATCAGCCACGGAGTGATTGATTATTGAGTAACATTATCTGCTATTGGGTATAACAGCTGAGTACAGTGATTTATACTGCACAGAGATATTTTTCTTGGCAGAAAATATCCAAGGTGCCATGCTGTTATATTTTCCTTTTCTTGAATTCTCTTAATCTGAACCACACAACTGGAGATAGAAGTTTTTATATCAAATTAATAAAATAGATGTTATGATTTTTTAATTTGAAACATTTATCAAGTAAATAATTATTAGCACTTGCATAATAGATCAGGAAAGTGAGATGCTTGACATCAAGCTAGGATTGTAGCTGGCAGACTGAAATTTTATATGGTTGGGAATCAACAGTTCTCAAGGTACAGAAGTAATGAATATTTAATGACTTGAAACCCCAGTAATACATTATATTCAAGTTTTATTTAAATATTATTTTTATCCAAGCTATTTTATGCCATACCTTGCTCTTTTATTCATAAACGTATTTCTGTAATTCTTTTGTTACAATTAATCTTTTTGTACAGTCTTTTCCCAGAAATAAGTTATGTATTTGACAGAATTTGTATTTGTTGAGATGTTTTAGATTGGGATTAGGCAATAAGTGGTACTGCTTTCAAGAGAATTAAAGCATCTCAGAATGTTAATGGCATGACTTTTCTCCATAAACTTGTGGCAAATGAGATAATGAATCTAGATAATCATATAATAGATAATATTCTATGATTCTATGATTATCATCCTTCAGTACTGGTCATCAGATTCAGTCTAAGTCTAATAAATTATTGAAAGAAATGTATGATATGGGTCAGTCCAGTCCTAGATAGGATGAGGGGATCTGTTATATATTTTATAGTTGTTGCAGAGTTCTTTGGGATGAGGCAGTTGTGAGCAATTCCAGCAATGTTTCTATTGGAATTAAGATAAGTTGTCATTTTCTATTAAATATCTATACATTGCTGCAAAAGTTAGTGGCAAACAACATACTGGCTGGGCTTCTTAACTGGAATGGCAATAATGGTAATACAAGTTGAGTTAAGGAAATAGTGCTTTCTGCTCAGTTTTCACACTGAGCCTAATAGGCTACTGGTGTAGTTCAGAGGCTTCCCTAAAATCTTGCACTGCTTGTTGAATCCATTTCTGTCAGCATTTGAGAATCTGAAGAGAATGTTTTAATCTGTGAATTTTGTCATTAAACAACAAAACCAAAAAGAACCCTTCCCCACCAAAAAAAAGAAAAAGAAAAAAACACCCAAAAACAAACAAAAAAAAACCAACGAAAAAATAAACCCAGAACAAAACCAAAAAAACCCCTGCCTTTAAGGCAGGAGTCTTACTCTGAGTGCAGTGGCGTGGTGTCAGCTGTCTGATAGGTGATGCCTCTAACCAGGAGATACAGACCGTGTTAAACAGCGCAAGGTGGGAGAGAGATGTTTCCTATGGACTGTACAAGCTTTTGTATTCAAGAACATGCAGAACTCAGATTTGGTGGGTTTTCGCTGGCTAGAGCTAGGCTTGACTCTTCCCTTTGAACACAAGCTCAAAAAAGGAAAGATGATAAAATATGGTGTCATTAGTTTCACTGAAAATCACTTGGGAAAGCATGCAACAATTCATTAAAAGAGCTAGGGAATGAGAAAGGTTTCCTACTTTTTGAATAGTTTATTTAATTAGTGACCATTTGGTAAACCTGTTCCACTAAAATGTGAATCAGTCTATCCTTTTGGTTGAGGCTCCATAGCTTTTTGCAATTGCTTTTCATGGTTTCAACCCCCCCCTCCCCCCACAAACACAAAGAATACACCCCAATCCAGAAGATTAAGTGGAAGAGTAATGTGAAATGATGTTGGGGACTTTTTGTTTGTTTGGTTGAGGGTTTTTTTCTGTTTTTTGAAGGAATACAGCTCAAAACCGGAGAAAACAAAACTGACTGAATATTTCTGTAGACACCTACCTTTTGCAGAGAAGTAGCAGTTCCAGTTGTGAAAACTGGCTCTATGAATAATTTCCTTGGATAAGATCTACCTTATTTACAGAATGATTTTCTAGATGATAGTTGTTAAAAGATTGGTTTTAATCTTTAATTTTTTATCAAATAGTTTGATAAATAAATCAGCCTTGATTGAAAAAGAAACTCGAAATTGTATCAGGCAAATATCAAACCCCCAGATTGTTGTTATTAGCATAAAATTGTTATAAATAGGTGAAATTAAATGAAATTAACAGCTCTTTAAAAAGACTTAAGACAGTTGTAGTAGAGAATGCTGCATATTTTGCTTGTGTCACGTAAATAATTCGCTGTACTTCAGCGTGATGTCTAAAGCTGTTGCAGTTGCGCTTACGTAGTGTTGCATAATGTATTTAAACCCTGTTGGTATGCACTGGCCAAACTCTCACTCAAGACCAGGATCCACACCAGGAACCAATTATTAATTAAACCACCTCAACCTAAAGTATTCATTAACCTCCTACAAACAGCTGTGGCTGCAGGGCGGGCACAAGCCCTATAAATCAAGCCCTGGGAGGAGCAAAAAAGGAGGTGGTTGTTCCTGGTTGCTGAGTGCTGTGTGTTGCCGGAGCTCTGCAATGAGAAATTATAATCTAAGGATCAGAAGACTGCGAGCTCTGGCACAACATAATCCCTTCTTCCTCTCTTTTCCTTACCCCTCCCAGCTCTAGGAATATTTGTTCTGGCTCAGAAAAACTTGTTCTGTCTCTCAGGATAGTAACTGCCATGGCTGTTAGTTGGGCTCTTTAAGACTGGGGAAAGGGGAAAATAACTAGACAGAAGCTGATCAGTATCTTTTCTGCTATTCAATGAATGAAGTACTAATGAGGTTATTTAATTCCATATCTGACAATGAGTATAACACTGAAAACAGATTAGGACCCCATTCTAAGAGAAGATTCCACAGCAATTATATAAAAGAAGATCAAATCAATATCTTCATCACAATTATGTACGAACACAGTTTAGGGAGTATCTTGGGGTGACTCTATTATGTGTATCCCCTGTCAAGCTCTCTGCCCAAAAATTAATTTTGTGCCTTTTCTGTCCTTTTAAACTGAGCTTGAGAGGAAAAAAAAAAAAACAAACGAACTTTTCAAAGCAGTTTCTCAAGGACACAGAGATACACTCCTCTGCATTCTCAGGCTGCAGGTAGCAAGGAGGAAGCACCCTGCTTGCTTCTTCAGCCAGCTTTTTTTGGGGGTTTTTTCTCCGGCGTGAGATGGAAAGCTGAACTTTGTTTCCTGGGACTTTGGTTTTTCCCTTCTTCTCTTCTGGACTGTTTCAACAATATCAGATCACATTGGGAGAATTTTTCCCCAAGGCCTGGAGGTGGGCCCTCGCCGACCCAGCTCCGAGGAGGAGAGACTGCACCTACAGAAGGACTCTGAAATCTTCCCAGGTTTCTCTCTACAGCGAGAGTTTTATTATTTAGCATTATTATCCTTTTCCTCTGTGTTTGTTAAATAAATAGGTTTTATCTCTTTCACTTTCCTTCAAGGAAAATTTCTTTTTTCCTGAACCTGGTGGGGGGAAGGGTGGTTGTAACCTGTTTTTTCTCTCAGAGGATATATTGCTAGATTTTGGCCAAACTGGCACAGGAGAGTGTCACTCCACCCAGAAAGAGCTGTAGTAACCAATGAGCAGAACTACTGCATTGCCTGGCATCCAGTAGTTATCTTTAGATACATTTCTGAAAGGGTTAGTTAATTTTATTTTTAGTGGCCAGCAGGCATAGGTATTCATTTTGACCTCATAATTCTGAGGTTAATTTGTTTTAAAGTCGAGAAAGAAAATATTCTGGAATGAAAATGTTTGAAGTTGAAACTACTTTATGAAGAAATACGTGTTACTCATAGATATATGTGTACAGGATACTGAATATAGACTAAGGTTCTAATGTGGTAACAGAGTTTTGGCTTTTATTTGTTTAATATTAGTTTTTCTTCAGTGTGTAGGTGCTGAATTGAGGTAGGCAAACATTTCACTCTAGCAGCAGACGTGTTCTCTCTTCAACCAATAATGTCTTTTATACAGAAGATGAAAAAATGCGAAAAAAATTTACAATTATCAAGTAAAATTGCTTGAAATACTTGTAACAATGTGTTTGTCGCCATACATTATGTTACTGTAAGTATACTTTAATAGATTCTTGTGCTCACAGAGGAAGACGTGATAGGAATGTATGTAGGAAAAGAGGAAAGATGGAAAAATCTATGTCAAATTTGTGAATTAAGGATAAAATTAATTGCTTAATTTTAGCTAAAATGTAGCTATCATGTTAAAAAAAATAACAGCTTAGAGTTGTCATCTTTTATCACACAATGTAGTGAAACTTCAGTAAAATCTGATATAAATAGCTGATAAGCCCTTCTTTAGTACAAATTAGCATATTCAAACCTCCTTTTTAACAGCATATAAACACAGAAGAAGGTGTTCCATAGTAGAATAGTTATCTTAAAGTTCAGGTATAATAGTAAAGGGTCAGATTTTCAGTGGTGTGGATTATTTCAGCTGGCTTTAGATTCTCTGAATATCTAACCTGTTCTTTGTGAAGAGGGTTTATAAGTGCCATTGTGGTGAAAATGCTGAAAAAAAAATTCAATTTTGGTCTTTTTTTCCTCAAATTTTTTGTCGTTGCTGTTATTTACTTTTTGTTTTGGTTTGGTTTGGTTTTTATTTTTTTTCAGAACAAGCCATTATTTTCTCTTTGTGTTTCAAAAGCTACTTTTAACCAGATGGATTTTTCTTAAAAAGAATTGCAATGCAAGTATAATCTGAGAACTCCTAAAGTTTATTCAGCCTGACTACTGAAACACTGCTTTACTGATTGGAGTTATTCATATAAAGGAAAGAACAAGGGACTGTTGCATGTCATTTGGGAGTTTGGGACATGAAAGACTTTTAGGTAATTTCTTACCCAGAGAATATTGCTTTTTTATAAGACTATTATCACATTAAATTCAATGTGACTTTGCATATTTTGTTTTTTAATTCCCCATAGGATTTATAATAGTGTGTTGTAACCTTTATAGTAGTACATGAGATCATAACACAAATCTTTGAAGGTTTTGTTAAGACATTCTTGAAAACTTTTTTTGGTTGTCAGTATGTTTGATGAAATATCTACTGAACTGGCAGGTAGTTACATAAAGAGTGGTAAAATCTCTTAGGGTGAATGTTACAGTATATCTAATGTGACATGCAGAAGAAGAAGCTGTGTTTTAACAAAAATGATGCTTCAGAATTCAATTTAAAGTTGTTTTTTTCTTGATTTAGATTTATTGCAAGTGAAAGATTATCCCAAGCAGTCACTTTCTCTCCTTTCTTCTGATGAACAAGAAGAAGCGCTGGATAAAACAAAGCTTTTGATTTAGTGATACTTGTGGCTTTCAAAACTGGGAAGCCACAATTAATTTTTTAGGATCAAAGGAGAATATTTGGGACTTAGTCCCATTCCACAAGAATGCATTACACAGAAACCATACCATAATATAACACCCAATGGATAGCTAGACTCTGCTCTGCTGCCCTTTTAGTAAATCCATGCTTGAGTTTAGCTGTTACTAGCAGGGAGTTACTCATCCTAATTGTCCATAATCAGAACAGAGAACAAAGTGGCAAAACCTGTATATCAGTTGGAAAAGGGAGAAAAGCAAATAGCTTCAGGGCGTATCAACTCATTCTGAGGTTTTAGGTTAACTTGCACAAGGTGTAGCTGTTTTCCATTACCTGTGGATGCAATGAAGATGAAACCAATTTAGAGTTGCTTAACCATAATTACACCCACTTAGAAATCACTTCTGCTTTTGCATTTGTACCACAGTTCGAATCCATTAGTGAATGTGCTTAATAATAATTTACAAAGTGTTGCTGCAAACAGAGAACTCCTGCTGAAGGAAAACAAATGACTGAGATAGAAAATGGACTGGCTTTTTTTTTAAATTTAAGAAAAAAAAAAAAAAAGACCACAACCTAATTGACAGAACAGAGTTTTGATCTTAGCTAAACACTAACCAGCACAAGTGTCTTGCCAAATGAAGACATACTTCAAGAAAATGTGTGCCTTGGCTTTCAACCCTTACAGCAGGCTGGTTACTTTTTTTCTCTGTGTGTGTGTATTGTCTAAAGGCACAGAGTAAGGAAATCTGTAATTGGCAGGAAATCTTCACTTTATTTTTTTTGTTGTTGTTGTTCTTTTCCCTCCTCCTTCCCCCTCAATATTCTCTTTCCCTAGTATAGTAAATCATGCTGGCTTGTCCTTTACAACATATGCTCAGGTTTGGAGAACACCAAAGTCCAGCTTATAATTTGTCTGTCTTGGAGGATTTAAAAGCTTATCTCTCCAGAAACTACACAGACAATCAGATTCTTCTGGAGGTCCACGGTTGCTGAGTTTTCATGAATGTGAATTTGGATTTGGGCACTATAAATTGGGATGGGTAGGATTTAAATGCTTAGGTGAACTTCTATATCTAAGCCACATGCTTAACAGGACAAGAGCAAATCACTGGTTCTTTGGATCCCCTAATTATTTGCTGTCAGTGTTGAGTTGTTTGCAATTTATTCATCACATTATTGTTGTAAGTATTATATAGATTAGTATATGAGTGATATTATAATGTGCACAAAGACTGATATTAAGGATGAACAGGTCAGATGTGTATAATCTGTGTTTTTACACGTGTTTACACATATAAGTTGTAAGTATTTCCCTCATTAATATTACTCTGATATTACAATCAATATGAGAGGATGAAGAAAGGTTGGAACACCATTTACTGTGCCACAGCTTGCTGCAGCAGCACTTAAGGAAAGGAAACACTCCCCATAGCCTGGAGGTGTGGTCTTGGGCAGGTCATTTAAGATTTAAATATGAATGTGAAATGAATAGTAGGAAAATGTGACAAGCTCATGCACTCCTTCTTAGCTGAGTGTCAGTGGAGTCGTGTTGTGATTAGACTCTGACTCCTGAAATTTTTTTTCTCTACAAGAGATAAACTCTAGGCTGTGTAACCCCATACAGTCACTCAGCTTTGTGGTTAGAGAGTTTCTCTAAGTGTGGGTTTGAATCTGCTTGTACAGACAACAGAATTGAATCTGGGTCACCCCTATAAGGTGTGCAAGTGTTTTAACCAGCAGTTATTACATAAAGCTGAAGACTACAGATTTTTTTTTTTCCTGTCTTGTGGTCTTACATAAGAAAGCACAAAATACCACTGCAATTTTCAGTGAGTTTTCCAACTTTTCTCTGAAAGGTGTGCTGGCTCAAGCCCTCCATGAGGTTAAATGGAGGATTGACTACTTTCTGGTTCCTTACTTGGCTTCAATACAGATCAGCTGTGCAGATCCATATGCCAATACTGTTATAACCAAGACTCATGGTGCCTGGGTATTGCTCCTAAAATGGGGGATTATGGCATGGCCTTTGGTAGTAATGTTTGCAACATCTGTTATAGACTTTGACATATTTAGATAGCTTGATATAAAGTCACTGCTTTCCAGGCTGGGAGTTTCTAAGCTGAATATCTAAGTTTATGTAATTCTCAAATGATAGCTGTGCGGGTGGTTTTACCGTTCTTTTGCTTTTGGGAAATAAGAAGTTGGGACACAAAAGATTTAAAGCCAGGGTACAAGCTACTATATAAACAGATAAATGTAGAAAAACTGTCTTAAGATGAATTAGGGTTTTTGACCTAATTTTTGGTAGTAGTTAAATTTAATCTCTATTTAATTGATGATTTCAGTTAAAGAATATCAGAGCTAAAGCATTTTCCCTTCTATCAGTGTTAATGTCTTAGATCCTCAGTTGGCATCACTCCACAATTTTCTTGGACCTGAATCCATCACATCAAAGGAGGATCTCTTTTTCCCTTGGTGTTCAAAACCTGTGCTCATCCGAGATGAAGTGTCCCTGCTGTGTTCTCATTCCTTGTCTGCCTGTGCCCAAACTGCTTGTGCATTTAAAAAAGTCAGGAAAACACTGTAGTGAGGTTCGCCTCTTGTCTGAGGAAAAACCATGAAGGAAAAAAATTACGTGCAGGGTACTGCTACTGTGTGTGCATGTATATATGTGTATATATATATACACACAAACCCATGTACATGTGCATACATGCAATATTGCCACCATATTATATAATGTATCATTTTACATAACGTGGCAATGCGTACATAGTATGTATGCATTCAAAGTGTGTTTTGTGTGCTAGCAAAAATGAACTAAAGAATAAATAAACATACAATCTTCTTGGAAGCATCTACCCCATTTTCCATAATGTACTGTTATTTTTCCCCTTTGGGAGACTGAAGGAAAAGAAAAGCTTAGGTGTTAAATCATAGAAGAAAGCAGAATCAGCAACATTCTTAATAAACTGATAGGATGCAATCCTGGAAACAGCTGTTAATTCTCAGAAATGAGAATTATGAGTGAAATTTAAATGTAAAAATCTAGAGAAAGGATTTGTTAAAAATTAATATTAAATGCTTCTGAAACCAATGGAGCAAGTTTTTAAGGCACATTTTTCTAACTTCCTGGAAAAAATCTTATTTCATTATACTTCAGTGAAAGAAAATACTGCTCACAGTATAAAAATTGGCATTGTTACTCCGATTAACCTTTTTTAGTAATTCTTCAAATAAAGAAAAAAATACAGAAATTTGCATGACTGTATTAAATTAAATAATCTACATTTAGGTCTATGTATGAAAGAGGGAGCTTGTAGCTATAGCTACTAATTTTAGATATCAATTTATGTTTTTTCCAATTAATGTTACAATAGAGTATGTAAATGTAACTTGCGCGTAGTAAATATCCAAATAAGGAGCATTCACAAATGTCACATGACTGAGGTCAGAGAAGTGTTCTCTGTGTTTATGTATGTGTGTATATATGCAACATGCACGTGTGTGTGTGTGTGCAAACAATGCATATATGTATTTGTGTGTACTCTACATGTGTATGTCTGGCAAAAACCTTCAGAAAAATTAAATTAATTATTGCATGTAAGGAAATCGTGTGCACACACACAGGCACAACGCCAGGTTCTGCATGCTCCTATGTAGTCCAAGGGATTATTTTTTCCCATGTTTTTATCTGAATCCTGACCTTGTTCAGCACTGGGAAACAACACAGGCTTTCCTCTTTTGGCAGCAGTAAATCAGTCAAAGAAAAGAGCGTTTGGAAAGCACCCAGCATATAGAAGGTTATACAATATCACCAGCATTTATGTTTTTAGTATTATTTCTGTTAACAGGAGGTTAATATGTCAGAAACATCCTTATCCTCTTCTAAGAGTCATCAAAGTAATGTGTTTCCTGTCCAGTGGAATTCCTAAGGAAGGCATCTCATAGCCCTTTCGCATGCCCGCACTGTGCTTGGATGAGCAGAGGCAGCTGGAAGTGATTAGAATCGACTGACATGTGAAATCACGTGGGAAGGGATTCATCTCGCTGAATAAGAGGAATCAATGCTCTGTTCTGTAGGGGAAGAGGAGTTTAAGTACAAAAATGAGCAGATTTTCAAAGGGGCACATGGGAATTGAGCTACATGATTGCACTGATCCCATTTAATATTGCAAATCACATCCTACCCTCAGTAGATTATAAACAGACTGATAATCACAGATGATAGTTTCATAAGAGCATAGGAACCGCCGAGCAGGAGTGAATCAGTTGTTGCTTTGTTCTAGTTGTCCCTTCTAGCTCTCCCAAAACACAAAGTGATATCAGGCAAAAAGAAGAACGTTAATAAATGCGTATCTGTAAATGTTACATTTGTAAGGTGAAAGCTGACATTTCCCAGATAGCAAGGTTTGATGATTTCATTTTAAATGTGTGCATTATTAGAGATGGGTCAAATGAAAGTCTTTCTCTCTTGAAAGGGAAAGAATGTTTGTTTTATCATAAGCAATATCCTTTAAAAAATCCAAACTTGTACTATTTCTTCAATTTTTTCTCCAGCTGAACATATGCAGTTTATGTTTTGCCCTTTATCATGTGATCTTGTTACTTAAGCCTCTCTCTGTAATTTCAATACCAGTATGATGCATGCAACATCCAGGTTTGCTGAGGTACCTTGTCCAGTGTGTGTTCATCATCTTAGCATCAGTGTGATACTGTAACTGTTAGTAGATTCTCAGTGCAAAAGCAAGTTATTAGTCTAAGAATTTACTGTTTTAAAGACATGCAAACACACACTGGGGAGAAAGATATACATTTGGGAACTAGGAGCTTTTCTTCTACTTTTATAAAGTAGGTGATTTTTTTGGTTTTTAAGTGCTGAAAAATTAAATTAGACAAGTAATTATTGAATTGTGAGAATATTCACACCTTTTTTTTTCATTCCCCTAGAGAATTTTGAATTTCATATGGGTTTGGGTCTTCATAATCATGAAAACCATGGATTAGATTCAGAGATTTTCTAATTTGTCATCCATCTGAGGTGATTTTCTTTGTTTTAATATTAGGTAATGTTCTGGCAGTGGTGCCTTCATAGAAGATAGGCAGTGTTGTCGATGCCCTAAAGTATCGTGCTTGTCTGCCATCTAGAGCTGTTGACACGTTGCCTTTTGAATGTCATTTCTCTGCGTGACATTCTGGCAGTCACTTCCACCCGCAGGTGTCCTTCCTCTTGGTTGTTTAGCTCAAGCAAACCCAGCATCAAAATTGTGTACAATGGCTATTCTGGAAGGAATCAGAGCCTTTTTGTTCTGCAACAGTAGTGAGAAAATGCCATTTAATGTAACAGCTATGAATAACAGGCTTATATAGGATATTATAAACTGGATAGACAATGTTAGAGATGAGGATGTTAACTAGCCACAGGTTCCTTGAATTAAACTTTGATCTGGTTGTCCTACGTGTACTGTGCTGTGAGAACTAAAACCTGCACATTTCAGATCAGGGAAGGAACCTGTGTGTTTCCCTTATTTAGCTTCATGCATACTCAAAGAAATGTACATGGTCATCTGTCCATGTGGTAGAATTACTTATTAGAATTTCAAGTTATTGTAATGAAGATTGATAATTTATTAAACAGGCAAAAATTAAGTATTGTACATGAGACAGAGCCTGCAAGGTAAGCCTGTCATACAAGGCATTACAAGAGGAACTTTTACGCTTGGGGACAGCAGCCATTTGGTAACTGACTTAATTCCACATGAAACTCTGATCACTCTTACTGTCTGAAGCTCAGATTAATCTCTTCTGCCTCTAGTCATTAAAAAGTTAAGCATGCTGCTGACATTATTCATTTGGGCTCTCTGTGTCAATTTAATGGAGAGATGTCATTTTTGAAGAAAGTCAGTCCATCTGCTTAGAATGTCAGTTTTTGTCCGTGGAAGTCAATTCCCCTGTGGACTCTAGTAATAACCATGATAACTGATGTATTATAAAGCAAAAAATGCTCATGTGTTTAGAGGTAGGAAGGTATCATGTGCTTGGAACAGCTGTTCTAGCCAAGAATGCAGCCAAAGACAGAGCAGAGCCCTTTGATGACTATTCTGAGCACACTTTCTCAGTCATTGAATGATCCTCTAGTAAAAAATAAATTTAAATGGATTGAAACTGAAATCATAACCGAAAAAACCTTTCTGAGTGGCAAAAAAGTAGTATTTTGACTCTCTATTTCTTGAGGATAGAAAATTTTTCTATCTGTTACTAACAGGATGGCAGAATTTGTTTGTCAGAATAGAGCCCAGCCTTTGCTGAGAAAAACGAAAAGACCCTAAGAGTCTCCTAGCAGTCAGCTGGAAAAGTGCAGCAACACTTACTTCTTTGCTGTTGAGTCTCTTACTCCATCAAGAGTGAGCAGCAGGTGACCTTTCTAGAAATCCTAATCATGTGTTCATAGGCTTTTATCTAACTTTTGAGAATAATTTTAAACAAACATTTTAAATATTTAATTTTATCTATGTGTATCTGCACACGCACACATAAGGTAGGGAAAAGTAGTGTGAAGTAACCCAGAAAATCATGGAGGTTGGAGCATGAAAATTATTTTTCAAGTGATACTTTTCATTTTAAAGGTAGGAAAATTGTTTTCTACTTATCTATCCTATGTGTGCTGGTGGGAGTGAAAATTCTGTGTAGAGTTTTTCATAGTTCTCAAGGTACTGGTAATTAATTTCCTGAAGAATGGGCTAAGGCAATGTCTGGCTGCTTTGTTTGATTTCAGAATAGGACATAGTCATCCATTCTATATAAAATACTCCTTTTTTGGTTTTTAGCCTCTGTACAGGGGGATTATATGAACATGGGGGTGACGGTATGGAGCCAGACCAAGGTACGCAGAGCAAAAAGCTCTGTTTCCACCAGCAGCAGATACCAAAGGAGGAGTGAGAACAGGGGAAACATGTATTATACTTTCCCCTGATTCTCTCCTAACTTCTACTTCTGTAGGCAGTGGTCCCTTAATAATGTGTATGTAGGCTCTGCCAGCATCCCTTGAGTTCAGATTGAAGTTCTCTTTCTCAAATTCCCTTGAAGTTTTTCTGGCCTTTCATTTTGTACCTGCTTTCTGCCCATGTTGCCAGTCTTCATGGGCTGTTTCTTCTCTTCATCTATTCCATTTATTTTTACCATGTGGCTTCTTTCATTTTGTATTTTGTAACTGGTTTCAGTCCTTTCAGCTAAACTATTCATTTTTATAGTCAGAATTTCCCTAAAATCAAACCTTTTTAAAAAAATTTTGTTTCCATTTGAAGGAGTACTATCAGTCAGAAGTTACTGTTATGAAATGCTTTTTTTTTCAACGTTAGGTGAATTGGTCATGTCAATAGGACTTTTGTTTATTTTTGAAATCAAAAGTAAGAAAAGTGTGTATTGACCTTCCTAAGTAAAGGATGTTTAATTATGTAACAACTTTCTGCTTGTTAGGTTTATTTTTTTTCCACCCCACAGGACTAGTTATAATATTTTTTCTTTTTAATTTTGGATATTTGACCCAGTTCATTCTTTACTGTATATAGAAAAAATCATACAGTGAACACAAACATATCACTTTTTTCTTGCAGTATGACACAAAGATTAAAGCAAAAACCTCAGCTAGGCTAATTAGAGAAATCAGACCTTCAGTGTTCAGTGTATTTACTATAAGATGGCATTTCAGAGCTCCCAAATGGATAAAAGGATATAAGTCACATTCTAGTCTCAGAGTTTTAGACCCCGTCCTTCAGTAGCCTTCAGTGGTCTGTGAACTGAGATTCCTTCAGCTGCCAAGATAAGTCCAAAATATTTTATGTGAGAAAAAAAAAAAATTGGTCTAGGACAGTTATCTTTTATGCTATGCTGTAATTAACTGTGCCTGTACCTGTGTTGTGCAGCAGAGCTCATCCACACAGGAGCTTCTGTCCTTGCCATTAAAAATCTTTTACCCTCTAAAATGTAGTGGTGAAGTTTGCAGTATGTACAGAGACTGATCCCCTGCTTTGCCTCAGAATGGTTTGAGGGTGACCCAGGTCAAACCTACTCCAGAAACTGTTTAAGCAACCTCAGAGGGTGAACAAGTGCAGTCCAGGGACTGTGCTCTGGACTGGGTTTAATTTAGGCAATGGTAGCCGTCTGTGGTGGTGTCTGTGAGGGGTCCCTTTATATATCCAATCTGAGATGATTTTGTGTTAGTTATAAACAAGTATCCTGAGAGGGGTGGCCTATAATGATTACACTGCACCCTGTGAGGGGAAGCCCTGTCCCAGTTCTAGGATGCATATTCAGTGCAAGGATTATGCTGCAGGTATGGTTCGTATAAATTTTTCATGGTGAAGTGTGACCTTTATTTTGTTGCCAGGCATCTCATGACTTTAATACAATAACCTGTGACAGATTGTTTGAACTGAAGAGCCCCGGAGCCCTGCTGTAGGTGAAAAGTGGATGCTCCTTACTTACAGTGAAGCATGTCAAACAAGGGAACAAAGACAGATCTTTTAAAAAAACCCAAAAGACAACCAAAAAAGCAAAGCAAATAAAACAAACAAAAGCAGAACAAAAATAAGCAGCAAATCAAGGGTATAGACTTAGGAACCCATTTTGCTTAGACCCATATCACCATGCATTGTTTGGTGGATAAGTGGTTGTCTGGATGGTTGCAGCCAGAGAGTGGGGTGGTGGTCAATGACTCACTGCCTGGATGGGCATGTACACTCACTGCCCAGAAAGCCAACCCCATCCTGAGCCACATCACCAGCAGCATGGCCACCAGGTGAGGAAGGGGATGCTGCCCCTCTACTCTGCTCTTGTGAGAGCCCACCTTGGGTACTGCATCCAGCCCTGGGGTCCTCAGCACAGAAAGGATGTGGACCTGTTGGAGCAAGTCCAGAGGAGGGACACGAAAATGATCAGAGGGATATAACAGCTCTCCTGTGATGACAGGCTGAGAGAGTTGGAGTTGTTCAGCCTGAAGAAGAGAAAGCTCTTATATGTGACTCTTAGAAGGTGTCTTTTCAGTACTTAAAGAGGGTAGGGGTCATAAGGAATAGGGGGAAAAACTTTTTAATAGAGTCTGTTGTGATAGGACAAGGGGTAATGGTTTTGAGCTTAAAAAGGGTTTTAAACTAAGGGGTAATGGATTTAAACTAAATCAACCCTCTTTTAAACTAAAAGAGCGTGCATTTAGACTAGATACAAGGAAGTAAGTTTTTACAATGGGGACAGTGAAACACTGGAACAGGTTGCCCAGAGAAGGACCCCAGCTCTGGATCCATTCAAGATCAGGTTGGATGGGGCACTGACAAATGTGATCTAGTTCAAGGTGTCCTGCTCACTGCGGAGAGGGTAGGATGAGATGATCTTTTCCAACCCAAGCCATTCTGTGGTTCTATCTAAAGGTACCTGCTTTTAGTTGTTCTGAATTCATGCACATAATGAATGAGTTGAGTCCAGCACCTTTGACTATGCTACCCATGCTACATTTGCTTTCTTATCACCTCTGCTTTCTGCTAAATAGTAAATACTTGATACTGACTCAGCTTCACTGATTTATCAAGAGAGTATCTTCACTCTTTGCCTCTGCCCACCTGTTATGTGGTTGTATGCAAGAAGCATTGTGGGCAGCTCACAGAGGAAATCTGTACAGGTCACCTCACAAATGAACACATCCTATTTTGTCAGATATAATGCTATAATTAGCTGCTTCTACACTTTGTGTTCTTTGCACTCTGGTTATTTTCCTTAACAATTAGTCAGTGTTGTGAAAGCTTTAAAAGCAATGCATGTGTAGCTGACTAAAAAAGAATTAGAATAGGGCAAGATGAGTGTTTTCCTCTGGGAAAGAGGATGAAGCCACTTGAATGTAATTTTAGTAGTGGTAAAGCAGACCCATACCTCTGATTTCTAACTCAATACATAAGAAATTGGATTCATAGCAGTTAAAGGAATCAAATGCTTTGGTTAAGTGCCCAGAATAAGTTACAGAATACAGGTATAAAGTGGTGGTGAGAAGCTGTCACTACTGCCAAGAAGAGCTGATGAGGAACGTAATGGGAGTTGTGCAGGGATGGGGCTAATGAGAAGGAGGCATAGCATTTCAGAGGTTGGAGAGGACTACAGAGGGGAGGGTTTGTTGTTCTGGTAGGAATGGAGAGCTATAACCTCAATATTGTATTTGATTCGAGTTCTACATATTAAGAGCAATTGGAGGGTCCTGGTTGTCTCATTACGTCTTCTGACACTGAAGTTCTGGCTCAGATTATGTGGTTTGCTATAAATTATGCCTGGTAATTATGTTCCTGAGGGATGTAATGGCTGTTAGTTATAGTATGCTGTGTTTTGGCTGTCATGTCAATACATTCAGAAGTACATCAGCACATTGCCTATTTTTGACTTGACAATAGGAGCATAGAGATTCACTATATCTTCTCCATTAAACAGAACATGTTCCTGGAGGGTGATGCCACCTAGCATTCTAGAGTCAGTTTCTTTTCATCTGCTATTTTTTTCTATTTTACATCCAGATCTCAGGAATCCCTTTTGAAATGTTTAATACTAAATTTTTAAGTAGCTTTGACAGTGTCCACGAAAAATTATTTTCTCTGTAAAGAAGGGAAAATATTTAGGTTGTTCTGGTCTGTGACACAGCAGAGACCTTATAAATCATGGCAAAATGTGACTTTGGTCAAGAGAAAACATTTGGTGTGTCAGTCTGAGTATCTGTGGATGGACACAGCTCTCAAGACTATCAAGGGAGTTGTCTTGCCTTGTGTGGGGAGAGCTGCATACCTCACCTCTCTTCATAGTACCACATGGTGATACAGGTTGCAAGGCACCTGTGCCTGAACATTTAGAAGTCTTACAAAGTCCTTTGCTTACAGTCACATAAAGGAGTTTTTACTCAATGTTTTTCTAGTATGTAGAGATAGAAGTACTTGGTCACAGATATTGCTAGCCACTTCTTAAAAAGGTACCTGAGATTTGCCAATAACTTGCCAGCAAGTACTGCATGACAACCAAACCCCTGGAATTTCCCTGTGTTGTAGGAGCAATATATTCCTAATCACTGGACCACAAAGGACATAGCTACAGGAACATGTACAAACAGATACCAGCTGTGATGTCTCATTTCCTGAGCTGTCCAGAGATACGACACCTCCAAACTTGAAGCCAAGTATTCATCTTAAGTGCTGCTCCAAGCCTGAGAAAGTTTGACCTCTTTCCCTGCTGGGACATACTGGGATAATGACGTGGCTCTGTACATCTGAACTAAAGCTGTCTCATGCTCATCGCACAGGCAGCGCCAGCGTAAATCTGTTAGCCCCTTGTTATGCTATCTCAAACACTGCTGTGTTTATTTAGACATAATATATATTATTCTTGTTTTTCTGCTACTTATGGCAAAGTGTTCCTGCTTCCTAAAGCCTAGAATTAGATATTTGACTGTAGGATTTTAGGAAAACCTAGCTTGATCTGGTGCCTTCTTTAAGTGCCTTTATCTTTTCCTGTGGGCTGCTGTGAATCTTACTCCTGAGATTCTGCTGTCATTTGCATGCAGCCCTGTGTGGCAGTAGCCTTGATTCTGCACCATGAAGCTCCATTTTTAAAAAGCCTCTTTCAGTGATTAACACTTCTTTGTTATTAATATCTTCCATTCAGTAAATAGATAATTTGTTTCGAACCCTGCTATCACTTTTCCTCTAGTGATAAATGCTTTCACTTGTGCTATAACTGAATAATGATTTCTTTGAAAGTGTGATTAAAGCACTGCCTTCTTCATAATAACACTATATTTTATATGATAAACTTGATTCAGTGAATAGCTGTCTGACCCATACAACAGTAATGAATATTTGTTTTTATGACCTTTTTCAGTAAACGCAGAAACAATACCTCTTATAAAGTTCTGCATGTGAATGCATCAGGTTGGAAGACACTTCAAGAAGTTTTGCTGTCCACCCTCCTGCTTAAAGCAGGATCAGTTCTCAGGTCAGACCAGATTATTCCTGGCTTTATGCAGCCTTGTCTGGAAAACTGCCAAGGCCTGCACAACCTTTGGCTGCAGCTGATTGCATCTTAAAAAGAGAAATATCAGAGATTGAAAAAGAAATGAAAATAAATTTTAAAAAGGAGAGGATTGGTAAAGCAGATGTTGTAAATCAGATGTCTTTTTATGCATTTCTTTATGATCACTTAAATTCTTGACTATTTGAGTGTTTACTTCTTCTCATTCAGTGTTTCGAGTACACTAATTGGCACAGCTTATATTCTAAGGAGATGTTAGGAAGCAGTGAAGGTAAAACTGCATTGGGTTAAATTAATTTCCTGTTTCCTGGTCTTGAGAATCTGAAAATCAGTGAAAGTTCTGTCGTGTGCTTGCCTGATGAGAGGGCGAAGTGGAGTGTAACCACCTGCCAATGTTCTTTTGTGCAGTTTGGTTAGACTTGGTCTCGTCTCAGCTTTTCTCTTACACCAGTCTTTATCAATGCATTCTTATATAACCTCTGTCTGCTCCAGTGCTGTCCAGAGAACATGTGAAAATTGACACTTCTCTTATTCAGAACAAAGTGTGAGATGCTTGGAAGTCATACCAATAAGCCATACACACCCTTCAGAGGAGCACTTTCCTGTTGAGCCGCACTATTATCTATGCATCATTTCCACAGTCTGGCTCTGAGTTCTGAGGAAGTGTTAATGAGCTTGAGTCGTAGGAGAGCAATTGTCTGCTCTTCATGGGAAAGGAAATGGAGTCTTTGATCATAATTGCAAATATAAATTGCCCATCCTAAAAGCTAAAATGTCAGAAAGCTTATTTTAATTTATTTTGGAGCAACAGAGATGCTTCTTTGAGACACGATCAAGGACAAAAATCTCTGCAGTTTATTTGCTTATCTTAGTAGGAAAGACTATATTACTGTGTGTGAATTAAACAGAGGGGTCATAATGAAAATGATGCTCAGGTAACTCCATAAAATTTGCTTGCTAATAGATGATCTATACATTCCTTCCTTCCTTCCTTCCTTCCTTCCTTCCTTCCTTCCTTCCTTCCTTCCATCCATCCATCCATCCATCCATCCATAAAGGGTAACAACAGGATCATGTTCTGATGATCTCTTCCTTATATAACCCCAGGAAAACTTGTCGATTTTCAAGGGTCATCTACTGTGGTCTGGCAAAACAGTGGTTTGACAGTACAGTGCTTGC
Organism: Lycocorax pyrrhopterus obiensis; assembly: GCA_014706295.1. Taxonomy (NCBI): domain Eukaryota; kingdom Metazoa; phylum Chordata; class Aves; order Passeriformes; family Paradisaeidae; genus Lycocorax; species Lycocorax pyrrhopterus. Next base: position 9,318,941 of record JACSVZ010000015.1, read on the forward strand.
TTTATGGAGTAATTAATGAATTCTGTCATTAACCAGCTTTTCTTGCTGGCATTAGCTTTTTTGTGTATCGCTGATGTTTCTGGTGTCAATATACTTTTAGGGGTATATTGAAAGGGAACATTTTATATCTTTCAAGTCAGATGTGCTTCTTGGTCTTGTAATTCCTTTTTGCAATTTACCAGATGGCATCAGATTTAAACTCATGTTGAGATTTTGTACTATGCTGAAGCATATAAGATTGATTAAATCCTTTGCTACTCAATTCAAAATGAGGTTTTAGTTAAGTTTCTTGTTTAGAGCATTGCAAACAACCTGTTAAAATGTCCTGAGAGGTATGACTTCATGGGCAGGACATGACAATAATTGCAAGTTTCTCTTTTGCTATATTTTTATGCACTCAAGCATGCAAAGTATGGCCCTAAAGCATCTTCATTTTATTCATTTTAGATAAAAAAATTCTAGCTGGGAATTTACTACAATTTTTTCTGGTAGCAGGAGTAAAGGAAGTAAAATTATCTCCTGGAGCAGGTGCTATATGAATGTGATTAGTTAAAATCAGAGATTTGCCATACTGGCTGGTCAGGCTCCCTTCATATAGGCAGTTCCATTTTTCCTTATCACTGTCAGTGGTGAGAGGGAAGCAGAGTCTACTTTATTGTCCCTGATTAGTATTAGTCTTAGAAAAGCCATGGTCACAGTATTTAGGAGCAGTAGAAGCATCCTTGTCTATGAGAAATTTAAACGCATGTCTAGGAAACCAGATAGCAGGACAAAGAGCCTACAGAAGAGTGACTTTTGTCATTGTAAATGCTTTTTTATATGACTGTTTTCAGTATATATGCTTTTGTATATAACACATTTATTACCTTCTGTAATTCTAGTCACAAAAGCAGATTTAGGTATTATTCAAGCTTTGTGTAGACAATTTTTTTTACAAATCACACCTAACTCGTCAAACACTTCAACAAAATGGGACTAAAATTGGAAATTGATAATTTGGAAAATTTAAAATTATCTTTATGGAAGATTAAACAATTCAAGAGGAGCAAGTACAAATGACAAGTTATAGTAGGAGTTTTTGATGTGAGGGAAGAGTATGCAAAGGTAGATATAGTTAAACTATATCTATAGTGAAACTAGTCCTTAAAGGTGCCATGGCTGAAAAAATAAGTGACCCTTAAAATGGAAATGATTTGGCCCCCACAATATACTGGATTTCAAATTCTTTACTTATTCGTGGTCCCACTGAAATTACTCACCAGTGTATCTTCTCACCAGCTGTAAATAGAGGAATCATCTTGGCCAGAGTGAAACAAAACTGTATGTAATTTCCTGTGAGGATATTTGCTGTAAAAGTTTGGATGCATAAGTTTTGAGTTTGGAGGTGCTTATAACAACTTTGGAAGCGACTTTGAAAAATAAACAGTTCCACAACAATATAAATTCAGTTAAAGAAACTAAAAAAATTCTGAATTGGTTTATATATTAAGCAATTGAATCCTACTTGGACTATTAAATCTTTTTTATATCAATTTAGTGCTAGTCTTTCAAGACGTTATTAAAATTTAAAAAATTAAAGTCTTTCAAACTTCTTGAGTTCTGTTAGCTTTGCTTTCTTAGTCCTCTTGCACCTTGTCTAGATACACTGTGAAGTGAAAAATTGACTGCTGCTAAAGTCTGTTCACTTGCTCTTTTTTTAATCAGTTATACCTGTGTGACATGAACAGAAAGTAGATGCAAAGTGCTGCCAAATCAGTCTATTTTTCCAAATATGCTTCCAGTTTTTACATGGCATAAAGCAGAAGGGTCTGGTCTATTAAACTTTGTTCACTGCTTTTATTTTTCTTAACGTCTTTTACTCATGAGTTCTTGTGTCTGCTTGCTGAAAACACTGGTTCCTCCACAGAATGTCTTGTTTTATACTGCATGTTTTGGTCTTGCGTGGGGCTTCCATTTAGCTTTCCTCATTAAGAAGCTTTCAGAATACTTACCTGATTAAAGTTTGCAATATATAATTATAGATATTTGCAAGAGAAGAGATTCAGGATAGCATTATTTTTAAGGTTGTAATTAATGGGCTAATCTCTCATCCTTGCGTCAAGAAAGAGGATTTGCTACAAGAGAATCTCTGAGTCCTGAAAATTTTGTAATCCACTGAGCAACTCAAGTGTCTAGACTAGTGATACTGTCAGACTCTTAGAATTCTATGAGTGATCTGCAATATGTGAAAATTGAAGCGTTGGGGTTGTTTTGTTTTGTTTTGTTTTCACTTTTTTTTTTTTTTTTTTAATTTCAAGAAATCTTTTAATACAAAATAGATCAGGGGCTCTGGAACAGTTCCTTATATGACTTGTGTTCTATAAGGGGCCAGGTGGTCTTGCAATCCATGAGCCATTATAGATCTTTCTAAAATACAAAACCCAAAAATCTCTATTTAGGAGATTTTCATTCTCTGCTTGTCTATGAACAAAAAAGCCAAAACTGGTGGGGTTTTCTTTCCTGGTTTGTTTTTTTGTGTTTTTTTTTTTTTCTTGTTTATTTTTTTTTCTGTGTATTCTGTGGCCCTGTAATAATGTGTTGCAAAAACACATGATGATGGCTCAACTATTTTTGGGCTAACATGTCCAAATTTATATTAGAAATATCTGGTTCAGAAATACATATCCTAGGTAAGACTTTACTAACTTTTTTTATAAGATAGTTGTTTTCTTTGGCTGTATGGATTCAGAAATATGTATGTTAAGCATGTCACAATGAAACTCACCACTTAAAATCATCAGATAAATTGCATTGAATGGAACCTCAGCTTTTCACCTAGTATAACCTCTAAAGCACTGTCGGCCTTGAAATCAGACCAGGTTATTAAAGGCTTTATCCAGTTGGTCTGGAACACCTTCAAACATACACAATCTTTCTGGGCAATCTGTGCCACTCCCTGGCAGTCTTGAGGAAAAAGTTTCTCCCTGCATCCATTCTGAACCTCTCCCTTTTCAACTTATGCCTATTGCTCCTCACTGTCTCACCAGGCCTTGCTGTGAGGAGCCTGGAAGCATCTTCCCAATAGTCTCCCTATAGGTACTGGGGGATTGCGGTTTGCTTCCCCAGAAGCAGCCTCTGCTCCAGGTGCAACAAGCCCTGTCCCTCAGCTGCTTGCCACTGGCCAGCACTGATTTGCTTGGAGACCCTACTGAAAGGGAGAAGACTGTAAACTACATATTAGTGAATGCATGGGTGCTGAACCTCATCAGATTACATGAATAGAAATGAGTGGGGATCTTGGTTCAGCACGAAGAAAGAAGGGCTATTAGTGACTGAGGTACAGTAGAATTCAGGTTGGGTTTCCTATGCAGAATCACAGAAACACAGAACCATTTCGTCTGGAAAAGACCCCTGAGCTCATCGAAACCAACTGTTACCTCATCACTGCCAAGTTCTCCACTAACCCATGTCCCCAGCTGCTGTCCAGCTGTGTCCACATCTACTGTCTTTTAAATAACTTCCAGGGATAGTGACTCAATCACTTTCCTGTACAACCTGTTCCAGTGCTTGACAACGCTTTTGCTGAATACATTTTTTTTTAATATCCAATAACCTGGTGTAACTTGAGCCCATTTCCTCTTGCCCTGGCACTTCTTACAGAGAAGGCAGGATCAACCCCCACCTTGCTACTACCTCCCTTCTGGTTGTTGTACTACCTGTAGAGGAAGTTTGGTTCATAAACTTCAGTACAAATTTGCAAAATTGTTCATAAAATATCCTCACCAAAGCACAAATCTCGAGCCTTTGAAAGCCCATTGATATTAATAATGGATGATGTGTTTATGTGACTGGAGTATTTTGAAGGAAAATTAATAGTTTTATGACATTTCACTTTAAAATTTAAGTTGTATTTTTGCCTTCTGTATATTGCAAAATACAATATTTTGTATTTTGATATAAGTGCTGTAAACTCTAGCTTATTAATTTCCTGTATTACTGTTTTGAAAATATTTTCAGAATAGCTGCTGCATAGTCTTCTGTGGTCTTTACCTGTTTTTTTTTTTCGATTTTGATTGGTTTTTGCCTTAGATTCCTTTATAATAATTTTTTAACAAAAAATAGCAATTCATCTGCTCAGAGATCCTCCAGAAGATTCTCTTTAGAAATAATTATAGCTGTCTTTAAAATCTCCTGGCTTCTACTGCCCCAAAGTAGCTTTTTACTGAAAGATAATAGTCTAAGCAAAATGCTCAGCTTCTTTTTACTGCATAACAGTAACACGATGTGACATTTCTGCATTGTATTATTATCAAGCTCTGAAAACTTACTAAATCATGTCCCAAGTGATCAATGGATTTATCCTTTTCAAACTAAAGTGCTCATCATTCATGGCACTCCTCCTTTGTTCTGGTGGAATAGAGGACAGTTCTAATGCATCTTGGCAGGTCCTCATTTTCTTTATTTCGTTGAACATGAACTTTACTTTTCCATAAGAAATTGAATAAGTAGGGATTAGGTAACAGCGAGATAGGTTTGTGTTTTGTTTTTTTCTTTTCTCAGAAATGAAGATAATCTTGAGGCAGAGTACAGTCAACCACAGACATTCCATTTGTTCAGAGAGTTTCTTCAATACAACTCCTTAATTTTTGGAATTACGTAAAACTGAAAATAACAGAAATGAAATTTCCGTCATGGGGAATGGAGAAAGCAATCAGATGTTGGACTCAGTCCACACTGTAAATAGTTCAAGCCAGTGTATTTCTGTGTCAATTCTTAACACATACAACAAGGGAAAAGTGGTTGCTGCACTCGTTTGCTGAAAACCACATTCAAATTTACTCACAGGCAGGTATTTAGAACAGATGATGATGGGAAGAGGCAAAATTTTGATTCCTCACTGTGATCCATGGATAACCTTATCTTTTTGGGTTTACCGAAGTAACTTCAGAAAATATTTGATGTAATAATTAGCCTCATACAAGCAGTCTAATGCTCAAGTATTAATGTATGGCAGTTTTCATGTTTTAAATTATGGAAGTGGTACTCCCCAGTTTTTGAAAACCTAAACATAAAAATGTGCTTGGTTTTGTTCATAATTCAACAGTCCAGAATTTCCCTAACTGTAAGAAGATGTCAGCATGTTGTAGAAAAAAAGGAAAATCCATCCTGCTGCAAAAGCCAAAGGAAACAATATAAAATGAAAAATATATAGAATAGCAGACAGAATAGCTGTGTCTAATTCTGGAACAAAGTATTTAATGTCAAAAAAGAATTGGTATATAAGGATTTATATTAGGGAATGTATAAGTAGGCAACATACCTTGAGAATCATATGTTTGTATTATTTTGTTTGTAGTCTTATGGTTTCAGGATTTGGGGTTTTTTATATGATGAAGTGAAAATAAAACCTTTCCCAGTGTTGGTATAAAACACAAATATATGGGAATTTCTGTTGTTCACTTGAAATTATGAGGTATCCTTCAGATCTGAGAATACACTGCGTAAAAGATGAAGGGAAGAAAAATCTCACAGTTGCATTTAAAACAGCTCATAATACTATAAGTTGCCACAAAAATAAAAAATAAAAACAAAAAAAAAAAAAACAAAAGCCAAACCAAAGCAAAACAAAAAATCCCCAACAAACCCAGAAAACACGAACAACACTTTTTCACCATATTTTCCTTTCCGCATTTTTTCCTTTGTCTCTCTGTCTCAAGCTTTGTTCTCCCGTCACTAGTGCTGAGATGTTTAACTTGAAGTGCACTATTTCTGAATTTTATAAGTCTGGTGGAAAGAGCTCATGTCTTAAAAATCATTCTTTCCTGTGTATCATTTGCAATGTGAAACAGGCTAAATTTTCATTTGAATATTGCCTTATGTACTGTCTTTCATAAATGTACACATACTTCTCAAATGAGATGGAATTCTGGTAAACTGAGCTGTTTAGTGACTGTGTCTGCAAGGGACTTTTGCAGTCGAGGGAGAGCTGTTCAGTGCATTCAGTGTGGAGTTTAACAAGCAATTGCTTCCTCAAGTAGACACCTGTACTTGGTGAGATGGATGGTGCTTTACATTTTATTGGCTGTATTGACCAGGGGCTTGGTTCAGTTGCCTGAGCAGTGACACGCAGTACCAGATGCCTGCGGGTGTTGTCCCTACCTTCTGGCTGACCCTCCATGCAGATATTTCGGGCCTTATTTGATGGCACTTGTTTAACACTGATTGTCCTCTGCTGATATCTGTTTTAGACCACTGAGATCTAGGTCTTTCACTGGAGTAGAAATCTAAATAGCAGTCTGAGGTATAGGCACGTACTTTGTTCCATCTGCAGTTAGGTGAGATAAAGGAAGTTTCTGTAATTCTTTGCATGTGTCAAGCTTTGTTTTGTTCAGCAGCAAAGCAGTATGCACACAAAATAGTGTTTTTGCTTATTTCAGTTGGCTCAGATCCTGCAAAGGAAGAACCAAAGTGCAGCCCAGCAGAGATAAAATATATTTTACGTAAGTTTGAATAAAACTGGTCGCACTTGAAATATTAGAATACATACTTTTTATTTACAAATGGGAATGCAATTAGCTTTGTTTTGACATTTAAGTCATGTGTGATGTAGGAATTGCCATCCACATTACAGTAAAGGTGCACAGTATCAGTCATACCTCAGCATTTCACTATCTGGGATTTGTGTGTGGAATGCTGGAGGCAGGAAATACTTCCTACATGGGTTACAAAGCCAAAAATATCCATGGTTTGAGAAGAGGTGGTCACTGAACAGGTGCAATTACAGAGACAACTTCTCTGTTGCTGGTGACTCAGAGAACCAAAACCACTGGTGGACAGATTGCAGATTCTGGGCTCCACGATGGCCCACCATGCTGGCCCTACTGTGCAGATGCCTTTGAGGACTAGAGAGGGATTTCTAGAATAAAAATGCAACAATTATAGTTCACATGCATAATGAGCAGAGTTTTGCATCTGGAGAGTGATATTTCCATTTTAGTGATAATCTTAGTACTCTGAATTCAGTATTCTGTTACTAATTCTGTGTTATTTTGTTATTGATATGTTTGGTTAATTCGTTTTTCTAAAGAGAAGTATTGGACAGACAAATCAGTACATTTACTTATTGTAAATAAATATTTATTACTTATATATTAATATTTATTCTTTATGGATGCAATATATTGTTAGATTGAAACTAGTTCTTTTTTTTTTTCTTGTATCTCATTCTATTTTAGAACTTAGAAGAACAGAGTTGAGTCAACCATTCTAGAGATTTCGAAATATGGCGATACATCTTAATAAATGATAGTCAGAGTATAAACAAAGTAACCTATTTTGTGGAGGAATAAATATCTTTTCTAACCTGCAAAATATTTGATAATAATTGATCAGTTAATATGCAATAACGGCTTTCAGAGGTTCTAAAAGACATAAATATTTTTGATATTTAAATCTTACATATAATTTGCAATTAGTTTAGATATTTAACTGATTTTTTTTTCTTTTAGATATATGAAATCAGTAAATATTTTTTTTCTGTCTGAGAGAGATGACTTGGATGTAAAGTCCAAGAGATCTCATGATTACTTAAAGATCCCATGCTTAAGTCATCCCTAGTGGTGAGAAATTGACTGAAGTGTTCATGAGAAAGTATTTTTTCAGCAAACTGGAATTTAATAATCTAGTTTTTAGAGGTTGAGGCTGATTTCAGTTGCTATAACTGTAGATTCAGCATAAATAACCCATCTCACATAAACTGTCTTTGAAAAATATCTACATATCTATGTGAGAAGTTACATCAGATTGCTTATTTTTTCTTCTCATATAAAATCATTGGCATATTATTTATGTCTAGTGGTAGCCAATTTCTGAATATATTAGTAATTTCTCACGTGATGTTATTACTCAAGTATGCTTCAACATATGAATAAATATATAATTTTGAAAAGCATAAGGCATTGTTCCATGAGCATGTAAATGTTCAAGTCTGTTGCCCTGAGTTTGCAGTTCTTCGATGTTTTCATTTTCTGTAACAGTTTCTCACGCACTTTCTGTAAACATAGCCATGTTTTGTTAACCGTCTTTATTGTTTTTCATTCCATTCTCCTAGGCGGAGATGTTTGATAGATTTTTCCTTTGACCAGTGTGATTGAGGGGTGGTAGTTTCTCCCTCCAATCCACAGTGGTTTTTAAGAACATATATAATAAAGCTCGGGATCTCTGACCCCAGATCTCTTTCTCGCTTCTCTCCTGACAAGGTGTCTGCGTGGTTCTTTTCGTGTCCAAGTGCGACACAAGTCTAATCAAAAAACACAGACTTTAAGTGCTCCCAATTCAGAATTTAGAATAAATATGAGACAGAAATAGTCCTAACCATTAATGAGACCTTGTTATGCTCTTGGAGGCAGTATGAAAGGAAGGGTCAGTTTTAGGCATGACAAAAGTAGACAGTAGCTTAAAGTATATAAAAAAATGTTGGTGTTATGCAAGAGAGATTTCTACACCAAGAGAAGTGTCTGAAGTGCTAAGCCTGGCTCAGAGGCAGCCACATGATGTCACTTACAAATCCATTCAGCAGCTGTGGGACTTGTCAAGCCCCTTGGCTCAGTCACAGGTAGAAGGGTGTCACTGCTGGGATGTCCAGCCCTGTTTCGCCGCCCCTGTTTAGCAGAGAAACCCATAAACAAAAGTGCAGAGTGGAGTGTGTGGGGTCCAGAGAGGTTGCTCAGTCTTGGCATCCAAAAACTTAGAGGGGAAGATGACAGACAGGGTAACAGCTCTGCTGTGACAATGCACTGGAAAATTACCCTTGCTCCGAGCATCCAGGGAAGTCTTGTTCCTTCAAGATGGCTCTAGGTGCACCATATGCTCATGAAAAGTCAACTAGAAATGTTCTGGAGTAGATGTGGAGTATTGGATATAGCCTTTAAATAGTGATTAAAAGTTGTTAATTTCTTGGGGGAAGGATGAGGAGCCATTTACACTTCTATAATGCAACTGCAGGGAAGACAAATGGAATATGAGCTTCCCTCAGCAATGTAACAGAAGGGAAAAAAAACCCCATTAAATATATTACTATTTTGAAATAGCACAGGTTCCTATGTTTAATCTTTCACTGTCCAAAGCCAAGATAATTTCCAAGCTTTCCTTGAGTATTATTAATTGTTAATTAGATTGCAAAACTTTTTAGTGTTGTATTACGCACAAATACATCAACAGCAACAGGACATGTTGGCTGCAGGTTCCAGCTCCTGTGGTTGTATTTCAAGGGGGTGTCAGGGTCCTTTTCCCCACCCTTGTCCTGGAAGCAAAATTTTAGTTTACCCTTGATGAGATATTTTGCTGGGTGGTTACACGGAATATTAAAGAAATTTGATGAGTAAGAGTTTAATTCGGGTTTTGAAGATATTCAGCAGTTCATTTAGGGATTCAGGATCTGTTCACAAGTCAGTGTCAGTCTCTGATGCTTACTTGTGATTCACAAACATCTGACACCATGTATGCACTCAGTGAATATATGGTCTTCTGATTTTGAGTATTTCATTCAAATAGCATAGTGATTTAAATAATAAACCACTCTACAGCAATCATGACATCCTGAAATAACAATTCATGCTAAATTAAGCAAAGAAAAGTGGCAACAGCTGACAAATGTATCTTTTAGGAAGACTGGAGTTGTGTTGTTCTTTTAGTGCTGATTTTCAGTTTGTTTGCCTTTCTTCAAAGTGCAGTTAATATTTTTAAGAGATGAATGTGGTCAATTATATCACTTCCTGTCATACTTAGTGAAAATATCTGCAGGACTTTTTTTCTGGTGATAGCAAGCTAGCTAGCTAGTTAATTGTTATAAAACCACTTTAATTTTATGAGATCCCTGTGTATCTAATACAATATTACCATTTACCTGAGTTCTTCTGTGATTCCTGTTCATAAAATATCCAGGACCTCTGGAGCACACTCATTTTATAAATTCCAGTTAGTTCTCAAAAAAATTGACAAAATCCCAAAGTGGTCATTTAGATTACAAAGAGCTATTTTTCTATTCTGTTTTTAAATTTATGTTTCCTTCAGCCTGTTACTTTAAGGGTAATAAAACTGATTTTTTGAAATCAGTGAACCACTTTATCATTATTTTTCTCTTAACAGAACAATTTTTTATGATACTAGATGGTAGTTGTAGATATCTCCAGAGAGAGATATGTTCCTCTTCTTAAGGAATTAGGATAAAAATAAAATTGGAGACCATTGTGCATCAAAATACTGCACAGATTGTTGTCTTTGAAAAGAATGGAGAGGACAAAGGAATAGCAGTCTAGGAATTCTGTGATTTATTTTGTATCCGAGAACAATTCGATTTGCATTACCAAGTACTTACCACGTTGTGGAAAAGTCTTAGTGAGACATTTGTAACCTACTTGAAGGTATCATTCTTATCTACTCTCCCTAAAGAGAGAAATCTGGTAGTGCATTATCAAAAACATATGCTATAAAAGAGATTATTTCACCAATGATCTCAATAGGAGAAAAGAAAGACAATGCTGCATTAGCTATATTTTCAAATTTAAAGATTTAAGTCAGAGAGAATTGTTATAAAGACACAGAACTAGCCTCTGACACAGTATAGGTAACCAGTTTCCTCTGGTAACTTTTTTTTGGTCAAGCTCAAAATAGCAACTAGGGAAATAAATTTTAACTACAACTGTAATTAAAATGGTCTGCACACTTTTCCACCCCATCTGTCCAGTTGAAGGAATAAACGAATACCTGATAGACCTCTGGGTTGTTTTTTTAAAAAGATCTGATTTATTTCCTTGACATAGAAAAAGCTTCCCTGATAGAATCCTGGCTGTCTTCTCCAAATTTATAACGTACAAATTGTGAGGAGGAGCAGCATAGCATAAATGGATCTTGTTTCCAGAATTGGTATGTACATATGAAGACAAGTGTACTTAATAAATGGAGGTTATGTTTTACATAGAAAAAGGAGGAGGAAGGTCAGAAGGTCAGAATATTTGCTGCTGTAGCTCTGAAAACATGAATTTCCCGTTACTGGTAAAAGGCCAAAGGTGCAGGACTGATTTGGCAGTGCAGGGTGTCAGCACATGTGTGGGTTTGTCTTGGCATAGTTTCAGATTGCTTTAAGTGAGGCCGAGTGACTTTTGCCTCCCCTTTGTGTGAGCAGAAGCTCTGTGAACACCATGAATAAGGTAAAGGTCTGTCTGATCTGGGGCAGCACTGCTGTGCAAATAACAGCCCTTGGTGTCAACTGAGGCCAGGCAGGGAAACGATCAGACTTCAGCAGAAAGCCAGCAAGAAGGAGGCAGAGTGTTATAAGAAGACATATAAATAGATCTCCAAGTATACCACAGGAGAGAAAAGGAAGAAACTCCCACAACTGTGAACATCATACTCCCAGCAAGGATCTCAGGTTGTTCACAACATGTTCTACTTACCCCTCTTTCTGTTTGAGGAAGACTGGAGGTCTTGACCCTAGGAAAAAGAGGAATTTTGAATAGACAAATACGTCAAATGAAATTAATAGATCCTACAAGAGTTCGATATAGCTATGACTAATGGGTTTTGTTGTGTTAATTAGATAATTTGGATGATGTGACCGTTTAAACAAACAGTGAATTTTTATATATTTATATATACTGTCTTTCCATTTGTCCATAATAAGATTTTGAGTAAAATGCTATGTTCCATTTTTATGACTTTGAGCAAAGGGCAGGGACAGTAATGTGGTTAATAGTCACAGAGAAATCATCTGGGAATAGCCCAATAAACCACTAACAAAGGCAGACTGAAATGCCTAGAGAAATCAGAGAGTTTCCTCCTCTTGTATGGCTATGGCTGGTACAGTCTGCTGGATTTGGATATAGAAGGCTCAGGAGAGTCTAGAATCAGGTTTCTAATCCTCTTCTAAGTGCTTTAATCCCTTTGATGTGCAGAATACCACTGCATCTACCACTGCTTCCTCCTCTGGGAGGTGAATGGTTATCCACCAGCCGCAGGCAGTGCGGTGTTTCGGGTGGTGAACAGAAGATTGGCTGCCCAAGGACAAGCTTCTGAACATTTTATGTGACAATGGATTATCACAGAGGGAACGTCCAGGCAACCAGGTATAATATCAAGAAAGTCTGAGCCCTGCCAGAGATGGCCACCAGGTGAGATGTGGGCTGAATTGCTTTCCACCCTGCTCTGTCACTGTGTTTTTAGTGGAATGGGTTGTCCACAATCATTGCTGTGGACTAGGAATTGCGCTGGGAAGCCAGTTAAGCTGGTTGGACCGTTTGGTTGTATTGCAGGGGTTTGTGATCATGGAGCTCGTAGTCCTTCTGTTCACATACCTCTCTGGAATGAGGAAAAGCTGTGACTGCTAGATCACTGGGAGAAGTTTGTTGATGCACATCACCAGAGATAACTAAAATCTTAAAACTGTATCAATGTTAAAGACAAGAAAATGTTCTTGTTCATATTGTTGCAGCATCTGTAGTGTGGAACAATCGAAACAGATATACTTTTAAAAGCAAGCAATAAATATTCAATTCCACTAAAACATGGGAAATACTCAATATGGAGCTGAGTATTTTCAGGAGCTGTGAAACGCTTACAAAATTCCCATGATTATAGAACAGCACGAGCTCTCAAATAGTAAAATCTTCAGAGCAGCTTAAGTTAATTGTCCTGGCTAAATGAAATCTTCTAAGATAGAAAAGACCTCTCTTTAAGCAGGACTCTGAATGAAAATATGTTTGCTAGCGGTCACAAGCTGATGAGTAAGATCATTTACCAGGCCAATTGTCACCTTGAAAACTGAGACAAGAAATGTAATCCTGTAGTGTGCCCAGCATGAGTGGACACTTCAGGGCATGACTACAACACAGTCCGGGGCAATGCACTGGATACCCCTGAATGACCAACTATCACAAGGTGCAGTTTTAAACAACAGTATTACATAATACCTGGCATGACTGATCCTAGCTCTAAGGATAGTTCACATGATGCTCACTCAGATATCAGTTTCAGGTTGCTTCATAAGGAGTCAGCACGTGTTTATTTTCATGACATACATATGACCTTAGCCACAAACCCTGCTGTTGCAGCCATCTGGAAAGTTGTGCCATTTGACAACAGGTGGAAGTGTTCATAATCATAGAATCATAGAATAGTGTGGGCTGGAAAGGACCTTTAAAGGTCATCTAGTCTGCTGTAAGGTCACCCTGGAGCTTTTCTTTTCCAGGCTGAGCAACTCCAACTCTCTCATCCTTTCTTTACAGGAGACCCTCTTCAGCCCTCTGATCATTTTTGCAGTCCTACACAGGACTGACTGCAGTGGGTCCATGTATTTCCTGTGTTGAGGATTTCAGAGTTGTCCTCCAGGTGTGGTATCACAAGAACAGAGTAGAGGGGCAGAATCACCCCCCTTGACCTACTGACCAAGCTTCCTGTGATGTAACCTAGGAAACAGCTGGATGTAATCACACCTTACTGGCTTACAGCCAGTCTTTCATTCACCAGCACCTCCAAATTCCTTCTCAGCAGGGCTGCTCTAAATCCCTACATCCTCCAGCCTGTATTGATACCAAAGGTTTGCTCTGACCCATGTGTAGAAACTTATATGTGATCTTGTTGAACCTCATGAGGTTCACATGGCCCCACTCCTTGAGCTTGTCCAGGTTCCTGTGGATGGCATCCCATCCTTCAGTTGTGTCAACTGCATCACTCAGGTTGGTGGTGTTGGGAAATGCATTGAGGGTTCACTCCATCCCTCTGTGTCATTGAGAAAGACATTGAAGAGCGCTGGTCCCGGTACAGATCCCTGAGGGACATCATTTGCCACTGGGACATTGAGCCACTACAGTCTGGATGCAACCATCTAACAAATTCCTTGTCGATCAAACAATCCACCCATCAAATTAATCTCTCTCTCATTTAGAAAGGATGTTACGGGGGGACTATGTCAAAGCCCTTAGAGAAATCCGGGTGATATAGGAATTGTTCTGTTGCTTCATATATGCTATTACTTGGCATTAAGTATTTTGCTGTCAGCAGAACTGCTGCCTGATAGAGGATCTATATGAAGTGCAGATCTCTTGATTCAGAATGGTCTTACAAGCTTAGATCTGCAAACTGTGAAATGAGTTCACATTCACTGAGAAAAATGAAGCCACAGGGACACAAATAAATGCTGGCATTGCTGATGAAAACAGTTACTTTTAAGATGTGATTGTTCAGCTTCAGATATCTTTTTTTTTTTCTCCCTGTTATTGAGAGAGAAACCATTAAGTATAATATAGCAAAACTTAGACTTACTAGGTTTCTCTAACATTTCTCAATTCTTTCTGAAGCATTCGTATGTTAAGGATATTGCGATGATTTGTGCATGCAGCCAAGCTTTTATTGAGAAGAAACCTTAAATGGCCACAGTGTTTACATGAGCTGTCAGTTTTGTATTGCAGAGTTTTATGATGTGGTGTTTACGCACTCAGATCCTACTCTCGTAGAGAGATTTACATGCTGCAGCCCTTTTCCCTCTCTTTTTAAGGTTCACCAAAGGTTAGTAATGGTTTTGAGGACTGTTATCAGAGACAGTCAGTCCTTTATTCTCCAAATATTGTTGTATGTCCTTATTTTAAACTTAGTAATGAAGAGAGAAAAAACCTTTCTGAAACTGAAAATTTGTCCATGTTTTGTGGTTGAGCCTTGTCCAAAATAAATATGATGAAAACTGTGAGGAAAAGATGATATATTTTCCAAATATGTTTTTCTCCAAAGGTGAGTATATTCAGTACTTTTAGGTTTGCAGTCCAGAACATTGATCAGTTCTGTACCACAGCGACATGTCCTGTTAGCACTGTACCCTGGGAATCACAGGATTAAGGGTGGTGTAGTGTAGGTGCCTACTTTCTCCCATACCTCTCCATCATCACATGAAATCAGAGCTTGAATATAGTATCTAGAGCACCAATTTGCAGGATATTAAGACTACTTGACTCTAGGCATCTAAAACAGGAATATTCAGAGTATCGAAAGTAAGCTCTTCCTCTGTGTTGCTCTGTAGAGTCACTAATACCTTTCCTTTTCCTTCACAAGAAAGTGTGAAGAGTAATTACTTACCTGTAAAAATGAGGCTAATAATATGTATCACCTCTGGGGAAAAAAATATGATTTGGGGTAAGTGGATAGTTCTTCAGTTTAAGATTAAGGAGAGCAAGAAGATAAATTGTTTTATGCAAATTTAAGAGTGCCTCTCAGCCCTCTTCAGAGACATTTTTCAAATTCCTTTCCCCACCAGACCACAGCACTAAGTAACACATTGGGTCAGACCTGTGGGTAAGGTGGATGCCATGGTAACAATACCAGGTGAGTAAGCCTTTTAATGAACATTTTCATAGAATCTGGATCACTGACTCTCTATGAGGGGAGTTTAGATCACAATTTTTACTTGGGTCCTTCGGAATTGTAGGGTACGTGTACACCAGTAAACAACTGTTGTAAATTAGTAATTGCCTGGCATGCTATCTCTCTGTCTCTGTTTGTGTTTTAATTTTAGGTTTGCACTTATGGTTTGGCTTGGTCAGGAGGCAAGTTTGGTTAGATGATTGTAAGTGTAACACTGTATCCTGTCCTGACAGATGCTGTATCACCATCCTGCTGTTCTTAATACAGGAAACACAGTGTAGCGTGGACATTGTAATGCATGAACAAATGAGGTTAGTGCGCTGGCAGACACTGGAGCCTTTCAAGACAGAGCCCTGGGAAGATTTTAGGGCATTGCTTACTGGAGGCAAAGGCTCTGTGATACTCAGCAGGTTTTTGTTTGGCTCAGGGCGCTGCCGTAGCAGCACAATGTAGTTCTGGGGTACAGAGGATGCACATACTCGCATGCACATGACCTGCTTTCCTTTGATTTGTCTTTCTCTCCCTCCTCTTTGATTCTGCAAATGTGAGGACATTTTTTAGCAAGATGCACAAGCATCTGTTTAGCTATGCAGCTTTTTTCCTCTTAGTTAGCATCTCTGAGATTCTGTAATTACACTTCTGGGTAAAATAGGCTGTCATGATAACTTATGCATGGAATGCTCTATTTAAAGTGGTGGGCCTCATTATTCTTGGATTTACACACAGAGCAGAGGTAGGGCCTAATGGAAGATAGTAAATTAGAGGAAATTTGATCTTCCTCTGAGAGAAATAGTTGAAGTTCATCAACTCAATATAAAACTGACCAGCTTTTAGAAAAAGCAGCAAGGGAGGATTCCTACTTCTGGTATAATATGGAGACTGAACATTTCCATGCTTTTTCTGTAAGATATGCACTTTCTTTTAGGCCAGAGAGTCTTTTGTTCAGGTTGTGCTATTGACCTTTAAACTGATACATTAACAATAAGGAGGAATACAGGATTGGCAGATGCTGTGGTGCCGATGTGAATTACTCATTTACAGCAGCTTGAGAGTAAGATTGATGATCCTGTGAGCATGTTAAAGAGCATAACCCAGAAGATTAATCTAGTGAAAAATATTCCAGGGAAACACAATTGCTGAGAGAAAAAGACAGATAATGTAGAAAAGAATGTCTTGTATCATCTTTATGGTTTTCCTTGCAAAGTTGTCTGGAAAAGATTGTTTGCTATAATTAGTCTCTTGAGAAAGTGATATTTTAACTTTTTTTTTTTCTTTTAAATTGTAGAAAATTCTGCAACTTTGTTTCAGACATTTCGTGTGGGATATTTTCCCTCCAGTTCTTAAGTGGAACACTCAAACAGTCTGCTCTCAGACAAGCAGGCTGTGTGCAGTATCATTGATTTCACTGATAGTTCAGAAAACATCTCATAGGATGAGTCTTGGAAAGTATCAGTATGAAGTTCACTAAATAAACTCTGAACTGTGTCTGAAATGACAGCCCAAATCTCTCAGCTTTACACAGCGTTTACTTAGATAAGCAATTTTCATTTCTCGCTTTTAAATATAAGTTGTTTTCTACTGCTTTGAGTTTTGTAAAAGCATAGTTTTTAAATGCTTTTATATTAAGTAGTTGTATTAAGTGCTGGAAAGGAACAAAGTCTAGAACTTAGAGAAGACCCACCCCTCCAGCATGTTTTTTCTCCTTGGCTTTTTCTTACAGGCATTGATCTGTTTGAAAGAAAGAAAAGTTTTTCTGCTTGGGACAAACCTGAATGTCTGGTTTGCAAAATACTTACAAGGCTGATTCTAGGTTGAAAATTTGATCTCTGCTGGACTGAAAGATGCTACAGCTTTAACAGATAAGAATGGAAATTTATAGTATTTTCACATAACAGGTTGTAAATCAGAATGGCTGTTGTGGTTTAACCCCAGCTGGCAACTCAACCTCACATAAGGGGTTGCTCACTCCCCCACCAACAGGACTGGGGAGAGAGTCTGAAGAGTACAAGTGGGAAAATTCATGGGTTCAGATATAGACAGTCCAATAGATAAAGCAAAAACCACTCGTGCAAGCAAAGCAAAACAAGGAATTTGTTTTCAAATACTCTATGACTTTCTGTAAACCACCTCACTTGGCTGCTCATATTTCTTATCTTATGCAACAAAAATTTGGTACAACTGCACTTCCCCAGAATCCTGATAACATAGAAAGCAAATCTTGTTTCTAATTACCTTAGATGCAAATTTAAGGAGCAACACAAAGAATATATAATTAATTTCTGTCAGGACGCCAATCTAAATATTTAATAGTCACATTATAAATAAATAACTGAAGGCAAAAACTGCCTAATTTCTATTGTGATTAGCTCATCCCCAAAAATAATAGAAGTATGAGCATTATTTTATAGGCAAAAGATTAATTTTAATATGGTTTTGTTTCATTATTCCCTACGTAGGAATTCCCAGAATAGTAACATAGTCAATATTTGTAAACTTTCCATTGGCTAAACTTTTTATTGGCTAAACATTGGCTAAAAGGAAGGAGAAATTGTTTTAGATCATCCAATTCATTGACAAATTTTCAGGCAGTGATTCTAGTGCAAGACCGGGATGAGAATCTGCTGGTGAGAAGCCGCAGTCACCAACCAGGGAAGCTTAGGCAGCTGCACAGCACTAACCACACAACTGTAGGTTTCCTTATGAATGTTACCATTCCTAGGCTGGGATTTAAAGTCTGGCTTGTAGCATTGATTCCAGTGTATTTTTTCTCAATAACTGTGTTGTAGCCTGTACTTACTGCTTACACACTCTGATCAAGAAAAAGTTGTCGCCCATCCTTGTTCCGAGATTAAAGTACTTCATGCCCAGAGCTATGTTGTAGTGGCATGTCATTTATGTGAAAGCCACACAAGCTTTTACATGCTTCCGACAATCATTTGAGGACTCAGTGACATGTGAGATAAACTGTAATTCAATTTCACCCACCAAAGATATTTTTCTTAATGCAACTTAAAACATCAAGGACTTGCTTTTTATTTCTTCTCAAAGTATAAAATGTTATTTCCTAGATTTGAAATCTAGTGAGAGTCCCTATGCCAAGGGATATTTTGTATATTCAACTATTCTTCCACCAGTGTGTTCACACTAAAATTAGGATTAAAGAAGATAACCTGGTAAGATATTTTTCTACTTTAACATAATTGGTCCTCTAATTTATGCTTCTGAACATTTTTATCTAATAACTTCCTGTATATTTGGGCATTACTGCTTTCTTAGTTTTCAAAGTATATTAATAGAATGAAACATGGAAGTTCTTTCTGGAACACTCAGTGATAGGTATAGGGTCAAACTAGATTACAGGATTTACATGTTGATATCAATACTCTTATAAAATATTTAAAACTCATGGTATAGCATGTATGAGAACTTTTCAGACATGAATTTCATGGTAGTGTTTTTGCTTCACATGGTTCTCATGTTATTGGGAGAAGAACCCATGTGGAGATGCTCTCCCATAACTGGTCAGTATTTTCTCTGTGTTTCCCTTAGAACTGCTTTGGAGAAAAATATCTGTTTTTCATAGGAAAACATAGTTCTGTCAAATTTAAAATGTCACTTTAATTGAAATTTCAGACAGGCAAGAAAGTCAAGAGAAATAATTAGGTTTTCTTACAGAAAAGAGGTGCGAGAAGAGTATGATCAGGTAAAGTAATAATACTTCATTTGGAGTGTTAGCAGTAAAGAGGGTTTGATGAAGATTGATAAAACCAAAATAAACCAGAATTATTTAATTCTGGAGGGACAGATGAATATCCAAGCACTTCTCTGCAAAGTACCTCCTGGTAGAATTTCAGACAAATGCATTTCTAGATTGTCCATCTGTAGTTAATTTCAAATAATTGTTTTGACCTTCTTTAATCTTCAAATCAAGAGGAATTTTTAAACTCTTCTGAAAAGCAAAAGCTTTAGTTTAGGTGTTAAATAGTTGGTAGTTTGTCTTAGTCTCACTTTACAAGAATTATGTAATTTTTCTGTAATATTTACATTAAGATGCTTGCAGGAAATCTTTGAATATTTATCATCACAATCAAAGTCTAATTGATATATGTATGAAAACCTTGATTGTCTTTAGAGAGTGAAACTTTACTGCAGATCTGTAGGCAACTGCTATCTCCTCTTGTTCCAATTATGTTCTTCACAATTATTTTCCCTTACTAGATGCATTTGTATAAACTTTGCCACACATAAATAGCTTTACATATGCTTGTTAGTGGAAATAACTAGATAGCTAGTATCAATGTTTTCCTCATGTTTCTTCACATGTTTATATGCAAGTCTTGTTCTCCATTCTCTTTGCATTCCTCATTGTCATGTGTGTCCCCAAGTTCTCCATCCACAGTATTGGTGTCCTGTCAACATGCATCTTGCTTAATTGCTTTTTTCTTTTTATTTTTTTTAATTTATTCCTCTTTTCTAATCAAGGAGTTAAGACAAATTGAGCCACCTGTTCTGCACCTAATTGGTTCTTCTCCTTAATTGTCATGGCTGGTTTGAACAAACAAGCAGAACTAACCCTGCTTTAGGCAATGTGTTTAACTCTCCGTTACCTTATTGGCTGTATTTTTTTTTTTTCTCAGAAATTTCAAAGATACATTACATGAGCACTTGCTATTTATGAACTCAGCCAGTTCTTGGAATATGGGAAATATGCCCAAGATTATGGAAAAGCTAGTGAGAACTCAACTTCCCGGGAAGCAAAATCCATGACATTGCCATTCTGCTTAGCCCATTATGAAATCATCTGGTTAGAACAAATACCTGGACATAGTATGCCAAATTTCCAGAAACAACACCAGGGAAATTTAACTAAAATGGAAAGTAAAGGAAGAAACAAATGTAAAAGAAGTTCAGATTGGGTAAAATGGAATGATGAACCTGAAAAATAAGCCATAAAGAAAATTGTATTGGAACTGTAGCTATGCCTGTGAAATTGGAGAAAATCATGACTTTGAGAACTTACCCAGCTCTTCCTGAATAAGGTTCTGCAGCTGAAACTGGATATGACCCTCCTTAGCTTTTTCTAGGGTCTGTGCTGTGGCATTTCTGATTAAAATTCTTAAGCATACAGTTGGTTGTTCAAGGGAGTTAAAATCTTGGCAAACTAAGTTCTTGGAGCCTTTCTACTTGCATGTAATTATTTGAGGATCTTATAAGGGATATAGTTAGAAATAGCACATTATTCATAAGTGCCCTGATGAAAGAGTGCTAAATAGTTACAAAATACCCTGCAAATTTGCAGATGCTGCCTCATGGTCATATCATATACATATCTGATACCTTTCATCAGTGAAATTCAATCAACAGTTGGAAGTGTATTTAATCTCAGCTTCAAGATCTGTTTTGTTTTTGCTCCTTTGTTTTTCTTTGCATTTCATGGCTTTATATAGTTTTCTAACCATGGTGTTTCACATCCTACTTTCAACAGTACACACAGTATGTGAAATGTAATTTCTGGACCTATCTAGTCACTTTGTGGCTAACCATACCCTTTTCCCATTGTCATTAAATCTTCTTCAGTGAAGATGAAGAAGCATTAGGAATCAGTATGGTATTGCACATGTTGCTTCACAAAAAACTGATTCCTCCTGAAGCACCTGTCATGAGTGTATATCCATCAGATCACTCAGACAGAAAGATCTGGCAAGTGTACGCTGGGGTGGAATGAACTGTAGTTAATACCTGCTAGTGGCAAATTCATACTATTCCCCTACATTTGTAGCTTCCAAGATTAAAGGCAAAACACAGCAATAAATGCTCATTAGTCAGAACCATTATGCAGGTTATCCGGCACCCCCCTTCGAATGGTCTCTCTACATCCATCTAGATGGGCTTTTGTCCCCTTTTTCCTGGATCTCCTCAATTTCTTTCCTTCTCCTCCCATCTTTTGTTCATCCTTCTTTCCACTCCTGAGTTTCCTTCTGTTATTCCTTGATCTTTATATATTTCAGAATTAACAAAAATAGGGCCAAACCCAAGCATTCTGAGAGAAACGCTGTTGGGACCAATCTAACATGTAAACTCAGTTCTATATGTAAAATTCCATGAAGAAATAATGCAGCCAGGCAGAGCAGAAGAAAAGACATCCTAAAAAATGTAATTAAACAAATAATGGAATTGAGACCATCACACTTCACCTCATGTTCCCTCTGATTTGATTATTATTGTGTGAGGATATTTTCTATGCTATTACTCTCTTTTTGTCCCATTTTAGAAATGTAAAAACACTAAGTGATTCCCTTAAGGAAAATATTTTTCTACTCTCTAACTTTCCATTTTATGACATAATGGAAGTAAATTATTTAATACATGTACAGTTCTCAGTTTTGTCATATTGAATTTATGTGGTTTGCTGAAGTAAAAACTTTAACTTTTACACAGTAAAATGTTCCATACAGTCTTCTTTATAAAGTAAAAATAAAACTATTTTAAAATGAGAAATACTGAATCAGTTTTACAAAACTTGATTATTTGATTTCTGGGTACTTGGTGAAATTGGGTAATTTCTTTATCCAATGCTAGTTGACCTTAGATAAAATTTAAAAAAAAAAAATCCTTTTTCTAAAAGGAGTACTCAGAAACTATTTAAAAAAACAAAAGCTCAACCAAATATGTCAAAAGATTGTTTTGGCAAGATGTTCTTGTTGTTTTTTACTTTCAGAAAATAGAAAAATGATGCACTAGTATTTAGTGTCTTTTACTACTACCTTGACACCCTTTGGTGAAAGACTAATGAAACTTTTTTTTCAGGAATTCTCTTTTTCTCTGCTGTGTTATGTTGTACCCCTAAAGACTTCAGTTCTATAATTTCTACCATTTTACCTCATTCAAATTTTTTTTCCAAGACAAGATCCTCATCTTCCTGTTCATTTCAAAGTACCTGACATAGCGTGAGACTTGTGTTGGTGGTTCTCTGGCAGAAAAGTGAAGGTATATGTTCTGTGTGTTATGGTGTGACATAGTATGAGCCTTTCTAGGCTAGAGGGTCTTTCTCTAGTCCCATGAACACATAAGTGGGAGATTTTCAGACAGAATGGATTAATAAATAACTGTTTCATCTGTTAATGTTGTGGCCTCAATAATGCCACTGCAAATGAAAATATCTCCATTGAATCTGAGAGATGTAGAAGAGTGGTAAAGGTACAAGGTCCCTGGCCCCAGGATTGTATGTTCAATCAAATTAGTTGAGCAGATGGTGTTTAGAGAGGCATGCAGAAAACAAAGGGCTCCAGGGAAATGATATTAAAAACTCTTAAACCAATGCAAAAATAATAAACAATTGTATAATTTTCTTTTAAGTGAGGAGAAGCCATGGAGGCTAAAGGTTTTTAAGAAATTTAAAAACAATTTTAAAAAGAAAAAAAAGTTTCTAAGGAAAGTGTCACACATGAGCATGATCATACCAAATGAGAAAAATATAGTGAGTAGGGAATGTGGAAAACACAAAGAACAACCAGTGGAAAGGCCAGTAGTGATCAAAGACAAGTAAAAAAAGAAAGTGAGAAAATATCTATCCAAAGAGTTTCTTTTTTCCCTCCTTTTCTTCTGCACTTCCATCATCTTAGGCGTGGCATGTTGGCATTGCACAACATCAGGCTGTGATCACTGGCAGCGTTTATTAGTAAGGTATGCCCGTGTGTATCCACAAGGGAGTTCCTTCAAGGCCTAAATTTTAATTGTTTGGCGTTTTTTTTTTTTTTTTCTGTGATTAAATGGAGAAACTGTCACCAAACTGTCCTAGATACCATAGTCCCCCTAAGCAATCAAGGTGATGAACCATTCAGAGCAGCGGTGTGAGAGCCTGAATTGCCATTTTGTGAATAAATTCTCGTTTTACCTTTCAAGACATTTTAGATCAGCAAGTGCTTATCACTTGGGGGAAGAAAAGTTTTATGGGCAAATCCCAAAGTTCTCAAAGATAATTTATGGAGTTTGTTGCTACTTTTATATCAGATATAGGGATCCATAGGCATTTTGTTGCACATATAATGACAACTTCCTAAACAAATATTATAATTTCCTTCCTTTTCAAAGAAGACTCAGGGAAAGTCACAGTACCTCACTGGATCAGAGCACTATATTTTTAATTGACTGTCCATTGAAGATGTGAGAATATTTTTGCTAATTTAGAGATATTTCAAAGCCAACTGAAAATATTCTCATACTTACATGTAGCAGTGTTTTGCTTTTAACATTGCAAATGAAGATGAGAAATTTGCATAAAAATTAAGAAAATGAGATACAGGTTCATGAGCACATATATGCTGTCTTCAGTCAGATAGCTCTATGCCACCAAAGCCAATAGGGTTACCCACACAGCTAATGTGCAAAGGTGTGCTTTCAGTGGTGAAACCAGACAGAGGAATACTTTAACTGTCTGTTGTTATATTAATGTCTCAAAGAGCACTCAATTACTCCAGTGGTTCTCTTCTTCTTGGTAATTATCCTTACTCTCATTGTCTGTTCTACAGATTGCCTATGATGCCTCTCTTTACAGATATCTAGCTAGAGGGTACAAAAATACTAATGATGTTTTTTAGCTCGTAGCTTATCACCGAAATAAATATTTGCAGGTGGATGTTGCTATCATTACTTGTTCAAGCTTAATGAAGAGAGTTCAAAATGAACTTCATTATTGAATTCTACTTTTAAATCACTTTGTAATTTTTCACAGTTTTTTGGAAAGATTTATTGTTTTGACTTGAAGATTAAAAAAATCCCAATCTATTTGGTTTTATGGAAATTAGCATTAGAATAACATGCAGTTCACATTTAACACATAAGAATATGTTGCTGTGTGAAACTCATGAGGCGTTCTGGTTTAATAAGGCAGTTTATATAAACAAAGATGTTACTTTTTATTGTGCTGCAGCAAGAGTCTGTGATACAAGAATAGATAAGGAAATATAAACTATTTCCAAAGCTTCAGTTCTCTGATTACCATCATTATTTTAGGAAAAAAAAAATAAGAAAAAAAAAATCATAAAACCCTTATGAAATTGTATTCCTGGTCCTTCCAAAACAAGAATACATATTATTTTGATGCATAAATTTCCATGTCTCTGTTTTCCTTCCCCCCCCCCCACCAAATATACAGATATATATTATTGCTGAAACATTGTTTTTATTCTTAGAATATCTTTCACTTCCCAGTTCACCAAGTGGTCATCTTTTTATTCTTTTCTGATGATGCAACCACTCTAGTCCATCTTCCCAGGTACTGAGCCACTTCTGTTCTACTGTTAGAAGTATTGTACTTTTGAGCCCAAATTTTGCGAAGTCTTACGCCCTTCTGCGAAAGTTTGGCAGCACTTTCTCGTTCTGAATAGTTGATTTTTTAGTGTCTCCCTCATGGTTTGAACAGATCTTTCATCCAGAAGCAAGGAAGATTAATATAACAGAAAACCTCTTGCAGTAAATAAACATAATGAGAATAGAACTACAGAGCTACAGAAAAATGTTGGTGGGAACAAGGTCAAGTGAAGAAATAGGACTCATTTATAACTCATAACCTGTACAGAAGCCATGCAAAAGATGCAAACAGGGCATGATTTTTTTTGGGGGGGGGGGGTTGTTGTTGTGTTTGGTTTTTCTTGTTTGGCTTATTTTTTTCTTTTCTTTTTTTTATGTTTGTTTAGTTGTTTGTTTTTTTCTGCAGAAGCTATTGTGTGGTTTTTTACAGATGCTTACAAGCAGATTATTTTTGTTTGTCATTAAAGGGATCCAGCTTGGTCTATCCAATGTTGCCATATGGGAAAATTCTTCTACAAAAGCAGTGAGGCTGATTTGCACAGGGATGAAAAGTCTCTATTCTTTCACTATGAATTAGTATATGGCCCTACTTTGCAAAGATGTACTCATCTTTTAATTATGCACTTTAAGAATCTGATTGCTTTTAATGGTGCTAAGCAAAATATGTAAACCAGTGCAAGTAGTATATTTTTACAGTCAAAGGTTTACAAAGCTGTATGAGCAAATAGAAAAACAGAAAGAACACAAACCTTATTTTTTTTTAATTCCTTTAATGATGTCAGAGCCCTGTGTATGGAATTGTCATTGACTGCACTAGGAGTCTATCTATCGAATACAAATCATTATAAAGCCTTTGTGCTTTCTTCCAGAAATAAAGCCTTTTCCTTTTTTTATCATTGAAAATAACTTGTATAGGGAGATAAAGAATAGTTAATAATTATGGATAATAGAAAAACCATCCTTTCATTTCAGCACCAAAAAAGATTTTTTTAGAATGGTGTGAGATTTATTTTTCACAAAATGTTGTTAAAGGTTGCTGTGGTCTGTAAAAATCTTGTGCAGACTAAACTCTTTATGTCAAAATTTGTTTCTGTGGTCTTACTAGTGTCAGTAAAAATAAAAAGGTTAAAGTCTTCACCTTCCATAGCACAGATTATCCCTGTTTGGCTGGGGTTTTCCTTTCCACTGTGAACTCTCATGTTAAATGCTTCTGTTTTACAGATGGACTGCTGTAAAATCCTTATCAGGTTTGATGCCTTTAATCAACTTTCACGTGCCAATATAAATCAGAACTTTTGCTAGACTGGCATATTATTTCAGCAAGGAAGTGTAGTATTCACTCACCCTGAGGCAGACATCTAAAATCAGTTGAATT
The DNA here is from genome assembly GCA_014706295.1 of Lycocorax pyrrhopterus obiensis. Classification (NCBI taxonomy): domain Eukaryota; kingdom Metazoa; phylum Chordata; class Aves; order Passeriformes; family Paradisaeidae; genus Lycocorax; species Lycocorax pyrrhopterus. The sequence continues at coordinate 9,345,009 of JACSVZ010000015.1, forward strand.
AATCACACCTCTCCAGGGACCATAGAGACATCAAATGTAGCTCTGGTATTACACATTTGGGCAGATAAAACCACTGCAGGAATTTCTTTCAGGAATTTTGTTTGCAGGTGATAAGGTCAGTGCCAAAATGGAGTGTTATCTCCTGGAAGGCTGGAGTGTGTCCTTGGTGGCATGGCACTGGATTTGATGTCTGTGTTTTCTACTTGCAGTTAATAACAGTGATTTTAATACACTATAGTGGGATGAAATTTGGGGAATATAGGAAAGTTAATGAAGCCAGAATTTGGTCTATGCTGACATTGCATATATAGAGCAACAGACAGTTCATTGTTCATGTTCTTATTTTTAGTAAGGAATTGAAATTTATCTTAAATAAAAAGTCAGGAACTGTAAGCCAAACTGAAAATTCTGAGGGCTCAAAATGCAAATTATGATTCAGTAGCTTCCTTTTAATAATCTTCTGAACTAAAATGTCTGATAGTTTAATATTATATTTTATAGTAATGTTAGTATAAATTTCTCTTATGACAAAGGAAAATTTGTTTTGGAACTCACTTGCATACAAGTGGGATGTCATGGTGTTACTGATTACTGGTTTTGGAAATCATTTCCTCACATCAGTGCTAGTAGACATCAGACTGTATTATGTTTAAATTCTGCCAAAAGTAAAAATTTAATGCCATGTATGCTTTGTTCACAAACATTGCTATAAATATACTTGAAGAACCAATAAAACCATGCAAAGTGAAATGTTTCCATGAGAAAATTCTTGCATGTGTTATGCTTAAGGATATTTTGGTAATCTGTAAAGGACAGAGATGATTGATAGCAACTTTTGCTCTTTTTTTTTTTCTTTCCTGTGATATAATAGTTATTTCCGTAATTAGTTATATACTGCCTGAACATGACCTTGCACTTTTTTAGACCCATGAGTGGAAACCAGGGAAGTATTGTCCACAGTAATTAAATCCTTGGCACCTATTGCACCACCTTTTCTAGCATATATATACAACCACACGTGCATATGTGGTATGAGCCATGCAAGACACCACTGCACTCCAGGGCAGAAGATGAAGAAACAAATACTCAGTGTCATATTGTGTAACATTATGTAAAGCATTCATAGGCTATAAAAATAAAGTGAAATTAATCCATTGCAGCCTGTCATGTGCTATTAAAATAAAGTGAAATTAATCCATTGTAACCTGATTCAGGAATTACTGCCATAATCTGGAAAGAGCGATGAGATTTTGCAATTACAGACTGCTTTCTCATGTAAATAAAGAAACTAGAGAATTACGCACAAATACTGAAAAATTCTGGGTTTACCTTTCTTGTTAACTACAAATGAGTGAATTTTGGTTCAATAACTGTTCTTCTCATCTATGAACAGGAGCCACAACTGTTTACTCCAGTGCCTTTGTTTCTAAAGTCACAAAAGCCAAGACTCTTCCTCTTACTGGAACATTTTGGAATGTAGGTGTCTGGATTTCATGCATCAGACATTTTTTCTACTTATCTTTTACTAATGTCAGTTTGAAAAAAATGTGGTAGATGCTAATGAAGTAAACAGAAACCATTATCTGTATGTCCATAGATCTGAATGTTTCAGGCCAGACATTCATTACTCAGGATGTGACTTCTATGAATTTAGCCTTGATTCCTGAATTGAAGGAGACTGAAAACCAAGTAAGACCTGTTAGTCATACACGTTTCTGGTGAAACTCAAAACCTTTTTGTTCCACAAGTGATATTTACCTTCTTATAGTTGCTTCTCAGTAATTGCTAAACCACATTAAAGTGGATGCAGAGTACTTGCAAGGGTTTTTTTTAGTATTATTATTAATTTTTTAAGAATTATTTTCAACGAAGGGAGCTTCCTTAGAACATTCTTGCAGTTAGAGTCCGTCACACTGCTGGTGCAGGGAATGAGTTAATAGTTGGCGCTTGCCATTACCATTCCTCAGCCTCCAGGAAAGCCCCACACCCTGTCTAGTCAGAATATGAACTGCTGCAACTCCTGAAGCTGCTTTTACCTGAGTGCTGTTGAGGTTTCCTTCTTTGCCTTTGAGAAAAAACACATATTTGTCTCTCGTTTCAGTGCCTGCATATGCCCACAGGAGCCTCAAAATGCCTCTCGTAGGTTGTGTCTGGTGAGGTCAATCCATAAAAGTACAAAACTAAATGAAAAGATCAAATAAATGCAACACTCAAGTTCAAGAGCATACAAGTAGCTTCCTGACTTCAGCTCACAAATGTTGCTTGATAAATTTTTAAAGCAGTCTTTCTTGGCCGCTGGCTTTTCTAGAAAATTAAGAGCTTGTGAATCCTCTTATCCTGGTGCCTCCATTTTCTCATCTTGCTGTGGTTAGTGAGATCTCCCAGATAAAAGCTGTAGGCTGAATGAGCCTCCATACCACTTCCTCTGGGGTTATAAGAGCGGTGTTGCCATTTTGTCCAATTTGTCAACACCTGAGTTTGCTGCACTTTCCCAAATTACAAACCTACACTATCAAAAATTTATGAAACCATGGCAGATACAAATGCCTGAGCTGTCAGCTGAGATCCTCTTTTTGTTTATTTTCACTTCTCTTTCCACTTTCTTCACAACATACTGTATTACTCTTCCAAAAATACTGATCAAAAAAAGCCTTTTTTCCCATCTCTGCTATGTATAAGCTGGCTGCATTTGCAAAAGTTTTGTATCTCCTGGGCATTTTCTTGGCTTATTTTCATTTTGACAATGTATGCAACTGTGTGTGTTGTTTTTGCTGTGCTACTGCCTTGAACTCTGTCTGCCTTAATGCCGCCGGTTTTTTGTTTTGGATTCCTTTAGCATTTTGGATACCGTCTCATGCAATACTTTTGTCATTTGTTATAAGCCTCATTTTATTAGACAATTTCTTTTGCTTGGAAAATTTTAGTTTGCTTTTTCAAGAGTTGATTCTAAGAATTCTAACTACTCTTCTTATTCTTACTGATCCAAATCATAACCTCCTTTTTTATTAGGAATTTATCTAGCCTTTGCAAATTGGAAGGCTGTCTTTTTTTTAACTCATATGAGATTCAATGTGTGGTATCATATGCCACATCAGTTGCAAATTCTTCTTTGACCTTCTTTGTTTCTCAGAACCAGCAGTTATGGGACATCAGGCTCTCCTGATCTTCTCCCTTTCTGCTGAGGATGACTGCTTCACAGAATCATAAAATATCCTGAGTTGGAAGGGACACACTAAGACCACACTAGTCCAACTCCTGGCCCTGCACAGGACAGCCCCAAGAGTCACATTGTGTGCCTGAGAACATTTTTCCAATTCTTCTTGAATTCAGGCAAGCTTGATGCTGTGACCACTGTCTGAACATCTCTAGGTGAATAACCTTTTCCTGATATCCAACCTAAACCTCTCCTGACACAGCCTCAGGTCATTTGCTTGGGTCCTGTCACTTGTCACCACACAGAAGAGATCAGTGCCTGCCCCTCCGCTTCCCCTTGTGAGGAAGCTGAAGACCACACTGAGGTCTCCCCTCATACTCCTTTTCTCCAGGCTGTACAGATCAAGTCCCCTCAGCCACTCCTCATAAGGATTCCCCTCCATCCATCCTCGTTGCCTCCTTTGCACACTCTCTAATAGCTGAATGTCTTTTTTATATTGTGGTGCCCAGAACTGCCCCAGCACTCGAGGTGAGGTCGCCCCAGTGCAGAGCAGAGCGGGACAGTCCCCTCCCTTGCCTGGCTGGCGATTCTGTGCCTGATGCTCCCCAGGACAGGGTTGGCCCTCCTGGCTGCCAGGGCACTGCTGGCTCGTGTTCAGCTTTCCACTGACCAGGACCCCCAGGTCCACTTCACAGCTGCTCTCCAGCCTCTCATTCCCCAGGCTATACACACAACCAGGATTGTCCCATCCCAGCTGCAGAATCAGATACTTGCTCTTTTTAAACCTCATATGGTTGGTGATTGCCCATCTCTCTGATTTGTCGAGGTGTCTCTGCAGGGCCTCTCTGCTTTGGAGGGAGTCAACGTCTCCTCCTTATTTTCTATCCTCTGCAAACTTAGTATCCCTTCCAGTCCTGCATCCCAGTTTTTAGTGAAGATGTTGAAGAGCACAGGGCAGAGCCCTGTGGAACCCCATTACTGACCGGTTGCCAGTCTGGTGGTCCCCCATTCACTTTAACTCTTTGTGCTTGACTCATGGTCCAGTTGCTCACCCATCCCATGATGTGTTTATCCAGCTCTGTGCTGGGCATTTTGTCCAGAAGGATACTGTGAGAGACAGTACTGAAAGCTTTACTGCAATTCTAAAAGATTACATCAACTGGCTCCCCTTGATGACCTGAGGGGTTATCTTGTCATAAAAGGAAATCTGATTTGACAAGCAGGACTTTCCCCTCATGAACCTGTGCTGGCTGTGACCAATGCAACTAAAGAGACTGTTCTGGTCAAATTTGTGTTACTGTTGTCTTCCAGATTCCTTAGGTCTTAGTGCTGGGGGAAACTAAGCAGCAAAATCCTTCCAGTGTTCTTTGACGCTTTCCTTGTGAGTATACCAGTTGTGAGGTAGAATCCCATTGCTCTTTTTGGTGCTTCCAGAAAATCCGCCTGATGCTGTGGCCTCAGAAGTATCTCTACTGAAGCCGGTTGGCTGGCCTTGCATGGCACATGTTGCATCTCTACAGCTAAAGTTGTTCATGCTCCTGCAGGAAGGATCCTCGTAGTGCTGGGAGTCTGTCTAACACTGTCCCCCAGACTGACCAATTTTTTACAGAACATCAAACCAGGATGCAGGCTAACAGCAAAACAGGATGTGTAGATATGGGCTTGAGTCTGGTCCATGACCCTGTTAGGGTTATTGGACTAGAAGCAGTGTCAATAGTATTAGTCCATAAATTATATATATATAGGAGATTCAGCTGTTAAAAGATTCAGTTCCTCAGGAGAAAGAGATGATTTGCTCTCAGGAACTGAAATAAGTGTTGTCTCACTTTTTAGTCCCAAATAGCAAGCACTTAGGCATTCCCCAGGACAGAGGGAATTCCACCTTCAAATATCTTTTAAGCTTTATTTGAACCAAAGGTGTGAGCTTTGATCTCCTATCTCTGAACCCTTGGGCTTGCCAAGTCAGTCTGTCTGTATCTGTAGTCCAATGAACATTTAATTATTGAAAAGTGGAATAGTGCTTACAGAACGCATTATGGTGTCTAGTTGCAGTCTTCCAGCTGAAAAGTGAGTCTGATTTTAATACCTGACTTCTTTGCTAGTTTATCTGACGCAGTCTAATTCACTGTGGAGTAGTGGTGTATAGTATTTGAGTGAAAATAGAGGGTTATGAGCACTGTGTGCTAGAGTAAACTGAAGGTATCTTGCCTTCCGATTTGGCTTGTTTATACAGAATTAAAAAATAAATGCTTCTGACATGTTTCTCTTTTCTGCATTGCTTTGGAACATCATGTGCCTTTGGCAGTTTGCAGTTCTGGTCTAAGTACTGTCATTGCTTTTGCAACTTTAATCTTTCAAGATAATTTAATTTCAGCTGACTTTTTAGATTTTTCACTAAGACATCCTTTAATTAGCGTGAGTGTGAACTGGACTTTCCTGTGCAATTGAGTGATTTATAATTAGCATTCTCATTTTTGGTTGAACTGCAATAGTACTCTGCATTCTTTTTAATCAGTTTTGTTTGTGATATTTCTTTTCTTCTGTTCTTTCCAAGTTGTTCTCATTTGTGTTCTTCTGATAAAATGCAGTAATTATACCCTTACGAATCACAACCTCTGCCCTATTAATTACAATTAAGGGAATCCATACATTATTATATTTAGATTTCTGGATAATTTAAGACTAGAAAAAACAATGTGTTTTTTAGAAGCTCACATTAATTTCTCGTCCTCTCCTTTATTATACTGCTTATATCTGCAAAATTCAACAATCAGAGAGAAACTAGAAATAACCAGTTCATAACCTCCTATTCAAGCTTCCTGCTTTTAGATAGGAGATCCTTTCTAAAAAAAAATTTCCATAGTTTCTTTTTTCCAACCATGTTTTAATTTGTCCTCTATAAAGTATTTTGTGCAATAATTGTGTGATGACCTTCTCTTCTGTGTTCCTGGAACTATCTTGGGATTTCACATAGTGAATATTCTACCTTCAGCTGTGTAGGGCTAGAAATAAACCTCTGTGCACATGTGGACAAAAACCAAACTAGCACCACAAAAAAACTTTATATTCCTGTTAAGCTAAAGACGATCAATGCATAGAGAGTTAGTTTTTATCTTTTTGTCAGAAAGACTTTATTGTGCCAGATTTTTCTCTTGTTTGCATTTCTTTGTTTGTTAGGATAAAAGCAATTAAAAGATAATTCATGGAAGTACAGACCTTAATTTTTTCTTTCCTCGGTGATCTTTTGCCTGCAGCAATGGATTAGTGTTGCTTCAGGAGGTGAAGGAGTTGGTGTTTCCCCTTCTTGCTATGAGCCTTCAGATTTCCCAACACTAGGCCAGGGGGAGCAGATGCACAATAGCTCAGTGGCAGCTCCACTCAATTTTCCTTTCCCCTGAGTGTTTGAGAGAGTTTTCTTTCCTCTGACTCCTTCTCTCTTCTCCATGGTGCATAACTGGAGATGGACCAAGGCGTGCAGGAGCTGCCCTTCTCCACTCGGCTGGAGAGCAGTGTTGCTGCTGTTGGGTGTTACACTGCTCACAAGCTACAGGAAGGACAAAGAACTGGCCAAAAGAAGCAAGAAAGAAGGCAAAGAGAAATAATGGAGCACCCTGGAGGAGCGATTTGACAGGAAGATGAAGCACAGGGGTAGTTGCTGTGAAGGCATTTTCCTCATCTATACAGATGGCCTTCCTGCCATCATGCTAAATGCAGTGAAGAATGTTTAATGCTTGCTATTCAGATGTGTAGTTTCAAACCTAATATCCTATTTACTGACTTTTAAACTATGCCTTGCAGATGAATGGAGGAACACATTGCAGCATTTTGGAGACCTTTATTCTTATGGTTGGGTTATTGAAACCCTAGAGTGGACCAGTTCCCCTGGTTACAGATGATTGACTGAGGGATGGACTACTGTTTTCCAACAGCGCTGAACTCACTATCACTTATGGCAAATACAAACAATATGTTCTGTTGAAAATATGAAGCTAATAGGGTAGATGCTGTATTTAGAGACTTTCTCAAACATATCCGACAACTGACAGCTACCTGTTCTCAAGTTTAGCTTCACGTAATTCTTCTTCTGTTTCATTCTGCTAAAAAACCTCTCACAGTGTCAGCTGGTACTCAGAGATAAATGAATCTCATCTTGGTGTTGGTTCCACCCTGAAAAGCAATACTCATTTAATAGTAAATATAGTTTTATTTTTGTTTACTCCCTGACAATCCAGTGAGACATCCACCCTTCCCATAATTGTGTCCTGTAGATCATAAATGTGTCACTGAGTCATGAAACATGTTTTTAACTTGCTGCCAAGAAAACTTCGTTTTTAATGAGAATTTAGACAGATGTGGAACAACCTCTTTATGAAAAGAAAATTCAACACCTAACACACATTTTACTAAATTAATTATAATTTGATATGACCCACTGTGAAAGAAAATTCTTGTGAGGTCTGATGGGATGAGGTTTACATCTTAGTATCAAGCTCTTTAAACACACAGATTTAAATATGCTCTCTGTATTTAAAGTGGGAAAAGCACTTTCATTTACTTCTAGCTTTCAACAGAGAATCAGGAATGACAGTCATTAAACACATTTGGGACAACAGCATTTTTGGGGGATGCTAAAGATATCTTGCAGGTTCTGAGAAACATCAGGGAAATCTGGCTTCCAAGGTCAAGAGACTGAATGTGACCTTCTTGTTTGTATTATTCATGTGATTTCTAATCCCAGTTTAATGATGGGAAATCAAGAATGTAAATAAGAGAAATATTAGTTTGTTTTAGTATTCCTTCTTGAAATTCAGAAGTTTTTATTCAACTTCTCTGTTTCTTCATTGATAATTGGAGTTGGAGATGCTCATGAGCTACTTTTTTGATTCTGATTATTAAGTGCTTCAGAGAGCATAGGAGATACTGAAAAGACAAAAAACAGATGCATTCTTCTATTACCAATTTTATAAATAGGGATGAGTGACTGGAATGACAAAGGAATTGGCCAGCTGAACATGCTGGCCTGATCCAGGGCCTGGCTACATTGCTTCCTTGTCGGCTGGGTTCCCCCTGTGCACTGTTGTACAGATTTGTGGCACAGTTCTAACTTCTCTGCCTGCTGTTGGGAGCCGTATTCAGCAACACTGTGATCACTGTGCAACCAGCAAACAATTTTGGGTTTTTTTTCAAAGGATTCCCTCCATTTTGCCATTAAAAAATATCAAAGAAATCCAAATTTTCTTTCTGTTTTTCTTTGTCCATCATCCTTTTTGCATGCATTTTGAGGTTCTTCATGGCTGGGAAATTCAGAGATAAATTAATTATGTGTAAATATTTTGTTACAGTTATGTTCAGTAAAACAGTGATAATTTGCACTTCATTAAGCAGCTCACTTTATAATCTCCCAAGAAAAGAGAGGGAAGAAAGAAAAGAAATTTTTGTCTCTCTTTTACAGCCCTTTGTAAGGACTTAATAGTAGATGCTGTAGTGAGGTCTCATACTACTAAGGCTTAATTGCATTTAGTGTACAGCATATCTGCTAGATTACTGAGCTATAACTTGTCAAATAAACACAGCACAATGTGTGATAGCCATGTTTTAATGGAGTTTATTCCTTTCTCATTTGCAAAATCTAGTCATTCCTAAGAAGCTCCCTTGACACTGGTGTCAAGTGGCTTCATTCTGTGCTATTGGATAAATTAATTTTATTTATGTAAAAACTCTGCATGGTGTGGGTGAACACAGCATCTGAGTGTCTTGGAGGCAGTCTGAGTTGGTTTCAGGGTGCATTATCATGGTGGGGAAGTGTGAGTGATCTGGTTTTGCTGAGCAGAAAGCTGCTGCATGTGGATCCTTCAGGCTTTGAGTAATCTGGTGCCTGAATGTTTCTCATCTGGCCACAGGACAGGGATGAAAGCTGAGTCATGTCCCTGCTACTGAGGCCAAATCGCCAGCACACCAGGGCTCAGTCCAGACACCTGGGGTGCACATCCTCAGATGACACTTGGACATCCTTAGTTTTTGGCTCTGTGGGGGGGAAATGTGCATTTTTATGGGATATTCCTTTTGCTACAGTGGACCACCACTGCCTGTTTTGTGCTCTGTGTGCTGCAAGAGATGAGCAACAGCTGATCCACAAGTACGAGAGGACAACAAGAGGGCTCAGGAGCAGTCACACCAGGCTGTGGGCACAGGGTGATGGGATTGCAGCCTAGCAGCGTAAGATGGGAGCTACATGCATATTTTTACTGTGGGAAACCTGGCAAGCCTGTACCTAAAATCACAGCTCTTTGCCTTCTGTGGCAGAAGTCCTCACTACTTCATCAAGGTTAAGAATAAATGAAGAGTCAGTTGTTCAGCTACGTATCTACAGGTGATTTGAGTATCTCCAGAAGGTGCTGAGACTTGCTTGCAGAAAATGACACACTCCCCTAGAACTGAACTGTTTCACCCAATAAAGTTAAGTGGTCACATCCATACCTGGCCCAGGCAAATTCCCACAGTCTGCTCATTGGAGATTTCTTGGGATGGTTCTATTTACATGATAGGAAACCAAGGCTAGTGGTCTGTCCAACATTTAAATGACTTCAAGTGTTGAATTGTGCCTGAAGGCACTCCTAGCTCTCCTTAAATTGATATGGTCAAAGCCTCTGGAGCTTTGGTAAAGTGTCTATATTGTGTAGAACGTTTGTGCAGAAGTTGAAGTTTACTCAGATGTCCATGATCCAAGATAACTTCACCTCTGTGGCAGAAATTACATTAATCCTCTTTATTGCTGTCTTGATTAACTGTCACATCTAAAGTTGATCCCAGCCTCAGGGGAATATTACTTTCTGGCAGGGTGGGGAGACGTGGAATGTAAAGATAGATTTGACAGTAAGGGTGCCTTTTAGTTTTGCAGTGGTAAAAATAAAAAAAAAAAAGAAAAAAAAAAGAAACAAAAAAGAAACAAAGACATAAATCTTGACTCTGGTGATTCTCATTTTGGTAGGATCTGAACTGCTCTGTTGCTGCTGAATGAGTCACACATTTAAACCAGCAGAACTGCAAAATAGGCTGTTGAGTTGAATCAAACAAGAGATTTATGCAGACTTGTTGTGCTTCAGAATAAAGTCTGTAGAAAGCTTATTGAGGAAATGCAGTCTTACAAATGCTTTCTGCTGTCCCTTTTGATGTTCTCAAGCACAGAAGATGTCAACTTGAAAGAAGAAATGTTCTTGGTAGGGAGTGGTGTTGACTCTATGAGAAATGGACTTGTATTATGGCACTCTATTCCCCTTGGAACGTTAATACAGGGAAGTGCAAGCTATTTTATTAAATCATGGATTCCAGCATGGAATCTGTCAGTTCTGCCGAGATGTTTTATTTTTAGCACTGCAAAGTTGCTTGTCATGCTCCCACATGTCACCTGCAAATAGTATGTGAGAAACAATGAAAAGTAGTTCACCAGTGGTTACATGTGTTAGGTGTAAACCTCAATCCACTTATATCAGTATGCCTGTTTGGCCAAAATCTAGCAATATATCCTCTGAGAGAAAACACCTTTTAAAATTAAATTTTAGTTTAGTTCCAACTGCTGTATTTGGTGAGGCTAGCTGATAACAATGCATCTTGGTTAATGCTTTGATCTAAGAAAATTAATTTGCTCCTTATTTGTGACAAATATTTCTTGCAAAGAACTGGAGGGGGGAGAGGTGGGAGGGCAGGAAACACCAAAAAAAAGATTAATTATCTTCCTCTTGGCACATGCATTTGCTCAGTCATGGGTAACCTGACATTTCCCTATGAATGCTTCACAGTTGGAAGTTTTGGTCCCTGTTAAGAGAGGCACACACTATATATACTTTGGGTCACTTATAATTCCACAAGCAGAGAAAGAGTCCAGGTGTCTAAAAATCTCAAGATATAAGTCTTAAAAAGTGACATCAGGACCTGCTGTTTCATGTTATACTCAACTTTTATGCAATGTGGCCTTCAGCTTTTCAGTGACCCCACAGCTGTTACTTACACCATGGGTTTTTTTCAAGATTTCCATGTGCTAAATAACTGAGAGCTAAACTGAAATCTGCATAGAAACATGGAGCATATTTTGTAGACTACACAGCTGAGTTCTCTGCTTTTCTCTCTGTGCTTTATGAATTTGGGTAGTCTTTCTTCAATCCTGCCCAAATTGCTGGCGTGGTGGACTGTCAGTCATGTAATGTGGAATCTCCAGTCAATTCTCATTTCCCATCTAGCAAAAGAGACAGACCCCTCTGAGCAGTAAACTACAACAGCAGAAGAGCTGTATCTCCCTGTCACTCAGCATCAGTGGTCCCTTAGCCATCTCTACAGAAGGATGCTGTAAGGCTGGTTCTTCTGGCAGCATCCTGTCTGTAGGGGCATGCCTTTGGCCTTCTTTATCTGGACTGCAAATGCGTCTCAATCCACCAGATGGAAACCAACAGCCTGAGCTGACCCCGGTGACTGAATTTCACTTTCCTAGAGATAAGTCAGTTACTCTTCCAGAGTTTTAAAGGATTCACATGGTACATTGGACACTGAATTGGGTGGCAATGAGATTTTGTGCACTGCAGAAAAATGCTTGACAGTAACCCAGTTTCACAGTTGTGTGCCTTACCCAACTTGTCTGAAGTTATTTTTTATTTGCTCTGTTACAAGGGAGCAATTACTTTTTGCAGAATGGTTATCTTATTAATTTGTTCCATTTCTGGCCTTGCAGATTGTCTTGAGAGAAGTTATTTTGTAAGTAAATATCACATTTTCAATATCCTTCTAGAAATCCCAAACCTATCTTCATCCTGCAAAAAATTAAAGCCTGTAAGTAATTAATTTTTTGTGAGTGCTTCCCTTGAATTTGCCTCATTCACCTATCTTTGAAAAAAACCCCAACATTTATTGCAGAAGATCCTGCTAGACTCAGTCTTTTTTTTTTTTTTTTTTTTTTTTTTCTCATGTTACACACCTTCTCACACAGAATCTCAGAGCTCCTGAGGCTGGAAGGGCTCTTTGGAGGTCATCTTGTCCAATCCTTCTGCTCAAGGAGCATCACTAGAGCAGGCTGCTCTGGGCCATGTCCATTAACATTTTGAATAGCTCCAAGGAGGAAGTCTCCATAACTTCTCTGGGCAACTCGTGCCAGTGTTCAACAACACTCACAGTACAAAGATTTTTACTTATAATTAAATGGAATTTCCTGCGCTTAAACTTGTGGCCATTGCCTCTTGTGCATTCTGCTCTTTGGACTCATCCTGGAACAGCAACAGGCAGGCAACTTTGTAGAATTCTATTAAGTCATATATGCCGGATTATACAGGCAATAACTCAAATGGTTTTGTGCTTTATGAATTATTGCCCACGTTTTGGCTGTGTAATATCTGCAGCTGAAGGACATGGTGTTTATGGAGCTAGGACTGATTTTACTAACCTAAAAGGCAGTGCCACTAAGGTCTGATTATTTATTTCTCAGCACTTCAGTCCCTCTTTGTCTCTCTCTTAAACTTCCATAACTACAGCACTTTAAGGCTTCATCTAAGTATGGCAGTGTTTTTGAAGTAGTTGTAGTTAAATTTCTTTGTATTTTCCTACAAACCATTTTTGGAAGGTGCAGGTAGTGCTGCGTGGTCATAAGAAGCTAATAGGTCAGTCAAGTGAGACAATGCCAATTTGCAATGTGTATTAGGCATAAACTCAAGAAACGCAGGTTTCCTGTGCTTAAAGTGAGCTCCAAAATTATTGCTAAAAGTAGAGTGGAGTTGAAATAATTTCCGGGGTGCGTCAGAAAAGCAGTCCATTTCTTAATGAGAATTTTCAGTATAGTTTTGGCACAATAAGTTCTGATCCACAGTTCTGTATCCACAATGTTCCAATCAGTTGCCAAAGTGGGAAAACAATCAAATTAAACCATGTCAGAAAACTGAGAAGCTTTGAGAATCTTCTCAAAGTGGCGCAGATGATGATACACAAAATTACTCACTGATTGTGTGAACATAACATATGTTATAATGTTTTGGAGCACCAAGATCAAACCAGAAGTACCAACATGTGAATAATATATATGAAACTACTTTGAAATTCTTGTGTTATGTGATGAAAGCATGATGGTAGTAACAATTTTGGTCTGAAGTTGTTGTAAGCTATGTTTTGTTTCAAATTTTAATAGGCAAAGTATGTTATTGGGATTGGAGGACACTGAAAGGTTTTATCAATAAAATGTAATAGTAAGTCATTCTTTTTCACTGAGGAAAAGAAATTATAAAACTTTTTTCTGTAGCCTTTTGACTAAAATATTTAATTTAAAGAACCATTTCAAATATATTTTAATATCTCTTTTGCTACAATGTTTGATTTAATGTTTATTTCTATAAAAATTTGCTTTGCTATATATAAAATATGGCTGATAACCCTTGCTTCTTTGTGGGTGTGTTCTGTCTTTGGGCTTTGTGAATATACATTAAAATATAAATTTCAATAGATTATGTTCATATAATTGTTTTTAAGGTCTCCTAGACTTTAAGATTTTATATAATTTGTAATAGTGTATCAGTCATCTGTAAAATGCCTGTTTCCTCCAAGTAGCTGACAATCTGTACTACACCAATTACATGACAGATCAACAAATGTGACTAAATGTTACTGAGGAAGTAGGGAGCAAACAATCACAAATACTTTATAGAATACCTATAGACTGTATGTGAAAAGTCTTCTCTCCATATTTTCCCAGTAAGTGCTATGATCCAGTAGAGCAAGCTGTTTGGTCACTGATACATGGTAATTTGTAATCCTTAGGCAGTCAGTGTACTTAAAAATCACCTCTATTTGTCAGCTGTGATGACTGCAGAAAAAGGTGTCTTTTTCTTTGGTTTTATTTTTGTTGTATTTTCATCCTATAGTTGTTACTTAAGATGCTGATCTTCACGTTTTACTAGTTAGTTAATGCTTGCAAAGCAATTTGAAAATGAAAGGGACTATATTCATCGTTAGGCAGCTATTGAGAAGAAAATTTAATTATGTGTTTGACTTCTTTTCTGCGTGGGACATTTTCCAGGCAAAAATGAAAGTTGGTGTTCAGCCTTGCATTGGCCTTCATGCATTTAGCATTTTCTCCTTTTTTTAGTTATTTCTCACAGCCGAGGTCTTGCTTCAGGAGAGGTCAGTATTGAACACAGTCAGAGGATCCTGGATAGTAACTTTGTTCATTGGGGTGCTGAACCAAAAGTGAATGTTTTTATTCCCACCTTTGCCAGTAATTTATGTCATGTTCTTAGCCAGGTCAGTTAACTCAGGTCAGTGCCCATCCTATATGAAATCTGAGCAGTGGTCACTGATGCTGTTCTTCATCATGAAATGCTGATCTAAGACAGATGTTCTATAAAACCTTGCAATTTATTGTTATGTTCATGGATTCGTGGTTACATAGCATTTCTCCTTTTTATCCACCTTGTGACTAGTAATATTAATAAGGAAGAAATAAACTGAGATCATTCTTCCAGCTGGCTACCCTGGAAAATTAGTTTCAGAGAGCTTTTCATTTTGAAAACTTTTTTTTGCTTTTATTGCTCCAATTTGCTGATTCTCATTAGTCATTAAAATGCAATGCTTTGCTGATTTTTTTGTTTGCTTGTTGTTTTGTTTGTTTGACTTTCTGACTGCCTATATACTGTGAAAACAGCAGGAAGCAAGTCAGTTTCTGGAGAAACAAAGAACCAGTTGGGTGCATCATTTCCCTGTTGTGATCTTACCACAGTGGTGCATAGGATGAGATCCAGTTCAATGTCCAGGTTCAGATGTGTAATGTTAGATGTCAGTTTAGAGTGTTCATCTAAAAATAGATCTGTTCCACACACACCTAGGAAAGATCTCTAAGTTCATGGTGTAGCCAAAGATCTAGTTAACACAGGTCAGAAAACTTCGGGAAACTCTTCAGCCCATTTTAGGATGGATACGTACCATCCTACAAAAACTGATTTTCTTTCTGGACTTTATTGATGAGGATCTCCCAACAAAAACTTTGTGTGATTTTTGAAGTTCTTTAGGGATAAAAAATACCTGTAAATAACTGGGCTGGCAGATGTGACTCAGTATTGCAGAAAACCTTCAGCCATCTGAGTCAGCAGTGGTAGGCCAGACAGGCAGAACTCTGGCAACTTATTCCTTCTCTAACTCTCCAGTACTTCCATTTCTTAGACTGCGCCATATCAGGGAAAAACTTTGGGCAAATGATAGTCCTGTACCCCTGAATGAGTTTGACTGTCCTACAAGTCTTACTGTTGGGAACTGTGACCTGTAAATACACTGGAACCAATAGGCCTCTCCAAAGATATAAATTATTTAAAAATAAAGGATGCAGCATAAGAAAATGTGTATTTACGTGGCAGTCTGTACATATGATCTTACCCTGAACTCGTTTGCTTAAATAATCCAGAGCCCTTTGTTTCCCTTTATCTCCCACAGAGTTGGTGTCTCTTCCAGCTGTGCCAGGCAGACATGGGTGGTCAGGGAGACTTCTGTGGAACTGACACACGCACAGTACTTCTTGGTATCAGCTGTCTAAGTGTTATCAGAAGTGTTTGCCAGCATTCCATGGAGACTTAGTCTCATTTTAGTCTCACATAACCTCCATGTGGCAAAGAACATAAGAGCAAACAAGCAAAGTGGCAGCAAATACTTTATCTGTAAGATATTACAGGTACCTTTCAAAGCTTCACCCCAATGTATTGGAAACTTCTAAGTTTTCCAAGTGTGGGAGACAATTGATTTCTCTTCTTCTGCATCCTAGAGAATACAAATATTTTCTGAACATAGTTGTAATTTTGCTAGACCAAAAAAAGGTAACTATCATCTCTCTGCTCCAAATGTCTTGCTGTTTTATTGTTCCACTTAGAACATTAAAAAGGATGTAAAGCTGAGTGATATGATGCACTTATTGAGCTGCTGCCCAATAAGCTGGTGATGAGTTTTAGTGTGTGAACATGTAGCATTTTTCCCTGATGTGTCCTCCAGTCTCTACAGAAGTATGCCTGTAAATGTCCTTATTCTGCCTACTCATGAAACAAAACAGAAATGAACAGCAGGAAAATAAATGGTCATATGCTTATCTATGATTCATAATATGGAACAATATGATCTTAGCAGCATCCTTCTCAGAAAATGACAGTAAGCCAAACTATGAGCAAACAGATATAAACAAACCACATTGGTCAGATCTTGAAGTCTCAGGCAGGCAGGAGCTGTGCTGTAATGTGCACTTTTGTGCCGAACAGAGGCAGGCAGGGATTCCTCCACCCAGCTGATCTGGCCCATAAAGGGTGAAGCACTGCACAGCTTCACATCTCTGAACCAAAGCTTCCACTTTGCCCCTAGAGACATTGTTGACAGAGAGGTCTTTGGACCGGTATCTTTTCCCTTCTTTGCATTGTTTGCACTGTTTAAATTTGATAGGGAGATATAAGGTGATTGAAAGAACATGTTTAGAGATCAAAGTATTAGTGTAAAAAATCTGTGAGCCATTGGTGAACACAACACAGCGTTGTTCATTCTTACCGCTGGAAAAAAAGATGTTCTAAAATCTGCTTCAGCTTTTTCTATACATCAGCCAAAATGATTTGCCAACTGCACATGAGGAGTAAACCCAGAATAAAATCAGAATATTGATAATTTCAGTTCATCCAAAATATAAAAGCTGTCAGACAGATGGATGCCTATTTTTTCACTTTGTTGTGTTCCTTTATTGTTATTGTGAAATAATGACATTCTGTTATTCACAGACCAGCAGCTTTTATTTATACCACTTTAAACTTGGATTCTGAAATGTGTATATTATTTCATATCTTTATAGTTATTTAAGAAATATGGTTTTGTTTCTCTGAGGTAGTTTTTGTGAATGCAAATGCAAAAGCTTTCCTAAAATCCATGTTAGAGTATTAATGTTTAGTTTTCTCTTTAATTGGACCCTGTTTATCTGTATTTACTCATGATCTTGTTCATAGATGCTCTTGTATTTTGCCATTTGCTCACAGAGGTCTGGAAGTGCTTACAGTTAGCAACAAATTTTGTCTATTTCATTATGGGGAATTTAAACACATTTGACAAACCTGTTCCTTTCGTAAAATTTTGAAAAATCATGATGAGGCTTTGCAAACATTCTGCAAGCTCCTTCACTGAAAAGGGACCCTTGATCTACCAGTCTTAGTCCAGGCTTTATCACCCAAGAGAAAATTATCCTTAATAAAAGTCTTGTCAGCCACAAATGGCACAGGGAGGTTGCTGTTTTATAAATTCTGTTTATTCTGATTGCAGTTTATGAAAACATCATGTTGCATTCCAATTAGTTGCTACCTGTGAGTTCCTGCTGTTTTCATAAGCACATAAATACAAAATGTAAATGTGTTTTCTTGCTCCTGTTTGTTTTCCTTAATCCTTTTCTGGTGATAATGTATTTGCACAATATAACTCAAACCCTCTGCTTTAATACGTGTTGCTTTCATATATTTTTCTACTACTTATCCCAAGGGGAAATAAAATTTATTCTAGCTTCTGTTTCTGAAGGTATTTAAGGCAGTGAATGGATGTGTTTCAATGAGATTAGGTTAGATTAAATATATTAATGATACCTAGGTAACTTACATGTCATTTTCCAAAACCTAGAAACTCTGAGTCTAAGGCTCAGGTTCATAAAGTTCACCCTTTTCTTCCCCATAGGAAAACATGATGAATTAGTGAAAAAGAACGTAATTTATTTCTATTTATTAGATTCTGGAAAATTCCTCTTCTTTCATTAGATGCATTAAGAATAACCAGAAAAACCTTGATTTCTGAGTGTTTGTGAGTGTTGTTTTGGACATGAAATGTACACCATTCCAACAGGTAGTTATAAAAAAAGAGCATAAACAGCCTGGATATCTATGTAACATTGATTAATCTCCTCTCTACTATGCATTTTACTCAAAGCAACATGCTGTGCTATGTCTTACATGTGACAAAATGGTACATAAAGTGCTGAACATAGAAAAGTATATACACTCCGTGGAAAAGTAATTTAAGTATGTAGTACAAGAATAACACTGAAAAGTGATTAATCAATTTTGTGTGATGCCGTAGTTGTTCTACTGTGTTGAAATTCTTAGAGGAAAGAGAGGAGGATCTCAGGCTTCTTGGGTACTTTTCATAGCGAGGTATACTGGGATGGATAAGGGAAGTTAATATGGGTGCTATTTGTATCAAAGAATAAATGTATTGTAAAACCTGAAACTCACACAATCATTAGTATGAACTAGAGAAACCAGAAACAAAGATGGCTTAGTCCCCAAATCCTGTCTCATTTTGGTATTCAGATTATTAGTGTTTTCCTTTTATTCTCAGATTTCATTCAACCTTGTCAAAGAAGTTCCTAATAGTTTAAAAATTAGCTCTGTATTATGATCTCCCCTTAGAATGTGTTTCCTATAAGGTACATGCAGCAGGATTTTCAGGAGCAGCTGTGGTAAGCACTGGCATTATGAAGGCCATCCCATGAGACCAGCTCATCAAGGTTAGGAAGGAGGCATCTGAATAAATTAGAATTCATCCAGGAGACTGCATTAGATCACGTGTGACAACGCGGTGGCAAGTTAAACTAAAAATAAAGCTGTTGACATAGTAGAATAAAAATAATAAAAATTTTATGTTGCATGAAGAATTACACTTATATCAGTTTCCACAATATGAGATGGAGAGATCGAATATAATTGCAAGCATGGTGATACTGAAATTTTCATGCTCAGCTCTTACTAAGTCAGGCAGGCTCTGACTGAAAAAGCAATATGAAATGAAATACACTTAAGTGGACTTGGAAAAGTTAACTTGGAAAAATATTTTTTTTTCCTATTCCTAATTAAAGCAGTGTAGTTTAAAATTTAATTGCAGGAAATTTAGATTTTTGGAGGACAGTAATTAACTGATTTTAATTTTTTGCTAGCTGTGCTTGTTGCTGCATTTCTGTTTTCTAAGACTTCCAAGAATTGCAACTACAGGATTTTCTTATTGATAAAAACATGAATAATAATCTATTGATGGGGGGGGGGAAGGCCATAATATTTTATTCTGTCTGTGGGCTTGGGTATAGTCCTGAAAAGTTGGAATTTGTTCTGTAACTAGGAAAAGCCTTTTGAAATAATTGCAGATTTGAAAATCAGTGCTCTGTTCTCTGATTTAACTATGATTTTTGTTTTAAATTCATATGCACTGAAATCTATTGGTTGAATGGTCACTGAGGCCAGTGAACTGAACCATACTGAATGCTTGGAATTTAATTATCTTAAATGTCTTATGTTTATATGCAGTAGTTTGGCACAAATTTGATTATATAAATAGTAAATTGTTCAGTTAAAGCACTGTTAATAACTGAATAATAGAATAAATTAGTGATGTTTTGAAACAATTTAGCCAGTGACTGAAAAAGCAAAGAAGTTTTTAGTAATACACAGCTTCAGACAAAAGTTAAAAACCGCAAAAAGATGAAGAAAAAATGTGTAAACTTAGGAAAGTTCTAGAACTACATGCATGTGAATATCACGTTGGTTTAAGGTTGTTGGTAGAATCACAAAGTACCTTTGCTAGTGGAGACACTCCCATGAACATGCCTGCTGCAAAACCACTTTTTATCAGGTGAACCAGGATACAAATTGAAAGAAATAGGTACTTTTAAAAGTATATTTGGTAGACCTTCTATGTATGCCTCTTTTCCACACATAAAAATGGTGACCTAGAAATGCCTGTTTTTCTCCACTGTCTCAGAAGGAAACCCGGCATAATCATGTCCAATTCTTTTAAATGCCCTGTTTTGAGTACTGAACTGCTAAGCAAAGGAAGGGATTTGTATTCAATGACAGAGTTATTTACAGTGATTTAAGTGGCATTTGTTCCCTCTTGCTCGTTCCTGTCCCATATCCACTCTTAGAATGTGCTGTCCAACTATTTGTGTGTCCACAAGATGAGAAAGTTCCCTTAATCCTAATAAAAGTTAAGCCTGAGAAATATTTGATTTTGCCATATTAGTTCCTTAGTCAAGTTCATATCTGTTTTCAGAAAATTTTGAGTAAATGGACGAGAAGGCAGAGGTTTTTTGTGCTGGTATTTTTGCCAGAGAAATAAAGGTGAAACCAGAGACCATGATGAAGAGACTTATAATTATGCATTCTTTTGAGGAAGGAGAGGGGAATAAAGAGCCATCAGCCTTCATGGAAATCACAGAAATAGAGTGACACGGAATTGCAGACCTTTGTGATTAAAGTATTTTAAGTTGCATTGGTTTTTAATGGCTTATAAGTTCTTTCACTGTTGCCTGACATGTATTGAGCAATCTGTGGCATATTAATTCTTTTTCTCCCTTCTACAAGTGTGACAAACAGAGGCTTAATCACGTAAATTTAAAAAAAAATCAAAAAAACACACAGAAGTACAAACACACTAATTTTCAGTATGAATAAGCCTGGACTAGGTTAGAGACAATTAGGAAAATATGAATATTTCCATTTAGTTGGTCATGGTGAAACATCTGATGGGAGGACTTAAAGATCCATCCAGAATAATCTTTGACCTATACGTGACTATTGTGAGAATCTGCAGAGCACAGGGAAAATCCCACAAGACTGAAGAAGCAGCAGCATAATTCATAGCCTGGGATACTTTCAGTGAATCCCAATATTTTCCATACTGACATTGATAGAGAGGGTACAGATATGAAATTGAAGATGAAGTAAGGCTAAGAAAAATTGCAAATACTGTGAAGAGCGTAGTTGGAATTCCTAATACAGATAAAAATGGGCTGTCTAAAACCAACAAGATAAATCAAATAAAGACAAGAACAAAACTCTACATTTAGTAGAGAGAAATATCACAAATACATGAAAAAAACCCCTGCATCAATAAGGCAGAACGATATCTGAGGCTATAATGTACATAAGTTCCATGTAAATTAACAGTGTGATATGGTTTCAAAGGAGACAAATCTCTTTCCTAGATTAACAGACACTTTATAAGAAGGCTATTATTTCATCTGCGTTCACTGCTATTAAGATCTCAGCTAGAATTTTGTGTCCCTCTTTTGAGCAAATCTGCTTTAGGAATGGTATAGACTATTGAAAGACAGTGCAGTTGTGAATAACAAGAATGGCCTGTGGGGGGAAAAAAAAAAAAATAGGCTTCATTGATCAAAAATACAGAAAGTTGTAGGGAGATATGAGAGCTGTCATCGAAACTGTGGAAGACCATTCTGTAGAAACCCATCTATTGCTATAGGAAAGGATAATAAGAGAACCAGTCCATTTTCTGTATTTAGGGAAAATGCAAAGATATTCAAATAGTGGGAAAATAAAGTTTGGAAGGCTATCAAATTTCGTTACCTAAAAATTTTAACAATCTTTTTTAAGGAACTTTTTTATGCATAAAGGATTGGATTAGGCTCAAAGGGTTTTGCATCCTGCCTTAAAGGGCAGTTGTAGAGGATATTGTTTCTGTGAAGCATGATTTGAATTTAAAGATTTAGCTCTGCGTTGATGGCAGTGGCCAGGTTATGAGTTTGACTAGAGCTAAGATGCCAATATAGTTTAGATTTATTAAAAAGGCGTTAACAGGGAGAGTTTGTGGCAGAGAGGGAAAATTAAATTTTGTGTGGGATCAGCTGAAGGCAATGGCTGAATATCGTCAGCATTAGATGACAAAGTGCATCAGTATAAAAATTGTAGGAATAGCAGAACCAGTGCAAAATGTTAAATTCAGGGGTTTCAGAAATGCTGTAAACCTCTTCACTGGTAAAGATTATGAGTGGATCCACTATAGATTACACATCTGTCTGCAAATTTTGAGCCAAAATATGAAAAGATACAAGCACTGAATAGTGTAGCATTCTAATGCATTTTAGCTGAATACATCTGATAAATGCACTGAAATAACATTTAACTTGAGACAATACATTTTACAGCAAATTATTTGAAATAAACAGGAAACCACAAAGCATCACAGTTTCAGAATATGAACAGCTAGTTTGCAATCCAATCAAATATCTTGATTTAGACTGTGATAGGAATCCAACTAATTTCTTTGTGCCCAGCTCCCTTGTCATGTTACATACTGCAGAATGAAAGACAGAACTCAAACAGATTTATGCAGGTGTGAAAAATAGTACAAGTCATATTCAGGGCTTTATCACTTTCTTCTTTAAAATGAAACAAGAAAATCTCAGACCTTAGTAACTGCTGGACATGGGGGCAGTTTCAGCTCTGACAAGGCCAAAGAAATATCAAAAGAATTGAGAGGGCTTCCTATTATGGGAACCACTTGGGGAAATTCTTTGTGAAAACTAATAGTTCAAGAAATTCTTCTCTAAGTTTACATTTGCTTAGCTACAAAGGCAAATTGTCGTCATGCTGTTGTGATTCAAGAAATATATGCAAGAATATTTCATTTTATCCTTAATTGTATTCCCTATTGTGGCTAAGAAATCATAGAGCTATGTGTTGGTGCTGACGCATGTATATGTAACTATATGTATGTATTTCTATGTCTATACATAGATTTATTAACCTGGAAAAAATCCAGCAGAGACTATGGCCTTTTCTTTTTTCCACTCTGTTTACATGCAGTAACACATATGGCTGTTCTGCCATAGCACTTCTAGGTAATGCTCATACATATGGAAAACATGAGGAACTGTGCTGATTTCTTGGAATTTTGCCTTGTGTTCTTAGCGCAAGAAAAGGGGTCTGTGTGTGTCAGGATATATACTTTTATTTTTTTCTTGCTCTTAAGTTAAGCAGAAGTAAATTTATTGCACAGGACCAGAGGAGGTCACAAGGGAGTTTTTCTCTCTTCCATTGACCTCTGACATATATACCATATGTATTTTTCTAGCCCTTTCTTAGTACATTTTAAAGTGTTTCCTTGGGAGTGTATGGTACTTGTACGCAGTGAAACTGAAGCAGTAGCTGTAGAAAAGAACATCTGGCCCTCTTCAGAAGCAGTATTTTTCTCAAAATTGGATGTAATGCCCAATAATGATTTCTGTCTAGTGAAAGAGTAAGTGAGCACTGATTAGGAGCTGTGTGTATTTTAGATTAATTATGTCTTGTGGGCAGTGTAGCATATGCTTCAGTATACAGAAGGCTAAATTTAAGGTACAGAAATTGCCTTTTAAGAGTAAATCAAAGTCACAGGAGCAAAGTGGTCTTAGTCCCATCTGCTGTCAGGAAAGAACCTAACATAAGCCAACCAAAATTTAGAGGTCTCCCGATGACTTGTCGCAGTGCTAGGTTAACAGTTGAACTTCATGATCTTAAAAGGTCTTTCCCAACAGAAATTATTCTATTATTTTACGGTTCTGAAGTTTCTTGCTTTATTACAATTGTCATCTGTAACCAAGTGGTTTGTAGGCAGCGCAACCACAGATTCTACTGAGTTTCTTCAGACTTATCTTTTCAAGTTAATAAGATGATCTGATACTTGGTGTTGTTGGATTTATTATTTCTTTTCCTTCATAGTTTTCTTTTTTTGTGTGTGTGTGAGTTCTTTTTTCTCCTAATATGGAAAAAAATAATATAATGACCTATTCCAGTGATCTGCCGTCTCATAGCCATTTTATTTAATTTGTCCAATTTTCTCCTTCTTTTTTCCATGCATAGACAGTACTCCTTCCTGAAAAATTCTCACAGGAATGTTGAACTTCATGTCTATATCCATTCTGGTGGGAACATTGCAGGCAGTAAATATTGAATAGCTGAGCAATAGCTTATAAATATATGAGCAAATCAATAAAAAATATCTTGTATCATCACAGATAATGAAAGTTATTTCCTTTTTCTTTCAGCTAAAGATTAGCACGTATTCACGTTTAATGGCAGTCTTTATTTTAAAATTAAGTGGGGAGTTCTTGTGGAAACAATTGCAATCACTCCCTTTTCCCCAAATTTGGCACATTTTCCTCCCTCCGTCCAAAACCTGTGTTTGTAACATGGCTGATGTAAATCAGAAGTAATGCTTGCTGCATTCTTGAGGCATCTAGTACAAGATTTCAGAGGTTATGCATATGTTTATTGTAGCGCTGCAAATGAATTAGAGAAGCCTGTGCTAATACTTGGGTTTATTTATAGCCTAGCTTTGATTATTAAAGCATCTCAACCATTTAGCCTCACCTGACTGAGAGACATCTGTGAAAGGATGATTGAAGTTAGAGCTTGACACGTGCACTAGGTTCCTAGAGCAGGTTGTGCAGCAGTGAAAGGGGATTGTGATGACCCTGGGAGGGTTGTTCCTCACAAATTGGAAAGCAGGAGGTGAATGTGTGGTGAGGAGTATTAGTCAGTGTCACTGCTCTGTAGCTTGGAATGGATAGCATGTCACAGACTAGATTCTCTTGTGATCTTAAGGGCCTGTGGTAGAGCTCTGCTGGCATTTTAGTATTGACCTATGCCATGTAAAGGGGTGATGTAGACAGAAGGACACAGTAAACAGTAGGACTCAACTTCAGCTGCAAAAATAATCTACATTCAATGCATAAGGATAGAAGCCAAAACGTACAACTTCTCTCTAGGCCCAAGAAATGCCTTTCTTTAAGTCCTATCAGTTCCATGTATAGGAAGAAGAGACAGACTACAATCTGGGCCAGCCCATTTTTGCGTTCAAAACTGAAACCTTTACAAGCCGCTATTTGTGATACTATTGAACTCCCATTTTTGGTCACTCCAGAGCTCTCCATCTCCCTCCATCTCTTCACAGATCCAGCATGGAGACATGCTTCATCCTTTGCATCCTTGGGAGATTGCTGAGTTACTAAAAAATGGAGCAATAAAAGACCTTTAAATAGTTTTTTAGCTGGATAGAATAAATGTTAGAGCAGTTTTTCTTTCAATTCCCAAATAATTACATCTATGATCATTTCAGAAGTGAAGCAGGAGAGAGCTATGCCTTATGGCCCAGCAAATACTGGTTTTGCCATAGCCAGTGAAAGGCTGTAGGTTTTGGACTCATGGGACAGTGAAGGTCAGCATGATGTTTGTTTTATCAGTTGTCTAATGGCCAAATGTCTCACCTTTGTGTGAGCTCAAGCTCTGTGAAGAATATGAATGATAAATATCTGGACTAGGTGATCTTCCATCTCACATGAGCCTGTGACTGTGACAAGGTAGTCCACAAGTAATCAAGTGTCTAGAACATATGAATCAAAATTTTCAAGTTGTTTCCTACTGATGACATAACCTACGCCTGCCTCAAGACTTTGAATGGATACTTAAGAATCAAATGGATTTGGTTTTAATGCATCAAACTCATCTGTGTCGCAGAATTTGGAGAATTCAAAAAAAAGTTCATTAGGAGAGAGACTTATTAATCATGCCATATATGGCTAGATCTCTCTCATAGAGTGTGTCCTATGACATATTGCAGAACACATAAAGGTACTTGCTGGGCTGCTTGCCTGTGCGCATCTCAAAAACTACCTGAACTCAAATACAGAGATTAGTCATGTTCTGTGTTCTCAGAGCATCATTTGGGATCCCTTCAGGACACAGGCACTAGCTTTCTGAAGCTGTCATAAGGTGAATGGAAGAAAGCATTTACTGAGCCATTATCAGATTAAGCATCTAGGGAAGAGTCCTGGAGTCAGGAAAGTGAAATAATGCCAAAATTTGAAAAGGTTTTTTCTTATTGGCATTAGGCCAACATATTGTACTCAAAACAAATGTTCTTGGTTTTGAATTTTCTACTCTATGCTGTAATCACTAGGAAGAAAGGAGCATTTCAAGACTGTGTTGATCTTACCAATATATTGCTTTATTTAAGTAACAGAATACCTTTTCGTAAACAGTCCTGCATTATAAGAAACTCCAAGCATTCCTTCATGTGTTTCAGTGCACTAGCAGCTCTCTTGGGACCCAGAGCCCTGCATGCCACACAACCTTGTTGCAGTCCTTCCCTGCTAAATCACCCTTTGTACGTACCCTGATGTGAGGACTGGATCTCACAGCAGTCTTTCAGCTAACAGATGGGCTTGTAATGCTTGGTGGAGGCTATTACCCTGCAGACACAGGCAAAATACCTAAGCATTGCAAACTGCTGTCCATGGCAGACATGCTTGGTGAATGCTTGGTGAATCTAAACTCTCTAAAAGTTTCCATAGAGTAAAGGAATTTCTGTTAAACCAACCTGACTTTTCCATGTAAGGTTGTGGGTTTGATCCCTGTATGGGATCGCTTAAGAGCTGGCTCCCTTGCAACTCAGAATATTCTGTGATTCTGTGAAATGCCCTGAAAAGCAGAGGCATTCTTAATTTTCACACAGGTACTCCCTCTGGTCTGAGTCTCCCTCTTTTCCAATCTGTAGTAAATATGTTGCTTTTTGAGAAAGCTGCAAGGCTTGATACGTGGTTTATCACCTCGTTTATCACCTGGTTTATCACCTGGTGTCAAGTGTCCATGTCTCTAAAATGATGTGCTCACTTATAATGGTACTTCACAGATAGTGGTAGTGCTCCTTATGGGCTCTGAATTATAATATTCTTAAGTAATATAAGTTAATGTGGTGACTAATTTTTTATGGGAAAATATTGTAAAATCACAGAATTTTTTAGGTTGGAAAAGACTCTTAAGATCAAGTCCAACTGTTAACTTAACACATGCATCATCAATATTACATTCTTCTTCAAATTAAATCAGTCTAACCCTAACCCTTGCAAAAGCACCAAAACCATGATGCTAATATTATTTTGAAAACAACTGATTTCCAAGTGTAGATAATAAATACCATGTATATGTTCTATTTATTTTAAATATGTAATAGCCCATGACAGTAAAGTGAGCTTTAGATCATAGAAGGTATTACAGTCTCATTTAAATGAAGTCTCTCATTTAGCATTTAGGTACCAACAGACAGGAGCTATATAAAGCTGCTTTTTTTTTTTTTTTTTTTCCCCAAGTACTAGAAGATAGGAGCTTTTTTCAGGTTTGCAGGAGGGCATTTTAGACTTGATACTAAAGTAAGTTATTTGGTTGTATCATGTCATGTATCATATCTTTATTGTTACAAGAATTGGTGAGTCTGTGCTGTAGCATAAAAACTTTCTGGAAGGCAAGTTTGTTTAATAAATGTCCTGTATGCTTTTTGAGAACATTACTTGGTACAAGAGTTTTCATAACTCTTTTGCTCTTCCTTCCTCTGTCCCATGCCTCTCCATTTTATTTTGTTGTAAAGTTCTGGTTAAGGTTTATTAGAAATGGAATTTCAGCTGCACTGTATGCTGAGGTAAACACAAATTTAATTTCTGTGAGTCTTATTTTAAAGGCAGAGTTCATTCTGCTTTTTCATATACTGCTGTCAGTCTGATAACTATGGAAGGAGACCAGCTTCCTGGTCTCCTTCATTTAATGGAATAGTGATCTGCATTTGGCAGGAAAAAAGCAAGCACTTTCCCTGTGCAGAGATAACCACACAGCTGCCTGCCCTCTGAGCAGACGCTGCTGAGGAAGTTTCTTTTGCTTGGGTTCTTTTTAGCTTAATCGATTGAACTTTGTCTGGATACAGTCCCGTTCGATTTAATGTTGAAACCTTGGATTCAAGAGTCAGGAACATTTCCTGTAGCAGTTTCCTGTAACCAGACTGTGAAAATCTGAGTAGAAAACCCTTTACCCTATTGACAATCCAGCCAGTTGTGTCTCACAAGAGCTATTAGAGGCTTCCTCCTGCTAGTCTGAAAAGCCTCTACATAATGGGGTGGAAAACCACTTTGTCAAAGGGCACAAATACCTCTTCAGAGAATTCTGAAAATAGCAACCTTCCTTCCTCATCTGCAGCACAGTAGGGGCAAGCTCAGCAATTACTATGATGACTAAAGTGCTGATAAAACAGCACTACTCAGCCTAAGGAGTCTTGTAAATAAAGATCTCCAAGGCTGTCCCAGTCTTGTGTGGGGTAGCTACAGCAACAGTCCCAGATCTGCCAGCAGAATGCAACACCCTCATGTCAGATAAGACTGAAAACATGATTTATATTTACTGTAAAACCTATTTTCCTACTGTGTTATCCCTAACTTAGAAAGGGCAGAATGTATGTACTTTGAAATGTTAACTGAGGCAAGAGATGAATTGCCATTGACAAACCATTCTGACCATAGACTTTTATTTCAGTCACTTGAGTCATTCTTGGCTAGGTTTTCCAAGTCTCAGTGAATATGCTGGATGCTAGTACATGCTCCTGTTGCTGCCTACACTTTTATCCATCTGTTGTCATGGCTCTATTCCTACTTAGAAGTTGGTCAGATCATTACACTAGATAAGAGGTGCCAAGGGAGTGTGGATTTAGACATTTACAAAAGCTCTTCCGTAGGCTATCTCTGCTCTGAGGTAGGATTGCCACACTGATGCCACATGCTTCCTCACCTCATGACATCCGTTGATGCTGAAATGCCAAAAAAAGCCCTGTGTAAGTACAAAATGGACTTCTCTCTTGCTTGTATATGTTGAAAAAAATTAATTGCAGCAGATATGTTTCATGAGATCACCTCCTTTTCCAAATACAGAATCACCTTGCTGTTGTTTTTAAAACAGTTTTATGACTCATGATGTCAGCCAGTAAGTCTATTGGTTCAAAAAGTTTGTATTGATCCTGAGTTACCTAGGCTCAGTAGCTATCTTAATTGACATATGTACCTCAAGGAGCTTGATGACTCAGTCTTGTTGCTACAGATCATTAGCATGCAGTTGTTTGATTATAATTTCATCACAGAACAGTGTTTTGGATGCATTATCCCATATTTCTCATACTTGTTTTTAGTTTTTTTCTTGGCCAATCCCATTACTTGATCAGTTTGTTCAAACTAATTACTCGGTAAATGATTAAGTTATTTTAGAGTAAGTTCTAAAATGTGCTCAAATATATGATCAGATGTGAGTTGAATTGTAGCAGCTTGACAGATCAAAGACCGGCTGAGCTGTGGTACCTATCCATATACTCGAGTACCCACCCTACTCGATTAGAGCACCCTCAGTAAATTCACAGATTCCCAACACCAGGTTGGGTGGGAATGTTCATATGCTGGAGGGTAGGAAGGCTCTGGAGGGATCTGAAAAAGTTGGATCAATGGGCTAGCATCAGTGATACGAGATTTCACAAGGTGAAGTGCCAGGTCCTGCCTTTGGGTGAAAACAACTCCATGCAGTATTCCAGGCTTGGGGGTGAGTGGCTGGAAAGTGGCCTAGTGGAAAAAGATTTAGGGATGCTGGTTGACAGCCATCTGAACACAAGCCAGTGTGTGCCCAGGTGGCCAAGAAGGCCAATGGCATCCTGGCTGTAGCAGCAATAGTGTGGCCAGCATGACCAGGGCACTTCTAGGCCCCTCACTGCAAGAAAGACATTGAGGTGCTGGAGAGAGTTCAGAGAAGGAAACAGAGCTGGGGAAGGGTCTGGAGCAAAAGTCTAATGAGGAGCAGCTGAGGGAGCTGGAGGTGTTTAACCTGGAGAAAAGGAGGCTTGGGTGGACCTCATCACTCGCTACAACTCCCTGAAAGGAGTTTTAATGAGATGGGGGTTGGTCTCTTCTCCCAAGTGACAAGTGATAGAATGACAAGAAACAGCCTCAAATTGTGCTAGGGAAGGTTTAGATTGAGTGTCAGGAAAAATTCCTTCACCAAAAGGGATGTTGTGCTTTGGAACAGGCTGTCCAGGGAAGTGTTGGAGTCAACATGCCTGAAGGTATTTAAAAGATGTTTAGGTGTGACAATTGAGGACATAGATTAGTGGTGGACTTGGCTTGTTTAATAGTTGGATTCTATGACTTTAAAGGTATTTTTCAGCTTGTATATTTCTATGATTCCATATTGAATCTCCGCTCTTAAATGACTGCAAAGAAATTAGAATGACATTTTAATGAGTTAGCTTATGTCATCATAGCAGCATTAACTCATGATAAGACAGCTTTAAATGATACAGATGTGACCAAAAATATGACTGACACATGTTTTAAAATTCAGTCAGAATGGGAATGAGCATTTAGTCATGTGGCGTGGCTATGTGGGAATCTAAGTTCAGCACACAGTAACTTGATTGTTTATAACGATATTCTCAGCTTATCCTTACTTTGTATTAAAATGCATTAGACTAAACATTGGTAGAAGTAATGTTATCACAAGGAGCTATTGTGTTTTAATTTGTAATGCAGTGGGCTGAAAGTGTGCATGCTCATAAGTTATATGAGCTTATCTAAAGAGAGCTTCTTTGTTAAGCACCATATCATGGTTGTGTTCACTGATGTGTGTGAGTCCTTGTATATAAATACTTATCGGAGTTTTCTTGTAGAATTTAGGATGTTTCTAACAAGTTTTTTCAATACTGCTTCATAAACAGAAGTTGAAGTGGAAATGTAACTACTTTTTACACCAAAAAATAAATAATAGGACCTGTGAGATTGCATTTTAGATCTAATTTTCTATTCACTAATTTTCTGTCATCGTTTGTAGGATCATTTCTGGGGTCTGTTTATTCTTATTTTTAATTCAGCATTATTATGATTTTAATTTAATATCTTAAGAAGTTGAAGTCACAGGTTGTACTATAGTAGATGTACATTTTTAATACAAAGTTCAATGAAGAAATGGCAAGGATTTTGGATCAAATTCTGAGTTTTCCCGTTCTGTTCCTGGTGCTCACTGTGGCTTTTGAGACTGGGTGGGATTCAGGTAAAGATTAGTATCTCTAAATTTAGTTGACTACGAATAGGTATCCAGAGTAAGTGAAGATCCAGTCAAACCACCTGATGGAGCCTGGAGAGGGAATTAGGTATCCTAGAGAGATACCACTATGAATACCCTTTAGTGTGAGCTCTCGATAACGTGAACTCAGAACTCAAGACTAGGATTGAGGTGATGAAACATGAGTACCTGATACCATTCCAAGCATGTTAGAGTATCATTCTTTGCTTGCTTGTTTGCAATACAGAAGGCACAGGTCTTCTGCAGATACTGGCTCATATCTTACAGCTCCTTTTTTTTGTATTTTGGAGTGTTTTGCAGGTTTTTAAGTGAAAAGGCTTCTCAGTATAAGGTGCTGTCTTGCACTTCTACGTTTGTGGCTTTTTCACATTCTGGCAATATGAAGAAATTACATTATCATTATTTATTTTGCAGTATTTTCCCCAAAAAGAATCACTCAAAAAAATATTTCAACACAAAAAAAATCTGTTTCTTTGCATGAGCATACCCATTTCCCATTCCTATGCAGCAGTTTGTCAGTTAATTTCTGAGCACCACAGAAATATTCCTTAAGTGTCCCGTTGGTTGACAGTTTCTATCAGCGTTAAGTAATCATTTCTTTGCACATTGGCTGTCACTTCAGACACGTAAGATTAATCAGTGTCTTTCATAACAGCCTTCTGGAAATGGAAGTTCTTAGTGCACTTATCTTTTCCTCTCACTGTTTTCTTCCTCCTTCTTTATGTGCATGTCAGTGAGAGAGAGACTGTCTGAAGACTTTATCTTTAATGGAAATGTTGCTGAATTAAATTAAATGCTTAAATAAACATCAAATAAGTTCTCTAGAGTGGAAGTGAGTTAATATTTTCTGAATGCTGGCTAAACAAGAAAGTAAGATTACAGTTGGGCAGTAATTATAAAAAATACTCCATAGGAAAGAAAAATTTCAAACTTTAGACGTGACAAAAACATTGGAGAAAGATTCATTTGAAACAGGGCCTTTGAAAAGAAGCCTTTACTACCTTAATCCCTAGACTTTTACAAAATATTCCCAGGTCAGAGATTCTGGAATGCTTTAGAAGAGACAGTTTCATGTTTAATCTCTACCTGATTCAAGCAAAGATTTATTCTTCAAATTTCCATGAAGTCTGGGGTGGATTAATTTTTTTTTTCTTTTTAGAATTATAATTTTCATATATCATTAACATTATAGAAATGGGATAAAAATTCTATTTACATTCAAAAATATAAATGTAGCTTTTTTATATCTGACAGCATTAATATGTAGTCATTTGTTGATCATTTAGAGCAAGTGATGACAGAATTATTTATTAAAAATCTATCACACAGACAGTTTGTCTCTTTCTGACCATAGGAACTAGAGATATATTTATCATATTCCTTTTTGTACCCATTAAAATAGTGTTCATGTCAATGGGTAAACATTTTATGGTATAACAAATTATTCAGGAAGGAATATGTCACAGAGTGACTCAAGCCCTGTGAATCTCCATGAATAGGGCAGTGATTCCAGTTCTGGTGTACCTCAAAGAAACCTTAGATTTAATTTACTTCTTGCAGAAGTGAGCAAGAAATTTCTGTAATCTGAAGTGTTTTCCTCTGACTCTATTTCAACAGCAAGAAATATGTGTGAATTACTCTTTCAAGCTCCATTAAAAGCATATCAGCAGATGGCTAAACCAGTGAAATCGTGCTTCTGTCAGTTGCTTTCTACAGTGGTAAAAAAAGGCAAAAACCTTAACTTGTCTGAGCAGTAACAAAGGAGATGCTAAACGTTAATCTCTCCCTAGAATCCAGTCATTTCTTTGGAGTGTTCCCTGTTGAATCTAAGTGTTCTGATCCTATGAATTACTGGGAAATTTCATTTTCTGTCATGTCAGACATTAAAAACTCAGTGCACTCTCTCAGTAAGACACTATGCATTGTGCAAACTCCTTTTCAAAGATGCCTAATCACACTTTCTGTTCATCCTGATGCACCTTTGATTATGAATGCTGTGAGTGTTACTGGATTCTGCAGGTTTTGTGCTATAAGAATATACTGATTTAGCTCTGATTTGTATTGGGAATAGTACATTCACACTGTTGTTTGCAGACAGATTAAAAAAGGTAAATATTCAAATGTTTTCAGTGTTTATTATTCTAAATAGAAAAAACAGTGGTATACTCTAAAAGGTATACCCTACAAGGGAACTAGATAATGTAGAATAGTAAATTTGGCCATTTATTTAATAATTTTTTACTTATTTTTTAAGTATGACTTATGACCATAGTTACGTTTCTTGTAAAGCCACATAAAATACAAGCTGATGCCTGTGTGTTTCTGAGTATACTTGTAAAGCTGATTTGAATTTTACTTTCAGTCAGAATCAATTCTGTTAAAAAAATACATGGTTGACTCTCTGCTCTTCAGTGACCTCTGAACTTCTCAGTGAACTTCATTTCAATGAGCCATGACTAACCTGACAAAACAGCATGTTGTCAAGAAGGTTGCTATCCTAGAAGAGTGGCTAAAAAGAAAATAAAATAAAATTTTCGTCTAGAGAAATGTCTTATGCTACAGATATGTTCTGGGCTTGAAGGCTTGTGGATTTGCAATAGTACTTGAATGTTTCTGAAAAAGAGATTCCAAAATATTGTTTCCCTTAATTTTGCAGGATAATTTGAGATAGTAAAATGAATCAATAGAAAATGGAAAAATAAATTTAAAATTATATCTATATATCTGGAAATTCAGAAACTTTTGATCTACTTGTTCAGCTCCATATTCTTCCCCTGCTTTTAGGCTCTCATGCACAGTAATTGATACTGTCAAGCATTTAATCATTTTTTATTGGATATTTCACTGTTTATGGTCAACAGGTTTTCCAAATTATATGTAGGTATTACTGAAGACTTCCTTTACCTCTTGTGTATTTATTCAGGCAGGTAGCCAAGGTTATAATCTTTATTTTTCTTCATTGTGGGTTGGTTTTGGTTGTGGGCTGGTGTTTTTGGTTTTTTGTTGGGAGATGGGGGTGTTGTCTGATTGGTATGGATTATTTTGGATTTTTTTTTTTCCTGAACAGCAGGATTTCTAATAGAAACTCTAATTATGCAAGTTAAGTCTACAATTTCTTCTATACTATTGCGTATTAGAGAGCTAAACTAAGCAACATGGTTTGTCTTTTACATTTGGTACTTCTCTCATAATGTTCTTATATTTCTGAATTTGGCTTAAATTTGTATATACTAGAGACAGATTAAGTCCACAAAATCCAAATCCTGATTTCAAGTAGTTGTTATAGTAATAAGAGCCAACTGCAACATTCTGATCCTTTTCAGTACAGGTGTTTAAAATAATAAACTTAATAAAGATTTCCACTTAGAGATCTTGAATGAAAATGGAGTCAGAGAATCATGGAAAAGCTCTCAAAGACACAAAATTAGATTGTAATTCGTTGCAAAAAGATGTTTATAAGAGTAAATTGCAGAATTAAACAGGATTGAACAACATGGAAGTAAAGAACTTACAATTAAGCACCAATTTGCAAATTGTAGTAATGACCAAACTACACTCTTTCAAGAGCTGATCTGCAATGGAAATAATCTATGCTAAGCTGTTCTAGATCTTATCATTAATTTGTGTCAAGTTAAATATGAGTGAATTCATTCATAGTGTTCATTCAGAATTAAACTCTATTCTTTAATTAGAAGGAAGAATCTGTTTTTATGTTCAGCTAGAGGGCTGAAGCTGGTCAGATATAAATATTCTCTTCAGTCTCTTTTAAAACATAGATTTCTCCTGAATACATTGAAATATTTAACGTAATAATAATAAAAAAATATTACTGGTGCGTTGAAACTACGTTCTTGCCCAACACAATGAGGTAATGAGAACATGAGCAATATAAACTATTGGTAAACTAATTATGAGTTGTGGAACAAGTTATAGACTGCAGCTGCTTGTACTGTTGATCCCTAGCATGTTTCCTGGTGTGTTTTTAGCATATAACAACTTATAATAATACAGGTCAGTTGATGGGCATAATTTGCATAATAGCTTGCAAAATACTACCCACAGCCAGTCTGGATGGAGTCATTCTGGTTTGGGCTTAATTGCATTTAGGGGAAAGGGCTGGTAAAGCCATACAGACAGGAGCTCTGCTGTGCCACTTGAACTGAGTTTTAGAGAACAAACATCGACCCATTTGTTTTAAGATGTGGCCATGAAGCCCTGCCCATTAGGGAGACTGATGGCCCAAAACAGCACGACTCATACCTTGAGAGGAAATGCTGTAATGGCTAAGTGGGGTACAGATTTAACATCTAATTTTCTCCCTTAAAATGTTTTAGCCCTGTGTTGTATTAAATTTTAAGACAGATAAATAAGACAATGACTTGTGTTCATGAGAGGCAGCCTTCTTTCATAGCCTGTAAAGTTAGTTTTAGCTAGCTCAGGTATATGGTCAGGTGTTTCAAGTCAGGTAAGATTAATGTCCCACTGATATCGGTTCTCTTTTAGCTCAGGTACACTTGAAGAAGGGGAGATACATTTACAGTTCTGTGGTTCTTTGTTCTTTTTTGTATTTTCCAGAAGAGAGACTGAGCAGCCTTCAAAAGTTGTCCTTCTAGCGCTTTCAAATTATTTTTTTCCATCATCTTTTTTTATTCAGTACTAAAGTGTGATCTGCCAAATTGACTATTTATAAAATTGAGTTGATTCCAAGTAAGATTATGGTGAGTCCAGGTATTAAATTAGAATATTTCATTTTTTCTGTCAAGGTTGGATGGTGAATACTACTAGACTACAGATCTAGAAACTTTAAATTTGCAGGTAAACAAACATACATACCCACACACAAATCATGTTAAATGTTCTTTTTAGCCACTGTGGGCTGAACAGATCTGATTAACTTTAGTTGAAGACTGCTATACTCAAGGAATAGTTAATCTCTGCAATTCAATAATCTTTTTATTTCCCACAGGTTCTTCACAGGAACAATTTGATTACCTTAAAAATTTTTGTATCTTAATTTTAAGTCATCTGTTTAGGATGAACTTCAACAAACCTACCTCAAATCACAACGACTCTTTTCACAGTTCAGAAATGTTTTATGGGAAACACATAACTTCAAGATACCTGTCGGGGTTTATTGGCATTTTTTTTCCAATGGCAATAATTGATGTGCATTGAAGCACATTAACAGTTTTTAAATGTTACAACAGTCACTACTGCACATCTCTTCTAGATGTGTATTGCATAAGTCAGCAATGCTCTTTATCATATCAAGACTGGAGAGTGTTTATCATCCATAAGTCTTTTTTGGGGGGGAAACAATAATTGTATTACAACATTTTTAGAAAGCTAACTGGAGTTTGTGCAAGTTCTTTCTTTAACCCTGGTATTTAGAATGGCCACATTGTCCCTATGTAGAATTTTAAAAAGGCCTTAGTAAGAGTCGTATTCATAGATGAGAAATGATCTGTACATTTTTTTCTGCCACTTTTCTGGAATGCCATGGAAAGCAGGAGTTTTTAACATTTATCATCAAACTTCTGGGACATTTCCTTTTCTACAAATATAAAATTGAATTTCCTCAAAATTAGTGTGGGCAGGGAGAAAGAGGAAACACAGATACTAAACCAAAGGTCAGTTGCTGGGCTTGTGTCTGGCTCACTAAACAGTCTAAAATAAATCATAACTTCTCCAGTTACATTTGGACTATTCCACAGAATGCTGTAATGGTTCTTTTTCTTATGAGCATTGTGAATTAAAGTCTGAGCAGAACTCTAACATCCTGAAACGAGTAAACTGTCTAAATGAAGTGTGTCATCATCTGTGTAAGGCAGAAGAAAGAATGGTGGAGTCTGAAAAAGGAAGAATATTTTAGAAAACATAAAACAGGTCTGTAGAAACTGAGTCAATCTTATAATAAATAGCCTAGATCAGACAGAAAGGCTAAAGAAGAGAGAGATAAAAATTTATTTGCACCTTACCTGTTGTGGCACCAGATTTTCTGGGGTTTTTTTGCATCTGAACTCTGTAGATTAGCCTCATCTTTGCTTATATCTGACATGGCATTTGCATAAATTGGCAAAGGTCTCATTTTTACTGAGGACACTTGTAAATCTCACCAGGTAAATGTGAGATTAAAATCAGATACTGCTTACCTATCTAGTTGATCTGTGTTCAGAGTGATAAACTGTCAGCCATGAATGCTGGTCTAATTTATTCTTGAAAAAATGATTGTAAAAGGGATAGAAAATGGCAAATTCATAATGCCTTCTTGTCACATAGATTGTAATGAGAACAGAAAATATCACAAACTAATTTTTTTCTGGTGAAAATCGTCAAGCTGTAATGAGAACAGAAAGTAGCACAAAATATGTACCACTTCTCTGAGCTTCCTAAAATGCAATCTCTCTGTTGCCCTCAAATGGCATTTTCCAGGTTCTCTTGGTCTGCTCATTCTACAGTGGTTTTTTTTGTTCCCTTAGCTGTTTCTAAGTGGCTCATTAAAAATATGCACAGATTATAAAAATGTAATGTGGCTGTGCAGTTTTTTCACAAGACATTTTAGAAAATTTTTATGCCTCTCATTATTGAAAAAAAAAAAAATAAGATTATGACACTTTCCAGCTAGGCATGGAGAGTTTAAAACAGGATTGATCTGGGTTGGCTTGAGGAGGGTTGTGGGTGGTTTGGGGCAGCAAATATAAACTGCATTCACATTATTGAGTGGGATTTAAGGAAAGTAGCTTGAGTTTCAAATGCTGCATTATATTTAATAGGACTTTTAATAATTTCTAGAACTTCATTTATGTCTTTTATCTACTTATAGTCTTTTTATTAAGACTGAGCATGATATATTTTATTATCTCCAGAAATTCTGGAAACTTAGAGGGTAAATTTCCTAATTGGTGGCACAAAAGACTCTATCGAGCACACGTTCTCTGGATAGTCCTTCTGAAAAAAAAAGGTTTTATTTTCTGACATATTGATTAAAACAGGTTCATATTAAAAAGAAGCTCTTAAAAATTATATTTGGGCTCTGTGATTCTGTGTTAATTTTTCGAACCTGCTTTTGCAGACAGAATCTTTTTACAATAGATCAAAGACATGTTTTTCAATTCAAATTATCAAATATACAACTTCCTAGAGAGTTCTTCAGGATTTAGAGAGGAAGCTCTAAAGACAGATTAGCTGATCCTACAGACAAACATTTTTCTTTAAGTGTTTTTTTTACCATACTTACTGCTGTTATATAACACAAAGTAGTTACCAAATAATGATAAATAGAGCAGCGCTCATTTCCTCTTTTTTAAAACATCATTTTTTTTCTGAGAAGGATCATTATTGATCAAATTCCATTATGGATGGAATGTGTTCTTTGTAGACTTGTAGCCACCTGAGTCCTCTGGGTTTTGTTGTGCTTCTTCCTCCAGCAGTTGGGTTTCCCAGTTCTTTTCAGTGATGCCTTTTTGTGAGCATTCATCCTGTCAGGGCTTGCACTGTGGTACAGTCTGTTTTCCACTGCTTTTGTAGTTATTGACTTTTGCTGGTTTATTCAGTTTTTGTTAAACTCTTAAACCATTTCCTACTTTTATTGGTGTGTCTGCTTTTTAAATCAGTTCATTTGGTTTGTTGATTTAATTCAGGGAGTTCTTTTACGTAAAAACAGACAAAAACCAGGCTTACTTTGCTGTCTTCATGTGTTCAGCACAGTTAATTCTGCAATTTCCTAGATAAAATTTTGTCATAAAATACTCAGTTTTGTTGCAGATATGGCTTTGTTTTCGTACTTGCATGATCAACCTTGTCAATTAAATTCATTAATGATTATTGACAGCAGTACTACTCCCACAAGTGATTTCTAAGGAAAGTTTTGAGAATATTATGCACCATCTACAAATTAGTTCTGTAAGATGCAATGTCCCATGAAGAATTTATTGGGCAAATACTCCATTAGAAAGAGAGAATTCAAAAGACCTGGTACTATCTGAGTGAACTACAGATTTACTATAATACATTATAGTTGTAATGTACATTTTTAACTATGATGGAAAAGTAGCTAATGAAGCATTAAAGGATAATGTTTTTTTCTAAGTGCCAATGTAGCATAATCAGGGAGATTGAAGCAAAATCTTAATAAATGAATGAACCAAGATAAAATGGATCTGTCAGATTGGTCACACAGGTAAGTGTTCAATCAACAGTAAGATCTCTTACAAAAACTAAAAATGGAGAATTATATGAATCTAGGTAGGCATTTTGGGTATGATTTCCCTTCCCAAAAATCACTATGGAATGAACAGTCAGCTGAATTAGTATTTGGACTTTTTTTTTTTTTTTTTTTTTTTTTTTTTTTTGCAGATACCAGTGTAATATGAACACTTTTCTGTTGCAATTAAAGTTTTTAAATTGGCTTACACGATTCTAAATTTATACTCTATCATATCTGAAAACGTAGCAGTAGAAACTCAAGATTTTTTGCAAAAAAAGTCTGCTTAGTTTGTGCAGAATAATTAAAATGATTGCGCCCAAGTGCCATTTCAAAGAAAAAAGATTATTTCTGAAGCACTGGATTTATATTAAATGCAGATGATTGGAGGACATGATTTAACTGCTTTGATGTATAAAAACATTCTGTTCTGCACACTGGAAACTGCTTCCAGATCTGCCCTTGAAGACAGATGTGAACTTTCCACATCATTGCCTAGAGATGTTTTTTTGAAGAGAGCTCCATAAATGGTTCATTTTACAAGCAGACTGTGTATTATTCTGGTGTCAAAGGCTTGGGAATTGATTACATGGACTATAATACAGATATGATAATTTCTGTTGTGTTTTAGGATGCAATTTGAATTCTCTGTGCCATACATCTGGAGTTATGATCTCTGTAATACACTCTTCACGCATTTATATCTGCAGCTCTCCATAACCCATGTTGACAAAGACTCTTGCTTTCTAGGGTTATTTAAAATTTCTATCAAATTACAGTATAATTGATTTTTTTTGTTGTTTTTACTCAGGCAGGTGCGTATTTTACTAAAAGGTTTGGTTGAAAAATATGATTGAAAAAAATAGAATGCAAATGAGAATTTCTAATTTAAGCTATGTAGTTGCATAAACTATGAGTAAGTTTCTATTCTAAAGAGATCTTTCTTTAGAAGAAAAATAAAACAAATTATATCCTGGTTTTATAAAGTATGAACTAAGGTGGCAATGAAGTAGCTAAATTCTTCAAGTGTCACAAAGCCAAGAACTAAAAAGTTATTTTGAATGGTTTTACCAAAAGGCTGTTGCGTGTTTTTGCTTTGTTTTGGTCTTGTTTTTTTTTTTGGCGGTGGTGATGGGTATTTTTGTTTTGATTGGTTTGGGTGGGTTTTGTTGTTGGTTGGTTGGCTTGGTTTATTTCATTCATTTGCAGGGTGGGGGGGGGAGGGTTGTTGAAATTGTGATAATTTTCAAAAAATAAGGATATTTAGAGATCACCAACAAAATCCATTCCCCTGTTTTGTTTTGGGACATTTGGGTTTCTTTGTAAAATGCTATTTCATTGGGTTTAGGCCATTCCTTATAGGAGTATCCTGAGGTGAGTGGAGAGGTTATAAACAGCAGAAAACTGTCTCTGAAGAAGAATAAAAGAACAATAAAAGTGGTTGTAACATTTTTGCTCAGGATTGTTACACAGAAAAGTGGAGGTGCTATCTGAGTAAGGCCCTCACT
This sequence comes from Lycocorax pyrrhopterus obiensis, assembly GCA_014706295.1. Classification (NCBI taxonomy): domain Eukaryota; kingdom Metazoa; phylum Chordata; class Aves; order Passeriformes; family Paradisaeidae; genus Lycocorax; species Lycocorax pyrrhopterus. The sequence continues at coordinate 9,385,599 of JACSVZ010000015.1, forward strand.
TTACTTTAATCATCAGCATTCCATTAGCCATGTGTGGGCTTTCATAGCCAAGAGAAAAAAGATGAACACAATTTTTCATTTGCAATCTTTTTCCAGCAAAAAAAAATAAATGCTGTTCAGCTTCTTTTCCATCTGCTTTTTTTCTCTTTCCCCCCTGCCACCCCCATATGACTAGAGAGAAGAAAGGAAGAAAGAAATACAAAACTTATGAAGGAAGAAGTTTAGGGCTTTGGGGTGGGTTTTTTGGGAGTTTTTTTCCTTTGCTTTTTGCTGTTTTTTTTTTTTTTAACTTTTCATTTTTCATCAAACCACTGAGAGCTATTGACTTCTTTGTCATTTTTACCTCCAGATGTTTGTTCTTGACTTATAAGAGAACATGCAATTAAATTAATTAGAAGCTGACATCAGTATCACTCATCCTGGAAGATTGAGGATTGAATCATGTTATCTATGATGTAAACAGGTTCTTTAAAAGAGTGTTTCAAGGATTGAGCAAATGCTTCAAAATTAATTAAGACTTGAAAATTGACTTTTAATGAGAAAATAAGATCTGTCTATTTTGAATAACAGCAGCACATTTGACAACATAAAGTTTCAAATGAATGTTGCTCTTATTTGTTTATTTGCTATTTATGTTAAGGGTTATTTCTTGGCATTTTGAGTTTTTTAATAAGGCATAAAAATTTAGAATTCAATCCAATGTTTGGAGAATTAAAATTTTTGATTATTTTTGTGACAGGTGTTAGTATTTTGCGTGTAGAGCTAAAGTAAGAGATGTTTGCTTCTGAAATGACAGAGTAAAAAGAGCAGTTAACTTTGGAACCCAGTGACACTTTATGTTAAAAGTATTTTAAAATATTTCTAAAACTCTTCAATAGTTTTCAATTTAGCTAAAATTTTTACTAGGAACACTTTAACATCAAATACCCTTTTAAAACATGCTTCAAGACAGGCTATGCTTTCAAGATAAAAGTTAAGCTTCCATGCAGTTTCTGCTGACGTTGTAAGAATGATACAAATATTAACCACAAGAATAAGGTTTTTCAAACCTGACATAAGGTACAAAACTATTAAGCATGAATGCATTATGTATAATAGTAGTAGTAATAATAATAATAATAGTACAATAAATACAAATAGAAAAAACATGATTTCAAACATTTATTCTATTTTTGGCATTATCGTTGCAGAGTTTTATGTAGTTTAAACCAAAGGCTATTTTCATGACAAAGTAACTGTGATACTTGTTGCCAAAAGGGACTGTGAGTCCCATTTACACCCATTTTCAGTTCAGCTACATGGTGTGGGAAAGTGCTGAGCTTGTATCACATGCACCTTGGTCTTGCATCACTTCCTTTAGAGATTATATTTTTAAAGTTTTAATATGCTTATTTAGAAAGATAATTATAATTAAAATTCATATTATCTCTAGCTTTTTTTGGTATTTTTATGCCAACGCATAAAAAAAATTCAATGGATAGAGAAATTATTGGAACAATAATCTTTGAAGAGAGAAAAGTTTTCACCCATAAATTTGATTATCTTTCTAAGAAATGCTGAAAGGTTGAGAATAGAAAACCCTTGGTGAAACTAGAAGGATTTTGGCATTAAAGAATCAAATCTGCTGAGAATAATGGCCCCTTCTGGACATAAAAATCTGTGAATATAGTGAGTGAGTTTGTTTGGCTTCCTGTGTGCTGCATACATGTGTATGTGTGTGGATGTCTGTCTGTGCGTATATGACTGTAAAATTATGGATTTGCCCTTTACATGAAAAATTTTTGAAGATGTATGAAGGCATCCTCTGCCTTCTCATCAAGGAGAAATTCTGAATCAGATAAACTATATAAGTAATTGTGTAATTACTATTAAACCTGAGCTGAGTAGCTGCTTTGAGAGGATTCTTTTTCCTTCTCAAGACAGCAAAACGAAGTGAAAGTGCAACTAAGGTATGCAAGGAGATAATTTTGGAGGCACTTCATTTCACACTATCTGTGTAGTTTTTTTTTTTCCACGTTGTAGTCATTAAAGCAGTACTGTGTGTATTTTGAGACACGAAAAACTTAATTTTAAAAGGCTAAAACAAATAATTTTCAAGCATAATGTGTCTATTACTTGCATTGCAAGTCCATGGGGAAATGGAGTACTCCTGCTGTAGCTCAATTCAATATTTTGGGGCCTTGCCCTTACTTCCAAGGAGCTATGACAGATTTATTGACACTAATGAGACAGAAAAATAAAGTTCCCACGTTTCACAGTTTGTTTTTTTCTTTTTCCTAGCAGTTAAGATCTGCCTTTTCCTCTTATATTTAATATTTATATTGAGAGTTAGCAGTACTTTTGTTCTGGGCAGATTTACATGGGTTTAGATTATTTGGTATTTTCTTTGCATAATTTTATGGTTTCCTGAAAGAAAACTCAAGCTTATTATGTGTGATTGCTGGAGTATATAGGATTTATTTCCACATTAAACACCAAGAAAACATCTGCTTTAAGTCATACTGTAGCTTTACTGTATGTTATGCTTTTAAACAGATTGTGCTCATGTTTCTGTATGAAATATTGAGAAGAATTTTTAATGAACATTAGTCTGAAGTTTCCCAAGAAAAGTGTTTTATTTTTAATTCTTCTTGTGCATATTTGCCAAACTATGGGAGAACACAGCATGCTCCCCTTTTTTGAGTTACAATTTTTGACAGGATTTTCTTGCTGACTAAATTGCATATTCCTTTTTAAGACAATCTTTCCAATATTTTCTATCGTGTTGTGGCACAAGGGCAAAATTGTATGCAGGAAAGTGCAAGGTCAAAACAACAAGCAGGACATACAGAAAAGACTATTGCCGCTTAAAACATGCCACCACAGTCTTCCTGAGAGCTGACCAGCAGAAACCTCAAAGGAGGACGAAGCCAAGAGACTAAAAAGCTTGTTTTTTTTTTCCTTTTGCAGCTGCACCTCATCTCTGCCTTTGTCTTTCTCTAGACTTTGTACTGCGTTGCCTCAAAGCCTGGGAGTTTTCCTCTTATCAGTGAAAGTGGCCACACCTAATGATAAAAGGTTATTCTGCTCCATGTGTTGCAAAACCAGGCAGTGACTATTTCTGTTCTCTGGTGCTCTGCCATCTTTGCACACTGCCCATGGCAGGGAGGCCAGTATGGTTTTCACCTCCTCATTTTGGGTGTTTAGGAGAGAAGTCCATTGGGAAGAGCTCAAGAAGCTGCTGGAAGGCCTGTGTGCTTCTCAGCCTGTGCCATATCACACAAAGCCACGGTCATTCTGCACAGATGCCATATCTACTTCCTTTGTTTACTTCTTTTGTCTCGTTACTGCCCTGGCAGCTGCCAGTGTATCAGAAAATGATTACATGCGAACTTCTTACTGTATCTGTAGCTAATAATTAATATAATTTTCCAAAGCGAGGTAAGGGACTTTCCTTCACTTTCTGCTGGACCTGTGTTCTCTTCCCCAAGAATAGTGTGTTTCCTTGACTGTGAATTATCCTCCATTTTTTTTGTCTGCTTGTTTCTTTGGCTGTCTCCCTCATTTTCAGGCACCTAAAGGATTCCGATATCATTCACATGACACTGAAAGCAAACATTATACATAAATCATTGGTAATAAACTGAAATTATAAAGTCATGTAAAATAAACGTGATAAAACAGATATGTACACTGTGATTCTGATTAAAAAGATGAAGAGACAAACTGAAAAGTGGGAGTCAGTGGAAGTGTCCTCAGCTATTTAGAGCTTTCAAATATCAGACCATTTATTTAAGTATCAGATTACAGATTTAGGTCCTTTCTTCAGGCTACTATTTTAAGAAAGGTTTATTGTTGGACTTTATTGTAGGGTCTGAGGAAATCTCAAATTCATCCTTGAAGTGAGGTCTGTGTGGAGCACAGTTTGCTGCAGGGTCTCTCCCTAATCAGGAGTAGATACAATAGTCAGACCACCAACACTGTTCATACCTGGGGAGAACATCCCACAGTCTGCTGAATGGGTTTGAGTAGCCAGGGCCATAACTTTAGCTCCTCAGTTAAGAATTTAAATTTTAGGTTAGATTAGACTGGATGGAGCTAGGAGTTAAATAAAAAAAAAAAAAAAAATCACCTTTCATTCTTTAAGTATTGACGTCTTTGTCCATAGCATTTTACTTGAAGCATGCAGATCCCTCTTCATAAAACAATTAATGCATTAGTAGATAAAATGGGGATAAAAGTCAGACACATTTCAATCTGTCTTAGCAGATATTTTTGTTTTTGCAAAGCATATGGTAGGGGTGAACTGTACATGTTAGTTTTAGGATTATCTGATTTGCAAGAGCAAGCAAAATGCAAAAGTGACTTTTCAGAGCAATTATATATAACAGTTGTTTCTGTATTTCTATTGGGGATGACCAAAATAAAAAGTTTTGTACAAAGAATATTTAAAGTGTTTGTATATATGACCCATTACGGTTCAGATAGAAAGGTTGCATTTCTGGTTTATAACTAAATATATATTGTGACATGTAATAAAAAGAACAGTTCTCCTTTTTGCTACAGAACCTGGTTCCATAGCTAGACTCTTGTTTTTGAACAAAAACAATTTTCTCTAGACTGTCTGTAAAAGGTCAGCCTTGAACACACAATTGAATAGACCACGAACTCTTCAGGGGACGGTGTTGTTTGTTGTTTTAGTGCCATCTGTGACACTAGACATTTTGTCAGTTCAGAGCAAATAATAGCCATGATGGGATGGGAATACTCACGTATTCTGCTGACCAGTTGTGTGGGGAATAGTGATTCAGCTTCTGGGAGGCACAGAAAACAGTTACTCTTTGAGACTGTTGTAATGAAGGGTACAAAGGAGCATAGTGAGGCTTCTCAACATCTACATATAGCCAGAAAGGATTACAATAGCCTAATATTTTTAAAGCTGTGACTAAACTGGTTTATAAAATAACTATTTAATAAAACTGTATTTTTATCCATAAAATTATGACTTCAGACACTAACACAACCTTGGATTTCTTTGGTCTATATGATCTACAGAGATCTTTAAGAACTAAAATTCTATCAAAGCCGGTTAATAATAGTATCAATAGAGGTCATATGCTGCTATTCATTAATGTACAACAGCATGGTCATTTGTCACGTATGCAAGCAAACTGAAATTGTTTCAGTCATTTAATTGGGAATCTCCTTAAAAGATCCTGTGAAAGAGAAAGTTACTGCAACAATTTTAATCTCACTCTGTCAGATATACACTGAAATATGTTTATGAATATAACTATTATCTTCTTATCCTGCACGTAAATTCTCTACCCGCAGTGGCTTTTATGAGTGAAATGAGATTCCAGAATAATACTGAGACCCCTCTGAGATGGACTTTGGAGATTAGAAGACTGCTTAATAAAAATATTCTATTGTCATTTATGTGTAAGAACAGTAATTCATTTGATTTCATTGTAAAAATCAATATTAAAAATATCTTAAAGGCTTAAAAAACAAAAGATTGGCCTTTGAATGATGCCCATATCCACTTTATTGTTTTTTCCTTCACTGAGGTTGTTTTTGCCATGGTAACAGAAGAAGTGGTCACCAGGGGTAGTAAAGTAAAGCCTGATGGGAATTTCTCTGTGTAAGCCTGAGGAGGAAGGGTCATGCCTTTGTTTGGGGCAGCAGCACCTCTAGAGCTCAACCTGCCAATACAAAGGAGGACTTTTAGTCATCTTTTTATAATGATGCATTAAAAAAAAGCAACAAACATATTACAGTGCAGTTAGATGCGGAGTAAAAACAAATACAGTGATGTTCCCCCCTCCTCAATAAAAAAAGAGTTATTTTTCCACAGCTTTCGTTCTTTTGCATCTGTTATGGTGTATATATACACTAGGGATGTGTTCTATTATTCTATTATTGACAGCCTAATTCTAAGCCTCTAAGGGACTTCAGCAAAATTACTAAGGGAAACTAAAGTATACACAGACACTATACACATAAAAATCCCATTATTTATTAAATTTAATTGCTAAAATAAAATTCCCATACAATAGAGCAGTTGCTGAAAATACACAAAATTTGAGCTTTTTCTGAAGGTGCTAAGATGTATCTTAAAGTAAGATAAGGGTATACACATTTCAGAATTGCCATCACTTGAAGAAGTAGGTCATCTTTGTGTTGTCATATTCTGTATTTCATCTGTATGTAATTGAGTGAAATATTCAGCAGTCCCAACCCTATTAAAGTTAAGGAGCAGATAATTCCTGACACATGGGAGAAACACCGATTCCTCTGTACTTTTCTGGTATTTTTCTGCAATATTTACAACTCTCTTCATTTATCGCTTGGTGTGGAAGAAAAAGGGATCATTGAAAATAACTTATTTTATTTCATAGTTGTGATGGCTTATAAGTAAACATATCAAGTAGCAACAATAATGAGAGGCTGAGTTAGCTTGGTCTTCCTCAATCACATACTGAAACTCTTTGTCTGAGAAAAAGATAAAAGATGGTATTTTGTTTTGCAGTGTTCAGATAACAATCTCATCTTGGTGGCAACTTCAGCAAATAAAAAAAAGCATTCTTAAACTAAAAGGGTAATAATCCCTTTCTCCTTCTGTTGACAAACTTCTTTATTCTGCAGGGATTTTTACTATTTTTTTTTTCTAATTTGATGCTTTAAATTCATCTGAACCAGTTTTTGGGGATTTCTATGATCTCTCTTTGGTGGCCAAAGGACACCTTGATGTTTAAAGTAAACTAAATTCTGTAAATGTATTTAATGCTAATGATATAATGCATTCTGCTCATGAGTGCTATTACAGAAATGAAGTTTTTAAAACTGGTAGGATTTCATGAATCATTGAGTGATTTTGTTGGCAATCACATCATATATTGAAATTAACTGTGATTCCCTGTACCACACTCCTATTGTATCGTACTCCAAACTTCAAATCACTAATGGCAAGGAAGGTCTTCTAATTTCAAAGTTAAATTTGTCCATGGACAATTAATATCCATTTGGTTTGCAGCCAATATACCTTTCCTCCCAGATAAGTCACATTTGTGGGATTCATTTCCCAAGGTTAAATTAGCCAAATTTTTCTAACCTTTTTTTCAAAAAAAATCAGCCATCTGACTAAGCATTTATTTGCACATAATTTCTCCACTTAGGGTGAAATCCAAAAATAAGTTTAAGTTCCTAAGTGATGTTTTAGACAAAATTTATGTGTAAATTCAGGAGAATGAGCCTGGAAAATTGCCTGTGACCGCCACAGACACTGTATCTGTGAAAACCTTTCTGTATTTTTTCTAATTCTGGATGCCATAGAGGCTCCACTGTGAACCCTGTCTTTGCCAAAGTGGGTGCTTTCAGACAGTTACCTCCTGCCTGCCTACCACTGTTTGGATAGAGAAAATGTGGAGTTTCAGTATTTTATTTTTGTATTTTTTCTTCTGCCAGATCTACTGTCTGATTTGGTGGTCATGCTCTGAATATTTATGTTTCTCTATCAATCTATGCTACATCAGTGGTAACTTTTTTATATGTAGGTCTAGCAATTTGAATATTTCCCCTAGAGGTAGGAGATCTAAGTCCTCAGTTTGTGTGGGGTCTGAATTTGTAGATTACACATCCGAAAGAAATGCTGAGGCCAGCATTCCCATTCTAGATGGGAATGTAGCCTTCCCTCTCTGCACTCTTTTGTTCAGGCAATGTCTACCACAGGCAGAGGGACACAGCAAGGAAGATGTACAGACTTCAGGACTACAGAGTGATTTGTGGATGAATACACACAGCAGACAGGTAGCAATGAAGGGTTGTTAATATTAAAATACTCACCACCTCAGTGAGGCCCTTGGATGGTGTCTGCTGGCCAGACAGTCACCAGTCAGGTCAGCAAGCATCAACTTCTCCTCCTCCTTGGAACATACCAGCCAGCCTTTGTGATTGCTGGGTTGTTACCATCCACTTCTCTGTATTTTCCTTTTGGCTTTGTACCTCTTTTTGAATGCTGAAAGCCTGGCTGCAGAGAGATTTCTCAGTTTTCTGACAGTGTCTGTGTGAAAGCCTTGCTTTCTCACGGACGCTACGGGAAAACAGCTGAGAGATTTTGTAAACTATGGTATTGTTATGATAACAAGGAGAAAATATCTGAAGTAAGTGTTGTTGGGTTCAGCCAATCCCTCTGGGGATGGTTGGTCAGAGAACCGATAACCTTATGTCAGTCCAGCATGCTAAGGTATATAAGCAAATCTGTAAATTAATAAAGGGTTGGCTTCTTCTCACCCTAAACCATCCATGTCGCTTTCTTCATCGGTCTCTGCTCGCTAGCGACACCTCTTCATGTCAGTATATTTTTTCCTGAATTTTTCTCCCTGTGACACTGTGTGATTTTACTCTTTTTTATTTTTTTTTTTTACATTTTCTTACATGGCCTGGATTTCTCTAAAATACTATCTCAGCAGCCTTTTTCTCAGTAAAACTGATCTGAGGACTCCCAGCTGTGCTGTACCAGCCTAGGCCTTGAATCAGACACCTGAACCTCTGAGCTGAGCCTGTCAAGAGCTCCTTCACTCCTTTTGTTTGCAGAAAGGGCCATTCTGTAACAAGCAGGGCAGAGCTCTTGCTTGATGACTAACTGAAAAACAGACATTCACAATGAATGTTAGATGTCTGCCCTTTTCGTAATGACATTTGTTTATTACGAAATTGAGTGAGGAGAACATTGTGACAGAGCTACTTTGTTCTGTCCAGCAATATTGAGTTTTAAGGTTTGCTGAAAACATAGGGAGAGAGCCATGGATTCAGAGTATTAAAAAACTTGTATCACTTGCATTGCCAATCATAGTGTCTACTGCCAATTCAGGAACCAAAGGGTGTGAAGAATTCTGTAAAGAACTAAGAAGATTTATCTAGTGGAGACTGCTAAAAGAAGATGATGTCCATTTCTGTAGTCCTAATAAATTTGGGCTGACAGGCTAACAGAAGAGATAACCTTAGGGAAAAGCTTGCATTCAGGGCATGAGTTTAACTGAGGAAAAGACAAGTCTAAAACTGAGGCATATGACTTCATGGTACAAAATTTGATTTTACAGAGAACCATTCTGACAGAGAATCAGGAGCTAGAGGCCTGGTGCTATAAGAAGATTTTTGTAGGCTCTTTTGTGATCAAATATCCACATGATAATAAAAAAGCGTTATATGAAACACTTATAGCTTTGGGAGTAGTACTTGCAATGCCTATCCAGCAGCACTGAAAAATAAACAGGTAAATAGATGCAGATATTGAAAAAGTCCAAGAGGACAATGGCAAGGTTCCTTAAATCCCTGGATATCTGGACAATTCCAGCTCATTTCTCTACTATCACATTCATCAGTACGGCAGGGAGGCAAGACTGGTGGTTCCACCTTTTGACAAAAATTAGTGCATTTTGCCGATCTGCTCATCATCACATTCTTTTCCTCATGTTGTCGTTATTTTCCTTTTTAAGAGATCTACCATGTGCTCAGCACAAAGCATACTCCCTGATTTGCAGAAATTTACTCCAGGGAAAAGTTACTAAATAGGGACAGTGAGCAATGGAAACAGTGACTGGGTAACTGTTTTGGGTTTTAAACAATTAATACTGTTACCACTGTTGCTAAAGTTGTTATAGGCAGTTCAAAGAACGGAGTCTATGAATGATTTAAATGAAGGAAAGGGAAGTGGCGATGAATCTGCAAAGGAGCAAGTGTATGAGCAGTGAGCAAGCTGCAGCTGAGAGGTGCTAGATGGGATCTGCATAATCAGCAGAGCTAGGAGAAGAGCCAAATGTAGATAGATAAGAAACAAACATAGAGACCCTAGAAACTGAATATGAATATAAGGAAATAAAAATAAAATAGGTCAACCAAATGGTACTGCGAAAAGAACATGACTTTAAAGTATAGATTAACATGTTCATAAAGAATATCTATACAGAAGTAATTTTTTGAACCATGGATTATTTCACGGCAGAAGCCACTATGTTTTTATGTAATTAAAGAAGGCTAAGGCTAAATTCTGAGAAGCTTAATACATTTAAGTACTGTCTTATTCTCATGCCATGTGCTGACTGAAGCTATACTGATGCCATAATGATTTTTGTGTTTTCTTTTATGTCCCTGTTATGCCTTTTTACAACTTCTGTATTCTTAGTGCTTTAGCTTACATTTTTGGGCTTGTTTGTTAAGCTAGGAGACTAAACATTTTAGAGGTTTCGTAGTTAGGGAGCAATATGCCCCAGACCCCAAAGTCCTCTCCAGAACACATTTTGTAAACTAAGATAGAACCATCCAGGGGCAGGTTCCCTGGGGAGGGGGGCTCACTCGAGCCTCTCACTGGGGAATCTTTGATAGAAATGCTAATTAGTAAGACCTATAATGTTATACCAGATCTTTGGTGGAGGGCATTGCGGTGTGCATGGAGGTGCATTCCACCTGGATGTACTGCACCTAAGGATCCTTCAAATAAATACCAAGGTAAAATCCCTATTTCCCTTCTAACTGTGTTTGATTCTTGATTTTAAGACCAGGGTAAGGCATCAATGCTACCACAAATAATAATAGCATTATTTCTGCTTAAATAGTGAAATTAGCATTTTTCAGGCTGAATGGATTAAGCAAAATCTGCCCCGTTTTTGTGGGTTTAAAATCTTTTGGGCCCTCCAATAAATTTTAAAAAATTACTATGACAATTATTTCAGCACCTTTGTATATTGATCTTCACAAACTTTATGAAAAAACAATCAAAGCTACTATGAAATTGGATCTTGTTTCAGTAGTCTATTTATGCTAAATGTTATCTAGTATTTTTAGTCCATTGCAGACTTCTAATAATAATATCATGATTTTCTGTGGGGCAAATTTGTTTCCTGGAGCATTGGTTCTATTTTCAGTTTATAAAAGACAGTAAACAACATATTTATGGCTTCCAGTACTGTTTTCTAGGAAAAGAGAGGAAACTATGTTAAGAATTCCAGATAACCCCATCTAAAAGTAATATTTGCAAGAAAAATGAGTTATATTTTGCACATTCATAAAAAAAAAATTGCATTTCTTAATTAGTGCTTCCCAAACAAATGACGTGTAGTTGGAACACTTTAAGTCCTGTGGAGGAGGATAATAGGTCCTGGGGGATTATGTTTAAATGCTTTTTTCAACAGAAAAACTAAGCCTAAATTATATTTAATAGTCTGATACAGAGCCACATTCAGTTTGGAGTTGCAAAGGATGTAGTAACTGTTAGGGGAGACAGCTGATTCAGCTGATAAACTGCATTTATTGGGACAATATTATCAGGTACTATTAATACATCTTTTTTGTGTCAATTACTAGGACCCACTAGTTTGGTCATTTCTAAAAAAGTAGAATAATAAATACACAAGGCGATTGTTTGATGACCTCAATGATAATGCATGCATTCTTGCTTTGCCTGAAAGAAAATTTGTCAGACAATTTTATATATTAAATATCCTCCCCTTAGTTGCATTTCCATAAAACTAGCCCATATGAGCTTTTCTTCCTTAAGATTTTTGTCATATCATCTGTGTTTCTTGTAATTTATATGTCACTTATAAAAATAGCTGATCGGCTATTTTAAATGTAGATTTTAATGTACAGTATACACCTCTTATCCACCAGTGAAGCTCATTTTGCACTAGTGAAGTAAACCTTCATTAACTGTTCTAGTATCCAGAAGAGTCTGGGTTTTTTCTTTCCTTTCAGTATCCTTCTGTGCTTAAAATTTTCTTTTGCTATTTTAAAGGAACTATAAACCAAATCCCACTGGAAGCAGTGTGATTACTCCTCTCATGTAGTAGCTAGGCAACTGGCAATGAGATCTTTTGCACACATAGAAGCACTTGTCCTTTTTCTGATTTTCTGGGAAGAGTAAAAGAAGCCAGTATGCAGCCAGGATTTAGCAGTAAAGTGAGCAGAGAGGTGATCTTCCTGTTGAGTTACAGCCATAATAAATTTATACCCTGATACCTATACAAAACTTCAAGAGGGGATTTCTGAGGAGAAACACAGAGAGCCATGAGTGCCAGTTGGTCCCCTTTTCCTCAGATTTGCAAAATTATTGGGACCTGTTGATAGATCACAGAGGCTTTAGAAAGAAATATATGTTAGAAATGTGTAAGCAAACTTTGTACATATAGGTGATCAATACTTTGGAAAAATGTCATTGCTGTTAGTTTTCACAGTGTCTTTTTATATATGTTCATCTAGGCTTTCTGGAATCTGACATGCTCCATTTCTGGAATGGTGCTATGGATCTTCCTGCAAGAGCAGGAAAGAAAGGGAATAACGTACCAGTATGCATAGCATTCAGATTGAAAGAATTCAACTGTATCAGCTGCAAACACTTTATGATTTTATTGTTACTTTTTCAAATAAGTAACTTCATATGTTTGTTGTATCACAGGTACAGGAATGGCTGTGCTTAAACTGCCAGACCCAAAGGGCAATGTCAGGACAACTTGGAGATATGGGCAAGGTGCCACTTCCGAAAACAGGCCTTTCACAACCAACATCCAAACCACCTGCTCCTCCTCAAAAACAGCCTATGCCTGCTGTCTCACATTCCCCTCAGAAGACTTCCACACCACCTACTCCAGCAGCAGCAAAGCCAAAAGAAGAACCAGGCGTTCAGAGAGAAGCTCCAAAACTTCAGCAGGGGAGATTGGAAAAAACATTGTCAGCTGATAAAATCCAGCAAGGTGTTCAAAAGGAAGATGCAAAACCTAAGCAGGGAAAACTTGTCAAGACACCCTCAGCTGATAAAATCCAGCGTGCTTCTCAGAAGGAAGACCCAAGGATTCAGCAAACAAAACTGACGAAGACAGCCTCCTATGACAGAGTTTTGCATGAAGTTCAGAAGGAGGATGAAAAACTTCAAGCAGCAAAGATGGCAAAAACATCCTCAGCTGATAAAATTTTACATGGAATTCAGAAGGAAGACATAAAACTTCAAGAGGCAAAATTGGCAAAGATACCCTCAGCTGACAAAATTTTACAGGGAATTCAGAAAGAAGACCCAAAACTCCAACAGATGAAAATGGCAAAGGCACTGTCAGCTGACAAAATCCAACCTGCAGCTCAGAAGGAAGATGCACAGTTTCAGGAGGTAAAATTGCCAAAGGCGGCTTCAGTTGATAAAATCCAACATGGAATTCAGAAAGAAGATATAAAACTTCAGCATGAAAAAATTAAGAAAACCTCATCGGTGGATAAAATCCAAGAGGAAGGTCAGAAAGAAGAAACAAAACGTCAGCGAGGGAAACTGCCAAAGACGCCTTCAGCAGATAAAATTCCTGCAACAACTGCAGACCAAAAGAAACCCCTAAGCACATTGGAAGAAGGTAAAGAAACTGTGCTCCCAGAAAAGAGCACACCACATCCAGAAGACAAAAAAGAAGAAATTACAGCTGAGATTAAAGACCATGTTGTTAAACAGAAAGCAGAAGCTGAAGCACCTTATAAGGGACTGCAAGCTAAGGAGCAAGAAGATGTTAAGAAAGAGGATTTGACAGCTGGGATTTCACAAGAGGTTTTGAAAACTGAAAAAGCTCAGGAAGAAGAAATTCCTGTTCAAACAGCACCTTTGCCAGGAACCGACCGTGTGGAAGCAGTGAGAGAAAAAATAGTAAGTGTTTTTCTCCCTCCCACATCCCTTTTTCCCTTTCTCCAACTTAGAATCTGATCCTTGCAGACCCTCTCCTTCCTGCTTTACTGTTACTCCCTTTACAAGATGGTTCTAAGTGATAAAATCAGACTCTCATTGAGTGAAAGTTTCGCCAGTTAATCTTATGCTCTACATGCACATTTCAACACTTCTTGCCTGGTTTTAAATCTCCAGCAGTTAAGCATTTGAAACTAAGGCAGAGCTCCTGTTTAATAATTTTTCCAATATTTCAGATTTATTTACCTTGATCTCTAGACTCTCCAGACTTTGAAGATTAATTGTTGAATTGGAGTGTTTTCATATTTCTCTATCCCAAAAGGGAATAATCTGAGAGGGTAAGATGTACAGTACTTTGCAATACCAAAATATAATATAAATTTCAGAAATACTTTGTGATGCCTGAACGTGGTACATTAGAGTATGCAATTTTTACATCTTTTTACTATTTAATTGGCTTATCTCATATAGACAAGTACTTTCATGTAGGGTTCTTGTGGGCTCTCAAGTCAGAGGAATGGGTGAGTTTATGATACCATGAACTAGAGGCCTGCATTTCTTAAATAAATGCTTTTGCTGGACATGAACTCACCAACGAGTCACTTTATCAGCTGAAGTGAATAACACGCACAGTTTGTTGAGAAATTAAGGCATTTTGCATCAGCAGCGCAAATTAGGTGCTGATTATTATGTTATAAAAGTAGGAGTAGGTTTAGGGAAAATGTTTGACCTTTGCTAGAATTATTTTTTCAAATAATCCCAGTCCAAAAGGTCAAGGGTTTGGTTGGGTTTTTTTTTTTTTTTTTGTTTTGTGTATTTCCTGGTGGTAACCAAGGTATTTGGACAGAAAAATATTCTAATTCAGAAATTATGATCTATAAAATACTATGTTTATAAACCAAATCTCCTGTCTGAAATATACCTCCTATCACATGTTATGTTTACTACTCTTGATCATATCAAGAGTTATGGTGTATGACTGTACGGAGGGAATCCCTGAATTATGCTTAGAGTAACATAGCCAAAAATCCTACCTTTTGGACCAAACAAAAAGGAGATTTGGGAAAATCCTATTTCAAATTGTTCAGTGTTAAAAATAAAGAAGGTGTCTCACCTAACTTGTACTCAGTAAAATTAACTCTGATTTATTTTTAATTTTTCTTTATTGAAGTACTTCAGTGTTTTCTGTGCTGTCCATCAAACATTGCTAGATACAGCTCTTCCGGAGAGAGCATGTGCTAAAAGTGGAAGAGGTGATACCAATTTAGATATCACACATTGATTCCATTTCACGAGGTAAAAGACAACATGTAGACATTGAAGAATATAATTTACATGTATTTCAGGGTAGAATCATATGCAGGATTTCAGCTAGGTATATTTTTAATTAGGGATGCAAGGGAAAACCTTTCTGCACTTGACAAACTGCTGTCATTTTATGTTCACTTCTGTGGAAATGGTAGTTACTAACTTGTGTAGCTTTCCATTAAGATAAGCAATTATTCCTATCCTCATTTTTCACTAAAAAAAATTAAAAAAAATAAAAGGTAGCAACACTCCAATAAGTCCGTGTAGACATGAAGAGGCTTTAAGTTCTGATTCGGTACAAACTGTAGAATAGTCCACGGAAAGTCAGAGAATCATAGGATGGTTTGTATTGGAAAGGACCTTAAAGATGATCTTGTCCCAACCCACCTGCCATGGACAGGGACACCTTTCACTAGACCAGGTGGCTCAAAGTCCCATCTGACCTGGCCTTGTGCACTTCCAGGGACGGGGCAGCCACAGCTTCTTTGGGCAATGTGTGCCACTTCTTCTTAATATCTAATCTAAACTTGCCCTCTTTCAGTGTGAAGCCATTTTGTCTTGTCCTGTCCTTGCTCTTGTAAATATTCTCACTGTCCTTTTTGTAGGCTCCCTTCAGGTTCAGGAGAAATCACAGATATCAGTTGTATTCAGAGATCCAGCATCATCTGAAAAAAAAAAAAGTGATTTTAATATTGAAACATTTTAAAATATTTGAGTCTCAAAGTGTGATTTAAGGAATCATAAAGCCGAGTTTTTTCTTCAAAGCATTTTTTCAGTAATATTTTGAAATATAATTTCTTAATTTTTTTTTAAACAATAAACTGACTGCTCATGTTTTACAGGTCCTTTTCCTGAGAAACCATCTTGCAATATTGACTATTGACATGTGCAATAGCAGTTAGCTGTTCTAACAAGGATGCCTAGGAATCTTGGAGGTTTAACACATGCAGTTTTTCAGTATCCAATCATCATCTTGGAGCTCACAAATTAACACAGAAGTAGTTCAGCATTTCTACATGAACACATTACCATGGTGTCAATTGGACATACATTTGCAACCAAATATATTATATATGTACCCTTATTACTACCTTCTTATGTTTACTGGGGAATGATCATGTGCTTCAGTTGAGTAACTGAGAAAATATTAATATTTTATTGATTGACATCATTGTTCTAACACATGCCATTAATGACAAAACACAGACCAGAGAGACAGAAAAAGGATAATAAGACTTGTTTGTAGCAATATTTCTGGATAAAAATAAAATGTTTAATTTTTAAAATATAAAATTGAAATTGCAGTTTACATAGTTTAGTCAACTGTGTTTCTTTTCCACTTTGTGAAATGTTTTTTTTATAATGTAGATATCTTTATTTCTTCTATTAAAAAAATTACCTTTTAAAAATTCTGAGTTCCTTTGCAAAATAAAATTTCTGTCCTCTGCAACAGAATATAATCTTGCTAGCTATAAATACTTTTTTTAAAAAAAAAGATTTTTTTTGTCATATTTTTCTTTTAAGAAAATTCTGGTTTGAAT
The DNA here is from genome assembly GCA_014706295.1 of Lycocorax pyrrhopterus obiensis. NCBI lineage: Eukaryota > Metazoa > Chordata > Aves > Passeriformes > Paradisaeidae > Lycocorax > Lycocorax pyrrhopterus. The sequence goes on from JACSVZ010000015.1 coordinate 9,402,135, forward strand.
TGGTAACCAATAGAACTTTTTCAGAGAATCATAGAATCATTAAGGTTGAAAAAGACCTCTAAGATCATGAAGCCAAACTATTAGATTAGCACTGCTACCTGCACCACTAAACCATCTCCACAAGTGCCACACCTTGATGTTTTTTTTAACACAAACCTTTGTATTTTCAAATAAGAATAGTAAAAATGAGGAAGAGTAAGAATAAATAATACTGATAAAGCGAAAACTTCTAATACAAAATAATCGTGAAATGGATTGACTCTGGTATCACAGAAATGCCACTGGAATAGCACAAATACATTTGACATTAGATCATTTTTAACATTAGTTAAAGAGGTTGCATTTGCTGTTTTTAAAGTCTTATCCAGACTGCAGCTTTTATAAGTCTCCTTCTTCCTCATGTCTCAAGAAGTTCTTCTTATCAATGTCTGTATTAGAGCTAAATTTGTCCGGTATTAAAAACACAGAGTAGGCAAACTCAGAGGAAATGCCATTGAAATACTCAGAAAAGCCCAGTAATTCAACATGTATCAAAGTACTTCCTAATTCACAAGGAAAAAAAAAGTAGATTTTTATTATTTAAATCCATTTTTTTTCATTCTCAAAGAGTTGTGGAATATATATATGATCTTTAGCAACATTGTTTCTGCAATATTTTGTTATTCATCTAAAAATCTTGTGTTTATGATATGTTTACAAGTTTAACAATGATGCTGTCTTTGTGGATTTAATGGCCAACCCCGCCAAAAATAAGTTAGCAGTCCTTTAAGAACAGATGTAGCTAGTGGCAATATCCTAATTCTCAGACTACAGGAAATAGGGGGAAAAAAGCCCAGAGGCCAAATATTGTTTACATGCATATTGATCTCGAAGCATGATGTGCAGGATAATTTTTGCATGTACCATGGTGCAGGCAACGATACAAACAAAAATGTTACAAAATATATTCCTATTGTGGTAACCTTAAAAAGAAAGTTGGATTTTTCTCATCCCTTTTATTGCCAGTGAGAATAGAATTCTGTCCTTATTGTAGATCTTTTTCCTCTCCTCACTGTACAAACAGCAGACATTCTCATATTCAGTTTCCTGCGATTCATAGCAGTCGAGTTATGGCATACACTGAGGTTCAACAGCAGGGTGGGCAACAGCAATATTCATTGCCATCTCCTCTGGTTTGGTCACAGTATGTACTAGACACTAGACTCAGCTGCAAAGAGAATGGCTGAAGTTGTTCCATGAACCAGTTGTTCTTTACCTTTTTCTGTGCTTAACTGTTCAGTTGATGCCTTCTATCTCTGCTTTACAACTGGCTGTATCACTTCATCTTCCTGTGGAGGGCCAAGATCTGAGAGGTTTCATTTCACTAGATGGATGCATCCTGTCCATCAGCTTCTGGGAAACCTTCTGAGCTTGAGCACTGTTTGCATTTTTTTAGTAGCTCATCTAAATTGATCATAGTGAGTTTTGTTAGGTATGTCTTCACAAGTATGAACATATTGGTCATAAATGAAAAAATAACAATTAAGTGTCATGGAATTTTAGTGAGGAAAAAATCCCTTGGTTTTAATGATACATGTATTTTTTTAACATAGCAGAATAAATTCTCCTAAAACACTTTCCTCTTTAATAAAGGGAACAAAAATGTAAATATAACATACAAAACCTGAAATATTTAATTATGCTTCATTGCTGACTTTTTGTAAAGACCGTACATAATTCTGTCCTTAAGGGTGGAGAATACCCAAGAGTAGATTTTTCAGAATAGTGAGAGCTGTAGGGTTCAAGTGGTGATGACTTTCCAAAGTTGTTTTGAGTACTGCAGGTTTCTCCATGTTTAAATATTAATCACAGCCTTATCATTAAAGAAGTCCTTAGAAATGTTTGTTTTCACACTGGATTTTTATTTGCAATGGATTTTTCTGTGATATCAGATAGTTGGATTTGCGATATTGGTTATAATGTTGGTAAAAATAAATGTAGTTCATATTCAATGTAGTATCTGATTTTGCAAAGCGTAAAACAGATCACTCCTGTGAATGATGATTAATTAATAAAATATTAATTAGTATATTACTGTAATAATATAAATATTTTAATATTAATATAAATATTAGTGTTTAAATGTAAGATTATATTCAAAGTATATAAGATATGTCTAAAAGCAACAACACATACTTTAAATGTAAATTAAATCTAAACCTGACTAGTTTTAAAAAATAATATAACTGACTATAAAAATATTTGGGTTTTGATATTTTGACTCTAAATGTAACATTAATGTGAATAAACTTTGAAAATACTTGTGTGGTTGGTAGCAACTTAACATGAGTGTAAATATGATTTTAAATTATGATTAACATTAATATAATTTTCCTAGTATATTTATTGCACAGTATTTTTAACTATTTTTCAAATAATCGTATTGCCAATGAAGTTGATAAATTAACCTTTAAATAAATGGTTTGCTGTACTTCAGAAATCACTGACTTAGATTAGCAAAGCTGGTAAATACTCCCTACTTCTATTATTGAGAGCCGTAACAGAAATAAAGATCACATCATATTATTAAAATCATGAGACTTTGGGATGCTTGTTCTCAAATTGCCAGTGGATGTGGGGACACTTCCTAAAATTTTCAGCTCGGAGTAGAGCTAACGTGACCTGAATTTTGGAGAGTGAACTGTTTGTTAGCTGAATGATGGGTTACTTTCACTAAGTACAGAGCATTTCACAGCTGTGAGAAGCAGGAGGGAAACTGGTGCAGGAATACTCACTGTCGGATATTTTTGGCATTTTTGTTATTTATAGAAGGAGATAGAGATGCTTGGCAGTCAGAATGGTGTAGAAGGATCTGGAAGCTGGGATGACTAAGGGTGTTTAATTAGGTATGAGAAGGAAAACATTGGTTCTGATGCTCAGTCAGGAATGCCTCTCTCGTTTGCTTCCTTTAATCATGGCTGACCATCGTGCTTTCCTCCCTGCAATTACACTTCCCTACCAGCAGTTTATTCTGCATTACCAATTTACCGAGAAACTTCTTTTTTGTGAGGTACTCAGAAAATGTATGTACAGAGCCCAGCTGTAGGGGACATTCCAATATGTGGGGACATTCCAAATGTCATTAAATCATGCCTCAATACTCAGTGTATTCTGTGGCATGTTGCAATGTGTAATACTTCAATTATCAAAATTAAACCATGAGTCCAATATTTGAGAAGACTGACATATTTCTAGACAATTATAAAAGGTAGAATGGGTAAAGAAAGGAGCAGACTCCAGAAATTCTGCAGATATTTGTCAAGCTATATTACTTTGTATCTAGAACCACATAAACAGCTTTGAAACATAGTAAATAAAATCTTCATATAAATAAACCCCCCGGGCAATTTGTCCCATTCAGGTGTGAACAAATGGTAGATTATGATTACTAAGTGTCCTTAAAACAATTAAATTTTATATCGAAAAATAAAAGATCATCTTGAAACTAGTAAAATCAGTTGCCTGTGTGGACAGCCAAGCAATGCTTAGATTCAATGCAAAAAATCAAAATTTGAGGAACTTTTTTGTTTTACTTTAATAGCTTTGAATAGCAAAATTATTGTTCTGTCTTCATCTGAGACATGAATTCATCCTTTAGGAAAAAGAATCACGTTTTAATTGCCAGGAGACATTAAGAATTTATATATAAATATATACACACGCGTTATGTATTTATTTTTTTAGGAAAAGGAGGATGACAAATCAGACACATCAAGCTCTCAGCAACAGAAAAGTCCACAAGGTCTGAGTGACACCGGGTATTCTTCTGACGGGATATCAAGTTCACTTGGTGAAATTCCAAGTCATATCCCCACTGATGAAAAAGATTTACTCAAAGAATCTAATAAAAAAGATACTATTTCACAAGAAAGTCCACCAAGCCCCTCAGATCTAGCTAAATTGGAAAGTACTGTACTCTCAATTTTAGAAGCTCAGGCAAGTACTCTTTCTGGTGAAAAATCTGCAGAAAGAAAAGAGCTTTCTGAAACATATGGTGAACAGACAAAGGATCAACTTAAAACAAAGCCTTTGCCCGTCACTCCAGAGTCTTACAGTTCAGATGAGGAAGACTTAAAAGCTATCAAAGAAGGTGAAGGAACCATTGTAGAAGAGGGCAAAGGAGCTGTTTCTTCCCAGGCAGACTACAAGGAAGAACATGAGGGAGAGGACATATCAGCAAGAAGACAGCAACGATATGACTCTGTGGAAGACAGCAGTGAGAGTGAAAACTCACCTGTCCCAAGGAGAAAAAGAAGAACTAGTGTTGGTTCTTCAAGCAGTGATGAGTACAAACGAGACGACAGTCAGGGATCAGGTGATGAGGAAGACTTCATTAGAAAACAGATTATAGAGATGAGTGCTGATGAAGATGCTTCAGGTTCTGAAGATGATGAATTCATTAGAAATCAACTCAAAGAGATCAGTGCAGCTGAAAGCCAAAAGAAAGAAGAAGTAAAAAGCAAAGCCAAAGGAACAGCTGGAAAACACAGAAGAATGGCACGGAAAAGTAGTGCAGGCTATGATGAGGATGCAGGAAGAAGACATTCATGGCACGATGACGATGATGAGACTTTTGATGAAAGCCCAGAGCCAAAATACAGAGAAAGTAAAAGTCAAGACAGTGAAGAACTTGCAATATCTGGAGGAGGAGGCCTTCGACGTTTCAAAACAATAGAATTAAATAGTACAATAACAACCAAATATTCTGAAGTATCTGAACAACAGAAAGGTATTTTATATTTTGATGAGGAGCCTGAGCTAGAGATGGAGAGTCTTACAGATTCACCAGAAGATAGATCTAGAGGAGAAGGGTCTTCTAGTTTACATGCTTCTAGTTTCACACCAGGTACATCTCCTACTTCAGTGTCATCACTTGACGAAGACAGTGACAGCAGTCCTAGTCACAAAAAACTGGGAGGGGAGAGCAAACAACAGCGCAAAGCCAGACATCGGACACATGGTCCTCTTCTTCCCACTATTGAAGATTCTTCAGAAGAAGAAGAACTACGGGAAGAGGAAGAACTTCTAAAGGAGCAAGAGAAACAACGTGAATTAGAACAGCAACAAAGAAAAAGTTCTAGCAAAAAATCTAAAAAGGACAAGGATGAACTAAGAGCCCAGAGAAGAAGGGAACGTCCGAAGACTCCACCAAGTAATCTTTCTCCCATTGAAGATGCATCTCCAACAGAAGAATTACGACAGGCTGCAGAAATGGAAGAGCTGCACAGATCTTCTTGTTCTGAATATTCACCCAGCATTGAGTCAGAACCTGAAGGTTTTGAAATCAGCCCAGAAAAAATAATAGAAGTGCAAAAAGTTTACAAATTGCCTACTGCTGTCTCTCTATACTCACCAACAGATGAACAACCAACTGGACCCCCAAAAGAAGAGAGTGGTCAAAAGACATTGAAAAGTGCTGAAGAGGTATATGAGGAGATGATGCATAAGTCCAAATCATTTCAGATTTCAAATGAAAAAGATGAAATATTTGAAAAAGAATCTTTATATGGTGGAATGCTAATAGAGGATTATATTTATGAATCTTTAGTAGAGGATGCTTACAATGGAACTATTGATACTAGTCTGGTCATGAGACAAGATGAGAGCAGTGAATATATACAACAGAGAGGAAAAGAGAAAAAAACAAGAGCTTCGGAACAGGTCTATGATGAACCACAGAAAATTAGTGATCTAGAGAAAGACTACTATAGTGTTGAGACTTTACATACTATTGTGCCTCAAGAAGATATTGTTTCTAGTTCTTACATTATCCCAGAAAGTCATGAAATAGTTGTATTAGACAGCACAGTAACTTCCACCATTGAGGAAAAGCATTTGTTAGATGCAGAAGCTGCTTACGAAGAGCTTATGAAAAGACAGAAAATGCAGCTAACCCCAGGGTCTAGTCCAACACAGCCAACTTCAGATTTCATTCCCACATCTGATACAAAGGTATCTGGTGGTGGAGAAATAGTCGATAGTACATCTTTAACATCAAGCACTACTTCAGCAATCTCAGATGTATCACCTGTCAGTAGCACAGCGCTTTCCATCCCAGATGTTAAAATAACACAGCATTTTACAGCAGAGGAAATTGAAGATGAATACTTAACAGATTATGCCAGAGAAATTCAAGAAATAATTTCTCATGAAACATCAATATTGGCATACTCTGAGACATCGGAAGGTGCTGCATCAGTTTTACCTTCTGATACAGCTTCCTTAACATCATCTACATCTTCAGTTTGTACCACGGATAGTTCCTCACCTATAGATAGCGCAACCGCAGGTTTTGTAGGTGCAGCAGAGAGTGTAAGTAAGCCAGCAGATTCTGAAGGCGTCAGGGTAGTAACACAGGTTCCCTTAACATCTGCAAAAGAGTACTCTGAAATGAGTATGCCTTATGAATCTATTGCTGGAGCCACTAAAAAACCATTTATAGAATCAGATATGGAGAGTGTGGAGCAAACTGCAGTTTGTTTGCCTGAAACTGTACCTTTAGTAGTGGCAACTACTGTTATAAAACCCAAGGAATATGCAGCTGATACCATTACCTTTGATACCTCCGAAGCAGAGAAGGAAACAGCTAGAAAAATTAAAAGTACAGTAGAGGCTGGCAGTGTCAAAATCCATCCTGAAGAGCCACAAAAAGAATTGGGTGTTGATATGACAAGGATTGATTTGACTAATGCTGCATCTGAGCAACCACCTATATGTGTAGCACCAGTACCAGTTACAGAGCCTGCATCAGAAACATCTTCTGTACTCACTCACAGTATTGTAAGTAAGACCAGCATGGTCTCTGTGCCTTCGTCAGCTCCTGCTGTTTCAGCCAAAGTATTCTCTCTTTTTAGAAGCTCTTCTTTGGATTCTCCTGCACATCCTTCTCCACCCCCACCTCCTCCTCCTCCACCACCTCCTCCACCACCACTACCACCTCCACCTATTTTACCCAAGCCAGCCATTTATCCCAAAAAGAAGTCGCAGATTAAGACTCCAGCTGCAACAGCTCCCGCAGTGGTACCTCCAGTCACAACTGTTCCAACACTTGAGTCCACAGCTGTATTAAAGAATCATGTGGTACCTATCACAAAAACATACACCCCAACACCACCTCCTGTACCACCCAAACCATCCTCCATTCCAGCAGGGCTTGTTTTCAGTCACAGGCCCCCTGAAGTAACTAAACCTCCAATTGCTCCTAAACCAGCAGTTCCTCCACTCCCAATCGCTGTCCATAAGCCAGCAGAAACACAACCCAAACCTGTAAGTTTGTCATTGACTTCAAGTATGACTCTGAATTTGGTCTCCACAGCTGAATACAAAATACCGTCTCCCACTTCCCCTTTGTCTCCACACTCTAACAAATCTTCACCAAGGTTGGCAAAACCCTCACAGGAAACCTATGTTGTCATCACATTGCCATCTGAACCTGGAACTCCCACAGAAGCTATAACTAGTCAGGCTGTTATCAGCTGGCCTTTAGAAGCACCTTCTAATGAACAGATTCCCCAACCTATGCAACCAGTTTTTACTACATCCATGAAAACTATGGATATTCAAAGTATGGCAGGTCAGAGTATGTATATTTCAAGTGCATTGCAAGCTATTCCTGTGACAACACGATCAATTTTTGAAAGAATACCTAGTTCAAAATCAGAAGTAGTAACAACAGACATAACCAAGACCACAGTGTCTGTGGTTAAGGGTCCAGTGCCTGGTTATGGTTTAGGTAGTGTTGCTATTACTATACCTCCAGAGCCACTACACATTGTAGATCAACCCAGATACAGAGAGAATGGAAGATTCCATCCTTTGAGCGATGTTATAGATCTTCGCACTTTAACTAAGATGGACATTGAAATGAGAGACAGCTGCATGGATCTCTCTGCTGTTTCCATGGATGTAAGAAGGCAAATGCCAGCAAGTGACACAGGTGGACGGCCAGTAAGTACTGTCCAGCCATCCATAATAAATCTTAGCACTGCATGTGTTGCCAATACTTCTCTGCCTGTAGTCACTGAGACAGTAACTGTAATGACCTGCACTGCCACTGTGAGCTACACCACCAGCACAGACAGCCTTGTGGATCTGGGACATGCGATGACAACGCCACTTCAGCTAACAACATCAAAACATTTTGAGCCTGCATATAGAGTAACAAGCAGCCAGGCCTTCTCTGTAGGTAGAGATGAAGTGCCAATAAATTTATCCCTAGGTACTTCAACACAGGCAGTGACATGGGCTACTACAAAGCCTGTTACTGTACCACCTGTTGGTGTTACAAATGGTTGGACTGATCTCTCCACTTCTCAGGAGCCAGCAGAGAGCGGAGCAGTTGACCTTAGCACTACAAAATCCCACAGAACAGTAGTAACAATGGATGAAACTACTTCAGGTATCATAACAACAGTAATAGAAGATGACGAAAAGCCTGTAGATCTGACTGCAGGGAGAAGAGCTGTCTGCTGTGATATGGTTTATAAATTGCCATTTGGTAGGAGCTGTACAGCACAGCAGCCTTCTACTACACTTCCTGAAGACCGCTTTGGCTACAGAGATGACCATTATCAGTATGATCGTTCAGGGTCATATGGCTACCGAGGAATGGGAGGTATGAAACCATCTATGTCTGACACAAATTTATCAGAAGCTGGACTATTTGCATACAAAAGCAAGAATAGCTTTGATTATCGATTTGGGGCAACTGATACAGCAGTAGATCTTACTTCTGGAAGAGTAACTACAGGTCAGTATGACACAGCAGCAGATCTTTCTTTGAAATATAATTTTGATGTTCCTCACCTCATTTCAGGATAATTTTTTTATTGTTTTTCCCCTCCTTCTGTTGTTTTGCTTTCTTTTGGACAGTGTGACAAATTATTTCGGATTACACATGTTTTTCATTTCTTCATTTTACGTATGTGTTTGCACAGAGGTGCCTGCATGTGCCTGCATGTTCAGAAATGCTGTTTCCTTCACATCCAAAGTAGATCATTAACCTGAAGATTTGCATGCAGTTTCCCCTTCCCATTTATTTCATCAAGATGGGATGACTTTCAGAATCCGCAAAGCAGCATTCTTTTGTGGGACTGGACTGTAACTTTGCCCTGTAATTTCAGGTGAGGTTATGGATTACTCAAGCAAGACTACAGGTCCATATGCAGAGACTCGGCAGATTTCTGGCCTCGGGCTCAGTACACCACAGTATTCCCAAGCAAGAATGGTGTCACCTGTGGGTTCGCAGTTTGGCGTTGGAAGTGTTTTAAGATCATCCAATGGTGTTGTTTATTCTTCAGTAGCAACTCCGATCCCATCCACATTTGCCATCACCACACAACCTGGTTCTATTTTCAGTACAAGTGTCAGAGATTTACCTACTCTCCAAACAATTGACTCAGTGCCCTCTTTATCAACTTTGCAACAGACTCAACCACTCCCAAGATCATATAGTTTCTTGACAACTGTGGCAGCTGAAAAAGATAATGCAATTACTGCCGTTGGTGTGGAGACAGGGTTGCCACCTCATACTATGGAAACTATTACCACTGAGCCAACCAGCTTGATACCTGCTTTAACTACAGCATCCGAAGTTTATACAGATGTAATTGACGATGAGGTTGCCCTTCTCATTGCCCCTGAAGAAGGCAAACAACAGCAGCTTGATTTGGAGCGGGAACTTCTTGAGCTTGAGAAAATTAAGCAGCAGCGGTTTGCAGAAGAGCTGGAATGGGAACGTCAGGAAATTCAAAGATTTAGGGAACAAGAAAAGTTTATGGTGCAAAAAAAGCTTGAGGAGTTGCAATCCATGAAACATCATCTCTTATTTCAGCAGGAGGAGGAACGACAAGCTCAGTTTATGATGAGACAAGAGACATTAGCCCAGCAGCAGTTGCAGCTTGAACAATTCCAACAGCTTCAACAACAGCTCCACCAACAGTTAGAGGAACAAAAACTTCGTCAAATATATCAGTATGGTTATGAAGGAACTGGCTCGCCACAAACCACCACGGATCAAACACTCTTGGAAGGACAGTATGCAACCACAGAAGATGGCCAATTTTGGCCTACTGATGACACAACCACTACAGCATCAGGAGTGCTGGGTATTGAAATTCCACAAAGCCAAGCGTGGTATACAGTTCAGTCTGATGGCATTACCCAATATATACCCAGGTCTGGTATCCTAAGCTCGGTTTCAGAAATGTCGCTTAAGGATATTGATGTTAGAGAGGAGAAGCAATTGAAAAAGAGAAGTTCTATGCCAAAATTACGTGGTCCCTATGAGGAGTTTGAGGAGACCCGGGAAGAAGAGCCCCGGTGCTTCAAAAAAATAGTGGACAGTGGAGTGCAAACTGATGATGAAGATGGAGCAGAAAGAGGTTACACAAACAGGAGACGGAGAACTAAGAAGAGTGTTGATACAAGTGTTCAGACAGATGATGAAGATCAAGATGAATGGGATCTTTCCAGCAGATCCAGAAGGAAGCCCCGTGTAGGGAAATACAGTGAGAGCACCACTGAGGCAGACAAAGCTAAACCATTCTCCAAGGTATCTAGTATTGCAGTTCAGACGGTGGCAGAGATTTCGGTGCAAACAGAACCTGTAGGAACAATAAGAACACCTTCAATCAGGGCCCAATGGGATGCTAAGGTTGAAATCATAAAGCACATTTCAGCTCCAGAAAAGACATATAAAGGAGAAAGTCTGGGATGTCAAACAGAGACAGAGTCAGACACTCAAAGTCCACAATATCTGTCAGCTTCATCTCCTCAGAAAGATAAAAAACGTCCAACACCATTAGAGATAGGATACTCATCCCACCTTCGCCCAGACTCCACATTACAGGTAGTCCCTTCCCCTCCCAAATCTCCCAAAGTTCTCTATTCACCCATTTCACCCGTTTCACCAAGCAAAGTTATAGAGTCAGCATTTGTACCTTATGAAAAACCCATGACTGATGACATCAGCCCTCAGAAGATGCTGCATGCTGACATGGCCAAGGTTCCTCCATCAAGCCCAAAGGCAGCAAAGATGATGCAACGCTCTATGTCTGATCCTAAGCCCCTGAGTCCCACAGCAGAAGACAGTTCCAGAGCTCAGTTTCAGTACACTGAGGGTTTTATGGTAAGAAGTATTTGCTTGTTTTTTGTTTGGTTTTTTTTTTTTTAATATGCAATTCTACAGCTGTCAGTACAGCATGAGGACAGACACACTCATTTCCAGTAGTTATGTATGTAGTCTTTTTGCACACCTTACTGAGAAGTCCAGAGGAATATCTGCTGTCTAAAGCAATGGTTGTCTCCTTCACTGCTTTGCCTGGAAACAGAGAAGTCCATATTACAGTCTTACTATTACTCTGGAAATAACAGAACAAGTTCATTTTCAGTGGATGACACTTTGTGTTTTATACGGCCATTCATTGCTAGTATAGGTGTTACTGACAATTCTTCAGAAAATTGAAAGCATTTCCTTTCTAATCATACAACACCCAGCTCTTGTGGTGCAGTCTGTAGTGCATTTACCTTGAAATTACTGCATGTGCCTTCTGAGAGACAGATAACACCAGATTTAAAATTGCCTTAGTTGGCTGTCCTTTTTGACCCTCATGAGGTTTCTTGGCCATGTGTGATTCTGTGGATAATCTCGTGTCCCAGTGTGTACATCTTTTATCTTTCCCAGACCAAAAGGTCTCATATCACAAATCCATTTTTAATTTGTTTGTTTTGGATAAGGAAGATTATCAAGAAGTTATACAAGTTTTGAGGGCTGTTTCTTATAGGGGTCAGAGGAGACTGTCATCATTAGGATCAAACTTTTCATTTCTGCAGTATTTTTCTTCCTTGAGAAGTATGATTTCATATTTGGGAATCAAAAAAAGTACCTATATAATATAATATGTTCTTGGCTGTCCTTTTATCTGAGACCATTCTCTTCTGTCAGTTGATGTGTCAGTATCTTGTCAGAACTCTGGAAGAGTTGCCATTCATTTTTTTCAGCAGTATTTGTCTTTTATGTTCAGTTATCTTTGAATATGAGTGGTTAGTACAGACTGGATAGGATAAAGAGGGTTTGTTCTCTCTCTTTGGTAATTTGTGGTGGCTTTCAAGTGCAGAATTATCTGGTTATACCCTCCAAGGCTCCCACTGTAAATAGTTCCTGCAGCTTCACATAATTGTGCAGTATTAAATGCTTTCCATGCTGTTACTGCTTGGAAAACAGTACTTGGGAGTTTGAAGGGAAAGCTGTAGTTATGGCATCGGCACTCCGTATAAATATCATTCGCTAATGCAGGATAAGCACACTGGGGGAAACTAGCACAAGCACTAAATTTTGGTGTAGACAATTTGGAACAGCACCTTGAAGAACATTGCTCATAGATTGTAAGAAAATGTTGGGTTCTACTTAATATTGGAGAGTAGGTATAGTATTGTAAAATATTATATACTTGTAAAAGTATAGTAAAACTATTTCTAAGAACAAATTATTCAGTTCACTTATTTCACAGATACATATATATACATGATATAAATTGTATCGTTCTATGATGGATGATAAATTCTATAAACAGCTCATTGTTTAAAGGCCTTTGCAGTAGAGTTTGAACACATACATTATTCTTTAATGAGACATGAAAACAAAGAGCTTGTACACCATTGTTTCTTTTTTTATCAACATGTTCTTTACGATTTTGCCTTGGACCCAAACAGCAATGAGCTATATGGTTTTCACTAGTGTGCAGCCATCAGGCAGCAAAGAGCCCATGTCCCAAAATAGTTACAGTCTAAATAAATGAGGAAGACATTTTTATGGAAGGTAGGGTGCAAGTAGACAAATGCAAGGAAGTTAAAAAACTTCCATGAATACAAAGTGGACTGCACTAACTTGGCCACGCAGCAGAAAGTGAGGAAGCTGCTCTGTAAACCTCCCCTGACTCTCATGGCTGACTTCAGCTTTGATGCTATGTTAAGCATTAAACTTGTTATACTCTCTGATAGAGATTTGGTAATTATGTGTCTGAGGTTCAGTTATCTTATGCTGAGATCAGATACTTGAAGTTTAAAGGAGGAAAAGGCATATGGCCATAAAAAGAGAAAATATTTACAGTGATCCTTGCAGAATGTGATTGATTGACCTCATCAGCATCTGGAATAGGAGCATAAATTGCTTTTGCAGTTTCCATATCAGTTTCAGTTCTCAATTGCTCAGTCCAGTTATGTTATGAAGGAGACTTCTACAGCACAAGATCTGAATTATCTGGTTTCCACAAGACTTACAGTATTCCCTCCAGCATGCCCATTTGTTTATACCATGGGGTTAGGGCTGTATCACCTTGAAGCAAAGGAAAGACTGGACAGTGATTTCTTTCTTACATTTTATCACATTCAAAAGTCCTCTGAAAGCATACACACAGTGTCATTATTGGCAAAGAGTAAACCTTTTTGACATTTTTTCTACTGTACATCTTTGTTGTTAGAGCCACATGGTGTTGTTGTACTTAAGTTTAAATACAGGATCATGTTTGGATTATCCTAAATGTGAAAGTAAGATGCTACCTTAACTTTGAAATATTTTTGGCAGTGGACTGTTTTTTATTCATTCTGTGTATGTACAGTACCCACCACAGCTACAGTCTTCATTAATTCTCTGTGTACACTTTCATGCCTCCTGACTGGAGAGTTCCTGATTTCCTAGTTATAAAAATTGAAAGCCAGAAGGGGCCAGCTAAGTCATTCGAAAGAGTGATGTTCAGTACAGAAAAACTTACAAAACAGCTCACTCTGGAAAAGAGAATTTACTAGAGCTGAACATAAAAGAATAAAATGGAAATGAAAGATTGATCTTTCACTATCTTAAGGAAATGGAATGTGTATATGAATATTTTTTGCATGGATGAATATCCCATCACTTTTTTAATAGTTCATGAATCAGGGTTATGTCTTTGTCTGCATTCATAAACACTGCAGGTGAAAAGGGTATTCATGTGTTCATGTATATGATCCACAGGCTTTTTTTTCATGACAATTGAGCAAAAAAGTTGATCCTTAGGCAATTGGTGGGACTAAAAGAGTAAGAATAAATTGATCTCTTTCTAAAATTTACAATTAAATGATATGTTGTCCTTCAGACAGTGCCCTTTCATCATTCATGCATTTCTTCCAATGGAAAATGGGTTTTTTACAACGTTTCAGGGAAAGATATTATGGAGACTATGACTAAGATGATTAAATTCTGTCTCTATGTCTTTGAACTGTTGCTTTAAATATAATTTCCTTCTTTAATGCAGCTTGTAAAGGAAATTATTGTAATGTTTTATCTAATCTAGTATAAGTGAAAGGCTGAAAAGTAACCTGGTAGCTAATCACATAATAAAAAAAAATCCAGATAACATTGCTTTCAGTGGTGGCACATTTAATTTTCAGTCAACAAGCTACATGGTTACATTACATTTTCATTTTCTTGTCTGTCATAGTCATTGTCTCTATGTGAACACTGGAATGAACATAGATGATGGCTTCCTATTCATCCAAAGAAAAAGTGTTGCTGGCCACTGTGTCCCCTTTTGTAGTTCCTATGTGCTGTCCATTTCTGTAGTGCGTATTAGTAATCAAGTGTAGCTGAGCCAAGAAAAAATTAGGAATTGTAGCCTGTCAGCATCAAAAAAAGTTGTGAAAGCCACCCATTGGAATTGACATTTTGCAAAGATACCCAGTTTTTCTGTTTTGTGAGCTTTGTGCCCCTTGAGTTCCCTGTGGCAGTGAGCTCCCCAGCTCTGATTTTATTAGACTGTCCAGTAGTCCAGCATGGTAGTGTTCAGTGGGGTGAATAGCCCTAGGAATGGTTTCCATGAGAGCACCAGGAACTGTCAGTAAAGTCTGGAAGAGAAGATTGAAATTCATCCATTCAGCAGAAACAAGAAAATTGTGAGCACCTGTCTAATGTAATAAAGAAATAGCTTTACACCAGTGCGCCACAGAATCGAATCACATGCCAGTCACAGTCATCTTTGGCACTTGCACAGATTGCATATGTGTAATCAAAGATGGGAGTTATCTTCCTTTCACCTTTGGATGCAAAATGCTTGTTCAGCTAAACTGAGGCAAGTTGCAAAAGATTTTGCACATGACCTGTCACACACATAAAACGTCTACAGCTAAGCAGTGCATAGACTCAGCAGAAGTGTTTGTGTTCGCGAAACTAATGCAAAGACACATCTGTCAACAGCCTGTCAGCTTTAGGGTAGAAAATGTACATTTAATCTTTAACACTTAGAGTAAATCCTATCAATATGTTTATTAAGAGAGACTTTTCTTGACATTTTTATCTGATGTGATTTACCATGCTTCTAAGGCAAAAATAAATCAAATCTTCATAATGTAGTAAAAAAAAAAGTAATTATCTCAAGCAAAATCCCCCCAAAATGTGTCTTTATTTAGGTAAGAAATGCAAGATTTCTTTTATTGCTATATTAGGAGCAGAAGTATACTGATTTTAAGGGTGGGATTTCTTTTAGATGGCTTTGTTAACACATTACTGTGTATCTTCTGTGGTATTCTGAAGTTTTCGACTTTAAAACTGGAATGTTAAGACTTTATGATTTCACAGAATCATAGAATGGTGTGAGTTGGAAGGGACTTTAAAGTTCATCTAGTTCCAGCTTCTCCTGCTGCAGGCGGGGACACCTTTCAGTACACCAGGTTGCTCCAATCCCCATCCCACCTGGCCTTAAATGTTTCTAGGGAGATGGGGCATCCACAGCTGACCTTTGCAGTGTCAGATCTGCTGTACGTCTGAGCACTGAAAAGGGAAAACAAGGTAGTTGTTCCTAGTAGAATTAAAACCTTCTATCTATCATATCCATGATGTTTTGCTTGTTTATTCTGGACTAAGCTGATCCCCAGACTTGTAGTTCAGCAAGGAATATTCTCCCTGGATAATGAATAGAGAGAAAAAGGTAGGGATAATCCACCTGTTTGAAAGTGGATATTTCTGTTTCCTTACATTGCTCAGGAGCAGGGAGTAGGTTCATTTCTTAATATCATGGCAGAATGTCAGGTAAAATACTACTTCTACTGTTGGAGCACAAGGCATAGGTGTTTCCTGGTTTCTTGTTATCTGAGCTTAACTGCAGCTAAAAGGAGTTGGTACTTTGTTACACTTTTTATAGTTACTGTAAAACGTTCAGAAGTGATTTTTGGTCTGAGACGTAGGTGGTCACATGGTTCCACTGCAAAAGGCTTAATTCAGTGGCTTTAATTTTCCATTTTAGTTCTATAATTCAGCCCAGAAAAAGGAAATAACATTTTGATTTCTGTAAAAACTATATTTCCGTATAAAGGAGGAATTACCTTTTGCAGAAACAGCTGCTATTTGGGTTTCAGTACAGATGGGTGTTGAAGGAGGAACCATCTTTGGTAGTATCTAAATTTAAAGTGCAAAGTTTTTTTTTTTAACTTTGCTTTGAAGTGATATCACTGGACTGTGATTTAATGCAAGTTCTCCAGACACTGGCGGCAACTGGACCTTCATTTTGAGCGTGCATAAACCAGTCCTAAAGAATGACCTGGGAGAAATCTAATTTGCGTAATCCATATGGCTTTCATGCAGTTTGTGAACTGCACATGCAGGTCTGTTTGACAGTGTGTTAATACACTTAGCAACAGGCTAAATCTCCAGGCCTGAATAATGCTGCTTCTTTGCTGATGAACAGGAAATCTTATCTTGAGACTGAATTCAGGCCAGCAATCCACAGAATGTGTAGATGTTCCCCCCAATTTTCTTTTGTGCTTGGATATTGCCACATGCTTTTTTTGTGTGCTTCAAACAAATTCTCTGGGAACTGGGTTAAAATGACAATCTCACTCACCTCTAGAAACAATTCTCAACAATCCTATCCCTGTATAAATAATAAAATAGGACTTACCTATCTTTTCCTTTAACCATGTGGTTTCACCTAGATTTAAGATTATTTCTTCCACTAGAGGTCTGAATTATTTACAGTTTAGAGTCCTACTAACGTTTCAAGCTACTGCTGCCTGTGAAGTATTTTAAATCCTTTGGAATAACATTTATGTGACTCAGATGAGGCATCTTTTTCCATCTGTCAGGTCTTCCAAAGAGAGAGAATATCCCACATTTGGGCAACATGTCATATAAACATTATTTTCTAAAGCACGTATAACTGTGTCAGTCTTTTCTGACTGATACTTTTGTATTAGTTGCTTTCACACCTTCTCTATTCAACCAAGAAACATTCATGCATAATAGGAAATTATTATAGTGTTCACTCTTTTTCCTTAACAATGTTTTGTAAAGCGTGAGATCTATGGAAAGTTGACAAAGAGCCTTGGTTTTATGTCACTTGGGCCTTTTCTCACCTGCTGTGAGCTTATCCACCTTCCTCTTAAGCCAGCTCTTATATAAACATTAAGAAAACCATCCCTGGCCACGAATCCCATCCCTCAGTCTTTTATCTTCCATAGAGACAAAGAAAAATAGAGGTACAATAAGATCTTTATATTCATTTCTGGTTGACTTGGTTATCGTGGTTATCCATTTTAAGAATACTTGGAGCATTTGGTGCGGAAAGAGGTAAATATCACATTCCTTGTTTTAAAGTAATAAATACAGTGTATAAATTTATACTGTGGAAACAAAGCAGGCACAGAAGAAAGACAGAGGGGCACATACCCATGAACAAATTTTGGCCTGCTTCAGGTCTGTTTTGCTTCAGATCTTCACCTCCTCTCAAGCCACAGATTACTGTAGTTAGTGTGAATAGGAGGGTAAAAGTTCTACCAGTGTAATTGTCTGACTGAAATCAAAGGAAGATTTCTTTCACATTTTCTGCTGATAATTCTGGCTTCCTGCATTTTATTCTGTCTACAGTTTTATGAGCATCTTTGACTGAAGCTCTGAAAGTTATACTGAGAAAATGAATGTACATTCCCCAAAAGGACCGGAAGAACAATGTCTATAAAATCTTTGTTAGAAAGAAAGTGCTATCTGTGCTTTTTTAGCAAGTTGTTTGGTTCAGTAAAAGCTGAACAATTGATCAAATTAGCTGATGTAAACTATCTGCAAGTGTACTATGTTGTTGTCCAAAAGGAGCCAGTCATTGGTTTGGACTGGTTTTCCCTACTGGGATTTGAGCCTGTTTGAGATACACTTAGGACAGAGCTTACTACTGAGTTTTCTTCAGAAGAAGGCTAATTTGTTTATAATAATTATCCTTAATTTATTTTTAGCTTATGAGATACTAAAAATTTCAAAACTCTACATTATTCCCTCAGGAAAAATATGAAAAATATTTGCAGAGCTAGATATACCCCATATAATCACCCCAAAAAGTAAAAATAATGAAAGGATAACATGAAGGTAGCCCAGTAATCTTTGAGCTAGATATGTGTGTGTTCGTAATACTCATCACAGCATCATTAGCTTCATAAATTGTACACCAGGGCTCTGAAGGTTTGCTTCTTGCCTGTAGAAATACTGGCTAGACCAGATTCTCTTGTGCTATCAGTGTTTCAAAATGCAGTGTGGGCTAATAGCCTATAACAGGTTGTTTGTTTGTTTGCTTGTTTGTTTGTTTTTAAATTAGTAAGGCTCGCCTATGTTAGAACTTATTTTACTTTGGTTCTGACCGTCAAAATCCTTCTAATCAGGCATTGCTTTTCTGAGACAGTGATTTCATATTAAAAATAATTTGTTGAGATAGACCTATGGTTTTGCGTATTATTGCTGCAAGATCAAATTTTATTATAAATTAAGAAAAATAGTCCCTTCTACTGTACTTCTTTACATTGTTACTCCAACACAACATTATTGCTAAGCTAATTTTTTTCAATGGTGATTTTTAAATCGATGTTTTCTCTCCATCTGCCAGCTGGAAGTGAATGTCTTAGGTCAAAATGGCCCCTGTCAAATGGGAAAGCAGTTTTAAGTGGATCAAACAAGGGCTCGTCCTAGGCTTTACTCTTTAATAATTCAATTGCAATTTAAATTATGAAGAAATGACTCATATAGAATTTTTAGATTGGTATAGGAAACACAATTACTTTGGAAAGCAGAGTTGCAGTTCAGAGCAATGTTCCAAGATTTCAGTAATGATACAGACACTACAGATACAGAGGAGAAAAAAACAAAACCAAACCAGGAATATCGCTGGTTAGGCAGTAGCAGTAGTGAAAATGTTCCAGTGTAGTAGCAAAAGTTCAGATTTAGTATGACTTAAAAATATCAAGTGCTTGCATGAAAGGTAGTGATGTTCTTGGGAAATACTGACAACAGGTGCCTGTGTAGGATACGTGTTGCTGTTGTTCACCCTGCTCAGTGGTTGGTGGGACTTCAGCTTTAATAGTAAATGCAGTTTAGCTCAGCACCACTGAAGAGTTAGAGACAATGAGACGTTTCAAAGTTGAGCAAAAGAGAAAGGATAAAAGATTAAGACAATATTGGTTAGAAGGCTGAAGGATCTGGCTGTGTTCATCTGGAAAGAAGACAAGACTAGACAAGACAAGAGTCTTCCAATGTGTTAAACATTGTTTTAAGTAGGACAAATATTAACCACTCTTCACATCCAGTGGAGGCACAGGATGGATTATCTCAATCTGTGGCCTGACATATTAAGTAGATATGAACTTTGTAACTGCAATAGCACAGATGCCTTAGAATTGATATATTTTAGTGAAACTGTGTTACATCTGAATATTTGGAATAACAAAAAGGGATAGAAAGCCTTCATGACTGATTTCCGTTCCAAGCCAAGAATATCTTGAGCACTATGAGTAATAGAAGTATGTTTAAAAATTGAATTCTAAAATTAAATACAACTTTCTTTAGTATTCATGGCTCTTCTTACACAGTATCATGAACATCTTCGGTGTTAATTTGTCTCGATACGGCATTTGCCACAGACCGCTGGGTAAACAAACCACTCAGATATATAAGGCCCTTTCTATAATATGAGTGACTGCAGTGATGCAGTGTTCATTTAAAAGATAGAATGCTGAGACAGGCATAATCAAATAGCTTAAATGTCCCCTGTCTTCTTCCTTCCATCCCTTAGCTGAAGTGGCATTTAGTCACTATTTTGCTTTCCTCTTTCTGTTTCTCTTCAGAAGCCTGGAAGTCTCTTGCCTTCCTTGGCTGACACAAGAACATAGTCTACCTAGCTAGGGTATGAAGGATTGGAAATAACAGGTTTAACATTAGATGTTGGTGGTGAAAAATCCCACCTGATCTGGTCACTGTCTATTCCTGTTATAATCTGTAGGCAGAAGTATTCCAAGGGAGTTAATCCACTTATTTTATAGTTTTACTTTAGAATGTGATTACTTTCTCAAATTACTACAATGAGGTTCTAGATGACTGAGACTGATTTTGTTCCCATGGTCACTCAAAAAGCCTGTCTTCTGAGTCTTCTGTGTTCTTATTTCCTGTTTTTTCTCTCAACACAGTGGATTTTAAAATTATGTACTAGTTTCCTTTTATCAATTCTGCACAGCAAAAGTTATGATTCAGTTAAAGTTAGGCTTATAAATTGTTTTCTGGGTGCCAAAAGAAAAATAATAAAAAATTATTAATTTAAAATAACTTTCATTTAATTCATTGAAATGTCATTGTAAAAAAGTCTTTCCACTATTTTCTGGTCTCTCCAGCATGCTTTTAAGATGAATGGCTGCTGACAGATGGGCATCATAGTGCAGGCAAACTTCTTATTTACAGGACAAGGTTGGCTCTGCTGACACCAATTCAGACTTTCAGAAGCTATCCCGTCAACAGTTCTCAAATCTCCCTATTTGAGAGAGAGGAAGTTTTTCGTTTGTGCTTCTCTTCCCAGTTCAATTTCTCCAAATAATTTCCAATTTTGTTACCAAGAAGGAGCCAAACTCTGGTAAAAAAAAGGGATTTGCCTGATGCAAAGTTCAGCTCAGGGAGTGGAATCCATAATGGCATGGTAAGTGCTAACAGTCCCTGCATTTAGAATGAAGATATGAGAGAGGAATTAACAGTAGCCAGTTTGGTTAGTGCTGCGCTAAGTCAACTGTTTAAAACTCCAAATACAGGGGTAAGTCTGTCACAAGATACGGCTTAGACGTCTCTGTGAAATTTTGGTGCAGACCCTGAAATCTCTCCCTTGGTGTGAGACTGCAGAGGAAGCCTGCCTTTTGGCTCTCCTTCAGAACTTCTTGCATTTTGTACATCGTGAGTTCGGGTCTCAGTTCAATTTCTGTTCACATTCTCCATCTGTCCATATCTTCCCTCTAATCTCCTTGCTAAGCCCTACTTCTGTTTCCCAGCTGGTCTTTCTCTGACACTCCCTCTCTCATCCAATCTAAGTGGTTCCTATCGAAATACAACTTTGATTATCTCACCTTACTCGCTTTGCAAGCTGTTTGCTGATGCCAAATCCAGCTCAAGCATCAAGTGTGCTGGTGCTCTTGCATTGCCTGGCAAGCCTTTTCCCTGGGGCATTATGGCCAAGCAGGCTAAATGGGCCAGCCATTGACTAAGAGTGAAGGCAGGGTTTGAAATTTAATAGCTATTATGGAGAGAGGTCTGAAGGAGGATTATATGCTGAGGATTTCTTTAGTATGTGTGTGGGATGAGAAGTTTAACGGGTTTGATTTCTCTAAATCTGGATAACTCCTTGATTATGACAGTCAGCAGTTGCCAGAGGTGAAAAGATAGTCAGGAAGGGTGATGGATGGAGTGAATCAGAATGAGAGTTATCCACCTAAAATTTAAGTTTAGTGTGGGGAAGATTATTTAAAGACTGAGTGTTTATTTTCAACTGCTGTATAGCATTATTAAAACACAGTGACGTAAGACTCAGGAAGTCATAAGGTAGTTTGGAAGTAATAATTACTTCACTATTTTCTGGAACACGTTTTCTGTACCCTCCTTCATGGTTGTGTTTTTGCTGTATGTATATGATGTAAGAGGGCAACAGTGAAATAAAATTATGCTCCTTGTCTGAGCTGTTATTAGAAGGAATGACTGTCTTTTTTTTCCAAAATTTTACTGTCTGGATTAATCACTTACATCATACTGATGCTCCTTTTATGATTCCTAAGTTATAAACAACAGCAGAAATATTTTGGTTTTCTAGGAAGAATGGAATGGAATCAGTGAGTTTGTCCTTTGCCCATTTGATAAAGCACACTGTAGTATAGAGAATTTTATTGTAATGCCTTCAGATATTTCTTTAGGCAGTAAAAACAATTCTTGTGACAGTGGTAGTGTTGGCTGCTCTGAGTCCTTATGTTCTTACAGCCTGTTTGAGCATTCCTGAGGAATGATGACCTAGGTAGAAGAACAGATTTTATCTCTTTTCTTCCTGTTTCTTCATCCTTTGGCCCAAAAACTCACCAAGAAAAACAAGAAGTTTTGACAATGTTAGAGAAGTAGCATTTTTACCGTATGTATATACACTCACACACACACACGTATACATACGTGTATTTAAAAAAGCAAATGGCTTTTCTGGAGGGCATTTTGCACACATGACTAATAGTATTTTTTTACCTCAGAGACTCTGCAGTTATGGAAAATCAAAGCTTTTATTTAATTAAAATAAATACTGAGATCCCTAATCTTTCACTCCTTACACAGCATCTTGTCACTGTATCCACCAAGATGTTGGTGCCTGTATAATATTTTATAAACAATTGCCTATCTAAACTCCTCTGTCATCACAGATCACCAAAAAATCAGGTTGGAAGGGTGCTGTGGAGGTCATGCAGTCCCACTTTGACCTCAGAGCTAGGCTAATTTCTAAGTTAGATTGGATGTCTAGAGGACTTGGGAAGTTGAATTTTGAAAATCTCCAGGGATGGAGATTTTACTGTCCCTCTGTGCATTCTGCTCTGAGAATTCACTGCTCTCATGTCAAAGAGTGCTTCACGTCCCTTGTGCAACTTGTGCCTTTTGTCCACCGTTGTGCATCCCTTAGAAGAGTCTGACTGGTTTTTTCAGTACTGCTTCATTTGAGAGTTGAAGACCGCAATTAGGTGTTTTTTCCAAGCTCAGTTCCCTTAACCTCTCTTCTTCGAACAGACGCTCTCCCTCAAGCCTGACCATCTTAGTGGGCCTACACTGGGCCCTCTAAATGACATTTTTAATGCTTTGTGTGGATTTAAAACAGGGTGGGAAGAGTTAGGAAACTCTCCCGTCTGATTCCTTCTCTTCCAGTTAGCATTGTTCTCATTAGCTCGAGTGCAGACACACTCAAACTGCTGTGCTGCTTTACTTCAGAGGCAAATTACATTTCCTCAAGCACTTCCTATGCAGCCTTATAAAGAAATACACAGTACAGTTCAGGAAACACTAGTCTATGCCCCCCATTAAATTCTCAAACCCCATAATTAGGTTAGAGTAATTTGGGAAATTGCTGGGTTTGGGGTTTTGGGTTGTTAGGTTTTTTTTTACCACTAGAACCTCCTCCATTTTTTCTAGATATTTCTTTATACACTTAAGTTTTAAGAAATCTTTGTTTCATAATAAAAACTAGTATTTTTTTGGGTGCATGTAATTCATAGGTGATATATAAATTCTAAGATACTAATATCTCAATGTCTGTCATCATTATAAAGAGAAAGTCTTTTATAAATGTATTTTAGATTTTTAACTCATAGATTAGAAAATGTGTCTTTCCTTCCCATGTTATGGGTAAACAGACTTGGAAAAAAAATTCCCCAAAATCTAGTGATAGTATTCTGTAAAACATCTCTCTGAAAAACTTCTTTAGAAAATATGACATAAAAATATTTCCATGTTTTATACAAATACAATAAGAAGTTACAATTGAAGGATAAGTGATGGAGCACTGCCAAAACACTTGTAAGTTACATCAGAATACCAAATTCTAGTTGGCACTCATTAATGCATTTTTATTTTGCAATTTCTTAGAACATGACTTTTACTATATTTTACTAGTTTTAATAGTTAGTGATACACTCTGTTAATTCAGTTAGACGTGGATCATGCCTTGAGGAAATTCGATTTTTTTTTTTTTTAATAATTGGTTATTCCACTATTTCAAATATGAGGAGGCTTTTTTCACTTTCTTTAAAACAAGTGTTCTCAGTTCTGATTATTATAAAACATGGAACCCCTAAATTGACAGAATGTGGGGAACAGGAAGGAAGGCAATTCTTTTAAATGATTGAAATAGTACTGCAGGAAATTTACTGATAGAAAATAACCTTTAAATCTGAATTTTATATTGAAGAAGTTCAAAGTTCGCACAGGCAGAAAGAAAGGAGTTTTGTGTGGTAGAGAAAAAAAAATACAGTGGTAATTTTTCAGCTGCCTGTGTAGAGAAAGTAAAAATAAGGGCCTGGTCATTCTCAAGCTGAAAAAATAGGTAGTGATTCTCTTGAAACCCATTTTTTTCCTATCTCATTTAAAAGAAAAAACAAAAACCAATCAAAACAATACCCCACCAAAACCAAACCCGACAACCATGGGTTGCTTTTTCCTCTACTTCCCATTGCCACTAGGAATATTTTAAAAACAAAACAAAACCAAACCAAAAAACAAACAAACAAAAAAACAAACACCCCCCCCCCCAAAAAAAAAAAAAACACCCCAAAAAGAGGATTTTCAACTGTCTGACTTGTTCTGGAAGTATGGACAATGCAGTCAATAAAGTAAATGGTTGAATGGGGAAAGTGACAGACGGTGATAATCAGCTTCATTTGCTTCAGAGACCACAAGGAGTTCAATATATAGAAAAGCTCTGAATGTGTGCATTGAGCTGGACATACCAATAGAATAGCTGAGACTCTGGAAGTCTCATTTTTGCTTCAAATTTGTGATTCTGTTTTTATTAGTCTCTACTAGAGAGATGTGTATCTTAACCATGTTGATATGTTATATTAGAGAGATATTGGAATTAGTAATAAATTAAGAAATAAGGTGGATCAAGAAAGGTGTCTTGCTCACAAAAAGTAAAAATTTAAAATAAAGTATGTTTTAACTTCATTGTCCTAAACATTTTGTACTTATGTAATGGGGAGAAATATGTAAATGTTTTCAAATATTTCTGTATATTTCTGGTCCTTATTTCTGAAAGTCTTTGTCATCAGTTGCACGTTTTCTGCTGAAAGTATAGGATTACCAATAAATTAGTATTGAACTTCAAAGCATTTTTAAAGAAGAATGTTAGAAATGCTTTTCCAGCAGTTCAGAACATTCATTGTTTAAGCACAGTTTGGAAATTTAGTGGCTGACTGAGGATGAGCAAATTGAAATCTGTGCTTTATAGTTTCTCCTGAGCTGGTTACATGGATGGAAGAATAGACTAAAGAACAAGTTGAAGGTTTTCAAGTGTTTTGTTTTTTTCACATGCAGTTC
Organism: Lycocorax pyrrhopterus obiensis; assembly: GCA_014706295.1. Taxonomy (NCBI): domain Eukaryota; kingdom Metazoa; phylum Chordata; class Aves; order Passeriformes; family Paradisaeidae; genus Lycocorax; species Lycocorax pyrrhopterus. Next base: position 9,427,540 of record JACSVZ010000015.1, read on the forward strand.
AACAATTGGAAATCAGTTTCATGAGGACAGAATCTGCAACACAATTTCAGATCAAAATCCATCTAATTCAGCCTTTCCTCCGTGACATTGACTAAGTCATGTATTTTCAGTAAAAAATGAGATCGTCAACTGATACAAAGTGATTTAATGTTTTCCAGAAAGAGAGCAGAGCAGATAAAGACAAATGTTTCATCATTAATTCAATACTTAGTCTTTATGTGTAAAATGATGTTCAAACACCACAGTAAGGACTTGCACACTAACACACAGAGCTCCTAGATGATGCATTCTGAGGTAAATGCCATCAGTGCCTCGCCGTTTGAGATAATCTTCATCACTATTCAGCAGCCTGGTTCCTGGCTGCTATGGGTACAGCAAGGTACTAGAATGATTGCCATGCCTTCAGAAGAGGGGTCTAAAAGTTAAATTATTTCATATTTCCTAATGAAATACAAACAGCGGGTGCTGTAAGTTTTATGATCTCTGTAATGTTTATAGAAAGGCTCTTTTGTTTATAGTCTTATCAAAGATCTGTGAACATGAAAATGTCACCTGAAAATGAAGTAAAACCATTTAGGTACTTGACTTGATGACTTAGAAATTATATAACAGTAATGTTCATCATGGAAGATGACTTGATGCTCACTATTTTAGTCTGCCCAAGGCTCTAAAATCAGTGCAAGATTGATGCTAAACAATAACTTTTTGTCAGTCTTAGCTCAGAGGCAAATAAATGCATGTCTAATAAAGCTGAGACCCTTTAAACATAATTGTTTTTGCAGGATCAAAATATTTCAGCTAATAGATGTTGCTTTGCTTAAATAATACACAATATTCATAATTAAATAACAACAAATTATTACCAAAATTATTCACAGTTTGCAAAATATGAAATAGAAATATTTTTAAAATTTTCTCATTTAGATCTAGGTGCTCCTAAAGGCTAATAATATTAGGATGCCCAGAAAATCAGACTTGACTCAAAAAGAGACAAATTTAGACAAAGTCTCTGCACCCATCGATTTTATATAGGTGAAGTAATGACCGAAACTATTTTACTACATCAGACCCTGTCTAACATACAGTTATTTTGTGTTTCAAGTAAGCATTCCTCATCTCTGCAGTGCTATTAAACATACCATTATGGCCTGTTACTGGGTGGTGACTTTCAGAATTCAACTGTTTAAAGTTTGTGCTTCTTGTCTTTCCATCCTTTGACTTACTGTTTTTTAAAAGTCAAGACCTCTTTCCACAAGGTAAGTGGTTCTTACCTGGGGGATAAAGGAGTGCATCCCCACCTGAATTTTGCAAATCTAGCTAAAGTTCTCAGTGGTAGCATTGTGCAGTGAATGTTGAGAAGAACCATTTTCATGCTTAGCCATTTTTTCTGGTTTTCCATCTAAATATTAACTAATGAGTGTTCTTGTCTTGTTTATCCTGATACTCTACAGCTCTCACTTGTTTGTAATACTCTTTTCTTAAACTGTTTTTATATTGGAGATCTGTATCTCCAGAAACATTTTCTTCTGACATCCTCACCAGCTAAAACCCATTAGTCACTTCTGCCTTTTTCAGTGTTTGGGAGCACATCTCTGACAAATCACACTTGCACCCAACAGTTTTGCTTTCAACCCATAAATAGTGTCATTTCTTATCTGTAAGGGGATGTATCATCACATTGTGCCTCAGGCTGCTATAGGTCCCCGTGAACATCAGACTATTTGAGACTTCAGAACAATAATTTGGCTTTCTGTTAACGTCTCTGGACCTAAAAAATACTGGATGACATGACTGCAAAGCCTGATAATTTGTGAAGATAAGATGTCACTAATATATTCAGTAGCCATTAGTTTTGTGTGGTTTAGACTAATCTTTCAGCTCTTGCTCTTCTACTGGTCTAGAATGTGCATTTGGATGATTACAGACATTTCAGGGTTTCATTAATTTTCTTTTCTTTGTAAACTCCAGGTTTGGTAGAAATTTTAAAACCATGAATAAAACACATAAAAACAATGGAGAAGGGAACCAACCCAGATCTGTGATTATCCTGTGAACATCTTTTACTGATAATTTCCTGTGTTTCTGTAGTAAGAAATGTTACATTGCATGTTTAGGGTGATTGGTATAGTCCATGTGCATATAATCAAGTAGAGCTACTTTTTACCTGGATTTTTTTGATCTATGGCATCAATGGACAGAGAATGGTTTGGAACAAGAATAATAGGAGATCTGAAAATGCGGGGGAAGAAAAGAGCCTTTTTCCTTTTGTATATTAAGTGAATATATATCCTAGATTCCAGGCCAACCATAAGAATTCTCATTTTTATTTTGTGTCTTGAAATATTGCTGTTGCATTAAATTGTTTCTCCCTTTTTTTTTTTCATATGTAGGTTTAGAAACTGTAAATGGCACATCTTTCACATTAACTTCTGATTTTTTGCTGCCTTCTCTGTATTTTTAGCTTCATTGGTATTTAAAAGTAGTCTTTGCCAACTTTCTATCTTCCTGACCTGCTTGTCAAAATAAGCAGAAATGGGAAGAGGAAGGTCATGATTCTAAAATAGTATAATTGCTATTAAAATAGTAGGAAGAAAATTCATTAAAGGTTACTGCTTTCTTCTTTCTCAGCCCTACACAGTTAGGTTAAATATCGCGTTGCATATGAGGTTGTCATCTGATGCAATTTATCCAGGAGTGGAATACTTCCTCCTCTAAAAATGAAAGTAGATTTCAGTGCTAGTAATATAAATCATTTTTCATAATTAGTAAAATAATCAAATATAAATATTATCTCCATGTATGCATAAAAAGAGGAGATAGAGGATATTCTAAAAATCAGGACTTTCAATTTTATTCAATTGAGCTTATCAAGACTGAGCTGAGTGCCTTGTCTGGATTTCTTTGGTGAAGAGATTATGTCCAATCTGGTTTTAAATATGAATGATGAAGCGTTTGCCACTTCTGTTTCCCAGCTCCATGGATTAAATCTGGTGCAGTATCCACAGAGAGTAGAATACATGTAAAAGTAAACAAACAAACAAAAAAAAAAAACCAAACAAAAAGTAAACTGAAAAAAATGGTTTCATATCTTTTAAAATACTTTTGTTCAGGAAAAAAAAAAAAGACAGGTAATCTGTTTCACTTTGTTATCTGTTTAACAGGTAACACAGTGGAAGCTGTTTTTCTTCCATGAGAAGATGCTCTGTGTTGTATCAGTATAGCAGATTTATGTATATATTTATTCAAGTGTTAATGCTTTCTTTAAAAAGTTGGCTTTTTGAAGGTTAGGGGTGGGTTGGGAGGAGAGGTTAGTTTGGTTTTGTTTAATTTGTGTCATTTGGAAATGGATTTGTATCAAAGTGGAAAGGCCATTTTTATATGAGAATAAGAATAGGAATATGGAGTTTTGTGTGGTCTGGCTAGTACATGTTCTCGCTGTAGAAAAAGTGTAATGGAAAATCCGGACATACTGTGAGTAGTTTTCACACCTCATAAGTTTAGCCATCTGTGGCAGATGATCTACTCTGTGTGTTTGTTGTCAGGTTCAGCTACATTTCTTTAAAAGGTGTGAGGATTGCGCCTGCCCTGGGATCAACAGAGAGTATTTTAGGGGGAATTCTTATGCTTCAGAAAATGAGGGATGGAGGCAGAGAGGAAAGAACTTTCAGGCAGAAGTTTAAGGGAGACACTGAGAAACTGCAGAGAAGAGAGAGAAATATACTTGCAACCTGAATTGAAGGAGAAATTAACTTGTCCAGCTCAGGCAGAGGGGGTTATGCAGAGTTTACTGCAAGAAGTGAAAGCTGGTGAGTTGTTGGAATGGAATGAAGCCTGGAAGTCAAGTATCAGCAGCCAAGGAGAGTTTCCCAAACTTCCTTTTGTTTCTATTCTATTCTAACAGTGTGTAATATTGGAACCATGGTGCATAGTACCAGAGCTGGGTAAGAAATATGCTTTCTTACAACTGAATGTGTTGCATTGGTAATTTTAAGGCACTTCTGGAAAGAGGGGGAGGAATTTGATGCAGACCATTCTGCAGGTGCACAGCAGTATGGATGAATCTAGGACTGAGCAGAAAAGACAAAAAGAAGGCTTAGCTGTGATGGATATGGAAACGCCTGAATTAGGCATGTGGGCACTTGGTGAGTTTGTCTAAGCTGTGCCTTACAGCAGCAGCTTCATGGCCATTGTTCCCCAGCATGAACCACATTTTAGAGAAAGTGGTTAATCAGGGCTCTGCTCAGTCTACCACCTTTAATCTTTGACTAGGGAAGTAAAGCATCATGAGTGCAGAATAAAGTAAATATTGCCTGAAGAATCAAACTGAGCCGAACCCAGAACCTCTGATTGCTGAGGAGAGGTGTAATTTCTGAAGAATTGAAGAGGTGATGAGACTCCTGAAAAAAAGAAAAGGATTAAAACTCTGCTTCGGGCAGATATTTCGTGAGGCGCCAAAGAAGGAATTGAAATTTCTCTAGTTGTGGTGAGTGGGAATCACCTCCTGTCTTGAGATATTTACAGGTGACATCTGTGTTACATGCGGCTGTTTCCACAGTTGGCAAGAGAAACAGGTGTAATTATGGAGTGAACTGAAGAAAAATTGCACTTTCGTTCCGTTCAGTAGTCTGGAGGACTAGCTCAGATTAACTCTGCACGTGGTGCCTGTGCTTGGGCAGATGAATCCTAACTCTTGTGAACAAACAAGGGCTGTGGCACAGCATGTGGTGTCTCATCAGCTACCATGCTTTGGAGGAAGTCTGTAGTGAAGGAGAGGCAGAAAAAGCCAAGATTTTCTCACACCATTTTGGGTTTTTTTCTCCCTGTAAAACAAGATTGATATTTCCTTTCTTTCAGACATAAAGGTGGGGCGGGGGGGAGGGTTGGTGTTGATTGTTTCAGGATTTTTTAGCTGTTTTTTGGTTGTTTTTTTTTTTAATTGTAGCTGAAAGTTTGCAAAGTAGCCTCATATCTGTTGAAAACAGATGGTGCTAATTCAGCATATGCATATCATATTGATAAGTATAAACTGTTCTGAATTTTTCTCACGAGTATTTTCTGGCCAGGATTCTCAGTTGGATTGCAAAGGGAAAAAAAATAAAGTATATTCTCATTTACTGGGAAAATATTCTTTATAATCCAGTAAAATTTTCCCCAGATGAGATCTGAGTTTCAAATAAAATGTATTATTCTGACTGAGGGATATGACACGTAATGATTTGTGTGTTATGTGATGAGAAACAGTGTATTATTGATTACTATTACTGAATGAGCCCATGCTAAGGCTATTTCATTAAATGAAGAAAGATTTATTTCAAGGATTTTATTATTTGAAGATAAAGTTGCCATTCTCTGCTGCCACTAACAGTCAATATTTTGGTACAATATCCTTTAATATAGCTTGTTTCAATTACCAATGGCAGAATCACATTGCCTCTGTATTGAAACACATTACTAAGGTACAGTTCTTGGTTATTAGTTAGTTAAATCCAAAAATGGGTTGTGCTGGAAACAGGGCTCATCATGTGCAAACAATATCTGTGTCTTAATCTATCACAGGCATCAAATTTTCCATCCACATCAAAGAACTTCTGATAACTTTTGATAACAGATAAGGCAGAGAAGTTCTGAGTGTTTTTGGTTCTGCATTTATGTAAAATGCCTTTCAAACTGCCGGTGAAACTACAGAGGGGAGAAAAAGAAGTGATGACTGATAAGAAACACTAATTGTGTGGTAGTGTAGTATACAGTGTTATAGTATAGTACATAGTCAGGCTTTGTCTTTGTTAAGCACCTACCTCAGAGGAATTCTAGTTTTGCCATTTTTATTTCTCCAAATATTGAATCTTTCTCCTGTTCAAGTTACTGTTATGCAATACATAGACTTCTATATACCTTGTCCTCTGATTTTTCATTTATATCATAATCTTTTAGGTTGTCAAAGTAGAATATGCTTAAAAAAATCTCCTCTTCAGAAACTTTCCTGAGTCATGTCAAAGATGGTGTATAGAAAAATCCACCATTTTGTTCCTTTTTTCCTTTAAACGAAAATTGGATATCTTCTTGTGCAACAAGGGTAGAATAGTATTTTCTTTCTGTGAAGTCCCTCAGTAGCTTTTAGTATACTGATATATAAATAGAATACCTGAGAATATTTAACATATCTGTGTACAAAGCATATAAAGACAAGCATTTAGGAAGCATCAGTAGGTATTGCCTACATAGCAGCTGTATATTTCCTGCAATATTTTCAAGCCTTTTATAGCAAAGTATGAAATCTGTATTTGTCATTCAGAAAAGAAATTCTGACCATGTTCCTCTGGTTTGAGGAAAGGCTTTCTCCCTTCTCCTCTCCTTTCCCCCTTTCTCTTCCTTTTCCTTATTTTTCCTTCTCTTTTTGTTTTCAGAGACTGAATAGTGGGGAAAATATTGAGCCCATTGGGTAAAGAGATTTCAGCGCAGAAGCAGTACTCAACTCTGACAATTTGACTCTTTCTGTTGGCTTGACAGATGCCCATTGTCTGAATCAATCTGCCAGAGACTTTTCCCTATTGCAAAGTAACTGAGATACCTGTACTTCTGTACACATTTAATATAATTGAACAGTGAATCTCTCACATAAACTCCTATCCCAGTACACCTTGCAAAGACAAGTAATATTGTTGCAAAGATAAATAGCAAAGGATAGCAGAGGGGAAAAGAAATTAAGAATAAAAAAGAAAATAATGAGTTTTGAAGGTAACGGTACAGTGAATTAGCCAGAAATGTTTCCCTTTTGCATAAGGCCGAAGCTATGAAAGAAAAAAAATTACAAAAAGTGTTGAATTGTTCTTAGGTATTTGGGAAAAAGCACTGTCTTCAGTGAGCAGAAAAAGCAGACAGTGTAGATATGGTCTGTACGTGTAAGGTAAGAGAATTAAAATGTAAGCTTGTGAATAATGTGTATGTTGTCTAAAACCTTTTGAATGCACATACATGGAATGTTGTTCCAATTACACTATTTAGATCAAAGTTTCAAAACACTGAATTTAATTTCTTCTCAAAAACTGATTTTTCAATAATATATTACTGCTGATTTAAACTGCTATTTCTAATTTTTAGAAATTGAGAAGGGAATTGCCCCATTACCCTTTACAGTCAAATTTGTCAGTCCTGTTCCAATGAATCACAAATCAGTTAGTCTGTGTAAAACTATCTTCTGTGCAAACAGCTGGGAACAACTATTACATCTGCTCTCATAAAGTAGATGAAATGTAGATTTAGATCCCTTTGAAAATTACAGTGTAAGAGCCACATCTGTCTGTAGTTTGCATATCAAATTTCCTTTGAATTTATCCCTTCTCCCCTCAAGATCAAAAGAAGCATATGGGCTTTTATGTGTTTAACGGAGGAAAGAAGTTGATATCTCACGTCACGTCAGCTCTTAGGAAGTGCACTGTGCTGTCCCCCTTGCATTTGAAGTGGAAATGGAAATTTCAAACAATTTCACAGAGAAAATGAAAGGAGTAAGGGGATGGAAAGTACAAAAGTGCTTATCTGAGAAATGAATGACCGACTGACATGAAGGAACGCAAAAAAACTGAAAAATTCTTACTGTTTTGGAATAGACTAGTTCTAAAAATTGTATATTGGGGTTAACAGAAAAGAAATTTATCTTTAGAGGCCTCCAAAGGAGTGGAAAAAAAACCAAAAAACAAAAAAACAAGACAAAATCAGACTCATCTCAGTGCTGCTGTGTAGTGATTTAGAAACTAGTTTTCTGCCTGATTGCTCAGTCCCCAGAGCAACATACTTTCAGAAAAGAAAAAGACAAGAGTTACATTAAAGGAAAACTGTAGTATATTACTCATGAAGCAGGGTATTTCAGTCCCAGATACAAGGCCAAATTCAGCTTATCAAATTAATCTTTCATTACCCTTGCCAGCAATGGCGCACAAGCCAGGCAGTACTGGTTGTATGATGAGGTTTTACTATTGGTTAGAATTTGTTCAGAGCATATATTACTCCATTCTCAGCACTGCTGATGAGACCAACTTTTATTAAATACATGTTTCTGTATATTTTCCTTGCCATACACAACTCATCTGCTTCCCTTAACCTGATGGCTTCATTGGAGGGTTCCCACCCTCTGTGCTTCTTCATGCCGTAGAAGTGCCCCTATGTCAGCCTTAGACAGTGCAGAGAAGTTTCTCAATATTCTTGCTGTAATGTTTGTTAATTCCTTCTCATCAGCAGTTACCACATAATAGGTATTAAGTCCAGAAGTGTCCATAAAAACTTATATGAGAAACTTTCTTTGCATGGGACAAGTTAAAAAACATCGTTCAGAACCTCTGCATCTATGAGAAGATGTAGTTAAGGATTCCATACTTAAAATGAAGTACTCTAATACTAGTGTATTATGTCAGTATCTTTAGGAGTTAGGTCTCATTTGCAAGCAATTTTAAAGATACTGTTAAATTTCCAAGAAATCCTTAATGAATGGTAACAAATTTTCATGGATTCTTTGTAGTAAATTAAATGTCTAAAATAATGAATTGCCAATATTTCTGACTCTTCCTTCTGATACATTTCTAACAATGAAGAGAACATGCTGTAATACTGGGTAACATATTCCAACCCTTTATAAGTAGAACAGCTGTGTTACAATTGTAATTTTAACTGTGCATTTTGGGGCTTTGGAGGGGTTGCACTTGGGAAGGTTTTTGTTACATGAAAAATCCAAGATGTGAGAGCTGGAAAGTGAGCTACAGCACGGGTTTCACCTTGACAGTATGCATTGCTCCGAAGCTTAGGTGATTTTTTTTCTGAATGGGGGAGTAATTTCTATCCCTCCGCTACCTGACATCTTATCCGATGAAAACAGTTTATTCCCAGTAATTTAATTTAACACATCAACATTCATCTCTCAGCCTGATGCTAGTCATAAGTTTTCTGAGCAAGTTTATTGACTGCATGGTCCTTGTTTGAAGACAAAAAATATTATTAGCTCTTTTTTTTTCTTGTAGCAGAAAAATCAGGATACAGCCAACTTTCTGCTGACATTTCAAATCTGTTGCAAATCAGCATTAAATGTGTCAGGGAACCTAGCCCTGCAGAGGGTGGTTTTTTGTTCTTTCACAGCATGGAACAGGATTTTCGCCATGCTGTTGAGTCTTCTGGGGACTGTGGCAGAGGAGTAACCTCACCTGTAATCCACTTTACCTTTGCTTTTCACAACACCACAGGCTGTAGTAGTCTGACATTGCCATGTCTTTTACATAGAGAGTCTGGTGATGGAAAACTAATAAGATGCTGTCATCACAATTGTAATTGGCTTCTGAAAATGCATATTGTATACATTATTTTCAGGATTTTTCCCTACTTACACAAAAAAAAAAAATATATAAGTGCAGGTCTGTTTCGTCAGCTCTAAAGAGGACCGAAGTAGAAGCTGAAGTTTGTTTGTGCTGTGATCACAGAAAATTTTAAAAGAGGAATGAATAATAAGGATTACATTTTTACTAGTAAAATTCAAAACATGCAAGAAGTATGCAAGAGTTGTATGCTTAAGTGTGAAAGCTGAGTTTCTGAGCAGATGAAGCTGATATCCAAACATGGCTACCTGAATGGAGAGCAGCATATCATGTTCAAAAACTGATTTGAGGAGAGGACAAGAAAGATTGCGCAGCTAGAATCGAACACAGTGTTTAGAGGTAGAAATTCACCCCAGGTATCCTGAGGCATTCTGTCCCCCAAAGTAAACTATCTCTTTAAAACAGATAAAAAGCAGCAGAACATATTAGTATTTTCTAGTACTTGACTGATTCTTGTAGTGGGTCAGAGTCTTGCTGGCTTTGTCAACAATGACATCAAATTAAAAGGCACAAAAACAGGTAGAAAAAGGTATTTTTAGAAAGATTTGCAAGGAACAGGATGGTCATTGCAAAGGAGTTATTCCGAAGTCACCACACATGTTAACAGGGTTCACAAGCCTTTGTCCAGACGACCTCTATAAATTCAAACTCAAAAGATACCTCACGTCAAGACTAATGGGTACTGTCAAGGGAGAAAAGGAACGTTTTGCTAAATCTGTTTGCACGCAACTTTCAGCTCAGTGTTTTCACTCCCTTACTGTGATGTTATCTTGTCACTGAACTGCAAGACTAAGACTTTCTCCTATGTTTATTTCAAAACTTTCTTAGGCCTAAGGAGTGGTGGTGAAAGGGGAAGATTGTTTATTTCTCATTTCCTTTGTTTGTAGTATTGTGGAGAACATCTCTGTAGCTTTATTTCAAGCATGAACTTTGGCCTTATTTTAACAAGGTCAGCTTTGCCTCAGAAGCAGATCTGATTACCATTAAGTCCATCCTGAAGGAATATCCCAGACTAATGTAAAATTATAACAGGGTCAGCAATAAAGTAACAACATTTACATGAACGTCATGGTAAAACAAAAAACAGAGTAATTTACTTCTAGTTTTTGAAAGTTACAGTCAACATTTAGAGTGATCATTTGCTAGACAAAAAAATATTTTTAAAAATTAGTGAGGATGCTAATACATAGCTTGACGTAAACTGACTAGAATTAAGGTGAAAAGCGTTATGAAATATAGTAGAAAACTTCATTGTTTATTCAGCCAGGGAGCTTGCTAAGGTTGTCCGGCTGACATCTAACTTAACCTTTAACCAATGGTTGTAAGGTCTAAGAATGCCTGCTTGTATTTGATGGGTTTATGTGGCTCCAGAGTGGTCTCATGAAGGTTTCTGACCCATCTTTCCTTTGGGTACTTCAAATGTAAAATGAGGGTAACATTGTAAATGTGAGACAAGGACCAAAAATGCAGGGATAGGACTAGACAGCAGAATTACTCCTTTCCACTCCCAATTCTTTTTGATAAAGAGATTAGAATTTGGCAAAGATCAGCCCTAGCTTATCTTTCTTTTTTTCCATGCTATTTAACAGATTCAAAGGAAATGCAAAAACTAATAACAGCCACTTTAAAGTTATATGCCAAAATACTGCAGTTGAACATCCCTTCAATATACTAACCAGATCCCAGGGAGCATGCAAATATAAGTGATGATCAAAATATCCAGGAAGAAGAAGAAAAAGGCACACATTTTATCATAGTACTAAAATACTTTTTTTCTTGTCCCAATATAAATATCAAGTAAAAGTTATGAAGACTTGCCTTTTGTGAGAATAGTAGCTGAGAACTAGAGGTTATCAATATTTTTTTTAAAAGCAAGTGGTACTTCCTATAATATCTGTTAGTCTAAGTTTCTTCATATACAGAGAGATCTATAAACAAAATGTGGGATTTTTTTGATAAAATGCATCTGACAATGAGATTTATGCATCAGCAACTTAACTATCTTCTGAAAATATGAATTCCATAAAGTATTGTAGAGCTTTTAATGACTGTGTTATTAATAGTGCTTCCCAATACCAGTGACCATCTGTGACTGCTTCACCATCTGTGATTCCTATTTCAGTTAAGGAGGGGGAAATAACAGTGGTATTACACTGATTTTACGATATAAATCATTAACCACCTAGACCTACTGTAGATGATTAATTTGTCTTTGCTTTTAAGTACACACTAAGCAAGAGAAAATTGGTTCCTTTGATTTGTTGGCACAACATGGGTTTGTGAAATGGCCACAGGAAGCTGAAAATATTAAATTGCTTTTATTGAAATCTGAAACATGCAAAAGTTGATGGTATTTAGATGAAGAGAATAAAAACGCTTAAATGGCACTTGAAAAGGTAGTGAATGTTTCCTTAAAGATCCATGGCAAACCATGTGTTGATTATTGAAATTTGTTAAAGCTAGGTAACGGGGGAGCAGCAAAAGGGGATTGTCAACACTTCTTAAAAACTTGTACAGTTTGTTGATGCCATATTAAAATTAACTGAGAAAACACTGATTTATAAACTCCTACTTAAAATTAATCTTATTGATATCTTATCTGAATGAAGCAGCATTTTTTTCAAAAGAAATGCCATTTTTAATTAAAAGCACTTAATGCTTGCAGAAATGCTGTCCTTGCCTGCAGAGGGAGTAGTGTCAATTTGATCAGTATTGTTTTTTATTCTTCCCTTATTAAACTGGGCTAAAATGTTTCCATATGTTATTATTAATATGTCTGCATTCTGTAATGGCTGAGGTGATTTTTCCTTTGTTTCAGTGTATGTGTGTAGATCAATCTTTTTCCTTTGCTAAGGCAAAATTTGTAAGAAGATTTGTAGAGAGATAGGATACAGTTTCAAAAACATTCGGGTCCTGCTTTTTAATCTGTGTACATTGCATGGGAGCCTAAACTTCAAAACTAAAGAAAATTTTCAAAAACTTTAGTACTTTAGGGTGCAAAATAAATCGCATCTAACCAGTTGCATTGTCTACTTTCCTAGCTGATGAGGGAGATTGGCACCTCAAAAAGACTTACTTATCAGCCTAAGGTAGATAGTTCTACATCAGGATGAATCACTCTTCTACCATTAACTCTGAGGAAGTCTGGACATCTGGACAGAATTAAATTGCTATGATTTTATATTGCTTAACTTTTTTTAAGTTTTAAACTGTAGCTTTCTAACTGGAACAAATTTCATTTATGAAAGTCTTCAGTGAACTGAAGAAAGCTCATACCAGTTTTGTAAGGCACAAGGAAATCCCCTGAAAACATATATATATTTAGCATCAGGTATGAGGCAAAAATTACAAGATCATGCAAGAACTACCTGTCTTGTCAATAGAAAGTTCTGGTTTGTTGCCTGGATTTCAGTACAAGTTATAGCTTATGGATATGCACTCAGTGTCTGGCTCAGTCATCTGTTAGACTGTACAGATTATGCATAATTTAGATATGAATGTGTATATAAGTACACTTATACATATTTTTTATTAAATTAAATATTATATAATTATTAAATTTATACATTATATAAATGTATAAAAGAGAGGTGTATATATATATATTCCCCTCCCACACACATATGCCTTGTATACGTTTATGCATAAGCATGCAGAAATTAAAAAAAAAAAAAAAGAAAAAAACCTCTTAAATTACCATTTATTCAATTTTAAGACTATAAGATAGATTTTTTTGATCTTAGGCTAAACAAAGTCCTAGTGACTATCACCCTTATTTTGCATTAGATTGCTCCTCTTTAGCAGACTGACGGCCCTTTTCCTTGCCATTTTCTGCTGCTTAATCACAGATACAACATTTCCTCTGTCTAAAGGAAAGTATGTGGTTAAGTTATAAAGCCATATCCTGAAAAAATTTAAAAAAAAATTGTGATTAATTTCCCTCCAGAATAGTGATGCAGTCTTGTTTCTTCTATTGCAGTCAAAAGGTTCTTCAAGCCTGACTCCATCCAGCACTCAAAAGAAGGTGAAGAGGACTCTGCCCAATCCACCTCCAGAGGAAGCAACAGCAGGAACTCAGTCCCCATATACTTCTGTGGGATCAGTTTCACGAAGAAGGATTTGTAGGACCACCACTATGGCCAGAGCAAAAATTCTTCAGGATATAGACAGGGAATTGGATCTGGTTGAACGTGAATCAGCCAAGCTTAGGAAGAAGCAAGCCGAGCTAGATGAGGAGGAAAAAGAAATAGATGCCAAGTTGAGATACTTGGAAATGGGCATTAATAGGAGGAAAGAAGCCCTACTAAAAGAAAGAGAAAAGAGAGAGCGTGCCTATCTCCAAGGAGTAGCAGAAGAACGTGATTATATGTCAGACAGTGAAGTTAATAATACCAGGTCAACCAGAATAGAAACTCAGCATGGCTTGGAAAGACCACGTACTGCACCCCAGACAGAATTTAACCAGTTTATGCCACCACAAACCCAGCCAGAAACACAGTTTGCCCCTGCTACAAGCCCGTATGCTCAATATCAGTATTCATCTCCTGCCCTGCCAACTCAAGCACCAACTCAGTTCACACAGCAGTCACATTACCAACAACAGCAGCCTTTGTATCACCAGCAGGTTTCACCCTATCAGACCCAGTCAGCGTTCCAAACAGGAGCTACTATGTCCTTTACCCCACAGGCTCAACCTCCACCATCTCAACAGCCATCATATCAACTCCCATCACAGATGATGGTGATACAGCCAAAGCCGAGACAGACCACATTATATTTGGAGCCCAAGATAACAACAAACTATGATGTAATTCGCAATCAGCCTCTCATGATAGCACCAGTTTCGACTGACAATAGTTATGCAGTTTCCCAGCTGGGCAGTAAATACTCTACCTTGGACTTAAGGATAGGACTAGATGAGAGAAATAGCATAGCAAGCAGCCCTATATCAAGCATATCTGCAGATTCGTTCTATGCAGATATAGACCACCACCATACACCCCGAAATTATGTGTTGATTGATGATATAGGAGAACTTACTAAAGGAACAGGAGCTCTTGGTTCCAGTTTTAGCCTCCATGAGAAAGATCTGACCAAAACAGATCGACTGCTTCGCACAACTGAGGCCAGGAGAGCACAAGAAGTGTCAGACTTCCTAGCACCACTGCAGACTTCCTCTAGGTTACATTCCTATGTTAAAGCTGATGAAGACCCAATGGAGGACCCATATGAGCTAAAACTTCTGAAACACCAGATAAAGCAAGAATTCCGTAGAGGTGCAGAAAGTCTTGATCATCTGGCTGGCCTGTCACAGTATTACCATGGAGAGGGCAGCTACAGGCATTTTCCAAAATCTGAGAAATACAGCATAGGTAGGCTTACTCTTGAGAAACAGGCTGCTAAGCAGCTCCCAGCAGCCCTCCTTTACCAGAAGCAGTCAAAACACAAGAAAGCCTTGATAGACCCCAAACTAACAAAGTTTTCACCTATCCAAGAAAGCCGAGACCTTGAGCCTGACTATTCAAGCTATATGACTTCTAGCACTTCAACACTTGGGGGAATTACTACTAGGGCAAGGCTTCTTCAGGATGATATCACTTATGGCCTTAGAAAAAACATCAGTGACCAACAGAAGTACATGGGGCCACCACTGACGTCATCCATTGGAGCAGGCCTTGGGACTGCACTAGGTCCAACAATGCGATCCACACTACAAGATGAAGCAGACAAGTCTTATAGCAGTGGTAGTAGATCTAGACCCTCATCTAGGCCCTCCTCAGTGTATGGGCTCGATTTGTCATTGAAAAGGGATTCTTCCAGTTCTTCTTTAAGACTGAAAGCCCAAGAAGCTGAACCTTTAGATGTTTCCTTTAGCCATGCAGCACCTTCTGGAAGAACTAAACCCACCAGTCTACCTATTAGCCAAAGCAGGGGAAGGATCCCAATAGTAGCGCAGAACTCAGAGGAGGAGAGCCCACTCAGTCCTGTTGGACAGCCAATGGGAATGGCAAGAGCAGCAGCTGGACCCTTGCCACCAATATCTGCAGATACCAGGGACCAGTTTGGATCGAGCCATTCATTACCTGAGGTCCAGCAGCATATGAGGGAGGAGTCACGGACTCGAGGCTATGATCGAGATATAGCCTTCATCATGGATGACTTCCAGCATGCCATGTCAGACAGTGAAGGTAAATTAGGCCTCAGACTGGTATCTTACTATCACAACGCAAATCCTCATTTCTATGCATGTGTCTGATTTTTGTTACACTTCAAAGACTTGTTCTTTTTCTGTTCCTTGGTGCATCTTCTGTGTATTTACATTTTTGGGGGTTGATTTGTTTTGTCTTATTTGATATTTTTTATTTTACCCTAACAGTTTCTGGATGGTGTTAAGCTACTATAGCATGCTACTATATTGTTGTTGATTTGCTTTCCTTTTGGTTTGCTTGTGCACTTTCCTTTTCACTTGCTTATGTCTACTTTTCAATGATACTGTGTAGAACATTCCATGTACAATACAGACTCTGCCATCAGTCTTTATGTGCAGCTCTCTTCAAGTGACTGTGAATCATTGAACTTGTTTGCAATAGTTTTGGTTGGGATTTGGAAATAACCTCCCAAATCTCTAAAAAACTCCAGTAATTTTACATGCATGAAATTTCATGATATAACTCAAAAAATGATAATTCCATCTCCCGATGCACCAATTTAGATCTATGTTTATATAGAAATAGTCTGTTCATTAAGTACATATTATATGTTAGAACCATATAGAGCTTAACATGATAGCAAAATAACATTCTACATATGGTTTGTTGAAAGCATCCTGTCATGTGGACTTCTGTGCATTCAGAATTGTGATTATGTAAGATAATTTGTCATTTGGATGGTGCAAGACAATCTCATCCTTCAATAAACTTGCAAAAAGTATTTTACTTCTGTCGGTGGGTTATGCAGCGTAGCTGGTTTTATATGCACCCCATACACGTCTGCCAAATAAGCACAAGAGTTTATCTCTCTTAAGTTCAGGAAAGGAACCTTTCTGATGTATTATAAATAGTGCAATTAAAAATGCTGCTTCTGAATAAGTACAGCAGAATGTTAAAGCTGATGTTGAGTACTTAATAATTGCAAATTATGTATCAGTTTTGTTTGAGTCAGTTCAGACTTAATATATTCTAAATTGTTTAAAAATCATAAAGGCAGTTTGAAAGCAAATGAAATGAACATGTTCGAAATTGTATGCGCTCCCTTAACTTTTTCTTATGTGTATTTACTGCACAATAAAAGAGACTTTGCATGCGCTCTATTGTCTGTAAATGGCAATGATTGTCTCAAAAGACATTTGCATGATTATGAAGTAGTATGGTTTATTTTTCACATTTCTACTAACCTCCGTTCATTATTGCATTATTGGTTTTTAACACATGCTGAGTCTTTCATAAGCATTAGAAAAATTGATCTGTTTGCCTTCCTCATACTTCATACTAAGGGCTTTGGTTTTTAAGTTTCTCTTCATATTTCTTAAATATTTCTAACCCCCTCATGAACTCTGTGTTTCAGGAGAGACTCAGGGTCATTAGCTCTTTTGATATTTATCAGAAGTTTAACTGTTTTCATTGTCCTTTGATTCTTAGCACACAGAGTCCTATAATTAAATCTGAAAGCAGTTGAAAAGAGCTCCCCAAGTTGCAACTCATATCATTCTTCCTAAATAAGCAGATGCTATCTTTTCTCCTCTCAGCTTGTGACTTTTATGGGTCATTCTAGAGTCACATTGTGAAAGATACAGGACTTTTCCTCCTGAAAACTAAGGAGAACCAACCTGGACCAAAAAAATCCAATTTGGTGCTATTCTACCTCATATGAACAGGTCATAGGGAATTAAAAATCTGCCCTACAGTGCATTATGTTTCTCATATATATTTGTACAAGACATACATGTAACACTTCAAGTTTAACACATTTCAGTTTTAAATTAGTCTCTGATTAGTTTGACCCTTTCAGTGGTATTCTAACTCAATTCACATATTCTGTATTTGATTGATATGTCACTTAGGGCTTCCCCTTTTAGCAGTCTTTTTTCTAATTTCTATCAAACTTTTGTCTTCACAAATAGCTTATTTCTCGGGAATCCAAAATACTTTATGACATTATTTTCAAATGTGCTGTCTAATAGCAAGTAACCTGTATTAAAAATAATTCATATAATTTGGATGTAAGATAAAAAGTGTTCAAAAGAAGCAATTACATTTCTATAGAAAGTTATGGTCTTCTTTTTTCGGGACTGCGCTCTTCTCTATCGTGCTTTGATCCCCTGAAAGTGGACAGCTATTCTGGAATGTTTCATCCAACCTTTCAACACCATTTGCTTTGCAGCTTCTCTTTATTTTAAGCAACTGCTGCATGGTCTTGACCGGATTTCATTAAAAGAAATCGATCTTAAGCACTGTCTTAGGAAAACTCTTCTTGTGCTACAGCTTGATTTATCATCTTAAGAGACTTTTAAAAATTAAATTTAAGTTAAAATATTAAATTTAAATTGTTTTGCTTTGGTTCAAACTCAGAGACATGCTTAACTTTCTGCTCATTTTTTATAAGCGACATCCCATAAAAAATACTAGAAGAGAATGCAAGTAGGACTTTGAGTCCAAACCTTCTGTTTTTCACTAAATGCATTCTGTAACGAATCTTAAACTATGCTTTGTTACATCAGTAGTCCTTACACTGGGATTCCAGACTTCAAGCAGGTTAAAAACGTAGCCTTAGTGTCAAAAGAGCACAACATCCAGAGCTGCCCATTGGAAATAAACAGCATTTTGAGCTCTTGAAACACTTGGAATTTTCTCAGGGTTCCCAGTACCATGAAAACTCTGATCCAGCAAATAGATCTCTGTCAACCCCACAGCTGCCACTTTCCACACACTGTTAAGTATGCTGAAGACACTAATTTTCAAGAACACTGAGGCCAGTACTCAATTTTATGAATATAAATGGTCCTTGCTGTTCAGAAGATATAAAATGTACCTTTTCTCACCTCAAGTATTTTTTTTTTCTTTTATATGCTAATTTGGCAATTCTTGCACAGAGTTTAGAAGCTTAAATTTGAGATATCAAGACATCAAGATATCAACACAGTAAATTCCTTGTAATTTTTCATCCATGGGATTTAGTGATCACTGTTACTCCTCTGACTGAGTTTCTTGGACCGTGGGGCCTGGAGTTCAGTCTCACCTGCTTAATCTGTTTGGGTGGAACCATCTGGCTGCGTTCCGTTAGTCTTAGAATAAAAGGATGATTTCTCTAAGAGCATCAATGGTTCATCTTGGTTGTTCTCAGGTTTCCAGCTGTGACAAATCCCAGCTGCCCAAGCCAAATCCAATGGCGTGTGTATGTACATGTGAGTGTGGTGTGTGTGCGTGTCTATATACACATACATTTATAACTTCTTAAATTTCAATAAAATTCACATATTCATCGCAGTTTGATTAAAAAAAAAAAGGTAGGCTGGTCTGAACTGCTGTATGGAATTCTACATTTTCAAGAGAAGCAATCCAGGAAAAGTTATTTCAACTGAGGCAGGAGGAAAAGAAAAAAAAAAAAAATCATTCTTTCATCTGCTCAGATGGATGACATAGTTTGTGATAGCCAGCATTATCATCTGGGTTCAGGAATATGCATTAGGCTCTTTATGCAAGCTTCAGAAAGAAGTTCTGTTAGGATGAGTTATGAATGAACCTGCTTTGTACAGGCACTGGTCAACTGGCATAAATGCGTAAAGCATGAAGGATTTGCATGCTAGATCATAATGGTTTATTGAGAGCACTTAGTCAATAACTAATCAGTAGCCAGATAAGCATCAACCTCTAATAATGTTTCTGGTAATTCATATATGCTTATCTAAATAATATTAATAAACCATTTCATGTTAGATTAAGTTTGTGCACAGTTATGAAGGAAGAGACTGCATAATATCTGAATCAAGATTAAGAATTTTCTAAAGGCTTAATATAATCTAGAATGTTGATTTTACCACATACAAAGTATTACTTTCAAAAAATCATGCATATATATTATTCCTCTTTTTGGAAAATTTTAAGAAAATAATAATGAAAAAGCACAACTTCCTTTATTTCCCAATAACATTTTTTTCCAAATTATTTCTTAAACCAAATAGATAATTTTTACTTTCACAACTAAATAGAAAAGATTATGCGCGCTACCACTTTCCTTTTAAATTCTTTTCTCCGTCATGTGCATTCAATCTTGTTACTATAGCAAAAACTGACCTTATTTAAGGTTTGCAATGCCTTGTGGTTTTGCTGAAACAAATATTTTCTTCCTTTGATTTCCAAATTTATCTTGCTTAATAAAGCATAAAATTCAAACTTGCCTTACATTCAACATTGCATTACCTGCACAATGTTTTGGTTTATACTGATTGGCAACGTAGAAGAAAATAGGCCATGATTCTGATCCCAATGGAGTGACACCTATGTCAGTTGACCCAATAGTCAGTAAGCATAAATATACGCATTTGCAAAACTGATTTCAGTGAAATGGCGTTATTTGATTCCCAAAAGATACCTTACACAACATGTTTCATACAGATTTAAAACCGTTGCAAACAGAATAATAGTCTTGTAGAATTTTTACAGAAAGAACATTAACAGTCCATACGCAAAAGTTCATACTGCAAAATCGGGGGATGGAATTCAAAATGAGAACACTTGCAATATTTCTGCTTAGAATTTCAGTTACATGGTTTGGTTTTCTATCTTCTTTGATTTGGGTTGATACTGATTTCATAAAGATGTCATAATTTTCTTATATATAGTTCTAGATAATTTCCAAAACATTTTAACAATATTCAGTTCAGAAATTTGGGAATTAGTGGAGTTTGCATTTCGAGGGCTGGTTATTTTGGGTTTTGATTTGGATTGTCTTAGTTTGGGGTTATTTTCTTAGTCTGCTGCAAAATAACTAATATGACTAATTTTTTTTCAATAAACATTTTAGAGATATGTGAACTCTGCAGTGTATTTCTTAGCTGCCAGAAGGAAGAAGTGGCTATAGCACTTGGTAGATTTCTTCTGTATTTAATATCCATGGTTCTGACATAACCAGGATCTTCTTCCTCTGCTGTCTCACAGCTAAATAATGCTCAAGTTAAATGTCTCAAGTCTCACTTCTAACTTTGCTTTAGCTGCATGGCCAATTAGTAACCACTCTGCATGTTTGCTATGCACAATGCACATTCTTGCCCTTTGCCCAGCACTGGATCAGAGCATTTGACCTGTCCTTGGTTTTCAAAGCCTATCATCTCCGTCGGGAAGAAACAGATTGGTTTGACAAGCCCAGAGAGCCTCGTTTGGAGAATGGACACATCCTTGACAGAAGGCTGCCAGAGAAGTTGTCACACTCTCGACCGCTAAGTCAACACCAAGATCAAGTAAGCTGTCAAGTAAGATGTGCCTTTAGTTTTATAAATGATTGATAATTTAATCGTCTGTCCAATGATTCCCGTAGGGCTACAGGACTACTCAAAATCCAGCTACATTCAGCAGAAGTACTTTTGAACCTGTATTCATCGTCAACATTTGATGATGAAATTAGATTAACTTTCCTCTACAATTCAGTATTCATTTTGCAGATTGTCTTTTGACTTTGAAAATATAACTGAAAATATCTATACCTTAAGAATACTTAAGTATTCCTTCCTATGGGGGAAAAAGAAAAAGAAAAAAAAACAATTAGTCTCATTTTCCCTTGCCAGCTTTATCCCATCCAAATTCAAGTCCCTTCTTTTAGTAGTTGAAGGAAAATAATTACTTTATATTGTTAGCAATTTTTTCCACTTTCAGTTGGTGAGTATAATCCCAACAGTCTGTGATTAATTATTGAATAAATTAGCAAGACTTTATCAATCTAATAATTAGACCATTTCATTTATTAGAGAGAGAAAGAAAAATACCATGCTCTGCTTTTCAAACTTACCAACTTTGAAATCTAGTTTACCTTAGTGTACAATCCCATTTCCACTTTTTATTAGCACGGTTTATGCATTTCAAATCTCTAAGGTCTTCAGTTGCTTGTTTCAGCTGTCATTTTTACTGCTTGATTTAGATTACATCCTGATATATTCTTATGCATTGATTTAGATGACATTTTTACATGAGATCAAGTGAATGCAATGAGTGCATTTCCTCAAGACAAGAGGAAACAGCCTCAAATTGCGCCAGGGGAGGTTTAGATTAGATATTAGGAAAAATGTCTTCATGAAAAGGGTGGTCAAGCATTGGAACGGGCTGCCCAGGGAAATGGTGGAGTCACCATCCCTGGAAGCATTCAAAAAACATGTGGATACAGCACTTGAGGACATGGTTTGTGGTGAACATGGTGGTGGCACTGGGTCGACAGTTAGACTTGATCATCTTAGAGGTCTTTTCCAACCTTAACAATTCTGTGATTCTGAGAAAAGGTATTACATGTCCCCTTTGTGATACTTAATAGCTTATATTGCTCATGTTAATTCCTCAGATAATACACAAAACAGGAACATCCCACTACCATGCAGCCTTTGAAACTTTTATGCTGGTGAGAATTTTCACTGACATTTGACAATCGAATATAGGTTTTCTGAAGCAATAGTGTAGATTTTACAAAGTAAGTGTTAAAATATCTTACAATACAAGCTGTCATTTATTTTTCCCTCCTTTCCTATCCCTAGCATATATTGAGATTTACACACCCTAGGTTGTACTGAGCCTACCAATTTCTTGTTGAGAAAAAGGGCTTTACAAGATATAATTCTTACAGGAATCTATTCAAATAGATCTATGATTCTATGAATCAATTTAATTGCAAGATAAAAGATGGTTTTGAATCTTCACAGTTCTTAATATCACTGGCAATAGTTAAAAAAACTGTCTCTCTGAGCACTTTGATCCTCATGAGAAACCGTTATTATTCTAAGCATACATAATTGTATTTTACCACTACAGCTTTCTGAGGTAAAATTGAAAATTTTCCTTGAAAATCAGGTTTGTCCAAAAGGATTACTACTAACCCTGAGCTCTGTGATAAGGAGGTGGTTAGTAAAGATGCATTTAACTTCTAGAGCTCCAGAGCTTTTGTCCTGGGAAACAGTTCCAAGGCAAGGTCTTAGTCACAGAGATCTGATCTTTGCTTTATTCTGTCATATCAGTAGCACTACACTAGGACTGGTTGAAAAACTTTGTTCAAAAATTTTCGATCAGAAGGTTAAAGGGCTTAAGAGTTGTTTTCCTGGATATTTCCAGGAAGAAAATACGTATTTTTTTTCCTGTCTCAAGCTGTTGTGATATCTCCATTCTTATATGGAAGTAGAGATACAGCATTAAAATCTTTCCAAAGGCATTTTTTAAGGTTTTGTAAAATCTAGGATGTAAATTGGAGCATGAACATGTTCTAAATAATTCTGTCTGATGCCATGGAAAGCCTCTGCAGAAGAGAAGTGATGTGTGAGGAGGAGCTTTACAACAGTTCCTTGTTCTTCTGTTTCCATCCAGGTTCAATACTGTCAGTCCCATACCAGTACAAAATAGTATCAATAACTCTGCAGAAGGGAGAAACGCCAGTTCTCACCAAGTCCACATCATCTACCTTATCAAAATATTACTCAGAGCCGGTGTATGTTAAGTGTCCTCTGTGAACATTTGTTTGAGATAAAAACAAATATATTTTCAGATTTGTGACAAGAAAAAAGGGTCAGACATATTTTAAAAGGTTTCATTAGCTCCATGCTGAATTGTGAAACACTTAGCAATAGAAGCAAGTAAATCAGTATTAACATCTCTATTTTTTAGTCTTTGTATATTTTAAAACTATGAAGGCAAATAAACCATATCAGGCCAATGAGAGTGGTGAGGCAAAGTAACCACTCCCTAAAGGCTTTTTCAGCCCTGTGTGTAACAAAAGGGTTACTGAATTCATTGTGCCACGCTGTCTGTCTCCTATATCCACAACTCAGTCCTGCACCTGTAGTGTCTAAGTGTAATGTACTCTGGAGAGAAAAATGGCAAGTCATTCTCCATCCTGAACCGTCTGTACATACGCACCTTCACTCAGAGCTTCCTTTGCTGCAGGTGATTTCCTGAAATCAGTTAGGAGGGAAGTTTCCTGGTTAGCACAGGAATTAAGCTGTTGCAATTCCTTTAATATCCCTTACTGAGCTCAAACGAGCCACAGAACAAATAATTTGCGTCAATAGCACTAATCCGTTTGTAATGTATCAATCAGTGTTTCCAAATACACTTCTTGGCTCTAAATTTGCTATTTTTATGATCTTCTTTGTTAAAAAATTAGAATATTTTAATGATCACTACAATATGTGTATTCCAGAAGATTTTGTTTCACACGTGTGAAATACCAATTTCCTTACTAGATGAAATCAGAACTGCTTGATTGCATCTCACAGTGCCTGTACAATTGAAGGTAATAAATAAAGCACAACCCTGAGCTTTTGAAGCAAGAATGCAGTGGAGTGACAACCCTGAACCTCCAGGTTTCCATGGATTTCTTAAAACCTAGCAGATTAAGCTCACATGCTGTATAAATATTAAAATATATTTGTTTCTATAGCAACTTCTGTGGTTCTACATAGAATTCTGAAATCACATTAAATTGCAGTTCAGTTGGATATCTTAGTAGCCATTTCCCAAGGCATTGGTTCTGGACTACTCCCGTGAGGAGGGTAAAACCTGATCAATACATAATCTATCGCAGATTTCTCACTAATCCCTGTTGACCTCAACAGTTTGCTTAGTCACTGCTAGTTCACCAGCAGCTTCTTTAAACCTCCAGACATCAATTTTCTGTGAAAATTATTTGCATATTCTGAACTAAACTAGCTTTTGCAAACAGTTTGGGAAACAACAGTAGGAGGAGGTGCCAGGGCAGTAAAACTTCATGACAAGCACATGGACAATGAGAGTGTATTAGCAGGCAATAAGCATTTTTTCAGTGAGGCATTTTAAATACTTCCAGTCATCATAGGTGGGTCTTTTTAAGCCCTAAATGAATAATAAAATCCTAAACCCATCATAATACCAATAAATTGTCATCAGTTCACTTAGGCAAAAGTTTTCTAATCACAAAAAAGAAGGCAAGGGTTCTAGACATGAAACCTTTTGAATGAAATCCCCTATTTCTAAACACCAAAAAAAATTATGTGCTCCTCTCTTCATTCATGGGTCACTAACATTCTCTTTACATTTCAGTCAAAACTTTTTAGGGGCACTTGAAGTTTAAATATTATGAAAAAATAGGTCATAAGGTAAGCACTGAGCTAAAATGAGGAAATACCATTTGTGACAGAGATACAGAAGGCTACCTGAAAACTTCTGTTCCACATTTTTGAGGTCCATCTACTTAGTTTTGATTGTTTCCCAACTAGCAAGGAGAATTTATTCTAAGTTGTAGTAAACTGGTTTTTGTTAGAGACTTGGTTGGTGGGGCATTTTGTGATTAAGATTCTCTGGAAATATGATGAGAAATGGGACATTTCCAACTTTAGTGTAGTTGTTAAAATATGTAATCTAAAGAATGAATTGTTAGCCACCCCCTCGCTGCAATTCACAAAGGAATGTAGCTGGCAGCGCCTCATTTCTTAGTCACTCAGAAATGTTTTTCTCTCTGCATGCCAGAATAACTTCTAGAGCAAAGGTCAGTGTTGATCTTACCTAATTGCAGAAGAAAATGCAACTCACTTTGAGATTTATTAATGAGCAGGAACATGGTATTTGTTAAGTTTTTATTCAGTGCATCTTTTGCAAATTATCTCCATCACGGGGGATCTATCCTCAGAAAGAACTTTCCACCTTGAGGATTTCTAGAGAGCTTGACACTTGTGCTCTGCACAGAGGGGATGTAGCAGTTCAAAGGGGCAGAATTACCACAGCTGGAGAAATTCTTGGTGCCAGCTTGCACAGGCCTTGTGTGCTCATGCAAGTACCTGTGGTATTCAGAAATTAGGATGGATACAGCCTAACCCACCGCCTTGAGCATCTACCATCTTGTTCCTGGATACCTGCCTCAGGTAGTTTCCCTTGAAAATGGTATTATCCCAGAGGACAACAGCCAAGTGTAGCTGCTGAGAGTCACCTTATCAGGGCCTAACACTGGTGGAAGGGGAGATGCAGCAACATTTTGTACCAGGAACTACCATGACTTTGGTGATCTGATCCAAAGACCAGTTGATACATTATAGGTGTGATTATGGACTGAGATATTGAAATACACTTCATTAATTTCATTTTTAAAATATAGCACTAGAGAAATTTATTCTTCTTGATTATCCTCTTTACCTTATAATATTCCTATTTATGAGGCTTCCCTAGTGTTTCTTTATCAGACAAAACACTTAAAGACGACAAATGGAAAATGAAGTGCATTTTTAAACTGATCTTCTGTAACAGTCTTAGAAAACCTCAACACAATTATTTGCCATTTGTTCCATTTTTGGAGGGCCTTTGAGCTGACTAATAACATGAAACTTGTAAGCAGAGCTTACATTTCCTGAGGAAGAGGATGATATGCCAGTGCTGAACTACAAGTAGAGTGTACTGAATGCTCCCAAAGAGGTGAGGAAGGATCTTCCTGACAGGAACAGATGGCAGAAATCCCTGGGGTTTGTAGCAAATAAGTGGGATCAAGTCACTTTTGCCCTGTGACCTAAATCTGGGCTTGGGGACTCACATGTTCTCCAGCCATGAAGTGGAAGGATGACCCATGTGCACCAGTTTGTATTTACACTGTCACAGTTGTGCGGCTTCAGTGGGGTCTCTCTCTATCTTCACTGGGGCAACTGGGGAAAGAGTCAGCTAGAAGGGACTCCTGGCATATATTCAGGTGAAGGGAAATCAGCTTTAGTGGAAGTTAGATGATGTGAACAATTGGAAACACAAAATAATTTGTGTTCTACAGGTTTTCAAATATTCTAGTAAATTTTCGGATAAATTTCAGAGTAATTTGTGTACTACGGGTGTTCAAATATTGTAGTAAATTTCAGATAAATATGGTCACTAATGGTTAAAACAAAACATGAAGAACAATATAGCTGTTCTCGGTATTATCTATTTACAGCAACCACCGTTTTTTCCTATTTATTCTGCCACTTTCAGAAATATACTGGTCTGCAAGTAAAAGTCTAATGACATGTTCCATTTAAGTACTGATTCCCACCAACAATAAAAGAATAATATACTACCCTGGATGCTAATAAACTTCAATGCTTTTATTCAGACCTATATGAATCACAAAGATTTATTCTTCTCATAAAATTCTAGAAGTGAAAGTAATAAGGAAGTAATAGGCTAAAGAAGGAGACACTATATTTTCTGGTGTATTTGCAGCAGTCATGTACAATATGGAATTGAATATTCTTGGATTGTTATTTATTAAAAAAAATGAAAGAAGATTGAGCAAGTGAAAAAATATGAATGGAAGTTTATGAGCTGCAGTGTTCCTCAGTTAAATTGAATTGCTCCCACCAAGATGGATCCCAGCTAAGGTTCTACTCAAATGTGTTCATACACTTCTTGTAAATGGCAATATTTCATATTTTTTTATTTAATTCAAAATAGAATTAGATGCATTCTTTCAGATTTTTTACAATTTTGTGTAAGCTACATGTGACAATTGCATCACTTTTATTGTTATATAAAACTGTCTGAATTTCTGACAGTGTCATGAAAAATATAACACTCTCCCTATCCATTAATAAGTGTGGAAGCCTCATGGAACTTTATTCACTTCTGGTAGTATTAGACTCTATGTTCTGACAAAATCTCATGATAAATTCAAATGTCTGCCTGATCTCATGTTCTGATTTATTCTGGAGTACTTGTCCACTACCAAACCCGTGATCTTCTTCATGTCTGACATTAATTACAGTCAATATTACTCTCACTGTGTTATGGGAGGATTTGAGCCTTCTAGATACAACATCATTCACTGGATAAGAAACTGAATTAAGACAAGAGAGTTATGAACTCTTCTGCTTACTGTGAGATTGAGTTAAGCAAGTCCCTTGACTTCTCTGATTCCCTTCCCATCATTTATGTATTCTATCCATTAACTTCATAAACTCTCCAGGGCAGAAACTAGGTTTGAAGTGCTTGGCTCAGGAGGAGCTTAATCCCTTTAAATACTACTTAAATATAAATAATAGTAATAAACTCTTGGCAGCAGGCTGCTGATACACTCAGGCTGCTGCATTGCCATGCTGAATAGTACTGTCCCCTTGGCCCCTTGAGGCTGCTCCCTGAAGTCCCATCCTGGAGCAGGCACAGTCATGCTCCCTCCTCTAGGTCTGGGTGCAGTGCCCAGGCTTGGAATTGACATGTCAGAGGCAGAGAAGTGACGGGTTCAGCTTTGATACCAAAAGACCAAAAATGCAGGCAAAGGGGGGCTGTAATGGCTGTGAGGGGAGTATTGCAACCAACACCCTGCAGAAGCATTTTGGTGTGGGCTCGAGGTGATCATCCCTGGCAGGTGGGTCAGTTCCTGCAGCTTGGGCCCTCGTATGCCCAAACCATGGGGCAGGTGGGGTCTTTTCAACAGGAAAACTGGCTCTTTAGAGTCTGTCATAGGGTGCATTGCTCTCAGCTTTGACACGTTCTAGGATCAGCCCAGGTAAATGTTGTTCATTTTCCTACAGAATGTAGTCCTGCAAGTTTTAGTTTGGGTCTTTCTGACATTTATCTCTCCCCATATCTTTCAAATGGCTTTTGGAATTTGAAGACAAGAGGTACATTAAATCATGTGGTTTTGCTGAAACTAAAGCTGTAACTCATGGATAGTAACACATTAAACTAACATTTTGTTTAGGTGCCTAAGAAAAGAATTTTATAAAAAATAGAGGAATTATGTTTCATTTCATTCTTATCTCAATCATTGCTTGAATAGAGGGTAAAGGTTAAAAGAAACTAAAGAAGAGAGTGAGCACCTTCTAGTCATTAGGAAAAATCAGAACAAAAGCCATGTTCGAAATTAATCTGGGGTTATGGAAGCAAATATTCATTACCCCCCGGAAGGAATTTGCAGTCTGACAAATGTCTTCAAACTTGGGGGATTTTTTGAGTTATGAAGTTGTGATATTTCACTGGATGAAACAAGTTTATTTGCTTGTTTCTATTTCAACTGTCTGAAATTATTGATGCAATTGTTGTTGGTTTATCATTTTATGACGTACATGTTTGTGTTCCTTAGATAAATGGGAAGCCCCTGCAGTACATTTTTCCTCATACAAGGCTCAAACTACTGAGAGACCCAAAGGACCACACAGTTTCAGGTAAAAAACTCTCGACTAGACATGATAATTAATTTGATTAGCATGAATTATGCAAAAGATTTCCAGTATTAAAAATAATTCCTGTGTCTATGCGGCAGGAAATTCAGTGGTCATTTTAAATCTTGCTCTTTGGCTATAACAGAAAGCAGCAGTGCATAAAAAAGGTCACGACATCTGTTCAAGGTATATAATCTATACAGACGTTAAAAACAGAGGAAAATCTGTTGTGTTATCCATATGAACAGTCTGTTTTGCTGTTGCTTTTTATGTAACTCTGTATTCTCTGCATGAGTTCTTATAAAATAAGCTTGTGTAGGTGTTCAACATGTAGAGAACTGAGAATTTTATTCTTTCTGCTCTGGAACTCTACCACCCCCCCCCCACTAGAGAGGGTTAGCAGAACAATCTGATCCCATTTTTCTGTGATATCTTCACATGGAGACATTTATCACAGGACTTCAGATTTATTCTCTTTTTCCCTAACAATGACACAAATGTTCGTGTAAGTCAGAGTCTGCTTGACAAGGAGATGAAAGTGGCAGAGGTGATATTCATTCACCTCCCAGGCTGAGAGCTGGAACACAGTGTGATATTTTCGTGTATCAAACTGTAAAAGGCTGCCAGTTGCAAGACCTGGCACAGGTAAGGACTGTCTGTCTGAACCTTTGGAATTGCACTCTTTCTCACATCTAATAGTGATATGGAACTGAAAGTTATTTTAATACACTGTTTTTGTTCTTTCAGAGGTAGATGCTTTAAGCAGTTTTGTTGTGAAACCATCAGACTTTCTTTTAACTTGCTTAAAAAATTCTAACAGTGTCTGTCAAACTCTGTTTCTGCACAGAAGTAATTACCAACTGCCAGCCCTGGTGTTTCCTCAAGCATTAAGTAGAAAGTGGCATGAACTTACTTAAATTGCTAAATATTGTTTTCACAGGGTTTCTGGCAGTAAAGTCTTGATAATTTCCATCCTCAGTATCCACCTCATATTTAGGGTGTTAAATGAATGTTCTGTATGTATTATGAGGTATTTTCTTGTAGGCCAGCGTAACACCCACTGATGATTTCAGGCTGCAGAAAGACCCCTCCACCCACACAGCACAGTCTGAAAAAAGCTGCCAGCTCTGCTGTGTGTCAGCCTGTGCTGCTTCAGGCCCTCCCTGTCCACAGGAACTCCTTGGCATCCTTGTAGGGATCTTTGCCCTGCAGGCTGATGAGTAATGCTGTGATCCAAGCTGCTCTCTTACTCAAAAATAAGTGGAATTACAACCACACAACTGTTAAGCTCATGATTTAGTGTTGCTGAAGCCTGCTCTCCTGTGTAAAGTTACTCACCCTCACACAGTGGGAAATGCTTATTCCAAATTCTCAACTACCTCTCATGCTGGCAATCACAGCTACACATTGTGCATAAGGGAAAACACCTTGTGAGCAGTGATGGGCAAAAGGCATCTCATTTACTAATGCCCCTCACAAATGAGGTCACATAGGATCAAAAATTTGCTCAGGGTCCTGCTAAGGTTATATAGCCCACACTGAGGTTGCTCGCTGCTATAGCTATGTAATACTGTGTTTAAATTCTCATTGGAGAATGCAAGCTCCGCTCTGTCTACAAGCTGCAGTCATACTTTTGTGTTTTGATACATGCTTGGAGACCTGCACAGACATATTTCTGTATGATGTACATAGATTTCTCTACAAATATTTAAAAGCTTAAATGCAAATTGTGCAGAAAAGAGCCAAAGGTAGAATAGGGTGGCCCTGAAACAGAACTGGTTGTAGTTTTCACTCCTTATACATCTTTGAAGTACCATAACTCCTTGACTATCTACCTCCCTTCATTCCCTTCTCTCAAGTGTCTGAATGATTTAAGTACATGAAAACTCTCTTCAAATGTGCAGTGCTTTATGCTTAGCCTTCAGCTTTCCAAGTGACCTCTCCCAGAGATACACACATGGTTTTTAAAAAATTAATTTTGATTAAACATTATCTGCAAACTAATAGTAAGCATCTATGTTTATTAACCAGACAATGGCTATTAACCAGAGGAAGACATAGAAGTCTATTACGCAGCAGAAGTTACTTTAAATTTTGGCAAATTAAACAATAAATACTTTTATATCATCACGGCTATCTCACTACAAGGGTTTTGGATATTCATCAAGATTTCATGTTTGATTGCTTCACTGGCTGGTTTCTTTATCTTTGTTTTTATTTCTTCCTTTTGTCTCTTTCTGCTCTCCCTTCCTCCCTGCCCTTCTTTCTTATCAAAAGTCCCAAAATGAGGTGTTGACTCATTTTGTTGGCCTTTATACTTGTTACATAAACACAGGAAAAGTGTATGTTAAAAACCACAACCATCAGTAAAGCTCACGTGGGGAGTCAGATCTTTCCAAGAGAACAGTCAGTCACTGTTAAAACCACCCTTTCAGTAGCATCTTCAGCTGAACTTTTATGTTGCTGGATACTTAAAAACCATCTGGCCTATGGTCCTGTGTGACCACAACAGCATATGCACCATCTACTGTCTCCTATTTCCTCACAGTCCTCACATCCTCTGTCTTGGCTGTGCACAAAAGCCTCTCCTATGTGATTATTTCTGCACATGCAAGAGCAGTTTCTACTGATGTTTTAAATTATCTCTGTGCAGTTCGGTGAGTTCTGCAGCAGGAGCTGCCTGGGAAGATGCCTGAGACTGACAGGGTCTAGTCTCAGGGAATTAATGAACACATCTTCAGTATACAATTAGTGTATCTGATTTGGAGTGTGCACAGCAAGAGTTATGTAGGGAACCATCCCAAACTGTACACAATTCCCACTTGGAGAATTCCTGTAACTGTTGACCAGCTGCTTTGCTGGGAAGCTGGCCAGGGCTTCAGCCCATTATCTCATCTCACTGGAGTTCTTGGGCCAGCCTGGGCATTAATGATTCAGTGTGCTGGGTCAGCCCAGATAACCAACTCTACCACAGCAGCTGTAACTGTAGGACAAACTTGAATTTCATCCTAATATCACCATTGTAATTTGAATTCCACAGGTCTCATGAAAATCTTACCACAGTAGAAATTACTGCCTATTATGAATCCAAAAATTGTCGTACTCTGAATATCAATAATAAGAGTAGTCTCAAATATTTTAAAATTCAGATTTTTCACTACATATTATATGCACATGCATTTGCTTTATTTGCTTTCCTGATTAATAAAAGCTGACTCTGAGGTACAGATGCCTTTGATGCCTCTTACATAACTTGGCATAATTTTGCACACAGAAGCATATAATGTGAATTTTGGCATGTGAATGAGGTGTTTAAGGATTTAAGAACAGAGCCAAAATTGTGATGGCAAGAGAATAGCAGTGTTGAATGAAACATAAATGTATACTTGATCACTGGCCTCTCTCTTGAAGGTTCTTGTTTCTTTATTTTACACCATAATCTAGAGCACACAGATCTACTTTTCAAGATATGCAATGTCCCCTCCTCAGACAAGCTGAGAGGTGTGAAGGAATTTCCAAGAGTTTATTCTGCAAAGACTGATTAATAACTTCTAATTAAAAAAAAAAAAGAAGAATTGGCATCGTGGTTATGCTGAGGTGCCAAAGCAATGACGGCAGCGATCAGTGAATGATAATACAGCAGTGTTTAATGCTCCAGAAACTCATTGTTTGTTTTCACTGAGAGTCCCTTGTTCCTTTTGGATCCTTTACCAGAGCAGCATAAGGGCTGTGTTATACTGCCAGAATTTTCTGTTTTTTATCGCACCATCGTTGTATTTGAAAAAGTGAATTAAGGATATGGCTATTGAAGGTAATGAAAGCACAGAGGCAATACCTTTGGAAATGTTGCAAAGATAATCTACATTGTGTTATTCCTGATCAGGAAGCTGTTTAGGCACACTCAGGGGGAAAATCCAACAAGGCAGACATATCTCAGTACGTCTGTAAGTACAATGAGTGCACTTAGTCAAAGGTAATTTTTACTCCTTTACCTCACATAGGCTGAGTCAGAAGTAATTCTTCCTTTTTGAAAGGAGGCATGTTCTGTGTTTCCAGGAAAAAAAAATATACCTTTGAGAAGCCAGACTGTCCGTGTTGGGGAACATCCTCTTCAATTCTAGTGAATAAAAAAAAAGAGAAAAAAAAGAGGCAGAGAAACGATTCAGAAAAGTCTGCAAACTTTGTAGTGGAGTAAAGAAGTGAATTAGATGGTGGGCAGAAGACTGCATTCCTAATCTCCACCTCAGCAGTGATGTCAGTGAAACTGCAAGGAGAATGACAGGGTAGCTGTAATGTTGTACACACGTCAGACATGCCTCATACTCTCCGTAAAGATTGCTAATTCCTGCAAACAACACTACACTTCTGCAGTGTGCCAGCTCATGCATAGATAGAGAGCAAGGCAATTCGGAGAGTTTTCCTGTATCAAGACCTCACTGCTATAGTCAGTCTCTAAATAAACAACCCTATAAATTTAGGATTCTTTCACCTGCAAGTTCAGCAAAATTAGTTCTTGCAGCAAAATACTAAAGTGCAATGAATATGTGATTACTATTCAATTAAAACCATGTTAAATACAGTCACAGCCTGTGTTCAATGTGAGAAGTCAGAGAGTGAGAACTTCAACCCACCTCCCGTCCTCATACTCTTAGGAGATTACTTATCCTACTTCTTTCATTTAATGTCGTGAAGAACTGAGATAATACTTCACACAAAAAAGCAATACCCTCCTCTAGCATTCCCTTGTCACTGGGGAAGGACTTAATCCCTAATTAATGGCCATCATTCCCTCAAACACTCAATCCTTAGCAGAGACATTAAGGCACAGAAGTTAAAACCCATAAACAGAAAGGCTGTTACAGTCAGGCTACATCAGAGATTTTCCTGGGAAGTCATGCAGTAGTAAATGAGGACAGGACTGGAAATAAAAGGAAAGAGAGATGTCTGGTTTTGTCTTAATATCAATTTTAGAAAGAACTCAGTACCATTAAACTTTCTAACTAAAAACAAATAAAAAACCAAACAAATTCTTCTGTGTGTTGGAAACACTTTGTAGAGATACAGACCATATATTCCATATTTATGTTTCTTGTCTCCAAATTATTTTAATTTGGAAAGCACCAGTGTGTGCATTTAAAATACTTTCCATGAAATCTTTTTGGCAGCTCAGTTGTTTATGCATTTTTCAGTATATGAACATTTGTTGAAGACCTTGAGTGGAGGTAATTGAGAGGGCAATGTGTCTGCTGGCTATAAAGGTGCAATTTGCTTTCATAGCTGTCATGCAGAAAAGGCTGCAGAAACAGATCACTGCAACACTGAATGTTAGAGTTCAGTCAGGCCCCCAGATTTCCATAGAGGTTCAGTTGTCAGTCAGTGGCATCTATTGAGCCATTGGTGTCTATCAGTAAACACAGATGAAACCCAGTGCCTACAAGGGATTTTATAGATTTAAAGCTACAGTCTACCACAGATGACACCACAGATTCTGATGTGACAGGTCATCCAAAAAGAAGAGACCTTTATCTTGTTTTCAAGTAGATGTGGTAAATGCTTCAAGATGCTAATTCATAAAACACTTTACAATCCTTCAGGATGATAACCAGTGTGCAAAACAGCATGAAACAGATTTGCTGCTGATATAAATCAATGCTGTGCTATTAAAACAACTGCAATATATCTGAATTTCATCAGCTTGTGATTTGACTTCATGTGTATTTTATGCTTTAATTGCCAATGGCTAAGAAATGCAATAGCTGAGTAGGTATAATCATGTTTCTAGGAAACAACTTCATTTAAGCTAATTTTTTTAGAAGCACCAAAACAATTCTCCTGAGGGCAATCTTGAAAATGTTGTACCTATATAGACGACCAACCTCTGATCTGGATCATCATGTTATGTATTCCCGAGAATTGCATAAGAATAACAATTCAAATAAAAATTTAGGCTGGATTTTATTATACACATTATTTTTCCTGCTGTTTTTCAAGTTCCGGTGGTAACTTGTTTTTGTTTGCTTTGTCATGTTTCCTTTATCTCTGTTCTCCAGACTTTAGAGATTGCTTTATCACAACTACAATGTCTAAATAAATAGCTTGCATTTCTCCATGGTAGTTTTAACTCTGACCTCTCCAAGAGAAGTCATTGGTGGTTTTTTTCTGTGTTTGAGCCTTCTGTTCCATACAGACAATGGAACAGGGTGTAAAATTGTTCCAGCAGATAAGGGCCTACCAGCACCCAGCATATGTCTGGTCTAGATAAGGCTGGAGGAGGAATGAGGAGATAATGTCTAGTAAATGAACACAGGAGAAAGGTGTGTTCTGTCTCCATTCGCAGCCAAATAGCATTGAAAGGCTTCATATTGTTTGATTTGATGGATATGTTCTTGTTGATATAACATGGTACATTGGCACGCTACAAAATCTTTTGTGCCTAATGTCTCATTTTAATGCTTTCTCCCTGTGCATTTTCAACCATTGGACCTCCTTGCCCAAAAACAGATCACCCTTGAGCTTCCTTGCCATAATTCACCATTCTGGTTTTGTTCTGGTTTGGGGGATTTTTTATATTATTAAAACTTGATGAAAAACATATTTGGACAAATCTGTGCATTGGCTCCTGGATCTGAAACACAACATGTAATCTCTATTTTGAGATTTAAGCATACCTCCCATTTCAAACAACTCAGAGATAGGAGTTGTAGCCCTGCATTTTCAAGTTTAAGCCCATTTCAATTTTTCCCGTTTTACTTCTGTATAGTATCAACTTCAAAGCACACAATATCCGAAGGTGTTAAAATGACCATGGGTTTACAGAAATAGTGAGTTTCAGCTACCATCTTGAAGGGTATACTTTAAGGCTCTTAGAAATTGAAATCAGTAGCATTTTTTAAATATCTTTCTTAAAAGTTCAGTCACCTAAAAGTCTATTAAAAGTTCATATAGCTCTATTTCTATCTGTGACAAAAGTCAGATTGCTGCTGACTTGCACTTTCCTATGCCAATTTCCACAAACACATGTGTGATTACTGAAAATCTGTTGTACATTCTGATTGCTTCTTTAGTTTCCTTGCTCATATAATTAGACAGACAAATGGTTTCATACTTTCAAAAATTAGCCCAGAGGAAATATTTGCTTGAGTTAACTCATGAACAATGTTTGCACAGAGCTTCTGAGTCACGTGGCAGCATTCTCCTGCACGTGTTGAAGTTGTTGCTACTGCATAGGACCTATATGATGATTAAACATAATCAATTCTTGCCTTTGCTGCTGGAATGCTATTTACTTTCATGAGAGAAAACATCCCTGGAAAATTAATTTTCACTTTTGTGTAAAATCAGGACCACCAACACCAGCAAAAGCCTGCTGGGCCTTGAGTTGTTCAGGTTTTCTCTGCTCTTTTTTTTCTTTCCTTTAACCTTTAACTTATGTAAGGGGTTATCAGCGTTTGTTTGGGAGAGCAAGTCTGGTAATTGCTTCGATGCTGAAATAGTTCCAGGAAGTCTAGGCTGTTTATACTCTAATGGCTATAATGGAGCTGCTCAGCAGAGCAGTGAAAAGATGGTAAGAATCCATGATCTTCCCTGTGACCTGAGAGCAACAGCAACAGATTGGCAACACTCTGATCTTTATTATCTCCATAAGGGACAAAAAAGACTAAATTGTAATTGCAGAGCTCAGGTTATGGTCAGCATATTCCAGCAAAGTAAATTACAGTCTTTCTGCTGTGTTGCTACTGTGACACAATGAAGTATACGAGGAGATAGGATTTCATAGGGCCTGAGACACATCGAGCTACAGAAGTTCAGAATAAATAAATCTAAAGGGACAGAAAGTACCTCATGGTGGAAATAAGGAAAAAAGAGTGATGAATTTTGAAAACACATTTACGGTGATGCTTGCCAGGTCACCAGTGACAGAATTTTATTAGTGTCAGGTTGTTGGTTACTGATCATATATAATTTTTATATGTGCATATGTGTGTATATACATATATGTTATATATATATATATGTGTATACATATAATGAATATGCATCACTGAAACAGTGTGTGGTCTGTAGAAGGATATGAAATGACAAGTGAAACGTCCCTTTGAAAGTCACAGAGTTGGTTAATTGCTAAAAATCAAAAAAGGCCATTCCGTATTTTTCCATCAAGTATGGATTTCTCACAAAAATAACTGCAGTTATGAAGCACTAGAAATCTTTGCTAGCATGGAATAGAATAGAATAGAATAGAATAGAATAGAATATACTGTATTTCAGTCAGAAGGTACCTACAAAAATCATATGGTCCAGCTACTGACCAATTCAGGGTGGAACAAAAATACAATCATGCAGTTGAGGGCATTGTTTAAAAGCCTCTTAAACCCTGGCAGGCTTTGACCACCTCTCAAGGAAGCCTGTTCCAGTTTTTGACCACCTTCTCAGTCTAAACGTCCCCTGGTATAGCTTTGAATTATTCCCACAAGTTCTGTTACTGGATACCAGGGAAAGAACTCAGCAGGTCCCTCTCCCCTTCCCCACCTCAGGAAGCTGCAGAGAGCAATGTGATTGCCTCTCACAGCCTTTCTCCAAATTTGGCAAACCCAAAGTCCTCAGACACTCCTCACAGGACATTCCTTCCAGCCCTTTCACCAGCATTGTTGCCCTCCTTTGGACACATTCAAGGACCTTGACCATCCTTCTCAAATCGTGGGGCCCAGACCTGTACATGGTACTCAAGGTGAGGCTGCTCCGATGCTGAACACAGCAGGACAATCACCTTTTTTGACTGGCTGGTGGCACTGTGTTTGGTGCCACCCAGGTTGGGGTTTGTCCCCTTAGCTGACACTGCTGACCCACATCAAGCTGCTGCTGACCAGCACCCCCAGATCCCTCTCTGGTTTACAGACATTGCTCTCCCCACTTATACTTGTGCCCACTGTCAGAGGTAGAGGATCCAGCATTTCCACCTGTTAAATTTCATCCATTAATCATAGCCCAATGATCTAGTCTACCTAGATTCCTCTGAAAGGCCTTTCGTTCACCAAGGGAGTCAACAGCACTTCCCAGTTTTTGTCATGAGCAAGTGTGCTAATGGTGCATTCAACTCCTGTGTCCAGACTTTTGACACACATTGAACAAACCTGGCCCTAGAATTGATCCCTGAGGAGCACTGCTGGTATCCGCTCCCCAGACAGCTGTCATTGCATTCACTACAACCCTTTCAGCTCTGCCCTTCAGTCAGTTCTTCCCCAAGAACAGTGTGAACCCACTCATCCCGCAGCTGGACAGCTCATCCATAAGGATGCTGTGAGAGCCAGCTTCAAAAGGGATGGTAAAATCCAGAAAAACTGCATCCAGCACCTTCCTGTCAGCTACTGGGCAGGTGACCTAAAGCTTCAAAGTCTGAACGTTCAGCTGTATAAATCAGTGGCTTACAAGCTAACTGTAGTGATTTAGTATCCATTGTTTTGTTTGTTTGTCAAAGTATGAAAGCAATTTAGTTGCATGATCAACCTTGTCAAAGTTTAGCATTATATATTTTATTATACATTTACTTTGGTTTTGGTGGGGGAGTAGGGTTTTGGGTTTGTTTTTTTTAGCTTAACGTGCTTCATCTTAAAGCTTTAGTTAAGACTAGATGGGAGAGTAGGATCACAGCCTTGGGAGATCAGTAAAAACAGTTTTAATTAATTACCAGTCTTCTCGCTTTGAAGCACCCTAAAAAGGATTGCATCTTAGATGTATAAAATTCTCTTTGAAGACATGTTTTCCTGAAGATATTTTGCATGGAAATCAATACTCACAATTCAGAAAGGTGCCCTCTCTTATTCAAATCACAGTGATTTGCTTTCTGATGGTTAACTGGTCCTGTGTCTTCTAAAGAAAACAGTGGTTCATTAATCTGAAAATCTAAATGAGAAAGATGAATGTCTGGTTATATCAAAATAGCCCAAGAGAAGGAAATTAAGACTCAAAAATTAAAAAAAAAAAAATCCTACAGAAAAAAGGGGAAAAGAGATCTGCGAAAACATATGATGGGTATTTTTAAACTATCTGCATTCAAGGTTATAAACTGGACAATGTCATTCCAAACAGAAGTAGTAAGCTCAATATTTTCAATAGATAAAGTATAAATAGGCTTGAAATCCCTTCTTCATATGAGAAAATACAGCAAGACCCAAGCAATTTTTCTTTGTCAGCCAGAACAGAGCACTTAGAGCTCATTGGATGAAAAGTAGCTCATTCATTCTGACTAGCAGGAATGAATGTTTTGTAGTTAACCTTAATTTAAATTTAAATTGTAATTTAAATCTTTTTTCTAATAGAGTTTTTCCAACAAACACACACATACACACACAACTCCTGCGATTGTCCCTTAGCAAGCATACCTCTGCTTAATACTTAAAGTCAGTCATACATTTGGCTCTAAAACCTGCAAACATAAAACTAAAAGCCCTTTCAAAGTGTCTAGGCATAAAAATCTTCATATATTAGCATGGAAAATACTTTATTTTATTAGCAGTAATATGGAAAAAACCCCACAAAAACTAAACAAATATGTCAGCCAAGGTTTTCAGTTCCCTAGCGTAGGTACCCATGAGAATGCCTCTGAAATCAAGTGTACACTCATTTATGTGACAAACTACTTCTCTGCCATTCTGTCACAAATAAGCTATGAGAGGTAGAGATTCTAGTACTGTGTATCATGGTAAAATCCTGACTCCAAGGAGTTCCTCCCCTCTGTGACGAAAAGCAGCCAGTCATACAGATGTATTAAAAATTCCATGTGCTGACTGTGTGAGTTAAGAGTAAGATACTGTGTCCTTGTTTGTGTGTGCTGGATACTAAAAATAGTTGTTTATTGGATTTACTGAACTTAATAGTTCCCAGTTGTGAGCTTCAGATCTATAAAAATATTAATGACTTTTT
This sequence comes from Lycocorax pyrrhopterus obiensis, assembly GCA_014706295.1. Classification (NCBI taxonomy): domain Eukaryota; kingdom Metazoa; phylum Chordata; class Aves; order Passeriformes; family Paradisaeidae; genus Lycocorax; species Lycocorax pyrrhopterus. Next base: position 9,467,143 of record JACSVZ010000015.1, read on the forward strand.
CCATACTGCTTGATCAGAAGTTCTCTGTGCAAGCAGCCCACGTGAATTTCTAAGTCCTCAGAATGGACTTATGTTTAAATGCTTTTATGGGTGTACACATTCACTTTATGCAATGAGGTACTTACTTTTTAAAAACTGTATTTTTTAGTTTTTTTAAAGGACATTTAGACTCATCCATAGAATGGGGGTTTTGCTTTCCCTACCATGCTAGGAAAAATAAAATTTACCTGTGCAAAATTTCAAATTTGCACTGAAATAAGGTAATTAACTTAAAATATTAATGAAGTTTGTTCCAATTAAACTGGAAAATCATTCACCTCAAAAAAAATTATTTGGAAAATGTCTAATTGTGTGGAAAGCTGAGTCAAAAAGGATACAGATTTAGCTAAACTGGGATAGAAAAACTAGTGGAAACTTTTTTGGCCAGAAACACAATGTGTCCATCTTGCTTCTGAGACAAACTCAGGGCGGACTTACAAAACACTAATAGCATTATGAGAAAGGCCTTAATCTAAAAAGATAAAGCTTTGCAAAGAGGTGGTGTGGTGACCTTCCTACAGCTGATTAGTCTAACCGCTCAGCAGGTTTGGCTTATGAAATTAATGAATTGAAAAATAATTATTTAGACATTACAATAAAGGTGGGTAAATCAGCCTTCATATTCCCAGATCAAAGTGTGAATCATCTCATATGGAATTTTCTTTAAAGAAAAAAATTGTTTCACTAGTATAGGAAGTTTTTTTGTTGTGTTTTTTTTTTAAAGCAAGATAGCATGAAAAAATGGCAATGCATAAGATTAGCTTTATGAGACTATATTTTACTTTCATTATTTTGTACATAAGGGAGGTTAGTGATCTGGTTCTCTCAGGTTAAAATAATGAGTGGTGAAAATGTTTTTATCTCTGTACTTTTTTAAAAAGGGAGAAAATATGTGATTCAATGATGCTTTACACAGAATTATTGTATGCTTTTCCAATTCTTAATTTGCACATCCTTTGATGTAAAAGATGTCAATTAAAAGCAAATGTTTAAGAAAAATAATAGCAGCTGCCAAGTATAGGTTCATGTAAATGTACACGCTTGCAAAAGAGCAAGCTTGAGGATCTCTGTCAATGTCTCCATAATTATGTGATTCTAAAAGCTCAGCTATTATAATTTCTCAGCTAAATTGCATGCATGTTGTAGGCATATGATAAAACTTTCCTTTGAATCCACACTTCACATGGATTTCTAGCAATTTAATTCAGTTTATTAATACTGCAAATAGATTGTCAGAAGATAGGATTAGCTTCAATGTAATTTTTAGTGACTCGGTTGTTTGTGTTATGTCAGTCATACAGTAGCTGTTCAAGAAGATCTTCCCAAAGTTAAGTCTTTAGAAGAGCAACAGATTTGACTGCAGATAACCCTGATCTTGCAACCACAGCCAGAAGTTATTTGGGACATTTTCAGTAACCTCTGGTGACTTGTTCTCTTCCTTTCTTTCCAGTGAATTATTCATTGCTTCATCTCTGTTTAAAGTTTTCTCTTTCTTCTGATCACAGGCAATGGACTGGGAATCCGAGTTGTAGGTGGGAAAGAAATTCCAGGAAGCAGTGGGGAAATTGGAGCTTACATTGCCAAGATCTTGCCTGGGGGCAATGCAGAGCAGACGGGGAAGCTTATAGAAGGTAAGATAAATGCATTATTAAAAAATGGAGCCGTGGGACGGCTGGAAGTTTGTTAGAATTATTTGTAACACACGTTTTCTCTTGCACAATTGATGCAATCTAATGCAAGGATAGAGGGCTGAACCTCCACAATACTTAAAGCAGAAAAGGCCTGATAGAAAGTAATTTTATGACTTCTGTGGCCAAAGAGAGTTGCCATGATGAGCATTATTATGGCATGTCTTCATTAATATGTGCCAGCATGCTGTCTGCGTGGTCATATATCATCAGCATGTATCCTGGACATGCTGTTTTGACAGTTTTTAACCTGTCTTGATCATCTAAGTATCCATGTTTGAAATTTCTTAGTTGCACAGGTAAAACAGATCCAGTTGTCTCCCGGATACATGCACTAAATTTTTTTCTTAGTTCCCTAAAGTCATACCTAATGTCAGTTTTCCAGTTTAAGGTGACCATCCAACCTGCCCCAACAGACAGCAGTGAAAAAGAGGTATCCACAGAAAACCAATTATTTCATCTAACTTAGACTTCTGCTTCAAGAATTGAAAGTGTCTTCCTCATTTAATTGGCTTTAAGAAAACTGCATTAAACTTCACGTCATCCTTTAAGCAACCAAAGCTAGGTGGAATGAATTTGACTTCGTTATCAATATGTTTTCTAGGATTATTGCAATGCAATTATTCTGTCTAATAATTTATTTCTGTGATGACATGAATGCCACATTCTTTTTATAACTTTCTCTTTTTATAGATATTTTCTAGTTCTGTTTTACATATCTGTATGCACATGACATGTCAGTCTACCCATGGACAAAAATAGAATACATTTGTTTCTAATTCATTCAACTATTTTTTTTTTCCTTAAATAAAAGCATGTATACAGGGAAAAATATCAAAAGAAGATAAGTAGGAAAAATAGCTCTCCCAGCCAGAATTCAATTCACATAAGTTTTCTGAATGGTAATCATGCAAAAAAAGTAATGATTAAATTGAAAGCACTTTGCAGACAGAAAAACTGGGTAAATTGATTAAAGAATGTATTTATAAGGAATAGTTTAATTATGCTGTGGGTATTACAAAACAGTGTCACCTGCATTCACCCTGCGGCTTTTTACATCCTTGGTGTTTTCTTTGCCAATATTTTAATGATATGCCAAAAAAAAAAAAAAAAAAAAAGCACACAAACCCCTATGTCAATGAAATGATGCATAAACAGAAATATATTTCTTTGGCCTATAGACTTGATTCTGATATTCGTATTTAACGGTTAGTATCTCACTCATCAAATGATAGAATAGTGTTATTTTTTGTGCATGAATGATGAAAGAATTGACCTTAATTTAGTGTGTTTTGAAGCAAGTATTTTTTTTGGCTCCCTCCATACAAATAAGCGGGTCTTTCATAACTGTGCTAGATCACGCATGCATTGTTTCAGTACCAAGCAAGTAAAGAGGAAAATGTGGTTATTCAACATTTCCCCAAGAATGGACATTTCAAGAAAGAGAATGAGCAGTTACAGCTTGGAATTATCTGTGGTCTTTTGATTCATTTTGCTAGGAACTTTTCTGGAAATTGAAGTTTAAAAAAGTTCTTTATTCACCATACAGGTTCTTTTCAGCAGTGATCAAGAACATGTTGTATTTACAATAACTACAGGAGAAACCTGACATAGAAATTTATTTTTTAATCTGTTCACATAATATCTTTTGAAGGTTTATTCCTATTTTATGGGAAGATTAATATGACAGTAAAATATTTATTCCTTTGTTTCATTCTCCCATCATATGTTCAGTGATGTTTCTGATCCGACCTTTATTAAAGTATCCTAGACTTGGGTATGGTGGCATAAATCAACTCCATCAAAATCCCAATATTTGATCTGTTGAATTTGTCCACATAATGTCTCAAAATATGTTTTAGTATTGATGTGTTAAATGTTCTGTCAGAGAGAAAAAATTCTTCCTGCAGAATGCATTTTGGCTATGATATACAAGACAAACATTTCCTCTCACTGTCATTTAGCTTTAGGTCTTGCCTTTCTATCTAGTTTACTTTTTATGTTGTTTTAGATGGTTGTCAAGATCAACAAAGAATATTTTGCTACTTCAATGTAAGTTGAGGTTAGCTTAGTGGAAATATGGCTGGTGCCCATTTAACCTCTCCCCTTCAGAAGTGCTAAAATCAACTGAGATCTTCGATCATTCTCATATTGATCTGTGTAAATCCAGCCAGGCTGCTAATCTTACCAACATGGCTGATGTTGTTATCTCCAAAAATAGAGGCTGGCCTTCTTTTCTTTTTCAAGTTATTTGCTGTCTTCCACACCACAGAGAGAAAACATAAAGAAAACTTTGTATGTCATTATCTGTAAATGCAATTACTTTTTTTTTTTTTGTGCACAAATCAGGAGTCATTTTTCCTGATGAAATGCTGTATGACCATAAGGTAGACTATATACCAAGTCATCAAGTAAACATATACTAATGTCATTACAAGTTAATATCTTGACTCATTAGCCTTTCTAAGAACATGCATTGCTGTGAAAAATCCCATCAACTTAATTAATTCCTCTAATGCTAAAAACACTGGGTCAGGACTGAAAATCCTACGAATAACATAAGAAACAAGGACGGATTTATTGTGGTTATGAAGGAAGACAAACTCCTACCTGCTCTCTGTATGACTGCATATAAAGAAATGACACAAAGATAGCATTCCTATCCTTAGGGAATAACATAAAATTTTAGTCTATTAAAAAGCTTTGGAGGTGTCTTAGTGCTGAAAATTTTATTTATAGTTCTGACTGGCAAATACCAGTCTTCTCGGTTCTCTCACCTTGAATTGCTTTCAAATGTCAAAAATATCTCTGATTCATCACTCACTGGCGTGACAAAAACTGGAGGTGGAAGACTCATTCCACCAAGCTCATCAAGTGCAAGGACTGTGTCAATTTGATAGATGTGTCTGTGCTCCCCCTTGTGTTGACAGAAACAGTTCAGTTATATTCCGCCTGGAAAATCTACTGAGTGAGTGGCATTTCAGCCAGCATTTTTCAGAAACAGAAGAACATAGAGTAAAGAGCACAAATGAAGTGTTTATGTGTGTTACCTACTCTTACAAATTTGCTGGATGCCCTCAGCATTCCAGTTTTCTTGTTGGACCAATTCAGTGGGCTGAGTGGAGAGCCTGGGAACTGATGTACAACAGGTGTCCCTGCTACAAGTTTTCAATCAGCCAGACAGGCTGTGTTGCAATGGTGAGGTCATCTGATGTTCACTGAGATGAAGATACTCCCCAACTTTCCAGTCTCCTTGAAATTCTGGTTAACTAGCCTGATCTAAAAGCTGATGGTGAACTTGATTTGTGGTGATCTTACTGCCTTTGCTTACACTCCACTCAACAGCGACCCTGACAGTGGTCAGACCTCTGTTAACCTGTTCTGAGCCCTTTTGTGTGCATGTATATTTTTAATATGTATGCACCATTTAAATGATCTCTTCCCAAGCTTAAAAACAGGAAAATCATAGTGAAGACATATATCATATATATAGTGAAGACAAAAAACTCTTATTTTGAAAAATACTGAAATAGAACCTCCAGTTTCTCTTTTATAGCAAATATAATAATGTAACATTTCTAGGATAATTTGGAGGGATGCCACCTAACTTATGAGTCACAGAACTTCACTGTAAAATATTAGAATATAAAGAGTCCGTGCTAGCAAAGAGACATGCTATTGAATTTAATTCAGTTGAATTTTGTGTTTTATAATTTAATAAACATATTTGTGATACAGTGAGATTTTAAACTTCCCCATCCTGAATCTGGTTAAATAATATTATAAGAAAAACTGCCTGATGGATGTGCAAACACTGAAAGATAGGGACACCTGTTAAAGCTGTTAAGTAGGTCAGAGAGGAGAAAATGCACTGCTGTTGGAGAGTTCCATCTTAGTTAATGGTGCCCTCCCCTCAGTCCAATCCTTCAGCACTTTTTTGGGTCTAGATTAATAATTAGTCTTCTCAGGATGCAGGAAACATTGCTCTTGAAAACACTGTGAGGGTCCTCTCAGAGCCACCTGCCTTCAAGAGTAGGCAAAAGCACATCCAATGTCCTCAGCATTCAAGTCTAAATATTGACAATAAGTTCTAAAATGTACTCAGTACCTTGTAGACTTTGATTCACCTGCTAAGAAACGGATGGTCAGTTTTTCCAAATTGGTTGGTTGCCTTTAATTGTGCTGAAAGTTCCGCAGGCCACATGGCTGGTTCCCCTCAGGAGAATATTTTGAATGAGTGGGTCTTTGGTAATGCCAGACCTTTCTTTCATCTTTAGAAAACTGCAATCTCAGAACTTTCAGATGCCTTCAGGAAATAAAATTGAGGTCTCCCTATTTTCTCTTATCCCTATTTATTCATGTTTCTTTTCCCCTCATCTATAAAGTCTTACATATTCTTACACACTCAATTGTCACAATTTTTTTCTGTATGAAGATTTTGATGCACAGCTCGCTCTCTCTAATGCCCTAATACAGGGTCAAATAACGCTAGAATCATTCCTTAGATTGAGGCTTAGAGCCTTCCTTTGGGCTGTCATGGGATGGCGCAGCTTCTGACCTCTTGGTCAACAGACCATGGCCACGGTGTTGGTGAGAATACTTTCTCACAAATCTGGAGCCAGTAGGGAGAACATGTTCTCTGCTTGTCACCAAGCAGCTTTCCACACCAAACTGACATGCAAGATGAAGAGGGTGTGCCAAGCCACACACTGGCAAAAGAGGGCCACATCTAGACCTGTGCAACGTGATTTCCACCCAAAGCAAAATATGATAGGGGAAAGGAGAAAAGAGCTATTTCGATTACCTCCATCAGAGAGCAGCCTATCTCCCCACCTTCAGTTCACGGAAGAAGGAGGCAGACCCAGGAAGCCCTGACAGAATCCTGCCTTAACCAGAATGCTCTACAGCTGTCACCCGTGGTGTGGACTTTGGCTTCTGACCTAGTTCACTTCAGGCATCCCGAAGCCCCAGGCTTCATAATGGAAGAATGTATACTGAGAGATTCTGCAAAGGCAGAGAAGAAAAAGTCAGGGCCCAGTGGGACTCTTATCTATATGCATCCAAGTACGGTTAGCACAGCTCTTCATTATTTCCAGAACAGGCAGTTAATCAAAAGGAAAATTATGATAAAGGCATAAGGAGTTATATATGATGATAAAGAGGGAAGCTGCATTGTTAGGTGAAAATCTACTACAAAATACCAATCAGCTAACCACCCAGAAATGAGACTGAAATATGAGAGACTAAGAAATACGAGAGCCCTCAGTAGCAATTTTGAGTCTAGGGAAGGCTGCAAATGGAAGCTGAAGGACAGCCAACATGTTCATGGTGTGTAAGCAATCCTTCATGCACACAGTCTGCATTAACTGGAGAAAAAGAGTATTTATACTACCTACAGTTCTTTCTCTGAGGAGAATGTAAATACGGCTAATGAGAAAACTAGAGAGGAGATGGGCAGAGTGGGGAGACAATTAACTGTGCTTTGGCTGTCTAGTATAAATAAGACGAATCTGGCCATAAGCAATACTGGGTAGAGGCTGTTGGAATATTAGAATCATTGTTTAATCTTTAAAGGTTTTCCTGAGTTCTAGGCAATGACATCTTTGAATACAGGTATCTTTCTCACTTCTACAGTTAAAAGTGCCAACTAGGTAGCTTCCAGAATCTGTTTCACTTCGGCCACGCCCTGGGGATATGTCCCTTCATGTGTTTTCAGATCATAAGTTTTCAATCATACCTTTTCAAGTTTTTAAGTCCTTGTCATCTTAAAGCATGTTATTTACTGGCATTGGAAACACATGATTTCTTTCAAGTCCTCTCAGAAAGACAGTGGGATGCAACTGGATTACTGACCAGTCCATGAAAGGTTTATAAAGAAAATGTTAACATTTTTTCTAGAAGTTGTTTAATACATTTTTGGGCTACTTTGAATAGCACCAAGTGCTGAAAAACAAGGCCAGAGTGTTTCAGAAGGTCTTTGCAAAGGCAGTACAGGTGTAATGGCAGTCCATCTTATCAAAGCTATCTCTTGTCATAGCTCAGACGTGCTTTGCATGTTGCTCAGAAAACGCGGTGTGACTGGAATGGTCATGGGCACCTAAACAACTGGAAAACCAGAACAGAAGCAGTGAGTCACTATCCTTCTCCCTACTCTTGTCACACTTCCCTCTTATCCCTGATTTACAAAGGAGCACAAGTATAACACTGGCTGATCTTTAATTGGTCACTGGCTGGTCATTTATCGGTGGGAAGTGTAATGGGCACCAGGTCTTCCTGAGTTTTAAAATACTGTAGTGAGCACTGCTTGCTGTTTAGACAGCTAAAATTGGAAACATTGATTGGGTCATCACAATGAAAAGAGATTTTCCAGTCCCTATGAAGCAGAGATAGTGAAGAGCCAGCACCCTTTCTTGAGTCCCTCTGATAATTACACTTCTGACAGAAAGTAGATAGCATGGTGAAGCTGGAAAATGATGAAACAAAATTAAAAGGAACAAAACAAGGGAAGGAAAAAGTCTCAAAAAACTGTGGATCAGGTCTTAAATGAACAGTAATAATCCTTCCTTCCTGCACTTCCATTTTGCAGTTTGGCTGCTTTAATTTATTACTGCATTGGAAAAAAACAACAAATGGACTTTACCCTGTTCTCTGAGTATTAGTCTTCACGATTTATTTTGCTGTCCATGCTTATTCTGCTGGGTCAGAAGAGAAGAGAGCTTGCTCTCAGCATATCCCCTGGGCTATGGGCTCAGGTTTCTCTGTCCCAGCAGAAACTGGCTTTATCAAAGACAATGTGCATAAAATAGCAGTCAGTGCCGTTATTTGGTTGTAAGCTTTGCCCTGAAGCTCTTTAGACTTAATCTAAACAAACACCTAAATACCCCCCACCAGCTGTAAATCTTAACTTGCATAGTTGTGCTCCTCTCATCCATGTACTTTGTTCTGCCTTGTACTTCTTTTACATAGGTAACAATCAGAGGTATAGGATTATTCTTAAGTGTGGTAATGGACATTCAATATATTTTTAAAATGCCTTAAAATATTTTTAAATTACTTTTTTAAAGGAAATTAAGTTAGTAGAAAGGACACCCTGCTAAAGTGTATCATTTAATGTGTTGGAATTAACCTAATATCTGTTAGAAAGAAAAAAAGAAAGGCAGAAATCTTTCTCACACTGGTTAACCATTTCATGCTGTCCCACTGACAGTGGTCGCAATTCCATTCTTGATATGGCAGGAGTTGAGTTGTTCTGAGAGTTTAGTTTGGCCTTTTGCTAAGATATGAGAAAGAAGTAACAATTATCTGAAGGAATGAGAATCATTTCAGTGCCTGTGTGGCACTTACAGAAAGAAGTGGATGTAGAAATACTTACAGTATAAAAAATTGACTTGGAAATTTATTGAGAGCTGGTTACTATAACACTGTGCACAACTTTATTTACTAAATTTCTGTAGTGGTGATTGAAACACACTTAGAAAATAATACTTTTCCCTGCTTTGGAAAATATAGAACATATGTTTAAGGAGTTTTAATTTAATCTTATGATGTCAGAATGATATAACTGGGGTTTTACAAGGATACCTGATTAGAAAACTTCTTGTATGCCTAAAATATCAGTTTCAATGAGATAAAACAGGTAATATGAGTTTGTAATGTTTCTTCCCATAATGTAATTGCTGTATATTTAATTTCCCTGCAATAAAAATCAGCACTTAAAAGAGAGAGTTAGAGAGTAATTTGCATCTAGGAAGTAGTTGAGCATCTGTAAAGACTGAGCTTTTAGGATCTTTTTTATTTAATCTAAAGCAGAAGGGGAAACTTAAGGTGCACTTATAAATTTTGTAAAGCTATGGGAAAGAAGCATTAAATGTAAACATATTATGACCAGCAAAATACGGCCCCTTATATAATACCAGCTACCGATTTTTTCACTCCTGCATTTAGTCTTGTTATGTAGCACATAAACTATTATAGTTTAGGCCTTCTTTATGATAAAAAACTCTGAAAATAACCTGAACAACTAATTATTGATGAAAATCAATTTTGCTAGAAAAGGCATATCATACAAATTGCACCAGGAACTTGGATTCTTAATAACAACAAAAAAAAAAAAAAATCAAAACATCCCTATGGGGAGGGGGTTTTTAAGTCTTAAACAGGTAAGTCTGGTTTACGGAAACAAGAAAAATAAACTTGATGCTTCAATCAGAGGGAAGAGGCAAATACAGTCACTAGATGTTCCAGTTAATGAAGTGAAGAACCATCACAAAGGTCATGAGAAAAATGTTCATCAGATGGTTTATAACACAAATTGTGGAACATCACTGGTAAATGTCATTGGTGTCGTAACTAGCTTCCACTAAAATCACATTAGGAAGTACTACTAGCTATTGTAGAGTACTTATGTGGAGCTATGCAATTAGTAATTTTCAGATGCACAGCTTTTGGCAGAAGTTACTTTTCAGGACCTTGATGAACAGTTCCTGTTAGAAAGAATATCCAGGTGCTTCTTGGAAAGAACCCTCCATGGGTCAGAGAATGTGCCTGAAGCCCTGTTTCTCTGAGCGCGGCAGGAACAGCAGCAGGCAGCATTGTCATCAGACTGCCCACAAAGCTTGCTTGGCTCCTGCTGGCACCATGCAGCTCTCTGCTGTCCTCTGGGTTCACACACATCACAGGTGCTTTGTGGTTCTTCCTCTGGCATTGACAGATACCACCCATCCATGTGGTCCCAGTCTTCCCATCTTACTCTTGAATACTTACTCTTCTTCTGCTGTATTCTGACACTGTGAGTATTTTTAAGGCTCATTTGTCTCCATAGAAAAGTTTAATTCCTTCTTTCTCTATTTTTAAGACACTGTATTAAAATCAAGTGGATGTGTATTTCTCAGAAGATGCAGGTATGTTTCCTGTGTCAGCATTCCAAATACACACTGACAGAGGGGGCAAGAGGTCTGTGACTCTTCTGGTTTGGGCAGTGCTGGAGAGAAGATGGGTTTGGTTACCCCTTCCAAGATGTTCAGGTGTAAAGCTATATCTTTAGTCAAACTAAGGCAGTCTGTCTGGGACTGTAAGAGATAGACATTCTCTAGATCATGTTATACCTGATACACAGGCAAATAGTGCAAGCAGAGAGACACAGACACTGTGCCTGCTCTCTTTGCATAGCTGCTTACTGTGACTGATGAGAGGGACTTGAATTTCAGCTTGGAGCATCAAAGATATGTGCCTGTATTGCTCTGGTTCTTGTCTTTTTTTTTTTTTTTTTTTTTTTTCCCCAAGGACTGGCTTCTGTACAGCAGATTTACAAAGAAACCAGACAGATGTGAATCCTTTGGTGCCTAAACTGAGGTCAATTTTTCTTACCAGTGGAAGTCATCAAATGCACCCTCCCGTCTCCATTCACTGTGTAGGGAGCTTAGGTATTTCTTTTAGGGGAACTGTCTCACTAACAACCTAAAATTCAGATGCTACTGGCCTATGTTATGCATGCTGGGGCACGTCATAAAACAAAATCAGAATGGTTTTGTCTGATGTTTTTAAGGAACAATATCTGTTTGGGCTCGCATATGTGGGCATTCCAGAAAAACATCTTACTACAGTGTAGGAAAGCCTTTTGCATAACCACTGAACTGTGTTGTTTGATAGTGACTTCCCGGTGAACTGGGAAGTTAAAAATACTCTAATTCCATTTCCTATTGTGCAGATTACTGTGGGCTGAAACTTGCAGACTAGTAGTTTGATGTGATTGTAGTGAAAAAATCTAGTGAAATCAAAGTGAGGGTCATTTTGAAGCACAAGTTAAATAAAGCTATGTCCTTATGGACAATTTTCCCTCCATTGGGTTCCAAAAAGTGTATTAAAACACTTTGTGTTTATGTGTAGCAATTTTAACCTTCAATGCCATTCCTGAAATGTGGATCTCCAGGAATCTTAAGCCATCCTGGCCACTCCATGGAATGCTGTATTGATGTAAAACATAGCAAAGATTCAGGGCCCACGGTGAATTTTCCCCACTCAGGGTTTGTTCTGCTGAAAGTCAGGTGAACAGGTATCCCCTGCCAGTGACTCTCGGGGGCGGGGTGTGGGTTGTTTGCAAGGCACAGTTCGCAGCAGCAAAGAGGATTACAGACAGCACATTTTTCTGCCCGTGAAACTGGGTACTGCAGCAAGCAGAATTTCTTTAGTCACTTGTTACTTCAAAGTACTTTCTAGATAGGTGTATGCAAATTTGATTTTTCCAAGACCATAAGAAACGTTATGAACAATTGATGCACTGATGGAAGTGGGTTTTCTCACAGTAGAGCATTATCTATCTTTTAGATGGCTTGGACCCAAATTTGAAATGGTTTGTCAGAGAGCTTCACTTCAGTCATTTAAAAAGTGACATGGGCACATAGACAAAGCCCTGCTTTCTCTAGGTGTTGGGTAACACAGGAAGAGGAAATAGAGGTAAACAAAATATTTCCTGTTTTGTTTTTTTTTTAATTAAATCAACCAATCTCTTGAGGTATTTAGGTAAAAGATACAATTGTGTAATCAAATTATTCCAGATTTTCCAAGGTTTTCTAAACAACATCTGAAGCATGTGGTATCAACTCTTTTCAGAGGAGATGCTGAACTGGATTGTACTTTGCTCTGACCTAATCTGATCTCACACCTTGATTTTCTTATTCAATTGAAAGGGTAAAGGAACTCAAAGAACAAACCAATAATTTTTGGCAATTAGTTTTGCAATATACTACATTACAAGTTAGAAATATTATGTAAATTAATACAGAAAATGCTTTAGATGTCAGCTGAAAGAAAGATAACCACTACAAGCACTCTGAAAAAAACTGTATAAAGATCTTATTTCAAATTTCTTGAAGCATGTTCTAGTCCAAAAATCTAATTAAATCATCCATAAGGTATGATTGGGAAAATCTTGTATGAGAATATTCAGATTTCTTTGAAAAAAAAAAATGAACAGGTGATTGTATAATTTAACAGTAAACAGAGAAAAATATTGATAAAAAAATGATTACACTTTATCCAGATTTACAATTCTGATGTTTGAGGCTTACCATGCAAAATTAGGTAAATATGACTTCACATTTCTGTATGAAAAGTCTGAAAAAAAGCTACATTAAATGTACTTGTACTGTAAAAATGCAGCTTAAAATTCAACTGAAATTGAAGATATTGAATTGCAAATTATCTAATTTATTAATGACTAAAGCTTGAAAACATTTCATCAAGCTGAAATTGAGTCTTAAATCCTTATTTTTGCTCCACATTCCAACAAAATAAAGACCTTGGAAAAAACCCAAAAACCTGTAAAAGAATCAAAATGTATTTTTGGAATTCCTTTAAACCTTGGTAAAAGTAACCTCTTTGAACTGTTTCTAATTAAAAAAATAATAATTTGTTGCCTGAAATAATGCTTGAAAATTAGGAAGGTGCGCTGTGGTTTTTTTTTTGGTTTTTTCCTGTACAGATCCTAGAATCTTTGAGCCAAAAATCATTGAAATCTGTATTATTTCTCCTTGATTGTAAGGGAATCCCTCAGATCCAAAATAGACATAGAACAGTTTGATATCTCTCTAAATACAACAACAACAAGTGGAATTCTATTAGAATCTTTGGGTTCTATGGTCCATTTGAAAACTTATGAAATTACCTTGTAGGTACATTAGTATGTTCTAGGCAACTTTTCAAACATTTTTCTTAGGTACTTAAATATCATCAGTTCTGAAAAACTTAATTAGTCGTGGTTTGGGTGGTTGTGGGGGATCTAATTGGTTAGAAAATGCAAGACAGTTACATTCAACTCAGTAAGATTGCAATAATCTTGGTAGTATACCTATTTCTTCTTGGTCTTGGAGATCAGATTTCATGAATGATAAGTGGTAAAATGAGCATTTTTAGGTCAGCGTGTACTGACATTTTCTTTCACAGAGTCAAACTAGAATATAAAATGTAAAACACTTGAAGGCAAAGAGATTTCAGACAGCCAACCTTGGTGTCTGGCAGGTAGCAGCTATGTTCTTCAGGGTCTGAGCTTTGCTTAGGTCTCTGAAAGGACTCAGCACCTGTGAAGTGGTTCACACGGCATTTGAAACATGTAGAATATTTCCAAGTCATCATATATATGGTGTAGCTGATCCTGACTGCTTTTATGTGAAAATGCAGTGGTTCAGTACCTGCCAAGGGAACAAGAAACCTCAGCTGGGGGCCTTTCCCAACACAGATGATGTTGAGTTGCTCAGATACTTCTGCTTCTAAGGAGAGCTGTGTTTGAAATGATGCTGATTACTACTGAATTTCATTAAAAACAAGTAGTTGGGACCATTTGGTTTTACTTGGATCTTGATTTCTGATTTTCAGCTAGTCCATCTTCCAAATTATAAAGCCAAAGTTATTATTTAGTCTGGTAATTCAGGTACTTTCTGGGGAAGCTCTCTTAATAGAATGCAGAAGTGCAACACAGTTACTTTTTCTTGATCTCATGTACATTTTTCCCTGGCATGATTGTACATGTTCCTGTTATTCCCCAAACGACCTAGTTATGAAACAGGAGCTTTCTTAAGATTTATTTCCAAAGAAACCATAAAATGCTCCAGTCATAGTACTGTGATCCTCATTCCCACTGATTTTTCTTTGTTTGATGTATTACATTGACTTTAACAAAAGGGATTGTTCATTGGTGCATTCCTATGTCACAAACCTTTTATGTTTAGTAAGTACCTTATTCCTATGTTTATAGCATGTTAATCTTTCTTTTCTTTGGATGTGGGTGCTGTCAGTCCAACATAAAATGTGCAGAAGGACTCTGTACTTTCATTTAGATCTTAAATTGGATTTTAACCATTTGAGTAATAGTAAGATATTCCCACCTTCACATGGAAAAGGTGGGGAAAAAGTGTTTACCTCCTGATGCTATGGAAGTAAAGAAAAAAACAATTCACAATTTTGGTGAAGTTTGTGCTACAGTTCTATGTCAACTTCTGAAGGCCAAGAAGAATTCCACTGACGATCCAATTACCTATGTAATATTATGCATATACCTGTAAATTTTGACAGTAAGGGACCTTTCCCTGGGGACTAAATGCTGCCAAACCAAAAAGGCATGCTAATAACCAAGAAGTATTAAATCTTAAAAAGTCCATAAGGCCTTAAAGCTGACATAAGTAATTTGATGAAAAAGAACAATCATCCTGTAGTGGTGCTTGTACTAGAGTGGTTCCTTAGTCTTTGGAAGAGTAAAGGATTTTCTGTTGGCTTGGTTTGTTTTTCTTTCCTTTTAAATAAATTTAAATACATTTATTCCTTAGAGGCCAGTGAGAACAGGGTAGAGACACAGTGATGCACATCTACAAAAAGAAACTCAAAGACACAGGGAAGAGATTTGGAATCTTTTTGCTTGCTCATGTGATACCTTTCTGCTCCCTTCCCATTCCAAAACAGCTCATGTCAGCAGGAAGCATGTCTGGCACAGCCTTTAATGATACCCAGAAAAGCAGAGTTAGTTTTGGTACTGCCCACAAGCTCCGTTCTATGAGAGTTCAACTTTCAGAGGGAATTCCTCTTTCTGAGCACTTCTCATCAGAGCCAGAAGACTGCTAACAACTGCTGTATTGCACAGCAGCACCCAAGTTGCCTTAGCCCAGGCCTGTGAACTTGTACACTACTCATGTGCAGTCAGACTGCATTACAAATGCACAATAAATATGGGAGAGCCTTGTGTTGGAAGTTTAGGCTGCATGTCATGGCAGGCACAAGGTGAAAAAGAGCAGGCAGGAGGTAAGAAGGGCGTTAGGATGATCTGCTTCATACTAGAACAGAGGAAAGCAGTGTGGTGAAAAACAAACTCCCATGTTCATAATTTATATTCATGATATATGTTCAATATTAGAATCTATTTTCATGGGACAGATGAGTGCCGTTTACCTGCCCATGTTCAATGACAGGGCCATTTAAAGGTGCTGACCAGTTACCCCAGTGAATAGAGGGTTTCATTATTTCTTAGTTACTAGATGATGTGCTGAACAGCACCCCATGAAATTAACCTTTAAGATGACAGTAAAAGGAAATGAGTCATTCCGGGCAATGCTCATCATGGTGTGAGCTCTACGCTTGCTAAATGAGTTCTGTCATAGTGTGGGTGAAGTGGAATCAATCCATATAATTCATGCATTTGCTGCTCATACAGACAGCTTTGGAACTGCTAAGTAGAAATAAGCATTGACTTATGTCTAACTGAAGCAAAATTATGTATTACTTCAACTGATTATGATTTGCAGATGGGTCTGAAGTAACTGAATAGAAAGAACTGAGAATTCCTGAGATGTGTGTGAAAGAAAGGATAAAAGGAATCAAAATTCTAGGAAAGCACTTTCATGACTGGTGTTAATGGGGAAGTAGAAACAGTTTTTGTCTTAGACAGTACTAAAGAAAGAAAAGATAATTCTTTCATCATCGTATTCACAGACCACTGTAGTATTCTTAGAAATATCAGCCTATCTCAGTGATAGTAATACCTCTGCAATTCACAGTAGAAGCTGACTGATTAGTTGCAAAGCAGGAGCTTTCTTCTGATTAAATAGCTGTAGAGTGCATGAGACAAGAAAAACACTTCCCACTGTTTTGGAAGGAGTGAAGAGCCAAAGAAGGAACTGAAAATGCCTTCAAGCATGACAGTGATCCTTGTTGAGTATGATGCAGACAGACTGGTAGATATGATAAAAACAGCTTTACAGCAGACGAGCATGAAGCACACACATCTATATCTGGATGAATACCCTTCAATGGTGCACATGGATGGGCTGCAATGCCACCTCAGAGGTTCTGTCTCTGAATGGAGACTAGCTGGGAAAGCACCTGACAGCTACAGCAGATAAATGCTTCTCTGTTGCCTGCAGTTTCCATAGATATGGAAAAATTTGGTGCCACCTAATGGACAACCCCCAGCTCCCAAATTCTGAGTGTGTTTTGCAGGAATGCTTTTGTAAGGCATCTAAAAAGGCATCTACCTATATTTGTTAATGCTTCACATGAAGAATTTCTCATTCAGTATCCTTAATCACATATCATCGGATGTCATATGCATTGTTTAAAGGTGAAGGCTTAATAAGCCCCATGGGTAATACAAAGATTTCTGTATTTGGTGGCTTTAAATTTATGAACCGGGGTCATCTCACAGCTTCCTCAATTGCAGCAATATAGCAACACATGAAACTAAATTATTGCACCTAAGTGTTCTGATCTGTTTACGGGTGAAATTTAACTAGCTGTTCTGTCAAAGTCACATAAATTATTCTAGACCATACTTAAACAAGTTTACTGCTACAGCTGCATGGACATAGCTATCTCTTGCAGTAGAAATCATGACTATGTCAACAAAATATTTAGTCCAAGGGGTTTATATCAGGAAGTGTATACTTGCAGAGTATGTTAGCAAAGAGGAGTTGGACTATGCCACCATCATTACAGTGACTGTCATAAAGAGCCATACTGCTCATTATTATTCCTGAAAAAACTGTTAGTGATCACCTGATTGCATGTCATGTACTTCAGGAAGCAAAACAGGTAAGAAAACATAAGAGGATATCTGTATAGATGTATGCATGGATGTGTGTATATGTTTATATATGTTGCAAGATGCAATATCTCCTCTTGCTTGTTTGAGCCTGCCCTCCCAGTAGCATCATCTCTAGCTGGAGTTGTGAGCATTGCAATTTGAACATCATGCTCCATTCTCAGCTGTCACTGAATTCAGTGTACAAGTAAAACCATGGTCAGTTTGATGAATTTCAATTCGTAAAGGTACATGCTTTGAAGAGATGCATCTCTGAATGAAATCAATTTTCCATCTGCAGTTTACATTTATAGATTGCCAGGATGCATGATGGGTTCTGTTATTTTCATTTGCCTGCAGATAGAGATACAGTAGGATTAGGAGTGTTCCTGAAGGCTTCCAAGCAAAGGAAAAAGTAGGAAAAAAAAATGGAAATTGTATTTCTATTGCATCCACTCACTGGAATGAACTGGAGAAAAGGGATTGGACTTTCTATTATTTTCTTTAAAATTTATTGTATATGTTTTAAGGCCAGGTTGGATGGGGCTTTGAGCAACCTGGCCTAGTGGAAGTTGTCCCTTCCCATGGCAGGGAGGTGGGAACTAGGTTATCTTTAAGGTCCCTTCCAACCCAAACCATTCTATGATACTATGATTCAATGATTCGATACAGTAGTTATTATCATCTATTAAAAAAAATCTAATCAGCTGAATCTGTTTCTTACTTTTAGAAAATATAATTATTAGTTTTGGTGAAGATAAAGAAATGCCTTTGAAATGGGATGAGTTCATAGGCAATTTAGCAATTTCTTGGATACTTTTCACCAAAGGAGAATTGTTCAAAGACTTTCTTCTCTAAAGGATATTATATCATTTGTGATTCACTCTTTTATTGTGTTAAGTATGTTTGGGGGATTTGCAGTTTCAGTTGGCATTTTTTATTTCTCGCATATATTTTTTCCTTATTTTTACCTATTGTTGCATAACTCATTCACAATATTTTACATATGCAGTTGCTCAGCTTTGAGTGGAGGGTCCTTTTACTTGAATTTTCTGTGGAATAAAGAAAATATGTAATTTTTATTCTGTTAAATACAGCAGCTATTTTTCCTTCTTTTACCTGGGAAAGAATATTTAGTGGTTTGATGTAAAAAAAGCAGAGATGATTGTTTTACTCTCTTCCACTCTTTGACACTAATAATTTTAATATTTGACACCTGGGAAAAAGACTCAGATGTGTTCGATAGCTTTGGTGAAATGAAAAAAGTCTTAAAAGATTTAGCAGTGAAGTGATCAAACTGCTTTGTCCTTGTTGACCCATAATATACATTCGATCGTGAGTCTACAGATGAAATGTCAGTTTAACATTTATATTTGGTGGTTTAAAAAACTAATGCTTGATATCTCACTTGGGCATATTTTTGAGGGAGAATAAGCTGTTGCAATACCCGGTGAAGTTAAGGTGAGGATGCAGTGCTGAGAATTTGGTAACGGTTCGGTGTTTAAATGTGATTTTGATGTGTAACTAAAACACCCAAGTTTGAAGAAACAGGAGCAGAGTTTGTCTTAGGGCTAGTGTGTAGTTGCTGAGTGGAGACTGGAAGCATCTAAGTAGACAGGATTATTGCTGCTGCTGTTGTTACGGGACAAGGAGTTGCCTGTTTGGGCAGCATTTTCTGGTTGCTGTGCAGCAAGAGGAACAGCGGGTCGAGTACCTGCACCACACCATTGTCATGGAGCACTCAGGCGGGGGACACATCCTTCCAGCACCTTTCCTACCTGTACCTGCCACACTTCCATCAAGCCCAACTCTCATCTTTTGATCCGTCTCAAAACCATAAACCACAAACCACATCTTGTAGGCTGTCTTATTCCTTATGAGTTTTTAGGTACTCTGCTGCTTCAGCAGTAAAGCTCCTATGTGCCTTCAGGAGGCTTGAAATTGAACCCTGAACTACCAGCCCTGTCCTCCTTTTTCTGGTCATCATCTGCAAGCAGGGCCTTGCAGGGCCTTCTTGTGGTTGCTGTCATGCTTGGAGTAACAGCAACTTCTCCCATGAGGAAACTGCTTTCCCTGGAGGGGCACAAATTGTATTTCTACAACTATAGCTATCAGTAAAGGAATGTGGTATCATAAGTTTGTTTTGCTTTTCTTCCTGACGGCAACACAGTGAATTCAGAACATTAACTGTGATCGTAAGAAACACATAAATACAAAGGGACTGGCTGGTAAGAGATCATTTGTTTTACTGCAGATAATGAGAAGAAATAGCAGCTGCTGCTAATCAGTATGCCTGTGAGTATTCGTAGAAGTTGATTAGGTGTGTAGCTGCCAGATAATCACCATCCGATCTTGCATGTACAGAATAGTAATTGTGCATTCAAATTTCTTTTAAAAAATCCTACAGAGAATAACAAAACTATGGGCATAATCCTGCATCATTTATTTGCAATGCTATTTCGTGATGCACAAATTCTACATTTATTACAATGGACTTATTCCTAAGAATAATGCTACTTCTTTGATCAAGTACTGCAGATCAAATTTGTATACAGAGATGTTAATAAAAAAATAATCAGCTGACAGTAATAAGCATGTTGAAGATGTGTAAACATCAGCAGAATTATATTCTAAAGTAGTGAGAAGAATATTGATCATTTTTAAATAATTTAATTTGAAATTAAGTTTAAATATTTTATATTATTATTTTTAAGAAAATTTTAGTTGCATATTGTGGACCATTCTCACCGGGATGTATGGCCATTCTCACAGCCATTGCAGGTGCTCACTTTCCTTTCTCTGATTCATGTTGCAGTTCTGTAAGTGTGGTTTTACCCTGGTAGGCAGCTACGCCTCACTCAGCCTGTCTCTCACTCCCCTGCAGTGAGGTGGGAAGAGAGCACTCTCTCACTTCAAAACCAGTACAGCCAGTTGAACTGCACGCTTAAATATGACCATGCACAAGTTTTCAGCCCTAGATTGGTTAGATCTCTCTGATTCTAATCATAAAATCTACTCGCAAACCGAATTTAACCAGATCAGATTTTTTTTGATTCTTAGTTCCTAACTCAGGTTATGCCAAGACAGTGCTTGAGCTTCGAGGAAAGGCTACTTTGGTATCTCCAGTCTTAGGTGAGTTGAGCAGCCTTAGCACCATGAGGGAACTTTTTAGCTCTGAACCCAGCACTGAAATTGGACTATCATTAATGTCGCTAGTCAGATGTTCCTAAAAATGGGGTTTGTGCCTACTTCTATCACTAAACTTGGAAGAACAAGTAATTATTGGAAACTGAAATCCTGCAGTTTTTCGAATTTCTGTTAGAATGACAGTCAGCCATTCTGAGTGTCTATGAGTGTCTCTCATTTTTCTAGCATATATGGAGACTGTATTTCTTAAAGTTGAATAATCCTATCATTTATCACTAAGTTCTGTTATGAATGAATTATAGGGATACGAAAGTTGGAGAGTTAATACCCAGCACTCAATACTTCACAGTACTGTCTCCTACAACCCTATTGTTAGTAAGGTTTCTGATGCACTTAGCTTTACTAATAGCACTTACCACTTGGACATCCTAAAGTAAATATACAATAACATTATATTTCCACTGTGCCTTTTTAACACATAAAGAAACTGAGGCACAGAGACTGATTGGTGTGCTTGTGCTGCTCGCCTGGCTGGTTGCAGCAGAAGCAGAACTAACAGCTCAGTCTCTGATGGTGCCCCATTATTCACCTTCACCTGAGGTTCACTTTCAGTCCCTTTGTCTCATTGATAAGGTACAGCTGCCTGTTTGCTGAATTGAGAGAAAAAAGTCCCTTTCAGTTTATAGGACAGATTTATCACTTTAGGAGTGATATCACAAAGGAGGGAATCAATACACATATTTTTAGGTGTCTGGAAAGTAAATATCTTACCTCAACTTGTATTATGGGCTCTTTTTCTAACCATAAGTGAAGGAAAGATACCTGAGGGACATGATTCATCTCATTCCAAATAGGTGTCAGTTGAGATGAGCCATCCTAAGAGGAACCTGCCTTTCTTCATTCATTAACTACTCAAAATTCCTAGACAACTACTGAGGCAAGATTCTTACCATTTTACAGCCAAAAATTGGTACATTGACTCTAAGCCCAAAAGAAGGTAAAACCAAAGCAGCTGTATGCATGTGTGCATGACGGTTCCTCCCTGCAGACATTCATACTGCTTTCCATGTTCTTGTCTTTATTGTTCTAAATCTGTTCAAAATTAGAAGAAAAAAAAAAAAGATTATTTTATGTATTTTCACTTGTGGTTGAGATTATTGTCTGTTGAAACCAGCCAATAATCAAACAAGTTTTTTCTACATACTTTCTACAGCTATGGACACATATGTATCAGGGATTTATACAAACATCCAGTTAGCCTCTACAAGAGAAGCATAAAAAATGTTCATTGAAATAAAGTAATTTGAATGGCTGAAAAATTTAGCCCAACTTGAATTAGAACACAAACATGTTGATTCCAAGATAATATCATGGATTTACCTTACCTTATATTATGAAGAGTATAATTTAAAAGAAAAAAACTTTTCTTAAAAGGAGAACTATATGTATTATATGAAAAATAGGTACATACAGGAGATGAGAACCACATAGCACTGGCCAGAAATTTGTATTCACTTTCCTTAGTTTTCAGGTTACATGACTCTCACAAATGAGATAATAGTGAGTAAATTCTACTTTATATTTGAATACCCACATAGTGTCAGAACTGTAAAAATTACTGTCAGGGTACAGAGGATGATTATCGACAGGGTGACTCCTATTAGAACACATCAAGTGAGGATCTCAGTCTATTCCATGTGACAGACTGGCATTTTAAGGTCTTCAGCCATTCTCATTAAAACTTGACTTTTTGCTTAAACAGTGGTGTTTGCTTCCTGTGAGTCACAAAAACTTTCTGTTTTTGTTTCTATATGACCTTAAGTAGCATTGCCATGCGATGCATAACCATGGCCTTTGCTCATTCCTAGCACACTTTCAGTATTTAAGTTATCCTAATAATTCCATTCTTTTCTGAATTGGCCTCTGTAGTCCCTTAGTGGTGACATTGCTGGAGACCAGCCAGGACTTCATAAAGCAAGGGTTCAACCCCCAGATCTGTGTGAGGAGAGCCTTTTCAAGAAGCCCCAAGAGAGTCAGCATGTTGGGGGTAAAAGAGCAGCTTTTCTTTGGCATTAGTTGTTTCTCTGTTGTACTTTCCAAATGTACCCATTCTCTCCCAAGCACCAGGATGTGTATATGCAAGTGGAATGTCCAGAGAGCAAGGAATGCCAACTGCTGAGTCTACTTCTCACCCTCTGGCTTTGTAAGTTGACAACTGTGTGATGGTCTTAGTGAGGTACCTTTTGCACACTTTCAGAAGCTGATAGTTATCTTATGTTTCTCTACCTCATCCCTGTGAGGCACTGAAAAGTGTTTCTGGGTTATTCTCTGTCCTTTTTTCCTTATCTCAGGGGTCTTTGCCCTGTTCTTTATCTTCCTGCCAATCTTTTTATAGTTTCAGGCTACATTTTGATTTAATCAGTGCTTTGCTAAAGTATGGTTCTGCCTTACCTTTTTTAAGCTGCTTTTCCTTACCTGAGCAAATGTCCTGAGAAACCACTTTTTAATGAGTTAGGATCTTGATGACATGTTAACCTATGTGCCATGAATCACTCTTTTCTTCCAGCACAATTCTTCTGGGAGTCCTACATACATAAATTCCCACTCATATTTCATTCACAGAATCATAGAATATAATCATAGAATATCCTGAGCTGGAAGGGACTCAGAAGGATCATCAAATCCAGTGCTTGCCCCTGCACAGGGCAGTCCAAAGAATCACATGTGCCTGAGAGCCTTGTCCAAGTGCTCCTGGCAATCTTGGTGCAGTGACCACTTCCACGAGGACCCTGTTCCTTTTCCTAATATCCAACCTAACCTCCCCTGCCAGAGCTTCATGCCATTTCCTCGAGTCCTATCACTGGGCACCAGAGAGAAGATATTGGTACCTGTCCCTCCACTTCCCCTTGTGAGGAAGCGGTAGACCATGATAATTGCTCCCCTCAATCACCTCTTCTGTAGGCAGAGCAAACCAAGCAACCTCAGACTCCCAAAACCACTGAAAATTCTTTGAGAGAGGTGTTGTGATGACAGAAGAGCAGTGTTTTATATAGACTTTGACATATTTGCTGTCATAATTCATATTCATAGGCAGAACAGAAACTAACTAATAAAGACAGAGTGACTCTTCAGACATACACTGTAGCTTCCACAAGAACTGTTTGTTTGCATCTCATGACTTGTGATTCTTGTCCCTGCAAAGGAAAATTTCAAACCCAAATATCACTCCATTCACAGATGTAACTGTGAGAGAAGTTAGACTAACACAACTGCATTTGTGTAAAGAAGAATAAATTATTCTTTTAAAAAGGGAAATTGAAAAAAACCTCACTGAATTCTGAATACACAAATATAAGTGTAGAGTGTGGGCAGGGATATACTAGTCTAAATTCATATCTGGCATTAAACTCTCATGAAAAAAAATATTTTAGTTATTTACCATTCATGAAGGAGACAGCAAAGAGAAATTCCTGCAGCCTCTTTGTTCACTGATTTTTAGGTGAATCTTAAGGTCACTTGGAATTAACAGACTTTTTTCATTCTACCATATATTATTGTACAATTTTTAAAAAAAAATATGAATTCATAGTAAACTGCTTTTAAAAGTAAAGGGCTTTTTGTGAACACAGCCTAATAATGAAATGTTTAAGACTTTCAGCTCAATTACAGCATTTTACAGGAAGCTCATTTCTCTGGCAAGATTATTATAATCTCTTATATGATGTTACTGAAAACAAAGTAAATACACTCTGCTCTATAGCTTCAGTGAACACAATGCTGCAAAAAAACATTTGTTTTTCTAAAACACTGAATAATTACAATGCACCACAACATTGCATTCAGCATAGTATAACTAATCATCTGTCTGCAACTCTGACGTAAACTAATCTTTGAGGATATAGTAATGGTGAAAGCACTATAAACTTATAATTTATATCATACTTCTTTTCATAAACAGTAACTCTAAGCTTCATTTAATTTGCCAAGAACTTCAATTAGACAAATTCAAGCGGATCGTCACTTGTTGCTCTAGCATGGTTTAGACTGACGGGTAATCTATGGAATCATGTGCCTATAGATATATATATAGATATAGATGTATATATATATATAGATCTGAAGGCAGTGGTGGGCTGCCAAGAAAATGCCAAGTACACCTCAAATACAAGATTGATTTGCTCTGGCTGTACTTTTATAAATGCCGTTTTATAGTAGAGTAGCAGCCATGAGGCATAGGAGGGTGCATTATATCATTTCTGCTCCATGAACAACATACCCATTTTTAAGAATCGTGTATGTTGTCTATATAATAACTATTGCAGTAAGTGGAAAATATTCAGCCTGAGTGTGAATGACGAATGGGAGAGGAAGTTAAGGTGTCTACAAAAAATAATGAGTTTTGGTGTGATTCATGCCCAGCAGTTTGGGGAAATACATTAAGTCATTGAATTTCATCAACCTATTTGAACAATCAAAAAGGTTTAGAAATAAAAGAAAAATAACTGGAGAGAATAGACGATAAAGTAATTTAGTGTAGAATGTCAGTCTGCAAGTTTATTTTGTTTTTTCCTTGTTCTGAGTGCTCATTTAACTTTTATAGCACTTTCTGGGATTTCAAAGTAATGTTTCTGAATTTTAATTCTTATATGATATAGAAAGATACTAATATTCACATTTTACTGATTGAAGTTGCTAGTCTGTAGAGTCCAATTTCATTTTCCTCTGTGATCATTAGATCAGTGAAAAATGCAATTCAAACTGACATGTTTATTATGCATAAGAATAAAAAATACAAACCATGAAGAAGCAGAGAACGAACCCCAGGTATCTGTGGGTATAACTATGGTGCAACCAAAATCAGAGGCTCTGTTCCAAGATTGTAATATTTAGATATTTTTAAATTCCAGTAGGACAGCAGTCCTGAGACTCTAAAAAAAATGGAAAAATAATAGGTTTTATACACAAGTATAGTTGGAAATAATTACAAACTCTTAGTGACACTGCAAATAACAGTTTTTCCACTTCTTAGATGCCTTGGGTATACTGAATAAGGGAGGCTGCAGTATAATAGTGTATTCAAAGTGACTGAGTATCTTTATGATAGTGTACATTATGTTACAAAGGGGAATAAAATTTGAGATGTTCAGTGGTTCAGTTTAATATTTCTGTATTTGAATCAACTATGTCAAGACTCATATTTAGAGAAATCAAATCCTTGGATAATTTTCAGTTTCCTTTTAATTTCAACTTTAATCATGCAGCTGGCTTGTGTCTGAAAGATGAGTCTGAAGAGGAGAGAAAGTATTAGAAATCATGTAAGATGGGTGAAAACTGAGATAAATATTGTGCCTTCCAGTTGACAGCAATTCTAACACAAAGACCTATTCTATCTGCATATTTAATAATTTGTTTTGTGCTGTTTTATCAATAGGAATGTTACATATATAACCACATTCAGTTAAACAGTAAATTCAGTACAGCTTTATCACCCCGGTGATGGAGTGAAGGATATATTTATTGAGATTGTGGGAGCTGATATTGCTAAAAATAAGCTGTTGCTCACCCAATAAAATAATAATAAAAGAAAGATGATAGAAGAAATTATGTATTTGATTATCAGGGCAATTACTAGTACTTGCTCAGTCAGCAGAGTTGCCATGGAGCAATGCAAGTTTTCTCATCTTCCTGGTTTTATTTTGTTTGTTTTTTTTCCCACTAAACTGGTGATTTGAAGCATAGAAACTTTTGGAAATGTGATTATCATGGCCTGACAACCAAACACCAGTGGGAAAATGTGATTGGCTTTAGGAAAAAAAAAAATTATCACAAGTCTCTTGTGATCTCTAAATATTTTTTTTTCCCTCTTGTTAATTAGATGTGCATTTCTTCTAAAGGTTTTCTTTGCAACATTACCTTTGTTTTTTTTAACAAAATGTGTACAGCAGTTACATGTTGAGAACAGAGAAATCAGCTTCTTGCCTACATTTTTTTCTTAGACCCCAGGGCTGTCAGTCCGATCATTTAAGTCCTGTTTAAGTTGCTTGTTTTTAAACATTCATGGATCCACAAGGCACACAATAAAAACAAAATGCCCCTATATTGACAGGTTATCACAGGATCTCTGTGTGAGCCAAGGCTGTTGAAATTCCATTTCCTTTCAGGTTGTTGCTTTGTTCATGTGTGTGTGGCCTTTCTGATCCAGTGAGTGAGTGCAGTGCTGTTGCACACACTGTCAAAACTCTCACCAGTGGAAATCAGACTTTGTTTCCAAATCCTGGCACTGCAGTGGTACTCAGCTAAGCTCTTCCTGCTAGTCTTTTTAATTTGAGTTGTTGATGATAGCGTTACTGCTCCCTTGGTATATTTTCTTCTGAAGCCATGCAAGCAGGATGTGATATGTGATAAACCCAGGACAGGAGCTCATGGTATTTTGTCAATAAAGATTTTTTTTTTCTTTTTTTTTTTTTTTTTAATAATAGAAGTTTGCTCCCTCAAATATCTAAATCTTTCAACTTTTGTTCTTGTTCCTTGCCAATACAAGTCGAAGTGGTGGTTTTGCTTGTCTTAATCATGAGGTTCATTCTGTCACACATAACATCTTATGCCATGATTACCATTACGAGGGCACACATTGAAAAAAAACAAAAATAACTTCAGTTCCTTCCTTTCTAGAAGCCTATAGGCCAAGCCCATGCTGTTATATTTGTATGATTGAAAATCAGGGGGGAAATGAATTTGCTCATAATTACTGTTGCTTTATTCCAGAGGAACTGGGTTTAAAATCTGATCTGCTTTAACAAGCAAAAGCATGATCATGTTTTTGAATCATGGCTGGTAAATGAAAGGGGCTAAATTTTAGGAAAATTCAAATCTATTTTGACATTAGGCAGCTGTCTTTACTGCCTTCTGAGCATCACTTTTTAGTTATTCTGCATAGTTTGTTTTTCTGTAAACTTCTACAAATAAAATGATAAATTCTGGCTGACAGCAGTTATGAGTAATTCTGATATTTCAACTCCTAATTCATGGAATCCTATGGAAAATTTGGGAATATAAATTTGTATATTTATTTCTCATAGTCTTTCATTGTCAAATAATTTAATCTGATTTATTCCATGAAAATTTTTCATTATATTTTATTTAGCAGCATGCTTTTCAATGAGTTTATCTCCACATTTCACTTTATTATTTTTCCCATTTGTTATATGCAACAGCACAGGATTTTGAAATTAAAATATGACCCAGGTGAAGACTTGGTTTTATCTGTGTAAGTGGTAGCAAGCTAAGTGTTTGTGGTTTTCTTTGCTGTGTGGGTGATGTGGTTTCAGACATTTTGTAATGCATTGCTTTTAGTGGACTATAAAGAATTCAGTATCTTGTCCCATTAAGCAATTTTTTCCCACTAGAGCCAGAGGCTTGGATTCTGACATTTGTACACTGGTGAGAAGTTAATCTGTTTGGAGTCATCCTTATGACTAATTAATTCAAAATATGAACACAGTTCTCAGAACCTCAGTTGTAAGTCCCAGATATGAATCTAGAGTTTGCTTTGTGTAAGCATTTCACCTTAACCAAAAGATTTCTCATCAGAATATACCTCACCTGATTTATAGAGGGATTGACTCTGCAAATACTGAGCATAAAACTTCCTTATACAGATACACTGAACTGTACTGGGTCTCCTGACTCAGTCCTGGGACACTTGGAAGACACATCAGATTAGCTCAGTATTCAGTATTTTTCAGCCTAATTCTTACAGTTCTGTTTATATCCTCCACAATGAAGTATGTTCATCTGTTTTATCAAATTTTTATGAGAAAAGACATGGAAGAAAAATTTAAACCTGAATATTACCACGCTGATGTTTGAAATGTGGAGGCACATTTTTTTCATTAAAATCAGTTAGTCCAACAGCCTTCACTTTTTTGTATTTTTGTAAGTGACAAAGTAAAGAAAATATATTTGAATTATCTAATCACATTCACAAATTAATTCCATTTTGAGGCTCAGCTTCTTAACAGCAATTTGTCACTGTAGGAAACAGTTATCTTCCAAGACCATGGCTGGCCAGGAAATGTCTGATATATAGAATGTTTTGGTTTATTGCCATGCTGGTAGGTGTGCATGTTTTTGATATTGGAAAAATTTTTCAATATCATGCAACCCAGACGATGGAGAGTGCATGTGTACTTTGAATCAAAGAGAATTAATCTCCTGTGTTGTTTCAGCAGGTAAGTTGTAGCTGAAGGGACAAAAACATTCAGCAGTCTAATCTGTGTGAAGTGAAAGGGCTTTGCTGATGTCTTGTGTCATTTAACCAAAATTCACTGAATGTCACATCAAATTGTCTTGTAAAAGCAAGGCAAGAAAGATCTAGCTGATGCCTTTGTCAAAATCTGAGCCCTTGACCTCTTGCTGTTTTGCCTTCTTAGGAATGCAGGTGCTGGAATGGAATGGCATCCCCTTGACTGGGAAAACTTATGAAGAGGTCCAGAGCATTATTACTCAGCAGAGTGGGGAAGCAGAAATATGTGTAAGACTGTGAGTTTTTCCCCATCTTTCTGTTTCCATTTCTTTTTGGCTTTTCATGGCTTTTTTTTGTTTATTTTTTTTTTTTAATTTACAGTTGTTAAGGTGGAACCTTTGTTAGCACAAAGCATCAATGTAATAATAAGCAAGAGTTCACTGCGAATGTGGGAGACCTGTTTGTTCTGTTTTTCTCTTAAAGTCAGAAGGAGAGATAAACTGAATCAGATGTTAGTAATTACGCTTTTATAAACAATGATAACTCCATTTTCAGGCCGCAATCTCCTCTCATTGACAAACATAGAGTTCACTGAGCTTACCAGTGTTAGAAAAAGAAGGTAATTTAGTAGTAACTTGAATTTAGTGAAAACTGTATCCCTTAGATGAAATTCATTTAAGCATCATGAGAAATGCATACACTTGCATTAAATCCATTAAGGATTTCACCTTAAAAGAAGCTTTTCTTCTCAGCTCTTTAACAGCATTTCAAATATATATCAGCTAAGAAGGGACCATGCTTGGGAGCTGCTTTCTGTCATGAACCACTATTCATTTACCTACTTAATACAATAATGAGGGTATGAGGAAAGAGTTTCTTTTGTCTCAGGCTTCTTATTGCTTTTTTTAGGGACCTGAACATGCTCTCAGACTCTGAGAATCCCCAGCACCTGGAGCTGCATGAGCCAGTAAGGACAGGTGAGAGACGAGATGTTGCTTTGATATTGTACGACTGGATAACAGCTGAAAATTGGATGTGATATAAGCTGGTATGTTAGTATTGCAAGCTCTGGTGTTACATCCCAAATATGGCCATGGGTAGAAAGGGGGCCACACCTTATATAAAAAGGCAAGATGAGGAGATCAAGTGCACCCTCGATGAATTTGCAGGCAGCACCAATTTGGGCAGGAGTGTTGATCTGTTGTAGGGTAGGAAGGCTCTGCAGACGAATCTGGACAGGCTGGATTGATGTGCCAAGGCCAACTGCATGTGATTCATCAAGGCAAAATGTCAGGTCCTGCACCTGGGTCACAAGAACCCCAGGCAGCCCTACAGGCTGGGGGCAGAGTGGCTAGAAAGCTGCCCAGAGGAAAAGTACCTGTGGGTGCTGGGTACTGTAAACTCTAGGTGTGATATATTGTTGTCCTTTTTCCTTCTGTTGCCCCTAAAGTTTACTTTGCCCAGTCCCTGGGTTTGCACCTGTGTCAGTAACTGGCCAGCGAGTTGCTGGTGTCCCCAGGGCCTCGGCTGCCATCCTGGGTCCAAACCTTGCAGCACTCTGCTGTCACCTCAGGCCTCTGCTCCTATAAACTGCATTATTAATCTGGAGTCATAAATACTTCAGTCTGCCCTGTGCAATTACAGCTGTGCCTTTCTATACCAAAATAATTAAGAATGGGCACTAAAGCACACCGCTGTACAAGGCAAAGTGTAACTCAGGCAAATTAAGGCTGTAGCTATCTGGTCATTAGACAATTGCTGTTGCAGCCAGACAGGCTAAAACAAAGCTCCCAGCAAACTGCAGAAAGTCCAAATAACACACACGTCCTAAGGCCTATGTTCATAGAACCCATAGAATTGTCAGTGCTGGAAAAGATCTTGATGAAAATACCTGTTAGCTTAATACAAGGTTTGTGGCCTGCTGTAAGTGATAAAACTCCAGTATTTACTGGATATAGGCGTGCAATATCAAGGAGTCAGTTTTGGTATGTAGATTCTAAGATGGCAGTCCTTTTGGGTGGATTTCCTGCTATTCAATCAATACCACAGCTATGGGCTTCAGTCATTGTATCAGTCATATCTAATCTAACTTTGAGTCAACATCCACAATCTTAGCTAGTAATGCAGCCCCTCAGCAAGCTCAGTCCAGATTAAAAGACTGCTTCACTCACCATTTCATGGGTCCATTCTGAGTTCCGTGGTTTTGTGGCAGCTCTTTCATCAATCAGTATCTAAATTATCTGGATTGAATCCTCGATTTTCTGACCACATAAAATTTCCTAGCTATTAATATACTTACCATCAAGCTACCTTCAGTTGAAAATTGATGTTATTGATAATAATTGAAAGCAAAGACTAAGTCTGACAGAGCTTTGAAGTAGAGGTACCCACAATTTTTTAATTTGTGAGCAGATCCAAACCACCAAAAGCATTCAAAGACACTGAAATCAGTTTTGGAAAGGACAAAAACTAGAATAAGCAACTTTTTTATTAATGAAGAAAACTAAAAATGAGAAGGAACAGAAATAAAAGAAAATTGCTCCATTCTTGCAGGCATGCTTCCTCCTAGTCTGGAAATCTTCTTGTGGTTTCTAAGTTGGAGCAACTGTAGAGTTTCTCTGGCTGTCAAGTCTTTCTTGCCATAACCTCTAAGGTTTGGCAGACTGTGCTTTAGAAAGGAACAATCTCCATTTTCTCTGAAGGAAAAATGTGTTAGAGCCGAGCAGGCAGGATAAGGCTAAAGTCTTGTTTTAAACCTCTCATACTTCTGAGAACTTGGGAATCAAGCTGTGCCTAGTATCCTTTTAACTCTATTCAGTCTAGCATATATGAAACTTACTAGATGTCGTTTCTGTGTCAAATAGAAATTGCTACCTCCAAAGGGTAAATTCCTCCCACGCATTCCTGGGCAGCAGGGAGGGCAATCAGACTCCTACCACAGATGCCTCACACAGGTGTGAGTAATAAGGAAGGATGAATCAGAGCTTTTAGCCTTCATTTGTTTACATTTTTTTCTTCTTTGATTAATTTGTGGTCGTGAAGTTTTGAGGTTTTTTTCCTTTTATTTTTGTATAAATTATCTCAGGAGCAGTTCTGTTCAATGTTCAGTTGATTAAAAAAAAAATTAAATGAGATTTAAACTTTTAACAAGAAAGTTCAGATACTTGGTAAAACTGGACCAGTTTCAAATAATGAATGATAGCACAGGCCACGCTTTAAAACTGTAATTTGCTCCAGTTTGATTCAACATGATCCACAAAGCCTGTTTTTCTTCACCTAGAGGTACCTTCTCAGAAAGCTTTTTAGGAAAGGGGCACTGGTAAGTAGCACTAGCACAGAAAGATTGGAATTGGGATGTCAATACTGTGGGAGAGACGTCTATTTTTTATAGGATGCCTTTTGCATCTTCAAAGTATACAGGCAGATGACATGAAAACTTGTAAAGATTGTTATGCTGTCCCTGTACCATGGCAAGATGGATTTGAATGTGCTGGCAATTATCAATACAAAGCTCTCTTGCTTTAATCCAGTAGATAAAGCGAAGTCCCCAGGGGTTGATCCCAAGCAACTGGCTGCAGAGCTCCAAAAGGTTTCTCTACAGCAGTCACCTCTGGTTGCTTCTTCAGGAGTGGAAAAGGGATCTCATGTCCACTCTGGAACCACTTCTGCCACCTCCAGTGCTGTTCCTAGCCCTGGTCAGCCTGGTTCTCCCTCAGTGAGCAAAAAGCGGCACAGTAGCAAGGTAAGAAACTTCCAAGTTATGGAGCAAGAGCATTCTGATGACAGGAAGAAATTGCCCGTTTACCTTCTTTAGTGTTGCAAGAAATCACAGCACATCTTGGCAAACTCATTTCCTGGGTAACAATGAATATTACTGTTAAGATATTGAATTTGGACACAAGGAAAGATGATGTGATTTATCCAAGGTCACAAGAGACTGGTTCCTCTCTGAAAATATTTTTTTGAACTTGATATTATTGTTTTTAAACAAAATAACTGCCCTTTCCAGCCTTCATTGCTCTTGCTTTCAAAGTGCACCCTACATGGTGGTGAGGTACAATTTCCACTAAAGAAGCTGTTAGTACTAAAACCATAATTTCCCTCTCTGTACTAAACTACTGCTTAAAGTGCTACAAGCTATGAATAATCATAGCAATAGTAAGTAAGTCTCTGAAAGCCTAGGAAAGACTGAAACAAAATTTACCATTAAAATGTGTTTTGTCACTAGATAATTCCTGTGAACTTACCAAGAATAATTTCTCATTTTCTTTGCTACATCCTGCCTATTCCTCAGCTGAAGTTCTTTCTCCTTGTGCATCCACACACCTGAAAAGGGAAGAGTGGGAATTTAGTAGCATTTTTTCACAGTTGAAACTGAAAACTAGAACATAAAGTCATCTGTCACATTTTTGCATTTTTTGTCAAAAAAGTCAAGACCTGAAGTGAAAATCGATGCTGTGAAGACTGCATTTCCTGAAGCAATTTGCAAGAGTGCTGCTTGCTATCCTGAATATTCAGATTCTCACACGCTTACAATGCTTCACATTGCAAAGAAAGTGCTTTCTAAACATTTATTACTCTGCACCTTTATTCCTTTTTGGGACTGTCAGGTTCCTACTGTGTTAGAGTTATGTTTGTATTTTTGTGCTGTTGGAACTATGCCTGTGATGTGAACAGATGAGTTAGGTACTGCACAAACCAGAACCAGCAAATGGTGTCTGCTCATTTCAGACAGCTCTTCGATATGCCAACATAACTTTCATGTGAGAGGAAACACAAAAATCATTTTCATCCAGAAATTTAGTACAAACTGGGAAGATATTTGTTGGTCAGTTTGGTTTGGATAGTAATTCTGTCTTGCCACAATGCCCATAGACTTCCTACAAACTAATTCAGGTCTATGATGCACAACTTAAATCCATATGCCAATATTTACCGGGCCTAACTTCAGGGATCTAGCAGAATTGCTTAATCCATAGGTCAATAATTAGATTCACTACAGCATTCTTTGGATATTGTGCACATTTACATGTGAACTAGTTTGCCATGTGCATGATTTTTGCCACTGAGAATAATACGTTTCTGAAGTACAATGAATGACACTGGGTGAAACCTGCCATTACAGTGCAGGCACCGCATGCAGAGAGCAGGGCTCTTAGTGCACGTGCCACCATCTACACTGAAGCACCTTTCATTTGGTGAGATGAATCACACTCCTAAATTCACATTGTATGGAAATCCATAAATCCTTGCTGTGCAGTGTATCCTGGAGAGGTGCCCCTCTCTGTCCACATGAGGAGACTGGGTTCCCAGCTTTGGCACTATAGCAGATCACCTAAAGTTAGATGCATAAATTTAATTTCTTGCTTCACAAAGAATGTAGGATTCTTTTATGAAAATTCAGCTGGAGGCTTATAAAGATGAAACAAAAAATTGTTAGAACTAATGCCTTTATGTAGGAGATGCTAAAGTCAGAACTAGTCAGGTATATATTTAAAATATTCTTTGCTTATTTCTGAAAATCATGTTGAGAGGCATTTCTTTCATAACAAGCATGGCTCCTGTTGACTTGTATAGTTTCTGTTCATTGACTGCAGGCCAAGTTTATAATGGTGTTGAGCTGTGTTAGAAAAGAAAGCTCATCCTTTCTGGAGCTGCTCTTTGCCTTGGGCTGACAGCATTTCTAGGCAGGCTGCAGCCCTGCCAAAGTATCATGACAGACTAAATATCCAAGCTGCCTAGATTTTGTTTTCGCAACCCTTTTTATTTTTACCAAGTATTTTTTTTAAGCTTTTTGTATAGAATGTACACTCTAGAAATGTTGTAGTAGTCTCTGTCATATTCTGCAGGGCCAATTTTCTCATATTTAATATTACCACAGGAAGTGATAGCGCATAGCATCAAAGCCTGGCATTAACAAGTTTCACCTCATGGCTGTGACAGCCTGCTTGAGCAGGTGTGATGGCATTACAAAGCACCATCTCTTACACAGGGTGTGTGAGTGAGTGCAGGAAATATCAAAAGAAATAAGACTGAAATTAGATTAGCCATCACACAGCTTTGGAAGCCTTGAGCTGACAATATCTCATGCAGAACTGTTTCTTTTGTAGTGTAAACATGTGATCATTCTGTGGTGCAGATTACATCCAGGATATAAATGACCTACAGAAACATTTAATATGAAGAATGGATTAGTTTTTTTTATAAATCCTCAGATCCTTTAGCTCCCAAAAAAATCAACTGTGAAATACTTTTCCCTCTTTACAAATGAACCCTCACTGAGGCTGTGATAAAGAAAGATACTTATTTGCATCTCTGCCTCTCAATATGGAACCAGCTTCAAAGTTGGCCCAGGTCTGAGCTGGGGATTAGACCAGATGGCCTTGAGAGGTCTCTTTCAACCTAAATTATTCATGTTTCTTTAAAATATATGGGCAATTCTTCATGATCAGTTTTAGATCCGCTGACATCAGAGAAAACAAAGTATTTAATATATTGAATCACAGTCTTGTAAATGATGCAGAGATTCAATAATGATATAGAAATATAAAAAGCACATTTATTTTTACAGACTCCACTTTACAAACTCCACCTTAACCACCTTCGGAAGTCTCAATAAAAATTCATCATGCCCATTCCCTTCTCTATGAACTCCTCCTACATTAGCCATACTAATACATTCTGCATTACATGACATTCAGAGCGAACAAACTCATTATTCCTGCTATTCCAACTCATGAAAAATGAGAGCATTTAGACTACCTGGCAGTGATTTTGTAGCCACAGCACAGCTCGCTGCATGTTATTTTTGGTGTTGTCAGTATTGTCAGTGCTAGTATAGCCTGAGGTCAGAACTATTAAGTATAATAAAATCTATTTGTAGGGGTAAAGTATGAGAAATATAAGCCATTTATGCCCTACTTTGAAAGATTGCATGATGCTCAGGTAGCTCCCTGTCTTTGGCAAAAGGAGTGAAATTCACTTGCTGAATAGTCTGTCAAGGGCCTAACAAGTTTTAGGAGTACTTTGTTATCAACCTAAAATTTCATTTCAGATTCAGAGCATTTTATAGATTATTGGTGACTTATTTTAACTTCTGGATGGATTAAACTTCTTTAAAAGCATTGTAAGGTACCAAGAAAAGCTGATTATAAAGTTTTTCATGAGAATTATTTTTTGGATGCAAATACATTTACAGAAAAATCAAGTTTGGTTTAGTTTTGGGTGTTTTTTTCTGGTAAAGCTTGTGCTCATAAAGAAACACATCTGGAAGGCAAGGTAGAGCAGTAAATCAAACAAGAATAAGGCAACACAAGACAGTGAATATATGCATCTAACAGGCAGATTTGGGCTATTTTTCTCCTGTGTTTTCATTGTGATAGTGTTTAGGTGGGATTTTTCTGGATAGTTCTGGTCTGTAGATCTGACTGATTGAGAGGATGCTTCTTCAACACAAACCTGAGAAGGGTAGTGCATCACCTTACCTCCATGCTGTGGTGCAGGAGATGTGGGCACTTCATTGGCCTAATTTAAAGCAGTTGATGTCCAACATCCTAAGAAAGCTTCTAAGGGTTTTCCTGGAGTGTAGGGCAGAACAATGATGCTTGAAGAGGCAGATGGGTTTTACTCTTCTGAGAAAGTGATAGAAATACAAATTACATGGAATAATGTCAGGCAGCTGCTCACATCTGGAGGAATAGAAAAAGATGGCTTCCAGACCAGTCTCCAGAGAACAGTAAGTTTGTCCTTGTTTTCATCCTCCGTTTTCTGCTGCATCAACCAACAAAGCATATGTGGAGGGAATGCAAGAAATATTCAAATCCTACTACTGAAAGAGAGCTTTCTTGCTTGACTGATGGCTTGCAGATGAGAGGTTGGTCCAGAGTGCCTCAAGGCCACCAGTGTTTAACAGAACAGCATATTCTTGTGAGTTCAGGATTCTAATCAAGTGGTGATATTATTTTCTACCGACAAACAGGAGGAAAGAAAAAGGGCAGAGAGAAACATTGAGGATTTTATTGCTTTTTGTCAAAAACCTAAAAAAGTTTAATGATAAAGAACAGAGAGGAAAGCGAGGACAGAAAATTTAAATTTTGTGTCACAGAAAGTGTGGGGAGGAATTTGAATATGAAGTGTTGTAGCCGAATTTATTATCAGAAAACACAGAATAAAGCAAAAGACATTATATGAGATGGCTTGCAATTGTGTAATCCACTTATACACATCACTTAGTTTTAGTACCATTATTTCCACTCTTTCTACCCACTTTCACCTAAACTCATTTTAAATTAGAGTAACTTTTGCCTCTCTCTGCCTTTCTCATACCGACGGAAATATAGAGCTGTGTTTTACTTGACGTGGTCCTTTCTTTCTCTTGGCAGCATTCATGTTTGTTACACAGGGTTAATGCTATATGTTTTTTTCTCCCTATGCCTCCTTGTGTGACCAGTCTGCTCAGACTGTAAAGACTTGGTGTTTAAGTTGCTTGATTCTGTACCTGAATAAACACTGATCAAAATGGCTAGGCTGGACTTTAGGTGCTGTTAAAATACATAACCATTAGTTTTGACTGTAACAACTGGAGACAGTTTTTAAAAAATTGTGGCAATACAGCAGTATAAACCACACCTGTTAAAAAAATTAACTTAGAAAATCTATGTATTTTTAATCTGGCAGCCCACAGAAACTACAAAGTCTGCTTCCCATCTGATCACTGGAGAAATACAGGTAAATATGTAGTTTTTGCTGCGTAAATTGTTTATACTGGCTGTGCTTTTCTGTGGAATAAGCTTGCAGAAAACTATCTCCATCAACTGGTTTCTTATTCAGTTACAATCCCTTAAAATGTCAGTAACGTAAGACTGCTTGATTTTTGCAACCGTCTTTAATGTTGGCTTGTGAAATACAACCAGAAGAACGGAAAATGCTGCTGTTCCCAAAAGGAATAAAAGGATAGTGAAATTCATCCTAGTCCTTAATCTTTGGCCTCTTATTGTGCTTTTCTTTAGAAATCCCCAGTCTGTTTGCATTGAAGCAAGAACCTCTGTGGATTTCTTATAGTGCAGTGTATTTATTTCCATGCCATGCCAAGTTTATGGTTATCCCTTACATAAATTGACTTTAGCCTTTTAAAACACTGGAACAGAGAACAGCAGAATGACTGAAGCCTAACTTACTATAGATTTCTGGGTTTTTTTTTTCCC
The DNA here is from genome assembly GCA_014706295.1 of Lycocorax pyrrhopterus obiensis. Lineage (NCBI taxonomy): Eukaryota > Metazoa > Chordata > Aves > Passeriformes > Paradisaeidae > Lycocorax > Lycocorax pyrrhopterus. The sequence continues at coordinate 9,505,024 of JACSVZ010000015.1, forward strand.
CTTGATTAACCCCTCTCTTCTATATTAGTGCTGAGTGTCTTTCCATAGTATTATAACATCCTTGTCAGACTTGGCCTCCAGGTAGATAGGATGTGAGTAATTATCACTCAATAAACTGGCTATTATTCAGAATAATATCAAGGGTTCAAATTTCCTTTACTTTTTCTTGATTGGAATAGATCAGTATGGGTGTTTCCTTTTTTTTCTTTTTCAAGGTCCAATGTGATGATCTAGCATCTCATTCTAGTCAGGAGAGAGAGACATTCTAAAATGTGTTTAATTCCAGCGAACATAGAAGTCTAAAGCTCATTTTATTCAAAGGGTTTAGGGGATATTGAATCACTTAGAAAGCAAAAGTAACAAATAATCCTACTGTGTTTTAATGCATTCACTAGCTTCAAATCAACTATGACAAACACCTTGGCAACCTTATCATCCACATCCTTCAGGCAAGAAACCTTGCTCCCAGAGACAACAACGGCTATTCGGACCCCTTTGTTAAAGTTTATCTTCTTCCAGGAAGAGGGTAAGTGTAGGACAAATTTTAACCTGAACTTTCTTTTAGTTTAGCTTTGCTACTTGTCATTAATAAATAGAACTAAGAGTTATTGCTGTAGAAAATCCAGGTGCAACACCAGGAAAAATGGTAGATTTTTAATACAGAGTCGGATCCTATTCCCAGGACAACGTACATACTTTGGTAGTGACCTTAGGAGCTTTATGATCATTCCTGTAGATTTACTTTTTTTTTTTTTCATGTTTCCTTTTAAAAATTATAATACATGTGAAGGTACTTAAAATAACAGCAGACTCAATGGAAATGTAATAAATAGATGCAATACTTTCTGTAATATAGAAAGCTGCATGTTAAGTTTAGCATGGAATGGTTGCTTCAGCTCAAAACAATCTGAATTTAGGAGAGATTTGCAAACAGGCAGAATTAAAGTACCTGAGATAAATTTAAGGCTGCAAGATAATACAAAAGCCAAGAAATACTGGTCAGAAAAAAATCTCTCCATATGAGTTTTATGTTTTGTTTTTTTTTAAGAGTGAAGATATGGTTTTAGAAATACTGCTAATTTTGTATCTAATGACTATACAAGTCACTAATCACTTTTTCACAGATTATTGATGTTTTTGACTCTGTAATTACAAATAGCTCATTAGTACTTCCTTTAAAAGATATGTTTCTGTATCAGCAAGATTATATCCAAAGTTTGCCCTAATGTTGCACAATGTCATATATATATGGAGCATATGTAAGAATATATAAGAATACATGGTTAAAATAGTCCTGCTGACTTCAGTGACACAATAGACATATCTAAAATATAGCTGATGGATCAGACTGTGTATTGCAGAGACAAATTCCTGCAAACTTGCCTGCTTGTGTAATCATACTAAAAGACTTTTAGGCTAGAACAATGCAAATAAAAATGTGTATTTCTGTTCTGCTCAAACTAACAGGAAAGTGGATGTTCAGGTCACAGTTCAGCATTTGGTATATAGGCAAGCCCCACTAAGTACATGAGTGGTACAAATAAAACCATACATTTTCTTTTGTGGCTTGCTAATTCCAGCTATGCAGTATTCAATATTGTTCAGTAGCACTGGGCCCAAAACTATTACTGAACGTAGGGGGAACAGGTGCTAAAGCTTGAGAGTGTTTTAAATGTACCTAAGGCTTTTGTAAAATGCTTGTCAGATCAATCTTAGTGGGAATTTTGCAGGTACATTCGCTGATATAGAAATAAGGCTTTGAGCTAAAGGCATGTTCATCCTATAAAGTATCAGTTTAAACTTGTTGCCAAGTTATGCAGGATTGGACTTTAGTTTTGTTTGGGTTTATTATATTAAAACAAGCCACTGTTACAGTTTTGCATGTAACTTGGGCCTTTAGGGAATAATGAAAAGGAAGAACTTTTTAAAAGTCCCAAACATTTTTCTGAAAGTAGAAACTTGGGTTGCTACTGAATAACTTTTATTTGTAGCTCAGACCATGCTAGACTTCTTATTCTTCCTAATGCCTCTATTTCCTTTGATTCTGATACTAGAAACTACCCATTATTCATGTTTTCTTTCATCTCTGTTCTCATTTTCTCTTACACTGCTTCCTCTGTGTTCCTAACTCCGTAAATTCTGGGTACGCAGACAAGTCATGGTTGTCCAAAATGCCAGGTAGAGTGTATTATCTTCCAATTTTATTCTTTCATTTTTTGCATGCATGAATGAGACAGTGAGCCTGTGCATTGAACTACAGATTTCTCTTGAGTTCTGATGGCATGAAACTGTGGTATGCTTTTGCTTTACATTTTCTAAGGAGGTCATTTCCAGGAGTTGGAAACAAGCAGTTAATGCTCCTTGCTGTATCATTATTCTAAGGCCAAACTCTGATGATGAGCAAAATTTCTTTTGAAGTCTGGAAGAATTTAGTTCAGAGATATCTAAAACTTCATTCTCACTCACTGAAAGTTGAAAAATAATTAACTATGAATTTGTATCAAAATTTTGAATGTTGTTATTGCCAAGAGAAACAGGGTGTGTTTGGTAATGAAATTGAGTATTTTTCTCTATTTACGTTGCACAATGTGTAGACATTAAAGCCAGGTATAACTCTAGATAATTGCCCAGATGGGCAATTAAATTTGCTTGACCACATAAGTGGTTATTTGTGGTAAATAAACTTAAAATTTAATTATTGAAATTACGAGTGCTTTGTTTGTCCTGGAAACATAGGGCAAAGCTCAGTTCTCAAGATATGCTAATATCAGCCCAGGCTAAGAACATAAGAAATATTCAAGCCCCAATTTTAAATTTGTCTAAAAGTGATAACCTGACTAAACAAGTGAACAGATTAATTTCAATAAACAGATTTCTATAATCTTTCTTCATTACTAAAATTATTTAATGAATGTTAAAATCACACATTTCATATGTGTATTCTATTAGACTTTTTAATACAGTTATTCTATTATGCTTCTTTCATTGTACTTAATACATTGTATTATATATTAATAAATTATAATTAAGGTATCAGAGAGAAAATATAAAGAAAAGAGATATGCAGTTTGTATCCTTTCACACGGCATACTCCTTGAATTTCAAATGCAATTTCACATTAAGTGACATACCAGTGACTGGTGTAATGAATGCATTTTATTAAAGTAGCTTCATCTGTTAATCTGTTAATTGTTGGGGGAATGTGCATCAGTGGTATGAACTTAATATGTTTGCCAGACCCTTCCCTTCAGAGGCCTAGAAACTTTCATCTGCCACCCAGTTTTGCCTGATTCTGCACCTTCCTAGAAGAGGTCAAGGTATCCTGCTTCCCTCTGCAATGCATACAGACCACAGACTACATGGATGTGGGCTCAAGCCGCCCTCACAGTTTAGATCCAAATATTCCATGGACTTCACTGGAAATATTTCAGAGCTACTATGTTAACAACACTTTTGTATTTTGTCACTGCCAGCTCTGGAACTCAACACTGCATGAATCACCTTCTCACATACTCCAAAAAAGAATCAGAAACTTTGAAAAGGTGATGAAGTTCTACTACTGCAAAAGGAGATCCAAGAAAGGAAAGGGAATGTTGATGCCATTTCCTTGGCTGAGTGTCCAAAGGATTCTTTGCCACTTTCTTCAAAAAATGAAAGTATATCTGTTACCTAGAACCAGTAGATCATAAGACATCTAATCATGCTTTTCTCATACCAGAGAGTAGGAAAAGAAGGCTACTGAGGTGCTTTAAAATTTTAACTGCATTACTTAAAAATATTTGCCAAAAAAATCTCATTTCAAAATGGATTCAGATTTTGTATTTCAGCCTTCTTTCCAAGATATGCAAAGAAATAGCTTTTTGTGAGTTTCTTTTTCATATGGTCTTGGTCCCTCTAGATTTTAAATCACTCTTGCCATTCTGTGCTATGGCTTATAGGGCTCACTGAACTTTGGAGAGCTGCTGCTCTCTTCTCATAAGCAGAGGTGAACAGATACTTTGTTTCATGAGTCTCAAAACCCTTCACATTTTTCAATAAACTGAAAGACAGTGGATAGAAAGATTTCCAAGAAAATAAGTGGAAATATGTAGAATGACTAGAGCAAAAAATTTGAGGAAATATAGCTGCAAATCTCTTTCACTTAGAGATATCGGGCTAGTAGGCATCTTGGATACAGCCACCTCGTTTTGGAGAATAAAGCCACTCCGCTATCCAGATTAGTTAAATGGGATCACTGTGCAGCAGAATTGAGTTTATAGAGTGAAACTGCTGGTGCTGAAGTCCCAACATCGACATATATGTGCCAGTAAAACACAAGTATCTTTCGCATAACCATAAATCAGAATTGTTCCAATCCGATAGCAGGTGTGGAACATCATTAGTGACTGGCTGATTAAATGAATTCCTAAATGCTCCTTCTCAGTTAATCTCATATGGAAAGAATTAGTTCACTAGTTCTGAGACCATGCCACGGAGTGAACCAAAACAGTTAAATCAGAAGTGAGAAATGTACACTACCAAAAGTTATTGTAGGGGAACCATAAAAGAGTCTAATACGGCATATACAAGTAATTTTGTGCCATTTTGTCTTAGTGCTGGAGAACAGTCCTGGGAACATTTTGTTTAGTAATCCGTGTAGCAGATATATACTTGCAGACTGACAAAAAGAGTTTCTTTACCTTAAATCTTGTGGGGTTTCTGAAGTATTAAAAGACTCTCATGTTCTCCTATCAGCTTTTTTGAGCTGTCCATTAAAATTTATGTTAAATTAAAATTGGAATGAAAGCAAATCTAACATCAAAGCTCAAAGAGCTAGATGAATCCATATTCTGTTAAAGATTATTGTATTGCTTTCTCCATACTCAGGAAATGCAAAGTACAATAAAAACCATTAGTGAATCTTTTTAAAAACAGATTGTGCTGCCAAACCTTTGTTCTTGGCTATCGACAAAAAAAAAAAAAAAAAAATCGCGATCCTGATGCACTTTTATGTTTCTTTCCAGTATAGTTAGAGGGATAGGCAGAGAACAGGATCAATAAGAAATTAGTGTTTCAATCATTAACAGGATATTAGTTACCTTATGGCATTCATTAAATGTGTCTGTGAGATGGGACTCCTGTAATTAGAGATTGCAACCTATAAATATAATGAATATCTGCTGCTTTAAAGTGCTAATGAGATGGTTGTGGAAAAGAAATCAATGCATTATCACCTCAATTTAGAATCAGAGCCCAATACCTACAATGAGAGGACAAAGTCTATGTGCACAGGCTGACTGATGCTTTATCTTAAAATGGTTTGAGGCAGAGCAAGCCTGCTGAAGAGTCAGAAGATATTTTAAAAGACTATCTCAGAAAAGCACATGAAAGAAAACATCCGAAAGGCTGTCATTGTCCTCTCGTAACCCTGAAATGCTGCAGAAATGGCAGATACAGCTCTTTTCTTTTTCTGGTTTTCGGTTTGTGGATGTTGTTTTGGGTTTGGGGTTTTTTTTGTTTTGTTTTTTTGGGTTTTTTTGTATTAGAGCTGAAAGAAACAAAAGCTTGCTAATGTAATGTTTTCTTTTGTTCAAATTCAGTGCTGAGTACAAGCGGAGGACTAAGTACATACAGAAAAGCTTGAATCCTGAGTGGAATCAGACAGTCATTTATAAAAATATCTCCATGGAGCAGGTGCGTGACTGGTGGTGCTCTTCAGTGCTTCTTGCTGCTTTATTATTTGCATGGTCTGCAGGGCTCACAGTGAAGGGAGCAGTGCTACTGGCAATTCTGTGAGCCCCTGTAAAATCTTGCCAGATTTAGGAAAAATTCAGAATTCTTTCCTTGCCTCTGATAGAGCTTACTATGGCAATACTCTTTTCTTGCCCTTCAACTCATGAAAATGGTAGTTTTTGGGGATTACACTCATAATCATGTCATAAGTACAGACATGAAAATTTAAAAAATGATAATGGAATAAATTAATGAGGGAAAAAATTAAGACATAAGTTTCTGAAGTAGATGCAGAAATCATAGTCACTTTTTGTTCCAAAAGCCATGCAAGCTCACACAAAGCACAGTTTCTACCACTTTTTTATTAAAAAAAAAACTAAAATGTAGAGGTACTTTTTTAGATTTATCAATGATTTATATCAATATCTTGAGATAAGAAACACATAAAAAAAATAGAAGACATTTTATTTCCTTGTCATAGAAAGATTTAACTCACATCTGGGAAGGATGTCTGCAGAGTCTTCTCTGTTTCTTGGTGGCTTCCTAAATCCAACTCTGCTTCAGAAGCAGCATTGTGAAGCAACTGAGTCCTCTACTCCTCCATCTATCCTCATAAAGGGCTTTTTACCAACTTGAAAAAGATATAATGGGAAAAATTACGATCAGTTATTTTTTTTTTATTTATGAAGTATGTTTTATAGAGTACTGGATTTGTGTTCAGTCCTGAATCTTTTTGCCTTTCTTACTGTTTTGTTCTTGATACTTTCAACTTCACTTTACAGTGCCATTTAATCTTTCAGTACTTTTTAAAAAAGCCTAGAATAACCAGGCTCTTTAGTGAATAGATTTCCCACAGCTTTTAATATACTTCTCCATCACAACCCCAAGACCTCAATATAATCTTCCCAATTTAAAATTTCATTATTCTTTCTTCTTGTTCATTGAGAGGAACGTAGATTAAGATACTCATTTTTGCACAGAGCAGAACCCTTCCCACAGAGGGATTTGCATGGTTGCTCCTGCAATCTACACATCTGGACTTAACAGGTAGTAGCTCAGATTTACTTCAGGTGTGTCCTGTTGCAGGTAGTGGTTTGATGGGGTTTTCTCACTGCTTCATGTAGGCTTTTATAAATGGTAGCTCATTGACAATTAAAGCATCAGAAAAAAAAATTATGTTAGCCTAGCTGCAGTATAAAACCTAGGTCTTCTTGGTTTGGCAACAGGGTTTGGTAAACCTTTACAATATCTCCAAACAGCTTTTCATCTAAGAGAGATTCTTCAGTTTTCTTAATTTGCTTGGGAGTTCTGCTGTGGCATTTCACAGAGCTGTTATTAAGAGTGCTGGGATGTTGTGCATTCAATGGCTGTTTGGTGCTTTGAAAACAGATAATGACGTTAATCTTGGATTTCTTGGACAGTGATTTTAATGCCAAAACAATCTCCTTATATATTTGATGTCAGTTTTTTGACCATTATTTGATGAAATTTGCAGTTAGTTTGCATGTTGAATTCTTCGCCCTTTTGCTTTCTATTTGCAAATCTCCTCCTATTCCCTTCCTCTGAGGCTGTTATGCAGTGTTTATGGTTTTAAGTGTGTAAACTTCATTTGAGCACCATATATCTTCTATATTTTGGCGTCTTGTCACACAGAGAATACTGTTTCCTTCCATCCCTTTCCATGGCCTCTACCTACTGCTAAGATACTGATGTGTGTGACTTTTCTCCTAAAAAATTCCATGCCCTGTCTTAGAGAATATACAGTGAAGCACATTTCTAAATCACAAATAATTCAATGCTGATGATAAGTACCCTCTACAGTCTGAAGAACTCTCACCATGTAAGAGACCATCATTTGTACTCATAACCCTCACAAATGTATATTTCAAAATAGTTAAGAATATGAATAGAAATACAAGACAATAATTGCATTAGACTGAGAATGAGCATTCTATTCACCAAACAAGCAAAACTGCATCACACACAGTTACAGAGTTAGCAGATTCAAACATAAATTCATGATTTTTTATAAATAGTATTTCTTCAAAGAAATATTTCCTTTCCCGCCGTGCTTTTTTCTCTCCATCAAAGCATGCATTGCTTGCTGACAGCAAATAAGTATTATTAAATATTTCCTAATATAGTTCTTTTTAACGTCACTGTCTAGACTTTAGCTGGTTGTACAATTTTTCATTTTCCTTTTCTCTTTCATAAACTAGCTGAAATTAAAGTGAAAATAATTATGGGAAATAGATCACTTTGAAATGAAACAGACTTTTTCAAGGTCGGAATGATTAGTTTTATCACATTTATAGCAAATTTTACTTTGACAGTTGGAGAAAAAATAAATTAAACTGTGAATATTTAGTAATTTAAGGTTTTTGTTAAGTAATACAGTGGAAATAATTACAATTTGAGAGGAAGGCTGAGTACACACATTACAAATGTTGTGCAGTAATTGCTAACTCAAGTCCAATACCTAGTCAGAGCATGAAAGGAAGCATTAGAGTAATTTAAGGAGAAGATGATAAAAGATGTAAGTTCTGTTGCTGGTGAGGCCGTTGGTATAATGTATGATCACACTGTAAGGTGTGGTTTTCTTTGCCTCAATTTCTTACTTGCCAGAAAGCAAATAAAAGCATTTCCTTATATGAAATAACTGCATAAAGCAAATAGTTTTGCTGTAATTTATGTCTGTAATATGAAGGTAATATATTTAGAAAGAGTAATATTTTCAAAATCCTTGAATGATATGGAAGCCTAGGTCTTATTTCCCAAAGTAAGGAAATCTTTCATATGAATCAGTAAGATGTTGGTATTTAAATCTTACTTAATATTTGGGACAAAACAAAGTAAGTTCCTAGGTGACTTATAAAAAGTCTTTTTGTCCTCCCGTGTACTGAAATACAACAATATAGAGAAGAGAACAATAAATTATTAAATATGAATGTAAACAAAAATAACTGTAATAGATTACCTAATGCACCACATTCATTTCTACTCCTCAAATATCCTGATTGAAATTACAATATTTTGTACTATTTCTGTAGTAATTATAGTAATATGCTTTTACCATAAAGGAAAAACAAGCCGCATTAAAATTATTTCTTTCCTCATGCAAATCCTTGTATAAAATTTTCAAGGAATATGTGTTAAATATTTTAAGTAGTGCATATTTAGCTACACAGGCAGAAACTAACCATAAAAACACCCAGACATTTAAAACAAGAAATATCACTTCTGTACCTGTGGTATTGGTTATGCTTTTCATAAAAGACAATATTTTTCACATTGGATGTTTCTGCATATTCCTTCATTTTCTTTAAAATATGGCTGGCCTAAAGCTAACTGGAGTTCATGTGCAGTAATGTGTTTCTAGGTGGATTTTTATCTATTTTATTATATTGTTACTTTTTTTTCCCCACAAGGCTAAAGCTGAAATCAGTTATTGTTTGGTAACACTTTTTTCAGAATATGCTTGGAACTCAGATGACATCCAGAATGTGTGGAAACTGTGTTCCTTCTTTTTGTGACACTTTCTCGTTTTCCCATTGGTACATTTCCCCTTTGCAGAAAGCCATGGTCAGACAGATAGAGGGTTCCTGCCAGCCATTTCGCTATTACTGTCTTATATTCCTGATGAGTATCTGAACTTCAGGATTCACAATCAAAAATTGATTGATGTAAGGCAGAACCCTACGTTGCTTTGATGGTATAATGGCTGGTTTTAAAATCAGCAGCCATTGAGTGCTCTTTCCCACCACAGTGGTACATAAATATATCTTCAGAAAAGCAGATTTTCCTCTTCTTTGAAACTCATTTCATGCACTCTGCCTAATAAAGCTCTTCCATGGTTTTTCATTGTCATGCTGTTTTATAAAAGCTTTATTAAACTAAATGGCTTAAAATACATTTTGCAAAGAAATATAGAGTACTGTAAGTTTTCATCAGAGTTTTATTATCACACTGTTGCAAAGAAACTAGCAAAGCATGGCCACAGTTACTTGAAAATCTATTCTATTTTCCCCTTTCTACCAAAAATTCTTCAAACCTTAGGGTTTTTTTTCCCCATTTCCTGGATCTATACATTCTTCTCTCTGTCCTTGCATGGTCATCAAAAAGAAATCTCCTCTCAAAATAGCAACAACTGGGACAATACATTTCTGAAAAGTTTTTGTTATCCCTTTTTAAAATGGTAAAAATTAATATTCTTAATATAGCACCTAGCAGAAAATTGTATCATGCAGGAAGCCAAAAGCATCATGAACCAGTTGGTGCTCAGCTCACTTTTTCAGGTTATTTTTCATGTTGCAGTTTCAATACTGTCTTGTAACAGCAAAGAAAAGGTATTATATTCAGTCAAGGAAATCAGCTTTAGAAATATTCTGTAAGCAGTGTTCAAAAAAGAATTTTTTGTCCAACTTTTTTTTTCGTTTTTGCAGGATATTTTTTAAAAAAATGCTTAAGAAGAATATTGCCTAATTATGTAAGAATAAAACAGAGAAAGATTAAAGAATTACTCTCAAATATTTTTTTAAAAATCTTAGGTTTCAAGTCGTGCTGTTGCCTGCTTAAAGAGTACGTTGTTGATGCTAAAAATAGTTCCATTCCCTTTTGTGTGGGTTTTCCAGGATATGCTGATTTAAATTTTCTTTTCATAGATATTAGTTTTGCACAGTTGCGCATTTTTCTAAAGTTGGCTGGGAGCAGAGGATATTCTGAATCCATAATAATGAGATGAAATTATCATTTAAAGGCAATTGCAGGTTATTAGGAACTGTCTTAGTCTGTGTTGCATTAAACCAAGGGGCAGTGGAGGGAAATTGATGAGATCATGGTGCTAATAAGACCAACACTGTGGGTTTGATCCTGTACAGACCATCCACTTAAGAGTTGCACTCGATGATCCTTATGAGTCACTCCCAACGCAGAATATTCTGTTGTTCTCTAAATAGCCAAGAGTGCTTTCATTGCAAGTATATGCAATATGTACAATAATTAGTATAGCTTACCATTTTGAGCAATGACTTGATCCTTTGTTGTCCCTCTGTGCCCAGCATCCAATTAATAGAGCAGTGAGTGACAGGTTGCTTCTGTTAGGATGACGACCTCAGCTGCCGCATAAGAATTCTTGTGACTTCTTTTATTCAAGTGTGTGAAGAGTCCTGTTTTCCTCAGTAATGCTTGGATTCTTCACTTATACCATCTCAGCGTGTCTTTGCAGACACCCTACAACCCACAGGGTTTTGTCCTCTCTTTCAAGGCACATGAATTTATTACTGCCTTTCCAGCCACCTTATAGGCTTTTGCCCCAGCACACAATATCAGTAATCAATCCTGCCCCTATGTGTCCCCAGAGACCACTGGAAAAACACCCAGGCCAGTGTTTACAATAAGGTCAACTGCTTTGGTCAACACTTTCTCTGTCTTGTGCTCACTTGTATAAAAAGACTTACTTTTTTCTTACTGAGGCCTATAGAAGAGTGCTTGACACAGCTATCATGCTTAACAAGGCCTGCAGATAATGGATTTTGCCAGCTGTCATTAATACCCAACAGTACAACTTTTCCTGCATTCCTGGATCACTTGCAGATTCTCATTGACTGCACTGAGTTCTGTAGCCTGGTCTTCACAGATGAGATTTTGTAAATAGGGTGTTTGATATGATACATTTGAAATTCACACTCAAATGCGCTTCATGAAAATATCTGAGTTCCCACAACTCAGATCTGATGGTGAGAAAAGCTGCAGGAACACAAAAATAGGGCTTTAAAAATCAGTTGGCTCTTGCAGTGGACATACATCCTACCCAAAACAACTTGTGGAAATTCCTAAAATAGGGCCAAGCACAAGCCCATCTGTCTTGAAAACAAATAATAGCCCCAAATCATTTTTCTCAGAACAAGGTTGATGTGAGGGCAAAAACTGCCTACCTGTCACTGTGAAAAAGGACACATGGAGGAAACAATCTATAGAAACCACCATAAAGACTTGATCTGAAGTTTATGAGGTTAATTATCCTTTTACTTGAATTGCAGCTGAAAAAGAAAACACTGGAAGTGACTGTCTGGGATTATGATAGATTCTCCTCAAATGACTTCCTCGGTGAAGTGAGTATCTTATTTCTTCCTCTCTACTAGTAATAACTGCAGGCTGGTATTTGGAGACTGTTCTCTTCCAAGGTATGGTAATGTGTTAAGTAAAACCTTTTTTTACATCCCAGTATTATTGTTCTCTTCATAACAAACGGTCATGATTCCTTTAATTTAGACATGAAAGATATATCTCTTTTATCTTGATTAACTGGGGGCAAGTAAATTTAGGACCCAAAAAATGTTAATTCACTGAAAATTAATACTTTTTTGAGTGTGAGGTAGTAACAACCTTCACAGTGACTCCAGGGGGAATTCTTGTTATGACTGAAAGCTGTCTGCCTTGATTTTAGCATAACATAGGAAGGCTGAGGAGGTATAAGTCTTTGTAAATGATTAAAGGATTCAATTCTGCCATCAAGCCATATTTTAACACATGCACAAGTACATTTAACACATGCACAAGTCCTGCTGATAAGTCTCATTTTTAACATTCTGAAATAGTAATAGCATTACCAAAGTATGACTGAAGGCAAAATCTAATCTTGTAATTAATAATAAATGAGATGAGTGCTCATGGGAAGAAGACTTTCTCTTTAAAAACCAAATAAACAAACATATGCACATATAATACAGAATTACCAGCAATAACTATGATATAAAGATAATTAAAACATTATTACAAATAAAGATTATAATTAGAAACAGAAGCACAGGAAAATTGATCACTCATGTAGACTAATTGAGAGTATCTGGACTCACTCTGCATTTGAATTCTGCAAAAAAGCCACACAGTTCAGCTCCAGTTCCCCTTGTGTAACTACTAAACTGAGCAATCAGTGTCACTGTTTGAACAATTTCTAAAATAAATGTATAGGAAGCTGCTACATGATTACTTGTTTCCTGCATGCTGTGTCCATATTCTTGTTGAGTTCAGCATGTTTGTCCAAATGCAGAGCTTTACTGAATATTTACATCATTGTTTTTTATGACATTTAGAAAAAGGATGCTCCAGCAACCACTTCTACATGAAGATTTAAACCTCTCCCCTTCAGATTTTTTCAGCCTCTATAACTACTTTTTTATTAATTGTGAAAGCAGTTAGGGAAAAAAGGAGTAGAAAAGACTACCCAGGGTATCTCAGCACCAGGATGACCAGAGAAATCCTGCACCATAACATCATATGTGGAATATCCAAATTGTGCCCCAAAGACTTGCTTGAATAGAGCCAGCAGGACTTGCATGCTTCAGAAGAAAAGTGGCACGTCATGGTCCACACTCACGGAAAGTGAAACCTCTCCCCTACAAAGCAGAGCCCCCAGCCTGCACTGCCTATTGGGAACAATCCTCAGCCATGCTGTCTTCCAGGTCATTCTCAAAGCTATGACCAAAAACCACAACAGGGAGCATGCTGAATAGTTCATCTGTTCAGATTAATTATAGGCCTAACCAGAAAGACCAAGCCAGGTCATAGACAACCTATGAAACTGAAAGGAAAAAATGAAAGAAAAAAGGCTTTTAACCTAGAAACCACCAGTTGTTAGGAGACTTCCCCATCCCTAAACATGAAGAGGGTTTCTTTAATTCAAGGTCTTGTAATAAAGTGACAGAAACAGTGTTCCCTGAGGTAATTGCACACTTTATTTGTCTAGCAATTTTAAAACTTCCCTACCTGACATCAGTTTTAATCCTCTCACTTTAGAGCCAAATGCAAAGTTATTTTTGACCTTCCTTCATTCTATGATTAACTTCAGTACTTTACATCCCTTGGCCCTCTCACAACTGCAAGCCTATTAAGAGATGAAGGGTCCTTATTGGTGCCAATGCTCCTTTTTTTTAACTTCTTTCCTTTTAAAAGAAATTTCACAGAATTCCTGCTAACATTGAAGGTGGCTTAGACCAGATTTCAGCTACAATGTTTGGGGGTTTTTTAGCCAGGTTATTTGTTTCATTTCCACATTATCATTGCACCTCCTTTTTTTTTTTTCCTCAGTAAAATTTAGAGGCCTAAATGTTCTGTTGAATTCTATTATTTTAGCGAAATGCAAGAGTAACCCTGTTTTTTTTCTTTTTGTTGCTGCTTCTGCATATGTGGATTTTTTAAAGACTCAAGAAGCATGAGTCTCATATTATTGAAGACCTTAATAAAAACAAATATAGAACTCTTTCCTCCCTTAAAAACACTCATAAAAGGGAGAAAATTACTCTGCTTGATTCTCCTATTAGAATATGTCTGTACAGAGGCAGAATGGCTGGATGTCTTTTTAATGTTTTTTTAGTGTAGCTGTCAAGCTGGTGCTCACAAGCTTCCCTCTAAACTGCCCAGTCGTCTTTGTGTGGAGCTATGCCACAGTCTAAGGACTCAGCTCATAGACCTTACTGAGGTCCTGGTGAGAAGACATACTAGTTCAGACATATCAATACGCTACTGAATCTGCATTTGGGGTCACAGCATGCCCAGAGAGTCCCGAATCTGTCAGCACACAGCCTTATACCCTTCACTCTTACACTCAATTGCAACTTCTGACAACCCAGCTCCAGTCTCTTCTGCTGTATGCAACCATTAATAGGTCAGATATAGGCCATATATTATACTTTGATTTATTTGTAGGTATTGATCGAGTTATCCAGCATCTCTCAGCTTGACAACACTCCTCGGTGGTATCCTCTTAAAGAACAGAGTGAAAACATTGATCATGGGAAGTCTCATTCTGGACAGAGTAGCCAGCAATCTCCAAAACCATCTGTCATCAAGAGCAGAAGTCATGGAATCTTCCCGGACCCCTCCAAGGGTAGGAATGACTTGGTGCACCTGATATGAAATATTTTCCCAGATGATGGGAAAACCTTTGCTATGTGTAAGTTCTAATAGAAAAATAAAGATACTGCTATGAAGTTTGTATACATTTTTATTAAAAATCCATTTATCTCTGTGATTAATTAATTGGAGACAAGGCTTAAATTGTCTCAATCTTTTCAGCCAGCTTACTCAGAAATTGTGTCCTTAAAACAGCAGCTTACAGGCCCTATGTTCTTTGCACATCTGCTGTAGATTCCGTGCCCTTTTCACTTTCTTAGTAGTCTTGGGCAAATTCAGTACCTATTTAGCTTTCTATTTTTCATGTTCCTTAAATATTCTGTGGAATTTGTTCATCTGAAAATGCCACGTTAATATTTTATAGAACAACTATTATGCTGCAATAATGAATATGCATTTCCAGCCAATAGTAATGGATTGTTGCATATCTCAGCTGTATTGGAAATAAATGGAGCTGATATAGTAGATATACATTAGTGTTTACAAAAGCAGAATTGATCTCAGTGTCTCCTGCTCCAAGAAATATATTTCTAATTCTTTTTTTTATATTAAGTAGTCAGTGGACAGGTGTTCTCTTAAAACACATTCTATGTCATATGAAAGCAAAAACCATTCCATCTACAATCCACATGAGAACCCCAGAGGGACAAGACTCTGCTCCATCTCCTCTCTATTTCTCTATGTAACATTTTGCCAGGGATTGGTGTCTATATAAGATGTCTGTCTGAATTAGAGGTAAGTATAGGAGCTGTTGCAAGTTAGGCTGTGATTTTCATGGCGGCATTAAACTGACTTGCACTCACAAAGTGTTTGGTACTGGTGTAGGTGATGCTGGTTAACCTCCACTTACTAGAAAATAGAAAGCGGAAAACACTACGGCATCATTCCACCAGTTTGAGCCAACACAGGAGGTCTAATTCACAGGTGATGAAAAACCAATACTAAATAAATTATTCCCTGGGCCAGGGAACAGTGGGGAAGTAGAAAATGATGCTTCATAAGAGTTTCCTAATCATGATATATCCTGATACTTTAAATGGAATGGCACAGCTTAATCTGTATCCCTTGTTCTAGAATTCAGCTAGAAAGACCAGTCAAGAGAAAGAGAATGAAATTGTTTGTTTTTAATAAATGCAAGAGTTGTGCTTCTTCATTTTCCTGGTAGACATGCAGGTGCCCACCATTGAGAAATCCCACAGCAGTCCAGGGAGCTCCAAATCTTCTTCTGAAGGTCATCTCCGCTCTCACGGTCCATCTCGCAGCCAAAGCAAAACCAGCGTCACTCAAACTCACCTTGAAGACGCTGGGGCAGCCATCGCCGCTGCTGAAGCAGCTGTGCAACAGCTTCGCCTTCAACCAAGTAAAAGACGCAAATAAATTCCTCAGCATGGCAGCTTAATGTTCATCTGTTGCCTTTTTCCCTGCTGTCCTTCCCTTTTTGGCTATTTTTTTTTCTGTTCTTGGCACACTGTGCTCACTCTGTTCAATGTCTTTCTTTGTGTGCCTGTGTGTGAATACATATAATTACAATATACTCTTGTATTTAGAAGTCTTTTATTTATTTATTTTAATTTGTAAAGACTGCAGTGAAACTGGCTGTTTCTCCATCAGTCCCTTCACTCATGGTCCATGATGTTCCATGGTTGTGCATGACTCACAGAGAAGTCCATTGTGTTTTGATGTCACTAAATACCTACCAATGAAATAACCAAAATCTGCAGAGTTGCAACTGCCAGCTCTTCAAATTGCACACAAGACTGAGACCACATTAATAACAGGATGTATCTATAAGTAGTAATCATGAAGGACAGTACTATACACACAAAAGAAGACTTGAAGTTAAAGAAACTCTTTTTTAACGACATGGCTGAGATTTCTATTTTTGAAACATGACTGTAAATATCTATTTTATTTTTTTTTTGGAAAGGAAATATAAGGCAACCTTCTTTATATCTCAGATTAGATTGTGTTAGTGATGAGCAGAACAGAAATACAACAAAAACACTAAACACAGTAAGTGCAAAACCATTAAACATAAGAAGCCAGTAACAACAGATTTCAACAATGTTGTCAAGTTAGCAAACTCAAAGGGAGTTAAGAGCTAAGTCAGGTGTCACAGTTCAATTTTTCGAGTAATTTTTTGCCATGGATTGATTAAGGGTCAAGATAGATTTCATCTGACAACTTCAGATATGTTAATGAATCAAAACTATTCCATTCAAAAGGATTACTCTACAGAGCATACTACAGACCAGTATCTGATTGCTAGCTGAGGATTTAGTTGATGGCAAATTAAACCCTTCTGACTGTGGAGTCATTGTGTTTGTCTTTAGGATTTGTTGATATGCCATAAAGTCACCATGGTATAATGCAAAACTGGGGGAAAATTATTTCCCTTGCCTTCACCATCATTAATAAAGAAACAGCCAGTTTTAATACTCTTTAATGCTGTGCATGTGGTGTCTCTTTGGTGTTTGAAAACACTACTTAAATACAGAAAAAAACCACTTCTGTTTGCATGAATAACATTTAAGCTGGTTCCATCTGAGGATACATACTCTGGGTTTCCATTTCACCCACACTGCCACAGCAGCACATAAAAGCGGTCAGTCTAATCATGCCAGGAAGCAGCACAGACACAGCATAGCAGGAGTCCTCCCTATTCAAAGAACTCAGTCTGACAATCTGCCTCCACCAGCCAATGACAACAAAGACCAAAGCCAACTAGCCCTCAGGAAAGTGATGTCTGATGGACCAGTCAAGCCTGAAGGAGGTGAGCAGAAAGACATGGTTAAGAAACCAACTACATCCCAAATACTTCTTGCCATGTCAACTAATTCATTGCGATATTTAATTATTTATTTACCCCTCCATTAAGTGCTGTAAGTGTTAACATGAATCAAGAACTCTGCTTGATTTTTCCACCTATCAGCGCATAAATCCATAATGAAAAACTGTGCTAAGAAGCATTATGAAACAACAAATGTGTGCACTTTCATTCCACTGGAGTACTTAAGACTTCTGTTGAAAAATAGTATAGCTTTGCTCATGTTGTTGCCTAATAAAAAGCATGCATCCAAGCTGGTCTGCTTAAGCATGATTGGACATTTCTTGTACTGTGAGTAAAACTGCACATTTTTGTTTCTGAAAATGTAATTGGGACTATAACAATTCCTGTTTCCTCTTCCAACATAGTTATCATGTCAACAGTCATTAGTACAGATAATTTTTCAAACCACCAGTGGAAAGGAGTTTTGATCCATGTATAGCTCAATCTCTTGATAATTTTCCTATGAGCATCTTTAAAAATTATTTTCTACTTGTAGGCACCTGTAATACCACATATCACCAATTTATTCCCTCATCACAAATAAAGAGCCAGAATCTCAATCAGTTCAAATTGCCACTGTTCTTTTGATTTCTGGAGCATCTTGTTTCTTTCCATGGAATCTGAGGGATAATCCAAATAAATGTACTGACTGAACTCCCAGATGTTCTCTTGTGCTGTAATCCCTTCCTAAGACCTCAAAATTTATTGAAGGTTTTTCTGTCAACACCATTGCACACATTGAACAATGCAAGCTGGCTGAGAGGGCTGCAGGAGAGAAGGAAGGAATGATACTTCAGACAATATACCCTAAAGGCAACAAGTCATTCAGAGAACTAGCGTGATGTTAAAACATCTAATTAACAGGGCAAAAGTAACAGGTATTTTAAAACATTATATTTAGAAATGACAAGATTTTTCTTAGGGCAGCCTTCAGAATTCTTCCATAAATCCATGTGTTTACACATGTGTGCACACACACACACACATATACACATATACACATTGCCTTACTCTACAGCTCAACTCCAGGCACTCAGTTCAGGCATAACCAGGGAATGTCATGGTATGAGCTCAGACATCATGTCTGAAAGCTGCATACTGCTCCTGGGGTGTAGACCATTCAAATCTAAATAACTCTTGTGATCTTTTGAGGTGTCATGTCTGTAGAGTTTTATCACAAAGACTCGTAGCCCTATGGTGGTGCCTTTTCGCATAGACAGGTAATGCAAAACATTTTGCTTGTGATACAAGGTTGAATTTAGGTTCAGATACACTTTGATAATAAGGAAATAGTGAGTCTGTTGGCTTCAAGTACCTGTGCCACCAAACTGTTATTCTATCTTCTTTACTTTTAAAATTGCAAAAAAGATGTGTATTGATATGTACTTGGCTCAGCAATATGGGAATCATCACAGAGAGTTATGGGAATAAGAGTCCACATTATAATTAGAAGAATCCACACTAATATATAAAAAAGGTTAGAATTACTATGAAGAGATAAGGTAATTTTGTCTTTTTACTTCTGACAGATAAACACAATGCATGGTCACCTACACAATGTTTACAAATCTGGTTTCAGACCTGTGAGATGTTTTGTCTTCTCCTTATTGTAGCAAAGCTAGTTTGTCCGAATTTATTCATCTGAGGGCCAGTAGTTAACATTTTGAGATTAATGACTCTCATGACTTTCAGCAGGAATAAAAAGCAAGATGATTTCACTGCAGTTTTGTGGAATATGAAAGTAAAATGAGATGAGTCTATAACCTCTAATGGAAAAAACACCAAAGATACTCAAAACAGCTTCTAACTTATGGGCTTCTTTGTGGAATGAAGAGATGATAAAGGAATGAGAGGTTTCCCCTGCATTTCAAAAGTTCTAAAAATTGAGACTATTGTTAACAATGAATACTAGGGCATCATCAGTTTCCAAGTCAGTTCCTAAAAAGATGATGCATGTTTGTGGTACCCACCTCCATTACTTTATTGTTACCTAGAAAAAGAACACATCAGGAGCTGGTTTTAGCGACTGGAACAGTCATCTTGGCAAGTTAGTAGTTTTTGTCACTATGTCTCAAAGCCCTTTACTAAGGAAGCCAATGCAGATAATCCACAACATTATTATTATTTTTTTTTACCCTGGCTATTTCTCTGTGCGTTTATTAAAGAACAGCACCTTTTAGAGGAGCTGTTTGGGGTTTTTTTCAGTCCAAGCACACAATGGTGATAAAAATGATTCTATGCTGTGAAGTCCTTCTATGCCTAAGATGACCCTCAGAAAGAGTGCCCTCCTTTAATCTAGTCTCTCAATAGCTTCACTTTTCTCTCTTGAATTGGCTCTTGAAAAAACAACAAACCAAACAGGACAAGAACCCTCAGTCATTCTCAGAATGTCTTAAGAAATCCTCCTCTACTTCTGATTTCTAGGATCTTTTCTACTGGGTGTGTTTTGTCAGGTGTTAATTGTGTGTCAGTTGAGAAACAATAAGGAAATCATAAACAAAACCAGCACCTATAGTATAAATAGCATATTTTTTGAATGCAAAGGTCTTTCATCGGGTTTTTATTGAACTGAACTCTCTCTGTATTCCTTTCAAAGAGTAAAAAATGCATTTTAATCAATCTGCTTTAAAATTAAGGTGAAGATGCAACAAAAAAACCATTGGTTTTTGTTCAGAACCTTTGTAAAATCCAACATTCAGCTACAGCAGTTAATTAAAAATAAACCCTGAAGTATAATTTTGTCGTCACCCATGAGAGATAAGAGTGTGATCTGCAGAGAAACAAATTGCATGCTACACATTCCCATCACATCCCTCAAAAAGGAACAATAACATTTCAGAGCCAACTCTTTGAAGCCAGAAGTTGTGAGGGATCCAAGTCAGAGGAAGAGAGCAGTGCCTCAGCTTGAGTTAATTTAATTTAGTTTTTGTGCAATATATGAATCATTGTCAATTACACATTCACATAAAATTAAGCACATTCCTTTCAACATAAATCTGTGTATTAGAGTATATCCACCAGATGAGTCAGTTTTAGACACAGTGGGAATCAGTCCACCACCTTTTCAGTCAATAATTTATCCCACAGAAGGATCTTCTTATTATATGGAATTTTCTTGGTAGGTCATTTACGTTTTAAATATAATAAATTATTTTAGAGTTCTTCAAATACTTGAAAAGTTGGAGATGTTCCAGTGATTATTGCCAGTTCTCTGGATATATGAATATAAAAGAGTAGGTGTATTTGCAATATAATTTTTACTGATTTTATACAAAAAGTCTTTTCAAACCTATCTTATAGTTTTAAAGGAACAAACAACATGCTTTAGTTTTAATACCTTGCAATAAAGTGAATAAGAAAGACAAGGAACAGAAAAAAATTTCAGCATCTGTATTAAGCAGAAAGGTGCACCACCTCTGCCTCGCTAGAATAGAAATTGTAGTTTTCAGGGAAATAAGTTCAGAGCACAAAAATAAAAGATACTGTTCATCATATAGTCATCATTTATCTACATAACTGCTCATTTTTAAGTGATACAGTTTTATAGGGACCTGTGCTCTCTATGTGGATGTAGCTTAATGTATAAAATTTGATGGGCTTGTCCTTATTTGCAGAGAACAACATGCCAGTTTTTCCCCCAAAAGGACAATGATTGTACTATGAAAAATCAATTCCTTTATCACATTAGAATATCCAATGGTCAGCAAAAACATCATTATTTTGTGACCAAATAAGAGAATTTCTAAAAATTTTTTTTTATTCTTCCCAGGATCTTTGAAAAACAGTATATTAATATTTAAATAATAAATAGCTCACTAAGTGAATTTAAGTCTCAACATCATTGTAGCCCTCTACATTTTTTATTCTTTCCAACAGACACTCATGAAAGGGAAGCTACATGTCAATATGCTATTGCTTGTGTTTCATTTGTTGATGGGTGCCATATGCAACTCCTCTTCTATTTGGCTCATATTAACCCAACCAAACAAACAAGCAACCTGCCAAGATAAAAACACTGCTGTACTCCTGACCTGAATTAGTTTGCAAATATTAAAGATCTAAATAAATTGTCATGTGTTTCAGTTAAAGATCCAAATATACATGTTAATTTAAGGTAATTCCAGCATAATAATTCTACAGCAATTTCTGTCTATTTTTCAATAATGGATAGGTTTTCTCAAACTCAAGCCTCTAGCAATTTAAAATCACAACATTTCCTTAAAACCTCCTCTAACACATATACCTGGTATTATTTATTTTTGCCCCTGAAAATGACAGGGGAAGGGGGGGCAGGGGGAGGAGGAGGGGAGGAAATGCAGCACCACATCATCTCACAGAGAACATTTCGTCTTTTATGTTACACATCTTCCATCATGACACAACAGCTTTCTGGGGTATCCTAAGAGGAAACTATGTTCCCAACAGTTGTGTGTCAAGTGATTTTACTGATCAGGAGAAGATCTACTCTCAGAGCTGATACTGTTACCTAGAATACCTACAGTAGCAAAACTGTACGTCAGCCTTTTCAGAATTGTACTCAATTAAGCCTATAAATTTAAGTGTCTTAAAGAATGCCAGTTTAAAACACTTTAGTTCAAAAGGTAGCGCACCTGTTTATAACTGCCTTGAACCAATAACTTTGACAAAAATTCACATAAGAGTCAGCATAACAGGTTAAAGCTACACAGAAATGTGATGTGTTGTATGCATCAAGACATTACCATCACTGTAGAAACCATGACACAGGTCTGAGCCAGCACTGTGTAATTTCTAGCCACTTAGCTGCAAGAAATTAAAATTGACATGAATTTTCCTTATCACTAAGTTCTATTTACTGGCTTTAGCAACAATGGAGTGAAAGGAAATTGATTCCTAGGTTTTATAAATCTTCTAAATTGGATGTGATTGTGGTTTCAAACACCTGCTTATTTGCTATCCCTTTTGGTCTATATCCGTTTTCACACATTTAATAGGCAATGCCATGTTTTAATTTCCTGTATTATTTTAGGATATTTCCTTCACACTTAAATAATTTACAGCCCAAAGCTGTTTAATGACTCATGTCACTAGTTTCTTAATTTCCAAGTTAAATGGGCCTCATGTTGCTACAAATAATCCATTTCCAAGGATCATTATGAAAACAAGAACAGTCCATCCCCACTCTCTGCAGATAGCAGTAATCTGAGGCTGTCTTTTCAGCCTTGCTTCAATCTAATAGCTGGCCCATTTTGCTTTGGCTATTCTTGCTATTTACTCTTCCACCATTTTAAGCTGACATGTCATTTCAGGAAATTGCTCAGATTCTTCGTTTGATAACTCTTATTTCAAAAGTCTTATTTCGGAATTCTGTAGGGTAGACTAACCCTACAGAGTGCATGGAAAATTATTTCATCCGAATTGCTTCGCAGGTTAAAGAAATTACTTCAGCACAGTTTAAGAAGTGTGTTGTTCTTCTGTTACTCAGCTCAAACAGTAAATTTCTCTGTAAAGGGTTGTGTTGAAAGTTCACAAAATATCCCTGCTCCATGTGTGGTCAAATCCGTGTCTAATATACAGATGTGGCTGAAATGGGTGAGACCATGGCTTAAAGTCCTGTTCGGTATGAGGGATCATTAGGAAAATAAACTATCTGAGCTGATGTGAGGTAGATGTGTTTGATCACCAGTTGTTTATGTATCCCATTCTGTTGCCAGTTCACAAAAGATGCAATAAGCAGTCCCAACAACAGCTTTATCCTGCAGCGCCCTGCAGAGCAAGCTGGAGCAGCCCTTGCTTTTAGCACTAACAAACACTTCATAAAAACAGGGAAACTGGCATTTGGGGTGGTTTGAGGTTAGAGCACTTGAAACACAAGGCTACTGAGAGTGAAGGGTAGCCAAGCTTCTGCCAAAAGACACTGTGTATGAGATGCCCAGTCTGTTAGTCATCAGAAAATTACCCACAGCAGATCGGTGCTTTCACCTTCTCCCATGGGCTTGCATCTCTTTGAGAAGACTCAGCATGATGCTTTCAGCCTTTTTTGTCACCCAGAGTTTCTCAGAAGACTGACAGTTGTAAAGAACAATTTTTTTTCAAGTAATTAGAGGCCAATTCTGGAAACTTAATCCTGAGTCCATACTTGAAGTTGTTATTCCCTCCTCCTGTTTGGTTCACAAACAGAACCATCATTCCCAATGCGTTTTGACAGTGTATTTCTGCTTCTAGACAGAAACTGGAAAAGGGGAACATCTACAATATATTCACTAGGAGACAGTGCTTGTTGAGTCTGTTCTTTTCTCCATATGAACCACAGAACTGCATAGTCCACTTTTACAAATTTATTTCTTAAAAAAAAGTCCATTCACTATATGTATTCACTGTATACTCCAATGGCTGGAGTGGTTGAGAATCCTGGATTGTTTCCATTTTGCTGCTGACTGATTTAGCAGTTCCTGGTTATAGGTCTTGTGTGAATGATATATCTTCCTTATATTAGGTTTTAAAATAGCTTCTCTATTGTCTGTTGAAAACAGACTTATCTGAAAGATTAAGTGAAATCATATGCCTTCCATGCTTTCCTCTCTTATTGATTTTGGTACGATATTTTCTTCATACTAAGGTGTGACTTACATGTTTTCCTTGGTCCTAAAAGTTTATTTTCTAACTGGGTCCCTAAGCCAAAGCATAAGAAACAGCATATTTTTGCCATACTAACAATAGTTTTAAAACATAGATATGAAAAGATGGCACGAAAAAGTGGGTGCTATCCTTCATTTTCTTGAAACAACAATTCTTTTCCAAGAAGGCATAATGGAATATAGGTTCAAACATCATTCTGTTTAATTTTTTTTTTCTTCCTGTAAAAAGTACAGGAACCTAACCATTATAATTTTTTCTTGGGAAACCCTGGTCCAACACCAAGTATAACATTATCATCCAATTTCTTGGAATCTGAAGTAATTACTGTAAGCATTTGAGAACTTTTCCAACTCATTTATATATTATTCACTAGAATGGTTGAACTGAAACTTTTGCCCATGCCAGAGCCTGTAAAACAGGCAGTTTAACAGAATCACTCAGAGGCAGCATTAACACCACATTTCAAACTACTAAATGTGACATATGTACCCATTAACACCCATTCCAAGCAGAGAACATTTCATCTCATCAAGGGAACTACCAGCTAAAATAGGATTAACAGATGAAAATGAAATCAAACCACAACAATAGCTTTGTGTAATAGGAAAATCTGTGCCCTATTTCAGAGAAAGCAGCTCATATTAGAATTTTAAACTTTCATTTCCTATTTCTATGCTTCGTAGTTCAATGGCTGGGCAGCGCAGACATCACTGATATTGCAGTCCTTAAAAAGTGCCAAGCACCTGATAAACTGTGTGAAGAGTTTACGGAAAAAGGGCTGGAGGGGGTGAAGGGATATTTGCTTTCTCCCAGAGACAGGCCAAATGAAGGTGGGTAATGACCTTCAGCTGAGCTTTGTCTCTTCCATCTGCTGAGGCCTGGGGTATCTTTTCTCTAAAAACGTGAGGCTTTAAGTATCATACATAATTGACAGCAAGACCTTGCCTATAACAAGTATTTTAAAAGTTGTCTAAGCTTTCTAAGAATTTCTAAAAGTTGCTTAATGGGTTGGTTGGGTTCTTTTTTTTTTTTTTTTTTTTTTTTTTTTTTTTTTTTTTTTTTTTTTGGTGGGGGGCGGGGCAGCAGGGGAGGCGGGCGGTCACTTAAGATCCCGGAAATAATTTGGGGAAACAAAGGGCAAGGAAGCAATGGAACGTAGCTCTTCCATAGTCTGGATACTTAAAATTCCAATGATGGGAATTGCCTTCACCTGAGTTCCTATTCAGATGAACATTGTAGATTTCAGTAAAGCAAGACTACACCTTGTAGCTTCAGGCACCTGTGTAATACCAGATGAGAATATCCAATATTTGGACCCAAGTGAATCCATACGGAATTGTTCCAATTCTACAGACCAAAGCACCTCCTGCCAGAACTTTGATGTCAAAACCTGGGGACTGGAGCATTTTCTAACATAGGCATCTATAAGCAGAAGCTCTGTAACTCAGAATTAACCTGCCCTGATACCATAATTAAAAGTAAAATTAAAACAAAATATAATGTAATAGTTTCTTGTCCTTATGTGGATATGAACCCAACTGACCAAGCAAGGTGGAAATTGTTCTGATACTTTCAGGACTTCACAGACCATATGTAGGCTGGTAAGACTAGAGGAGCAACACAGTGAACTCTGACTTTCTTCTTAAAGTTTCTAAGACAATGTTTGCATGTATTCCAAGAAAAAGGGCAAGACTGCAAGTGAGTGTGCAGACCAGTTGCTTGAACATAAGAGCATGGAAAAAGTTCTATCTTTTCTGCATAGAGTAGAAATATAACCATAGTTATACTAACTCTCGGGGAAAATATTGCCTGGCAACAAATATTGCCACATCACCAGAACTTCCAAGTTTCCTACATAACCAGCAGAAACTTAGAAGTCTGGATGTGTCTGTAAAAATACAGACATGTAGAAAATGTGGGTGTCTCACAAGTTATGAGATGATCTCTGTATCCGGATTCTGAATTTGTCACGAAACCAGCTGTAAATCTATTTGTGGATTTCATTTCTTGTCACAAACTGACACTGTGGTTCATTACTTTCATAGAGCAGACAGGAAAAAAAAGAATAATATTAAACTTTAGAATTTTCAAAATCCAGTCATGAATCTAAACTTGGATCCATTGTAACCATTAACCAAGTGATCTTATGGAAAAAAACATCGATATGGAAAATGATGTGAATTAGTGAAAACAGTAGAAAAACTAAAAATACAGCATACTGAATGTGTAATCAGGATACAGCTGTTTCAAAAGAAACAGCTATGGGTTGATTATAAATAGATGAAGCAAAACTTCTAACCCATTTCTAAAAGCTTAATTCAAGTTTTCTGGATTGAACTAAATTCTAGGTTCTTACTGGTTTTAGAAACCCACCAGTAAAGATACAAGAAATTACTTCAGACACTATCTTTTACAGCAAAGTCAATAAGAACAAAAGCCCAGATATGAAAGATCTTTTCAGACCATATATGTTATGGTGGAGATAAATGCTCCAGTAAGCAAATTCATGCCTAAGGGAAGGACTGAAGGTGTTTTTCTGTGCTGGCACAATACTGTTTTGGCTTCCATGGGTTTTGCAGATGCGTTGATCTCACATTTGTACTCACCTGTGAGGCATTTGTCATGCCATGGCAAAAAAAAAACCAAAAAAGCCAACAAAACAACCTAACCCAAAGGAACCCTCAGAATTCCAAACATAAAACATTGGGAGACATACAGGTCGTGCAAACACAATGAGAACTGAGGTTATGAATTAGTTTGGGACAGACATGAGAGAGCCACAATTCAGGCTGTTGAATACAGGTCATCTGTCAATAATACCCTGTACTGGAGAGAAAGACCACTCATCTCCGAAATCTCACTCTTGCCCAGAATTTCTCAGCAGCATTTTGCTGACGTTACCACAGGCGTAGGAATTCACTCACCGTACCACCAGCTGAAAGAGATAGAGCTACCACTGCACACAGCCACCCCAGCTGGCTGTCTCTCTGGAAAAAAACATGGGTGTCTTTCCTCCAGGTGAGATGCTGAGAGTATCTGCTAATAACACTATGATTTTAAAATTTATTCATTTGTATTCACATCCAAGAAGGCAGCCTGTGATTGTTGTATAAAATCATAGAATAGAGCTAAAGAATAATTTTATCTGAAAACAATGTAGACTGACAGATTCCACTTCTGGCTGTGGGCAATAGTGGAACAAAGGTGACTAATAGAGTTGAAAAGATTAAAAAATTATGTGACAGTTTGGTTTACCAGTGAAGAATCACTGTGGAGAGTAAGAGTTCTGTCTTAACTCAAAATTTACCGAGGGATTGATGATACAAGAATTGCTTCGTTCATTGCTTCTGGTTCAAATTACTCACCTGCTTTTTCCTTATGTTTGAGGAGTTACACTCAGCTTCCTGGTCCCATGTCAGGCAGCATGCAACAGTCTTCACTAAAAATATTATTCAGTTAGTCAGGCATAAAAAATATTGATTGCCAGTTTAAAGCAAGACACTGTTGGGGCTCTGGCTCTTATTAAATTTCCAGTTAGATACTTGACTAATTTATTTTTTAAGGAAGAATCACTTTTAACTGACTACATAGGAGTTTCACTGTTCAGCAAATTAACATAAAACCTCATTAAGTCTTCATAAAAAAAAAATAACTTTGCAAAACAATATTTTCTATCTTCAGTCCATATGCTCAGTAGGTTGAAATAGATGAAACATGACAACAGCAGATTTATTAGAGGACATTTAGCAAGAAAATGCCTAAATCAGTATTAATATTCCCAGACAACTGTGTTATTCAATATGAGAATAGTTACTCTATTGTCCCTGCATTAATTGCTATGTGTAATGTCACCGTGTCCTTTTTCTTTTATATTTCTCAACTTGCTAAATGCCAAATACTGGATGATTTGTTCATGTAGTGCAGTAATGTCCAAAACACAAAATAAGGCAATCTGAAGTAAAACTAACGTATGCTCTACTAATACCAAATGGTCTTAAATTAGATTAAGGCATCTCCCATCAAAATATGTTCATTAAAATTCTATGCATGTAGTAGGAGACATCCAGCTGGGTAGGAGCAGTTGAGAAATATAATGCATAGCTGTGTTATGTCTGAAGAGGGGTGGGGATCTATTCTCTGTGACTATAGATTGTGTGCTTACGCATCTGTGCAAACTCCTCTCCTCAAAATCACCAAATGCAAAGAATGTTTCACAAGGAATACGAGGAAGGCCCACTGGGGCTTTCATTTTTACAAGTTTATCATATGAAATGTTTCAGATGAATAACTGTTTTTCTGTCAGTTTTATCAGAAAAGCAGTGTTAATCATTCTATCCCTTTTTTTTTTTTTCGTTCAGGATGTTGATTTGAACTATTAACATGACTGGAGAAAACAATATGGTGGTGTACTATTTGGTTTAGAACACCTTATTCTATATGAAAACAAACCTCATCTGCAAAAGATGATAAAGCAATATTTGAATGTGAAATATAAAAGTGAAAGTGTTTGCAGAATGTGATTTTGATGAATTACATTTTTTCTTAATGTCAGTGGTACTGATGTCTTGCAAGTGTTTTAGTAACCCACTGTTCCTGCCCTGTACAGCAAGGTCTACTAATCACCGACCTGCAGAAAGTTCTGTCTCCACTGGCTCATCAGCCAGTAGTTTTGGCAGTGGATACAGCATGGATAGCGAAGGCAGCAGCAGTGCCACAGGAGAGAATAATCTGTTTCCCATCCCGAGAATGTAAGGCTTTTCCTTTAATATACTGTATCCTCCATGCACAATTTATAGCACTTTCACTTGTCAATCATTCTGTAGTGTCCTCTGCAGACTTGAGTTATGCAGTAGAATAGCAGCTAACTGGGGAGAATTCCCCAGAGTTCATACTTTTATTCTGCTTTTTTGAGCATTGAATTGTTAATAACCAACCAAACTTCTGCCTCAACCTCATGAATTTCTTCCTGTCACACAAGAGATGTGCTAGTCCCAGCCTTTGATGAAAGTGTGTAGAGATGGGCTTGACTTATGTATTAAAAGTACAACTATTGTAGGATTGAGAAAGCTTAGTTTAAGTTTTCAGATTTTCCTCCTTCTATGAAGAGGTGTTACTAGTGCGAGTGGAATTCGTACTCTGGATATAGCTCAACTTCTCCCAAGTTTTAGGAGTTTCAGTAGAATTTCTCAGTTCTTGTCTGGAAAAAACTTTTTGGTACGGAGTCCCTGTAGGAATTATCCAGCTACGATCAGTGCAATATTCCTTTAAAATTATTTAACTTTCAAAATCTTTTACCCAGTTAAGTACTCCACAGATAAAAGTTTTGCCAGGATTTCTTTTCCCCTCAACTCTGTCAGCATGCAGTGTCATTTAGCAATTTCATTTATATTCCCGGATAGGATGAAGTGAATTCTGATCAGGTTAATGATTCTGGCCAAAAAAAAAAAATATATATAGATTGACTGTTCTCAAAATATTATTTGGTGGTCATTGTTCATTCATTGTCTGCAACAGTCGTTCAATATTTTTCTCTAGAACAAAAGATTTTTGCTTTTCTCTTAAAGTTGTGAACTATTAGTCACAAAAGACTTAAGCTTCTGAGAAAAACTTGAAGGAAAAATTCTCTAGAACTGTGATATTTCTGAGTATTTATCATTTTAAAAAATAAAGCCAAATGGTATCTGTCTACAGCTTGTTAGTAACTAAAGGGAAAATAGAGATAAATCTAAAACATCGGTCTCACCTTCAGAATCTAGGAGGATTATGTGAGCTCAGGTTGTAGGGCGCCAATTGTTTGATTTTCATTGGACTTTTCACTCACATTTTTCTAGGCTAAAAGGGGCAGGGGGGGAAGATGATCTTTAATAGTCTTTGACAAACTCAAAAGAAAAAAAAATGGCTGTCATTCCTAGTGAGAAAAGCAAAGATGCATAAAGTCTTTGTGCAGAGAAACACAAGATGGAGCTCTCAACAGAAATTTTCAGCTCACATATGCCAAATTTGAGTGCAAATAACATAATTTTCCGTGTATTGACTGGCACTGTGACAGTATCTACAGTTACTTGCTGTTTGGCTGACAGACTCATTGCTTTCTTAAGCCTGAAATCAGCCCCACTTCCGCTGAAAAGCAGGAGGAAATCTCCACAGCTTCAGATTTTCTCTTATAGCAATTTGTTCTCATGAATTTTACTTAATTAAATAAAATGTATCCAGGTCTCTTATTTTTTTATGGCTTCACTATTTTTTTTTTTTAGTATGGCATTTTAAAGTAAATTATTTAATAGCTGATATTAGACAGAGTCTTTAAAATTACACAGGAAATTTATACAGACAGGACCTGCTTCATTTTTCATGTTGGTCTCCAGGGTTTTACATAGTAATGTAATGAAAATGAATGACAAAACAACTGCTTACAATCAGATCACTCATGGAGATGATGTTTAAAATAGATAACTGTTTCCATTTTGAATTCTGTATAAAGTCTTAATTATCTGAATATACGTATGATTGAAATTCTGCTCAAGATTTGCTTTCGCACTGGCTTGATAATGACTTCAGGGGCTCTGACCTTGTACTGTAATTCAGCACATCCATAAGACCACAGCTCACAATTTGGATGTGAAGTGTTAAGTAGGCTAAATATTTTTAAGTATCTTGGCATTTAGAAACCTTTTTGGTTATAAGTTCCTTGTTTAGACTAAGTTTCTGGTCTATGAATAGAAATTGTTGGATATGCTGAATTTTAGACTCTTTATTTTAATCCAAGTGCTTTTAACCACAGAAACAATTAGTCTTGAAGCAAAATAAAATAATTAAATAGTGACACCATGGGAATTGTTTGATGAGGTAACTAATTAGAATACTTGCCAGTATTAAATAGCTATAACTATCAAGGGAAATTAATAATTATGTACAGTTACACACATCTGAATATATCTTGTAAAGTCTTTCTATTTTGGATTTTTTTTTAAATACTCTTATTATCCAGTTGTAATATCCCTGAGAGCTACTCATGTTCTTATCTCTGATAGAGACCAGATCCTCCATGCTTTTGTCCTGTGTAACCCTTTATAGCAGTACAATATCTGTAAAATTAAATTTATTTTGAATGCAAAGGTGAAAAGCAATTGAATGATGTATAAGGAATAAAACCCTTGGGACAAATAGTTCTTGTATCATATTTGTAATGATTTATGAAGCATTACCTACAGAAGAAGAAAATAGTAGCTTTCAGTTAAAACTAGATAAAAAATCACTTTAAAAACCATGATTTTATACTATTTTTTTTAGTTCCCAATGAATTTAAACAACTTCAGACATGAAGCTGGCTTACAAATAGCAAAGAACAGTGACAACTCTTTAACTCGCAAGGCATCACATGCAACTGAAGATAATGCCTTTTAGTCTCAATCACAGCATTCAGAGTCTTAAGAGAAAAAGAAAACTAGAAGCACACATGTTTGAGAGTGATTGTGATCATGTCTTAGAGCTTGCAACAAGTATGTTTAAAAATAGCTTATATTTTACCTAACTTTCATTGCCTAAAAGTAGACATCAAGATTCTAATGCAGGTTCTTTCTATATAAAATGAAGGAAAATAGGGAACTCCAGAGCATGGTTTATTTCACTCGCTTTTCTTTAAGATTAATGTAAGTCTTCAGAATTGTCGCTTATACTAAATCTAAACTGTGAAGTAAAGCAATCATTTAAGAAGATAACCACAAGTATGTCTTACCTTTGAAGTAATGGTATTGTAGACCAAATATCCATTTTTTGTGACTGCTTATCATATATTTCACTGTTGACTATAACAAGATAAAGTGAGAACAGAAGTTATGTGGCCCCAGACCGTTGTGGGGCAGGTAGCAGACAGCACCTGATGGACCCATTCTGTGAGAATGTACAGGCTTAGCAAGATGTGATTGCAGCTGCCTTCAAAAGAGAAAAAGATAATATTCTTAAAACAACCAAGCCTCGTTGGCTTAAGTGTATCATTGTTTTAGCTCCCATCTCTATATGCTTTTATTGATGACAACCACCATATCTTTTAACAGAGGGAAGATGAGCCAGAACGGACAAGAACCAGTAAAGCAGTCGGGAGTGGGAGTAACCGATTCAGAAGGTAAAAAGAAATACAAACAGCTCTACAGTGGTACCCCATGTTTGTAGGAAGGATGTGCCTACTTCTTTTACTTGTTATGCTATGAAAAATCAAACTATGCTCTCTTTGTATTGTAGATTAAAATCCTGACCTTCATTTTCTCTGGGGCGCTTTACAGAGAACTCCAATGTAATGAGTCTTCAGTTTAAATTAGAATGGTGTCTTACCTGTTTGTTTAAAGTAATTAAATAGTTAGGTAACAATGAATAGTATATAATAGTGTCTGTCTTCTGATGTTCATTGCTTTTCAAATAAAAAATGCAAAGTATGGAGCTGACTCAACACTATTGGATTCGAAGAAAATATCTAATGCCTGTCAGGCTCTATTTTTATAACATTTCAGAATATTTACTTCATAAAGCAATTATTAATATTAGTGTTTACATAAAAAATAATTTTAAATAAAAATATTAGCTGAGCAGGCTTGACTGCTGCAGTTAATGCAGATGCACTATAATGAAACCTTTACTGGACTGGGAAATCCTGTGCTATTATTTTTGGTATTGATGTGGTGCCAGCAAAGAAAGAGACATTTTAATATTTGAGCTAGAAAGCACCTGAGAATGACTTCCAAAATTTCATAGACAATATGATTATCTTTTTCGTGTGTAATGATGGACAATTGCATGAAAATTAAGTGTTCTGTACTGAAGGACACGCTATAAAAATTCCATTTCCCTTTTCATGTAAGGTATATTCATTCAAGTGTATGTTTATGTTGACCTCAAATATAAAACTTAATTATCATGAACTTAATTTTATTAAAATAAGACCTTTACCATTTAGATGCATTTTAATGCAGCTTTGAGACATTTTTTAATTTATACATTGAAATTTATAGATATAATTGATAAATTGATCCTAAGTAATTTTTAAAAAAATCAACATTTTTCAGGTTTCTAGAATCTTTATACATGGGGAAATAATTGCTGTTTCCATATTTGACGTGAAAGCAGTCTAACGTTCCACAGAGTTGAAAAAATCAAATTAGAATTTACAGGTAGATCTGTAAAACTCTCTTTTCCAAAGCAAGAATCCTTACCTGTGTATATGCATTTCACTGAATATTTCCACACATAGTACTCATCATACAAAAATACTTGATAATCTGCTTTATCAAATATCAAATACTTTGATAATCTGCTTATCAAACTTCAATTTCTCAATGGGATATTTAAGCATTTGAAAAAAAATCTGGTTTTTAAAAGAGAAATGGTGGGATGAAAATGGGAAGCCAGGAATTTTTTCATTTTATTTTGTCATGATGAGTTTTATACAGAATTATAATTATAAAATATGCCTTTTCATAATTTTGTCCATCGTAAGTTGCCCCTTAGGTTCTGTCTTGGATCTTAAATTTCAGAGCCTAAAAATACAAAATATTTTCCTTTCTTATCTGTATTATTTATTAACCCCAAAACCCAAACAAACCTAAATTAAAAAAAAAAAAACAAACAATACCCAAAACACCTTTTGAAACATTCTGAAGATGTGTATATAACATCTGGTCACTGAAATTACCTTTCCAAAATTATGTTTCTCCTTGTCTTCAAAATTTGCAAATAACTCAAGAGCTGCAATTCCCTAATTTTCACTTATGATGCAATTCACATCTGCTACCTTGGGAACTCTAAGTGTAAAACTCCTAGTCTGATAAAATGAGTGGTTCTTATTGAGATTTTTTTGCCATTGAGAAAAGATGGTGCAGCCAGACTGGATTTTAGTGTCTGAATTCTAGATGACTAAGAGGGGAAAGGTCAAAGGATAAATTAAACTAAAAGCTGGAAAACAATTCAAAAGCATTTCAGTTTCAGCATGTAAATATTCTTTTGGGGAAGTAGTTCAGAATTTAGAGGAACTCCAGATTAACTAAGAATTACTTCAGTATTACAGATTTATTGCGGTATTCTTTTTATAGATGAATAAAAATGAATGAAAATCTTAAAATCATGTCTTTTCTGTAGTTCACTTATCTGTGTTGTGGACCAGATAAGCTCTGCAATTAAGTGGAAGCAAATATTCATTCCCATTTTTCATTAAATGTAGAGAGCTCCCATAGCTGACATTTGTATTCTTATTTGCAAATAATAATTTACTGTTACATTAAAACCTTTTAATTCTGGTACTCTTTTTTTACCTTTTCAAATATTCTTGGTGCATAACTTCTGTAAAAGGTTAACCAGTGGGTTAGTCTCTTTAAAATGGTGCAGAATCAATTTAGTTGCTTGAACATGCAGATCTGCTGCTACGTGAAATGTTTTAGTCATCCAAGTCATTCACACAGGCCTGACAAATATGGCAGGGGACTTAGAGGATCTTTAAGACCAGTAGCTGCAGGCAAAGCAAGGTAGGACCTTCAAATGTCAATGAAAACTAGTTTCTAGGAGGCTGCATCAAAACTGTAGCAAGAGGGTTTGAATTCAGCTCACGAGGGTATGGCATCAAAATTTAGGCATTTGCATAAGTGGAATCACCAGGAAAAAAAATGCTCCTTTTGTAATTGTTGGCCCACTTGTTTTAATGTCTTGTTGGGAATAGTTTTTGTGCTATTAACCTGTATTAGTACAGCTATAAGTAAATCCTGGAAAACAGTACTATTTATTTTGCTGACACAACCAAATGGTCAATATAAACAACTGTGATTATGGCTATGATAATCTTTGTTTCTCTGAATATATCATCTTGTCATATTCTGTATTTTTGTACTACTCAATAATATAAAAAAGTCTGAGTTTCATTCTTGGACACTGTATTAGTTATTTTTATGATACGCATTGTTGCATGCTATCTTACTCTGGGCGTTCTGCCCTGAGCAGATGAAATACTTCATCTTCTTAAGCTTCAGCAAATCTTATTATACACATTGTGATCTTCATTAAGTTATGCAAGCCAATTTCTGTATTTGTTTCAGAAAGTGCAATATACCTTGTTCAAAGATTTCTTATTACATGGTTGGAGTATTACAGACATTACAAAAAGCCCAATTGCATCTATGTAAGGATTGAAACTAACAATTAAAAGCACATGATTAATATCTTGATTCAGTTGTAGATCATGATTGGTCTATTTGTCCTATGAAGTTGTTCAGCCAATAGGTTCCAGACGGTATTTTTCACCTACCAATCATTTATCCATTTAAAAAATATATGGGGAAAATGATTTTCATACATTTTAAAAGTGTGACTTTGCTGGGTAATCCCAAGAGGCCATTACTTCTAGTAGAAGAGAGATATATAGATACAAATAGTATACAAGTTGTTGTTGAAATGTTGGATTGTCTCCTTTTGAAGATTCTATATGCATGCAAAATATCATTCTTCAATCATTATAAGCATTGAGGTTAATCTCAAGCAAAAACTCTTTTAGGAATGTTTCAGGGGGTTTTTGAGTGAACGAGTACTCACAGTGCTTATGTCATCTTCTGTGGTTGGCCTTATTGTTGTGAGAATTTTCTGTCAGAAAATTCTAATCTTTCTGTAGGAAGGGTGTAGTACCTCACCCACATCTTCCAAGACAGTGGGGTTTTTTACCTTTTTTTTTAAATGCCCTCTAGCCCATGTCCTGAATACCAAAAACTTCTCTTCACTGTTCTGCCGTGTCTCAAAAGCCCATTTTGTGACCTTTCCAGTGGTCCTTTGAGCCTTATCCTTTGACCATAATAAAAGTTCTCTAAGTAAGAAACTCTCTCTCTCTACAGATGACTGAACCGGAACAGAAATTTTCAGAATGTTCTAGTAAAGCCCCAGTAGGTATATTTCCACTGGCCAACAGAAGGAATAGAATAGTACTATTTCAAAATCTAACAGTGCACATGTACTTACTGAACTTCTACAAGATGATAAAATAGAGACGTGTGCTAATTTAGTATAACTTTAGTGAATTCTTTCAGGATTTTCCTTTTTTTTTTCTCATGCTATTAATTTGCCTAAATTATAGATTAAAGAAAAAAAAACCAAAAAACAAAAAGCAAACAGAATGACAACAAGCCCCAAACATGCTCTGTGATCATATTTTAACAGGCAAATTTTACAGTACTGTGGCGTTTATTTAACCTATTCAGAGTAATCGGAGACAAAAAACACCCTTTTTTTCTTAATTTTTGAGCTTTGTGATTCATCATCCAAACTAAGAAATTCAGTTTTAACAGTTTAATTTCTTATCTCTGTATTTCAATAATTAAGGCAGTCTAATCTTTATTTATGAGAAAAATAGTCAAAATACCACAGAAACTTTAAAACATTCTAGGGAGTCATTCTAATAAGATTTTGGAAAGTTGCATGACCTCTTTAAGTGAGTGATTTGGAATCATTTAACTTGTAAATGTTCCTTTATAACTTTCTGAACAGTCCTGGTGAAATTTTCATCCATCCTTTCTGCACAGAATAGACCCTGGAGCAAATTGTCTTGCAACTGTATTTCACTGTCTCTTGAAGAGGAGTACCCAGGAGTAATAAGTGGATTAGGTCTCTTGAGTAAAATAAGTCATGAAACAAACTGACAGAACAGGCACAGCTAAGAAATGCCACATTCTTCAAAGAAATTAAAACTCAGAAAAAAGGATTCATTCCCCTTTTACTTGCTCTTTAACTAGGCTAGAGTAATACTGTTTAAACCACAGGACTCACTGTAGTATGATTGAGAACAGGCTAAGGGCTTGCTGAATCTCACACCTTAAAAAATTAGCATTTTGATTTCTTTTAAATCCAAAGGTTGAAATATCAGAAGTATAATACTAGTCCTTATGAGGATGTTCAGTGAAAAATGTCCTAATATTAGACCTTCGACCAGAAAGTTATAAGAGGAGAAAAAAGAGACATGAAGAAATTTTTTGACAGATAATTATGATACAGTTACTGAGATTTGCAAATACTTTTGCATATGCACAAATCTATACTTTGATGTCTGGGTTTTCCAGGCTGAAAATAGGAGGTTTACTGCAGATGAGAAACTTTTTTTGCATTAGAATGATCAGAGAGACAGAACACCAGACTGAGAGAGTTGGGGTTGTCCAGCCTAGAGCAAAGAAAACTCTGGGGAGACCTTGTTGTGGCCTTGCAACAGATAAAGGGGACTTATAATAGAGACAAAAACTTTTTACCAGGGCCTACAGTGACAATGATTTTAATCTGAGAGTGCATTTAGATTGAATATAAGAAAGAATGGTTTACAGTGAGGGTGATGAGGCACTGGATCAGCTTTCCCAGAGGAGTGATGGATGCCCTAACCCTGGTTTAAGGGTTCAAGGACAGGTTGGATGGGGGTTTGAGCAACCTGGTGTAGTGGAAGGTGTTCTTGCCATGGGGTGGGCTTGAAAGTAGATGATCTTTAAAGATTCCTTCCAACCCAAACCATTCTATGACTCTTTGATATGAAAGACTTGACTATGATTTTTGAAGGGTTCAATACACAAACTATAAATATGCCTGCTTGGTGTGAGAGGTTTTCTGGGAACTGCTGCCCGTTCAGGTGTTTGACACTTAGAGAAGTAAAAACATTTCCCTCCTTCAGCAGTGATTTCTTCTGTACCTTTGATTTGGAGCATCAGGCACCCACATTTTGTGCACTTCATCCAGTGCTTTGAACAGATAAGTCAGTAACTCTGTGCCAGGAAAATTCCACTTTCTTTTTAGTTTCTTGCCTTTGGATTGTTTCAACTACTGAAGCAACATCAGAATGTCACATGTCTATACATGTGGGTACTGGGTAGCAGGAATCTGAGAACTGTTATTTCCAAGAAAAATTGCGAGTATCATTACACAGCATACAACTGCTCATTTCTATATTTATGTCAGGAAGTGACTGAATAGACAGAGGAACTGTGTCTTTACATGCTGAAGGTTACTAGCCAGAGTAATCTTCAATTTACCTACAAATCATAAACTAGCACGTATTTACTTTTCTTAAATTTAGTTAAACTGAACTGGACTGAAAATTTTTATTTTCTGTAATATGATTCCTTACTCCTAGCAGTATAACTAACAGTATACCTCACAGTATATACATCAGCAATAAATGACCAAGTCAGAAGCAGTCACTTTCACCATAGCTGAGAATAGTTCCATGTTTCTGGACCAAGGCTTGATCCAATTCTTTCTAAGACCTTTTTAGACTGGTATCTCAAAACCACAGGAAGCATCACCTATTTAGGTCAAATACTATCTTTGACATTTTCTGCCTTCCCAATAACTCAAATAATTCAGGAATATTGCACAATCAATCCTAACATATACTAAAATGTATGAGAACCTGGAAAAAGTCTGGACTTGCAAGTATTTTTCTTGAATCAACAGAGTCTTGTACTGACCAAGTATGAGACTGTTAACTTGATTGTAATGGATATTGATCCATGGATTTAAAGAGAAATACAAACAATCTGAAATGTTACCAACATTGACTTGAACAGTGGTTGAATTGCATTTTTTGGTTTTGGGTTCATGTCATGTACATAGCAAAAGTAATTGCTGCACCTTCTCATTGTCTTTCCTTAAGAGCAGTATAAACCTGTTAATTTCTTTTTTAAAACTC
The DNA here is from genome assembly GCA_014706295.1 of Lycocorax pyrrhopterus obiensis. Lineage (NCBI taxonomy): Eukaryota > Metazoa > Chordata > Aves > Passeriformes > Paradisaeidae > Lycocorax > Lycocorax pyrrhopterus. The sequence goes on from JACSVZ010000015.1 coordinate 9,543,780, forward strand.
ATTTTTAGTGGCTGTAATATCTGCTTTTATAGTCCTATTGCCCTTCTGATTTACGTGAAGAGGTGTTTTTGTGAAATAAGATATTACTGATTAAAATGTGATCCTTTCCCAGGAAGATATCTAATTGAAAGAAGAATTGCCAAACTTCTCTCCTATCTCTATAAATAAAAAGGCTAAAACTCAACCTGACTTTGTTTAAACTGTCTTTAATATAAAATCACAACCTTGCTTTCTGCCATTGCCTTCTACCAAGGGTCTGCCATCTACTACTTGACAGCATAATTTTAATCAATGCCCACAAAATTTAAAGAGGAAAATACCAGCAAGGGTAATTTCTCGCATGAGCAGCTGCTGCATTACAGAAGCAAAAAAGGACATAAGGGAATAAGAACATAACTACTGAAAGAACTTGCAGATAGCCTGTCATATGTTGATTTTAAGAATTGAAAAGACCAGATGTATTCTTCTGTCACAGAGGATCCCTAAGCAATGAATCAGGCCTATGCACTGACAGTAGTCCTTATCCTCTCTCTTTTTTAAAAAGTCTATATTTTATACATGCTCCCTCAAGCTAGGAATAGCCTTGCTACTAATGCCTAAAACCCACACTGTAAAAAGTGAGTCAAGATAAACAACAGCAGCCTCATAAACCTAAGCATTACCAGCTTCCTCTCTAAATTCTGAGAAGTATTTTTTATCTATCCCAAATTGGCCCCACATTCTAATTTCCCACCTGGCTTTCCAGTAATAATTGGAGCAATTGGTTCTGCCTTTCTGAGCTATTTGCCAATATAATCCGGCTGGTTTTCCTAAAAAGAAGCAGAAAGAATTTAAATAAGACAAAAGATTGCAGCCAAAGATAAAAAATAGAGGGATAAAAAGGACAAATTCCGTGTTCTTGTATCCACATCACACACAACATTGATTTACAGTTTTACAAATCAGCCTATTCCTGAATTGTCACTATAAAGTGTCATCAAAAGAGAAGTAAATAATCCAGGGAGACTATGATTAACTAGTAGCTGGCCCACAGTTTCTGCACTTCTGAGTTGTGTATGAACTTTGATTAAAAGGCTATTAGCCCTTAAATTATGTCTCAAGATAATTCTAAAAAAATCTGATTTTTTTCAAGTTTTATTTCTAAAAATTCTGCTTTTCCCATGTTATCTGTTGAAATTAAAAAAAAAATTACTAAGATGACAAACAAAACAAGGAAAAAGCTAAAAAGCCTAAGTATTTCTTCTGAGAACCAAAATATCACCCCTTTGAAGTGGTACCTCAGTAATCACCTGGAAAGCTAATTTGTTTGCCTAATATTATTATCACTTTTATTGGCCTAGCTCTTAAATGCATTTCCATTAATGCAAAGTTTCTTGGAACTTTCAGAAAGTTTCTTCTGGTGGCTTTTTGGAGTTACAATGAGCTCAGAGTGTTTGGGCTGGGAATCAGTATGCTAATAATTCCATCAAAAATCTGACAAAGATACATGGTTTCATTTCTAGGGAAGAAAAAAAAAGGTAGAATTCTGTAATCTATGTCTTTTAATAAGATGTGGTTATGAAGGAAATCTGATTTAATACTACCTGACACATTTAGTACAAATACCAGTCAATAATGAATACTGTCAACATTGGAAAGGAAAAAGAGGGATCTCCTCCCCGAATGGAGTGAAGGTGAAGGTGCTGGAATGGGATTAACTGAACCTGACCCTTCCCTGGTGTAAGTCTGAAGAAGGGCTGCTTCACCTAGTGTGTAATTTAAAACGACCTTGGAAAAGAGTCACTTTTCATGATGAATGTTCATTTAGCATCAGTAAAAGTCAGGCTGAGGCATTAATAAGATAGAACGTGAATTGTTAACTCCTAAATGGTTTCCCTTCTGTCAAAAAAAAAGAAACTAGGACTCACCAAGTAGGGCTTTTAAATGTCAGCTTCCTGGGAAATTCAGATGATCTCTTCCATTTAGCAGTATGATTAGGACCTGGAATTGTGTGCATACTCCAAGGAAAAAAAGTAAGTAAAATAGATATGTTTTACAGTCAATAATGTTCAGTACTCAAATATATATAGGCTATTCTGTAGCAGGAAAGGTGTTAAGGCAGCTTCCAGAGGTCATCCCAATGATTCAAGGCACAATATTGTTCCTAAAAGGCTTTTGTTAACTTGCATCAAAAAGTATTTAGTGTTGGTAGAGACTTTACAGCTTCATTACTCTGTTCTACTGCTTGATTATCCTTAACAGTAATGTTAAGGGTATGTTCTAGCTATGTTCTAGCCCAGTTGCTTGCTGAAATTAATACTCAAGGACAGAAATAAGAATCCAAATCCAAGAGCTTTCATACACAAATACAGGATATTTTATCAAGCACTTCCTGTAAGTAGATTATTCTAAGCTTGCCTACAAACGATAACACAGTTGTTCCTGCAGAAGAGTTCTGTATTAGAACTTCACTTTTGCTGTATTTATTTGAAATGTTAAAAAGAAGCCAAACCCAAGATTGTCATAACCTGTTTCTATACTAAACAATCCTGTGTAGCTCCTTAATGTCTTAAGATTCTTCAATATTTTTAGGACAATTTATAACTTACTTAGAAATTAAGCTATTATGCTGGGGATTCAGAAAAGAATTTTTTTTAATTTACCCTCGCATGTTCTTAAATACAGCCCCTTTTTTTGGACTGATATTCGGAGTGTTACTTCGGAGTGCTGTTTAAATGCAGATAAATCTAGAGCATTTCCAGGTGGGATCACATGGCAAGCTAAAATTAAACTTCAGCTGATCTTTATTTTAGCATGTGAGAGTCCTCAAAATTTTTGGACTGTAAATTGTGTTCCAAGAGAGAAGGCTTTAAAAATCAGTTCATTAGAATGAATATAAATCTTTCCTATGATGACAATGCCTAGATATGTCCAAGTCTTGTGGTAGAGAGTGTATTTTCATATCTATAACTAGAACCTTGTGCTTTGTCCCCACTTTATTTTCAGATTAATATGCTTTCCGTAATGTTCATTATTGCATCCTACGACAGTAGTTTTACAGGCTTGCAGCTCTAATGAAATGTGTTATCCACTGCAGCAGTATGTGAATAATGGTTTGTCTGTTAAGGAAAAGCTTCAGTGTGTATATTTCTCATAAAGAATTCCTAACAGTTTTTCCTGTAAAGGCATTCGTAATTACTTTAGGCTAATATACATTGGTCTTCCCTTTTGTGCATTATGTATTCTGACATTCCTAGGCTATGACTGGGAGGGAATCAAATGTCTAGAAGACTAGACAAATCTAGTGGCTCAAAGTAATGTACTGTGTGTGTAGAGGTTGATGCAAAAGTTTGTTTATCCTTATCTGCAAAGGGATTCTGGGTCTTCAAACATAGGTGTATTCTGCTGTTTTAAATACTCTATTTTTCTACCTCAATCCAGTTGCTGTTCCAGAAAGTTATGGATATTCCACAGATTCTTGATCACATCTGCCATTCCATATCAGATACTTTAGTTTCACTAACAAATCTTAAATGACCCCAGATCCACATGTAAATAGGCATAAACCTGATTCTTCCTACAGCCAAGGCTGTATTCAAGTTTTCCTTCACTGTCTGCTACCTGGAGTGCCAGCCCTTTTCTACTATCTGTTAAGAGCCAAAAGACTATAATGAAAATTTAGAGCATTTATTTTAGCTTCTTTATCTAATGTTTAAGTGGATCATATCAAATGAGATTAGTGCTACGAAATGGTCCTGGGTTTACATGTGTGTCAATGCTGTCCATTGCAGAAGTCTTTGTTTTCTGAAACACCGTTTGTTATGCTTTCTTTCTATCATACATTCTTTTTTAATATTTCTTTAGTTTTGTTTTTTTTTTTTTTTGGTCTGCCACATTGGCTTTGCACTCTGACTGATTGAGATGTGATAACAACTTAGCATGACTGAATTTACATGCCTTGGAAAATGCACAAATCTTTTGGAGATCAGCTGGGTCAAAGATCTGATACATACACCTGCCTTCATGTTTCACACTGCTGTAGTACCTAGAAGTCCAAATTCTTTTCAGAAGCCTGGTAACATAGTGCCTATGATAATTAATCAGTTTGGGTGATTTGCTAGTCCCATATGTATCTTGCATCAATGCCTGCTGAGTATGCTATAGATTCTTGCTGTTTCCTCCCGCTGCTCATCCAATATCTATAGCATTATTCACCAGCCTCCTTAGTGCCTTGCCTGTGCCTGGCTGGGTGTTTAGCTTTCTAGAAACACATTCATATTCATGGAACACTCTGTTATATTCTTGAAGGAATTGGATTCTCACTGATCTGAATGCAATTATTTGCCTTTTCTATAAGCTATGGCCTTCTGAGTAGTCCGATTGTCTGAAGAGTTCCTTCCTTCTTGGCAGGTAAAGGAGAGAAAAGGGAATCTTTCCATCTTGTCTCTGGCCATTTGAGAGATTAACAAAAAAGATACATTGTATCATTTTTATATGTTCGTTATAAGACTATTTTGTGGTTTTGTTTATATTTTAAAGCAGTATGCAAGTTTCTGACTTTAGAGAGTCACATTTTCCGCCCTATTTTTATGCTTGAAAAAGTGAAGCCTACACTATATCTACACTGAGTATCTTCCTTCCTATTCAGCACATCCTTTTCAAACACATCTACAAAGCAAAGTTATCCAAATTCTTGTAAAATTGTAATACAGATTGTTATGATTCAGAAGCTATCAGTGTAACAATAGGTTTTTAAAGCCCATGATAAATTTGTACATGAAAGCTGCCATTTCCAAAGAAAGGAATCTGAGCAGAGTTAGAAAAAGAATAAAAGAAAATTAACATGAGATTTTTTTTTCCTGTTGGTGAACATTCTGGGCACAAAAAGAGCTTTCACAGCAAAAGGTAAATAGAATTTGGGAAGCAGATCCTAGGAGATTCTCTTCATGTCTCCTAGAAACCACACCTTACCTAGATGTTGTTACACTGATTAAAGGAGCTACTCCAGATATACAAAATTATAGAAAGGAAATGATATATTGAAGACACTCAGCTTACCTTCAGAAAATGATGTTTGGGGATACTTGGAAAAATCCTGCAGCATGGGAAACAGATTTTCAGAATTTATCTTCAGCAGTAGAGACAATGCCAAAGTATACTCTTTTCTAACAGAAACCAGAAAGGCAGCATGAGTGAGGCAAAGCCAGTTTTCCTAACAACACTTCTCATTCTCCAGACAAAACCCAGTAACTAATGCGTTATTGTACACTGCTTTTTTTCCCAGACTCTTGAAATTGTCTTGTTGAATCTACCTTCTTGTATGCAAGTACAGATCTATCAAGGAAGAAAGGTGAAGAGGCCATAACCTCCCCATAAATGTCTCATTACTTTGGATATGTGCCTTCTTACATTATAAGGGAAAAACCGCTCTAAAATCACATCTACATCCAACTATAATATGACAAATAAGTTCCCTCTTTATTGGCAGAATCTACTGCCCTCAGGTTAGTTGTTCTGAATCAAATTCCAAAATTAAATACTACAGTTTTTTGTTGAACAAAGCTGAGTAATTTGTTTCAAGTACAATTCTCTGCCACTGACTAAAGATTCTAAATTGAAGACAGCTTGAAAATGGATATAATAGTAAGTGATACAAATCCTGAGAGAAAGGACACACACAAAAAACAAACACATTCTTTTTTCCCTGCTCCTCTCTGGGATCAACTGAATTTGTGGATACATATTTAAAGCATTGACCCAAAGTAATAATTATTCCAATTTCTGCTATAATTATGAGCAGAAATTTCTTTCTTAGGGATGCTATATCTGTAATGATCATAGATCAAAGTGAAAAAAGAAATCAGATCTTTTTGGATGCATTTTGTAAATTTATCTGCATGACTATTTTTATGTTAATAATCCCAATTACACAATAGTAGATTTTTTTTTCATAAAAAAGACCCAAAAAATTTATCTGAGCAGATTTCCTAAAGAAATTACAAGTTTTGATGAAGTTTTAACTGTGTAATTAAAACAGTCCCAACAAAAATTAGGAAGGGATGCATAAAATTGACATCTTCCTTAGTTTCCTAATGAATCATTTGAATGAATAACTGATCTTTATAATGCAGTCACTTGTAATGACAAAATGAGATTTCCAACACTTTCTCAACTGACAGAAGTGCTTTAAGTCTTGTGTAAATACTTGTTTTATGGTACCAAGTTACCTTTGATGGTTAGGAGAGGAACTTAGAGGTTTCTGCATCATTTTGAAATTGGCATAAGTGGAAAAGACAGTGCTTCTATCTGGAAACTTTAGATAATTCACACTGTGCATTCTGTCCTTACATCTGTTCTGATGGCCTTTAAATATCTCCAGTGAAGGAGACTCCACACTCTCTCTGGGCAATCTGTTCCACTACTTGGTCACCGACAAAATAAAGAAGTTCTTCCTCATATTCAGGTGGAACTTGTTGTGCATGAGTTTCTGCCCATTGCCCTTGTCCTATTGCTCGGCACCACTGAACAGAGCTCAGCCCATCCTCTTGTCACCATCCCTTCAGATACTGATAGACGTTGGCGAGGTCTCCTCTCAGTCATCTCTTCTCAAAGCTGGATAGGTCCAATTCTCTCAGCTTTTCCTCATAAGAGGAGATCATTTTTACAGCCCATTGATGGACTTGCTCCAGGAGCTCCAGGTGTCTCTTGTACTGAGGAGCCCAGAACTGGACACAGCACAGCCCTCACTAGGGCTGAACAGAGGGCAGGATCACCTTCCTCAACCTACTGGCAATGCTCTTCCGTTGGCCTTCTTGGCACGAGGGCACATGGAAAGTACATGGAGAGCTTGTTGTCCACCAGGACAACCAGGTCCTTCTCTGCAGTGCTGCTTTCCAGCAGGTCTAACTTGTGCTCCTCCCCAGGGGCAAGACCCTGTGTTTGCCTTTGTTGAATTTCAGAAGGTTCTTCTCTGCCCAGCTCTCCAGCCTGTTGGGGTCCTTCTGAAGCGCTGCACAGTCCTCTGAGGTATTAGCCACTTGTCTCAGCCTTATGTCATCAGCAAACTTGCTTGGAGGCATCTACCCCTCCATACAAGTCATTGATGAAAAAGTGGAATAAGATTGGACCCAGTATCAAAACCCTTGTGGGATATCACTTGTCGCAGGTCTTCAACCAGACTCTGTGCCACTGATCAAAACCCTCTGAGCTCTGCTGTTCAGCCAGTTCTCCGTCCATCTCACTCTTCACTTGTCCAGCCTTCACTTACTGACTTTGTCTACGAGGATATCATGGGAGATAGCATCAAAAGCCTTACTGAAGTCCAGGTAAACAACATTCCACTGATCTCCCCTCACCTATTGAGACAGGTTTTGGAATTCCAGTGATGCTTGTGACAGGAGAGACTGCCTTCCTTGAGTTAAAGGGAGTTTTGTCATTGGAATTCAGTATTGCCCTGTTTGAGTTCTGCAATAAATTTTGAAATAAATTAATATATTCCATTGTATTGCACAGGAAACATTGCTTCACTACTATATGAATTACAGAATATTTATACATGGTCATGACACACATAGATGACATACACAGACAAATACATGTAGTGGGCCGGATGAATAATGTTTAACAATTTAGATCAGGCTGTACTTCATTAAAGTCACTGAAATTTCAGCAGTCTAATATTGGCATGAGAGAAGAGGGATCCCACCATGAGAAACTTTCAAATACTGTGAAAAATACAGGAGTTGTTCTGGAGAGTGCAGAAAAGTTATGTTTGAACCAGTTAGATGACTGAGCAACTAAAGTTCTGCAAATGATTCCCGAAGGTGGGAAATCTGTCCTCTCAGCAAACCTGAGCTAAGACTCGACAACTTTTACTCCATCATTTAGAGAAGCAACATTTTTGTCCTACTCTATAAGTGATCTTTAACTCCCCAGGTTATCACAGGGCTGATTCACTGTACTGTATTTACTTTAAATAAGCAGAACTATATTTCAGAAAGTTGCTTATACAAATGTAAGGAATCCTTCGCAACACAAACTTGTTGGAATTCAGATAATCTGTCTTATATTCAGAGAAATACCCAAACTATGTAAATTTTTTTGCTCCCCTAGTTGGTTTCTGTACTGATGCTAGTGGCATTTTTTTGCATCTTTTATTTCTTTTTTTATTGCAGTTGAATTGTGAAAACGAAGGTAGGATCTATGAACTATTTCAAGTGTAAAATTTGTATAATACTACGTGCTAGGATCAAAAGTGGTGTCAGCAATTTGAAATTAACTTACATCACTTTAACTTCATAAACTTAAATTTGACCCCAAGTATTTAGAGCTGATTGATTCAACAAGGAAATACTTTGTGCTGAGACAAGGTAGAGTGCTAGGTTTAAGTCTACTTCAAAGATATATATGCTTACATTTGGACAAATGAACATATATGCATACACATGTGTTAGGATCTGATTATCCAAAGATGCTTCTGCACAAATCAAGGTGCAAATGAGACTATATGCCAAAGTCAATAGTCCAAATTTTATTTAAGAGTAGATGTGCGGTAGGGAGGGCAGGGACAGAAGAAAGAGAGAGACATTAAGTAGAAATATAGTTACCACCATGTGGGTCGCTGTGGCATCCTTCCTGCGCTTCTTCCTCAGGTCTTCTTGCTGGTGGGAGATCCTGGAGTGTTCTGGAGGTACCAAATTTATACCATCTAAGTCCCAGGTATCCACAGAACCTAGATGCTGTTCCCGTAACTTGGTCTGGCATAAGGACTTACTTCCTTTCTCACAGTTTGCTGTGGTGGGAATTTTTGTCCAGGTAGGTTACCCAAATCTGCCTCAACCTGGCATCTTCTTATTCTTGCCTTCTGGGCTTACTGCAAGTTCCCCCATCACAGTGGGATTTTGTCCAGTGTGCTAATTCCAAACTTTCACCTCAGTTTAGGACTGGAATTAATGCCTTCCTGTTTGCCATCTGTGCCTGTTGTGGCGCCTTCTCTTATGGCAACTTCCTTCTCTGACAATGTCTTGAGACATTTCACTGCATTCTTTAAGTCTTGACAACGTGTGTGCATGTATATATAGATATTTATGCACATATGTAAATTATTGAATCTCACACATAAATATACACATGCAGATGTACACATATACATTATGACTTAGTTTTTTGACATATCTGTTTGGAAATGAAAAACAAACTTGGGTTCTGAATGAAATGCTTCATCTGTGTCTATGGGGTTCTTCATTATTCGAAATACCGCTTTCGTTTCATTAGCTTTTGTAATCTGGAGAATGAACATCACTGTTTGTAACAGCAATGGTTAACAAAAAAAGACCTGTGTTGCATAATGGCTCTGATATTAAAAAGTCAACAGATACGATTAATATTCAGTTTTACAATTGACTTTCACGTGTTCTACTAGTTTAATGATCTGCTTTATTGGATACATTCACAATAATGTGATGATTAGTGATTTCACTGGAAATTTCTTTTGAATCTTAAATAGAGGATAAGGAGAATTGTGATCTGATCTTTTAGATTTTGCAACCTGCTTAAGTAGTTTGGACATTTCTTTGAGTAGTGACGTTTTATTTCAGTATCATACTCATTCTGTTTCTATGTTAATTATCTAATTAAAAACTTAGAGTTTTGTCTATTATATAAAAAAATCTAATTCAATATCTTATTACAGCTGGGACTTTTGAAATAGAAAATGCAATGAAAAATTTTCTCATGGGAGTTACGGGAGGATCAGCCACTTAAATAAAAAATTTATAATCAGTGGAATGAAATAACCAAGCTGAAGGTACAACTCATCTGGCCTATTTTAGAGATCTATTTGCAAATAAGACAAACCACATTCTAGAAGAGCAATCCCTCAGATAAAGACACAGACGCTCAGGCAGATGAGTCCTAGCAGCAGGGTCTATCTCCAACAGACGTTAGGTGACAGTCGCTGTAAAACGTTAGTGTAAATGCATCAAGAAGTAACTTTTAAGCACATTTAACTTCATTAGACAAAAATGCTAATTTGATTTGGTCTGCAGTTCTAAAACGGCTGCTGTGCTCAACACTAAGTGCAATTACCATTTGGAGTGTTAAGTTCCATAATTGTTTTGAACTAACAAGAAGCACGAGATGGTGTCAATTTGGGGGTTTTTTTGTTTTATTTGTTAGAAAAGGCTCTAATTAGGACATGAAAACTAGAATAGGGAGAAGTTTTGTGTTAACAGTTTACTCAGATACAACATAACCATTTTGAAATCATAGACATATAACTATTATAGAGAACCAGGTTTAATTAAAAATGAACATGAAAGCAGGTCAAAAATAGATCAGTTTTGTGCATCTTTAGATTGCAAGTACAAATTCTATTTTAATTATATTTGTATAATTTAATATTTTCAGTTCTTCAAATTCAATGTTTCTAACCGGACTGATGGGGCTTTTTTTTTTGTTCTTGTTTGTTCATTTGTGTGTTTTGGTTGGTTGGTTGTTGGTTGGTTGTTTTTTTAACAAGGCTAAAGGAATTTTACCAGGGTTAATGATCAATTTAGCAATAAAATTGGTTTCTCTTTTGGTTCCTCTTGAGGAAAGCCCCACACTAGTCCTCTCTTTTCTCCACTTTTCAAGTATCACCGGAAAAAGTAAAAAAAACCAACCAGCTCAACACTGTAGAGATGATAGAGAGCCTGTAGAATTCTTCCATAGATTCATTTATCGACACAAAACTCATTAGAAAGAAGTAGGAGCACCCCCAATTCGCTGTATCTTGAGTTCTGTAGATCTACAGTTACTGATTGTCTCCTAGTTGGTTTTGTCTCTCAGAAGAGTTGATGTCTTGTATTTGCTGAAAGAATTTCACCCACAGAAGATGTTAGCAGATAGCAGTTTCTCCTGTTGACCTGTGGCAAGCCTGGCAAGAAGCTCTGGGCGCCTAAAGAGACGAGATATGTTCCTCTCTGAATCCTTTATCTCTGTGGAGGTAGCGGGTGTATCCCTGTTCATTTCACTGTAGTTCGCCAAGAAAAGTGTCATAGCAGACAGAGTTAACGTCTGTTATAATCTCGAGGGAAAACTCACAACAGGAAACACAAGTAGATTGTATTAAAACACAACACACAAAATTAGTAACTTCCTCCTCTTTTTAGACAGTGTCCCTAATATTTATCATCACTGACAGTTCAATATATCTAAGATTTGAACTCTGGTGTCACATAATTTTAGAATTAGGCCTTAGGACAGGCAGGGAAATAAAATCAACAGTTCAGGAAACTTCACTCTCTAATTCAGTGGTTTCTTCAGGGCTCAAAACTCATCAGTATTTAGACCTTTAGCTCACTGTTGGTTAATAGAAGGAAGACAGGGATGTTTCACCAGCGCGGAAGGTGGAAGATAAAGAACTCTGGGAGCTCTTAGAGGAACAAAGATGAAACTGTGGAGAAGAAGGGACAAAGGTGATGTGGGAACTAGTCAGAGGGCGTAAAATAATTCTAATGTTCTACACCATGGGCCTGCTCAGAAGCACAGACTTTGAAAGTTTGGGGAGAGGGCAGCCCATGAGGAAATTTGGCACATGTCCGTCAAAACAAGAGTAAAGAGAAGCATAAATTTCATTATTTACATTTTGCTAGCAAAGAGTATCAAGGGATTGAGCTCTGAGGTGCTCCCAAGCTGTTACATTCCTTCTTTGATTTCAGCCTAACAGCTGGGCCAAAGAGACAGAAGCCAACCTGTTCACTTCTTAGAACTGCCAAGCTGTCTATAGATAAACTCCACATTCAGCGGGGTCCAGCTCACTTCGTGAACACTCATTCTCAGTATTAGAAACCTTTGGGGTTCACAACCAAAGTTCAGTTTATTTAGGGCAAACCCAGCCGTACACAATCAGACAGAAAGATGTATCTGATGCATCTGGGCTCTCCAGCTCCCTCCAGCAAAAAGAAGCAATGAACTGGGCTTGCATTCATGCTACAGCACTACCGACTTCTGTCTCCTGCAGCAAAACTCTGGAATGTACTGGACTTGCTTTCATGCAGAAGTGCTAACTTGTTGATAGCACCACAGATATATTTAGAGCTCCCTTCCTGAGGCAGCTTTTCTTTATTGTTGAGAGTAAAATGGATGCGCTATGAAAAGAGATTTTTGTTTTCAAACAGTTGGGGAGTAATGCAAGGACCACAAAACAGATTCAATATTCTTTAGACTTCTTTAAAATGAGCGAAACTAAAAATATGCAACTGATGCCCAAAGCAATTTAAAAAATACTGAAAGTCCTGGCATTGGAGACAATGTCTTTTTCCCACTAAGCAAAAGATTTTTTATTTTTTTCATGCTCTCATGGCAAAATGTGCAGTGTCCACTCTGTTCTGGTCAACAGAACTTGGTTAAAACACTCTTCAAATTAGAATTTTTTCTGAGAAAGTCACTTGTACAATGAAAACAACAATTTTTCTTTAAACAATATTAATTTAGAAAATGTCTTTGTGAACACTGTTACTTGCATACTGGGCTGCAAAATTAACTGTGCAGGGAGCAGGTCATAGGAAGGGATTCTTGCCTTCCACTGGATGCTTGTGAGTATGAAGATGAAGCCAGACTCTTCTCAGAGCTCAGCAGCCAGAAATAGGAAATAGACAACATTCACAAGCTGAAGTAAAGGAAATTCTAACTGACTAAAAGGGAAAATAAAAAGCAAACCAACCAACCCAACAAAAACACACGCAAAAAAATTTTGGTTTTCAAAACTCTACAAACATTCTCTGTTCAGCCTCATCTAATGTGGAAGTTAATCCTATGAGTGTGAGGTAGGACTGGAGAGCTCCAGCAGTCCTTTGCTCTGTGAATCATCCTGTCAGTTTACAATTGCTTCGTAAAGAACACTTTAAACCAGCATTATCGCTGTAAAATGCCATTTTTCCTTTCCCTCAACCTCATCTCACCCTTTGTGGTGACATAAGGCGTGTGCTGATTCAGGTCAGGGTGACTAACCCAAAATCAATATGCTGGGGTGGGGCAGGGAGGGGGTGAGGCTGCAGTGAGTAGGATCATTTCTGCCAACAAGCTCACTAGGCAGCTGTACAAACATCCATGGCTACGGGAGATAAAGCCAGGGACACTGTGTGGGAAGCAATAAGCAGGAGCATGGAGAGAGCTTTCAGCACCAGTGCCTGTTTATGACTTTTTAAGAATCAGTGATTAGTTGCAGGTAAAAACCTTTTCAGCTAGACTGGTGCTGAGGATGCTATAATTTTCTTTAAGGGAACATCTCATCAGGAAGAGTTTAAAGCAGTAATCTGCTTCAACTCTTTATTAAACACTGCGCAGTATTTTTCATAACCACTGAGCTGGTTGAATTCCTCCCAGGTAAATAGGTTCTATTGCTTGAAGTTCCCTGCTGCAAATGCCTACAATTAATGTATTCTTTTCTTTCCCTAATGACAATAAGATCTGAAACATGTGATCATAGGCTTTGAAAATAAGGGGAAATAAAAAGAAAAAAAATCTTTGTTAAACAACAGAAAAAAAAAAACAAGCCAAGTTGGTTTTTTTGCACATTCTTTGTCTGAGCAGAAAGATGATGGTTTTATGGTAAATCACTGAGGAAAACTCAGCAATTTTTTTTTTTTTTTGTCAGTGCTAGTTGCACCAGTTTTGCCTTTTGACAACAGAGGAGTTAATTCTGACTTTACCAGTGCCTGTTTTCAAAGCATAACAAACAGCTTTCAAAATCAGAAAGCACACTGCTCAGCAGGGTAGCAGACTTGCCTTATGTTTCTTGAAGCATTCTTGGTAAAAAATGCTCCTTTGCTGCAGCTTATATGTCACATAGAAAAAGGAAGTAAATTCAGCACGAAGCTTGAAAACTCCTTATTTTGTTGTCTCTTTATGCTTTTCTGAGTTTAGAAAAGTAGTGAAGATTACCGATACACATTTAGTAGCAATTACTCTCTTTAACTGAAGTTGCCTGACCCTTCTGATTAGAAGAATTGCATATAATTACTTATATTTTTGTGCAAATAATGATTGTAAACATATAACAAACCACTCAAAAAAAATAGATGTATAAAAAGTACTGTATTGGATCCCAGACAACTCAGAATTTAAAAAGAAAAAAGGATACATGATGATTTTTGGTGCTGTCTAGGGTAATGTTATCTTTCTATGCTTGTTAAGCCTCAGTTCCTTCTTAACTGAAAATAACGGTACTACCCTTTCTAAATTTTAGGGTTTTTCTTACTATCACTAACATTATTATTATTAAGGGATAAACCCAAAAATTTTACAAAGAAGAAATAGTGCAAGCTGCTGAAAGTATTTATCACAAAAAGGTCTGACATAGAAATTTTGATTTTTTTTAATGTAAATTATGACTATTAATTGACAGCATGATGGACACCTCAGGCTAAATTCTATTTAATGTAGAGGGTTGTTTATGTTGTTCTGCTGAATTTTATTGTATGTATTTTATTTCAAAATTGGAAGTTGCGTGCCTTGCACAGGATAATTAGATGTCTTGTGAGCCATTTCAGTAGCAAGTTTGCAGTCTCCCACGTCAGTATGATGTCCTTGGTCAGAATCATGGACTTAAAAGTCTGCATTATTTCCTGCAGCCAAACTGTGTTGGGAGGGAGGAATGAAAATGTGCAGAGAAGTTAAATTGGTGCTCACCCGTGTTGTATAATGTATTTAAACCCTGTTGATATGCACTAGCCCAACTCTCACTCAAGACCAGGATCCACACCAGGATCCAAATATTAATTAGGACCACCTCAACCTAAAGTACTCATTAACCTCCTACAAACAGCTGTGGCTGCAGGGCGGGCATTAGCCCTATAAATCAAGCCCTGGGAGGAGCCAAAGGAAAGGAGGTGGTTGGTTTTGGTTGCTGTGTGCTGTGTGTTGCTGGAGCTCTGTGCTGAGAAATTGTAATCCAAGACTCAGAAGACAGCGAGCTCTGGCACACACCTGAATTATGATGTATACGTGTGCCTAAATTTCAGATGTGAAAATAGTAAAATGTATAGATTTGACCGGCGAGTAGAGCTCTCTCTGTTTGGAAGAGCTACCAATAGAGACCTCGTGACTTCAACACTGATTGGAACATAAATATAACAGCACTCAGAGACTTGCAGTTTGGCAGTGGATCCACAAAGTTTTGCTTGTGAAACCTCGTACAAGGGGACACTTCTGATACTTGTGGTCAGGAAAGGGTAAAATTGTGCTGAAATAACTTCAAAAATAAAACATGGTCTTCGGCTTCTTTGGCCGTGAAATCCTGTGTTTCACAATGTTAATCACTACACAGAAATAATTAGCACTACCACCAATCAATAAGTTCATTTAAATTCATATGGGTATGAATATGTTGTATTTTCCAAATCAGATGGACAACTTGATCCCACTCTCAGGGAAGAAACACAGGTCAATTTTACATGATAAATTCCGATATTGTACTTTGAATTTGAGAAAGTTGGCTCACAGATTTTAGGAAAACATTTCCTTCCATCAGAACATCTTTAGTGACTTTGTTTATGTTCCTGAGCTAATCTATATCTCTACTTCAATACTTGCATATTCAAATATTTCTGCCTTTATTTTTATGCTTCTGTACTCAGTGATTTATTGCTTTCATTGGGAAATCAGTAAAAAGCTGCTCAAGTCACTAAATAATGCCAAAAGCTAATGAGAACTACTGACTAGTCTTCAGATTCTCTTTTTTTTTTCTCAGTTCTCAATCATTTAATATTTTGCATGTTCTTTAATCAGTTGAAATTATTTCTGAGATTTTATACAGCTGTTAATATTTTTTCTGACCTAGAATTAAGAGACTTTTTCCTGACAGATGCAGAAACAATTCGTTGGGCATAAGGTTGCTCACAAATAACATTTAAGTTGCAGCCTGACACTGGTTCTCCTACGCGATGAGGAAAGAGGAGTTTGATACGGTACTTTGCTGCTCTTCACAAGGTTCTCTCTAGTGGAACTCTAGTGGAACTCTAGTTCCACTCTCTAGTGGAACTCTCTCTAGCTCTTTCTCTGAGTGCCTCAGCTGGAGTGATATCTAACCATGCCCTGGCACCAGCTTGGCAAGTCGTTCTTCATGAACATTACCCTAAGGGACAGTGTGTTTTCTTGGGTTTGAGACAATTCCAAGCAGATATTTAGTGGTCATATTGTGTCTCTTTAGGGTTTCTAGAAAGGCAATGCTGTAGAGTTTTTAAATATTCTTTATGTCATCAAGACTCCTTTTGTGGTGACTCTTTGGGGGAAGGTAACTTTCTTCAGTTCACGTAAACCTGAACTGAAGGTTTAACAAATCTGTATAACAGATTTTTATTCAATCTCCTCTCTTACAGTCTGAAAATCTTTTGGAATAAGTTCAAAATCCAGGAAAATATATGTTCTGTTTTCCTAAAATCTGTCTTAATTTTTAGTTTAACCCCCCCACACCTTCTTACTTTCTTTTCTATACTGTATTACAAATTAATAATGACTATACAACAGTAATATACGAGGTTTTTTTCATGTCCCAGGTATTTTACATTTCAAAACCCACCAGACAATTTTAAATCACATTATGCAAAGAATCTGTGTTGCAGTTTCAGTTTGTGAGGTCTTGCACAACCCTACTTTTAATTCCCATATGCACAGCTTTAATTTTTAAATGTAAATTACGAGCAAGACTTCAACAGTCATCTTGAAAAGAGCAGTACTAAATCTCAGAGATTCTTTAAAAAATCATGAGTGTTGGTCTTAGTGCATAAAATCGATGAAGCATTAACTCTCAAAACAAAAGACTAAGCTTTTTCAGTTGCCAGAAAGCAAATCTACAGGAGATGTCAGAGCATTAGCTCACTATGAGATACTCCTTTGTATTCATTATTGAAAAGATTCAGCTAATTATAAAAGTTCTACTGCATGCATATTGCCCAGGAGCAGAAAAGGATTTTCAATTAGTTATAAAATGGTTGAGTTTCTTTTTATCCACAGGTAGATGGTATATGTTTGAGTGACTTCAGAAAATGTAGAGGAGGGGGGAGTTTCTAAGCCAGACAGATTTAAACACCAACATATGTGTGTTTTCTTATTCACCTTTTCTGGTGCACACCATTTTGATAAAACTTTCATCAGAAAAGTTTTCCAGTTGCAGGTGGAATTGATATCAAATCCAGGTGAAGGCCAAGAAATCATAGTCTCAAACGCCCTTATTTGGGCACTCTCAGATTGAGGGGGATTGAGTACCTCTTTTCTGTGTGGCACCAGGGAGAGGTCCCAGCATCTGAGAGGAATCAGTCTCTGGCTTTTTTTTTTCTCTAAGAAGTCCTATATAAATATTTTAGGAGATCATATTTAAAATGTTCAGTCTTCCACTATAAATCATTTCCCCTTGCATCTCTGCTAACAATCTATCATATTCTTCCATGACTGAATATTAGGCCCTTCTATTTTACTAAAATCCATAATTCTCAGCCCACCTTTCTTTGTGAGAGTCCTTCTACTGTCTCTCCCATTCCCCATGGAAGTTCAGAAACTCAGAAACATTTTTGGCATTTTCATCCCTACAGAAGATTGCAGCCTCTTCTGTAGCGTCATTTTGTCCACCTGGAACATGGACTTAAAATTTTGACCTTTGCCATTGTTTTTTATATTACATATAATTCCACTTACTTAACTGGTTTCTTACCAGTTCATGAACGCTCTAAATAGGAACATATTTTCCCTTTCTCTTTTTCTTTCCATCATTTCAGTCTTCATCACAAATCTCTGAGTGGATAAATGCAGCACTGTCCCTGTACTTTTTCTTCTGCTCTAGGTTTTTATGTAATATTTTTTATTCAAACATATCTCTGTGGAGTTTAGCCATAGACATCAGTTCAACAATGCAATGAAATACCAACTTTAGGATATGTCTGTTATAGCAGCTTGAGGGAATCAGCATTGTATGAAATAAAGAATAATGGCACTGCTGAGTGCTGAATGAGAGGGAAAATGTAAAGTATGCATTCCAATGAAAAGCAGGCACATTAGTCTATAAAGATTTCTGGTGGAAGGTTAAAAACTTAAAAAAAAAAAAAAAAAAGCGTTTAACAGAAGACTCTGGGCAGGAGCTGAAAGGTAAATTGATATTTCTTCAGACTGGTAATTTTAGGAACCATGTCCACATTACTGTAAGATGCTTTCAGGCATCAGTCCTCCACGGACTGTAGAACTTTGAATTCTGCATAATACTGTGGAATACTCTGCAGAACATTTCTGTTCATCCCTCCTGAGCAAAATTTGGATTAAAAGGTTTTTTTAGTTTTGACTGAGCTGATTCCATATTTATCCTGATTAATGGAAAGGATCATCCTCCATTGCTCTGTTGGACAGATTATGCAAGTAATAGAATCCCAGTAGTGATTACAAGTATTCATTTTTATGGTAAAATTTCCGAGGTTCTCTACAGCCAGCCCCAAAATACTCTGATGGTCCTGGAAGACAGATTTGGTTTTCTTTCGTACATTAGTCACAATGAGCTTTGTTAGAATTATCTCAGCTCTTACTGTCACACAGAATAGGCATTGTCTCATACTCTTACACTTCGTAGTCCTATTAGCAACAATAATTTCAGTAATCATTCTTATTTAATGAGAGAGAAATAGCATCTCAACAGTGGGCTGTTACCACTGCACCAGGTAACGTAAGTACGCAAAAGAAAATCTATTAATATAAGAGCATACCTGTCTTCCACATGAACAGTCAGTGCAGAAGCTTTTGCTCTGGTACCCAAGCTGTGCAGCACACACGGCTGTGCTCTCCAGTGTGTAGCTCCAGGGAGGGATGAGCAAGACTTTAAGCATATTTCGCTGAAAGTGCCTCAGAGCTGCAGTATAAATCTGAGGGGGAATCTGGAAATCATGATGTGAGGAGTGAATAGTCACGTTCTTACCAAAAATTTTAATTTCCAGCTATCATGATAGTGTGCCTACTGGGTTTATAGCACAAAAGAGTGCTAACATATTGTGTTAGCTTGGGTATGTGTATGGACGTATTTGTGTATACAAATGCCATCTTCCACCTCCTTCTCAAAGAAAGCCTTATAGAGTTGCATATGCCACCATGTGTTAAGCAATTTTTTTGTGGGCTATAAATGACTTGGCCAAGCTGTGAAATGAAACAGCTTGTTCCACTGCACTAACAGTGCAGGCTCAGTACTTATTGTCTGTGCAGTAAATGTTCGGTGAGTCACTCCCTAAACGAAGCCACATCATATGTGGTTCTTACACCAAGTCCTATTCACTGTGTGTACGTCCTTGTGATAGGACAGCTTTATGACAAAGGGAAAATATCAAAATATACTATTATTTTCACTGTTAAGTCAGAAAACAGTGGTACATTTTTCAGTTTGATTACCACTTTTAAAAACTTTAGCCTGTCTTGTAAAACTAAGCCTTTATTATATGTGTAGGTAACATCTACTCCTGAAGTTAGAATTTTACCCTTGAACTGCTTTTCTATTTATCTTTCTATTGATATAAATTCTCTAAAGATCTGCATATAATTTTATCCATCTACCTTTGAAGTTTATTTTTTTTTGCTTTCACTATGTCCAAAACACTACAAAGAAAGAAAAATCACTACTTAAACAGCCCTCTGCCAAAGCAAATAAGGAAGTTCCTAGGTGTTTCTGTTATGCAACATGTTCTTGGGTTTACATTGAAATGTAATATGGCTTTGCTTCTGCCTGACCCACAAGTTCAGCAGACATTATATAAATAAACTTTGTTTTCATGTCACTCTGCTCACTTCTGAATTGTCAGCCGGCTTCCTTACAGAAAACTGTTTTTTGGAAACACAACCTGCAAGTACTTTGTTTTCATTGCTTTCATTTTTAGCTGTTGTGTTTTGGGATATACATTGTTCTTACAACATTTTCTAAGCACTTTGTGAATTTTAATTTAGGTTGGTGAATGTTTTTTTACATCCCAAGTAAACAAAATCCCAAGTAAAATATTCTCTTCAAATTATTTGTCTCTCTTTGGATTCCCAAAAGTAAATACAATAAATGGAAAACCTGCTTGGTAATCTAGTTTTCCCCTTCTGATATTGTGCTACATAAGACTTCTGAATTATATTTATAATTATTTGATCCTCTTTATTATATCTTTAAGGACAGTTTCTATTATCTCTTCCTACCATCCATGGGAGTAATTTTTCTCCCTTTAAAGTGCTCATATTATTTCAATTATACTTTCACCACATTGTAACATAAGCCAAATGGACTTTAATCCATTTCCTAGGATTTCTAGTGTTTCAAGCCAGAATCTCTAATTTCTCAAAATCAAGTGGACACAAAGAATAAATAAATCTGTTGTGATAGTCACATCTTCATATGTATATTCCGA
Organism: Lycocorax pyrrhopterus obiensis; assembly: GCA_014706295.1. Classification (NCBI taxonomy): domain Eukaryota; kingdom Metazoa; phylum Chordata; class Aves; order Passeriformes; family Paradisaeidae; genus Lycocorax; species Lycocorax pyrrhopterus. Next base: position 9,564,146 of record JACSVZ010000015.1, read on the forward strand.
GTGAGAAGGTGTAAAATTTTTCATTATTTTGACACAGAAAGTGAAGGCTGGCTCAGAAGGGATTTTGTCATTTCAGACTATACTGTCAAACTCTCAAAAACTTGCCTATCAAAACTAAAAAATAGATTTAAAATGTCTTTACCATGAGAGAGGGAAAGTAGCTTAAAATCTGTCATCTTTTAAATGAGAACCCAAGCAAATCTAGCAAAGTCCTCCCTGTTTTTGTATAGCTGAGACCCGTTTTGTGTTCTCATACTGACATGGAAAAAAAGTGCAGACTCAGTTGTCCTACTTTAACAAAATATTTATGCTGTGTTACAAAAAGATTATTGTAGCATTGTGCAAATACTTTACTGAATTGTGGGTATGTCAAATTCTGACTTTTACATGAAGTTTGAGAATTATTTCTTCCTTTAGCAACACATTTTCTCCTTAGTAAAGCTGCAGTAGAATAAGCTTAAATAATCAAGGCTCAGGTTGCTCTGTATGTATGATATTAGTTTTCTTCTTCTCCCTGCATGAACTTCTGTTTATACAAAAAGTCAGGGCAAAATGTGCCTTTCATCATCAAAATTTCAGATGTGCTGTGGCAAGCCATCTTTTATGCAGCTGAATCTGCAGTGTCTGATATGTCTCATTATGTAAGATGCTAAAATTGTGAAGACTATGAATTTATATTTAGACTTGGGCAGTGATTTATGGTGAGGATGAAAGGGAACAAAGGTGGCTGAAGACAGTTTTTCCTTCTGAGACTGCACAGCTCCCCTTTCAGATCTAGGCTGCACCTATCTTTGAACTTCGATTAAAATCACAAGAATAATTTCAACCATAATTTTAGCTTTCTCTCACTAAAGTTATGGAAAATTATGGAGCTGTAAATCTTAATTTTGATACTTCTAGCCTAGTTTCGTTGTTTAAAAATCCATTTTCTAAATGAAAGCCATTAACTTGCCTCTCAACTATCACTGAAAAAAAGGCAGGCACCTCCAAAGGCATTTATCCACCCAAAACCCAAAAGCTTAAAGAGGTGTTATCCCTATTGCCTAGAGAATTTAGGGAGTTTGCATTAGACATAAACATTTCCTTGTGATTAACCCTGTCATTAGTTTGTAATTCAAAATCAGAGTTAACATTTGGGGAAATCTGGTGTTTGAAGGAATTGCAGAGAGCATGTTGATAGAATTATCAGTTTAGAACCTAAGAATTCCCTTCCACAGAGTGGAAGATATAAATAAGAGCTAATCTAGTAGGATGAACTATGAGTTATTTGTATGAATATCTTGACTTCTTTCACCTCATTTTTATTCTCTACCTGCCTACTACCAGTCAAAGGCACACAGGTATTCTGTGTTCATCTTCATCGTTGAAATCAACCTGTGGAGTAATCTCTGATCACCTAAATTTGGTATTTACAAGTCTCATTATTTTCCCTCCATTTATTCTAAATATCTCTATGGTACAGGAGCAAGTCTTGCTAGAATATTGAAGAAAAAACCTTACTGAAGAAATCTCTGATCCCCTATACTGTTCTTTAGCTCACTGGTTTGGGCAACTTTTGATACTAGTGAAACTTTTTCCTCAGATTCATCTCCTCTAACACTATTCCTTTGTTATACTCTTCCCACTGCCTCATGAACCTTTTCCTACAACATTTTAGAAAGTCACACAACAGAAATAAAGCTGGTTGAAACTGGATTGGTACAAGTACATGCCTTTATTTTTCATATTTGAGCATATTGTGAAGTATCTGTGTTATTTTCCCACACATCACATTACTTCAGATCAAGAGTTTTTACATATGGTATCAATGTACAGGCAGAATTGAGAGGTTTTGGGGGTTTTTTGGTGGTTTTTTTTTGTTTGTTTGTTTGTTTTGCTTTGTGTTTTTCTTTCAAAAAGATGAATAAAACCTCTGAAAGGGAGGCACACACAGAATGACCAATAAATGGAACGAAGTTTTTCTGGGAAATATTTCACACCTCAAAATCTCAACAGGCAAAAGACTTCCTCTGTTTTCAAAATATATTTTGTACAACAATTTTGTTTCATCTTAAAATAAGGTTTTGGGGCATGCAGGCTAAAGTTCTGTTCCTCTCCCCCATCACACAATTGCATGTGCCTCACATCCGAGGAGACTGGGAGGTATTAATGAAAGACCTTCTCAGCTCATCTCATCATATATAGTCTGTTCTCAGCAGTCCAGAATTCAAGGTAAGGAGAGGGAAGCAAAAAAGAGAGCAGCTCCTTTGGTTCCTGTCTGCTCTCATGAAAGAGCATCTCTGAGTCCCAGAGGGAGCCTTTTATCAGGAGTGGAACTGAGTTTGCAATCTCAGAGGAGAATGGCTTCCTGCACAGTGTCCCTACTTGTGTCAGGTAAGGGACAGAGTAAATCATAATAACACTGAGCCCTTCTTTTATAACACCACCTAGCCTTTCCACAGGCAGATTAGAGAAAACTTTGAACACATATTAGGGACCCTTAGCATCTGCAGTTCCTCTTCAGAGCAGAGGTAAATAAATACAACCTTTCTCTGAGCTTCAGTTTGTCCCATGAGTTGTTGATTACACTGTGAGGAGCAAACTGAGTATCCAGTTGCAGAAGGAGCAACAAATCTCAGAACATGAATATATTCAACCTCATATTTATTGAGACAGATCCATGGTAGTAATCCCAACGTCTATTTAAAGCACTGTGAGACAGGAGGAAGTGGTAGCTAAAACTGTATTAGATGTCTGATTTTTCTTACTGTAGAAAAAATGAATATAAAACCAGCCTGCAAGAGAAAACTGTGGCAATTTTCATGGAGAAAGAAATATGTCTGCAAAAGGTAAAAGACAAAAAGAAGAAAATAAAAAAAACCATAAAGATAGAAAAGTTTGGAGCCTGTAAACCTTGGGAAGCATTGTTTATGAAGATTATTCATCGTTGTTTTGCAGCAACTTTGCCAGTAGATCATACTCCAGCAAGAGGATGAAAGGCATCATGAATACAAACAGCTGGTACTGCAAGTAACTTGTGTGACGATAAAAAAAAAAAAAAAAAAAAAAATAAATAAATAAAAAAAAAATAAAGGAGACAGAAAGATTTGCTTAAAAAAAGATTGGAAGGTTTTGGCTATATTTTAACTCCTTGATATACGTACTCTTAAAATTATACGGAATACTTATGCTTTACTTTCAGTTGGAGTTTGTTTAGCTCTAATACTGAAATGTATATACTGAATAAATGTATATATAGGCTACTATTTGCAGTAATACTGAATTATTTATCACAATAAGATCGTGTTAGCTTGTTTTTCTGAAGCACAGCTGTCTGCTGGACGATGAACTTCTGATTCTTAAAATAGTGTTAAACAAATCCAGCAGAAACATATTTCTTGCTACAACAGCACAGTGTTAGACAGAAAATGATGTCTGTATGAGCTTCATGGGTTACTGTGGAGACACTTGACAGTGGCAAGGTCTTCATCAGCCTTCCTAAGATGCTCTGTTTTCTCCTGGGATCACACACCAAAGTCCTGTCTATATTTACACGATCAAAGTCTCAGTCTCCACAGAAAGCCCAATCGCAGATACTGAATCCACACTACTCTAAGAGAAGTAGATGTTATTAACTCCACCTCTGAGAGATGAAGTCTAAGATCACAGGAAGCTACTAAGGAACATGTGGCTTGTGACAGAACCCATGTTTTTGTGTTCTCTTTAATCATGTCCCATATTTTAAAGCTGTAACTTTTTCCTTTTTGAATCAAGTTATCAAGATTTGGATTGGAATCTCAGATTGCTTAGATTTTATGACATGGTGCTATATGTTCTAACTCTCTAAATATTACAAACACATCCTAATATAGCTGAATACAAGATTTTGTTTAATTAAGAAATAGAGCTACATAGGAGTATTTGAGTTGCTCGATTCTGGAATATATTATTTCTCATTACACCGTGTTAGAGATAATTATCCAAGTCCAAGTCATTAGATATCTATGAGACAAACAGCAGTAAAGTACATCCAAAAAATTCCTTTATTCTATCAATAAACACTGTACAGAGGCCTCAGAGGTACATTAATTTAATCTCTCAGTGTATCAAAACACATAAAGACGTAAGGAAATTATGCATCTCTTCAGTAGGCCAATATCACTGGAAGCTGTTTAGAAGGACCATCCTCAGATTTAAAATCTTTCCTGAAGCTCCAGAAGAGCATTCCTACCTACTTTGTAAACAATAATTTAATCTATAAACTTTATTTGGAAAGAAAAATGCTGGAAAATATTTGTTAATTTTTTTTCCCCTTGTATTTTATGTTTAATTCCACTGCTCCAGCACCCCCTAGTCACTCTTCTGGAACAGAAGAGCCCATGCCAATTTATACACAATCATGAAACAAAATGTCAGTTTATGTATTTTCCTGATTCTGTTTTCTGGCCATCTGGCATCCATTCAGGAAATTACTCAAGTATGATGTTTATCAAGTAGTAGCATTTAGACATCTCATATTTAAATTCCCATGTTTAACCTCCTCATACATTATCCATGTGAAAAGACATAGTCAACCTCAGAAAGCAATTCATCTTATTCTAAGATAAAAGTGCAAATTATCTCAGAACTTTACATTTAGACAATTGAACTGAATAAAATTCCTGCCATTCTCCAGTGAGATTTACTTGCTCATTTAATGCATTGCTAAATTAGCCTTGATAACACAGAATGATGGAGGCAACTACTTACTTTTGTCTTGGGTAATTCTGTTTGACAGCAGGCATCTGATTAAAAAGGAATGGGAGCACAATCCGTACTTATCAATCTCTGGAACTGACAATAACAATGAAGATGACACATCCTGTGATTTACAGCAGCAGTCAATTAAAACTAATAGCAAAACTAATTAACCTTTTACAATGCAGACTGTGACAGTCCTACAAGAGCAACAGCTTTGGTGTTGCCACCACTACAGCAAATTGCAACTCCTTGACTTCTCAAACACCTTTCAGCAGTTTAGTTAATAACCACCATCTTTTAATTGTGAATGAATTATTAATAAATATGGTCCCCAAAAAAGAGGTGTGCAGTCATGAAATAAACCACGGATGTATTTAAACATATGTATAGATATAGATATATTTAAGAATCGGTTGCCTACAGTTGGCATGTTGCAAAAATGAACACAATGTTGCTGTGCTTGACTCTGTTCCTCCTATGGTATATCAGTAAGCGTGTATTTGATATGTATGAAACAGGTAAAATATCACACTACTTCTGCTTAAATATCTCTTATCCTTTTCAATTTTTACTCTAGCGTATGGTTGTAGAACATCTTTTTTTTGCTCCTTGTTTCCTGAGCTAAATTAGACAGTAATTTTTTTTTAGTGCTTTGCTATATGGTTCCTTGCCACTGTGCTAATCCTGTTTTGCACCTCTTTCATCCGAAAATAATTTTTATTGAGGAAAATGTTACTGCTCAAGTTAAAAATTATTTTTCACTTCCTTGGGAAACCCTATTAGTACTTTCTTAAAAAGATATGCAATATCGCTTTTTCAGAGTTGTGTTGTAGAATTTATCATCATCCAAGGTACCAAAATACCTGCAATCAGTTCCATTCTCACATCACTTACGACTGATGTTTTCTAAAATTATATAAGTATGCAAAACATTGTGACTGGGTGCTGTATATTTTTATTCATTCCTACCAATGCAGCCCTTGGGGTTATCCAATCCCATGACACCCTGAGGAAGCTTATTTCTCTCACACCAAAGAACATTCGTGTCCAGCTCAGACCGCTGTGAACTCTCACCAGCTCTTAGATGGTTCACTATTAACCGTTCCCTTCATCACTCTCTCTCTCATTTTCATTTAAAGAATCAACTCCACAAAACAAGGCACACCTGCTCTATTTTTGTATGCCCACCAAAGGAAAGACGTAATGAACATGTATGAGAAAGGGGGAAAAGCTAAGCAATTGAAGAAATAGGAATCTCTTCTGAGTCTACAAAATTCTGGTGGGTTCTGAAGTGGTGATTTATTTTAGTGCAATGTTTCATAAGGCTGGTGTTAAGGCTCATTCACTCATGGTGTGGGAGAAATGAAAATTAGTATGGAAGCACAAGAAAGCTCTCGTGCTTCATGTGTTTGCAGCTGTAGATCATTGTTTTCCCCATGAGGCTTAAATAGTGAAGCAGGATTTTTTGTCCTAAAGTATCTGGGGACATAGAATAGTACATGGAAAATTTCCAGATGCTGAGAAATGGTGTTGGAATATTCAAACATAATTTACTGGAAGCATTTATCCTTTTTTCTGGCTCACAGCATCACAAGTGACATCCAAACCACCTCCTCTCATCTTAAGTTTAATGCACGCCCAAGTGAAAAAGGAGGTACTAAGGCAATCAAGAGGAGGTCCTAACAACTAATGCAAATAGAGCTTAAAGGACAGAGAGGGAATAAATGAAATAAGCCAAGTACATTTTCCAGAAAAGACTGTGATTAATTAAAGATTGCCTGAAACTAATATTAGGTTTGTCCTACAACTGTCCATGCTGGGCATTTTTCACGATCAAGGATTGGAGCCAGTGCAAGAACCAATACTGATCACAAATTCAGATTTAAACAACACCTTTCAGGTGGGTCATGTCTTCGTCCATGGTTTGAGAATTTTATCTACAGAGAAAAGGTGGCATTGTAATATTTTCTTGTATCTCTTTCCAGTCATTCAAAATCCACAGTTTAACCAAGATAGGCCCAATGGGAACTTAACACTTTCCAGAAAAAGGGAATTATAACAGATTAATGAATAACAGCAGGGACATTGTTGGCCATTCCTTCTTTGATCCCAGCTACCAATGACCTTTTCTGCTGCCATCACAAGAGGAAGGCTTCATTGTCTTTGCACAGCCATATAGCCGAGGAAGACGTTATTGTTGCATATTCAAACATATAGGAATGGTTTTGTGATGATTAAATATTGTGAAGAACCACTTACCTCATAACGGGTCCTCTCTCACCTCAGAAACAATAGGTGAAATGCTGGCCCAGCTGAAGCTTACAAATTTATTAAGGACTGTAACTAAGTTAGATTCCAGCTTTGGTTTGGGAGGAGAGTTGGGGCCCAGCTTGTAGCTGTGATTATTTTTTATTACACTTTTGTTAATGATCCCCCAAAATATTTTAAGTAGAAAAAAATAGAATTGACAACTGTGAAAGAGAAGCTGTGACGTTTAGAGGGAGTTATTCAAATTTGGTTATACATTTGTGATACAAGAAGAAATCTCCACATGCCGCTTGGCAACTTAATACTCTTTAATCCAGAACCTTCTCCAGATATATCATAATTGTTTACTTTCTGCACAATTGGTTTGCACCTTAAAACATCTTGGCATAAGCTTCTAGAATTTCCAGTAATGTGTTAAAGCCTGCTGGCACCAGAAACTAGGTAATAAAGAATCCCAGGGGCTTGACAGTTTGATTTCTTTTGAACTAATGTCTAAAGGGAAGAGGAAGGTGAATTAATAATTTCAGTAGCAGGACAGTAGATAGAGAGGCACATCCCCACATCATGCTAGTATAGAAAGAATTGAGCTGAGGATGCTCCGCTCCCACCACCATACGCATTTAGAAGATGTAGCCCTGCTCCACTCTGCCTGGCTTCTGTAAAGGCTTGTGGGAGGACAGGCAGAGAAAAGGCAAAATAGCTTTGTCTACATTTCCTTCTGTGCCTTCTCTCCATCTATGAACTGATTTAGAGAGAAATCCATAAAATGTGGAAATAATGGGCCAGTATTTCTGCCCATATAAGTAGGGAAATTACCTTTACTTTTAAAGGTCACTGTGAGCACTTTCCTTTAGACTGTGCGAACGATATTGCTTCATGTATGTAGGAAGGTGAAATGAAATGCTGACTTCACCAGACTTACCTCATTGCCTTTGAAAATCTTACTTTTAACACTCTATTGAATGTTCTCTTACTTCTTTTCTTACTTTTTTTTTAATGAGATAACTTCAGAATCTTGTCGTAAATGTTTCTGAAAAGGTGAATTGCAGTGACCGTTATGTGACTTGTAATGACTCCTAGAGAAATTTCTATTCTTGGGAAAAAAGCTCCACTAAGGCAAATACATTCTGAAGCATATAATCTAGTTATACAAGTGTACTGCAGGTACCTACCATTTGCTCATCCAAACTATATATTATCCTTACACTCCTGGCTAAAAACTATAAGCTATAGGTATAGCTATAAAAACCCCAAACTAAAAAAACAAAACAAAACAAAACAAAACAAAACAAACCACAACAGAAAATTTTACTTATCTCCAAGTTAGAAGGATGCATTCCGTTTCCTTTTACATTAATGAGAGTTGCTTTTTCTGCTTTTCCAGGTAAAACACAGGTTATGGGTGAAATCAAGATTGCGTTAAAGAAGGAAATGAAGACAGATGGAGAACAACTGATAGTAGAAATCCTTCAGTGCAGAAATATCACATACAAATTTAAATCTCCAGATCATCTACCAGGTATCACTAAGAAAACAGCTTCATGATACTTTGAAAACATTAAGTTGGCTGCATCTTAAGTCATTTAATATCCTCACTAAAATGGAAAAGAAAATTGCTTCCTAGCCAGGATGACATATTCTTCAGGATTCTTTTTGAAGGGCTTCTTTTGTCCTATGAGCAACTTTAATGAAAGTAAAAACATTTTGTAGAAGCAAAATAATTCTCAGAAGTTAATCCTCTTTTTAATTTACTTTTTATTTTTAAAAATTAATCCATTTTTAACTTTAGTAAAAATTATAAATCCCTAGGTTATCGAAGAACAGTTATAACTAGTAAAGGATTGTATTTTTGTGAAAAAGCTTTTTTAAAACTAAAATCTCATGTTCATAATGATATTTTCATACATAGATGAAGAAATCAAGGTATTTGTTCTTGTAATGACAGCATTATAAACACAAATTAATTCACTTGGATTTAGTGGGGTGGGTCCATTTCTACACCATGTGAACAAGAACAGAATATGACTTTGTAAAATGTCATTTTTTCACAGAAATTCCCCTCCTTTGAAATCATTAACAACAATGATTATTTAAAAGCTTCTGTATTTAACACATTGAATTATTCTTCCCCAGACCTGTATGTGAAGCTGTATGTTGTCAATATCTCTACCCAAAAGAGAGTAATTAAGAAGAAAACCAGGGTATGCAGGCATGACCGAGAGCCTTCATTCAATGAAACGTTTAGATTTAGCTTGAGTCCTGCTGGGCATTCTCTTCAGGTAATTCTGCATTTTATTAAATCCTAATTTTGGATGTTGTCTGTGTTGTGCTATGGGCATTTGAGCTCAATCTTCTACCCCAGTTGTTTGCTGAAAAGAGAAAACTACAAAGAAAGTAACAGAGTTATATAATAATGGAAATATCAGGCTAGAGGAGACATTAAAAGATGGATTACTCCATCACACCATACTGAGGAAGGGTATTTATAGATCAGGCCTGAAAATTTTAGGCTTGATCTGTTCTTAAAATCCCCCAGAGAAGAGAGTTAGACATGCCTTCCAAGAATAATTTTCTATGTATTTAGAAAGTTTAGTGCAATATCAAAATTAAATATATCATATTTTTAAATTAAGCTCACTTATCCTTAAGTATCCTCACAAAGTACAGAGGAAAACTGATCCACTTTCTTTTTAATTAAGAAAAAAAGATTTTATGTTGAAAGGCTGTTATCTCTCCTCTCTACTTTTCAAGGCTCAGTCAACCACATTTCTTTGATATGTCCTTTTGCCTAAATGCCTGATCATTTTACCATTCTGTCCAGTTCTCCAACTTCTTTAAAAGTTGTGGTACCTAGAATTTGATACAATAATCGTAATCTCAGACACTGAGTATTATTGATTATGCCAAGCCAGATATTCTCTGGTACATTTGTAATGGAGTTGACTTTTTGTCAGTCTGTTACACATCAAATGATGCATGAACCGGTTCAGGAATAGTCCCTCTCCTGTGTTTTAGTTGCTTAGACAGATTTGGTCATATGGCCAGACTTGCTTTTTTTTTTTTGGAGAGGTTGGATTCAATTTGCCTACTTTCATTTATTTTCACATTAGGAAATAACAAGCGTAAGCCATACATTCAGGCTTCCTCCAGTCAGTGGAGAGGGATAAACAATTCAAGGGGTATCTGCAGGCCAACCTTAAAAATTAAAAATTATTTAAAAAACCTTAATTATTAAAAAACCTTAAAAATAAAATTAAGTGGAAGGCATTGTTGGGCAAATCAGCACTTAACATACCTTAAAATCTGTCAGACCAACCTGAATAAGATAGCTGCATTTTGGTGACCAAAGTTAGTCTGGATTATCTAAGTGCCTACATTAGGCTTATTGCTTGTATCAGTAATGTCACAGTCAAAATGGATGTTACTTCAAAAACAAAGCCCCCCAAAATAGATAGTGTTTTTCCTGTGTTAAGGTGTCCTAACATCTTATAGTTTCAATAGACTCAATAAAAGGCTATTTAAGAGTTTACATTTTCTGGGGAAAGCCAAAGTGGTCAATAAAGTCTTGCCAAAGTTTAAGAGCTCCTGTAAAAAAATTGCTTCCTGTGGTGGTTTGAAGAGGAAACCATATAGGGTAGGCCAGTAGAGAAGAAGCCACAGAGTCCTACAGAAAAATAATCCATCAAGTTTTTAGGAGGGAGGTAGTGAGGGACATAACCATAGGAACAATTATCCTGAGACTTGACAACATTTCCTCTGGAACTCTGTGATATAAAGACAAGAGGAGACTTAGGGGAGACCTCGTTGTGTTCTTCAACACCCTCTTGAGGGGAAGCGGAAGGGCAGGCACTGATCTGTTCACTGTTGTCACCAGTGACAGAACTTGAGGGAATGGCCTGAAGCTGCGTCAGGGGAGGTTTAGGTTGGATATCAGGAGAAAGTTTTTCACCGGGGGGTGATTGGACTCTGGAAGAGGCTCTCCAGGAAGTGGTGACAGCACCAAGCCTGAGAGAGTTCAAGAAACATTTGGACAACACTCTCAGGCACATGATCTGATTCTTGGGATATCCTGCACAGAGCCAGGAGTTTGACTCTATGATCCTGATTGATGTCTTTAAAATCAGCATATTCTATGATTATATGATTCTATGATATGTGCTAATGCTGCACACCAGAGCTAAGAAAAATAATGAAAGTTGTAAAAGTATCCTGTAAAAGTATCAAGGAACAAGTTTAAAACAAAGGAAAAGTGTTTCTGCTTCATGAAAATTGGATTTTGAGCTGTAAAATGTATTGCCTTTACATATTGTGAGTGCTAAATTTTTTCCCAGAAAAAGTAATGAGAGAAAATTATAGGAGAAATTTATGGATGAAAGACATCCAATTCTGTTAAATGAAAACTTACTACCTGTGAGTCAGGAAGCCAATGGTCCACATACCTTATTAGGTATTTTGAGAGAGTGTCAATACTTGATTGCCTGGTTGTTATATTCTGCCTAATACACTGTCCTCTGCACTTTTGGAAGCAAAATATTTGCCTGGAGAGAGCTGTAATCTGACTCAGTGCATCTGTTTTTATGTGCTCTTCAAGCTTAACAGTCGATTTGTTCCTGTGGCAAAGCATGAACCTGGATGATTTGAATGCTGAATTTGAGTAATGAACATTTAGGACCAAAGACATGGACACAGTCAAAAGAGATTGGGGGGGGAGAGGGAAATGAAACAAAACCAGAATTTATAGAACAAAAATGAAATTGGAAGATGCTGGGAGAAAATAAGTGCATAGAGAGGGAGTAAGACGAGATCAAACATGATAATAACAGAAGGTACAATGTAAAGAGCTATGAGAACTAACCAGACGCCGAAATTAAGACAAGGGACTGCAGTCTAAAAATCAGCAGCAAGTGCTGTGAATATTTGCCATAAAAATGGGACCATGGGCTTTTGAGAAAAAAAAACAAAAAAACAAAACAAAAAAAACCAACCAAAATGAAGAAAAGCTTGAATTGTCTGGTACAGAGTAATGGGAATAAATAAAAAACAGAAACCCCGGGGTTTAGAAACTAAGACTGATCCAGGACAACAACACCGGAATTTGAGGCCTGGAGCAGAGAAGAAACAAGAATGAGAGACAGACAAGCCAGAGAAGATAGACCCTAGGGTTCCATCTGGGAGGAGTAGGGAGAAGGATCGAGCACAGAACTAATGAAAAATTGGATAATTTTTTTCTGTCCCAAAACTGTTGATTGTGTCAGAATGAAAACAGTCTGTGGAAAACATTTTGGCAGGTTTAAGACAGGCACTTTCCTCAGCCCCTGGCAGTTTTTTCCTTGCTTGTCTGAATTCCCTGTTCCTTGGCAACTCACCTGCGGCCCTTCTGGAAAGCACTAAGCTTCTGCCTCCTGGCTCACTGCAATTAGAAATATATAACGTCCTAAGCGAGACTAATCAGAAAAACCCAGAAGAACATATTTCACAGATGTTCCGGTTTGGCTTTCCAGCTTCTGGGCAGTCCTTTCTTCAGCAAACACCGAACCTAGGGACCTAGAAAGCCATCAGCAGTGGAGGCAGGCTGCCTATTTTCCTCAAGGACACTTTTTCTGATGAATGGAATTTCCTAATAGTTCAGTGCCTAAGAGTTTTCCCTTCTCAAACCTGTTGACTAATAACCATTATGTGTCTAAGCTGTCCTTGTTGCCAATTGATATCAAAACTGGACAAGGAAGTAGGAAGCCTATTCAGGAAAACCTTAGCAAATTTCTTCCCTTTTGAAATTTATTTTAAATCTTATTTGTAACGTAAAGTTTGCATTTTTTACTTTGCTTTCCAAATCAGAATGGAAAATTTTCAAAAATGTTGAAGTTCTTGATTACAGGAAATTCTAATTCTTCTACAGTTCTGTTACAAGTCTACTGTCATGTGGTTTCAGCGAAGTACAAAATCCTTGTGTCCTGTCATTTTTCTTCTAGCCTAGATCTTTGAAACCAAACAACAAAATGCCCTATTTTCTCTCCTGCTGGTTCACACAGAGACTGACAGCCTCGTCCTGTTATCGGTTACTTCCCTTGCTCGTTGCTTGTTGAGGTCTGCTCAGTAACTGTGAATATTACAAACCTGCTGCTAATCCTGTCATGGAAATGCAAATCTTCATTACTTCTTTCTCTTTTTGAAAAACTTAGAAAGTTAATGAAAAGAAAACAAAACCAAACAACAAAACATTGTGCTTGTTAATTCAGTTACTCAGAATTAAGAAACGCTAAAATTTTTCTGAATGTGTAACAATAGCTCATGCCCTGAAGTATACATATTATCAAATGCATTTTCTTAGAAACATATAATGAACCTATAGATCCATAGAATGAGACAAGTCCTTAAGAAAAGTGTATTGTTTGCATGGCACAAACCTCTGTAGCTGGAAAAGATGTGGTTGGATGACATTTCACAGAGAGCCTTGAACACCCAGTCTGCATCAGACTTCCACAGACTTAACAAGAGCTGGTACTTCACCTGCACAAAGCTTTATCTTGTAACTTAAAACTTGACTTATGCTCATCCTTGGTAACCAGCAGGTGAACGAATTGCTCATTAACATTCAAGATTGTCATCTTCTAACTGCTGTGTCTCATGATAAGGAAACAGAAGGGGGAGAAGATTCAATTTTCACAAGGCTTTCTGTGAAGGGAAAGGTGACTCTATACAAAAAGTTATGGTCAATGCTTCTTTTCTGTGCATAGCATATTTGAGCTCAACGTTTCTGAATCTTTCATGTTTTGCTAGTATTATGTTACTATGCACATTGATGAATTATTATTATTATTATTATTGTTGTTGTTGTTGTTGTTATTATTTTCACAGATTCTGCTTGTCTCCAACGGAGGGAAGTTTATGAAAAAGACACTGATTGGAGAAGCTTATATCTGGCTTGACAAAGTGGATCTAAGGAAAAGAATAGTAAACTGGCACAAACTGTTGGTCAGCTCCACACAAACACACTGAGCAGAGCTGTCTGCTTAGGGCACAAAACATGCAGAGTCTGCTCTAAACAGCATCACTTCAAGAATATAGTTTGATATCATTGTGTTTAGCTAGTCTTTCAGAATACAAAGTAGAAAAGAGCAGTCTCTGGGCTACAAAGCACACTTAAATGAGGGCTAGTACACTTATTTTTGCTGCAAAACACAGCAAAAGGAGAAGAAAATCTGGGCCCAGAAGTTAAAGTGGGGCTGTTTGAAAAGAAGACTGATATGAGGGCTCCATGTTGTTGGACTCTTTGTGAAGAGAGTAACTGTGAAGGAAATGATGAAGGCTGGAGGCAGGTGCTAACACAGAGTTCGGCTGCAGCTGGAGGTAGTGTGATGGGAAGCACAGTCTGGTTTTCTGTGCAACCAGAAGGAGATAATTTTATGCAAAAGCAGCTAGGGTGACTGACTTTCCAAATCTCACTTATCAAAAGTGCAAAACTTGCTCCTCTGCACCTTAGGATCTCTGATAATTTGCTGTAGTGAGATTATGCCACTTGACACAAACTCCAAGGTGTTTTCAAGAGTGGTAATGTTATTTTACATTACTTTTTTCCTTCTTTCTTTTTCCTTCAAAAACTATACTGTGGATAATCAGATCTGATTGTTTCATTTGTTTCTGTGTGTTAACAATGGATATAAACCACTCTCCTAGAATGTAATGAATAAAATTATATGAACCGTCTATAACTTGGGATGTGGTTTTAAGGAGAAAGGACAGGTTATAAACAGCACTACATCAGAAAGAAAAAAATGCTGTTTCAATATCCGTGACACTGTACTTCATCCCACCCTTTGAATCAGAAAGTCTAAATCAGTTTGAGATTGAAGAGACTTAAGCCCTGGGACTAATGCAGTTATTTCTACTAGTCCCTATGTTTTTCAGCAACCAGTCTTGTTCTGAAACTGTAGAGAGACAATGAATTCTAGGCGACTTTGTGGGCACTTCGGAGCAGCAGTCCCACAATGCCAACACCAACCCTCTCGATGCAGGGCTCTGTATCAACACTAGTGACACACTTGAAACCTAAGGGGAAGGGACAGCAGGGCAGCTCCTGACTGGGTGCAGCTGCATTAGAATGAAGAATATCCTCTTGCTATCTCAGGTGAATGTCTGAGTATAATCCACTCAACAGCATGGCTTCTCAGTTAGGCGAGAAGTAAACAGGAAGGTAACTTGCAACTTTTAAGGCTGTGTCAGCATTTCCATGCTTGAAGTCCCCCTTTCACAGATTCGAAGCCAAGCAGTTAGCTCACTTGTGAAGAAACTACTGCCCGGCATGGCTTAGTCTGGTTGTTATATTTTCCCTTGTACCATGTTTGAAGAAAGGAGAGCTTTTTCTCCTGTTCCTAAAAGTACAGCAATTTCTTTAAAACCCAAGAATCAATGGTACTAACTCCCATGTTACCCAGAAGTCATTTAATATTTCACAGCTTCAATAAAAAGTAGTTTCCCTGGAAATATGATCTCATGACCTTTGCATACTTAAAAAGAAAATGACCAAATTTCTACATGTCAGACATTTAGTTTTTCTTGCCCAAAAAAGACTTTTCAGTTTTCATTAAATTATTTAATGTACATTGTCTTATATTTTCTGAATATATGCAGTACACTTCCACAGGTTGTGCAAGAGCCGCTGAAAATATTCTTCTGGAAAATATTATATGCTTTTTAGAAAAAGTAAAAATAAAGCTTAGGTTATTAAGCAATTGGATTGACTGTGAAAAAGCTACACCATTTAATCTGGTGACACTTCCCATATACAGTTTTTGTTTTATCTTTATCAGCTAAAAATATCATAATGGAACAGGAATATGAGAAAAAATATACAGATTATATTAATTCTACACACACCAAGGAAACTCCTGTTGTTCATAACCTGCTGGTAGCCTGCTTAACTTGCAAGCAGAGCAATCTTACCAAAATCTTATTAGGTATCTTAAAAACACAACATCACTGACTGTGGAAGTAGGATGTGTGCTTTAATGTTGAATTTTATGCTTTCGCCAGTATATGTATACCCTACCTCTCATATATTTTAAGAACAGTCCTCTGGAGTTATTGTAAAAATTCTATATGTTTTGATGTTGTGTATGTTTTTATAAGAAAATATGTCAAAGAAAAAAATCCCCAACCGAACCAAAAAATCCTGCCTGGATGCATTTGACAGATGTGTTGCTCTCTTGGTGGGTTATCTTGCATTCCTGATGACTATACCGTGTTTGTACTTTGAAAAAAGAACCACAAAAAAAAAAAAATTCTGTGTGAAGTACAAGCCATGAGGTGTGCAATTTTGTGCAAACTGCTGGTGATTTTATTCTTGCTAAGATTTGCTGTAAAGGCAGCAAGTCTCACTGGTAGTTGCTATGGAGATTTCTGAGAGGAACAAGCAGTATCTGGCTGCCTTACTGGAAGCCTGTAATCATCATTCTTAATTGAGAAAGTGGACAGGCGTGCTTTGCTCTCACACACATACAAATGTGGCCAATATTTTTATTGAGTACTTTTGTTGGGTGGTATAGCTGAGGCTGTAGGGAACAGCTGCCTTTGAGGATGATCAGCTGTCGGCAACTGGTTTAATTCAAGCGTCTTTGGTTCTCTGAACAACAAACAAAATGTTTGTGCATGTTGAAATGGCAGTTTTGGACTCCTGTCATGGAACACCAAGAGTAGAGTTTGTGAGGAACATGGCACTGCCTTGGCCAGCTGCAGCAAGGACAGGGCTCCTACGGCGTCGCCCAGGATGGGTGTGGGTCAGACCTGGGCCCACGCACTCGGCTTTCTGAGGCAGCATCATTCAGAGGTCAGAGAATGCTACCAAAGTGTGCCAAGTTCCTTTTTTTGACCAAATTTCTAGGTTGTACTGAAATCACTCTATGCAACACAGATTCATGTTTGAATGCATAGTTTCTTTTTTTGTTGTTTTTTTGTTTGTTTGTTTTATGAATGAAGTCAGGAAAAACTCTCGTGACAATGTTTTTTAAAAAAATAATCAAACAAGGACTATTAGTATTTTTTTACCGTTTTGTATATATCTCAGTATATTTTTTTTTTTTTGCTTTTTTCTCATTAATTTTTATTTCTTTTATCTGGCCAAAAGTGCTTAGATGTGGCAACAGCTTTTATCATTTCTGAGTGATTGATTATTAATGAGTTCATACATTTCTGCGATTGCTTTGAAGATACATATTGCAGGGAGGCAATAGCAGAGGCATTTTAACTCTTTTAATGCATAAATCTGCTGAGACAACAGAAATTGAAGCTGCTTCTTAGTTCAAGGCCTTGTATAGTGGAAACAAGCTGAAATATGAGCAAAAGCACAGTGTGTGTGTTTACAAATGACAGGGATTTATAACATTATCATTATTATTAGTATGCATACAATGAGCAGCAAACAGCCACTTTTTTTTCCAGGTTAAAACTAGACATGAGAGTTTCTATGATGAATGTTGAGCTAGTTCTTTATCATTACACTTTAAAGGGATAGTATCCAGGGGCAATGAGTGCTGCTTCTTTATTATTACCCATGGTTTTACATTACGTGGATCCTGTGTGGAAGAAGCGAAAACCAATTAAAGTCAGTAACGATCAACCTCTTGACTTGATCTGGCTTTAAATCAAGACCTAGGAAATATTTGAGTTATTTTTCTGGATGGTGGATGTTTGCATGGTTACGTTGTGGGATATGGTAGCTGGTAACCAGCTGATATTGATTCATACTTTGAGGATGATGATGAAGAAAAAGAAGACATCTATTATATTGTAAGCTAGTGTGAGCCCAATAGAGATTATTTAATTAGGATTTAGTTTCATGGAGATATCATAAAGATGTTAATAGTATTTTTTTAAATTATTATTTGAATCATAACTGACACTATTTTTAACTAGTTTATTTTCATTGCTATGATGTTGAATGTCCCAGATTCATTATTTGAGTATATATCTAGATATGTACATACCTATGTGAATAGCAGAGAAAATTTGTGAGCGTAACTTATAAAGGTAATGAAACAGAGAGGAAATTTAGCATAAGTATCCACCTACATTATATTTAAACTCTAGTCCTACATGCCTTGTGAATTTTCAGTACACTTGGCATGTAAGATGAATTGCTCTTTATAAATACATGTTGCCTTTAGAAGGAAAATAGAAAGAATAAGTGAAACCGGATACTCTCTCTTTAAATCATAAGAAACATTTTAATGTTTTCTATATGTTCTGTTTTATTATTTTGAAAAAAAAATTAATAAGCAAATATATTGATGAGCTCAAAAGTTATAATATATATAGATATCCATAATTAAAACTATATGATTTGACGAGAGTCATTTTCTTAATTTGTTACCCTGTAAATAAGTACACATTTTTGTAAAACAAACTGAGTTTAAATTACTAATTCTATTTGACATCCAAGCATGTGAGTGTGTCCTTATTTGATTGTATCCTATAGATGTTCAGTGATGTGCTCAGGTGCTCAACAATGGCTGACTAACGTGTGTGCTGTCATGCTACAGACAACGTGTACAGCAGACACAGTGATTAAAAAAATCCAAAAAACACCAAAAAAACCCTGCAAAAACAACAAAAAAAAAGAATAGTCCTTGGGCAAATGTAATGTTTCCACAGTGGGTGTTGCATGCATAGGTGGTGGTTTGTTGATATTCATTTTGGTTTGAATTTCTTTTAATTTTCATTTTGCTTCCAAAATCATCAGGAAAAATGAAAACAAAACAGACTTGTTCTTAAAGTTGTAAAAACTGAAACAAAAGCAGTATGAGAATTGTATAAAAATGCTTGTAAATCTGTCCCAGTTTTCACTTTATGTATAAATCCATGCCATGGTTTTGTGATTGTATACAGGATGTATCTTGAGAACTTATGCAAATTGTGCTCTATAAAGGCTGTTATCCCAGTCTGACAAATAAATATTTAAAATATCTGGTTTGGTTTCTTTTTCCTAATTAACATGAAAACCCATTTTGCTGGTTTATATTTCCCATTTGCTTACCACAGTGGTTTTATGGAAATGCTCTACACACTGCCTGTACTCTTCTGTCCTATTTCAGCATTAGCGCACCTCCCAGGGTATCACTCACGTCACACACTTCATCTTGAAATGAAGAGTGGTTCAGTCCTCAGAACTTTTTTCCCAACAAGTCAGAACCAGAATCACATTCAGCTTGTTGATATCTTCATGCAGTTTCATGTCTGGCAACCTATATAGGCAATAAATATATATGCATACATCAGCACAGTTTAGGAATATCCAGGGGATTGTCTCCTCAATGTGAAGAAAAGGTGAATTAAAAATGTAGCCTAACTCTGTATCCTTGTAAGTTCCTGATGGAGGCATAATAAGAAAGAATCTGATAAACTTTAGAAGGATTTTCTCTGGGCTTTTCCTCCAGCAGAAAGCAAGTTTCCAGGAACTATAAATTTTGGACTTTATTATAAAAAGAGAAATAATTTTCTTTCAGCAATCATTTTTGTAGTACTGGATTTTACCTGACTAGTGGAACATCTGTGCTGCTTTCCCATTGAGACTGTATTTTTGAGCCATATCTAGGTCTATATACATTATATTTGCATAGTTTCCCTATTTGATACAAATATTTAAAAAAAAGAAAAAATAAACAAAACCATGACCCCCAAGTGAAATAAATTGTTTTTACAGTCTGTCACCTGGAACATATAGACTGGATTTTTTTTCTGTCAGTTGATGCTCTTTTCTCAAAAAAAAAAATGTAATGAGAAATAGGCAACAGCTTTGAGGATTCCTCAAGAGCAGAGGTGTCCTTTTTCACATTAGCTGGTTTGCTACAGCACTGACACAGGCTGACTTCTATTAGTGCCCATCAGGAAAGAAACTCATCTTCCCAGTGCCTGCCTCAATCACTAAGGTATGACTTCTCTCTGAGAAAATAGTTTGGCTACAACAACAGCTACCACAAAGACTTCACCCCACACTCAGCTCGAATTTTCTGCATCCTCTTTTATTTTGGTGAGGAAGCTCCTGCTCAGCGTACTGGCCCTCTGGAAATGGTTAGAAAGCATTTTTGAAATGTTAAGGGAGAGAGAGCTAACTGGAATTATCTGCTGTGGAAGCTGTAGGTTTATCTGAATCTATCTCCAGGAAACTAGTTTACAGAGAGGAAATCCCAGACACAGAAAGAATGATTAAATAATGTGCAATTTTTAAATAATTAAAAATATTTAACAAAAAAATGTGTTTACTTAGAGCATTCAACAAAGTGCAGAGTATGCATGAGTTATTTCCTCACACTGCTATTTGCAGAGTTTAACTTAGAAGATATGATGTGAAACTGGGAATTGGGAAGTTCATGGAATGTTTTTAAAATAGGCTGGACTTAAAATTCATATACAGAGAACTTACTGAGAAATATGTATAGAGTTAGATGATTTATCTATATCAGCATAGCTAAAATGGTATATTTGTTTGTAGACAAGGACTCAGACACTGTAGGTCTGACAGAAGAAGGATAGCTTCTAATTTGAACAGGCTGGCCATTTAGCTGAAATAGAGTGGCTATTACTTTGACCTTTCCAAATGATCTATATTGCTGTGTCCTTCAGAATTTCACTTACTGTGTCAGGATCTTTAGGTGATACAATATCAGATAAGATTTTTAAGCACAGAGGAAAAAGCAAAATATAATCTTTTTCTCAGCACAGACTGCCAAATCTCAGAAAGTTCTTGGTATTTGCAGTTCAGCAGCCACAGCTAAGATAAAGATAGAAGACACTGGCAGCATATTGGGAGCTGGGATCAATGTTGGTAGGGTCCTTGGTATCTAGAGGAGCCCTGACATTCAGGACAAGTGAGCTTATGGGAAAATCATGCAGTTCAAAAAGGCAGATGTGAAGTCCTACATCTGATATTAAATAATCTGATGCAGCAGGCTGGGCCAACTGTGTGCCAAAATAGGGTCAGGCTGCAGTGCAGGACTTTAGTGGGGCAAAGGCACAGAGATCCAAGTTGCTGCACAGTCCTACATCATCTCTCCTGCTTAAGGAGCCTTTAAGCCAAAAAGAAACAGACAGGGGGATGGGCGGCTACGGGTGGGATGAAAAAGTCAAGCAGCCAAAGAAGAGCTGTGACATTGTGGTGAAAGTGGAATGGAACTAGTGCAGGGCCTAAAACTCTTATAGTCATCTTTTTATGAGAGAAGGTACAATATTTAAGCAATACACAATGGCACACCTACTGGAAGTTCCCCAGGACCTTCTAAAAGTGGTCTTTTCACTGTTTTGCGATTCTAACTGCTCTTGTACATAGAAATTCCTTGATTAATTTATTCCTTATTAATAAGAAATATTGCAATGCATTATTAAATTAATTTTTGAGTTTATCGCAGTTGCATATGCTTAATAAAAACCACTAGTGGTTTTGTTTAATAATTCAGATCTCCAGTTCATCATACCAACATGAAAAATTCTACTAAACTGAGGATATAAGGAATTTGCAGATGATTTTGGACTAACATTCTCTGCTTTAATGTCTTTGACATCTCCCACTCAGCATAAGAAAATGACAGAGTACTTCTAGTTAATAGACAAGAATTTAAAGTCCCCTGGCAAATATTAATGACACGCTAATTATTATCTATGAAGAATAGATGAAAAGAACACAATCAATACAAGAGAGGAAAGAATAAGATACCCTCCATGCATTGCATTTAAATCTTTTCCAAAAAAAGGGGATTGGACTTGTATACACAATTGCTTTTTCCATATCTAACCTAAATTAATTTTTATTGACTGCAATTTTAAAATATAGAGGAATCAAAATGTTGTACTTTTAGATATTTTTTATGCTCATGGACAGAGGCCATTTGAAATTAAGTCCTGATAATGCAGAGAAATTTCTGTATCCTTATGATAATACAAGGGAAATTCTGATTTCTCAGAAAGTTACGTTTTACCAGTTATCAAGAATAATAAAAATTATTCTAAAAATTCACCATATATTTCATCAATTCAATCTACAGATAGTAGGGAAATATTATTCCTCTTTTTTTAAAGGTGAGGAGCTGAAGCACAACAAAGTTGCAAATCTCTTTACAAAGGTTTTCAAATTACCACCGCTTGCTCATCTCTCCTTTGTAAATTATAGGCCTTATTCAGTCTCTTCCTCTAAGAGGAAATCAAATGAAAGAAAATCACATTTCAACTCTGTGTTCTGAAAATCAAATTAATAAAACCTGGAATAATTTTTTATATCTAAAGAGAGGAGGTCAGAACAGAAACTACAACAAAAGGGCATTAAGTATTTGTTTTGAAAGCAAGTGTCTGGGGCTTTCATGTTTGTTTTGAAGCAAATTTGAGCTGAACAAGTTTAGGCAACGGCTCAGAGCCGCTTGCAGTCTCTGCTCTAGTTCATTATGGTAATATCAGGGTCATTTTCATCAATGGCTTTGAGAATTCAGAGATTTTGCAGCCTGCGGGCACTTCATTCTTGCTTCATCCTAGGCATTCAGAAGATGTAATGTGAAAAAAATTACCTTCTTGAAAGCAAAAACTCACTTTGTTAGAACTATATTCTGTTCTCAATCTCATCTAGCAAGACTTCAGGGCACAGTAGAATTTAGTATTGTTTTCTTCTTTTCATTATAGTGTCGTAGATAAAAGGATGCAGGCATGCAAACTTTTCAGCAGCTCTCTCTCTACCAGAGTTCACTTGATGTCATCTTTATTCAGCTAATATTGGTGGTGCCTGCTCTGCTGCTCAACAGAGTTTTATCTTTCTAGTTGTGGTGTATGTCACACAGACAGGATCCCTCCACCTAGTGCACCCCTTGTCTCCCACAAGCATATGATGATGGTTCTTCAGCTCCTTAGCTTGGATTAACTCTTTATTCAAGCACAGAAGAGCAGCACAACCTTAGAGGCCTGCATTGTAGGCATTTAAATCTAGGCAAGACAAATAAGTCTTAACTGTCACCACAAAATTTCAAGCCAAGGAGCCTCCAATTTTAGAAGGAATAACAGTGCCTGGTGAGCACATAAGAGTGATGTGGTTTAATGAAAATAGGTCCTGTACATTGTTTGAAATCACCTGTTCATGACAGACAGACCAACCAATATTCTTTTTGGTTGCTTTAGGAAAAAACACCCTGATTGACTTTGCTTAACACCACTCACAAAAAAAAAAAAAATAGGATTGATCTGAGCTATTCAGGGCATTGCAGTAACATCTAAAGGTATCTGAAACTAATCTCTTTTTGTTCTTTTCCTGAAAGGCCAGACTTTCTCTGATAAACTTGTATGGGCTCTCAACAATTTTTAGCATGTTTCAAACCATCTAGTGCAGTAAAAAAAGCATAAGACATGTACAGCATACACACATAGATACAGTAGCTCAGAAACACGCAAAAATATAGACAGGCAAGTTTTTTGAATGTTTTTTCAGATACAGTTTAAAAAATATTTTTAAATGACTGAATATTGCCAGTCCTGGAATCAGTGTTCCCAGAAAGAATCATATTGCTGAATTACTTTCCTCTAAAAAATAGGTAGTGCATACATGCCAAGGAAACATGGCTTAAGTGCCTGAAAGAGCAGTGCCTGGTAATGTGGATCACAGCAATATTTGCATGTAGATTTACATGAGAATAGCAAAGCAAGTCTCTGCTTTCTTAATGATGTGTTAGAGGAGGAAAAAGTAGCCTGTATACATCAAAAACTTATTGAAATCAATAAGCAGGCTTCAAAATTACATAAGATTTTCTTGAGTAAGAGCTAGTGCTTGGTGCAAGAGCTCTTTTCTCATTCCTACCATGATGCTTATTAAGATCTTTAAGTTCAACATGATTTTAGAGACTATGTTGTTTTACTGCCATGAGGCTTCTCAAAATTGTCACTGAGGGTGAAATGAGGTTTATCATTATCATTAAGCTTATTTTATACATTTTGGTATGATCAACACAAAGAGTAAATATTTGAGGGCATAATAAATCAATGTGCCCACACAGAACTCCAAAGGGCAGTATTAATCATTATAATAAGCTCTCAAAGGCAAGGCTTAATCACATAATATCATCAGTTTAATAATGAAGTAGTTTTTAGTATATAGGTCAACATAAGAGTCAAAAGAAACAGAAAAAAAGTCTTTGATTGTGGTGTTAATGAAGGAGCAATGTAACAATATTATAAAGTCTGATGCCTGTGGGAAAAAATTATTCCTTGTATCCCCTTGTTACCTTGAAAAAATTTTACAGGCACATATTTATGCATGTTCCAGATAGAAGAAATAGTCTCCATAAAACATGTTCCTTTTTTCTTTTTTTTTTTTTTCAAAATAAAGATGCTTAGCATTTGGGGAAAGAACATCAAGAGTTGAAAGGTTCAAACTGATGCTTTCAGTTTTTAATATCACCAATGGATGCTAATGCAGCAAGTGAAAATAATCACCAGTATTTTCTATTTTTCTGAGGCTCTTAAAAACACTCCTGCTATAGCAACACCAAGTAACAATATCAAGCAGCAGATTTTTTTCCAGTGCTGTCTGAATTCGTTGAAGATCTGATATGTCCAAGTTTGCTAGTTTGCTCTGATTCAGCACTGTGCTGTCACCTTACTGTGTGGGGAGGTTGAAGAAAAAAAAACACACACACACACATGCCCACACATCTGCTTAAAATTCTGATATCCTTAACCTAGTTACATCGTAAAAGATAACACATTGGAGATGACTGCTGAGTTACAGCAGCAAAATATTGGGAATGGCACATAAAAGAGAAGCTCCCGTTCTCTATCAGAGGAGGAGAAGGAAGAGGAGGAGGAGGAGGAGGAGGAGGAGGAGGAGGAGGAGGGGGAGGACCTGCTGCACATACCCAACAGCATTGCCCTGGTGCAGCATCCTTAATCAGAGAAACAAGAGTGGAGCGACCCTGCTCTGCCTCTTCTGCTTCTGCTTTCTGTTCCTGCAGGAGCTGTGGCTGCCCTTTATGCCTTCTTGTTATCCCCTTTGTGCTTTCATGCTTTATGGGGTGTTTTACACTTGGTGAGTCTATGTTTGTTTTTCTCTCAGCTGTGTCTGAGTCAGGTTCTGCCCAGCTCTCAGAGCTGCATCACTTCAGTGAGCAGCAGTACAGCAGACAGGATTTGGACTCATGCCCTTAGGACCCCTGGTGTCATACTATGCTTGTACTCTTGAGGCCTCTGCTTATAGACAGGAAAAAAAAGACAGTACTAGTGACTCATTTTCCTTGGAATAAATCTAGTCAGTAATTAAAATTCTCTAGTGGATTCAGGCCATTTTCCAATTGCACAAAAATTAAATCTTTATTTTAGTGACTGTGATACACGTTATGTCTACAAGCATTCAAGAAAGAATCCTAGAGCCCAGTGAGGTTCTGTGTGGACCAATATAAAGAACTATAAAATGAAAAATTATTTTGAAACCTTGAAAAAAATTGTGACATGTTTTCAAATTCAAAAGAAAAAAAACCCACAATTTCTTTTTTTTTAACACTGTATCTCTTGATTATCCAAGAACAATTACTACATTTTAAAGTTTAAGACACTAAACTCCAGTCTGGAGGGAGGCAGTTTATCTTTTTCAAGAGTAAAAGTTAAAAATTTTTTGCTGGTCTTAGACACTTACGGTGGACTGAAAAAGAGAAGTTGGTACTGTCATGCATTCAACAACAACTAGGCACTCATCTGAAGTGTGAGGGTCATGGTTCATATACCTCTTTTTCCTATCTGTTTCTCCTGAAGGTGTGGAAAACAGGACTTTCTTCTTTCTTAACTTCAGCAGGCCCTTACCCTGCTCTGCCGCATGCCCCAGTACTCTGCTCTGGCCTCCTGCAGGGCTGAGGGTATGCTCAGGGCTTCATACTTGGGCTGGGCAAGAAATCACTGGTTTTGAATGTCTTTCTGGGAACTGTGGAGAGCACTGCTGAGTCTGAGAAGATTCTTTACACTCCTAAAGCAAAAACCTGACTCACCAGTCCGGTGCTTTCCAATCTTTCCAGTTTGAATTATTACTCTTTAAAGTTAAAGGTGTTTAAATGGGTTGTTGTCAATGACCCTTCACGTAGTCTATGTCAGCATGTAACATGCAGAGCCTGTTCACCAAGCATCCAAGTTTGATAATTGAAGACAGAAGCCAGGAGGAGTGCCTGAAGTGCCTTGGTTGATTTAACCCAATGGGGCAGTGCCCACAGGGCAGCTCCTCACAACCACCAGGACCAGCCAGGAAGCCACAGCACCCATTTCAAACCTCACGTGTCAGCAGGGCCTGTGGCATTCACAACATTGCTCAAAATCCAGAGTAGCAGTAGAACTAATCTGTCTTAAAACTTTAACATTGCAAATTTGGTTTGTCAGAATTGAATGTCAACCCTTATTGTAAAAATTGTAAAGATTTTTGAAGAATTTACTTTTTCACATCTTTATAGATGACAGTAAAAGTAAGCAAGCATATGGAAAGTTTAGGTTTTGTGTAGAAGTTGCTGATATAGTTCTGTGTTAACCAGAACAGTAATGATAGCAATATTAGATAGCTATTTTTACTTGAAAAAAATTGTATTATTTTTTTCCAAGGTTCCCTGGTGTTCTGAGTTTTAATACTACTTTTTAATCATAGTCTTGGGTCTGTGATCCATTTCCAGTGTCAAATACAGTTCAGCCAGTCTTTGAAAACATTGATTCAGAATTCAAAAGAATATGAAGAATGCTGACTAGGAAAGAGCCCAGAGATATGAGCATAAGGAATAAACAAGTGAGCAAACTCTCTGAGGAAGAAAACCCAGGGGCTACATAAATCTGGAGCATTCCTCACAAGTATGTGCTATCATTTTTATTTAGAAAACATCAGTTGAAGAAGAGGACAATAAGCCTACCTTTCAAATATATAAATATGGTGATAAATTTAGGAGAAAAAGGAAGATTGTCTAAAATCATAAATTAAAAATAAACATTAATAAACATTTTATGGTAAATTTCTTTGTGCAGACACTTCTATTAATTTCCACCTATTTTAAATATTAATAACAGTGATTAGGATAACCCAGTTAAATAATTTTTTATATGTTATTTAAAATAAAGTTTAAACTGCAGTTCTTACATATTTTATTATGATTTGTGAAATTCAGAAGCCCTAACCCTAAGTTGCATGTCGGATTTTTCTTCCTGACTTTTAAAGGTTGGGGATTTCAAAGTCAGCAGCAGATGGCAGCATGGCCCTCAGGTTTCCCCATCAAGCACTCAGAACAGAGCAAGCGAGTTTTGTAACTTGCAGTAGACTTCAAAGGGAAGAAGCTACCCTGTCTAATTAGCCTGAACCTTAATTCTAAGGAAAAAAAAATAGGCCGAAGTATAACATTTCATTTTTTCATAACATAAAATGTTACGTGGAAACATGTCTTTATATGTTCTATATACTCTTAGTGCTGAGGAAGTCTTGGGTTTAGAAAGTAGCAAAGTGTGTGAGTGGATCTAATCCTCTAAAAATTAATTTTTTCATTAAAATATTTGTCTTTAAAATAAGACAGAAATTCATTAGACCAAGAATTTTGAGGCAAGGACTTATCATAAATAAGATATAATCAATACACAAGTTTCTTTAATGTATTTCTGAGGTCCTTTGCTAGTACATAATGTTCATTACACAAGTTTGACATGTTGTGGACAGCCCAAGAATTTCAGCAGTGATGTTACAAAATTTCATGTAGTATGGAGTGCGCGGGGCTCTCTTTTTGAAATCCTAGTCTGTGCAGTCAAAAATAACTAAAAAAACTAACCAGGAATTCTGATGGACTGCAACTGATCCTTTTGGATTTTTTTAATGAATCATTTGCACACGAAGGGTTGCTTTTGAAAGGACTGAATGAGTACTTAGAAAATCATGCGAAAAGGTACCTTTTAAAAATTGTCATTAAAACATCAACTGCTTGCTAATGCTCTCATGGTCCAGTCAAATGAAAAAGCATTTTTAATAGTTTTTATGCTGATGCTTGACCCTGCTGTGTGTTTTATTGCACAGACCAGCTATTCACTTTCTTCTGGGAAACCCCAGATAAAACAACACCCTGTTCTCCCAAAGAAGGCCTCAGACAATCCTTCAACATTTTTGTATTCAAGTACCATCACGACATGATAACAAACTACTGGTGGCTGTGGAGATGAGACAAAACATTGCCAGCAACCTCTAGGTCCAAAAAATCATTAACACAAGACCAAGCACTTATCAGTTTCTTTGTGTTTATATACACTTGTAATATTTTTTCTCAGATCTAGAAGCAATTAAATTATTTCAGAAATGGTTTTAATAAAAGTTGGTAGAATCATGCTGTTGAACAAACTACAGGATCAAACAAAAATTTCTGCCAGAAGGGACATTAGAAGGTTGTGCCTTGTGTAGTTTGACTGCACTGTTGAGACTGAAGCATGAAGGACAATAGTAAGTGCCCCAGAAATCTTTGTGATGTCCTGGTAACGCACACTTTCTAACCCCATAACTGATTTTCTGAGCCTAGTCATCGGCTGTCGGATCTCGGTTTGACTTTTCCATGCCGTCATGAAGGAAGAAGAGAAGGCTTGACTGTGGAAGCAAAAGGGGAAAAAGTCTCTGTCTGTTTTCACTGCGGGATTCCACCACAACATTGTACGCACTGCAAGGAAGAGGATGAGTCACTCTGCACACAGACCAAAGTGCACCTGCTCCTGGAACTCTTCACAAATTCTTCAGTATTTCTATTTCTGTTTTAATTTTTTTTATTATTAAAAAGCTGAAAATAGTACAATTCCTCTCTTCCAGCCCTCATTAATGTACCTCAGGCAATTGGGAGTTCTGGTAACTGAAATGAGCTGGAGATGGGATCTTCAGGGGAAGCACACAGCTATTCTTTTTGATTGGATTTAGATCAGTTCCTTGCAAACACTCCTTTTTGCCAGGAGATGGAGCCATAACTCCAGAAAACGCGGATATGTGTTTTCAACAGGAAAGCAGAAATACAGGTTTTAACACCACTACACAGATTTTTTAAATCTACCCATGTAATATTTAGCCCCAAGATTTTTTCAGTTTTGAATTTTTCTTAAATTTCTCTGGTTTGGGAAGTTTGCTTGCTTGTTGCTTTGTTTTCTGTGTAGGAAACTACTCACGTGAATAACTGATTCCAGTACATAACCCAGAGTTTGGTTTCCTTGGCTTGGTTTGTTCTTTACCTTAGTTTACTTCAGTGAATGTGGAGGTTTTAAATTTTTTTATATTAATTAATATTTTGAAACTACAGATAGAGAGATAAACTAAATACTGATATCTGTTGTGAACTGCTAGTGAAAGAACAGACAGGTATTTTGCATTGATACACAAAGAAGCATATTTGATTGCAGGATTAATTTGAAAACACCAAGAGAAAATAAAATTAATTTGGGCATCTTAGGATCACTCCAGAACTTTCTCTTCTGTAAATCTAGCTATGCTTCAAGCCAGCATTTTGCACCAAATCAGAATGGTCCACATGAATTGAACGTGCTCTGTACTTTCCTTGTGCCTTTCATTTTATTGTTCATTTCGGAATATTTTAACCTTAAAAAAACCCAAACACCCTGCATACTGGTATTTTACAGAACTTCAAAAAAAAGAGACACATTTAGCTGACATCAGTTCTGTTAGTTCTATAACTTAGCAGATTCATAAATATTTCCCATGCAACCAACATTTGAACATTTTTTGATTTCGATTTTCAGTTTGTTGTTCAGAGTTGAGAGTTTTCTAGGATAAATTATTCCATCATGAAAAGATCTTACTAGATCAAATTGCTTTGCTGAACAGCTCTAGATTAAGCAAACCTGTTGAAGCTCGGGCATGGGAGCAGCCTGAGGAGCAGGAGCACTGCAAGGATGCACTCCTGAGTGCCCATGTGGGTCACCTGAATCCCACCTGAGGTCAGGTTGTTCACAGAGTCTGGCTGCCTTTTTAACGGGTGTCAGAGGAACCCTTATTATAAAAAAAAAAAAAAAATCCCAGGTTGTCTAGCATATGTTTGATGACAAATACAAACCACCAAACTGGGTCCAGCATGGTCTATCCTTACTACTTCTAAACTCAAAGACTAACCAAGAACCTCCTTTCCCTACCGAAACTCTAATGGCTGATTCAAATGAAATCTTACACACAGCATAGTCCAGGTTTTATATTTCCTTCTGTCGTGTGGTCCATCAGTAGGATCTACTGTCCACTGTAGCCCATAAACTCCTAGTGGCATCAGCCTAAAGTTATTTATCTATCTTTACTAAATTTATTTTGCATTTTATGCCATTTTCTACATCTACAATGGTTTGTTCTTTCAGAAATTTTAGCCAGTGACCCAAGTCAGAAATTTAATGTATTGACAGACTTGAGGTAACAATTTCCAAATGTCTTGAAGATATCTATTCACAGACTTCTTTTAGATACAAAATTTCTCCTGTCACCTTAGAACAGATAATTATGATTATATTCTCACAACTGACAAGAACCATATTTATACATTACAAGCCTTACTGTTTAAAAAAAAAAGTCAATAAGAAGGTAATAATTATCTATATTTTTAAAGGAAAAAAATACTAGAAATACTTAGAGGCAATATTAGAGCTTATTTTTACTGTGTTTAACTTTTTACTGAGTTTACAAGGTGTTAGGCTTGCCTTGACTTACAACTTTGTTTCAGCTTACCAAGGGTGAGCTTGGAGCTGCACAGACATGATCTTGAGGGTAACAAGGAGACGAGACAAATCTAATATTTTGTGTTTAACATGCACAAAGATCACAGCCCATAGTAAATTCAGGTGTAATGTGGAGGTGCAGAGCAATGAAGACAGAAAGGTGCACATGGATGTTAGTAAACATTTAAAAATGATTCCATGGTCTGCGCCTGGTGAGTGATGTGACAGCCTCAGTAAGGCCTGACAACGAATGGTTTAATAAGCTGACTGCTCTCATAAGGCAGAATAAGGAGAGGACTACAGACAGGGAGCAAATCCTTTAGGATTTCAGATGCTGGGCAGTCTGTATTTGTACAGATTCAGATGGAGCCTACATGGATTTTCCCAGAGTGTGCTGCAAAATGTGAAGCAAATGGCATCCATGGAGAGATGCTTTCCCTTGTGATCATCTAAGATGTTATATAATTTCCTTCTGAGAAAACAAATGTACCAAGCCTATCTTAAAGCTAAGAAAGGCTTTGACGCTCAAAAGTTTGCCTAATTTTTTCCAGCTATGCCAAGTGCTCCGATGAGACATATTATTTCACATTGAAAAAACGCTTTTGCTTGGTAATAAATGTCATCAATGCTGTCTCGATGAATTATTTCACCTCTCTACAGAAACTAAGGTTTCATCAAAAGAGTATATAAATTGTTCTGCTTTGGCTCATAAGCTGAAGGATTCTTTCTGTCTTGTTTGTGTGAAGAAGGCACATGGTATTTACTGAGTCGTGATTCAGTCCTGAGATTAGATGAGTTCATGACTCATTCACACCTGGTGTTTAGATGTCTCTACAGTAAATCTTTTGCACTCCAAACTCGTTACATGCTGATTTTGATTTGGTTGCTAAGCCTGTTTCTAGCACTACACCACTTCTAGTAAGTTGTCCCTCAAACACACAAATATGCAACAAATTGCCTGTTATTAAAATGTCTAATATATAATATTAATCTAAAGTGGTTTTTTGATTTCTGACACCTGTGTTTCTTAGTTCATTCTTGTCTCTCTTTCAAGGATGAAAATCTCTAAATTTGGAATTCTTTTCCATTTCGAGGACAAAAGAAAGATACTTTCAATGGACACAAACAGGTCTGTTGATGTAAAACAGTAGATGTTTATTAGCTTTCAGTCCTTCACCTCATCTATACCATGATCCCAGGACTCGGTTAATAGCAGAGGAACTGACGGTACAAGTACAGGGTCATACCACTTGTTTTTGGGGAATGGCAGCAATCTCAACTCCTGTGTATTGCTCACTAAAGCAATGCAGTCCCCAGAGCTGGGCAGAACCTGACTTGGGCACAGCAGACACAACAAGGATCATGTACTAATTACACGTGAAACACCCCATAAAGCATGGAAGCACAAGGGGGACAACAATAAGGTATAAAGGACAATCACAGCCCCTGCAGGAACAGTGGCAGAAGAAGAAGAGAGAGAGCAGGATTGCTCCAGCCCCTCTTCCCTAGGTAAGGATGTTGCACCTGGGCAGTGCTGTTGTGTATCTGAGCAGGTCCTCCTACACTGGTAGAGAAAATTCTCCTCTTTTGTTTGTTATTCATCCCATTTTGCTACTGCAGCTCAGCACTTATCTCTAATGTGTTGTCTTTTACTGAGTAACTAGGCTAAGTATATTCAGAATTTCAAGCAGGTTTGTGGGGGTGTGTGGAGTTGTTTGTGTTTTTCCCTCTGGCTTCCCTATGTAGTAAGGGGATTGGTACTGCAACCCAGAGGCAACAAACTTGGATGCAATAGCTCATAGAATCATAGAATATTCTGAGTTGGAAGGGACTCACTAGAACCAACGAAGTCCAGCTCCTGGCCCTGCACAGAACAGGCTCAACAATCACACCATGTGCCTGAGAATGTTGTCCAAACACTTTCTGAGCTCAAGAATGTTGTCCAAACGCTTCCTGAGCTCTGTCAGGCTTGGTACTGTGACGACTTCCCTGAGGATCCTGTTCCAGTGCCCAAACAACCTTTGGGGGAAGAACCTTTTCCTAATATCCAACCTAAACCTGCCCTGACAAAACTTCAGTCAATTCCCTTGGGTCCTGTCACTGGTCACCGGAGAGAAGAGATCAGTGTCTGCCCCTCTGCTTCTCCTTATGAGAAAGTTGTAGACTGTGATGAGGTCTTCCCTCAGCCTCCTCTTCTCCAGTCTGAGCAAACCAAGTGACCTCAGCTGCTCCTTGTATGGCACCAGTGCAGAGTAAAGTGGGATAATCCCCTCCCTTGACAATCCAGTGATGCTGGGCTTGATGCACCCCAGGATACTCCTTTCTATCCTTTTCACTACAGGTATACAAACAGCAACACTTTCACTGATAATTAGTTTCTCTACTGACAGCAGCAGGTTGTCCCTTCTTTCTGTCTCTCTACCTTTGTACCCCCACAGCTGCATGCAGTATACAGCACTTAGCAAGCACTTCATGAGACATTTATCCTTTAAAGCTGTTATTTTTCTTCTAAAGAACAAGATCCATATTTTGTTAATACACTTGGAGACCTTCTCAGTGACTTTATGTAAGTTTTCCTTTGAGCTATAACTTTCTTCTTTCAACTCAATAACACTCAAAAGATTTTTTCATTAAAAATATATTACAAAATTTCTAATAACATTCATTCAAGTCCAGGCTTTTGAGACATCTAGAAATACAGACCTTAGCAAGTTTCTGAAGAAAATTGAACTAAAAGTTACATGAAGTGATACTAAGTATGAAAATGTGTCTACTGGAGTCTCCAGATGGTCTTTAACCAGGTCCACAGATAAGATTTTTAAATCTGTAACAATAAATCATACATACTAGCAAACAATCTAGTAAACCAAACCAGGACTAATTTAAGCATATGAGGATACTGTAAACATCCAACTTACGTTGGGAAAACATTTATGAGATATTATATTATAGGACTTGTCTGTAAGGTTCCGTTTTTGCCATTTGAAACTGTACCAGCTATCAATTTACATGGATATTTATCACCTTAGAAGTTTTGATGAAGGGTTAAACACTTTATATGTTTGAATTCTTCAGCTGTACCACCCAAAGTGAATCAAGAACTTCGTTCATCCCAGTGACACTTTTCAGAAGGAGCTCTGTTTACCAGGCCACAGTGCAATCATACTTACAGAAAATAGGGCCAGATGTCATTGGGAAGGTTCTTATTGATTTCAGTGAAAACTGGAGAATGAAATGTGGGACCAACAAAGCTATGGCAATTGATAAATCAATTTGTCACCTAATAGGATTATAATTGCCTATAGATCAAAGAGCTGGAGCAGTATCATAGCTTTTAACCCTGCCAAACATCTCAGTCAAGATTCACTTTTTTTTCCCAGAAGGAAAGAACAGAAGTAATTTAGCAAATGGCTTAATTGTTCTAAGACATAAAGTGGGATGAGAAGGTGGTACACTGGGAAATCATGTGGGGAATAAAAGGATACAAGGAATTCCTGGTGTATATAAAGAGCTCAGTTTACAGACACAATAATATACATGAACCTCAAATAGTTTTGTGTCCATGCATCTCTCCTTCTAGTCTGAAACATGTTCTTAATTATTTTTTTAAAAGACACACTTTAATTTAATGATTCATATTTCAGACATATCAACTTTCTACACACTTTTTTTTGCTAAAAACTGCGATCATAAGATTTTTTACTTTCACAGGCTGCTTTTGTCCATGCACTACAATGTGTGCACTAGATGGCAGTCAGTGCTTAATGCTCAGTTCTGTTCCCTGTCCAGAAAAGAGTTTACAGGGCCTAGTGAAATGATTGCAGAGCTTCATGTTACCTTGAACTGATAGAATTGCTAAAGACAGAAATAGGAATTTATTACTTTGCAATTTGTAGCAGAATGAAATATTGAAAGGAACTTTTGTATACCCAGTTATCATACAATGAAATAGCAAAAAAAAAAAATTAAATCTCCTAAAATTATATTGAAACACATGAAACCCAGAATTTTCACTGAAATTCAGGCAGCAAAGTTATAATTAGAGCCTCTACCAGACGGGGAAAATGTAAAAACAAAGGAGCTATGAAGAAAATATTTTCATGGAGTGTTTCATTTTTAACAGTTTAGCTGGAAATGGAAGGCTTGAACTCGAAATTAGACTTCATTGCAGAAGTCTCCAAACTGTTTTGTTCTTTGATATGAGTGTTATTTATGTTCCGGGAAAATATTATTAACTTTATAGATCACAGTTTTCTCAAGTACAGAGCTACAATGGACATTTATTTTTTTTTAATCTTTAGAGTTTAAAGATAGCTGAAAAAAATAGGTAGATTTTAACATTTATTAATTTCACTATAAAAGTCTACCTTAGTTTGATTACAATCAAGCTGACCAGGACATAATTTACAACAAAGCAGGAATACACAGAGTTAACAGGAGCATTTCTCGTGCTCCTTTTTGGCATTTCTGCTTGGATTATGTGTTTCTCCTTTCATACATAATCATGTTCTTTTCCAAGCACAGTAAGCCTGGGGAAGCAGCCAAGTCCAGTTCCTATTATCTCCCAAACTGTGATAGTCACACAAGGAGCAAATCTCCATGATATTTTTCAAGAATAATGAAAAGTCACATAAGAGCAGCAAAATTATCCACCTAAAATACCAAGCATCTGTGGCACTGGCAGGGTTTTAGAAGCTGGTGTCACATCAGAGCAGTGTTCTTGGCTCTTCTGCCTGTCCTTCAGACAACCACTGCGCCTCTGGCACCCAGAGATTCAAGTGTTCTCTTTAATCACCATCAGTCATCAAAGCCACTACATTCTATGTGCCTGCTAAGGCTCCAATCAGCCAAGTTGGAGATAACTTTTATAACTAAGAAACAGACACAATGAAGTTTGAACCTTTTCACAGTAAACTGAGATGGGATCGAAGACACCGTCTAGACTGGAGGGCATAGATGTGAGAATACTGTGAAACACTCAGAAAAGAAATGGCCAAGCTACAATCCAAGCTTTCAATTCCTTTTTAAAAGTCTCTTCTATTGGATCAAGGTTCCCACCATTTGGATTTAGATTACTTGGAATGGTGAATGCTTCTCATCAGCCTTTCATGAAACATTTGTGAAAATCTGATCTGGTGCCTCTTTGGGTCTAAGAGTTTTTGACAGTATCACTCTGTCACCCAGTGGAGATAGTATTGGGAACCTTCATCTGACATCTCGTGAGGTGAGATAGCTCAACTAGCTATCACAAGTTTTATATCACAGCTTTTGCTAGATTTTTGTTGTTGTTGTTGTTGACTCTTTTTCTTTTTAGTAATAGTCCACACAAATAGCAGAGGAAACTTTTAGCTTTTTTATTGTGAAGAAAGCTCTTCTCAATAGGATGTGTCCTTAATCTAAGCTGAATATCCCACAGAAAATCAATTTTTTACAAAGAAGTCTCCAGTTTTTCACTGTTAGGGAGTAAGTCTAAGTCCAGCGCTCTGTCTCTATGTGTATAGTGTTTCCAGACAGAATTATTGATATCAGTTCTACCCTTACTGTATTTTATTACTTCTGTCCTCTTAAAGCAATTTTATTTACTCTGTTTTGTGGACTGAGAGCTCTTTACCCCACTATTATTTTGTGATGCCCTTCTGTAGGCAATACCAGAGATTAATTTTCATTTTTGCACTGTGTCAACTTGTTCAATCTGTACATATGATGTGAGATCTCAGCATATTTTCTACGCATGTAGCAATAACATATCATATTGGAAGCAGTGGAAACATAACCTTTACATTATTTTTCTTCCCTGTCAAAAACTAATTATGTTCCAATGAGTGAAATCAGGCTTTTGCTACGAAGCTTTCAAAATCTCACAAGAGTAATTTGCACTGAATACTATACTAACTCTCTAGTTTTCATTCTACAAACAGTAAAAATTAATTCAAGAGACTGTAAATTTGATTTAGATTGCTAGTACTTGCTACTAGAAAAGAACTGAGATTCCAAACAACTTTCATTGTAACTAAAAAACAATAATATAATTCCTTCTGTTACATTGCAGTCTATAATAGCCACCCCATTAGTTACTCTAGATCATCTCCTGGCTTTTAGTGCTGACTTCCAGTTATAATGGGCACTTGTGTACTAAAGGAACGTAATTAATTTTTTGCTCAGAGTACACGTGGAGTTAATCAACAGGCCGTTTAGGGGACCAGGAATTGCAAGTCCTGCAGATACAGCCATCTCAGAGTGTGATAAATGAAGGAAAATGTTAGAGGAATAGTACTTCAGAAACAATCAATATGAGAGAAAAAATTCTCATTCTCTCTACAGTAGGACCATGGCTTCTCCTTACCTTAGTGTATGTCACACCTAGATAGATACCTAGTTAGAGATGACAATCTTTTCATTATTAGGATGCTCCTATGTTCCATTACATACAATATTATTCTTATTCTGAATTTGTATTATTCCATCATCTTTCCTCTGAATCATCTGCATACTTGAAATGGAAAATATCAGGCCATCTTTCTTAGCTAACTGCTTCGTGAAAATTTAGCTTTCTGCTACCCCATATAATTTACATGAAGGTGGCAGAGAGAAACAGGTCACTGTGAAAAATCTCTGGGGGGGGCATTCAAATTCATCCAGTTCAGACATTCTACTCAGGTGATGAATTAGAGTAGTGGTTAAATGTCTAGCTCTTTTCCTAGATCAACAGGACAAGGCAGACACTTTGATCAGCCTGGGGTCTGGTTTCCTAAATTTTCTTTCTTAAGGAACATGGCATCATGGCGATGGGTTTTAACCTACAAGGGTTATGGAGCCACAAGAAGAGTGGGAAAATTGGATCCTGGGGTTAGCAATAACACTGGCATGTCTGGCTGAGTTGGTGAGGTGTTTGATTCCTGCTCCCAGGATCTGCATTGACATTTTTAACCTGATGAAAGTATGAAATCCCATTTCAGTGACGAAGGTTCAGAGGATTTTGCCTCCTCTAAGAGCAGACTTGTGGCACCAAATCACACGTGCTTGAATTGGGCTCTCAGTTAGCAGTTCTACAACTGGCCATGTATTTCCCTCACGTCTGCATGCAGAGCCTCTCCATTTCATGGTTCTGAACATTATTCTGCCCACAGGCAAGTGTACTAACGTGGATCTTACCTGACTGTTCATTGAAACCTATTTCCTACTCAGAAATTAAATCTTCCATGTACTGAACTCAGACACATCTGATCTAATGTGGGCAGCTATCGTTCACTTTCTGGAGACCCTTAGCTAATATGGAAAAGCCCCAAGATAAGCAACCCTGGAGAGCAGACCTCCTAGATGGTGGTCTAGATCGGATACATCAGGATGTAGCACTCTCAGACATAAGCCAAAATTTATCTGGGAAATAAGGAGATTAAGGGCTTATTTATCTAAGAGGTTATAAATTCAGTAATTTAAATTAAGGGAGAAATGAAGCTGTGAAAAAGCAGATGTCAAGCACAGTGGGGCCAGTGGCTTCCTGAGTGAGTTCCAGAAGCAGTGGGTCTTTGCTGTGGCAATGGGCCCCAAAGAGGATTGACATTCAAGACAATCATAAAGATGAGATAAGTAAGCACAGTCACCAAAGATTCTACAGATTCATAGCAGGTGAAGCTGTAGTTTACCAGAAAATTGCAAAATTGCCTCCTATGACTCGTAAAATCATAGATTGATTTGGGTTGGAAGGGACCTTACAGATAATTTAGTTCTAGTATCCTGCCATGGGCAAGGACACTTTCCACTAGACCAGGTTGTTCAGAGCCCCATCCAGCCTGGCCTGGAACACTTCCAGGGATGGGGAGACCACAATTTCTGTGGGCAGCCTTTTCCAGCGCCTCACCAACCTCACAGCAAAGAATTTCTCCCTAATACCCAATCCAAAACTTTCCTTTTTCAGTTTGAAGCCATTCATTCTTCCTTGTTCTGTCACTACATGCCCTTGCAACAAGTCCTTCTCCAGCAGTCTTTTGACACCCCTTCGATACTGGAAGGTGCTGTAAAGTCTCCAAACCTTCTTTACCACTAAGGTGTTCAAAGGAAAAGGGTTTCCTAAAGCCAGACTGGTGTGTAGGGAGGCAATTACAACACAGACAAGCCTTTAAATAAATGTTTAGATTAAGTCAAATCCTAAATTCACAACAAACCCTCCTTGATACACAGATGTGATAATTATACAGAAATTAATTTATCTGAGTTAGAGTGTGATTTTCACTTAACATCCATCTCTATGACAGCGCTTCTCATTACCATATTTGTACAAACCCCCAAGATCTTATAATCTTATTTGTTCCAGGAAAACAATTCTCAAGGTCTGGAGTACTTTAGCTGTATTAACATGCTTACTTGATGGATTTTTTTGCAGGTGAAGAGGTCTTTACTCATTTCCTTGCTTTTGCAAACACTGAATGTCTGGTAGTTTCTAATGAAATCCATGAGATATGGTCTGTTTACCAGCTTTAGAAAATAAGTCTAGAATTTTAGTTAATTTGCTTAATTTTGTATTTCAAAATTAGGTTACATATCTGTCTAACAAACTTTTATACCATTCAGCACAGTCCTAGGCTTCTTTTTCATTAATATAATTATTTAATTTTAAACAATTCCTTCTCTTTCTAAAAATCTTCCAATTTTACCAATGTTCACAGTCAGCACAAGTTTCAATACAAATGGTAATAAAATAAAATAATACCTTTCCCAAAACAAAGTAGTTGAGGCAGTTCCCAAGTTATTATTGTATTCCATCATATTTATGAAGATACAGTACACTTATGAAAAATAATACAAACAAAGAAGCAGTTAACAACAGAGCAAAATAGCTCATTTTATGCTTAGCATGACAGTTTCATTACTGCCCTACCCAAATTTCATAGTTGTAATAAGATCTGTAGTAAATGTGAGCTATTTTGAGATGGAAAACACAGCATGCCTGACTTCTGTGTAGCTCTGCAAGTTTTGATTTTATGAATCATAATATCTTAACTTGAAATTTGCATTAAAATAATGCTAAAATGATAGAAAGGAATTGTGGGATTCGAGTTCATCTCATTTAGGCATGCTAAAAGCCTGAATCTTAAGACTAGAAGCAGTCCTCTGAAATAAGTTGGAGAGAGAGAGAAAGAGAGGGAGAAGGAGAAGGAGAAGGAGAAGGAGAAGGAGAAGGAGAAGGAGAAGGAGAAGGAGAAGGAGAAGGAGAAGGAGAAGGAGAAGGAGAAGGAGAAGGAGAAGGAGAAGGAGAAGGAGGCATTTCTGAAGGGTTCAGAGAGAGATTTGGTCTGTTCAAGTCTAGGCATTTAGGCGACGTACAGTGGCTCCTACTCCAACCAGTCAGGTACTATAACCGGGAACATTATTGCTGTGCAGCTGGCAATGGCCTGCTTTACATAATTGCTGTGTTTATGGAAAAACAGCAGAGTCAATTGGTCCAAGAAAGGCAACCCATCCTCATACATAAAAAAACTTTGAAATATATATTAGATTTTTATTTGACGTCTTCATGTGTCGTAGCCTCTTAGGGGTCTCAGCAAATGGAGAATCCATAATGGTTCCATGAAAACATTTCCAGTACTTTTTTGTCTGACTACTAAAATGTATTTTCTTCTACACAAGGCTGTATATATGTAAGGTTATGGAACCCTATAAAATATTAAAGCTGTTCCATTATTCTTGATCCATAATATATGTGTACATAGATATATTCTGTGTTGGGACTAAGCAGAAAGCGCGTGGTCCATCTTACAGAGATTATTTATCAATTTCAAATCGTGGTTGCTATATGAAGCTTTCTGAAGGAACCATAATTTCCTTCTAAGGGGAAATATGGTGACTCAGTCTTTTTCAATGTGCTTAACTACAAGGCTGGTGGAATCAAAACTCCAATCCTGCATTTATAAATTAAACAAGATATAAATGCTTCCTGTTACACACTGGTAAAGCTTTAGGCTGGATGTGGTTTTCGGCCATGCCGTGTTAAACCCTTCTGAAATATCTGCTGGCATATTTGAGGAGTTAGTCTGGACAAAAGACACATGCAGAGATGAGGCAGCTTCAATATGGCCACATTTTGGAAAGACACATAATGGAAATGCCAGATACAGTGCCAGCTGTCTTACATATCAGAGTAGTACCCTGTGCAGTTTCAGCTTTTCAGCCTGTTATCTGATATGTTTTGCCTTTCTTGGGGAGTGGGGAGTATTTGAAAAGCCTAACCCAGATGTCAGTGCCCTGGATTTGGACTCCTTGGAGAGAAATTCACACTCACATCAGTTGTTTTTTTTTTTAAATAAAGTTGATTAAAATCACATGCTTTTCTTGTGCCATAGGACTTTCATTATAAAATGGGGTATTATTCCCTTATTTGACATCTCTGTATCTCTCAAGACAGATATCCTTTCCTGACTGAAAGGAGGAAGCCCTATGAGCCTCCACCTGTATAATGAGGCAGATTATTTTTCAAGGTACAAATTTGTCAAAAAGCTGCAACAGTGGGAATTTCATTCTCTTCTCTGGGGCAATTTTAGTGGCTGTTGCTTGTATTAAAATTAGAGTCCAAAAATAACTAATGCTTTATTATGGATGATTAACCTGGCAGACAAGATTTTCCACAGAAATAATTGTGATTCAAAGTGGTGAAGTGGAAAACATTCTAAAGGAAAACTTGCAGCTCTGGGAGAAAACTTTTGTTCCCATTACACTGCAATACCCCTTATGATTTCTAAGTATAAAACCAATGGGACTCTGTGTGCTGAATTATTCTTCTTTTCTCATTAAGTCTGAATTTTAATAGTGGGTTTTTTCTCCTGTTCTTTTATTGAGGGAATTATTTGGAGTTGTACATTACTTTCAGATTCATTTGACTTGGGAGTACAAGCCCACCAAACCAGAAAAGTTTATAAGCTTTTTACAAGCACTTGTGAACGGAAGCCGCCAAACATTTGGCTGTGTGATACTCATTGTGACTGCAGCATCACGCAGGACAACAATGAACTTTAAAACTCTCAAAATCACCAGCAATGACAGAATCATATTTCAGATCTACTTTAGAGAATTCATCTAGGGATTTGCAGCACATCCTGAGATTGAGCACTGTATGTAATGGAAGGATTAGAATGTATGGAGCTCACGATTGTCAATGGCACAGTTGAGAGCCTCTGGGTAAGAATCAAGGGACAAACAAACAAAATGGATGTTATCACAGGAGTCTACTATAGACTTCCTAGCCCGGAAAATCACAACAATGAATTATTCTTTGAGGAACTGAGGCACTCTTCCAAGTCAACTGCCCTTGTACAGCTGGCACAACCTGGGCCAGAAAACTCTTAAAAAACCTAAATAATAACTTCATGGAACAGGTCCTAAGGAAGCCAACTCAGAAAGATGTCCTCCTTGATCTGCTGCTTGTCCACAGAGCGGAGATTGGCAGCTCTCTTGGGCACAGCAACCACAAAGTGACCAAGTCTAAAATCTCTGTTGACAGGACAAAAATTGTCAGCAAAACCTCAGCTCTGGACATAAGGACAGCAGACTTCAGGCTGCTCAGAGAACTAGTGATTAAGATCCCCTGGAAAAATGTTTTTGCTGGTGCTGGGGTCCATCAGTGTGGGTCACTTTTTAAACATCAACACATAGGGGCACAGGAGCAGAAATTCCAAAATGTCAAAAGCCAAGCAGATGAAGCAGAAGGCTGGATTGGCTGAACAGCGGGATCTTCTCTTGGAAATAAGGTAAAAAAGGAAAGTGTATATCCAGTGGGAACAAGGTCAGAGGAAGAACAGTGAGATGCTTCTTGCCACTGTAGGGGGAAAATTCATACAGCCAAAACTCAACTGGAGTTGAAGCTGGCCAGAAATGTGGGGGACAATAAAAACATTTTTTTTAAGTTCATTAATGGCAAAAGGCTGTGTAGAAATAACATCGTCCTGTTACTGGATTAGGACGGTCACCTCACAAGCAGGGACAAAGACAATGCAGAGGTTTTTAATGCATTCTTTGCCTCTGTCTTCAACACAGATGACAGATCAAGGGGGTTTCAGTGCTCTGGGCTGGAGGACCATGACTGTGACAATGATCAACTCCCAGTTGACCCTGAGCTTGTGTGGGATCTGCTGCTCCAGCTGGATCCCTACAAATCTCTGGGGTTGATGGGATTAATCTGAGAATCTTCAAGGAGCTGTCTGATGTCGTTGCAAAGCCTCTTTCAACGATTTTTGAGAAGTCTTGGGAATCCGGAGAGGTGTCAGCTGAGTGGAAGGTGGTGAACATTGTCCCCGTTTTCAGGAAGGGCAAGAAGGAGGACCCCAGAAGCTACAGGCCTGTCCATCTCACTTCAGTGCCTGGGAAAGCTATGGAGACAATTATTATGGGATGTATTGAAAAACACCTGGGGAACAATGCATTCATTGGTTATAGCCAGCACAGCTTCATGAGAGAAAAGTCCAGCTTATCAAAACTTATTTCATTTTATGACAACGTAACCCCCATAGCTGATCACAGGAAGCCAGCTGATGTTACAGTTTTGGATTTCAGTAAAGCTTTTGATAATTTCTCTCATAGTATCCTTCTGGACAAAGGTCCGGCATAGAGCTGGATAAACACAGTATATTCTGTATTTGCTACTAAAGTGAGGCACAGCACCATTCTTTAAAGACCTAAGAGGAAGTTTCCATCAGCAGTTCAGTATGAACTATATAACTTATTATAAACTTATTATAACTAAATACGGAACCCTTCTTAAAGTGTTGACAACTTCAAACACACTGGCAACATAACTCCATTGACTGCAGGGAACTCAGTCCCTGCAGTATACATTTGGGATGAATTTGGTCCTAGGAGTTTAAAGCTTGAAGGAAAATCTAAAGGAACCAAGGGAAATCAAGAATATTGAATGAATTCCTGATGCATATGTATTCTTTTATTGAATTGTCTCCTCCAGGGTTTATTATGGATGTATAACTTTTTGTTAGAAAAATGTGTTCAAGATTTATTTTTTTAAAGACAAAGAAAGAGCCATACCATGAAGGATTATAAAATTATCATATATATTAACCTGCTGTTGAGACAGAAATTTCAGCCAAGTTTATAAGATGGTTAAGTAGCAGTCATCTCTACCCACTGAATTTGAAATGTTTTAGGCTTCAGTGATTATGGGTGCCTCAGGCTGTAAAATGTTCTGCCACATTCCCATACATCTCACATCTTTCCTTGCAGGCTTGTATTCTTGGGGGATGTTAGGAGATAACAGCAACCCATCAACAAGTCCTACCAGTAGCAGACAAAAATCTGCTGCTGACAATTGCCGTAACCGACTAATCAAACTCAAAATTAGGTTGGTTGGTTTTTTACCAGCTAAACCAGACAAAATTACATCACTGAGAAGACAACAGAGAAAACCAACCTGTGATTCTTTC
This sequence comes from Lycocorax pyrrhopterus obiensis, assembly GCA_014706295.1. NCBI lineage: Eukaryota > Metazoa > Chordata > Aves > Passeriformes > Paradisaeidae > Lycocorax > Lycocorax pyrrhopterus. The sequence goes on from JACSVZ010000015.1 coordinate 9,608,251, forward strand.
ATAAAAAATCATTAAAAAAAAATTAATTTTCTCTTCCAAATAAATGTCCTGTGCTCCTATACAGACATTTCAATACATAGGTATGGAAACAAGAATGAAAGCAAGTATCTGACTCATAAATCTGGCTTGCTGAATGGATTTAAAAGTGCCAAATATGAAATATGTATCCTTAAGACAGAGTGTAATTAGAACCCAATACTGAGAATGCTGCTAATGCCAGATGTTTTCCTGCTTAACATGGATCGTAATACCTAAGTTTTTTCCATTAACTTGCAGGGACCCTATCTAATTAATAACCCCATCTAAGCAGATTGAGCTTTTAATTAAGGCAAAAACAGTGCTTGCAAGGCATTGATCTAGTAAGGTATTCAATCAAACACACGTTACTGCTTTGGTGGCCTTTGGGGAGAATTGCCTCCAAGTTGAAGTTACTTAGGAGAATGGAGCCAGATTTTGTCTGTGACCAGTAGATGCTGCAATAATATAAATAAAATAATTACAAACTACTTTCAAAATCATCAATAAGGATAGATAGCCTAATAATTTTACTATGTCCACTATGATGTAGAAACTAGCTGCTCATGATTTGGATGGGTGCACTCTTTCCTGGGTGAAAAATTTTCTGGAAGGATGACACCAGAGAGGGGTGGTGAGTGGAGTTAAAACCATTTGGTGGCAGGCCACCAATGGTCTTGCTCAGGGCTCGGTATTGGGGCTGGTCCTGTTTAACACCTTTATCCATGATTTGGATGAAAACTCAGTAAGTTTGCAGCTGGCACCAACTTAGGTGGGAGCGTTGGTCTGCTGGGAGGTATGAACACTCAGCAGAAGGATCTGGACAGGATGGATTGATGGGCTGAGGAAAACTGGATGAGGTTCAACAAGGTGAAGTGCCGGGTCCTGCTCTTCAATCGCAACAACCCCAGGCAGGGGGACAAATGGCTGAGGACAAATGTCTGGAAAGCTGCCCTGCAGAACGGACTTGCAGATCCTGGTTGACCACTGGCTGAACATGAGCCAGCAGTGTCCCCAGGTGGCCAAGAAGGCCAATGGCATCCTGGCCTGTATCAAGAATAGCGTGACCAGCAGGACTGGGGAAGTGATTGCTCGTCTGTACTCAGCACTGGTGAGACCGCACCTTAAATCCTATATTGTTTTGGGCCCTTCACTACAAAAAAGGTTATGGAGGTTCTGGAGCATGTCCAGAGAAGGGCAATGGAGCTGATGAAAGGTCTAGAAAATAAGTCCTATGAGGAATGGATGAGGGAACTTGGGTTGTCTAGCCTGGAGAAAAGGAGGCCTACGGGGACTTCACTACTCTCTACAACTACCTGAAAGGAGGCTGTAGTGAGGTGGCAGTCAGTCTCTTCTGTCATGTCTCTAGTGAAAGGATGAGAGGAAATGGCCTTAAGCTGCACATGGGGAGGTTCAGATTTGATATTAGGAAAAAAAAAAAATCACTGAAAGAGTGGTTAGGCACTGGAATAAGTTGCCCAGGGAGGTGGTGGAGTCACCATCTCTGGAAGTGTTCAAGAAGTGTCTGAGTGTGGCACTTGGAGATATGTTTTAGGGGTGATTATGGTGGTGCTGGGTTGATGGCTGAACTAGATGATCTTGAAGGTCTCTTCCAAAGATGACAATTCTCTGATTGTGTGATCCTGAGTTTTATTTTTTGATCATTACTGTAGACTCTTGAATACACCATTTTTTGTGACCAGACTTGATCTCTGTCACCCAGCATCTACCTGAAGTGCAGCAGTCCTTCCATGCCTGTTTTGACATCATACACCTGTAGTGGATAGTTTTTCATTGATAATTCCTTCCCAGCTGCATATTCCTTTTCTTCCTGCATCCTAGCACATAGTCCCTCTCTACCTTCAGTAACTTTGCCAGTGTTACCAGCTCTTTGTACCCAGGTACTTTCTACAGTACTTTTGCAAGAGGGTGGGCTGAGGTAGAAGTTTTGCTTTTCAGTTTTTCCACCTAAGCACAGGAAAGGGTGACTTAATAAATATATCTGCTCTCCATTCGAGTGACCTGAGCAGCATCTGTATAGCACAGTATACAGTAGTCCAGCAAGAGTTTGAGGAATATCTTGTTAATTGAGTGGAGGGCATCTTAATTGAATCTAAAAATGTATGGAGAGTATGTTTTAAAATTTAGTAATTTGACCAAATATGAACAGCTTTAAAACCATGATTCGTATTTTTGAATTCTAAAAATCATCTACCTATCATTTATCAAGGCCCTGTTGCTTGAAGGCACCAGAATTTTTAAAAGAAATGGGGATATTTTCTGCCAAGATGCTGGCTTGACCACATTATTGAATAAGCCTTGTAATAAATGTAGAAATTAAACAGCTCCTTTGTGTGCCAATACTTTATTAGTTATCACAGATTAACAGATGCTATAAATCCTGTGTAGACTTCTAGGACTCTCATCATCATCAACCAGTTTCACCCCTTTTAGAAACAGCATGTGCTCGTCCCTGCATTCATGAGCAAAATATATACACAATATATACAAAATATATACACAATATATACATTATTATCTCTGATACTAATGATGGAAAACGAAGTATTAGTCTTTTACAGAATAACACCTTAGGAGCAAAAAGTTACCAATTTTTTTTTGACTGAGCTTACATTGTGAATATTATACTATTTGTTCTATGTCTCAAGAAAAGTTTAAAAAGCTAAGCATCCTGTATAACATGAATATGGGCTTGATGTAAAAGATTTGAGCCAGATCCAATAGACAAAGCTCTTACAGGAAAGATAGATTAAAAACAATTTCAAATTAGAGATTGATGGCATACTGCTTGTATTTGAATTTATGTATCCCTTACGCAGTCTAGTTCAGTAATTTTCAGTCTATCTTTAATCTTATCCAGCGGTAATTTTTTTGCTTTAATGCTTACACTCCTCAAATGCTGTACAACAATTTTAAACCATTCATAATCCTTATATAACCTAAGACAACACTAAGGACTCATACCATGCAAAACCTGATGTACCTGATAACATTTCCAATTGAATGAGAACTCCTCATGCCACAGAAATTTAACTAAGTCTATGTAGCATGTAGATTATTCTAACAGAAAATAGAACAAAAAGATGAGAGATGGAGGAGAGGCAGTACAGTCTACATAAGATAAGAGACACAGATTTTGATGTCCATCCTGGAGATTTAATGAGTACCACTTTGCTAACAAAGCCATTTCCATTGCACACTAGGAATGAAAGGAATTGAAAGGGCCCTCAGTTTTATACTGAAAAAATGTACTGTAATAATTACTAAGCAATTACACCATGAATCTGTGCATTCCTCTTTAGATCAGTTCCTAAATGCAAAGTTTTGCCACCTTTGCTTACCCTAATAATTTTCAGTCCTCTCTAGGAAGAATATGAATTCTAATGAAACACTTAGAAAAAACAATGAATAAATCATTGAGTTAATCCCCCTTGATAATGCATGTGCTGAAAAACTTAATTCCTAATTTCCATTGACACACACACAAAAAATGAAATTTTCTTTTCATTAAAACTGAAATAGCAGATGTGAGGTGTTTTTATTAAAATTGATGGCAAGCAATAAGTTTTTAAAAGCTTCTAATGCTATATATGGTATGCAAGGTATGAGCAAATCATCCCCATGGCACTGAGTAGTGATGCTAGTTTACCAGTCATTGCTAGTGATTAAGGTTTTATTTTCTCCATTATATTAAAAAGTGAGAAAGGAAATGGCAGCAGTAACACAACAGCTCAGGCCTTATTATCGTGTTCTTTGTTCATGAAACCTACTGAATGTCATTGACAGTCATAAATATCCAGAGGCAAGTGTAAAAGTGGAAAGGGAAAAATCTTAACTTTCAAATTATCTAAAGAATACAGTAGAAGAAACAGTTCTTTTAATTTTTGTTTGTTGTGTTCATGCTGAATATTAAACCTCTCCATTTTACAGACACCAAATCCCCTCATCAAAAGAAAAACTAAGACACATATTTGCACTGATGTGTATGAATAAATCCATATAAAAATCAATCACAGAATCAATCACAGAATCATACAGTGCCAGCTTGAAAGGGACCTCAAGGAAATAAATAGAGCTCCACAAAAAAACCAGTTTTACCAACATTATGTAGGGACTTGAAACTTCAGCATGTTTGCTTACAGGTCATATGTACTTAAATAGAAAGAATGATGCTAGAGAAAATGTAAGGCTACATTAAAAAGGATTCAAGTGTTGAAACAGCTCTCAAAATCTTCCCCAGACATGTCATACCTATAATTTTACCAAAATATTCACTACTATCTAAATTTTAATTTTCTTACATTTTAAGATAGAGAAAACCAGCTTTGGTTCTTTGAACCTTGCGTAGCCATCAGGATATTGTCTGTTCATGATATGTTATATAAGCTGAAGGCTATAGATATACTTAAGCAGCACCATATTGCTTTGAACAAGTCAAGACCTAAAATGTGAAGGAGCAGAGCTCCACTTTCTAGCTAAAGATATGGCAAATGTGGTAGGGGAAAGAAAAGTATAAAACAAATTATTTACAAGAGTATGTGAAATAAAAACCTCTCAATTCCACTTCATTCTTATGTAAAGTCTTTTATTTCAGGGTAATATAATCAAGATGACAAAGTTGGCTAGTGGCAGGGTTCTGAAAGAACTCCAGATTCCTGATTTCCACTCGATTTCCTCCCTGTTGAAACACATCGCATCTTCTTCAGAAGAGTAATTGCATCACAAGGAAGCAGAACTTCCAGAGGCAGAACTTCCTGTCACTTCAGCAAGATGCTTCACACCTCACACTTTGATGAGCAGATCAGTATAAAGAAACATAAATTGAACATAGAATACATGCCAGCTCATTCTTTCCTACCTAAAAATACGTCCTGATAAATTACCCATATTTGAAATGAAAGTTTAATGAAATAAAGTGTAAAATCAAACAGATCTCCATGTCTGTGGCAAAACGAATCCTTACCACCATTATTCCATAATGTTCATAAAAATGCTTTCAAGAGTCTTTAGAAGCATATTTTAAATTATTCCCTTAAGCCTACTCAGATCTGCCTTATGATGAATGTGGGAGGTTGAGTGAGAGCAGCTTATATGCCAAGGAGCAGGAAAAACAAAATGACAAAGGACAGATTTAATAATAGGAAAGAGGGTGTTAGTTACACATTCTTATGGTTTCTTTTCCCTAAGTATGTCTCATGGCCCTGTTTTTATTTCCTTACCTTATAGCCAAACAGACATTTTTGCCAAGAAAGGAGCCTACTGGTTATTTATGTTGTCTTTTGTATCTTTTCTGGTGTCTTTATCTCTTTAAATGTCAGTTACAGAATCAGCCAAAGCACTTTACTAATCACAGTATTTTTGAGATGTTTGTCATCTGAGTTCCAAAACAGGATAAATTCAATAACTGTAATGTAAAAAAGCATTATCTAGGTTAATTTTGCTGCCTATGTCCTGGAAGTTTTGTATTCCCCTAATTACTTTAAACTTTCAAGGAACAATAAGATATTTCCTTGGTCAATATAATTTTTGAAAGCATGCTTGTCTTCATTGAATACTTCTATCTACAGAATGATTCCAAATTAAATTGAAGTACAGATTTTCATAGACTCTATCACAGTTCTTCAAGAAACACTTAAAAGACAACAATAATTATTTCAAACAAGTGACAAACAATTGACAGGGCAAGTGTGCTCAAGTGTTTATGTTAGCATGGCTTGATTGGTTCCAACACATCTTCTCAAAACATCACAGCTGCCTATCTGGACAGCTATGATCAAGGAAAAGATCAGACCTTCTAAAAACCTACACCAAGGGTATATCTCACATGCAGGTTATAAGCCGGAACAACAGTGGTAAACAACATGACATCTGAGGGACGTTGTATTAGTCAGCTCAGAATCCAGCCTCATTGAGTGCTGTCCAGCGGGGATAACATACAGACCTTTTCATATCACTGAGCATTAATTAGGCTGCTACCAGTCTTCTTTGTGCTACCAGTTATAAATATTAATAACATCGTATGTTTTATTCATTTCTCTAAGTGGCGACTTTACGATTCTCCACATTTTGCATGGGCCTCTGCAATATGTCACACTGAAATGTGCTACACTAAAAAAAAAAAAAAAAAATCAAGGTAAAATGATTTCTACCTTTGTCATGAAGGCAAAAGGGTGTCACCTGTTACTGTCACTGGAATGGTAACTGCACTCTACCTTCTGAGAGATAAGATTCCTGCTGTTTCACATCCCTTTGCTCACTGCATAAAGACCAGGTTACCTTTCTGATTTTCAATGCAATTACTGTCCAGTAAATCCCAATTTCCCCAATATTGTCTCAATTCTGTGTAGTCCTTTTTAATTCATGGGCTCAGATTGCATACAGATTGCATGTGTCTTTCTTTACTGTGAGACAATCTCATATAATGGCCCATATCGCAGTTTATAACCTGGAACCAAGCAATTTACGCTCTCTCACTTTTCTGTAATACAGTAATGCCTACTCACAAAAATAATATTTATGTCTGGTGTCTGCTTTGCACCTCTAGGATTGAATTCTTCTGATAACAGGTCATTTACCTAGTTAAAACGCTTTCTTTGGATGGCACAAGACATCTACTCTAGAATGTGTTCTCTTCAGTGATTGCTAAAAAAATTTAAAGCAGCAAGCTGAACTTTAAACATATATTTCTTGGATGCTTAAGATGGAAGCAATGGATTCCATCCAAGTTGTCTGAATGTACATTTCTGTAACAGAAGGTGGCACTGAAGAACGGATATTTCATTTCTGCTTCAGCTGTACTCATGGGTCACAGCTTTTGAGCAAATTAATCTCTCTTATTTCCCCTCATGTTTTCTTTTGAAGATAAACTCATTTAAAGATTTAGGCTTGTCAGCACAGAAATCTGCAGCTCCCTCTGTGGGAGCATTGTACTGCAGAATAATAAGAGACAGCTAGTACTTCCAGAAAAAGAGGGCCATATCTCCAAAGCTAGGAAGAGAAAATACTCAGGGATAGGAAAAGCACATGTTTTCCTGTGGAAAAGGCCTTTTTGTAGCTGTCAGTATGGGCTGCTGGCTGTAAGTGTCTAGTAAAAGGATATTAACCTATAGGTAGGTAACTATGACCCTGGATACAAGAGTGGGCCAGAAGCAGGATTCAGAAGAGTGTTGTAATACCCTAAGGATATGAGCAAAAGACAGAAACGAGACTAAGGAATGAAATTTGGTGAGTCTTTTTTTTGATGAGTCTTTCCTACAATGTATTCTCAAACCATTAAGCAAAACCAGGAGTCCATTACACTAAGCATCCAGAAATAAAACACAGGAGGGAATCTGCAACAAACTGCATGTGATTTCAAATGCCTTGCTTGAGAAAGAAATACTTCCTAGGCAATTCAAAGTTCTTTTAATCTGGATTTAGTTGAAATTTCATCAGGATTAGCTGGAATCAAAGGAAACCAGTCTTAACCAAGATTCTGGATGTAGATTCTGGATACATCTACTTTGCTTTATGTTCTCTCTTGGTAATCCAAGAACATCATCCATGGTTACAAGAGGTACTACACTCTTAAAGTGAACAAAGTTTTGGATGTGCTTAGGTAAGAAAAAAAAAACCCAAAAAACAATAAGGAATGGTAAGGAACAATTGAGGATTCTCCAATCCAGACCCTTTATCCTTCCGTGATGAAAATGTTATTCAAAACACGGTAACTCAGTGGAAGTTCTCTCAGAGTTGTTTCTAAAATAACATAAAATATTTCATGTGGCTTAAATACAGGAAAATATCCTTAGACAAGTGGGTTATATTTCATAAAATCTTTAATGGAAAGACCTCAACTGTAAAATCTCACGAAAACGAAACAAGAGAAGGAGAAATTACTCCAGAAAAACAGTTGTTAAGATTTTGTGTTGGAATCAAGAAAGGTAGGGAAAACTGTGAACAGCTGCTCGTGATACCATAGTCAGAAAATAATCCAATTCTCCTACTCAAACACTGATTTAATTTGCAGAAGTCAATGACATTACTCACACAGTTACTCACCTCTATATGACTAAGACTATGCAAATCAACCCCAGACAATGAGTACACTCAATGGTACAATTCTACTTGTGCTTCACACTTCTTCGTGAAATGCCATCCCTTTTTCCTGGGAAAATCTTTCCCTTACCAAAGCAACTCTATAATTTGGTGCCCATCCAAACTTTAAAGCCCATAGACAGCTAAAGATACCGAGAAGAGCCATTCACCCATTCAATTTCTCGTGCCATCCCACCACTGCCAACACTCATTCCCCAGCCATGGAGTCTTGATAACGTCAAAGGACTGCTGAGACAAATTCAAGGAAGACACAGAAATATCAGTTTGTTATAGACCCAGAACAGTTCTCAGCCTAAATTTTCAATGAAAACATTCAAGCAAACAAAAAAACCCTCCAAAACATGCTAGCAAAAACCAAAACAGCCGAAACCAACCAACCAACCAAACCAACCAAAAACCAAAACCAAAATCAAACCCCTCAAAAAAACCCCCAAAAACAACAAAAAGAAACAAAACCACAACAAACCACACCACAACCAAGAAACAACAACCAAATTTTTTCTCATTCTGAGATACCTCTAGATATATTAAAAAAATCTGCATTTCTGAAGTTTTCAGCATTAAAGACTGGAGGAAAATGCTCAGGATCATGTTATGGCCTATAGAAAGAAGACAGATCTTCCCAAAAATCTTGTTTTAGGTAATATTTGGTAGGATTAACTGGAAACATGGCAGCATTATTGCAGAGACATGGGCACACTTTTGAGATGCAGAGTTTATGCTTCCTTTGTTTACTAGATTCCCTGTGAAGCAAAAATTGGCACAAGGAAGACACATTGCTCTGATAAATTTAATTAAAGTTTGCAATGCATCAGTGGATACCTAAAGCCAAATATCAATCTCATCAGCTGTTCTGCCACTACTCTTTCCCCTGAAATGCACACAGCATATGAAATGGAAAGAACTTAAGATCTAACCATAAACCTTCATCAGCTATAGAGCTGATTTCAGCATTTTTAATGGGTTAGAGCATATCCAGGAGCATGTCTGTCGTGTGCTATTGGGAGCAGAAAAGGTTAGGCTCAATCTGCCTGAGAGTCCCTTCAAATACATATGATGGGAAGAGAACTTTCCCAGAACCAAGCACTTTATTCCTGTCTCCTGGCAAGTGACGTAGAATTTCCTTGAATAAATAACTAATCAAATTGTACACAGAAACTTCTGCTTGGCAAAACATTTTATAAAGAGCAGACATATCTAGATATGTCATATCAAAAGTTGCCATAATTGCAAGTTGTTTATGGTTAATGCCATAAGCAGTGCCAGAACCTCAGGATTTATGAGAGATAACACATGCTCAGGAGTATATATCTTTCTCACTTTTCCTATGTTCCTCCTTAACTCCGCATGTTTCTCACATCCCTTAAACTTGAAGGCATGCTACCCTTTCCCTGATGCCAGTCTCTCAGCTTGCCAAACGAAAAATGCATGTTTTATTCATTCTCTGGGGTTGCAGCCACCAGGATACTGTGTGCCACCCCACCCTCTGTGTATGAGCATGCAAAATCAGCTCCTAATGGTTGCATTAGTAATGTCTATATAATATGCACGCACATGTGCACTATCCTCTCTTTCCCATCAGGATTTATTCCATAGATGGTCCAGCTACAGGCTGAGAACAAGAGAAAAAAAAAACAACTGAAAATTTATTTAGAGAAAAAATTCTTGTTTATATGAAAGAAAATAAGTCAGAATTCCTCCTCCCTGTTCGTCTAAATCCAGAGAAAACTGGAAAGAACACAGAAAAATACCAAACAAAATGCTGAAGAATTTTGTTGGCATCAAAAATTATCATTTGCTCTTCCTTAAAACAATTAGACCTATTCCTGCCAACATAATACACCCTGGTACATCACTGGTACAAAAAACATGGCTTCCATAATGCTTTACACAGAAGTTGAAACTATGAATAAGGTCAATATAAAGTATAAACTTTTACATTTCCCCTCTCTTCCTTATAGACTAGCCATCAAAGCCAATGCCATCTTTTTATATCCTGTGATTTCCCAGCACTGTGTCCATCCATGATTGTGTTACAAATGAGTGTTTGAAATCGCTTAAAAAATCATCAGCAAGGGTATCAGCAAAAGCCAGATTTAATATTGTGACCACACGACAAAGTTCGTTGGCAACATGCATTTTACTATTTACAGGAGAGTTAAGGCACACCAAGGAAAAACAAACAACAACAAAACCAAACAAAATCCAAGCAATCGAAACAGAAATGAACTGGGAACTATCTAGGGGTGTGTGCATACATGTGTGTTTGTGTGTGTGTGTGACAAAAGGACAGTGAGGGCAAGGATAAAAATAACACAGACTAAAATCTTAAAAGCACTCAAGCTCCACAGTTTTTTAACATAGCTTATACCTTATATCTAACAATTCAACAAAGGAACAACACTTATACCTAACTTAACTTATACCTTAAAATTAATTTATAGCTTAACCTTAACAATTTAACAGAGAAATAACACTTAACAGCATTTAACTTTAATCTTCAAAGTTATAATTAGCAACTTAGCAAAAGAACAACACTTAGCAGCATTTAAGTAAGGTTAAGTCGTAAGACAAAAGCTTACTTACAGGCCTAACTTAGACATCTAAGGTACTTAAACATCTAATAAAGCAGCATTTCTCCCAGATTTGCTATAGCATATGCACACGTTCATGCACCCAGACATAAAGAATCAGTGCAAGCAAGGTACCTGTGAAAAATTCCCATCAGAGGTCAGCGAAATACTCACTTTGGATGCCTTTGCATCTCCCGACAGGTGAAGGATCAGGCCTCGAAGAGTGAGGGTATCAGCCCAGGAGTCATCGTCATCCAGCAATCCTCCAAGTACAGCGAACATGAGAGTTCACTGGCTCCGAGAGGCCCCACTCAGAGGAAGGCTGCTGGTCACAGCCTGCTGCAGTCCAGGAGAGTTCAAAGGGCCCCCTTTTGGACCACTGTTTATAGGGTCTCAAGGGCATGGGCTTTAGTCGTAACAATATTTCATCCTGGCCACAGTTTGGGTTGGGACTTTCCTTGAAAGTGTGAGAATAGGAACGTTATGCCATTCAGGTAAGAAAAATATTTCCCAAGGCCGTTCATACAGAAAACAGGAGCCTGTTAGCAATTCCTGGGAGCAGACAGTGTTTGTGATAAGCTGAGCCCAGATGACGTCCTTCAAGGCAAAGGCCTAACAAGCATTTCTCAGATTGCACTGCAGCCTGGAAAGGGTGTGGGGAGGAACGCACCACCACCAATTGTTCCTCCAAAACCACAAAACCACTATTTAATCACAGTGTGAAATAGATATAGATATAGATATAGATATAGATATAGATATAGATATAGATATAGATATATATATAGATATAGATATAGATATAGATATAGAAGAGTGGCTGTAAGACAAATACACTGGTTTTAGTTGTTTAAAACTTAGCTAGCCATTAGGCATTCATTCTAAAACTTTTCATTCATTTAGTCCACCACACTAAATTTTGGAGTGAATATCTCTACACAAGCAGCCAAGCCTTTCTGCAAATGTGGAAAGTTACTGGTTTTGTTCAGACCAAGAAGCATGCAAATGTCTGAGAGTTCAAGTATCTGCGCAATCTGTGAAAGAAACAAAATACTTGACAGAGCATTTCGCCTTGCTTCAGAAATGTTTTAGCATCCCGTGAGATTTTCCCTAAATGTGAGCATTTGAAGATTTCTTCCTGTGCAGTTTTGCAGAACAGCATATCCATGCTGAACATGTTCCATCCCAGGAGAGTCAGAAATTCCTCAGACAGTCAGGAACTGTTTCTCCCCGCCACTGCCCCACCACCCTCCTTCTCCCTCGCAAACCCATGAGGAATAATCTGATTCTGCATTCAGGAAATGAGGGAAAGGAGGCTATCTGGGAATTCCAACAGTCCCAAAGGGAGTATATATCACAATTCATATGCAAAAGGCTATAGAGAAGGTTGCACTGCTAATATTAATGTCAGCATTTGACTACATAACCATAACATTCTGTAAATTGTATGTAATTTTATGTAAATTAGAATAACAAAGATCCTTTAATTTGTCTCTTTTATCTCAGGCTGTTGCCATTGTGTATTTTTAGTTGTTTCAGAGGAATGACTCTTCAGTTACTTCTCCTAGGAAACCTTGTCATAGACTATGAAACCTTGTTTTAAGCAGGGGTTTCTTTCACTTACTGTGCATATTATTTTTTTTTCCTTTTTCATCCCTTTAGTGGGTTAACCCTGGCTGGATGCCAGGTGACCACCAGGCTATTCTATCACTTCACTCCTAAGCTGAACAGGGAGAGAAAATATAAGGCTTGTGGGTCAGGATAAAAACAGGGAGAGATCACACGCTGGTTACTCTCATGAAAAACCTCAGGGAAATTGACTGAATTTATTACCAATCAAATCAGAGTAGGATAATGAGAAATAAAGCCAAATCCTAAAAACATCTTCCGCCCACTCATCACTCTCCCCAGGCTCAACTTCACTAATTATTTTCTCTTCCCCTGCAGAGGCACAGGGGGACAGGTAATGAGTGTTGCAGTAAGTTCATCCATGTTGCCTCTGCTGCTCCTCCTCCTCAGCAGGAGGAATCTCACACTCTTTCCCTGCTCCAGCAGGGAGTATATCCCACAGAATCACAGAATATTCTGAGTTGGAAGAGACCTACAAGGGTCATCAAGCCCAGCTCTTAAGTGAATGGCCTGTACAGGCAGTCCTCCATGAATGTGCTTCTCCAACACAAATCTTTCCCATGGTCTGTAGTTCTGTAGGAGCTGCTCCAGGGTGGGACCCATTCTCATGGGGTGCAGTCTTCCAGGAACAGGCTGCTCCATTGTAGGTCCCCCATAAGGTCACAAGTCCTCCTCTCTCCATGTGTCCACAGGTTCTTCAAGGAACTCCTCCAGCTCAGGCTTCCCACAGGGTCACAGCATCCTTCAGGCATCCATCTGCTCTGGTGTGGGGTCTGCTCCACCACAGATCTCCAAGGTCTGCAGGAACATAGCTGCCTCACCATGGCCTTTATCATGAGCTGCAGGGGAGTCTGTTTCCATACATGGAGTACTTCCTTCCCCTCCTTCTTCACTGCCCTTGGGGTCTGCAGGGCTGTGGCTCTCCCACTCCTCTTTCTGACTGCAGTTGCTGTTGTGCAGCAGTTTCCTCCCTCCCCCCTGCCCTGCTACTACCAAAACCTTGCTATGCAAACCCAATACAATCCCCATGAATGCAGATCTATTCAAAGTTGCAGAGCAGTTGAGCCGGAGTAAACAGAGAGCTCCTGTTGGAGTGGACACAATACAAAACCAAAAGCAAAGGCCTCTACCTGAGGAATATTCTGTGGGAGTTTCTGTTTGTGGGAACAAAGCAGAAGAGAAACGCAGGACTGATCACTGTGTAAAATCACTGGTTGTGCACACTTGCAGTGTGGGTGGACCCCAGCACTCCATGCTCAAGCTCAGTGCAGGGCAGATTACTGTCTGACAGCCGTTGTCAAGCTTAATTCAGCCAACAAACTACTGCTATAAAACAGATACCTTGCCCAGTGGTTTCCTCAGCTCCCAACCCAGTTCCACTTGGTGGATCTTTGTGGTGCTTTAAATAATGAATCTGATTTTTTCCTGCCTGATCAATTGATTAAACTTTGGGTTTTATGTTTGACCACATCTTCCTGTGTTTCACAATTATTTGTGTTTTCTTCCAAGGCAAAAATGTATTCTAAGGCTGGTTTATTTGCAAGGCAGCGTTAAACAAAACAGTATGAGATGTAGCTGATTAAAAACCCAGCCAACAATAAAGTGATTATCTTTCAGCACAATGTGTGGTGCCATATGGTGACTGAAAAAGTGGGTAGAACTAATGCTTGATATGCAGCTCCGGTGATTTACGGTTACTGACTTCCTGCAGAAAATGACTGCTTCTTTCATAAAAAAAACCTAATTATCTTAAAAAGTATGTGTTTGCAGAGAAAAATTTATACTGATAAAGTTGCCAGTGAAGTATTCAAGTGAATATAAAAATTTATAAAAAGCTCAAGAGGGAGGTGCTTTTCAAAACACCTGTCTTGATCTGTCCTGCTGACCCTGATCAGAAAATTTGCTTGAAATAACAATAAGCAGCTGTTTTTAATGGTACTCTGTATTGTTTCTTATATTTATAAGCTGTGTATAATTGCATCAAATCAGGTAACATACATACTAGCAAAAATTATTCTTTTGGGGATTTTTTTATATCTACTAATAAAACTGAAGACTTTGTAAAAAAAGATCTATTCTTTCATAAACCCAGGGAGTTTTCCTAAAACAGAAAAAAAAAAAACAAGATAACAAGTTGAAAAACAAAGAAATAAAAATTAAATCAGCAATCACATTTTCATGAAAAAAATTTCATGCAAAATTTTTCATTGACTTGATAGAACCACGTTTGTCTTTATTAAATTCATTCAAAACACCTCCTCTCTCACTGTAATATAAATCTAAAATAATGCTACTGTGTTAATAGACATCATTCTGAAACGCAGAAAGCTTAAGAACCATACTTGTAACCTGGTAAAATCACTGGGAGCCTTTACATTCAAGTGTCTGATTCCATAGATTAGAAGTAAATATGTCTTGTGCATAAGACATTAGATAATTTCTAATATGTAATAAAATCTGTCATGTGGGACATCACAGTAGGTGTTTTCATTATTCCTGTATTTTCTGTTCAATCCTTTCTTCTCTTATGTAGGTATCTAATGTCTCCTTTTTATCTCCTGAATGCAGTGTTATATAAGTGAATTCCTTTCAGTCAGTCAATCTCATATTGAAAAAAACAAACTGAATCCCACAGACGTTTGTAGTGGCTCAAAATATGTTCTTCATTTCCCTCTGAAGATGACAAGCACAACTGTCCTGTCTTCATCCTCCCAATTATTTTTTACTCTAACTTCTCCTTTTTTTTTTCCTTTCACACAGTTATTCATATTTAATATTATTTATATGTAAATTATATAAATTAGAGTCTTCAAATTTTTCCCTACCCTAATTACTTTAAAGGCTCATCACCTTGACAGAATAAAGGGGTCTGTTCTTTCTTTATTCTTGTTGTTACCTTTTTTTTTCTCCAGGAAAACAGAATCATTATTTATCACACAATTATATTTTCTAATTCTTCGCCTTGTGCATATTTGAGTTTGGTGATCCTGTGTGGTGGCTCTGTTTTCTATAATTTTTATAAGTTCTGATGTGGAGTCAAGGTAAAGAAGGAATCATGCACATAGATACTTATGTCTACAAGTGACTGAAGAAGATCCAGTACTGCTTTAATATTAGTGTAGAATGGTGTTAAAGAGAAGCAGCCTTACTGAAAATAGCAGTCGCAATGAAATTTTTAGTTGAATTTAATTCAAATTTAAAACCAGTAATCAGTTGAACTAAGACTGAAGATATTCTAGCTGTTCATTCAACAACACAGTAACCCATATAGATTGAGGGATATAATGGAGGGACTTTTTATCAACTAAAAAAAATAAGAGATCTGGGGGTTAGTCTCTCTTTTCTGCATATATGAAAATTTTTAAGATCCACTGGGAAAAGAACATGCATTAGCAGAATATCGTAAATCATATGCATCTGTTTCTTTACTAATTTATTCACAAAATTACAATAAAATATGTAGCTTAATACAAAAAAATATGGTTTACTGGCTAAATTTAACCATAAATTGCAAATATTTGCAGAATATTAAACTATATCCTGTCTATTATTCTGAATTTGGTCTTCTAACAAAACAACATAAAAATTATCTGATAACACTACTTCAAAGGTACTATGGTAACGTGAGTAATGTTGTGAAAGTAACATTAGCATGGAGAAGCCCCTAAGAACTATATAAAACAAGAAGACAAAGGAATAGAAAGCAGAGGGGAAATATCAAATTTGTTTGTTTGTTTGTTTGTTTTTTGAGGGGTTAAAAAAATTAGAAAATCATAAAGAATATAACGATCTCAGAAGACAATGGAGGGAAGGCAGATGGAGTCTCAGAGTACAGCACACTAATGTGCAGGAAACATGAAAGCTACAAGTTTAGATGAAAGGATGTTCCTTCCTCCTCTAGAATATCCTTTCTTCTCTGGCAAGTTTTGTTGCACAAGTGAAAGGGCCAAGGAAGCAGCAAGGTCTGTAGCATCTCAGTTCCATGGATTATCAGAAGATGTAGCTGCATGTCTTACAGAAACTGTAGGGTGTTTCTCTTGTATTGGGGTGGAGCAAAAGAAAGGGTAGAGGGCATGACACAGAATGAACACGGAAAGAGACTGAAAAAGTCCTGGAGCAATTTAGGTTATCTGAAGATCATCTAGTCCAAGTGTTTGCAGGAAGAGTGATTCATGTCAAAGATAAGTGAGATTGCTTACAGTCTCTGTCAATTTAAGTTTTGAGTGTCACCAAGCACAGAGATCTCACACTTCCCTGGAAAACCAGTTTTCGTTTTTGACCACCCTTATATGCAATCTAAACTTCTGGCAGAGGAATTTAAAATATTGCTAGTAACTGTCAAAATCAAGCTGAATGAGAGGATAAAATTTATTGTGTTTTAACTGTCAAAATCAAGCTGAATGAGAGGATACATTTTATTTTGTTTAATTGTATTTTGATGTATCATTAAAACAAAAACATGGATAAAACTGAAACAGAGCCTAACACACTGGTAAGACAGGATGGCTGAGCTTGTTTGATGGCTTCTTGTGAATTCCAAACCCCTATTATCTAGCCTACATAACCTGGACTTTTTTGCCGAAGCAGTACATCAGGCAATCCAGAGATGGTGTCCTGAGCCTGCCTCTTTTGTGTGAGTACAGCACAGCCTCACAAATATGTGGATGGAATATAAAAAGACAGAGAATTTAGCTAATTTATCCAATATCCAATCCATGTATAACCTCACAGTGTAGATATTTTTATTTCAGTTAGATGACTAATTTTAAGTACTTAAGTGCTTCACTAGGTAAATGTGAGAAAAAGAGTATGTTATACCTTCTCATATAAATGCTCCCTGAGAAATGGATCCACAGCCACATGGGAACTGCAGTCAATTCAAAGGATTCTTATACATCACAACCCTTTCTTACATAGCATTTTTTCTGTCTGAAGGTGTTTTACTGATCTGAACACAGAAATTATATCATCTGCTGGTTTCTGAGGCTGGGAAAAAGCCTGTCATTCATGACCAGTTTACATGGGTTGTTTACAACTGCCTGCTGCTGTGTTTCAAGGTTCATAGAACACAGATCATTAGCTTACATTAAAATTGCGTGTGTACATATAAAAAGCATAAAGGCTAATATGATTTTATATAACAATAAGAATAGCATGCTTAAAATGTACCACACTTGAAATATAACAACACAATGTAACAGAAACAGTCCAAAGAAGTGGGAAATAGGAAATAAGGATTCCTTTATTCAACTCCGATCTACAAAACATTTTTACAGAGATTTATTTAAATTCCTTAAGCTGTATCTTAAACAATAAACCACTACTAAAACCTGATTTTGCATAATAGGATATTTAATAATCAAAACTATTTTAGCCTTTTACCTCTGTTCTCATTGCTCTTGTCATTAAGAAAATGATTTAAGATTATAGTTTACCATATTTGCGAAGAAGAGATGATGTGATGTAGAGGAATGCAAATTATGGTAGGAACTTTAAAATAATTGTGACCTGCAGACTTGCAGAAAAATGAGACATTTTAATATAAAATCAGCAGTTGCTTTACATTCAAAAAGATTAAAATGCACAATGGACAGTATTACTTCAACACTGCTCAATAATAAATCAACAGGCCAGACATGACTCAGAGTCTGCGCATAAATTAGTCTTTTGACATGGAGCAAGGAGACACAAGGAAAGGGAAAGAAGAAAATAGAAGAGAAGTAGCAAAACCATGCCTCACATGGCTTTCTGCTCTATTAGTCTTAGACAATTACATGAAATATTAAACAGTGCAATTACTGACAAAAAGAGTGTGTTAAACAAACATGCTGTAATGGACCAAGTTATTGAAATCAATAGTAGATTAGCTATAAATTGATGTAAGACCACTGTAGATGCAACTTCGTTCCATAAGATAAAACAGTGGGCCCAGAGATGATTCCCATTACACTTACAATCCCCAAATTGACAATTTTGAGAGCACCAAAGTATTCCTTATTCCTATGGATGGCAATATCAGAAAAATAGAAAGGCAGATTAAACTGAGATAACATTAGGAATTTACATGGGCAAAAATTAGTCGACACAGAAATCCCACATTACACCTATAGTCAAGACACCCAGGTCTGTCTGTTTACCACCGAGGAAACTGAGTTTGATTTAGAGATCTCAGTTAGGAGCTTATTTTACACAGAAGCCCAGGCCTGTTGTGCTTGACTTACAGTTGATGCTGGAGGGAGGTTGGCAGTGTGATGTCCTCTGCCTGCCTCTGTTACATGCATATCTGAGCTGGCTCAGTCAAACTCAGAGATCTGGCAGATCTCAGCTTTTTTAAAAAACTGAAAAACTAAAACAAAAAACCAAAAACAAACAAACAAACAAAAACCAACAACAACAAAAACCAAAGAACAACAACAAAAAACCCAAACAAAACAAAAAACCCACATCTTTTGAGGTGTTTTCTATGTATAATGACAAAGCCTAATCTCTTATACATCCAGAGCACTTTCACGTAATAAATGGTGCTCAGCCTAAGAAATTCGGTTGATGAAACTGGGACAAAGGTCTACCACATCAACCTGTGTAATGAAAGTCTGCAAACAAAATGAAGCAGGAATTAGTACTGTGATTTCCGTGACTGTTAGCATTCAGCAGTTGCTAGTTTAGCAGCAAGCCAGCACCAAAGCCTATCGAGCTGTATGGTATTTTACAGCTAAAGATGGGGCTGAGTTGCAAGCTAAATAGCTATTTAAGAATCTTAAGAACCTTTTCTGAATCTTAAACTTATTTTCAGTGTCATACTAGGGAAACTGTGAAGAGAAGTAAGTAAGAGAGGATGAGTTCCAGTAGTATAAAAGTGAAACCGGTAATAACATTTTTTTAATATGTCAAGTTGAAGGAATAGGAGAGTTTGGAGAATTTGGGAGTATTTTGGGGTGGCATCAACACCACTGTTAAGAAATATACATGTCTTGACTCCGTTTCCTCATTGTGAATAAATAATAGTGGCAAATGAAGAGTTAAAAATTTAAGGAGAAAGAGATTAGAGTGAAAAAAGGTATAATGGGCTCAATTAAGGATTCAGAAGCAACACAAATGAAAAAAATTAAGTTTACTCTAGGAATTACAATTTTAACTGCTTTGCTAAGCCTCTGAGCATGGCCAGGATAAACAAAAAGCTTTAAATTTAGATTTAATTGGGAGCTCATTAAACTGTTATGTAGCAGATTCTGTCACTTGTGAAGTGTTTAATTTAACATCACATTTCTCAATCCAGTGTGAGCAGAAGGGACTGGTTCGGCTGGCACACAGAGGGCAGACCTGCATCTAGCATTGATGACCATAAACACTATGCCAATGCAATCAGATGGCAACTGGTGGAAAAAAATCAGGCCCACTCTACTATGCTCAAGATGTTTTCTTTTTGTGTGGGCTCCAATAGGCATGTTGCACCTACAGACATAATTGGCATATTCCTGTCTATTTGCCTTGGATACCAGCATATTTCTGTAAATCAGAGAAACGCATTGTGCTAAACTGGTTCAAAGGTGATATAGCTCAAAAAAGCTCTGCAGCTTCCAATATCAAAAATTTACAGGTAGAAGTAACATCTCTTATTTTTCTACAAGAGCTTTTATGTCTCCTGCCAGAAAGGTGAAAGGGCCTGCAGAGATGAACAGCTTAAGTTGCCTTTATGCAGTGTGGACAGTAACCCACAAATAACCCACAGGTGACAACAGTGACAATGGAGTAGGGTCAGGGGACAGGTGGTCCATCAGCGTACTCTCTAATCCCAGCCCCTGAAAAATGATCCAGAGGCAGACTAAATTTTCACCCTCTTTAAGGAATTATCAACATTTTCGCTGCAACCCTGGACTTATGCCTGTCCCAAATTCCCAATCAAATGAGAATTTGAGTACAAAGGAAATGAGAATTTGGGGTACAAAAATGCACAGACCAGGAGGAGCAGCCCTTACCCCAGAGAGTTTATCACCTATCTGGATTTCATTGGAGGATAACACACAGGACAAAAAAAAAAAAAACAGTGAAGGAAAGTCTCTGACATGAATATCTAGTTCTAAGGAGCTTCTAAATTGAAATTTGTGCTGTTTAATCAAACAAATTTTCTTAAAGGAGAAATGTAGATCAGCAGTCACTCCGGAGAAAGTTCTGCTTTTCTCATTCCTCCTTTCACAATCTGTTTTCTCTAGCTTTTCCTCATGAAGACAGACTTCATAAGTTGCCCATATCCATGGCTGACACCTTCTGTTTTTCTCCAGTTGCCTCCCCACCATCTATCATATGGACTGTTTTCCTTTATAATCAAAATGTTTCTCGCTTACAATGAACAACATCCAACAGCCCAACCCAAAATAAGTCAACCAGAAAACACAGGAAGATGCATTGAAACGATCTATTTGGACCAGATAGTGGTGATAAAAAGACAACAGTTCAGCTTGTTGCCAGAGGCAAGTATAACTTTTTCTGGGTGGCTGAGTAATTGGGTTTCAGTTGCATATGAGGGGGGTTTCCAGAATTTATTGCTCCGGTGGCCAGCGTGATGACTTGACAGGAAGAGCAGACAAATGAGCAGGCAGTACTACCACAAGTGAACGCTGTGCCTGCAGTGCTTCAGCTGAACAGGAACTGCAGCTGAACACTGCAGTGTCTGCATTCAGGCAGCTGGTCCATGTGCTGAGGGTCCTGGTGCTGACACAACTGACACTGGGGATTCTGCTTGGGTGAATCACCAGGGAGAAGACTGAGTGCTGGGAAACCAAGAAAGAGTCTGGAACTGGAGATTGTTACAGGAATTATCTATACAAGATAGGGAAGACTTGGATCAAAATTTGAGGCCTTTTATCTTATGTCTCTGCTTGTCCCTTGTCCCACTAGATTTTTCCCTCTGGGGATCACATTGTGAAGAAGTGGGATGGCACTTGTCAATACAGAATGGGTATGAACAAAATTAAGTATTGTTTAGGCAATTCTTATGTTGTAAAGAAGAGCAGAAATTGCTAGTTCAATAATTTATTAATTTTAGCTTTCAGTTTATCAATTACAATAAATAGAAAGCAGTGATTAGATCTTATGAAAACTGAAACAGGGTTAGTTTTTTGTTTTCATTTAGCGTATTTACTCTAAGATTCCATCTTGCTGTTTTCTCCATTTCTCCATGTTCCTATTCCGCTGGGATAGTCCCTAGGACCTTAATCTTTCTAGGCCACTGAAACAAGTGTTTAAATACCTGACACAGACTGCTGTTCTTGTCACTGAAAGTTATTTCTGTCATCCAGATGACACCTGACCCAACAGCATTCTTGAAGTTTTCATACATTGATTTGTTCTATATTTTATTGTTTCAGTTGTCAAAATAAAAATAGGTTATCAAGATAGAAATTTAAGATTTATCAAGGTTGTCACATTGAATGCTAAGGTTACTCTTTTGTGTGTTTCCCGGGTGAGTTTCAGACTGACAGGGATGAGAAGTCACTTTCTTGAAATTGTGAGACCTCCTCTCACCTCCTTAACACAATGAAGGTTTGTCAAGGTAGAAAAAGCAACTTCAGAAGAGTTAGAAAGACAAAAAAAAAACAACACAAAAAAAAGAAGTAACTCATCAATTGACAGCAGGGTGAAGAACTTCTTCACGTCAAATTGAATCTCTTTTTTTTGATGGGTAAAGTCATGAAAAACTTGTCAGTCATACTCTTATACTAGCTGGGATAATATTATGATGCTATTTCTTCACAGAAAGCAGCAGAAAAAGTGTGACAGTCCATATCAAATATTCCTTTTTATAAAATATTAGAAAAAATAATGATCAGCTTACACAAATGCAATGTTTGTCTAAGTGGAACACTTCTAATAGTGAACTGTAGCATTGTTAGAATAATTTATTTCAAGATATTATTTCCTCAGAAATTAGTGGGACTCAGTTTAATGATTGCTCCCTCAAAGGGCAGTTAGACATGAATCAGATCCAAGCTTGAAAGACTGTGTCTTCTAATGAGACTTCACAGTTGTGGATGCTTCTGTAGGTACTACCTAGAGATACTGAGTACGGATTCATTTGGCTTGACTTCCAGATAAGTCTAGGTTCCCATAGTTCAGGTCTCTGAAGACCACAAAGCAACATTAATCTCAATTATTTATCTGGGCTTTAATGTCTGCCTTTAGGACCTACATACTGTGAGCAAAATCCAGTGAAGGTGTTCAAGAAGAGGAGCCTCAGTATTTTTGTAATGGTGGGCCAAAGTCTTGAGTTTTTCTGTGTGTTCTTAAATCACATTGGAACCTATTGATGAGGGGGTTCCATTTGGCTGTGTTCTACTGCTTCAAGTAGTCATTAGCAAGTGATTTGTACAAAATAACAGACTTCCTGTATCAAGAATCTTTGTCAAACCTTTTGGACTCACGTAATCTTCTTTTGAGTTATGTTAGGACATAGGGCTTGTAGTATTTTCTTTCTTTCAGCCAGGTGACTTGCTTCAACATCCAAAAGGAGGACAAAGTATTTCTGTCAAAGTTTTATTTAGTGCTTTACCAGCAGAGATCCAAATGCATGGATTTTGATCTTTATTAGTGATCTTGTTTACCTCTAAGATTTTCCCTGAGGTTTAACTTAAGAATACTTAAGAATTCCACAGTCAGATAAAGCTCCATTGTATGACATTTGGCTGCTTATGCTACAGTTCAAAATGTTAATCTGCCTGTGCTTAATACACATTAATTCAGACTGTAAGGGGAACCAGACATATCTTTCCCTGCATAATAAAGACTAGAATTAGCTGAGGAGTTAAGACTTCTGTGCAGCAAATATTGCCATTTCTTACACCAGTGACTTGATTAGGTCAATACATATGCATAGGTAATATCTAGAAAGGATAATGAACTCCAAGAACTTCAAGACAGGCTCTTCTTCCCTGCTTCTCTTTGACTTCTAGCTATTTCACAGTAAGTCATGCTGTATAGTAAATTAACAATAAGGATTTGACTATTTTGTCTATCCTAAGACATATATTAAAGTCTCATGGTAGCATTATTTAACATTTCTTTTGGAATTACAGTAAAATAAGGGGATCTTTATTCCTTTAGTTCAACATTGGCAGGGAAAAAATGGGTATACACACCAAATTAGAGAGGAAGAGTCCACAAATATCATAATCCCAACGGAAAATGCAATGAAATATGAGCTGTGCACTTTTTCCAACCCTCCTCTGTTTCCAGAGAAAGGTTTTAGAAATCTCAAAGGGCAAGAAAAAACTGTGGGAGCAATTATGCATCACCCTACAGAACTCACAGAGGAAATGCACTGCATACAGATTTCAATCATAGAATGGCTTAGCAGGGACCAAAGAGATCATCTCGTTCCAATCCTCCCTTGCCATGGGCAGAGGCATCATCCAGTCGACCAGACTGGTCAAACTCTCATCCAAAGGGAACTGAAATGAAAAACTCGACTTGAATCCTACTAAAACTTTTCTATGTCTTTTCTATAATTTTTTTGGCTTAGCATTATTTTACAGCTTGTTCATTATCATCAGCCATTACCCAGACAGCTACTGGGTTAAGACCTCCAAAGTACTACACATAACAGCATTTGCTGCATATACCAAAGAATTACTTATATTTAAAGGAAAATATTATTAGAGTGATAATTTTTGCTGTCTCAATCAAAGTGTGTTTTACAGATCTGCTGCTTTGACTGAAATATTCAGCCATGAACTACAGTCTTTTTTCACTACAATTATATTTAGTGAATCAACATAAAATAACCAGACAACATCTTGTAATGATTTAAAGAGCTTTTTGCAATAGCTGTTCTATAAACTTTTAATGAGTACACACGAAGTGATAGACGTTAATGTATTCTATAAAAGGCAGACAAATCTGCAGGTAATTTTTGCAGAACTTCTATGGTGTTTATTAAAAACAATATTTTACTGATGCTTATAAAACTAAACAGCTCCAACATCCTGCAAATATTTTATTGGCTAATAGTTTTCAAAAATTAATTTTTGAAAGGAACAGAGAGAGGGAGAGAGAGAGAACAATTTAAACTCCATACGTAGTCTTACAGTTATTATCACTTACAAAAGAATAAAAAGCATAGCTGAAAGAGTTGAGTATTGTTCATGTATACTCTTGCTGGTCACCCTCATTGAGCCCTAAGTGGGTGCTGGGAACCTCACAGAGTCCCCTGTGAACTTCCACAGAAGTCCTGCACCAGTTTAGCCTCACCACTGAATCCACGTGTAAGTTGCTTCAACAACTACAAGCTTGTCAACCCACTTACATTTTTATCCATGCCTTCCAGCAAACCAAGGAGTCTGACTAGTGCACAGCTGCAGTGTCAAAAAAGCATCCAAACTTTCTTACTCTTCAGATTCATGGTCATGAGATAATCATAATAATAATATAAATAAACAAACAAAACATACAAAACAACACAAAACACACACACACACCAAAAAAAACCCCCTAAAAAGCCAAACTCCCCCAGCCAAAAAAGAAACAAAAAACCAAACACAAAAAAACAACCCAACCCAACCAAAGAAACAAACACCAACCTAAACAAAAAAATCCCAAAACCCACAAAACAAAAGTCAACCAAAACCCCAGATCACTAAATAAAAGGGGAGGAACAAAACAGAGAAGGCTGAGAAGCAGTTGAACCTACTTAAAATGATTTCTGTAATCCATGGTAATTATGTCACTCATAAACATTCTTCTTCTTGTGATCTTGGACAACACAAATCCAAACAGTTCTCTAAGTTCTATTTTAACAACAGAAATGCTCCATGACAACCAG
Source organism: Lycocorax pyrrhopterus obiensis (assembly GCA_014706295.1). Lineage (NCBI taxonomy): Eukaryota > Metazoa > Chordata > Aves > Passeriformes > Paradisaeidae > Lycocorax > Lycocorax pyrrhopterus. The sequence goes on from JACSVZ010000015.1 coordinate 9,633,400, forward strand.
ATTTGTAAGACAGAAAATGCAGAAGGGACGGTCATATTTCTTCCATGCCTGAACATATTCAATCTCTTAATTCTTCTTTTCTTTAGGTGGCTCTAATTCCCAAATTCAACTTTTGATGTCTGCACAGTTTTAAAGTTTTTTTTACTAAGTCCCTCATGAGGCAAGTGGCTTGCACTGCATGTCACAAGGTGGGACATTCTCCAGTTGCTGTGCAACCTCTTCTTTAGCATTCCAACTGCCTCCTTCTTTCCTTCAGTGGACAGAATAGCTTCCACCTTGGAAGAAATGCATTTTATCTCCTACCATGGCTGAAACAAATTTTAATTGGAGATGTATCCATGTTTGGCCTTGCAAGCCAGTTTTGTGTCTTTACACCTAGTATTTCCTTAATAAATGAGACCTAGCAAAGAAGATGTGATTTACATTTACCAATGGCAACAGAGTTATTTAGGAAAAGTATCAGATTTGCACTTACATGTCCATCAGTTTCTCTAAGCAACAAATCTACATAAAAATCCATTGTGGATGTAGAAGTTTGTAGGAGTGGGGCTATTCCTGCTGTGACATGTTTAGATTCTCTGGTACATGCAGAAACGAAGGTGGCTAAAGAAATCATGTTGCTTAGCTTGTCGAGGATTTTGTTCCCCTTGAATAGAGTGCAACATGCACTAACTAGGACAAATGACTTAATCTTCTCATCACTGCATGTTGTAAAATTACTTTTGGCTGAATGAACACAAAATGGGCTGTTCAAACCCAGCCAGTAAGCTTCTTTTAAAGCGAAAACACTAAATTTACAGGCTGCATTGTCTTGCTTCATCAATACATGATCAGGTCAATACAGAATGCTACAATATGCTACAATCAAATCTATACATATATATTAAAAAAAAAAAAAAAGAGAAACTGAATCTAATTAAATATTTGTCCTTAAATACTTTTCGTTTTTTGGTCAATACTGAATTGCACATCTTTAAAATAATACTTTCTTTTGTTGTCAGATGCACAGAAAATTGGAATGCAACTTTCTCTCTGTAAAAAAACATTAGTTTCTTAATTCATATAATACACTCTGTTGTCAAGGGACAGAAGGCATTCATTTTAATTGCTTTCAAAAGAGAATGAAATTAAATAATTTTATCTTTAAAATATACTGCAGTAGAGAGAACACATTGTTATGATCTGGATAAAGTGCTAGTGACTAGAACAGGAAATAGGAAAACTTATGGCAGAGTTATACTTTGAATTAGAAAACCCAAACAAAAGGAATTAATTAGACTGTTCAGGGCAAAGAACTCAGATGCCAGTTCTCTGGTCATCACGCTGTGTCCTGATATGGATCCGAAACATTGCCTTATTTCATCTTTGATATTTCATTCTGTTGTGCTTAGCAGGAAGCCACTGCAGTCACTGAGGGTAGGTCATCTTCACAAGGTAGGTCACACAAGGTAGGTCATCTTCAGCTGTGTGTCAAATTGTATTCAAATAAGCTCAGCGTATTCTAGTGACCAACAATCACTAACTCATCAACCTCCTCTGTCGAACCTCCCTTTTCCCTAATATAACCCACATGACAGAATTCAATATGAGAGTCTGAATTCAACATGATCATTTTGTTATTTCAGTTCTATCCAGGACATTTAATTTTGACCTTAACCTCTGGATTTTGGCACCAGCTCTGCCTTGTCCCTCACTAGTACTTTCCTGAAATGGAATAATTTGATTTTTACATTTAAACTTTTCCTGAACTCCTTCTTAAGGATGTCTTTTTGCCTTTTAAGTATACAAAATCATGTCAGATCTTTCTCTTATATCAATTCCAGCTTTAAGAAGATAACCTCATATGTAAAAAAACTATGTCATCAGCATATACACCAAAAACATGAAGAACAGGAGTCCTATTCTATGTGAGAAGTCTACCATTTCATTGTGTGCATGCTATACTGATACATTTATATACAGCTGTAAATGGACTGTAACCACTCTCATTGTCAGAATCACAGAATCACAGAATTGTTAGGGTTGGAAGAGACCTCTGCAGATGCAAGGCAGGGTCACCTAAAGCAGGTTACACTGGAATGCATCCAGGTGGGTTTGGAATGTCTCCAGAGAGGGAAATTCCATTACCTCTCTAGGCAGCGTGTTCCAGTGCTCTGCCACCCTCAATGTAAAGAAGTTCTTCCTCACGTGTAGGTGGAATTCTTGTATTTTAGTTCGTGGCCATTGTTACCTGCCCTGCCACTGGGCACCGCTGAAAACAGCCTGGCACGATCCTCTTGGCACCTGCCTCTGAGATATTTATATGCATTAATGAGGTCCCCTCTCAGTCTTCTCAGACTAAACAGGCCCAGCTCCCCCAGTCTCTCCTCATAAGACATGCTCCAGACCTCTCACCATCTTTGACATGGTCCTTCACTGACCCATTTCCAGAATCACCTCATCTTTCATGTACTGAGGAGCCCAGAATCGGACACAACACTCCAGATGTGCCTCACTAGGGCCAAGTAGAGGGGGAGGATCACTTCCCTCAACCTGCTGGCCACACTCTTCTTTATGCAGGCCAGGATACCCAGGATTCATGTTAGTTTAAACAGACATGAAATAAGTGAAATATTTAAAATTTTTATCCCATAAAAAAATCTTTTCTCCTGTCCCAAGGCCTTCACAGTCAATAAGCAACTTTTTGCTAACTTTGAGGTATTATTGAGTAGATTCTTATAATTCAAGTTTTAGGCTTTCTCTTTTTTTTTTTTTAGAAAGCACTGAGATAAGATGCTTATTGTCTGAACTGTGTTGGAATATCTAAAAGGAGTGGAGGCTTCTCATACTACCAAAATAGCTCCTTACAGTACTGTGAGTTTCTTCTCTGATTATTGATCTGCTTTAAATTAACATTATCAGAAGTGTACAGAATGTGGGAATTCTAAAATTTAATTTTCCTTGCTGTGGCCAAGTAGTTCTGGTGCTGTGGTAGCTTCAGTTATAAATTCTGCAATATTCTGGTCCTGGTGTCACATATAAAAATGTCTCAGATTAACTAGCTTGTAATATCAGGGAAGTGATATCATGAAATTTGATACCATTCCATTGGGCATCCTTAGTTAATCCTCAACTACCCTCAGATTTGATCAGATTTAGATCACTTAATTTTAATTTTGTCTGACTGCTGAAATACATACATATCACATACACATGTATTCAGATCATAAATGCTCCCAAAGAACCTTTCAATATTTTTCTTTTTGAAACTCATGAATAAGTATCAAGTAATGATCATTTCCAGTCACTGTGCTGGGATGAATCCAAATCAGATCATAATTCTTTAATTATCCAGTCTTCCAACTGCACCTTTTTCTTAATAAAGAACAAAAGAGAGTTTTCCTTTGCTGATAAAGCCAGTTGTATTCGTCAGACAATGAATAATTAATGAATTGGACAAAATGAAAAATTGCTTTGTTTTGAAAAGGTGGAGAAAACAAACAATGACCTACACACCTCTAGAAACTTTCTGTATACAGACTGCACGTTTAAACTGGCTGCAATCAGATCAACACTTACACATTTTTGACAGATTTATTTTTGGGCCTTTTTTTTCCCTTCTAAGTGTACATTCTCAGTAAAACATGGTGTTCTTTGACTATGAATGTGTATTGCACAAGAACTAGGTGTAATTCTTTGACACTGAGAGTGAATTGCTCATTAATGCAAAACAAGGCTTTATCATTTTATTTGCACAGCCTGAAACACCAAAACACTTCACAAATGGACAGCCTGGCACTTCTTGTAGGGTAAAGTCATTTAATTCCACCGAGCTCCTGATATATTGGTAATGTCAGGCTGTCATGTCATAGAACCTTTTTTCATGTGGAATGGCTTCCAACAAGCATTTCTATTGCTCCTGGTCAAACCCTGTGCAGCACTCTGTCGTGAATAGCTTCATGCATCCCGCACATTTATTTCCTGAATTATAGGCCATACACTGGCCAGATTCACATTTCATTTTGATAACTTTTTTTTTTTTGACCAAGGTTGAATTGCCATGACTGTAAACATTGTTATATAGCCTTTATAAATATGTTGAAGATGTATGATTCAGTATTATTATCTTTATTGACATAGGTTTTAATTCAAGTCATTCACTGTATAGTACTTATGTCCATCTGATCTTCCACGACAATTTCAATATATAAAACATTGAAACACATTGGTTTATTTTTCAGCTTATTGCCTTGGACACCTCATTTGAAAATCAGCACCTGAAATATTGAGAATATGCAGAAAGATGTACTGGAAGAGTGCTCATTAGAGCACATCTGCTTTGCTTCTGAGGAGGGCAGAGGTCTCAGGCAGGTTGGTTTGTGTTTGTTTACAGAAGAGTGTTCTCTTTCTGGGCACTTCAAGGATACAAAATACACAATTCAGCACATTGAGGTCAGCCATACTCTTTCAACCCTGGTAGCAGGAAAAAAAAGGGCTTTTTTGGTGTGGGAGGAAGAAGAAACAAACAGAAAATTGGTCTCCTTAGTTTGAGACTTTTTGCAAGAGAGAGTAATTGTGTTATGAAACAGGTTAGTTCTGTAAGGCTTTAGTAACACCCTTGCCTTACTCATTATAACCTGTTTCGCCCTCTCTATAGCAATATTCAGTGAGCATTCCTGCATGAAACATCATTGCTTGAGCACAGTATGAGAGGAACACAATGCAAAAACGCATAAATACTGCACTTTGCAAGACTTGCCAAAGACCTTTCATAGGATCATAGAATTGTTTAGGTTGGAAAAGACCCTTAAGATCATCAAGTCTAACCTATTACAGCTACGTCCACCACTAAACCATGTCCCTAAGTGCCACAACTACATGTCTTTTAAATACATTCAGGGATGGTGAATCAACCACTTCCCTGGGCAGCCCGTTCCAATGCTTGACCACCTTTTCCATGAAGAAATTTTTCCCAATATTCAATTTACATCTCCCTTTGTGCAACTTGAGGCCATTTCCTTTTGTCCTACTGCTTGTTGCTTGGAAGAAGAGACCGACCCCCACCTCCTATAACCTCCTTTCAGGTTGTGGTAAGGTTCCGCCTGAGCCTCCTTTTCTCCAGGTTAAACACCTCCAGCTGTCCCATCTGCTCTTCATCAGACTCCAGCTGTCCCATCTGCTCTTCATCAGACTCCAAACCCTTCCCCATTCTGTTGCCCTTTCCTGGACACATTCCAGCCTCTCAACATCTTTCTTGTAGTGAGGGGCCCAGAACTGAACACAGGTTTCACGGTGTGGCCTGACCAGTGTCAAGTACAATCACTGCCCTGGTCCTACTGGCCACACTATTCCTGATATAAAGGTCGTCCTGCTTTCCTTTAATGCTTACAAAACAAAAAGCATACATGCAAGCAAGCAAGGAAGCAATCCACTTCTGACACCACAAGGTACTGACAATAAATGTAAATTCCAAAACACACTGACTTAATGTATTGATATAGTCATGAGATTGCATGCAGACTTCTTGGATGGAAAAAAAAAAAAAGTACAAGAAAGACAAAACTCAGTGAAAGCAACTTAAAATCCAATTCAACTATTTTTAGGAGCCTAACTTAGCCAGGAACTCTTATTTTCACAGGAACCTACTTGTCTATATTGACACTAAACCAAATATTGGATTTTTTACCTGAAATAAAACATACATGCTCATTAAATTGATAGGATAATGTCACTGTCTTACATATTTTCATGATTCATGAAGTACTACTCCACTTCTAGACTCTTCTGCTGCTGGCTGATGTCACAGTTTTTTTATGTGCAAGGACTGACTGTGTTGCTGATGAAACTGTCTACATAAAGGACTGTAGAGAAGGAGAGTGTGGGCTTTGCTTAAACCTCTGAAATGATTGCTAAGAGGATTCTGAGGGCAAAGTCATTGCAAATAGATTCTTCTTGGTTCAAGTAAATGCTAGGAAAAATCTAGTCACCATAAGAAAATGAGGCCAAGCTTGAAGGAAATAGGAAAATCAATTCTCTAGAATAAATTGTATTACCTTCTTCTTCTGTTACCATACACATGCATAGTGCAGATTTAGAAAGAACAATCAGAACAAATGGGAAGCAATACATGACTGTATTCCTGTAATAGGTGAAACAGAAAGTATTTACAGTAACTTGTCTATTCCAAGCCATATTGTTGCGAACTGAAAAGCTCTGCTCAACTCCTTGGCTTAATGCCGAATTAACCTCACCAAGAGTTTTTCCTGTGGCACTTACATCATAGCTATTATGTCTATTTTCACTCTGTCTGCAGGGAGAAATTCATACTCTAATGCTTTGAGTGTTGCTACATTCTTCATATCCTAGGAAATTCCAGAGTATTCCTCATGCCTCATCTTTTGTTCAGTATTTCAGAATTAAAATTTGGGAAGGGGTTTCTGTTTGTTTGGGGTTTTTTAATTGCAGTTTCCACAGGTCCCATCTTCTCATGGTAGTAAATAACCATCTCTGATATGCTTCTAGATGGAATAGTTTGGTTTAGGAAGAGTGCTGGGCACCACTGCCCTTGCCACAGATAGTCACACCACTGTTTTTCAATCTGACTGCATTTCTTACTTAAAGGATCCATGTTGTGCAAATGTTAGCATTTTCTTGAAGACTAGTTCCTACTGTTTCTAGACTCTGGAAAGACTTCCAGGGTTAATGCTAAAAAGTGCTCCAGAGCTCAAGTGAAAGCACTGGCAGTGTTCTACAAGCTGAACAGTGCTCCTGGTGAAAAGTCTGGATCTGAGTCTAGTGTCAACACCCAGGCCAATATGTCAGGCTAGCTGGAGCTCAGCAGGCTTGAGCTTTCTAAAACTGGAAAACATGCACCAAAGAGCCAGGAGGCAAAGCAACATGACTATCTCTATGTTTTAATTGATGCCCTAAAGCATGCTCTTCTTAGTCCCACTGATCATTCCCTCTGTATCATATAAAAAAACCCATAAAAAAACCTGTGGGATTTCTGAGATATATTTTGGGCAAGGAATCATATTTTTCCTGCACATAGTGAAAAATGGCACTAGTCTGCAGAGCTGTCATCATAGTTTGTATATGGGCAGAGATGAGGAAGTTAAAGTTTGTCCAACTTCTCTGCTTGTTCATGTGCTAATTTAGTGTGATGCTGGAGAGGAATAACCTCTGAAACAGTACTTGGCAGGTCTAGGATCCCAGACATTGCCATATTATGGGAGATTTTGGCCTTCATCTGATATAACAAAGGTCAACTACTGTGAAAGATAACACATTATTCCCATGACTTCACAGCACTTTACAGAAAACAGACAGGTTCCTATCCTAAGGATCTTGCTTCTAAATTAGCTAAAATAAGCAACAGATATCAATAAGAAAAAGACAGAAGGACTTAACAGTTAGTTGAAGTTGAAATACTGAAATGATGAATGCAATATTCTGGATATTTACTGACAATCCATTTCTCATCCAGAATGAAAATTTTAAATTTGGATGTCTTTTTTTTTTCAAATGAATAATAGTTATGAAGATATGGACAGAGGAAGACATTGACATGAGCAATAGATGCTTTGGATTTAGAAGATGCTACATTTTCCACAGTAAATTGTCCACGGTAAATCTAAACCTTTGCAAAAGAATTTAACATTCATTTCCAAGCATTCATTCTAACACTGGAGCCAATTATTTTTGGCCTTATTCACACCTCTTTTCATGCTCACCCTCTTCAGACATTTTTGTTATTGGGTTTTATTAGCAGAAGTGCTCAGAGATAGTCAATTAAAAAAATTAAGTCTAATACAACCATGAAAATTAAAGGGATTCACTTCCTTATTCATAGATACGTGTGTGCAGCTTTTTTCAACAGGAATAGTAAGGCAACTGGGGGAAAGAAAAATATTTTATTTTTCATACAATAAATTTTAACAAGAAATGACAACATAAGGAGTAGTCAAGAACAAAAGATGGGAGTAGTTTTGATATGAAAATAATGGAACCAAAATGTCCAGTGGGGAATTTTACCTTCTCTGCTGAAGAATAATTCTATAATTCCAGTGATATTTATGCTGCTACAGCGATTTAGTAGCTGTAGAAATATTTTTTCTTCTCCGTATTTCAGTTATTAGATTTTGATTCCCTAATTTTATGTTACCAGAATTATGTAGTGACATCTTCTCTTTCCACAAACTCTAGAAATCCCCCATCATTTGAAATACAAGAGAGCATAGCATAATGGGGCTGATTTCATTTCATGGTTCATGCTGATATTTTGTCTACTCTACAAAAAAAAAATCATGCAGTCTAGGAAACTTACAGACATGTTTAATGATGATTGCTACAGCTGGAATATAAATTTTAAAAGTTGTAGACTGTAAGAATCCAGGGCAAACTTTACTTCAAGATTCACTCAAAAGATTGATGACTCAATTCAGAATATTTCAAAACCATCTAAGTACAGTCTTTATGTTTGGAAATACCCACAACAAAAGCCATCAGCTCCTAATTTCTATCAATAACTTACCCTTCAAAGTCAGAATAATACAAATGTGGAGGCACTGCAAATTCTGTGTTAGATGAGATGTAACACCAGCCTCTATAACCTACACATTCCTCTAGGAAAATGAGGAGCATATGTTTCAGGGAACAGCTTCATTGAAAGTAGCTCAGCAAATGAAAGCTCTTCTATTAACAAGCGGGCAGTTTAAATCAACCCCTCATTGGTGAGTGACTAAAAGCTTGATTCGGAGCCCATTAAAGTAAATGTCAGTCTTCCCATCGACTTTAAGGGGTTTTAACTTACTACTGAAAATCAGAAGCTGCAGACATCTGCTGGTGTCTGTTCACAGGCCAAGATGAAATTAATTATTGTTGCTGGATTGGGTTTGGATGTTGTTTCTGGTGCAGGCAGAAATATGAGGTAAAGCCCACCCTGTGCCAGTATAGAGGAGAAAAGAGTGGTGAGAAACACTGCCTATACAATTCAAGAAGGAAAGTTCTTTCTTCCCCTTACACCACAATGTTAATCATCCTACACTAGAATGTGAGAATTGTGATTTAATTCAAATACCATGATGGGCTATCATGACTCCAAGAATTCACTTGGCATAAGCTATCTGGGTTCCCTAGGCTAATGGCATACATCAGAGAAGGAGTTACCAATTTACTATTGGGTTCTAAATAGACACATGAATCCTTACACTCCTAAATCAGCATGTAATTCGTATGAGATAGTTATGTCTTGAAACCTCTGAGTCTAACCAGCTTCAGGCAATGTTTCTAAAATTTCCCTCGTAGAGGTAATTTTTTGGGACACAGATTCAGTTACTGCAAGCATCCCTGATTCTGGAAAACCTTTTGCTGCAGACTGCCAGCTTACTTTCAGCAAATCCAACATTTTTTACACTAGTAGCTGTTCTAGTTACAGCAAACTACATGTATGAGAACAACTGAGAGATTAAGATTTGGAATTGGTAGGATCCTGCCAAGGAGATAGATTTATCTGCAGAAAACTACTGAATAAATCCTTAGAGGAAGCTACGGGGAAGGGGAAGCATTCATTTTTGGGATGAAAAGTTGAAGTGTAGAGGTGCAAAGAGTAAAGCAGTAACAGGGCAGAATGGGAGATAAAGCCAGCCAATTAGCATTTCATCATCCATGTATTATCTAGACAATAAAATTTATTTCATATTTGTAGAGGCTTTTTTATAAAATAATTTTTTATAAAATAAAATTAAAAGTAATACTCAAGCTATCTTTATATGTATCTAGCTACCAGGCAATCAGATTGGAAGAATATTTAATAGTTCCTAAAATATTTGCAGCAGTAAAGATTTCAATTCCTATAAGGGTGTGGGTTTGCAACAGTGGGAAATCAACCAGTTAGTGAATATGGAGCAACATGAGAAGCATTTCCAATAATAAACACAATTAGCAATGTAGATGAGAAATCTATCTGATTTATGGGCTGCATATGCAATTATAACACATTAATAAAGTGTTACCCACAGAGCAATCCAATACATTTGTTTACCCATGCTCCCAGATTAAGAAAGTAATGTTGTCAACCAACCAATTGTGGGCATTACACATTCAAGATTAATTACCATCTGCATGGGACAGATGTTAAATCTTCAATTTCACAGCAAGGCATCTACAGCTTATTTCCCATGGACTGCTTCTTTCTCTGATCAATAAATGTATCAGCCTAGCTGTTCATCTTGCCACAGAGGTCAGAGGAATGACAGAGGTACATCTGGTTTTGTGTCAAATAAGGGCTGAGAAAATGAATCCTATCAAAGCAGATAAACAGCTCGGCTGCAATTGTCCTTCAGTCTCTTACTCAGCTGCTCTTGATTAAGTTTTGGGAATTTGCTAGCAAAAAAACCCTCAAAATAAAAACTAAAACCCAAGACCAAACCACAAAAACAACCTTTTTGCATATTTTCAAACTAGAATTCATGTTCAATTTTCACGTGAGCTGGGCTCAATTCCCCACCACAGCTTCAGCTAATTCAATTGTGCCAGTATAAGAGCAGATTTTGGCTAGGAATATACTCTCAAAAGCTCTATTTTTTGTTTTTATTTTTAGCACTATAATTTCATTTTGTTGCATGAAGTAAGAAAATCAACAGTTGAATTATGACCAGAAAGTGCTGTCTTTGAAAAAGACATAAGAAATAAATTTTAAATGCATAACGACTTCACAAAACAATGCAGAAGAATATTCTCAAATTAGGACTTTACCAAGAGTGATAAAACAGCAATCTTTCTACAAGTAACCATATAGGTCTCTACTCTTTAACTACTTCCCTACTTAGCTTAAAGCTCCCTGCGATCTCAGGAATCTCAGTTTGTGCCACCTCAGTCACCCATGACTGTTCTGAATTGCCTGCTCTATGAAGATGGTAGCTATAACATGGTCCTGGTTAGGTAGACAGCTGTTTCTGTTCTGCTTAAGTTCCCTGGAAGCGTCCAAAGACACAGAAAGAGTCAAGGCTACAATTTTCTCCATCTGATGAAGTGACAGCCTTGCTCAGCTCTCACATATGAGCCAGGTCATCTAGGTCTTCTTCGATTGTTACTAACCTGAGGAAGTGACCCTTTCTATCCCCATCCCAGAGGAATGCCCTGATTTCACCATGGAGTGCCCTGAACACAAAATACCTTCCTCTCTGCTGCTGAAGATCAGCCCCTGTGCAGTCAGGTGTGCGACAGTCAGGGCGAGAGAAATATCTGACAAGAACTGGGAAGGAAGGGCTTCTGGTCCCTGCCCTGAGGGGAGTTTTTAACAAATCCAGAAAAACTCTTAATAAAAGGTACACTTTGTTTGAAACCTTGCATCTCCTTCAACATGTATGTGGGGTTGCTTTGACCAGGATAATCGATGACTAGATCCTCCTTTTGCAGTCTGAACTTAGTCCCTTGGATGTGTATAATGGTCTCAGTTCCTGGGTGGCTGGTTTGGCTTCTGGACAATTATGTAAAGACAATATGACATTGGCAAACACCATACTGTTAAACCTCCTCTCTGTAAGCAGTAGTTATGTTTTCTCCCAAGACAGTGGAGATGCCAGACATTTCTGCACAGTTTCCTGAACTGCCAGAAGCCAATTAAACTGGATCTTCTTGTGAAGAGGGAGAGAGTAAATTAAGATGTCTAGATCTCCTGCAGAGGCAGCTGAATAAAGCATTCAAATGTTTGTATTACATTAGGCTGAGCATGTTTTCCTGCCTGAGAGTCTGCATGTAACGTTTCTGTGAGGCCTATGTTAGGCATAAAACACAGGCAAGGTCTCTGGAATTTTAAGTTCTACCCAAGAATCTGGATGCAATATATGCCTTAAAACATTTCCCTAAATAAAAACTGTGGACAATTGCTAAAGTCATAAAATTGTAGAATGGTTTGGGTTGAAAGGGACCTTTAAAGGCCATTCAGTCCAACACCACTGCAATGCTTAGGGACCTCTTCAACAAGACCAGGTTGTTTAGAGCCCCATCCAACCTGACCTTGAATGTTTCCAGGGACTGGGCATCTACCATTTCTCTGGGCAACCTGTTCCAGTGTCTCACCACCTGCATTGTAAAAAATTTCTTCTTTATATCTAATCTGAATCTACTTTCCCTTAATTTAAAACTGTTACCCCTTGTCCTAAAACAACAGGCTCTGCTAAAAACTCTGTCCTCATCTGTCTTTTAAGCCCCCTTTAAATACTGAAACACAATAGGGTGTCCCCAAATCCTCTTCTCTGGGCTGAGCAATCCCAACTCACTCAGCCTTTCCCCTTAGGAGAGGTGTTCCATCCCTCTGCTCATTTTTATGGCCTTCCTCTGAACCTGCTGCACCAGATCTGTGACTTTCTTGTTCAGAGGATCCCAGAGCTGGATGGGATGTGCTGGTGAGAACTCCAGGTGGGGTCTCACCAGAGCAGAGGGGCAGAATCACCTTCCTTGATGTCCTGCCCATGCTGCTGGTGATGCAGACCAGGATACAATTGGTTTTCCGGGGTGTAAGTGCACATTGCTGGGTCATGTCCAGTATTTCATCCACCAACCCCCACGTCCTTCTCATCAGGGCCACTCTCAATACTCTTTATCTCCCAGCCTGAATTGATATCAGGGATTGTCCTGACTCAGGTGTTGAACATCATTGCCCCACTCCTCAATCTTAAAATACTACTTATAAAGGCAGAATTAAGGTTGCACAACTAAATTTTAAATTGAATTTTTATTCTTCATCATCTTATCAATACAGAATACTGGCACTGTTGCTAGGTCAGAAAGTGTAATCCCCATTTTATAAAGGATAAATGTAATCTCCATCTTATAAATGGAGAACTAAAGATGAGCATAGACTCAGTAATCTGTCTAAGAACTGATTTCTTTACATGTGTCCTAACTCCTTCAAGTCCAAGGTGAATTTATTTCCACATGCTCTTTATTTTTTTCAAAAAAAATTCAGATATATTACAGTAACAATTGTGACCAAAGTTTTATTCTGTACTGAAGGCAAACATGCTGCTCTCAGGATGTTACATCTTGTGGACATTGTGTCCAGGACACAATGATTTTGAGAATCTGGTTTATGATGGACCACTTCGTCTGCTTCCATTGACAGTGCTCTCTATAAAGATAAGTACACAGCTGTGTTGCTGGAGTTTTGTGCAAGAGGAACTCATTGACTTTGAACCTTTGTTCTTTCAGTTATGTTTGTTTCAGTGGAATAAAGGATAAGCAAGGCTCTGACTCATATTACACAATACGTAGAAAACGTGAAAATTTCATTTATACTCTTAGCCATGAACTATAGGGAAAACAGCATCATCCACAGAAATACCGTTTCCATTAAAAATAAGCTATTCTCACTGCTATTGTTGCAGCAACATTTAAAAAGGGAACCAAGTCAAAAGTTAACACTGCTATTAAAGACCTGTGGGGAGTGGCAAGAATTGCTGTTGTTGCTAGAGAGAGCCAAGTGGAAGAAACAAAGCAGGGAGTGGAGTTAGTCTAATAGAGAGGGGCTCAGAGCAAGGCCAAGGACTGGCCAGCTGAAAGACACAGCGCAGCACATTGACAGGGAGCCGGGAGCTGCAGCAAAGGCGTTTCATATGCAGGGCAAAGGGGACTCACAAGTGGGCATGGGAAAAGAGGTGTTTGTTTCATGAGGTTTCTTTCCAAATCCAGAGAACACCATGATAAAGCTGCGATACAGTTTCTATGGCTCAAATCTCCAGAATTCTTTTGCAATCATTCATGTTTAATAGCTGTCAGGGTCCACAAAATAGTTTTAGGAGCCCTGTACGCCAAGTTACTTGCTAGCTAGTGGAATGTACAATGTTGATTTTTTTCCTTTAGACTTTTAAATCTAGAATTTTTATTGCGATTATCTGCACTTCTCCAGTGAAAGGGGTCTCGTTGGCAGAAAAAAAATAGGATTGTAGTGAGAAAAGAAAGTCAGAAAGGTGTAATATGATTCTGTAGCTTAAAAATACTGACTTAGAAAAGGGGTTTAATAAACACCAAACAGGAGGAAAAGAAAGATGGAGCCAAAAATGTTGTCAAAAAGTAGAATAGGCTACCCAGGGGAGTGGTGGAGTCACCATACCTGGAGGTGTTCAAAAGACATGTAGATGTGGCACTAAGGGACAGGAGTCAGTGGTGGACGTGGCGATGCAAGGCTAATGTTTGGACTTGATGATCTTAAAGGACTTTCCCAATATAAACATTTCTATGGTTCTGTGATTCTATGTACTCTGTCAGAACTCAGCTAGGCCAGTTAGTCTTAGATTCTGATGTCCATTTCTGCAACTGCTTCCATGTATTGCTTATTGACCAATCATTTACTAAAATAAGGAAGGCGTTTGCCTCCTGTGCACACTGATCTACCTATGAAGGTAAATGGAGTTTTAAGGATGCCCCACTAAGCAACATCTGCTGTCTAGCACCAGAGTAAAATCTCATGAAGCAAGGAAATTTTCTGGAGTTGTTACTGAGATATTCAACTCTTTTTCATTGGCTTGATATCCAGCTTTTTATTGGTGACTTAGATAATTTCCAACTGATCTCCATGATACAAACTTTGTAAGAAAATGAAGAAAAAAAAGTAAACATAAAGAGGGAAAATTAATTGATGGATAACGACAAGTGACAGCTACAAAGTTGGTAGGCATATAGGATGGAGAAAAGGACAAACCCTGGCAAAAGGTTAGGTGACCTGTTTCACTGGAGATTCAAATGTTTTGATGTCTGTTTTGTCTCAGACAAGAGTGAAATACACTGAAACATCCTGTGGGAACAGCCATGGTACACAATGTTGGCACAGTCAGAGCTGTGGGCCAGAGGAATGCATTGCATTCCAGCCCATGACAGATATTGGAAAAAAAGGAGAGGCTAAGAGCTACTGTTGTTGGTTTTCATTTAACACTTGGAGATATTTTCTTGAATAATAATAGTGGTATAGATTCTCTATATTATCAGAACACTTCATCCAAAAAGGAATATATTCCCTGCAAAATTCACCCTAGACTTCACCACCGAGATATGGAGTACTTTGCAGTTGCAGAGGTGGAACATGTGATTCTCCCTCTGCAAACCACAGCCTCTTTTCTTCACCTCCTAAAGCACATACTTGAGATAAAAGAGATTTTTTTAAAACTTTCAGGGTGGTTTTCTGTATAGAAGATTACTCCTCTTATATCTGTTGTTAACTGTTCCTGCTACTCTAGTCTCATACTCACGGTAATATCTCTACTTTTGTGGCTGTGCTTCGCCACGAATGTGGTTAATAAATGACTCATAACATTAATCTGCTTTATAATTTAATATGGTACTGTGTTGCACTGGAATATCAGGTGCATACTTTATACCACATAATGAAACAGCAAAGGTACTGAAGCAGTAAAATTTTAATTTCAAAATGACATGTGTTTGCAAAGTGTATAAACACCAGCCAGATAGCAATAATCAAAGGTAAGGAAATCCTGCAGGTACCTTGTAGGAGCCCTCACCAGTGCAATAACACCACAGCCCACAAAGGGGCACCCAGATGCTGCGTTTAAATCCACAATCCTCCAGTGCCTTCCCATGTGTATTTCCAGACACTTGAACTTTAGAAGTTTCCAGACAAAAGTTTCCTCTCACCATGACAGCACTCCCAAGTCTCAGTGAAATCCCAGCCTATAAAAACCTCTACAGTCAGTAGGGTTCATTTGAATATACATTTAATTAATCTCTCTTCATTTATCACCCTGACAACTATGATACAAGAGTAATTTACAGATATTGCTTTTTTTACAAAACTACCAACATGTTTTAGACTAATGAAACTGAGGCCAGCAACAACATTAAAAAACAGCCTCAGAGGAAAACTGCCAAATGCTTTTTTTGGCCAGAATGTTTATCATAAAAATAACATTACACATGCTCAATCCTTAACAGTCAATTGCTTCTTGAATTTGCTCTAGATGCATTTGGCTATACCCTTCCATTTTCTGTTAAAGTCTATCCACGTAGACATTGCAATTTTGCCCCTTTCCATTGCTGGAAGCTCAGATATTACTCAGCTTTTCCAACATCTCTGCATTCCCAATTTGCCTGGTATATTGCACTGAACATATCTATGTCAGTCCTTCTTTCATGTAAGTCTGTAGCATCTCTGACCCACAGGAGAAACAGAGAAGGGATGGGTCCTGTTTTGAGGCAGTTGTGATGCCAGTTATTCTCAGCTGATAAGAAGCCTGAAATGAAAGTGCATTTATAGCGATTGTATTCCACTAGAAAGATCTGCATAATTAATATACGGCCATGACTTCTGCCCAGTGCATTTGCCAGACCACTGCTTTAAGTACTAATAGTCTCTGAGAAACAGAGCTCTGCTTGTTGTTTGGCTGAGAGGCAACCAGGAGAAATCAGACTAACTCAGCCAATGAAGGTGGTTGTCTTACCGAGAAACAGCTGACTGGCATGTCTACATGAGAATCCTGGTGGGCACCCTGTGTTCTAAGTGGGGATATTCTACAATTCTAAGCAACATTAAAAACGTCTTCTTGTCTACTGAGAGTTTTCACAATTGTGCCTTGCTAATTAAAGAGAAAACGTGTGCAATGATTGAAAAGAGGGCATTAAGGCAATGGCAAGGCATCAACTTCTATGACTACAAATTCTGCCTGTCAGTTTTAACTCTGCCATTCTCTTCAGAAGAATGCCTAATACTGTATCTGCAATGATAGCATTGGATAATATGCATTTGCAGAGGTTTGCATCAATTTACAAAGCTAGAAAATATGTCACATTTCCAATAAAAATCACACATTACATCAAATGGCAACAGCTTTGGCTCAAGAATAGTGGCTGGAGAAGGGTAGCCACATGGAAGTAGTGAGATTTAGGAGATTTTATTTGGAATACTGTGCTGCAAACAGAGTAGTTATTATCTGAGAATCTGATCAATTTTATCTCTGTGTTTCAAAAATAAAATTGCACAGTAAAGTGAGCAATCCATGATACAGACTCCAGCTATAGATGACGTTTGTCCTCACTCATTGTCCTGTTCTTTTGCAGACTGTAATAACAAAGATGACAATACTGTATGTGACCAGCAGCTTGCAGGAAATGTCTTTGGAAGTAGGGGGCTATTTGCCACCACCTGAACTTGTATTAAGCCATTTAGCATATGCTTGCTTAAATCTTGCTGCATAATGAGATATGAAGTGTCATGAACTTGGCTGTAAGATAATAGCACTCAGCCAAGCACATTTGTATCTTGATATGTCTGGTACAATAGAAAGATTTATGATGTCCTACCCATTTACTGCACATTGCAGGCAAAGTTGTAGTTGTCCAGGATGGTTAAGGTTTGATTTAAGACAATGCTTCTATCAGCTTGGTTTTTGCTAATAGGGCATAAGGGTTCCATACAGCATTATATCTTCCCATGTTATAACCCATCCTGGGTTAACTGTGTGCTGCAGTCACATCTTTTCCTGCTTTTACATCATTTGCTATGAGAGAATACAGAGTAATGTATTTGATCACTCCCCATATTTACACATGAGGAAAATTATATTTCTCAGTAGCTTACCCAAAATACCACCATTTTCAAATCAATAATGATTGTCAAGAGGATTTCAGACTCCATTTTGACTCACTAGGACATTTGATGTATTAAAATTATCATAGCTAAGTATCCTTTGGCATCAGACAAAGGTCTCTTTTTTTTATACTTGTTATAGTCTAATGCAGAAAAATCAGAAAATTAGATGACAAATGAACATTAGTGAAGTGAGTAATTAGAAGTATGGTTTATGGCCAACAGTAGTTAAATGGCTTCATCTTTATTAGAAGTATGCTTTATGGCCAATAGTAGTTAAATGACTTCATTTTTAAATATATATGATGAATCATATTAGCAGAATGGAGTGTAATGAATGTAATGAATGCCTAATTCTCTTATGGAAATGTACAATGCCAGTTTCAGACAGAATCCTAATGACATAATTGTGCAGGAGGATTTTGCCTTGTTTGTTTTTCTGAAGTCAGACCTTTAAACAGTTTTACACTACATTCTTAATAGCACTTGTTGTTTTGTTTTGTTTTGTTTTGTTTTTTTTCTAAGAGACAAGATGGCACAGAAGGAGCCAGATGAAATCTTTCACCTCTAATACCTTATGGCAGTGATTTGGATTGTCCCCAGGTCAGTAGCAGTCATGTATTTGTAACATTATTGAATGGCTTTTTCAATAGATTTCTTAGTTCATTTTTCTCATGGACTATAGTGTGTAGGACAGAACTAACAACAGGATTTGCATCTTCACTGGAGGCACGGAAAATACTGGAAGCTGATGGATGAGGTGTGCTGGTGGGGCCAGTTTGCATTAAATTCAATAACTGCAGCAGCTGGCAACAGCTTCCTAATGCTCTGCTATGGAGAGAAGTAGGATGCTGCAGTTCAAATCTACTGTTGTGTTTTTCAAATGTGAGAAAACAAAACAATTGAATCAGATGTTACAGACTGGGATTTGCAGTCCGTTCCTACCTCCTTTTGTCAAAGGATCTTACGGGTTGTAATTCTATCCACCTCCTTCTTTATTTTGTTCACCAATTAGTCATCACTAGTGGTTAAATGATCAGAAACTAGGCTTAAAAGTCAAAAGTTCCTTTCTTTGATGACAGTTTCTCATTTTATCTGTGACCAGTCTCTCACTCTTCGTGCATGGAAATGGCCCACCATTGTGTGCTTTGGCTTCTGCAGCACCTATTGTCTCAAATATCCAGACTTCCTTGACACAGGGAGTAGAACACACAATTGAGGACAGCACCTGCACCCAGGTCCCCCCAGTTTAAACTTAGATGTGGTAAAAAAAGAGAAAGGAAGAGCACTTTCCTTTTCCCCTGTTGTACACTTTGGATACTTTGGAAGTGGACTCCATTTGCCACATTAAAAATTAAGTCAGAGTTCTAGGGGGTGCTGCTACCAATGTCAAATGCAAAGACAGTACAAGTAGGGGCTTGGGTTTTTTTGCAACATAGGTTGTGCCATACAGCAACTTGTTATATTTTCAAAGGCAATGACAACATGTTAGGATCTTTTGGATACACCAGCTTCCAGGATTCTCTTGCCACAAGCTTACATTTCAGCAGAAGCATGATGTAGACAAGTTGCCTGCCTCTTTCCCTCGGCCTTTCTATACAGACCTGCTTTAACAGTAAATAGTTGATGCAACAGCCTGAAGCAGCACATAGAACATCTTAGTAAAGGAAGAAACATTTGCTCGAGTTCATTTATTCTTCCCATTTTATTCCCTCAGCAAAATTCAAAATGTGAAAAAGGTCCACATAGCTGTGATTTAATTAAATATTGAGCCTCGTGTAACAGTAAGAAAAGGTTGCATTTAAAGCTACTTCAGACACTGATGCTTTCAGAAAAATGTCCCTGGCTAGGAGGTTTCTTGCAACTCCTGTTTTAATTCATCTCATAGAAAGTAAATTTGCAAAGTTGTTCTGCTGTCAGGGAAGAGGAGCAGGGCTACTGTGTGTTGGAGGGCCCAGAGGGAGAGCTAGACAAAAAAATTATACCAGTCAAAGTCAATGCAAAACAATACATTTCTTTTAATGTGCTTACCAAGAATCATTGTTCTACCAGTTTTTCAGTCCTTTTCTGTGAAATATGCTTCACAAGGGACTGTTGGAGTGTACACAACAAAACAGACAAACGCAATGTTAAGGCAGATTGTTTAAAAAGAAATTAATAACAAATGTTAAAGAACCACAATATGATACTCTGGGGAATGTTCCAAGGGAACAAATGGCTTATGCAATTCAGGGTATGCAACTCTGGCCTGCACAGAGCATCAAATAAGGGTGAAGATAACCATACGATTTTAATTGAAAGATTATGTTTTTAAGCCAGTGCCTGTTTCCTTTGTTGCATGATGCACCAAACCACTCCGAACGGACTCAAGTGACTGAGCTGACATTTGAACAAACACTGAAAATGTGACTATTTTTTGTTACCTCCTTTCATTTGCAGGGTTAGAAATGCCCACTAACATTGAGATATGACAATATTCTCTAAACCATTAGGCATTCTGTCGGTTAATAGGTAAGATTGGAATAAATTGCTATACTGTTTGTGAATTTAGTCGTGTCCAAAGAAAATTCAGTTGCCGATCTTTTACCAAAAAGTGGATGGAATAAGTTTAAAAAAAATTATTTTTAATCCCATAGACTATATTTTTTAAATGGTTTCTGGTGTCTAAAGGAAAAATATTTTTCTCACTCATATCTCAGGTTTTATATACAGCTGCCAGTGAGGTTACAATTGTTACCAAGTATAAAAGTGATTATTCTTAACTCCCTCTTTAAATTCATAAATGTTGCTGAAGAATCATTGAACAGACTGTTGTTATTTTCAGAGCTAAAACAATTTGAATGTTGTATTGATTTTTCAACAAAGTTTTCTGCATCTCAAAATTTTTTATACAACTTCTCAAGTTTTAATACATAAATTTAATCAACTATATTCTGAATTTCAGTTTCTAAGCAGCAAGGAATCTATGTGAAGATTATTTTTGCAGGCCAAATTTAGAAGGATAGATCCTGAGCAAATACAAACAATCCATACAAGTGGTTGAAATGAAGTTATTTAAATTATAGCACTTCAGGTAAAATTTAAAATAGAACAAAGCAAAATTCCAAATATCCAGAGTTTGCGCGTATTATTTTAGAAAATAAAGCAAGACTAGGTCTGGAACAAAAATAAGCCTTTTTTTTTAAATTAAAAATTTGAAATTTAAGTTCAGAATTTCAAATCAAACCCAGTAGTCACCGCACCTGTCTGGCCCAGTGGTGGGACAGAATGCATGGATGGGTCCTCTTTCCCGTAACTTAATGTTGGCTTATTTTGATTAATTCATCACACCCCAAAACTTGATTTATTGTCTCTTACTGTGTGTGTGATATATTGCTATTTCATAAAGCTTTTGATGCAGCCCATCTTTCAACATGCTCCAGGAAGCAGAAGCTCCAGTATATACACAAGCATTGTTTATAGTGGTTCTGCATCATATTTAATGTCGTGGGTGTATTGG
Organism: Lycocorax pyrrhopterus obiensis; assembly: GCA_014706295.1. Lineage (NCBI taxonomy): Eukaryota > Metazoa > Chordata > Aves > Passeriformes > Paradisaeidae > Lycocorax > Lycocorax pyrrhopterus. The sequence continues at coordinate 9,654,474 of JACSVZ010000015.1, forward strand.
TTATTCAGGTAACTCTGTTATCTAAGAGGCATTCATCTTTTTCCTTTCCTTTTCTCTCTTCATCAAAACTTAAAAATAGGATTGGCTTTGATGCAGAACATTAATTTGAGGGAGCTGATGTGAAGACCACAAACGAAACCTGTCATCTCCCACCTGCAGCTTTGTCAAATGTGAGGTGGTCTAATTTGCCAAGTTTCCGAGAGATGTCAGGCACAGCTGCTACTCATTTATGGTTTATAAAGGGACTTTAATCAAACCTATGTGGACTCTCACGGCTTGCACCAACGGCAGGGATAGACTGAACTCACTCGATCCTTATTTATTAGTGTAAAGTTAAAAGGTTTTTGAAAAATAATATCTGGCTGCTGTAGTTGGGAAGGTTGGTTGGATTAAATGTAAGTACGGTGAGGGCTGTACAATAAATATTTGTTCTAAAAGGAAAGTCAACAAAGATGTAGCTTCTGAAAGATAAATTCTACAATGGTAAATGTCAAATATTGGGGCAATGCTAAGAAAGAGATTTAATATCCGATGTCTGTAGGAGGAGAGCCAGATAATGAAAGCATTGAGATTACACACAGGATTTTTCTTCACATAGTAATTTAGGAGGGATGGAAAAAATCGAGGATGTTGATACAAAGAAAATTTAGAATCTGAAAGAACTGCAAGTTTTTCCAGCAATACAAAGTTTCCAATGAGCTTTAATAACAAAGAGTGTCTCTGAGGTGAACCTGAAAGCTGAATGACAGGCAATAGCTCTCACGAAAAATTCAGCCTTCCCTTCAAAAATTTCAGTGCAAATCTCTTTTTTGGATTTTTATGTCTGTATTTCTTTTAATACTTCTAATTTCAATGAGAAAATAAACTTTAAAGCTAAATGACTTCAAAACAGGAAGATCATACTTTGCTTATCTGGCAACAACAATGAGAAATTTCAAGACAAGTTTCCACAAAGGCATAGCTCTTAGTCTTGAAGGGAACTTCTAAAGCTTATATACAAAGGGCATAGAGAGTGACATATGTTAGCATCTCACAGCTCAGCAATTGGCTGTAGTCAAAAATGCTGATAAGAGGCCAAAGGCAAGCAGCTGATGTGTAGTCTTATAAGAGTTGCAGGTTTAAAAATTAAAAAAAAAAAAAACAGCAAAACCAAAAAAACCCCAAAACCAAAAGCAAACAACCAAAAAAAAAAAAAAAAGGAGCTTGTCTAAATCAGCCATGATCTCACTATGATTGAGCTAATAGTCAGATACAGGGCACTGTCATTATCAAAAAAAGAGCCATAATATATTTTGCTGGCTGCTTGTAAGTAGGTAATGGATTATTTCTGTGGGTGACTGCAGTGGTCAGGGGATCACAGGCTAATCAGAACAGGATGACTGTGTGCCAACAAACACTAATGAGCAGCTATTCTCATAATCAGTAGTTCAACTTGCAGCAGTCATGGAAAGGGCACAACACAGCAGCACATGTTGATGGGACACATCCAAGTGTGGCACTGTAGGCTATTTGCCTGAATACAGGAATTTAAATTATAACATTGATAAAACTGAACCATCAGTGTGTGCTAGATATATGAATAAAGTCATTGACCAATTTAGAAACATCTAATATTGTTTTTGTGTATTCTGCCAGTGGTGGAAGGCAGTCAGTCAGTAGGTACCTCATCAAATGTATGTGGGAAAGGGAACATGACTCAACAACTTCGATCTTGAGCTGCTGCTATAACATTCAAACCCACTTTGTACTGTTTGGCCACTATCATTTTGCTTCTTGCTATTTATTATTGCAATTAACGATTACAGAATATAAGTGATTAATCCAGAATTGAAATATTTCAGAAAACCTTGATTAAGGGGGTAAACAAACTTTGGAGGAATGAAAACCTGGAAATATTATTTTACTGGGATGCTAGGAGAATGCAAAAGTGAAAGGCCACAGAAAGCTGGAAAAGGTCCAGGAAAAAGATATGAACTTTTCCACAGTACCATGGCACTTGCAGACTGAGCACTTTTTCCAGGTCACCCTCAGAACATAGATAGTTACATTTCCCAAAATAAAAGAAGTATGAATAAAACATAAAACCAGCTTTACAGCCATTTGTGTGTGTGTGTGTGTGTGTGTGTGTGTGTGTGTGTGTATTAGTCTTTTCCCTTCTGGTGAAATTATTCTCATCACTAAGTTGAGGAAGTCAAGTCCTTCCCATGCTGTATTTCAGTCATCTTATCATAACTGCTGACATTATTCTGGCTTAACTCCAAGACTGCCCTGTGCACGTGCCACAGCATCAGCTGACAGTCTGGCCTTATCCACTAGAGTTCAAAAGTTTTTTCTTTTGTCTAGCTTTAAAGACTTTCCTGGGTTTTTTTTTTTTTTTCCTTCCTCCTTTTTTTTTTTTTCACTACAGATTTCTTCCCAAGCACCTTCAACATCTGCTACTTTGTTCTTCCACTCTCAGCACTGGACCTCCACAGACTCTTATCCAAAAACTCCATTTGTTGAGCGAAGCTCAAAACAACACCATATTCTTATAAATAGACCTTCAGTTAGTCATCTGTTTTCTGTCACATGAGCAGGAGAAGCTAGGGAATAAAGTGAACTTTAGACCTGGACTCTGTACATCACAAAGGCCCAGTTCATCTTCCAACGTTTTATACCTAAAATGGAAAGACTTGCTAAATTTAACTTTTATCCTCTGGATGAGAATGCAGACTCATGTCCTCAAAATTCTGGAAGCAAGGGTTTGGTTTTTTCTTTGAGGGTAAAATATTCTAGAAACTGCTTTGTCTGAAAACTGATACTAAGGAAATTTAGCAGTAACAAAGCTGACCTACAGGGGAGTTTCTCAACACTGCAATATCTACAAATAGATTTTACCTTTTTGGATCTAATGCATCAAAAATAATTGTAAAAAGAATAGCTTCATGTCTTAGAGCTTTAAATATCAATTATGGCAAGGTTCCTTTCAGGGAGGTGAGTTTATGTATGGTTAAAGTAGAGGTACTTACCCTACACTGTGGTAGGGAGCAGTCTCATTTCTATAGATACCAACACTGGACAAAGAAGAGCCCTTTTTATTCTGTTCTTTTTTTTCACTTACAGTAGAGAACCAAAGCTGTTCTTTTCAACACCAAATATTTTTATTTGAATGGTGTCTGTCTGTGGACTTTTCTGACTACTGTCTGAACTGACATAAGAGCTTCAGGCTGACACTATGCTCATCACTGAGCTTAAACAATCTGTTCTCTCAAAGTCAGATAGCATCATTATTTACCTTTTAGAGTTTCTGTTCAGGGCCAAATATATCCAACCAGCCAGGCCACCATAAAGACTGTGCCTGGAAAATAACATTAAAGATGTTCAGGTAGTGAAAGCTTTGTGCAATATGCTTTAGCAAATGGATTAAATGGAAGGCAGGCAGCTTTTTTCTGAGTTGGTTCTCACAGCAAACAAGAAAATGTAACAGAACAGGCCAAGTACCCACTGTTCTCTTTGTCCATACCCTGGTCAGGTCTCCTTATTTCATTTGTGGCCAATGCAGTGATTTTATGAGTCACTTAGACCTGTTTTGACAAAGTAGAGTTGGCAGGATTAACATCTCTGAAATATCCATTGCTTCAAACTGTACATAATGGCATTAGAATGTGTGTAACACTGTATTAGCAGTAAAACTGTCACTGAGCACCTGGCCATTTCTTTTCATGGTGCAAAGACATACTGCACGCATTTTAAACCCTGGATCTGTAAATAGGGTGCCACTAGAGAAAGAACAGACAGCTAATATTTTGCTGTACTTTTGGACTGGGTTAGGACACTGAGGGCCCATTTGCTGTATAGAGAGCAGGCCTGAGGCTCCAAGCTCTGGCCCCATCTTGTTGCATCTTCACAGAGATGCGTCACACACATCTGCTGCATCTGTGTTCTCCCACCTCTAAAACAGGTATGTCGACACTTATCTTCTCTGCAACAACATTTTGAGATATAAACAACCAATATTGCAAAAGTACCTCTCGTGGCTTAATCCCACGTGGCAACTGAGCCCCACACAGCCACTTGCCCCAGCAGGATGGAGGAGAGAATCAGAAGAGTAAAAGTAAGAAAACTCATGGGTTGAGATAAAGAGAGGTTAATGGTACAGAAAAAGAAGGGGAAATTATAATAATAATAATAATAATAATAATAATACACAAAATAAGGGATGCACAATGCAATTGCTCACCACTCACCAACTGATGCCCAGCCAGTCGCTGAGCAGTGACCTCTGGCCAGATTTCCCTCCAGATTATATCCTGAGCATGTCGCCACATGGTATAGAATATCCCTTTGGCCAGCTACGGTCAGGTCTCCAGGCTGTCTCTCCCCCAAAACTTCTTGTGCCCCACCAGTCTTCTTCCTGGCAGGACATGAAAAGCTGAAATGTTCTTGACTTAGTATAAACACTACTTAGCAACAACTAAAAACATCCATGAGTTACCAACATTATTCTTCATACTGCATCCAAAACACAGCACTACATTAGCTAATAAGAAGAAAATTAACTCTATCACAGCTGAAATCAGGACAGAATTTCAAAGTCACAGAACAAATATTCTACGTCAAACCATTATTCTTTTCTAAAATCCTTTTATTTGTAAGCATGGAAAATGCCTTCTTAACTTTCTCGGTCTCCTCTCCCCCTTCTTTACCATTCCCACTCTCAATATGTGTCATGCACAAATATTACAGAGTTCATGGGTACACAAGAGCAACTCTATCACTTTTCAGAGCAAAAATTTAAAAATGTGTGTATTATGAGATCACAGGATAACTCATGTTGGAAGGGACCACTGGAGGTCCCCTGGTCCAGACCCTGTGCAAGAGAGCTGAGCACACCCTGTGCCTCTCAGGGCATCAGGCCTGGGGCAGAGCCACCTTGCTGAGGGCAGCACATCTAGTACATAGTAGTAAGCTAGAAATAGTCGATTGAAAATCTGGCAAAAAAAGCAAAACCAAAACCAAAACCGTCCCACAATGTCATTATCTTTTGATATTTAAGGGGAAAAGAAAAGCTTTAGCAAACTTAAAGCATTGTGTCTATATTACTGGTAGAAAAATATAATCCCCCCAATAAGGAGCCTGTGCTGATATTTAACAGAAGAACACCTCTGAGAATTCATTGTCTAATCCAGCTCTTATTGAAGTCCCTGAGGAAATCCCTATTAGTGAGCAGGTTCATTCCTATTTCTCTTTTTAACAGATTAGTGTGTGTTTACACGAAGGCCCTGTAGGCACCAATTAATTTGTATTCATATAGCAACTGCAGAGCTTAAAAATCCCTGACACGCTCTTCTATAGGTAATACAAAAGTTTGCCTTGGCAAGCAACGGGACTGAGAGCATCCATCTCTTTTCAGATATTAAAATTCCAGTATTTATTTGTTGAAATGTAGTTTTTAACTAACATGATTCTAAATATTAAAGAAGTACAAACCAAATACAGGGTAGTTTTAAGGTGGTACAGAGAAATCCCAGAATTTCTGGTCCTGCTCACAGCTTTGCTGAGAATCCTCTGAAAGGAATTTAGCAAGTGTGTTCAACTTCACAGTTACACTGTCAAATCATGTGGGCAGAAGGCAAACAGTCAAGAATTACATGAGCCAAATGCTGCTGCAACTTTTCAGGAAGTTCTGAGCAGCAACAGAGGCAGACAAGAAAATCACAAAATAAAAGTGGTCAAAGCTCAGTTGCTTCACCTAGATGGCCTTCAAAGGCCATCTGGACTTTTTTAGCTCCTTGCCCATCCATACAGTTGCAGGCCTGTAGAATGCTTGCTCCACATAGGGGAATACATCCGCATTACTGGGACCATGTGTTTCGCAGACTCCACAAGATGTGTCCTGTTTTTTCAGAAGGTCCAATTTGCAGGACTATTGATTGCACAATACATGGTTTTGGTTTTGAAATCAGCCTAGGGGCTGCCTTAAGGACAGTGCAGAAGAGCATGGTGCACTCTGCAGCCCGGAGGTTGAAGGGAAAATAGACTGCTAGAGATCACTCCTTATTTTACTCAAGGGCCTCAAGAACAAGAAAGAGGCAGAGATCTTCCTTTCATGCAGCACCTAAAACAGGCAGCCAACGGTTTTACATATATATGCATATAAAAACATAAGATATAAAAAAACCCCCACTCAAACATGTCGAGGAGCTTACTTCCCAGAAACCAGGAATTTCAATTATTATTTAGATGAAGGGTGGGGGTGAACTGGGGTGGAGGGGGAAGGAGGACAAAACCTTACCGGTGTATTCTCTCTCCCTGCCTTTTATCTATGCTTAGTAAATCTAATCCTGCTGACTGATCTTCTTGTACATGTTATTGAACTGAGAACTTCTTTTTCTATGGTATGTCTTTATCCTGTTCCTTTCTGTTTTATATAGATTTCAAGGCAAATGCAAATGTTACTGCAATAGACAGAATTACTGTGAATTACTACTAGTGTTATACTGCCTGTGCAAGTTCATCTGGTGGGAGACAAAGCTCTGGTGAAGGAGGTAGTGGCTCATGACTTGAGCCTAAATGATACAGGTAAGGGGTGAATGAAAAATAAGGTAGGGAGACAGAAAGCCCCATCAAAGGAGAGTCGAAAAGAACTGCAAGTAGTAGCAATATGGTGAAAGCACTGCCATGGGGGAGGACAGTATGAGAGCATGGTTTATTTAGCATAGTAAAGAAAAAGCTGAAGGCAGTTTTGATTGTTTCCTAAAAATATACAAGCAGAGTGAGAGAAGTGAGAAAAGGAGAATAAATATCACCAAGGGAGAAGAGCTTCACTTTCTAACCAATACCAAGACAGGGATAAACACATACAATGTCCAAGAATAAATTCAGGGTAACATTTTTTAAATTATAATGGCAAAGTCCTGAAATCACAGAATGGATGAAAAAAAAAATCTTCAGTGTTAATAAGCTAGAATTTGTGGATGGTCTGATTGACAGAAACAAGGGAATATGTAATTCAAAATCTTCCTTTAGTCCCTCTAAGTATAACCCATAGAGTTTTGTGGAGGTGTGGGAGGTTACAAAGTTAGACAAACAAAATATCTGGTTTTGGGCACACGTGGAACATACTACATTGGCAAAGAAACAAGGAGTAAGATTGACAAGTCCATTTAGATGTTGTATTATTTCCAACATTAGTACGCTGCAGTTGGGTCATAGTTAATGATGCAGGAGCCATAGAGTTCCTGGGAAGCCATTTTGAGTATGAAGGTATTTTATACGAAAGACAAAACTGTAAGCTGCCTAGGGAACCAGAAGGTCAAAGCAAGTTTGAAGATCTGTTGTGAGTCACCTGGCCACTTCTGAGTGCCCTAGAAATAGCAGATGTTTTTATGAATGTGTTTGGTCTGGCTGGGATGGAGATACCTTTACTCACAGCAGCCCTCACTAAGCTGTGCTCTCTATTTGTAACTAGAATTATATTGATAACACACCAATGCTATGCCTTTAATTAGTCACAAATAAAATTAATGATAGATTGCCTGCAGATAATCAGTATTTTTCATTGACATCTGCTATCTGTATTTTTGTTGAATTGGATCATGCATTGACAATGTCCCATGCATCAGGCAGACCAGGAGTCAGGGTACCCTCTTTTTCCAGGACTAGAAATGAGTAGCCCACTCAGCTTGGGGATTTGGGCTTCAGCTCAATTTCCCGGTTGTGCAGGAATCTTACATTTGAATTTCCTGTGCTTTAAGCAGGGGTTCTTTGAAATGAGTAACTGAATATTCATTAAGCCAGACAAAGTGTGTATAACCATAATGTAATGATTAAAACACCACTGCGGCAAGGGATGAGCCTAGCCTGTGTTTGAACCAGTGCTATAGCCTGTGACCATGACTGTCTGCAGTAAGGAGAAATTCTCACAACCATTCTCTTTTTTACACCCTTGTAAGAAAATGCTGCAGCTCACACATATCAGTAAATCTTTTGTAACCCTCCCTGCACATGTACTCAGCCTAAGGAAAATGTGAAAATGCTTGTCATTAAATAAAGAGGGCTTACATTTTCACTTACCTCATAATTGTAAATATGTAATGCCTACAGAAGAGTGGAAGCACAGGTAAAGGAGAAGCACAGCATCAGGAGAGTGCATATCATGGGTCAGAAGACACTATGTAATTCGTTCAAGTGTTCAAGTCACTTGTGTTACCAGAGTAACTTACCCTGGTTAACAGAAAAGTGCAGGGAAAGTTCTCTGGAGCTGCTAGAACTTTTGGCAAACACATATAACTGCTTTAGATTTCTGATGTTATGAATTGTTTATGCGTCTGCAGAAATGAAATGATCCCTTAAAATCTTAAAGTAGCTATTGATATATTTTGTCCATATTAAAATTTATTTAATCTGAAATACTTAATCGTTGGTATAAAAGGTGGTAGGTAGCTCTCATTTCAAACCCTAGTCTTTGGTTGAAGTTGTCAGGGACTCTCATGCGGTTTTTTGCCCTGTACAAATCTTTTCAGCCAGTACGTGATAATTATCAGTATTTCTCACATAAGTGGAATAAAAAAAACTGGGCTTAGTTTGAGCTTCAAAAGCCTTGGGCACTGTCTTTCATTTGCCAGCTTCTAGCTATTATGTATTAGAAATATATGAAGGGCTCTAGGAGACAGGTGTACTTGGATTTATTTCAATAGAGTATAATGCATCTTTGCAGAGGTCACTGAAACTGGAAGTCAAAAAATATGGAGTGATAATGCATTTTGTACCAGACTATGGATGCTAACAACCCCACTTCCCATTGTTCTGTTAATTACCTACGAAGGTGGGAAGGACGCTCCTCCAACAGACACCGCTCCAAGTATACTCTAATAAAAGAAGAAAACAGATCACAGCCCACATGATAAAAATGAATCCTATTGCTTAATATTGCTGCCATGAACAACCAGATCAATCCCTAGGAATTCATTGTTTATCTCATTTTTCCAAGAAGGAGTTCCTAGTCGTGGTTTATTATGTATGGGAAGACCCTACTTCCCACACCATGCTGCCTCAGTGTGCTATTTTCACAGCCTTCAAGAGAAAGTTCCATAGGCAAAGGATTACAACGAAGGAGAGAGACCCTAACTATGCCCTTCCACTACAGTTTAAGTTACATGAAGGGAGAGATGTTCGAGCAGACATCAGTGTCACAGGTGCCAGTTGTCTGATTTATTCCCTCTCAGAGGAATGCACTGGCATCTGTGTGCATAGTGACACCTTGCCAGCTGGCCAGGAGGCTGTCCTCTCAGCTGTCCTTCCAGACAGACAAATTGCACAGTGCACATAGCTGCCTGCCAAAGGACAGACTTTCCAGGAGAAGGAGAGGGAAAAAACACTTCACGCATTTCTGACAGTAGTTTTACTTAAAATTTGTTTACAGAATTAAGTTTCTTGGACCGGCTTATCACCAAAGCCATCTTTCTGACACTGCAGTAAGTTACTTGGACTGTGCACCATAAACCAGAGCAATTCACACATGGATTTACATTCTCTCTGATGTTGCTGAGTGGAGTATATGTTTCTCAGTGTGGTCATAACACAGTATGGGCAATATGATCTTACTTAATCTCCTTTTTTATAGTCCTAGATCATTCAGACAAAATAAATTACCCCTACCTTCAGGTAACTAAATTAAATAGCTAGGTTTTAAAGCCTAGCATTTTAAAGCTTTAAAAGATCTGAACACTCAAAACTCTGATAGTCATCCACTTGTGAAAGTGTGCAACAAAACCTCAGCTGGTTTTAGAGGACAGACAATTGTTAAAACCATCACAACTCACATGCTAGTACCAGTCAATGAGCTGGCAGTGCTGACGTACTGGTTTTTAATTGTTTCTATAAAATAAACCCAAATGGGGTTCTTTACTCATTGACATTTTGAGAATCCTATGCAATTTAACTATAAAGTGAGAATGAGTATTCCTAATTTGTTTGCAGAATGAAAACACATGTTCTGGTCTGTAAGTAAAAGAATGGTAAAAACAATATTTGGCCAAGGCTGAATTGAGCTAAGTCACTACAAAAAGATAAATACTGGGTGAAATTATTGCACAAGATTTGTAAGATTCTCAAGGTAGAAATATAGCAATGGCATTCTGATACTGTGAACAGTGGTAATGCTTTAAAAGAGCTGGGGAAGTGTTAATAGAACTGTATCTATTCACCCCTAGAATATGCACCTCTTTTTTCAGAAATGAATTAGCAGTGATTTTTTTTCATGTTTATACTCTTATTAATTATCTCCTCAGATTTTTAGTTCATTCTGCCCACAGAACCTACACAGTTTGGCATAGAGCCTTTTACAATGCTGATCACATTGTTTGAATATAAGAAAAAACTATGCTTTTTTAATGACAGACGTGTCTGCAAATGTGAATGCTCATTGTTCATTCTCTTTACACCTCATGCCCTTTTACTCACATATTTAATATATTTCAGCTGAGTGAATTAAAAGCAGGATTAAAGAGAGTGAATGGTTGTTTCTGGCTCATCTGGGTTTATCTGGTGCATTCTAAGTAATATACCTGGTTTCTCCAGGGAGAGAAGAGTTTGTTTCCTAACCTTTCTGAAGCACGACTTCATACAGGCAATAGCCATAAAATCGTAAAATCATAGAATAGTTTGGGTTGGAAGGAACCTTTAAAGGTCATCTATTCCAGCCTCCCCTGCAATGAGCAGAGGCATCTTCAACTAGATCAGGTATTTAGGCATAAAACTGGTACAATAACCAGACTGCCTTTCAAGCTCTGTAGTGTACTCTGCCTTAAGTCCTATCCTAGGAAATTCGAAACTTCTCATTTTATGGTAGAGCAGCAAAGGAGTTGCTGGATTTCATCCCTGCTGTCTATGTCTCAGGTAAAACAGGAAATGAAGCAGTGTATTACTCTTATATCTGCATCACTGAAGAGGAAGTAGTCTCAACATTTATGTGGCATCTTAGCACATCTAAATGAGGTCTTACTTCTGCAATTGTAGTGGTTTAAGTTTTCGTCCAAGGTTCATTCTTACTAATTCTTTCCTGAGAATACCAGTTCTGTACCTGAGCCAAGTCAATGGCATGAGTTAGTGCATTCTAAACACTGAACAAAATCATATGGCTTAGTCTGAGTCACCCCCAAAGGATGTTTTTAAATATGTGATGGACTTTTCATTAAGGATGAGCAACAGTAAAGAGTAAACATGGGTTTGCTTTGCAAATACAAGTGAACAGCTGGGGCAGTACAATCTTAAATCACCATAACTAGACACGTAAGGCCACACTATTCATGCCCAGAGCTCAAGTTCCCATTATTCATTCATTTGTTTCCCATCCCTATTAGAATTTGGACTGTGTTCATTCTGATTGAAATTGCAGGGGCTACTCACAAAAGCAACCTCTTCTATAGGTGTGTTTGTGACTGCTGAACTTTCAAAACTGTTTTCTTGCTTTAATTAAAAATATTAATTTGTTACATTCCACAGATGGACACTGGCAACAGGAGCTTCTGTCATTTTCCTCCTCATGTTAAATATTGATGTCAGGCTCTGTGATGCAAAGTAGCAATACACTGAGTACAGAAGCCATCCAAACCTCATTTGGATTCCCAAAGGAATATGACCCATCCTAGCAAGCACACTTTAGACTGATTACGTAGCTGTCGATTACGTTGCTGTTCTAGGCACTGAGATTACTCAGACTGTATTCTTTATCACAACCAAAATAAACCTACTGCAGTGGATTGTTTTTTCCCTACTAAACAAATGCATATTGAACATGCATAAGTAAGCTTAAGTGCTGAATCTTTTTGCTCAGATTTGCCAGTGACATACTCAGTAAATGTCTGAAGTTCAAAGCTGACAACAAAGGTACAGATATAATTCTGCTTTGTGAGGTGAGGATTGTGACACTGTATAAACTTGGATTTACGAATTGTGAAATGCAGTATTCATTATGTATATATTATAGGATTGCATGACATTAACAGCATTGGTCTCCATGACAATACCAGCAGAAGATGTTGGATGAAAAAATGGCTATAGAGAATATGATTTAAATAAACATCACAATACTTCTGAGCCTTTTTTATTTAGCAGAATTTTTAACACGTTTAAAGTAACCAAACTATTCTTTTCCGTCTTTATCTAACTAGACACAGTTTTCTCAGAGAGAGATCAACTTTTTGCTACCCGTATGTAAAAGGCAAGGCTGATTAGATGCTCACGGGTGATGGGTTGTATGTGGCCAAATGGATTTAGTGTACCCTGAATTCAGTTTACAAAACATTGTCACTCTAAAATGCAGTGCATCTAGTCGAAAGCAAACAATTATATCCCAACCTCAGAGTTCTTGGGCTTCCCTCTTGGTTGCAAAAACAGCCTCAGGTGACCAGACAGACAGAGATAGACACTATGAAGGTAGGCAACAGCAGCGTCAGTGAGGCAGGCAGGCACAGAGTTCTCTGGGCAACCCTCTCTGAAAGCTGTACAATTGTATTTGCCTTGTGCTTGTCATGCCACTAATTAGGTGCATCTTGAATGGGCTCCTATTTATGTTGTCAAGTGGACATGTGGGTGTAAGTACACTGGGACTTTGTATGGCGCTCATTAGCACCATTGCTGTACAGTCCAGTAATATCCATCATTTCAAAGCAGACTTCATTTAGATGTGCTAAGACAACACATAAATGTCGAGACTACTTCCTCTTCAGTGATGCAGATATAAGAGTAATACACTGCTCCATTTCCTGTTTTACCTGAGAAAGCAGGCAACAAAGACAACTTCTTTGTCTTTGAACTTCAGTGCTTTCTTCTGGACCCACCCTTCATTTTCCCTTTCAAGACCATAGGTTCTCTGAATAGGAGATAAATTCAGTAATAAAACAAAACAAACAAACAAACAAACAAAGCCATACAGGATGGTCAGTGAGGGCAGGACCATATAGTTTACATTAAAGAAGTTTGAATGGAGTCACAGATTATTTTAGTCTAACCATAGCTTTTTTACATTTTATTAAATCAAATGCCTAATTCTAGCCTTAGATCTATTTTTACCTGTATGAACTATTCACTGGGAGCATGCTGTGGTGCTGCCGCTCTCTGTCACCTCACTACTTCATATTTGTAAAGTGACACAATGGTAATTTGGGGGCAGTATTAAATTCTTTTTATTATCTTTGTGTCTGATCTCTTTTTAGTCTTTAATATACACTCAATTCTCGCATTGTCTGCTGAGAGATAAAAAGCTCTATCATTCTGGTAATTTATGGCATGACAATTTGAGCAGAAATTACATGCTGTGCCCTATGTAACTCCTGCCTTGGAATAGATGCTCCTTGTTTTGTTACTTCTCATCCCTTTTGCTCTCACCTTTCACAAGGGATGACACCAGAAGAAGACCTCAGACTGTAAGACTCAGATTTTAAGATTTCATCATTCTATAAGCAAACTGTTAATCAGAAAATATTCTGTTCTGGTTTACTCCTGTCACACTTGAACATCCGAGCACTGCCTGACTGCAAATAAAGATATTCTATATGAAACTCCTATGTAAGGATCCCTAATAAAAGAGGTACCTGAATGCTGTAGCTGCATAAATTTGTTTCAGCCAGGATACTCACTTTGGTGGTGTCTGTGCTGTCTGTGTTGGATAGGTAATTACTGCATTCATTCCTAGATCTAGTACAAAGAATAATCAGTCTTCTTTGTTCCTCATAGCTGGTGCTCCTAGATGACTTGAGTCTGCTACAAGATGACAGTGGTGTGGCCTTCCATGGCATCCTTTGTCTGATAGTTCAGTAGCTGGAATATCAGTTCTGAGAAAACATCACACTGAAACATCTGATGACCCCTTTTGTTTCCCTTTTGAAAACACAGACTTTTAAAATTTGTTATTTAATTGACGGTTTGCTTTTGGCACAGCACTATTGAAGAGTAGAGCATTGCATATTTTAAAAATGTGACTTTTAATATTTTTTTCCAGAGGCTTCATTTATTTGGAATCAGCTTTTTTAATGAATGGAATCCTAATCATATCAGGAAGATAACAGCTGCTCTTTATTCAGAAGGTGTTTCACTGACATCAAATATAAAACAAATACATGTAAATAATTTTTGTTTAAGAATAATGCATTTGAGGCACAACTATCATTTCAAAGTAACTCTAGGGCATTATTAGGGAACCTTATTCCTGGATTTCATTAACCAAATGAAACCTTTTCAGAAAGATTAATTTCAATAATTCTGTATTAATAAAGATGAAGGCTCACCTTATCCTCAGATAATCATGCCCAGTAGGTACCATTGCTACAGTGCCTACAAAAGTCTTCTTACATTTAGAAAAAATGCAAAGTCAGGTTACAATTCTAAAGCATTGGTAATAAGGCTCTTTCCAGTTTCCCAGCTGGTCAAGAGTTTTCAAACTATCTTGGAGGTCTCTCTGACCTCAAAACAAAGTTAATGGTTTGATATGGCAACCAGGATTGAAATATGTGATAAAACTCTGTAAACCAAAGAGAAAAGAAAACATTTTCTCAAATGTCTTGTGGGCAAACAACTTCCAGTGAACACTGGACTCAATATCATTTCCAATTGTAATTCATTTTTTCATATGTTTTATCAGCTGTGTGTTTTAGAAAGTCACAGTCAAATTGAAACCAGAATGCCAGGTGGTTGCAGAGAAAGATAGAAGCACATTACAAACAGAAATACAATCAGTTTTCCCTTAAAAGGGACATAGAATACATTAAGCATTTTGATTGGCCCATGTTTTAAAGATCCGAGAGATTTCCTTTTTTTATTGCCACAGTTGTGAAAAATACCTTTCACAAATGATTGTGACTTTTCATCACAAAAATGAATAGCTAGCATATTGCATCAAAATATTGCCATTTCCAGAAAATATTTTTTAATATTTCGTGTTCTTTTGAGAAAATTAATCTTTTTCTGAGGCTTATTTTCATAGTTTGTTTTTAAATTACCATGGGACAACTGCAGCTATACTTCTCAGATTTTTGCTTATGGGTTCAAAGATGTTCTGAAGCAGTTGGTTCTTCAACTTCTCCTAGAATAGAGAACATGCTGCATCATTTCCAGCAAAAAATTAAGTCTATGCTACCAATGTCCAAACCAGTTATTAACTCCCCAGTGCCTCAGCTGAGGATGTTCTTAGGTGTTCTTAAATCTTCAGGAAATAACCCTTTTCCTCTCTTTTTGCAACATCAAAGCTTTCTTGGGCTCAATTTACATGGAAACATCAAGACAGGGAAGCAGCTCTCCAGCTGCATGCATGTTATTCCATCTCCCACAATATTTCAGAGGCAGACACACCAAAGACCCTTCCCACTCTCCCCTGTGCAAGAGGAGGTAGGATCATAGGCTGCCTAACAAGGCAAAGAGCCATCTACTTTAAGCCCCTGTCTCCAAGCAGACTTAAAACTGAGTCATCTACTTCAGGAGCTGCATAAAATATGCTGGAGGACATAAATAATTCGCGCAGCTCAAAAATTAGATTCTTTCCTGGCTTCTCTTCCCTACAGAGAAATGAACTCATCCTGATCAGCAGCTACTCCCAGCCTGGGCTTAGAATCAGGTTTTAGTTTTCTTTACATGCACTGATAGACAAGGACGTACCTGTCACTTTTCTAACCAGAAAAAAATAGACTTGCTAATTTTATTCTAAAGCAGAAGTGGAGAAATGAAAACACAATATAAGAGTCTGCATTTGCAGTGAATATATTGAAGACTGTATCCAAAATACAAAAAAAAGCACCAAACCTGTCTGTATTGAAAAACCTGTAAAAAGCAAACAGTATTTATAAATCTGAATTTTAAAAAATATTCTTTTAATCACAAGCACATACCAACACATATACAGGTCACAGGAGACAGGGAGGGTTCTGAGCTCACAGCCTTACCCCAGTGGTTTGATATTTGCTATCTCTCTTCTTACCCTCTTCTCATTGCCCCAAAATCTTTTTCTCAGGCCCTGATGTAGAACTGACTTGGGAGCAGTGGAAGTTGTTTCACCACTTTTAGGGGCACTGGTCTGAGGGCTTCTTATTTTCCTGACTCCATCCCTTCTTCTCACTGCTGCAGTGCTTTCACACCACTGCAGTCCAGCTTTTACTGTTTAACTTACAATTCCAACAACTACTGATGTCAGCAATCTGAGTTTCAGCAAGAAATATGGACACATCATGCAGTGTTATATACAACTATTCCCTAAACTACATTAAAATAAAAATTTCTCTGATACCTGCACATTTGGAAACTTATATGTATATCTACTTTTCTAGCACTAGCAGAATTAAGTTAGCGGAGAATCTCACACTTCCTTATTGTTAGCATCTCAGACTTAAAGAATATGAATTTGATCTGATGGCATTATTATTTGCACCTAATTTTTCTGGGGACTCTCACCTATTTTTTTTCCAAATGTCACACTCTAATCTAAATCAACTCAGCAGAATAATGCAATGATCACTAACATCAAGCAGTTCAAATATTAGAGGACTCAGCACTTAGGCTTCTCCACTGACACTAAAATGTGTCAAAAATATGAGTTGTCTATCAGGAAATACCTCATTTCATGGTGGAAATGCCACAGATAGCAAGAAGATAATGAAACTTAATAATGAAGAATATGAGGAAAAAAACCCCTTGATTAATAACAGTGATGTTTTCAGAAATGCTTTCAGAAACTAACTGCTATATTTTTTTTAAATTTTCACAGGCCAAACTACTGTATAACCTCACTCCTTGACCCTGCAAATGCTTCCATACATATGTTTCTTAATAGCACTTTCTGAATACATTTACGCAGCTTTAGGTGCTGAAGATAAAAACAGAATGAAAAAGGAATATGAATAATCTTAGAGCTTACACATGTAGGAAGCGTCTTTAAGGAAATCTGAATTCAATGTCCAGAGTCTTTGATGCCAAAAGGGTTTATCCTCTAAATAAAATTCACAGTAAAATTTTCTTAATCATCATATATACTTGCTTTCTTTAGTGTGTTATATAACATTTTTGTAACATTTTTCTTCTAGAAAAGAAGTTAGTCTAGGAAAAAAGCCTTTATTGTTTCTAGAATACAAATTGCTGTGATTTAATTATTCTATTAGATGAGACAAATGTGTTTGATACATGTGTTTGGCAAAGATTTGGACAGTCCATTCATGCATAGAAAATGGACACATCCCTTGAGAACAAATGCATTATTCTGTCCCATTCCTGGTTAAAAAAAAAAAAAAAGAAAAAAAAAAAAGAATGGCTTTTGCTAAGGCCTAATTAACAGAAAAGACAGCAGCAATGATGCAGAAGTCCAACATTTCAGCACTTGCTCAGTTGAGGGAAACTGATGAGAAAGGGTACACTGCTTCTTAAAATGTAAGGAGTAGGCAAAGACAGAAAAAAGAAAAAGAACCTGATTCAAAATCAGAATGAACAATGAATTCATCAGGCTTTAGATCAGCGAAAGAAGAATGAATGAAGTGCAAATGCACACAATGCTTCAGCAGCATTCAAATCTGTGAGGGATGTGCACAGACACTACATGCAGAAATGAACACTTCTTCAAATACAAAAACTTATTTTGGTATCATGTTTCAATCTACTTTTCTTCTCACAAGTGTAAGAAACAAGTTGTTCAGCTTAACAAGGGTGAGTTAGCATGAAAATATCTGCATATTCTTTTTGACTGGAAAGATTTCCACGATAAATTAATGTCAAATGACATTATCAGTGCAGAGCATTAAGAACATCTTTTTAAATCGCATTTTCAAGCTGATGTTTGCATACAATTTAGAATGTGAAAGTGATTATGTAAAGACACACATTGCAAAAGTCAAATACTTTCAAAAACTTTTTTTCAGATTAGATAATAAATGCAGAAAAGAAATTGTCTATTACTACTCAGGAATCTGTAGTAAATGTAGTTTTTCTGATTTCTTGTGTAGCAGAACTCCTCCCAGGTGATCTTCAACTCTTATTTTCATGCAAAAGTTTAATTCTGATCTTATGAAAAATTTTAGAATAAGAAAAATTAAGAGGTCCATAGAATCTGGTATTAAGCAGTGACTAAGCAGAACTCCCAGGAAAATGCATTAGAGTTTTTCACATGAACCCATCTGCTTCCTTTATAACTTTCAGTTTACAGTTGATAGCAAATTCCTATGTTAATTTTTGCATGAAGTAAAACAACTTTCTCTTAATGTACAATTTATAACATCTCCTTTCTTCCCCTAAATTAAACGGACTCTGTCTTCATAAGTTCTCTTTCTTTAATCACTTGTGAATGCTGGCCAAGTATTTTACAGTCTAACAGTGGTAATAAGTGTTTAATTTGCAAATAGAAGCTTAGTCCCCTATGTTTTCCAAAGTACTAATAGTATTTATACATATACACATATATATATATATATATAGATAGATACATAAATATATATATATAAAGTAAAATATTTTTGCAAAAGAAAATACTGCAGAAAGTAAGGTGATGTGTGTTAGATGTTGGTATACTTTGTGCTTCTGGATAGTTAGCTTGAGATTCATCTTTGTGTGACAGAAATCAACTACTCCTTCCAGTGTTTTTAGTTTGGTTGAGACCATTTAAGTGCAAGACAGTATAAAAATACACGTGTTATACTCTCTCCAAGCACCATGGTTGTAAAAATAACTGCAGATGTAATTTATAGCTCAGAAAACGTCAGAGGTATATTTGCAGTGATCAGGCACTGGAAGAATATATTATGACTGCCTCAGCCACAGCTGGGTTTGGGTTCCCTTCTCTGCAGTCTTAGATGCAGTATAAGCAAATCCCATGTGATAATTCTGGCTCTGTTCAATCCAAGATGCACTGCAATATCCAGCTGCTCCACAGGACCTTGAATTGCCCAGCAGCTCCACCAGACTAAAGTGACACTGCCATTTAATCTAGTTTTAGTAAAGGACTGTGTAAATTTGGGAACGGTAACATGCATGTTTTATGTGGCTGCTCGCCTCAATATGTAACTTTAATCAATTCAAGCACCTGAAAAAGGTACTTCAGAAATTCTGATCACAAAGAAATATAGCTGAAGGTAGGCAGCTATCTGCAGGGGTGTGCCTGTTAGCTTCTGCAGCTTTCTGGGCCTCAGAGGTGGAACCAAGGCTGCAGTGGCCTGCAGGTTTTTCCAGTCTCTCAGATTTCGAAACACTCTCCAGAGCAGGCACTTACAAGAACCCTCTGAAGGAAATACACCTCTTATTTAGAGCCATAAGTGGTTCCTACGTCCTGTGAAACAGTAGAAAAGCTGGAACATGTTCAGGTGATGAAAACTGATGTCTTTTCTTCTAGGATAACCCATGTATTTTCATATGATGAGAGAGTTTAAAAAAAAATAATAAAATCCCAGGAACACACCAGCATCTTTATTTATCTAATGGGACATTAATACCACTTTCCCAGTGTTTGGATCCAGGTTCTGGAGCTAATCTGCCCGGACTGGAGGAGTTCTGGTAATGGGTCCTAGTTAGATCCTCACCTGTGGGCCCATCCTGCAAGCCACCATGGGTCACCCTGCCAGTGTGCTATTTGCCAAGGAAGGAAACTCAATTGCTCCTGAAGGCCATCAGAGGTCTGGGTCAGGCTTTATAATCTGCACAGTTTTATGAAGGAGAACCAACTGGGACTGACACATCATGTCCATACAGGCTGAACCTCCCAATATCTGAGAGCACTGACATCCAATCTTTCTGGGGCTGTTTGTTGAGTTCTCTCTCCCTGTGTCTGTGTTGGACTTTGAGAGCATCATATAGTCTTCCCTTTACCTCACACTCAGTCTTGTGAGGAGCGGAGAGGCCGGGAGTGCCATGGGGGTACGAGTGTGTGCATCACGTCCCTAGGCAGCTCTGGAGGAGTAAATCCCCACCCAGGCTGGTTGCACAGCCAGGCCCACCTGCCCACAGCCCCCACCTGGCTGTGCAATTAACACCCAGATCTGGCAAATGGAGGCTTGGCCATGTGTCCCTAGCACCCATCAAATATGCCTGCATTAAACAATTCACCCACCAGCTGGTCCCATTTAGTATTGCAGTGAGCTGGAAACACGCAGCTCCACAGCAGAGTTAACTTTGCTTAACTTAATGGAGGTTACCTTAGAGCAAAATGGGGACTGACTCCTCTTGAAGCCTGCAGGACTCGCGAACAAGCTTTCAGACTTGCCTTTCCCCTTCACAGAGCATCCTGCATCCACACAGCACATATAAATAATAACAAGAGTTTCCTCTGAAAATGCACTTCAGGATCATTTTGTATTGACACAGTTCAACTGGAGTGTTTTTCCTTACTTGCTGGGGAGATAGATGTATAGATACATTCAGGTAAAAAAAAAAAAAAAAAAAAAAGCCAAGGAAATTTCTAATAAAACAGCAACAAGAGCTGGTTTGTTTTCTCTTGCCTTTTTTCCACTCCCTGCTAATGGATGCCTTCTGCTCATTGTAGGTGTCACTGTGCTGATATATTATTTTCATATATTTCCACATTCCTTGAATCAATTCTAAGCAAAAGGCACTGGAACTAGGTTTGTCAAAACAAAACTACCCCTTGGAGCCAGTGAAGCTTTGACATCACTCCAGGACGTGCCAAATGCACTCATTTACTCCGAGCTCATTCTTGGATACTATTCTCTCTGGGGAGCAACTATGCATCAAAAAATGCTTTGTAAAAAGCTCTACTCATGGATCTATGACAGATTCATTTTTAATATCTGTAAGGCACAACTTCTAAAGCAGGATTTCATGTATCAATAGATTTTACTTCCAGAAGCGTTGCTATGATCATGAACATTTTTTAACCAGTATGCACAAAGTCACCAGCAAAAAAGCTGCAGTTGCACATAAATAACATCGTTTTCCTCTTGTTGTCTGACAGAGTTTTATTGGTGTGGTCTTACCTGCCAAACTAAGCTGAGGAGACTCAGTGAAGTCTGTCAGATGAAATAGAAACAATTAAGAACAATTCAAGATCACTTTTAAGTCAGAGGCTGCCTCTTTTTACTTGTATCAGAATCCAGACCCTGTAAAGGAATTCAAGTTAATGAATGTTTCAGTGTGACGCCAGAGTGAGATCAGAGTATTAGCAAAAAATCTCTATTAATTCTTACATGTAAAAGTAAAAATGAAGGCCAAAAACATGAACACACTTTCCCCAGAAATCAATTTTTCAGAAGATACTTTCACTGATTTTTAATAAATGAATTTCAGTGTATACACAGTGTTCTACTTGTGTCTTTTTTTCTTAGTAAAATCTAAACTAGCTGTGTCTGGAAATTAAGTTCTTCTTTGAAAGTAAGTATTTGTCACATCTGAAGCTGGAACTGACCATCACAGTTGCCTGTTAATGAAGATAATATAAAAAGCTATGCAGAAGGGGCAAAACTGAGCAAGAATGCAAAAACCAGAATCCCCTCACTAACCTTTTGAAACTGTTTGGCTGTATATATAATGTATATAAGCAGTAAGCAAGTGGCAGCCAGAGGCCCCAGTGAGTTTGGAGCCCTCACTGTGCTGATTATTGTATGAACATAAACAGGAAATATTCCTTCCCTCAAAATGGCTACAACTGAGACATCGGCAATGCACATCAGGGCTTGCAGGAAGCAGTGTGGAAGAAGGATGCTGAACCTGAGGGCAACTAATTGGAACACAAGATTGTGAAATCTATTGGCTGAACATTCAGCCGCAAGCTTTAGAGATACTTTTTTTTATTCCATAAAACAAGTCGACAAGAGCTACAAATGAATCACTTGTGGCCTGTCTACTTAAGGACTCTCATTAACAACGGGTATCACAGCGAAGATGGATCTTAAGACAGAAAAGAAAGGAGACCGGGGTAATGGTTGTGTCTAATGACTTGGTTGTAAAGGTACAGAATCTAATAAAGCACAAGTTAATAAGCTCTCACTATGAGACAGCTTAACATGACAGAAAGGCATGGTGATGACAGAATTTCTATAACCAGATTATATAAATAACATGGGTTGGTAGGGAGAGCCGTGGACAGAACTCTGTATTAAATATTAAGCACTTGCATTACCTGAGCTAGAGGATTCATTGCAGCAATCAGAAAATTGTTGCATACCCTTAATTTCATTGGTTGAGCTTTTAGGAGGGGAAAGAAAAAGCAATATATAAAGATTTCAGTTAAAAAATATTTATAGTGTCTGAGCTCTGGGCCCATTCCTGTGCTGCTGCAGCTCTGGTTATCTTTCTCAGTACATCAGGGGTTCTGAGCAGAGCTTACCACCCCTGAATCATCCTTTCTGACAGGCAGTTGTGTGAGAGGAGATAGACTTATCATTATAAAGCCAATGACCTAAATTTTCCCAAGAATTCTAGTAAAAACAGAACGTGATAATGAAAGTCTTTGCCTAGCTAGTAGCTAGTTACAGTTCACTATCTTTCTTAAAATGCCAACAGTGAGTAACCAACGATGGAAAATGCTTGGGGAGAACACTTTCATCGTTTCTTCAATGGAAATTTTATCTGGGAGAAGGAGACTGTTACAGTTTGACCAAAAAAGAAAAAAAACCCAACAAAACAAAAATCAAACAAACCTAGTTGCTGGTAAAACAGAACTTTATAGAACATGCAAGCAAGACTTCAGTATTTTAGGACAACAATTAATAAAGTCATTTGCTATATTATTTCAGCTAATGCGTCCTGTGACACATTTGCTGAGACTAAAGCATTGTGTGAGTCACATTCATAAATATACAGTATAATGCCTAATGACTTTTATCACATTTCAAAGATTGAAGATTGTTTTCCTTTCTCTTTTTCTGGTTAGGACACTGATCTAACCATAGCCCAGAAAATATCTTGATTGTAAATTCCAGC
This sequence comes from Lycocorax pyrrhopterus obiensis, assembly GCA_014706295.1. Lineage (NCBI taxonomy): Eukaryota > Metazoa > Chordata > Aves > Passeriformes > Paradisaeidae > Lycocorax > Lycocorax pyrrhopterus. The sequence continues at coordinate 9,677,352 of JACSVZ010000015.1, forward strand.
CGGATAATTAAAAAAAAAAAAAAATGGAGGACAAAAAGGAAATAATTAAAAGCAGAAAAAAAAAAAAAGATGGAGCAGAAGTAGAGTTCAGGGAATTTGGCATTTCAAAACTGCTATTAAGTAAATTATTATGACTTGGAAAAGAAAGGTACAAGAAATATTTGCATAGCCACCACTATTGGGGAATCTGAAAAATAGAAAACAACTCTTGCTAAAAGCAAGCTGATTTCCAGGGCAGGATAAAATGCTCCCCCAAAGTTATCATGGCTGCTGGCCTGACCCTCCTCTTCTCTCACTTCTCAGCTCCTCTTGCTCACTCTTCACCCTCTAGTGATGGCAGATGGCTACAAGGAGCTGGAACCGGCTGCAAGGAATAGGTCTGTTACCGAGGAAAGGTGCTCCAAGATGAGCTGCTGGAGGCAGGGAGATTATCCAAGGTTTCTGTCATTGCTGGACAGCAGCACGGCGACTGTGGCTCCCCTCATTCCTCCCGGTATCCTTGATGGGAAGCGTTCTGGAAAGCGTCTCTCTGAAAACAGGCCTGCTGAAGACAGAAAACAGAGTAAACATGGCAGCAAGAAGTGATCACTCCATCTTTGCTCATCGTGCCTCTGACAGATTCACACAGACCTAACATGACAGTTGCCTATGACTTGCAGAGCCCCACAGCCAAGGGGGAGGGGGAGAGAGAGCGAGTGGGATAAATAATGATACATCCACAATAACAAGGCAGTGGTGTGGAAACCTGTCAAGAAATACACTCTCCTGATAATAGGAAGAAAGCAAGGGCTGATCTTGTTTAATACAAGGCTGGAGTTAACACATTCTGCTACATGGGAAATAAACCAGCTCCTTTCTTCAGGAGTAGAGGGGCCCCTCCATCTGCATAATAGCTGTGCACAGCTTGGGATCACTTGATCTTCCAGACACCCCTCTCTTCCTCAGCTGGGTTGTTATCATCCTCTGTTATTATCTTCATATTTCCCCTGGTTATTATCAGCATGTTACCTTTGCCTTTATGTCGACAATCTACCTGGCAATTTTCTCCTCTCCAGCTGGCTTCTGTGTTTCCTAGGTAAGAAAACTAATGTTCTTTGCTCCAGAGTGAATGTCCTATTCATTATTCTCAATGTACTGTGACACAGCAACACTGAATACCAAAAGACTGCAGTAAATTCTCATCTATTTTTCAGTCATATAGAACAATTAAGTAAACAGCACAGATAGCAACCTGCCTTTTATCGTCCCTGCTGAATTTAGGTTTGACTGTGCTACATTTAACAATTGCCCAGACCCGCAATGCAAATGAATGTGTGGATAAACACTGTTTAATATTGCACATTAGGACGTGCCAGAGAGCACTTCCATTGTACCACGTTCTTGATGGTAACCCAGATAAATCACTTTTCATACCCAAACAGGCTAAAGCAGAATGCAATTAGTGAAAGAATTAGTGCTGCAAAGAAACTGTGCTGATACTGTGATCAGCTGCCTGCATCCATACAGCTCCCGGACTGGCAGGGAAATGAACTCTTGCTAAGGGTTTGTCTCTGACCCATTCTGTGCTCTCAGTCAAGTCTCTGGAGGTAGGACTGCCTTGATGTCACAGTCTGGGTATCCTGTTTCCCCCAGAGTGGTTCTGAAAACTGTAGTCACCAGCATCTCACAGAATCAGAGAATGGTCAAGGTTGGAAGGGACCACAGCGGGTCATCTAAGCCAATGTCCCTGCTCTGGCAGGCTCATCCCAGAGCACAAGGCACAGGATTGCATCCAGACAGTCCTTTAATATCTCCAGTGAGGGGAAGTACACAACAATCTCAAAATCAATCTCAAAAAACTTAACAAAAGCAACAAAGATTGACCTGGTTCAGAAGAAGTAACTGAGTGCTTCATCATTCCTGACAATCACACTGAGGTACACACTGGTCATTTGGTCTTTCAGTTAAGTAAAGGTTAAATTCCCTCTTGTCCTATAAAATTGACCACTACCACAGTAAAAGTCTTTCACCTTTTTTTACAAATGCATCAAAATCTGTAGACCTCAGCAAAGACACATGATCAGTAGCCAGCATTTCTCATGCTTAGAAACTTAGAGTTCTGCAAATTTTACCAAAATGGAGGTCAAGCTACCTCTAAAGTCAGAACATGCGAAAATCAAGTTATGACAACCTTAGATCAAAATCCAAATACGAAATGTCCACTTAAAAGTAGTAATTAAAACTAATAAATAAAACAGCAATTAGGCCAGCATTATTTACATTGTTTCTTCATTTAAAAACTACAGAATTTTGAGAATTTAAATGAAAATGTTGTCAATTTCCATTTGAAAAGACTATTTAAGGAGGGCTTAATGACTTCAGTTTTTTAAAGTCATTTTGTACTCATGGTTAATTAAATGCACAAGGACTTCCACTGAGAATCAGGATGTTCTAAATAATGTAATAATAACTTGTGTAACCAATTACTGTAAAATAAAACTGAATTATCCAATATGACCTGTCTGGCTTCAGTATTCATAATTTTAAATCCCTTTTAATTAAATCCTCAGGGTACTATATTTAACGTAAAACAACCATGACCTTCTTTATAATATAAATGTAGTAGCCATAGTGGGTCAGGAATGACTTTTGGTTCCACAACTGGGTGACTCATTCATCAGAAAATTTTCTGGGCTGTCATCCTATTTAAACAACATCATGAGCCAGTTTCTCAGCTGGTGTAAATAGGGTGTTGTAAATTGACTGTAATGGCACTAGGGCTTTGTACCACTGCTCTTTATTTCTAAGCAACAGAAAACAGAGGAAAGTTTACATGCATTCTTTGATATACTAATGAAGATGAGGTTTATTCTGAGAAAAATATATCACCTCTTCTCCCTCCCTCGTGTGCTTTTTGGTTTGGTTGTTGGGGTTTTTGTTGTTAGGGTTTCAGGGTTTTTTATTGTAGGGGTTCTAGGGAGAACTTGCTTCATTCTGGGTTTGAGTCTTGGATTTTGGTTTTCTGTTAATTAATGTTGTGCTTTCCAGAACAGCATCAAGGCCAAGTGAGAACTTGTTATCTAAAGGGCATGACAATAAACATATCAAATTGGGGAGTGATTTTTCTATGATGTTAGCAATCTACCCACACATGCTATAATAGTTTTTTTTCCCTTTTCCTGATTTTTTTTCTGCCTATTTTTAAACCAGCTGAACTGTCTTTTCTGCACAGTGAAGACCTGCAAGTATGTTATATCCTCATTTTGCTTTTTACATCATTTAAGTAGCTGTTATATTTATAAAACACAGATTTTCTCAAAATATAAAAAGTCAGGACTTAAGTGCAGACACACACTTAAGTGCAGACACCCAGACATGATTAATACCCAGTCACAGAAAATCTCAAAATGAATTATTAAATTTTTTCAAGTGACACTGATGAACCTTTCAAGAGGTCTAAAATATGCTGCAGTTAGTATAGGCAAAAGGTGTTGCACACTAGATTAATAGACTGAATTTCATCTACACTACACTAATCTGAAAAAAAAAAAAAAAAAAAAAAAGGAGGCAAGACCCAGAAGTGATCAGAGCATGTTAGAAGGCTGATTTGGATATCTCATTGTTCATTTTTCCTTGCCGTTGCCCTTCAGAGGATGCCTACAGAAGTTTAAATAATGACGTAAGGCCCTGACTCCAAAAATGTAAGAATTATGTAAAAAGCTATTCAGATTTTTAACTTATGTGCTGTTTTCTTGGGAAGGCAAAGTATGTAAGGGAATCACTGATGAACAGATCAGGGTGTCCTGACCTCAGCACTGGGCAGGTACACAAAGCATTTATTGCAATGCAGCTAACATTCCATTTTGCTAATCAAAAAATTAGCAACTATTCAACAAGATTTAAGACCTTTTCATTCACAAGGTCATTTTATTCCTTCTTTCTGGAACACTAAGCAATCTATCTGACTTAGTATTTATTCTTTTATTGGAAGATTTTATTGTTTGAAGGATATGGTCCGAGAATACATTCTGCCATATTGTCATGGTTTAGCAATGGTACTCCCCAATTCAGAGCTCCCACTGAGACTCAACTGGAAGGGACCCCTTCTCCCTGGAAGACATCCCTTTTCCCCTTTCCCCCACCCCAACAATGACAAGCCAGTACAGAATAACCTCCAAGTCGTAACCATGACCCCTCCTAGCTACTGTAAGTATTAACCCTGTCCTGCCTGGAACAAGGACACATCTATTACTTCTGTCACATCAGAAAAAAAAAAATCCTTTTTTCTGCTTCTTTTAAAAGTTAACACACAAAAAAATCTTATCTTTAATGGACCTTACTCTTTTGGTATTGAGGTAATAGGACAAGAGAAAATTGAAGCAAACTGTTACCTACTGCTGTGGACTGAGTAGGAATGTGTGCTGCAACTATGAAATTTCAAATATAAGGCAGAGATATATAAGGAGAAAAACAAATCATTCCAAAAAAGTAAAGGTTTGGTAACAGATGTGTTTTTATTGTTTTCATATTCAGTCCTTTATGTTAATATACGAATATGCGCTGTGTGCACATCATGTAATCAGCTCATAGGGTAAGCATTAAATTAGATACTATCTTCATGCTCAGCACATTGATGAGGAGATGAACAAAACACATTTCTCTGATTTCTAATTCTTGATTTCCAGTGGGGAGTTGTCCAGAAATCAAGAGCCACTGAACTATCCCATTTCTATTTGTTATTGTTGAATAGATTTTATCCTTTTCCTTCTCACTTTCTCACGCTTTCTTAGTTTTCTTTCTTCACCAACACTTTTCATTAGCTAACAAGTCTACATATGCATACAAACGTAGAAATACATGTATGTATTGTATTTTTTCCAATGACACCAGGAACCTTTGGATGACGATCTAAATAAATAATTGTAATATGTGTGTGTGTGTGTTGTGCTCTCTTAATTTTCTATCCTGTGTTTGTAAGAGTTGTAACAGTATGGACATTACAAATAATCTTTTTGACCAGCAAATAGAGAATGCTATAGATCTTAAACAAAATGAGGTTTCTTCTTTTTTTTTTTTTTTCTTGTGTCTCCATCATTAATCCTTCCCTGGGTAACACTTTCCTCTTGCTAGGAAAACAAAACAAAATAAAACAAAACATGAACTAAACTGCAGGAACCCTGCTTTACCATTTGAAGGTGTTAAAATATCACAGAAACAAAGATATAAGACTATGTAATCTCTTGCTGTAGAGGAAACTGAAGTGGAATCTTCTTTCTTTATATTAGTGTTTGATCCACTGGCTATTTTTCCAAATAAATTAGAACTGAACACATTTCAATCATCCTGGTTTGCTCTAGCTATTGTAAGTAGCAGCTGCATAACTCTCCTCAGCCACAGACAATCTCTGAGCCCTCTTCAGGGATAGTCTTAGGCAGGTTTTCAGACATAGCTGTTATATATCACTAAAACGAAAGTGGCACTTTCTTTTTTACAGAGTCTGGTCTCCTGGTTGCTTCTAAATGCTCCCTTGTATTACTGCATAGAATGGAAACATTTTCTCATTCTAAGTACTTGTCTTTGTCCCCAGTTAATGTTATGGCAGGAACTAACTCTATAAACAAAAATATTACAGTGATGACATTCCAAAATTTCAGCTCCAAATTGCCATCTCTACTGTCCTTCATGTTTTTAGTCTTTCAGATGAAAAAAAAATGGGTAAATTCTGATGGGAAAACACAAATAAATTTCCTGAAAGTATGTCCTTCCACTGAAGATTTTCCATTTATCTTAGAAAAAAACTTGCTATCTACAATTTCTTACATTGCTTTTGCTTAGAAAATAGAATAAATTTCATAACATGATGTCAGGAATATGGCTAGCAATAGACCCCCTATTACCTCTGTCTTCAGCTCTATCCTTAAAACGCAAGATTACTGCAGGAGTCTTTAATAATTAATTTTGCAAAAATTCTCTGTTTTAAGGTCACACTGCAGCTCTTACCACGAATTACCTTACATGTATAAGATACATAGACACATGAGCACTTTCTAGGAAGGACAATAGAACAATATCAAAGACTAATGAAAATCTATGATAAATAAATATAAGAGATTCATAACAATAGTGTGAATAAGGCATTTTATGCAGAATAATATTTAGGTTAGATAATGTAACTTAGTTTAAGTGGGTCATGGATAGAATGTCCCATGTCTGTCAGTCAAAAGTACAAACCAATTATCATAAATCAGACAAAGGCAAAACATGAAACAAACAAAAAAAAAAAAAACAACCAACCAACCAACCAACCAAAGTAGAACAAATCTGTTTTGTTTCATGCTTAGTTTATTTGCATATTTATTAAGAAGTTATAAGCCATCTATATTCAAAAGCTTTTGTTTTTATTTAGTGGGAAAGATGAGAAAAGGAGTCTAAATATGCAAAACCTGAAAAAAGCATAGTTGCAATGAAGTTTCACACTCATGGTCTCCAAAGCACGTATGTAGCTGTCATCATCACAGCTCATAAAAACTGCCTACGTACAGTCACAAGTGCTCAGGGTTTACCAGAAGCCAAACAGGCAGATGGATCATTCTCTGTATATGTGTCTACATAGTTTTACTCTTGCTGCATACCACTGATCATTCTCCCTCCATCTGCAGGCTCCCTTCAACTGCATGTTTGTCCTTTTTGAACCCCATAGCAAGCTATTATAAATAGGAGAACAGAAGTGTGGGATGATGTGGTGTACATGTACTCTGCATGCACTTGACCCAGCTCCAATGAGCATGACACTGGATATATGTACATGTTATCATATAAATTTATTCTTTAGTTCATTGTAAGTCCCAGCTCGTACATCCCCCACACTGGCTGCATTTTGGTATGCCTTGAACTTCAGCTTTGGAATGTGACAATTGGCATGCTGATAAGGAAACTTGGTTGGAATATATGAATGTAAGAATATCCATATTAGCTCAAACCAACTGGGGTCTACTCCAGTGAATTGATTCTAACAACAGACAAAAGTCTGGAGGACATGATACCAACAAACAACAGCAATCTATATCTCTCCTTATCATTCTCCTTTCCTCCAGGTACTTTTGTTTCAGAGATCTGCTGAGCCCAAAGAGGGGCTTTTGTGTTTGGTAAACCTCGACAGGTTTCTTCTGCATAAGCTTGTCCAATCTCCCTTAAGTCCACAAAGATATTTTACATGCAAAATATTTTTCAGCAAAACTTGTTCCTGTCTCATGTCTTGTATAATCAACTATCAACAGTCACCTCTCCTCTTAAAAAAAAGGTGAGTTCTGTGAGTTTCATTTGACTGTCTCTTGTTCTTCAACTAGAAGAGACTGTGAACAGTTTAATCTCCACCCACTGTCTTCATATCACTCAAGAGTTTTCTTAAATTTCTATCACATCCTTCCCCCATGTCAACCCTTTTCCAGACAGAAGACTTGTAGCTCACACAAGAGTTCCTTGTATGAAAGCTGTTACAGACAGTTGATCATTCTTGCCACCTTTCTCTGCATTTTGTCTAGTTCTCCTTCATGAATTTGAGATGAGAGGCTCAGGACTGCATAGAAATTTCCAGGATAGGTCTGAATCCATTACTTTATATGGTGGAAATGATCTCTGTTTTGCTCTTACTTTCTTTATAATTCCTGACATTTGCTTTATAATGGCTACTGAGCACCAGCTGACATTTCAGTGCAAATCTCTTTCTCAGCAACAAAAAATTTCTCCTGACTGGCAACAGTTATCTCAGTGCACTTTGTATATGAAAGTAGAATTCTTTCCTTCTCTCATCCTTTTACATTTAACTATGGTGAATTTCATCTCCCCTTTTTTTTTGCTCTTTCACTTATTTCATAAAAACCTCCTGCAATTTTTTCTAGTCCGACCCCATCCTACCTTGAATAATTCAGTATCATCACTCAACTTTCTTACATCACTGCTCACCCTGTTATGCAGGTCACTGATAACCATATTAAGCAGAACAATCCCCTGCACATATTCCTGTGGAATTCTACTGTTCATCTCCCTTCACTGGGAGAATTGAATATTTACTTCTACTTTCTGTTTCCTGTTTTATAACCAATTATTTATCTAAGTAATGACCCTTTTATGTCTCATGCATGGCTGCTTAAAATATCTAAATCCAAGTAGATTATATCAATCAGATCTGCTTTATCCATATGCCTGCTGATCGTTTTAAAACCTCCAATAAATTTTCAAGACAGTAGTTCCCTTTGCAAAAGCCATGCTGACTTTTCCAAGGTAAAGTACATCTATTCATATCTGCACCAATTCCATTCTTAATTGTAGTTCCTTCTAATTTTCCTGCTGTAGACATCAGGTTTACAAGCCAGCACATCTGCAAATGTTGTGCAGATTTTTTTTTTCTTTATCTGGTGCTTTGTTTGCCATCCTCCAGTTTTCAGCAAAGCAGTTTTAAATTAAAGATCAGATATCAGTGTTATTAATTCAGCTACTTCATCTCTGAGTTTCTTTGGAAAGTCTAAATATTCCATGCTCCTTTCAGGTTGGTTCTCTTCACTTTGACAGTTAATTCCATAATCTCCACTTGTGTCTTAAATATATCTTCTGGAAATTCTCTGCAAAGAAGATAGAGAATGAAAAATTTTGCATGCAGATAAACGAGTCAGGAAAGTTGATTCCATCCAAGAAGATGGAAGCTTATCAATTCTGTAAAGTCCTCTAAAAGAGCAGAAAGCTCAAAAGTGCTTAATTTCCCTTTTTTAGACAGAAAGCCAAGATATTTAGCTTTTCTTTTTAGTTTAGATTCTTACTGGGGCTGCAAGAACGTAACTACAGTCTTTCTAAGCAATTACAATATTTACATATGATATGGCTAAGATTTTTTTTCTTAAGGATTTTTGGGCAATTCAAGAATAAGAGGTGATCTATTTGCTTGTCCTTCCCTTCTGTAGTTACCAGATATATAAGAAGTTTTAACTAGATGAGAAACATTCTCATATCTAGATCTTGCTTTTAACATCCCCTCATTCTTTAAAATAGGCTATCTTAAAATACTGCTGCTAATTTTTGCTTGTTCCCCTTATGCAGCAGAACATAGTACAGCCTTATGCAAGCAACAAGTAACTCTAGAAAATGAAAAATTACTGGGGAAATAATAAAGACTTGATAATTTACGGTATATGGCAATGCTGACAATATGGAAAAATAATTGCAGGCACATGCAGGCTACAGAAGTACCTCTTAATCCTCCTGCAGTAACTGCTTGCACAGTCTTCTGCCATGAAAGAGGTTGGTTTAAGGTAGTGTCTGAGATTGCATTTGTAGTGGGGTAGGTGCTCAGGCAGTCAGGTATTGCAGCTCAGCTGATACCTCAATTTATTCAATTGCAGTAAACACTTACATTTATATGATTTGAACTAGGAAAACTGTCTCTGATGAAAAGAATATAGTTTTTAACTGTTTCTACTTCAAGCTGTAATACACTAGAAAGTGAGCAAAGGCTTATTCTCTTAAGGAAAGACTGCTTGGTCAGCAGATGTTCTGCAAAGTGGAATATGGACAATATATGTAAGGCCATGTGTTCTTACGGCAGTCATCTTGTTACTCAGAGCTTAATGCACTCTGCATTCTCTTCTCATTATAATCTTTATTCTATTCGACTATAAACTCATTAGGCTCTGTCAATATGACAAGCTGTCCAGTTTGCATCTCCCAGCTATTTGGATATTTGCTAATAACCGTTTTTTATTTCACATCCACAAGACAGCATAAGTAATGTATGACTTCAGCCATCTTGTATGTCGCGGTAATTTGGCCATTGGCAATGTGTGAATTTTGATCATCTGGCTGAAACAGCACATCTTTTTAAACATATTTTTCTAAACATTGCTAATCTAAACTTTCAGTTAAATACCATGCAATTAAAATTGTGTCTTATTTTGAATAAAAAAATTGAAACCTCTTGTTCTTTATAGTCTCATGAACTTCACAAAATTGAATTGAAAATTGCATATTGTGTATTTTCACAAATTATGATGGTCTTACCTCTATATTTCTATGTTAATATGCACATTCTGGAAATTCAGGTTTTTTTCAGCTCGTGAAAGGGACCTGTAAAGAAAAAACATGGTTTTCTGTTTGCACTGTGATTTCAAAGTCTAGCGATACAGTTCTAGCAACCTGGTCTAGTGGAAGATGTCCCTTGGGGGACATGGCAGGGGGCTTGGAACTAGATAATTTTTAAGGTCCTTTCTGACCCAAACTGTTTATGATTCTATGAAATTGCAACAACTGAAAACATTTTGAAAACACAATAAATACCAACTATGTTATCTTCCAGGTTTTTGCCTTTTTTTATTGTTATCTGAAAGACATGTTAGACTTCTTATTTTAAGGTGTGAAAATAAAGCTGTGTACCTTGGTACCTTGGTAAAGTGCATCTTTAACATCCACTGCTTGTAAGGGTTATGAAAGAAATATTGCCTAATTCCAACAGTTTATTTAAATTAGAAATAAAATACATTCTATAGTAGATATTTGAAACTATCATTTGTAAATTTTGATAGAGAACAAGTGAATTTATTTCCTCTAATCCATCTTTCATGGTTCATGGAAGTAGAGGAATAGCTACTGGGTAAAACCAAAAATTTAAGAAAGAAGGACCATAATTGTTTCTAAGCTGCAATTTAGTCCTTAAGTAACAGTACAGCTGCATTAGTCAAATTTTTAAAATTTAGATAAAATGCCTAATTAACTTGAGAAAAGTAGTTTAGTTTGGTTTATAATCAAATAAAGATCACTTTTCAGCACTCAAAGATTATTTTTGGTATAATTATTTTTGCTTAAGCATCAATTGAATTGCTGAGATGGAATTGCTAATTATCTAATTTGATATTGATTACATTGCTGTATTGTTTATTTTTACTTAAATATAAGCAATGTCTTGTTACTGGTGATAGTGACAATTGATGTACTATTACTCTTGTTCAAATGTTTTCTTACAAATATAAAATACTGAGATAATTTTATGTATGTCAGTAACCTTCCTGTAAGCTAATGGACTAAGAAGCTTTAGTAACCTGTAAAGGTTGACTGGTCTTTGTGTCTCCTATATCAAACACAAGATTTTAAAGTTTAGTTTCAGGCAATAATTTTCTCGGTTTTGTTATAGTATCTCAAGAAGATATTTAATGTATATTTTGGCTGAAGCAGTAAGATCTTGACACAGCGTCTAAATATTAATTATAGAACTAGGAATTATGTGACGTTTTGCTAGAAGTTAATGACGTCCAAATTAAACAGAATGTTGCATTTCCTGCTTTTAGAGCACGTGATTACTGAACTATGACAGTTCAACTTGCTAAGAGGATCCACCATTGGTCATTAAAAAAAAATTCCTCAGTATCAGACTTAGTGAAGGTGTCAGATCCTAGTTTTTTCTCCCTAAGGACTAAACACAGTATGAAGAGCTTCAAAATGTGCAAAACAGTGCAGAAGATCTCTGTGAACAAATAGAACAGCCATTTTCATGTGTTCTCTGCTAATTCTTCTCATGCAATTTAGGAATAGCAGTGCCTAAACAGGCTAGTGTATTGTCCTGGCAATTTCAGTAACACTTTGACATACATGGCACACTTGTGGCTATAGATTAATCACTGCTGCCCATCAAACATTCCAGACAGCGTGTCTTTACAGAAGGACTGATGCAGCATCATGCTACTGAGATCTCTGGTTGTTTCAGCTACAGTGATGATTCTGTTCATCATCTACATAGCAGTATTGTAAGAATGAAAAACCCAAGAGAAAGACAGCTAATTCAATAATCTCCATAATTTTACCATGATCAAATTCCTATCACTCACTTCAGGAAATGCACCAGTTAACATGCTAAAGACCCTTGTGATAACTTCTCTTTTGTTAATAACAAACTGGAATTTCACCTAGAGTCATGCAAGATAGTTTGTGAAACACACTTCATCCCAAGAGTCATACAAAAGGGTGCATCTGGTACTACAGGTTGTTGATGAAATCACTGACTTTCGAAAAGGAAACATGAGCCGTCCCTAAATCATGTTTTTTATCCAATAACTGACTAATTTGAAATATATAAAGGCCTGAAACAAGGTGCTGGGTAGCAGGACAGGTATTCCTTCAGCTCCCTTTTTTGTCAAGCACCGTATTTTGTCAATGGGGAGTTGAAGCTGAAATGCCATGTAAGGAAAATTGAAAGCAAGGCTCCACAGAGCAAAGATTTGTGGGCAGCTCTAACCAATTGACAAAAGGAGCATCATATTCAGACCTCAAGAAAATGTTACGACTGTTGCTTCTGTGTTTTGTGCTAGGTTTGATAGTGGCAGCACTGGAAGAGCATTCTGCACACAACTAAAGCACTAGGCCTTTCAGCGAAATTCCTCTTGTGGTTCATAACAGAGCTGGGAAACAGAATTGCTAAAAAAAATAAATTGAAATACATTCTGAAAAAAAATAGGAAAATTTTAAATCAGCTCCAGATTTCTGGAGTCTCTGCTCTGATTCTGCACTGCAATCAGAATATACAATACTTTGTGCCTCTCTGGACCAAAAACCTGATTGCATGATAGACAGGTTCAGGACCTGGAGTCAGATTAATAAGCAAACTCATCCTTAATACATCACCAAATGATATCAGCAAAAGACAGGGATATGGTTGTTGCAGACAGGGAAAAGGATTTTTGTCCCTGAATAATAAAGGAGAAAGGTTGTCAAACTCTGGTACTTCAGTAGAATGATGTCTATGGCAGACAAGGTAAAGACTCAAAGACCTATTTTTTATTTTGCAAACAGACACCAGAAAAAACCCCACCAAAAAAACAAGACAAAGCCAAGATGAAAGAGAGTTCAACAGGAAACCTTTTAGCAGCTCTTGAACCAGTCAATATTCCTATGCTACATGTTTTCTTTTGCATCCCATGTGTACTAATGACAGATTAACGAGCCACATAGGTAGAAGTGTGAGTTTGAAAGCCAGTTAGATGCTGTGAATTTTCCCAAATGTGTCAAAATAAGAAAAGTGACTGTGCTAAATAACTCAGTGCTGATACACTGGAGGAAATGAGTGCTTAATAAAATTCGGTGCTTTTATTTGCCTCCTTGAGACATGGTGATGTAGCTGCTCCACACTGAGAAGCATAGAAGTACACATACAACACAGACGAGTATATAAATCTTCAAAATCAGTATTTCATTTAAACTTTCAGTCGTCTGCTTATGAAAGAATATAGAAAAATATGTCATTGTAATATGAGTGCCAGAGGGTTTTTCTCATTAATTTTTGTTACAGTAATGTTTTGAAGACATGGATGGAACGTTCATCGATAGGTCTTTTTAATACTTATTTGTATGTAGAAAATCGTAGAAAACTGAATATAGTGTCCATCCAAAGAGGACACTTCTAGCTAAGCATCACAAGTCCCTGCTTCTCTAGTACTCATCCCTATAAAGAAATTTTGTGAATCAAATGTTTTGGCTTTATGTTTGACCTACAGCCTTCCTGGCTCACTGACAGTAACCCTGCGGAGGTAGAAAAGGAAAGATGTGGAGGCAAATAATATTTGGCAGCCCATTTCTAGCTAATGTCAATTTTAGTTTTGGCCTGAAGTGCAAAAGCGGAACTGCCAAGAGATTTTGGGTGAAGATGCAGGAAGAAAATATTTATTTTAGATTTTGTGAAACTGTAGACTTCTAGCATTGTTTTTGAAAAAAAAAAAATAAAAATCTTGTTTGAAGCCCCAAATCATTTCATGGAATCATTTTACTGATCTCTGTTCTTATATCTGTTCAGTACAGATAGCTGCCTTTGCTGGAGAAAAATTTTTTGTTACTTGGATGGAGACTGATTCCAGTTCAGGTAAAATAACACTGTAGAAAACTAACTGTTATGGTTCACCTCTCCAAAAGTAAAACGTAGATGGAAATTTGCTATTGATCCTTGTAGCACTAGAAGTTCCCATGACACTGTCCTTTTGAAAGACAGAAAAAAGTTCTCGAAAGACAGAAAAGTCAAACCACTCACTTTCCATAAAAAGGTGAACACACTAACCCATTACCCAGACAGTACAAATATGTGTTCTATTTAGCCATAGTTCATGCTTTTATGAATCGCCTGCTTTTAGGAAGCATTTAACAAATTTGGGGGAACTATGAAAACAACAACATGGATATCACTTCAATATTAACACATTACAAGGTGGAAATGTTCCAAAGGTAGCCTTGAACCTCAGCAGGGTGGATTGGAGCAGGAGTGATGAGCTCCCACACTGCAATTTTAATTCCTAGAAAATCAAAGTTGTACATCAGATGTGGGATTTTTCTCTCTAAATCAAAAGGACAGCAGCGAAGCAGTCAGCTTTGTGCTAGACAAGGAAAGGACCTCCCCTCTGTAATGCATGATCTAAGAAAACATCTGAAAATAACCATGACAGCAGCAGAAAAAAACACACATCTGTGAGCTTGCAGCTTCATTCTGTACTGTCTTGGTGAAAGGTGAAAAGGAGGCACACAAAATATTTCCAGCAAGCTGTGCATATATTTTTCAGGTTGATGCCATCTTCGGTATTGAATCCAATGCTGTGAGCTTGCTGACCTTCCAAAAGGAGAAAACAAGAGTATGTCATTTATAATGACTATTGACTTTTTTACTACAGGAAGTGTCCTCACTTATGATATCATTTAACTGAGTCACTATTTTAAAACAAGGTTCTTAGATCAGAAGCTTGATTTTTTCCTTATTTAGAAAAAAAAAACAAAACCAAAACCTACCTTTCTGAGACCAAGTCATAATAAAGCAAGCAACAGATTTATGATTTATGCCTAATATGTCTTAATGTTAGGAAGGATGAAGGGATACAACAGTCTTAAAAACCAACAGCAAATATGAGCTTAAAACTAATAAAAGGAAATATAAGGTGAGCCAAGCACTGTAAATATCACACATATTTTTCTGCAAAGCTTTGCTATCATTCAGTTTCTGAACAGTACCAGACAAATAAAACCAAGTATTCTTGATTGTCAGTGGTCCCTATGCTGAAAAAATACCACTTATTATTGACAGAAAAATAATGATTTCTTTCATATTGACCCCTCCCTGACAGAAACGCTTTTGTATGGAAATGTTCTTGGTTTCATTTTGATTTTTTTTTCAGGTTATACCAAATGCACTGACATTTCTGAAGGCAGTTCAGTGTTGTCTGATGTTGGCTTCTCCACTGGAAAAATAGCACAATCTCTTATGAAAAATCCTGTAATAGTTAAGGATTTTAAAAAATTGCAGTTATAAGTTTCAAAGGTATTATACAGGCACTTTCTGTAGATGGGAAAGCTCTTTAGCCAGGGTGTCCAGCTTAGAAAGGTACCACACACCCCTGAGCCCACCTGCCTTCATTCCAATGGAGAATCATTTCCCATAATATTAGAAGCATTTTACTGATAGGCCATGCATGCCATTAGCATATCTTTAGGAACACCTTACATGAAAGTATACAAGATTTGAGTGCTGTGTTTTGGGTATCTCAGTTCAAAAAGGAGATTGAAATGCTGGAGCATGTTTAGAGAAGGGCAAAGAAACTGGGAAAAGGTCTAGAAAACATTTCCTATGAGGAACAGTTGAGGGATCTGGGGTTTAGCGTGGACAAGAGGAATCTCAGGGGGGACCTCATTGCTCTCTACAACTACCTGAAAGGAGGCTGTAGTGAGGTGGGGTTGGCCTTTTCTGCCACATCTGAAGTGAAAGGACAAGTGGAAATGGCCTTAAATTATGCTAGCAGAAGTTCAGATTAAATATTAGGAAAAAAAAAATCACTGAAAGAGCAGTTAGGCACTGGAATAAGTTGCCCAGGGAGGCGGTGGAGTCACCATCTCTGGAAGTGTTCAGGAGGTGTCTGGATGTGGCACTTGGATATATGTTTCAGGGCTGATTATGGTGGTGCTGGGTTGATGGTTGGACTAGATGATCTTGAAGGTCTCTTCCAAACATGACGATTCTCTGATTCTGTGATTCTGTGTTTTATTTTTTGATCACTACTGTAGACTCTTGAATACACCATTTTTTGTGTTCAGCCCTGGTCTCTGTCACCCAGCATCTACCCGGAGCGCAGCAGTCCTTCCATGCCTTTTTTCATGTCATCCACCTGGCTCACAACTGTTTTTTCATTGATGTTTCATTGATTAGATGATCTGGAAGGCCTCTTCCAACCTTAATGATTCTGTGATTCTGTAAAGATGATTAAAGTATGTCTGCCCAGATGGAAGCATCAAAATTCTTACCCACTCAGGAGTATACAAAGTAATTGTCATCCAGTAATGACTTTAAAATTAAGAAAATATGTTGCATTTTTGAGCCTCAGGCTAAGTTTACTTATTCATTGTCTGAGACTGAATCTGAAGAAGTCTCCAACATTGATACAGACATTTTAAATATTTTGCTAGAGGCTAATTTTTAAATAATTGACTGACTAATTAGTAGCATTGAAGTGTGGAACTCCGCATCACCTTTGGTACCCACTTACTGCCATAAATAAAATTTTTCATATGCTGTGGCAGTATCTTCGGTGCTGAGTCGCTCTTGACCACTTTTTGAGGGAAGGCAAAGGACAGTTTTCAAAGCTGAAATTCTGTATAAAAGGGTGCAGCAGATGTAGTCTTCAGATTGCCTAAGTCCCCGTGATTAAATGGTTGTCTTCTTTCACTAGGCTGAGCATGAGAAAATGTTATTCTGCTCCAACCCGAGTCCTTGGCAATATATGGAAATTCTCTTAAGGAAAAAGGAGGTGAATATACAATTTCTGGCACCATCTTCTCTACTCCAAACACCTTCTGTCATCACCTCATCTCATCTCCTTTCTAGGATTTTTTTTGTTCTCCCTGCCTCCGTTTATCTTTACTTTTGTCATAAGCGATTTTCTCTTGGAAGACTGTATTTGAGTTCTCTGGTCTGCCAACTCTTTCTGCTAAAGCAAAAAGAAATCATTAAGAAGTCAGGGTCAAACAAAGCAAAACAAATAATCTATAATCAGTGCTTCGGCATGTCTGAAAAATAGAAATGACTCCACATGTTTTAATTCCTAGCAGGCTGTTCGATCTGCAGTGCTCCTGTGCTACCCAGGTAGCATAAAAAGGAATCTCCCTTCCTGCTCTGGGTCTCTCAACCCTTCTTGTTCTTTCTACCAGGGACAGAAGAAAGGACAGCCTAGAGGAGGCAGACAACAGTCCGTCTTTTTTTGAGATTTCTTTGGCAGTTCAAAAGTCTGTCTGCCAGACTATATCTAAAGGCCTTCAGTCTGCTAAGTTCTGCCTTGCATCACTGGGAGGCAAAGAAAAGACTGTCACTCGAATGACTCCTACCCCACACTGGTATAGCATCTTCTAGTTGCAAAAAAATAGCATTATTTTAGTTAAATTAAAAAATCAGAAAGCCCCTCCTCAAAAAATAAAAAAAAAACAAAAAAAAAAAAAAACCAAGGCAGATGCTTGAAGTTCAAGCCCTGAAAATACCACTACTAAAATGCAGTAATCACGCAAGGGCATTGACTTCACACACAAGATGGAAAGTGCAAAGCCTTTATTGCGCACCCCGAATTCCCCTAAATACCAGCACCTAACAGGACATAACATCATATAAACAGGAAAGATGCTCACCACAGTGTCCCCCGATCACCTAAGGTATTGCACAGATATTACCTATTATGGTAACATGTAAACAATACCCTCAACTCACAAACTACAGTTGTCACTTTCCATAGGCCCAACACTGTCCAGAAACCCACAATCCTCTCTCAGCCCATCCCCGGTGACCTGGATGCACTCCCAGGGTCACCTCCGGGTCCATGAAAGAGGCTCTCTCTCTGGCCCTCAGGGCCTATCTCTCTTCCAGCACATAGTGCACCCCAACACTAAAACTCATTTATTCATCAGCAAAATGCAAGAGAAGAATGCAATTTAATGTCTTCATTACACCACAAAGCCAGACCAAACTCAGCATGGGAAAGGGTTTAAGACTGTCTATATCTTATGCTGAATTCAGTGATGTATATAATTAAAATAACTAATTACCATAACTAAATATTCCAAGGATTTCCAACACCCCTATTAACTTGGTATATGAGTATATCACCATCTTAAATGTATTTTCTTCCCAGTAGCACTGTCAGATAGCAAGGTATTATTAATTCCACACATGGAAACTGAAGTTCAGAGTGCTGAGATGGTGTTTGTCTGGCATTGGCATACAAGCATGGCAAGATCCATGGGTAATTAGGACACATGGCCTGTAAAAATGTCATGAAACTTCCCGGGTTCAAATTCACATCTCTGACAGCCTCCAACCACCAGCTCAGACAGAGCCAGTCTGGTACATCTGTGAGGTTTTGCTCTACACACGTTTAGTGGCACTGCAAAACTTACACAAAAATAGGGACCTGAACCGGGGCTATGAAAATGAGGGAGTCAATACTCTCAGTATCGGGCCACCCTTTCTTTTTAGGTGTTGAATTATGCCAAGGACATATAACAAAAGGCAGATGCTTTGGAGCTGATCTTTGGGCTCATCACTGCTTAAGAGGAATAGGAATGACACAGCAGGTGTATGTTACAGAAATGCTACCTCCTTTATAAAACTAACGTAGAAATAGCCTAAAACTTTAAATAGAATTTCTCAGTTAACCCTTGCTCTATGTAATCCATGAGTCATTTATACTAGTGAGAATGAAAAAAAAAATGGACCAGAGTAATAGCATTTTGTACCCACTTTACAACAGTGTGACTGAGAAAACAACACAGAAGGAGAAAGCAAATTAGACCCCCTGTGTGTGTTATATTGTTTTCCATATTTGAATGCTAATGGCTTTCACATTTATTCAGCTCACAGTGAGCAGGCAAATAAAATACCCTGTCTGCCCTACGCAGTCACTTATATTCTAAAAATGGTGTGTAGACATTGTCAGTGAAATTTGGGCCACATCATTTTATCGATTTCCAGCAGTCTAGCAAAATCAATGGACAACTCTGCTTAGTAATCAATGGTATTATCTGACCATTAGCTGGTATTAGAAGAGAGATCCAAACATCTGATAGACATAGCTAATAGCACGCATGTCTCTTTAAAGCTGTGCAGGTCAAACCACAAAAGTGATGGCAACTTTATCTCATATGGAAAAGCTGCTAATGGAAAAGAAAATAACAGCAGGAAAAAAAAATGTTGCTGTCACATAATTTCTTAAAGAAGGCAAATCACCAGAACAAGCTGTCAGGGCTTTCTGTAAAGAGTAAGCATTCCCCAATATGAGAGGGACATGGACCTGTTGAAATGAGTCCAGAGGAGGGTCACGAAGATGAGGGCTGGAGTACCTTTACTATGAGCACACGCTGAGAGACTTAGGGCTGTTCAGCCTGGGAGATGCTCCAGGGAGAGCTCATAGCACCTTCTTGTGTCTAAAAGGTGGCTACAAGAGAGATGGATAGGGACTTTGTAAAAAGTCAGGGAGTGATAGGACAAGGGGTAATTGCTTTAAACAGAAAGAGAGTAGGTTTAGATTAGATATTAGGAAGAAATTCTGCATTATGAGAATGGTAATACAATGAAGCAGGTTGCCCAGAGTTGTGGATGCTCCATCCCTGGAAGTGTTCAAGGCCAGGCTGGATGGGGCTTTGAGCAACCTGGTCTGGTGGAAGGTATCCCTGCCCATGACAGCGGGGTTAGAATTGGGTGATCTTTAAGGTTTCTTTCAATCCAAGCCACTCTGTAATTCTACGATATTAAACAGTCACACCAAAATCTGCAGCATTTCAGATTAGCAGTTGCTGTTGAAAATCTTACCCATTTCTGTCAGCAACAGGAATGTGTGGGCAAAACCTTGAACCCATTCATTGAGCCACAAATCTTGGCAACTTAATTTCATGCACGTCTGGTTAGTACTAAGTAAAAGAGATAACAGGGTTCAGTAACCCTAAAACCAGAGCTGATTCACCAGATGGACTTTGAAGTCACACCTTACATTGTCAAATGTATGTGTTTTCAGGGCTTGTGATATTTTTAGCCATGCTGCTTCCCTTGATCTGTGTTGAGTTTTGAATTGTTCAGACACCATTTGATCAAGCTAAAAAAAAAAAAAAAGTGCATATGTGTTCTACAGTGGCTTCAAGTAGAAACACAGATAACTTTGCTTGCCTCAAAGATAGGGACTTCCTGCACAACATCTCAGATTTAATGCTCGGTAGGACAAGAGAATATGAGGCGCTCTCTAAACCAGTTAGATACCTGCTGAAACTGAAGCAACATGTTTAAAGCTATCTCAGTTGACTTTATTTCATATTCTATTAATTTCTGCATGGGTATGGCTGGGTGTCACTACAACACTGGTACCAGCATCCATGTCAGTATAGTTGCTCTTTTGGGCAGAATCTTACTTAATGCCTTCAGGTTTTTTAATTAATGAATGCTATTTACTGCCGTGCCAACATCTTTGGGTGCCCCTAGTCCCACTACAATTTTAAAATTGGGGGCCTAGCTCAACAGAACCAGACAATGAGCTGATATGATAATTGCTAATATGAGGTGGGAGAGCTGTAAGACCCACCTTTGGTTTATCCCTAAACACTCAGCAGTACATTGTTCCTTTTGGGGAACTATATTTCTGCCTTTGGCCATGCACTGATCTATTAATTACTGACAGTCCAAAGAGCTGTATTGAAAATATATCAGAATTCATAAATTAGATCTCTCCCAGTCAGCACACAGTGAGAAAAAAATTCAAGTGATCTGGATCTCATCTTGTACAACAGATAACAAAAAGATAGCAACATGAGATTTGTTCTGAGTAGCAATTTAGCAAACAAGTAATACCAGGGAGATCAGGAACAAATTCTTGTTTTATGTGATTTCTACCTTCTTGAAGAGTCCCATGAGTACTGGTCTGGAGGTGTGCTACTTTGAATCTGGCTTTTAATGCATAATTATCTACTCACTGGATCTAGACCTCCAAGGTCACAGTCCTAACATTCTCAGTCTTTGCTCCAATGAATAAATATTATTCCCTAATAATAATTATATTATACAAAGTGGAAGAGTTTTTCTGAAATGGAATATTATATCTCCATTTGGTCAAAACTGCAAAAGATAAAAAGGGTATAAAAGGAAAAAAAAAGTCCTCTATGTATGAAATCTCCTTTTCTACAGTTTAATTTCCCTGGCACGTGCATATAGTCCTTCAAGAGTCCAACTAAGTCTGGGAGGAACAGAGTGTTTAACTTTCATGTCCATTGAAAATTTATAACTTTTTACATTCATATAACTATATTTAATATGCAGTCTTTTCCCCAAATGAGTAAATATCACTTGATATATCTGAATAAATGGCAGGTATGTTCTGCTCATTAACTGAATTGTATATAACTGAATTGTGAATTGCTAGA
Source organism: Lycocorax pyrrhopterus obiensis (assembly GCA_014706295.1). Lineage (NCBI taxonomy): Eukaryota > Metazoa > Chordata > Aves > Passeriformes > Paradisaeidae > Lycocorax > Lycocorax pyrrhopterus. Next base: position 9,698,775 of record JACSVZ010000015.1, read on the forward strand.
GACCAGCTAATGAATCTAAGAACTGTGTCTGCTCAGTATCTCATCAATTCTTTGCATAAAACACCAGTGTAGGAGTTTCATTAATGTCTCTTTAACTGCTTTTTAATTAGCAATTACGGCACTTTCCTATGATTTTTCAAAAGTTAATACAAATAATACAAAATGTTTTTAGTAAAGAATAACAGTGCTTTAGAAAGAAAATCCCCTTGTGCTATAAATATGGTCCTGAGAAACGACTGCCAGCTGGCTTTTGTAATGCTTATTTTCTACAGGAGAGATGATGACAGCTATAGTCACTCCAAGGAGACTGAATCAGTAGAGAACTCTGCTGGGACTTTTTCTCTCAAACTCTCTTTTCATGCTTGTCTTTTTCCTACACCCTTTTGGAGTCCATCAGACCACCACAGACAATTATTAATGGATCTCATGTGCTCACTGAGGAGACTTAAAATGCCTGCTACAGATTTGTATATGAAGGGTGAGGGAATATAGCTTTAACAGTGACTCATTTAGCCCTTCTTTGAATTAGTGCTCATGAGAGCTGAAAATTAACACAAACACATGTGCAGAGCCTTCTTTGAACATGTGAGCAAGCTTGGCAACTGGTAATTTTAGCCTCTGAAACGCAGGGTTGATGGCCTTTACATAATTGGGCCCATGAGACAAACTGCAAAATGTAGCTTGAGGCTCTTCCTCTGGGATTAAAGAAAACATCCACCCTGAGAGATTTATCCATAGCAAAAAAAAAAAAAAAATTAAATATATATATATCCAAGTACAGCCTAAATCTTTCCTAATTTAGTTTTCTGAAAACAATTAAAGAACTTTGGAAATAAATAACATAAAGCAAAAAACAGCCACACTGCTGAATTTCAGGGATATTTCCCCTTATTTTAGGTAGAGTTTTGAACAATCTGATGCAGAAACAGACTACTCTGACAGCTTTCATTTGCCTCAATGGTTTCATTAGTTCCTTCATGTTCACCAGTACATGACCATAGCTGTACCATGAACAGCAAGGGAAGGAGGTCCCATCGAAACCCACCTTGACGGGACATCTTTACTAGTAACGCAATAGCAAGAGGTCACGAGTGTGCAATGAGCCGTAGATTTGATTGCTAAAAACCCACGCGTTGAAGAGCAGTGCAGTCAATGACATAACCCTTACAGTGTTCCTAAAAAGTACTATGGAAGAAATTGCCATGATCAAGGAGGGGAAGAGAATTCTGCCATGTGGACACACATCATGTTGTGTTACATTACAACAGGTTGACAGGATAGGGTCTGGCCTGTTTGCTTTATTACAGTTGTTTTACCTAAAACATTTAAAGGAAATAAAAGCTGTAGCAGACAGAGACACCTTCAATCCACCTGGTGGAGGATGAATCAGTGGTGCCAACAATATCTACAAGGTATTATCTGTTAGTGCCTTACACTCCTATCTATCTTCAGCTTAAGAGATCCAAATGCATGTAATTTGCATCCTTCAAGATGCCTTAGGTACCATATGGCTCCAGTGTCTCACCTTCCACCCCTCCTGCTGAAATTCAACCTACTGACTAACAAAGGATGTAAGATACATAGGAACACAATGGAAAAAATAAAGAAGAAAAAGAAAAGAAAAAACCCACCCTGTGCAGATGGCCTAACGTAACCTTTAGGTCAGCAGGAGAGTCCTGAACTGTGGTAAGTGTTCCCGTCACTGTTTATACATTTTATATTAGGCAGTCACTGGTAAAAGTAAAAATAATTCTGAGAGCAGGAATCTGGAATTCAGGCTTTCTGTCACCTCCTTGATGAATATCTTAGCAACTAGGCTTGTTTATTTTTAAAATTATTCCAATCCCTGACTTAGCTGGAGTAGAATACTTTGTGTACAATGTACTCCTGCAATGTTCTTCTGGCCAAACAACAGTAATGAGTTGTTAGTCATTAATCAAATCACTCATTTCATATAATGAGGTATTAACTTTGTCTATTCACTTCTCACACTTCTTTCTCTACCAGGCAAGTAACCAAAATCAAGGCTCCTTTTATGGTCCCACATATTTCTTGGAGGACCACAGGTGTTATAATAAGTAGAGCTACCTAACTCTTTTAATGATGGGGACTGTTATAGCAAGTTGCTGAAGCAAAAGGTTGCTAAACTGTTAAGGAAGAAGGAGATATATACGATTAGGGAAAAAAATATTCAAAACACTGGCAATATTTTGAAGAAAAATCCACCAGTTCACTGTGTGTCCATTAAGATGATGGCATCGGCTATATGCATTTTTGTGTATGCTTTTCATTCTGTTTAAATATTCTTCTCAATATGTCCTTGCATTCAAGCTAAAATTAATTTTTTTTTACAGGCAATCTCATTCTACCTGCCAAATGACAGATCACTGAAAAGATGTTCTGATACAAAGTGGCCTCCTTCACCTACTGCTTCTCTCCAGTCCACTTAAGAAATTATGTTCTTCCTTCTCCCCGCAATGCCCTTCTTTTAATACCTTTCCTTTTATTTTCTGTAATGTTCCTCCTTTGTTCATCCGTGGTGGTTCTGAATGCTAATGAGTCCACTTCTGATTTAGCATTTTGTGAGGTCAGTTTGTGAAGAGACTAGGGCAGACATTGTATTTTGAATCCCAGCTTAATTAAAGAAGTCTTGAACAAGGACTCAAGGTCGCTTATTGGGGCAGAGAAAGAAAAGAAAATATTGGTTCAAAAACTTATAACCAGCAAATGAAATTAGAGTGAAGGTGTCAAAAACGCTGCAGACAGCTCAGAGATCCTATAACTTAGGAAGACTAATTTCAGTGCTCATTAGTGCTTGCAAGGTACACTTAGATGGTGGTGATAGAGGAGTACCTATGAGCAGACATTTCCAAACATGTTGCCTAAATGGCTGCTGGTTCAGAATCACAACTAATTTCTCTGCATTTAATAAAATATTTATGTCTTTCTCAGTATGATAATACATAAAGGAACCTATATTTTTGCATAGAAATATTATTACCATAGAAATAGTAGTACCATATGAACCATGTATGTGTAAAATTTGACCTTTCTGCATGCACAAGGAAACCTCTGTGTCTAGGCCAAGCTGGGTGGTAAGAAAGGAAAGCCTCTGCTTTTGTTCACCTTTTAGTTCTAGGGCTGTAGATGAATTGACTGCAGAATACAAGGCAGAGATAAGTAAAAAATAACTGTAAGGTCTAGAGTGGATGAAATATCTCCTCTAAAAAAAACTTTGTGTCCAGTTGCAACTTCAGAGGCTTTAGAGTTTTGTTTTGCGTACTTATTTACTGTGTTCTGGTGAGAATGACCTCACATTTCAATTAGCATAGCTTGGGAGGTAAATGTTTTTTTCTTCTTTATAACTGGATAAAAAGAGGAATATTCACACAGGGAATATAATTCTATCACAGACAGCGAAACACCCCCAAAATTCTCAAAATCAACCAACCAACAAAATTTAAAAATCTCCCAAACCCCTAAGCTTTAACAAAAGCCTTAATTTTTAAGTTTTGATAAAGAATAAATATTTTTTCAAGAATTCTGATTGCAAAAACTTCTGCAGCCACTGGAGAATGACTTAGACACGGGTTACCCTTAGATCAGCTCAGTCTCTCCCTGGAATCCATCAAAAATGAGGAAACTCGTGTCTGTTGTGCCTTTATAGACGTTGATCTCTTCAGAGAAAGAGTTAAGCTGGTTGATACTGGTGTTTATGTTGAATAGTTCTCCTTTGGACATAATCCTATGACAAATTTAAGACTCCCTAACCTTTTTTATGTATCTGGGATTAAATGAAGAGAACATAAAGAACTTCCTTAAACCATATCTGATAGCACGGACTCCCTGGAGAATCAGAGTAGCTACAAGTGCTGCTGCTTCCCTCTCCTTCAAAGGAAAGTTAGGATTGGTAGTCCTCCAAAACAAAATATTGTGTCCAGCCATGAAACAATAAATCCAGCAATCAAGAAACCCATTCATCAAGCAGAGTTCTTACTGAGCATAAGTGCAGTTGTTCCACAATCTGTATGTGTCCATGCACGCCTCCTGCCTACAATCAAGAAAACCAAAGAACCAAACACAGGACACACAAAGCACCATTGCACACTGAAGAGATAAAAAGGTAATTTCAGATATTGACAGATCAAAATAAATCAAAGAGTGGCTCCACCCGGACAGTCAAGTCTCCTGAACAGGAACTTGAGATTTCTGCATGCAGTAGCCAGAGGCTTCCCAGCACTCTCATTTCTGAGTCAAAACAATCCCTCCAGATCTGCTCCTGCCAAACTGAGGTTGCTCTCACTACTGGGGATTTCAGTAGTCATCCTGTAGATTTTATTGATTCTTATTGTCACCACAAATTTACAATACTCTCCACCACATTGTCTCAGATTACAAAATCTGAGATCGGTCTTGGGAAACAGATAAACAGCTCACTTTGCTCCAAATCCCATTTGACTAAGAGAAATCAGAACTTAAGTTCAGTCTGACCTGAGATTTCGCAGTGACAGAGAGAAACAGAGACCAATCATCTCAATATAAGAAAAATAAATGGAAAAAACACAGTTTTGTCAAGTTACCCATTTCCCTTGATTGAATTAAAAAAGTTTTGGTTTGAGTATTTTGAAAAGAAATAAGAGATGGTGACAAAACTTTCTATTTTATTGAAAAGGACAGTAGTTAAGGTATTAATTGCAGAAATTAAAGAGTCCAGTCCTTTGTCTGAGTGAGGATACTGAAATTCCCAGTCTCTGTGTAATTGGGCAATGGCTCACGGTGGGCAGATTCAGCTGTAGCTGTATCAATTGGCAATGGAGATGGAACTCCAGAGAAAATATTTTCTCATGTTTGTGTTCAAAGAAAAAGTCATGAGGTCATTCTCTTTTGCTCTTTGTCAGTGAGTATTTTTGTATTTTATACCTAGGAGTATTTCAAAGAGACCTTTTTTGCTCTGCTGCACAGCCTGATGAAGGGTGGTTAGGGAACCTGTCTCAGAATTTCACGATTGTCTATCTGCTTTGCTCAAACCAAGGCTTCCCAGTGCAGGAACAGTGCTCTAACTACCGGGCAACAGGTACAGCTGTCATATCTTCTCTTTAATGAGCATTTAAAATACTCTGTTCTGCGCTTCCAGACAAACAAACTGTCACAGCATGTCATTATAACAATGCAATGAATGTATTTATATGCCTATGTACATAATCAGAAGGCACCTATCCTACTGAAGAAAAAGGCACTAATCTGCAGTTGCTGCCACTTGAGCTGTAAGGACATTTGCATTAACTGTTCTCTTTTTCTCACTGATATGTTAATCTCTCAGTTTATAGCACCAAGCATTGTGCTGAGCAGGGACAGTAACACAGTCCTGCCAGGTGGTACGTTTTTAGCCTTACCTATTAGCTTAATAAAGCCCCCCTTTATGGACAGCTAAGATGGATGAAAAATATTAAAAGTCTTTGGATCCCATAATTTCATTCTTCTGATTACTATGGGGAGTTGAGGGAAGCATCTTATGAAAACTATATGTAAGTACAATTAAGTGGCTGCTTGGACATGCATAAAATACTTCTTCAAAACTACAGAATGATCCCAAGAAAAATCTTGCTGCTCAGTCAGAAGCTGTTCATACACTGTGTTAGCTGGACACACAACAGGATAAATCTCAGCTCAGATCCCTTCCTCGTTCTTTTGCAATGCGGACTACATGTCAACTATCCAGAAGAAAAAGAGCCTTTTCTGGCATGTCTGCATGCCATGCTTCAGAGAGTTCCCAGCAACCCAGTGACCACAGCTCACAGCTGCTGCTTTTGTCTTTTCAGTTTTCATTTTTACTCATTTTCAGGGCACTACAAGACTTATTCATTTTTTTTCAGAAGCTGAACTACTGTAAATGTTATGAAGAGTTTAATAACGTATAAAGCATTTCTCAGAAACCACCAGCCAAGTACCATATATTACAGACTCCCAGGGTTTTCATTTATAGCACAGAGCAAATGCTCAGGATGACAAAAACTGGACTCATTGGACCTTACTATATGTGCTGCACGATGACAGATTGATTTTCATATCAGATATAGTTTGAAAGATGGAGGGGAAGCAAAAATTGGGAAAGAAAACCTGAAGAGTGAACAGCAGTTTTAATTTATTTTTATGTAATCCATTTGTGGCAGAGATCAAAATGATAACATGTAGTTATTTTTTCCGTTTCTAGATGCAGTACTGTGAGCAGACTTCTGATGCTGAGGGCACATCAATAGGTTATTATAAATAGCATTTATATATTGAGGAATTTGAGGTCAAACCTTTGGTTCCTGCACCACTTGCACTTCTGCTTACACTTTCTTTTGTATTTCACTCTTTAAAGCTTTGATCCTCCCTTCTCCCAGTTTTAGAGTTTGTTTCAGTGCTGTTTACTGGAGTTCTGGAGATCCAGCTATCCTGAGATGCATGTAAATTTTACTAAAATCAATGGACCTCTCCACTAGCTTTGATTTGGAATATTTTGTACTTCACTTGTGGACAGAGAAACATAAATGTTAGCTAATAGCCCATAGCTATGTTTTGGTTTACCAGCTCTTTGAGCTTGTCATTAAGAAAGCTTGATTCTCTTAGGAAATAGTCGCAGTAGAGGACCCTTAATCCTCCTTCCCTAAGCAGAGACTATCAGAAATCTCATTGCACTTCCTATCCTATATGCATACCTAGGATCCTTACAATTTAATTATTTATGCAGCTACTGGACAGAATTCATTGAACACTGACCATTAAAATATTCTCTAGGGAATCCAAAAGAGAGTTTTCTAGTATTGATGTTAGGTTATGTTTGGCTGGACTGAAAAATAAAGGAAAGCTTCAATCAGAACATACCAAGAACTCCAATTTTTTATTGCAGAAAGCAACGCATTCACCTTTTAAAACTCTGATGCTTTATACAATGCTATACCCACTTCACCTTATAAATCATTGTCTGAAGTGAAGCAGAATGTTGGAAATTACAGCTGAGAGGGTGAAGAAAGAGGCACTGAATATTTTTAATCATATTTATTAATCATAAGTTGAAAAAAGGGCTGAGAATTGGTGTCTGCTCAAGGAAGACGATGAGATGGGGAGTAAAGTGCCTGTATTCTAAAAGTCTGCTTTACCAAAGCTCAGAAGAACTACTTGTGCAAATGTACAGCTGGCATGTGGAGAAAAGAAGAAAATGGGTATTTTTCTACACTAAGACACTGAATAAACCCACTCATTCTTCTGACGCAGTGGGAGAGTGGGAGACATTCAGAAGCAAGGTGGACGTGGGACTGTGAACGTATATTAAAATAGCACTCATCATTAAGTTTTCCTCATGTTTTCTAATTAACACAATTTAAAAAAAAATAATCAAATGAACCTGTCAATGCTTTGAAGTACCTTATTATTCACAGTGATTTGTTTATGAGGCTTTTTTTTCTCTTGAACTAATTTAGAGTATGGATGCACTGACGAGGCTGCTTTATTGCTTCATTTTCAGTATACCAGTGTTGAATTTGCAATCCCACAGCTGGGTGCAATTCTCAGCAGTTCAGTCACATGGACAGAGTTGGGTACATTGAAAGTCAAAACCAATTCTTGGTTTCTTCTTCAATGTGCATATCTCATTAGCCAAAGAGGACTGTTTAGAAGCAATTAATCAGTGAAATTTACATTACGTACACTGCTTATGCTAATTTATAACAATACATAGAGGTTGTAATTCAGACAACAAAGGTTCTAGGCCAAAGAACGTATGAAGTACACAGAACAGCAAGTGAAAACAAATGAAAGAATTTAGTCAGAGGTGAAAAATTCAGTAGAGACGGGTATTCATTTTATTTTCTTAAAATTAGAAATTATTTCTGAGATGAATAACTTAGATACATCTGAAGTAATGACAAGAATTTAGGAGCTTGTACAAAGCTAGGAGCTGATAAAAAAATCTTTACAATTCTCAGAGCTTTGATTTTGGTGGTTTCTCTACAGAAATCAACTACCTTTTCTTTAGGATTGCCAGGGCTTTAATTTTCCATTCTGTTTGTTGAAATTTTTTCCCAGGCAGTGAACATGAGGCAGAGGAATCAGAAGCTGGGTGCTTATCCTTGACTTTGCTGACTGCCCCTTCACCCATCTACCCTGCTTCCCACCACGCTTTTCCTGCTGAGGCTGAAAGCTGTCTGGGAGACCAACAAATTCACAGCATCCTCCCCAGGTCTAGTACATTCACACTGGGACACATGGGCACAACTACACTACAAATAATAATGCCCCTTTCTCCCCAGCCAGCAGGGTCTTATCATGAGGCACTTTGTTAAAAACCACTGAGGGTCTTCACCAGGGAGACCATTCATATTAGTTTTTCCTTATTCCCAAATTAAATTAGCTGTATTTGATTTCATTTTAAGGTACGAAAGAGAAATTTTATTTGCATAATGTTTCATGAGTATAGAAAACCAGTAAATGAAATAGATCCACTAAATGCTTTGGGTTTTTTTTTGGGTGAATTGTTTAAAAAAGAAATACAGCTGTACTGGTTGCCCAGTTGCAGTAGGAAATGAAACTGCATCTATCATCAGCACAAAAGGAGACAAAACCTACCTACTACTGTATTCCCCTGAAAGCATGAGTCACAGACCTATTGAGAACAAAATATGGATGTCAGATGGTAGCCCCTCAGGCTGTCTGGCAACCTGCTTGCTGCTCAGAAAGAGGTAGCAGCTGCTTCATATAAGACTAATAAGGATGATAGAAAAGCCTATGCTGGCTTTCACATATCCACACCTGAAGAAAACAGGCAAGGCAGGCTATATTTGAACCTCAGGAAACAAGAAAATCATAGTAAATGGGCTTGGAAGAAAGTACTGGGTAGTCTTCATTTATGGAGAATCAAGAAGGATTCAGTCCTCCGATTCATTTTTCGCTTTTTATTCTAATTGAATTTGAAATCCTATAAAAATGTAAATATTTAATGCTGTTTTACACTGTCCTACATTATATTTGGGTTCTTATGCTGGGGATTTAAAACGAGTTAAGAGAATTCAGCTGCCCACTTTGATAATCCCACTCTGCTCAGTAGGCAGCTGGTGCTGGAATGCTGTGAAGAAGGGAGGGTCACATGCAGAAATCCACCAAGATACTGCAGGAACTTCCATATCAAAAACTGTCAGTTACTGGTGGCAAAAGGGCAGAAGGTGGACCAAAACTTCCCTGTTATTCTAGAACAGAGACTTCATGGTTTTCTTTGAAGTATGGAAGACAAAAGGGTTTCGGGTGTTTTTTTCCTTTAAAGAAAAAAAAACGGGGGGGGGGGGAAGAGGGGGGCTTTCTTGAGCAGATAATATCAGTTACTGTAGTAGTCAGAAACAGTGTCTACAGAAGTACAGGTGAGTGGAGCAAGAGTAAATGCAACCTGTGGCTGATAAATTGGATTACTTTTAAAGAAAACTACAGTTGTGGGAACATTAAAAACATTACCAAAAGGTGAACTGATTTCACAAATTACTTAACTGCATTAAAATGCAACTGAAAAAAATATCATAAAGGTCTGATATTAGAAATAAAAAAAACTCCAACCATTGATTTTTCCTTTTTTTATATTCAAAATGCTTTTCATTATGATATTTTTGTTTTCAAGACTTCTCCTCTTAAAAAAAAATAAAGCAAGTTTTATTCCCTGTCAAAAGCAATGTTTTGTTTAAGCTAGAGTGTTTTTTTAAAAAACCTCTTGATTCACTGAGAAACTAAAATAAATCTTGGCTTGCCCCAAAAGGTGCTTTGTTTTTCTCGTTTCCAGAACTTCTAGGAAAAAAAGAATCCTTTATTCATACAGCTGTAGTGAGGCAGAGGGGGAGAAGTGGGTTGCTGATTAGAGGAAACATGCTGAAGTCTCTCTCAAGAGATGCTGCAGCCAATGTATTTCAAGGTCTATTATGCCATAGCTCTTTCCTTTGTCCTTCCTTATAAAACAAAAGAATATGTTCCTCTTACTTATTTTTGCTCCCCCTGCACACAAGACAGCAGATCCTAAACATGGAGAAGCGATAACAGACCTTTGTAAAAAAAGCACTGAGTGTCTTGGGCCAACCCTGACAGAAGCCTTCAGGTGTGTGCAAATAGAGATTTAAGCAGATACTCGTGCTTGTAGGAAGTTCGTAATTCAGCAGGCTGAAATAAAATGAAGGAGTACCAGACCATCATTAAAATGGTTGAGCATTTCTCACTTCTTCAGAAACCCAGATGTAAAACTGTACCTGGCACAACAATACTTCTGCCCAGGTGCTAGTCTGACACCCAGAGAAGCTCTTTCTTTAAAGAACATTATTTTCAAATAAAGATCAGGTCCAAAATATAAGATTCAATCTAGATTAAAAGATTCAACCTGTCATATTCCTTCCGATGACTTTAATTGCTTTCTGTTATTGGTGACTGGTCTCTCAGTAAAATTTAAATCAGCATAAAGAGTGGAATATCTAGAAAGAGAAGTTTTATCATTCAAGTAGTCTACCGCAGGCTCCCCCTCCTGACCTCTGGGGACCTGAAACCCTCCCTTCAGCTTCCAGCCTGTAAGGCAGACACAGTATTATAATTTCTTCCATTTTTTTTTCTGCTTCCCTTTTTGGTATTGGATGTTGTTTGCAGCAGCCACTATTAGGGGAAGTTTTAGACCATCTTCTCCAGAGGGTTCCTCAGCTGCCTCAAAAAATGTGACAGCAAATGCCTTGTTCAGGCCCAAATCAGGGCTTAAACTCCTTGTAAATGTGTACATTTGAGAATTTAAATAAAAGCAAGCATCTTGACAGTTCACCCACGACTGACAGAATATGTAGAAATTGTTAAAATAATTTTCTAAATCAAGTTATAAAAAGATATTCAATGAAATTGTGTCAAAATCCCATAAAAACAGGGGAGTGTCTTAAATGTCAAAAAGTATTTAAACGCTAATGAATGTCTGTTTCACATATAAATGAACAAGACAATTTAGGAAATAAAAATGATCTCCTTCCTCCATGCCCTATTGATTATGTGCCTGTAACTCCGCAGTGAATAGGATACCACCCACTTCTTCGATCAGGCTTTTTACTCATTATGGATATTCTGAGATATCTTTCAAGCTTCAACATGTGTGTTTCAAATATGCAAGAGCTGTGATGGCTGAAGGGCAAGCTTGTTATCTATTCAGATAATGAACAGAGTGCTAAACGCAGCCATTATATTAAATCCTGGAAGAAATTCAGTATTGTCATTCAAGTGATATGACGTGCATTTCTTTTATAAAAAGCTTTCAACACTTCTCTAAATTAGTTAATGAAAAAGTGAAAAAAATCCCTGACAAATTATAGCAATAGCACAAAATTAAAAATATGTCATCCTCAGATTTAAAATATCTGTAAAATGTTATTCACATTAATACTTGTTTCAGGAACTTTCATGTTTAAAGGTATCCTGGTTACCATACCATACAGTAGAGGGTCTTTTCCTTCCAATTCCCTATCTGAGAAACCAGGGAGGCTGGGGAACTCTCGTGTAGGTTTTATGAAAGAAAATTGTCCTGAGGTTTTATGGAAGAAAGGATTCATCCAGAAGTTTGTTCCGAAACCATTATTGAAAAGAACTCTAAGAATACTAGAACTTCCAGTCACCAAAACACCAGGTTTTTCTGAAAATCACTGTGATTGGATATGCATATATTTTGATGAGAAATCCATTTTCTCAAGGCCAATTTAATGTGTGCATATCTTTCCAGTCCTAGCTTCTCTGGCTCCCAGGCCACACCACATGTGAGCTGGTTTGGAGAGACAAAACAAAGCTCTGCAGAGGCCTCCATCTCCCCAGCAGATTGCTTTTATTGACAAAAATGGAAAAAAGTGTTGCGGTGGCAAAGTCCACTTTACACCCTGCAAGTTACTCTAAAAGTGGTCTCTCCCTACAACACTGTGCTAGAAAGTTCTCCCTTTGTCTAGATCCTGCTGGTCACTGACCTCCCTCCCCCCTCCCATCCCTTCTCCCATTGGCCCCTCTTATGTCACTCACCCTTGCCTCTGCCCCCCAGCCCTCAGACCATTGGTTTTGGATGCTCTGCCCGCCTTTGGGAGCTCTCAGGTTAAAAGTGGCACGGGCTTTCGGTTTTTTCGGGCTTTTGTGGTTCTTCTTGCCTTTGTTCCCTTCGGGTGTGTTGCCATTAAACGCCTCGGAATTGCATGCAGAGATCCCCTGTCGCCCCTTCGTCTCCGGTTCGTGCTGAGGCTGTGTGTGTGCGTGGCTGTTCGCGTACATCTGCGAGGGTGAGATCGTGTGCAGCGCGGGTGCTGGCAGAGGGCCGCCTGAGCGTGTCCACGAGGGACCCTGTGGAACAAACGCGGCATCGATTCACCGAAGCTCTCATTCAATAACCCAGGGTCCCGTTCAACCCTGAAGCATTACTCTTCTGCAGACTCTCACCCTTGTATTTCTGTGTAGAAAAACATGCAGCACACAAAGCATTTTCTCAGACGCTGTTGAAAAATGCTCTTCTGGAAAGAGCTGGATGGGGATTGCTGTCAGAGACCTCAATAATATTGACTGTTCTCCCCTTCTCTTTCAGAGATACATGTTGCCTGGGCTCTGAAGTTCCATTCTTTCATCTCATGGAAAAGCCAGTGCTTCCCTCTCTTGCAAGGAGACAAACTGAAAATGATAAAATCAGAAAGGCAAAACATATGAGTTCTAAACATTTAAACATTTGGATTACCACTTAGATAGGTGTAGTCATATTATACTCAGAAGTTTATTGATTCATCTATAATGATAATATAAATGCACAAATCACAGGCCATGACTAAAAAACTGGATGCCTATGGAATCCTTACAAGTAGAAACACAAAAGTTGATATTTTTTTTCTCATTTGAAGATTAAAAAGAAATTCAATCTTTTACTCCTCTAAAAAGACCATTTCTGCTGGTTACTGTCACATTTTCAAAGGTACTTAAGCTTCCAGCCCATGTAAAATTTATGCTGTCGGAGACTTGAATTTTAAAAAATCAATAAATATCTAATTCTCAAAAATTACAGCTTCAGATAGGCCAAATATTGATAGCTATCTGCAAGGAACTTATGTCTTCAGCCCCAATATATAAATTTACACTTCTAATTTTTAAAATATTTTCTATTCAACATGTGTAAAATTAATAGGGTTCCTTTTCCAACCTTAGTTTTATACTTTGAAATAAAACAATAGTTGAAAATTTAATGTTTCATGACTTTATAGGATCTTTTTGTAAAGAAAATATTTTTATTTTCGTTGGGTGAAATAAAAGTATGTCCCTATGTTTCTCAGCACAGCTGGTGGATCAAAGCTAAATTACTTAAACGATTTTGTGATTATATGTGCATTTGACTAGTAGACTCTTTCTCCTCTAAACTTTTTCTGTAGACAAAACAGAGGCAGGTGTTTTGGTTGCTCAATTAATCACAGCATCACAGAATATGCTGAGTTGGAAGGGACCCAAAAGGAACATTGAGTCCTGCTCCTGGCCCTGCACAGCTCCACCCCCAAGAATCACATCCTGTTCCCGAGAGCACTATCCAAACACTTCTTGAACTCCATCAGGCTGCTGTTGTGACCACTTCTCCAGGGAGCCCATTCTAGTGCCCAAACAACAACTGGTTGAAAAACCTTTTCCTAATACCCAACCTAAACTTCACGCCATTCCCTCTGGTCCTTGCAGTTTTGATTCTTTTATGTTCTGAGGGTACTGTGTTCGACATAAAGTTACTGATGTATATGTTCTGGTGCAGCCTTGTATACAAAAGGCATCTTCTTTAGTGCTTGGGTCAGTGAAAGAAAGCAACTCATCAAGGATTATGCAGTTCTGGTAACTGCTGCAGAGCAATTCACAACTCCCAGGTAACATCAGAAGGAGCCAAATTTATCAATACAAATTAAATTCTTCAGAAATGTATGATCAGCCAAACCAACATATCCCTGCTCCACAAGAAAGTTGGGAAGGGGGTGGCTTTCTATGGCTCTCATCTCTGATGTCTCGTTCCATTAAAGGCCAGGATTTATGGGATTGCGAAAAAAACAAAGCTTTCCTGTGTTGCCCAAAAGTAAATTAATTAATTCATTTTCTGTACGGCCAAAATCTTCATTTTTGACACTTCATCCTGCAAAAGAGACAAAATGCAGAACACAAAAACCCATGAAGATCATCAATTATGAATTTCCAGCCAACAAAACCCACTGTGACTATGGTATCAGACAGCTGGCTTACAATTCCTAACATACCAGCGTAACATAGTGCATCATATACAGGAATTACAGCAGCAGGTATCAGTGAGCAATGAAGTTATTTTTCAGCATTAAGTATGTACAGTGCTGTCTATATCCTCCTCCATCTGCCTAGATGTTTTCCTCCTGTTACAGGTTCTGCAATCTATCTGCTTGAATGTCCTCAATGTTATACAAGTTGCATTTAACAATCAGAACTAAGAAAGCACACTTTTAAAAATGGAAACTGTTTGTCAAATAATACTTTTTCACCCTCCTTATTTTTGCTGTAGTTCTATGCTAATTTAAACATTAATCCTTTAAAACTTAACATTTTTTACCTCCTTTTGCAAAAGAAGCCTGTGTTTCTGAATGATAAAAAATACAAAGAAAACACCTTTTTATTTCTGAAACCCAAACATCTGAATCTGGGCAATAATTAATACGTGGAAGTGCATACACCATAAAAGATCATTATCATCAGATCTAAAGTGAGTGAACATATGGTGGTAAGTCAAACAGCACAGAAGTAGTATGAGTAACAACACCAAGTCATTAGGTAAACAAGGAGGAAAGGAAGGTAACATTGCATGAAATAACTGGTGACAGGATAGCATTTGTGAGCAGTTTATGTTTAATGATGTTTCTTTTCTATGGGGCAACCAAGGGTAACATATGATGCCAGTGATGTGGACATACTTTGGGTGCATTTTTCTAATTAAGTAAAATGCCCTTCAAAGCAATGGTGAGAAGATCACAAAAATCAAATGCTGCTCTTTAGATTCAGACTTAGAGTTCAGGACAATCCAAGGCACAGAGAAGATTAATGTGTTGTCCTCCACATCACCCCTGCCCTCTCTGTATCCAAGCAAATGGCCCACAGGACTGCAAAGAGGCAGCTTGTTAAACCATTGCTGTACTCACGCAGGACGCCCAAGATCACAGAGCCATAGCAGCATGCTGCAGACTGATATTATAATTGACAGAGCTGCCCTAACACAAGTGCATTGCTCCAGGATCCTGGACACATTGGATTTGGGGAACTCAGGAGCTGGGCAATGCATTGCTGAAGTATAGGGTGACATTACAGTGAAAGGATCCTGAAGCATTAGAATATATCAAACTCTTTGGATAGTAACCCTCTTAAATTTTAATCTGGCACATGGTCAACTATGACTGCCAGCTCTCAGAAGGAGGAGGGGAAGGACTGATATCATTAGAAAGGGTGCTGCCTAGAATTGTTTCTTCAGAGATAGAAATAGCATGAAGCTGATGGGAGCAGCTCCAGGGAGAAATAACATTCCCTAGTGAAATCTAACAGAAATAGCCTGTACAGTAGTTTCACCATGTCACAGAGTGAATGGTGACAGTGCACAGAGGGTATTTCTATGCAGAAAATTACTGAGAAGCAGTAGGAGCAGGAGACATGTTACAAGATCAACATGACAAAGTGAGCAATTAGGCTTTCATGAAACTGAGGACAGAATTTTTTTGCACTCTGTCATCAGCTCTCAGGGCTAAGGCTGATGCTTATGACCTTACAGAGGCTGATCAAAACAGGCCATGCTGGGTCGGGACCTATTGAGTTGCTTCCTTCTGTGGAGGTGATGGAGTTCATTCCAAATGTAGCTACTCTGAGGCATTAAACAAATAAAACTCAGTATGCATTAAAATAACATGATTAAGGTTACAAAGGTTACAGAGTGGAGCATTTAAAAGCTACTTCTGCAGCCTTAATTCAGTCCCCTTTGTGTGTTTTCTCCTTCTTCCCATGACTATCCCTACTATTTCTACACCATAAATTTGCCTTATAGTAAATTTTGTTCACTCTATCACAACAGTGGGCAAGAGCTTGTAGGAAATATTACATGTACAGTATGGAAGAGCTTATAGAGGAACTATCTGTTCACCGTTTGTTTGATCTTCATGGTTCAATATGTGGTCCCAGGATATATTTGCTGAACGATATGCAAACTGCTCAGACTTAATCCGTGTCTTTTTGACTCACACTAATGTAACAGTACTTTAGGTGTCTCAGTGAGGCACCCAAATTAGGAGGTTATGCTCTCCATGGCAATAGAAAGACTAACTCCAGCTACAGGGAGACAGAAGTAGTGACTTGCCGTTTAGTTCTTAACACAGAAAGCCTCCTCTGTAAGGAGATAAATAAACAGATGGGGAAAAAATGGCCTTAACTTCAACTAAAATAATCTAAAATCACTGAGAAAGTAAGTCTACTGCCACTCAAATGAGCACTGGTATATTCCCTTCCCTGTTAAGCTTTATTTTTGCCACAACTAGCACCAATATAAATGTTGCTCTATATTTGCTGCTATCAGGATACTCCATTATAAGCCAGTAAACAAGCTAAACATTACCCTAGTTATAACTTAATTGCATCCTCTGGGAAGGGGACTGCCATCAGGTCAGGTTTTCTGAAGTCACAGCATTAACACATTTCTATCATTACACCTTTCTTAACACAACCAGTGTTTGAACAGGAAACCCATCAGCAAAAGCTATAGGCCCTGGTGAAAGCAGCCATGAAAATTCACTAAATCAGCATTTTTCCAACATGTGATCAGGTTCCTGACTGGACTTTTTTCCTGAGGTTTTATACCACTTTCTCTGACATTGTTGGGCAAAATCTCTCTCTTATCTACAAAAGAATTTCACAAGGTTGAACTGTGGCCAGCTGAACACTGTTGAATACTTACCTCAGGCCTAGTTATGTGTTTGGGAACAAGTCTGGTAGCTCTGGTAACCAAAATGGCCTTAAATTTTGTTTAGTTCGTGAACCCAAATAAATATTAGCTGAGAATTACTTACAGGCAGAAATATTTTGTCACAATAATTTTGTAACACAACAAAAAACCAAAGCCACAGGAAACCCAAAAGCCAAATGAGAGAACATGTTAATGGTTATAAATCAAAGCATCTTTGTCAACAGATTTTACCAAGTATCTACTTAAACCATTTTTTTCTTCTGATTAATAATAGTATGATATAATCCCTCTGGAAGAGCAGAGCTTGGAAACGTATGTCTTAGGACCTTTATTCAAAGGAGCTTTTGCCTCCTTCCAGTGTAACTAAAGGCTACTGGAATTAGGCATCTATTTTTAGCACCATGAAAGAAGATAATTAACCTCAAGAAGTTCAACAAGGCCAAATGCAAGGTGCTGCACGTGGGTCAGGGCAATTTCCAATAGCAATACACAGTGGGGGATGAAGAGATTGGGAGCAGTCCTGGGGAGAAGGGCTTGGGTACTGGGGGATGGACAGCTGGACATGAGCCAGCCATGTGCACTCACAGCTCAGAAAGCCAAACATGTCCTGGGCTGCATCACAAGAAGTGTGGGCAGCAGATTGAGGGAGGGGATTCTGCCCCTCTGCTCCGCTCTGGGAAAACCCCACCTGGAGTTCTGCATCCAGCTCTGGGTCATCAGAATGAGAAAGACATGAACATGTTAGGGTATGTCCACAGGGGGTCATGAGGGTGATCACAGGAATGGAGCACCTCCTATGAAAACAGGCTGAGAGAGTTGGGACTGTTCAGCCTGGAGAAGAAAAGGGTCTGGGCAGACCTTACTACGGCCTTTCTGTTCCTGAAAGGGGTTTATAAGAAAAATGAGGACAAATTTTTAGCAGGGCCTGTAGTGACAGCTTTAAAGAGGGTAGATTTATGTTGGACATAAGGAAAGAATTATCTACTATGAGGGTAGCAATACATTGGCACAGGTTGCCCAGAGAGGTGGTAGATGCCCCAACTCTGGAATTGTTTAAGGCCAGGTTGAATGGATGTTTGAGCAACCTGATCATGTGGGAAGTGTCCCTGCCCATGGCAGGGATGTTGGACTAGATGTTTTTTAAATGCCCGTTCCAACTATTTTATGACTGTTAACTAAATTGTTCAGCACATCAAAACTTTATCTCTGTAAACACAGCTCTCTCTGGTCTTCTTAATGATTTTTTCCTTACAGGTAACAACCTTTGTCTACTCTATCATATTTAGAAACATCTACTATTTACTTCTGTTTTTATTAGGATTTATTTTTTAGGGGCAGTACCTCTCAAATTTACGTGGTGACCATTAAGGGGGATGTTGCACTAACGTTGCTCCCTCCACAACTTTCTCATCTGGGCCAGCCATGGTGTTTGGGACCTCAGTCTTGGCCCCCAGCTGTCATTAGGGTTAGGGTTCAGGGTTCAACAGGCTTACAGTTCCAGGGACACTGAGGCTGAAAAAGGCATACCAAGGGGAGTGTGGCCTTTGCATCTATGTCGCTCCCTCCACATCCTCCTAATCTGGGCCACCCACAATGCTGGGGACCTCAACCTCAGCCTTTAAGTACCCTTAAGATTAGGGTTCAGAGGTCTACAAAAGGCCTACAGCTATAAAACTTAAGAAAAAAAACTCAAATGCAATAAACCGCAAAACTGATGAATGTTTATGGGACTTCCACTAAATAAAATGCCTTTTGCTTGTGAGACAAAACATTTTCATGATTATTTGATTATTTTTTTACAAATTTTACCCTATATTATTCTTTATTTTTCCTTTTGGAAATTGCCTCAAGCTGTCAAAAAAAATAGTAATTCCAGCATAGAAGCAAATAAAAGAAATAAAGTAGAAAAAAAGAGGAATCAACAAGGAAAAGCAAAACATTAGACACTCACTTGCCTTCATGGCACCGAAACTGTGTAAATTACAGGTTATATTTTGGTCCTTCTTGGTACTTTCCTCCTTTGGCCTTGACTTTGGCCAAAAACCACAGATTTCCTAAGTGCTCTTCCATCCATGCTGTGATGGGCTTCTCCACCACCTCCAACCCCGCCAGCAGCAGCAGCAAGGACAATGCACAGATGTCACCCAATTCTTTTCATAGGTATCCTGCCTGCCCTGAAGACTTAACGTCACAAAAAAATTACAGCAATAGCACACAACATCTTATTTGGGTGAAAACCTGTAGCAAAAGGTTTTGCAGCCTGATGGTAAACTGACGTCCTTCTGTATTTTTTGTTGTTGATGGCGGTGGCTGGTTTTCTTTTTTCTCTGCTCATTTTTCCTTCCTTTGACTTTAGGATCTTGAAGTTTTTGGATGTGTTCTTCCACCTGAAGAAGGCTAGAGGTAGCCTCATTTCTAATTTTCCCATACATCACCATGAAAGGTCATTTCAGGGAAAGGGCTGAGTGAATAATGGATTTGGGAGGTTCACTGACTGACAGGGAAACAATTAGGTGAGGTAAAACTGAAAAATGCCCAAGGTATGTGATCAAATTAAGATTTTTTAATTTTTTTTTCATTTAAATAAAGATATTTAGTTAATTTTGTAGTTATGTAAGTCTTGTGCAAAATCATTCAAATTTTATTTCATCTCTTGTAAAAATAGAGCATGGAGTGAAGTATTGAAATTAAATGTTACACAAATTCCAAAAGTTACTCCTCTATTTTTTTTTCAGCAAAATGTCCAAAGCACTTAGAAAATTTAATCCAATTGTGATAACTGCTTCAGTACTGCATTTGCATTTATTAACAGTGTTAACATTTTAGATGTAAAATCAAACCACTGTTCAGCTGGCTCAAACTTACTGCTTTATTTATGTGGAACATTTAGAAGGATTAGGATTTCATGCTTACCTGGGACAAAACCAGATATGAAAACGCTTTCTGAAGGGAAATATCTATGTCCCCATCACTTTTCTGAGAGGGAAAATGCTCTGACATGGGCTGAGTTATTAACAGTTTATAACTCATGATGTGTTAACAGCAAGCATGCAGTTCTTCTCCGGCCATCTAATCCCTGCGAAGCGAAAAAAAATCATCCTTATCTGGATTTGCATAAATTCACTTATTATTTTTAAATAAAGATAGAGATTGTATCTGATATCACCGAGTTTAACATTCTGACTTCACTCTGAAAAACTAAACAGTTTATGGCTGATTTTCAGCAGCTTCTGCTTACACAGCGCAGGAGCTGACCCAGCCTTCGATTGCACCAAACAACTGTTTTGCCCCAAAATAGTAGTAGTCATAACTTAACTATTTGAAAGTCAGTTTTTTAAAATGGTTTGACAGAAAAAAAAAAAAAAATCAGAATAAAAGGGTTAAACGACTAATGTTGGAGAATTCTGCCCTGTCAAGAGCCAGTTTGAAGAGATGGTTGACAATACATCTCTTGTTTTTAAGCAAGTATCAGAAATCACTGAGACCAAACAAGGGTTTGGTTGCTCTAGGTTGGATCTAAGGGGGGTGGGATTTTTGGGTTTTGTTAGCTCCACATGGACTAGCATACTTGAAGAAGAAAGGTTTCAGAGCATTTTTTGGTAGTCAAATAAATTGAATGTTGAGTCACTGCTATAATTAGATAATTAGGATAATAGAGGAAAAAAAAAAAAAAAACATTTAGGCTTGTATCAGTCTGGGAAGTTATATGTATTCTTCCTGCCTGTTGCAGTCTTATGTTCGTAAATTTTCAGGCTGCTGTATATGATGATGATAGAGAATCCTGCAACAGAGTCACTTTTCCAAGCAGGAAATGGTGTTTCAACTGCTTTGGTGCAAGGTTTGACTAAAAATGAAGAAAAGCAAAAAAAAGAAAATAATAATAAAATTAATTATTTCAAGATGCCTAAAATTACCATGTAGAAAAAGGAGAAAGGCATATGAGGAAGCAGAGAGAAACTCTAAAAGAGTGAACTAGCACAGTGAAAAAGAGCACAAACACAGAAACTGGAGGGTAGTCAGGGAACAGCAAATGCAAACTCTGTGAAAAGAGAAATGATGCTTAATTTCTGCAGCCTGGACAGGCTTAGCAAAGTTATCTGTTAGTGAAGAATGTTGTTATTGATGTTAAGGGAAATGCATACTCACTACGGAAATAAAAATTGAGAAACTGATCTGGGCAAAGGGGCACTGCTGTTTCTGTTTCATGAGCTAGAAACAAATGTTCCCTTTTTGCCCTTATAGACTCTCACTGCTCTGATGGTCTTGATTTTCCTCTTCACACATAACCATGGCTAATTTGTGCCTGTTTATCCTTGTACCAGCATTACTCATTAGCTAAAATGTGTCTTCTCTCTCTTATGTCTGCTCTTACATTATCTGCCCCCAGCTCATAAAAGCAAAGTACATTTAGTCCCAGGAACCCTTCTTAGCCCTTGTTCCAGTCTGAATTTGTTTCACATGGTTGGCCAGAAGGGTATTCCACAATCGGGATGGGCTCTTACAGGCTATATATGAATGGGAATGTAAGAAACAGGGCTCAAAATCAGCTTTTCACACTCAGCCCAAAATCAAGTGTTTTATAGAATCACAGAATCATTTAAGTTGGGAAGGACTTCTAAGATCTTTGAGTCCAACTATCAATGTAGCACCACCACATTCACCACTAAACCACGTCTCTGAGTGGCACATCCACAAAAATTTTTAATACCTCCAAGAACAGCAATTTCACCCCCTCCCTGACCATTCTTTCACTGAAGAAATTTTTCCTAATATTTAATCTAAACCTACCCTGAAGGAAACAGTACAGAGGAACATAAGACAATAAAAATATAAAAGCAATACAAGGGAACACAACCAGATTACAGGATAATATTTGGTTATCTTCTTTCTACATAATATTAATGAATCATAGTCATTGTGTAAATAACCAACATGTGCAGCAAGTAATTTTTTCCTATTAGTCCCTAAAGTCATAATTTTCTTCTTACTCTGTTATTGCCATCATCATTCATCTTTTTCATCCCGTATGATTTTTAACCCTTCCCTATTACTGGCAATTCCTCCATGTCATCATTACATTTTAACAGATCAACCACATACCATGAGCCAAGATTGCTAATAAAAATGTTAGATGAAATAAGTCTCTAATCTAGTTTTCAAGACAATTGTCTAACCAAGAGTTTACTTCAACATTTCACTTTTTCTCTTTTAAGTCTATTCCTTACCCATTTTAAAATTCTTGTGCTAATCCCTGACTTCTTTAGCTAATAATTTTCCTTGTGGAATTGTATCAGATGCTTTGTAAAAGTCTAAGTAGATTAGATGTATTTCATTTCCTTTGTCCAGAAAATCAAAGGAAAATAGAATCTTAATCCAGCACGATCAAGTAAGCCTTTGTAAACCCATGTTGTATTCTATCACACTTTTTTCTATGTCTTAAATTACCTTCAAAATCTAGAATCTATAGAAGTGAGGCCAGAAAAACAAAAGAAAGTAATTTTTTATTGAAGGGCTGTGTCATAGCTATGACATAACTATAGCTATATCATCTTTTTCCTTAACCTTACTGCATAAATGCCTCTGCTCTCTGTTTTATTAAAGCAATGAAACTTCTGGTGCCTGTTTCAAATCAGTGATATTTTTGGCAATGTTACTTTAAAGTTTCTGACCTCAGCAACCCTGCATTTTCTGAGCATGTTTTGCTAACTTCTAGCACCTCATTTTGTACAGCAGAATTTAGAAGAAATTAATTAATCATCTCTTGTTGGCAAGATGCTCCAAGCCACAGGATGACTTTTTGGATTACTTGCATCTTCATTTGCTGAGCTAGATACAAACAGAAGAACACTCTACTTTTGGGAAGCTGGACACTTAGAGTACATAAGGCTGCAGCCATATTTCTAGACCCGTTCTCATCTCTGGATAAAGAAGTTCAGAGATACCTAGTGAGCAGTTAAATACCTGGAATGAAGGCCACTTCATTTCTTAGACACAGCAATATGCTTACTAGAATTATCAGAGAAAGATAGAATCTCCTATTTCCTCTTGCAAACTCTTTGGTCTCATTTCTCCTCCCCAAACATCTGCAAAGGTTCACCTTCTTCCTAGAAACCCTGCCTTCCAAACTTGACTTCTTTTGAATTAACCCATTCTTCTTGCCACGCCTAAAATCCACACCTGCTTTCTGTTTACTTTTCCTTATTTATACTCTCATAACTTCTTTCAGCTGCTAAGAAGCCACTTTGCTTCCACATCATATCTCCTGTAGCACTGAAAAGCCTGAGGCAGGGCCACTCTTCTCACCTGACCATAGAGTAGGGTGTGCTTCACTTTCTAGTGCAAAATTGTATGGATAAAGCAAGGGATGAAAAAGAAAAAAGTATATAGAAGAAGAAGAAGCATTCTTCACATCATTAAATACTCTGGAAAAATCAGTCATGAGGAACTACGATGAGGAATGAATTAAATGAGTTTGTATAACAAGTTATAGACTTGATCTCCCTCCTGCACAGAGGCAGTTTCACTTGTTGCAAAAGGTGCTAGTAAATCAGTGTCTCCTAAAACACCAACTGTGCAACGAATCCCAAGATGTTGCTGAACTGAGAAAAGCACTGGCACAGGATCCAGTGAAATGCCAACTTATCCCACAGGTGAAAAGAGGGATGCTCTCCTAAACACCGGATAAAGCAAAATCTCCATATCCACAGTTTTCAGACAGAAGGTTCAATGTAAGAAATAATAAACTATCCTTTGTTGGTTTAATACATTTAACATTTTGATATCACTGACTTGCTGCTGATGGTTGCTTCCACAGATTTTTGGCCAACATGTGCCAGTGTTCACTGTGCCAAGGTTTATTGTGCCTTATCCATCCTCTAGCACTCTGCTCTTCAATACTTACACCGTCTCCTAGCTGGTTTCAAGGTGTGAGCTGAAATATTAACCTTTAAAGCTGCTGTACTGGAAGTAGCTTTCAATCAAATAAACCTACATCACACAATCACCACTCTTTTTCCTTGAAACACAAATTCTCTATTACTCATTTAACAACAGTTATTAAAAAAAAAAAAAAGCTCATTTTTTTTTCCCATTAAGCAGATTTCACCAAATGAAACCATATTAGAAAATGAGATGAAATGTGAAATGGATTGATGGTATTTTAGCAACATGGGGTATTACAATAATGAGCTTGAATTTTTCACCGTTACCATTATAGCCTTGGTATTTAGGGGTCACAGTTGAGTAAGTAGATTGTATTGGAATGAAACTATAGCTCAAAATTTCTGGGTTACCAAGAGTTTTGCAAAGCAAGCTACGGGAAGAATTTTTTTTGATTTATTTTTTACGGGTTGTACATATTCTTCTTAATTCCTTTTGGTTACTTTGAAAAAAATAAACCAGACTTTTTTTTTTTTAAACAAAATGTTCTTTGCAAAAAATTCTACATTTCTGGGTATTTTGTAAGCATTTTGTTTGAACCATTGTAGATTTTTCCAGTTCAAGAAAAAAATAGCTACCAAACGGATGCACTAGCTATTTCAAAATAATCCCTCCTGCTACACCAACAGAAAACTGCACTGTTGATTGCCACTGCTTAATATTGTTTCCCACACATTTTGAAAGCCATGATTTCCAGAGTGAAATATCCAGGACAGTTCACTGAAATGAGGCTTGGCATCCAGATTGCCTGCCTGGCTGTAATCACCCTTCGAGTTATTGAGCTTGTAAATCACATATCAAAACATGGGAACACATCAATTAATGTTCTACTGGAAACAAATCAAGGACAATCCTACAGTGTGACATTCTGCCAGTTTTTATTTTCAATAGACATGGGGAAGAAGCTGAAATGTTTGGTCACAGCCTCTATTTACCCAATCTGTCTTATATACTATTGCATAATGCTATCACAATATTAATATGCAAATTGCCACTCAAATAAAAGCCATGCTTTCCCTGCTGATTTTCAGCAGAGCTTCTGTTACAAAGGCAAATACTTAGCACTTATATTCCTTTTTCATCTTCAAAACTCCTTTAGTATATTTTAATTAATCCTTTTCCTTTCAATTTTCTGACCCTGCATTAGGTTTTCTGCCTCCTTTACCCCTGTACTCTCAAGGTTATGTCCTCCTCTTGATGTCTCCCATAGACTTTTCATGTTTTCAAAAATGATCTACCTCTCATCTTTTTTATGCCTAGAAAACAGACCTCGGGAGACTGGCCAGAAGAAAGGCCTAGTCAAGGGCAAAGGAAGTTTCCAAAGTGAAAAAGAAACAAAGGAACTCTATTTCCAGGGAATACTGATCCCATCTCGCACAGCTGCTGCTTTTTCTTAGCAGGCCCCTCAGTGTGGTCTCAGTCAACCTCTGGAGGTGCGGCAGTGACTCCTCTGCAGGACACTATGCAAGCTGTGGCTCAGCTGGACTCCAGGATGCTGTGCCTGGGCATCCAGACCAAGGCAGAAGATGAGGAAATAGCAGTAGCCTCTTACAGACAGCAACTTATCCTCAAAGAAGATTTCTGCTGCAAAGTGTCGCGTGGGAGGCAGAACACTCTTAGGTCCTATGGGAATTTCCCAGCTCAGAGGGAAATCACTGATTTGTGTTATAAAAGGAAAACTCTCATCCCAGATTTATCCTCTTAGACATTGAGACCCTCCCCCCCTTTTTTTTTTATTACTCTATTTTAACGTGTAGTTAATTTATTATACCCTGAATTATTTTTATTTACTGTGTGCTTTATGTAGATGTTTTGATGACAATTTCAAACACCGGGCTACTAACGCAAACAAGCAATTGAGGTGCTGTGTACCCTTCTGAAGATCAGTCACAAAATGGTCATCACTTCTGACCTACTTAAACTGTGAACCCAGGATTTCATCAGTGCATGGGACAAACGCTTATCTGCTTCAAAAGGTTATATTTTACTCCCACAGCACAGATGGGTGCACATGGGACTTGGCAATGAGCTTCCATAGAAAAGAAAAATTCGTGTGGTACTCCTGGAGTCAGTCATCTGCATTTCAAAGCGGACGAAAGGTTTTCTGTACTCGAGGGAGGGAGAACTGGACATTTAAAGTCATGTTTTCTATCATAGCTATTGATGGAATAAGCTCAGATTGTTATAGTTTTCATATGACATTTTAGATTTAGAATATGATAAATGCTACACTGTAAAAGGAAATATTTCTTTTATTTCAGTGTATCATCTTGAAATATCAAAATAAATCCTACTTTTTTCCCCCCGGTAGTTTCAAGAGACAATAATTTTTGATTTACCAGTAATTTTATTCTTTATTTACAAATCTTTTATTTTCACTTTATCTTCTGATATATGTAGGGAGTACATAGTAAACTATCCACATCTCTACTTACCAGGACATTCTACCTGTTTTTAGAATACTTCTTAACCAACAGCATGTGTTGTATGAAGACAGCATTTAGAGATGACTCAAAGATAACAGGTACTTGGTGTGTTAGCTGATATACTACATATTTTGCTTTATTCCTGCATTTCAAGTGCAGGATACATAGTCATGTGGTTAATTTACAATTCACATAAGACATTAAATTTGTTATTAAGTCTTCATAGAGGTGTATGTTCTTAAGCCTTTTAGTCCTAAGCCAGCATTGTTGGTAGTGTGTTTTTATCTAGTAAATCTGTGATCCTGGACACAGACATAGATCCCTGTTTGCTTGCACTGCATGCACACTGACTTCACTGGACCTTCTAGATTGTGCTAAAAATCACTAACTAGGATTAAACTTAAAAGGATCAAGTGAGAGCAGATTGCTAACTTAAGTAATTGATCATTTAAGTAGCTTGATATCTTCTGAAAACATTCATGTTCCTTTGTGTCATTACTTTTTGTTTATCTTGCACTGCTTAGGGTTTGGGGATTTATACCTATATATATATATATATTTATATAGGTATATATAGTCAGATTGCCTTTGTCCTCCTTTTAGGGAAAAAAAAAAAAACAACAAAAAAACCAACAACAAACAAAACAACCACTCAACTTACTTCCCTTCACACCCCCTTAAAAAAAATCATAGTTACTATGGAAATAGCTATTAAACAGAGAGTAGCAGTAATTAATAACATCTGCAAGTGCAGTATGAAGTCTACAACACAATGAATTCCAGCATTTGGAGTGGTTTGTGCAGATCTGCCCTTTGTTGCTTTGAATGGAATGGCAGCCTGTACAGATCCAATTATAAGAAGAGGGCTTAACATTACCATAGTGATGTATCATGGCTTATAAAATAGTTTGGACTGTAGAGGCATTAACCTATATAAATAAAATACATCATTATTATATAGCTTAATGGCACATGATTCTGGAAAGAATTAGACCCATATAGATACGATGGGCAAATGCAAAAATTTTACTTTATCCTTTCAAATAGAACAACACAAAAATCTCAGTTGCTGCTGAAATGAGAGCAGGAGCTTGAAATGTAACTTTTAAATCCATTCCTTCATTTGAATTATAGAGACATGGGCAGATCAGATGTGGAAGTTTACCTACAGATGCTTTTATCTTTTGACTTTTCACTTTAAAAGTCAAATTGGAATTTTTTAAGACCAGCCAATTAAAGATTTTTAATAAATCATGAAAGAGATGAGAGAACTTATCTGTCTTCAGGCTTTATTGAAGAAGGAATATTATAAATATTTATCTGTTATTTTTTTATTTCTTAAGGCTACTTGGCAAAAAGTCTACCATCTATCCCACTAGCTTCTCTCATTAGAAAATATGAGTATACAAAAGATTCAAACTGTACTTAAATAATTTTTGCAGTAAAATGTGTAGCAGAAGCTGTCTTATCAGACTGAGGTGTATTGTGTTATACAGGAGGGAGTTCTGCCTTCACCCTGAACGCCAGTGTTGCATCTTGTGCTCCTAAGCCAGGAGCTACGTGGCCTTTGTTACCTGAGCTAAGAATAATCTCTGCTTAGGGGCAAAGCACATCAGACGGGGCCTGAGCCCAGCTAACGGGGCCGCCTGGCTCTGATCCAGCACATGGCAAGGACGTCTCAGCCTGTGCTGTGCTCCCCTGGCATAATGAAGACTTGACTACTTCTTGCCATTCTTTTTGCCATCTTTTAAAACTAAATGGACAAGTGCATATCAGTATGTGTAGACCATATCTTTCTTGGTGAGCTCACTCCCCTTTTTCTTCTTTTTTACTCCTCCTACTTACTGATATCTCTTCCTTATCAGCACACAGTTTTTCTACCCTTTACTGTCTCACCTTCCTAATGAATTTTTTCCTCCTCATATTCCTGTTTTCCTGATTCACTTTTCCTCACCTATTTCCTTTCAAAAATTTTATTTTCCTTTTACAATATGTAATGAAGACAAAATGCATGTCTTTATTTCCACGTGCATAACCTTCCTTCTTGATAATTACTTTCCTGTTCTTGTCTTATTTTTACTCTGTAATCTTCCATTCTTACTTTTTCTTCATCTCCCTGCCCAGTATTCCTTCTAAGTTATTTTTATATTCACTACTAGTTTATAAGGCAAATCAAACAGGATACCAATACCACCTCAACAACCTATATTTTAGGATAGATTGAATCGTTCTGTGGAGGTGCTGGTCTATGGCAATTGACTATGACTGGATAAGAAAAAAGGAAACCCTTTTGTTGTTGTAGGCAGTCCAAGACCATCTCACCAAATGCAGAACGGGAACAGCAACAACTGTGATCCAAAAGAAGAGAGTCAAATACAACCTTCCTACTAAATTTTAGCTCACCCTGTTGAACTTCCAAAAGTAGCATCTGTGGCTGGATGGCATGACAGCACACATCATTTGCAGGAATATTGCAGTAAAATCTCAGCAATGACTTTGGAATGCAGCTCTGTAACCACCTGGTTAATTAGGTTAGATGGATTAAGTAAATATGAGATGTTGAGATGGCTTCCTTCCATTTTGCTGATAGTGGTTTGCTATGATTATTCTGTTGCCATCACACAGAGTGCCTCTCCACTCCCTCCAGTGGGTCGATGCACCTTTTTTTAGCCCTATAAAGTTGCAAGAGACCATATGTCAGGAGAGTCCTATCCTTACACTTAGAAAAGCATTTACTGGCGTAAGAATGTATCTCACAGGGTGAAAAAATGGGGAAAATTGTCTGATTTATGAGGTTAAAGAAGAAATATATATGTATATATATGTATTTGGTTTCAAGAAAGAGCTGTATAGGCTTCAAAACAGTGGAAGGGATGGAATAAATTAAGTTAAAATAGATTAGGGACTGAATAGAAAATAGACAAGGTTGTACAAAAATATTGTGTCAATCTCAACTGTATAAAACATATGTTATTTGTACAAGACTGCTCTTAGAAGTTATATTTCTTTACAAGTTCAGAACATACCACAGTTTAACATTTATAATTGAAGGGTTTTTCCAGCAAGATTACTGACATTTATGGTTTTCTGAGAATAGTGTCACAACATCAATATGAGATTTACAACGAGCACTTTTACATTATACTGTGAAATATAACACAGTGATTCATGAACAAAAAAAGTAAATTTTCCGTTGAAACTCAGAAACATATTAATGCTAATACTAGAACAAACACAGAGACTTTCAAAACCAAACTACTATCTCCATATAGTGCTACAATGTAAATTCTGCTTAGCAATAACTAAAACATCCCTGTGTCATCAACACTGTTTTCAACATAATTCCAAAGCAAAGCCCCATACTAGCTACTCTGGACAAATACAACTCTACACCACGCAAAATCAGCACCATGGATGAAGTTTTAGACTGGCACTTTGTTATAAAATATTTTTCTTGGTATACACTGAGACAATATTTATTGTTCCGGACTCCAAGTTTCAATATTAAACTATCCTAAAATTATTGTTGGTTTAACTGCAGTGTCAAAAAACCCAAACATACAAAAAAAACCCCAAAACCTTCCAGTGTGAAAATGCATACAGCCCTGCTCTAGCGACTAGAATTAGAATGAGTGCTTTCCTCAAATCTGACAATAACAAGAAAAGCATCAAAAGTCATGTCAGACAGTGAAAGTTTTGCTACCGGATCCAGCATACTTACTCAAATATGAACAAAAGCAAGGGTGAGAACAAAACAATGTTGATTATCTTGCTGCTGGATGTGGGTCACAAAGTTTTTGCAATATAAATTATATAAAATTCAAATATGTAAAACAATTCATCTCACTTGCAAAGGGCTGGATCCTGCATTTCCATCTGGTGCAGACTTCAGTAAGAGCATTTTTACCCCTGAAATTAGAAATTGAGATCAGGCTGCCTGCACTTTCCAGTCAGTCCTGCATCAGCAAACAGAATGAGAACTATTCAGCAAGATTACTCCCTCCTGCCCTATGTAAAACACAGACATAAAGAAGATATTACATGCCAGGAAGAAAACAGTATTTTGGTATGTGGCATTGATTATCATAGAACTACAGAACCACAGAATGATTTAGGTTGGAAAAGATTTTTAAGATTATATAGTTCAATCACTAACCCAGCATTGCCAAGCCTACCACTAAACCATGTCCCTAAGTGCCACTTCCACACGTCTTTTAAATACCTCCAGGTGTGGTGACTCAACCACTTCAATGGGCTGTCTGTTCCAGCACTTGACAATCCTTTCCACGAGCAAATTTTTTCTAATATCCCGTCTAAACCTTCCCTGGTGCAACTTGAGACCATTTCTGCTTGTTGTATTATTCGTTACTCATGAGAAGAGACCACCTTTCTACAACCTCCTTTCAGGCAGCTGTAGAGAGTGATAAGGTCCCTCCTGAGCCTCCTTTTCTCCTGGCTAAACACCCCCAGCTTCCTCAGCTGCTCCTCATCCGAGTTGTGCTTTAGACCTTTCTCCAGGGTCATGCACACAGACCTTGTCACACTTTTTGCTGTATTTCAGCAAGAGCATTTTGGCTGAACTCAGAAACATCTGGGGGTTCCACCTGGCAAAGTAAGTGTTACACCAAGCAGAAAGGGGGAATGTGCTCAGCACGATGCTGATCAGGGCCGGCAAGAGTAAAGCCAGTACAGATTTATTGCCTATAACGCCCCCACAAAAGACACTTATGGCGCTTGGTAACTGAGTCCCATCCATTCACACAAGCGCTACAATCACTGCAGATGTTATCTTAATCTTCCACTGCTTTCAAAAGTTTTCTGAGAATGCTGATTACTGAAGATTGAGTTTATATGCAAGCATAAAACCAGATTAATAAAACTTTGATTCTGGTGCTAACGTAATAAATTTGGGTTTTTAAAAAGTGGTTAAGAGACAGAGGGCCCTGCTCTTTTGTCTTTTATGCTAGATTTGCAACGGTGTAAATAATATATGAAAACATAAATTATATATCCAGAAACTGAAATAAAAGAGAAAAGCTTGATCATGAATTAATACTTGCTACTGGTTAAATGAACTGAGAAGAAGCCTTTGATGCAAATTAAATTTTTTAGTTTTGCAATAGGAATTTTTTTTCTGACATATGGACTACCATGGTCAGTTGAAAGATTCTCAGTACTTTCAGTAGAATCATAGAATAGAATCACAGAAACTTTTAGGTTGGAAAGGACCTTTAAGATAAGAGTCCAACCATAAGCCTAACCCTGCCAAGTCCACCAAGCAGCTTTCTGTAAGGTGCCTCATTATATCAATACCTGTTGCTCCCTTGCTCCTTCAGTTCAGAAAGGTCTCGGTCAGATATGACAGGCAATACATTTAGAATGAGGTGAAGTAAGAATGAAGAAAGATTTACTTCTCTTGTTTGTCATTCAAGTGCTTAAAGAAAAAGACTTGTCAGCTGTAATAGATCTTTAGGAATCTCAATGCAGATAAATTATAAGAGTTCCTGCAATGTTACTGTGAAGTACAAGCCATGTATTTAAAACAGTGACTACGTAAGGAAATCGTTTAATCAGCAAATGTAAAGAATTTGATTGTTTAGGAGACTTTTTTAAAAGTTCTGTGGCTTTTTAAAACTTAATGATGAAAATACATTTGTGCTTCTTTTTTCTGCATTATGGAAGGGTGAAGACATACCAAGAAATTTAACTCTGCTAGTTTTATGTTTTAAGTCAATCACACTTTCTTGTTGAAAGTAGCGGGAACTCATTTGAGGCTTGTTACTTATATCCATACACAGCTGTAGGATGAGGTCACCATTTCTAAACATTCTGCATCTTTATTAAATACCTGGAAAATTAATGAATTTTTAGGCCATAAATAATTAGGTGAACCAAAGACTGGGCAATTAGTAAATAACAAATTGCTCATGCATTAACTCCTCCTTTCTTTTTTTCTCCATGCTTCAGGCTGGCATTGGATTCCTGAGTTTCAGATGCAGAAAAAAAGGCAAAACTTCAAAACCTGACCTCCAGCCTCACTTAATTTTACAGGAAAACTGTTATTTGTTTCCACCTTTTCTCAAAACTGGGCTCCAGTTCAAGTTTGCTTGTAAATGCTGTGAAGCTTTCAGGTTGATCTTGAGTTGTGTATCACAGATCTTCCCAGAACACCACATAGCCCCTGTCAAGCTCCATTTTCCAGCCCTGACTGCTCCTCTACACCTCATCCAGCTTGTTTGGAGCTAACCTGCGTATTTCTCCTCCATGCTGGAGCCACATATAGACAACTTCTCTTTCATCCCTGAGTTTCAGTGAGCTCCACAGGCATTCACTTACCCTGTTCACAGTAGGATTACCTTGCAAAGGGTCTTGTTATATAGTTGTAAATAGCACAGTAGATTGGAAGCTTTGAACATTTCTCTATTAAATCATAGCAGTATTTTGTCTAGAATCTTTTCCACCTTTCAGCTATTGTTCTGTGTATTAGTACTGACAAAACAGTCACAATCCAGACCTTACAGCACTAGGTGGGGTGTCAACCCACCCATACATTGCACAGTTCCATTGCTAGCCACGTGTTACTGTTGTTGGAACTACTAGCAGCTATAATTACTGCCCTAAGAAGCTCTATAAGCATCTGAAGTGTAGGCTTACAGAAAATTATACTAACGATGAAAGAAACATTCCTGTGCAACCCTGTACTTATCTGTTTATTATTTCACATTTTCACTCTCTGATCTTCTAGTCTCCTTTACATTATATTGAAATGGTACATGTGAGTAAGGGCGGTCTTGCTTATTCTCACCTACTGAAACCATTTCCTGTGTGTGTTTGCATAGTTACTTGTACCTTCTCTTTCCCAGACCAACATGTGAGTACTTTTCTGCTTGCCCACTCCAGTGGGTTCTCCACTGGGAGAGCACCTCTTTCCCGGCTCAGTGCCCACAGCTTGCTGAACAGACCCTTGGGGGCAGCACTGCTGCGAATTTAACACGAACACTTTCCCGCTGAGAAGAGAAGAAATGGGCATATGCTCGATCCTGAAGGTAGGGAAGGAGACAGTTGGGGCATTCCCTTTTATTCTGGAGGGGTGTTGCCAGTCCATTACTGTGTTGCCCACTGCAAAACTGTAGGTGTTTTGGGGCACAGCTAACTGAAGAACATCTGGCTCCTGGTAACTCAGCAGAATTTAGGCATGAACTTGAGCCAAACTTCAGAGTCCTATCAAGGAGCAGAATCAGTATTTTTGTCCAATATTCATGTTCATAACTGAATTAATGTTAACTTGATACTGATAATGCTACTCTTAGTGTGAGAGCCCAAGAACGAGGAGATGCCTTAAATTACACTCTAAGAAGTAAATTTGTCATGGTCTTGTGCAACCTGTACCAGTTCACATTTCCACCCCCTTTCCTCTGACCATTTCTCCGAACCTTTAATCCACTCCCCAACACCTTTCTACCCCAGATCTCCTCATGATTCATCCCATGGGAAGCAGGACTTTTGTGCCACAGGGCCATGACTCTGCTGTTACCCTGACATCCCTGTGCAGAAGCAGAGGTACTCAGGTGAGCAGCACTGCCCCTTCATGTGGCAAAACTGTAAGGCCTATGGAGACCTACAAAAGCTGGGCTATAGATACTCTTCAGACGGCTTGAGTCTAAAGGCTGAAGAATAATTTTAGAAAATGCTATTTCAGACTTGCATCCAAACCTTGAATCCTACATATCTATAGGTAGGTGGATAGGTGAAGACAACTGGGAGTTCTTCCCACCAGCTCCCAAGTGCCAGCTCCAATCCAGAAACAATGTAGATGAGTGACTGCATTCTTTACAGATTGCAACTGAAATACCGTGCTGGCTTTGAGCCTGGGCAATGTGAACACTCAATTCTTCATTTGTGCATCTCAGTTTTGATCCCTTTGCCACCTTTAAAATAGAGATGAGCACTTTCGTGTTTTATAGAAATTGTTTTGAGCTAATACATTCAAGATGATGTGATCCTTAAATACAAAAGAACGTGACAACAACATGGATACTGGGTCTGTTCTTTCATTTTCACCTGTTGAACCAAATAAATAAATTCAAATATATAAGCATGTAAAAAGGAAAAAAAAAACAAACAAATATAACCAACCCATAGATAGAAAAGAAAATCAAATTTGTTACTGAACTTTTAAATGCTTTAGCAAATAAGCGAAGAAATATTTCCCTGGATTACTTTCTGCATTTTTACTGAGAACGTATAGTTGCCACAGAGACTGGTGTGCGTGAATATGGGTAAACGAAAGGAGGGGAGAGGGAATGCGTCCTCTGAATTTCCAGAGGGATCTGAAATGAATATGTGCGTTAGCGATGCGGCGGGGCCGGGGTGAAGCCCGAGGACTGCCGGCCGTGCCCCCGGGGCCGCTCCCCAGAGACGCTCAGGGACCCTGCGGGCCCGGGACGCTGCGAAGGGCGGGGGCGCGGGGGCCGGGCCGGCTCGGCGGGGCTGAGCGGCGCTGCTCCAGCCGGCCGCGGGGAGAGCGGCATTTATAGACACATCCATAAAATAGCTATTTAAATCGCAGCCCAGACTGGTGGCACACGGGCTGTGTGCGGCTGCTGCTGCTGCTGCCGCCGAGAAGGGAGGAGGGGGCTGGAATTAAAATAAGGCACGGAGCGGTTTTAAAAATAGCGTGCGGGCTGCGCGGAGCGGCGCGGGGCGGGGCGGGGCGGCGGCAGCGCGGCCCCGGGGCGGCCCGCCCGGGAGTTCCTGGGCGCCTTGTATGGAGCGCGGCCGCCGCAGGGCCCGGCGCCCGCCCCCGCTCCGCGCCCCGACTTTCCCCGCTGCCGGCAGGGAAGGCAGGAGCCGGCAGCGATCTGCGCGTCTCCAACTCTCTCCCCTGCTTCCCTCCTCTTCTTTCAGGAGCCGCCACCCCGCCTGCCTCTCTCCTCCTCTTTCTGCTCTGCAATCAGTGGAATAAATCAGGGAAGGACGCGCACACACACACACACGCAGAGTAGGATCTGTTACAAAAGTAGCGCTGATGGCGGCGGATCAGATGAAGCTGGAGCTGCTGCTGCTGGAGTAGCAGAGAGTGGAGTATCTCTCGCGCTCTCTCTTTTCTCTCTTTCGCCTCTTCCCCCACTCCACCCACAGATCTCCATCGTTTCTCCTCCTCCTCCTCCCCACCCTCGGCCGCGCTCCCGCTTCTCCGCGCATCTCTGGGCTGCGCCTCCTGCGAGGGGGCGGGTGGGGGGAGCGGAGGAGGCTTTAAAGAACCACGGCCCCCCCGCACCGCCACACACACGATAATTGAATTTATTATTATTGCCGTCTCGCCGACTTGGGGAACAGGGATCGATCTTCGATCAGGAAGATGGCTGCTGGCTGGCTGCTGGTCTTTAGCCTGACACTTTTCCAGTCCCTGGTGATGAACCACTCCTCGGAGGGACCCTTCCCCTCGGCCACTACGTAAGTCCCGGCGGGGTCTGGGGGTCCGGGGCGGGGGCACGGCCGGGGCGGGGGCGCTCCTCGGCGCCAGGGACAGCGACCATACAAAGGGAAATCAACTTAGACCGGGCGGAAAGTGGCGATCTGCGAAAATTGTAGGTTTTCGGCAGCTTTTGCTTAGAAAAGAGTCAGGGTAGCAGAAGGTCCCGCCGGTGACGGCCGGCGGCGGGACTTTTGAGGTAAAGGCTTCGCCTGGGAATCCCGCTCCTGAGCGGCTCCCAAATATACCCTGTCAGGTCATCCTTACCGAGAAGAAAGTTTCGAGTTACACAGAGTCCGCCCCTTCCTCCCACAGAGGTTATTCCAGCCTGGATGGAGTTTCAACACTGTTTGCAAAAAAAAAAAAAAAAAAAACCTGAAAACTTTCGCAATTTTATTAAAATCCACGCAGAAAGCGGATTTCGTTGCCTTTCCGCGGCAGGCGTGGGAAGCGGGCAGGCGGGCATGGCTGGGAGTTCCGAGCCCGAGCTCCGGCCCCGAGCTCCGGCTCCCTCCTGCCTGGCCGGGCTCCAGCGCACCCGCGGGGGCTCGGGGCTGCTGTGGGTCCGCGGGTGCGCACGCGTGGGTCCCGCCGGAGGGGCTTTCCCACGCTTAAAGCCGCACAGCTGAGGACCTTTTTTCTTCAGCCTTGGCCTTGCGGATCTTTACTTCTCAGAAATACCTTCGCGAGAGCTGAAGGATGCTCGCGGTGCACGCAGCTCGGTGCCTTGCCTGGCCCTGAGATAGAAATCTTTAAAGCACTGCAGAATTATTAGCACGAAGGTGTTGCCCAGAGCAGTGCAAAGATCAAATAATAATGGTGCAATAAAAGAAAGGCAAAAGGAAGCCAATACATCATATTGAAGATTCGCCTACAGATAGGAAAAAAAAAAAAAAAAAGCCACGACAAAGCACTGTGTGATCGTGTGTCCTTCCTTTTTGTTCTCTCTCACCTCATTATTTTTATATTCTTTTTGTTTGGTTGGTTTTTTGAAGCACTTACCTTAGTCCCCGAATCTGGGTTAAAGCTACCAGTAGGTAACTTTTAAGCGGATGACTCACTTTAATGCATTTTACATAAGAAAAACAGTGCTAATGGTAGTCTTTCCTTATTGTTTAGCACTGGGTAGAATTTATTGGTGTCGTTCATCCTGGGTAGAAGGATGCGTTGCAGTAATTACCAGCAATGCATTTTCACCAATTAGTACTGCTGGTAGGTTGTTATAATTGGATTCAGTTCTGAGTATCGGTTCCATTATGAAAGACTCAAAGGGATGCTCGCACTGTTAAATGAAAGGAGTACAAAGATAAGTGTAGAATAACCACCTAATATGCTCTAAGTTGAAAAAATACAGCCTTTCATTGTAGGGGAAATTGCCTTTTAAAATATTCTTGTGTTGCAGTTTATAAAGATGTGCCATGTAGAAGCAAGCGTAGCAAAATACAAACTCTAGGCTTTTTAATTCATTGTTTTCTTGTGTTTGAGCTCCCGTATTTACGGTTTTTTGAGCTCCGGTGTTTACGGTTTCTCACTGAGCTGATAGGGTTATCTTACACAACTAATTACAATTTATCTTCTATGTGGATTTTTCTGAGTTTAAAAGAGAAAGAAGAATGGAACCCAGTGAAATTAAAAGAATACTATCTAAAAAGACTATGTATAATTTCAAAGAGAAGTCCGGGTCGCTTTTTGACATAAGAATATGTGGTATTCTTTTACAACTGGTTTTGTCTCCCCATCTATTTTTGCTAATTCCCTTCAGAATTTACCTTTATCGACAGTCATAATAATAGAAATCGAAGACAGTGAAACATGTAACTTTAATTATAACTGTACCTATGATAAAGTAATTCAGAATATTATGTTAGTCATCAGCATTTCCATGTTCTACACAATCTGCTTGCTGTTGGGTCTCTTTTTTTCTCATTGTTATTCCATTGAAATATCATAGCAACAATCTATAGCGACTGTCCATCCTTCATAGTACTGTTTCCCCTTTGAAATGGAACCAAAGTGCAAGCAAGGCTGAGTTACTTTAGAAGGCAGCACACAACAGGTTGATGCAGGGAGAGCTGCTTAGCAAAAAGTAATGATGTAACAGGTGAAGGAGAACATTTTTCTATTCTTTTTTAAGACTTGACAGCAGTGTTTCATTTCCTACTAAAAATTACAAATGGGGAAGAACAAAGAGAAGTGACGCAAATGCTCTTAATGTAAAAGATATATATTAAGAATATTAAAAATAGGAATTAAAAAAAAAACAGGAGAGGAGAATAAAGGAAAGAAAGGAAATGAATAATTGAAGAACTGGAGGTTTGCTCATATTATGTACTTAGCTACCTGCTTTCTCCCCATTATTTTCAGTCTCTTTTTTCTCTTAGTTGAAAAGTTGGTCTGAGCAAGCAGGATTTCCCAGCTGTTGTGTGAAAATTGTGCATATTCAGGGCTATAGAGTATATGATTTATTCAACAACTCATTATTGTGCAATCACTTTTCCTTCAGTTATCTGTTTATTCTGCATTAATAAATATTTTAACATGTGCTTTTACTAAAACATCCAGAAGTCCCTATCATCAATACAATAATATACAAGCATGTAGTATTCTTAGCAAGAAATGCGGAACGTTTATGCAATGCCTGTTTGATAGAATCTCAGTAATTTGATTAATTTTAATTCTCTGATAAAGCAAAAAAACCCTGATATATTTACACAGCAAAATACAGAGAATTTCAGGTGGAGGTTTGTGTTGTATGAAATTGTATCATTAATTTTTCATTGAAAATCTGAGCAGGTGGTATTGCATTCCTTGCTTCCAGTGTTGAAATATTTCACTGCAAATATTGATGACTTTCCTTTAATAAACTATTTAAGTATAGTAGTAATTGTGTCTTGATCTGAGCTATCAGGCTTAGCTGCTGGTTGATGCATATTGCCTTCCATTTAAATGTATCATATTAATTGTGTCATGCATTAGGGATCTGTCTGTTGATACAAGATAACTGTGTTCTTACTTTTAACACAGCAACTCCAAGCCCTTCAATTACACATGCAACACAGCAGATATTTTGCACTTAGATGAGAATGTTGTGTACAGTACTCCTGGCACTATAACCACACTACTGCTATCACAGTATGCGAAGCACTTCTTTCTTTGTAGCCATATATATTGACATCTGTACAGACTTCAGAAAAAAAATTCTATTACATATACAAGGTTTGTATGTTTCCTGATAATGATAGCAGAAAACTCCATTTATTTCTGTTCTTTTCTCTATACTGCATGAAGACAGTCTTGAGTTTAAGTATATCTTGTAATTCCTAAGTATCCTTTTGGCACAGCATGTGTTGATATTGTTGCTGGTAGTGAGTATTGTACTACATAAAGATACAACTTCTCCTTTCTGATAATAAACTTGTTTGTACTGATTAAAAGAGAAAAAAAACAAACTAAACATATTTTAATTTTTATAAACCTACAGATGAAGCCTTTCAAAATCAATGGGACTGTTTCTGTAACTACTATATCGTTGTGCATATATCTTAATGTCTGTTCTTTTTATTCTCCCCTCTAAGTTTCCTCTGCCGCTCCTTTTCTCTTTCCTTTATCTTCTAACATTTTTTCCTCCTCAGTCACTTGTTCTGTATGTATGTGTTATATTATATATTATATTCAAGACAGAATCTGCCACTTAGATAAATTGGTGTAAAACATCAGTGGATAAAGCTAATATAAAAAAGATAAAAATAGTATACATATGGACATATATCTATATATATGCAGACAGGACATTTTTAGAAAAGGAGTTGTGTATTCCCGTTTTTTACTTGCATGAATCATCTTTACTGTTTTGGTGTCATTAGGACAACTCAGGGAAGTCTATATGAGTCATATGAATTAGGGCTTTTACAACTGGGACGTTCATATTTTTGGCTTCTGCACATGGACCTAACAAGTGTAGGTCCTGCTGAGAATGTGGGTGGGCTTGGTAGTCAGCATCACTTTCTGTATGGCACCAGTGACCAAAGGTAGATAGATGACATTTATGATGTTTTCTTTTCATCTGTTTCTACTGTCAGACTTAGGGATTTTGACACCTCTCATATGCATAAAATCCCATTTATAGCTTAAAGTCTGTGATAGAAAAATGCCAGTTTAACTGCTGATGTTAATTAGAAAAGACTACCGTATTAATGGATTATAAAGTATCAGGCTCTTTCTCGTTTGAAAATTGTTTTTTTCTCATCCTATTTAAAAATATTCACTATTAGGAATAAAATAAAGTACTGAAGTGTACCTTCATATCAGTGAATTTGAAAGAGAGCCAAAAGATGTAATATACTTAGAATCAGGGAAGTGCAATATCACCTCTTAGTGTTTTCTCAGCAGCACATGTCTAAATGCTGAGCATTATGCAAGATGCTTAAACCCCCTGATATTTTAAAGAGTGTTGCTCCAATCCATTCTTCTAGTGGAAACACACTTATTCTAAGTGTGAAACAGCTTGTTGACTGATGGTGTTTATTTTGGTGTTTTGGTGGGATTTTTTGATTGCGTGGTGGGGGGGGGGGAGGTTTTTTTTTTGTTTGTTTGTTTGGTGTTTTTTTAATGTCCCTGTACATGTGGTGATGATAAATGCAAATTATTTGGATCTACAAAGCATTTTTCTGTTTTACATATTTTATGATGTAAATTGTGAATGGGCAATTTTTTATTTGTTTCTCTCCTAGGTATTTATGCTGAAGCCTCAGAATTTACAAATTCTATAGATTTACATTTTATTAAGTATGAAAATTCAGCTGAAAACATCAAAATAGATACTAATCATAAAAGATGAAATTTCATTGAAATAAATCAGCATTATAGAGGTTCTTGCCATCTTTCATTTTGCAGTGATGCTATTTTCAGAACTGCATTGCTCATACCCTGCAAAATGATTTTATCCAAGAATTCAGCTGCTAGAAAGAGAGCTGGAGCTTGGCAGCACATTAGCCTGAAATGTATTCATTGTTAAATAGAAGGCCTGTTGTACAGATCTTAAAAATATTTATCTAGCAGAGTGTTTGAAATTGATGGAAGCGTGGTCAAATTCTTATTGCTTTAATGTTTTGTAACAAAGAAAGAACCCAGTCTGTAGTTGCCCACTGGTAACTGACATGTTTGTGCCTTGATCCTTTCTTGCCTTCTTTAAGAATCCTGTATCCAAGGTAGTGTTATCTTCTACACCAATGTTTGACTTAAACCTCTGTGCGATAGGGATTGCAGTTTAGAAGCATTTAAGTAGAGAAGAATGACTCATTCTCCCTGTTGCTGGCCACAGTTGAAATAGAATTGAGCCCCAGACTGTTTTGTACTTCTTTGCAGCAGTACCTGGGCTTTTGATTCCCTATGCTTGAGCTGCATGTTGTATTTAGAGTGCTCATAAAAACCTTTGTGACAAAAGGTGATATTTTTGATGGCAGAAAATGTTGTTTTCTAGTGCCTTATTAACAAATTTCCTTTAATAGAAGACAAGATTTACCACAAAACAACACTGGAATAAAATTACTGGACCATAGCTACAATTTGGTAAAGCCAGATGCCATAATTAATTTACGTCTTTTAAAAATGCTGAATCAGACTTCTTGATAGAAAGAATGACAGCTCAGTGTCCTTAGTGTTCTAGTAAAGAAAAACATAGCTAGCACCTTGAAAATGCACAGAAAATAAGAAGTACAAAACAATAACTGCATTTGTGTCCCTGGGCAGGGCATGTGTGTTCTGTCTTAGATCACACTTAGCCCGTTCCCGCATCAGCTTTTTCATTCCCCCTACAGCTGCTGCAGGACAGGTATCAATGTGTGCTTAGATGATTTGCATTTGAAATTACAGCTCTGATTTATTTCTCTTGCTGAATCTATTAAAGAGCCTGATCCCACTCAACTTTCCTCAAACGTGCATAGGGCAATGCTCTGTTCTCTAGGTTCAGACTAGGAGCCAAATTTTGCATCAGTTGTGCCATTGCCTACTGTAGCAAATTGGTCATTACTGTTAGGAGGAGTTATGATTCTTCTTGCCCTCCTGATTTCCAATAGTAAAAGAGAACTGGATTCAATATTGGTTGCAGGATATGACTTTTATGTTACACGGTACTGTGGAGTGCACACAGTAGTGCTGCAGGGGTGGCTCACATTTAAGTTGGAAATACATAACACTGATAGTGAAATTACTGTCAACTGCCCTTCTACTTCAGTAATGTTCATGGATTGTATATTCTCAATTTAGGGCCCGACTATGCTGCTTGTACCCTGGAATGAAAAAAGTCCCATTGATACTATCAGAAGAATCTGTGCAAGAGTGAAGATTTTCAAAATACACTTCAGCACTTTTTAATAGCTAAAATTAATGGCATGTGCCTGCAGCTATTCAGCTGAAGAGGGATTTTTCTTTTCCTTCTCCACTGCTTTCCAAACTGTTTTTTGACCTACTCTGCTTCTAAGCAAACTCAGTGTTTCACATCTTCCTTCCTTTCATCTTTCCTTCCAGACTTAGTAAGTTTTCAGGGTGAAATGTAAGATAGACTCTCTCTTTCACAGCCGCCCTGTGACAAGAATATGGCTCACTGTTTGGGAGTGTTACACTAATGATGGGAGGGATAGGACCATGGTTTTTGCTTATGTCCCTCCTTACAAGACCTTTCTCTGCATGCCAACAGCAACCTGAGGACAAAGAGTGAATTTCTGTTCCTTGTATCGTATTTTCCTATTTATTTACAAAGTTTGTAACAAGTTTATGAAAATGATTGACATTATTTTGCATCAACAAATCAGCAAGCTTTTGCAGATAATTACAGTAATTCAAAATCAGGCTTTTTTTTTAATCTGAGGCAGGCCTGAAATAACCATGGAATGTGAATGTGAAGTTGTAATATTGCTGACTATTAGAAAAAGTGATTTATTTGATTTTCATGCTCTTTAAATTACGTTGTCACTCCCTCTCATTTTAAGGTTGAGTAGGGTAAGAACTATAGTCTGATTTTGTAACAGATATTCTACATAGTGATTTAAGAATTTTTCTTTTTTGAAATTTCCTTTGGTTCTCCAGGACCATGAATGTTCAGCCAGAAACCCAGAAATAAGAAGATTTTTTTTAAAAAAAATATGTCCTATGGACCATATGAACTAAGAATAATTTTTGCACAGCCTTTATTAGATGTGACATGGAGGTAGTGTAACATTGGATTAGTGGTCCTTTTTTCAGCATAAAATGCTTCAGTTGAAATCTGTGAGCAAAGTCTCTCAAATTTATTCATTATAATAAAATCTGATTCACTTTTGACCTGATTTGAGAAGTAAGTAATAACACAAAGGAGTTGCTGAGTCCACAGTCTAGTTTTTGTAGCAATTTTAAATTTTATTTAAAAGAGAAATGCTAGACTTGATTCATCCAAACAGTATTTGAACTGAAGTGCTCCTATTGTCCCTGTGCAGGTTCCCACCAGAATGGTCTAGAAGCTTAAAATGTTCCCCAGTGATATCTCTCCCGCCCTTATCTTTACTGGGATTTTTATTATATTGTGACAGTGTGGAATAAATATTCTTTCAGGTAGGCATAAAAATAAAGTTACAAAAGTTCTGTGGCTAAGGGTGGTGACAGGTCTAAAACCTAAATCAAGTCATGCCACTTTTCTCAATTGTCACTATTAATACCGTGCTGCGTTTTTCTTTATACACTAAGGTGGTCTTAAACAAACAAGTAAAAGGGAAATTTTGTTCATACTTGAAATGAGCAGAAATTTGCCACACTAGGTATATGTTGACTCTTGATTAGAAATTCAGACCTTTTCTATAGGAGGGAAGTGAGTCACAGGAGCTGTTCTGTCGAAGATTGTTGAAGTCTGAAATGGATCAATTGTGTTATCAACACTGCAGGAAGGAGAGGAGTAATGAAAAAGAGATGACAGGAGGTGTGAATTACGAAGTCAGGGTTCTTACTATTCCTTCCCTGACTCATACAGGTCACTCCTGGACATGTAGATCCAATGTCCCATGAGACCAGTCAAAATGTCAAGGGATAAGTACAACAGTCCACTAAAAGGCAAATTTTAGTTAATAATGTTCTGATGTGGAGTAGAAATGATAAAAATGGTTTATTTTGTAAATGGGTAAATCAATCCCCACAGTAATCATTTTCCCCCAGTGTGGATTGGGGTAGTTTATTTGGTAGAAGTCTTGTGGATCCTAAATACAACCCTATACTGGGAGGCAATGCTCTTTATTTGGGGAATACTCTGCCCTTAAAACTATGTTTTATGAGTTTAATCTAGAAATGTGGTGGTTTCTCATGCAGATGTTAATGTAGAAGTTCATTTTTTTGCAGTACATGGCAGTTTTCTTTCAATTTATTTAAGTAGAATAAAATATAATACATAATATACTGTTCATTGGTAAGTAGAGTAATTTCTGCAGATATTATTGAACATCCATTTTTTCTGTTAGCCTCACTTGTAATTTTATTATTTTTATGTATATGTGTAACAAGTTCTTTAGATTTTTTTCGAAGACAGGTCAAAGTGAAGAA
The DNA here is from genome assembly GCA_014706295.1 of Lycocorax pyrrhopterus obiensis. Classification (NCBI taxonomy): domain Eukaryota; kingdom Metazoa; phylum Chordata; class Aves; order Passeriformes; family Paradisaeidae; genus Lycocorax; species Lycocorax pyrrhopterus. The sequence continues at coordinate 9,743,155 of JACSVZ010000015.1, forward strand.
TAATTCATGTAGGGACGGAAACTAAGTGTAGTGAGCAATGAACCTTCTTGCACCCTCATCATCTGTGGAAAGCATCCTGCATTAGGTTGGTTAGCTGTGTGTGTGTTTCTTAATGCAGGAAGTATTTCAGTATTTCTTGATCTGAGACTTTTCGGAGAAATTAATTCAGTGGCACCAGTTTTGAAAAAAAGAAAAGCGGGGGCAGTAGACTCTGTAATTTACTTTTATTTAATCACAAATATTCTTATTTTGTTTTCTATGATGTACATCCAGAATTGTGTGTACCATGGCTGAGCTTTTTATCATTAAATTCCTCTCTTTTTTATTATCTGCCTCGCTTCAGCTGCCTTGCTTTATTTCTCAAGTTTTGTACCTTAGTTTTCAATATTAATTTCTCTCAGTAAAGTAGGAAACTTCAGTATATTACTGTTTAGTCAGGCAAGGGTTTATTGTCAAGATTAATTTGTTAGCTAATGCCTCTAAAGCCTTCTGTAGTTGAAAAGTGTTGTTAAGCTGTTAAGCCTAATTTATTAAGATGTGTGTTTGCTATGTTCCTACTTTACCTCAGAAACTTGCATGACCAAATCTTTCCTGATGGATGATACCTCTGGTTTACCTGGTTCTCAAAGTGGTTTCTTAATAGAATCTTTATAGAAAAGGTCCCATCATATCTGCTTCTTTTGGTAACTTGTGATCTGGGGATCTGGAAGAAGTTAATCCCCACGATCTGTACTTCTTGGATGTACACAGATTGCAAAACATAAGCTTAACAGCATTTTTAGAAACTAACAGGAGTCAGCAAAAATCTGCAGACAGTATCGTGAAGAGAAGCCAGTATGTGACTCATGCCTGCGCCGCGCGCTCGTTGCACTCCTTTGCCAGTCGTGCCAATTCCTTTTCCACTGTGGAAAGCACTGGGAGCTGTGGATCCCCGGGTCTTCTGAAATTTGTACTGTGAATATTTCATACTTGAAAAAGAGACAATGGTTAGATAGAAAACCAGCCAAGGGCTCATGACATGAGTTCATTAACGTGATCTGTTGCTTCTTTTGCAGCACAGGCTACTGCTGGTTTTATTCCATTTCTAAAATGGGAATGACACCCAAATTGTCATCCTGCTTGGATCAATGTGTTTAATAATGCAAGGTGTCCTGTTTCTATAAGAAAGATGGTAAGAAAAGTACGTATTTTGTTCTGTTTACCGACTAGTAGCATGCCTATGACGATCACCAGCAATCACTAATTACCTGACAATCACCAAGGCTCTTCAGATTTCAAGCAGGGCTAACATTGTTTTCATAGCAATTATTTTTGTTTGCTACAGACAGTAGCAATGGAAGTGTAGTCCCTACTATTTTTTTTTCTGTTATTTATCAAGGCACTTTTTTTTTGCCTTAGCATCTTCTTGATTAGATTTTTTATCTGTTGTGAACATATTTTAGATTATGTGGTAGATGTATAAGCTGAGAGAGAATCACTAATATGTGCAGGAACATGTCTTAAGGAGATTTCAGTGGAATATACACACAGGGAAAAGGTTTGTGGTAATTGAAGGCAGAATGTGGTCTCTTTTGACTGATTAGAAATACATGAGGGATTTGTGCATGACTAAGAGTATGCCTAGGATACACTCTAAATGTCTTTGGAAATGGTCGGGTACCCAATTTCATCCCTCTTTGCACCAGTGTAATTTCAGCATAATGAGTATCAGTCCTGTATCATTTAAATCCTGAGTGCAAGGATAAATCCACATAAAATAATTTCTGATTAAACACATACGGGTTTCATTGCAACAGAATGAGTCATCACTGTCAAGGCCTGATTGTGAAAATTACATGAAATATAATGTAATACATGATTGTATTAGGCTTTGAAGAGGGGAATAGTAAGGTATCTCAAGGAAACCATGTGTGATATCAGACGTGGTCATTTGCCTTCCTTTTAAATTGTAAGCTCTGACACCACTTCATTGTCTGTGCCCCACTGAGCAAGTGTCCATGTAAAAAAGAAGTTCTTAATGTGCTGGAAGGCACTGAAAAATGTTCCCCCAGATTAGGAACAAACACGATTTTATTACATAAAAGTGTGGAATTGTAAGGAAGAAATACTTTCCTTTTCAAAGTGCTGCAACGTCTGGTAGTGTACAGGTTAAGTCTAAGTGGCTTTCACGAATGTATGTTTTTGTAGTTTTACTTTTGGTTTTGGTTTTTTTCTTCTTAAGCAATTAGTTCTAGAGCTTAATTTGGAAAGGTAGAAATGATAGAAGTAATTTAATTTAAGCCCTCATTATGCACAACCAAGTAATTCATTCATCTTTGGGTATGAAGTCTTGAGTTTTCTGGTAATTAGAATTAAAATCAGCAAGAAATTTATATTTGACAAACTTTAAAGACAAACTTCATATTTGTTTTCAGTGAAGCTGGATTTACTCTGAAAGATTATATTGATGCTTTATGGGGACATAAGGTAAAATTCTGATATGATAGCTGCTTTGTTAATAGAAGCAAAAGCCAGTGTCTTTACTCATCTTATATATATGTTCCTTGTATAGATATGCTCTCCTAGTCTGCAAAATTAGGATTGGAAACACCCATCGCTTCCTTGCATGGATGGTGAGAGTTTCAGTTAACAAATGACCATAAAGAATTTTGCAGTGGATGTATGGAACAATAATTTGCTTGTAGGTATTTTGCTGATAGCATTTTTTCCTTTCGTAACTCCATTTATTGATAGAATAAAGTACTTTTATGGCCTGCGAGGTAGTCTTGCACAAACATGCTCAGTTATTCTTGTAGGTATCCATGCTTCTACAAACACTTTATGTATTCATTAGTGATGCTTTCAGCATTGCAAATACAGGTTAAACATTGATTATTAAATCTTTTGTTCCACACATCTCATTAACTGGAGCTCTATTTCTTTTTAGTGAATAGTACTCTACTCAACAATTGTCCCATTACTCTCTGTGGGAATAATGTGTTTATAGAATAAAATGATGATCAATGTTTTAAAAAATCCTTTAGAAAAACTTTTTAAAAAAGTTAAAAGTTACGCTGTTATAAAGCTTAAACACTTGAAAACTAGGAATAGCAAGATAAGAATCTGCCTTAAGCCTTAAATTGTTTTCCTTATAATATCTTCATTGTGATCCCGTCTTCAGTTACAAAACCAAAATCTTTTTCTGCTGGAAACACCTTTCATTGAGAATGTTGCTCAAAATGCAGCCCTACTCTAGGAGTGATGTATTTTGTAGATAACTTCGGTAAAGCTGCACATGAGATACTTTGTGTCTAGCAATGTAAAACTAGTAGTAGTTGCCATTACGTGGAGAGAGTGTAGAAGCATCTGCCTTTGGGGATTGAAAGTAATTTATTAGCCAAAGCTATTCTCTGAACCCAAAAGCTATGACAAAGATATCCTATTCAAAGAGGTATTTTGAGATGTTTGGATTTTTTGTATTGCTAGGATCTTGTTTCACAGAAAGAGAGGTCGCTGGTTGATGCCACGTTTTTTATGCTGTGCGACTTCAATAATTGGTACTAGTCTCTCCCTGGGCAGGAATTATTTTCTAGATGGGATTTTTCCTGAAAATTAACAAACAGGAAATATCAGCAACATACCAGAGAAATACTGGCTGTTCTAGTTATCCACATGGTTGAAAAAAATGAAGCTTCTTGTGTGTCTATCTCTGTATTTAATTGTGTGGTGATTTTGTAAGCAACCATATCCAAATTTAACAGATTTCAATACTTCACATTTTAGATTTCTGGTGTACCAGATCCAAATTTCCTGCCCTGATACTTAGGGATGTGTATTTGGGTAGAAATTACTCAAGCCTTACTTAACGGCCAAAAAGGTAACCTGCACACCAGGATCATCTGCATTATCACTCAAAGATTGCATGAAATAAAGAAGTTCTTCATTACTTATAATGAAACTTTCCTACAATGTCTGCAAAGTAATAAATTAAACCATTTATTACTTAAAAAACCCCAAAAAAACAAAGAGAAAAACCCAACAAAAACCCCACAAAACTTGCAGTATTTTAAATGTGTTTTACTCCAAAGTTCTTAAACAAATATTTGGTAGGCAAATCTAGGCTGCATGAGGTACACAGTTTTGTTTGTTGCTGTGAAATAGAGCTTCTAATTCCACAGTAATTTAGATGGATTCAGTTTGTGGTTTGTTACTATGTGATTTGACACAAACGCACACTCTCCATGCAGCATTTCTTTCACCTGGGAAAATTGGATAATGAACTAATGAAGGTTTTCTTGGCTGATAATGCTGTCTGTTTTCAGAGCGCAGCAATTACACAATCTTTTTAGCACTCAGTGTCTATTTAAACAAAATCAATGCAAAAATAAGGGCTATTTACAGTGAAGTGTCGTTATTTTACATTGTTTGGGTAGTTCTCTGAGAGTCTGAAATGATATTGAAATGATACAGTAAAAAAAGTCTCAGGAGCTTTAAAGCCATCAGTCTAATGGCCACCTGATTTTTCTGTCAGCTCAAGTAATTCACCAGTGTCTGCCTCCATACAAGTGTAATGTTTATCATTGCTGCTTACCTTTCCTTTTAGAAGAAAAGCTCAATTCTATATGTCTCAAAATTAGACTTGATTTGAATTTACGTGGCTTCAAAGTTGTAAGTTGGGACTGGATTAAAGCTTCCAAACCATTTATTTACAATAATACAGGAGTTTTGTGGTCTGTTTTTTTTTTCTTACCCAGTTTTCTCCTTCATCAGTGAGTTCTTCAAAAGGGCATAGAGAATTGCTTGTACAATTTTTTGTAATATGCTGTGTAAGTGCTGAATTTTGCTATTACATATCAAAGAAGAATAAAGCTGAATTATTATTGCTATTAAAATTATGGTAAAGATGAAGGCATATTCGGGCTATCAGCTACTTCACAGACTTTAGCCTGCAAATTAAGGTAAGGAAAATTAAAATTAAATTTACAAAATGCCTTGATATTACAACTAAGTATCTTGTGGATCCATTCTCTAAAAGCTGCCATGGTGCTTCTGAAATGTTAAGCTTCTAAATTTGTACTGAAGAGAAATCTGAAAGAGCAAAAGCTCTCTTCTATATTACTTGAGAGCTGGATAGTACTTTTTCCATTTCCCAACTTTTTTATTTTCAACTGTTACATTTTTAAAAAGGAAAAAAAAAAACAAAAAAACCCAAACCTTTTCATTTGTAAGTTCACTTGAAAGGTACAAGTATGGAATGGTGTCATAATATGAAATGAAATAAAATATTTCTACTGTAGGCTTTCATATTTTTTGATCAAGTACTGAATTAGCTACTTGATCTGAAGAAATTATTACTAAATGACTCTGATAAAACATATTCCCTGGAAACATTTCAGGTCAGTTTGGACAGGGCTCTGTGCAACCTGATCTAGTTAAAGATGTCTCTGCCCATTCCAGGGAGTTGGACTAGATGACCTTTAAAAATTCCAAACTATTCTATGATTCTATCTGTTTTTACATTATTTCTGTATTCTTCTTTTAGTAGAAGATTTGTGAATTTTTTTAAAGGCTTCTAGATATTAGCTTTGTTGCCAATCTACTCTGGAGAACCATGGTGATGTTGACTCGCTTTCACTTCTGTCTTAGGTAATACCTTTTAATGATATTAAGCTTGACCTTTTCTGTTCTCACGCAGTGGAACAAAATAATGCTAAAGCTCCATGGAAATGGTCTGTAACCCCTGTTTTCTGAGTGCTGGTAAAAGAATTTCAAAAATTCATAGAAATTATTTACAGAATGTAATCTGTTGCATCATTTTTTATATCTCTGATGCACTTCTGAATCTATTTTCTAATATGGCTGAATCTGTTGTGTATGATTCAGTCTGACCTATGTGAATGAAGTATGTCAGGCTAGGTGACTGAGTTTTCCTGTGTACGCATCTCAAACAGCAGCACTGCATGCATCAAGTACATATGTCTCTGTTGTTATTAACACAATGCTTGAAATCTCCAAACAAGGAACAGTTCCCGTATCACTACAGATTCTGTGTGAGGGAATCTTATGAGAATGAGGCAGAGATCCTTAGACAGAAGCTTTGTCAGGGAAACAGCATCCCTAGTAATGATAAAGCAATATATTTTATGTCTCCTAAGGGTTTTCCGTAAAAATACCTGTAGGGGAATAAGTTATGGCAGGGGTGATGTTATGTATACTAATGTGTGAGCACTCTAAGATGATGCAGACAGTCAAATCTTTCTATTTTTTTTTTTTCTCCTATGTGTCCATTTCAGTTATCAATACAGGAGAGACATGGCTTAGTACCCAGGAGAATGGTGTAATGTCTGTCATAGATGACACCATTAGTGACAGGTAGGACAGAGCAGTAGTTTGCCCAATATTTACTACAATGCTCTTAGTGCTTTGTAAGTGGACATCGTCACCCTTTAGGACTTCGTAAAACTTCATAAATCTCTCTCAGCATTCTTATCTTACGGTTGTTTTTGCATGTGAATATTTCTGAGCAGTCAGGCAGATAGGAAAAAAATATTTGTAGGACTGGGCACAGCTAATTTATTGAAGGAGATACATTATTTTTTATGGTACATCTAGTATGGACCTGTTTTGTCTTCAGACTATGATCAGTGGAAGAGACTTAAATTTCTGTATCTAAGCTTCAGTGAATTGTTGACAGCTACTCAGGCTCAAGTCCTATGTATGAGTACACTGAGATCCATTGGTTTGGGTGGGAGTAGCATGTGACATGTTGTAATTGTTGACGCATGTTTTGCTGTATTTCTCTGTGCTGGCAATGTTATTGAAACTACACAGCAGTATTATACTTTCCCATTATGAAGTATGGGATAACTAGTAGGATATTCTTAACTACAGAATTACAAAAGATTGAATATTAATCTACATGACCTCCAAAGAAAGCACAAAGAAAAGCTTTTCAAAAATAAAGACTGTACTTTAAACCTAAATTTATAAAGTCCTTTTATAAGGAGCTAGTGACTGTGTGACCTTAGGTATATGGCATGGTTATCTCTGCCTCTGATGATTGGTCTGCACCACACGTCATTGCCACTCTGCACCATGCCAGGCACAACCCCTTGCTCTGAAGTACTGAATCATTTAATCCTCTGTCTTTTAAACTATGGGGGAAATGCATGGATGAAGATGGCAAAACTCATGTTGACACCAGCAAAACCATAATTTTACCCTATACAGTTTGAAATTATTCCTGTGACAGTAAGGTACACAGAACTACTGTGTGTGTGTGTGGATCATACACAGATTTCCTCTGTGAGCCTTTAGCTCTTTATTGAGCTGAATGTAAGTTCATTACCTTCCATATGTTTTTATATTCATTTGCCTCTTGCCTCTGTGTAATTAAAGTTAATATCTATGTAAACATTAGTTATGTACACTCAGCAGATAAGTGTAACTACTGACTAGTGGTTAAAACTAGCTGGTAGGCAAATAATTAGGGTTACTTTTGAGAAGATTCAGAGGTGTTTTGCAGTTGCTGCGTATGCTGTGTGTCCAAACTGAAACATCCACATTTATAAGTATTTAACATCTTTCATGAGGACCAAGCATTTTCTCTCACTCATACACCCACATCATTAATTTTTAACAAATACATGTGGATTTCATCTTCTATTGATGGGGGGAAAAAAGGCTTTTCAGTTTGTTTTCTGAGAAAATAATAGTTACTGAAGCATAAATTAAGCTTGGCCAGCAATAGATATAATTTTTTTGAACACTGGGGAATGCTTAAAGGCCATTTGATTTCCTTTCCCCCCAAAAAAAAATTCAGGCTGAATCAGATATTGTCTAACAAGTTACCTGGATTGTTATGAGTCAGGGAAGGTGGAGTGATGTTTGGTTTCTTTGTTTAGGAATTGCCATGTAGGATTTAGAAAGGAATATATGTGTAAAAATAGCATGATTTTCACTACTTCCCAGCAGTGCTATTTCTTTATCCCTAATCTGTATAAACCCAAATATTTCTGTTTACTGGAAGATCAGAAATTTGAAAGGAGTGGTGCATCTCAGGTGGGAGGAAGGTAGCATCCATCTTTTGAAAGCAAGTTCCTGCTACAGCTGGAAGGATGCCCTTCCATTTGAAATTCAGTACTGTTTCTCTGTTAAAACAAAGGAAGGGATCTGAAGCCTTTGCAATAGGATTATTTCATTAATTGGTTACATGGTGTTATTTAAGGAAACTTACGTGATTTTTCTTCTGTTATGTTCAGATATGTACCTATGATTCATCAGTTTAGAAAGAAGCGCTGTCAGATTAGCAGAGGAAGAGCATCCTGGATTCAGACAGATGCCAGTCAAAGCTGGAAAGCCCATTTCCAGTGACATTGCTAAGCACAGAGGTGGATATTCGCTGGAGTTCACTTTGGAATGCAAATGTGGCTGTAGAGGCCTCAGGCTTTTGGCTAAGGAGTGTCAGGGAAAGGGATCCACCTGAGGAGCCCAGGTTTGACACAGTTGGATTGCATCCAGCTTGGAGTATCACTGTGCCTTCCTGTAGAAGCTGGAGTTGCTGATAACTAATGAGGTCTGTACCCTGTTCAGAGTGCTTGCTGACAGCATGTCACAGAGCAGCAGCCTAATATAAATAATAATATTTTGCTCTGTTTTCTTTATTGCTCTTTGTTGCTTATATTTTTAGCTGCTTGCTGCAAAAGATGGGTCTCTGGATTGCTTGCTCTGGTGCACACACTTTCTTTTTCTCTGGCAGTCTCTCTCTGTCTCTTGACAGGTGTAAGGAGGATCCTAAATATAGAAGCCACCCGTCAGTTGGCTTCAGCAATCAGCAAGCACTGATTTAGTATTTCTCTTAACCAGCTAAGCTCCAGAAGGGTGTTTCTTTTAAACCTTCATCAATTTATTCCACTGCAAGATTTCTTCAAAATTATTAACAAACCATGTTATCCTACAGCATGAAAAATACTATTAACAGGCACGTTTCAGAAATGATGGTTGTCAAGAATGGTTTTTGCAATGGAAAGGAGAAAAAAATCCTTTTTAAAGAACTCCCTTGTTTTAGCAGTTTAGTTAATGATGCAGTATCTCATTGGGGAGAACACTGAGACTAGGTGTGAGTACAGTCTCCAGTTTTTAGATGAACACACTTTCAGACATAAGTAGTTGCACACTTTCCTATGAATTTTTCCTTATAAGAAGAAACTTTAATGCAGATATACTGTTTAGCTGGGATTTACTTTGCTATACACAGAAATCTGGCATGTGGTGAGAAATGGAGGTGTCCTAGTACTGCATATTTATAGTGCTCAATAAAAGTATTTTTAACACAGAGTAATATTTTTCTTTATGTTCATTTCTTTATTCTGCAGTTAACGTCACCACAAAAATACTGATTCTTAAAAATTAATTGGCCATATTTAATAGATTAATACTGAAAAAAGTTCTAATTAGAATATTTGGGGGAAAAAAGATCTGCAACACTACTTTAAAGATAAACATTTATTTTAGTTTGTGGGCAGGTGTCTCAAATTCTTTCTCTTCCTTGTGACCAGTTGCCATTAATATTCATAGAAATTTTTCACAGCCTACAGAGGAGATACTAAAACTCAGTATCTAATTGTGACAAGTGAGTTGCTTGTGATGAAGACCCTTTTTGACACTGATGTGCTTTGATTTTTTATGTTTTATGACTGTGATACACTTCTATTATTCTAACACAATTCTCGTAGTGTATTAAACATTGTGTTAAACATGGACGCAAGAGAAGTCAGTGCCTTTATGTAGCTCAGAAAGGCAGTAGTACTTTTTTTGTGGTTGTTGTAGTGGTTACATGTGGTCTATCTGGTTGTGAAAAATTCTGTAGCACAATATAGCATGTTTGTTATGCTTATGTAAGGTTTTATTTTTGGCAGCCAGTGCTCCTTATAGCCAGCCATGAGAAACAACCTGTTTTTCTATTTTTTTTTTTTTTTTACTGTTCTATAAATTGGTATAATTTATTGGAAGCTTCTGCCATGTCTGGGACATCTGCTTCAGTCGTTGGGGGAGCGTGATTCAAACCCCAGAAAGAAGTAAGAGGGCTGCTAGGTGAAATAGCAAGACTGGCCCTGAGAAAAGGAAAAATGATTTAAGATAGAAGATGTTTCCAATAAAAGGATGCTTTTGCAGATTTGGCACAAGAGATTCTGGGATAAGTCTAACTCTTAATACAGATAGTCTCAAGCTTTATACCTGAAAATCCAACCTGCATCTTATAATGTGCCTTCTGGGTGGAAGCTCTTTTACATTTCACAGAGCAGAATTTGAACCCACTGAAGCCTAGTAGTTTTGCTTACGAGCTTGAGTATTTGCATTCAAGAAAAACTGATTATTCTTCAGTGTGAACTCATGTAATCTGACTGTGACTTCTCAAAGGAGCAAACCAGAGTTTCCATAAGCTGATAATGCAGCTACCAGAGCTGTTACAGTTCTAGCTGTAACCAGCAGTTACATGTGTAGGCAAAAATATCTTTGCTGTGGTATGAGCCACCGGGTTGGAAGGCAGAACTGCTTCTTTAAAAATCCTTGAGCATCTAATACCTAGAAGTTTATTCTCTCCTCAGGCTTCCAAATTTATTTTCACTGTAGGACGATGTTTTTTTTAGCTTCCTAGAGACCTGGCTAGATTCTTTCTGCCTTTGGCACATCATTTACTGAATACAGTGAGAAGAACTTTTCTGCTGAATTTTATCTTACCAGCCTGGTGTTTACTAGACAGAAAATGTGGTAGTCTCCGCTCATGAGCATTGTCACAACATACAGGAGTGGTGTTGTGGCTGTGTGTCTACGTGGTTCTTCTTTGCCCTTTATCCAGGGCAGAATCCACATACTCTACTTTCACCTTTGGGTTTTCATACTCTAGATACATTTTCTAAATAGAACAAAAAATTGAATTGAATGTTTTTTCATCAACCCCCAAGAACATATCAGAATTATGTGAGAATATTTCCATTTTGTGTCATATATCATACAAAGCAAAAAATAGTGTTTGTTCAGGAAAACAGCTCCTAGTAAAAGATAAGGGAAAAAAACCCAAAAACATTTAATTTGTAAGAGTTAGGAAACTGTCTTTCTAATAAAAACACTTTATCTATATGTCTGTCTGTCTTTCTTTCTTTCTTTCTTTCTTTCTTTCTATCCTTTTATCTATTTACTGGGTTGAAGTTGGGGATAAGAAACAGTGCCTATAACTGGATTAAGGATCTAAGAGGGTTACAAAGAGGATGTAAGGGTACTTTGTGAGCAGAATGACTAAGATTGTTAATAAAAATAGACCAACTGGTCATGTTACATGCTTGGTAATATTGTGCTTGAAGTGCAAATACATGGAACGAAAAGAATCGCTGGCATTCTGTAGCATTAGGTAGGGATGGTTTGCAGTACTGATAGTGACACAAATCTATGTTTGTCCAAATAAAGAGAGGAGGAACTCTAGAAACAGAGTGGATAATCTGTTTAAGCTGAGCTAGTTTCTGAAGTGACACTCTGGTATATACACATTTTGGGTACAAGGAAGGTTTTCTCCGCTTTTCTGTGCTGGTCATTAGAACCCAGCCAGAGTGGTTGGGGGTATTATGCACAAGCCTCAGGCTTTTTCAGACAGCAGAGTTACAGATTGGAAGTAGAAATCTTGACAAAAGCACAGTCAGTTATGATTTTCCCACAGAGAGAAGGAGCCCTTTACTGTTTTCAAAACAGACCTGTGACTAACAGCTAGCTGAATAAATAATGGAGATCTTGTATCTTACGTGATACATAAGAATTAACCTCCCAAGCTGCATGGCAGTTCCTTAAGCAAACAAAGTGTTTGCTTTTCAAAGGGCTGGATAGTTTTTAAAAGGTTTGCTCTACTCTCATTTAATAGTACTTGTATTACTAGAATTTACATTTAAGCAATTCCACACCTTCCGACTGGGGGAACATCAAGTATTTTATTTGTTAGCATGAAAGTAATATATGTCCCCATTGCTGAATTCTAGTCACTGCTTTTAAAAGTAGTGGTGAACAAAATCATCCTCTTGTGAGGCACCATGCCTCTAGTGCAGCAGTATTTTGGGTCTGTATCCCATAAAATAGAATTCTTCATGGCAAGAGTTCCATGGAAGAGGCCAAATTCAGTGCTGCCAAAGTAGGAGGTTCAGAAAACAGATGGGCAGGATGGCGGTTTTAAGAAGCAAGGAAGAACTGTGATCCTCATGTCTGAGTGCAAACCTACGCTGTGGCAATTACATAGTATCGTTTTTTCTGTAATTTCTGGTTTAGGATTTACAGGCTCTCAGAACCTGTAGGTCAGACATATGCCTCCCCTTTTCCTTTCCTCCAGGAAAAAAAAAAAAGAATTTTTTAAAACTCATGTTTCTAAATGTTTTTCTTTGTGTTGAAGATTGAGATTAGTTTAGCTGTTAGGAACACTACTCTTTGATGAAAAAACCCACCCTAGGTCTCTTCTGACACTTCCCTTTGTTCTTTTTTGTAAAGCTATTGTTCATACACAAAACTTTCTCCATTCCAGGCTAAAACTCAGATACCTCTCCTAAAAAAATGAAAGAGTTGGCACTTCAAGGAAACAGGTCTTACAAATTGAAATGATAATCTCTATTAAGAGAAAGCAGCGAACAACTGTATTCGTGTAATGTAATTATGTGTTCTTTTTAAAAGTAATTTATAGATCCAGAGCCTTGAGTATTTAACTGCAAATTTGTTTAGAACATTTAGCCCAATCCTAGGCAGTGATGTACAGTGCACAGCTTTTTTCACCAGAAGATGGTCAGAGGGCAGGATCTACTCAATCAGGGGCTTTGGTCAGAGTCCCTGACTGGCAAAGAGTGGCTGGGTATAGCTCTGCCACCCTGCTCTCAGGTGCTGGAGAGCCAGTGCTGATCCAACAGCTGTACCAGTGTGTCAGTGGTATGGAAGTCATAGGTTGCAAAAGGCGGAACAAGTCTGGTATAGGTTCATAGCTTTCTCCTGTGAGTCTACATTCATATAGGCCAGGAGATCTCAAATGCAGTGTAAACTGTGCTCTCCCCAGCAAAACATTACAGGAAGAACTTTTCAAGCAAACCTTTTAAAAACTATCCAGTTTAGTCTTTTTCAGGGAAAGACTTAACTAGAAATGCAGGCATCAGTTGTAATTGACACCTGTGTGCCTCTGTCCTAGGGAAACTACTCAAGGCAGTGTATGATGTTAAACTGAAGTGTCAACGTCAGCACAGCTGTAAACCCATCAGCTATAGACACAAATGCAGAACAGCTGAAATACATGTGTATAAACCGTCTGGGCCCTGCTTCCATCAGGGAAAGGAAATTGAGAACCACGTGGTACTTTTTGTCCCTAATAGCCACACACCTTAAACCATTGATAGCCTTTATAATTATTGCCTTGTTTGCAAACTTCTCTGGCCACAGTCATCCCATTTCCAGTTCAAGAATTAATCCCTTAGTGGCTGAAGCACTGGAGTGGCAAATCTTCAAGTAGCATGATCCTCTTAAGGGAAAAGTACATATGCCAGAGTTGTGGCTCTGCAGAGTGCCTAGTGGGGCACTTACAGACACTCCCACCTGTGGCTGGTCTAAACACATATGGTTTTTTTACATGCCTTGTAACTGTAGGGATAGGATGGGGAGGATTAAAGGGACACTTGCTAGGAGAGTCGCCACCTGGCAGTGCAACAGCTTGAGCATCCCAAGTTTGCAATTAGTCTTTGTGAGGAGGGGTTTGTAAGATCTTGTGAATCAATTGTGCTCAAACTAATCTTGGGTTGCTTGATTAAGAAATTTAATCTAGATTTCTGAAATTGCTAAGAACCCAATGATAAAAATATAACTTCTGTAATTCAACTATTTATATGCTTTTTTCACGTTAACAAGTCAGATTCTTAAAACTAATCACACAGCAGCACAAATACTTCTTATATATGTCCTTCGTGGAAGATTTGTTTGTCCATACATCATGATGTTACAGCAGGCAACAGACAGTAAATGTATTTCTCCCAGGCTTACAGGCCATGTAAGGACTGCCTGGAACTGCAGCCCTGGCACTCCAGATCTGTGTAGCTCTCAAAGGACAGCTGAAGAAGGGTGTCAAGACAGCTCAGCTTTGTGTTCACTGCACTTTATGTGTTAGCTTTTGGTGTTGCACATTCAACTTTTTAAAGAGGTGTCAAAGATTTTTCTATTCCTAGTTCCAGCAAGAGCCCCAAAGAGGATCTCTTCTGAAGCTGTTGATACAGTGTGGCTTAGGGTGACATGCCAAAACAGCACTTCATAAACAGTCACCATGTTTTTAATGGTTTTCATCACGAGATGAAATTTGCTGCTTGTCAAAGTGTCAGTCTGACGACTAGAAGGACTGAAATGCACACTGAGAACAGCAGCATGGGCTGGGCTTCCTCAGCTGGTTCCATCCATGCTTTCTAGCATTGAAAAAAGTATTAATTTTAGTGGCCCCCAGTCCCACTGTAATTCTTAAATCTTTCAAGAGCAGAGTGTCAGTTCTGGACATGGTGCAAGGGTTGTTGATGTTGCTGGAGAGCAATCCCAGGGCAGCTGTGAGAGTCAACTGCAGTGTCTGACGTGCACGTGGCCACCTCTGAAGGACGGCTTGAGGCATTCCAAAATACTTGCTGGAAGGTGTCACTAGCTGTCTCTCTCTTTCTTTTCTCTTCTTTTTAATGTGCTTTGTCACCTCTTGCAGATGTGAGCTAACTCCAGCCAGCCAGACTGTGACTGTTTCTGCAGTACTCGTGCTGTTCCCCTCAACACTGCTCCTTTCTCCTGCACAAGGAGTATAAACCAGTGCAGGCGTGAGAGGGGATGAACCTTGGCTGCGTCCTCGGTGCATTTTTTATGCAACTTAGCCAGCAAAGGGAGCTGGCAGACGCGGTTCGTTCCCGAACTGGCATGTGACGTACAAAGTTGAATCTCACAGCAACTGCTCTCGCCCAGTTCTGACATGGAGCATTGTGACAAAAGAATTTGTGCACTTCTTTTGTGCTGTAAGGACATATTTGTTCTATCTCTGCAAGGAAGGGGTAATGACAGCTGCCTGAATCTGCAGAGATCCAAGCGCTTCCTCTGTAGCCTTAGACTGGAACTTGGTTTCCTTGAGTCTCTCTTCTGAATTTCAAAGAGTAAAAATACAGGGATGCTAAATTAATTTCAGGTTGTATTGCACAAAGATTTTAAAGTAGTAGGCACTATTTAAATGTTTCATAGACTACTGCCTGTATATATATATAAATATTTGTCTTCAATTCCGTTACAACCAACGTTAGAAAACTACAACACAAAATATATTTATATGACACAAGCTTTCCCCTTAGGGGAAAATTACTTGCAGTGTGATTCAGGTGTTACTAAACATAGAGATTCCCATACAAACTACCACTTTTTCTTTCAAACCTCTCCTTGTCTTTCAGCAACTGGAAAGATTAAGCACCTTTTCTCCACAGATAAATAAAAGTGAGAAGAATCACTCTGTTCCATTTACACTGGAAGGCAGTTGATCATAAAACTAGTGTTCTGGTACCTAGTTCTGGATTTATTCACTCTCAGCTTGTCATCTTCCTCAGGCATGCAATGGTACTGGCAATTCTTCTTCGACTGTGCTGTTGCTGCTAAATTCGTGACAGTTCCTCGTGGATCAAGACTGATAGGTGGCTGTGGAGTCCAGTCAAGAGAATGAGACCATTTTTTAACAAAACATTGTAAAGATAATGAGGTTAGTGGCAAACTGTTAAGGAAGCAACTCATCTGATATGCTTGCAGTTTGAGCTTGGATCTAGTAATTAATTTCCATATAAAAAGATTTCTTTTGGAATAAAATCCGATACAAAAAATGTGCCAGGAGATTTGTCAGACTAAAATCCTACCTCAGTCTGAGCAGCTCAATAGACTAATTGAAGACTTAACCATTACACAGAAGCATTCAGATTTTTTGTGGTACAGAATTCAAGAAGGTTTTTTGTATGAATTTTCTGCAGTGGTAAAGACTATAAAAATAATATTTTTTGAATGACTGAACCATAAATGCAACTCAGGTTTTTATTTGTTTAATATGCATTTTCTTTTTCTGAATTTATAAACTTACCCCAAGGAGCACATTTATCACACAGGTTTTAGTAATCAGTAAGATTTTAAAAACAGTAGAGATCATAGCTGCACATGTCTAACAGTTGTGTCTCAAAAGACTGTACAGAAAAATTTACAATAAGGGGGGAGAAGAGAGAAAGTAAAGGCAGGAGATAGCACATTATCACAGCAGTCGAGGCATACAAAAGGATTCAGATTCTGTACTTAGAAAACGTAAAATAGGATAAAAAACTCCTCAAAGAGTATATCAAAACTTAAAAAGGACTTTGTCAAACAGCATCCTGAAAAAATGCAAATTCCAATTTTTTGGATTTTAATGCGTATCTTTAAGACCATGGGTTAAAGCAAAACAAGGAATTAGTTCCCCACTTCCCATGGGCAGGCAGGTGTTCAGCCATCCGCAGGAAAGCAGTGCTCCATCCTGTTCAGTGGTCACTTGGCAAAACAAATGTCTTGACTTCAAATGTCTCCTCCTTTTTGCTTCTTCCCCCCTCTTTTTATGCTGAGCATGACACCTTATGGTCTGGGATACCCCGTGGGTCCGTGGCAGTCGCCTGTCCCAGCTCTGTCCACTCCCAAGTACCTGTGCACCCCCAGCGTCCTGTGGTGGTGGGGTGAGAAGCTGAAAGAGCCTTGATGCTGTGCATCAGTAATGATAACAAAACTAACACAATCAGCTGGCAGGTGACTATTTGCTCCTTGGGCCATGTCTTCCATGAGAGCTCAACGGGGTAAGAGCCAGTTGTAGGTGGAGATTTGTGTTGCATGTGTTTCACAACACAGTCTGTACTACCATCACAATGACCCTATAATAATTTCCTTGGAGGATGGGACAAAATTCACTCTGATGTATTTATGGTGTGACAGTGAAGTTCATAATCATATGACCTGAATTTTCTCCTTTCCTGGAAAAATTATAAAGAACTTAAAATTCTTGTGCCAGCAGGCTGTTAAGACTTTCAGCAGGTAGTGTGGTGACCTAGAGCACAGATTAGTGTGGCTGCCTATTTTCGCTTTCTGGTTCAAGTGACACCTTGCACAGGAATTTCTATAGTCAGCACATGACCCCTCCTCCAGCTGTGGGGCTATGTTTCATTAGAGAATTTCCTGACCAGCTGAAGGACATAATTCAGTAAGGACTCAGACTCAAAGGATGAAGGAGCAGTGATTATCCACATGGAGTAGGCATTTTATTTCCATTCAATCTCTTTAAATAAGATCAGGTTTTTGAGCCAATCTTGTGTTAAAGAGGCTGAAAGAGAAGAGGCCAATAATCTGTCCTGATTGTTCTCCTGGCTGTTGGAGCCTAAGCACCACAATGCCCCTATTTATCCCTTTTTTTTTTATTTTTTATTTCTGTCTCTATTTTATTAGCAGGTTTTCTTTTATTTATCACTGAGCCTTGCAGAATCTGCTTATATGTGTCCTTTTCAGAATGATGATACAAGTTTGCAGTGTCCTGGGAATCAGAAGGATCTAACTTGTGTCTTGACTTTGACTACAGGGCTTTATACAAGACAAGCATTACATGTGTAAGACACAAAGCTTTATGTGTTAGACTCTCTAAGAAACAAAAGTTAATTCTGGGAATCAGAAATTACTGGGTCTTCACAGTAAACACCAAAACTTTTCCTGACAGAAAACCAAATCAGTTCTATGTCATTTTGCGCAATCATAGACAGAAATAAGCAGAAGCAATTTGTCTTTGATTTTCTGACAAATTATGAAATTGGTATCTTTTGTATCAACTGGCACAGGCGATAAACTGTTGTGTAATAGTAAGTTGAAAAGAATTACTTTGTTGTCCAAAAAATTGTGATAAGAATTTCTTTATCTTCAGCTATCCCTTCCAATTCAGTTTTCAGGTTTCCTTCCATAGTGAAAAAAAAAAAAAAAACAGCTAAACAAAAATTGTCAGTCTAAGCTGACACTTGAAAGTGAATAGATACTTGTTTGAAATAATAAATAGGGTAAGATAATTTTTTATTTTATCAAAAGTCTCAAAAATACTAAACTGCTCTTTAGGTTGATATGTTTTGCTTTACATTGCATATAGTAGACCATAACTGGGACTGACAAAAAAACAATGAGGCTGGAAAGGAATAAACAGAAACTTTGACAAGAAATTTTAAGATTTGAAAACATGTCAGGTTTTTTTAACCCTGTTTATAGCTAAGACATTCTATTTTTCATAATTCTTCATTATCTTTAATGAATAAATATTATTTGTAAATGAAGAACTTAGAATAAATTTTTAAACCTAAATAACTGTAAGAAATGTCTCTGTGCAAAGGCTTTCATGAAATTAGTGTCCAGATATTGCATGTTTTTTAATAGAGTGCTAATGAATTTTTGTGACGTTTTTCCAAGCAAACCTGATTTCTCACTTCTGGAAAAAATCCTGTTTGAAGGCAGAAATGTAAAGAGCAGTTGCCTATATGCAGTAGAGAGCACGTTGCTCTTCTGAATGTGTTGAAGATGGAAGATTTGGCTATTTCATATAACATGGAAACCACATGGGAACCACAACCTTATTAGTCCTTGTGCTAAATCCCTGCTGCTTCCATCCAGCAGCAGAGGTAACTGGGAGGTCTGCATTAACCCCATCAGTCCCATACCAGAATGGATGCTACTAGACCTGGAGGGCATAGCACGATTCTCTCAATAAATAGACTGAAGAGTGACCAGCACTGTGATCTGAATGTCCCTTTGCCTCTAGAAATGGGTTCTCAGGCCACAGGTTATGGGATATTGACAGGGCCAATATTAGAGAGTCACAGTGTCATGTCTTCACTGATAAAGAAGCTGCTGGTTTCTGAGCTGGTTAAACTACAGGCCTTTTGGAACTGATGCCAGAAAGACAAAATTAAATGGGTAGAGGTGATGTTCACACTTATTCTCCTGTGACAGGTAAAACATTGGCGCAGGTTCTAGAAAGACAGAAAAAAAAATCCTATTGCTCTTGAAGTTTTATTCTGCACTCAGTAGTATTTGAGTCTTGGGGCTCTGGCTTGCCAAGACATTTGACCACACTGCGTAAGTGTGAGTGTATGTGCCAGGCAATTTGCTTGAAGGTCATCTTCTTAAATATGGTATTTAATAGAAGTTTTACACCCCTGCTGCAGCATCAAGATTCTCTAAATCTCCCTGTGGCTGCCTGAAGCCTAAATATCAACAGGTACTGTGCAAGCAACATATGGTGAGGTTCCAGTGGAGTAATTTGTTAGCAGACTGGTTATCTTGCTTGAGGTGCAGATTTCTGGTAGCATAGTTTCTTTTTTCTTTTTTTTTTTCTCACTTGGAACTCTATTGTACTCACCAAGAAAAAAAAAAAAAAAACAACTTAGAGTTTCTATTTAACATTAAGAGTGCATAAAATATCCTCGGTAAGCCAGGCATCACTTCTCGAGGTTGGTAATGCTTGTAATAATTAACAAAGCTGTGAGCCTGCAGGCCGTACTTGATCTGAGCTAACCCTTTGCAAGCATTAAGCTTTGCGTGGTTTTAAATTTTTTTCCTGACTGCTTAACAACTGCATTATTACTGATATCTGTTTGATTCTTTTTGTCTTGATAGATGTCCAAAATCCTCTGCTGAGAGGGTGAAATGATGTGAGACAATTGTGTTGCCAGAGGTGTTCAGGTATTGCCCTGTAAGGACACGGTCTGTCAGCAGGGATTGCGTGTCACGTGCTTGACACATGGCAGCTCTGTTTTGCACCTGAGGTGTGAAAAGCTGACAGAAACATGAGAGTTTTGCATATGACCGAGGTGTTCCTTAGGCTGTGACTGTACGTGTGGGCAAACACAAGCCCACTTTGCTGGATCAGCAAGCTCCCTGGCAGCCAGAGTGTGCAGAGCCCAGGAAGAAGCAGTGCTGGGCTGCCTCATCAGCCATGTGGGGAGGCAGGCTGTGACAGCCTGGCTATCAGGCAGGGCTGACACAGGTTTTAGGGTGGAAACGGCTCTTCTCCAGCCAGCTGGAAGCAGAATTTCCCAAGAAGATTCACACTTTTACTGGTGACTTGTTGCTACAGAGATGATCTTTGTACTCCCTGGTTTTGTTGTCAGATAGTGTGGTTTATGGCTTCCCACGTTATTGCAGAAGAAATAATTATTTCCAATAAAATTCAGTATTTGCTGCTGTAGCATGTTGTAGAACCCCAGAACAGTATCTGCTCAAGTCAGCAAGCTGGTTTTTACTACCAGTGTGTGCCAGGTTCCTCCAAGCCTCTTTCTCCTGTCTTGTCTCTCATTTATTTCTGTGGCTTATCTTCAAATTCTGTGTAATACTTGGGTCCTCATTCATACAAGTAGTCAACCTTCCTGTACCACACCTTATCTGCTTCGTTATCTTAATTTGATAATCTTGTAAGATGTCAGTCTTTTTATCAGTACTTTGCTGACTCGGAGTTTAAGTTCCTCATCCTTTTAAGTTCTCCACATGCAAATCAGCTATGAGTTCTCATCAGTATTAGACGTGGAAGATAATGATAATGATTAAAATCCCTGCACTGATTTAAAGGACCCTCCTGGCCATGGAATATCCTTGTTCTTTTCAGGAGGCAAATTAAAAGAATCATAATAAATTAAGTTTTTCGGTTCTTCCCTATCTGGCAAAGCTTTATCAGCTGTAATACAAATGCAACCTATTCTGGCTTTTTGGAGTGCTGATTTCTTAAATAGATACAAATTTTGTAATAGTGTGTTAGAGATTGTCTTAGCAATATTTTTATAGCACAGGTAATTTTATGTGTGCTTCAACACTGTTTGTAAAGCTAGTACTTTTAAAGCAGTTAGAGCTCTTCCCTTTTCTTCATTAAGCTGGTATATCACAGCTCAAACTGTGCCCTTAGATGACTCTTTAGCTAATCAGAATAATCTGTATCTGCATAAGAAAATGCTGGCTGAAACAGCAGCAAAAATCTATTCACCAGTCTGCATTGCAAGTCTCTAGTTCTTGCCATGCAGCTCTTCTTTGTGCTGGATTTCTAATGCCTTGAGTGGAACTTGTGTATGGGATGAATAGGAAATTCGCAGTGAGATGATGAATAGATACATGCACTGCAGTGTAGAAATTTGGCCATTTTTATTAGCTAGTGCAGGGAAGCTGATGCTGTCACTGTCTCTTCTTTGCTCTATTAATTGTAGATTTGGTCTGTAGCTCTGTATTGAGTTCCATGTGGGAAGGTGCAAGTTATTTTTTCTCATTACCTTTTGTGGTTTCCATGAAGATACATGAGGCTTCTTATACAGAACAGTTTACAGGATTAAGGACTAAGTTAAGGACAGGCAAATATTAAAATGGGCTTTTAATAGTCAAACACAAAAATATTAGATCCTTATTCTCTTGAAAGTCTCTCTAAAATCTCCACCTCTCCACCTCTCCTCCCATACAAATTCACATGGATTTACTTACAGCAGTGGTTTGACACACATTAAAAAGTAATAAAGACATGAGTTTGCTAAGTACATTTTATGAGAATAGAGAAAAACTCTTCTATTGAAAACAGAGAGTGAGAAATAGTGGAACTGTATCCATTAACTACTCGTATTTATTTCTAAACAACTTCTGGAATAACTGTGAATTTGAGATGTGTAAATATTACATTCTTCTGTTACTGCTAAAATGTATTGGGAATTAATCCTTTGACGTATTCATGAATCATTGCAAGACTTCTCTGTAAAGTTGTGTTTATATGTAAAGTTGTGTGTGTATATACAGATACATACACAGACATATGCACCCATTCAAAGAACTAGGCAATTTGTTTAAAACTACTGTGAAAATACTAACATTTCTTATGCAGTTTCTTTTTGCCACTGAAAGTTAGGAATATTTTTTTTTATTTTTCTGTGTATAATTGCATCACATTTAAAAAACCTTTGAAAAACAGCTGTAAGAACTATTTTATGATTATGTAATGAGCACTGTCTGCTGAATTCTTATATCCGTCCAGTGGCCACTGTCCTACATGAACACTTGAGTGCAACTATCCATCACTATAATTTGTGTTAAAGCGCACAGTACTGAAGCAGAAGCTCATCAAATTCTCCCAAAGCATTTCAAACAGGAGCTGCAACTACTGTTGTTTGGTTGCTTCCAGCGTGTCAAGCTCCATATCATGGATGCCTTTACTTCGTGCAGTAAGGTGTTCATTCTGTTGCAAGGAATTCTGGTTGTTTAGTGCTAACACCCAAAGACTATGTTGAGTATTTTGGGTATGTGCTGTGATTTTCCTTGAGCTGCTTCCTTATTTAGTGATGCAATTTTAATGTGTATCATTAGTTAGAGTGGCTTTTTATTTAAAGGAATTGATTATATAGAGTCATGGAAGTAATCATGATTGTGAAGACAGTAGATAACCATTAAAAGTGGACAGTCATTGAAAGTATTTTATAGCTTTCCATCTTTTGGAAACAGAGGTGTGTGAAAAAAGTACAGACAACAGAGAAATTATGTGTTTGCTTTGAACAACATCTTTGTGTTTCTCTATTACCAGGTTTGTTGTTTAGTTTTGGGGGTTTTTTTTTTGTTAATCTTCCTCCTTTCACTTTGTTTAAAACATTTTTTGGAAGAATGAAAATGATTAGGTTTTGCCTGGAGCACATATGTAAGTTTGCTTTAACCTTTTCAAAATTATTTTTTAAAAAATAAAAATAACTTACTGAAATACCTGCTGGTAACTCCTTTTTTCCCTCTTTAGATAGGCTTCAATGAGTACAGTGAAAGAATCCTATTATTTAAGCCCTTAAACAGTGAAATTATTTGCAGTAAGAGTTTTACTGGATTAATAGAATTTTGCTGAAAGGAATCTGTCATAGCATCCATTTTTTTCTTTGCTTAAGGCTAAGGCAGTGTTGCATGAGTCTTAAAGAATACAAAGTCTACCATGTGAGTGTCTTGTAAATAATGGGAACTTGGGTATATGGCTGATTAAGTGGTTAAACTATTGAGTAGACTGTGTATAGTCACAGAAATGACTATCAAAGGATAAACAGAAGTCTACACAAACCACCTGTAACACAAACCACCTATAGCAGAAGATGTGCAGACCAAGAAACATCTCAATAGGAATGTGAAAGCACATAGCACAAATGAAACTCGTGCTGTTTGCTAGTAACTGGAGCTTGGGAGTCTGTTTAGCATATGGCTAACCCAATGAACTAAGTGATATCTATATGATAGAGGCTGAGGGATGAGCCAATGCATGCAGAACTTCATAGTTTTGTGTAAAATAGAGCCATAGTTTGGATTCAGGCTACAAGACAGCCAACCTCAGCACTTCTCCAATTGTTACGCTTTCTAGCATGGTGCCATGAATAAAACAAAAAGCCCTATATGAGAAATACAGCGTTAAATTTTCTGACTGTGTAAGGTGAGTGGTATTTCCCTAGAGGAGGTGTGAGTAGACACAGCTCTGGAAGAATTAGCTGTGACCATTACATGAGATCCTCTGGCCTGAAGTGCCTGAAGGTGACATGGGGAAACGAGAGAACTGTTTGTCTCCGAGTTGTCCTGTGCTTGTGGGAGAAGCAAGCTTGGAAAGGAGCAGGGAGCATCTTGTTTTATCCCGTGTCAGATAGCTTTAGAAAGAAATAATGACTTAGCATTTGAGTACAGCCACATACAGAGCTATTTGTTGGCTTTTCTTTTGAAATTTTAAATGGCTTGTTGGTTAATGCCAGTTTTTCACAATAGAGTAGTAGGACTTGGCTTTTGGTATTGCCATGTCACGCTTGCTGTGGAAGCTGCTAAACCAAATCAACTTATACCAGCATAAAGGCACTGCAAGATAATGAAGCATGAGATACCTCTTTTACTGCATCAACTGAGTGCTGACTTGAGTGGATGTGGAGAGATACAACTGCTCTGAATGGCTTTGCTGGCTGCTTTGCTCTGAATATCAGGGGTTTGGAGAGGTTAGAGGTTTGCAGGACTAAGATACTTCTGCTCTCACTTTCTTGTCCAACACTCTAGTGAGCCCATGACCAGGATGGTGATTCTTTTCATGGTTCTGCCATGGTTTCCTTTATGATTTGGCAGGTCAGTTGTAATTTGTTTAGCCTTTCAGGAAATACCTATTTGGACCTTGTAGTGTTGACAAAAGGCCAATAAGCATAACAAAGAGGGTGGTTCCTTTCACTTGTCCAGATGACTGATAACAAATGAAAGGACAACTTCACATTTCATAGGTCACTTACTTTTTTCTTGTGGGAACAAAGTCAATCTGCCCACTTTCCCTCCTCGAGACCACTACCAATGGACTGTGTGAATGATGATGTGACTCTCCTTGTGCTGACATGCTTTTTAGATTGGCATTTGAAAGGATGTGGCAAAAGTCAGCAGTCAAAGGCGTAAATGCACATTTGCTAAAAGTTACATAATTTTAGGTGGAGCAAGAGACAATTTCAGGGTATCCCTTTAGAAGTGGAGCAGAGAGAATACTGCAATCTCATTATGAGAGTGAATAGTGACAGGTTTTAGAGTTTGCTAGTCCAGAACATGCTGCTTGATTATTTTGTATATAGCATTGTCAAGAGTATGGTAACTGAGCTGCCAATACCTTGCTTGCATAGGAAAGCTGATAGCCATTAGATACTTTTAGAGCACATTTTCAATATCTCCTTCTATGCTATAAAAAGAGAGTGTGTATGGAGAAAACCCTTGTATTGTGATATTAAAGTTTGTATACGTGGACCTTTCTTCTCAGCTAACAGTACTTAGGGCACAGATACCCAAATCTGATGCCATCGCTAAGGATTTCATTACTTTTGTGCTTAAATCTATTACTCTCTTTTTCTTTGGCCTTTTCATGTTTTGCCTCCATTTATTTTATCAAGAACTGCTATTAACGGTCTCAATAAAGGATTTCTACAGAGTTGGAGAACATGATAATAGACCTGTATTGTGTGTACAGTAATGCTTCTCTTGACGTCTGATACTAGTGTTGTTTCTGTACTGGAAACGATGAGAAGCTAGTGTTTTATAATGAGTTTTTATCATAAACCATGGTTTATAAATGTCTGGTTTTGTTGTTGCAATGTGAAAGTAATTTATTCAGAGAAACAGGAGAACTATAAAAGATTACAAAATTAGGAGAGTAAGTTGACTAGAAATGTCAACATTTTTCTCCCCAAATACTCTTCTGTGAAAGTACTGTCCTCTTTCCCTTTGAGGACATACAGTAGCTTACATAAATCAAAGTATTAAGTTGATGAAATATTAAACACAAATTCTAAATGTTCACTAAAGTGGTCTGTTACCTGTGTAAGACTGAAAGCTATCTCATCCCTCTTATCTGAAGTATCATCAGTTGTACTGAAGACAACAGATCTCACATAGCACTGCACTCTATTCTAAATGAAAAGAGGTTATGTTTCAGCAATGTGCTTAGGAAGGGGAATAAATGGATAAAATTTTGATTGTGCTACTTTGTTGTGTGCTAAGGGCCTTTTAAACATCAGTTGATCTCAGAATGCTTTCAGGATAGCCTTCTGCAATCACGAGCTCTAGTACACAGAAAGGACATGCTAATTCTGCAAATGGAGGCTGATCAGGTGTCTCTGTTTACCCTCCTCTACAGCCACACAGATCAGGTGGTTGTGGATGTGGTAGACCGGCCCATTCTCAAACTCTCACTTGAATTTGAGAGAGGGATTTTGTTGAGAGGCAGGATGACAATTTAGTATAGGAATGGGGTTTTGTGCAAAACAACCATAGGGATTTAGACACTTGTGAAAGCACCTGTACTATGTACCCCATGACACGATCCTTAGGCGCAGCTCAGAAAGCCCAGTGCAGGCACTCCACTTGCCCACACAGTGGCAAGAGGCAGAAACTTCTAAATAGGAAATTTAGAACACCTACAGCAAGAATCTAAAGCAGATCACACAACTGTCCCTTCAATTGTCTTTAATGTAATGGAGGTTGGGTACAGAGATTCCTCAGACAATGAAATATATCTCAACCTTGTACTAGGAAAACATTCAGAGATGTCATCTGTGCTCCGTAACACTAAGCATTGTGTAAAGTTACAGTACAGATACAGCCTCTGTCTATAGAGTTAATCATGTAACAGAGCACTAAAGGTGTGTCAGTCAAACAAACCACTCAGTTCTTGCCAGATTAACATACCTTGTCTGCACACAAAGCACCTGCCTGTTACTGCTGCTTAACTTTCAGACAATAAAATCATTGGGGGGGTTGGTTGCCTTTAGTACCCCCTGAAGCTGGGCCAATACTTAAAGGTCTGTTCTCAGCTCTCTCGAATAACCCAGTTAAAGTCAAGGTAAAATAAAAATGTTCTGAATATTACATGTAAGCATAAATACATTTCAAACCCCTTGAATCTGAGGCCTGACTGATGATTTCTGTGCAATCTAACTAGAATCTTCAACAAAATTCAGCTAATTGGGTTAGTGCTTGGTTGCAGGCAGTTTTATTTGAGTTACATATGTTGTGTAAGGTGTTCAGGTACTTCGAATTCGTGAAAAATACCTCTGTGTGAGAAAGTATTTTGAAACAAGCAAATAGCACACACCTTACCATGCTGTGAATTTTATTTTAACATGCATGTAATGGAAGAGGTAAGAAAGAACACTGATGTAGAAACTGCTAGGCTAACACCTCAGAAGCAGAGAAAAGTAAAAAGAAAATTATGAGAAATATGCTTATGGAGAAGATAACTGTACAGATTGTGACACTGTGAATGAGTGTCTGGCAAAGGTACGGATGGCTCTGCTGTTTCAGAGCTATCTTCATGGTGAACACAGTTGTACAAAAGTTTTTCCTTCCCTCCCATCTGGAGAATGTTACATATTCAGAGCTCTTGAGGCATTCAGTGTATCCTCGGAATCTGGTATGTTGTCATAGCAAAATTGTATTACAGTTCTGACAACGAAGAGAAATACAGAAACTGCACCTAGCTTAAAAGACTCCTTCACACTCCTCTAATGATATCGACAGCTTTTGCACTAAGCAATTTGGAAACTGCCTAGGGTAGCATTTTATAAATAAAATTTAAAAAGAAGTTGAAATGCACTCATTCACAGAGATCTATCTAAATTAAGCAATTCAATCTTTTAGTTTGTCCTTTTGTAATGTAGGAGCTGTCCCTTCGTTCCCACTTTCTGCCCCTGCCATCTATTATTCCCTTCTACTTACTGACACCCAGCCAGGCCTAAATAAATGCAGCATGACCCCCCAGAGTTGACATTTTCTCTGCTTGTCAAGCTCTTTCTTATTTTCTTTTCTGTTGCCTGAATACTTTCTATCTGTGTCTTTTAAATATTCTGTAGCTACTTCTGATAACCTGGGTTGGAACCAAGGCATCTCTTTACTTGTCACAGTGCAGATTGCAGCATGGGAGAGGCAGCCTGCGGTGGAGAGTGGCTTGTGTTCTTTGCAGGATCAGATTCAAATTACTGTTGTTGTTTCTGTTTGTAAACCCTTACATCTCTTTTTCCTTCCTTCCTTCCTTCCTTCTTTCCTTCCTTCCTTCCTTCCTTCCTTCCTTCCTTCCTTCCTTCCTTCCTTCCTTCCTTCCTTCCCATTGTTTACTGAATTGTTGGTAGTGCACTTCCTTCAGAACAGCTAAGGCCACTGTTCTGGATTAACACTTTCCTTGATCAAATGCTATTTATGACTCTGTAACTTAAAACCCCAATGCTTTTTACTGGGAATTGGAAACAGAGAACAAGGTGCTGGGAAAAGAAAAAGGAATGCACCTTCCTGACATACCTGTTTTGCATAACACAAAAGGGCATTACCTTAGCAATTGGCTTTTTTTCCTTTGCTCTCTGTAATGACTGCTAGAGATACTGATTTAATCAACCAACCATGCAAGTGCAATGATTGTGAACCAGATCATTGTGAAGCAAACAAATGTTTCACAGTAAATTGCCAAGGGATACCAGCTACTCTGCTCTGTTTTTGCTCAAATAGGTTGTCTTTTAAGCAGCTGCCTCATGAAAAGCCTTTGTTATGTATGGATCTTTAATCAAAATGTCAGTAAATCCTGCTTTCTGGGATGCTTCATTTGAAACACATCCAATGCTCTTATTTATTAAATTGTCCAGTGTCGAATCCAGCCACCATTATCCCTAGTAAGCAAAGATGGATGAGGGAGTGACAAAAAGCTTGTGTCACAGCTGAGGTCAGTTGTGTGTGTGTGATGTCTTGATCTGTTTGTACAACCCTCTTGGGGACCATCGGGCAATTAAGTTCACCCATTTCAAACACGGCCTTCTCTGTACACTGTGATTTGATGAGAGAATGGGCAATTCCCAGTAATGACTACTACATCAATTATATTGCATTGTATTGATGCTTAATTAGAGAATGTGTTGAAACTGGGGAAGGGGACAACTGGAAAGAGGGGAGGGTTGGCTCCCAAGTAAATGTCAGAGACCTTTCCTTAATAGCCTGTCTTTTTAATGTGCATTGAATGCACTGACAAGCACTGTGGCCTCCTGACCTTCAAGCATTTACCCCAGCCTGAGAAAGGAGAGCGAAGCCTCTTTGAGAAGGAATTGTTTTAGAGCTGAATTACATTTAGTGTCATTCTTGTTCAGCTTTACTGTGAAGTGACCCTTACAGCCCTTTAGCCCCGCGTGCACAGTTGGAAACCATTTCCGTGCTTGAGCTTTCTGAATCAAACACTTGCAGTCTCTTCAAACAGCCTTTCAAAAGAGAAACCCAAACATCATGAACGTGAACTCTTATTTTTCTGAGGTTTATGTAAGTAATCTGAGAGCTATCTATAAGAGTTCTTTAAAAGAAAAAGAATGAAGCCAAGACTTTTGTATTGCTCAAATAATGACATTAAACACTGTCCTTCAATCTCCAGTTTCTTTAGATTTAAGAAAAGTACTATAAATCAGAAATGGAGGATTACAACAGAAATATAAGACCTGCACAGTTGTTTATGACTGAACTGGCCTGCAACACCTGACATCAGCCATTTCTAAAGGTTAATTTTCTAAAGCGGAAAATTGCAATATGGTTTTGGCTGCTGCTGGTTCTTTACAGGGTAATTGCATTGAATTTTTCTGGTAGTTTACAGTATGCTAGCACTTCTGATACACAGCTGCTCAGTCTAACACCCTGGAGAAACAGCCATGGGTTTAATTCATCTAAGTTTCTCGTGCACCAGCCTGTTCAGGCGTTGTCCTGATCCTGTGATCAGGAGTCCTGACCTCCTGTTTTCAAGACAGCAAACTGCAGTGTGTGGGGGGGAACACACTGACAGCCTCTTGAACAGGAGGAAAAGAATGCATTGATTATTTTTCATATACCATTATCCTTTTCACACAGCCATTAATATGCATCTGCATCCCAGGAACAACAACGTGCCAGCTGCGCCTTTAGCAAAAACTCCGTGTAATTCAGTGCGACTTTGTGAAATGGAAAGAATTTAAAGACGGTGTGGCTATGCTAATTTTAATGTTAATTTCTGTAGGAACTTAATATTCTGTGCCATTCTTTTGCCTGTGCAATGATCTCTGCTTTGCATCTTCTGTCATGATATTTTACTTTTTGTTTTAAATGGCAGCACTGAATGCAGATTGTGCCCTTCTTTCAGAATATGGAGTCAATTTAGGTCTTTCCGAAAAAAATGTCTCTTCGTTACTCTAAATGCTGTTACTACACATGCCACAGCAGTGGCACATTAGGGTGGTGGCAGCTTTGCACATTGGAAGTCAGGCTTTGAAAGAAAGAATATATTTGCAAAGGAAACAGCTGATTAATTTGGACGTGCAGATTTCAAGTAATATGCTTTGGAGTACACTGTACAACAAAAAATTTTTAAAAGAATTTAATAATTTATAAGACTATAATAAATTAGAAGAAGAGTCAGGTGTTTTTTTTTTCTCAAACTACATAGGTTTATCAGAAGGTGACATTCTGATATCTGATATAATAGATGTTTTATTTATGAAGCCTTGACATTATTAAACAAGAGGGATCAACACCACAGAAAAATGCATTTGAAAGGAGGTTATAAAATTTGAAGCGTGGTAGCAAACAGCTCATAGTTGTGTAAAAAACCCCTACACTTCTATCAATCTTTGTTCCTTTTTTCAGTGCTTAAATGATCATAGAATATTCTCAATATGAATTTCATATTAAATAACTATTATAAATACTGTATCTTTTTAATAATTTTAACAATTTCATACAAACTTATAAGGAAGATTCTCCATATACAATCAAGGCCTATCTTCCAGAGCACACAAGCACCTGCTTGTCTTTAAGCATTTCTCAATTTTTACATTTAACTTTTACACTTAGGCAAGCGGCAAACCCGGAAAAGGTAGACTTGCTGTCCGTGATCTGAGTGCAGGCTCCCAATTCTGCTGTGTACCTACATTCTGTGATTAGTGTGACTTGCATAGGGGGAATTACTGGCCTGCTCTTGAACCTTGCTGCAGCAAAGCACAGGCTGGGTACTTCAGTGTTTTGCTGGTGCCGGGTGTTGGACTTCTGCCGCTACAGCCAAATCCTACATCAAACAATCAGATAAAAATAGAGAAGTGAGTAACTCAGCTCCCTGATGATGGTGTCATTGCCTTAGTTGCACTTGCCTAATATATTCTATGAGAGGCAAAGTACTTTAATACTATTTTTTTCCCCACTAAAACCCCCAAAAAATTTTTGAAAAGCCAGACAAACTTGATTTTTAATAAGGGTGCTGATTTATACCTCAATTCCCTGAAAGTCAGTGAGAAACACTGATTGAAGACTGCATCCATGTGTTGCTAAACTCAAGGGAAACTTTGCTGTTCACTTCCTCAGAAGTGTAGGTGATGACATAATGAGGTGAACATGTGGTCATTTCTCTCAAAGCTTATCTTGGCATTCTTGTAAGTATAACTTACACCAAAATAGCTGTACAAACTAACTGCATGCTTTAAGGAGATGAACATATGTGTCTTATTGTAGTGGCCTGTACAATTTATTCGATATGAAGAACAGAGAAGTCCAGTCCGTATGTGCAGCTTCTGCATTATATATGTGTGAAAACAAGGTACTGAAGTGGTTAGGGCATAAATTGGGATGAAACACTCACTCAGTTGAATCGGTGCACATACTTGATTATGGATATATTCCTGGTTTGCATGAATCTCAATTTTTTTCCTTTAATCTCTTCTTTACTGGTATCCAATATATCATATTTTAATTTCCTTATATTTTTTTTCTTATGTTAAAATATAATGCTTATTAGTGTGGGGAAGAAGTCATTTCAGTATAAATTATGGTTAAAGTATGAGTATGATATGTTAAACACAACTGATAAAGTAATTGTTTGCCTGAAATGTCTTAGCAAAATTGTGCTGTTAAGCACTTTGTAAAATTCCATTACAACTGAGATTTATTTTTCAATCATTTTTTAAGACATTCTTTTCTACTCTCCAAAGGCATTATGCTATTAACAGATTTGCCGTATAATACAGAGCCATCAAAAATAGCAGCGTTTACATCTTAATTTGCATAAGGACCAGCTTCTAATCCAGGTTCCATTGTTACAGCACTGGAATAACTGCAGTGATGTATGTGAGATTCACTTTCAGTCTCCTTCTTACCACATCGCATGTATAATTTTAGTGGCGTATCTGTGTTTTTACTGGAGAAATTTAACTTAGACCAGATTGAATTAAAGATTGTCCAGTTGCATTGGACACTCTTTAAATACTAGCTATCAGAGGTGAAGCAAAGAGAAGATGAGAGGCATATTACCTGCTGTTTTAGGGGATCTCTGGTGGGTGCAAATATACCTAGGTCCCTCAGGCAGTGCCTGCTCCTCCATGAGATCTGCATCCTCAGCCATATGTTAGACTATTGAAATTTAAAACAAAATGTTTGCTTTTAATCTGGTACAGATTAGGAACAAATTAGGGATTCTTCATTCTGAATTTATATGTTTCAGTCACAAAAATGGTAACTAGATTTGGAAACTGCTTTTTCAGTGCTAAGCAATGAATGGTACTACATGTATATCTTATTGTAAAAGCCTTTAATGGAATATATCTGAGCTCTGCTGGCAGTCATTTGAGCTGAAAATTTGTTATGTCTTCTCTGTTGAACTGTTTTAGCAGTATAATCTTTGATAATTAAAATGTAATCGTTTTTAAGGAGTCCTTTTTACAGTTTATAGCAATTTTGCAGCTGACTGTGTCAGGCTTACATTAAAGATTGAGCTTAAATTATTAAATGATATTTTGTGCGACAGTAATTTCCATGAGAGGATATTTTTCATGTTATTTGCTAGGAAGCTTTAGACTGTAAAAGAACACTTTTGGCAACGTAAAGGGAAATATTTGTGAAGCAGAAGCTATAATTATGAACATGTGTAAACACCTCTTAGGCACTTGGCTCATACTGAACAAGGTTATAAAATAATAGGACTGTGCTCTGATCCTAGCTCTTGAAAGAGGACACCATATTTAAGGAATTACTTGATCACTTCTGCTTAACATCTGGAAGCTTTGAAGAATCTGCTACATAGTTGTTAAAATTTAAAATGAAGTTACAGATGAAGAGTTGAAATATGAGGACAGTTTATTTCAGTGGGAGTGAGCTGAAGTCAGTGGGTCCAGCCTCTGGGTCAGAGGGTGCTATTCCCAGATCCATCTGTGAAGCCGTCTGATGGAGGTATTTAGGCAAGGTTTTGTTGGAAGGTGAGAGCAAAACAGCCATTCAAGCTGTGCTCCAAAAGAGATGTTGGGGTGAAGGAGTTTGTTTGGCCTAGAAGTCCTGGGTGAGAATGGAGAAAGGTTTCTGCTTCTCTGGGCACTGGGGCAAAGGCTAAGCAGCTCATGGTGCCATTCACAGCTGACCATTTCCATCCTGGAACCTGCCACTGAGACTCAGTATGGAGAAGCAAACGGTGTGTTAGGATGTAGAAGAGGGTACCTGACAGATCTGCCCTTCGTGTGCCATCAACCGTTGACTTGCCACTGACTTTCTTATGGAAGTTGGTGGTGGAACTTAAATCTCCTGAGCTGCTGGCCCAATCAAAGGGCTGTTCCTTCTCCTTCTGTCTGTATCAATGCTGCATCTCTGGATTCCTTGTTCCCAATTTATCTGTGATACAGGGGGTGTCCTTGAAAGAGCGTTTGGTAGAGCAGTCGTTTGTGAATGCTCCTGAGAGCTTGTTCTGTGACGACTATGATGGAGATGAACTATGTTCATATGGAGAAGGAGTGTTTGGGGAAAAAATGGAAAATTGTTATACCTTCTGTGACTGCATGGCCTAACCATGTAAATTAAAAGCTTAAACCCCCCAAGTTTGAACATTAAGATGTCTGTTACTAAGATTCAAGTGTATCCTGAAGAGATTTCCATCTACATTGATATTTTCTGTCTACAGAATGTCAGATATGACAGAGAAATTATGTCTTTCTTCCCAAATGTTTCCATTTGAGAAATGTAAAATAATGATTCCAAGCAAGGGTTTTACTGTTTAAAAACAGGAAAGAGTAAGAGGGGCCATGTGGCCTTGACTATTGGGGCTGTCTTATCTCTGGAAGGTCCTTGCAGACTACATGGCCAGCAGCTTGTCACATTTGGGAAGGTAAGACAGTCAAAGAAGGCAAAGAAACAAAATACTATTTTTTCTTCTTGCCAGCAGAGGAAATATATTTGCCTGGGGAGCAGAAGATGCAGAAGATTTCATGCATCCATTTTTATGCACAGAGATCACAGTTTCCCTGTTTTCCTTGCTCAGTGCAGCCGAATGTCATGAATTAATCTTTACTTTGCTTTTATTACACAAACATTCTTCCACACATATATGCAAAATTGTGTGATATATCTTTAACAGATAGTTAGCACTCGATATACATTCCTGTATCATTATTGCACTGGAATTAAAGGGGCTCTCCAACACTTGCAGAACATAACCCTTTACACTTAAATTTCTGAATCCTTACTTTCCTTTCAAAATGTTATTTACTATGTATAGTACTTATAAGTACCTTCACATAGTGCAGTAGCAAATTTTCAAGTAACAGAAAAAAGGAGTATTGGAGGACTGTACATCACCCTGAGGGGTTCATAACCATAGAAGTCATAGAATGAGGTGAGCCTGTCTGTGGATGATGGAATTAAATCCCCTCTGTGGAATCTAATTGGACTGTTACAAATACTATAGTAAGATCTGGAAAATTCACAAAAGCTTAGATGGACTATTTTGCCTTCATTTGTTTTTATGTCACATCTAAATTA
Source organism: Lycocorax pyrrhopterus obiensis (assembly GCA_014706295.1). Classification (NCBI taxonomy): domain Eukaryota; kingdom Metazoa; phylum Chordata; class Aves; order Passeriformes; family Paradisaeidae; genus Lycocorax; species Lycocorax pyrrhopterus. The sequence goes on from JACSVZ010000015.1 coordinate 9,777,502, forward strand.
TATAACCCTCTTTTATTCATTTTCTGGCTACGGAGACAGTGGACATTCAAGAGTTTGATCTGGTAACAATGGGATTTCAGTGATCTTTGCATCAGTTTCCCCATATCCAGCCCCTTTCTTTCTGTTTTAGAATCAGTGGAATTTTTGGTGCATTATGAAATGTTCTTCAATATTTCACAAAATCTGCCTTTATTTCTCCTTCTGGTTGTCTATAAATCTATCCATCTGTCCCCATACCTGAAAGATGAGTACTGTCAGCTTATAGGTCATGAAAAAAATATAGTGGTATTTAAAATCACTAGTTGTGCAGTGAGAACTGTAAATGCAGCAGCACGGGTAATTTCTGTGTAGAAGGTTAGTAATTCTATAGTAACTTCCATTCTCATGCCTTCTATAATTACTTTAAGGATTTCTGTTTGCCCTTTGGTGTTGCTTAGGAGTGACAAAGAATGGTTGCGAATCCTGCTGCTATGATAATTTTGTAGCCTTTTCCCCTTCCTTCACTAACAGCAAATCTTCTAAAAAACATCTAAACCTGAAAGTGAAGGTTTTTTCTGAGCAAGAAAATAAAGTGGGGTTAGCCTGAAAAAATATAGCAAGGCTTACTCTCTCAGTTTCCAAAACCATCTCATTTATCTTAATGTCCTAAACACCACTTTTCAATTGAATCAGGAGCAGTGTGTTACATTTTGTTTTCCTTTTTGATAATCAGAGAAATATTGACCTATTTTGAAAACACTTCTTCCTGTCACTACTGACATCTTTTGTTACTTCTGTTGTTGCTATTTTTATATACAAGAACTATAAACAAACTTGATCTGAATGTAATCTTAACTGCAGAAAACTGGATGTGGATCTCCAACATACCAAGTGACTTCAATTGTCAGAGTTAAGGTTTATCCTTGCCTCTTTAGATTACAAGACATTATCCAAGCAGAAGTCAGCTAATGGACCTTAAATTAGTGTGAGTGGTCTACAAAGATATGGCATATCATTACATGAATCTACTTTCCTTAAAGTCAGCAGAAAAATACTGCATCAGTTTCATCAGGGGAAAAAAGGTTATAGCCAGGTTATTCTTCATCGAGACGTCTTGGTTTCTTTTACCATTGTAATTGAGCAGTGGTCTGTTCTGCAAGTAAGGGTTTAACATAAAAATGGGTTTTAATGAAATTAAAAAAAAGATTTCTTAGTCTAGCACCTGCTATATTTAGTTCTTCTTGGAGTGTGGCTAGGGTTGTACCTGTGAAAATCCTCTGACTTCAGGAAATATAATTGTCCTGCTTTAAAAAAAAAAAAAGAGAAAAAATATAATAATAATAATAAGAAAAAAAATCTTCCTGTGCTGTCGAAATAACTGTTTTGCTAGGTTGGCTGATAACATAATGTGGATGGATGGCTCTGTAGTGTTTTGGCCATTTCTTCATCAATCTGATCACAGCCCAGGTGACAGGAGCAGGGTTGTACCTTCTAATCCCCCAGTAAATGACGCGTGTCTGTCTATCTTTAATCAGACAGCTCCCTCCATCATTCAGATTGCTTGGAAGTTGCTGTGGGAAGGCAAGTGCACACTCCTTTTGTCTCGTCACTGCTTCATACAGGAACAACCTGTGTGTGGGAGAAGGGGGTTAAAATCAATTGTCCTGCAGAACATAATCACCTTTCAGTAGAACATCCATTGCAATGTTTGTGCCAAACTAATAACGATAGGAACAAACCAGCCTTTTGTGTAGGCTTTCTGTTGGTTCCCTTTGCAGAAAAAAAAAATGACTGCTGCTTCTTTAAGTCATGGGAGCTGCCCTTTGCTGTGACAGCTTTCCAATTGTTAAATAAACTCTGACCATGAGCAGCTGTCAGACAGATATTGCACTGCAGGCTTCAGTTAAAAGGAGCACCAGACAAACATTTCAGTGCCTATAGGCCGTTATTTATTTTTTTTTTAAAGACACACTGAAAAAAAAAAACCTAAAACAATGAGATAATGTGAGTCCTTAACTGGAAAAAAAAAAAAGTTTTATTTTATATATAGGAAAGCAAAAAAAGGACAGTTTTCACTACAGAAGGTCCAACAGGCTAACACCAGTGTGCAAGAAAATCATCTTTTATGGTAAATATATAGTGAGTATATTGGAAGAAGCTTTATTATTTACATTATAATTACAGCTGAGGAGGGAAATTGCCATTACATTAGGAAGAAGGTGGACTCCCTCCTATTCCAGTTTAGAAACTGATACTCTCTACCCTTACCTGACTAAAAGTCAAGCTGAAGAGCTTGGACTAGGAATCAAAGTTGTCCAGTGCTCCACTGGAAGATATGTAGAAGATAGGTTCAGCTCACCTGGCTGAGGAGAGAGTGGGTCAGCTCTGGACATGCCTTTTCCCATTGACTGAAGCAGAAGCCTTGCTCAAACACAAATTAAAACAAAACAAAACCAAACCCAAAATAAAACAAAAAATAGTCATGGCAACTAACTCCAGAAGGCACGGTGTGGGCTAATTGTGTGGAGGCAGGAGTTCTAGACAATATATAAGAAGTATTTGTTGAAAAATCAATATTTTTTTTTCATGTTAAAGAGAAAAAATACTCATATTTCATTTACAAGTAAGAGTATTAATAAGTAACTATTGGTTTTAAGTGTAACTTCTTCCAAAATTTCAAATTTAAGTAACTAACCAGCTAACTGACTAGTTAACTAATATATGTTTTCACCATTCCAGTTTTCTTTAAGGACAGAGAGGAATATATCCAGTAAAAATATAAAGCAGTAGGAAATGGAAAAAGTCAATTTAAAAATCAATCCCCCTGATTTTTTCTATCGACTCCTGTAAGAAATAACACCCACAATTTTTATAACTGTAATGGATCATAAAAAAATCTTAGGGTGTTCAATTATTTATTTTATGCTTTTGAAAACACTTTTGGGTAATGGGTTTCACTTTTTCACCTTTCATTTTCCTCATTCTTTCACACAGAAAACCAGAAACCATTCAAAAACAGAAAGTGATAGCATTTTCTTGTTTGTGCTCGTGCTTGTGCTTATGAGTCAATACTCTTTGCGCAGGTACAAATGATGGTCCTAAATCCACGGTAATTATAATGCACCATGGTTTTAAACAAACTGATTTCTACACAGAACTAAATGTTTGTATAATACAGGGTTTTGTGGAGACTCGAATCAGGAAATTAATTTGCTTTATGTCAGTTTTCTGGAAAGCAAACTATAGAAGGCAAGATTTGGGAGCACTACACCAACAATGGAATCAATTGCTATAGTCAATGCAAACGTGATTTTCATGTGTGAAGGAAGCATGAGGAAGGGTCCTTTACTAAAAATACTCAACTTGCAACTCTGTAATAGAAGAGGGTGTTCTTTGGAGATATTGGTTGTAGAGTAACAGAAAATGTATTTATTAATGGGCATGCAAAGAAAGAGTAAAATCAGTCTTCCATCTTCTTTCCTAGTCTTCCAAATTTTCCAAAGCAAAAATGGAATCTCCCTTTTTCCTGTCTTTATTAATGAATTAATCTAAGCAGTTATCCCTTGGGTATCAGATTAAGGCTGGGAAAGGGCTAAGATAAATATGTTTATCTGTTCCAGGTTTCAGAGCAGAAAGCTGGCGTAATGGCAGGGATAATGTGAGAGATAAGTTGGAGATGAAACTTTCTGGCTAGGCAAGCAGCACAACCTTCTTCTAACATGGACCTTACTGGGATAAACTTTCACCATGGCTCCTTTCCTGCTACAGAATGTGACATGGCACAGAAACTGTGTTGGATCCATGCTTTTCCAGAGAGTCAGGTTGAGTGGGCACAGGGCAAAGCAGAGCAAATCAGAGTAGGCAAAGCAGCAAATCAGTTGTTCCCTGGTGACAGCAGCCAGGAGCAAACGTGTCTTTCCAAAACAGCTCTGGGCCCCTGCTGCCTGTTCTGCTGTTGCTTCCTTGAAGGGAGGCTAAAGACCAGAAAATTTAGTGTGGTTTGTAAACCTGCTTCCAGCTGCTATTTTTCTCTGCCTGTACTATCTGTTGGGAGAAGGACTCTTGCTTGAGAGAGGCATTTTTGGGAGTGAGCTGCAGGGCAGGTATGTTGTCTTGGCTGGTAGTGTACCAGCTCTGTTGTGGAGATCTTTGCTGCAGCTTGGCTACAGAGACACGAGGTCACTCTTGGGTTTATAGCGGGCATAGCTTGGTGGCCACCACAGGCAACTTTATGGACAGATTCAGGTTAACAAGGCTGAGTAGAGGATCTATTGAAGAAAAACCTCAAAGACAAGTCTTGTATGTTTTGTATTCAACTTTATCTCTTTTATTTTTCTGTTTTCTGTGCTATATGCTTGTATGCCATTTCCACTTGTCTGTGACCTGATTGGATGGCTCTGTTTTCTTTTTTGTTTTCTGCAGGATAAAAGCATGGGTGGATAAGATGCAAGAAGATCTCGTGACGCTCGCACGAACTGCAAGTGGAGTGGACTGGCTTGCTCAAGTAAGAAGATGTGTCCTAGACTGCTGTAACTAGAAAGTGAAGTGAAGGGCTTGCATCTTCTAGGCTTTACAATCATTTCATCCCAACATACGAAAATGATTTTTGGGAATTAACTCTGCAGTGCTTACTGAGAGAGAAATGAATAACAGACATCCATCAATTCACTCTCAGTGTTGCAGCATTTCCTCATTGATTATATTTAATCAGCTTTGCAGTATCAGACATAAGGCTTGCCATTGTTGCAACACTTCTACCTGAAGCAAGCACTTTTATGTTCTATGTTTGTCAAATACGGTATCCAGGAAACATTCACATTGGTGGAGAATTCTGCTCTCTATTAACAAGGGAACCTATCTTTCTGATACATATTTCCTGAAATGAGGCAGCTTTTGGTTAGCAGAAATGTAGATGAGAATGAAAACTACTTTTATTCAGCTGTTAAAATTTAACACAAAGTTTGTTTTAGAGAAGAATTTACAAGTCTTTCATCAGGATTATTTTTGTGTTGTTGTTCTATTCATAGATGGTGACAACACGTCTGACATTGCAGAAAAATGAAGGCACAATTCAGAAAATGTCAGGATTACACTGCCTGTACAATTTTGTGTGTATACATCACAATCCAGTATACAACCATATGATCATACAGTTCCCTCTCCCTATCCCTGCACAAGTGCCGTGGCTCTTTCTGTGAAGTGATGGATGTCTGAGTTGGTGTGAGGGAAATTTTGTTGCTACATCAGGAAACTAAGTTATTGTTAGCCAACAAAAGGTGCTGGGGAACTGAACATGAAACTTTGAGATTTGGTTTTCAGAAATCATGATCTCCCCAAATGATCCATGAAATGGATAGCAAAGGTTTCAAAGGCATTAAGAGACACAGAAAAAAATCCTGTGTGAAATTCTCAGATTTAGCATTGTGTATTAATGTATTCCTTTGACCTTAATGACTCTTTGCCCAGACATTCACATCTTGTGTATATCCTGTCCCAGATGGACATTTTGTCTTTACTGGCTATAAGAGGAGGTTAGAAGATTAGCTCAGATGAGATCACCACTGTCTAATAAAAGGAAGGACTGTGTCACTGCATGTACATGATGAACATAGATGAAGATTGAGAGTTTATTTTAGTTTTGGCCTTTCCTAATATTTGACTGCTTCATATTGCAACACAATTTAAGGCAGATGCTTTAGATGCACATTTTAATCTTTGAAAACCCTAAAGAAACTGAAAACAAAATCTTGAAATCGTAACACAAATCAGATTTGTACAAGCATGGGTTTCCAACACAGAAATGTGTAGCACTTGAGCTTCCTGAGGAAATGTAAGGTTTGGAAGCATGGAACACTTAGTGGAGTTTTTGTAGGTGGATTTCACACATATCTGCTGACAGAGAACAACAAGACTTGCAAATTATCAGTCTCCAGGTTCTGGTGGGGAGTTTCTGCTACGAGTCCTTTCTGCTTATCTAATTTAGGTGTGATCTGATCAATTCTGCCTTACTGTGTCTCTTTTTCCCTACCATTCAGCATCTTACCACTGATTCACCATTCAACTTTCTGTTCCTTTCCTGCTGTGTTGCTTGGCTATCTTTCATTTCTCCTCAACCTATGCTGTTTCTGTCTCAGTTCCTTCCTTTGCTGCTTGGCCAGTCTGCCTTTCTATTTTACACTAGTTTCTTGTTTCTATTTTAGGATCTCTCTCCTCAGCTTTTTCCAGATCAGCACCTCTCTCTGAACAGTTTCATTTTTCTTAGCATTTCCAAAACATTCTGTCCAGGTGTGTGTGGCCAGCCTGTCACAATACTCTATCTCTTCTCTTCCACAGGAATTTCTCTTTCCCTGTCTCACATTTCCCTCCATCACTAATTCTCAGTCCCAGACCTGTAGTTTTCTCCTGTATGATTTTTCTATTTCTTCTTCCCTTCCAGTCTCTTCTCTCCTTATTCTTTGCTTGCCATTTTCCAGTCTGTTATCTCCTGTTTCCATATCTCAATCTCTTGCCCTTTCTTCTTCATTCAGTTTTCCTCTCCTCCTTCTCCTACTGTGTAGACCTGGGAGACCACAGCAAGTGTGATCTTTGACTGCAGAGGAAGTGGGACATTCTCTAGGAGTGATGGTCTCTGGGTTGGAATACACCTGTGTTCTCAGAAATTTAGCTGATGAAATCTCTTCAGTGATCTGCAGGTCCTTTTCAGGCTAAATTTTTTTTAACACTAAAGACTAAAATATATCTTTAAAAAAAGTGTCAAGGTTTTAATCTATAATGAATAGTCAATAGGAAAATGAGTTACAGAGGATTTCTAACTTGAGCAAAACAATGAGTTAATGTCTCAGCAATTTTGCTATGCCTTCCCATGCAAGGAACACATAGTAAAATAGATAATAAAAAGCCAAGAGATTGATGTTGTCATTCTTTTTTTTTCCCTGAGGAAAGCAATAGTTTATGTAGTTAATATTTGGCAAATTTACAAGCTGCTAAAACAGTCTTATAATGAAAACTGCTGGGTAAACCTAATAATCTGTAGTGCTACCAGCTTTGCCACAGTGACATTCATGTGGATAAAAACAAAAACATGAGTGTGTGAATACTGTAAGTAAGTTTCTTTTGAAAGGCCAGAATTTATAACAGACTTCAAGCAAATAATGTTATCTCAGAGTATCCACAAGATGGTCGATATGCGCTTGTAATCCTAGGATTAGAAGCATGAAAGGGGGATGTTTCCATGTAAAATACCCTTCTATATCAAAGCCATTTGTTTGACCTAAGTTGCATGATGTCTTTCTGTAGACATGAGGTTTTAATTAGCTCTCTTGGCTGCAAGGGAAAGCGCAAAGCCCTGCAAGGTGTAAGCCATGCAGTCTCCCGCTCTCTTCTTGTTTACAGGCTATTGTCACTTTCCCATTTCTGAGTAACATACTTTATTTTTTCCTGCTTACTGCCTATTAACATTTAGTCAGATCTCTTCTGAAATGAACCACAGTTTTGGAAAAATGGAGACTACAGGACATGAAAAACAGCATGCCTGCATGCTTGTCACTGTTATTCACAGAATTTGCCTTCAGTTGCTCACGCTTTAAAAATGCTTACAGTCAGATTGAATTTTCAGCTTTTTTTCTGATTTATTTCTTCTTCCAGCTCCAGAATGTTTTGGACCAAAGCTGTAGTCCTCATGTAAACTTCAAAAAAGAAATAATTTTTTTGGGTTTTCTGCCCCTTGTCTCTCTAAAAGCAGAATGATTAAAACAAAAAGAAGGAGCAGATTGCTCCTATTATAAAATAGTAAACATGACTTTCTGTCAAAAGCTGTAATAATCAGAGTGGTAGGAGAAATGTCTTCCCTTGTTCAAGGGAAAATTAATTTGGCCAAATGTGAGGTTAAAGCTCTTAGCAAGACCATGTAACAGGATATAACCATTTCACAGCCTGGTCAACCTCTCCCTGGACTCAGGGGAAGAATTCCCACTGATTCAGCTGAAGTTGCAATCTGTGTCTGCTTTGTGCAATTACGTCTTCTATGAAGACCTCTAAAGTGACCAAGATAGCTCTTGAAGTAACACAATTAATAGATTCTCACCTAGAATGAATTAATTCTTCATAAACCAGGGCTTTTTCAATTAGCTGCTGTGCTGTGCAAGTTTATGCTGCTCCCATAACTTGCTGAAGGTGTCTCAGGGTTCATCAGTGCTATTTGTGCTTGGATGTGCCTTGGATATTCGGGAGTCTTTGTGCTCCAGGGAATTACACTACACAATGGTATCTTCTGGAGAACTATGAAATATTTTTTTCTGACCATGAGGGAGAGGGATAGGAGCACTGTCTTAATTCTCAATTATTTTGATTTTAGACTGGGAGAGCTTTTACCTGAGGGAGTGTAAAACTTAGAGTGTAATATGTACTTACAAAGGAATAAAAAAGTTGGAATGTAGATGACCATTAAAGTCAAGTGAGGTATGTGTTAGGTGGATAGCTGTCCTGTTGAGATCAGTACCTTGATAAAAGTCTAATTTATTCTGCAGTGTGGACATGGATAACCAGGGAAAACATTTTTTGTATTTAAGGTGTTTGCATTCAACATGTACTGAATTTCATGGAATCATATTTAAGGAGAGGAATCTCCTCAAAAGAGGATTCCCTTTTCTTAGTTCATTGATAATTTTCTTACAGTGATTTGGAATCACAATCTTGTCCTAGTAACTAACTACTCTTTCTCTTGCTTTTGCATATATAATATAGCCATTGTAAACCACTGTAACTCTCATCAATCACAACTTTTGAAAATATCTGTATAGTAAGGATACACAATAATATATTAATGAATATTAGTGTCTAAAAAGACAAAATATTTGGAAGTTTATTAGTTCATTAGTGATTCTGCCTTTGAAAATATGAATATGTTTATGCTGATGCACATTTCATATACCTTTTTTCTTGTTAGCAATGATGACAGCAATATAATGCCTGTAGTAAGAAAAATTGCAAAAGAAAGCTAAAAAAAAAAAAAAAGGAAACTAGAAATTTTACGTTGAGGCTGCGCTTATCCATAGCCTTAACCAGGCAAAGAGGTATAACTGGAGTAGAAGAAATAAGGAGATGGAGAGGCAGGCGAGAGCTGTTCATTGTGATGCCCAAAGGAAACACAGTGGGTGAGATTGGGGTGTCCTGCACAGGTCCAGGAACTGAGCTTGATGATCCTTCCAAGTCAGCACATTCTCTGGTTCTGTGATACTCTCTGGGAATGGTCTCAAAATAGTCTTCCAAAAATAATTTTAAAGCACATATTTAAGTCTTGCTTTTTTGGACATTACTAGGAGTTTAGGTGAGATCTGGGAGAACTCCAACTTGGATGTAATACCAATGTAATATCCCCATTACAGTAATGCAAAGATTGCTTCAACAAGGCAGGAAGTTGGGATTCAAGATGCCAAAATACCCAGCTGGTTGAAAACTGGCAGAGCTCCACTGACTGCAGTGGATTACACTAATTTACATTTGGTAAGAATCATGACTAACAACATTTAATTTACAAGTCAAGCAGATAAAAAGTATTTTAAAAAACCAAACAGATTTTTACACAAAAAGCAGAGGCTGTATCTTAACCTTATTGCTGCTGTAGTTGCCCAGCTGACGAAGGTACTGTTTGGTCCTTCCTAAGGATTTTTTTCTCCTAGAAGAGCAAAGGGAGTGTTTGTAAGGAGATGTTGTATGTACAACTTGAGATTTGAAGGCAGGAATACAGGATACACAGGAAAATCTTGTCCAGTGTGCTTCTTTAACTGTCTCTCAACAAAGCACAACATAGTGTATTCCTTTTAGTGTTATAAGTATTATATTTTAAAAAACCCACAAAAAACCAAAAACAACAACAACAAATAATCATGTAATTGTCATTTCAACTTAAGAAGGCGCATGTAACTTTGTCTTACCCATGAACTCTGTGCAGTCAGGCATTATGAAGCTGCTCTGGTGTGAATGATACGTAGTGTCTACAGAGCAAATAGACTGTTAGAAAAAAAAATAAGAAGGAATAGACAGCAGCTTAATAGAATTTTAAAATCCACGTAGCAAAATAAATATTGAGGATGATCTCACTAGCTGCATTTCACAGTAGGCATTTTGTCTTTGAAGAGACAAAATATGTACGAAGTTCAAAGGCACATTCTGGTCTAAAACCAGATACCTCAGCACACAGGAAAAAAAGAGGTGAAGTGCCAACTGAACTACAGAATTTATTAAATACATGGTTCCATTTTGATGGAAGCATGCACAATTTCCATTTTTACATAGACCGTTCACAGCAAAGACTCATGACTAAGCTAATTGACAGCTCGTTTAATCTAATAAACTACAACAAGTATGCTTCTGGATTCCAGCTCCTAGAATACCTCTAGGGGCAGGAGAGAGAGAAGGAGGGGAACCGTGCAGTACCCAGAAAGGAAGACCTTGGAGTAGAGAATATGCCTTATAGCAATGCGTGAACTCGTCTGTTCCAAACTGATTGAAGAGAATCCTTTTACAGAAACACTGCATTAAAAAAATGTGGGTCTGTGTAAAGAGCTTTGATGTGACAAACATACTGGAGCTTCACTGTGACTGTTGCAGCTAAAAAATGCCATCTTGTGCAGTATAACCTTTTCAGGCAACAGCGTAATTGAACGAAGCAGCAGATAGAGAGGCAGTTCCAAGGAACTCTACTCTGAATCTGTTTCCTTTTTGATACATCGCTGCAAAAACAACCCATGCATGATGTTCATAAGGCATGCTGTTATTACAGTTCCAGGAGCTGTAGAGTGAATCCATATAGGCTGACTTGGCCTTTAAATGGTATTCCTACTGAGATAAAAATACTGTTTCTTCCTACAAAATAAAAAGAGAGGCAGCTAGGTATGAGTATATTATATGTGGTGATGAATTCCATTCACAAAATGAGTCCACCAGCAATTGTTAGAAGATTTTTATTTATTTTGTCTTTTGGATGCTGTTTTATAATAATTAGCTCTTCCTTAGTGAACAGCCCAGCCGAGATTCTGCAGGAGCACATTTCATCCCTTGCTCAGTGTGAGGTCTGTGTGCCTAATGCACAGATGGTGCCAGTCTGCTCAAGCACTCACGTTGGCAGCAGCTTCCCAGGCCACACTTTCAGCTTTCCAGGTCTTGGATCAGTCTCTAGAGTTTAACTGAGATGAGTGACTTGTAAGAGAGACTGGTCTCTGATTTGAACTGCCCTGGAGTAGGGATGTTCAGGAAAGCATCCTTCTGCCAGAAGGAATTATAACCCAGAGTAACTTCTGTTGGATTCTACAGATTTTAGCGAAGTTACTCTTAGAAGCTCTGTTCTAGAAGCTCTACAGACAGAGACACACCACTGACTTAGACTTTTAGAGGCTGTCCTATAGTGCTTGCCTTGTTCTCTTCATTATCTGTAGAGAGGTCTGTGCAAGGGGAGACTTCAACAGCTTACTTGAAATTCATCTAAGTATCTGGATGATCTTCCCTATTGTCATAGGAGCCTGCAATTCCGGTTTAAGAAGGTGATTTGGCAGGCAACTTAGCAGTAAACATTCTCATTCTTACTATTTTTCTCAGTGATTGGCATGATATTTATGTGGTTCTTTCTTTACAATCATAAAGTAAATTGAATTAATTAGAAAAGGCTTTGTAGAAATTTGAAATTATTTTTTGAAAGCATTAAACAGCTACATGGAGTTGAAACTTCTATTTATTTTTACCAGCTGTATTATTTATTTATTTACTTATTTATTTATTTATAAATACTGTATATATCAAGTTGGATTCAGTTTGTATATGCTTTAGCCAAAGGCAAAGAATTTTGTACTTCACACTATTCTCTGATGAACTAGCAGATGGACCTAGGGGATATATGGACACATTCCAAAATATGCTACATTCACCTTTGTTAAGGTTGAAGTAGTGGAGTGTTTTATGATAAAGAAAAATATAAAGAAGAAATGCAAGAACTGGATTTTTGTAAAAGATAGTTGATTTTAAGAATAACAACCCAAATGAATACATTTGGTTGACATTTCTCAGGAGGTTCTAGATGTGGACTTTGTAAGTCTGAATTTTATTTGAATGTTGTGATTGCCATAGGTTATGAGGAATTTGTCATTATTTTGACCCTGGATTTTAAGATACTTCTGGCACATAAAATAATATTATTATTGGTGATAACTATATTGGTGATAATTATATTGATATATTGTATTGGTGTGCAGTCCATCCTTCTTCACCCCTGAAAATGGAAAATGTAACTAATACCACAACACTTGTAGACACAACTGGTGTAACTGTGAAGCTGTTTCCTGTATGTCCTGGGTGTACTCTCCAGTGGTCTAAGAAAGGAAGGCAAGTGTTTAAATGAGTTAAATTTGGGAAATAAGGAAGATTTTCTATTCATTCAAATTGTGTCACTCAGTGAGGTTCACGCTGAGTGATTTCAAAAATCAGAAATGTGTTGTATTCTTTCTTTTCTCCTTTTGTCTCTTTTTGTTGTCCTCAATGAAACAAAATACTAAGCAAATGTTTTTTAAACATAAAGTAGAGAAGACTTTTACCCATATGAACAAAACTATGATTTTATATAATCTTGAAATGAAAATTTAAACAAGTCAACTATTTTGAAGTTGTTGAAGCACTTTTATCCTCTTTGGGTCAGCAGTTTTATATTTGCTCAAAATTCCTTGAGTTCATGCCTTATTTACGGGTGATTCTGGTAGTCTACAACTGCAGTTTTCCACGGAAGTGCTGTTTTGTTATGTTGTTTTCTAAGGAAAAGAAGGAGAAAAAATTGAAAACAAGGGAGCAACTCTATATTTTTTTTTTTAATTATCTTAGCAATGTGTAATAAAATAGATATCAGAAAGTTTGGCTGAGTGGAGTACATGAGGCCAGCCTCTGAAATGCTTGCATTCTTTCTAAGCATAAATAGGCTATTGCACACTAGCCATACTTGTCTTTTCCCTCATTCCTAAGGCAAGGACACCAGTCTGCTGTATCTGAGGGGGGTGTGGTGAAGGGAAGGGAGGTCAAGATTACTTTTAGAATGGAATTATGAAGGGGGTGGTACAGTGAAACATGGTCATTTTAGGTATTTATTGAGGAGTCAGAATCCATTTACCAGAATTATAATAATGTATGAGATGGGTTAGCCTGGTGAGGGACTCCCAAAGTTATTAACACCTTTTTTAACAATGCAGTATTTATAAAGATATGTCCCATTTGGGGTATACCACTGCCACTGCAATGTTCTATGTACAACCAAATACCAAAACTGCAGGAACTAAAAACAGAGTTCTCCAAACTAAATTCTGTTGAGTTTACACATTGCTGACCAATGTCAAGATATCAGGAAAATAAAATCACTTTTAAAAATGCAAACTGGGAAATGTGAGTACTTACCTGCAAGTTTCCTTTGTAATCCAAATGGAAATTAAGAGATTGTCAAAACATAGCGAGCCTCATTTACTATTTGCAGATGCCACTCTCTCTCTGCTCCCTTAGCAATAAACTGGCATTTTGAAGCTTTCCTTCTTCCAGCAAACAAAACCAGCTGCAAGTCACTAAGAATAGGTGGCTGCATTCACAAAGCTTGCTCAAGCTCAAGGGAAGAGATGGCCTAATATTACCATAGCTTTAATTACTATCTGATGATCTGGATAATCTTTGATCAAAGCACTGTTCTTGATTAATTTATAATGCTCCATTGGCTTTAACAATTATAAATACTGTCCCGTTGGTACTTATATTCAGATGTTTTTTGTAGAAGCTGAGAAAAAATTAAACATTTTCCTTAAAAAAAAAAAAAAAATCACTCACTAAGCCCAACAAAACCCCAAACATTAGAGCTAATCAGTTTCCAAGTCCTGTGGTTAATAAAATGCCAAAAAAGCTTGAGTTCCCTGAGATTTAAAATTACTTTTGGGGAGAGAGTCAGTAGATGATAAATTGCATTAAGAGCAGCTAAGGCAGGCCAAAATTTCCTATGAATAAGTGAGTTTGAGAAATTACATAAGTGCCCATCTCCAAACATACCAGAAGTGCAGAAGAAACATGAAACATTTTCTTATTATTGTTCTTCTTCTGTTACAAGAAAGATCCACTTGTACATGAATTGGGATTTTTGAGTTCTTACTCAGTCTCAGCTAAAACTGAGTTAAAACTACTCTGAAACCAATAAATGATTTCATTTTGTTATTTAATACTGTGTTTCTATCACTAGGAAGCAAAATTGAATACCTTAAAATACATTTTTCCTAACAAAGGGGGATGTAAAATCTGCTTTTCATGTTTGTAAAGCAGCAGAAGTACAAAGCTGAACTCCTGTTTTATCAAGGTTTAAATACAAAGTGGCAATTACTAAAATTACTTCTTAATTTGAAAGTCCTCTGGACTACTCTGTTAATTATCAACAGTCAAAAGGGGCTGATGATTCCTACAAAGTGTGCCTGATTATATGTTTCCCTTTGAGCAGGCACCTGAGTGAGCCCATTGACTCTGGCACTGCTTATCCTCTCCCTGGTGTTAACTGAGGCATAAGTGTTCCCAGCGTCTTGCAGAATTCAGTCTGAGTGTTTTACTTTAGAATGAACTTGCTCTGATAATTTCTTCCCTAACATGCACGTCACTACTATGGTATTTCATGGTTTTCAACGCATCAGCTGCCCTGTCACGTGTCATCCCAGACCTTTAGAGCAGTCAGTGATCAGGCAAGTGATTCTGAAAAGCAACAGCTACAGTAAACTATTGGGGTGGTTTCTTCCTTTGTGTTGTTGCCATGAATTTCAAGAATGAAGGCATCTGCGAGTTGCTAGGGAGCAGCTGTAATCTTATTTATACATCATGTGGAGCAGAGAGTAAGATGTATAAAATACTCAGCCTGATTTCTTAGAACATACAGAATGCTTCTTAGAAATGAGCATTTTTCAATGTGCTTCACAATGAATTGCTTCTGATTCAAAGAAAAAAAGTGTCTTGTGAGAAAGAAAAATTGTCTGGCATGTATTAGAAATAGGAAGTATTAATATAACTTTGGAAATAGGATACACTAATATCCTTCTATCCTATCTATCCTATAAGATAGAATTTTCTTATGCTGGGCAGGTCATATTGTTTGTGGTTACTAAAAATTTCAGTTAAAGGAGAATATCTACCGTAATAAAAAGTTAGCAATAATAGTGTAATAATATAATATAATATAATATAATATAATATAATATAATATAATATATATAAAATTAGAAAGTGGTTATTTTCTGTTTTCTGACTTTTTCTGCTCCAAAGATCCTATCGTATGTTTAGATGTCTTGTCAAATGACCTCTCCTCTCTGCTTTTCTCTCAGAAATGACATCATGACATTGGTAAAAACTAAAATTAGTAAATATATGTGTGTTATTAGTTGTTATTTTGTTAGTTAAACAAACTTTGATTCTGTAAACCATAGAATATTATTAATAAAATTAACATTCCATAGATTTTTTTTTTAATTTTAACGTTACCCAAAATTTCAGTACGAAATGTTTTTTTTTTTTATTTTTTTCTGCTTAGGACTGAGTTGAAATGGAGCTGATGGCCCAGGATACAGGCAGAGATTCCTGGTGAGGCAGGTCTTGGTCACTGAGGCCTGGTAGTGCCACAAGTGATAAAAAGCAAGAGGTTGGATGGACCAGGAGGCCTTTTCCAGAAGTGGGGAGTGAGCAGACAGAGAATACTTTACTAAACCTTTATTTAAGTTTCACTCTGTTCAGAAGGATTTTTAAAATAAGTTAAAAAAAATTAAAAGTTAAAAATAAGTTAATTACTTTAGTACACAATCTTGTAAAACCTAGGTCAAGATTTCACAAGTACTCTTAGTAGTTTGGTGTGGTTGCTTTCAGAAAAGGTGGAGGAGAACCCACCACAAAGTTTTGGTTGATTTTACTGCAAGCTCAGCACTATCTTTGAGCAGCAGTTTTTGCCATCATGGTAGTCTCCAGCTAGTCTAGACTGACGATAAAGCATTTGGTGATAAAGCATTGATTGTTGACAGAGATGTCTCAGCCTGGCTGAGTTAAGTGGTCTTGAAAGGAGTATTGAAATAATAAAAACATCCATAGATTAACCTTGTAAAGAGTAGGACTGAAATTGTTGAGCTATTTGATTTCTCTTTTCCAAAGCAGGAAAAAAACCCAGTGATTTTGATTAACTGTTGAAATTCTGGGTTTCGACTTCTGAAGATATTGGCTGGTATAATTTCTATGTCCATGGAAGTATTTGGTGATGGAAATGAGATTGGCATGTTCACATCCTATGATTGGGCCCTCAGCCAAGTTACCACTGCCTGAAGGAAAGGCTCTGTTGTTTTTTTAAACTGAGAGACTGACACGTTCAAAGCAAACAAACAAACAAAGGCAAAGGAGTTCTACTGCAGTTGAAAATAATTTGTTTTCTGAGTGTGATACAGCATGAGGGCCATTTAAATAAATTTTCAGTGCTAGGGCCAGCCCCAATGCCTGCCACAATGTAGCAAGAGTCATGTAATAACATCTTTCATTCTCTCTCAATTTGTGCAGAAGTGTTTGACTTGGCCTGGCGAGCTTTATAGGAAGCAAGGAGAACGTCTCTTTGTGTGAGATTTATAAATATGTCCTTGAAGACTGAACAGAAAGGGGCACGTTCTGCTGAGGAGCTGGCAGTTTTTCTAATCTTTGTCACATTCAACTGTTGTTGTGTTGTTTCACCTTAATGTGACTCTTTCCATCATGTTCTCTCCCCTAAAACCTTGCAGTTCATTATGTGCAATTTTAATACAGTCTTTCCTGAATAAAGAAGTGCATGGCTATTGACTTCAGAAAAGAATTAAAGTATTTTTGTGCTATGACCTTACAGGTTTTGCTTAGTCATGCAATGAGGCTTTATTCTGTGAGAAGTGACAGGATTTTACTGGCAATTTGGAGAGCTTTTAGCAAAATGGTAGTGATTACAGTACTAAAATTAAGATTTCCGACGTAAAAACCTATAGAAACTTGCATTCATTTAGTTAAAGCAATTTAATAAATTGTATTCAAATTAGCTCTTAACAAACCATGGAGCCTGCCAAATTGTATTTTGAAAGACACGTGAGCACACCTTTGCCAGTAAGACCCTTTATTTGAGATTTAAAATGAGCATTTGCTAATTTTGTTAGGCTGCTAGGTGGGAGGCTTGGAGAAGGAAAAGTTTGTCCCAGGGTGCCAAATCCTGAAGTGTGTATCATTTCCCTGAGTAGTGTTGTGCTGAACTGCTGCAGTGCTACGGTGAATTAAAGAAAAGGGTAGTAGGCAACAAATAAATTATGTACACACCTCCTAAATAATTAATGAATATTAGACTGTTCCTTGGTAGTTGAGACAGGTCTCACACTTCAGGAAAATAAAGAAGTGTGTGAAGTTCCAAGTAATTTCTGATGCTGTTTGTTTAGGAGCTTGTGGGATAAATCTTCCATTGGCAGTAGAAGCAGGGTAGATTGGTACTTGGAGCCCTGCCATGGGGTAAAACAAAGAAGGGGAGAAGGAAAGCCACTGACTCAGATCTATCTGGGATCTTGTGTGAATCTCAGAGGGTTTGTTTTGTGGTTTTTTTTGGTGGGCGTTGTTTTGAATTTTATTTTTTTGAAAGCACTGACAAATACAAGTTGTGGAGCCAGCCTCAGAGTCAGGCTTTCTTGGTGGTAGGACCCACAATGCCTGTTATAAAGGTTTTAATAGTGCTCCCGTCTCTTGTGGTGATGATCTCCTTGCTATGTGATTCAGGCTTTTGAACTTTTCTGATAGCTGCTGCTGGAGAAGAAAGACAAAAATGATTATTTTTTTCCTACGAATGTCCCACTATACAACACTTTGTAGTCTGCAGCTTTCAAACCATTCAAGCCTGGGGATATGGGAATAACTTCCCTATAGGAATTGGGCATGTGAAAAATGTGAGTGCTTTCAGACTGGGGTCTATAGGATCATATGTTTGCTGGAAGAACAAATTAGATACAGGGATGAAAGTGCAAATTTTCCATCCAGGTTCTCAATCCCTTACCAGTACGGCTTACTGTAACTTTGCTGTACATTGAGCACAGGACAAGAAGGACAAAGACCTGTTGGAGCGAGTCCAGCAGGACACTAAGATGATTAGAGAAATGGAACGTCTCTCCTATGAGGAAAGGCCGAGACAGTTAAGGTTGTTCATCCTGGAGGACTTTGGGGAGACCTTATGGCGGCCTTCCAGTACCTAAAAAATGTCTACAAGAGAGTTGGGAAGGGACTTTTTACAAGGGCATGTAGTGACAGGATGAAGGGGTAGGGCTTTAAACTGAAAAATCAATAGCTTTAGACTGGGTAATAAGAAGACAATTTTTGCTGTGAGAGTGGTGGGACACTAGCAAAGGGTGCTCAGGGAAACTGTGGATGCTCCATTTCTGGAGGTGTTCAAGAAAAGCTTGGATGGGGCTCTGAGCAACCCGATCAAGTGAAAGGTGTCCTTGCCCGTGGCTGTGAGGTTGGTACCAGATGATCATTGAGGTCCTTTCCAACTCAGGTCATTCTGTGATTCTGTGATTAAGTCAAGTAATTCATATGGTCTTTTTAGCTGGTGGGGTGCAAACCATGGTTGTGTGAATGCAGTACATCATAACCTTCTACTGAGGCTGTTTGATCATAGACTGTTAGAAACCAAATTTCACTAAGTGATTAAAAATATCAGAGAATCAGCACTACAGCACTCGCCCTTATATATCTGGTCAGTGCAAACTCCAAGTCATCCCTGTCATCCATCTGCTTCAAACCTGCAATACTTGAGCACATATTTCCCTGTGCCTCTATATGAATTTTCTTTTCTTGTGTCTCTCTTAGTGTTTATTTATAATGTTGAGTGAAAAGATTAATTACTATGAAATAGCATTTTTGCAATGAACTACTGCTTTCTCCAAATTTTAGATTTTTTGCCTAATTGAAACTCCAAATGAAAATGGCTTATGCTGAATTTTTCTTACTGCTTTCACCATTGAGTGCAAATGAAGAGCAATTGTGTAAAAAAATCTGGAAAAAAAGAGACCAGAAATAATTGAACAAAGAAAACCAAACATTCAAACATTTTCACGAGTAAAATATATGAATGCTTCAAAATGATTTTTAAAATTATTATTTTTAAGCTTCTGTGAAAGTTATTTTACATTTTTTAGCCCATTTGCAAAATCTTGTTTCTATTCTTCTGTAAGTTTAGTAACTTTTGATTAAGGTGTACTTCATGCAGTCACAAATGAAGTTTAAAGAATTGGCCATTACATATCTTTTAAAGTCCAAGACATCAACACCTGCTATATTGCAGTGTCTGTTCTTTGTGTGACCAGGGTAATTTGCTGACAATGCAAAAACCTGAAAGTTTTACAAGATTTGATGGTCATTCCAATTTAGATGTTCCTCTGAAATTTCCAGTCTTGATTCAAACCATCTGGATCTATAAAACTGATTTCTACTCTTGCCTTGTCTGTAGGACTTGTCACTACAGTCCATTCAACTCCATATAGTTAGCTGACTGCAAATTTAATGTGTTTCAGAGAAAAATGAAAGAAATTCTCAACTGATCAATTGTAGAATAAAATTTCTTTCTTTCCAAATTTGTTTGATTAACAATTGGCATATAGGCCAATTCTACTATTAAGATATGTCCTAAAAAATCCCCCCACCAAAATCCCCTCCCCCCAAAGTAAAACAAACCCAAAAAACCCACAAACCCCTCAAAAAGAGATTTTTGGGCTTAACCAGAGATAAACTTTTTGTGTGGCTATTTTGAAAATCAAGCACCTCAAAATATCCAAACTACAATCTGAGTCGATTAGAATCTATCATCTGTTGCAGTAGTTTTATGCTCATGGTACACTGATTTTTTAAAAATAATCATTACTGTATGAGGAATAAAGCTTATTCCAATTGCTCAGTTACTGGTGGAAAGGAATGACTGTACTTCTGAAGGAAAATAAACAACAAACCAAGACCCAACATAAGTTTCGTAAAATTCATAAGTGATGAAAAACTACAGCAGCTTATGGGACATGCCTGATAAAAATTTGCGGCTATAACTGTAGCTGTCAGAAAAGTTTTTTGTGGTACTTATCAGCTACAAGCACCAGAGACATATTTGGTGAGTTTCTTTAAGGTCTCCGTAGCATTAACCCGAGAAGCCTGGTGGGGCTGGTAGGCTCAGTCTGCTCAGCAGTTTTTCGGCTCTCGTGCTGGATGGCAGCCAGCGCATTAGAGCTGGATCCGTTCCTGCCTGTGCCTGGAATGACTCCCTGGGAGACAGCACAGCCCCCACCAGGCAGTGCTACAGAGGCAAAGTACTTGAGTAAACTCAGGCCATCTGTTGACTGCATAAATTAGTTTTCCTCATTTGCCCATCTAGCTATAAGGTATCAACTTTTTTTTTTCTTTTTTTTTTCTTTTTTTTTTCCCTCCAAATAATGTGTTTTTTCTTTATTCAATTCTAGTAGGATAGAGATAGGCAAATGCATTTTTTGGGTCTTTTTTCTTCCTTCCTTCTTATGGTTACATGCATTTCACTGTAGTGTCTTTGATTAACAAATAAAATTATATCCCTCATATACTCATTCTGCTTTGGAAGCAGTTAATGACTCCTCAGGGATAACCTTTATTCATGATAGAGGAGAAACACATTTTTATTTCCCCTCTTCCCCCTCATCTTTTTTCCCCATTTCCCCTTTTGTATTTTTGCTTTTCCCTTTTTTCCTCTTATTTTTATCTTCTTTTCCTCCTTCTCTTTCCTTGTGAATACTAATACTATCATATGAATAAGTAGATAAGGGACTAAACTGATTAAATTAGCATAACTTAAAGGAATTAATTCAATTGGTATGTTTGTATTTCAGCTTTCAAGGAAGAATTCAATTCAGCAATAACTATTTCATTTGTAATTCAGTGATTTTAAAGGATCTCCATTTTACTTCTTTCTTAGCACTGTGTGGGAATCAGATTCCTTGGGCATTTTGCAGTTGGTTAGTTTATCACTAAAACTGGTCAATTTTGAAGATTTGTTAAATGATTTTTAGTGTCAGCTTCTACCTCTCAGACAAAAAGGTGAAGTACTTCTTTCACAGGGCCCATTTGGATTTTCCTAGCAGTAGACTTTCTGAAGCTCCAGTAAGAACAGAGGATGCCTTGATGCCTCTTCTGTCAAGTCACTTGGCTTATTTTGAATGTCTACTGTCATTTTGATTTATTTCCATTTTTTTTCTTTTGCAGATTTATACGAAAAACACAGCATTGTATACTGTAGAAGCAAACAACCCTCGTCAGCTAGTGGAAATTGCAGCCAGAGACATTGAAAAACTTCTAAGTAACAGGTCTAAAGCCTTGGTGGTGAGTACTAATGGGTTAAGCTTTCTATTTAGTATTTTACAAGATCTTTATTTACTATTGAAACATGCTTTCATTGTTATTTTTACTGCCTATACACTTAGAGGCAGTGTCAGTGTGATGTGTATAAGACATGACATGTAGAAAGATGGCTCCTGACTTCATGGTAAAAATGAGCTCGTTTGTTGGCGTAGGGCAGATGTTTATAATATTGACCGACAGATAGGAACCATGGCCAAGTAAGAAATCAAGTTATAAATAGATTGGAAAATATTCCTCTAGGTGACGCACATGAATGTTTATGACTTGAGGATCACTGTACTCTATAGTCAGTAATGAGCTTGGGGAAACAAGAAGCAGGGCTTTTTTTTTTTTCCTGATTTGCTAATTTAACCTGTATTTCAATCATATTTTGTGTGAAGGCCATGCTTCGTTGTGACCTCACAATTCTTTATGCTTTAAGTAATAAGTATCTGTTTCTTTAAAGAACTTTTGCCAGCAGTCCCTTTCTCTTCTATCCTGTAGGACACCAGACCTGGGTAATTGCTTTGTGTGGTTCCTACTCACATCACTCTCACTAGTGTAAGAATTTAAAGTGCTTTTCAGAAGATACTGACCAAATGTGCATGGAGGGATCTGGATGAATTAATAAACATACTTGATTCAGAGTAGAGCTATTAGAAATAAGTTTAAAGGATGGAAAAGCAGACTGGATTTCCTTGAGCAATTACATATCCACACAGGCTTGCAGATAAGTTTGGACATGTCATTTAAAGTGAAAGAGAGAAGAAAGAGGGATTCATTCACCTAACTGTAGACATCTACTCAGCTGGTTGCCCTAAGCTCCTTTTTTTGTTCAGTGGAATAAAACAGGCACTTCTCAGTTAGGACTGACCTGACATTTTCTAAGTAAGACTTTAAGATGGGATGAACTATAGCCAAGAAGAACTTACTTCTCTCTTTCTCAGTTGGAGAAGCCTCAAATGTAAATGTCTATATTGTAAGTGTGTAAAGTTGGGGGAGATGAGTTCCACCCAAAGAGTCCTTTTATCAGTACAGTTTCAAGCAGCTGAAGAGTCAGCGTGAGTGCGAAACTGCTGCTGCTGTCCTGAGGACTCACCTTCTTGTAGGCAATGAAATTTTGCACAGTCTGCTGTCTGTGCGTAGGCACCACAAGAGGTACCCATTGTCCTGCCTTTTGTTCTTAGCAGGAGTTCATTCTTCCAGTTCCCAGTGTTTACCTAATATGCAATGTACATCAGTGTTATCCGGGCCAAAGCTTCTCTAATTCATTCAAATGACTGGAAAAGAGATTCAATTTTTTTCTTGCTTTCCTGTTTTACCTCAGTGGGTGTGTGTTTATGTGGCATTCTGTGGACTTTGTACTACCATTGCAAAATACTGTTAGTCATTTGGTGGCCTTTGTGAATACACAGTTTTCCCCACCATTTTCACTTCAACCCATATAAGTTTGATATCTTTAAGTTATTACAGCCAAATCTTGAGTTTTCTCAAGACTCAAGATTAGTGTAGGGGTTTTTACATGTGTTTGTGGTAGTTTGATCTTAAAATTTTAATAAAATTAAATAAGTATCTCATTCTTTCTTTAAGAAATATTCCAGAACAGTGTTTTTGTGAATGTGGAAGAAAGGTGCTACCTCACTTTAGGCAAGCACATGGTCACATTTTGAAAAGGGCGATATGATTCAGTTTCCCAAGGTAAAAGAAGACCAAAGTAGGAGCAGGATGGTCCTTTGGTCCAGTAGCTCATAACAGCTCAGGTATTTATACTGACTTTTCTGTTTGCAGTTATCCCAGATGTATACCAGAACTTTCACTTTAAATGAAATGACTTTTGATTTTAAACCTTCCTACATTTTTTTTATACACAGGAGACACTCATTGTCTCCTGCACCTGATCTATTGATTTCTACTAAGAGGATTTCTTCACCTTCCATATATATTTCTCTTTCTGCATTTTTCAAGGACTACCTTTATGCTGTCAGTTTATAAACTTTATGTAATGAGGCTGAATTATTTATCTTGAATTTCAGTCTTCTAAAGTCTGATGGGTCACATATTATCTGAAATCAGGAGTGGAGTTGAACAGAACTGTTACTAATGACTGCACAGAGGGTTTTACCATTAGGGCTAATATGACTCAAAGTGTTAATTAAGACCTGAATCCTGAAAAGAATATGGTGCAAGAGCATCAGACATCCTGCAGTGATGCCATGAGGAAGGTGCCAGTGAATTACATCAACAGTGCTATTGTTCAGAGACTAGCATACCTCAGGGATGCCATGGTTTCCTCTAGGCATGAGACACAAACAACCTTTGGGCAAGGTTATAATAAGCAAATATTAGTGATGACTTTTCTAATATTTAATAAGTTGCCTTTGCTTGAGCCATAAGAGCACCTTTAAATGGGAAATATCTGTTGCATTCCGAATTATTTGTGTTTTCATGTAACTTTGTGCTAGAAAACTCTCTAGCTAGGAGAGTAAAATTACCAGGTAAATGGATGTGAGCTTCTGTTTGACAGAAGCTTAAAACTGGTGGTTGAAATAGGTACCTAGCTGAGGAAGGAAAAAGGGGAAAGCCCTGATCTGATCTCACAGGGCTTTCCTAGATTACTGTTACTAGGAAATGTTAGGCATAGACGGAAAAGTTAGGATGAAAAGAAAATGGAAAATTTTCTAGCAAAGTGCAGGGGAGGAAGAGAGTAGTATGAGTAGTAAGAGGGAGACAGGCAACAGCCTTCTAGTGAAGGTTGTCAAAGACTGTCTTGCAATGGAGTCTGCTGTTGAAATAGTGAACATTTCTTTTACAGCTTACTGCTGTTTACTATTGTGTATTTGCCTGGCCTAACCCTGCTGAACATCCCCTATTTCAATATAATGGAATTCTCATATGCATATGGTCCTGCAACGAACAAAGGGTTGGACTCCTTGGATCCCTATGGGTCCCTTCAAACTCAAGATATTCTATGATTCTACAATTTCATGATACTGTGGAGAAGTCAATATTCTGTCTCTGTGTACCTGACTAAATGGTGGGGTACAGATGAGCTGTGCTGCCATTGCAACCTGCAGCCCCAGGTGTGTACTGGCAGATGGGTGGAGGTTTCATTGGAAATGTATCCTGCAATGACTACTGGCAAAACTCACAAAGCTTTTCCGAGGATACCGACAAATAGTGTGCCTGGCCCATTGGGCTGTCTCGCACCCGAATTGTTCATTTTTGCTAGACTCAGCCTCTGTTTTAGCATTCCTACCCCATTTATGAGTGCAGTAGGTTTCTGGAGCTATGTAGATCATGCAAATAGATCATAATATTTTTGTTCAAATGGAAAATTTGGAAGATACTTATTTGATGAGTATCATTAGAAATACTAAAGAGAGTACCTGACACTGTACTGATGCCATGATGACTTTTTGCCTTTTCTTTTATACTCCTTTTATATGCCTTTTACAGCTTTTTGTATTAGTGTTTTTTAGCCTACATTCTTAGACTTATTTTGTTAAGCTAGGAGACTAAACATCTTAGAAGCCTCGTAGTGAGGGATCAGAAGGCCCCAGACCCCAAGGTCCTCTCCAGAACACATTTTGTAAACTAAGACAGAACCATTCAGGGGAAGGTTCCTCGGGGAGAGGGGCTCACTTGAGCCTCTCATTGGGGAATCTTTGATAGAAATGCTAATTAGTAAGACCTATAATGTTATACCAGATCTTTGGTGGAGGGCATTGCGGTGTGCATGGAGGTGCATTCCGCCTGCATGTACTGCACCTAAGGATCCTTAAAATAAATACTGAGGTAAAACCCCTTTTCCCCTTCTAACCATGTTTGATTCTTGATTTTAAGAGCAGGAAAAGGCATCAGTACTATATTTATAAAATATGGTTTGAGGAGTTACAAATATTTCCTCACTGACTACATAAAATTAAACTCTTTTAACGTCATTAATATACAAGATAGATTAATAATACCTTTATATTGGTCATGTAAAATACTGTAGTAATCTTAATATTTGCAAAAATCCTAAGTTTTTTTGGTCATACTTTAAAATTAGAAAGGTGTATTTTAAATACTCAGTGCTTTGCCAAAGCACTGTTCTGGAGTTTTGTTTTCTGTTTATGCATTGTATCATGACGGGAATGAAGTACAATTTTGTTTATATAACATATTCAGCATATAAAAAGTAATATTTGGTCCAGAGCTGCACACCAAATTTAAACAGCAACTTCACTCCTGTGCAGTATGAAGTCGGTAGCTGTGCAGCCCTTGGCCCTCCTCTCCCCATTACTCAGTACGTGTCAGGGAGCACCCTGAATCTTCTACAGCAGGCAAATCTGCAGTTTTACCACTTCTCCTTTTTGCTCGTATATTTGAATTGAAGGTAGTAAGCAATTTGTGTCTCTTAGGTAGAAAAAAATTAAAGAAAGAAAATGAAGAATAAAGGATACCTAGTAACAGTCTTTTCAAGCCCAGACTGCAGAAGTTATAGGGAAAAGGATCAAAACATCCTATTTCTTGCTTAGCTAAGATCCCAGTCTACATTCTGAAATCATTTAATGTTTGGCTGTTTGTGTAATAGTTTGAGATTAATCCCAATTATCCTCCTATCCAAAATTAGATTACATGCATATTCCCCTGCAAGTCTTTTCCACAATAAAATACCTCTTTCTGGAAAGCCTCAGTGTCAAGATCTTATTGTCAGCACTATGTTGTACACTCACGGTGCATTTATTAGCGTTACTGCCCACACTGTAAGGCAACAGCATAGCCATTTGTGTAAAGCAAACACTCAAGCTCCACTAAAATACATTTCACTGGAGAATGAGAGACGGTCATATTTTCACTACCAAATTCCTGCCTATGATTTATTTGTTTTGCTTTGGGGTCATTTGTGTCTGCTTTTAACTAACTCATGTTAAGGTCGCTCAAGGGAAGGCTCTAGTCAGTACCCTTGGCTTCTTGAGCTGTGTGCAGATAAAGATGAATTACATGCACATTTGAACCTTATTGTCTAGATTTCTTCAGACATCTCAACCAGAGGCATAATATCTTCATTCTAGCCTCCTTGCCTTGATTTTTTAAGAAAACTGAGGAAGCTGAGTTTCCATGGAAACTGAGGCACAGATTGTGTGCTGGGAGACAGGTTCCCTCTACGTGCTCTTGGGAAAGGTCCAAGGTGCACAACTGTGTCTCTGAATGAGGAGCTCAGAATGTTTATCTGCTGTTTTAGATGCAATTTCAACACAGCTGTGCAAGTGTGTCCAGATCTCTCAGTATTTCCCTGCCCGCCTGAAATAAGTCTTCAGTATCTCACAATAAAACCAGGAAGCTTAGATAAACGTGTTATAACATATTTCGAGATTCCCAGGCAGAGATCCCGTGCACTTTAAATAGGGTTGGGAATTTTTTTGTAGCCTGAAAGACCTATAAAACTAAAATAAATTTTGTAGGTGTGCTTGATTCTACTTTTGAAAGGAATTCTCACTCTAACTTGAGTTTTGCTTTGATATCTAAAACCTATCTAACATCCTCAAAACCACTCTGGGACACCTACCTTCTGGTCTGCTAATCTTAAATTGCCTATAGTAACAAGATAGCTTTCCATTCTTTACAAACACTCTCTAGATAAATTTGAGTTGTCCACTCATTTGGCAGAATTTTGGACATCATCTCTTGCTTTTGGACTGTGTTACAACTCAGCCACCAGTCTCCTGAGCTCCACTAGGAATTCTAAGAGGCCTAAATAGTCACATCTCAGAGCTGAGTCCTCCATTCCTGCATGCTAATCTAAAGTTTAGAGCTAATCACTCTGTGATGCCTTGGGTCAGGTCTCTAAACTGAAAATATCTGTGAATACCTGTGGATACATATATGGATATGGACACACTTTAACAGGTGTGTTGAAATTGCTTCCAAACTATATTCCAGTATCCCTTCAATTCCAAATGGTAAATCCATTTGCTCTTATTCTCAGCTTGTGGGGGCTAAAGTACCTATCTAAAAATAAGGTCATACCCAGTGGTGTAGTTTGGATTCTCTTAAAGTTGAGGGTAATCTGTGCTTCTGACTTCCCTCATTACTTTGCAAATAATGACACAATAAACACTGTGATTTTGTCAGTAGGAGACACTGATGAACTAGGTCTTGAGCTGATGGAGGAATCTGATGTTTCCTGTTAGTTATTATGCATGGGTGTGATATCCCATAGAATACAGAGAAAGGCAGAATTTTACCCTTGAGTTGTGGTCGTATCAGAGGTTAATCAAGATAAAATATCTTTGCCTTCCTCTCTTTCCTAGATAATCTTAAGAATGTAAGCCTTGTTGAAAACTGATTTGAAAACTGATTTCAGTACAAAAAGAAGCATCACCTATATCTTGGTAGATACCCTGCTATTCAGTTTTTTTATTTTCAGGTGTTTCTATTCCTTTGACTCTGCCAGTTACAGGCAATGTTAGACAATTTCCATGGTTTGATGGTTCAACCCACTACAACAATTTTATTGCAAAGAGCTCAAGTTGGAGAAATTCAGAGAAGGAAAATAGCTTGAACTGTGGTTAGTCTCCCTGCAAACAACACTTTGCAACATTTTGTTAGTATTTTTTTTTGTTAGCTCTATGAAAAGCTGAACATCATAAAGGAGCTGGCAATGGACTGTGTGTGCTGGGTTGTTTGCCAAAATAATTTCAGGTATGACTTCTAAGAAGAGGAAGTCTACAAAGCTGGAAAAGAACAAATTAACTGGAGTAAATTACCAGTCAAACAAATGAAGAAAGTTTTGTCTATACATGTTTTTGTGTCATGAACACAGGTTTTATATTAATTTCACTCTAACATGTTGATTTTCTCCTTGAAATTGTTTGGTTGTACCTGTTTCATCTCTTTATTATTTCAAAATATTTTATTTTATTAACTTTACATTTCAAGCTGAGGGTGGCTCTTCAGCTATAGTAAAAGATTACACAGTGTGTACCAGCATCATAAAGCAAATGTCTTTAATTGCGATGATCCTCCCAGAAAAATGCTTACACTTTGGAAAAATACAACTGAAATGCACTGTCCTCTGTGTAAGGACTGAAAGATCATGCATGCATGCCTTATGTTTTTACATGACAATATGTCTTGGTCCTTTAACTCTTTTCTGTTTTGTATGTGGCAGAATTTTACAGTGTTAGGATGCCAGGTCTATTCACATGTTTACTTTTTATATATCCAACAATTCTCTACATCCTAAGTAACTCACCAAGGTGGAAAATTTTTAAATTTTATTTTTGGATGCTTCCTGTGAGTATTTAAAATAGACGTTGTCATCTCCTTGTTGCAGCATTAGATTTAGATTTCAGTCCATGGCTGGAGCTGGTCTAAATAGCTTCTTCAGATATGGCAGGAACTTTGCAGGTGAGTTTAAGACTAATGCTTTGCTATTTTTGAAACTACTCTCACTGGAAATTTACACACTAGCAGAAAAACTTTTGCATATGCTCTTTTAGACTACAGTGCTGAGTCTATTAGCCTGTATGAACGTTGTTTAAATCTCCAGATGTAAATGTAGTCTATTTTGAAAGTCAGCTGTAGTTGCTGAAGAAAATGTGTTTTGGAATGACAGCTAGTGAGACGCAACACTTGTGAAGTCAAACATTTGTCAACTTGTCCACATGTCAGATATTTGAATTTGTTTTTGCTTGTCTTGCCTAGAGTCTTTATTTTTTTTTAACTGAAATCCAGGTTGTGTGGATGCAACATTATGACTCAGAGGATAGATTCACATAACTCACATACCTTGCAAGGCATCATAAAAGTCTGGGAAAATAAATCAGAGGGCTTGCAGTGAAAGTTCTTATGAATATTGCCTGTTTCCATGCTTTTCTTTCCACGGCTGACTTGATTTGCCTTCTGCAGATCTTGTATTCTTGTTGACAGATGAAGGGGTCATCCCTCCAACTTGCCATGTCCTCTTAGACAGCCACAGTCATCATTTGGATTTTTGTGGCCCTGAACTGTACATAGTGCTGCAATGGCATCAAGTCTGCAAGCTTAGAGAGACACCTGCTGAATCTCCATCCTGCCAGCACAGTGCGTTGCACTTGGAGCTTTGACTGAGACAAGAAAGCTAAAAAGAGCTTGTGGCGTATAATATTATTTGATGATCATCTTCACAATTTGACATTTCTTCTTCCTTACACAGTAAATTGTCACTGTTAGCATAGTTTTGTTGCATTCACATTTCATATGGAGAAAAATAAGGAGCATTGATACCTGTAGCAGTTCTTTCCTGTTTAGATCCCTTTATATATTTGTTCGAGTAAAGACACTTAGAAAGTAAACGGCCGTGGTTAATTTTGCAGAAGTTTTTTTGCAGATATTTTTTTTACACCCTGTGAGAGATTCTTCATGGGCTTGTTACAATCAGCTTTCTTTATCCAGCTTTATGGATACTGAAATTTAATTTGTGAAAGATGTTGTGCAGGCGCATGGACTCATTAATGCCAGCATCACCCTAAGCTGGAAGTTTGACTTAGCAGCTGTGAAAGGTGAAATACTGCTCAAATAAGTCTTGGTTTCTTTTGGTTTTAAAGTTAATTTTTCAGCTTTGGAAGCTCAATATTTGCAATAAAACAATGCGACCCAAACCTCTGTAGTTCTTTTTCTTGGATTAGTTCCAGTTTTTGTCTCAAGGGCTTTGCTAGCCTTCTTACCCTGAGGCAGCTTCTTCTCCTAAAGTTATTTTTCTTTTCCTTGAATGAGCTTCTGCCTGATAGGTGAAGAGAATTGTTTTCTTCCTTATTTCTTGGTCTGATGACTTCCATTCAGATCATGTCCAAGAAACACATTTATGTTTTTGTTTGGTTGGTTTTTGTTTGTTTGTTTTGTGTGTGTGTGTGTGTAAAACTGTTTTTCTCTGTGGCTAGTTGAAAATTTTACAGAAGAATGATTTTCCATGGTACACCACATTTTTCAAATAATAAAATTTCATAGTAGTAGTTTAATTTGCAAGTGTTGGCTTCTGTACCCTTGTGCTGTCTAGTCAACCTGCTCAAGACTCCGTATTTTTTCTTCAGTCACTACACGTAAGTTTTCAAGCACAATAAAATAAAATTAAAAAAAATTAAAATCCTCTGTGAAATGAAAATTCCACTCATTTGCTGAAAGCTCTATTAAACATTATGGAGAAGAACAAAGTGTAAGTGTTGTTTTCAGAGATGCAAACTTGCGTTATACATAAACTGTGGTACAATAGTTGTGTATTGTACACAATCCCAAGCCTGCGTTATTCCTTGTGAGGCGTTTTTTATTTCCCCAAGACTGGGTTAAATTTTGGACTCTTTATCTTTTCTGGTCTTTCAGAATCTTTGCTTTAAGGGCACTGATACCTGACTGTATGCATGATTCCAGTATTTGTCTCAGTGGAATTCTTTGTACCCTTTTCTTGTCTTTTTCCACATTCTTCATATTAAAAGTTCAGATTAGATTGTGTTGTTGCAGCATCACACTAACTCATGTTGAATTGTTTACCCCATTTGACTTTAAATACTTTCCAGGCTACCTGTGTCTGAGTCAGTGTTTTTTAAATATGCTGTGAAATCTGTACATTCCTGGGTTAGAGAGTTTTAGTTAGTTCTCAAAACATTTGCATTGTAATTCACTTCAATTTTCACTTCAGAGGGCAGAATTAAAGCAGCAATGGAGAATTAAAGCTATATTGTTTAAAATGCATCCCTTCCTAAATGTTATGTACATGCCATGATAAAATGCTGAGATGTTTTTTCCTGCCTTTTTCTTGATCAAATTTTCAGTGAGATTGAGCTGAGTGCAATAATTGTTACTGTGGCGCCAGAGTAAGATTAAATTTAGAAATGCCAGTTTTGACTGATGAAGTATGTAAAAGCATCAGACTTTCAACTTCAGTAGAACTCCTACTGCAATAAAAAAACTGTTGAAATGCATAATGGGCATCAGAATCTGTCCTTTGCACAAGCAAAAGATAAGTCCCCACTTTTGGGTTGGTTGCTGGTCATATGATTTAATAAATTAGCATTCAAGAACGAGTAGTTGAACAGTATGTTCTTTCAAACAGGCTTCCTAATTTTTTTTTTTCCTTTATGTAAAGGGTGGTGTTTTCTGAATGTTATGGTACCTATCTACAGCATGGCCATAATGCTTATTCTGTAGCTGCAGTATCCTTAAATGCACTGTTAGGTCTGGATAACAGTATGTGTTCAATGGTGTAATGATTTTCCTGGAATATTTGAATTTTACTTCACACCTTTTGGTAGCACACTTCGTGCCACTATTTCAGGTACGTGGTCAATTGGAACCCTCAGGAAGGAGTGCAGGTAAATCTGGGGCTCTTCCAAGTAAGCTTTAAAGGGATCAGATCAGCTGTTCCCAATCCTTGGAAACAGCTTGCTGCAGAGTTAGTTAAGAAGAAATACTGAACTTCATGAAAATATGAAGCAGTTTCGGGGAGTGTGTTCACCTGGCATCTTTCTTTCATGCTTTTCTTCCTTATCAATTTAAGGTGTCCACCTGTCACCTTTGTCACGTCTTTTGGGCTTTGTAGTGAAATTTCCGTATTAAAACTTTCCTTAAGAGAGCTCCTGTCAGCTTTCTTTGCAACATTGACTTTTGATGTACTTGTTAGTACAAAAGGCAAAACTCCAGAAGAACCCAGCAAGTTCTTTGTATCAGAAGTCTCAGTGGCAAAACTTAAAAAGCAGAATATGCTGAAGGAAAGCATAAACTGTTTTTTGCTATTTTCTCAAATTCTTAACTTTCTGTGATCCAACTGTGAATTTGCTGATAAACAAATGTTCACCTTCAAAAAGCTTTATTAATCACTAGAGGCTGAGGTACTCCACATGTGTTTTATGTTAATCCTTTTGTTGGATTAAAAGATTCCCTTTGATGGGGAAGCTTCAAGAAACAAGGTGATGACGCATTTTATGATGTGTCAATGTGATGAAGATATGGTTTCTTCAAAGTCCAAGGACTATCCAGTAACATTTTTTACCCCCTTTTATGAAGCTGCTTGACAGATACAAATTCATGCTCTTCAACTAGATTCCTAAAGGGATCAGATTTATTCTATATTGGGATTTGATTTATGAATTCCCATGGAGGTGGAAGGGATCCTCAGTGGCCTCTCTATAAATGTGTTTACTTGTCTCTTCCTACTGCACAGTGGGGTAGGAGACTCTGTGTGAGCTCCAAAGACTGAAAAGTCTCCCATGGATGCTTCATTTTAACACAGCTGACTGTTTTGTGGAGTCACCTAGGTCCAAATTCCACCTTTGGCATTTGGACATATGAGGAGCACAGCTGAAGGACAGATCTATATGTGTGCTAAGCACAAGATGTCTTACATAGATGAAACTGAAATCCTGTGTCTGGAGCATTGCATTTGGGTCAGTGTTGAAAGATGACACTTTAATTTCTCTAGGATCAGAGACTGAAATCTTCTACTTAGGATTGGTAGCTACAGAGATCTTGTGTATGCTTTGTTTTGTTTTGTTGTTGTTTTGGTCAGAGGATTTTTGGTAGTTTTTCTTTTTTATATGTTTGAAAGAGGATTCCATAACTCAAATGAATGTCTAAGAAATCAGGGATCTGAGATGAAATTTATCTTCAGTCTGAGATAATTTGTCTCCTACTTCCTAAAAGATTTCTCTGATGACTTAATTACAAGCTAGACAGAATGAAAATTCCCTGCTTGTCCTTGGTTATTCCTTCATCTTACCAGTGCTGAGCCAGTGTGAGGAGTGGAGGATTCACAGAACTAGGAGGCAGGGTAGCACAGGAGGGCTTGGATCTTAGTTTCTGCAACACTCAGTTATGAGAGTAAAATATTTTCCCATTGGTCTTTTAGTGTTTCAAACATCATCACCATCTTCTTTATATTGCAAGACATTTCAAAAAAGTGTGGCAGTGGGTCAGGAGGTGTGTGAGGCAGAGCACTTCAGTGTTAAGCACTGCAGATGGGTATTTGGAGCATAAGTAACTGCTCTTGCACTTGTGCTGTTGCCCAAAAGTCAGGCTTACATTACCTAGGGAGGCCTCTGCTCAGATTCTTTGAACCTTTGATGTTAGATTTTCCCCAAGTAATGTTTTTTTAGGCTACCTTCTCCTTAGACTTGTTCTGGTCTTTTAATTTCTATCTTTTTTTAATATTATTTTATTCTTTCCCATTATAAATTATGTCGTTTATACCGTCCACACTGTGTTTACAAAATTCTTCAAATATTTTGCAAACACAAAGCCAGTCAGTTTCTTATTTAAATTTGAAGGACATGGTCTTTGTCAAAGAAAACCACCATTAGTAGAAGGTGTAGAACGCTAGTTCTCAAGGGAGGGGAATGAATCCCCAAGTACGTTTCAAAGGTTTGCATTAGATTGTGACTGTCAAAGAAATTCACTTTTATTTAATATTAACTTTTAAAATTGTTTAAAAATCAATATTGACTTGGAAGTAGTCTCACAAGCAGAAATCATTTAGAAGCCACTGCTGTTAGGTGATTACGGAATATAGCACAAAAACAAAGTATGGTGATATGTAGTTTAGCTATGAGAATATACAAATTTTGTAATTTTGTATAATAGTTCTTTTATGGTCTGTCTTGCATAAAAAAGCAGTTTGAATTTCTAGTGGGGGTTTGGGTGTTTTGGGTGGTTTGTTTGCTTTTTTCTTTCTTTCTTTTTCTTTTTCTTTTTCTTTTTCTTTTTCTTTTTCTTTTTCTTTTTCTTTCTTTTTCTTTCTCTTTCTTTTTCATTTTCGTTTTAATTTTCTTTTTTTTTTCTTTTTCTTGTCTTGCTGGTGTCCATTTCATTCCTTACATGCTGAAAGAAATGCATTGTCTGAGGTTTTATCACCTTGCCTATGTTAGTTACCAGTGACATCATTAACGTATTTCAAGCCTTTCTTTTTTAATAACAAGAGAAGTTCAGCCAGTCTTTATGTTCGGTATACCCTGAGAAAAATAGTGGTTTTTTATAGAATTGTTAGGGGATTTAATTTATTTTCAATTCACTATTTCTTATTAAAACTTCAATCACCCTCCACTTGATTGTAATTAAAACTGCCCCTAGGCAATAAATTTTGTTCTATGCAAATATGACAGATATAATTATGGAAAATCTAATTGTTCATATATTGCTCCTTTTCATGTGGTGTTAAAATAAGTGATGAAGTAATTAGATTCTTTTCACTTTAAATATCAGAACAAAAAACAACAACAGAATTTGTACTTTTCCATGAACCTGGGTTCATAATGCACACTCCTGATTCTGTGAATCCTGAAATGATCTTCAGACCAAAGATAGGAAGTTCTTGATTTGTGTCCTCTTGAAGTAGTACAGGGAAAATGTTTCTGTGCAGTGGTGGGCTTACAAGAGCAGTGTGAAGAAGAGTGAGGGCATTTGGGTTCAGTCCTGGAGTTTGGCAGGTCCTGTGAGGTTCAGTCCTGGAGTTTGGCAGGTCCAGTGGTGTTCCCCTCTAGATTCTTCCATTAACATTTTCATTACATCCAGTTCTGACATTTCTGAGGAAAATGTATCTTTCTTTACATTTAGTTAACAAGGCTGAAATTCATCAGTGGTTATGTTTCAGGGGTATTTCTTTATTTTTGTGGTTCAACCTGTTGCAGATGCCAGCAGGTTGCACTTCACTATGAAGGGGATTTTTTTCCCCGCCAAGAAGCTAGCAGGGAACACTTGCCAAAACTGAAAAGGTCATGGAGATCCTTTAGGTCTTGCCCTCTTGTACAGAAACCCCTTACATAATCCTTCAGCTTCAATTGCTACTTGCACGCTGGCAGTGGCCGTGTTCCTGCTCCTTTGCTCGTTATGCCATCTCCAAGTTGGTTTGTGTTACAGCAGCAGTGACTCACTAATGCTCAGTCCAGTGGAAAGTACTAAACAGACAGGCTCTGCTGCTAAATTCAGCGGCTATTCCCCGAGTACCTTGTCTGAGTCAGAGACTGTGGAGCAGTGATTTTTGTTTTTGCTGGATGTGTTTGGGCAGATGGTGCAGGAGTGGGCGGCTGTAGCATTCTCATGGCTGAGCAGGCAGTGAGCAATCCCCCTTGACGTTTGTTATGTCATTTTTTTTTCTCCCCCCCCCTCCTTTTTTTTTTTTGTAAAGGTTTACATGTATTCTGGAGTTGTCAGGGTGTATTTATGTTCTACCAGATCTTTAAAAAAATTAATGTGAGTGAACAGAAAATGCTGGAGGAGCATGTTTAACTGTTCCCAAGGTGATAAAAGCAGATTGAGTTGAAATCCTAGAGGTGAGTATTTTCAGGTCGATTTCAAATAGAATCAGCCTTTAGCAGCATAGAATATACTGACGTGTGTAAACCATGTGGTCCCACCAGGCATTTCCTCAGCATTTCCAATTCCTCTTCTCTTCCACAGCATTAATGACATGCCAGACTTCCCACCAGGTCAACAGAGCTGTCCTTCCCTTCTGGTGCCTCAACTCTCCTTCCTCCCCCCACTTCCCTCCCCAAAACCTGAATGCATCTTAAGGATATTCCTTTCATAACCAGTGGAGGGGAATGGAAGTCTAAGGACTAGTGCATGGCATTTTGCAATTCTAGGAGCAGAATTTCATCTCATGACACATTTCATGGGCTTCAGTTCCATGTAAAAAGATGGAATCATACCTGAATTTAATATTATTAGGTATAAATCTGTGCCTGTAATGAAAGTAAAACAACTTCAAATTTAAGGTTATAATCTGAAAGTTTCCATTAACAATTTTGTGCCGGTTTGGCCAAAATCTAGCAATATATCCTCTGAGAGAAAACCAGGTTACAACCACCCTTCCCCCCCACAGGGTTTGGGGAAAAACAAAATTTTCCTCGAAGGAAAGTGAATGAGATAAGAACTATTTATTTAACAAACACACAGGAAAAGGATAATAATGCTAAATAATGAAATGAAATCTCTCGCTACAGAGAGAAACCTGGGAAGATTTCAGAGTCCTTCTGCAGGTGTGGTCTCTCTCCTCCTCGGAGCTGGGTCGGTGAAGGGCCCACCCCCGGGCCTCGGGGAGGAAATTCTCCCGATGTGTTCTGATGATGTTGAACAGTCCAGAAGAGAAGAAGGGAAAAACCAAAGTCTCAGGAAACAAAGTTCAGCTTTCCGTCTCACGCCGGGAAGAGAAGAAAAAAAAACCCGAAACCGCTGGCTGAAGAAAGCGAGCAGGGTGCTCCCTCCTGCTCCTGCAGCCAGAGAACGCAGAGAGAGTGTAATCTCTGTGTTCTTGGGAAACTGTTTTGAAAAAGTTCGTTTGGTTTTTTTTCTTTTCTCCAGCTCAGTTTAAAGGCACAGAAAAGGCACAATATTACTTTTTGGGCATTGAGCATGATAGGGGATACACATGATAGAGTCACCCCAAGACAAATTTATTGCTATTTTTTCTCCCAAAGTAGAAGTCTGGATGGTGTAATTTTACCCTCAGTTATTCTTTTCTATATCTTCTGGTTTTTCTGTGTATTTTTCTTGTACTCTGTATATTACAACCTCAACTCTTTCATTTTCAATATGCATCTTAATTTTAGGCTTTCATTTTCTAAAGCTAGCGCTTGCTACAGCCAGCCTTTTGATTTACTAAGAATATAGTAAAGAGGTGACTATAGAGGTTGAAAATGAGGATGCAGTCCAGCTTTCTACAGTGATATCAAAAGAGTTTATATGGAATGGAACTAGTGCTACTATAGTCTTGTCAGACTGTGTGGATCTAAACTGAACTAGTGGTTCAGAATTTTTATATATACCACAGAATCACAGAATCAGCTGAGTTGGAAGGGATCCAAAAGGATCGAGTCCAGATCCCAGCTCTGCACAGGACCCCCAAGAGTCCCACTATGTGCCTTAGCGTATTCAAATGCTTCTTGAACTCTATCAGGCTGGTGCTGTGGCATACTCACATTCTTTAGAGCAGGTTTGAGCTTTGGAGGCTTGCAAAAGTTGCTATAAAAAAAGCTCATCGACTTTGTGCTTCTCTTAGCTTCATCACAACACAATACTGTGCTTGTTTTTTTTCTGGTTGGTGGGGGTTTTTTTTGGTCTCAGTATTTTGTAACACTGTGCATAGTTTCATGAATTATTAGTAAAATTCTTGGTTATGCTGTTTAATTGAAATACTTCTGTTAAGACATCTTCACTGTGGTCTCAGCTGCAACTACATCTGTTTCAACTATTGGCCATGGATTAGAATTTCCAGGAAGGACACAAAGGTGGCAGAGATGTAGGAACAAGATGAGCTTTTGCAGAATGCTTGACTACATGCTCTGATTTATTATTTAGCTGCAAGCTATGTTCAGTTCAGCAGGGGAGCTTTTCTTCCTGCAGTTCCATTGAGATCTCTGTGTGTCAAGTTACTCTTGTGCAGTGACTTGGGCAATGTTCCTACTCGTATGCTGCTACTGCTTCAACAGAATGTATTTTCAGTGGCCTCAATGCCTAGAAAATACTGTTCTACATTTTGTTTCTATGGTCTCTGATACCTAATATGTTCACACAAACATTAAACTGCTGATATTTTCTTTACTGACAACCATTGGTCAGCTTGAAAGCTACAGAATTCCATTCTGTTTTGTAGATTACTGACAGTAAATAACAATATAATTAGAAGCTCTTTTACCGTGTCAGGGTAAACTCCTGTCCTTTCAAATTGCATCTATTCTCAAGAAAGTTTTCTGGTACATTTCTAGTGTGTTTTAGTAAGGGTCAGGCAGGTGAGTGGAGAAGGTAATAGGCGTTGATGGAAGCAAGTTTTCGTTTGTTTCCTCCAAGCAGAGTGTTTGCATCGAGCAATGATCTATAACAACATATACTAGATGGATTTCTGCATCTGTGACAGTCTATGATGTTGTGAATGAAAATAAATAATACTAATCTTGCTAACTTTGTAAGGCACTTAATGCAAGGGAAAATGCTAGTAAAAACTGTGTACAGAGAAATGCAAAGTTTAAGAAGTATTGAAGTTAAACTTTTTTTGATCTGCAGTGAGAATCATTCCAACATCTAAATAAAAGTCTGGCTCTGGTATTTTCCCAAGCTATTTTTTTTTATCTGCAGTTGTAATGGCTATGATAAAAATGGAGCACTACAGTAAAAGACATTGGAAAACTTTTGTGATCAGCAAATAAATTCCATTGGCAAAGGCTTGGCCACTGCTTAGAAACTGTCTCTAGCTGCTTTCTCAGCCCCATGAGCAGTTTTGTGAGAAAGCATTTCACAGCAACCCACAGCATATTGAAGGTAGGGGACTCAGATAACCTGACAGAGAGGAAGATTACAGATACTTTTCAATTTCTCACATTTCTCAGAATGAATCCTGATATGCCACCTGTGTCAGTACTTGTGCTCCTGCTGAACCATTGCTATGTCATGGAGTCCAAGTGTGATGTATCTATTGCCTCTGCAACACATTTTTGAGCAGCATGCAAGAAAGTATAAATCCCTGACCCAGGACATGCCAGTAACAGGTTCATTTTTACAGCACTGCCCATAAGATATCCTTGAGGTTACTATGTTTTTGCTATCTCTTAAATGCTAAATACAAAATGATAAAAAAGCCTGTTTCATGATTCATTTTGCTTACATTAAGCTTCATAAGAGAAAATTGTGTAGTTTAAGCTAGGAGTCTATGCTAGGCTTCCTCTGTGCCTGTTGGAAAACAGGCTCTGCCGCAATGGAATGGAGAATTCATTTCACTCTCTTTCAGTCCCTTTGGTGCTATTTCCTCTTTTGCAGAAGAGGAAAACATATGATCCTTTTAAATTTCTTCACAGCTCGGCTCCTTCTTGCTCATCTACCTTGTGGATTATTTTTTTTAATGCCAGCTGTGACTTGCAACCTTTTTGCACCCCTTACAAACCCCTATTCTCTTTGAAAAGTGCAAGCTCATATGTTCAAATATAAATACAAATTTTTTCATTTATTTGATGGATTTTCCAAATTTTCAAACATTTGCAACCCAGGATTAGTTTTCATTTGCATCTTGATAGGTAGTGGGTATCATTTACATCTATGTAACCTCCCTATGCTCATTAGGTTTTCCACAATTATATTTTCCCATATCAATTGAAAATGAAAGCTGTAAAGTCCTGCCTGTCAGGTATCAATTCTGTCACTGGCAGAACCAAAGGAAGAATTCTCTTGTGTCCTCACCTATT
This sequence comes from Lycocorax pyrrhopterus obiensis, assembly GCA_014706295.1. NCBI lineage: Eukaryota > Metazoa > Chordata > Aves > Passeriformes > Paradisaeidae > Lycocorax > Lycocorax pyrrhopterus. The sequence continues at coordinate 9,817,080 of JACSVZ010000015.1, forward strand.
GACTAATAAAGATGGTGACAATTACAACAGATTTTCATCTGCTATAGGTTTAACTTGAATGTGCTTCTTATGTGTAGGTCTGGCTCAAGGCATTTTTATGACAACATGTTTGGACTTCTTGGGAGGTTTTTTGGTATATTTTTACATGAAATCAACCATTTGAGGTGAATTTAGAAGACTGAAAAAAATAGCTCAGTTTTCTTTTTTGTAAGCTGCCAAAATCATACAATATGTCATGGGATTGTTTGGGTTGGAAGGGACCTTAGAGATCATCTATTTCCAAACCTCCTGCCATGGGCAGGGACACATTCCACTAGATCAAGTAACATGGATTTTATTTGGCCATCCCCTACACAGTGTTTTCAAGAGATTTTCATGGAAGAGCGTTCACCTGCAGAGTCTAAAAAGAAGGGCCAAAAGCTGTTTAGCAAGATGAAACAGTAACATATGCAAGAAGTTACAGAATGGGATTTTTAAAGCACTGAAGACAATTAGACCTTGAGTGTCCTCCTTTTCAGTTGGAGGATGGCACCCAAGCTCTTCTTACATTTGTGTATATATCGCCAGGTGTTGATCTTCAAAATCACTAATCTTGAAAATCCGACCCAAGCTACTTCCCAGGAAGAAACTGTAGTCACAAAACAGGGAGAGTTTATTCTCATTTTGAAAATAATAATGGTTTTCAGGAATTTGCAGTTGCATGTTAGTTAAGTGCATGGAGCCATTGGATGTATTGTAATCCACTGGTACTACCTGTGGCATATGTTACTGTTTGAGAGGCAGGGTTACCTCCTGATGAGGATTTTGGTTTTCAGTCCCTCCTGAAACATGCAATCCACCATGTGGATGGTGCAGGGAAGCATCTTGAACAGATGTTCTGGTCTGAAAAGGCAGCAAACACGCACAGAAACACAAACAAGGAGTGTTCAGCAGGGATTTCAGGTATTTGAACTGGAATGGATGAAAACATCCATGGGGCCAACACAGTAACAACTGCTTCATATTGAACAACAACAACAAAAAAAAGAAAATCTTGTCTGGATCTGCCTGCTTTACAAGGACTTAGCTAATAGCAAATTAGGCTCTTTAAACGTACCATGGACAATCTAGCTGTGGCAGGGATGCAGGAAATCAGAGAAGGCTGCACAGCCATACGGTAATTGATGTGCACGTCAGACCCTGGGGACTTGCTCTTGAGGCCACATTCTGGAAGCTGAAAGTTGTATCCATGCTTATTGTGGGTGTCCTCAGATGAAGGTGGCATTTTAGTGAAAAAGAAAAAAAAAAAAATCAGTGCGTAAAGGACAGGCTTAGTGAGTAGCAAATGAGTTGTAAATTAGTTGACATTTTGATGTTTTTGCCCTTCTCCCTCCTAGTTAGCCAGACTGTCACCACTATCTCCCCGTGCGGCCCTGCGAGCTGGACGTGCTGTGCTGTGCTGTGGCACTTGTAGGTTGGTCAGATTGCCCCAAATTAGCCTAAGAGACATCATGCCATCCTTTTTTGGAGGGAGGGGAGGTAGGATTGATCTCCACGTTCAAAATCAGAGCACAGCAATTATTTCTAGCCATTTTTTCCCCTCGTTATTTTTCTCTCTGTTTTTCTTTCTTTTTCTCCTCTGTCTTGGAGGGTTTTTTTGGGTGTTTTTTTTTTTTCATCCTATGGTGGCTCTGACAACACTCAAATGGATTTTATCCAGCCTGAGGACTGTATTTCTGTCCTACACCATTTGTATTTTTCAGATTGCTCGAAATAACTTTAGAGAGTGGATATGGGGAAAAGTAGTTAATATTGTCATTTGGATGTTTCTCTTTATTTTAGGGAGTAGAAAGAGAAATGGCATGTTCCCCTAAATGCGCACATGGATTGTATTTTTTTTGTGTGTGTGTAGTATGAGCTTATGCAATGAGGTATTGTTGAAGAGGAACAATACTTTTCACTCCTGTAAATGATTTCTGTGGTTTTTGAAAGCCCCTAACACTACAAGCTGCTAATTGATTAAAAAAACAAAAACAAAACCAAAGCTATTATCACTGCAGCAATTCATGCTCACTTTTGGCAATCTTATATAAAAGTAAAAACCTTGAATGTTGTTTAATTGAAGCAAAGATCTGGGTTCTGGGAATAAACAGACCTTTACAACAACACCAGAGACCTTCAGGTAATTTGTTTACCTTCTGTTTATGGAAGTCAAGGAGCAGCATAATCATTAAAAGGATGAAGTGCATTCAGACAACTGAAACAACAGTAAGATGCTAATTAAAGAAATTACAGAAAAGTATCATGCTGTGTTCTTTTGTTCTACAGAGGAATTCAACCTGTAGTCTTTTTTTTCAAAAGTAAAAGTCACGTAAGAAATTTATTTTATTGACATAGAAGTTAATTAAATAGAGAATCATGTGGCAGAATGGCAGAACACCTAACTCTTACACCACAGTGGTTTTATATATCAATCTCAAATTAAATATAATTAAAATTTGTCTCAAGGATCTGCAAACTACCAGAAAGGTAGAGAAAATAAGCAGAAGAGAAGCCAGAAACATGGACTGAAAACAAAGAAGAAACTACAAAAGGAGGCTGGCAGCAGTGGTGGATTTGGGTAGAAACAGCAGTTAATTGGTGTGCAAAGACAGCAAGATGAGACTTGAAATAGGAAAGATCAATCCAAAAAGATGAAAGAAAAAGAAGAAAACACATAGAAATTGATTATTTTGTCCATGTTCATGGTTCTCTTGATCCTCATGTTCTGTCTTTTATAACTGATCAGTAAATGATTCTTTATTAACTTTTGATTGCAGGCTTAAAGATTTTATGAATAGCTTTGGGATCTTGAATTTAGGAAGTAAGCAAACTTGGGGCTGTGTGCATAAACCTTAGTGAGATGGTCTTGAGATGGGTGAGAACAGACTATAAAGTAATTTCTTTGTGGCAAGGGGGAGGGTTGGTGGTGGTTTACCTGCAGATTAGCAACCAAGGGATTTCTGAAGACTGCAGATCAGAGAATGCAGATCAGCAAAGAGTTGAAAACCTGGTATTGACAAACTGGAGCCTGAAAAAAACTGCTTTGCACACTAGAAAGTCAGGGGGCCCCATGCCATGCTGGTTGACTTGACTGATGTAGTCTTCATGGAGGAAGATGGGTGATAGATCAGGGAATTATGTGGCTTCTGTTGGCATAGAGTAGATATTCTCTGTATTAGTGTTTCTTGTTTAGAAATTGAGGAATAAACTCAGTTTTATACCTTGTAGGTTATGGATTTTTTATTTAGTTCACCATAATTTGATAAGACTAAACACTAAATCTAACTGAGTATATTCTGAATACAGACCAAAACCTTAATCTGTCATGCAGAATAAGTGGCATGGCAGTACTTTGTGGATGGAACAGTAAGTCTCATTGACTTTAACAGTGAGTGAGCCTTTAGCATGTTAATTAGTTTTTGATCCCTTTAACAACAGACATCAAACACCCAGCAAGCTCTTTCTTTTCAGTAAACATATTTTGAAGAGGAAGGATATTTTGAAGAGGTAAGAACTGGAAGTCTTATTTGTCATCTACTAGGCAGGACTTTGATAGACTCTTCTCTACTGCATCTTAGATGAAGGCTGTGGTACCAGAAACCAAAATAATGCTTTAAATCCTTTCTTGGCTTATCTGGATTTTGTGATTTACGAAAAGCTAGTAACTCGTTCAAACCCGAGAAAGTCACTACTAGAAAAAGCAATAAAATATTAAACATCATAGTTTCTTATTGATTTCTGAAGCGAGGACTGATGCTGTAAGACTTCAGTTCCTACTGAAATGTTACTGTGATTTGCTATTTCATAAGAGTGGGCATACTGGTCCCTCAAGGGAGAATGTGTTGTAGGGAAATGTAATTATTCCAGCTAATTTCTTGATTCTTTCATTATTTTTATTTGTTTGTTTGTTTTTTGTTTGGTTTGATTTGGTTTTTTTTCTGAATTCAGGGAAACAAAAGGTCTTGCTCGGTTCAGAGCTGAAGTTAAAAATTTGTCAGAAAATTTAAACCACAGAAACACAGAAATATGTTAGCAGTATTATGAAGACACAAATCATCAAAGGTTGCTAGTGGAAATTCCAGCAAGCAGTTTATATATATCCTGTTTTAATGTCCATTTAATGCCCACATAGTGAGATTTGTACTTCAAGGTTTTCCTTATGGTTAACTGAATGACCCTTCTCAGTATGGTCCAGTATTTAAAGTGCATATGCCAATGCAGAGCCTCATTTCTTAGGGAGATTGGGACTGTTTGCTTACACTTTCTTGTGAAGAAATTCTGGTTTCTGTTATATAGTTGTCTACTTGTGAGCTAGCTGTATACACAGACTTTGCAAGCAGTAGAGAGAGATAGCTTTTTCTAGAACATGATACATTTGGTCCAGTTTAGATACTTACCCATAGAGGAGATAAAGTCAGGACTGCCTCAAGTGCAGATCCGTGGTGAGATGAATATCATGTTCCATTTTTGTGTCCTCCCTTTATTCATTCTCTCCTCTACTAGCAGACTGTAGATCATGAAGATGGGGAGGTATTGATGGGACACTACTGCAGCCCAAAAGTTCGGGAACTGACTCTAGTTTCTGCTCCTTTTCTTTGTCCACGTAGAGGAGAGGTTAGAGGAACAGTAGATGAGCCAGCAGGTAAGCCTGAGTGTCTTTCCATACTAAAACTCCTCATGAGAGTTTATGGGGAAAGGGATGATTTATCAGGCACTGAAAGTCATATTTTATTTTTTTAGGACTATGGGAACTTACCTTGTCTGTTTGGTACTGCTTTTTAATGCAGTGGGTACTGCTTTATCAAGGGTGAAATATGAGGTGTCAGAGTGGGGGTCTCGGCAAAAGAATACTGACAAAAATGTGACTGATTTGTTTAGACTGCTGTGTTGGGCATGTGCTCATGTTGTATCTTTTAAACACACTGTATTGGTTTGGTCCTCGTGTGCAGTATGATGAAATTCCAGGGTTTCTTTTTTTTTTTTTTTTTTTTTTTTTTTTTTTTTAGGGCAAACCTTATTTTATCATAGGAGCATAGAACCATAGAGTAATTTAGGTTGGAAGGGACCTTTAAAGGTCATCCAGTCCAAGCCCTTTGTGATGGGCAGAGACATCTTCAACTCGATCAGGTTGCTCAGAGTTCTGTTCAACCTGACGTCAAATGTCCTAGGGTTAAGCCATCCACCACCTGTCTGGACAACCTGTGCTAGTGTTTTACTGCCATCATTGTAAAAGTTTTCTGTCTTAGTCTAAATCTATGCTCTTTTAGTTTTAGATGGTCACCTCTTTGTCTAATTGCAACATGCCCCGCTATAAACCTTCCCTCCATCTTTAATTACTGTTTTTACATGTTTAAGTACTGAAAGATCACCATATGATGTCCCCAGAGTCTTCTCTTCTCCAGGCTGAACAACCACAACCCTCTCAGCCTTTCCTCATAGGAGAGGTGCTTCAGCCGTCTGATCATTTTCGTGGCCCTCCTCTGGACCCACTCCAACTGGTCCACATCATTCTTATGTTGTAGGCTGCACAGCTGGACACAGCACTCCAGGTGGAGTGTCTCCAGAGGGGAGTACAGGGGAAGAATCACCTCTCTTGACTGCTGGCCACACTACTTTTACCTTCTCTTATTCTGCCCCAAATAATGCCATCATAGTGTACCATGGTATGTCTGCAGGGTTCAAAACATTTTCTGTTGGAGGAAGTAGCTCTTTTTCTGAAGTCTCTAAACCAGTATTTTTGTTCTCAAAGAGAAAGACCTAGAAACCTGATGCAATTTATTTCCTATCATAAGACAGAGAATGTACTGTTGTGTGTTCCTGGAATTTGTATTGCAATTTTCTATTAATAAGGATGATCCTGATAAATATTAATCTCCTATAGACTTCGCCTTTCATCTACAGTTCCCGCTGCTGATGGTAAGAACAGTCCAGTGGGTCTGGAGCAGTAAAGGTTCCTACAGCATTATGAGAAAATGGTCAGACTTGCCTTGGACATTTAGCTGTGTATGAAAAGAGTGAGTAGAGTAGAACTGATTAAGTAAGTGAAATACGTGTACAGAGGCAGAGTCGCAGAAGACCATTAAACTTCAGTCCTGAGCAAACGTCATTAAATGCTGTGTCTTTATGTGAATCAGCCCTGACGAGATATTCCCCTTGCTGTCTGTGACTTGTCACTTGGTGCCATTGAGAGTCTTTGTCCTTTCATCAGTTAAACAGACTGAAGTGTCGCCTTTGGAAGATAATTACGGGTTCTCAACAAAAATGGCAGAGTTAAACCCTGCTAGATGGTACTTGTCTCGCTAGAGAGAGCACAAAAAACACACACAAGCCATGGTATTCTCTGCACAAGGGGCCCTCCCTGGGATAATGATACAGTTCCATGTAGGAATAATGGATCTGGTTAGGAACCTGGTGTGGGATGTGCAGTTTTACCTTATGTGGCTGGCTGTGTGAGCCTTGCCAGGGAGCAGCAGGATTGAAAAGGAAATGCTGAACAACAGGCCGCCTGTACCAGCTCCTCCTTTTGGGGGGGATCTTTGCATTCCAAAAAACTGATGAAAAGGAATTTGTTGGCTTGGAGATATTCTGGGAAGTATCCAAAAGTGTTGCATTCTCCACTACTCTTTCAGAAAGCTGCTCTGAGAGATACAAGTCTCTTGCTGGAGGTCCTTTGTAAATTCTCATGTTTAATTAACGTGGTAAGGTTTACATTGCCGCTTAATTGGTCTTGCCATTGAGAGATGTCTGCTTGGTGGCTAGAACAGTGTGTAGTGCTTGTGTTTGAGTACATGACATTGTTAAAGCCTGATTTGTTATTTTTAGCATGATCACACTGCAGGGATACTGTTACTGAACCAAATCTTCAGCTGATGAATATCAGGATAAGTTCAAATGAAATTAATGGAACTTTCTAGACTTGACCCATAAATTGCCGGGGATATTAGAGTCTGTGGCAGAGGACTTACTACTTTCAAAGTTTCGTGGAAGTCTTTCTGTATTTATTATTATTACACCAGAAATTGGATCCTCAAATCAAAAAAGCTGCAAATACTCAATTTTTGAATTGAAGACTAAATTTTATTTTATGTTTTCAGTATTTCTTGCAATTTTCTGAGTAGAAGATACAGAATAGTGTTGAAAACCTGTTGTTGCCACAAATGCAGAGAGGTAGAAATATTGTCAAGCTGCAAGTGCCTAGCTTTCATTCTGTAAAATTCTCTTTGGGATTGAGCATTTGTCTACAGATTAATATACATCAATCATTTACCAACTCTGTTTGCTTTCAGAAAGCATACTCAAATTTAATATTAAAGAGGAATGAATCAGTACAGAAATTATGAGTATACAAATAGAGAATTTGAGAACAAATGATTAGCATTTTTTTTTTTTTTTTCCCAAAGCATCTGTTACAATGCCGGAAGGACAAGAAAAAAACAACCTGAGAAATGAAATCAAAAGAATCACTGCCAGGATGAGTTGGTTGCACATTTCTGAAATGAATGCTGGCAAAGGAATTTTCGGTTCTGGAGAGACAGACGAGAAGTTCCCTTCGTGGGAATATGTCAGATGGCAGCAAATTGAAAAGCAATCGTATTAGTTCGACAAGTTGTCAATTTTCACAGATTCTCTCTTCAGGCAGGGAGCATTGATGGGTTTTGTGTGTGGAAGACAGATGTTCTATTTACAGTCTGTACAGAAGATAATAAAAGTTCCCTGTCCTGCCAACCTGTGTTCGAGCAAACCCAAAGAGAGAAAATAATGTGTTGCTGGTTCTTTTGTACCAGATGTGGGAAGACACAAGAAAGGGGAATCTAATAATAGTTGCAAAGGCCTTTGTGCTATGTATCTATGTTTGTGCTATAGAAACTTTGGCTTCTCTTGTTTATTTTGTGCTATTACCTGTCTCACTAATGCCTATTTTGAAGGAAGTGTGATAAAAATGTTAGCTATAGACAACTATAGGGGAGTATGTGGCAAGAGAAAACGACTGGGCCGCAAGAACAATTTCTACCCTAATCTTCTCATGAATTGTTTAGCAAGGTTTTTCAACTGACAAGATGTCAGGTCAACCAAAATAACAAAAGTGCATATGATGAGAGGAGGGGAGAGAACAGGCAGCATTTAGAGCCAGACAGTGCTAATTGGTTTGAAATGGCAATGGAATATTTGTATTCAGTAAAGAATCAATGCCATTGCAGATCCGTACCTAATGCTAGCTCAACTCGACCCTTGAATCTAATTACAGTAGAATATTTTTGGTTGAATCCTTATCTGATCCTCCAGCATTAGGATCTATTTCTGTAGATTTACATTTTAGTTGGAGTCGAAACAACAGGGAATATAAGGTCCTGGCTCTCATCTGGACTCACGCTGCAGCTCCCAAGAACAGCTGTTTTGCAAGATGCGCGTCTCAGGTTTTTAAAACTTTGGTGTGAAGATGTGATTGTATGCAGTAATTGTTGTTTGGGGCTGAAATGTTAATATTAAATGAGTTCTTAAATTAGCAAAAAGTTTAAGATTCCTCAATTCAGTACTACCTTAAGCTTCCTGTCAAAAAAGAGTAATAGGCACCAAAGCACTGTTCCAAGCAACGTGAAAAAAACCTTTCTGAATTGAAGAATCAAATTCATTGGAAATCACTGGACATATGAGAGGTCATCTGATGTTTATTCAGGCCTTTGCATTTCTTGCCTCTTGTGTAGCTTCTCTAGACTTCAGACCGTGATGTCAACTCAAGGCCACAGGAGGTAGATACAAAAAAATATGATTGAAAAGTTGCAGGCACAATGCTCTGCTACTGGAATTCCTATGAGGCTGGAGGAATCCAACAAAAGGAAAAACAGAAGCCAAATCTGTAGGGTTTTTTTCATCACAGCAGAAGAATGAAAAAAATATGAAAGAAGAAAGAGGTCTCCAACACCGTATTATTGAAGACCTTCACAATACATTAGCACACGGCACTGTGCCCCTGAACATTTTGGGGACATTTTGTGGTAGATTTCTCAACACTACTTAAATCTTGTGTGTCAAAAGCAATTTGAGAACCTTAGGTTTGTCAACTGGCTATGTGGCTTCAGACTCGATAGTGAAAAAAAAAGTAATGCAGAGTTTCTGCAATCCTTACTCTGTCTTGAAAAAAATTGTATTTAATAAAATCACACTAAAAAGTCACTCTTTTTCCATATTGATTAAGTCTATCTTCTTTTAGAATTTAAAAAAAAAAAAAAATCAGTTCCACACATAGATTTAGATCAAAAATGCACCCTAAAATCTGTGTTGCTGAGTTAAATTGGGCTGTCTCATATGCAAAGCATTCGGTGGGAAAGAGTAGATCCTGTGGCCTTTCCTACAGGCATGATTTTAATAGTCAAAATAAATTCTTTCTCTTTGATTAACTTACTTAGAAATTCTGACTGATCAATTAGGAGTTTAGGAAGAAGTAATTTAGCAGTCAGCAGTAGTTCTTAATTAATTCTGCATCAGTGTCTGTCGATTTCTATTACTAACAAAATGTAAAAATTTTTTCTCAGTGTCTGCTTTGACACATTAATTATGTGTTGGCTTCTTCTGGGTTTTTTGTTTATTTGTTTTGAGCTTTTTTTGAAAGCTATTGATTCATTGATCACGACTGCAGCAACATTTAAGGTGAACAAACAAATCCTGACTTTAAGCATCAGCTTCCATCTGTGTCTGGCCATATAATTTTTTTTCTTTATGGCAGGCACTCTCTTAAACCAGTTCTCTTGGTTCCCTGGAAATCACTCACAGATTTCACTCTCCAAGTTAGCTACTTTACTTCACACAAATCCTTGCTCGCAGCAGATTAGTGAAACTTGTGAATCTTGAACTCTCCTTAGGGCTCTGTAGGGAAATGTGTTACTTTAGGTAGAATGTCTTTTGCCTAATTACCGCCAGATATAATTGGCACTTACCTTGCTCTGCTTGTCCTTATTTATTTTTTCTGTCTCCCCCTTAACCTGCTGCCTCATTATATTTCTGTTTCCCAGCACAGGAAATCCTGCCTTTCTCTTTTATGCTGCTTATCCTAGCCTGAGTCCTCACAGTCAGAAGGAATCTCCAGAGGTTTCCCTCCATCTGCCTCCATCAACAGTTCCAAACCTTCCGTCTGGCTTATCTTCTTATCTTTTCCCTTTTTTTCCTAGACTTCTGTTCCCCTATTTCTTCTCCTAGAGATTTCCATCCTTTGTACTCACAGAGTCTGAATTATTACTCCCATGGCACTGTTACCCCTTCAGTCCTACTTTTTTTCTCTGCGCTACTCCCAGGTGGCAGCTCAAGAGTGAGAATCCTACATATTTCTCTAAATGCTGCTTTGAAATATAGACCTCATTGGCTCCTTTCCCTGGGGGTGAATAATGCATAGATTTAATATTTTTGCCATATGCCAGCATGTCTATGTTGCAGTGACTATCAAATCATAGAAATCTTAGTAGGAAGGGACCTCTGGAAGTCATCTAATCCAGTCTCCTGCTCAAAGCAGGATTGTTGCCAGTACTACAAACAGATCAGCCATGTCTCAAAAGCCTCCAAGGATGGAGATCCAGTAGCTTCTTTGAGTGCCTAGATTTGGAGCTGCACTACTCTCTTAATGACCTGCTTCCCCCTAATGTTTATCTTGAATTTACCAAGACGCAGTTTGTGTTTACTGGCCCCTGTTTTATTGTCTGCCAACACAGCAAATGGTTGTAGGATTTTACTAGACCACTCCTTAGCATCTCCTTTTCTGGGCTGAAAAACCTCAGTCTCTCCTTCTAGGTCAAGAAGGTGGTTGTAGTCAGGTGGGGGTTGGTCTCTTTCTCCAGGCAGCAGCTGACAGAACGAGAGGACACAGTCTTAAGCTGCGCCAAGGGGAATATAGGTTGGATATTAGGAAAAACGTTTTCGCGGAAAGAATGGTGAAGTACTAGAATTGTCTGCCCGGGGAGGTGGTGGAATCACCATCCCTGGATGTGTTTACAGGAAGATTGGATGTGGCACTTGGTGCCATAGTTTAGTTGAGGTGTTGGGGCATGGGTTGCACTCGATGACCTTAGAGGTCTCTTCCAACCTGTTGATTCTGTGATTCTGTGATTCTGTCATGTGCTCTGGGCCTGTGACCATCCTGGTAGCCCTCTTTTGGACCCTTTTGAATCCTGATTGGACTGGAAAGTGTGCAACATGGACATAGTATTTCAGATGCTACCTCACCTTTGCTGAACAAAGGAGAATAAAAGCTTCCTTACATCTACTGTCCACATTGTTCCTGGTGCAGTCGACAGCCAGGCTGCTTTCCATGTAGTGAGAGCCAAGTGCTGGTGTGTTTTTGGTGTGTCCTCTGCCCTAAGTCCTTTCCTGCAGGGTGCTCATAGCCAGTAACTTCCCACCTGGTCCTGCTGCACAAGATCATCCCATTTTCTGTGCAGACCTTTGACCTTCTCCTTGTTGATCCAGAGGAAGTTTCTGTTGATTCAGTTCTCAAATTTCTTTGGTTTGAAGCTCTGTCATTCAGCATGTCAGCCATTCTGCCAAATTTCGTGTCACCTTTGGATTTGCTGAGGATATATTCAGTCTCATCATCCAGTCTGTCAGTGAAGGTATTGAACTACATTGGCCTCACTATTGACCACTTTTGTGCTCTGCTTGTTACCAGCCATCAGTTAGATGGCAAGCATTGATTCTTGCCTTTCAGCATGGTAGCCCCTCTTTCTACTGCCCAGCAATACGATACAATGCTTCTCTTCTTCATGCTCATTTTTTGTTTTTAGGAAGGAAAAAAGTTCAAAATCCCCATGGAGAAGGGAAGGCCAAAGAAGTTTTGAAGAGAAGTTGGGAGAGAGAGAAAGGAGAGTCCCCAACCTATAATAAGAAGAACAAAGAGTGGACATTTTTTTTCCCCCCAAGGAGCTTGTAACTACAAGGTTTTCTTGTTTTGTTGTTTTTTTTTTATTGATCTAGAGAAATTTTTCAAGGTAGCATGGGCTTCATTTCCACAGCAGATCAAGCTGTTATTAGCCCAAAGCACTGTAAAAATCTTGCTCAGTATAAATTGTTTTTTGACAGAATAATAAAGTAAATAAAACCCTCAAAGGGGTTTCAGTAGATATGTGGGAATTCATAGAGAATTGAATATGAATTATTTGGTCTTCTTCATTCATCATCACTAATTCATAATTTTTGGTTATTTCACTGAGTCAAGTAGCAAACTTTGTAAGAAAAGGACTCTGTCTTCTTTCCCTGTCCCTGGAAAAGCAGACTAGACTAGTGTTAATTTTTTTATCCCTGCATCCAAATGATTCTCCACTTTTGGTTTCAGTTCCTAAGCTTTATATTCCAAAACCTCTCTCTTGTGCATTCATCAAGAATGTACTTTTCTTGTTCACAGTCCACCTTTTTTTCTTGTAATTAACAAACTTTCAGTCTTTGACTTTTTGTCTGGGATACATGTGTTGTGAATTGTTTAATGCCTTTTAACTCCTTTCATGAAGTTGAGTCATTCATTATGCCACATTCCTCAGGTGTAAAGGGATTGTGCTGCTATGTGAGGCTGCTCATTCTGGAGAGCACATTAGGTCAAATTCTGTGATTTTTTGTGTCTCTCTCATGAAGGGTTTGATGGGAAGAGAATTATTCTTGTTTCACAGTGGTCTATGATCTCACAGTGTTGTGATCTGAGAACCTTCCACAGAGAAGGTGAGCTGTATTCTTTGAAACCACTGTATTTCTAGGACCTCATTGCATGAGATAATATCTCACACTTAAAATAAAGCCACAGTAATACAGTAGAATGGGATCCTCTTGCTAATGTAGTGTCAATCAATTTTGCTAAGCTTCAGTGCTTGTTTACTCTTCCAGTTGTAAGCTAATACCCAGCAGATTTTGTTACTTGAATTATTGATAAAGCATTTTGTTCCATGTAGGAATGCAAATCCAGTTTTCAATTGCAAAGGTAAGAGAATACCTTGTGCTCATTCAACGTGTTTATGTGACTGTGTAGTTTGGAACTTAATCACAAAATACAATTGCTTTTACTTCAGCTTTGCAAAAAATTATTAATGAATGACATCATTAAATATTAAGTTAATGGAAGCTTTTATTTTGCACCTTACTCAAAAGCTTTTCTGTCCATGGTTTATGACAGCTAGCCATGCTGCAGAAGGAACAATTACAGTTTTCAAGATGAAAAGTATAGCATCTCACAAACTCTAGTTTGTAAATTCAGCCCAGTAGTCCTTTTTGTTTCAGTACAGAATTGAATTTATCATTGCTGCCAAAAAGCAAGTAAGAATAAATTTTACATTTGATTTCACCCTGAAAAGGCAAAACTCACTGGTTTTGAGTCTAAATCAGACCTTTATGATGGCATGGTCCCAGCCGAGCTCATAGCAGAAGCTTTAGGGTCTCCCTTAATGTTTTTCAAATGAAGTTCACAGCCAGAGGCCAAGAGTATCCTGTGGACTATGTCCCAGCTGCAGGCTATGCTGCAGAATTATGCCGAAAGAATAAACATGAGTCTCAAGCTGGAGCTTCTGGAACTGAATTAAAGTGAATGAGAAATAAAGAAACTGAATTTGTTTTTACATTTAATTCAAATGTAATTACTACAGCTGTTTTACAGGAAATACTTTTAGTGAAATAATTTTCAAATTTGGCACTTTTCCATATGTGGTCTGTGTTTTCTTCAGAATATGTATATTTGTCATTTCCGGTTTAGAAGGGGACTGTGTGAGTTCATGAGAATAAGGTCTTGCGAAGAGTTTGTTTACTGAAGCAATAGGTTGGGGAAAAGAGAAGGGTGGTAGAAATCTGTAAAAATTACATTCTATTTATAAAATACGTTGAGACCCTTAATCTTGTAGGTGAACTTGGGGATCTGTTCATGCAGATCTTTCAGGTACATTCTCTTCCAGTGAATAACGTGGCAAGGACAATGCGCTGTGTGTCAGGGCTGTGCCCTGCGCAGCGCTGCAGCGGTCAAGCCTCTCCTGATGCCAGAGGCAGCAGCAGAAGGATTCATTTGCTGGGGGATTAATGTTCCCAGGCTGTTGTTGTGAGGAAAGTGACAGGGCTGCCCGGTGAAGATGGGTGAGAGCAGAAAGCAGGAGACAGTTTTATGAGGCTTCTGGTCACTGTATGAGAGCTGAAATGTCAGAAAACGTGAAGGCCATCCTAGCCAGCGAAGGCAGGCAGCCGTGCACTTGGTTTACTCATCCCTTCTTGTTGTAGTCTGAGCTGTTTTGACATCAATTAGATAATGGAGGAAAAGGAAACTTATTTTTCTTCTAAGTGCTAATGCCTGGTGAACTTGTCAGAAAGCGCTCTGACTGATGGCACAGGATTCACCCAGATGGGGAATGTGGTTGTGGATTTCAGATGAAGGCATTCATTTATTTGCTTGTTTTAGAAAATGTGTTTACAAGTCCAAATATATTTTTTGGCTTAGGCAAATGAAAAGTTGTAAAAAATTATTTTCTTCCCACTAAATTATAATAGCTTCTTAGTGAGTACACATAAATTTGTGCCTTTTTCTTTAGTTTGCATGTTTACCTAAAACCAGAGTTGATGCACCAAATACTCAGCAGCTATCCCTGTGTCAACCTGTGCTGGAACTTTCCAGAACTCACAGGCAAGAACCTGTGAACAGAGTTTGCAAAGGCAAAGTCCCTCTGAAGTGTGGGTCCTGCAAGAACGTGGTACGAACCTCTCTGAGGCTCATAGCTCAGAAACAGCTCTGCTACTGCCACAAAACTCTCTTCTTATGTATTGATCTAATTAATTTGTACACATTTTGTTATGTGTTGCCCTCATAATCATCTTACCACTCTACATGCAATACTCAGTATTGGATGGAGACTGAAATGTCTGATCTTTGTGTTGTGTCTGTGTTGTTCCCTGCTTCTGGGGGTGTTATCATTTCAGGAGGGCCAAGAAACTCAAATAACCATTTAAAGAGGATTCTCGTTTAAATGTTTCTGTTTTACCTTTTGCATATTTTACATTAAAAAGCCATTAGAACAATTTTAAATCATCTGCCTAATTCTGCATTTTCTCTCTGATTTTGATATATTTCATCTCACCTTCATTTTTTGATATGTTTATTAACAAAATGCTCAATTATTTTTTTGAGGCAAACATTGTGAGTAAATACTGACATCAATTAAAATGCTTGCATAGCTGTGAGATACAATCTGAGTTACATTTTTGCCTTCTAGCTTTTTTGAAACCAGGTAGCCTCGATTAGGGGTAGCAGTATCCAGCTGGGTTTGTGGCAGGTGATTTCTTGGCTTGCTGTGATTTTCAGTGTCATTCTGTGGCGGGTAAACCCAGGGAGATTGAGGAGGTTACCACAAGGAATCTGTGTGTATTCACTAGTTGGAGGAATATACTGTTTCCCAGGCTTATGTTTTATAGGGGTAATTGCCTTAAAAGACTCACAAAGTAAATAATAACAATAATAAAAAATCAAAAAGCCATGTTAACCATGCCTACTTTAATTCTCTTGGGATGGATGTTAAGCATAATGTAACTTATCCAGCTTAAAAATACCGTGGAGTCAAGTTTTCTTTCTGTGTCTGTGTGAACAAGCTCTAGATCTGTCTTTACAATTTTGGCTTCACCTTAGCTCCAAAAGTGAACGAGATTTTTTTGGGAAAGAGAGAGGACTTGATTTAGATACATGCCTACAGGGTGCTGCACTCTCCCTCACCATCTGAAAAGTTAAAAATGTAAAGTTTTTGCCATTTAAAGCTGGTATTTTCTGAACAGATGGTGAGACTTCAGCCCTGGGTAACCCTGACCCATGTGGAAAATCAAAAATTCAAACGCTGGATCGGAAGCTTGCTGGGAAAGTTCACATACACAAAGGAGGACACTCATGGAGTTTACCATATTCCCCTTATATGACTTAAACAACAGTCTTGGGCATTCTCAAATTTGAATAATGAGATGAGAGGAGCTTTTTCAGGAACATGATCTTCCAGCCACCTGGTATTTATATTCTGGTTTAACCACTGAGCTTTCTATCAAGCTCTTCCAGAGTGCAAAGTTTATATTTACTTGTACAGCAATAAAGGATTAATGTTTGTAATGAACTTTCAGGACTGACTCACTGAGCCAGCTCACAAAAACACAGAGAGTTTATCTGACGGGCATTTATTGGAAAAAGAAACAACTACTGTGTCAAGTCAAATCTACAAATGTGCATTAAAAAGCATCTATTCTCTTCCATGAGGATTTTTTTGTGAGTTTTGTTGGTGCTTTTGTTGTTTTGTTTGGTGGGTTTTCTGGTTTGGTTTCATGGGGTTTTTTTTAATTTTGGTGGGTTTTGGTTTTTTTTTTTGTTTGTTTGTTTGTTTGTTTTAATCAAGAGAAATTGAGGGATTGAAGAGTTGAAGTTTATGCAAAACATATTATTTCCTTTGCTGTCCAGAACAGATCTGTCTGTTAGCGATAGGAGCAGTCTTGGTTAGAAACTACCATGCAGTGGAAGAACAACATTAGAAAAATGAGCTTCCTTCAGCAGCATTCAGTTCTGTTTGAAATTTAGAATTAGGAAGGTGTGGGTTTTTTTTGTAAGAGGAGGGTTTTGCCAAGTCTTAAGACAACATGAGATTTGTGCAATCTTGGAATTACATATATTCATTGGTTTGGGGCATTACCAGTGCACAAAACATGCAAAACTCTAATTGAGCTTGTGGGAATGCTCTCATTTTTAGTTAATTCTTCAAGAATGCAGCACTGAGTGGTTAGGAGTATTTAGTATGTGTCTCTGTGAAGAATCTAGCCCAGGAGAAACCATCTGACACACACAGTATTTATAGCCATGGCTTTAGCATAGTCTACGGAATTTTTAAAATAAATATTTATAATTTTACAGCTTTTTTCTTTCTGTTGGCTTTCACTTGGGTCCTGGACTTGAAAAGAATCAAGTGTGCTTTATGCTAATTTTATGCCTATGAACAGTCCTAACAAATTCTATGTGAAACTGTAATAACATACCAAAAAATGGAAGCATGAGCTTTTGTTGGATGGGGACTTGTGTGAGAAAATGGAACAACGGCCCCATATTTAGAGCTTTAGTCTCAGACATAGGGAATGCTGGTTGGAGATTTTGCTTTGCTGCAGATTTCTTGTGTGGTTTCAATACAGCTGTTTTCAAGATTGTCTAAGTAGCTGTTTCTCTAAATTAGTCACATGTACTTCCCTCTTCAGAACAGAGGTAGGTATTTCCTATCTCTCTAGGTGTTTTTGTAGAGGAAACATAGATAACTAGTTCAGGCAAGATACCTAATATTTTAGTAGGTGAAGTTAGATACCTCATCATGATACCTTCTGCCTGGTCTTAGAACACATCCTCTCTGTCACATTCCTTATTTTCAGAAGTGTTCACAGGTGAGATGCTGGGACAACCTGTGTGGTGCACATGTAACTCCAACGCACTTTGTCTGGCTTCTCCTCACTAGTGGCATGGGATGCAGCAGCATAGTGTTGCTTGCACAGAAATCCCAGGAGAATGTGGTTTGAAGGCTGATCTCAAGCTGACTTTCTAGTCTTAAAGGTGTTTCTGGGACAAGCCATGTCAAGTGTATCTAGAAATTTTATTTCTGTATTAACAGAATTTACTCTGAAGAGTAAATTCTCTTATGTGTTACTTTGCAAAGATTTGGTGAAGAGTAGGGATTCAACATTGTCACACGGGACACACCTTTCCTGGGCATGGGCACATGATGTGATACTCCTAACCTGTGCATCCTGTTCCCTTTCCCAGGAGTCTGCAGGTGATGAAATGACAACATAGGTGTAGACCTGGCTCCAGGACAGGGTGGGACATGGACCAAAGCATTTGTAAATGTTCCTTGTCAGCAGCTTAGCTACAGCTTCAATTACTATGATGATAGGCCATATGTATCACAAGATTCAGCAAGACTAAAGATGACCAACCTGTATATTTTTCTGGCTTGTATTTATTACTACAGTGTTTGGATGTAAAACAAACTGGAGAAGTCAAAATATGTGGTCTCAGATGAACTGTGTTTCCTAAATAAAATGCACTGCCCTCTATAATACAGACCATTCCCATGACTTTCTGATTACTAAATAATTAATAAAATTGCAGCAACTTATCATTATCTTCTATAAAATATCATTGCAGCAACTTTGACACAATGAGCTTTGGCCATGTAACAGTGTTGGCTGAATTCTCTAACCTGAATTCTAAAATTAGAATTGTGGAAGTCCACAAGCTCTGTGTATGGTAGCAATGTACAATACTGTTTTCAGGAAGGAATCAAGACAAACCAAATAGCTGCCATTCGAAGTAAATCTTGGTGATTTTGGGCAAGAGCCACAGTGAGTTTGGATTGCTCGTTATTTTTTTGAGGAAGTTTTAGAAAAATGCATTAATATGCACAATATAAATCCAACCCCACAGGTCACACAGAGTTTGCAATTTGCAAGTGTTTTAGGAATAGTTGTTAAAGATGGGAGAGGAGGAGGGGTAGGAAGTGTCAGTAGGAGAAATAGTGCTATAGTGCTAATGAGCAGATGCTCTGCTGTGTATTGAGAGACCTCCTTGCAATTAAAAAATAGTTGTAGGTAGGAGGAGATCATTCAGCTGTCTGTGTGCTGTCAGTTGTACCTTGACCAGCTTTTTGTACGTCAAATGCATTTTGATTGAAGCAAGAAAAGAGTTTTAGGAGCAATGTTTTCTGAAGTGAAAAAGTGAGACTGGGGTGCAAAGGGAACTTCAGAACTTCTCTGTGATGAGACGGCAGGTGTCATTCATGTGCTGCTACTGGTTTCCTCCCAAAGTCCTGGCTCATCTGTGCCTAGGGGAAGATGAATATTGCCTGGAGGAGGGCAGAGGGGCAATTCATCTTCAGACAATGTGTTATAGGGGAAAACAAGAGTTGCCAATATTGGATTTCCTAGTCCCTATCAAGGAATCTAAAGAGGAGAAATAAGGAGCAAGAATCAACAGCAGAGGTTCTTCTGTGGCTGGTTTACTCCCTTCCACTGTGGTCAGGGCAATGTGCAGGGGCAGGGGGCTGGTCCCACCAGCATAGGAGGGGTCAGAATGCTCAATTCACCCAGAGCACGAGCATGTCTCAAGCACGTGTGCACCATTTGGAACAAGGAATGTGAGTGGAAAAGAAGCAGATTCCAGAATTATTGTCTTAAACTCCCAACTTTGTATGTAATCCTGTCATGTTTATTAGAGAATCACTTCAAGGTTTAGGCAGGAGGTGCATTCTGTAGGGGCAGAGTAAGTAAGAGTAGCTCAGTTGCTGCAGGCATTGTTTGATCCAACATGCACACTTTCCCCCTCCCTTTCCCTTACCTTTCTAGCTTTCTTTTTTTCTTCTCCAGGTTAGGGGGCTTACAGAATAATTAGAAATTGAATTATTTATGAGGACTCATTAAAATGGGTGTCTTGCAGATTAATCAAAGACAGGAGACATATGATATGAAACTGCATTTTTCTCTGCTGCTTTCACTCATAGTGGCTGCAGGGAAGCCTGTATAAACCATCCCTAGTTCTGTAACAAAAAACTGAATGCTCTGCAATATTACCTCTATGTGTGTGTAAATATCCATATGAGTGTTGGGGGAAAATTGAAAATATGTGGGAGATAAGCCAAGAAAAGGGTATTTTAAGGAGATAAAGGGAAGGGATAGGTCATGACTCATCATGCAGCTTTGGAAACTGGAAAATGTAATTTCTCTGCCAACCGGAGGAGTTTATGAGCCTAATGAAATTTAAAATCAGTGGGAGCTCATTGAACAGCAGTAAGACATATAGTATTCTACTAATGTTATGAAGAGTATGGCTAAAAATAACATAAGAGGCCTTTATTTATATCCTGCTGTAATACTAAGGGCATATCTCTGAGCAGATAAGAGCTATCCCTCTAATAAATGCAATTCAAGATAAACCAAGTTGAGTCTTTTAACTGCCCTTCTATTTTTGTCTTTATAAAACTTATTTATCTGAAGGTGTTCTGAGAAGTACATATTGATGCCATTGAAATAGTCTGTTTAATGCTGGCTTCTTGCTTGTTTCCGGGTGCACTTTGGCTGTTGCTGCTGATCCTTTCAAAGCTTGTTCGTTAAAGTGTGAGAAATCATGGGGTTTTTGCCATGATGGTTGGTGAATTCAGGTCATCTAAATTAGTGAAGCTAAGTGGTCCCTACCTATTATTAGAGGTGCTCATGGCCTTAGTCATAGCTTTACTGGATTTGGGTATAGGGTGAAAGGATGAAAAGGGAGCAAGAATGAACTTTTTATTTTAATTTGTGGAGTAAACAGCTTTCCATACCTTTTTTTTTGTGCATTTTTATACTCTGAGCCTGGTAAGGGAGGGTTAATAATAATAATAATAATAATAATCACAAATGTACTTATAAAAGAGCATAGGGAGGAGCTGGGGTCCTTTGCATAAGGTTCTGCCTCTTGTTCAGATTGTACTAGTAAGTTTGGTCATCCTGGCACATATTTACAGTCCATCCCCTATGGAACCAAGTACACCTGCCAACTTGGTGTTTGGAGTCAGCATGAAAATGGACCATACATGATATCTTCTAGAAGAGTCGTAATTCAATGAATACCTTGCTCCAATGCTTGTAGCTCAGGCTTTCTTCACTCCTCTTTGAGTGTGCATGGATCCATATGCATGTGTAGGCTGGCCAGAAGGTGCAGAACTGCCCCTGTTTCTTTAATCAGTTTTTAAATTCCTCATTGAGCCATGATTGATACAAGCTGTAAACTTCTAAACCTCTATCCAATTAAACTGTACTTTTGTTACTATACTGGCAGAAGTGTATGAATGTACAGAAGAAACTCCAGCATGGGACTTTAAGCCCATGCTAGCTGAGAGGTAATATTATTTCATACCATAAGAATAGAGACACATCATCACATTAATAGGAGTTGTTTAAATTCAAGATTATGATGCACAAGTGAAATAATTTCTGATGGTCTTTTCTCTCATGCTCACAGTTTACAATGAATTACAGTGAACGGTCCCATGGTAATTAATGTTTTAGTCTATACTAATGAATAATTGCCACAGTGAACTAAAATGCCACTTCCTGCTCAGGTGGTGTAATACTCATTTTCATCAGTAAGATGTTCCTGTAGTATTCACAAGCTGTGAATCAGCTAATCAACATTTTCAAGAAAGTCTCGTGCTTTGGAGTGTTTATGATCTTTGAGCATCTCGCAGCAGCATTAAAGCAATTTGATTTTCAAAAAGAGTTGAAGAACCCTATTGACAGCCACATACCTGCACAAGGTGCACCACTTTGGTTATCCCTAAACTAGAGTTCTGTGAGTAACCACTTTAAAATGCAAAACTGAATAAACTAACTAGAGCCTCTTCTATTTACATGTTATTTAGCTAGCACCAGCTCAGACCACAGTCGTCTTCTGGGGTCACTAATATCAATTTAATGTAGTGTTATTTCTGTCTGTAAAAATACTGGGCCACATTACAGGTAGGCAGGGTATTTGTTTTGCACCTTTCTTGATACTTTTTCCCCCCAAGATTTTAAATTTATGTTCTTGAAATGGCATACTATATGCTACTTTTTTCAAGAAAAAGCTATTTAAAAAAAAAAAACAACTAGTCCCTGTTTCTAGTTTAATAGTGAGAAAAGATGAAAAGAAGTTGTTACAGTAGGAAAAGGTATAAGGAAAAAAAAGAAGGGAAAAAAGTACAAGGAAATCCAGTAGGATATTCTAAGAATTGGTTGGTAATTTGAGGATGGCTGCTAAAGGTGTTTTGGAGTTTTTTTGAACAAAAATTCGTATCTATATTTGTCATGTCTTTATTCTAGTACCCTTCTGGTTTTGGTACTGAGCTGTGTAAAATACCTTGTCCAGACTCACAAGCCTTTAAATATGTCACTCTTGCTGGTAAACAAAGTAATAAATTTATACATGTTTAAAAAGGCTTTCTAGCTTTTGTTTACGAGCTAGTTCATCCTCTCCAGGCTTTGTGCAGAACTGTACCAGTAACAAGTGGATGACTGGTAGTGGATATTAGGAAGGATGCTTAGCACTGCTTAATGGGATGCAATCCCTGCAGTCCTCAGGGACAGCCCCAGCACGAATTGCATTGCTCTTTTAGAGTTTGGGATCTGGCCTACAATGTCTTTTGCCATATCTCCTCCTACTTATGTGCTGGTTTTCCATGTGAGACAAAACCAGCTGCTTCTTTACCCTGTGTTTCATGCTCAGAATAATTTGTTTGAATAGGGAGCTTAGGGGTTTACAAATGAAAAGGCATTTACTGAATATGAAGCAAGAGGACTTTGTTACTTTACTCCTATGGAAATGGAAGGACTTGAACATCTCTGGTGCTTATTCCTGTTTTTCTGGTCTAGCAATAGTATATAATTCATGAATTCTTGTCCTCTTTATGGATAATGCCAACATGTCTGTGTTCTACTCTTGTATTTTTAAATTATTCCTACAATCTGTCAAATCCATTTAGGTACATCCCACATTTGCTTTTATTTATCTGCAAAGTGCAGCCTCTTTATTCATTACAGTTTGTCTGCCAGGATGGATGGAAACCATCCCAAGACGTATATGAATTTAAATGTCAACAGAATGACTGTCACTAGATATGTGTTTTTAGTGTCAAGGCTATGGTAATGTATATCATTAGTTGTTAAACATAGTCTGCTGTCGGCTCAGTGCCAGAGCGCTCTTATGTGCAGTGCCAAGCCTTGCTGGGAACCTACCATGTTCTCTAGTTCAGTTGCATATTTTCTCAGTTGTAGCTGCAGAAAAGAGATGCCAAATGTAGTGACACAAAATAACTCCTGAACCGTGGAAATGCTGTATTCCATTGTGACATGGAAACCAGTCTCATTTTGGGCTGCTTTGTTTTTGTCGTCCTTTTGTCCTCATTTGTCCTTGGTCACCCATTCTCAGTGAGTAAGTGGGAGTAAAATCATCCCTGAGTGTTTTTCTCAGGTCCTTGCTGATTGTGAATGTCCGTGGTGGTGGCTTCTTGACACTTACTTCCCACAACTGCAGCAGGAGTATTCTATGGGAATACAGGATGGTGAGGAAAGTTGTGCCTCAGGTAGATATCTCGTGATGTGGAGTATTTCCTATGAGATGAGGAGATAGCAGAGTTTCTATCACCTTGCTCTGTGTTGCTTGTCCACCTTGCTGCTCCATCCAGCTCTGACAAATGTACAGAATAAGGGACATCATTGAATGCTCTTCCCACCTTTGCTGCAGAGGATGGGTAAGCAGATGCAAAGAAAAGCCATTTCATGAAAAGTGTTGGCATCATTCCTTAATGGTATTCCTTAATGGTTCCCTTTATGGTAGGACCTAAGAAATAGGACTAAATAGTTGTTCATTTCCAGTTTTCTTCCCATTTTGGAGGACATCTCCATCTCATACTATAGGTGAGGTTGCAACCTGGTTCTTTCTAGACTACCAGTGTTGCCTACCCTGAAGTAGAAGAGTTTGAAAGGAAAATTTGAATATTATTTCCACATGTGAACGTGTAGTGATGCATGTTGTGACGGCCTGCAGTACCATAATGCCATTTGGTTTTTGATGTTGGGGTATTCAGTCATTCCTGAAACTAAAACTTGTGTGCATGTATATATATGTGTGTGTATGTGTTTATGTATATACATAAACATATATATATGTATGTGTTCACGCATGCACGCTCATTTATTTATGGCTGCTACGAAACCAAATTAAACAAAATGAACCAGAAAGTAATCTAAAATTAATCTGAAGCACATTACATGCAGGCAGAGATGAGACAGCTTGATCTGTTCAGCCTCAGTAAAACAAAGTAATAGGGGATGTTATATATACTAAACATACTATTTTCTCTGATTTTCATTATTCTGTTTCATGAAACATTTTTCATATAGACTCTCACTTTTTTTGGGGTGCTCTGTAATTGGATTTAATTAACAAATACTGTAAAAGTGAGCTAGCCTTTTTATTTAAATATATTTTATGAGTTCATTGTGTTGTCAGATAGTGGAGTCATGATGTAATGAAAAGACTGGTATGCAGCAAGAAGGAGTGACACTTTTGTTCACAAAGGCACGGATTTAATGAGACAAAAAAATCAGTGAAAGAAAAAATATTTTTATATGATGATTTAGTTTAGTCATCTGAGTCTCTGAATGAAAATATTAGAGAAATCAAGAAAATTTAAGGGATCTGGTATAAGCCACAGAAAGGGAAAAGGCAGTTTAGTATCAAGTTACAGTCTGAGTGGTGTTGCAGGTAAGTGCAGATGGGAAATAGGACTGCAGGGAGGAGGTGAGCTTGTTGGAATGATACATAATAATACAGGAATCAAAATCCAATTTTATTTGTCAGATTGGAATACTTAGATTTAGTTCACTCTACAGACAAATGCTCATCCCTATCTCCCTCTGTTTCTGTAGAATTATTTTTGTCAGACTCTGAGCTTAGAGCAGACAGAAATAAAAAGAATAATTGCTAGTTGGCATAAGTAAAATTTATTTGCTTTGCTGGTTCTTAATAACTCTTTTTAATTATAGGTTGCCTTTATCATATTGTTTGCTCAGAGAACCCCAAAATCATCCTGTATTTTTCATGCTGTTACCAGTTTTAATAATGATTGATTTTTCAATTGTAAATTGGACTATATTGCTTGTGGGGTTTGTTTTGTTAGTTTTTGTTGTGTTTTTTGTTTTTTTTTCCTCCCTGTCTCTATAAAAAGAACCATATTTTTTCTGAGGGTGTGTTGGACGTTTATTCTGGAAAATTGAAAAGAGATGTAGATGCTACAAATTCTGTAGCCCTCACAAATGAAGTGTGCAAGGCTAAGTGTCAGCTACTGTCTAATGGCATTAGAACTTTCATTAGTAATCATTGCAGAATGGTCATAGATTTTTTGGTGACCAGGGAGAACTTTACACAAAAATAATCTCTGAAACAGCTACAAATAAAGCTTAAGAGATTTCATAGGTTGGTTTTGATTTCCAAATTGAAATTGAAATAAATGTCTTCTGATGTTATGAACAGAAAAAAAAAATACTACAGAATTGGTTATAACTCAGTAAACTCAGTTTTAGGTTCCAGACTGAAGCTTCAAACAACTCCAAGATAGCACTGGTGTCTCTTTGGGGACATGCCTGTTTGTTTTTTGCAGAATTCATTGGGCTGCCCCACAGCAGCTCTCTTCTCCAGACTCAGCAGCTTTGCTCCTTTGGTTCATCCTTAATTTAATTTATATTGATCAAAAAAAGCATTTTGTTTTTAAGAGAAAAGGTTGAGCTCATCACAAACTATTCCAGTGCGCCATTGCAGCACTTGTGCCGAGTGCTGGTGTGTCCTTCAGGGAAGGCCCTTTCCGTGTGGTCCCAGATTCTGTGCACAGGAAGGAGATGGGTGCACTGCAGAGCTGAAAGCAAGGTTGGAGTCAGAGGTGGCCCATCTAACTGGGCTACCAAAGAAGGGTTTCATGAAAGTGGGCTACTTTGGGATGATGGCAACCGCAGAGTGGTTCTGTAGGAGAAAAGAGGGAGTGGCCATGAGGTAATGACGCTCAGTTGCAAACATCCCTCCCTGCTTTTGCCTATCCGGATGCTGAGCACTTCACACACAGCAATCAGTGCTCAGAAGGTTCATGTAACCAGTGTCCCTGCACCCTCGGTGGCAGTGCTGTCAAAGGTTAAAAAAAGGTTGCTCATGCGTGGTGACAGAAAGCTTTGTGTTTATTTGTTGCCCCTTACAAGAATTGAGAACTCCTCACTCTTCCAAAGTTTTCCTGTTTGACTTTGGGCAAGCCCTTTTCATTTGATCTGTGTTTGGAATTTCATAAGCTCAAAGAATAATAATAATTTCCTGCCTCCTGGGATGGGTTAGTGGGGCATTGCTGCTGAATGGTCCATGTCAATACTTACACTGGAATACCCAATATCTTTTGGAATTAGGCCAAGGTTTTAACTCAACGTTAATTTGGTGCAATGAGTTCCAACAGCTGATTATGTGTTGAGTGAAAATGTATTATGCATCAGAGGTATTCACTGGGGGAGGTTGTAAAGTGACACATTTAGACTTAGGTTTGCATTTTTGGGCTTTTGTGTATTTGCTTGTGGAACCTTAATTTTTCAGTGACATCTGTTTTGCTGTGTTTTGTTTTCAGATTATCATCTTTAATACTTTCTTGAAGCCTTTGTGATTTTTCAGAATGAGAAGGGTAAAGTAACATGTTATTGCCTCTTACTAAGAATTTCTTTTTTTATTGAGATTTTCTTCCCCAGGAAAAAAAAAAAAATATATATATATTTTCCCAAGGTTTTCCCACACTACCTGAAGGCATCTGGACCTTGTATATAAGGAATTCACCATGACTTTGCTAAGGAGTTTGGCGTTCATGACCTAAGTTTTGTCTCTTTCAATGTAATCAGCATCCATTAGTGCCATGGAAATGGGCATCCAGAGGGGTATCACAGAAGCACAGAATGGTTGAGACTGGAAATGACCTCTGGAGAGCGTCTGGTCCAACCTCCCTGATCAAACAGGGCCACCTAGAGCCAGTTGACTGGAAATATGGCCAGATGTTTTCTCAATATTTCCAACAATGGAGACTCCACAACCTTTCCTGGTATGGATGGTTATTTTCAACAATCAAAGAAAAACAAGTTATGAAAGGATTTTGAGGACGCTCCCTGTCTCTTTTTAGACTGGATAATAAACCAAAAAATTGTGGGATGCTTTCTGGTCCACACCTTTTTCTTTTCACCTGTATGTTTAATGTAGTTCTTAGGTTAAAAATGGGTTCTAGTTTTGCTGCTTGGGCCCCATATCTCCTGGATTTGTGCCTGTGACTGTTCCCATGCACAAGAGGAGTGCTAGAAAGTGCCCTTGTTTGAGGTAGACCTTAGACAGCAGGATGGAGCAGTCATGGGACCTGGGGGTTTGTCCTTCTAAGGATCACTGAGCAAGCTGGATCCCAAGTGAGCAGGGAGGCAAACTCTCAGTGCATGCAAGCACAGTTCATAGGTAAAGTGTTCATCTCTCTAGACATGACAGTGCAGCCCATGTAACAAGGAAATTTTATTGCATTTCCTTCAAGAGCTCTTTGGTTGCCCATCTCTTTTTGTTTGTGTATTGAGTGACTTCTGGCAGAAATGTTAGGTAGGCCAGATCTCCTGTCCCATCCTCATAATTCAGATTTACAAAGTTCCAATGAAGCAGAACCTGAATCATGGGTGGATTGGGTTTCATCCACGAGTTTTATACAGATTTATAGATATATGTATAGAATTAAAATCTTCCAAGTTTAAAGTAAACAAATAAACTAGGAAAATCTCCCCTTTCTTCTTTCTTACACTGCTTTTTGCTGAGTGCAGGCTGATTTAGCTATAACACATGGATAATAAACCATATATCAGGAAAAGGTTTATTTCTAAGCAAAAAAGAAAACAGAGAAAGAAGATTTATGCTTTTTGATTTTTATTTTAATTTGTCAGGGTAAGGACGAATGACATGACACAAACAGCTTTAAATGAATCAAAGCAAAACACAGATGGCATTTTCATCACTCAACAATTGTTTTACTGCATTTTGTATCTTCTGTGATGCATGCACATCAGTTTACGTTGTAAATTCTGTAGGGTGTGTGACTCCATCATCTCTGTTGATACATGTTCTTAAACAAATCAAATTACATTGTCTGCTTGGTATAGTCACTGAAGAAACAGCAAAATACAGATCCATTTTTCCTAGAGGAGGAGAGGGAGAAAACTGTAAAGCTGACTGCCACCTAACTATGTCTATGACCTATATCCTTCTTGAAGTTAATAAGAAATCAAGATCTTTATTTGTATTGTCAAGTCACAAATTTTCTGAACCTTTAAAAGTTTCTGTGAATGAAAATTAAAGAATGTTTCAGAACCTCAAATATGTTTTATACATTTGATATTTAAAGTAAAAATAAAATAGAGCGAAACTTTAATAAAGCAGTAAAAGAAGGCAGGACAAGTGAAGTGAATCACTTTCATATTTCCCTATTTTCACTAGGACAAGATCACCACTTACAAAAACACCCAACCCCCCCAAAAAAAAACCCCAAAACCAACAAACAAACAAGAAAATCCCCAAACCCAACCAGTTTTTGTCAACTATGTATTTTTTTTTTCCACTGGGAAATACCTTGGTCAAAGTTCTCACCATCCTCACCATGATGGGCTCACTCAAGACTTCTGAAGTGGCAAAGTGGAATTCACTGCAGAGGAAATAAAGGACTTGCACTTTTCTTCTACCAGATATAAAATCAGAATTGAAATAGATTTTCACAGTTCAAAATAATTTTAAAAAATCTCAAATTTTATATTGAATTGTGATTTCACAGACCTGTTGTTATACTTAGAAGCTTGACATTTTATTCTTTCATTCTAGGGAGTGTTTAACTATGATGTTTGTTGCCAGACTTCCAATATTGAGCATATTTACTTCTAAAAATAAGTCACATTACTTACTGAAGTGGCTGAAGGGAAAAAGATATGACATGCAATAAATTACCATATAGTAATAACATTTGTATTGCATTTTATTGTGGTTATGGTGTTAACTTCTGTGGCAGCTAACAGTGTCACTTCTAGTTTTTGACAGTAAATTAATAGTTGGAGCCTACAAAGCCCTTTTGGGCATATAACACCTTTTCCAGATTTCAAAATATTAGGACAAAACCAAGTAATCAGCTAAAACCGTTTTATGGAATTATTATGTTTTTTAATTATTATGTCATTTTATTTTATTTTGCT
Source organism: Lycocorax pyrrhopterus obiensis (assembly GCA_014706295.1). Lineage (NCBI taxonomy): Eukaryota > Metazoa > Chordata > Aves > Passeriformes > Paradisaeidae > Lycocorax > Lycocorax pyrrhopterus. Next base: position 9,845,892 of record JACSVZ010000015.1, read on the forward strand.
TTTTGCTAGGATTCTTTCATGACTTTATTGAAAGTCTGATTAAAAAGGTGAAATTACCTTAAATTTTGTTACTTAGAAGGCTTGAAAGACTCTTCTGACCTAGGAAAGACTAATATTTCGCTGAAAGAAAAATCTACAGCAAGAGCTAAAGGGCATCTGATTTAGAATTTAACTAGAGAGGAACAATTTCACATTGGAGAAACACATCTAAAATGTACTAACAGCAAGAGCTTCACAAAACTAGAGGTGTCTCCTCTTGAAACAGCTTTTAAAATTTCTCAGTGAAAGATGGCTGGCTACATTTTAGACTTATTTAAAAAGTGTTATGGGGTCTCCAAGGTCTGGCATGTTCATCCTTTCACTTGTATGAAGCCCAAGTGCAGTAACTGTTAAAGGTGTTTAAATTTTATAGTTTTGTTTAGCCTTTGAAAGCCCAGTACTAGTAGAAGTATTTGTATAGGATCTATCAAACTAGCAATTAAAGCCTTTTTCCTTCTCACTACATCATTTGATTTAAGCCTTGAAGTCTTTGCAGTTCAAATGCTGCAGCAGCCTGCAGAGGAACTGAGAAATGAAAGGACCTGCACACAGGCTCAGGCAGTTTCATCCCTGAGCACTGACTTGCAGAGTAGATGAACAGAAAAAAAAGATCCCACCCAGCAACTGGACCCATCCACACATAGAAAGTCATTATTTTTCAGATTTAACTACAGCAGTTTTAACTATACTCTCTAGTTTTACATTTGAGAATAAATAGCTTCCAACCAGTTTAATTTGAGGGAAGCATTATGTGGACACATCCAGAGTTCAGAGAAAAAACTGACAGCAAGAAGTGACCTATCTGAAATTAATTAGTACTCTCATTCTGTCTCACAGTAGATGTGTGTCCATCAAAAAAAATGTTGCCAGGTCCAATTATCACTAATTGGCAGTTAATCTGAGAGGGAAATACAAGTACTTAGGGGCCAACCCTGCACTTACTGACAGAGGGCAAAAGTACTAAAAATACTAGAAATGAGACAGAAGAGTAATATAAATGTACTTCTATATTGGCTGCAGGCAATTGGTTGTGGATCTGATGGGGTGAAATAAGGGTTACTGTACAACTGACAGATCAGGACAAAAATTGCTGTGCAGGAAATTGAAGACCTCAAACACTGAAGCGATGTGTGAAACTCCTTGGGAAATGGGTTAACAAAAGGAATGTACTTTATTTAGCACTTAAAGCTTCCTTTAGTGATACAGTTTGTAAACTGTTAAAAAAGAGATGCAGTTCCCATGGTGTGTACAGGAAGATTATAGAATTTGTGCAAGGGGATAAGAAATACCTTTTCTTCCCCCCCCCCCCCCCCCCCCCCCCCCCCAAGAAATCTATTCCTTTTTGTATTTAGCAAAATAAGCCACAGAATAATTGCAAATGGGCTGGACAGTGACTTTGCACTGAGATGGATCTTCATTAATTGTACAAGAACTGAATGTCTCTGTGTAACAAAGGGCATGGGTGGTGTTTTATATTTCATTCCTCATTTTCCTTTTTCCTCTGGCAGAACTATTTAATTGTTGGTTAGTGAAACCCTCTGCACTTTAGAACTTCACCTCTCTTAACTGAAACAGATACTATGACTGCTCAGAACTACAGCTGGTTCTTCTATCTGCAAATCTATTCTGTTTTTCACTAGATATTGAGTAACCATTTTCCCTTATCATCAACATGAAAAAAAAATATTCATTTTTCTGTGAAAGCTCCATTTACTGCCCCTGGCATGCTTTGTGCATTACCACATTGACAATGGACAAAATGCTTTTCCTAAAGGAAAAGGAGGACTATTTCATTGTCTTTTATTCTCTGGACACTACTGGCCTTTAGTATTTGGCCTAGAGTACATCTTTTAGAATCATTGAGGATGTAAAGTAAAAAGCTGTACCTGGGCAGAAGTGAGGAGAAAGATTGTGAATCATAGAATGGTTTGGGTTGGAAGGGACCTCAAAGTTCATCTAGTTCCACCCCCCCTACCATGTCAGGGACATCTTTCACTAGACCATATTTCTCAAAGCCTCATCCTGTACTTCAAAGAGATTTGCAAATGTACAAGTTATTTGGTCTGTAGAGTCAATTGTTGTCCTAATAGCTATACTGATAATTGGATAAAATGACGTGGGTTTTGTGTTTGGTTTTTTTTTTTTTTTTTTTTTTTTTGGGGGTATTATTTTGGTTTAGTTTGGGGTTTTTTTCTGAATTTAAAATATGTTGGCACCTTCCCCCACTACATTTTACAACTCTATTGATCTTTGCAGTACATGCTGATCCAAGCAAGCAGATCCCTTCCAATTGCTTGCTTGAGGGGTCACATCCATCTAGCATCTGTGCAAACTGTGCAGCTGTGGTAAGACCAGCCTGTTTGCTCTCCTGGGAGAAGCAGGAGGCATCATCTGAAGCTATCAGATACAGACTGAGCTGGAGGAAGGAGATAGGACCCATCATACTGCTGTGCTCCCCTCGTGGCTGCAGGTCTTCGAAGGACCTTTAGGTTACAGTAGAAGTGCTCAGTCACTTTATAAAGCAAAACCCATCAAGGCTCCTCAATAGGAGAGCACCACATGAGGCTCAGGCTATGCTTGAATGGCAAATTATTGACAGTTTCAATAAATGCTGTAAATTGAATTCTTGCCTACAAATAAAGGCTAATGACAAAAGGAAATGGGCCAGAGTCACTGCTTGCATACATTGGTGCAAGTTTTCTAATTCATTGAAATTAGCCTTTTTTTATAACAAGAGTAGATTTGACCAGGTATGTTAAACTGTGAGTAAGTGTCTAATGAAGTACCACAGGAACAATATTAATTCTGGCCTGGATTAACATCATCTTTAAAGATTTGGAAGAAGGAGACAGGCAGCATGTTCATTAAATTTGCATGTGATACAAAGGTTGGTTTCAAATGCTATTGAAGGTACAAAACCACTGTGGGGCTGAAAGAGACTTCACTGAGCAAACCCAATAAAATAAACAAACAAACAAAAAAGAAACCAAAGAAACAAAAAAACAACCCCAAAACCCCAAAAAAAACCTCAGAAAGAAGAGATTCAGCTCAGCAAAATGTAAGTTGATAAATATAATGATTAATATTCTGATTTAAAATGCAGGAAGAAGAAGTCCTGGTAGTGTGGAGGGAGACAAAGATTTCTCATCTAAAAAATAATCATAAACAGATTAAAAATCATGTTTACACTCTTATTAGTGGAATCACACCACTGATTTCTTTAAACAGGGACACATATTTTGTTGGAAATATTAAAATTTTGAGAGATCAGAAAGAAATCAAAAGAACACTTACATCAATAACATTAAGTGAAAGGGGTTGATTTCAGAGCAGAGGTTTCAAAAATGTGCACAAAGTAGCAGAGGTAAGATATATTTTCATGGAGGAGTTAAGGTGTTGGGAATGTTGTAGTGCACATGTGAAAATGGCTGATGTATGTTTAGGTTAACACCACTGGAGCAAGGGGAATGGAATCACAGCACCAAAGATTCAAATCGAGCTTAATGAAAATATTTTGGAAGTAAAATGTGTTCACCTGGAAAATAATTTCCTCAAGGATGGTTGGGACTTAACATTTCTGTGCATTTTAGCCTCTCTATTATATCTTTCTTCCCAAACTGCTGTGAGATAGGCAAGTGCTATTTATTATCCCCATTTACCTGATGGGGTGTTAAGGATGCTTCCAGACACTGCCACCGAGCTGTCGTGAGATGTTGCAGCTGGCAAGGGATAGGTCTGGGAACATTTCCCTGCAAGACAGAAAAGCAAATGTGCCTTCAGCTTGGTTGTTTTTTGGTGTTTTTTTTTTTTTTTTTTCAATGTGAAGCCTCAAATTAAAACTATTTGTGTTTATTGCATCAGCCTCAAACTGTAAGTGCTGTAATTTTTCTTTTTTTAATCTTCTTTTCTAACATTGAGGATGTGATGACTACATTTTACCCTGAATGAGGCAGGTATCTCAAAGTACTAAATGTTTTAAAAGATGGCTTTGCCTCAAGTAGGCCCCTGTAGTGTCCAATTTTGCTCTTTCTTTCGAATAATCATTTTTATTGGAAAGAAGCAGGAAAATATTTTTTTTTCTTTAATCTTGTTGAAATTAAAAATAAATGCTTCAGAAGAAAACTACCAGTGTTTCTTTTATTCCAGAGCAATTTCAGGATGATGGATATTATTGCAAGAAATATTTCTCCATTAGTATCTTCTGTTTGGTAATGGCCTCATCAGCTGCTGTAGTGAATTTAGTGAGACTTTTTAATTTGTCTGTGTGTTTCAGTTCAGTTAATTTTCTTGTTAAGTTTTCAGTGGTGAATGTGTCTAGGAATGCTTGATGGAAGTTAAAGATAAAATGCCTGCTTTAGATACCCAGCTCAAATACATTAGCAAGTCAAAACAGCAGCTATTTCTCACTGTCTTTAAAGTTTTTAAAATTAATTTTCTTTTTCTTTGCCATCACATGCTCCCTAACACCTGAAAATTGTTTTCCAACCTCTTTAAGCTGTAATTACTATATGAGGAATGAGACATTTATTTGTGTAGGCACGTAACAACTGAGTGTCAGGAATGTGTGGTACCAGTAGAAGGATCATTTCTGAGATCCTCTAATTGATTCAACATTGTAATTGACTTAATCACGTTCACTTAATCACAGAGTCACAGGATGGTTAGGGTTGGAAGGGGCATGTGGAGATAATCCAGTCCAACCACCCCCCTGCTAAAGCAGGTTCACCTAGAGCAGGTTCCACAGTGTAGTGTCCAGGTGGGTTTTTAGTATCTCCAGAGAAGGAGACTCCACAACCTCTCTGGGCAGCCTGTTCCAGTGCTCTGCCACCCTTGGAGAAAGGAAGGTTTTCCCTATGTTCAGGTGAAACTTCCTGTGTTTCATTTGGTGCTTGTTGCCCCTTGTCCTCTTTCTAGGCACCACTGAATAATGTGGACCCATCCTCTTGACACCTCTGCACCTCTTTTCAGCCCTTTGCTCCACTTAAGGTGGTCTCTTCTGTCTTCAAACTCTGTAGTAAGAGTAGTGGAAAGGATTATCATCAATCTACTGGTCTGTACAAAGTGCTCTGTCTTTTGTTTATACAAAGTGCTTCTTTATCAGCATGTCTAAATACTCATGCCTAGCTGTAACTGTGGATGCACAAAGCATCTCAGCACAGAAACTGCTTGAGGTCAACTCTGAAATGAAATCTAAGATGACAATGAGCTCTTTAAAATAGTCACTCTATCAGTTACTCCATATGCCTGCTGTGAAGTGATAGCGATGTTGGGTGCAGGTACAGGGAGAAAAATGTGTCTGGGAAAAGTTTATTGTGTCTATCAGGAAAGGAAAGCCTGTATGTCAATAATAAAATAAGCAGAAAAGAAGCATTCCAGACAAATCACATTATGATATGTCCATAATATAATTAGCCTGTGCTTCAGGATTAACGCTTTAATTTTATACTGAAATAGCAGGCAGAGTTTTCATTTTAAATTCAAAGCATTTGGAAATATCTTCTCTACCTTTTGTTTTGTATTCATTTGCCTTTTTTTTTTTTTTCTTTTAAACCAAGTAACTTGCGCTCTGGGAAGTTAACAATCCTGAAAGTAGATTATATACTTTTGATAACACTTCATTGCACCTATCCTAGCAAGCAAGACTTAATACTTGAATAAGTCAGCTTCCATAGATCTGTAATGGGTATTTTCAGAAATAGTATTGAGTGGGCATTATAAGACATGACTTCTCTGGAATGGAAATTTCCACTTCATTTTTAAATAAATAACTCTGGTATTAATTAGTTTTAATTGAAGATTAAACCAGAAGATTCTCATTTTGCCAAGGAAATAGTGCATTTAAACAAAACTGTTATTTAGGATGGGAAGTGTCTCGTCTCCTAGCTCTGTGATAGTTGCTTATCTAGGTATGGTTTTCATAGTGAGTAGTGCTATTACATGTTTAAAAAACATGTCTGTCACGGGCTGTCTAAGCTAGATCAGAGACAAAATGGGTTGCATATTACAAGCACAATTCTTTCAAGAGAAGAAGAGGTTTTAATCTGCAAATTCAGCATAATTCCTATTCCCAGGTCAATTTCTGCTTTGCTCACTGAGGCAAATGGTGTAAATTGGTTTAAATAGGTGCTGGAATTGAAGTGACAAGAGTAATTTATACTACCTGAGGTTCTGTTCCCTCCTTTAAAAGATAAGACACAGTGTTAAAGCCTATGCAGACTGCTCTAATTGGTCAGGCCGGAGGGACGTTCAGCAAGTTTCCCTGGGTCCTGCAGCTCATTTTGCAGAGTCTGCAAGCAGAGTTCTGCAGGACAGCTGGGATGCTGTTTACCTTCACCATGGTCTCTGTACCTAATTCCATTCCAGACTTGACACAGAGATCACACTGGTTTTGTTTCTACCACTGTATTATTAAATATTGAATGTGCTCTTTGCACTCACAAGTATCTTTAGTGCTCAGAAGTGCGTGAACAATTTGAGATACAGCAATATCTACCTTAAATCCTTTTTATAGATAATGTTCAGTGGTCCTGAAACATGCACAATTTGCACAAACTGCAGCTAACAATGTTTGATCCACGAGCTGTGCTTGTAGCAAACTATACCTTAGTCTCAAATATGGGATATCAGAGAGTGCCAAATGAATGCAAGTTTATGTTGGTTTATATGACCCTCACTATTCAAGCAAATATTTTAGAGCAATGCAAATTTTTCTACTGTGGAATTCTTAGTCAGGGGCAGAAGTGTGGCCAAGGAAATTAACAAACCCTAATTTGTTCTCCTTTTTATTCTTGACAGAGGAGCAGCAATGTGTCACTCGAGCGCTCTTTCCTCCAGTGTCTTTCCCAGTAAATTACATAGTTTCTCTTGCATGCCACATGCATCATTAAACATTCTGTGTATCTCTCAGTCTTCTCCATCCTAACATGGAGGAAGCCAGTAATAAGATTACTCTTTGTCACTAAGAATTACTTGCATAGCTATAAGGGAGGAACATTATATGTGTACATGCACCACAGGAGTCAGAGGATAAGCTGAGCGCTACTGAATTAAGGGCATCTATCTGTACACTCAGTTTTCTCATGCCTTTTCATGTATTCCTGCAATGCTGTTACATTCAGGAATTTAAATGCTAATCCAGGGATCAAAAGAATTGTAGTTAGCAATCAGCACTTAAAATAAACAATAATACCAATGAGAATGGTGATTGTATAATTAGTGGCACTTAGAGGACTTTGTTCATACATTCTTGAGGAGTCAATGTTTTCTCTTCTGAGGTACCCCAAACTCTTAACTACAACTGTGAGTTAGAGGAAATAGCTGGCTGGGCTTGCCTGAGAACATCAGGATGCAACTGATCCTGCACACAAACACCCTTGTATGGTTGAACTCAAGGAGGAGCTAGTATTCTTGTGCTGGGGAAACACGTGCTGAAGGAGTAGCCTGCAGCTCCCACGGAGACCTTCTCTTTGCAACTCTGTTCTTTGTTGCTGAATCCTTCCAGTATTATGACCTTTAGGAGTTCTGTGTTGGTGACAGCCCATACTTTGGGCAAACACTGCCAAAAGCAAAATACAAGATAGTTTAAAGAGGCAAGTGCAGTTGGGTGGGAAGGAATCTGTATTCTGGATTCATTTTTCTTGCGTTGCACCCCATACTTCTTCATAAGTAGTACCACAGGACTATGTAGGTACATATGAACAACACATGATGCCACTCATATGTTGACAATCAATTAATTATTTTACTTCATTATGTGTTTCTAGACATTAGAAAAAAATTAAAGCTTTGGCAGACAAAGTGGTGAGTACTTACTTTATAGTGACCTAGATAAGCAAGATATGTCTGGGAAATGCTGATAAGCGTTTTACCTCTCTGCTCTCTTTCTGCATGGCTGATTTATCATCTAATACAGCAAACTGCTATGCAGCTATCCTTTCTTTTCATGATCCTGGATTCCACCTAAAAAGCCCTGCTTTTCAGCTGGGCTTGTTAGCACAAGCAGTGTGTAGCATTAATAGCTGTTCCTGTGTTCAGTTCATTCTCTAGCTTGAGCATGGCTGTTACGGACAGCATCTATTCTGAGTTTGAGCTGTCCTCTGAATGAAAGTCCCATAGCCCAGAAAAACAGATTTGGAAATAAAACAAGCTTCCTAATCTTGACAATCCAGTGTCAAATTTCCAGGTGCCAGAGATGCAGTTTTCAGTCCGTCTAATAAACCGAGGTGCTAAAACAGTGAGAGGTTAGGGCTGAGCAGAGAAGGGTTCCTCGGTTCTGAAGTTTATGTTGCACTTTAGGAATTCTTCAGTGTGTAAAATGTTGTAAAACATGTAAAAATGAGCATGTGGGGTTTATTTTCCCTTCTATTCAAGCCTTAAAGGTAGCCAGCTGATAAGGAAATTCAGTCCTCAAGAACATTCATGGTCTCTCAAGTATATTAAGTTCATTTACTTGGTGAAATATTTTGACAACATAAGTATGTCTAAAACCTTTTTCTCTTTGCTATTCAAGTAAAGCCATCTACAGCCAAGAACGTCTGCTGAAGGGAGTTTTCTAGATTTATTTCAGAAAAAAAGAAATTTTGTCTATTTTCTGCTAAGAAAAATAGCTTGAAAGAGAAAGGTGTCTTTCATATACCATGAAATCATAGGGAGCTCTCCATAGAGGTGCAAGGTAAAGTGTGAGTTTTCTCTCATGCTGAGAAAAGATGGAGCTTGGCTTCATGTTCTGTGTAAGCGCTTAATGCCTAGTACCAAGTGATGCTGTGTGTTTAAGAGGAGTGGGAAGGATACCCCTGTGCCTTGCCCTGGACTTCTAGGTAGTTGTTAGGCTCCTTTTGGGAATGCAAATGGGTGAAAGTACTTGTGAGGATGATGAGGAAGTATTTAGCATCTGGATTTTACTTGGGCTTACGTGTAAGGTCAGTGCCAAGCTACTCACCATTGCCAAAAGCAAGGTATTTCCTGATATGTCCAGAAGCCAAACTTGAAGAGCATCTTGATTTCACACATCTGTAAAAGCAAGGTGGCAACAAAAAATAGATTCCAGGAGACTGAGGCTTCATTTCCATCCTTTTCTAGGTGCTCCCCTCTTCCTTGACTCTATTTCCTTCCCTACTGAATTTGACTATTAGTATCTACGTCATGAAGGATTTCCAAGCCCAAAGTAATTAAGTCTGAAAAGCGTGTTGAGACGTTCAGATGGAAAGCACTGTCTAACTGCACTGGCATAATTATACACTGCATAACTGATCCAAGTAGCAAAGAAAAGTGGAACACGAAAGAACAGCTAAATTTATCCTAGAAAATGGGTTCAGCAGTTCAGCATTTAGATTTAGATCAGTAGAGCAGCCTCACTGCTGTTTAAAGCCACACAATCAGCTAATTTTGGCTGATGTATGACCAGTTGTTGTGAAGTGCCTTTTAATATGTGTTGATTTAGCTGTTAATTAAGAGGATTTTTATCATACAACTAACCTATACTTTTGTTTTTAAAATGCTCTTTGGATAAAAACATTTATTACTTGATTTTAATTCTTAAACACTTTCTTTCCATTAAATTTACTGTACTTTTATGTTTTACAACCCATACCTAGATCATAGCGTTGATAAAGTATTTTTAGGATATTGAAATTAGCAATTTTGCACAAATTTTTCACACTGAAAATGAAAACTGAGTAAAAAACAAAATTCATGTGGTGTTGTGCAAAGTGTCTCACTGGGATACAGGTACAATATTTAATTGTCGCTAGCGAGCAGAGACCAAGGAAGAAAGCGACATGGACGGTTTAGTACGACAAGAAACCGACCCTTTATTAATTTACAGATTCGCTTATATACCTTAGCATGCTGGACCTGACATAAGGTTATTGGTTCACTGACCAACCGCCCCCCAGAGGGATTGGCTGAACCCAACAATGCTTACTTCAGATATTTTCTCTTCGGTATCATAACAGTACCATAGTTTACAAAATCTCTCAAATGTTTTCCTACAGCGTCCACGAGAAAGCAAGGCTTTCACACAGACACTGTCAGAAAACTGAGAAATCTCTGTGCATCCAGGCTTTGCATTCACATTTAAACCCTTAACCTTTTTCACTGCCAAGGTATAAAACAAATAGCAGCATAATCTGCCAGTAATGTAATCTGGTTTGTAAAATGGCTAACGTGCTACTCCCTAAATACTGAGAGTTGTGCTTGTGCAAATTAAGATTTTATAACTCACACTCCTGCATTTGCAATCAATTGTGTTAGCTGATAGAGGTATTTTTGTGGATTTTGTGATGCCACAAGCTTAAAAGGTCCGGTAGCTTTTAGAACTGTTTTGTTGGGGTTTTTTTGAGTACACAACCCGTTTAGTAAAAGAGATGATATAGGTATGTGTCTGGAATTTATCTGATGTTGCAGGTGTGCTGCACTATTGTGTTCATCAAAGTAGTGCTGCAAAGAACCTGTGACTTAAAAAAGAGAACTATAAAAGTATCTGCCCAACCCTGTCCCCAGGAACACATCCAGGACCAAATTTTCAGTTAGAGCTAATTGAGCTAACAGTATTGCCAACAGTGGAGATGGAAATTTATATTTGTTTATTTACTGGTTAGTTAAAGTGTGAGTATCATGTTTTTCCAACTCTTTTCACAGCAGAAGCAAGCAGAAGGGTCTGTCCTCAGCTGGTGGCTCTGTACCTTGAGGGCTGGGTGGCATAGCTCTGCCAGACGACTCTGGAGAATAGCCAAGTCAAAGTGTCCAGCCTGGGAAAGAAATGACGTAATGTATGCAAACTCTGCTGCCCAGGATGCTCTCCTGCCGTAGGCTTATGCACAGGGGGAAAAATCATCCTGATATGCAACATTAAACTCAGTGTTCTCAGTGCTGCTGCTTAAAATGCACATACTCTTCATTGCTTGCACTGACTATTAAAAATACTATATAGTTAATAGCAGTAAAAGCATAATTCATATCATAATACATTAATGATGTTCAGAATTCTTATTATGGCCCTAAGGCCCAATGGGAATAGTGTATCTGGGTGATGTAGTGGTTGTTGAGTTGTAAGTGCTAAAATAAATGCTGCAATTACTGCTGGGTAGTGAAAGGATAACTGGACAAGTTTTGCTCTTTCACTGCTGTATGCTTGTTGTATGAGGGATAAACTCAGAGAAGTGCTACTGCTGATTATTCATGATGCAGAAATCAGAATCTTCTTTTCCTACCAGATGCAGAGAAATCAGGCATAAATGCTGGAGTGCTTACCTAAAAATTGCTGTCAAATAAAATCTGCACTGAGACTCTGATAGTAATAAAACCTCCTAGAGAAGAGAAAAATTCATAAAAGAGAAGAGTAATAAAATTGAAAATAAAATTATAAACTAGGATTTTTAAGTTGCTCCTGGTGTTTCTTAATGGAATGGGAACTAAAAGATTTTCATTTCTATATATAGAAAACCAGAAATTATTCTGGATTATATTTTCATTTATGGCATCATTCATATAAAAAATTATATTATCATTTTAAATTGCAACTTAATGTCTAAAATTGAAAATTACATTTTACTTTTCAAGATCAAGGCATTACAGCTGAATCGCTCTGTTTGAGTGAAAAGTTCTAACTGAAACTATGTCTTTGAGCAATTTGTAAGACCATATTTCAATTAGAGCCAATTGAAAAGCCTACTTAAAATGGATTTTAAAAAATCAAATACATAGCAATGGTTTGGCTTCATTTCACTGCTTACAGAGTGATTGTGTGTATACACAATACGTTGCTAATGTTACTTTGCAGTGTTACTGCTTATTTGTTTATTTGAGTGTTTTATTTGTGATTTGGATATTTTATTATAGTCATTTATTTATTTATTTATTAGTGATTTTCTTAGCAATTTGAATTGCTCTGTTTTTGGTCTTTATTTCTCCCTTTCCAGTAGCAGTGTCCAGGCTGCTTTTGCACCCCCCTCCAGCACCAGCTGAGGCAGCTGGCTCTCTGCTAGCTGTGACAGTGTGAGGATGGGGGGGGTGATTGGCCACAGATTTTCATACAAACATAGAACGGTTTGGGTTGGGAGGGACTTAAAAGATCTGGCAACTTCCACTAGACCAGGTTGATCAGAGCCTCATCCAGCCTGGCCTTGAACACTTCCAGCGCTGGAGCACCCACAACACTTCTGAGCAACCTGTTTCAGTGTCTCATCAGCCTGAGGTTTTGCTGAAACACCCTGGATCAGAGGTGCTACTTTACCTTTAAAAACTGCTTAATGCAGAAATTTGGGGTTGAGGGAACAGTAAGAGACTTTGTGATTCATTCTGGTTCCATCCGTGGCAATGGAGCTGGTCGCCCTGGCATTCCTGGGCACTGGGACACACAGAGGCCCGGGCAGGGCACGGACCACGGATATTCAGTTCTTGCTGTGGTCTGGTTAGTGGTAGTTCTATTATTATCAATATTAATTTATTGTAATTATACTTAGTACTTTTTTATTTTTTATGTCAATATGTTTTCACAATTATTATTTTTATTCGCTTTCAATGTCTCTGGCTGTTCTGATGGTGTCGGGGACTCCGCGGGGCGCGTCCCGCGGGCGCTGCCGGCAGGTGGTGCTGGCGGAGCGCGGCCCCAGGGCCGCCCGTCCCCCGCATCCCCGCCCGTCCCCGCATCCCCGCCCGGCTCCGCATCCCCTCCCGTCCCCGCATCCCCGCCCGGCCCCGCATCCCCTCTCATCCCCGCATCCCTGCCCGTCCCCGCATCCCCTCCCATCCCCGCATCCCCTCCCGTCCCTGCATCCCCGCCCGGCTCCTCATCCCCTCCCATCCCCGCCCGTGCCCGCATCCCTGCCCGTGCCCGCATCCCCACCCGTGCCCGCATCCCTGCCCGTCCCCGCATCCCCGCCCCGCCTCGGGCGCGGCTTCCCGGAGCGGCATTCCCGGCGTGAGCGAGCCCCGTACACCAGTGTCAGCTCAGAAAGGGGATGTGTTTTCCCTGTGCGTGCGGTACCCACCAGCCCCTGCCAAGAGCGCTGAAGGCGGAATGATCCCAGGCTGTTGATGCATCACACACCGAGTTGGTGCAGGATCTGCGCACACAGCTCCAATGAAGGTGTTTGCCCAGTTGCATAAACTAAAGAGAGCAGATGCTGTGCAAGGGATGAATAAACCAGTGTCACTGGGGACAGTGGGAAGTTGCCTCAGGATACTGCCCAAGTCTGGCTTTTGCCAGGGTTTGGGCTTTTTTGTTTTGTTTTACTGGGAAGCAGGAAGTTTGAGTTCGATTTTAGGGGCTGAAATTGAGCCAATTGTCAGTCACCCACGGAAAGTCTGGACAAGTTACAGGTTTGTGACTAACATATGAGATTGTGAATAATTAATGGTAGCTGGTGAATCACAGTGGAACATGAAGCTATGAATAATGTAACTAGGAGATATAATGTAGAGGGGAATAATAATAAAAAGACTGTAGTCAAAGCTCTACAAAACTCCTACAAAAGTCCTACAGAAGAAATGACATCTTGATGTAGCAAAGATGAGAGTAGTGGGGGGAGAACTAGGAAAGGATGATATCAGAGAAACTGGAAAAAATACTCTCAGGAGACCCTTTGTGCTGCAAGTGATGCATTTGAAAAATGAAGTCTGAAGATGGATTCTTGAGACTGTCTAATATGAAATTATTAGAAGAATTAGAGATGTTATGGTGAGCATATTGCAAGGAGAAAATCAGATTACATCTGGCTGGTCACCTCATTAATGAACTGCACTTAGCTCACATGATGTGTTTTCTTTTTATGTTCAAAACTGATCATCCAGAGCCTTTAAAGCACCCTCCTGCAGCCTACATCCTTGATAAACCTGGCAAGGTTAGACAGAAAGATATTTATTCATAAGTGTCAGAGGCAGTTAAGAAACTAGACAATTCTTAGGGTGTTATTTCCAGTCACAGACCCCGAAAAGATTGGCATATGATAATGTCATGAGACAGCCAGGTTGGGAGTTGCACTGGTTTGAGGTCAGGCCTCTCTGCTGGTGACAGATGACTCTTCCTCTAGCTTTGTCCTCCAGAATGAGAGTCATTTCTTCCTCTGGGCTTTATTTTCGTTCTTTAGGTACAAATATGTATTTCTAGGTGTGAGCCTATCTAGCAAAGACAATTCTGGAAGCAGTATTTTGATCCAAAAGTATATTATGGAGAAAAAGCTATGATGAAGAAACACTTCAGAAACTATAACTTTATTTTCTTATTTGCTTGCAGCTTGAAAATAAGGACAGAATAATACTAAGCAGGTTATGTCCTTGCATCTGAGGAATAGGGGTATTTAACATGTTCTGGGCATGTGTTCCAAAACACGTAAATTTCATAAATTACCATGATATTCTAAACTTTGTATTTAATCTACATATTTGTGATGCACATGCATTTCACTATGTGTGTGCTACAGCTATGGAATGGTTTTTCAGCTCTTGAATTAATTTTTTTTCTGGTTCATGTAATAAGAGGTGTTTGGCCTTCACTCTGAGTCCTCTTTCAACTCACAGTCTAAAGTCTCACATAAATTGAAGAGCAATGACTCAGTGTGTCTCAAAAATAAGCCTTTTCCTGGGAAATTTGTGAAGAGCTTGGAATGGAAGGTTTTATATTTTAATGCGATGAGTCAGAAAAATTTAATTAATAATCTCTTGTAAAGCATATTTTGGATAGGAAATAGTCCAAATAATAGAAACAGGTTTTGCTTTGCATTTGAGGTATTTCTGTGCTTGAAATCATGCAATTATAATGTTAAAAACTGGACTCAGTATTCTGCTGCTAAATCAATGATTGGTCTTAAAAGACACAATGTAACAAATGGCAGGAAGGATAAAGTTGGCAAAATCAGCATCTGTTATCTGTAAGCTAATCTCATGATTTATAAAAACAAACAGCTAGTTAAGTCTTCAATAGAAATGTATAAAACCACTGTTAATTAACAAAGACACATTGTGGTTTGAGGCGAATTTCCGTCATTGTTACCATACTGTGTGAGAACCTGATAGAGCAGAGCAGCTCCTCTGTTGGTGGGAAATAATGTATATAATCGAAATCAGCCTTAGCAGAGAGCCTTAAACCACAAGAAAATAAGAGTCCTAAAAGAGGAGCTAACAGACAGAATGTTATCCAGAGGCTACCAGGGGTATTATACACAATATTGAACATGCTGAGAATTAATGGGGAATGCATATAGGCTGGACTGAAATACTAATTATTATCTTGTATGTATATTTACATTTCCTTCACTCTGCAGTGCTGTGACTCTAAGGTGACTGAGGACGTCAGTGCAGTTCTGAAATAACCATTTTCTTGTTTCATCACAGAGATCTGACTAATAAAGGTAATTTAAACCTTGGGCGTTGAAAAGGCCAATGGATTTTCCTGCACAAGCAGATCCCCATTGCCACAATGCAGGTGCAGACCATTGACTCTTCCCTGTTCCTTCCTGCACCTTTTTTGAGCTTCCTGAGCCCATTCCTGCTGTAGAAATGCTTCTTTGCACACTTGCCGCCCTATGTCTTTTAGGTTTCTGAGAACTATGGTGAGGTAACTATGGCCGCCCTATGTCTTTTAGGTTTCTGAGAACTATGGTGAGAATGTCTCATACCACAAAGCAACAGGTACCTATATTTTATTTCAAAGGTGCTTGCACTTGGGAAGAGGATAAAGGGTTGGAAGTAAGAATGATCAACTTATTGTGTAAAAAATTAAGGGATCCATATTTTAGGAAAAACAGTGATGTGCTAATTACAAGGTTTCATTGGTCCCAAACTAAACACACTGTGTAGCTTAGCATCATGCTCCCACTACAGCTTTACTAGTCAATTCTTTTCAGAATCTCTGATAAATGCTGCATGAAAGCGAGGGGAAGCCAAAGCAAAGACCCAAAGAGTTACATTTGGAATGTGGACTTAGCAGTGCTTAATGGGAAGGGTCTGACAGCTTCTTGTTGTCCTGAACTTACCCCATTGGTCTTGACTTTGAATTCATCTTTTTTGATCTGTGTCAAAAATCCTCAGTCAATAAAGCAGGAGGCATTCATTGTTTTGCTGTTAGCCATATTTTTCTCAATTTTTCTTTTACTAGTCTTCAGGCTCGTGGCAATGATTTAGGAATGCTGAGGTCTGAATTTATTTATGTGACATCATACTTATATATTGCTAGTTAGTCTGTCCCTAGAAATGAGGCAAGGAGACAGAGTATGGGTCTCATTTTGCTGTCAGTGTATTTATTTTGCCTGCTGCCACCTGGGTGCACAGAAGATACAACTAATGCCTACTGAAAAAAGAGTTTAGGTTCTTCATTGTAAGACAGAATTGCCCCATGTCTTCCTAGCTAAGGCCTTTAGACAAGAGATTTGTATCATCAGGGGGTTTTTTTTGTGCATGTGGAATTTTATGCATGGAAAAGATTTTGAGGGCATGAATACAGATACTTTTTGGCACACATAATTTTTATCAGAATTGTTTTACTATGTTTTACCCCACTGAAAGATGAGTATACAGAGTATGCCTGTATCTCTCAATACAAAATGGAGCAGTCCCACACAGCCCATTCCTCAATAGCTTCCCTCCAAGGGTCAAAAGCAGGTATGTCAGAAGTGGTATAGAACCAGGAGAGACATAGTGGTACTTCCTCAAAATGCTCTCCTCGTCTCCAGCAATTTGCAGTCCAGGAATTTCTCTGATCACAGATGGTTTTAATTGTATTAATAACCCTCAGTAGATTTTCTTCCCATGTCTGGTCTGTTCTAAACAGATGTAAACTTTTCATTCTCTCAGTAATCTGTGCAAGTTCTGCAGCCAGTTTGGTGTGTGAAGCATCTCCTCCTCTTTTGAGTCATCCCCATTTAAGCTTGTAGTGGAAGAACCAGAGGTCAAACAGTCTCTGGTCATCCTCTCTGTCCCAGCCATGTTTTTGTAGGCTTCAATCATGTGTTTAATCAGTTGTCTTTTCCAGGTTGATAACAGTACACACAAAATTAATTTTATATCAGCATCCAAAAAATTATCTTCCATATTGTGACAGCTTGAAGTTGTTAACTTGGACATTCCTTGGTTTCTGTTCCTAAGCGCAGGTTACACAGCACTGATGCTAAAGCTCACTGAAGTGTCATGGGATGTCCAGTTTTAGTTTGAAACCAGGTTTGTGTGCGTGCCTTTATGAAATGTCTGTAAGAGATATTGTAAATCACTTTAAAATTAAATTATAGCATGAGCTGTGCAATCTATATTCAAATAAAAAAGGTGTTTCAATAATAAATATCTGTTTAGAAATAGATCTGGGAGACTATTTGGGAGATGCTTAATGATAGAGTGGGTTTCAGGGGAAATGGGAAGATATGAAAATAAGACTTGTTAAACAAGCCAAGTCCCTAAACAACTTCACATTCAACATGGCCACTAATTCATGGGCTGAGTTGTAATTAACAGTCCAGGATTCTTCATCTGCTGAAAAGTAATGCTCCTCTGTTTGAATATGTCTTTGGATAACTGTACTAGTAATGATTAACTCTGAAAGTGCATGACTGAGGGAAAAATAATGGTATAAAATTTGGATGGAAGGCAGCTGAAACTAAAAGCCATGATGCAGGATTTTGAAAACTAATCTCCAGACTAATTACAGTATTTGGTTTAGTAGGGGTGAGGATTACAGTTAAAGCATGTACTCAGATCTCATCACAACTGTGTGGAGAATGACGCTTCTCCAGGTTCTGTATTATGCTTTAAAACACAGCCTGATGTAGAGACCCAAAGCTTATCAATGCTGTTGATTTCTCTGCAGTTTGTTACCACTTTTATCAATAGGTTCAATATGGTCTTTTCCTTATTTAAAACCTTGTAGCACAACCTTTCCAAAGGACACACTGAACCTGAACAGTTCTTAAAACACACCAGGTGTTTGTGCTACCCATGTCCCTGATTATGGTCGAATGCTCATGCTGATCACCACAATAAATGCCACAAACTGAATTTCCTAACTTTTGGGGTTACTTTCCATTTTAATGTGTGATAGACCAAAGATAGAAAAACAGTTCTAGGATGGTGGTATCCTTAAGCACACCTCTGGAAGTGGTAATAAGCCTTGCTACGAGTTTAGTATTCTCTCCCTGCCATGGTGCTGTTGATGATGTTGTAATCTAAGGTTGCCCATAATGCTCTCAGGGAGCTGGATTTGGTGCATACAGTATGCTGGTCTGCCCCTTGGAAGAAGAAGGAAGTTTGCAGTGAAAATAAGCTGTTACTGTCAGCAAAAAATCACTGTGTGAGCGTTACAGAGCACCTAAGGAACGTTTAATGACTTGGCAATTCTAAGCTTTGTGTCACTGTCAATGAAAATGGGAAAATTAATTTAATTGGGACAATATTTCATTTAGAGTTAAGCTTAATAGACAATTTCTTGTCACTGTGAGTGTATGTTATTTGCTGGGCTTGTGTTTTCAGTGTTTTATCAGCCTTAAATCACCTGACCATACTGAGAAGAAACTAAATTTTAAGTTCTACCTACTTAGCTTGGATTTCTCTACCAAGTTTATTAAGAAATTGTGATAGAAGACTGAGGAGGGGAGAAGCTAATTAAAAGTCAGCACTTGGTGGTTTTTGTTTTGTTTTGTTTTTTTTTTAAATCAGCAAGAAATATAATTAATACTAGGTAAATTTGTTATATTAATATGCCTTGATTGTAAAGGTAACAGCATGGAAAATCTTGTCTTCTATAAAGAAAGTGAATGAGCAGTGTATCCTATTACAACAGACTGTAAAGAGTATCAAAAGCCAGAGGAAGTTTAGTAACAAATTAAGGAGAAACTGGAATTTTTTAGTAGGATAATAAAGGAATAGAAAGGAATAGCTTGGAGACAAAGTCTGGAAAATAAATTTGTTTTTTCAGAAAATTAGGGATCTTCCTTTTAGTTTTTAATTATCACGGATAAGCAGTATGTCTGGTTTTATCATATATGAATAAAAATCCTGTGGTGAGGGGGAAATTTTATTTATAATGAGTGCTTTAGTACCTAAGCCACAATATCAATTTATGCTTGGTTCTGTTTGCATAATATTTTATGAGTGTCTGATTAAGCCTTTATTAAGCCTATTTCATGAGGCTTAATACGTGTGCAGTGTAGGTTCTGCCTCTGAATTAAGGTTATTGTCACAGCACCTATCCTCATTTTCATGAGATTAATCTCATTTGATAAGTGATGTTGGCAGACAAATACATTTATGTTTAAACTGCATAAATAACTGGTTCTAAACACTCAAAAAAATTTGGTTTTGTACAAGGTAATTTTAATCTTACTCCAGTTCTTTGGATGGGAAGAACTCAGTATTAAAGTCTCCCTTTCTCCTCAAAGTCCATAAAAGTTGAATAAAAAAATTCACAGAAAATTCCAAACCTGATTCTTCAGCAGAGTTGCTTCACAGCAGCTGCTCCACAGTTAACACAAACTAAAGTCGCCAGTTTACACCTTTGGGAAAATTGGTTGTTCAGAGAGAAGCTTTTCATTCTGTGCTTGTCTTATATTGATGGAAAAATAAAAGTAAACTAGACGATAAAATTATGGAAGTAGTGGGATGCTATGTTATGGTGACTTTGCAGGTACAGGTGCTCACCCTGGTCCTCTTTATTTGATCATGTAGCCTAAAGGCTGAACAATATCATCCTTAGTAGTACAACCCCTTATCAAGGGCAGGGTTTGAAACAAGGGAACTGCTCTTTTGCTGTCAACTGTGCTCAGAGATGGATTATTCACAGTAATTTTTTTAAGACATAAAAATAAAATACAGGAAGAAAAACTTGGTTGGCTTACCTCTTAACAAATTCCTCTGCCACAAGGTTTGTTACCTAGGTACTTAAAAAATTCGGAGAATACATGGGGCTCACCTTTAGAATAAAGCATCTTCCCTACTCACACAGTATTGCCAATTTCTCTACTATTCAATGCTGCTGGAAAACACTTATTCAAAAGAATAATTCTATCATAAAACTTGCTGTTAAAGCAATAGTCATATTTACTTTTCCCAATGCTGGCATGCTGCCAATGGAGCTAGGTATATATGAAAAAGGAAAGCAAGCACAGGAAAGCCATATGGTGGATAAAACAGGTTTTGGTGAAAGCCACTTCATCTCCATGCTTCTTGAGTTCTGGAACAATGCTGTTAATTATCTTGGCTAGTTTCCTCCCCTAGTATTTCAGTTTGGTATTTTGTGCATCATAAACCATGCTGAATGTTCCTGTAGTACTTAAACACTGTTCAGCTTAATTTCATGTTCAGAGTTATTCCCCTATGCATTGCCAAGGTCTGGCTCTGAGTAGCTATCTAATTAAAATATTTGTGTGTCAAACCATCTGCATGCATAACATGTATTTTTTGATGCTGACCCTCTCCTGGTCTCACTTGTATGAAAAATAAGGAAATGCAGAATTCAGCAGAATACCAAACATAATATTTTGGTGTCAGTTGTGTCACTTGAATATGAGAGAATAGATGCTCATAGGCAAGTCAGAAGATATTGCTGTCATGGCTTGATGCACTACAAGTGACACTGCTGTTAAGAAAGGGTTCATAAGTCTGAGGAAGAAAACATTCTCTGGTAGTCCAGGTTAAATTCACATAGGAGTGTAAGGTTATTACCCTTATCTGGAATAAATGACACTGAATAAAATTGCAACTGTGATAAAATTGGAAGTTACATTTTTTTTCCTAAAGCTGCATCATTTTCATTTAGCCATCAGATGCAAATTTTTTGTAAAAATCCAAATGATTTTGGCTCTAACAAGTATAATTAAAAATAAAACTTAAAAACTCTTATTAATTTTATATAAACGAGATGGATTTGCAGATTTTTTAGAATTTACTCTGGCTTTCTCTACTCATGTATTTTTCCTCTGTTTTTAAAACTGTTTTCCTTAACATCACTCTTACCAGAAAAAATACAAACATTTTCAAAACAAAAAATATGAAATAGTTTGCCCTGTGTTTTTCTTTGCTTTTTATGGTTTTTTTTTTTTAATGTGAAGCCCCGGTATTTATTAGGACTGGCGATCTACATGGAAGTAAGACTGAGGAACTATTTCTTGGCTCTAATGTTACACAGGTGTCAGTGTTTATGTAAATTTGATAAATATTACTATTTTATATATCCCAGAGAGAATACTTCATTGATTTCATGTGACACATAGCTAAGATAGAAATTCAGTGAATGACATATGGAGATCTCTCTATATATATATTTAATAGGCAATATCTTTGTCAGTTGAATAGTTTACAACTTTGATTGTACCCAAAAGCTTTAGACATTTAAAGTTATATTAGTCAAATACATCTTTGCCTTTCTAAGAAACGTGGAACAACTTAGGACACATGGAATTCATGAAGATATCTGATCCAGTCTTCTCTAACCCAGGGGTTATGAATATGAAATAGATATATAGCTAAAGAAAGAATTTAACTTTTGTTTTTTCCTGTCAGTCAGATTCCTAGTCCATCATCAGGTGATAATGGATGAAGAATGAAGTGTTAATCTCTTTAACAGTTAGATAAATTTATTTCATTCCCAGTGAGCCCCATGTCTGTGTTCAGATCTGTGGTTTGAAAGGAGATGTAAATGAGGTAGTGGCTTGTTGAAATGGAAGAAGTTATAAATCTTTATCTTCCTGTGTGTTACTCTCTGTTTATTTGCTGTCCCTGTGTCCCTTTTTATTGTATTAAATTAGAAAATTTGGCATGGAATATTCTGATCTAAGTGTAATTACAGCACTTAAACGTATTTTAAGGTTTCTTTAAACTTTGTGCAGCCTTCTTAGTTTAAAACAATATTATATTAATAATTACATGAATAATTATTTTATCAATATTAGAATAGCTTGTTGTTTGGCTAACTGCTGCACAAAAATCTACAATTACTAGCAATAAAGAAAATCAACAAAACTTTGATTTTAAATTTGTTTTTTCTTTTTTTATCAGCTGTTTTTCTGATTGTTATATAATGGGACATATTATGGATGATCGTATTTTGAAACACAAAATGATTAAATAATGAGGTCATACATTAACAACTTTTAGAGTGACTGGGAAAATCTCATTGCCTAAATAATGCATCAGAATATCAAGTCCAAGCGCAATGTGAAGTGACACCTTTTGAAGTTAGTATTGTACATAAGAAGTTATTTTATTATCTTTTATAATGCATTTGTTATTCCATCCCAAAATACATGTAGACATGCATATTTAAAAATGACTTCTATTCCTAACATTTCTATGTATTATTGTATTTTTACTATGTTTACTTCACTAACAACTAGTTTGTTTTTTTCTTCGGTATCAATATCTCCATGTTTAGGAACAGGTGGAAATCAGAGTGAAAGAAACCAAGGCTGTGATAGAATCTTGTGATAGAAATAATTTCAGTTTCAGATTGAAGTCAGTTTACACCTGGCTCTGCTTTAGTGAGACAGAAAAGCTTCCAGAAGGGAATAATCAGATTATATCTATTGCTTGCTTTCCGTTCTTAGTTCATCTACAATGTCATACAGTAGAAGTGTGCCCAAAAACCCCTTAACACACAAACCTAATACAGCAGAAAACAAATGAATATAAGATAAAAAATATAAATGGAAGATACAGACATTTGTATGTGAGCATGCAACTGGTTAGTGTCTTGTGTTAGCTGAGATATTTCTTTTGTGATCAGTACAGTTTTTGAAAGTTTAGTGCTAGTCCAGGAAAATGAGGTTGTTTAAGCCCATTAATAAAGCTACTCATATCAACAGAAACACTCATATTAGACAATTAAACATGGTATTAAGGGATTTTTCCATCAAGAGCCAGAGAACACAGACTTTTGTGTTTGATGCTGGTTGTGGCCAATATGGTAACAGTGTCCGTCTCCCAGCTTACCCTCACATTGTACCTACATTTTGTAAACACCTTCTGTTGAATGCAGTACCAATACAACCTACCAAGCTGTTAATTTCTGCTATGTCCCCTAGGAATTCTGAATTTTCACTGTTTATCTCCGGAGTGGAAGTGGGTCTCATTTGTCATTGTAAATCTTGGATAATTTTGTCACATTGAGGTTGCAGAGCTGTGAGTAGAGCAGATGGCCTTACGATAAATAAATAGTAGCATCATGATGGATAACAAGTTGCTCTGAGATGGAGACATTTTCACATCTATGTAAAATATTGTCTAGGGACCTGGGGCCAGGTAGGTCCACTTTTATGGTTCTATTCCTCCCAAACTGGATTATAACTTCCTCCATGTACTGGGGGAAAAAAAAAAAAAAAAAAAAAAAAAAGAAAAAAAAGGAAAACAAAAAAGTGTATTTAAAACCAGTTAGTGGGTACAAACATTTCCCTAATGCCGTAATCTTTGCCTCTTCATGATTTGGTTCATAGGTGGGGATTTTCAGACTAAACTGTGATGTCTTTTCAAAGATTCTGCTCATGCAGTATTCCTTGTCTACTTGTCTACTGCTTTTCTAAAGGAAAAAGGTGTGAAAAGATAGAAGCAGTATCAGTTTATTGGGGACTTTTCTACCAATGCCATTTATAGTTAAAATTGTTTGCAATTGCCTAATGCAAGAATCCCTTTCTACCTATAATCTTAATCTTTAATTCCTTCTGTACATTGTCTCCAAAAAATCCAAAAGGCTTCTACATCTGAAAAAAGTCAAACTTCATGTGTGTAAATAGAAAAAAAAAACCAAAACACCTCTATTTTCAGTAGGGCTAAAAAGGTTGTCAAACAGCTCCTGCCCTGCCTGTTGTGCTCCTACAGGCAAGTCCTTGCTTCCATGCTTGGTTGCAATTCCCTTGGCATCTCTTTGGTTTGTTAATGCTCTGTTAGTCCCTTCTGGTTCCTAGAAGTATGTTTTGTCTCAGAGGCCTGGCAGAGTGCTCCCTACTCCTCAGTGAAGTTTCTCAGTCTTTCTGGAGCCTTCATGACCACTGTTTAGTGCTGTTTCTCTCTTGCTTGCTTTACTTGATAGTTTGCCATTGAAGAGTGCTCACTTTGAGCATCTCTCCTCCTGAGCCTGCTCAGCTGATCCAGAAGAGATGAAGTGGTCATGTTCCTCTCTGGAGGTTGCATCCCACCACATATTGTCAGAGGATGTTAAGGCACAAACGCAAGAATTCCCTGACAGCTGAAGGTGTTACGTTGAAGTGCTTCTGGAGTTTATTATGTTGAGGCAGATGGAAAGCAATGAGATGTTGGATTTGGGGATGGCAAAGCTTGCTCGGGGGACTGCAGAAGGTTCAGAGATACAACCATTCTCCATTTTCTTTCCCTTTTTCTTTCCTGTGCCTTCTTGAAGGTATTTGCTGTTTGAGCAACCGTATTTCTTTTAAAAGCAGTGCAGATCTCATTGTGATTTTAGATCCACCAGTGTTCGTTGAAGATGTCCAAAGAAAGATAATATTTTCAGCAGTGCAGAATCCAAGTAGGCTAAGTCTAACTCTTATTTTTAGGCATACAGGCCAAGATCTGTAGATGATACCAAATGGTTCTGCTCCATTGACTTCAGTGAATGTCAGAGTCCATAAACTCCTAAGTGAAATCAATGGAGCCATAGTAGGTTATACACAGGAGAATTCACTCAGCAAGTTTAAATGTACTCAGTAGCCTTTTACTGCTGAATGTTTAAACTTCCTGTGTGAATTTGTTATCAGACTCCTGCCTCATGCATTTTTCTAAAGCGCTTACTGATACAAATGAGGACACAGAGAGGTTATTGCAGAGATGGGTTTTATTTTTCTGGTGCATGCTAACTGCTATGTGATTATTGGATATGCAGTGTTACATTTATGCAGAAAATGCAGTCATTTTATTGACTGAAATCAGCTCTAGAATAATTAAATTCTATTTATTTCCTTTCCTTATTTCCTGTGGTACTGATTTTTCCCCACATATAAAATGAGTGCATATTGGAAACTGACACTATATTATTTGAAAACCTTCCTCCTCCTCTCTTTCAGTTTGGTCACTCAGCTTTTTAAACTTTTCTTGCTTTTTAGCCTGCAGTGCTGAATTATATCTATCTATCCATCCAACCTTTCTGAACTTTTCCTTGCTACTTCAATACTTCAGTTTTTTATTGCCGAAATTTTGTTCTTGCTCTTGTTTGGCCTTGCTCACTTTTGAACTTCCTCCATTATTCACTTTGCTTTTCTTCTCTCTAACAGAAGTACTTTTATCAGTTTGGGGTACAAGGAAGTATAAAATACTCTCCTAGGTTGCTCATAGTTCTGGTGATATTTTGTTACCATAACAGGAATGGGGAAGAAAGGTGGGAGAAAGGATTGACATGACCCCATAGTCCCTTTCAAATGTGACCATCTGCAGAGTTTATCTAGAACAACAGCAAAAGAATACCATGCTGAAAAAGAATTTCAGAAAATTAGTTTCTTGATGGAGCAAAAAAAGGATACGAGCCTAAGAGTGAGACTATTCACAGAATAATGAACTTTAGCAATTAAAGTAAATACAGTAGAATATATTCTTATCAGATCATTGACCTTTACAGGTCTTTCAAAAATGTCAGTAGCTTAGAGGAAAAAAAAAAAGATGGTATGGTTAACAAAGTATCTCCAATCAGAATATTTCTTTACAGTCCTGTGTTTGACATTCTTAAACCTTGACAGCTCCTTAAAGAGTGTTTTGTATCAACACTGTAAGAGTGACTTGGGGAAATTTTTATGACAGTTTGAAATGGGACATTTGAGGCTAAATGCAGTCAGAATGTTTCAGTAAATCTGTGTGACACTTCTGACATTGAGATTGGTAGTAAGTGGTAATTATGGGATCCTTTTCTGCTTATGAAATAGTAAAAGAATTCTTTCAGTGTTTCTATAAAAATAACAGTTAATGCACTTACAAATTTAAACTCACTTTACACAAGATATGTCTTCATTTTGCATTTAACTGTATTACGCCTGTGTTCAGATAGGGACTGTGACTTCTCTAGAAGATGAAACGTTTTTTATAACCACTGTAGCAATGAGCCAAAAATACTTTACTAAATTCAGAGTACAGCACGGTACCTGTTTGAAGTTTTTACGCTTCAATCCAAGAAACAAACATGAGGACATTACAAGTCCATAATGCCATCAATTGCAAAACTTAGGAAACAAAGACTAAATGTAGACTGTGGATTACTCTGTTACAAAGAAGTCTTTTGTTTGAATCCACTAGAGTGCTTTTACTGACAATGGAGTAAGATAAAGCATATTGTAATTGCAACTAAAAGATGCGTTTAATTTTTTCATATGGAGAAAAAGCCTGTAAGCCATTATTTGAAATATTTAAAATATTTATTTCAAGAGGAGGGGGATATGCTCAAAAATAAAATCGCTTTCATGGTACAAACATACACACATATGCAACTTCCTTGACATCTGTCATCCTCTGCCTTTTTGCTGAAGCTCTCTGTGACACAATGAATTCCACAAAGAACATCTTATCAGGGAGAAAGACTGAACATGTTGGAGGAGAAAATGGGAATGAAGCTAACCAAGTCTGAGAGAAGTCAGCTTTTGATTGCTCAGTATGCCATAAGACATGACTGATAAGGCAAATACTAAACCTGAAGAAACTCCTGTTCATCTAGATGAAATCTGTAAATCTCAGAATTTTTTAAATTTGGTATATAGTAGTCGGGTTACAAGCAAAGGTTACAGGTTTTGTTGAAAAGTCAAAGCACGACTTGTTCAGAGAAATCAGTGAATTAAAGACTACTTAAATTGATAACAAAATAATAAGAATAAATTAATCCATAGAGACTAACCCCTATAGAAAGGTATATTATCAGAAAGATAATTTACCCATCTTGCCCTTCGCACTTCTTTTTTGATATTTTGAGTGGAAGAGGTAAATGGATGACCAAAATACTGAGCCTTTAAAGTCACCTATGCATTAGGATGTTGTCAGTTACAGAAAGAAGTGAAAGCATGAATATTTCATATCTCTTTGGCATTCAGCCTGTTTTGCATAGATGGCAGCTGGAGGTTCAAAACAGAGTGTTATTGCTTCACCACTGTCACCATGGTTTAGCAGGTAAATAATGCATGAGCTAAGAAGAGTTGACAAGGCAGACGGTAATGATACATTGGTTCAAGAGTCTGTCACCTCAAAAAGCACCTAGAAATGATTCACATCAGACTTATTATTTATTTCATATGACTATCAGCAGAATATTCATAGATACAGTCTGTAATTAACCTAAAGAATTAACAGCTGAAGGATATGGAAGGCAAGTAGCCTAGCAAAGTTTCAAAAGAGCCCCAATGTTAGTACATATGCAGCAACACTTGTAAGCTTTCCAGCTCAAAATTGTGGTAAGTGTTAATCTGAACCCTTTGGGATATCAGATCTTGGTTTTATCTCTAGGAAAACAAAAGTTCCTCACTATCAGTTAGGCAGTGCCTAACTAAGCAGGGAACATTCTGATGTGTGTTATGCAAAAGCAGGGCTGGTAGTCTGTGTTATCAGCATTTTTTGCATAACCTGGCATCTGATTAAAATGCTAACAAGAAATAATAACACTACCTTGTACAGCAGTAAGCATAAGAAGCAATTTTTCAGTAAGAATGTCCAGTCCTCATCTACAGAAATGAGAATAATGGCTGCTGTACAGTGGGTGTGGAGCAGTCGGGGGTCACAAGCTCTAATGACAGGCTCATGTTCACCCTATTTGTCAAAAGTATTAAGATGTTTTTGTGGCTTAATTAAAAAACCCAAACAACACACGCACATCCTACCCCTGTTCATTGCTCACAGACTGCTTAACCCATAAAGGTTAATTTGTAACGCTAGTGCTTTGTTTCCCATTTTGTTTATGAGATCACTCTCTGTAGTGACATCTGCATACATTAACTAGCCCAACACATTTTGTGTTATCTGGCAGCTTCTTTAATTACTGGTCAGGCATCACTTTTTAATATTGCAGCCAAGCAGAAATGTATTTGTTCCAGTAGCGTTTTTAACAGGAGCCTGTAATATCCGAGCCTCCCTGGAGAGCCCTTCCAGCCAGGGTTCACCAATAAACCGCAGCCGCTTCGCTGCAGCCCGAGGTATCGACAGATGCTTCCAACTGGATGCTTAATACGTGGTACCTGCTGTGAATAGAAAATGACTGAGGACTGGTGGGACATTCTTTAGGCACAAATAAGCTGTGCTGATTTCCTTCACATCTTGTAATGGGAGATTTGTGATGTGATTTTCTCCTGTCTACCTCAATGGTGGCTTTTAAACTTATTTTCCTTGAGATGTGCAACATACAGCAATGCCTTCCCAGGACTGCAGTACTAAACACATTCAGTGCAATTAATTCATTACACTGACAGCAATTTCCAGCTTTCCACCTAAATCATGTCCTTAATCCGAAGAAACAGAAAGTGTCAATAGTGCCAGTAGGAATGTGGCAGGGCCAAACCAGATGTGAGCAGCACAGCAGAGTGGATTGAAGCAGTCATGCTGATAGTAAATAGTGTATGCAGTAGTTGGAATAAAATAAGACAGTATACTATCATGCAGCCAATGGATATGTGAAATTGTTCTTGATGATGATAAAACTCCACTGGTGAATATCCAGGGGACTAGAGGTCCAGTATGTGCAATAAATACAGAACAAACATACTTTTCCATCTCAGAAGAACTGACATTATAGCAGGAAATTTGGTATCTCATCCTGATTTCAAGACCTGTTTTCTAGGAAGCAATGGGATGGTGCTTAAGTGTGTGCCTAAGCCACCTCTGGAAGGAAATTCAGAACCATACACTTTGCTAAATAGTGGCACATTTAAAAGAAAAGTAAAAAAAAAAACAAGACACTTCATTCATGAAGAACTTGGCATGGAAGCTTCAAAGTGCAGAACCTAATGCAGAGGGTATGGGGATGTGTCCTCTCCACCTTTCTCTTCCAATGTATTTTGCCATCTCTTTTTATTTATTGCCTGAGTTAGAAGGAGACTCAGTTCTGTGACTTTCCCTATTATTGAATACAGAATCTTTCTTGTCAAAGTTGAGGTGCTTGGGCTGGCCTGGCAGATGTTGGTCCCCCTCACTTGTATGAGTTAATATCACTGCACATTCTAAATAACTTGTGGCCATGTTGGCAGACTCTGAAAGTCATTTTTAGCTGCTTTTTACTGTGATGAGTATACAATGCCATTGTCAAGACACTGATTTATTATCCAGCCTAATGTCTGTTTCTAGTGGGACTTGCAGTTTGCTGCCAAAAGTTATGGAATCAATATGTTCCAACAGAATAAAAGGTTAGAATTAGGCTCAGATATATATTTAGTTAAAAACTGAGCATGATTCTTCTGAATTTTGTGAAATATATAACAAATAGAACTGGATCCGTTTGTGTAATATGGATGAATTCTGGTTTGTATGTAGAAACTTGTAGAAACTGCTCTGTTTGAGGCACAGTGATAATGATTAATTTCCTGAAATACTTGTTTTATGTATATGCACTGTAAAGAAGACTGAGAATAGGTTAAATGCAGGGTGCAGATAGTACTTGCTGATTCAGTTGACTATAGTCATATCATGTTTTATTTGCTATTTCTAATAAATCAGCCTTCAATTTGTGCTTTACTGGTGAAACTGTCCTTTCTTTTCTGATTTCCACATCAGATGCTTCTAGAGCAGAACTGTTAGATGAATAAACAATGACAGGATAAGAATAGACTGTGTTAGAGACCCTGACTATGTTAAAGCAAAGATTAGTACATAGAAGACACATAAAGGCGTTGTTGTTGTTACATGTGAGGCTCATTTTATGTGCACAACACTCTGCTGTACCAGATGGACTTGAAAATTAAATTCTTCAGTGAAAAAAAAAAACTTGAGGAAAGAAAACAGTAAAAAAATACTGTGTGAAATATCATAATTATAATATTGATAAATAACAGCATGTATAGTTATGATAGATATTCTTTGCTTCCAAGCAAAGATGAACTCAGCTTCTCTGAGCTGAAATTTGTTGCAGGCACTCTCAAGTGGCAGGCAACTCCATTCTCTTTTTTTTTTTTTCTGTTATTTCTCAGGGAGATTATTCTGTAGTGGATTTTTTTTTTTTTAATTTCCTTACAAATAATTACAGCAAACTCATGCAACTGGGTCTTTTTTGACTGTATTACCATTTAGAATGGAAATATTTTTTTCAGTGGCCAATTCTAGTTTTTTGCAATCTCTTCTACTTTGATTCCTGCTAGGAAGATTTTTAACACAAGTGAGGATTTGGCAGGAGTAAGATTGACCTGGTGCCTTTTCTGAGGTTCAAAGGAGGAACAGCTTCCTTTACCTGAAGAATTAGTAGTGCAATTAATCAGCAGGATTCCTAATGCAATTAGTAATCTTAGTGCAGGGCTGGGATATTTCTCCTCTAGAATGTTTGTGAAGATTTAGAAAGGGGAAACTTCTTTCCTAGATGCATTTCAGTGTCAACTAATTTGCATAATTTGACAATGCCATGACTGAAGATGTTTGTGAATACAGCAACTTTCACAGGTGCCAAGAGTCTTCTCCTGGTTTGCTTTGACTTGTCACTTTTCTGTCTTTAAAAGTTGAATTTGGGTGGATGGCAGCTGACTGTTCCACTGAGGCTCTTTTAGAGGAATTAGAAATGGAAAAATTGAACAGGAGCCTCACATGTGTAAATCAGACAGGCTGGTGATTGGGTTGCAAGAGTTCTGACCAATGCTTTGGTATTTCCATTTTGCATGTTATTACTGTGAGTCAACTGAAGGACAGAGAAGCACAATTAATTAGGGCTCTGACTAGCAGCTTCAGCAGCAGTGCTGCCTGTTAGAGCTGCATGAAAACAAAACAAAGCAACAAAAGGCAATACCAAGCTTTTTGAAATAAGCAAACAGTGTGACAGAAGTAAGATTCCACTGACAGTGTGTGCAAATCTTAAGGGAAAGTCAACATTTAACTGTTCATCAAGGAAAGGGATATTCCTTTGCTATGATGAATTGGGACATTTGTCCTAATATGGGAGCTATAGTGGAGAGCTATCTCTGAGTGCCAGGCTAAGGCATGTCTGAACGATAATGCAGGCAGTGGCCCATCTTGGGTGAGGCAATGGTTGTTCTCTGCAGAATCCTGTCTCTGACAGTGATTGATACCAATTTTATTTTTCAGAGGAAAGCTCATAGGTAGTTATGGAACACTGAGATGATAAGGTAATTTTTGTTGCTGTCTTGTACCATGAGTTGGAGAATGTTTAAAAAGCTAAATTCTGAGAAGACTTGAACATATTTATCAAATCCACTGTAAAATGGACAGGTCTCCCTAAAAGCAGACATTTTTCTGAAGTAATGCCTTTCTTTGGAAGTAACTTTTCATCATGGTTGATGGTTCAAAAGAGTCAGTAACCAGGTTGGAAGGAGGTCATCTGGGACCTGAGACCCCCAGTCTCAGGGATCATCTGGTAAAGAAGAAGGACTTGAAATCCACAGAGGGAGAAGATTCACAAGAATGTCTCTCTTCATGCATTTGAGTGGCATGGCCTGGCATGAAGAGGCCACTGTGTCAGTTCAGCCTGCAAGCAGCATC
Source organism: Lycocorax pyrrhopterus obiensis (assembly GCA_014706295.1). Classification (NCBI taxonomy): domain Eukaryota; kingdom Metazoa; phylum Chordata; class Aves; order Passeriformes; family Paradisaeidae; genus Lycocorax; species Lycocorax pyrrhopterus. Next base: position 9,877,506 of record JACSVZ010000015.1, read on the forward strand.
CAGAAATGAGGATTTGCCTCCTCAGGGTGATGCCTTTGGCTCCCCATGTGCAGATGATGGCTGCTCACCAGCTGAACCACGCACTGGAGGTGCCCTGGGTGGCTGTGAGACATGCCACATTAAAAGCAGCAATTTCTTCAATCACTTTCCCTTTAAAGTGTCAAATGCTTTAACATATTAATAGTTAAGCACTGATTAGAGACAATGATTGAATGTCCTGGACAGCTAGAAGTCCCAAGGCAAAGTAAAAAAAAAAAAAAAAAAATGTTTAACTGTACTGTTGAGGTCAATTATTAGGTAAAACTTACTTCTGAGCAGTTTACTGTCATTAAATGTTTCAAATAACTCCACAGAGTCTGTTTGAAAGGCCACTGCTGCCAGTCAATAGTTGCATGCACAAAGCTGGGAACAGACTGGAGAGGTGAAATAGCCTAATACAGTCAGATGAAGAGGAAAAAGCTGGATTGCCCAGATAAGACAAATTAGATGAGAAAACTGTCATGTAAAGAAAAGCCTTTACTTTTCTCCCTTTATAGAAGTTGCACAATGTAATATAGATAATTTACATTTTCCTGGAGATGAATGTGATGAATATTTTCAGCAATGCTTTTCATGAATATGGAAATCTGGCTGTACTTTTGTTGCTGTATTCATAAAATATGCATCTGGTGAGTCCCTGTTTTCACAGCATGAAATATGGATTGAAATTTTTAATTTCTTCATTTATTTTCTAGAGGTTTTTTTCTTTTAATAAGGTGTTTTAATGTACTGATTTAGAATGTGAATCCTGTCATGGTTAGTTATGTAATAAGTTGCCTTTGGAAGAAGCATTGGCTTCTTTTACTGCCTCGCTGCCAGTTCTCTTATGAACTGAGAGTAAAATGCTTGAACTCTCATGCAGGCTGGGGAATTGAGCTATTGAATACCTCTTTCCTCATAGCATGATATTATCCCATCTCCCAGAAAACATTTTGCAGACTACTAAATTTTCAAAATCCTAGGTAAATGTAAGCCTTGGGACATAGAAGAGAGGCTTCTTTGATGAAACAATAGGGGAAAGTGGTTGTCTGTTGAAATGCCATGAAGTTTGGATGTATCAAGAGAGCAGTTTCCCCCCAGCTCTACTCCTGACCTGCATTTGTTAGAGCTTCACAAGAAACCTATGTGTAAGACAAGAAAAACAACTGCGTTCATTTTCTTACATGGAAAAACAATGAAACATGTAAAAAGATTAGTTAAGTATCATTGCCAGTAAGATTTGTCTAATCTCATACAAAAAACCCGGACATATACCTGAAAGGTGATAATTTTTTTTTTTTTTTTAATTATTGCTTAGTATTTTACTAATATATTGATATAGATTAATGTATCACTAAACTGTTTTACATAATGGAACAGTTCTATTGAATTAGAAGAGGTACATACTCAGAATAACATTTGCCAGGAAGATTTCTTCATTCCCTTTTAAAAATAATTGCTTTGAAAGAAAGAAGCTTGTTAAAGCTTCTTTAGAAATGTTCCAGTGCCTGTTTCCCTTTGGTGTGTAGTTGGAGCCATACTCAGGTATGCAACATGTATCTTTTCATCATGATATTGAAGTGAATTGATGAAATCACCTCAAATAAATTACAAATACAAATTCTACAGAAAACGGAAGGAATTTGACCATAAAATTTTAATTGAGATAAGCAGCTGTCGCATGCCTGTTCCTACAATGGAACATGTATGTCCGGTCACAGACGTACTCTGGAAACCTCCATCTGAAAACTTCTGATTTTTCTTCTGATTATTCAAATTTTCACGTATCAAACATCTTAATTTTGTTGAAGTTTTTAAGAGGAGGATATTGCCATATTGAAACTTACTAGTAAATCTTCATTTGCTCCTTCTACAGTGTTAGATTTTTGATAGTGTATGTAATTGAACTGTCTATTTAAAGGGCTCAGAATCAAATTATCTAAATTCAACAGAATGGGATATTTTGAGAATGAGGATAAGAAGAAAGTGATCTCCTAAAATGCTGTTATGGAAGGTATCATAGAAGGTGCATGCACACAAAGTGGCAAGCTTGGTTTTCTTGAATTTTGAAAAAATTCATGGTGTTTATTGAAATGCAAATTCTTTCATTTTGCTATTCATAAATCTTCACAGAAAAAGGAAAAGAAACAATGAATAAAATTTCCAGTAGGAGAAACTGTGGTTAGAAATTGGGAAAAAAATAATTGTAAGATGAAGGATAGTCAACAGGGACAGGTTGCCCAGACATATTTTCAAATCTCCATACTGGAGATAAAGCAAAAAACAACTGGGTATAAGCCCAAGCCATATGATCTAACTCTGAAGTGACCCTGCTTTGAGTGAGCACTGTTATTTTGTGATTCCTGAAATCAGTCTGAAAATGTCTGAGTGTAATGTGCCTCTCTGCTTACCAAAAAGATTATTATATTCAAACAAACAAAATAGCACCGTCAGAAGAAATTCTTCTAACTCCTGAAAAGGAACCATTATCCAGTATGTGGGAAAAGACGCCAAAACACACAGACAGGAGTAAGAAAATAAATAAATGTTATCACAATAGGCCTTTGCTTTTCAGAATTAAGCACAAAGTAGACTGCAATTTTCTTAGATGTCAGTTGAAGACAAGAATGAGGAAGGATAAAGTCTATAGATTGCATTAACAGAGTAGATACCATGTGTTGACAATAAATCAATAGTTATATTAGACCTTAAAAACAACAAAGGAAATGTTCAGAGGATGACTCACTTTGGTGAAAGTGACAAATGGTCTCAGCTTAATGACTAATATCAAACATTGTTAGGGAAAGTAAATTCTGAAGGCTCAGGTCAATATTACCTCTTAGACTCACAAAGTAGAAAATACACAATCAAAGTTAAACTGTCAGAAGAACCCAAATCTCTCAAAATACAGACAATTCACAAAAGAAGACAAGAGCAAGCTAGATAGAGAAGATCTTTGTTATTGGACAAAAGCACCTGAAAGGGAGGAGGGCACTGAACGCAGTGTATAACAGTAGGAATAGTAATAGTGCACTAGTAGTGTATTACAGTTACAAGTGGAGTAACATTGATTGTCTTCCTATGTGAAGTGACCACTTTCTGAAATGTCCTTCTCGCTGGAACACCAAGAATTTTGTTGCCTTCGTTGAAATGAGACAAAATTTTCACTTCACTTCTGTTCCTTTGACAGGTGCTATTTGCTTATTGTTTTTTGTTTTTGTTTTTTTTTTAAGAAATAGTTCTAATTGTATTTCTAGATTTGTATATATTATTTATATATTGTATATATATATATATATTGTATATATGTATATATATTATGTATATATTATATATATATTTACAATTTGTAAATTGTATTTCTAGATTTAAAGGTTTGCGGTAGAAAAACACATAATAAAACATATGTAATGCAAGTTTGCTTTGATTTAAGATGCTCTTTTTTACTGAAACAGTTCTCATAAGTGTGTTGGGAGTGGAGAAACACAGAAATAAACCACGTTGTCGCTAGCAGAAGAAAACCCCACACTTGGCTTTATTCCAAACTGGAATTTTTACAGGCTATTTCTCTTTGAATCGGAACTGTAGCAGCCACTGTAGAGTGCACTGGCTCACAGCATGGATAGGTTCATTAGTTCCAGCATCTTTGCTTTGAGCTGTTAGGAGCAAGAAAACAAAAGCCGATCTGTTTGTTTGCTATTTCATATTCATGTACTTTCTCCTTTTTAATTCCTTGACTGACAGCCTGAGTGTACATTGTCCGATGTCTTCACGTCAAGCCCGTGACCTCAATTCACCTATCATTCACTTCCATCATGTCAGCTGAGCCTTTTGTGGATGTCCATTATTCACACACTATATTGTTTTATGATGAATTACCCTCTTGGGAATTTTAGGACATCTTAATCCCAGTCTGACAGAACTCTCTGCGATAAATAATTGACAAGTCCCTAATGCTAACTGCGAGTACATCAGAGGATGTGGATTTCTGACAGCTTTTACCAGACAAAAAGAAACAAGAGAGCATGCCTTCAGCAGTGTTGAGCAGCTTCCATCTCTCATTTTCATTGGATGCTTTTCTACCAAGAGATTTAATGCAGCAGGGGAGGGAGATTCATTACGATTTTTATTCTTAGTTGTTTTCCTGATAAACAAAATATTTCATTAAAAAAACAATTATGGGGAATTTATTATAATTTAATCTCACATTAAATCTGTCCTCTTTCTCCATCCGTGCATGCTAAGAAAAGAGAACTTTGTTTCAGAAAACCCAGTAGCATTTAAATGTGCATTTTCAGTGACAGCCACATGTGCCTGTGTGCTGCCTGGCATTTAAAGCAAGGCGAATTCCTGGTGCTCATCAAGCTGTGCAGGGGTGGAGCATAAAGCAGGTGATGGACTCTCTGCCTTCTTGTACTGACAGCCTTGGCCTGGCTGGAATTGAAGTGTATAGGGAGCTGACAACTTGCTGCCAATTACTTTCTTGTGGAAGGGACTGGAATGAGCGGAGTCGAACCCTTATTCACTGTGTCTGTGCTCTGCCAGGCAGCATTAGAGGGGTGATAAAATACAGTCTTGGTGATATTTCCACCTTTCACACTTCACTGGAGTTTGCCAGGTGTTTTTTGCACTTGTTATAGCCCTGAGATGACTATCGAGACTTGGCAAGAGCCACAGGTCTGTTCCTGTGGGTCTCTGAGTTATAGGGCTGGCAGGTACCCCAGGGGATTTGGCTGCAGGATTTTTATCTATTTGCTGTTTCTAGAAAAGAGAATTGTGTGCCTTGTGTTTCCTGGAGATCCAGGAGTCATCCCTCAACAGTTGACAAGTTCAAAGTGAGCACACTCTTAGTCTAGAAAATTGCAGAATTTGGAAAACCTAATAGATAAAATATCAAAACACTCTGAGAACAGATATAACAGGAAAACTCTTTTCCTTTTTTTTTTTTTTTTCCTTTTTTTCCCCCAGTGCTCCAGTGTGTCAGGTAGCTGGAGGAGAAAATAAACTAATATAATTAATTGCTTGTTCTGTAGCATAGCTGCTTCAGATCATCCTTTTAAGTCAATTGGAATCAAATGTCACTACTGCTGCCAGAGTGTATCCTTAAGCTGTTCTTAGCCACACCTGAAAGCACTAAAACTTTAGACACACATGTTCTTCCTGTGGAAACTGGTGAAGAATGTCTCTTCTGATTTCATATAAACTGGGGTGAATGGAAGTTCATATTTATTTCTGTCGCACATGCCAGAGGGAAAAAAAGCTCTGATTTAGCTGTATTACACTGAAGGGTGTAGAAGCAACCATGTGAAATACATTATATTGCTTAGTCTGGCCAACACACAAAATAGCTTTCAGAGGCAGGTGAGTCTTGCTGTCAGATTCATACTTGCCACTTTTTCCTTTTCCTTGCTGTAATGCCTATTTGGGCCAATAATTGTACTGTGGATGTAAGGAACTATTTTTCAACAACACTGTTGCCCTTTTCAATCAAAGTTTCTCATTCATAAAGATGGCTTTTTTAAAATTAAAATGAAAACAGCAAAATGAACAAACAATAAACTCCAACCAAAAACTCAAACAAAAACTCCCACAAAGAATTGTTGAGAAAAGTCCTGAGCCCCTTGGATTATAGTTGATTTTTAATTGTGAATGTGTAAAATACATCTAAAGTATGTATATTTCATATATAGTATTACTATATAAAAAAAATTATTTTGGTGTTTGCTAATAGGTATAAAGCTCACTATGGGTGTTCTTTTAAAGTGCATTAAAATTTCAGTTAAAAGATTCTAGATACATGTGCTTGCTAAGCAGGCAGTTGTATTTCTATGAAGTAAATTAGTGGAAATAAATGAAAGATAAAATTATTAAAGCTGATTTTTTTTAAAGATGGAGGCTGAGGTTTAATGTCATATCTCACTATTTCTTGCATAAGATGCATTATCACATTTTAGCTGAGGATGTTGTCAAACCTTGCAGAAGAAGCAAATTCCCATTTCTGAACTGTCAGACAGTGCTTTAATTAAGCTACAAAGCAACTCTTCTCCGAATAAAAACATGTTAGCTGGCTCTTCTCCCATTTGAGATCTAAGGCTCCAGTTGAGAATGTGAAGCAAGGATGTTGCCAGATTTTGTATGATTGGCTTTGTAGGTTAGACAATTGCAGGCGACAGTTTCTGTGTATATGGGTGAGAGAGTCAGAAAATAGTTTGAGTGATAAATGAGAATGGGTTCAAGAAGAGCTTTGTTTTCAGGATGCCCTTAATTAGGAAGCTAAGTCAGAGTAGTTATACTGGGAACAATATAACTGAAGCATTCCTTTGTTTCTTTGAAATAATAATGGGATTTATTTTATCAGAAACTGTGACATTTAAAAATGTAGCTCATATTTCAGAAAGGGATTTTCATCACTAGATTAAGTAATAGATTCATAGATTAATTTTCATAATAGATTTGAAAAATTGAAGAGTAGAAATAGAACTGAAAAGTTTTGGACCTATGTACTATTTGCAGAACTCAATACATGGCACTGTGCAAGAATGTGAAAATATGTGTCTTAATGTGCATTTGGAAACTGGTCTTTTGAAGGATCAAACACTACTTTAAAAATTACAGGCAAGAAGAAGAAAACAAATTGATGATATGGTTTCAGTCAGAGTAACACATGATCAGAAATGTTTCTGTGGTAATTATTTTAGATTTTAAACTAGATAATATAATAATGCTAATAATATTAATAATACTAATTTAGGTGTTACTTGCATTCATTATGTTCTCAGGAAGATCTTTACCTAAAAACTGTTGAAGACCAAAAAGAGCTTCAGCTCCAAATGTGCGAATATCCATTGCAAGACCTATTTGGCCGAAGAGGGGAATACACACTAGTGCAATTCATGAATTACAGGAGATGATTTTTAATTTTTAATTATTGCCTCCTACATGTCTGAGGCACACAGATGTCCCATGGAAAGCACTGCTGCATTAATGTACCCTTTTCTGCTGCCCCCTCCAACCTTCCCTGTGACATCTGAGCAAAGCCTGACCTTACCGTTGTATTGTAAGGTGGCATTTAAGTCTTCACTTCATAATTAAAAGAGAGTGATTAATAATCATAATGAGATTTATTTTAATTTGCAGTTCTGGAAAGTCGCATTATATGGTGAAGAATACAACATTTAGGTTTTATTAATTTTATTGTGATTTCAACAGAACGGCAAAAAACACAAACCTTTATTGGTAGTATAGAATCAAAGAAACAGAAACCTAGGGACCTCTATGGAAGCACTTTTCACTGTAGAAATAAGAAAAAGCCTTACAAAAACTCATTGTCTCTCCAAAACAAAGAAACAAAAAGGCAGCTTCAAGACAAACAAAGTAGATGCCTTAATAAAAAAGAGGTTTCAAAAGTGTTCGGGTTTTGAGTTTTAGCTTTTAATTAGCTTGTATGTTTTTTTCACACTAAATTATTTAGAGGTTGTTTTATATTTCGTATCAATTTAAGTGCAGACAGAATTAAATAGAGCATATATAATGAGATTTAAATAACTGAAGAAAATCAATTCAGCTCAGTAAGTGCTATTAGCTAAGCTACACTTCAAGATGTGCTCTAATATTGTGTTTGAACACTTATTCTTCAGGGATTCCTATTCTGTTCTGGTATCCAAAGGCTTTGGCTACATAAAAAGTTTGCTTTGTGCTGTTACATGCCAATTCTGCAGTGATTGCTGTGGTGCCTGCACAGAAATGGGTCCCCTGACTCATAATGAGGCTGAAAACACGTGCTGGAGGAACAAATAATAGGTTTCTTTATAACACAGAATGGTTTTGTTAGCATGCACTAATAAGGAGTATTTCTAATATGCATAAAAGTACTTACTTGTTTGCAAGGCAATGCTAGATTTCATAAAGCCGTTTTAAGCACCGAATCTGGGTACTTTGGAGAGCTGTTAAGCTCTCAAACCCAGAAATATTAGCATATGTATATTTTCTGAGATAGAAATGGCATTGTATACACATGAACACATATGGTTTATTGAGTCTTTGTGACAGACATTAAATCCTTGTATGTTGTGGGATGATAGAGTTCTAAATGCAGAATATGAAATGATGGTTAACAAGGGAGTAAAACTGAATAATAACAGTGTAAATGAGATGACACTGAGACCTCCATGTACCTTGCATAGAAGATCAGAGAAATTATGCTGTTTGAAAATCTGATTCTTTTTTCCTGGCCAGAAATTGGGCTGCTTTGTCTCAGGCAAGAGAGAAGACAGTGTTGCAAGAGGATAATGCAGAGCAATTAATTTTGATCATAATTATATAGAGGAATAGTTCTGTAGGGGATAAATTTCTGGGGTCTCTTCTGCCACAGACCTTCTTAGGTCAGGCTCTTAAATGATGTTTCACTGAACATCAGATCTGGGCTCATTTCATTTATTTTAAGGTATTAAGAAATGTTTACATCCCTCTTTAAAACCATGGAGATTCTGCTTAGGCCAGATTTTTGGTAAAGAGTATGTTTGGATCAGAATTAAACTGTCTGTGGATACCATGTAGTTCTAATAAATCCCACTGATTTTTGAAAGCTACCTGGATCTCTAGGGCAGGTAGGGCATGACTGTCTTGTGCTGCAGCTTCTCAGATTTGCCTTCTATTGCCCTCACAGATAGTCTACCTTGGAATCGCACCAGTAACATACTTCACTTAGGATTCATGGTATCATCTGAGCACACTGCTATTTCCATAAATTAAAGACCAAAACAAAGAAAGCAACTGACGAGCAACAACAACAACAAAACCCAAACAAGCCTAGATCTGTTTAATAAGCTGCTACTGACTGAGCAGATTTGGTACAATGTTGTGGATTCCAAATCTGACAACTTGGTTGTTCAAAAATAAGGAAGAATAGTGTTTTTATGACACTGCCAAATGTGCTATACCTAGAAACTGCATATCTGAAAAACAAACATTTCAAGTATTTTTAGGAAGCACAGCCTCCTATTCCAAACTGGAATATGTTTTCTGAGACTTTTTGCCAGTTTTATAGTGAGAAAGGGAGGGTGATACTAAAACATGTATTGACAATTCAAGTGTATATTGAAGATTCAGCTCTTAGCCCACTGCAAATGTTATTGCTCAAGGAAAGCATAAATAGTTCTTTGTATGTAAAACCAAGCGCATCAATATCTATCTAATACAAATTCCTTTCTGGTTGCACATGAAATACATGAGATGATTCTCCAGAAGTCCTTCCACTGAAATGAGCTTGATTATTGTGAAACTTTATATAACCTTGGAAAACATTTGGTTTAACGAGGCTTTTCTTTTATTTACATGCTGTGAAGTAAAATCCTTGTTTGGTGTATTCACTATTCTGGATTGACAGGAACTGTTAGGAAGCCTTCTGCAAACATTGCAAGGTATTGCCCGAAGTGAGAGCAAAGTGTTTCTTTAACTTCTAATTTAAAAAAAAAAAAACCCTACTGAACTAGCTTTGCTCATACTTGACAAAAAAAATAGGCACAACTGTGTGTGGGAAATGCTGGTGCAAATCATAGAAGAGGCAAGGAGGGCTTTGAGAAGAGATTTTTATTCAACACTAAAACCCCATTTTCTCAGCTTTCTCATAAAATGTCTCATCCTTTATATTTTTCAAAGTTTAAAGGAATTCTAAATTCACATGTCAAAAGGGTATTTGTTTTGTTTTGTTTTTTTCTTTTTTTCTCCGTAAGCAAGGCATCAAAAAGTTGGCTATAACTAGAATGAGCAGTGTTACCATTTTGACAACCATAGCTCTAATGACTGCAGTCAGCTCAGCTTGGAATACTCCATCACCTTATACACAAATATGTATAAACCTATCTGGTAGGCTAAAAACTATGCACAAAATTACCTATGCAAGAAAATCACGAGAGACAATGACTAGTGATTCAGGGAGTAAAGAGATATTACTCTTAGAATATCATGATCTTTTGAAGGTAAGAATTCAGTAGGATCAATTCAAGCAGTCTTTAAATTTCTTTACTTTCAATAAGGTAAGGTTTTACTTTTGAAGTTTTTATTGACCCTTTTTTGTCTCTTTCCTTTATGTTTTGTTGAGGCTAAAAGCACAAGAATTAAAAATGGTGCAAGATACTAAACTATTTAATCATCTGAACTTTTCAACAGCTAAAAACACTCCAAACACCTAACCCCAGTACACTACTGTAAAAGAGCATAATCTGTCTGGATTATACACTCTGGCCCAAAATGGTACATCAGACTATTTATATAGTGAATGTTTCTCTTTTTGTTTTTGTTTTTTTCATTAGTTTGTACCTATATTTTTATGTGAAGAAGCACTTGGAACAAGATACATGTATTTTACATATACATTTCAGAAAATGAGCGTATGTTTTATGATGCATTTCTTACTTTATTATGTAAATACAACATAAGAATGTTTTCTACAAACTCAGCAGAACATAAGTAGTATAATTCAGTGCTACATTCTGCAGTTTATTGAGCATACAGTACCTGTAAAGCTCCAGCACAGAGAGTACAAGTAAATCTTCCTTCCACCCTATTTTTACACTGCACAGAACATCAGTGATTTTGTTTCCATTTAAATTGCTAATTAATTGCTGTGATCTTTCCAGAAACTGAGTACTTATGTGAGCAACCTCTTTAGTTTTTGTTGGCTAACAACATACTTGGTGGATTGAGATCCACAGCAGCTTTGCATTTAAGTAGCTTCTCTTTGAATTGTGGTTATAAAAAAAAACAAACCGGGAGCTGGCAGAAGTTGCCACTTTCTTCTTTTTTACCTTTCTGGGCGCTCCAGAGGGTGGCTGCCACCTTCCCCGTGGAGAGTTTGTGTCAGAGCACCCGTGGCTTTTTTACTACCACGCCCATCTGAGTTAACAAAGATGGAATGGGTGGATCCAGAAGCCAGGAAGTGTTTGCTGTATTGCCCCGTGGTTTCTTGCATGCCATCATCACGTATCTGCCTGTGCTTTCCAGTTCCAAAGAGAATTTTTTTTTTTTTAGAGTAAAAAGCCACGTCCCTCAAACTTATCCTATGATCTTGGTAAGTTTGTGATTTTAAAAAATCTGAAGTTTTGTTGGAATTTTTTTCTTTGTGATGTTGTTTTTGGGTTTTGGGGGTTTTTTTGGGAGCTTGGCTTTGTGGTTTTTTTTTTTTTTTTTTGTTGTTGTTGTTGTTTTGTTTTTTTTTTTTTTTTTTTATATTTAACCCACACAGTATTATCTGGGTTATATATCTGAGGGATTTTTTTCAGTTTTTTGTGTTTTTTTTTTGTTTTTTTTTTTTTTCCTGTGGAGTAAGAAGATTAGTAACACGGATAAAAATAAGTCCAAGATCTAAGGTTTGGAGAAAGGTATTGCTGAAGGTGTTACATGCAGTTTACAGTTTTAATTTATTAAATAAAGCTAATTTTCCTTCTTCTCTTTAACCTGACACAACTGAGCCATGTAACTGTTCAGCCAACAAGGAGTGTCAAGCAGTCTGGTTTTGTAAACCAGAGCTCTAAGTAGTGATATTGTCATCAGGTAGTGTGGTGGAAGGGATTCCTGTTGTCACTTCTCACCCAGGCTGGCAAGGTACTGCCAGATTTTGCTTTACTTGTACTGTGACATTCTTGACATGTGTGTTTTGTTCATATTTTTTTTTTCATAATTATCGCTTAGCTGTTTCTTATTTCTTTGTGCTATTCACAGTTTTATTCTGATGATTTTTAGAAAGTAGCTGTAGCTGGAATAAAAGAGAGCACGCTTTTTGGAGGGTGCTCAGTTTGTTGGCATGGTTCAGTATATTACCTTTATAGAGAAGAAGCATGCAAGACTGAAAAATAAAATATCACCAGATGTAAAAGTGACATGAGGAAGATGCTAAGACAGTTTTGAGATGGGATAATGCTTCTCAATTGTGTTCTTTGAGTTAGAAGGTGGCAATTAGATTTTCATACAGAGAAAAGTGTGAGACATCCTAATTAAACACCTTTTGGTGGAAGTCATCATACATAAACCCAAACCTCTTGTAGTAGTTCTCAAATGTCGCCTGCGAGGGTAACACTAAAACTAATCTTAATTGTTTTTTGAGGTTTTTTTTCCTTTTTGTAAAAATTGGAAGGAAATCATTGTTTGAATGTTGATTCAAATATGCACATTAGTCATTAAGACAGACAATCGAATACATTTCGTAAGCATAGTTTTAGGTGATGTACATAATCATAGAAAAGTGAGGAAAATAACTGAAAGAAAAATACTATGGATTCACCCAGGGGATAAATCTTATGGACTTCGGTGTTACTAGGACCTAACATAATGTTTTGTGTGACTTTGGTCACGTTATGTCACCCTTCTGCTTTACTTTCTTGTATGCCTTAAGTGCAATTAACAATATTTACTTCACAGTGGATGTGAAAAGTTATTAAATACTTCTGTAGCTATGAAAATATGCATTAGTTTTAAAGGTGGAGGTTTTACGGTGAAAAATAGTATTTTTTCACATATAATTCCACTTTAAAGGTCTTACAGTGCAGAAATATGATTAATGGTTAATAGTATACCTTAAACAGGTTGTATTTTCTCTATAATCACAAGAATGCCCTGAAAGAGACTGTTCTGCCTGGAACAAAGAGGTCATAAATTGTCCAATATATGACATGTACATGACAAAAGATGCTGAAGAGAAATCATGACCAACACAATCCATGTAAATGTAGAACATACCATTTTCAGCATTCTCACCTTATACTTTTGTCTGCTTTTAATTTTAAGGTGTTTTTACGTTACAGTCTGAAAGAATGTTCTGTTGGAGGGTAAAACCTAGTAAATCCCATGTAGTCCTTTATGTAAAAGGTATGACTAACAAAGGACCTGAATTGTTTTTAAAAACTTCGCATGGCTACCCTTGAGCATTAAAACTTGAGCCTGCCCAGTAGAGAGGGAATGTTGGAATTGCAACACTTCTTTTAAAATGTATTTGGGAAAGTTTAGAAGCAGCGTGTCATTACACTCCTTTTGATAAGAAAGAAATGGAGGGGCTTTGGGTGTCCCGTTACCCCGGTCACAGCCAGGCGTGGCAGCAGGGTTGTGTTCCCAGCCTTGCTGCCGTGGCTGACACAAAGTCTCCGGGAAATGAAAAATCCTTGTTACACTTTGCCAAGGGAAGGTCATTTTCCTTTGTGCTCAGTTTTCTCCACGACTCACAGTTAAACACTTTTTTTATTTCTTTTGACTAGAATTACTTCCATTAGGGAAATGTTGCCTGAAAATAGCATGCAGTATTAATGTATCATTTGTTTCTGCTGTTGCCAACAGTAACATATTTCCTTGGCTCTCACCCGCTGACTGCTGATGAGATCAAGTTGATTATTCAGCAGCTATAGCCCACCACCTGCTCTATCTTTTTGCCTGACATGCAAAGCTGCTGAGACACTATCTTGCCTTGTTAAAGCTAGATTTGTTATTCAGCTATAGTTTTAAACAAATATATATATATATGTATATTTAAGAGGTGGATTCATTTTTGAACAGACTTTTAATAAGTCAAATCTGTCATTCTATTTTATACATCTGAGAACTGAGATGAACATGATGATATTTTTCTAAAATTCACACTTTGGTTCCACCATTCAAGCTCTACATTTTATTATTAATAAAATTGCATTGTTCATAGGCCTATTTCTGTAAATGCTGCTCAGACTGCAGTGCTGTCTTGATTTTATTATAAATCATTAACTACTTGGGAATTTATCATTATAGTTTAGGTGGTTAATGTGTCTTAATGAAATAAAATGTTTCTGTCCTATTCTGCAGAGGAAAAGTTCATAAATGAACTCTGTTCACTGCTGTTATTTCTGGAAAATCTGGATTTTGCTCTTCTTTCTATAAATACCCATCCAAATCTGAGAGACCTTAATGCTGTTTCTGGTGACATGGCCAAAAGAGATATTTGCTTATCAATTCAGCAGAGATTTTAAATCTCCAGCTTTATGATCTTCTTTTGGGATTACAACAGCATTACATCTAAACATCTTTTGTAGCACACAAAGTGTGAGTAAATCTAGAACTCACTACAGTTCTCTATATTTAGTTTTCCTGCCTAGCTGGACTCCACTTTTGTGATTTTAGCAGAAGCTATAATTTTAAACCAAAATACTGCGAACAGTGTTTGAATATTCAGTATATATTTAATATTGCTGAGTCGTATTGTGAGTAAAATGGTAATATTTGATATATTGTTACTAAACTCATATGAAACTTTAGCATTCTGTGAAATTTGTTGTTCTGTTTGATTATATGATGAGACAAGATGCAACTGCTGATTCATCCCCTATTCGATTAAAGGTAACTGACTTCAGTGTTTTTTTTGCATAAGTGATGCCAGTCTGTATCAGTGTTTTCTTCTCCTTGTACTTTGCAGGGAGGTATTTATTTGATTTGTTCTTTTTTCCTACTTTTCCCTTTAAAATAAGGCAGCTGCATGTGCATATATCTGTTATGTCTGTTCCCATTTGGATATTACTCAGATTTCAATGAATCTGCTAACATGTATAAAATGGTGAGTTGTGTTTTGTGTGTGTTTTTTTTTTTTTTTTCTTTTTCTTTGTTTGTTTGTTTTAAGTGGGTACTTACTGAGGAGGTATTAAAGGAGTTGTAAAGCAAGCTGAACTGCATCAAGTTAGTATTTTTCAAGTCCGAGGAAAATTAAATTACCTTTTCGACATTTTAGAACACTTTTTTTGAAGTGAGTTAATTTTGATATTTCTAAAAATAAATTTATGTCATTCTGGTTTCTCCTTGAGTTGATAGAAAGTATGCGAAAAAAACAGGGTAACAAGGCATGCCTACTCAACATACGTGTCATTTTCTAATCATGCCTGTGAAGTTACTAGCTCAGCTGTCAAGCTCAAAAGAGTTTCCTAAGGCAGGCAGTGAGCTGGAGCTGGTGGTGTTATGCAATTTGAGATTTGTTGGAGCAGTTGGCAATTTCAGTCTAATGGTTTCAGCGTGTGTCCTTCACTTTGAGCCTGTTTAAAAATATAACACTAATGTGATTTACATTTAAGGAATATGAATTATTAGAGTGAAAATATGGTATGCTGTAAGGGGTTTAAACTTCTGCAAGTGAGAAGGATAAATTATGTCTTAAAATAAGGGGTCTTTCCTATTTTTATACACCACTATAGTAAGATTTCACTGCTAGATGTCAAGATGAGTTTGACAGATTGTCTTACTCTTCTAATAGTTTTTCTTTGTGCCTTTATCTACAGTACTATTGTACGCCCTTGTCTACTGCAACATTTTTGGCAGTATCAAGCTGTCATAATATTGCCCAGCTTCTCAAATCTCCTGCTTGCACACATCCTAGAAATATACTCCAGCCTGGGAACTGAACTTCCTTCCTCCCTCCTGCTCCCCATAAATGTGGAAATTCTGCTTCTCTACCTTCTGATGCAGATTTAGTACATTCCTTCTTGCTGTTTAATAATAGTTGAACATAATTAATTTGTACACTCCTGCTGCACCATATTAAGTGTGTGAGATATTTCACACAAATAATGTTTCATGCCTCGTGGATGGGACTCAATGCTCCAGTCACAGGAGACAATTTTATGCTCCCTACATTCTTCATTGTGGCTGTATTTGATCTGTTCTGTTCTCTGGTACTCAGGAATCCTCCAACAATGCCTTTGGACCTGTGGTTCATTTTTCCCTTTGACTGCTCATGTAAGGTTTCTTTTCACCTGGTACCAATGTTCTTACTAGTTCCAGTTAGGATTATGGACATTACAGACAGAGCTGAGGTGAAACCAGTAAGTTTTCAGATAGCTATAAACTTGTACTTGACATCATCCCCCCTGCAACTTCTGCACTCACCTAAGTACATATCGAGCTATACCACTTTTCCAGAAGTTTAAATATATGGTGTTTAGCTTATTTATGTATTTACTTATTTGTTATTTATTCTCCAGTCATGAATTTCAGTGGTGTATGTAGCTCCAGCTCTATGAGATTTGTTTTCAGGATGGAAACAAAAAGTGTTTGACACTTACCTGTACATTTGACTACTTATGAAGGATTTTAGATTCTTTCTAAAACTTAACTGAGAATCCTAATATAGTATAATACATTTGAAAGACTCTTTCACCACTCTCTTAAGATTTGAAGTACTGCCACTATGCCACGTTTTCCTTCTCTTTTTTTTAACTTGCTAGTGTTAGGGAAATTCCTAAAGGCATTAAAAGAAAAGTACAAATAGAAGAGAAGGGCTATTTCTAGTTCATGTTTTAGAGAAGGGCTGCTTTTATGTAATGGAGATGTGTTACTGTGACAAATGTTCTTTGGGCTTTATCCTTTTTTACTTTTCTTATATGACACTTTTGTCAGTGACAGGTGATTGCACGTGATGCTTTAGATGTCAAAAGCACATGTGGGATGCATTTATTTAGGGCATCCTTATTTCAGTTTTTCCTGTTAAAATAAATGTGATTAGCTATGTCAGAAAGCATTAACTTCACCTGATATAACATAAACTCTAGTACTCTAGTTCAGATTTGATTTCTCATTGATTTCTGATCTTATTTAGACCAGTAGCTTGATATGCTTTGGAACTAGAAAACCATGAGAAGTGTAGAAGTTGTCTGAAGAGAATCAGCCTTACTTCTCGTTTCGTTTAAGTGAACAGTAGGAATAAAGGTTGTCTTGAATCATAAAGAATGTTTTTCACTATAGCTATTAACAGATACAGAAATCCTTTAAAGCCTTGTATTCTAAATATGTGGAGGGTAATAATAATTTTTTCCATTAGGTTTCTTTGTAGCCAACATGACAGCCTTGTTTTGGATATAAGGTCATCTTGTTAGAAAAACTGATTAGGTCTGAAATAGAATGACTTTTCATATGAATAAAGCAAAAATGGCTTGAAACGCATTATAAAAGCAGAGAAAACTGTGGAAAGTAATTTTCTGCTTACTGTTTAATTAAAGTTGAGTTTTGTAATCTACAGCTGAATTAGAAAAAAACAAAAATAGCATTTTATTTTGCTGTTAATTGTTTATAAAGTGGAGGACAAGGATTGAGGTGTTACTTTGAACTGTTGTCCAGAGTGTAATGACATTAGCTTTTTGAAACATTGTGCTAATTCACGATTGTCTCAAATTATATATACTTTTAGGCCTGTAATTTTATATGAAGACTGCTTTGGTAAGTATCACAATGTCAGCAGACTCCTAGGATACCCTTTTTCCATATGAATATGACTCAAATGCTGCCTCAGATGACAAAAGTGAAATTGTCCCCAGAGAGTAGCTGAGGAGTACAGCATACAAATTCTGTATAGAATATAGCAGAGCAATTATAAACACAGTCTTTCTGTGACCTTAGATGCTTCAGATATCCTCATTAACAGAGCACAGATCACATTACCATCATGTGGCACAGCAGATGTCAGAGTAAAGAGAAGCTGTGACTCTGCAGTGTAAATACCTAAAATATAACCAAGCTGCGGATCAGCAAAAAACAAAAACCTATATTTGGTCACTATGTGTATTAAAAAAAAATCTTAAAAATATGTTTAAAATTCTGGCTACACGTATGCTGAAGATGATGGTATTTACATAATGGAATGCAGCAAAGCTTAGGAAAAAGAGTCCTTATTTGACATAGGGAAATATGAATTATCATGGAAACTTTTGTGTTTCACTGTTAGCAATCACAATATTTTTAAAAGCAAACAAATTCACCTGAAAGAGGAAATATTAAAACTTGTCATTACAATTTAAATCAGCAAAATTAGGCATGTCTTTGGTTCAATCTAAGACATTGTTTTATGGCTGGGACTGTCTTATCCACACTGACATGCCTCAGCTTCATCAAATCTAGATAGAGCTTTTGTGGTGATAGTTGTTATCAGTGACCACTTGTAAGGAAGATCATACAAGAAATATCTTTATAAATAACATGTAAAAGGGTAGTCAGCCCCTATTAACTCCTCCTGTGCCCCACTGGAAGTATGGAAATAAGACAAAAAAATAAATCCAGATATATTTATGTGAGGGTTATGGGCTTGCTCTCATTATCACATCTGTACTCACTTTTCGGTTACTGACCTTCCAGTTTACAGTTGTTTGTTGAACTGAACACTCTCTGTGTGACAAACTGGGTGACCTTTTTATACAGTAGGGTACAATTATTGAATAGGGTAGTTCACAGGTATTTGGATAATTCATTACCAAGAATTCCTGTGAAAATATAACGTATGCTAAGCATGTAAAGACACTAGAATCAAGGTAGAAGAGAATAGTTCTAATTTGGTTTAATACAGAATGTAACAGCTTACTGAGATGACAATGTAATCCTTTAGACTTTGTCAGTCTGTATTAAACCTGTAGTGAAATAACAATAACAGTCTTGCATTGACACTTCAGACACCGTATCTGAGTCTTACAAAATCTCTTTCTCATCTTGTAATTCATATCCAATTCACAATCAACTATGGAAGAAAACGATTTGTATTTCAGACACATATATGAAAACTGTGTATTAAACCACTTTTACACATAATCCTTGTGGCTTTTGTGCTGTTCATGCAAGAACAGTTTTGAATATTTGGATAATATTTTACCATCAGAACTTGAACGTCATTGTGTATTCTACATTGTTCTTTATAAGCTTGATATTGATATCTTTTCCCTGGGTATTTATTTTCTTAAAATAACCTAAAAAATACATGGATTTTGTGTTTTAGAAAGTTTGTGAGGCTACTGATATGTATTAACTCTAAGATTACACATTTTATAATAGTTTAATATATCAAGAAGTAGTTGAATATAATTTTCAAATAAAATACTGAAAGGAGAGTGGGAAGCACAAAAAAAAGATTTATTTCATTGTACTGAATATAATTTTAATTGGGCCATTTGCTGACAGAATCCTGTGCTGCTTAGGAGGAGATAAAAATATGACATATACGTAAAAAAATTAAGGGTGGAAGATGAATAGGCTTTCTAGGGAGCTGATCTTTACAGATCAGATAAAGATTCTTGCAGTCTGTGCTGCATCAAAGGCTGCCTTTCATAGACAGTAACGTGAACTTGGAAACTGGGGACAAGACCTTCGAAAATGGAGGGTTTTGAGATTGACAAGCAGCTGGGCTTTGGACCTTTTTTGTTTTGCATTTCTATTATTTGTGTGTGTGTTTGTATGTGTATAATCTTTTATAATACTTTTAAAAGTTAAGGAAGGGTTCATAGGCTGGTGGAGTGAGTTAACACTTGCACCTTATCTAGCTTTTCAATAGCTGTTTTCCTTTAAAGGTAACCTTTCTCTTTGAAAGATATAAGGAAACCTAGTGAAAGGTGCCTCTTGACTCCTTTCAAAGTTTGATTGAAAGTACTTGTTTGTGGGTAGTCACTGTTTTTCAAGGGGTAATTATATTTTATTGATGAGGTCAGTATTCTGGAAACCCCTGAAAATAATCACGCTGCACCCTTCTTAGAAAAAAAAAAAAAGAGAGCAGTTCTCATTAATAATTAAAAAAAATAAATTAAAAAAAATAAAGAGGTAGAAGTAATTGCTTAATCTAGGAAAATTTATTAAACAAATTGCATGTTTAATCAAAGTGTTTCCAAGCACCTTAAATTTGACATCAGCTACTGTGTCAATCTCACTGGATAAATCTGGCATCAGCTCTTTTGATCCCTTGCTTAGAAACACTATCTCACAGCTGTCGGGCACCCTCCAGATGAATAGACTCTACAGCATTCTGTCAGCCTTTGCAGCCCTCTTTCCCTGGCCCCGGTTTCTCAATTTATTTACTACTTCGGAGTAAATCTGTGTTCTCCAGCAGGCTGCATGAAGCAGGGTTTTTTAAATATATCAAAGTAAGCCAGAACATTTCTGTTATATCTTAGAACAACACTAAAAAGGGAAAAAGAAACAAAACTGTTTTACATACTCTGTTTCCAAAAAGATGGTGTTAAATAGAGCTTCAATCAAGGCATGAAAACCTCTCACAGCTTTCATCTACACAGCACACAATACAGAGGCATGGAGGAAGAAACCATTAAAAGCTAATATACAGGAATATTGTTTTAAACCATTTCTTCTTATTTTCTTACACATAAAAATTTGAATCTTGGGATTTTAGTATTTGCTGGAGAAATCTGTAGGGAGCTGCAGTGGGTCATGGTGTTAAAGAAGCTGTTGCCTTATTAAACTTTCATTGTAATGAGAGGGAAAATGGGAAGCGCCAGGTGTCAGCCGGCTGTTGTGCAGCTTCTCTGTCGGCATTCTCCAGAGACTCTTCCATCAAAACGGGGAAGGCCAGACCTGACATTTGCATACCTCAAAAGGAAGCAGGCTTGAGGTCTTTGAGAGATGGAAAATCAGTCTCTCCTTGTGTCACAGTAAAAGGCACAGGTAACTAGAGTTTGCTTAACTGCCTGGCTATTTTTGGCCAAGGAGTGTTGACATAGGGTATTAGGGAGTACATTCTAAATATGCATTCCAGCTAAAGTATTGGATACATTGCAGATAAAATTTTTAAAAATTGATCAAATAACTGTAACAACAACAAAAAATATAGTGATTTTTGGACAGTAGAGCAAAATGCAGAGATTCTTCAGGAAAGCAGTGATAAAGAAATCAAAAAGGTGTCTCAACCTGTTGCTGGAGCCTGTATGCATGGTCCTGCCTTGTTGTCATGTGTACTTCCATTATGGTGTTCGGTTTGGGGTTCTAGGAGTCAAGGACAAGCTGTTTTCTCATTAGTTATTACTGTTTCTAAACAGTTTGCTTGGACTTTTGTATGAGCTTGATTACCTTTGACAGAGCTTTGTGCATATGTCCCAAATGGCAGCCTCTCATTTTGGAGGGTATTTTAAGGGGTAACGTGTCGTAGATATTGCACGTAGGGTTATTTTAGAGGGTTACTTGGGCAGTTAGGATGGGTTTTAACTGGAACCAGACTGAAAAATTCTAAAGAAGAGTGAAAATACAATATCTATTTTGTGATGGATATTCTTTTTTTCCCTTCATTTGAGACAAGAGAAAACAACCCTAAACAACTTTTTTTTTTTTTTTTAATTTGCTTTAAGCATTTTCACTTCATAGTGTAGATTAGCTAAGAAACCTACCAGTGGAGCTGAGGAATTTCAAGCATGACTGCAGTTCTTTCCATGGAAAATTCTTAGTAGTATTAATGATGAGTATATATTTCTCTCCACAATCCATCTATCAGTTTGTGCATTTGGGTTCTGCTGTCTTTTGTGGTTCTCAGAGTACCTTAAGGCAATGGAGCAGAGTATGAAGGAAATCTGAGGGCAGTGTTAACTGCAGCTATTTACATGTGTAGTAAATGTTATACCTTGCTTTGCTACAATCTGGTGAAATATGACTTAATCAGCTTGAATTTATCAGAGGATATACAAATTTAGATGCAGAATGGGCTAGATTGAGTGAATAAATTAGATGGGCAAAGTTGTTCTGGTATATTACCCAAAAAATGAAAATACTGTAGATGTTTGTCCAGTGCAGTCAAGAGAGAGTTGGACTGTGCTTTTTCCCAATATAATGTATGAAATGGTATCATAGTTTTTCTTTGGTTTATGTGGTACTTGGATACTGTTGAGGTACTTCCAGTGGACAATGCCTGTAGGGTGCTGGTATGTTTCTGTTAGCTAAAAATCATTTGAATTGACAATAAAACAATTGAGTGGGGGTGCATCTTGTGGCAGTAGAGCACACAGTTTTGTTGAGGTTTTTTCTGGTTTTAAAGAATGATTTCAAACGTAAAAATAAGGAAAAGATCCTAAGTTCTGATTTGTGAAATGTATCAATCATCCTGGTAGCTGTTAGAGTGGGGAGAGGGGTTGCCCTCGGGATGAGGTAGCACAGGTGGTTACAGTCTGGGACAGGTCTGAGGTGACGTTCTGACAGCACCATGTCTGCAATTCCAGCTTACATGGACTTTCTGGTCATATTCCTTTCGGTTGTTAGCAAGAAGTGACAAGGTGACTCAGTTGAAAATGTGACTTAGACACCAGTTCATTTTGTGTGGGGATTGGTCTGAATATTAAAAGGGTCATCAGATTTATTGTTACACAGTAAGCATTTTCATCCTTACTTATCTGGTGGACATAATCAGGCTGTGTCTGTTAGAAAGGGACCATGACTCCCTAGAAACAGTTGCTAAAATTTTTATTGGGCTGTAAAATAGTTGAGTTCTCAAAGGAAGTCACTCATCAATTAGCACATGGCTGAGTCCACATGAACTACATTCACATCAGGTAGCTGCTTCTTCTTCAGGCTTGCTTTAGGGATGGGTGCTTGCCTCCAGGAATGGGGGATCTGTATGCAGCTTAGCTGGAGAAATACATTACCTTGGCAACCTCTATATGCAAAATTGTAATAAACTTCTAAGAATTGTGTCCAAACAGCTTTTTTTCAAAGACTTCATATCTTGTATGAGGAGGAACACATCATCCAATCTAATGGATGTATCTGTACAAGAGATTGAGTTGAAGGAGCAAATTCCTGTACACTATGCTTTACTGCCTGTGGAGCTAAGTGAAAAGACTGGATTTTATTCATTATTAAATATGGGGAAAATGCCCTCTAGGAACATGCCTGTTACTCTCCAGCTGCTAATTCAATCCATGAGATCAGACTCCAGCTAGTCCCAAATTACTGACTTTTTATGTGTCCCTAATAATCACAGGGCTGTCAGTAGTTTCCATAATTGAAGCTAAATGATATAATGGAGAAATAAATGTCCATAACATGGTGCTTTAATATTCTAATATGTACTTGTTATTGGATGGTTGATTAAATTAATGCACATAAGAAAAGGTGGTTTGTGTAAGGAGAATTTTCAGCAGGATATTGATGGATTTTGAACTTAACTAGAACTTCTTAAAATATATTGGACTGAAGGTTAAGTTTTCTAATGCATTAGTACGTAAATATCAAATAATACAGAAAATAGCATTTTTTAGATGAGATGGTTCACCTTTACTCAAATATACATAATTTTCAAATAAATGCAAAAAAAGCATAGATATATAAAATTTTGAGAGAGAAAACATGTTATGTGAGAAAATTAAAAGAGAAAGACTTTTCTATGTGAAGAATTAGTAAAGACTAAAATTCATGTCCTCTCTCTCTTTGTTCTTCAGCGCCTTGCTAAAGAAGCAGAGAAGTACCAAGCATCACATCAGTGGAGGGATGAGTTTGGGGTAAGCTTCAGTTTTTCTCCTTTTAACCTTCTTTGATTTTTCCTCTTTGAAATGTTAACTGTAGTCTTACAAATATATTGTTTATGTATCTACTACAGAAGGAGTTACTGTCTATGAGTAGGCATTTTATTTAATTCAGTAAACAGAGTCTCAGTCAGGGTGTCTAGAGAATAAAGTGAACTTTTCCCTTCAGAAGCTCATAGGGAGCTTCACAGACCCAGGGATGTAGCTCTGAGTTGTACACAAGACATCTGTTTGTTTTGACAGACAGGAAATGATTACAGAGAAGACATCTGAGTGGTGGTTGCTATCAGTTAAAAGTGTGCTTATTCCAAACACTGAAACAGAATCATAGAAAAGATTTTTACAAGTTGTCTTTTCCTTATGTGAAGGAAAAAAATAAAAGCAGGAAATAATACAGAAGGATTTGGTTATCTGCATGACTTGGGAGTCACAGACTATTTTTTAGAATACTTTTCTATATTTAAATAACTGCATCTCTTCTTTCAGTATTCTAGTACTGCTGAAAAAGGCCCGAACATGGTCAAACATTAAATTATCTTCTTTAGTCATTTCAAGCTTTACTGATAAATAAGTGATGTGATTTTAAAATGTACAACATTGATTTTTTATTACCAATCTGGCCTAATTAATATTGTGCTGCATGATTATAAGCCTCTTAATTTTAGGCTGTAGTTCCCTGCTAAGTGTCAAAGTTATTTATTATGCTTTATTCCATGTTGCTTCAGAAATTAAAGCAGATGGTATTTTTACGTGGTGCTGCTACAAACCTAGACTGTATTTGCACATCCACAAGAATCACAGTGGCACACGGTTAAATGCACAATGGTTTTCTAAGAACGTTGTTGTGCTTTGCCGCAGCTGAAAAGTAAGCACTGCACGGGCACCTGCTCACTCCCACTGAATTGGGATGGGGGAGAGAATTGCAAGAGTAAAAATGAGAAAACTCATGTGTTGAGATAAAGACAGTTTGATAAGTAAAGCAAAAGTTGCATGCAGAAGCAAAGCAAAACAAGGAATTCCTTCAGCACTTCCCATGGGCAGGCAGGTGTTCATCCATCACCAGGAAAGCAGGGCTCCTTTGCCCTTAATGATGACTTGTGAAGACAAACACCATCACTCCAAAAGTCCACCCTTTTCCTACTTCTTCCCCCAGCATTATACGCTGAGCATGGTGCCATATGGTGTGGAATATCCCTTAGGTCAGCTGGAGTCAGCTGTGCACCCCCAACCCCCTCACTGGAGGGGCAGTGTGAGAAGCAGAAAAGGCCTTGGCTGTGCAAAAGTACTGCTCAGCAATAAAAAAAAAAATTAAAAAAAAAAAAAAGCCACAAAACACACCAGAATTATCAACATTGTTTCCAGCACAAACCCAAAATATAGCCCATGCTAGCTACAATGAAGAAAATCGATTCTAACTCAGTCAAAACCAGCACAAATTTTCATTCTGATCCAGTGTTACTCAGGCACTTGGAGACCTCAAAGCAGACAAAAATGCCCCAAGGTCAGGCTGTGTAATTCAGATAGGAGTGACTGGCTTTAGGAGTACAGACAGTCTGGATACAGCCTGAATGCTTTTAAGTGTGCTCTCTGCACAGGCACAGCTTCTAATCCACAGTAAAACACAGAATGCATATTCCATGGAGATGCTATAACAAGAATGCAGCAGCGACCTTTTCTGCTAATCTGCCTCTCTTGTGAATAGAAAACAAAACCTGCAGGCTTGATGGACTCAGTGCAGAACTGTGTGAATACAGTCAGAATCTCATTCGAATCATTGTTTTTCTACAGAACATTCTGGCATCATGTCAACACCACCTCAGCTTTTGCTTTTCTTTTTGCCGTTTTTCTCACAGTAGAAGTCACTCATACCAAAGAGGCATCAGATTTTATCTGAATTAATTGCCAAGGAGACATCTCAAAATAATTTGGAAATGTGATTTTATATTAATGTTGTGGTTCAGGCAAAGACTGTGGTCACTACTGAAAAAAAAAAAAGTTGTTGGATTTATAATAAAGTAACTGCAAACTGGGATTGTACTTTACTGTTTTGAATTTGGATCAGAACAGTGTGCAGCATATAATAACCTTGACATTAGGTTATGCAATTAAATTTCAAATAAATGTATTAAGCCTCTTATAATTCAATTTGTTCCATTTTTGCCAGAAGTAATGTTTCTTCTCTTCTGGCCTACTTTTTAGAAAATGCCTGCTCAAATTAGTTTGCACACAGATCTTTCTGATAAACTTAATTTTCACTGGAAGATTCATTCTCCTAATGGCTATGATGGAAAATGGAAGATAGACTGTAAAACTTTCTGCAGTCGAGGGTTCTTAAAGCACTTCTGATAGCATTATGGATTGTCTACATCATGCTGCACAAGGTTCATTTCTCACCCAGGATTTGGTTTTGGGTGATGAAAGCCCTTCCTGCAGCATTGCACGAGTCACTGTAGTAAGAAACTCATGGGACGAGCTATTTCTGCTTGTAATGAGCTTGTGATCAGCAATGTCCTTGACAGTCAGATTGCAGCCGAATAATAACCTATGGAGTTTTAAGGAGAAAATATCACGAGCATTCCTCCTGGGGAAGTGTATATGGGCTGACTTGAGTGGAACACAGGCAAAAAAGGAAGGGCAAAGAAGGCTGACTGTGAAACCAAGGACTGTACAGAGCTACAAGGGATGTGTCAGTCGAAAGACCTCCAGGGTGCCTGTTCTAATACCTTATCCTAAATATGAGTGGGTTTTGCACAGTTCACAGCAAAAGAAATGTGCAAGCATTAAAGATTTTATTTGCAGGTTAATGTCACAGTATAACAAAAATTCAGCATCTTAGATACAGTCTTTTGAAATAAGCTAGTACAGGGAAAAAAACCACATATTTACTTGCACAGACTAATTTTTTTTTTTTTTTTGATTTCGCCTAATGATTTAGTGTAAAGGCCGTCCAAACTGCCTAAAGAACAAAATTTGCTTGTCCTTTAGAAAAATAGCTAGGAGACTAAACTATTTACAGACATACAAATCCATATCTACTAAAATCCCTTTTCTGTACTATTTCTAATTGAATGAGAGTATAATTTCTTCCAGTGTTTTAAGTACTATAGTATATTAAATTCCAACTACTTCAAGCAGACTAAACAATGAAAAACAAAACAAAAAACTTAAATTTTGAATATTTTATAAATCACAGAATCACAGCATGGTTTAGATTGGAAGGGACCTTAAAGCTTATCTTGTTCTGACCCCCCTGTGATGGGCAGGGACACCTTGCACTAGACCAGATTGCTCAGAGCCTCATTCACCCTGGCCTTGAACACATCCAGGAAACTTCTCTGGGAGACCTGTGGCAGTGCCTCACCACCTCCGTAGAAAAGAATTTCTTCCTAATGCCTAATCTAAATATACCTTCTTTCAGTTTCATGGAATCATAGACTGTGCTGAGTGTGAAGAGACTCATCAGGACCATCAAGTCCAACTCCTGGCCCTGCATAGGACACCCCAAGAATCATGCCATGTGCCTGAGGGTGTTGTCCAAACACTCCTTGAACTCTGCCAGGCTCGGTGCTGTGACCACTTCCCTGGGGAGCCTGTTCCAGTGTCCAACCACCCTCTGGGGGAAAAACTTGTTCATATACAACCTAAACTTCCCCCAGCTCAGCTTCAGGCTGTTTCCTTGGGTCCTGTCACTTGTCATGAGAGTGAAGAGATCAGTACCTGACCCTCTGCTACCCCTCATGAGGGCGTTGAAGACCACACTGAGGTCGTCCCTCAGACTCATTTTCTCCAGGCTAAACAAACCAAGTGACCTCAGCTGCTCCTTATAAGGATTCCCCTGGCCTTCCTTTGCACACTCTCTAATAGCTGAATGTCTTTTTTATATTGTGGTGCCTAAAACTACACACAGTACTCAAGGTGAGGCCACCCCAGTGCAGAGCAGAGCGGGACAATCCCCTCCCTTGCCTGGCTGGTGATGCTGTGCCTGATGCTCCCCAGGACAGGGTTGGCCCTCCTGGCTGCCAGGGCACTGCTGACTCAGGTTCAACCAGGATCCTCAGGTCCCTTTCACACCTGCTCTCCAGCTTCTCATTTCCCACTCTATAACACATCCAGGGTTGCCCCATGCCAGGTGCAGAATCTGGCACTTGCCCTTGTTTAACTTGGTCAGGTTGATGGTTGACCATCTCTCCAGTGTGTCAAGGTCTTTCTGCAGGACCTCTCTGCCTTTGGGGGAGTCGACACCTCCTTCCCAGTTTAGTGCCATCAGCAAACTTCCTTAGTGTTCCTTCGAGTCCTGCGTCCAAGCAATTAATGAAGATGCTGCAGAGAACAGGGTGAGGATGGAACCGTGCAGAACCCCACCAGTGACAGGTCACCAGCCTGACATCCCTCCATTCAGTATAGCCTTTGTGCCTGACCTGTGAGCCCGTTGCTCACCCACTGTGTAATTCAGTTATACAGCTGTGAGCTGGAACATTTTGAAAATCTAAAATGAGTTAAGAGCATGTATCTTACATATTTACCATTAGTTTTAGCTAAGTGACAGAAAAAAAGATCATAATGAATATGGGTATTTTTCACTGATAATTAAATATCAAAATAATTTTGGAAATTACTAGTTAATTTACTAAAGGTACAAAGTTATTCAAAGCCATATTAATTAAGAATAATAATTAAGAATACCAAATGTCTTCTAAGTAAAAAAGGGAAAAAAAGAAATATTGGATTGTGGTGTGTTATTTCCTGATGAAGCACAAAGTTGGTTAAAATAGCTGAACTGCAGTTCACTTGTATGGCCCAAAAATAATACTTACCTGTTAGAAAACTATTAGGTCTTAAGAGAATATTTGTGAAGTTTATGAAGGCAAAACAAAAGTGCTTAGGTTCAGGCAAATAAAGAAATCCCATTCTCTGTTTCCTACTGCATTGGTACTGCTCAATTCCCCAGCTGCCAGTACAGCTGGAGGAGTTAAACCTGCTTGAATGTTTTAGATTAAAGCAGTTACAACTCAGAGGTACAAACCAATATATCTAAATGAAGCAGCTTTGCCAGTTTGAAATTTCTTGTACACTACAAATTGAAAGGGGGATGGTTTTAACACGTGCGAGGGTCCAATTATTTTTCTGGCATAGAGACTCATGAAAAAAATGTATGCAAACTAAAAGAAGGAAGGGAGAATTCTGCATTAAGTAGTTGCTGTTATTCCCCAAATGAATCTTCTACAATTACATTTGATACCACACTTGATTGCCTTGCAATGGTTGGTTAACTAAAGCAATTTTGTTTCCAGTTGGGTTGCTGTATTAATTGTACTTACACATGTACAAACATAAGGGGTATCTCATTGGTGTTTTAAAAGGGGAGTCTGTATGGATGGCCTATTAACATCCACTTATTTATACGGAGACTGAAACTCAGGCTTTCAAGAATTAATTATCACGTAAAAATGCCACATGAAAAATTCTTTCAATATGCTTTATCTTTTAACCAGTAGTGTCATTTTAGGTTCTTCTGTGTAAATGATGTTCATTTATGTCTTGGTAATTTTGAGACAACATTTGCTCCGATGATAATATGTAGGCTGGTGTTCATGTACCAACTGGGCTAAAAATAATGACAAAAGGTCATGGGAGTATTAGTTTGGAATTATAGTTTGTTTGTTTATTTTTTTCCAGTAGAAATTTTGGCTGCATAAAACTGTAGTGAAAAGTTGCTCAGCAAAGAAACAGAAGATGAAAAGGATAACTAAGATAAAATAAGTCTTCTATGACCATAGTTGATCCAAGCAGTGACCTGCAAGAGCAGAGCAGTAGTAGGTATCTCCATTGTATCTTGCAGTTTGAAGATTTTCAGGACTGTCTGTGATTTATTGTGGATGTTACCACAATGCTAAAACACTGTATCTTAAAAGCCTCAGCTGGAAAACAAACAAACAAACAAACCATGAAACTGTCAGCTTTGACACGACTTCATTATAAAGAGGCAGTTTACTAAACGTATTTTGTCTCTTGAAAGAAGGAAAACTCTGTGAAGAAAACAAACTAGAGTCCTTTTTCTCTCATCTCTTCAGAGAGAGGATACAGCTCTCTCATGGCTTGTACCTCTGATAATCCTCTTCTGTGCAAAGAGCATCTGTGAGAAATGATACAGTTGAGATTTGGCACCAGACCTCCAGCACAGAGAACTGGTCCTCACAGGTGCAAAGTAGGTGTGGGATCCTTTCCTAGTAAGTCATACATACTTTATAATTTTGTGAAAATTATAACACTAAATACAGGCAAAGTGTGAAAGCTGTCTGTGTCTTCACACGATGTTTTGATCCAAAACTCAGTGAAATAAATCTGAAATTTAAGGAGGATAATATTTTATTCTCTGAAGGGCTGTGTGCCACCTCTTCTGTGACCTGTAGCCTTCATTTGTGTATAATTTAAATTAAATGTGCCGTATCTTACTGAAAGGAATGAAATGACATTTTTTTGCCAGTGATTGTACTTGGACATCTTTCTACTCAGAGGATGAAGCTCTGTGTGAGTGCACTGGGAGTAATAGGAAGGTGAGGTGAAAAGGAAATAAGGATAAATCATATTTACTGAAATTGTATGGGTTTAAGGGTTGTTCTGATGTTTATTTGAAGTTTATCAAATCACTTATACCTGTTTGAGTCATGAAAGCTCACTGTGAATGTTGCAGGAACACATATTTCTGCAGTTTTCTGCAATGTTTGTCAAAGTGAGACAGGAAATATAATAGTTGCAGCCTTTGGAATAAGCTCACCTCAGCTTCCCAGGATCTCCATCATTAGTAAGGAGAGTTTCATCTTGGTGTAGAAATCCACTGTGAACCTGTCCACACTGAAACCTGGTGGGAGACGTGGCATAAGCCTCACCAGATTAGTGCAGAACTTGTCTGGCATTCCCTCCTGGGAACAACATCCCACTGTTTGCTTGTCTGTCCCTGACATCCTGCCCCCAAATGTTTGGATTCTTATCTCAAAAAGTCTCAGTGTACCTTCTGGTTTACAAACATCTAGCAGGCACTAGTTAGATAAAAGAAAAAACATCTTAAAGACAATTAAAAAGAAAAATCCAGGTCGTTAGAAACCTTTTTTAAGGGTACCGTTGCTTGGTATCTTGCCTGGAGTTTTATAACTTCCTAGACTCTCTCAGGTGTGTCTTTCAGTCTAGAAATCATTGATTTTACTCTAAAATATGGGCTGCCATAGGAGAGCTCTTCCGTGCTTTTTTTCAATTATGTATCTGATATGATCCTGTATGAGAATTACACCAATGAGTGTTAGTGTGATTAATCATACTGGTAATCCTTGATTATTTTTTTTTTTTCCCCACACTTCAGGAATTTTAAACCAATTAGGAAGCTGATAAGGAAGACAGTGGTAGCAGTACAATCAGAATGAAGATTATATATAAGCAAGGATTTTAAATGTGTAGCTATAGAAGAGATAGCTTTTGGTCTTTTGGTATTGGTTATTTACCATCTCTTAATGAGCTTACCTTCAGTAAAGGAGTGTAACTTTATAGTATAAATCATTGCAAAGATCTCATCTGTGCAGTGAAGTGCTTCACTGGTTGGAAACTTGCCAAAAAAGCTTTTAGAGTAAAGCAAAGAAACACCTTCAATCATTGTTGAGGGCTTTCAAGCATTCCATTTTATCTGAAAAATCAAATATTTTAAAGACATCTAATACACTTTTTACTTATTGACCAGACAACTCATTTAGAAAATGTGCAGCTTCTGAAAAAGAGGTGGAGGGAAGGATCTAGGTAAGAAGAAAAGAAAGAAAGGTGTGATTTCTATTATCAAGCCACCATACGTATGCATTATCACCTTCATTTTGAATGAGGCTTTAATGTGCTTTCAGAACAAACATCTTATTAAAAGCAAGATATACTATTGTACTCAATTTATTAACACCCTGTAGGATCTTCAGTTTAAAATCGAGAGGTACAATATGCTAAGAAAAGCTTTTGCAGGCTGCTATTGTGCACATTTTCTAAGAGTTCATTGAATTTGTGGCACAGATGAAGCTAGGTGTTTTTTTGAATTTACCTTTCACCCTCAAATTCAGTTGCTCATGTAAATCTGGGATAAGTAATTCATAGCACTTTACTACCTTTGGTGAATCAGAAATGGACTTCAAGGATGCTGTTTATTTTGTCTGTAAGTTTTTTTGTCAAATGTTTTCATTTCAAAACTAACAATATATTTTTCTGTGATTTGTCCTTGTCAATATAACTAGGATCTGACTAGTTTTCTCAGTTTCCAAGGAAAACTCATTTCCCTGTTGCTTGTCACATGTTATTATAACCCTTTTTACACCGAATTTAGGAAATGAGCTAATATTTTGGAAGAGTATTAACCAACTTAACTTTGTTGTCAATATTTACTAATTGGAAGAGAGAGAATTATTTTTTTAATTAAAACTAAAAACACCTGATATGATTGAATATGCACAAAAAAGTAAATCAATGGCATTAGACTCAAATATAGCTTCTCATAATGAAGGCAGACTTCTAAGTTTGAGAAATTCAGAAAATACTGCAAAGGTTGGGTTCTTACTTCAGAGAGGGAATGCCATTCATAAGAGCAAACCTTAGAGATTTTTTTTAAAGGAAATTAAACTCAAATATGTTTGAAATATTCCCTGCCAGAAAGAGCAAATACTGTGAATATATAGATATGGACTTCTACACGTATTATTTAATATTAAAAAACAGAGCTTTTCTGAAAGTCTGAGATGAATGGGTTGGATTTTTGGAAGTGGAGATATTTGTGGATTTCTTCACTCCACTTGCTTGTGTTTTTTTTTTCCAAATGACAAAACCACAGGTGTCATGCAGGCCCTGGTATCTTACTTTCTTTTGTCCCAGGATTCGTGTAAGATACTAGATGAAATTTCAGCTTATCTTTATCAAGTCACATTACCTTTAGAAAATGACCTAACAGGAGAGTTGGAAAGTTTCCATATTTAAAAGTTTGTAGACTTCTATACTCCTAAGAAACACTGTTCCTAGAAAAGAGGCTTGTGCAATGGATAAGAACAGAAAATGTTTGATGTCTGCACTCTTTTGCAGTTGAAATACCATAGAAATTTTAATAGATGTTTCATTTTGTTTAGACTTTCAAATGCTCTGGGAGTTCAAGACAATCCTATTATTAAGAGCTGCATTTTGCTCAAGGGATTTGGGAATTCTTAGCTTCCCGTCTCCTGAGTATAGTGTAATTCTCATTCGAATTTAAACAAAAGGTGAAAGTGTGTCTCTTTTATGTCCTGCAAATGATGATGTGTGATTGAAGTAGTGTCAGATATTTCTGTAGACTTGGCCACAAAGCAAGAGATGTGCATAACACAGAGCAGAGAAATTCTTCAAAATTAGCAATATCCTAACATGCCCTAACATCATGTAAAGAAATGCTTAAAAAGTCTACCTGATTTGACCAGAAATGTATCTGTTAAGCATTTGCTTTCTTTTTTCCCAGTTACTTCTTTCTATCAGCTATGAGCAAATAAGAGCTCTATAAATACACAAACAACTCTAGGTCTCATTGGAGGGATATGAGGATTTATCAAGTCTTGAGAACTATGGCCACCTCTGTGACTGTGATTCATGTGTTTGTAGAACACACTATCATTCTGTTTTAATTTTCCCATTTTTTAGTCACAAATTATATTGCACTGAAATACTGTGAAATGTAACTTTTTTGAAAATGTGAGAATAAATATAAAAATGACCAGACCAGATCCTTGCTTTTAAAAATGGGTGAATAATCCCTGATGAATTATTAATTCAGGTACGATTGTCTTAGTCCTTTGGGCACTACTACTTCTCAGGAGGGTAACTTCAGTTTTGCATTTCTTAAGAGTTACACATGAGTGCAGTAGAACTAAAAAGTTTGGCTCTATTGATATTTTTCTGTGCTTGCACAAAATTCTAGTGTTTTCACCTCATAAAACTTCTTGTACTTTGTCCTTTTTTGTGAGGTTTTTTTTCTCTACATAAAAATTTAAAGAAAACTTCCAGCAAAAGTTTTCTGCCAGACTGAATGTTCTCCATATAGGCAAGTTTAATTTCATCTAATTTGCTATGGGCATCATAGTTTAAAAGACCTCTAGACCTAAAGTATTCTAAAATGCTCATAGAGGAAGTCTTGCCATAGCACTTCCCCACCTTTCCAATAGAACATTTCAGTTTTATTTTACCAGTATTTGTATTTTACCAGTATTTTGTCCTAAAGCTGTCTTGCTGTGAAAAACGGTGGTTTGTTTTTTTTTTTCACTTTTGGTGAGAGATACCAGCAAAAAAAAAAAAAAAACAAAAAACCAAAAAACCCAGAAGCTGGATTAAAACTGATTTTTTTTCAAAACTATATTATTAATATATTTATTAATCCCAAGTGATGATTGCCATTTTTTCTGCTGGCAGTTGACTTGACTTATTTTCCTTATTACAGGGATCACACCACATGGGAGATTTAATTCCAAATACTTCCAGTCTCTCTCGGTCTTTCATCTTTTGGGTCTACATTAATTACATTGGGGCATGTAAGAGTATGTGAGCATACAAAACCTGTTGAGATGATGTTGGAGGCATGTAGAAAGCCAGGCAGAATATTACCTCCTGCAGACCTCCCAGCACAGTCAGCTGAGAATGCTTCCTGTGCATGCTGTGCCACAGAATGTGTCTGGGCATTGCTTAGGTGTCTTGGGGACAGCTGTAACAAGCACAATATGGACGAAAGCAGAGAGTGTTCAGGATTGATCTGTGTTTTATTTTAAAACGCAGACATCATACTGTCTGTGAAGAATAAAGCATGCTCTATCCTAAAAAGTCATGTGGTTACACATCAGTAAGCATCCTGTGTCAAGAATAACCACCAAGAGGAAATATTGTTCAAGAGAAAACAAGTTTTATTTGTAGCAATAGATACATAGCAGTTACAGATAAATTAACTTTGAAAATTGGAAAGAAAAATCCATCAATTTAGTAAGTTCTTCAGACATTCGACCAAGAGCAGTAGGAAAAATTTCCTTCTATTTCTGTAAAAAATTTACAATATTAGGAATTATGCCATGATTGTGAACTATGAATGCTGCTTTTATGAAAAAATAGCTATGACATGGACAAGAGAGGATTTCCTTTACAGATTCACATCAGTAGTTTCTGCTGACACAGGAACAGTTCACTGAAGTACTTACATGTGCTAGTAAGAGTAGAGAAGTGCAAATCCATAAATCTAACTGAACTGGTGTATGTTTGTCAAGAATAGGATGCACTTAATTCATTCAGCTCCTCGTGTCATCTCTGTATTGATAAGAAAATATTAAGATAAATACAACTGAATTCATCAAATGCTTTTATCTGTACATGAGTTCTGCAATATTGTGTTTTCAAAAGCTTTAAATGTTTTAATATGAAACAGAGCAAATAGTCTTCTTTATTAGTTCAAGATAATGGATTAAATCTTACAGATTTCTGAGATATTAGATATGCTTTTCCCTATTGCTCAGTGCTTATAAACAACATTTAGGTGATACTTTGGGAATCAGACAAATTTTAAGATTGTGCTGGTCCTACTTAAATGGGTAGGAGTCGTTTTTATGCACATATAAATTATATAAATTTTCCTCTGTTTTATACTTACACATGTATTTATACCTGTATCTACATGCATATATGCTCAAAGAGATCATCTAATAGTGGTTGTGTATTTATGTCTATGTGCAGGAACACACATTTAGCTGAGTCTCTTGGAGGTCTAAAAGGAACTAAAGCTGGTGGGTTCAGATAGTCTGAGCACACAAGTGGTTAAACTAGAACGTGCCCATACTTTTGAAATTTTACCTCTTTCGTGTTTTAAACTCCAGGAATATTTTATATTCAGTGTGAACAGCATCTTTGTGTCTTACTGCAGGAAGGAAGTCCTGGCCCTTGGAGTCAATTTGCACAGTCGGTGAATGCACGCTCAGTGCAGGAAGCCATGGTTTACTTACGCCTGTGATTTTCAGTTCACTGTGTCCAAATAACACACAGACTGTGCTGGTCTCATAAGGATAGTGGGGTTTAGCACAATGCTGATAAAGGGTTAGATCACTGGGCAAGTGTTTGGAGGTATTTGTAGTACAATGCCTGCTGAAATAGTTTTGGAGGACTTTTCTAGGCAAAAAGTGGCTAAGTTAGGATGGCTTCTGCTCATATAGTTTTCTGGAGCTGTAAGAGTTTTCAGCCCGTCATGTTCAGTAAACTTCCTAAAGTGAAACTGTGAATGCTGAAAGCCTGGGTGCAGAGAGATTTCTCAGTTTTCTGACAGTGTCTGTGTGAAAGCCTTGTTTTCTCACGGATGCTATTGGAAAACAGTTGAAAGATTTTGCAAACTATGGCATTGTTACGATATCAATGAGAAAATATCTGAAGTAAGTGTTGTTGGGTTCAGCCAATCCCTCTGGGGGGTGGTTGGTCAGTGAACCAATAACCTTATGTCAGTCCAGCGTGCTAAGGTATATAAGCGAATTTGTAAATTAATAAAGGGTCAGTTTCTTCTCACCCTAAACTGTCCATGTCGCTGTCTTCTTCTATCTCTGCTCACTAGCGACATGAAACCAAAAGAAAACAATCTCTAGCAAGGTGGATTGCAAAGTTTGTAGCGTGAACTGTGTAAAATGAAAAGGGGGAAAGCAAGGCAAGGCAAGGCAAGGCAAGGCAAGGGAGGGGAGGGGAAAGAGGCCCATGAAGTTTTGGCTGTTGCCAAAGAGGTCATTGATGGGAGAAGTTTGGAATGACTGCTTTGCTGCAATAATCTCCTGCCTTTCTCTGCAGTTTTCATTGCTATGTCTTCTCTGGGTGTGAACATGGCATCACCCTTGACAAGACACTTCACCCTTTTTTGCAGCATTCCTTCTTTCCTCTTCAGCCTAAGTTTCCCATCTTCCATTATCCCTTTTTAAACACTTTTAGTTTCTCCCTCTTGTGCTTTCTGCAATCTCAGTTCAGCTTCTGTAGTACTGTGTAATGGTGCTGTGGAGAGCTGAGCTGAAATAGTCTCAAGCAACACAGCATAAATTTTGGGGAACAAAATGACGCATTTCTTCAAACTAAAATCAGTTTAATATATACTTTCCAATTTACTTCATACTCTCTTCTTCGCTGTGGTCTTCCGGTGCTAAGCTCTTTTTCCAGTAGCCTTCTTGGTTAGGTTTGCAGGAGCCTTTCTGACTGTCTTTTTTGACAAATACCTGCCTTGATTTCATTTTTTTTTTTAATTGAGAGAGCTATTTTGCTTGTTCAAATTTCTCACATTGGCTCTTTCCTCACATCTTCACACTTCTGTGATATATCTGTCTGTCCACCCTGAATTCTAAAAAAGAGATGAATTCCAAAGAAGTGCTGATTTGTAAAGAATTTGAAAGTGAATAATACAGTGTAAGGGCCCAAACTTACACGTGTTAACATAGATTCTGATGGGAGTGCTAAAATGCTGTGAACTTCAGTAAGTCTCTGCCTAGAATAAGATTCATTGATATAACATTTAAAACACTTTTTGAATTGTGTGCAGTTTTTGTACTAGAAGGATGTGCAAATCCATAACTAGATTATTCCTTCTCTGAGTTGTTAAAGCCCGAGACTGCTCCCAAGGAGAGATTGCTGTTCTCTCCGTCCCACTGACAGCCAGCAGCCACCAGTCTAGCTTTCAGAGGTTTCTCTGTATTTCTTTGCAGTTTGTGGCATAAGCATCAAATACCTGATGAGTGAAAAACCCCTGTTGTGATTCATGTAAGGAAACACAAACCTCTTTTCATTTAGTGCAGTTGTTAAGACCGAGAATGAGAAACGTAATAGCAAGATGTTGGGGGTTTTAGGAGTTCTCCTGTTTTCCTTTTTCTCTTAAAGAATTTTTCCCTTATATGTTGCCAGTGGGACAAATTACTGGGTGCTTATGAAGAACAAAAGAGCCGGCCACAGAGGGCAGGGGTCCAACTAGCTACCTGTTTTTCACCTGGGGGGTGGGGGAGCAGGGTTTGCTGGTGCCCGCAGTGTTCAGAAGGAGTTGGTCAGAGCTGGAGGTTCCTGCCTTTCAGCTGCTTTCCTTCTACCTGAGAAACCCGGATTCCCAAGCCCACCTTTCCCTGCCCTGCTGGGAGCCGGGCCGCAGCCGCCCTGCTCCTGCCGCCGCTTGGACCCTCCGCTACACTATAACCCTACTCACCCTCGCCAGCTGAGACCTCCTGGAGCTCCCACTGCAGCCCCGGAGTTTGCTACATCTCGTCTGCCACCCGGGATCTGTGCTCGTCTCTGCTGTTCCAGCCTGCTGCTCCCGAGAGTCCGGCCGGACACCGGGATCAGCTGCCCAGAGGGTTTGTGAAGCTTTTCGTCCATCCCTTTCCTGGGACCCCGAGCCGCCCCCGCCAGCTGTGACTGGAACTGCACCGAAGGGGGAAGTGCCTGACAGCTGAGAGAGGCTGGCACTGGGTTTGTGGTTCTGTTTGCTGTTACTGCCATAATTATTGTTGTTTGTTTGCCTTGCTGTACATATATATATATTAGTAAAGAACTGTTATTCCTACCCCTCATATCTTTGCCTGAAAGCCCCTTAATTTCAAAAATTATAATAATTCGGAGGGAAGGGGGTTGCATTTTCCATTTCAGGGGAGGCTCCTGCCTTCCTTGACAGACACCTGTCTTTCAAACCAGGACACAAGATGCTGACACAACTCTTGCATCCTATTTCTCTTGCGCATGGCTTCCAGCATACCAGTGTAACATCAATAATTAAGAAGAAAAGTAATTTTGTTCTAATTATTTGTGATGTGAGCCTTTTGCTTGTAGTGATTAACTGGAAAAGTCTTCATCATGTTATGTTAAATAGTAAAATGAAATATTTTCCAGCTGCTGGCTTGTCTCATGCCACTGAACTACTCCTGAAATAAGGTGTGCTCCTGAAGCTTCGCTTTATTGCAATGATTGACTGCAAGACGTGCACAAAACAGCTGCCAAAGCTGAATAATTAAATTATGATTCCTTCTGTTCTTTATTAATTAGGTGAGCTTGGGATAATTCTTAGAGCCTGGTAACTGCTGTCCAGAGTTGTTTTATCAGAGATAGAGAAAAATAATTTAAATTAAAGTCTTAAGAAAGATTTGTATTTATAAGAGGCCCATTAAAACAATTAACAGTCAATATGCCAGACATTTGTTACGTGAGTAAACCAAAGCAATCTGAAAAGAAAACATGGCCTGACATATTTTGAACTTCATTACCTTTTGTAAAGGTGCTTTTCACATTTAGGAGGAAATGGAGAGATTTGGCAGAGTTTTTTCCTAGTATTCATGCAAATTGTGCAAGATGAGCTATAGGAATTGTTATTGGTTTTTTGGGGTGGTTTGTAGACACACCTAAAGTGATTGAATAAACTCAATGAAGATTTGATCCAGACAGGGAAAGAAAAGAGTGTTTTTAAAATATATATATTAGAGATCATTAACTTTACAGGTCAGTGTCAGCATTGTAAAATGTAGTCCAAAGTTTGGATCATACTTTCGTAATTTATTTGTGAAAATTTATTTTTCCTGTGTTACACAGTATTGTAATACCCTGTAGAAATACGTTAAAATCTTCCTAGATTTTAGTTTTCATATGTGGATAAAAGAGTAAAGAAAGAGCTGTATAAGGCTCTCTGCTGATGCAGTTTAAGGAAAATTATGCAAAATGTTGACATTTTTCTATTCCAGTGAGATTTTTAAAAGACATTAATGTTATCTGGGTATTTTTGCTTAGACTTTAGTTACAGTGACTTTGTGTGATATGTTTCTTGTGATATACGACTTTTTTTGTGAAGATAAGCCTTGGAATATACATAATTCAGCCACTCTTATGGATCACCGAGAAGCTACCCTCTTGAGTTTTTACTCCATTTTAGTGTCATATGCCTAAAATTTGATTCCTTTTTGTAACAGCTGATTGCAGCATTGATAAACGTGTTCTTATTTGTGGGTTGTAATGGATAGAACACAGTGGCAAGGTAACAAATGTACACACTTTTTTGGGGGGAGAAATTCTACTGAATGTTTGCCTATTGCATGGTAGAAAATAATTTTCTCAAAGGCTTTTGCAGATTTGTTGGAGTTGGAGGACTGGCGTATTTTCTATATTTGGTTATGATAGTGCAAGAGGTTCATTACATCCTAGCACATACATAAGTATGAATTCAGAATGCCAATTTCTTGTGAATCCAAAGTAAAATAATGTCCAAATTGTTTAACTAGGCACCTGTGCTCTACTAGTTGCAGTATTTACAATCTAGATAATACACAGTCAGTTTAGACTTTTCTATTTTAATTTATTTCATTTTTATATTCTTTCATCAACTAAAGAAAGTAGTGCTGAATAATTATAATAAACGTACTTTGCTGCTTTAATTAAACTGATCAGATAGTGTGATATAGAGGTTAATTAGCTACTAACAAATTAATTTCATTTTCCCACCTGGAAATCTGCTTTGTAATCACTTGCATTTTGCCTTATGAAAAGAAGCCATTCGCAGTTGCTTATACTTCGAGGAAGTTACTGTGATGAGGAAATTAGCAGTTTCCTGGACCTTTTGGAAGAATTTATTTAACAAAATTAAAATGGATTTAAAATATTTTTGTTCCTCAGGGTTGTCTCTGTCTTCCTTGCTTTTGGCTTAGAGGACTGGAGGAAGAATAGAGAGGATGGTTATTTCTATCTCTTTACATATGTAGCTGGTTCTTTTAAATTTGGTAACTCCAGAAGAGTCCCCTTATGATTTTCTTTCCTGGTCATTTGTCACACGTGCAAGTACCTAAAATCCTAGGTTTTACTGTGGATCAAAGTATCATTCTTGAGGATAATTTTTCAGCTTGACTAACTAAAATGACAGTCAGTCTGTGAAATCGGCAGCTATACCAGAGAATAATACCAATGTGGTTTTGCAGCTCTAAATTTTCCGTCACTAAATTTTCATTCCTGCATGAAGTATTTGGCCTTTGATGCTCTGCAACCAAAAAAAAAAAAAGCTTAATGTTTGCCACGTTTGATTTACTTTGTTCACCAGTTGCACTAAAAAATTAAACTAAATGTTAAAAAGTCCCCAAAATTAAAAACAATTCATAAAAAAATAGACTATCCTTATCAGTAGGCAAAATGCCAAAATTCCATTGTTATATTAACAATTATCTGCACGTCCAACAGAGATTGCTGTTTGACTGCAGGCCATTGAGCCAGGGGATGCCTTTATGCAGAAGTTATTCATGGGGTGTGTTGTATTCTTTCAGAAGAACAGACAGCTCTGTAGATTTTGGTTTAGGTGTGTGTCTGACTTGTATTTCTCGTCATCTTACGGGCTCTATTACATTTAACCTCACACGTTCAACTACTTTTGACTTTTAATTCTACCGTCAAAGTGCAACTAGTACTTGAAATGTATTCTTAACTTTTTTCATGAAGTTAAGTATCATCCTGGCAGCTTAAGTAGTCCAATGGCAGTTTCTAACAGTTATTCTTACAGTGAAAAATAACTCAAAATTGGGGAATTTTGTTTGACATGGAGAAATGTTGCCTATTTTTAGAGTTTCTGCGATGAATTATAAGATCTGAAGACATAAGTACTCTTTCTAGTGTTTGTTATCCTTCATTTTGAGGTTGCAGATAACCTTAATACTCTTCACTACTTCCCTTTTTTCTAAGTAAATGTATGATGTAGCATAATATGGACACTGAGGCAAAAGAATAAAAAAAATCCTACTTATTGTATCCTGTGAAAAATAGCAGGGTTTCCTCCTGCGATTTGAATGTGATATAAAAAAACTTCTTACTCAGCTGTACTAATTATAATTTGCACAAGAAAAATTAAATCAAGCATGGTTTAATCCAGCACGTAATTAGATATTGTTACAGGGAGCAGGGGGACACGAGGAAAGGAGTCACTGTGAAGGTCAGGCCAGTGAGTGGAGCAGGGAGTGGATGGGTGGCAGCAGCACCTTTGCACACACAGTCGCTGTGCACAGAGTAAGCTGAGACCTGCCCTGGTCACTGGGCTGGTGAGTTGGCAGAGCCCAGCCTGGGGTACGTGGGATGTCAGATACCTAGAGAAGATTTATGTTGGAATTTCAGATATTTCCAAAGTTTTATATTCTTCCGAGTTTAGACTTCAATGAACTCTTTGAAGATCTCAGTTTTTAACTCAGATACCTAAAATCTGACCAGCGTCAGCACTGCTGTCTTTGGATCTAGACTCAGATCAAAATTCCTCAGAATTGATGTCAAGGGCTTGAAAGTATATCTTTCATATAATGTGTTTTTATCTGGATTCTGTATGTGTGCTTTACACTTCTCTGTTTATACAGATGCCTTATATAAGCCTTATATAAGGCTTGTATGTTTTAGTCCCGCTGTCAAGCATGCAGATAATTGATAAATTACTCATTTATCACTATGATGAATCTGTGAATGGTCAAGTGATCACCTCATGAAAACTGTCTATAAATTTTAAGGTTTATGGATTGATAATTTCAGTGAAGGAATAACCTGTAAATGAAGGCTGAAAAAGTTGATCCTTCTCACCATTTAAAAGAAAGAATATTCTATGACAAAGAGTGTGCAGCACCTTTAATTCTCCTTTATGTTATTTGCTGTAATCTTCACCTTCAGCTTTTCATTTCAATTATTAGTCTCAGTGGAATCTTGAGAAAAGCCCTTTACATAAATCTGATAAAAAAGGCTTATCATAAATTATGGTGCAGACCTGGAAGGTTTTAATTAGTGTATGAAATTTAAT
Source organism: Lycocorax pyrrhopterus obiensis (assembly GCA_014706295.1). NCBI lineage: Eukaryota > Metazoa > Chordata > Aves > Passeriformes > Paradisaeidae > Lycocorax > Lycocorax pyrrhopterus. Next base: position 9,919,599 of record JACSVZ010000015.1, read on the forward strand.
ATTCTGACAAAGCAGTTATTTAATCGAATTATATTTGGGGGAAAAATGTCTAACCCGAGTGACTCATTCGTCCATATTATGGGTAATATAGTGACATATTTTTTGACCGAGTGTTATTTCACTGTTTGATTTTTATTTTAATAGTTTGATTTTTAAAATATCTTGTTTCTATGTCCAGTTTCAAGATCATGTTTTAAATGCACTTTCTAACCGGTTTGTTACAGCCCGTGTTCAGGCACTGTAATTGCATGCATACACTGTAATTATAGTTGCAACTGGTTTACTATATTGCCTGAAATTTTGTTCACTTTAAAGACAAGTGATAAATCAGTGTTTTTGCACATGGATACTGAAGGGGAAGAAAAAAGCTATTAGCTGCTCATACCCTTATTTTATATGAGTCATTTCACTTATATAAAATCACAAAGCTGTAACAAAAGACATGGTAGTAGTTGACATTCTTTCATTTTTTTTCCATATTTGCAAGCTTTTATTCCCTAATGTTATCCTCTTTAAAAATAAATGTAATATTTTTATGTGTGATAGGCTATATTTAGCTTTCTTTTCTTAAAGGTCTAATTGTGCCTTAAACTGCATGTCAGACTGTATAAAGGATTAAACTAAAACTGCCTGGATTATTTATCATAGGATTTATTAGGATAGGTTTAAACCTTAATTACCCCAAAGGTATTAGAGTGAACTTTTTTTAATACATTTCTTTATCCTTTAAGGGGATACAAGGAATTTTTTTTTTTTTTAAATTAAAGTGAATATTTTGCCAACACTTAATTAAATGCTTATTTAGCATTTGTAGGCATTTACACTAATTTCCTTTGGTCTACCTATAAAGAGTGAAATGGACCAGTATTATTAATATTTTTATTGCTTCATGCAAAGCAAAAGGACTACCAGTTCTTTTACTAATGTGACTGTGTTTTCCAAGTGTGTGGGATTAATATGATTTTAAATGTTCTCCAAATTTGTGTCTATAATTCTAAGAACTTATTTTTAAACTGAAGAGTCAAGATCAGACTTGTGTTTGCAGTACAGTTTGGTTTTTCTCAGATTTTGATTTCTTTCTCTACCTCTTACCTGCAAACTAAAAGAATCCTCACTACCTGCAGATTACCTGAAATATAGAGGAGCTTTTGTACATTGCCTCACTTTGGATGCTTTAGCACTTCTTGGGTAAATACTTAGAAGTCATGGGAAGTATCCTGTTTTAAAACAAAATCCAAATAAACATATTTGGCTGTAATTTCAGATATCAAAACGTGCACTACTAATTATGTGGTAATATATATTTGCAATATAATCTGCTACACTAATTTTAGGTTTGCCTCCAGTGGTTTCCTGCAGAAAACCTTTGCGTTTTGGAGATCTTTAACAAACGCTCTTCTGTTTTCTTTTCTGAGGGAGCTCATTATTTACTAGTGTCTCTGTAATGGCTAAAAGTGTAATTTTTTTTTACTTTCACATTTTACCTACAATTGTTTTGGAAATGCATCTTTAAGGGAAAAAAGGATAATTGTGATATCTGTCAAAATTAATGCATTATATTAATTTCTTATGATATGAAAAGCTGAAGAAAACCTTTTTTCTTCTCCTCCCCCTTTCTTTATTTTATTTTTTTTTAATAATCTATTTATTTTCTTGTAGTTCATTATAGAGGCTCACAAAGTTCTATAATTCACTTTAGGCCAATCTCCCCTGTAGGCCTAACACCATTTTGGACTGCATCACAGGATCTGGGTTCAGTAGAGCCTCTAGGCAGCCCATGGATAGACCTGAGGGTTTATGTAATCTTAACCACAGCTTCAGTGGAAGCAACTTTTCTGAACAGACTGCACTGGATGTTTGTTGAAAAAGACTTCAAAAAACAATCTTTAGACTAGTTGGTGGAGCACATATTGCAGGAAAAGTTCTTGGAATTCTAGCATAAGGTTAAGAGAGGAGGTTTTCCTGCAGACGCCACTACAAGACAGGCATGACCAGGAGCTTTGATTCTGGCACTTGGTAAAGGAGGATGTATATATCTTACCAGCAAAATGGCATAGATGTACTATTACAATTTTTGCTGTACATAATTATCTGTAGTGTCCAATGTCTTGTTGCAATGTGATCCCTTCTCGTTGCTTTTGAAAGAACTTGCTTGGAAAAAGCATTATTTCCTGAGATGAAAAGCCCACTTCAGCTTCATACATGTAATCCTGAGTTGAGTTTAGGCATTTACTTGTTGAATCAATGGACTGTGTCTGTAAACATGCTCTGTAGAGAAGCAAAATCTGAGTGTAAGTTAGTGTTGGTGTGAGCTCAAATTTCATCTGCAGATATTCTGAAAGATGATGTTTTCCCATGCTTTCCTTCTACACGTCTCTTCAAATCTCTAGAGACAGAGATTATAGAGACCATCAGCTTTGGATTTTGTGTGGTGAAATTTAAGAACTTATTAATATTACCCAATTTGTAATGTTTCCCATTGGAATTGTTTTCTACCATGAGCTGGAAAACAGAGAACTATTGAAATGAAAAGCAGTGTAAAGACAGTGGAATAATCTCACTTCAGCAGATAATACTACCAATGAAAGTGTGGAAGAAAAATTATGGTGGAAAAGAAAATAGTAAGAGTCAAAAATAAAACATTTATGACCTGGTCCTTAATGTAATTTTTATATGGCTTGCCTATGTCTCAGATACTAAACCTTTTTGCTTTGAAAGGGGAATTAAAGATGTAGAAAACTACCCTTCACCTTCCCAGCTGCAGAGATTTTTTACAATCACATGCTGATACTACACTAAAGTTTTTTATTTATGCATGTGGTCTCCTAAAGTCATTCTTTCATTAGTTTAACTTCAGAACTGTGTTACAAAATCCCTTCAGTGGTGAACAGAAGTGAGTCTTTACCCCCTCTCGCTCACAACATTACTGGATAAAGAACAAAAATAAATATCTAGGATATTTACACTGTACCTTTGGTTTGCTGACCAAGTTTGCAGTATTACTTGGTGGCAAAAGTGTACAACAGTGGGAAGATTCAAATTCTTTGTGTCAAGAAGTTAATAAATAACTAAACTACTCACTTGAGAGCTAGCAACAAAGCAATTTGTTCTTGTCAACTAGAAGTGGTTAAATTATGAAAAATTGTCCTCTAAAGATCTGAGTGATCCATGAATCTAATTTGTGAACCATACAGCATTCAGTGTGTTGTAGCACTGGGTATCTTGTATTTTCTATATTAAGAGTAGTGAGATATGTCCAATGTCAGTGTCAGTTTATGCATTATATAGGTAATATTTCCAGGCAGGGTAATGGACTACAAGATATGAATAGCCTGACAAAAAAATATCTTAAGTCATTTGGGCAGGGAGCATTTATTTTCATTGGTAAATATATCATGTTTCTGAAATATAATTCTAATAGGTGATTTAAAAAATACTGTTCAGTTCAGCAGAGATAGTAAAGCTATGCCAGCTTTGAGAAATTTAAACAAATAAAAAAGTAGAAAATACAATGAAAATATAATTGTGAAAATAAAGAATCATTTTGTTAAGTAGATAAAGAGACTTGTGTCTATTGATGACTGTGTTAAAAATCCTGTGCAATAATGATTTGATGACAGGGTAAACAAGAGCAGCGGAGAGAGGCTCAGGAAATAAACTCATATCTAGATGAGAGTCAATACAAGAGAGGGCCTAATAGAAGTTGTGTTTCATGAAAACGTTCCTTTTAAAAATGAAAGCAGTAAACAAAAACAATATATCCAGTTAATTATGTCTGTATTGCTTTTCCTGCTCTCATTTTTACTGACAAAAACCATCTAGGGATGAGACTGTGAGGTAACTGCTCTAATACAACCTGCCATAAGGAGTTGTGGTTAATTTTTTTTTTTTTTTTTTTTAACAAAACAGATCACCTTGTGATGAAAACACTTGTGTTAACATTTCTGGCTAGTACCAGTCAGAGCTGGACCCTTTGCAGTTTCAAATGTTGTCTCCTAAAGAATCAGAGGGGCTTTTGAACCGATCACATTATTTGCAGAACAGTTATTTGTACATAGCTATTTACAAAGTGAAGAGGAACCAAAGAAAATAGAATCTTTTGCTCCTTCTGACTTACTCAAAGGCTTCCACAAGCACTTTATGGTGTTTTCTTTACAACAATCAAGTGAATAAGCAATTAGCCTCAGTCTTTAATGATGAAAAGAATTTTCTCCTGTGTCTGTACTGTTGAGATCTATGTTTCTTGTCCAGATACCAATACAAAACCAACTGACCTATGGATAGAAGAGTGTCGTGATGGAAAAGTGGAGAAGTTCATTTTGAGGGAAAAGGACGAGTTTTTGTTAATAGCATTTACCTCAAAATGGCATTTAGCTGATCTGTAATATATTTCATGTTTGACTCTCTAAAAGGTCACAAAGGAGAATAAATGATATCATTATTTATGGAGTGAGTAAAATTATGGTTTGTAAAGATGAACTGCATTACCTTGTAATACATGTCATACTTTTTTAGTGAAAGTAAAAATTGTTGTTGGCTTACCCACTTGAAAAATGACTACTGAAAACATTCTTTCCTGTTGGTATTTATAAAAGAAAACACTTTGTTTTGTTCAACTTTCTATTTAGATACATAAAAGGTATTACCATAAAAAAATGAAAAAAAAAAAATTGAGACAATTTTTGGAGGTCAACAGCAATCACCTATTTTAAGCACACTGCTGGATATGAAGAAATGTAACTCCTGCTTTTCTTTATTCAAAATCTGTAATGGTACTTAAAAATACTATGTTCATACGTGTCTCTGTTTCATACAGAAATGCAAAACAAAACTGTATTCCATAGGACATAGACCTCAATTTTCAAACTGCTGTAGAAGTTAACACTGAATGGAATTTCTGACTGATTTTGGAATGGGAACTAGCAACCTCCTTCTTTGCTTTGCTTGAATTACATGGTACAGTGTTTCCACAGAGCTGCCAGGATCTGCTCTACGCTCCCAACAGCCAGACTCTCCTGTGATGTATTTTCACAGATTTTATTTTCGCAGTGGGAGGTGAATAAAACAATGAACATGTGTGCAGCAAATACTTACTCCACTTAGCAAAGCCTGTGCCTCGGTGTATCTATTGCCTGCTGGATGTCATGGTGCATAAATCCCCTAATTGCACAGTGAAAGTCACATGTCTGTGACAGAAACAGCTTATGGAAGCCTTTTATGAGCTCTGGAGTTTGTCCAATGTTATCTGTACTTTTCTAGCTGTGTTTTGAGTGACTTATGTAGCCTCCCACAGAAGAACCATTAAATGAATGAAGTTAAGCACGAGCATGGGAAATTGTGCATGCAACAGAGAGCAAGCAAAGATCAGAGTCTGTCATGTTTCAAAGGGAATACATAAAGAACTGTGGGTTTATTTCAAAATGTATTTTACAATAGTAGAGATTATTGCTACAAAAATTTATTCTCTTTTTTCAAACTAACAGAATTACTTTTCTTTTTCTTACAGAATAACGATATAATCTATTACAATGCAAAAGACGATCAGAATGATGTAAGTAATATGTTTCATTTAATTTCATTGCCTGTAATCTCAGAAAATTAGGGGATTGAAAATATTAATGAAACTCTAAGACTATAATTTAAAGATTTGGCAGAAGCAAAAAAGCAAAAACTTAAAATATCTTCAAAAGTTTCCTCAAGAGCCAGACAATATTTTGTGTTCTAATTCTCAAAGTCTGTCTCCTCTCATACAGTTTGAATTACTGGTCAGGGAGAAAATGTGCTGGAGAATGAAGATCCTGACAGCAGTATAATTCACTTTTTGAAATGTAATAAAATCATAATTATTGGATTGGAGAATCAAGATGATAAATGTAAATAATTCACTTTACTCTGAAGGAACCATTTTCTGGCCTTATTTTCCAAGATCATATTATGTTGTTCTGTATTCTTTGTAATAATTTTTTTACATGAGGAGAAAGAAGATGTGAAATGTAACTGAATAATTATTTTCATTCACTTTGTGATCATTTATGTGACTGTCATAAGATTTGGGAAAATTGAAAATCCAATCACAAGATTTAGAGCAAATGTATGATACTTCAATTCCTGATTTACTAAAACTCTTACTTTAAAGGTTTGAAGTCTCCTATCTGCCATTAATTGTTAAAAATCTTAATGTGTTCTGGAGGCAATACAAGTTATCCTCACTTTCACTGGCGATAATACAACTGCTTGTCTTCATTATAGATTTAATTTATAAAACCATAGAAAAATGTTGTAAATGTATTAATCAGAACTGCCAGCATTCTTCATTTGCACTTTTTAATCAAGTGCACTTTAGAGATTGATGGCATCACTATTGTAATTGATGCTTCTGCTGTAACGCAATTAAAGAAGGTACATAGATCATGTCAAGCAGAACTTTTTCGTATGGTTGTATAGAGTTATGAGTACTTGATTTCAGATACAACAAACTACTGTCCTGAGTTTTAGAGTTTGCATGATTAAAATTCATTAGAAGTAACCTAAATTTGAAATATATTGTTCTGTTCTCATTAAATCCACTGGGATGGCAGGTGCTAATATTCCCTGGAAACAGAATTTCAAAGCTTAAATATTGGATTTTTAATCTAAATATACCAGATAGTGATAGTAGATTGTGGTGTGAAATAAGAGACTGTGATGTATCCGTTATGATTAAGTAGTACTGGGAAAGGTCTTGAGATTACTACTTCTACAACCTAAATCCAAATCTGTTAGGCAAGGCAGGAAAGGAAATACTATTTCAGAGTTTATTTTCTTTGGTTTTTATCATTTTCTTCAGGATATTCTTTTCCCTTCAAGAAAAAAAGTACACACACACTCATCCTAAAACAAATTTTGTTAGACCATATATTCTGTTTTATTTATGTTTCAATTTTAATTTCTTTTTATCTTCTTTTGAACTATTAGAATGAAGTTTATAATAATGTTTATTGTCAAGGAGTGATAAAGATACAATGATCTTTTTGAGTGATGGTGATTTTTTTTAAAAGACCTTCATCCAGATCTCAACTATGTATGCAAACAGCACAGACTCTTCTTCCCTCTTCCTGCCTGGGGAAAAAAAAAAAAAAAAAAAAAAGCTTGAGACAGCTTTTTTTCTTTCAATATTGAGAAATTTTAATATAATCATCTCTGAAGCACTGGTTAGTAAAACTGTGTTTGCAATCCATTTCTTTCTGTCTCTAAGAAGTTCTCTTAGACTAGAGAAAAGAGGACTTTCTTTCCTCTTCCCTGGAGAAAGGAGACTTTCTTTCCTCTTCCGTGCTGGGAGCCTGCATTTATTCACAGGAAATGATATTGTATTTATCTTTGAGTACAATCAAGAATAATTAGTAGCAGAAATTAATTTATTAAAATTAGACATCTGAACTACTCTCTGTGGGTATCTCTAGAGAGCTGTTCAGTTTGTTTTGGGACAGATGTCTGAGGTCATCTGAATTAAATCAGTTCTAGGTGTGTGTTCCTCTGTGTTGACCAGGTTCCTGTAACAGATCCTTTTAGATCTTAGCTTTTGGATGCTGAAGAATTAGAAGAAATTAATCTCACAGTTCTGGCCTGACAATTTTTATTCGTCTCCACTCATCCTTTGAATATTACAGCTTTTTCAGAAGAGCAATTCTCTTAAAGTCTGTGTATTTTTGTGGTGTATGTTTATACGCTGCAGTACCATTTGCTTTCCTTCTTCCCGTTTCCGTAACACATTCAGGAGATCCTTCTCTCATTTTTCATCTGCTGTCATGATGGGCCTTTTCGAATCTAATGACTGGGTTTGCTTGTACTAAAAAAAATAAAAGAGCACGTGAAGGCCAATCGTTCTCTGGCCTTTGGATTTCTCAGTCTCTCAGATAAAATGATCAATTTGTAACCCTGTAGTCCATCAATCAGTAATAGACCTTTTGTACTCTTTATCCTACAACAGCAATTATATTCTGCTTGCTCATTTCCCCCTCCCCCCCAGAGCTCTATGTAATGTGTGAGCACTTGATGATAATTAATGAGTTTTATCCTCACAACAAGGTAGGAGGTATTGTATTCCCATTTTTTATATCTCATAGGAAGATAATGGCCAAACTTGTAATTTAATACAGGTCTCCCAGGTTTTCATCCACTGTCCTTTTCCCAAGAACCCTTTCAGTTTGATGTATTGCAGCCTGTTTGTGCACTTTAATTTGCAGGTGTCAACAGCTTGTTGTATTTGGACAAATGCAGTGCTTATATTGGACAACTGAGTAGTCCCACATTAAGCTGCCCTTTCCCATTAGTTTTCATATTGCTTTTCCTGTTTTCTCATCTTGTCCTTTGTACCCCTACTACTAATTTGTAGTAATTTTGCTTCACTGCTCAATTCTTTCCTCTTCTTTATATTGGTCTCCATTTTATTTCCAGTTATTCCACATCTTGTTTGTAGATTCTTCCTAAATTTCTTTTTTTTTCTCTTTCCTTGTGTTTAAATAATCCACAACTCCTCTATGCACTGAATTGCTCAGCTACTTAATTTTCCTTTATCCTGAATTCTTTCCTTAATGTTTCTCTCATCTCCTCTTTACATTTTGCTCCTTTTCCAAAATTTTTAGTGTAATTTCTTGTCATGGTTTTATAAACTTTTTCCTGCACAAGATACAACAGCCTAAGGAAATGAAGATTTAAAGTTTTCAGTGATCTGATGGAAAGAACTAAGTATTACAAGTAAAGAAATATCTCTAACATGAAACCAGCCACACATCATTGGAAGTCTGCAGCTTCCCTGTAGTTCCTAGGTTTTAATTGGGAGCAGCCAATTGCATCTTCTGGCAAGAGCTGTGTCCCTAGTTAGCACAAGTGATTTATTAGACATCTCCTTCATACAGTGTCATGTTGGTTTGCAGTCATGACTAACGGGGCTGTGCTCCTTGTGCAATTATTGATCACGTACTAAGCGATAGTAGCACTTTTATTTTACTGAATTACTGTAAAATTATAGGTCCCTTCGGGCAGTAAGTATCTGCACAAAGTGTGAATTCACAATGTGACTAGGAGTCAATGTGTGGATTCCACTAGAGGCAAAAATCTGGAGCATGCCTATGGTTGATTTTAAAACAAATACATTTTTTATTACTTTATAATAAAGAAGGAAGAAATTTTTTAAAACCGATAAGCTGTCTGTGCCATATGGTTTAGAAATTTTTCCTAATTCAGTGATGCCTTGTTGTTTTGGAATAATTTGTGAAACGCTAGCTCTCTTTGAGTTTAAACTGCAGCATAAATGCAGCTATCAAGTTGAGGTTTTATAAATACTAAATAAAAAAACATATCTAAGTCAAATTGAAAACTGTTACAGAAATTAGAAAGCATAATTAGTTTGAATGTAAATTCTTCAGAAAAATCATGGTGTATTTTAACAAACATTTTAGAAAACAAAATAATTTCCACCCCTCAAACTTTTTTTTTTTTTTTTTAAATAGGAAGTTATGAATAAGTATTGGGCAGAAATAAGCAGAGACCAGAATGGCATGTTCCTTGTGGGTCTGCTTCTTCCCAAGAAGAGACTTGGAGGTTTAGAGGCATTGACAGTGGTTATGGGAGTTTATTGAGTCTCTGATTATACCCTTACACAAGTCTTGACTTTTCTACTACTTCATGGTGTCAAGGTTGCAAAATTGGCTTATATGTGCACCTATGATTAATTTAGTAAAGAGAAGTCTGTTGATGAATTATCCCAGGTTTACTTGCAAACAAGTCTGAACCTACTGCAGATTTGATCAAAGAAATGCTGGTTTGTTTTTTGTTTTCCTTCAGCCACAAGAATTCAAGAGTTTCCTGGCTTTTCACCTTATAACATACATTGAAAAATGGCCGAATTATTTATTTTGTCCTAGTATGATATTTTATGTATTTTATCATCAGAAAAGAAAAGTTTCCTCTGTAAGCCAGTGTTTCAGGAGCTGTGTGTTGGGTCAGGTAGAGCCCTTGAGGGGGAGATGACAACTGAGTGTGGTCAGTTTGGAGGAGTGTCTGGAACTGAGGCAGGGCAGATGGGGGACTCCAGTGGTCAAATCTCAAACGAGACAGGTATAAAAAGACTTCTAGAGACTGAAAGGGTGATGCCAGATTTCTGCAAGTCCAGCCGCTGTCGGTTGCTGGATTGAAAAGTGAAACTGAGTGTAATGGCTGGCCCTGACACTACATGGGAAGCTGGGACAGTGGCTGCTTTTGCATGTCATCCAGCAGATACAGATTTCCTCTGTCTTTTCAAGGTTTTTAAACCCGCTTCTGATAAAACAGAACTTTAAGAAAATTCCCTTTTAACTGCATGTATAAGAGTAGTTCTATCTCAGTGCTTTCACTGTGTCTGGATGCAAGCATGCAAATAACGAAATCAGTCTTACCATCTGGGTTTAGCTAATGGTGGTCTTCAAAGCATCAGGTTTTTCTGAGCTAAAGCTGCCGACTTTTCAGCATTTCATAGACAGTGAAGGACAGGCACTTCCAATAAGAAATTTATCTCAAATAATTTAGAATGACCTTAAGTGCTAAGCTGTAGAGGATGTAGTCTCCTTTTGCAATAGGGCAGCCTAGCAAGAGTAACCAGCTAACTTCCCTAGCTCCCTCAGGTCTCATTCCCTCTGCTTTCATTGCATGACAACCAATATGGTTTGGCACCACAGTCACAACTATGATGTGTTGTGTTTCTTTTCATCTTCGTTTTGTCCTTTCCTGCTTCGATACTGAATAAATTTTTAAAATAAGTCATAAAATATTTGCTCCAGCTATTCTCATTTACAATAAGCAGGCAAAGTCTATGTCATAGAAATTGGGAAATCTAGATGGATAACTCCACAATAACTGTGATTTCCACGCCCCTGCAAGAAGGTGCCAACAAGTAGGTTTTCTATATACAGCATATCTATTTAGAGCTTATTTTTATGACTGCTATTCTTCATGTGTGCAAGTTGCAGCTACTTTTAGATTTACTTTCTTCTCTGTCTGAGCTATCAAGGTTTTTAACCTGGCCAAGGTGTCGCATGTATCAGATTAAGTAATATTTACATGGATCTACATACTCTAATATTTTCTGTTTGCCACATCTCTTGATGGTATGTGGTAGAATTAGGCATGTGAAAATTTCACTGGAAAACATAATTTACCACTTGTTCTAGACAAAATTTTGTACATTCTTGGAGAATTATGATACTGAAATGGGCTAGTGACTAAATTTGTAAATAGATTGAAATACTATTTGAGTGATGTTTGATGGAGATATTTTGAACTCTTTGAGAACTTGGGCTGCATCTGTCCCAGTTACTTTGATTCTGGGCAATATGGCATGGATTCTATTGAGTTTTTGTTTGTTTTGGTTTCTTACTGTAATGGGTATTAGCTGCACATACAAATGCCTTATTCTAGCCTGTTGTTTGATGCAGATAGAGGAAACATTTTGACGCGGTAGTTTACTCTTAGACTTACATAGACCATAAGAGGGAAAGAAATTTGTGCTAGTATAAATTATATCTTTCATTATGAAAGACTGTCAGAGTAGGACGGTTGATAGACCTGTGTAGGAAACATTTTGATAAGTTTAGACAAATTTCATTAGAACAAAAATTTCTAATCTGTAGTAAATGTCATATTTTTCAACTATATTCTCATTTTTATTAAATATATATCTTGAATATTAACCTATATCTTTTGATAGTGGAATGTATTCCTTGAAATTAATAATTAAGTCTATAATAAACCTAATGTTTTATGAAATGGGGAGGGAAAATTTTGTAGATTTACATAGACTCCCTAACTCATTCCATTTTCAGAAAGAACTTCCTAGTTGTTGTACTTTTTTTGTTTCCTGAGAGTATTCCAAGCCTCTTTCCTGTGCTTCTCAAATATGCAGCATATTCATAGACGTTCCTCTTATAAGTTACTATATTCTAGATAGCAAAGAACATACTTACTTTGGTACATATGTTGAGAAAGTTTAATTTGAATTAACATGTTTTAAAATGAACTGCCATAAAAAGGTAGATCCTTTTTTTTTTTTTTTTTTCAAATGCAGCAATTTACTTGTACTCCAGGGAGTTGTTTCTTGTGTATTGCAGTGTATAATAAAAAGAATATCTATGGCCAAAATACACAAATCTTGCTGTAGTGAAGCTTCTGTTATAGAAATGAATTCTGTTATAATACAACACACAATGTTTTATTTTTCATATATGGGGAGGAGTGAGTAAGCAGGAAAACCATATTTTTTATGTTTTAATCTTTCATCTGTTGTTTATTATTCTTTATATACAAGAGAACTTACTAATTGTAGTAATATCATGGTATTTTGATCTTTTAGGAAAATTCAAGTGTTCTTGCTGTTCACATTTCTCTCTCACATCAGGAATCCTGTGTGATCTAACAGGGTGATTTGGATACCATTCTTTGGAAATCATTGGAACTGATAGTTGAGGGCATGATTGACGTTGTCTACTTTAGTAACAAGACTTTTTGCATTATTTAAAAGGGAATGTGTTTCTTTTACTAAGTATCACTGGGAAACATGTCAGCTCTTTCCATTTCAAGGTCTTACAGGTAAACTTGAGTACAGCCCACGGGGGAAAAAAGTCATTCCTTTGAGCTTCCTATTGCAATTATAATGATCTATTGCCACAGGAAGGAAGGGGTTTTTAGTTTGGTTTTTTTTTTGTTGTTGTTTTTTGGTTTTTTTTTTTTTTTAGTATTATGATTGAAAAAGTAGATGTCAGGTTTATATTACTTTATTCAAATTTGCGCAAGTCTTCCCTTCTCCCAAATGAATATATGTTTGAGCTTGAAATGAAAAATACATGATAATGAAATAAATGACTGCCCCAAAGCTATCTCCTACCTGTGAAACTGAGTTATGAAATAATAATGGCAAGAGTGATAACTGTAGGTGCCAGTGTCCTAAAAAACATGAGAATGTTCTTAATGTGGAGAATCCTACCTTGAAGGCAAATTTGCACAAAGGAGCAGTGCTTGAAGTCTCCCCATGGAGGCTGAGTTTGTGCCACATCAAAGATCAGAACTCAGCCCTAAAGCTAGTGATTCATCAGTTTAATGGAAAATTTCTTGCTTCAGGATATTTCCTAGTAATATCAAATGCATGACTGATAACAATTGCAGTGAATGCAGTGTAATTTTTTATTGGTAAATAAGAGCAGCACCAAAAGCTGAACTTGTCATAGGATGTTTATAGCACTTGCAACAGTGAGTTTTAGCGAGCAATTTGTTGCCTGATTACAGATACCAGTGTTGGATGAGTGTTCTGATGTGTCACTCTGAAGTGTGTGGGTCACATTGAGACTTTTAAATTGAACAAAACAAAACAAATTACTCAATCTGATGTTTTCATATGAATGGTCGAAGGTGGAGGTAGGCTTTGAAAATTCCAAATCAGATCAAGAATCCTGGAAAGGAGCACTTACAATGTTTTAGTACTTAACGGGAGTTCTCTGTGGTGATGTGGTGTTTAGTGTGGTGTCAGTGATGAACTGCAGGTCCTGTCCCTGCCCTGCCCCTGACTGCAAACAGGAGCATTTCTGAACCAGCTGATGCAATCTGCAAAGGGCCAGATCACATTCCCTGGCCTTTCCATAGAGCCATTCTCAACATGTTCTCCCCTGGTTGTTTTTTGGAGAATAAATGGGGAAAAAAACAGATAAAAGAAGACAATCATATATATTGTCATCAACAGAGATGAAATCTTCCCAAGTTTTTAGTGTTGGTGTGTAAAACGGTACATTAAAGGTGTTCTTGAAGCTCTTTTTGTGGTGTGTATTGAAAATAAATTTTAATCCAGTGGGTAATCACATTGTCCAGATCTAAAAACTTTTGAACTCAAACTTCAACTGGTCTTTTATGTAAGTATTTTAATTTGCTGACTTCAAAAACTTTCAAAATCTACAGGTTGATCTGTTTGTTCTTCCTTTTGGTTGTGCTTTCTTTTTGTTTGTGTGTTTGTTTGTTCTCTTCTGACATGTTTCTTTACTTGGGCAGATTATCCTTCTCAAATTTCCCTTAGTTCCTGTGAATGCTACTCTTCTACATGATTGCACTGTTAGGATTTCACCATACTAGCATTTTTGAAAATCATATAAATAGTCTTACACAGTGTTATGGCAGTTTACTTAAATTATTATACAGTATTTAGTCTGCAGGGAAAATCTGTGGTCCATAGGTCAGTGCATGGTTTAGTGTTACCTACAGCCTTTATCTACCTAGATACAGCTGTCATTTAATTAGTGAAAAGCTGCATTAAATTTGTGTGACCATCAATTAGCAAGTGATATTTATATAGTGTTTCCAGCCCCATTAGTGGGGGAAAAAATAGATTAGGAGGGCTTCTGGAGGTCATGTAGTCCAGCCTCCTTCTCAAAGCAGGTTTATACTGTTATTAATGTTGTTATTGACACAGGAGATGGTACAAATTAAGAAGAAGGAGGAATAACAAATTAGTATGCTGCAGGATGTACAAAATCTGGACCTAACCAGCATGACTGAAGATAAGAATACACTGTGAAACAGGATCAATTGATGGCTTAGCAAAGCATGGCAAAGACAACAGCATCAGATGAAAAAAATCAAATTAATTAAATGTTCACATTCAGTTGGTATTATAAATAATACTCAATGAAGCATTAAGATGATTTAACAGTTCTTGTTCTCCAGGGATATGATCTTTAATCAGATGTGGGGATGGTAAAAGGTAGACAGGGTAATTTATTCCAATAAGAGTAGAACAGTTCCTAGTTTGGAATTTAATTGGGTGATGTATGAAAAATCTAAATTCTCTAGAGTGCATTTTGGTCTTGAAATTTAGATGACTAAGTATTTTATGAGACTTTTGTCAACAATGGATATTTTTATTTTATTTTATTACATAAGTTTGAGTACTTATGGGATGTGAAAAAACAGTGAAGGAGGCTGAATTTTAAAGGAATTTTTTTTGTTTGTTTAATAATTAACTGGGTTTTTCTGAACTCCTAGTAGCATTTCAATCAGCTAAAGTGAGATTTGCTTTTCTTCTAATATGATCCTGTATTCTTACTGTTGTCTAATGATATTGTCTTATCCAGTCAAGCCACTGTGACGGTCAGTGCTGAAGCAGGTGGTTCTGTGCAACATCTGATAATTTAAGGGCAGGTCATAAACCCCTGAGTTTTATCAGACCATCACCCCATTTAGAAGAGGACTGGGATGGGACATTCAGATGTGATTACATGTCATGATTCCTGATCTCATGACCAAGATGTATAACCCAGGAGGGATATGGAGATGTTGCCTGAAACTTCAGGAATGGAAGGGATGGCATTAGGGACCACCGAGGCTTGTCAGACGTGTGTGTGCCCATGGGACCAGATGAGATGGATCCAGGGGTGCTGATGTCATTATGAGGCAGCTCTCCGTCATCCTTGAAACACTGTGGGGATTGGAGAGATTTTTGAAGACTTTGGGTGGGGAAGTCACATTTATCTTTAGGAAGATAAATAAGTCTTATATTTCTTATGTGCTTAAATATTTAAATACACATTTCATTTTACCTGTCATTGTAGTTCAAGAGAAAATAGGACAGGACAGAAATGAATTTTTGCATACTGATGTTAGTGCAGCAGACTCTCTGCAGATTTGTAGTGAAGGACAGATATAATCTGTAATAATTAAAAAAAGAAATTTTCACTAATTATTCTATTTCTATCTTTTAATCTTAAGGGCGGGGTTTTTTAGCTTATTGAAAAATGATATCTTAAGAATGTTCCTTTTTGTCAGAAATTAAGAAAATTATATATAATTACCTGAATTATGGTATTTAGTGAACCCTCAGAGATGTAATGTCAACTCTTTTGAACAGAAGAGGGCTTCCAGAAGCTTGGATTTCTGTTTTCAAAATCTTTCCACCTGAAGAAATTGAGAAAACCCAGACATTTTCATCTGTTTCTCTAGAATATAATTCACCGAAATGCTACAAGATTTTCACAGGATCATGGAATAGTTTTGATTGGAAGGAACTTTTAAAGTTCATCTACTCCAAGCCCATTCAACAAGCAGGGGCGTCTTCAACTGGATCAGGTTGCTCGGAGCCCAAACCAACCTGACCTTGAATGTTTCCAGGGATGGAGGCATCTACCACTTCTCTGGGCAACCCGTCCCAAAGGTTCACCACCCTCGTCTCTAAATACTTCTTCCTTATATCTAGTTGGAATCTACCCTCTTTTAGTTGTAAACCTTTACCCTTTGTCTTCTCTCAAGAGGCCCTGCTAAAAAGTCTACCCTCAGATTTCCAGGTCCTTACATTTGATAAATTAATTACATCAAAGATTCATTTATTCATGAAACCAAAGTCATGATGCATAGAATTGTGTGAATAGGTCAGGATACAAATAAAAAGAAAACACTATTATGCTTGAGATATATAATAATTTTGTGCATATCTAAAAGTTCTCATCAGAAGGTGTGAACCATAAAGGTCAGATAAATGAATGCATAACCTCCCATAAAATATCACATAGTCTTGTATACAGTAGACAGGGACAAGTCTGTAAGTAGCTGCAGAGAAATTATCATAGCCAAAAGATAGCTGCATTCATAAAAATAGCCTAAGAGGCAAATAAATACTTTTAAATTATTTTGACTCTGTATTTGGTACATACTGACATTACCCAGACGGCAGAACACTGGAAATAAAATGAGTCCTATAAGAGAATTTTTTTTTTTTTTTCAAGTATCAGTACTCAACCCAGAGTTCAATTTGTTTTATCATTGACTTACAGTAACCAATTGATGCGTTAGAAGCATATGGAAACATTAAAAGCACTGAAAGCAACTCGTATCTCTGTTAAATATAATGGCCCTTGAAAATGACACATTGACAGATGCAAATATAAAACTATTTCCCTATTAAATTCCCTCCTATTTGCCTTTCTGAAGCTACCCTGACCCCATTTATATTTTTTAAAATATATATTTTCTTATGTTTATATATGCAAATACGCATATGTATATATTCTTATGTTTAACACCTCCCTGTTGTATAACAGAAAAATATAAATATTTTAGTTCTGAGCCAACTGTTTTCTTCTTTTATTTGTAACTCTTTTAATTGTTTTGTCCCTAGGAGTAGACAGAATGATGTCACTTAAAATCATCATGTTGCAAATTCAAGGCCACAGTCCCCCGCTGACACAGAGTGAAAACAACAGAAACTCTCCACAGTTCTGTCACAAACACCTGAACACACTCAGCAGTCTTCCCGCAGCTGGAAGATCACATCTAGTGAAAAAGAAATAAAAAATGTTATCAGAAGGCAATGCACTCATTGCATTATCAAAAATGCAGTGAAAGTGCTGTGGCTATTAGAAATGCATTCTAGCTGCTCTTAAAAATTGACTCCTCACCCTTAGAAGAGCTGTTCCCAGCCCTTGCTTGATGCAGGCATTTGCTGGGCTGTGTGCTTCAAGCAACATCCCATTTCACTCTCTCTGTTAAGGGCAGCTGTAACTTTTTAATGGGGCCACAAGCATTTTTGGAGGGACTGTGTATGTAGTTCTTCTGGATTATTTTCCTCAGGGAGGAAAAAAACCAAGCAAAACAGAAAAACTGACTAAAACAGAAAAGAAAAAAAGAGTACAGAACTGAGCATAGGAGGAATTCTATGCTTATGTTGTATGTGACAGTGTTCATTTGTACAGAGTAGGTCTGGGAGGGAATTAAAAGAAGTGAGCCTCAATTATTTTAAAATTTACATTTATAAATTTCAGCAGATATTCAGAAATAAAAACCAGGCTGAAACCTAGAGATGAAAATATAAAACTTTCGGAATTCTGCAAGGTAAGAAGGGAAGGAATCACAGAGCAAGAATTTTGATGTCCCTAAAACCACAGCGAAAATAATTCCATCTCTACATTCATTCCCTAAAATGGCATTGGTAGGGACAGAGAGGTTTTATGCAAAACACAGTCCCTGGATATGAAGGCAATGGAAAATACTATCAACCAATTCCTGTCTGTTTTACATAAATATGAAAGCAGGCAAATGTCATTGTTTCTGACTGCATATCCGTTCAGGAATTGAAAGAAATCTACTTTTATTCTTTCATCATGGTGCTAAATCTGTTATGATGCTTTGAGCAACTTCTAAATTGCTCCTGAAAAGAATTTGCTTTCAGAAGACAACTGAAGATTGCTTCACTTTGGTGGTGGGTTTTTTTTGTGTTTCATGGATGATATTTTTAAAAAAATTGTATCAGCTTTCTGGTTGTGAGTTTTCAACATCTGAAAAAGAAAAATATTTTTTGTATTAATGGAAAAACCTTCTCATTTCCACAATAACCAGTATTTTTCATCTAAATGAAAATTTATAAGACAGAAAATCCACTCATCTTCTTGCAGCTGTGATGATGGAAAGTAACTGAATGCTGTGGAAAGGAATCAGAATAAGTTTGGCTGCAGTGAAATGGGCAGCTAAACTATGTCACAATTTCTTGAAATGATCTTTATCAATTTTATTTTAATGGATATTTTCTTTTCTAGAGACATCTTTCACTGATACTTCTTGGCATTAAGCTTCCAGTTACCTTATGTAAATAAATTAATTTATGTTCAGAAAGCCCTCTAGAGAGAAGTTGCATTATTTCTGCTATGTATTTGGCTTATAAAAAAGATGCAGACGGTACCCTCCAGTTTATTGTAGATCATGCCAAAAGTCATTTAGAAATGATTACAAAGAACAGCTGCAAAAACCCCCTCTTTTCTGGAGTTTTAGCTGCAATATCAATTTCCTTTTATTCTGATGGTGAGCAGTAGACACATGAAAAAAAAAAACAACTTTATTTATTAACAAAAAACCCCCAAAAAGCCTTAAAATGGCGCAAATGTGAACTGAAAAGAGAAATTATTTTTATCTACCTCTCAAGGGAGGAAGAAATTGGTCTGGAAATTCATTCCAGTGAAATGAGTGAGTTATTTTGCTGACTGTCAGTGGTAGGTAACAATGTAATGCAATAAGTGAGGGGTAGGTTTGAATAGATGGAAAATTAATCTTCAGCCACTATCTCCTGTGGGATTTTTCTGTGCCAGTATTGATTGCATTTCAGCTCCTGACTTGAGAGAGAACTTGGTTGGAGTTGGATTTTAATTATATCCGCATGCTAGATCACTTTCCTTCAAAATATGTGTTTTGCTACTATTCTGAAAACAAAGTTTAACTGGGTATAAAACTGTACCAACTGACACCACAATCTGTCAGGCTTTTCATAGAAATGCCAGATTAAAATAATTAATAACATTGAGGTTTTCCTTTTTAATCATTCCTTTTTTCTTTTTTTTTTTTTCTAACTTAGATGTAAGCTACTTGAAATTCATAAATTTGCACATGAAAACCAAATAGATTCATTTTCAATATAAAGATCCACTATAAATTTGGATGTGTAAGACCTGGTACAGCATTTATTGGTTTTGCTGGTCAGGAGGTAGTGGCCCAAGTGAGTTCAGCACTAATTTGCCAGTAATGGTTCTGATACTTACCCATTGTGTTCAGACACCTTTAGATTTACAAAACAAATTGTTCCTTTTTGAGGGTAACTTTGAAATTTTTAAAGGATTTTGTCATTTTTTGTCTTTGTTTTTTGGGGCAGATTGATGTGTTGTTGCAGTATCAGAGCTGTACATCACAAAATACTTCCAGGAAAGTCAACAAGAGCAGTGTGAAAACATCTACATTACTTTATGTAGTTTTAGATCCACTGCCCTGCATTAATAAAGTTGAGAAGAGTTTTAGATTAATGATTTTGGTTGTGTATCGTGGAATATCAGTAGGAATAATAACAGACTCAGTCACACTCTTTTTCAGGGGAACCTGTGCTAGTGTGTGGTATTAGAAATGTCAGAAGTAGATTTCATGTTGAAATTTTAAGGCATTCAGGTCTTAATTAATTAAATGTTTTCAATTTCAACAAAGTTTAATCAGATTTTGGGAGCAGACATGAAGATTCTTTCATAGCATATGAGTGAATGGAAAGACTGAAAGCTTGTATTCATTAATTGGAATGAAATTGAAATATCAAGCAGAAGAAATATGATCATTTTATGTTCCGATGCTTCAGGAATTTCAAGCAAAAATCTAAATATATTGTAATATGAAAACTTCTGTGCAGGACCTACTAGGATGGACTGTATGGCACATTGTGTGATTCTCTGTTTTTTGTAGAGCCAGAAGTTGAACTTTGATAGACTTCGATTAGTCAGTCCCTTCCGACTCAGGATATTCTGTGATTCTATGTTCATGCCCTTTCTCTTTTACCATACCCATTCCCTCCCAAATATTTCTTCTGGAAACTTAGTTGATAAGAAATCTTTTGACATTTACTCATTCTGGTATTTTAGTGTTGTGGTGTGGCCTGATGATTCCCAGTTTTTTTCTGAAGTGTTCTGTGAAAGCATTGAAGGTTTGTAGTTGTTGCTACTAATTTCAGAAATAAGAGTGTTAGAATTTTTTTTTTTTTTAAATCAAATGACTTTCCAACAGAAGAGAAGTTTTGTCACATGAATGATTGATTGTTGAGATTTCGTTTGCATAATTGGACAAACTCATTGCTTTGAGCAGCATGAAGCTAAAAGATAACTTGTGAAAAGAACTCCACAATTTGTGTAATGTTTGGAATTCCATTTTTGGGGTATAAAAAAAAAATCCTGTGGCATAATATGGAAGCAAAAAAAAACCCCAAGCAAACAACACAACAAAAACCTATGAAGAATTGAACCAAATTACATTGTCTGAAGCTGTCATAATGCTGTGTCATTTCAAATCATACAGTGCATAAACTGTTACTGATCCTGGCTCTAGTCCGCACACTTCAAAGTAAGTTATAGTGGTTATGGGGGGTTGACCTTCTCTGGCTGCCAGTTGCCCACAAAGTCACATTCTCCTCTATCACCACCCCCCTCCAGCAGTGGAGGGGTGGAAAATAAGACCATAAAGGTGTCATGGATTGAGATAAAGACAGTTTAATTAAGAAAAGCAAAGTCCAAACATTGAAGCAATGGAAATCAAAAAGATTTATTCTTTACTTCCCATCCGCAGACGATGTCCAAACACTTTCTGGGAAGTAGGACCTTAGGACACACAGCAGTTGTGCCACAAATGCTCCACCTTAATGACAAATGCCCTCTCTCTCCTAATTTCTCTGAGCCTGTAATGCTAAGCAGAACATCGTTAGAAAGGAATATGTCTTTGATCAGCTTGGGTCAGCTGTCCTGTCTATGTCCCCTCCCAAACTCTTGCCCATCCCCAGAATGGGATTAAATACTAAGTAACAAATTCTTAGTGTAAGATACATTAGCTAAGCTGCATAAAAACAGTCTAAATGAGTATCCACCTTCTTTTCTTCCCAAAGTTTAGTAGATTTGTGAGATTAATCTCACCTAATTCTAGACAGCAGTATTGCTGACTTCTACATCTAGGTGATTTGCCCTAGAGCTACTTTTACAATCAATCAAAAGTAGGAGGCACTTCTAAAGCATGATTCATGTCATGGGAAAATAGGTGTCTAATTAAGATAAGATGAATTGCACTCTAAACATGCCCATTTCTCTTCATTGGCTATGAAGGCAGCCTGCAGTGACGAGCCGAACACTGCTGGGTTGTTGAAATTGCTGGCTGTCACTGGTTAGATGAGTTCTGCCCTTTGTGTTTCCAGAGGAAATCAGTTCTTTAAAACCCACCCACACTTGCTGCTTACCTCAGGCAACATTTGAACCTATACTTGTATAACATTTGTCTGTTACCTTGCAATGAAGCAGATGAGAAAATATAGGCAGTTTCATTACATGGCATTGTGGATAAGCTAAAATTTATCTGTCTATACTTTGATAGGATAATAAACAGAATGGCGCCAGCACACACATGCCCAACTGACCAGCAGGTGCTTCATTGTCAGCACTATTTATCAAGCATAGCAATTTTCAAAAACTGATGACTCTATAATATTAAAAATATCCTTGTAATTGCCTACAATTGCTGGCCTGAGTAATCATGCAGTATTATAGTTGCTATATTATTGCTTTAAGTGGCAGTAAACCCATGCCATGGGGCCTCCTGTTCCAGCTGCAGCTGAGACGGGTGAAGACATTCCCTCCTCTTCTTTGGCCTTCTCTACCTCCTTGGTTCCACACTTCATGCAGTTTTCGTAGCTGAGTTAGAAAAAGTCTCTGCTTTTCAAAATGTTTAAGAACTAGAACAAATTGACTGAGTGAATTGGAAGGA
This sequence comes from Lycocorax pyrrhopterus obiensis, assembly GCA_014706295.1. Classification (NCBI taxonomy): domain Eukaryota; kingdom Metazoa; phylum Chordata; class Aves; order Passeriformes; family Paradisaeidae; genus Lycocorax; species Lycocorax pyrrhopterus. The sequence goes on from JACSVZ010000015.1 coordinate 9,941,901, forward strand.
ATCAAGAAATGTGTATCGGGGTGCAGACAGGTGAGAGAGGATGGGAACCCAAAGCCCACAGGTGGTGGTGAGCACCTGAGTTTGGGGACCTTTCCCCTTAGGCAGGTTTAGCCAGCACATGAGATTTTACTGAGACATGGTTAAAATAAACCAATGAACAAAACCTGACTCAATCAGAAGTTCTAAGAAGGCTTAATTTCCTTGCTTTGTCTGGATGTACACCACAGTTTCTGAAAAGTCTGTTTATGAAATGTGTATGGGTGGTATCATTTTTAGATTTGTGATTTCCTATATAATCTGCAGAAGGAAAAAAAAGTATTTTTAAGATTTGGTGCAAATTATTACACATAATAAAAGGTAATTTATTTGCCTTGTGTTATGGGTGTAAAAATTCCATGCAGTTATGAAATTTAGGTGTGTGAGGTGTTAGGCTCTTACTTTTCTTTTGAAGGTCTTCAGTTCACTGAATTGCACTGGATTATTCAAAATTAAAAGCAAACTATACACAATTATTCTTTGACCTAGAGCAACTAATTGTGTTCATACACAAATGCAAAATGTTAGCAATGAAAGAAAAGCTATGTTTTTTTTACGTAAAAAGAGCAAATGTGAGTGGCATTGTTTTTAGCACACTTTGTAATATTTTGCCCTTTGCATGTTTTTCTTTAAAAAGCCTGAAAAGAATGAAACTGAATCTGGCAGCCAGAGAATCAGACCAGTGTTTGAAGACGATCCTGTTTTCCGACGGCAAACTTCTTACCAACATGCAGCAGTCCACATACCAACAGATATTTATGAAGGCTGTAAGTAGCATGAGAACAAAGGATTTTATATTTTAATACTAAGGTCATTATTTGTGTCCCATTCTTAAAACAATTTTTGTCTCCATTTTTAGTACGGGTTTACTGCTATAGCCACTTTTACTTCTTTCAGTGCTACTTCAGAGATGTGGTGTATTAGGGATATGATTCATTTTATAAATTGGTAGGTGCTGCAGTTAAAGAGATTCATTAGGATTGGATCTGAGTTTCATAAATGTAACTGCAGGTGAAACAAAACTCTTAACGTATTCTGACTTTCTGATCTATTCTTTCTCCATGCTGTTCACATTTAATACAAACAATTTTTGACAGCTCTTCTTTACACACTGTTTGGCCTCAGGCAGAGATGAGTTCTGAAAACATTTTTGAGTATCCCAAAAACAGGTACAGTTCAGGGAAATAATATGTTGTGTGAGATGGTAGTACCAATATTGCATCCAGTGCATTTCTAGAATTGCAGTAACAGCCTTTAACAGAGAATGTACATAAAGTCTTTCTAAACTATGAAAAAAAAATAATATAAATGCACGTACTACTGAGATTCTTTAATTGTATTTCAAGATTAGGTATTTATGTTTCAAGATGGAAATAAGTCCCTGTGCTCATCATCAAGCAAAAATCTTTATACAATAAAAAGACATTTCAGCATTCAAAGGGGCTGCATATTTTTTAAAAGGCGGGAAGAAAAATTAAATAGGATTTGTATTTTTAAGTTTTGATTTTTTTTTTTTTAATTTAGGGTCCTAATTTTAAGTATGCAGTCTTTTTCCTCTGGTAAAGTCTCATCAAGAGGAAAGAGACCCTAGTGTGACCTGAGCTTTTTAAAATTCATGGCCACAGTTGCGTGCAGCTTCCGTAAGTGGCACAGGGATGAAAATGGAAATGTCAGTATGATGGGGGAAAGAATCATAGTAGCTCGTATTCTTATATGGTGAGCTTGACTGACAGACCTAGAAGATTATTCTGGGATTCTGGCTTTGATGAGTGCTAAAGTGCACCTTAATTGCAGGATTACAGAGAAATGATAGGCCATTTCCTCTGCTTTTTTTGAAGAGAATTGATACTTCGCTGTTAAAATGTTGTAAAAATTCGTCTCCAATTATTAGGATATTTGTAAACGCTGTGTGAACTTTGATATAAGATTTTCATCATAGCAGTACATAAAATGTTTTCTTGTTGTGTTGAATTTAACATTTTAAATGGAATTCTTAAGGACATATATCCCTTAAAAATGTATTCTATGTAATGTTACTGTACAGCTCATAAACCTGAAAAAGAAGACAGATTATGATTTCCATAGGAAAAGTACAACTTTAGTATCTAATAAAATTATAATAGCCAACAGAAATGTACATTTCTGGAGAGAGGTAACTGCATGTACAATATACACGGTTTGTGATTCTTTGCATCTGTTTCTTATATTAATTATCAGAGAAGTGGAAGCCTAGAAAATTACCAGGAAGTCTGTAATTCTATGTCAGAAAAATCATGTTGTTGTGTGTCTGGGTAACTTTTGGTTACAGATGGAATTTTCAGAGACAACAGCTTGAGAATACCTAAAAGTGACAGATTTCATATCAATAAACATAAAATGTTCACCAGGTTTTATTTTATAGTTACAAAGTTCATGTGTCATCTGAAACACAGTGAGCAATTGAGAGGTAGTCATTCACCAGCAGATTTCCTGAAGTAGAATTTAGTGTTGTTCTTCTCACATTATGATCTACAAGCAATTTTTACAACCCTAGAAAGACTGATAACATATCTTAAACACTGCTGTCATTTTTCTGCCTGTTCATGGGCGCTAACCTGTCATTTCTTGGTAGAGGTTTCAGTGTCCACCATAACAGGGTGCAGCTGTACATTTGAAAATAGTATCTGCAACACAAGTATTACAACAAATCCTGAGAAACAGTGGATGAGACACAGTTCACAAGTTTCACTCCTTGAAAGCCAATTTTTTTGACTAAATTACACCTTGTCAAGCAGATTTCATTTTTTCTCCTTTATTGTATATGCTTTGCAGGATGCCAAGAGAAAGAAAATCACTCTTTGGATCTCACAGAACAGTTTCAATGACTAGATATTTGACTTGCCTATTCCTCCTTGAGATTGGTTTTCACTTCTCTTGCCTCTTACAGCAGCAGGTTGTTGTCTCTAGGGGAGAGAGACAATTACTGTTAGAGCCATATGTGATCCGAATTTTCACATGGGCCTGTCAATCACACTTTTTCATGTTAATTATTTTCTGTATGAAACTGGGAATTTGACTCTTAACCATAGAATCATAGAATCATTAAGGTTGGAAAAGTCCTTTAAGATAATCAATATTTTGTCCATTAAAGTCTTTCCTATTTAGGTTTCATTTTTATTCTAGTTATTATTTATGATCATTTATGATTTTTAAGATTGAATCAAATAATGAATTTCAGTCTACTTAGATTTTTGAAAATGGGAAAATGTTTTGTCTAGTAATTCTGTAATGGTGCACAACCTATTTAAACTTGAAATCTAGTGTGTTCTATAAAAGAATATCCTTTCTCTTCCTATATATGTAGTGATTTGCTTTGTTTGAATTACAGTGATGAGCTTCTTGTGAAGTAGTTCCTTGTATTTCACTATAAAAATATATGATCCATCATTACAAAATATCCATTTACTACATCCAGGCTATTTGTGACTTATTTGATTGAAGAAATCAACATTATGAAAGTTGGTTGTTTTTTGATTTTTTTTCTTTCCGTGGATCTGGTGCCAAAACCTGTGCAGAGATGGGAGAAAGTCTAGGGAGTTAATTTACTTGCCTGTTTCTGAGGATTGGAGAGAGAGGCCAATCCCAAGAAAATAGACCCAATTCAGGCTTTTAATTCAGTATTTTTCAAGAGGCCCATTTAGGTTTTGAAATAAAATCAATCTGCAGCTGAAAACAGAACAGACCCTCAGGTCCTCTTTCTACCACATGCACTGGGAATTAGTCATGCATCTCCAGTTAGTAATAGCTGAAGTCTTATTTCTAAATCCTCATTAAAACTGTACCCTGCTTATCCCTAAGCAGAATATAGGAACTGCAGGCCAGAAGTAAGAGGAAATCTCTGGCACAAGGAAAGCGAGGTTAATCTTCCCAGTGGATACCACCACATGCCCTCGCTGTCTGAGATCCACACTCTCCATCTGCTGCAGTGATTCCTCTAGGTGCATGTCTGTACTGGTGCTATGGTTTGAGGTAAGGTGTTAGGCAAAACACACAAACCAGGTTTGCTTTTTTCTGTGTGGTTATTCCTGCCTTACTCCCTTTGAATCAGAAATGGTAATACTGCTTCCACTTGGCACTACTTGATTAGCATGGAAGAGTTGATTAAAGTGTCAGGTTGAATGTAATGTGTCGTGAACATAACAACATAACTTTGAATATATTTGGACAGCAACCAGCAAGAAAAAAGGGCTTCTCTGCTCTGAAGCCATTAAACCAGGCATAAATATTGAGTTACAAGTAATTGATGGTTCATATACCTTAGTCATCATAAAATATAAATGCTGTGTCTTCATACTTGCCTTTCATGGCAGTCAAAATTCTTCTGCTGTTTAAAGTCTTGTGTTTATTATATATTATTTGATAGCAAGTTTGGCAGTGGACATAAATTTTGCCTTTCTAGTAGTGCATCATATATGTAAATAATCAGTTATTGATAAAGTATTTTGACATTATAGTACTCCAGTATATCACTTGAGGGCAATAAAAACTTTTAGAAATCATTCCAAAAATTTGAGTTAGATGCTACAGTGATTTTTATCTTGATCAGAATATTATTTCCTTGATGAATTTTTAAAACGTACAGTTTCGGCTTACCTTGTGTATCTCAGGCTAAGAGCTTGGAAAGAAAAAATATTCTTTGGGATCAGCAGTCTACTGGAAGGTGTTCCTGCACATGGCAGGGGTGTTGGAGCTAGATGATCTTCAAGGTCACTTCCAACCCAGTCCGTTCTATGATTCTGTGAATAAAAACCTTAGAAATAGTGGGAAATGAAACCATGACAGTGACAATATTCCTCCTCCAAAAAAAAACCCCAAAAAACAAAAAAAAAACCCAATTCAAATAAACTAGGAAAAAGTGTGTTATCATTTATTCATTGAAGGTCTTATGCGTGGATAATAAATAGCTTCTATTAAGGAATCTAGATATTGATAAAGTTTTGTGTAAATCTCTTGGCACTCTCCATCCACATTCTTTAAGTATCCAAAGACACAATAAAAATTTTGTGTGCTTTTTTTGTATTTAGTTTAAATAGCAGTTACAGGCAGGCAGGACACTTTTATTACTTAAATTAATTGGTTCATCATATTTTAAGATTAGTGCTCTTGGTATATTTTTTTGTGATAGCTTTAAAACTGAAGCTATTCAGAACTCTTTTTCTCCTGGTTTATTGTAAGGGATAAATGAATAGTGCAGGTTTACTACATCAGAGATTGAAAAACTATTGTTTCAATTCTCTGGTTTTGTGTGTGTTCACACCTTTAAATTTGGAAATAGATACTATGTATGTCTCGTGCAGATGGCATGTAAGTTTACTGTAACTTCTTCCTTTTTTTGTTTTTCTGTATTTTCCATTATTTTAATCAGTGAGTTATTTGTGAAAACATGTAATGAATGAAGTAGACCTTTAAATGAATTTCAGTGTCAGCCTGTTTTAAATACCAAAGACTATGGCTTGGAGTAACTATAAAGCAAATGTTAGTTGCAGCTAAGCCCCTAAGTACTGCCTGGTTGGTTCGATATTAAACCTGGAAGGAAAATACTGATGCAGAAACTTAACTGAAGAACTCTAGGGTCAGTATTGCTTTTTTATGCTCTGACAATTACAGTTGGGTTTTTTCCCCCCAAGTAGCTTGCTAAAGCTCCTTGAATTAAATTCTTATTTAAATAAGCAGCAAAAAGAAATAGCTTTTCTAGCTTGATAAAAAAAAAGCTTGTTTCTGTCACAATCAAGAAGGCCAGTATCCTTGAACAGTATCCTCCATTGCAAGGAGGTACTTACATTTTGTACTGAGATTAGTACCATTATTTTAATTGGATGGACAGTCTAACATATTCACTTGACATCAAGATGACCATGACTTCTGTCTAAAGTTACCAAAATTTAAGATAATAAGGTAGAATAAGGAAAGACTTTTTTGTAGCCAAGGGTAATTTTTTCCTCCTTGAAAGACTAAATTGATCAGGTACATGGTATTTTGAAAATACAAGTGCAGTAAGGAATTATCAATGCAGATTTAAAGCAATCTGCCTAATAATGATGCATCACAAAATGATACAGTACCATACTCTCAAGCTGAATACTTAAGAATCCATTTTGGCCTAGACAGTTTATCCAAGACTAATTGTTAAAAGTGACACAAGGTTCTTAATGGGAAAAGAAATAATGGCAAACCTGAAATAAAATACCCTTCTGTTATAATTCCAGGTACTCTTCTAGGCTTGCATTGTCTTACCTTAAGATTTAAATAGAATTTTCAGCTGTTTCTGTGATATAAGAAAGTAAAATTTTTATTTTCAGGAGTAAATTTAGAACCTAAATACCCTAGGCTTTATTAGAGATGTAGTTGTCTAAACACAAATTTCTACTGAAAATGGGTTTTCTGAAATATTCTACCTCTGAACTGAAAAACGTTTATTTGAAATGAATCAAGGGTTAGCTATTTACAATCAATATGATTGATTTTATTTATTTGAATGTATTAGTGTGAGAGCCGACTGAAAAACGGCATCAGGAGATTCTTGATACTTGACACTCAGCTCGTTTACTGGATTTTTTTTTTAGATGTTTTTGAAAAATAAGTTTTTATCTAGAAACATTGGGAGGAACTTATATAATGTAATAAATTGCACCCCAAATATTTGGGCTAGTGTTTGAACTGTACTAGGCTTTGTTATTTGTCTCAACTTGGAAAGAACAGGTATTAATTTTTACATTTCTATTTGTCATTTTGTTGAAGAATTTTCTCAGCTATCAGTTTAAGTACTTTTACAGCTTAGAGCTATATTTTAAATATTTTACATCTATTCTAATCATTTTACCTGGGGAAATTAAATACTAAATTCGAGCAAACAGTCACAACTCACTAGCAATTCATGATGGGAATTTTCTCTTTAACTTGGTGAAGCCTTTTATCCTATACAGTAATTTGTTACAGGGATGAAAAGAAGTTATAGAGTTTACTTTATGATCCTTTGGAAAGAAATTTTCTTCACATTGTTGTGGTGATCTTCTCTTACCAGGTGCTATTTTTACTTCCAAAAAGTTTTATTTTGCTATAGATCTAATTTTGGCAGAAACAATATTTTCATTTCCACTGCCAACTTTCTTTTATGGGTAAACATATTAACACTACATATCTGTACCCATGCAGACATTCTGGTTTTCTCTGCTTCAGTTTTAACCATGCTTCCAGAGAATCCCAAACTTCATGGTTAGCATCTGTACTTCATTACAGAAATGTACTGAGTAGGTCTGTCTCCTGATCTATTAGATTCGTATTTACCAGATACAGAAATTTAGTTTCTAATTGATATCTTTTTAAAAATCTCTTTTCCAGCCTACTTTACTTTTATTGAATAAATATTTAAAGACATATTTAATTACAAAAGAACCCCTATATTTCTAAAACATAGCTACGTCAGGGTGTTGTACTGACACAGAATTCCCCATGAAAACCACATTCCACAAAACAAAATCACATTTTAGTATGTTAACCCTTATTTCTTTTTAAATGGAATAAAATATATCCAGAATTCTTTTTTCTATATAAGTCCAGGAAATGGTTAATTTATTTCCTTTTTGCTGTCGGTATTGTTCATGCTCTTATTAAAAAAGAAGCAAGCCTAAAAAATACCGAGTTTGGGTTTTCAATCAAACAACACAGGTGTTAGGCATGGCCCTAACCCATGGCTGTGGGCCTTTTTTACGGTGACCTATTAACTACCAAATTTTCTATATTATATATAGAAAATATTATATATGACCTCCTACTTGTTTAGAATTCTTAAAATCACAGTGAGCTGTGAAAAGCCATACCAGAAGCCAAATTCAGGATACCTGGTTAAGCTGGTCTTTGTTTTGGCTTCAACAAAATAGAATATCATACAATGAGGAGATTTTCCTTCCCTTTGATTTTGAAAACTCTGGAGCTTAAACAGAAAGATGCCAAAACACCTTTGTGTTCCTATTTACTTTCTTTTTCTCAAACTGTATAACATTAATATGCATAGTGTTGTTTTTTTTAAAAAAAGTGTGAAAAATACTTTTCTAATAACAGAATGCTGATTATCGTTAGCATTCAGCGTAGCTGCCTCTCACTGCAGATTTCTTGACCAGCCATGTGGTGTGCATCCAGAATTATCTTGGACTTTAGAGCAGGTCCTGAGGTTCCAGTGTCTGTTAGGCTGCTTGACTGAGTAATAAATGTTTAAGCTGTACGTACTGCCAAAGTCTGTTTTGGAGAACAGATTATTGCTGCTGCTCCTCAAATCCCTTTCCATTTATTTTGCTGTATTTTCTCTCTTATGCACAGCTTGGAATAACAATTAGTATTGAACCCTCTCACACCAAGAGGGAAAAGTTGGCTCTGCAGTAAGATTGGCAATGTTTTTATGGTAAAAATAGCTAATGGTGGCCTTTGTATTTTTGCAATACAGACTGCTAAGCAAAACACCGAATATCAGTAGATCTTCATTATTTGACGTATTAAAAATATAAGACAATTTTAATGCCCACCAGTAAATGTTTAGGTGTGTTTCGGTTTGTTAAACAAGTAGGTATGATGATTTAAGTTGACTACTAGAAAAAAAAAAAAAAGCTAAATTCCTTGAAGTAATTTATAACTAACAAGAAAATAACAATTTGTGTGAATCGTGTGAAAACAATTAAAGATGTTCTGTCTAAAGGACCTTAAGACTTACTTTAAATGAAAGTGTGAGAGGTTTGGAATATTCCTTGGTTGTCCTAAGAGTCTGTCAATTCTTTTTTCTCCTCTCCTCAAACAAGTTTCCCTTATTTTGTTTTCAGTTGTCCTTTTCCATTCAGTGTGTTGAGATCTAGGGCGAGGAAAGAGGAAGGAGGGGAGAAGGGAATGGAAACTATGGCCTACTCCCTTTTCCTTCTGTCTCTGGTCTGACACAAGCTGCCAGCTCTGCTCTGAGCTGTGCAGGGGACACCCTCTGTGACCCTGTGCAAAGCTGTAGGAGAGCCAATGTGACTGTGCAGGCAACTTCTGCCTCCACCTCTGTGGTCCTTTGACATCTGATAGTGTTGTCTGGGCTGGAAGTGGACATGCAGAGCACAGACTTGTGCAAGTCCTTGAAGATGAGGACAAGGTGATTTGAAGCCAGTAATATAATATAAACTGCAGAAAATAACTAACATATATTGCCAAGAACAAGTGCCTGATGCATACAGACACACCTTCTATGACACAAAAATAATGTATTAGAATAACAAGAGTTTATTCTTTACTCGACCCACACAGATTGTGAGGAATTGAAATTAAATATCTGCAGACTGTCATTTTTTGTCACTCGGGCACTGTGAAATATTTTGTATGGAAACATCCCTCTACTCATTAAATTTTTAAAACTGTCTTGTTGTTTTGTCTTGGTGTAATATCTAAGAGGTCTAATATGCTTATTATCAACAGAGTTCTGAAAGATTTCCCCCTGGAAAGAAATGTAGTTTTTAGCTTTGCAACATTGCAAAAGAAATTTGTTTTTGTAAAACTAATTATTTAATAATTGGTCCTCATATTTCAGAATGTCTTGTATTTCCAGCCTGTAATAACACAGCTGTGAATTTTGCTGTGTTTATGGCAGCCTAGCTCTGACTTCTGGTTTTTTTTAGCCTCTACTGGTTAAAAATTATATTCCTGTGTTATTGCACTTTACAAGACTTACATGATGAATCCTTATAAATCTGCACTCTAAAAATACTTCATTGATTTGATTCTTTGAGAAGAAAGTGAAATAAAGTTGTTAAATTTTAGGTGGATAGGACACAAAAGTTAAGATTCAAAGTATTTGATTCTGCAAAGTACTAACCAGGATAGATGATATATTTAAAAGAAAGGTAATAAATCTGGATACTATTGGAAATATCCATATTGATAAATTTATCATGGTTGATTACCAAGAAATTGCTTGTAAAGTCATGAGTAGATTAATGGATTGAAATATATCTTCTATACTTTAATTTTAGCATGTGCATTATCATCTTATCCAGCACTGTAGTTGTTACTATTTTTAAAGTAGTATCACCTTCACAAACTGTACATTCAATTTTAAAGTGAGGAAGACAGATAGCGAAAAGGAAAGGCTAGAAAAAATATTATGTAGTCATATGTGGATTTGAATATACTTAGAGTGGCTTTCTGAGGATGTGTCCAAAATTTGCAGTCTTGAGAGGTTGTAACAACATACAGAATATAATTTAAGGATATGACTACTATTTATTTGTTACTACAGACTCACTTTATTGCATACTGGATTTTCCTGTTTTCTCAAATTGCCTCTCTAGGAGTTTTTCATATGCCTGTTGGATAATAAAGAACTTTTTCCATACTTCTGCTTAAGATAATAGACATCTTGCAGCCTTGGCATCCTGTCATCTTCAGTGTGTCCTTTCCCCCTCGAGTGCCCTCTTCCTTCATGCTGTCTCTTTCATGTTTCTTTAGTAGTTGGTTGCTTTACATAATACAGATACTTGAAAATAGATATAAACAATTTAAAACCAACATTAATTTCTGCCTTTTTCTACACAAAGATTTTTCATTTTTATCTTATTAGGATAATTTTCAGTAGGAAAAATGTATTGGGACAAAACCCTGCACATTACCCAGTGGATATGTTTACTTGGATTTGCACTGAATTCTGGGTTAGTTGAATGAAATTGAATAAGCAATGTATGTTTCAAAGTACATTTGTGCTTGAAGGACCTATTTCTTAGCAGGACTTCCAAGTTCACGCAGGACATTTCATTGAGACCATTACCTACGCTTGCCATTGGAGCCTGTCAGACCTCCTTCAAGTAAATATTCAATTTTTCAACAAAATCATTTAACCTTAGCATCTGTCTTAAAATTAGACCAGGACTTTTCCATTATCAGTGTGATAAGATCAGTTACTTCTAACAAGGTCACACATCTCATTGCAAGTCAACTTTCAGGTAACAAGTTGTTTATTTAAATTATTTTTGGTCTTGCAGTTAGACACACCACTTTTTAAAACAATTATCTGTATAACTGTTCAGTCTGTAGAAGTATTTCATGGTAAGCTATTTACATTTTTTAACCTTTTGGTCTGTTCTGTGAAAGGCTCTACATCCTTGGTATCCATTTATTTTCAGTCGTATTAGAAATCATTCAGGCCCATTAAGGTCAGCACCTTCCTGTATGTTGTTGAAAACCAATAAATAGTTGCTGACTAGGAAAAGAGTAGAAAAGAGGGGAAAAAAACAAATCTAGACCTTGGCCTTCTCAGTTGGCAGCTGAAAATCAAAAGCAGACGTGGGTAGCTCAGCATGATGGGTATGGCAAGTGACAGACTGTTCAGAGCTGAAGGAAAGATGATAATGAAATCTTAAATTACAAAATCTTCCAAAACAAGCTGACAACATGGCTCAAAACAAATTAAAAAGCAAAAACAGCTACATAGGGCTTGGCAAAGACAGAGAAGAAATAGAGATTGGGAATGCCAAAAGGCAATTACATCTTTAGAGCCTTTCCATTCAAGTGCTCATACTTTACCATGTGAACTTGTTTCCAGAGAAGCCTGGAGCTTGCTGGTTAGCTTTGGAGGTCCAAAGAGATGGTAATGCCGGTAGGTATGTTCTGTTTTGCATACACAGAGCAGGATGGAAGGAGATTTTGGTAGCAACACTGCCTGTTACAGTTGTTTTCAGATAAGGTGTCTTTGCCCATGGCATGGAGGTTGGAACTAAATAGTCTGTAATGTCCCTTCTAACCTAAACCATTCTACGACTGTATGATGCTATGATACTCTTTATATTCCTATGGTTCTTTACGGAAGAACAGTACTTACATTCCTTGTTAGAAATGACCAAATAGGACTATATGCCTCTTGTTTGCCGTTAAAACGAGTTCTTGGGACAACAGAAAATAAAAGGAGTAAGAAGAGTGTAACAGAGCAGCTACTGAGCTGGGAGGGTGGTGCCAGGAGATGCTTTATTTAGTATTTCCTAGTAATCTTTCTTCTGGGGATAAAAGGAGGCTTAGTTGTTTGGGCTGTTATTTTGCTTTATTTGAAATAAAAATCTCAGGAACCAGCATTTTACAATGAACCTGACTGAAATTTCAGCACAGTCAGCCTGAACATACCAAATATATACTTTGTACATTGCTTCAGTGCCATTTAGTTGAATCCAAATAGAAGTGCTCAACTCCTTGGACAACATCCTGAATATCAAATACCTTTGGTTTCGTTCCTAATTTGCAAAGGCTCACTAAATCTTTCAGATTGTTGCATATCTTGCAAGATATCTAGCATATCTTTACTGATTTTTCAGCTTTCTAGTCAAGTGACATGTTGCTTCACCTTCTTGTTTAGTATCTGGCTTGATCTGAGTTTGCATTTTGACAGGATTTTGTTCAGCAGTAATTGCAGGCCAACGCAATAGTTGACCTTAACATGTTCTCAACCTGCATATAACACTAAATCTGATTTTTTAAGGAAACCTAAAGATGTAGCTACAGTGAGATTACTAATTACCTCAAATCCCCTTTAGCTTTTTGGAATCAGTGTACTGATTTTATTTGGACTAGTATTACACCTGAAGCATCTAAGTAATAAAAACAGGATGCTAATATTTTTATGCTATTTATACCATTAACTACTTTACCTATGAATATATAGGAATATGAATTTTATGAGAACTTTAAGATAGTCACATTATTAGTTAAAATAATAGAAAAAATAAAATTAAACATCCTAAATTAGTGTTAATATTACACATTATGTTAAATTTTGGATGCCTTGTTATAGTAAAATAATAGGGAAATCAAGTGAATTCCTGTTCTCAACTTATATGTGAGAAGGAATTGTGTCCTGGGGATTCCATTGGTTCTAGCTTGAATGTAACAGCATGGACAGTGAATAAATGAGATTTCATGCCTGCTCTATATCTAGAAAAAATCAGCCCAGAAATAGTGTCCCTGCTTAATTAATTCTTTATTGACCTTAAATTTGATTTCCTGCAGTTGTCACCAGCGTGAGAAATGTATATCATTTAACCAGGAAAATCTCTCTGCTTTGCAGATCTTAATGCAATGTGAAAACTATGTTTTGACATATAGTCTGGATAGTTGCAACATGTACCGTTAGGTCAACAAATGTAGATGGTTGTCGACTTGATCTTAGTCATAGGGTTTGTATCTGAAATGATAAATATTTTTTGCTCACATGCAGAGAAAATGGTATGATGTTTGAGAATGAAAGAGAGTTTGCCCAGATTCTTGAGGAAATGTGTTTGCCAGTGAAAAAAGATGTGGTATATATCACTTTGTTTTTACGGTGTTGTCAAGTTTATTCAATTGGAGCTCTGTCTTTTGCTGGGGTCTGTCATGCTTTTGTACTTTAGGTAATAACTTCCAAAAAAAATTATTGTAATTCTTAACTTAAAGACAAGGCATTTGATTAACTTGTATGTAAGGGTGCCTATTTGTGGCATATTTATCATTTCATCATCTATAATGTATTTCTTTCCTCTTATCTACTCTCTGTATGTAGATGTGCTCATTTCACCTTGTTCTCGGTGTTCTGAAAAATGGTTTTGAAAAAAGGAAAAAAATGGAAAATGAATGGTTGATTTCAGAAGTGGGAAAGTTTTTCACAGTTTGTTGAGTTGTTTTTCTGATTGTTTTTTTTTTTTTTTTAGCTTAACTGTTTCTGGTAATCATTGAGAAATGTGAATCTCAATTGCGTCTGCCCTCAACAAGCTCCATGACGTTGAGGAGTCACTGCCCATCTTTTGTTTATTGTTAAAATAATAGTGGTTGTCCCTTACCTTGTGGTTGTCCCTTATCTTGTGAAAGCCTGCCATGAAATAAAAAAGTTATCTGACGTTGAGTAGCATTTTCTCTTAGACTAAATAGTTGTAATACAGGAATTAATTACTTGGTTAAGAATTTTGGTAATGCAGAAGGCATCCAGATTGTCTCCAACAAATTGGATATTGAGTTACCTGGGGATTACCAGGCTGACAGGTTGCAAGACTGACTGTAGTAAAAATCTTGGTCACCAGCAAAAAAACCTCTGTGCACTGTTTTTTGGTTGTTGGTTGAGGTTTTTTTGTTTGCTTGTTTGTTTCATTTTTGGTTTGTTTTATTGGGGTTTTTTTTGAGGACATGCTTAGCAAATAGTGTCTTGTCTCTTAGTGTTTGCTGTACATGGGTGTCTGAGATTGTGCTGGTCTAATGGAAAGTCACAGGATAATAGCCTCTTGCCACTAGCTTAAGTGAAAGGTGAAATGGAAGCGTTTATTTTCCAGATGAGACATTGATTTAGTAACAACTTTCTATTACTGCAAATTACTGACATAGAAGTTAGCGTTTCCCCCTCTTTGAAGCAGCCTGGTGTGTTCAGAATGAGTTACACGCTCCAGCAGCTAAAAGCTGTTTGACTCCAGTAACAGGCTTTTTATCCAAAATATGGACCACACTTACAGGGAATATAAAATCACAGTTTTTATTGTAGAAGACTGTCTTTCTTCCCCCTCCCCTCCTCTTTCATTTCTTTGATATGCAGGGAACATGTACACTCTGGAAATGGTAAGAAAACAGATCTGTTTCCTTATGATTTTCCAGTATCTCATCTCTTGTTATTATTGCTTGCTTTATCAAGAGTTTTGTTGCACGTTTAGCAAAACTTTGTTCCTTCATTTTAGAGATAAAAAAAATTGTTTTTCTTCTTTTTACGATGTTTATTTTAAGGTGTTTTCAACTGTTCTTTCCCTGTGGAGACATCTTATCTGTAGAAGCTGTGAAACTGGGAGAGCAATGTCAAAATGAGACTATTTCTCAGAGACTGGTGACTTCCTGGGGTTTCTTGGATTGTTTGAAACAGCAGTATTGAAGTGTGGTAAAATACACAGTGCATAAATATAAATAAATATATAATAAATGGATCTGAAATTCTAAGGAATATATGAAAAATAATCCATTGTATATTGTCTGCATTTAATAATGTAATTAATTTGATTAATATAATATAATGTATATTGATTGCACATAAATCCAGCAAGTAACTTCTTTAGTTCAATCTCTGAGAGCTTCTTTGCACATTTTAGAAGCAGAGAGAAAATAAATCAGAGACTATAAAGGCATGTTCTACATCTTATAAACCTTAATTTCAGTGTGCTGGTAATTGGCCTTTGTCAGATCCAGCTCAAAGTTAGACCAGAATTCTTACATAAAATAAGAAAATGGAGGAGGGGGAAGGGAGAATTGGGCAGATGAGTTGTGGGTGGTTTGTTTGTTTGTTTGCCTAATTCCTAAACCAATGTAGATTCTTGATGTGGAAGATAAGGTATTTTCATTAACCTTTTGATTTATCTAGTCTTGAAAAATGGGAAACACCTCTTTTTATCTACTTAAAGTAATAAGTGGATTCGTCCACATAGATCCCTTTAGGGTAACTGAACACAAAGCTCTGAAAGGATTCACCTACTCCTTATAGCAATGGCAGAGAGACTTTCTATGGTGCAAAATGCTTTATGAGAGATTCTCCAAATACTTATTTCTTCATCTTCTATAGAGAAAATATTTTCTAAACAAAAACTTTTGGAGCATTTACCTTCTGTGCTGGCTTGTGGACTTTTATGTCACAACTAGTCAGCTTAGAAATATTTAACTTTTAGAATTTTCTATTCTAATCATTCCCTGATACCATTCCTTGAATACATTTTCATAATGCATTTTGCTGAAACACCACGAACTTCTGTAGAACTACATAAATTAATGATAATCAGAGAATTAAAATTCTATACAGTACACAAGTCAAACTTCTTGGTGCTCTTTTTAAATAGTTAGTTTACATAAATTTATTCAGGTTTATAGAAAGTGCAGTTGTGTGCATTTTGATATGTTAGTTATTTTATATTTTTGTGTAGCATTTAAAAAAATAAGACAAATATAAGACCTTGGATTTTTTAATCTGACTGAGTTCTTTATTTGGAAACAAAGCATGCCTTTTCTGTTTTTAAAGGAGTGTTTGTGGCTAACACTGTCAGAAAATTTATGCACCCACAAAAATGTGTGGAGAAATTGCATCCTTCAAAATAAAAAGCATGCAGTTAATCTCCCAGACCCTTAGCAATGCATCAGAAAGAATTCCTCAAGTGCACTTCAAGAGTATGGATTTGTCTCCTCTTTGTAAATTAGTAATGGGATTTGAAGTATCAGAAGACTGTTTTCATCATGTGGCAGGTTTTGAAGGACTTCTCTCCTAGTGTGGTTTTCTTTTTGAGGCTTGGTCTGACAAAACCTCTTTTGATCTCTGATCTCCCCAAAAAGGACAGAAGAAGAGCCAGAATCTGGTTTTAGCTAATATATAAAGATGATTCATTCCTGCATTAGCTGCTTCTATGCTGTCACTTTACAGTACCTCCAAATGCAGTCCTAGATTATATCTAGGAAGATAGATTTTTTTTTTTTAATTTAGCTGCCAGAAAATATTTTTTAAAATTACATAATAATAAATAGGCAATAATAGAGAGATTCCTCTCAGAAAAAGAAAAGAATCAAGGGCTAGTTTCTCTTTTCAGAGTATAAGGGTTCTTGAAAAATATCATGAACCATTTGCTTTGGTGAATGAAAAAATGTACTAAAATCCTATTTTAAAAGAGAAAGGAAAAAAACCTCCTTGAGTTGCAAGAACATGTTTGTAAAGTTAATGATAAATGCATTAGTTGAGTTCTCTCAGAAGCCCTGATTAACTGTTAATTTAACTGTCCATATCCCTTTCATGTCACCCATAAAAGAGTACTTCTGTAATGGTCTCTTTCTAGTCATTCTTTTGAAATATCATAGAGAACTCATTAAATATTGAAACGAAACTTGAACAATCTTTCTAAGACAGCATAGAGTTAGAAGCTCCCTCTAGCAATATTCATATTTTAGAAAAAGTTACACCCTGATCCAGGGCAGCTTTAAATCTGACATGATGCAGCAGTCCTGTAAGATTTATCACTTCACCTGTACCTTGCCCTCGTATGGTAATACTCTATGCATGCTTTTATATATCAATTAAGGAATATTGTACGTCACGAAGAGAAGACTCAGGTTTCTCCTGATATTTATGTCTCTAAATCCCTCAAAGGAACACTTCCTGTATGTTGGGGTAGACAAAAACACCACATATAAAAATCTCTGTGTTTATATATTTGAGAGAAAATTCAGTTTTCCAGTTTCAGAGGCTGTTTAATCCCTGATGATTTCACAGTGCCCATTAATTCGCTTGCAGTCTATTATTGATTACTGGACTTAGCATCGTGTTTTTGAAAGAACCAATTTATAGTGAGTGCTCCTTAGGAATAAGGATGTTTAGTTTCTCAAAAGGCTAAAAGAGGTTATTTTTAAATTATGCCATTTCAGCATATCAAAAAAAAAAAAAAATCCTAATTTTGATCAAAACAAGTTGTATCACAGATCCATTGCCAGGAACTGAATGTGAATGTAGATGCCATCGGGAGGATGATTGGTCTCAATGACTTCATTTTCAGGCCTCTGAAAATGATGCTTTGAGTGATTATACCAGAAGTCCTACAACAACAGACAGAATCCGAAACCTGTTCATGGTACAAATAGGAATAAATATGAGGAGAAATCTGTGCCACAATGGGGAAGAGTTCTAAAACACTTGTGAGTTATTATGTTTTACATGTTGTTGCAACAAAACTTTTTAAAATCAAATGATAAATTTAAAAAAAAATCAAAATTCAGAATACCATCTTACAATTGTGTTGATCCCAGAAAAAAACCAAAACAAACAAAACAAAACAAATTAATACAAAACCAACCAAACAAACAAAAAAACCCATCCAAAAAAAAAAAAAAAAGTGAAGAACCCCAAGAGATCCCTTTTTCCTGCCCCAAACCCCTTAATTTGGGTGGGTTTAGTAGTAGAAACATTATTTTTGCATCTTCTAAAGTTTAGGGTACTGGAATGGGTTCCAGGATGTTTGGGGTGTTTAGCTATTTGTTCAGTGCAGATGCTTTGGTCAAGATGAGCTGTTTGACTGCTGCATTTCCAGTTCATCAGGCTGGATCAGTGCGATGACCCTGGGCAGGATGAGCTGCGGTGAGCTGCAGTTGCCCAATGCTGCATCTCAGCTAATGGGGTCAGACTCTGCCTGCTTCCATACCACTTGTATTTCTGACTGTATGATTGCCTACTGCTGATGTGATGTATGTTGAACTCCTTTCTCCTCTCTCTTTGCTTGTTTGTTGGGGTTTTTTTGTATGATTCCTGTAGATGTACTCACCAGCTCTACTTGTGCTGCAAGCATCGTCTTTCAACATCAGTAGCTGTGCAATGACACTAATACTGAAGCACATCTGGCCCTTTCTGCTTCTGATTTTTTAAACTGTCAGAACACGCACCTTCTAAGAGAATATTATAATCTCGTTTCTACTACTCATGTCTTTGACGTTATTCTCTCCACAGGTCTTCCAGACCATGACTCTTCATTGACAGGGCTTTTTAGATTTTATGTCATTAGTATAAACTTTAAAAATACTGAAATGGTGCTTCAAACTGATGGTTTACAAGCTTCAGTTGCAATGTCTTCTTAAACCCGTATTCACTTTTCAAGTGCAGTTTCCTGATTAATCATTATGCAACGTACATTTATTCAATCCATCTTCACACTTTGCCTTAACTGATGGTTGTTCTATGTACACAGCTTTGAAAGTTTTGCTGACAGCCTGATAGATTATTTGAATTGCCTTCTTCCTCCCCATCCCCCAAACATCAAATAAATACATATTTAGAATTAATAGATTTTCCCTTCCTCTTTCTTTTTTCCTCTTTCGCTGCTTATTCTAACAGCATGCATTAAACGTCTCTTGATATATAAGTCACTATTTCCTCCTGTTTCTTCCAAAGTCTAAATCCTGTATTCATGTAGCACTATGGTACTATCGTTAGAAATCCTTCCTGTAAGTTCACAATCCGTTTCTTTCAGAATTTAATGATAATGATTAACCATTCCCTTGGTTGTTATGCAGTATGCTTTTACTTCTACTCAGTGTTGTGTTTTCTGTTTCTGCATCCTCATTTACAGTATTTAAGTATCTGTATCAATGTGTTTCTGAAAAGGAAAAACAAAAAAAAGAAGTTGCTGTAGGAAATAGAGCTACTAGTAGAAATGAAAACTTCAGTTGTAATGCATTTGCCAGCTTTTTTTTTTTACCCTGACTTAATAGCCTTTGACACAACAGTCACACCCAAACATTTTCTTCCCTATGCCAAGCAACTGCATTGTTTGATCTCCCTTTAGGAAGCCCTGAGAGGACTTGCAAATAAGGGTAACACCTTTGAAATGCATTTGAAAGAAGGCAGGCTCTGGTCAGAATATCAAATCCATCTATTGAATAGAGCTGTCTGAATGCATACTCTGCACTATAAAAATAAAGTAATCTATCTATTAAATGGAGCTGTCTGAACACATGCTCTCCACTATAAAAATAGGGTAATCTACCTTTGCAGGGAGCACTGAGCACCACTGTATTCACCGTAGGGAAAAATATATGTAGGATACTTAGTTAGGTATATATTGAGAGTTACTTTCTGTTAGCTTATCTTTGCCGAAGTGCTAACTAAGCATTGTGTTAAAGCATCAATTTATCCACAGAGAGGCAATTTAGCAGTGTGCATTCCTTAGGCAGTGTATTATTTAGTATCATATAAAGCTGCATGTATACTTAACCTATTGATGGCTTTGTTATTTCTGCTTTCTATGCCCTACCCAGTAGGGCACTTCATAATTTCAAACTCCTTTTTTTTTCTTTTTCTTTTAATTATCTCCCTTGATTTTTTGTTTATTTTTGGTTTGGGTTTTTGTTTGTTTGGTTGGTTGGTTTTTGTTTTTGTTTAAAAACAGCCAGAAAACCAGCAGTGTTTCAGAATGGCCATTAAAGGACAACTGTCTTTCTCTTTAGGAGGCAGAATATGTTCTCTTTCCCAGTAAGCAGAGGGGAGTCATCTTTCATTAGCTGGATTATTGTAAACACCCAGTTCTTGCCCTGGGATGTAATTTTGATCAGGCACAGTATTGCTGTACCGAACACCACACTGCATAAAGACTAGTGTTTGGTATTACAAAATTTCTTTAACAAGAGGGTATTTACTATTTTGTGCATTCAACTTGGATAAGATGCATTTTCCTCCAATTTAAAAATGGGAAAAACTGCTTGAATTTTCCTGAAGGCAATACATTTCACTGCCTACTTAAGATGATTGTTACTGGGATGGTTCATAAAACACTTAACTACATTGTAGAATGTCCTTATCTGAAGGTACTGTTTAAATAGCTTTGCATGTCGAACACTTCATGCTGATATTTTTTTTCCTACTATTTCTGCATCACAGTCAATCTGCTATTTTCATCGCTACTGGGTCGATCCACTTGGCCATTCAGCATAATTCTTTAGTGCTACTATGAATGAAGGTACAAATTGATAATGGAGAACAATTCCATTTTATTTTAATATGTTTTCTAGGAAGGTAGAACCAAGCACACAATCATTTCGGAGGCTTAAAGGATTTTGGTACTTAAGATGTGATACTTTATTATAGCTGTGAGGTGGCAACTTAGATTTCTTGTTTCAAAAACCAAATGTTTAAAGCTTCTATTAAAAAATGATTGATATATGTAGAAATAATTCATGTGCTTTGCTGGAAGGGACAGAATGCCCAATCAAGGCCAGCTTCCTGGAGCCATAGCTCTGTGTCACCCATGCTGATGTCACCAAGGGGAGAAGTTGTCCAGTTCAAGCGTCCACATCCTAAAAATCATCTACTCTTTTGATGATGTGAGATACAGGTCACAAGCTATATTCCAATTCCCTTCCACTTGTAGTAAACTCAAGAACTAAGTAGAAAATCAATGCCGCCATTAAAGTCTTCCACAGGAAAAAATGCAGGAGAGATTAAGAGCATTTTATTCCCACACTAGCAGTACATTTGCTAAGTCAAAATGTGAAATGGAAAATAACACCCATTTATTAAAAAAAAAAAAACCCAACAAACTTTTAAGAACTGGAAGTAGCTACTGGAAGACTCCCAGGAAAGAGTTCAAAGCAAGGCAAGCATATATTCCCCTAATATACTTCCAGTATGCTGACCTTTGTGGTGCTCCCTGATGAGTGTTAATGTCTTTGTATTTCATATTCCTTTTTTTTTTCCCCCCAGTGTCAATAGGTTTTTGAGGCCATATTAGCTCTGTCTCTTCAGAATAAGATTAGTATTGCAAAAATCAATAAACATTTTAATTTTTTGTCACTAAAGATACAATGCCGCTCTAACTTTATATTATTTTGCTCTAGTCATAATTTTAGTTATGTTTCATGTTCTCTGTATTCAATTAGTTATCCTCTACTGAGAGCCCTACTTCTTCCAGGATTTCTTCAAAATATTGTAATTATGACACATACTTTTACATTTTTCTTATCTGTAGCCAAAATTGCTGTAGATATGACACAGCAGATGTGTTGACTATAATACTGTTCTGTTTGATATTCCGAGATGTTTCTTTTTAAAATTGCTTCAATTATAGAATTCCTTATCTGTGTTTTTGCATGAAGTGTAGTGCACAACTGTCTCACATCTCTTCCCCTTTAGGTGAAAAATTATATGAACTTTGACTCTGCTTTCCTCACTGATTTTTTTGAAACTCTTGAGAGCTTTACTCACCTGCATGGTTTTTGTGCTTATTGTGGTTGGACATCACCTAACTGTGATGACTCTGTTTTCTGGGCCATTTTTTTTTTTTTCCTTTGAGAGCAAGATTCCTTTCTGAGGATTACCTGAGCCTTCACTTCTTTGAACATCTTTTGTCACCTGTGACACTTGCTTCAGAACAATGTGAAGGAGGTTTAAACTTAATTATTTATTCCAGCATGAAAAACTATCAGTAACCTCTGTCTTGCTGTTGTTGCGGTCTTCTCCAACTTTATGTATTTTAGTTCCCAGGAGACAGGATGCCTATATGATTTGTGGACCTTATAATACGCCTATTATCCTTAGTACTGTTTCCTAAAGACTTCTAGTGATGTTAGTGTGATTTTCCAGAATTCTCTTTCCCGTTCTTTCAACTAAATATGTGCATACACCGTCCTGACATCTCTCTAAAATATTGAAAGAAGTACTATCTTAGGCAGTCTCAGAGGATTTACAGTATCATCCATCCCTTTTGAATTAGCTGCCCATTTCTCTCCAGTATCCTTCATTTGCTGCTGCTTTTTTTTTCTTTTTATCTTTGAAGGCATCAGATTTATACTGTTGCTTTTTCACTTGATGGTCTTTCTCTGCTTGTTTTTGCAATTCATTTCTTCTACTGATTGCCAATGCATCCCTTGGTTCTTTGATTTAGCTGCTCCAGTACAAGCAGCTTTATGTCCAGTCTTGTTCTTCCTTCCTTCCATCACACACCTTCGATTCCAACCTGACGTTAATTGCTGTTCTCACTGACATTTCCAATCTAAAGATTGGTTTTCTCAGCCAGGAGTTCTACCTTCTGCATACATTATGCCTACATATATACCTATATATACACATCTGTATATGCATATATGTTACACATATGTAGGTAGCTTCAATCAGAAACAAATTCAGAGGAAAACCATCTGGGTTTGAGTTTTCAGTAATTTAAATTCTGTGAATGTAGACAGCTGTTACAAGAGGCGATTCCCTGTTTTATTTTCTCAACAGAGATGTGCACATATTTTTTATGAGGAAAACTCCACTTACAGTAACTGGCAATGCCGTGGCTTAGAAGCACCAGCAATTTAAATTTATGAAAGAACAGAAACTACCTTTTGTGCTTTAACGCGTGTGTAACAGTAATGACAGCCACATTGTAATAAATAGCATACTTTGTTCACTGTGAGTAAGCAGAAAATTGGGTCAGATAGCCTTCTGGTGCTAGCTTCAGCACGGAAATGAATGTTTTCGGGTTCCACTATAAATGGATCATTTGAACCATATGGAGGGCTTACTAATGTGTCAAATCAGTGAAACGTACCTTCAAACATGATAACAGTGCTCCATTAGGAATAAAAGCAGCTGAAAATTTGTACACTGGTCTATTCATCATCTTTTTTAGAAGAAGAAATAAAATAGAAAAGCATCTTCTGTAGATCCCATTAGGGCGAGTCCCTTTTTTTTTTTCTTTTTTGTTTTTCTTTGATTTGTTTTTCTCATCTTGATAAATTTCTGATTATATTCTGAAAGAATAGTGATTCATTGTTATGTTTCTTGGGAGAAGTTCTGCTCTTGATGTGTCTATGCAGGTACAGGATTTAGAACGTACATTCCTTCACCTAAGGCTTATGTTACTGTACAATATCAATTTGAAGAGCAGCGTGTAGCTGGAGAAGTACAAATGGGTGGGTGCTTTGGGGGATTGGGACCAATTGTCCCAGTACCTTTACAGTGAGGTTAACTTTGGTGTGAAATAAAATTTTCTTTAGTATGTCATTTCATAGTGTATAAGTAGGAAATAAAATTATTTGGAAATTTTACATATATGTCACCAATCATGATGAAAGAACTACTTAAATTAGGGCAGCTCTCTCTGGGTCTTTCTTGTTTTTCTTCTTTTTTTTCCCCTTGGTAAATATGATTTTAATGTAGCCCAGTGACTCATTATTGAATTTTTTTCATTGTGAATTATTATTTTCTACATGTTTTTGAATACATTTTCTAGGGGAAATATTGATTACATTAATTACTAAGATTAATTGTGGGATTGACTCTATTTGTATAGATAACTTCTGGCTGAAGAAAGGCATTTTTGACTACCAGCGAGACTCTGAAATGTGTTGTTCTAGAAAATTAATTGCTCCCTAATGCTCTGCTGTTCTGAGATTTCATGTGACCTAGAAGAGTTGCCTGCTTGTTCCTTTAGTCTTCCAATTTTATAAAATTATTTCTTTCTTTTAGTTAACTTCTACTAATTTTATTTTTCTGATCCACTATTGTGACTATTACTCAAGAGATCAGTGGGTTGATCTCGAGACACTGTGTGCTACTAAGAGTCATACTGTGAGAGTTAAATGATTTGAGATCAAATTCGTTTATGTTAGAAAATGTGTGTTTTTTATAAATTAAAACATAATTTGTTTATCTTTTGGTAAATACATACCTAAAGTTTTGTATTTGACTTGTTGTAAAATTTTGGACTCTGTGTTATGGTTATTATGAAACCCTGATGTGGTCTTTCAATATTAACTTGCAGGAAGTTTGGTGATGTATTTACTTTATTGAGAAAAGAGTGGTGAAAAAAGGAGTTAAGCCTTAGGCTAGAGCTTCTCCACTGTAGCAACCTCTAACTGCCAGTTGTTATTTGTTTATCAGTATTATATGGCTAAAAATTAAGTTTCACAATAATGGTATCTATCCAGGCTGAGATTTTTACTATCCCTCAAAGCTGTTGCCACATAGGTCATAACCCAGAGACGATGGCACCTGCTCCGTCCTTCTTACACCCACAGTACTGCTTGCAGATGTGCTGTGCACTGCTACACTTTTTTAATTGTTTTAGTCTGAAGTGGAATTGAGAAAATTTGTGGGGGCAGATACAGTGTTTTAAGGCTCAGATCTGGAAACGAGTAGTAATCAGCCTTTTCAGGCCACAAGAAGAATGTGTTTTACTGAGGGCAAATGGAAGTGAAGTGGTGTGGAGATGAAGTCTTAAGGAAGAAGCATCAGTTCTTAAGTTATTTTTTGAGAAATATTTCCTGACCATTGTGGAAAGTTTTGCTTTTGTAAAGGCTTCATAAATAAGTGAAAAAGTCAATTGTCCTACTTGTACCATAAAACAGATGTGCAGCTTTCTCTCTCTCTGTGTGTGTGTGTGTGTGACCAGGTTACACTACTATGAAATTTTAGTTTATTTTTTTCTTCCCTTCAAAATCAGTGGGATAACTGGAAGAGGGGACAGTGTTTGGTGTAAAGATTGAACGGTATCATCTAAGAGTGCTCTGAATTTAGCACTCTAAGAGACACTGAACAAAGTCATCGCTGGGTTTTGGATTGGCCTCCTGAGTGGTTAACAGTAACGTCAAAACCAAGCGTTAAAAGTGCTTTTAGAAGTAGAAAAGCTATAATGTGGAAAAAGGCAGTGGAGTGTCAAAATGATGACTTCGATATAAAAATGAACATGATACCTATGAAAGTGATATGGAAGTGGAAAGCTGTTACTTTGAAAAGATCAATACAAAAACATTCAATAGAAGCTGACAAGAGAAGTGAAAGCTCTTTGCTAGAATAAGATGAATATAAAACAGAGACCAATAAAATCTGACCCATAAGTGAAAGATGGCTGAATGCATATGATTTATATGTAAACAAATGCAATGCAAACTGATTAAAAAAATAGGGAGTTCTTGCAAGAATAAAATTATTATGGGAATATGTACAATAAGTAAAACAGAAATCATTGCATTGGAAAAATTAGAGCATGTGATAATGTAAATAAGAATAATGCTATGTTAGTTTATTTGTTTCTTTTACTATTATGATTTTAATTTAAGTTACTGAAATTGAAAGATGCTGTTATTTGGTCACCTTGTGGCAAAATTTTAGGGGTTTTTTTCTTTCTTTAATAGCTTTTGTAAATTATTGCAAGTCATAGGAAGGTTCTGAGGAAGTGAAGGAAATATTTTGGTGTAGACTTGCAAAGAATATTGTATGCATCCTTGGAAGGGAAACATCCAAATTCATATTCTCCACATCATCTCTTTTCAGTGGCTTATACTTTATTTTTTGTGGGATTATTGCAGAAAGTCACATCTGCTGTATTCAAGAAATTCTAGACTAAACTTCAAGCCAAGATGGGTTTTGAATGTCTGCAAATATGAAGGCACAGCTTGAGAGTTTAAAATTTGCCTTAGACTGTTCTTTAAGTTGTGTTGTTTATAAATAATTGAATCCCTTGTCTTGCAAGAATGCGCTGCGTGGTAGCACTAACTAGAGAGTGGGAAACACACGAGAGAGCTTTCTGGGCCTTTTGTTTCAGTAGAGTTGAAGAAAATGAAGATGTTCCATGTTATTAAATTCACAAGACAATATTGACTAAAATGAATGTCTTCCTTTCTTCCACCAACCTATCTGCTGCTCCAGAGGCTTTTGTAAGGATGCTCTAGAAATTTCTTGTTAGAAAATACAGCATCACTCTCTGTGTTTGGAGAGGTGTTGTTGTCTGGGGTTTTTGGAGCAATAACTGTAATGACACAGTTTGTTTCAGGAGATGTGTGTCAGTTCTTTATGGCACTGATAAGTAATTTATCTGCTATTCATGTTTCAAGATCACTTCTCTGAAAGTTGGCTTGACTTCTTAACACTAGTATTGACTACTGAAAAATAATTCAAATATCACCAATATGTGCAGATATCGAAAAGGAAAAAAAGTAATACTGTAAACTCTGTTGAACTCCCAGTAAGGGATTGATTGTCACTGAGCTAAATTCATCTTTTATCTCTGAAGATCGGAATTGTAATAGTGCTGAGATTTCTTTGCTACTTGCTCAGATAAGTGATTTATGTTCTCTCATGAATGATCCATTAGCATTTTTCATGCATTGTGGTAGTTAAACTTTCAAAAGACTGAAATATTGCTTGAGTGTTTCAGAGCCGGGGGTCATCTTGAAGTCACTAAGCTGAAAGATGAGGCAGATGAGCGTTGCCATGCCCCATCCCTGGAAGTGTCCGAGGCCAGGTTGGATGGAGCTTTGAGCAACCTGTTCTACTGAGCACTGTCCCTGCCCATGGCAGGGGGTTGGAACCAGATGATCTTCAATG
The DNA here is from genome assembly GCA_014706295.1 of Lycocorax pyrrhopterus obiensis. Classification (NCBI taxonomy): domain Eukaryota; kingdom Metazoa; phylum Chordata; class Aves; order Passeriformes; family Paradisaeidae; genus Lycocorax; species Lycocorax pyrrhopterus. Next base: position 9,968,803 of record JACSVZ010000015.1, read on the forward strand.
TCCCCATCCAACCCAAACCGTTCTATGATTCCATGATTACGTAGCAGTCTAAAGAAGAGCAAACCAGAGTTCCTGCATTAGAATTTTGTCCTGTTTTTCTATTAAATATACTCTGAAGATCTAACAAATAATAATTAAAAGGCTAGCAATGCTGACATAGTGGCCGTCAATGTTGGTATTCAATTTTGCTACTCACATTGGAGGGAAAACTCTCCCACCTAGCATCCTGATATGCATTAATATCAGGGAGACTACTCACATCACTAAATCTGTATTTTTGTGTTGCTGATACTCTGCTGATTCAGTTTTTACTAGAAGTTCCCACTGAAGAATGCATTATTTGCAACATTTAGGGTAATACAATGCTAATTAAATCAGCGACTATAGTCACTGGATGAAACAGTGAATTGTGTCCTGTTTTCAAACCCAGAAAATTCTAAAAAGTAAAATGGTAAGCCTATTTTTTTACATTTTTTCAGGCACAACAAGCAAACATTCCAGCTGTTTGTTTTGGGTTTTTTTTAATTTTGTTTTTAAATTATTATTATTATTATTATTTTCATTTTATTTTATCCTTAGCAGTCTTGCTAGGTGCAAACACTGAAAGCTGTAGGCAGATGAAGCAAGATCATGAGCAAAATATAAATTGCTGAAATGGCTGATGAAAGCCTAGAGTAGGGCTGAACACAACCTGAGGCAAAATTAAGTAGCTGTTTATCTCAGCTTCTTCCCACTCGTGTGAGAACTGTATTTTTAGTCTCATCCATAGATTGAACTGATTACTCACTGCTTTTGCAAACATATGTGATATGTATATGTACACATATATAACCATGTATTTACAAAATTATGTAACATATAATCCAGAAGATATTGAATATTTAAAATGTATTTAGCTGCTAATTATGTATATATGCTTTTTAAATAATTTTATATGTCTTTTCTTGATTGATGATGGAAAATAGTACAAAATATATAGTTTTTTAAAGATTTTTTTTGTGCACCTCTGCAAGTAGCTCGGTTTCAGTTGATTGGATGGAGTTACTGTTTTATTTCCCATTTCCTTTCAGAATAATCAGAGCTAATTTTTTAGGTAATTTCATGAAACACTTTCTGGTTGTCTCACAAACATTATCCTTGATTTACTGTCTTGAAACATTGCATTTTTTCCTTCCAATTATAGATCTCCCAAATAAATTCTTTTCATTTTTTGGTATATCAGTACATATCTGCACAAAATACACCTTTTCAGCTAATTTTTCATGAATGTCTCTTCATTTCTGCACCAGCTTCATTCTTGCACCATTTTTCCTTCCATTTATAGTCAGTAAAGTTTCCTTTCAGTTTGCAAAACTAGTCTTTATTTGATCTGACTGTCACAGAAAACAGGGAAAGAGAGGTCAGAGGCAGAGAGATGTTGAGTAGTTGTTTTTGCTTTTCCAAAACCGGGAGGACAGTAGGGAATTGAAGGGTAGGGCAGAACTCTGCAATAACTTCTCTTTTGCCACTGGTAGAGTTCTTCCCTCAATCCCCTGATCATGTTTGTCTAAATACATTAGGTCTTAATTCTCATTTTAAAATTTTCAAGACATGAAAGATTTCTACTTATTCGATTAGGTCATACTTAACAAAATGAACTCATAATACATTAATAATGAACTAATTAATCGTGACAAATTGCATAGCTGCAGCATTTGTGTACTCCATTCCCTTGCCTTACGGGTTATACACTTCTCAGTGGATGATGGATAACTTGTCTGCTTTTTTGGTGTGTTGTATGTTGTCACAAAGTGCTAACTGGATGCCTTTGACAGTATTTTATGCTTTGCTGTGGCACAAGCTGTCAAGAAGGGAGACAAGGAATAGACACCCGATGATTACTCACTAGGTCATGCACCTGAAATCTCATCTTGTGAGAAAAATTGTCTTTGGCTACGAAAATAATTGTTTTTGTTAGTCCTACAATGTTTCTTTAAATGTTGTCCCTGAAGTAAATTTGTAGGAGCTTGTTATCCAGAACATGTCTGTCTTGCCAGTTTTTTGTCTCTCTCTTGTACATAACTGAAGGAATAAAACAACCTTTTGTTTGTTTCTGCAAAAATATGTATGTCTTATTTTAATAAAGAGAAATATTTTTGACATTTGATTTTTTTTTTTTTATTTCTTGAATTCAAAAGAAATTGTTTGGTTTTTGGTTTGTTTGTTGTTGTTTTTGTTGTTTGTTCATTTTTTTTGTTTGTTTGGGTTTTTTTTACATTCTGCCAATGATAGGAAGCCTGAAGATCTGAAATAAAAAAATACTACATAGGTTGACATCATAAAGTGAATTTCGTTTGACAGATCTACAGGCATCAGTTGATGCTCCAATTTTTGGATTAAGGCTGTGAAAAAATGCACAAAGTAATTTGTTTACATATGACATGAGTTTACAACTGCAAAATGCTAGCCAGATGTTGATTCATAAACAATATGGAACTATGTACATCGTAAAGCTGCTTTTGTGCCACAGTACCAGATTATGTCAAGAAATCATTCAAAAGACTTTTAAGACATTAGAGAGCTTTACATTTCAATACTGAATCTGATGCTAACATTGAGAATAAATAAATTGTTCCTGTTCTATAGCTGAGGAAGGTGTTCAGTAAGATTGTGATGCCCCAAAGATTTTCCTGAAAGTCAGCATTAGAATCAAAGTTAAAAGCATGTATATCAGATTGATTTAGCACCAATGCCTTCAGTATTGGTACATCAGTTTCCATAAACCAGGGGCCGAGCTCTAGTTTCTTTACTACTCGTGATGTCTCATTTTCTGAGCCACTATATGCATAAAACATTTAGAAGAACTGACTGAAGTAAATTTTAACTATTATGTAGTGTGTTCTTGGACACTTAAAGTGCCTTAATTTTACGTTTGGGCTGCAAGTTGTAATGATGAAACAAATACTTATAAAAAACAGAGTCTCATTTCCATATTATATACTGGAATAACATAACAGTGGCTTTAGTGAAAATATGTCCACTTGAAACAGGTGAGAAGCCGGCCATTAATCTACAGAATATTTGTATCAAGGAAGCAGTTAGTTTTCAGATAAGAAGTTCATTGCCAAGTGTGTTACAGTTTGTTTGTATGTCTGTAAAAATATGTGTTTTGTTTGTTTTTTATTATGCTCAGGCTCATCTTGTTAATTAAGTCGAGTGTCCTCTCCTTCCAGTTATAATAGAAAATATTGCTATGTTCCAAATACAACTGCTGCTACAGATAAATGAAAATTGTGGGGTGACAGTGTGCTCGAGACAGAATGACAGTCTTGAGTATGAAGTCAAGCATTGCCAGTTGACTGTGAACGTCTTTGCCACTGGAGAGCAAGTTGCTCTCACTCCCAGCTGCCTAATTTATTTGATCATTACTGCTTCATGAGAGCTGGATCTGTCTACGTTAGGGTTTTAGCTCAGGTCAGAAATGCCCTTTGGAAGAAAACAGTTTGTCCCAAGTTACTGCAGCTGACATTGCTGAGCCATCTCAGAGAGTGGCAGCTGGATTTCCTTCCCATGCAGCCTGACCAGAAGGTGCACTCTCACAGTGCCCCTGGCCCACATCTGCTGTTAGTGGGCATTCAGGCTACAGCACAGATCAGATGTTGCAGAAAATAAAATCTCCAAATCCTGTATATGAATATCTCAATCCCAGTAGCACCTTTTTCAATATACATACCTGATTCCATTGCCCTGCACTTCTGGCTGGTACAGGTGAAGCCACTGAAACCAGCATGCTGTTAGAAAAGCAAAGTAATGAGTTTCTGACAAGAAGCTTTCTGTTGCTTCATTGGTTCTTTTGGTTGCTGTTTTTGTGTGTTTGTTTTTTCTGAACGTTATATGAAAAATAAAAAAAAAAAAAAACAACATTGGGTCTTTCCTTTTCATTTTTTGAAACAATTACTGCAATGGGTTGAGCTATTATTTCCCTGGAGAACATCCTGAATCGATGCATCTGAATTGATGCAGGGCACAGTGGGATTCAGGAGGTGCTGAGCTTCTGGCAATTAGTTTTGCTTCTTTCATTTATCAAATACGAAAGTTACATATGTGTAGAAATGCCTGTAAGAATGAGGCTGAAGTTTTGTTTATTTCACTATGTGATGACTCCTCCACTTTATTTTAAGTCCAGATCCATACTTTTTTATCCTCCTTATCCTGCGAAATACGGCACTCTGTATCCTTACTCCCTGACTTCAGTTGAGAATAGCTGCTTAAAGTACTGTGTGACTTCAGGGTTTTGTATAATATATTCTTAACTAATTTGTTTCCATATGCATTTTTTCACTCCATAAAAATTGCTCCAGCTGTGTCTGTATTTCCTTAATGCATTTTTTTCTCCCTAGTATTGGAAACAATCCATATAGAAGCCTTTAGAACCTTCAAACTCAGCAGCTTCTCTCGTTTTAAGAGCTCTGTTTATGCAGTATTTACTCATTCAGGAAGGATTATGAGCCTTAGTTAAATATGGGAGGGTAAAGTAACTAAAATGCAGTACACTTTAGGCCATTAGGATAGGTATTTATAAGAAGATAAAATTTCTTCTTAAACAGTAAACTAGATGTAAGATAAGATGTCTTTCTTCATCCCCTTCCAGTTTTCTGCAACTTTACTGCCTTGTCCTGTGCTTTTATATTCACAAAGTAAATTAAAAACAAGGAGACCTTCAGCAAGCACATGATTGCAAAAAATTATTTTTGTCTGGACATTGTAGAACAAAGAACTGCTATACTGAGTGATTAAAGCAGCGAATAGAGAAAATTCAGATTAATATATACTCATGAGAGTACCCATGGCATGGAAGCAGACAAAAACAACTACAAAGAAGCTTAATTTTACTATGTTCTCAAAGAACCTTCTGAGTTTTTTATTATTTCAAAGGCGTTTGGATTCTTATGAAGTGATTTATAAGGATTTTTTTTCATTTGCTTAAAATGTCTAAAGCAATAAGCCCGACTCCTAATATTGTCATCTGATTATCGCATCAGACTGCCAAAATACTCTGTACAGAGAGAGTGGCTGAACACTGCAGGGTTACAGTGTTCTGAAGATGAAGGATGAAATCAGTTCCCTGGGAAGTAAAATTTTTGTTGTTAAGTTCAGGGAGGCCAGGATTCGCTCCAAGAATGGAACACAGCTTGGCATCTCAGAAGAACAGGATAGGGAGTCTGTGTATCCTTCCTCATAGAGTAAATGCTGTAGATGAAATAAAATTAATGTGTTTTTCCTCTTGTAAATGTACAGGGAAAGCCTTTATAGCAAGGAATAGAAATGTCTTCAGAGTGAGAAACACCTCTGTTTATACAGGCAGCATGCTTTCAACTTTCTGGTACTTTATAGCCCCATGATCTTTAAGAGAGAGAAATTTTATCCATATTCCTCCTGTATCATCTGGAGAACAACACCAAACCACACATTTAACAGTCAAGGTACAATACCTATGATGATGCTAGGGCCAAGAATAACAATTTCTATTCTGTTTTTCTGTTCTGAGAATGCATGATGCAGTTGCACATGGTACAGATTTTCCTCTGTTGGAGAGAGGGGGACTTTTCCTTGAGTAGCTGAATTTCAGAAAATACCAGTCCACTTCCTCTTTGGACCAACGTTTGGCCAACAACAAGACAAAGAGCTAAAAAATGAATGATTGTGGAAATTTCATTATTTTTAATTTGTAAGGCCCATCCATGGGTTGGAATATTGATGAGGAGCAGGAGCTGTCACGTCTGTACCAGCTCAGGTGATGAAACAGACCTTGTCTCATCATCATTTTTCTCACGTTTCGTGCTTGTGCACTGTATTCCCGTCACACTTAGTGTGTCTTAGGTTTCTGTTGCCAGAGATATATTTATATAAAATAAACCAGCCTGCTATTCCTTAATATTTCATATATATGGGGATTAGATCAGAATCCATTAACCAAATCCTCTGTATTACTTTAATATTTCTTAAATATGTGCTCTCCATATAGTACCTATATAAGAAAATAATTTTTACAATACAAAAATTATTAATAATTAGTTTGAATATTTTGTTATATAAAATATACATATGTATGCACCCTATTCAGAACTATATATGAAGTCAATATAAATATCCATAGTTTATTTGCAAGCATTTAATGTTCATTAGTTAAAGATGAATAAGTGGTTTTCCTTCCAATTCTTGCTCTGCCATTAAGTCTGTATAAAATGCATTTTTGTGGTTACTAAATTTAAGCTTCTAAATGGAAATTTTCTTTATTTGTAACAAAGGGTGACATATCAGAGTAGGGCAGTTTTTTGCTTGCCAAATACAATTCTTAATCTATCTAGCCCATGTCATTCCTTTATTAAACTGATCAAGGTTGATCTTAAAAGATCTGGGCTGCTTGCTGGTATCTCATAGCAAAAGACCGTTCTAGGACCTTCTGCTCTAAAAGAGACCTTCTAATTGCCTGTTCTAATTTATTCTTAAGTACTTTCTACCCATTTGTTATTGTGCCAGTGCCATCCTTACTCTCACATCCTGTTTTTGAAGGCGGGCTTGCTTTCTGACTTGTTTTTTAGCTTGCATTACTGAAACTCTGTCTACTTTCCGAAGGCAGATTTTCTGTTCTTCGCAGCACATCTTAGTGGCCACTTTCAGCATTTTGTCCACTTGCAGTTTATCTCCTTGTCATGATGGACAAAAAAAACTTATAGAATCCCAAGCAATATGATGAGTGATCTTTATTTAGTTGTACTAACACGTATCTGTTTTTACTGAAGATACGTGTGCTTTCCAATTCGCCATGGCGGGGAGAGGATAGAAGGAAGTGTTGATGGACATTGTGTATGTTGTAATAATAACTGTAAGAACTTTAAGAGGTGATCTACATAAAACCAACAGAGGATAGCATCCAGTTCTGAATTAACTGTTTTCAGATTACAGTTAAAACAAAATGTGATGGAAAACAGCAAAATAATTTAAAAAAGCAGAAAGCATAAGGTAAGAAAGAGAGCATTTTTGCATGAGTTGGTCTGTTCCTAGCCCTTTTCCTTCTCACTTAACCCAGCTATTGCTTGGGATTTACTGATCTTTTAAGGTGCTCTAGAGATTACAAAGTTATTGAAGTGGTCGTACTCTGGCAGAATGAAGACAGAGTTTAATAAGTTATTCCAGAACAGCATTTCCAGACAGTCTTTTGATTGGTTTTATTTGGTTTTGTTAACACCTAATTAATTTTTTTTTTAGAGAGAGAAGTCTTCATTAAAGATCAAGCATATCTCCATAGTTACTTTAATTTGAATGTCACTATGATATCCTTTGAAATGCTAACAAAAAATTAGAGCAAAGTGAAGGAAGAGCAGAGTTAATATGTGAAATATGTGGGTGTTTTTTGATATTTAGTCCCTTATATTCCCATAATAATACAACATACTCATATCTTTGGATTTTTTCTTGGGGTTTTTTTGGGAGTTCTTTGGGATTTTGTTTTGTTTTTTTTTTTTTTTTTAAGAAAGAATTATTTCTAAATAGAGGCCCTACTTTGAAGTAATCTGTAAAACTAAAAGTGAATAATATAATTATTATTTTTATAATAATAAAAATAAAGAATCAGCAGGTTCTTAGACTGTGCATATCTCTACAAAATCTGAAAAGTCCTCTAGAACCACTCTAATGAACAGTGTCTTTCATACATTTTGTCTTCTTGCCATCTTCCCAGAAAATAACCTTCAGTACTGTATGGTTTCCATTGGGTACTATTCCATTCTGGAATACATCCTGGTATGTTGTGAGATAAGAGGAAGCAAGGCAGCAACATGTAAAATGCACAAATGCTGTTGTCAGCAATGGGTTGCAGTTTATAATATGGGTGTCTTTTGTGTTTTGTAGAGATAAACTTGTTGAAAAATTATGAGTGTATACTATAGAGTCTGTGACTCTGCATTGTATTAACTCTCTTCTGTTATCATAGAACCTTAGTTCCCTTTCCTGTTTTTGACATTTTTATTCTTATTTCCTTCTCCTGGGCGTTACTTATTTTAATGAGATTTTACTGTGCTTGTCTGGCTATCAGCATGTGGCAGCTAAGCCAGGCAGCAGACAATTCCCAATTAATTTACTTGACTTGACACAGACACAACATTATTCTAGACTTCAGTGACTTCTTCATGGAATTATTTATAGAAGTGTCTGGGACATAATGTCAAATATCTAATGAGGAGTGGAGAAATTGTTCATTTAAAGAAAAAAGTACATGACATTTTATCATTTATGCTTTTAATTGAGAGTGTGAAATGTCTACTCTATAGAACTTGAAATTATTTGATTCAATAATTACCCCATATGCTAAAAATTGTATTTAATACTTTGGTTTTATTCACCATTAAATGCATGTTACCCGAACAGTTCTGATTATCCACTAATTTTAAATTACGCTATGTTAGGAAACAGAAATGCTTCTTTCAAAGCAAGATTTTGTAACAAATATGAAGATATGTAACATGTTCAAGATCCAGCAGAGCATCACATAAAGTAATGACCTATCCAATTGGAAATGCCACTATATAACAACTGTTGTTTGTTAAATTCAAAGACCTATTTTTGCTTTTCCTCCCTTGCTTTGAATGAAAAGGATACATTGCCTTGGCACTTGCCTTGTTTTGATAAAAGAGTCTAACAGAGAGTGTGGATAAAATACTACCCAGTTCCCTTATTTCTCAAAATTTTCCTATTATTCTCCTTTCACTGTTTTCTAATCAGCTGTAAAGTTTCTTTGGATGACTATTTTGAGTGGGACACTTTCCTATGGTTTTCTATGGAAAGAATAAATATCTAAATTCAGGTTTGCAATGCCACTTGAAGGACCAATTACCTTGGAGAAAACGTTCACTTTGAAGCCACTAGAATCTTTCCTTTGCTTTGGCCTTTCTTCTGTTGCAAGAGAAAAGCTGGCTTATGACACACATCTGAATTTGAAGGGTTGAAGTTCAAGTTACTACTGGAACAGTTCTTCAGATTATTATATTTGGGAGTTATGTAGAAAATGCATGTGTCTGTGTGAATACATGTATGGTATATATGTATACATATATACATATATACATATTAGTATATATATATACACTAATACAAACACACATATGGATAAGCCAGTGCAAAACTCTACCTTAAAATAAAATGTCCATTCCTTCCTAGTCCCATGTAAGAGAAGACAGGAGTGCAACTTTCCAGTGACAGTGGAGAGTGAATAAAACTCTGTGTAATTTAACAAAAACATGAAGGAATGTAATCTTTGAAAAAAAAAATACTGAAACACACAAGTCATAAAGAAAACTGGTTTATACCTTCAGTAGAGTTTCTCTATTATCTGATGAGCATAGCTACAGATGGAAGTGTCTGTGTCTGCACACATATATGCAAAAATGTGCACTTGAAAAAGTATTGTCCCTCTGTGCCCACTTTTAAATACCATAATATTTGATTGGAAATATATATTTAAATCATAACAATTACTACTCAATGTTATCTTTAAAGAAATCAATGGAGCAACTTCATTAAGCAGGATATGCAAGGGTAATACATTCCAGACATTAAAAGAAGATTAATGAACTGCTAAGGAGCTCCCTTCTGTTCTCCCCAGTGTCTGTGTAGCTGCCACATCAGGGAACAGCAGCTCACATATTTTCAGATATAGGAAATAGCTCTCAGGCTTTTCAAATAAAGTTGTTCTCTGTCTTCTATGCAGGCCAGAATCTTTACATTGAATAAATCATCAGAAGAGTATTCCAGTTCTTTTAAAGAGAGCACAGCAGTGCTCCCTATTTTTTATTGATTGCATTTGCAGGGGAAAATTGAATTCATTCCTTGTCAAGGCCCCTGAACCTCATATCATAAAGAAGAAGAAAAAAATGAAAAGATGGATGGAGTTCAGTGGAATTAGCCAGAAAGAATGATGTTTCATATTGTGTGATGATGAATTTTATTTTTTCATCTTGCTTGTATCATGTGAAAAGGAGCAGCTGAGGTACTCTGAAGGAGTAATCTTCAAAGACTTCTTTTAGCAGAATTGAAAATAAGCTTATTGGAGAGTTTTCTTCAACCAGAGTTTTTGCCAATTATCAGTCAAAAGCTCTTTCCTGTATGGAAGTTAACTCAAAAGAAAGACAAGTAGATATACAGAAGTGTGACTATAACACCTCTAAACATTCTATTTTAGTAAAATGCATTTCTTTTTTAATCAGAAAATAAATTTTCACTATATAGATTAAGTTAATATAAACTATCTCTCCAATTAGGATATCCTGACAGGTGCTATGGTCTCTACTATGAGCTAGTGAAAGTATCACTACTTTGATTTTTATATGCCAATGAGAATCAGGATATTTTATAAGGAACCATTTGAAGAATAGTTTTTTGCTGATTAGGACTTGGTCTGCTTGCTTTTCTTTGGAAAGTTTCAAATACATTGTTGTAGGCTTTAAATAAGAACTCAGAGGTATTGGTTGGAAGTTCCCTATCAACAGTGATATTGCATTCCAAAAAAAAAAAGGGAAAAAAAAAAGAGGATTTGATTTACAGCTTTGCTTTTTAAAGTGCAGGATTTGTGTTTTAGCAGGAGGAAAACATGAATAGAAGTTGTGGAAAAACACTTAGTAAAATAAATTATTCAAACTAAAATTCCCAACACACTTTTCCTCATTTACTGATTACTGGATTAGTTAACACAGATGTGAGTGCATTCTGTATCAAGTATACTTTTAGATAGAATGAAAAAACTCAATCGACTAACTAAACTAAAAAAAACCCCAAAAAGCCTGAATGAACAGAGCTAGTTTGAATTATGAATAGCAAACTGCTCCAGGAATGATTGTTTTAATGATCATACAATCATTTATTTGCATATCAGTCCCACCAAATAAACTGTGTCGCTGTTCCAAGCACAATTTTTTTGTCATAACGAGAAAGTGAATTAAGAGGAAGGTGATATATGTTGAACCTGTCATGTGTGCTATTACAGTTTAATACTGAAATGGGGCTCGGGCACTTAACTGTGAATTTCTGCAGTGCAGGAATATCTGTTTTTCAGTGCCTGAGAACAGATGTATTACAAACTGTTAGTAGCCTTTTCCCAGATTTATTTGTTTCCTTCTGTTAAGATGCTCTGTTCTTGTTGCTTTTCTTGAATTCCATAATATTTATTTTTTAAATTCCAGCTTCATATATTGGGCCATTTGAGGGTTTTGGATTTTTCCCTTTGCTGCAAACTCTTGGATTTTTTTAGGCTGTTGTATTTGTCTGTGGGAGAAAGTTATACAGAAGGAGGAGGAAGGGGAAAGTGGGACATAAATAATATCATAAAACTCTTGGATCTGACTGTAAAGCATCGCTTCCGTAGAAATATTACAAACAAGATCTAGTAATCCTGCTCTCTTACTTTGTAGCCTAATCTCAACAAGTCTAATAAAGTGCTAAAATTACCAGTACCAGTGTATGGATTCAGGATTTCAGTATTTAGTTATTTTGTTATTTGTAGACTGTCTCTCTTTTTTGTATGTGTGTATTTTAAATACATATTTGCATATATATGACTGTGTGTGTGCAGAGGTGTATGTATGCATATGTAACTCTTTGCAACACATTTTTGGGTGATATTACAATCATAGAATCATAAAATATGCTAAGTGGTGATGCCTTGAAGTGGCTACCTAAGAACATAAAAGGGACCCACCAGGATCATTAAGTCCAGCTCCTGGCCCGGCACTGGACACCTCAGTCACACCATGGTCCTTTGTAGCGTTGTCCAGATCCTTCTTGAACTCTGTCAGGCTTGGTGCTGTGATCACACCCCTGGGGAGCCTGGTCCAGTGCTCAGCCACCCTCTGGATGAAGAACCTTTCCCTGATATCAGGCCTAAACCTTCCCTGACACAGCTCCCTGCTTTTTTGTCGAGTCCTGTCACTCGCCACAAGAGTGAAGAGATTGGTACCTGCCCCTCTGAATTGGAAAGAATAACATGAAAAGAATCTAAATCAAGCAAAAATGTCTTGTCTACCTAAGTGACAGAGCTTCTAATGACTTTATGGAGCCACTTCTGGAAGCAAGATTTGACACAAAGTCAAGATTAGAAAGTCCGTACATAATGCTTAATTGCACAGCAGGTCAAACAGGATCTAAAAGACATAATTGAACAGTAACCATTTTAAAATTATAATTAACATCTTATGGTACCTCAGGGAAATGTTCTTCTTTAAGTAAACATATATTTATTTATAATTATCTACTTTACAGAGAGAGAGGTATATAATACGAGCTTATTGCTTACAGGAAATCTCAAGAGTTGGAAATTAAATTTGGTATTTCTTCAAAAAGCTATCTCTTGAGAGAGTAATATCTTAAAACTACTCTGAAAAAAACAGATGAACCTTTCTGCAAAATACATGATGTAGCAATTTTCTCCTTAACCTTTAAAAACAAGCCTATAAAATTTAATGTTGTGATCTCATTTCTCTAGTACCTTTTAAAAGCCTCACTTTGGAAATGGGCTGTAAACTGTTAACTTTCAATCCATCCTTACTTTTATCTTCTTTTTCATTGTAGCAGGGGGCTAGAATGTGGACTTACATACCAAATTTTGTGCTGTAATGCCACTCAGATCCCTTAAATGTGAACTGATTTTATTTCAGCTTGACTTGCCTATTTGCAAGACAAAGTGAATTTCCTTTCCTGTGTACAATGCCATAATGTAAGAAGGATCTCTATGCCAGTGGCAATATTCATTGGATTTATACCTACATCTTTAGCTCTTTTCAAAAGTTTTTTCCCTCTAGTTCCCTTTCCACTCTTGACTTGCTGATCTAGGTGCTTCAATTTAAGAAACGTTGCTTACAATCCATTAGGAAACAAAAAAGAAAGAATTAGTGACTAAACCATCAAAAAGCCTTTGCTTTTCGTAATTACCTGTGCATTTGAAATTTCCTAAAATTAATATGATTTCGGAGGGGAATGGGGGGAGAATGAGAGAAAATTAATGAAATATTTACAACTGATTGAGGTAAAAAGCATGATTTATCATAAGCTATATCCTAAGGTGTTTTGTATCACAATAAAATTTCACTGATTACTGACTCTAGTCCATTGACTCTTTAGTGTAGCAGTGTTCATCATTTACTGTTCAATTTTAAAGTTTCTCAATATATCTATTTCTCAAAAAGGTATAGAACATGTTAAAATATTCCGTATTTGTCTCATTATATAAACCATTTGATTGATTAAAACAAGTATTGTTAGAGGACAACTTCATGAATGTAAGTTTCTGTGTAACTGGCAACATAGTGTTTAGCTGAAATGTGAATTTTCTTGTATTTTAAGTTAATTGTGGAGTTGACCCAACTCATAAATGTTAACATTCACTTTGCTGTCCACTCTAAGGGCCCACATCTATGAACATTAAGATCTGTTTAGTGTGTGATAATGAGCACTTGCTGTTCATGCAGCCGCACCTTAATACTAGAAATAACTCATCAATGTCTTTTTCCCATACAATCCATTTTGAAAGGGACATCTTTGTTATGTTTATGTTATACCTGCTTTTGTTGATGTCATTCTAGTTGTTCTTATCACAGTATGTTGTGATTAGTAAGCATCAACTTTATATGCTTGCATTTATTTTTCTATATGATTGGGAAGTGCAATTAGAATGACATCTCAGAAACGAAGTATTTATAGAAGATATTGCCTGTGCAAATAAACCAAGAGTCATGGCATGCAAATAATGCAACCGCAGGAAAAGACTGTGAGGAATTTAAAGAAAATGCCCAAAGAGAAAAGAAATGTGTTCCTTAAAATTTAATTTCTGAGTTAGTTAAATTAAATCTTACTGCTTTCTCAATATTCCAGTTTGCTTTTTGTAGACATTGCTTCCCGTGTTAGGATGTGACTTTCTAATAACAAATTTGTTTTGTCTTTGACAGCAACGATAGTGTTAAATGAACTCAACTGGACCGCAGCACTGGATGATGTGTTCAAGCGGAACAGAGAAGAGGACCCCACTTTATTATGGCAGGTTTTTGGTAGTGCCACTGGGCTCGCAAGGTATTATCCAGGTAACTGAACTGTCCTAGACAACTGTCCTATGCCATATATTGCATTAAAAATATTCTGAATTATCTACAAGCCGTAAAATTTAACTAAAAATTGCGTTTTTACAGTAGGTGCAGTTTCTTTACATCAGAATTAACTCAAGGACTGTGAAATTATTCTGGCATAAAGCTAGTATGAGGGGGAAGGAACTGGGAATGAAATATGTAACTAGTATTTTTTTTCAGTAAAAAGAACAGAAGGTTATGTCCTTTGAAAAGCTGAAGAGTTTAATTTTATTCTTTCTATTGTTTTCTGTATCTTGTGTAACTAATCACTTGGATATTTGCAAGTGAGATTTTTGTGTTTGTCTAGTTTTAAAGATAGTGACCTGGGAAGTAGACATATAATCACATTTAACATCAGTGAAAATACGAGTGCACCATGCTGTGTTCATGTCCCTCAGAATCCACAACCTCTGACAGGTGCATCTTTGCTGTTAGAGCTAAGGTCAATACAACTGGATTACTTCAACCAGCATCAGTTCCACCAGTCGAAGAATCCCGTCACTTGATCACACTAATTAATTTAAATAGATATATATTTTACTGCATTTACATAATGAGTAGTCTGAATTAGATTTTTGTTGTTTGCTGTCTAATGGAAAGCCTTGTTTTAAGGCCGGGCTGTGCTGCTGCTGCTGCTAAGTGATGCTTTTATCAATGCATGAATAATGTGTCCACTACACACAAGACAAGTGTGAAGCGTGTTGACTCATGCCTACAACTGCCTAAGGAAGAATTTTGAGAACCTTTCTCTTCTGTTTAAACAAGATTGTTTGTGTTTCTGAGGGTGAAGGGGATTATTCTAAAGCTGTTACTGTATCATTAGCGCAACTGCTAGCACAGGCAGAGAAACTGCCTCGGGCTAGTTTACAGGAAGAATATTTCATAGCACTTGAATCCTGTTTGTTTTGTCATGCTGGATGATCATGAAATAAATACAGGGAGATGTTGCAGAAAAAAGATAATATTGAAAATGCTAATTTAATAATTCTTTTGTTTTCCAACTCTTTTCAATTCTTTGGGGATCTATCGTCATGTGTGGGGTCACCATTTGTCACGGCTTACTATGTAATCTTTTTCAAGTACTGAAAAAGAAGTGTTTCTTAAATGTATCTCTCTGCCAATCTATAGGAAATAATATTTCACTTGAAAATTATTCCCATATATTCTTATATCTTGCTAACATGTCTACTCCAGTTGTTCACCAACAAAACACGAGAGCCTCAAAATCTCAATGTATTCTTCCTTAGAACACCTGTATAAAATGGGAGAAGCTTGTTTTCTCTGTTTTGCAGGTGCAGATGTTACTTGTATACACTTCATCTAAACACAAATTTAGTATAAAACCCAGATACTCACACCTGCTATTTATTGCATAGCTAAGTATTTAACAGCTGTCCAATCCTGTCAGAACACAACATCATAAATTTCTGAGTAATTCTCCAATTCTTAAATTCTGCATACACATATACAGCATGGAGCAGTCTGATACTCTGTAAGTTCTATGTGTTGTTTTGTGCATCTACTTCCCATTGTAGCTCAAATTGGAAAACCCTTTACATTTTAGATTTTTTAGAATAGGTCTTTGTGCAAGGTTCTTCATCTCTCTCTTTTTGTAAACTTTTTCTCAGTTTGCTGACACAGCAGATGTTCTGAAAATTAATTCAGGTTTCACATGCCAAAGTGGATGCTTTTCACATTTGCATTTTGAAAATGATATTATAAATTGTAAATAATTGCTTCATTATATTGGTCTTTGGTAAGCCTGTTTCAAAGTGATTAATTTTTCCATAGTGATGATATTTGTGAAGGAATCTGGAAATACCAAAAGCCAAAACTTAAATGCATTGTGAAGTCTGCTCATTATTATCTGACACATACTCATCCAGTTATTCCTCCCATGTTAAAAAAAAGTTCAGTTCCTCTAAGCTACAAAGGGTGTTTTCAAACAGAGTTTTCATGTACTAATGTTTTTATCTGATATTATCCCTCTGCTTTGAGCCATGGGCAAAGGGTGCATCACTTCTGTTCTAAGGAGGCTCTTGGGCTGTCCTTGTCACCATAGTACCCAACAGCATGAAGGGATCTTTCTATGAGCAAACCCCTGAGTAGAAAGTATGTGTGAAACATGAATGTTTGAGCCATCAGCATCCCAGTCTTCCCCTATTGCTTGTGGATACATTCTTCTCCCTAGACCTGAGATGGTGAGATCATAGTCCAAATTCCAGTGAGTAGCCATATTTGGGGAGGGATGGACTTTGGTGGGCATGGGCGGACAGCTGTGCAAGGGTTCTTAGATGATTTTAGCAATGTTTAAGCCATTAACCATTTCAGTTTCTCACATTACTATCAAATTACTCACATTACTATCATTAGTTTCAATGACAGCATATTTTTGAAGAGAAATGCTAAACTCTGTTACTTTACTGGCAGTCATCCACTTTGATATGAAGATGCCCAGAGCAATGTTGAGATTTCTATTAGCTATTCTAGGAGCTCTGAACAACTCAAGAGTAAGTAAACAGTAATTTGTTAAAAGAGCTCCAAAAAATAAGCATATGAAGTCCATGAAACTTTTAAGGAGGATGTATTATATGCTCATTCTTCTGTTTAAAGGCACAAATCACAAATTAGTCTTTCATCCATTGTAAGAACAGCCCTCAGTAATCACAGGCCTCTACAACCAAAAGGAAATTCTGGAATAAGGATGCCTTGTTCCTAGTGGAGGAGGGTCAAGTTAGGGAATATTTAAACAACTGAACTCAAAAGAGTACTACGTAAGTTTGCCAGAGACACTAAACTGGGAGGAGCTGTTGACTCCCTCAAGGGCAGAGAGGCCATTTTAATATGGAATAAACGGTTGCACAAAATTTGAATATTTTATGATTACTTAATTTATTTTTTTTTTTACATTTAATGATTATTAAATATAGTTAAATATGCCAAATTTTTATAACAAGTGAACAGGCTGGTAAAATTGTCAAGTCATTGAAATAAAAAAATAAAGAATATTATAAATTTAATAATTTTAAATAAATTTATATTTAAATAAATTTAATATTACTTTAAAATATTAGAAATTTCCAGTCTTTGTCCTGCAAGCGAACAGTTTTCATAATTTATGTATAACTCAAGAGTTAGAGCCAGCTTTCAAAAGTGCTGTGAAAGAAAGCTGAAATGTATTTTGTGGGGCTTTTTTTAGCAAACACTATTGAAATTCAGTATTATGGAAACAGTAAACAAAACCAGAGGAGTTTCATAGAACTGTGAGTCACCAAGTTCAAAATTTGGATTCTCTGTGATAGGGCAAGAGAATTATTATAAATGTTGAATCACTTTCTCCTTAGTACTAGTAGATGCACATCTATCTGCCTAATTATTTTTTATAAGTCTAGTTCCAGAACCCTGTATTGGCTTTTAAGATGTCATTTTAAGATGACACTTGACTAATTCTAGTCCAGACAGGGGGTTTCAGTAGTTTTTGATTCAAACTAAAAGCAGTAATATGGCAGTGTTTTATCAAGGTCATTGAAATTAACAATTCATTCCAATCCAATTGAAACTTTTTCTTTTTTTTATAAATCTTAAACCCATTGCCTGTGTGCTGGCACATGTAGGGCTTTGTTGGTGCTGTGCAGACAGAAAAGTACTTTAATATAGGTCAGGCTTCAGATTTAATTTATAATTAACCACAGAGCACTGGACAAATCTGTTGCTCAAAAATGAATTAATCTAATTAAAATATTTTAATATTACTTGACAGATATTAAGTTACTTACCTTTTGCGAGGCATCTATCCAGGTAATTTGACCGCTAGGTTTTAGAAAGCAGATGTCTAAAAGAACAATTCAATACCACTTTTCAATACCACTTCTTTGGTGGGCTGCTTGGAAGCATAGGTACAAAGTAACTAGTTCCTCTTTTAATCTTTAAATTCTTTTTAATTATAGACATAATTAGGATTATAATTGTTAATCAATGTTTCATTAGAATACTGCAATGGGAGGCATATTATTTTCACTGTAGCAGTTACCAATTAAACAGACTTTCAAAACTACTTTGTATTCATGTGCCTTTTACCAGATACCACCTCTCTCTTTGTTCATTTCATTGTTTTGTAAAGCTGAGATTCTTGGTAAAGGATGCTTTTTTTTGGACTGCAGACAGCAGATATTTATTTGCAGTTAAATATGATATAGGAAGCTTTCTAGTTACAGTAATAAATCTACTTAAGACAAATTAGTTACATAATATTACTCAAATGAAAACACAGTCTTGATTTAGATGAAAGTTTAGTAAAAAAACTGTTTGATCAGCAACACTGACTCAGCTCTCTCAGGGAAGTACACTAAATAATAATTTTCCCAAGGGTTATATTAGACAGGGTTTATACTGATGTGGAGACTGACAGTACTGATGGTTTCATATTTCAGTTAGTGACTTTTATATATCCATAACAGTGGCGTGATGGTGCATGAGTAGATTCAGCATCTTTTATGAAGAAATGCTGAACCTACGTTCAGTGTGACAGTATTTGGTCTGCGGTGTCCTGAAGGTGGGAATGTGCCACGCTTGGTCAAGATCCAAAAAGTTGACACAATTTATAACAAAAATAAAACTGAGAAAGAAATACTATCCTGTCCTGTTCCAAATCTTCCCAATTCTATCTGGAAATTTAACAAGGGCCTATGGGAAGTTCAGTTGAAAACCTGCTTTCACAATATGGTATTTCTGGCAAAAGATGTCTTCCACTCTCCCAAGCTTCTGCATAGATCTGTGACTTCTCTCTGTTGTCTTTGTGGAGTATTTTTGTTGGGGGTTTTTTCACAGAGGAAAAAGTAGAGTCCAATCTGCAGCTCCACAGCCCTTCTCTTACCAGATAACCTAGACACACATACTTGTCGTCTTCATTTTACCCTACTTGTACTAGAGAAGAATTCTTTCTTTAAGTGTATCTGATCATGTCTTAATCACATAAACAGGATGAGGCAGAGTTTTATTGGAATCCTTTAGACAGCCCCACAGTGTGACTGAAGGGACAACATGTCCTGGCAGCTTTTCCCCATGGACAGCACTGAATGCTGTTTTGTTTCTTAAGTACTACAAAGTTCTCCAGTTTTATTCCAGATGTTCTCAGAGACACCTGGATTATTCTGTGCTATACTGCATGGCATATATGTGCTGCAGGGCATGTAAAACACACCT